>CM042832.1:2900833-5801666 GCA_009982885.2 Hyles vespertilio
TACCCCTTTTTCCCTCAACCACTGTAGCCTAGCTTTTTTACTGAACCCAATGCAAAAAGAACCATTGGAATCCTACTAAATTTTGAAGAGTTCTATTCTCCAGGTCCGAACATAATCATCAGATCTTCATGTTGTATTCCTGTGATCAAACTGTCAATACGTTTTTTCCAATGAAAAATAAATCACTAAAATCGGTTAAAAGCTGCCAAAGATATTAGAATTTACGTGTATTTTCCGTCTCTAACTGTAACTTAACTTTAATAATGAACCAAATGCAAAAAGAAACATTGGAATCCTACTTAATTTTAAGGAGTTCCCCTCTCCAGGTCCGAAGATATTCATCAGATCTTCACCATATTTTTATGGGACCAAACGACAAGCACCAGCTTTCAATCAAAGAAAGAATGATTGAAATCAGTTCACACAGTACAGAGAAACGAAGTAACAAACATAAAAAAAAAGCAACATACAGTCGAATTGAGAACCTCCTCCTTTTTTGAAGTCGGTTAAAAAGTAAAAAGAACGGTCAAAATAAATTAGTCAATTTTAAAGTTTTGGGCTAAAATTTAACCCCTCGCGCATCCGAGTTTATTAATAAGGCCCATGATGTTAAGTCTCAATATGTCCATTAGTTACTCTGGCTAGAATTCATTTCTATATTTAATAATAAGTTAAGTAAAATTTCTCCATGAAACGATCTGCAGTATTTTTATATTTTTATTGGTATGATTGGCGAGACGAGCTTTCCGTTCGCCTGATGGTAAGCGATACGACCGACATGCATCATGGACAGTTGCAAAACCAAGCACTATGAATTTATGAATATTAATAAATTTTAAATAAGAATTTCTATGGTATGTAAGTCCGCCAACCCGCACTAGGCCAGCGTGGTGGACTATACGGCCTAGCCACTCTCAATAGTACTCTCGATTGTAGAGGAGGCCCGTGCTCTGCAGGTGGACGTATGACTGATACAGATATTAAGTTTCAGATTACTTCAGCGATGCGGAGTATGTAGACTCAGTGGGTTTTCAAACAATACTACAGCGCCAACATAATAATAGTTATGTAGATTGCAAGTTTTTGCACAATAATGTAGAAACTGTTGTAAGACTTCGTATGATTCATAAAACTGAAATAGGTAAGTAATTTTGTATACATACATAAATTTCCCAAAAGAGGTAGGCAGAGGTACCATGACAACCGCTTTTCGTTTAGTGTATTCCGCCCTACGATGTGATAGAGGGCGCGCTTATCGCCATATCGGGCACAAATTCCTGACTCCGGGCTTATGACTAGAAAAATCCAACATAATTTTGCCGGATCCGGGATTTGAACCCGAGACCTCATTGCTGCAATCGTATAACTATGTATGTCACCGAGACAATATTCAATCTAAGTATGTTTTTAAACGATATTATTCTTCGATCAATTATATACTAGATGCAGAGTTCGAAACAATACACGCCAAAGTGGCCGAGGTTGCTTATACACAGTCAGGTTATAAGTATTGTCACACAGTAAAAACTTTTCTTTTAGAATGCTGGCCACAAAAAAGTTTATTGGATTCGAATTTCGAATTGTTCATGAAAATAAAAATGTATACTTTTTAGAATTTTACTCATTTTTAAATATGGAGTGGACGCTTAAACAAGACGGTATTGCAGTTATTGCGTTGCATCGTTGCGGTTACGCGCCAATTCAAATTTTTGACATACTGAAAAATTTGAATATAATCAAAAGATTCGTTTATCGTACCATCAAACGATACAATGAAGACTCTAGTGTAAATGACAGGTCAAGAAGTGGTCGCCCTCGGTCTGTTAGGACTCCAGTAGTGATTAAAGGTGTGCAGGCGCGAATTCAAAGAAATCCCAAACGTAAGCAGAAACTGTTGGCCCTTCAGATGAGGGTTAAGCAGATCCACGGTGAAAAGGGTGTTAAATGAAGACTTAGGGCTTCGGGCATATCGAAGAAAAACAGGACATCGTTTGAATGCTCGTCTAATGGACCTGAGACTGAAGAGATGCCGCGCTTTGTCCAAGCGATACGCGGGAAAAAAAATCGGGAAATTATTTTCTCAGATGAAAAAAATTTTACGGTAGAAGAGAGCTACAACAAACAAAATGATAAGGTGTACGCACACAGTAGTGAAGAAGCGAGCAACCGTATTCCGCGTGTCCAACGAGGTCATTTTCCATCCTCGCTCATGGTATGGTTGGGAGTTTCTTATTGGGGCTTAACAGAGGTACATTATTGTGAGAAAGGTGTAAAAACGAATGCAGTTGTGTATCAAAATACAGGTCTGACGAACCTTGTGGAACCTGTTTCTCATACCATGTTCAATAACAGGCACTAAGTATTCCAACAAGATTCGGCGCCAGCTCATAGAGCGAAGAGTACACAAGACTGGCTGGCGGCGCGTGAAATCGACTTCATCCGGCACGAAGACTGGCCCTCCTCCAGTCCAGATTTGAATCCGTTAGATTACAAGATATGGCAACACTTGGAGGAAACGGCGTGCTCAAAGCCTCATCCCAATTTGGAGTCACTTAAGACATCCTTGTTTAAGGCAGCCGCCGATATTGACACGGACCTCGTTCGTGCTGCGATAGACAACTGGCGCAGATTGAAGGCCTGTATTCAAAATCACGGAGGTCATTTTGAATAAACTTTAGAATCTATAAGAATCTATGTTTTGTTAAGTTCATTTTGGTGTATAAATGGTTACATAATGAATAAACTTGTTTCAATTATTTTATATTAAACATGTGATAGAATTTAGGACCTGACTAGGTACTTTTACCATTTGAATATATTGAATAATATAAACATTTACACTGCTGTTTGGCGGGAGAAATAGACATTGCGTTGGTACCTACCCAGGCGGCGCGGCCTCTCACCTATGAGAGTTACCAGTTAACTTTTTGACATTGTATGTGTGCATATGGTCTCGTCTTAGGAACATAATAAATGCAAATCTTTTGATTTATCTTTAACAGGACCAAGTTCCAACAGCAGAAAATCTTTAAAATATAAGATGCATTAATACTTTTATATGATTCGGACTTTGTCTTAATCGTGCGAAATATTTTTATGATTTCAGAGGAAAATGTCTTCAAGGTGAATAACTTTTATTTGACGCGATGGAATGGTACAAGCTTCGTTTACTATTACAACAATCAAGTACCTAATGTGTACTGCGGTGGTAAGTGGTCAAACATATCTACATATATTTTCTATATTTTTTGCTTGTATTATAATAATAATATAATAATAATAATATGTCAATCGAAAGGTCTTTACAGATGCTACAACTTCTTCTTTGACAACAAAACCCAAATCCCTGTATTTTAAAAAATATAACCACTTAAAGACTGCATGAAAATCACGCGAAGGTGCATTGGTTTTTGTTGCCATAGAACAGTGGTTCCCAAACTTATTTTGTCTACTGCCCACTTTGAGAATAAATATTTTTTTAGCGCCCCCATTTTTTCACCTATTTAAAAACCACTATAACTTCAAATTAAATTAACTATATATGTATATTAACGGAGAATTCTAAACGAAACTTTTACTATAACCCGCAACTTGAAACCTGAGCGCAGTAGGTAACATACAACGGCGCTTAGGTCTCAAGTTAACTCTTACGGGCTCCACCTGCCAATAAGAATGATTATTGAAACGCAACCTTATAGCATTAAAACAGAGTATCTTTTATTAAAAATAAAACTAAAATAATCGATCCTTGAACGAAGTGCGTGGTGGCCTGTTGGTAAACGGACTAGACGCGGCTGCCAACATGTTCACGGTGGTCGCGGGTTCGAATCCCAGGGCACACCTCTGACTTTTCGGAGTCATGTGTGTATTGATAGTCAATCACCACGCACTAAAACGGTGAAGGAAAACATCGTGAGGAAACCTGCATACCATAGCGATTTATAAAAATTTCTATGGTATGTAAGTCCGCCAACCCGCACTAGGCCAGCGTGGTGGACTATATGGCCTAACCACTCTCAATCGTACTCTCGATTGTAGAGTAGACCCGTGCCCTGTAGTGGGACGTATATGGGCTGATACAGACAGAATCGATCCTTATATAAAAACTAATGTGAAGGATGAATCTGATGCTGTTTAATAAGATTGTTGATAACAGGTTCCAATTTACTCAAGAACAGTCGCAAGTCGCCACGTTCGGTAACAAGCAAACGATTTCTCTTTTTAGTAAGCAGTGTTATCACAGCACTAAATCCACGTTCACACAAATATGACGATGGGAATGCTATCAAGAATCGTTGAACGATTGATCACAATCCATGGTACAATTGCGGGATCGGTTTTTGTAGCCAAAATTCTTGGTAACCATTTTTGAACTTGATTTTTATTTCCTCGTTTGTTGTCAATTCTATAAGTTCTTCTTCCAGCTGAGGTGACATTGCTGTGTTGACGTTTGAAAACGGATCCCACACCCAGTCTGGTATTTCCAAGTTCGAAATGTCCTGGTATCGTTCGGTGAAGTCAATGTGGAGGTTTTCCAAATGTTGGCAGTAGGCAAACAATTCGTCGTTACTGCATGATACTGATAAATTCAGAAAATTGTGAAACTCCCGTCTGCCCAGATTCTTTTTGTGTAGAAGCAGTTTGGCTGCGAAAGCAGCAACGACGTTTTTTGTTTTAATTAAATTTAGTTTATCGCCTTGCAGTTGGAGATTCATGTCGTTGAACAATTTATACAGGTCTGTCATGTCATTCTTTGATGTTATGAGCTTGTCGTGCAATTTTGTATCTTTAGTTTCCAAGAACTCTATAACAGAGTCAAACAGGTTTTAAAATCGAGTCAGACAATTGCCTCTTGATAGCCAACGAACTTCAGTATGAAACAACAAACGGTTGAAATCCTCGTCATTAGTAACACAAAGCTGATGAAATAATCTATCATTCAAAGAGCTGTTGCGGATTTTATTGACTGCTTTGATGACATATTGCAGTGATTGAAATAGTTTTTCACTTAAGTTTCTAGCAACTAAATGTTGTCTATGAATAACGCAATACAGAATAGAGGGTAGTCATCAGGTTGTAACCGTTTTTTAGTGCTCCGTATTTATTTTGCAATTAAAATTTCAGTTTCTTTTGAAATATAAATTTAATGTATTATCTAATGTGCTAACAATAAGTACTTGCCGGTATAGTGTTATCTCCGCCTACAAATTTCTTTCACTTATTTCACTATCACTGCAAATTTTATCACTGCGCCTGAACACTGCACAACCCTATGGGTTCCATCAAGGACACACTTGCCGATATGATGGAGATGTTCCAAAAGCGAATGGCAGAATTTGACGCTGAGCTGCAGAAAACACCAAATCCTTTATCTACTACCTTGGCAGCCGACTTTGCCTCGTTCCGATCTTTCATCACGGAGGCACTCGGCAATCTTCAGCAGCAGGTGCAGATTCTTGCGTGAAATGTGGACAACATTGTGATGAGAGGTCGCCGTAAAATATTACTTCTGCATGGTGTGAAGGAGGTAAACAAGGAGGACACTGCAATGCTGGTTACCAGTGTCATAAGAGACCACCTCAAACTGTCCGACTTCTCATCGCAATGCATTAAGAGGTGCCACAGAATGGTGGACGTCCCACTGAAACTCAAAAGCCTCGGCCAATCCTGTTCAAGCTTCATGACGTGTTGGTTCGTGACAAGCTTTGGTACGCCAAAACAAAGTTGAAGGGTTCCGGCATTACCATGTCGGAATTCTTAACGAAGGTGCGCCATGACGTTTTCATGTCTGCCCGGGAGAGATTCGGCGTCGCGAAATGCTGGACCCAGGAGGGGTGCGTGTATGTTGCTGGTCCTGATGGTGCGCGGTTACGAGTTGCCTCACTGCAAGATTTGAACCGCATTGAAGCCATGGAGGGCGTGAAACCTTGTGCAGCTAGGACCAGGGCCGCGAAATCGAAGCGCACAGTCAACAATAAGAAATAACAGCGTTTTATTGATTAGGTACTGGTTGGGTAACTTTATTAATTTTATTTTGTCTACCTACTTTGTGCCGTTTTTTTTATGTTGGTATAAGCTACGTTCCAAGACTTATTGATTTACAATGTTATCATTACAAGTTTTAATTTTATTTTGTATTAATACGTATATATATATATATACCGGGTATCTCAAGACTGCTACCGAAAACGAAGCCGGGTGGTAGTTTTAGTGGCTACAAACACAATGCAATTAAAAATTTCGCCTAGAAACGCGACAATTTTTTTTTATGATTTTTTAAATATCGTCATTTTTGGGTAAAATAATAATTTAAACTCTTTTATACCTAAGAGTATTTATAAATAAAAGGGTATATACTATTATTTTAGGAAAAAATGTATTTACCACCCAAATATGGCCATAGGAAAAAAATAATAAAAAAAAAATCTCGCTTTTTTTTGCAACTTTTTCTGTTGCATTGTGTCTGAAGTCGCTTAAACTACCACCCAGCTTCGTTTTCGGTAGCAGTCTTGATATACCCTGTATATATTTGTTTTTTTACATTAAATTTTTTAACATCTTATCTTATTGCATTTGTTACCCAGCAGTATTATTTTTAGTTTGTTCCTTATAATTTATTGTCATTGTTTTGTATAGTTGAGTTTATTTGATTATTTCTTGTTGAACGATTTATATTGCAATATTTTTTTCTTTATATTTTGTTACCTTGTATAATAAGTGTTTCTCGACACAACCGGCAGATGGTACTGATTGTAGTAACTTGTTAGTATTGTCGATATTATTTTTATGACATATTTAAACATTTGTATATGATCATTTTATATTTTTATATTAATGTGTGATAGTAGTAGTGATTCCGATGAGTTTTTCTCAGCATGTAGTGACAGCAGCAGTTTTACAAGTACACCAGCGCTTATTGATTCACTTACGTCCATCTTCTCTGTGGTTCCTAGGAATTTTAATGTTGTGCATATTAACGCTCAGAGTATTCCGGCCCACTTCCCCGATATGCTAGCTAGCTTCGACTGTACGAATCTCCACGCTATTCTTGTTTCCGAATCTTGGCTTAAGCCATGTCTTCCATCTATCTCCTACTCTCTCCCCGGTTTTCAACTTATCAGGAACGATCGCGCTGTTGGCGGCGGCGGTGGGGTTGCTATATATTTACGTATCGGCATTCCCTTTTCCATTGTACATACGTCACCCCAGCCGCCGCCTGCAAATGGCGGCGAGCATTTGTTCCTGGAAGTTGAACTCCAACATTCTAAAGTACTTCTCGGTGTATGTCCTTCTCTTCGTATTGATTACTTCTCTTCTTTAGAAACTATCCTTATTAACCTTACTCCATCGTATAGTCACACTATAATCATGGGAGATTTCAATACATGTCTTCTTAAGAAAAATCGCCGTTTTTCTTGCTTAAGTTCTGTTTTAAATTCTAGCAATTTATCTGTCCTACCTCTAAGTGCCACTCATCATTTTCCTAATTCTGTATCATCCTTGCTTGATTTAATCTTTGTCTCTTCCCCTCATCTCGTCGAAAATCATGGACAGTGCTCCGCCGATGCCTTCTCCTATCAAGATCTTATCTATCTGTCTTATAGGATTCGCCTTCCTAAAGAGAGATGTAAGGTTCGGATGCTACGTTGCTTTCGTGGAATTAATTCCGAACAACTGCTTAAAGATGCCGGCAATATTGACTGGGTTCCTCTACTTACATCAGATTCAATGGATTTTAAGGTTGAGTACTTTACCTCCAGTATCGTTAACCTATATGACATTCACGCTCCGCTCCATGCTGTTAAGTTGAAGCATCTTCCGTCACCCTGGCTCACTGATGACATAAAAGATATTATGGCAAGGAAAGCTGCGGCAAAAGCAAAATTCAAACGTCGACCTGTTACCCGTAACTGGGAGAAATACGTAGCTATCCGTAATCTGTGCAACAAGATGTGTAGGAATGCTCAACGCCGTCATGTCCATAAATCTGTAGATAATGGTGATCCAGCAAAAGTTTGGAAATTTCTTCGGTCAATGGGAGTTGGAAAGTCTCGTACCGATTCTAGTGCCAATAATTTAAATATTGATTTAATTCATTCACATTTTACAGCTTCGCCCAATTTTGATAGGGCCACTAAAGAAAAAACTTTAAAAGATCTTTCCTCTACTCCAACCCCTGACTATTCTCAATTTGTCATAAGTCAATTCTTCTGTTGTGATGTTAAGAAGAGCATATTGTCGATTTCCTCCAATGCAGTTGGAAACGACTGCATCAGTCGTGCTATGATATTATCAATCCTGGACGAAATTCTTCCTATACTCTGTCACATTTTTAATTTTTCCGTTTGCAATTCCGTCTTCCCATCCCTTTGGAAGGATGCCGAAGTCATACCTCTCCCTAAACGTTCTAGTCCTACATCATTTAATGACTATCACCCTATCTCCATCCTTCCTTTTCTCTCTAAGGTCCTCGAAAATCTTGTTCATAACCAGCTTTGCCCCTTTCTATCCAAGAATAAACTCCTCAATCCTTTCCAGTCTGAATTTCGTCCCGGACATAGCACTACAACTGCATTGGTTCATATCACGGACGACATCAGGGCTGCTATGGAGAACGGCAAGCTGACAGTTCTAGCTCTGCTAGATTTCAGTAATGCCTTCAATACGGTTGACTATGATGTCTTGCTTAGTACACTTCGCTCTATTAACATATCTCCAATGGTAATTGACTGGTTTCGTGGTTACCTGACGGGTCGTCGGCAGCGTATACGTATTGAAGAAGCAGTTTCTTCGTGGTGCGATAATTCTGCTGGCGTTCCTCAGGGCGGCGTTTTATCTCCCTTACTTTTCACGTTATTTATTAACTCTATCTCAACTGACCTGATTTCTTCCTACCATCTGTACGCAGATGATTTGCAAATTTATTACCACGCACCAGTTGACCGGGTGACAGAGGCCATAGTTTCAATTAACAAAGATCTTGCGCGTATTAACATTAATTGGAGCAAGATGCATGGCCTGAAAGTTAATCCGACTAAAACTAAAGTCATTATTGTCGGCAGCTCCAGGATGGTTTCCAGGATTGATACCAGCCTGTTACCTCGTGTAGTTTTTGATGACTGCATTATCCCTTACAGCGATAATGTCAAAAACTTAGGTATAATTCTGGATAAAACCTTCTCCTGGGGTCCCCAACTACAAGACCTCAGCCGCAAATTGTTTGCTGCTGCGGGGTCCTTGAGAAGACTACGTAATTTTCTCCCAATTCCCACGAAAGTTGCGCTCGTTCAGTCGCTTCTATTTCCTCTCCTTGATTATGCTGATGCTAGCTACCTCGATCACACCGAAGCCCAGTATGACAAGCTTGAGCGACTTCAAAACTTTTGTATCCGGTTCATATTTGGGCTTCGCAAATATGATGTATTTGCATCCATGTGTCTGAATTTCGTACAAAACTCAAGTGGCTATCAATGCGTTTTCGCCGAAATACTCGTATTCTTTTTCTCTTGTATACCATTCTTTTCCACCCCTCAACTCTCCACTATCTTAAAGAGCGTTTTAAATTTCTTAGCACCACACATGAACGATCACTTAGGTCCTCAGAAAATTTGACACTGGCAATTCCCGAGCATAGTAGTTCTTTTCTTAGTAATTCGTTTACGGTTCATGCTGCTCGCTTGTGGAACGATCTGCCACTAACTATAAGAAAAGCCAAATCTCTAGCCACATTTAAAAAGCATCTTAGATCGCATTACTTATCACCTTGATTAAAAAAAAACTCCTATATTAATATTTTATGTATCTTATTTATTATAGTTTATGTAGTATATTATTATATTGATATTATAAGTAGTTTATTTATGTTTATTAAAAAAGTTTTTTTTTCACCTTTAAATTCTGTTTTGTTTCTTTGTACTCTTTTTCCCTATACCGTGACCACCCATTTCTTCCGTGCTTCCATTCATTCCAGTCCATCTTAAGGTTGTCTGGAAGAAATCGCTGATAGCGATAAGACCGCCGCTTGTTACACATATATTAGCGCTTTGTTTTAAAATGTTTTTTAAGTTGTGTGGTGTACAATAAAGTATTAATAAATAAATAATAAATAAATAAACACCAAGGACATCTGGAATTTTATTTTTTAAGTACGCTATGAAGCCTTTATGGCACCCTGTCATAGCCGGAGCGCCATCCGTAGCAACTGAAATAATACTTTTCAAAGGAATCTCTTTCTCATCGCAAAACCTTTCCAATATATTGAATATGGTTTCGCCTTTTGTATCGGTCTCTAAATTTCTAGCAAATAATAGTTCTTCACATATTTTCTCATCTTTAATAAACCTCACGTGAGACAACAACAATGCTTCATTGTTCATATGTTGTCAATATTTCACTTTGTTTAATGTTAATTTTATGATTGTAGATTTCTCTCTCTGCAAGTAGTGCATTTAGCATGTTATCAAATTAAGTTTATTTATTTATTTATAAACTTTATTGTACACCAGAAAAAAACAAATACAATAACAGAAATTAAAAATAATATTAAAAATAAGTACAATCGGCGGCCTTATTGCACTAGGCAATCTCTTCCAGGCAACCTTTGGATGGAGATAAGACACAGGAGAGAGAAAGTTAAGTATTAGATATAAGAAACAATTTAATGACCATTGTATGTTTAATTGTTGTATGTTGTTGTTGTTGTATGTTTTGTTTAATCCTCTAACGACTTCGTATCTTAAAGATCGTTTCGTCTTTCTCCATGATTCGCTTTCAAGATCCTTGAGGTCGTCGGAGAACTTGAAACTAAGAATGCCCTTGCACTCCACAGTATTGATTGACAAATCATTTACTGTCAAAGCTGTCCGACTGTGGAACTCTCTACCAGCTGAGTTGCGACGGGCTGAAACACTGTCGTCATTTAAAAGAAAGGTCAAAGAACATTTCCTCTCACAACAAGAGTGTAGCTGAAATAATTTGTCCATTCTCTTCCTGGTATATTTTGGGATAGGTATATAATATGTTTATGTATATGTAAGTGTTATAGGTATGTTTGTATATGTGTATGTATATGGATATTTATATATATTTTGTGTGTTTATTTTATATTTTTAGTTATTAATTGTAGATGATTATTATTTCTTTTACGCCTTAGACTGCCCTTTCTATCTCCTGTTAGTATATCCATCCCATGGTTGCCTGTAAGAGATTACCTAGTGTGATAAGGCCGCCACTTGTACTATTATTCTTATTGTATAATATCTTCATAGTATTTCTGTACAGTGCAAAAAAGAATTAAATAAAAATAAAAATTGTATGTCCTCAAAAAAATAAAATAAAATAGTCTAAGGTTACGTCGTACGATAGAAGATTCGAACATTTGGTAATTTTTTTTTATTGCATTGAATGGCGAGACGAGCAAGCCGTTCGCCTGATGGTAAGCGATACGACCGCTCATGAACAGTAGCAATATTCCACTGCGCTCGCCATCCTGAGACATAAGATGTTAAGTCTCAATATGTCCAGTAGTTGCTCTGGCTACAATGTCCTTCAATCCGAAACACAACAGTGCATTTAAGCAGTGTTGTTTTACGGGAGAAATAGACATTGCGGTGGTACCTACCCAGATGGCCTCTCACATATGAGAGACCTACCACCAGTGAAAATATTTTGGCATATTCGTAGTTACGTACGATGTTCAAACATTCGCTGCCGAGTCGGAGTATAAAGTAACTCCCCTGAATGCACAGATGACAGATTTCACACGCAGAAAAAGATTGATGTCATCGATAATAATTTCGGGATAGGTTGTTGGTCTCAATAACTAGTAGCTATTGTTTTCTTTCAGATACGCCTGCACAAATATCGAATGAAGTTGAAATAACTACCGGATCAAGTGCCATAGCAAATTGTAACTCTGAAAGTGGAAACAAAGTGTTGAAACTAATCAAGGACGTACCATGCAACGGTAATGTTTGTTTTTATTTTGGTTTGTATCTGTATCAGGCCTCCTCTACAGTCGAGATTATGATTGAGAGGGATTAGTACAGTCCACCACGCTGGCCTAGTGCGTGTTGGCGGACTTTACATACCGTAGAAATTCTTACAAATCGCTGTGGTATGCAGTTTCCTCACTATATTTTCCTTCACCGTTATAGTGTGTGGTGATTGATTATACACACATGAATCCGAAAAGTCAGAGGTTTCCCTATGATTTGAACCCGTGACCAACGGAAACATGTTGGTAGCCGCGTCTAGTCCGTTACCGACATTTTCTTTGTTTTATTGCAATGAATGGCGAGTCGAGCATACCGTTCGCCTGATGGTAAGCGATACGACCGCTCACAAACAGTAGCAAATTCAACAACACCTTGAATTACAAAGTAATGCTTGCATTACACTTCGCTCGCCATCCTGAGACATAAGGTGTAGTCTCAATATGTCCAGTAGTTACTCTGGCTACAATGTCCTTTAAACCGAAATACAACGGTGCATTTACACAGCTGTTTGTAGGGAGAAATAGGCATTGCGGTATACCAACCCAGGCGGCCTCTCACATATGACAGACCTAGCAGGAAATTTCCATGGAATTAAAAAACATATTTTTTTAATGTTTTCAGCTATCTATGTTTCCGGACTTTCTGACAACAAAATACTGTTTCAACGTTGCCGTAAGTCTATGCAACAAAGGATTATTTATTACGAATACACTGACGCCGAAAGCATAGAGTTCAGATGCACTCAAGCTCATGAGAGACCCAAATGGATAGTTCCAGGTATGTGTATCCCATAAGTATTGTAAGGTTCTGTATCTGTATCAGCCCATATACGTCCCACTGCAGGGCACGGGCCTCTTCTACAATCGAGAGTACGATTGAGAGTGGTTAGGCCTTATAGTCCACCACGCTGGCCTAGTGCGGGTTGGCGGACTTACATACCATAGATTTTTTTATAAATCGCTATGGTATGCAGGTTTCCTCACGATGTTTTCCTTCACCGTTTTAGTGTATTTTAAGGTTACCACTCATTAGACTCACCTGGCACCGCCTCGCCTCGCGCAGTTAATATTCTTTGTATGAAATTGTATGGACATACGCTCACTATATTAGCTCCGTAAGATAAAAATGGTAATCACGGGCCACTCTTTCTGCCATTGGCTGATATTTGACAGGTTTTTTTTATTTTTGTGAATGGCGAGATGAGCTTGCCGTTCGCCTAAAGGTAAGCGATACGACTGCTCACGAACAGTAGCAAAATCAAACAGCATCTTGAATTGCAAAGCAATGCTTGGCATTCCACTGCTCTCGCCATCCTGAGACATAAGATGCTAAGTCTCAATATGTCCAGTAGTTACTCTGGCTACAATATCCTTCGAACCGAAACACAATAGTGCATTTACACTGCTGTTTGACGGGAGAAATAAACATTGCGAAGGTACCTACACATGCAGCCTTACACATATGAGAGACCTACAGGTTGTCCAACATGCATCACTAACTTGGAAAAGAAATATAAACATAAATAGTTTAGGGCTATTTAATTCCACTCAAACTAGTTTTAATAGGATAATATCTGAATACTTTTGGTTCTATAGCAATCTGTTGTAAATTAGTTTGATTTCTGCTAATATAGAAGCGCTACCAATATTACGAACAAGAAAATATCAACGTTTTTCTAGACGCAAATGTATGACTGCGCTCCCTCTCATAAATACTCTAAAAACAAATAAAGTGATTTCAAGACATACCATGAAAAACAAAAAAACATATTAAGGTTTTAAAAAAAATATATTTTTGTATATAAAAGTAGGTAGGTGTGTTCCCAAGCGTAAAATTCGAGATCGACTGGACAGATTACTTATTTTAAATTCCTTGCACATCCCACAGGTAAACAACATTTTGTCGAGATGAAAAGTAGCCTGTGTGTTAATCCAGGGTGTCTGCTACCTCCATACCTAATTACATCAAAATTGGTCCAATGGTTTGAGCGTCAAGAGATAACAAACACACAAACTTATTAGGATTTCCGTAATGTTTCCAGATATTTTCAAGGTTAATGCAGAGAAGAGATCACAGAATATATTTAAGCATGTAATGAGAAGAGAGGACAACTCGTTGAATATAACTTGTCGCAATCATAACAAAGAGACTTTAATTAAATTCCAATATGTTGAAAGTCCTAAACCTATGGAAACGATCATAGTACCGACAGAACCAGGTAATCTAGACTTTAATAGTAATGACACAACATCCTACACTGCCTCAGTGGCACATCGGAGTATACCGGGTATCTCAAGACTGCTACCGAAAACGAAGCCGGGTGGTAGTTTTAGTGGCTACAAACACAATGCAATTAAAAATTTCGCATAGAAACGCGACAATTATTTTTTATGATTTTTTAAATATCGTCATTTTTGGGTGGTAAATCCATAGTTTTTGCTAAAATAATAATTTAAACTCTTTTATACCTTAGAGTATTTATAAATAAAAGGGTATACACTATTATTTTAGGAAAAAAATTATTTACCACCCAAATATGGCCATAGGAAAAAAATAACAAAAAAAAATTGTCGCTTTTTTTTGCAACTTTTTCTGTTGCATTGTGTCTGAAGTCGCTTAGACTACCACCCGGCTTCGTTTTCGGTAGCAGTCTTGATATACCCTGTATATACAAGAAACAAAAATAAATAAAAATATTTTTCTTGCTTCAAATTAGTTGCGAAGAACAAAATAATTGGAATATACAACAGCCTCTGTGGCGCGGTCGGTTAGACTGCTGCGAAACGAGAGGCCGCGGGTTCGATCCCCGCACCAATGGAAATGCTTGTGCGGTCCATAGATATTTATCTCGGGTCTGGATGTTTGTGAGATAGTACAGTATCTCGTAGTTCCTGATACACCACACAAGACTCGATCTTAGTGTGGGGTCGGGACTATGTATGTGACTGTTGGGTGTATTTGTTATTTTAATTTACGTACTCACGCCTTCTTCCCAGAAGAGGTACTGCCAGGATACCTACGGCTTGCCTTGTGTGTTCCGTTCCACGTTATGGTAGGAGGCGAGACAAATAAGCTAGTATATTAGTATGTACAAAAAACAATTGAAATTAAAACACCACATATTATTTTTCAGGTTACCATGACATAGAAACCACGACACACGTGACAAATTTAACGGAAATTACCACGCCAGGTATGTTCTATCGCTTCTGTACTGTATCAGCCCATATGTTCCACTGCAGGACACGAGCCTCCTCTACAATCGAGAGTACGATTGAGAGGGGTTAATGTATGAAGTCCACCACGCCGGGCTAGTGTCAGGCGGACTTTACATACTATAGAAATTCTTCAAATCGCTATCATATGCAGTTTTCCTTACGATGTTTTAGGGTGTTTGCGAAATTAATAAGTTATTTTTATACTGGTCCGACTAATGGTATCTGATGGTAAGCGCAAATGCCGTCCAGGCAGAGTATCGAATAGTATCAGACGGTAGTCCCATGCCATTCGATACAATTATGCCGACCTGCTAAGATGCCTCTTCACACTACTGGCGGAAGTACGAAGGAAGTGGAAGTCTCGTGCTTAAATAAGACTTGTATGTAACTTATTTGTGTAAATGTTGGGTTTATTTATTATTTTTCAGCCCCTGGATTTATGGAAGAGTACGGGATGCATGTCGGAGGAAGTATTTTAACAATTGTGTTCATATTGCTACTCATTTGTTTGCTAATTACGTTTCGGAGACGAAGGAAACAAGTCTTAGAGGTACGTTAACTTGTATCAGCCTATATACCCCCACTGCAGTTCACGAACCCTTCTACAATCGAGGGTTCGATTGAGAGTGGTTAGGCCATATAGTCCAGCACGCTGGCCTAGTGCGAGTTGGCGTATAGTGTAGTTCACACATAATTCAACTAGATCTGGCCTTGCGATTAGTAAGTGCCCCAGGATGTCATAGGTCTTGGGTCAAAACTTTAAAGTATTATCAATAGGCAGCATTTTTTTGTTCTTGACCCCTGGCACTGGGAATATCCATGAGCCGTGTTGTCAGCTTACTATCAGACAGTAAGTCCGTATTGATAAACACGTGTACATTTTCATTGCAGTTCGAAACAACTTACTCAAACTTAAAAGATAATGGTCAAGCACAATCAACAAGAAGACCGAACGAAAATATGTATACTAACCAAACGACGAATGTGGATGAATATGCGGTACCAGTAGATGCAAAGGACGAAAATACCACTTACACCGAACCATACAGAACTAATTTCGAAGATCTATATTCAAAACCAACTCCTAAAACCGAGAGGATTAAAGAAGAAATCAAATACGCTGAAATTGGCTTTCAAAATAACAGTTGTAGCAAAATGACCCCTAGAAGGAAACCGCAGGATAATTCTGAGTGTGTTTACTCAGAAGTCCTGTTGAATAACCAGGATTTGTACGCTAAAGTGAGGAAAAGAGGAAACGAATATGAGAACAAATTTGATTCCGGATACGCGAATGCCCATAAAGGAGAATATACAGAACCAGCGTACTGTCAAGTTGGTGTGAAGAAAAATTAGTACTGAATATTATCATAGACTAGTGGCCTCGCCCAGCTTCGCCCGGGTGCATATAGATTTTTCTACAATAATATGCACGTATTATACACATAAAGCTTCCTCTTGAATCACTATCTATTAAAAAAAACGAATCAAAATCCGTTGCGTAGTTTTAAAGATTTAAGCATACAAAGGGACATAGGGACAGAGAAAGCGACTTTGTTTTATACTATGTAGTGATGAAATTTGTTTGAACGGGAAATTTTAGTAACTATTGGTTGGAATTGAAAAAAAGTGGATGCTGGCAGTGATACCTTACCATTAGATGACCTGTTTACTCGTTTGCCGGAACATTCCAATACAAAAAGCGTATCATCCAAATAAATCCATAGTTATCCATATTAACTGATCTAAAAACAGTAGTGTAAATGCACTGTTGTGTATCGGTTTGAAGGACATTGTAGCCAGAGTAACTACTGGACATACTGAGACTTAACATTTAGGGCCTTATTAATAAACTCGGATGAGCGAGGGTTTGAACTTTAGCCCAAAGCTTTAAAATTGACTAATTTATTTTGACCATTCTTTTTACTTTTAAAATCAGTGGATTGCCATAACAGGATTATCATGTTAGGCTGAAGAACATAGATTTTTATTAACATAGTTATTACTATCTAGCTATTCATAATAATAAAGTGAATTCTCTAGCCCAAGGCCTAAAGTTAATCCTTCGTTCATCCGAGTTTATTAATAAGGTCCAGGGGGCCTTATTAATAAACTATGTCTTAGGATGGCGAGTGCAGTGGAATATCAAGCATTGCTTTGTAATTTAATGTGTTGTTTTGTTTTGCTACTGTTCATGAGTGTCAGGCGGACGGAAAGCTCGTCTTAAATAAAAAAGGCCCGTTAAGTTTTCTTGCATGCGTCCAAGTATAAAATAAGCCCGCTGAGTTTGTTTCGTCGGGTCGTCTCAGACAGAGCCGCTTTGAACCAGTGGTAATTATTAATTAATGTCTCGTGTTTTGTAAGCATTGTGTATAGTTAATATTATATTGTAAGTTATTGTATTTATATAAGTTTCCTTGATTTATGTGATAAAGAAATGTATATTATTTCATTTTATTTCCCAGTTAAAGCACGTTAAACATCTATTTATTCGGGTAAAGTTTCTCGTCTCATTTCAGTCAAGTATGGTACGCCAGTATTGGATGCGATAAAATTATGGTATTTAGCTTATACAAAACCAAATTATAAAAGTCAAATTATAAAGACATTGAAGTTGTTTGATACCATAGACGTAGTATCAATAGACTTGACATGCATTTGACATATATAGTCCATCTCACTTAGACTTATGCATAAACCTTAAAAAATTAAAGTGACAAAACACAATTTGCGGTCCTTGTCATAGTTTCACATAATTTTGTAGGGGAACACTTTGAGTGTACCCAAACAAATAAGACGTGCGGTTTGTTATAAACTTAAATTACTGAGTATTTTACGAATATTTGCGGTCAAAAATGTATGTATAAGAGTGTTGAAACTGATTATAAGACAAAAGGTATGGTGTGCTGCTTTATTATTGGCTTTGATAGCCGATCTAAACGATAATATGAAAATATAACCTCTCACTGGTAAGTGCATTTTATTTAGTATATTGGTAAAAATAAATGTAGACGTTCATTATTACTAACATCTGCAATTAGTATTTCATAGAATACATTGAAAAATAGGATTATATTTGCATAAAAAATACGTATTTTAAAAATATTATTCGACCAAATTATCTTGACTTTGTTTATTATGACAATCTGTATAATACGCGAAGAGGACGCCATTTTGTACATGATTTTAAATTAGTTGGATTATATTATGTTTCGGGATACCAGCTTATAACAATTTGCATTTCCTGGTTTTATGGTAAAATAAAACCATCATTCATTTTATTTCAGCTTTTCAAAAGGTATACCTTCGCGTGTTTTGTGGATCAAATTAATAGGATGTGACGGAAAATTAGACAGCTGGGTAAACACACTCGTTCAAAAATTGCATTCAGAAGACTAAGCATATTATAACTTTCTTAAAACCGTTTTCTCTCCCACCACTCGAAATAAAGGTAAACTACTCGTATAATCTATTTAATCTAAATAATAAAAATCCAGAGTATTCATCCTTGAGACGAAAATGAATGAAACCTCTTCTATGATCAGTCTCCCGGCAGCCTGTCTTCATAAATTGTCCTCCTTTGTATTAAGTGAAGCTACAACATGCTGTATTCTGTACAACAAGCTACAACATGCATAATCTATAAATTATAAGATGTAGTTTCGAAATCAGTTAAGTTATATTTTTCAAATTTGAAGTTTGTATTCGAAAAAAATACAAAAATGCACCCAATCCACCAAGCTTAATACTTCTTTATTTTTTATTTTAGACACACAGTCGTATTCGTCAACAAAAACAAAGATTTTATGTTTACAACTTACAGACTTTGAGTGCCAAAACTTAAAGTCAATGCAATAAATACCCAATCCACACACGCCTTGACCCGAGGCGTCACGTTACCTTACGTTATTTCAATTTATATTTTGTTCTGCACATATTAATTACATATATTTTATTCTTTCAATAATTAGATTTAATTTTTACAGATGACCGAATCCGAAAGCGTGGGGAATAACAAAGAGTGCTGAAAGGACACACGAGACTGATATGGATGAAAACAAAAAGTGCACAATTGTATTTTTGAAAAATCAATATTCCAGGCAAAAAAAAAGCCAGATGATTAAAAATATGTACAAGCGCTGTATTATTACACATTCGATACTTTGCTATAGAAAAGAAAAAAATATGTAGGTATATTTTTTCCATTTTGTTACATTTGAGAAATGTTTAGGTCTATATCAATAGGTTTTCTGTACCTTTGTTATTTACGATTCGTTTGTAGAAGCTTGTTATTAGGAACTTAATTTATGAAAATATTAAGTATATTGTAAATACTTGTTTGTAAGCTTTCTTAAAATAAATAAATAAAATAAAGTAGGATGTTATTCTATCCTTAGTAGTTACGTCTATCCTTAGTTCTATCCTTAGTAGCTATTCATGTCATGAGACATCAATAGCTATATCTAGCAACACAAGAAAATAAGCGCCATATTGTGGCCTTGATTTAAAATAGACCCTATTTCAATGACATTAGGTTGCTTTATTGCTTGAACGACGTCGCTTTGTCTGGCGAAATTCTTTTTTCGCCCAACAACTAAACGCGGCACGTCACATGAAATAGAACATTATTTTGCATCTCATTCTGACATAAAGAAATTCGTATCGGTGTGTCTCATTTTTGCGATGTACAGTACATTTCGGCTCTCTCTAGAGGTAATTACTCTAAGGGTTTATGCATAAGTCTAAGTGAGATGGACTATATATGTCAAATGCATGTCAAGTCTATTGATACGACGTCTATGTTTGGTAAGCTATACCAAACCTTATGGCATGTCCCAGACGTCCCATACATAGCAATGTAAATACTCATTAATTAATACGTGTTAAATGTCGTGGTTATTACCTTTACATATACTTTTAAGATGGATACTATTAAAATATATTTATTGTAATAATGTTGGGTTCCCAAATACAGTATATAGAAATGAAATAAAATATAGTATTTATATCGTTTTTTATTGTTATTTATAACAAGAATCTCTATAATTTTCAGACCTCTAGCATGAAAAGGAGATCAGTCGATTTGGTCCAACTACGGACAAGAAATTATCCATCCATCCATCAGCCAAAGGAAGTCCACTGATGAACATAGGCCTCCCCCAATGATTTCCACAGAGACCTGTTGGAGGCAGCCTGCATCCAGCGACGTCCCGCGACATTTACCAGGTCGTCGGACCATCGTGTGGGTGGACGTCCTACGCTGCGCTTTCCGCTACGCGGCCTCCATTCGAGCACTTTCCGACCCCATCGGTCATCAGATCTCCGCGCTATGTGCCCTGCCCATTGCCACTTCAACTTGCTAATCCGGTGGGCTATGTCGGTTATTTTAGTTCTCCTACGGATCTCCTCATTTCTGATTCGATCTCGTAGGGAAACCCCGAGCATAGCCCTCTCCATAGCTCGTTGAGTGACTTTGAGCTTCCTAATAAGGCCCATAGTGAGAGGCCACGTCTCGGTGCCGTAAGTCATCACTGGCAACACACAACTATCGAAGACTTTCAATTTAAGGCACTGAGGTATTTTGGACGAGAAGACGTCGCTCTCTCTCGAAGTTGGACCTGCCTAACCGGACCACTTGTCCTAAATAGACATATTCGTCAACAACTTAAAGAGTCGAGCCCCCAACACCGATGGGGGTGGGCACAGCATGGACATTCGACATGATCTTTGTTTTGTCCATGTTCATTTTAAGACCCACCTGTTGGGAGACTCGATTGAGGTCTTCGAGCATAGTGCTAAGGTCTTCCAGCGATTCTGCCAAGACTACAATATCGTCGGCAAACCGAAGGTGAGTGATATACTCGCCGTTGATGTTGATGCCGAATCCTTTCCATCGCAAGAGCTTGAAGGCGTTTTCCAGCGCGGCAGTGAACAGTTTCGGAGATATGACATCTCCCTGTCTCACGCCTCTCTGTAGTGGAATAGCCTTCGTACTCTGATCTTGTACTCGGACCGACATGGTGGCGTTGTTGTATATACACTTCAACACTTCGATGTACCGATAGTCTATATGGCACCGCTGGAGAGACTGTAGCACAGCCCAAGTTTCGATCGAATCAAAGGCTTTCTCATAGTCCACAAACGCTAAACAAAGCGGCAAGTTATATTCCTCGGTTTTTTGTATAACTTGCCGAAGCGTATGGATGTGGTCTATGGTACTAAAGCCTTTTCGGAAACCGGCTTGTTCGGGAGGCTGGAAGTCATCAAACCTGCGTTCGAGACGATTTGTGATGACCCTCGAAAACAACTTATAGACATGCCTCAGGAGCGAGATGGGCCTGTAATTCTTCAGCAAAGTGTTATCACCTTTTTTGAAGAACAGTACCACCACGCTCCTGCTCCATGCCTCTGGCGTTGAGCCCTCGAGGAGAACGGAATTGAAGAGCCTCTGAAGGACTTTCAGTATGGGCGTTCCGCCTGCTTTCAGAAGCTCTGAAGTTATTCCGTCCTCGCCCGGCGCCTTGTTGTTTTTAAGTTGCTTCAGGGCCATCTCAATCTCACACAGGCTGATGTCCGGGATATCATCGCTAAAGTGTCGGATCAACTCGGTTCTCGGGTCTTCGGCCGAGCTAACAGGTTTGGCAACCGAGGTGTAAAGCTGTCCGTAGAACCTCTCGATCTCCCTTAATACCTCTGCCCTCGTCGATACTACGCGGCCGTCTTCCGTCTTCAGCCTAGACAACTGGCTTTGCCCAATAGACAAGTCTCTTGCAAACACTTTGGAGCCTCCGTTCCGCTCGATTGTCTCCTTAATGCTCACAATATTGTGAGCACGGACATCGTGTCGCAAGGACTTCCAGATCTGTCTATTGAGCCGCCGATATGCTTCGGCGTCAACGGAAGACTGCAGCGCTAAAGATCGACGTTCGGCCATGAGGTCAAGAGTGTGGATCGAGAGTTTTTGTGGTCTATCTCTACGGCGAGGTCTAAAATACTTAGATCCCACCGTATGGACAGCTTCTACCAAACCGCTGTTTAGCTCGTCCACTGCAAGGTTTTCTCCTAGACAATCAAAGCGATTTGTCAGCTCGAGTTGAAAGCTCTCGGGGTTTTGGATATGGGCGCGAGTAGGTCGGAGCGTAGATTTCATCAAGCGACGCCTTTCCGATTGGACATTGATATTCAGTTACGTGTGAGCACCCGTGGCTGTCACACGCATTCCGAGTCTCACCTTTCGTATATTGCTAAGACGCTACTAGTGATGGGAACAATCGTAAATTTCGATATCGATTCTTTCCACAATACCTAGTAAAATGGAGAAATATATACAACGATCTAACTCCACGTCATCTTTGGCTACACTCCGAACCAAAAGGACTGGAGATCCCGACCTTGAATGGAAAACTCCAAAACGTGTGGCACCTAGTACACAGGTGCAGCACAAACAACCTTTGAAGACATCCAATAAATATGAGGGCCTGTCAAGTGATACAATCAAGACACCTACAAATCCGCAGCTTCGGGACGCGACTACTTCGAAGAGGAGTAAGATACCACCTATACTTTTAGAAATACACTTGGACTGGAGCCACGATTACATAACCACTATAGTTGCTCGCCATACTAAAGGTTTCCACTTTAAATATCTTGGAAACAACAAGATTGCTGTACATTGCCATTCCATTGAGGGACACAAATCTCTTCAAGATGGTTTACGCACCGAAAATGTACCCTTTTTTACGTACACAAGGAAGGATGAACGTACCCACAAATATGTAATATTTGGCATCCCTGGCTACGCCGAAGAAACTTTAACCAAAGAATTAACATCCCTTGGTTTTGTAAACGTGTCTATCCGCAAACTACAAGTTCGCAATGAGACCACTTGCCCTCCATTTCTTATACAATTGCCTCCTGGAACCAATATAGGGTTATTTCTAAAGATCAAGTACCTCAGTAGTTGTGCCATTCAAATACGCAAATTTAAACCTAAAACTTATCTTGGCACTCAATGTTATCGCTGCCAATCTTTTGGACATTCATCAAAGCACTGTAACTTACCACCAAGATGTGTGAAATGTACAGAGAACCACTCAACTAATGAGTGCCCAAAAAAGGATCGGAATGACCCTGCCAAGTGTTGTAATTGCAATGAAAATCATCCGGCCAACTACAGACTCTGCAAAGAAAGGCAGAATTACCTAAAAACTATGGAAGCCAAAAAAAATGAACAAAGATTGGTCCAATCAATGAAGCATATACCACGTAACACCACTATGGATGGTCGTAGCTGGTCTGCTGTCGTTACAGATAACGCAAACAATTTACCTCCTTCAAAGACTGATCCTATTCCTCTGGTCACACGATCACTGAGCGAACATCAGAATAACACACAGGATACCACCACCGCTGAACTACTCAAGACACTTTGTGCCATCAAAGACCTAAAACATCAATTTGAAGCTTGTCACTCAATGATTGATAAGGTAATGCTGATACTTACTCATCTTGGTCAATATGTCTAATAAAATAAGCCAGCTTCGTGTATTATTCTGGAATGCAGATGGCATTCGTAGTAAAAGTATTGAGTTAATGGATCTGTTAAATGAACTTTCTATCGATGTTGTCGCTTTGTGTGAGACTAAACTCACCTCCAACCTATCCTTTGACATACCTGGCTACTATTGCTTCCGTCAAGGCAAAAGATTGGATGGCAGCGGGCAAGGGGAAGCCATATTAATCAAATCTGATATTACCCACAGTCACCTCCATATTCCTCCCATGCAAAGAATCGAATGTCTAGGCCTTAACATCACATTATCCGGCAAAGAAACAGCCCTAATATCTGTTTACCATTCGCCGAACCAATCACTATTACAATGTGACCTAAAAAAATTACTCAGTCTTAAGACTTCCGCATTAATTATGGGCGACTTGAACACAAAACATCATTACTGGAACTGCGATACTATTAACGATCGAGGGAGAATCTTATACGATCATATGATTGACAATGAATACGAAGTCCTTGCACCCTCCTTACCTACCCTTGTCCATTACCATAGCAATCATACTCCATCCAATCCTGATGTGCTTATTAATAAAAATTGTTTCGATGTTGCTGACTTGCTAGCTCTCCCGCGTTTGTCTTCAGATCACTTACCAATAGTGTATTCTATTAACTGTAGCTATTTTCGCAAGCATTTTATTCAATACAGATACTCCGAAGCCAATTGGCAAGGCTATAAATCTTACATTAACAGAAATATCTCCTTGACTACATCTTTACATACAGATACTTCCGATATTGATTCTTCTGTTAATTCTTTTTCTGAGATGATAATTAAAGCACGCAATTTATATGTTCCTCGTGGCCCTTCATCTACAGGCCCAGCTAGACTACCACGCTACATCAAGGATATAATAAAAGATAAAAATTACCTTCGTAGACGTGCTATGTACGAAAGCAATAGAATTACTCGAAAAATACTATTCGCTCAAGTTAACTATCTCCAGTCAGTTATTAAAAGCAAAATTAAGAGTCACAATGATCATCTCTCGAATCTAAAACTTGCCAAAGTTGATAACCCGCGTGCTGATCCGTGGAGATTAGTCAAATCAATAAGCAAAAAACCATCAACCATTCCTCCTCTTAAACAAACGGAAGGTTCCCTAACAACTGACACATCTGAGAAGTGTGAGGTACTAGCAAGAGCCTTTTTAGATAACATGTTACTTACAAATAATTGGACTAGTGATATTGCAACTGAAAACCTAGTAAAAAAGTCAATTGATGACATCGAAAATTATGACGGTACTACGGACTTCCGTCTTGTAACACCTAAAGAAATTTCTAAAACATTATCAAAGTTAAAAAATCGTAAAGCACCCGGACATGATAGCATTAATAATATTCTGTTAAAACATATACCACAAAAAGCCATAATATTACTCACAATAATCTTCAACGACTGTCTAAAACTATGCTATTTCCCAAGGGCATGGAAAGAAGCAAAAGTAATTGCGATCAAAAAACCTGGAAAAGATGCAAGTATTCCTCAAAATTATAAGCCAATAAGTCTACTCCCAGCCATTGGCAAGCTTTTTGAAACGGTAATCGCCAAGAGATTACTGTTTATGATGAGCGACAAGCTTATCCCAGAACAATTCGGATTCCGACAACATCACTCCACGGTCCATCAGCTAGCTAGGGTAGCGGAACACATTACTCATACTTTAAACCTAGGCTTATCCACCGGCATGGTACTGCTGGACTTGGAAAAAGCCTTCGACACAGTCTGGTATAACGGTGTCATACACAAATTACTCAAGTCCGGAGTATCCTTACATCTTGTCAAGCTGATCAAATGCTATCTCTCGGGTCGATCGTTCTCGGTACATATTAATAGCCGACATTCTAAATCGCATCCAATACCTGCTGGAGTACCGCAAGGCTCTATTTTGGGACCCCATCTTTTCCTAATTTTTATCAACGACTTAAAACCACAGCTATTCACACACCTGGCCTGTTTTGCTGATGACACTGCAAGTTTTACTACTTCTGCCGATCTTGATACCATTATCACTTGTTTACAGTGGTCGTATAACTCCTTAAATAAATATTTCTCTACATGGAGGCTGAAACTTAATGTACACAAAACTGAAGCTATTATTTTTACTCGCAAGCGTTCTTTACCGACCAAAACAATTATGATTGACGGCATTAATAGAATAGCTTGGCAAAAGTCAGTTAAATACCTGGGATTAATATTGGACAGTAAACTGAATTGGTCTCTCAACACAGACGCACTCCATCTCAAAGGCGTTAAATCACTAAATGCTTTAGGTCCTATATTTAACAGAAGTAGTAAACTTAGCCCCAAAATAAAATTACGTATATACACGTCATTAATTAGACCATGTATAACATACGCTGCACCTGTTTGGAGTAGTACATGTGATAGTTATTATAAAAAAATACAACTGATTCAAAACAAGGCTCTAAAAATAGCTTATAACACTTCATTATACACAAACCTACATTCGCTCCAGCAACAAATAAGATTACCTGTAATAAAAAAATATGTACTCAAATTATCCAAAAAGTTTTTCCTGATTAAAAATCCTACTCATTCTAACAAACTAATATCAAATATTGGCAAATCCCGACTGCAAAATCTCTGTTATGCCGATAAATATTGTCAATACCGGCTGCCCCATCACTACTTTCTTGAATGCGGATGACGTCAGTACTCCCACTTCACACTCTGCGCTGGCGCGGCCGGCCGGGTTGTTGTATTCATTCGATCACTAAGCGACAACAAATTTTACGAATACCGTCAAATTTGACGATGTTACACTAATCTTATTTTACCTAATTTGACAAAATATGAGTCAAGTAGCAGCATTATCGTATCTACATCCACCGTTATAACCTTGTTAATTGTTTTTCCCTATGTTAAATATTTGTAAAGACGATTAAGTCTATAAAAATGTTGTTATTATGTTATAAATTTAGTAGATAAACTTGTTATGTTAAGTTATGACAATAAAGAAATTTTCAAAATAAAAAATAAGTGTGCCCCTAACCATTCGGTGATCACTGCCGGTTTTCACCCTGTTGATCACAGAGACATCTCTGAATATCCGTCTATTCGTCGTCAAGATGAAATCTATCTCGTTTCTCGTAGAACCGTCAGGACTCAGCCAGGTCCATTTCCTGTGAGGCGGCTTCTGGAAAAAAGAGTTCATCGCAAAGAGTCCCTCTTTCTCCAGAAAGTCGGCCAGCCTCTGACCTCTGGGGTTCCGTTGCCCATGTCCAAATTGCCCCACTTTCAACTCTGCATCGCTTCCCTTGCCCAACTTTGCGTTGAAGTCTCCCATAACAACATTGAAGTAGGTTTTGGACGTATGTATGGCCCGACTTATGTCCTCATACATTTCCTCTACTTCTTCATCTAGGTGTGTCGAGGTCGGCGCGTATACCTGTATGACCTTCAACGAATATCTTTTAGATATTCTGAGTATAAGGTATACTACCCTGCTCGACACACTTTCGATGGATACGATGTTGTTGATGAGAGACTTGTGGACGAGAAATCCGACACCTCCTCGGGACTGTTGGTCGTCCCCCCGGTAGAAGAGCAGGTTACCAGACTTCAGGGTTATCGTATCCTCCCCGATTCTTCGGACTTCCGATAACCCCAGAATGTCCCAGTGTAACCTGCTCAATTATTCTTCCAGTTCGACAATCTTCTCGTCTGTCCTCAATGTGCGTACGTTGTGTGTTACCAGGGCAAGTCGTCGTCGGGGGTGGTAGCCGGGGCCAACCCGGGGATTCTTAGCACCCCCTGCCCTACCGTAACCATGACTGCTACCATAGCCAGGAATAGTGGGGCTGCCGGGGACTGGGGGCCTGGTCTCTATGTGTCGCCATTGTGGGGGTATTTGCCGTTACTCGCCACCCTTGGCAGGCGGGTTGGCGAGCGCAGTAGGGGACTGGCGTTAATGACGCTGCTGCCCGCCATTAACCGGGGAAAGGAAATAGGATTTATGGGTAGAGGATGTTATAGGAATGGAGAGTATGGCCTGAGGGAGTGGATACTGCAGTCACGGACGGGAAGTTAAGGTGACTGCAGTAGCTCGGGGGCCGAGGTCGCGTACTCGTAGCACCTATACTAGGACAGGCCATGACCACTAGATAGGAGCATCCCTGACCTAAAGTTAATTAGAAGAAATTAAGTATGACTAAAAAATCAGACGTATTTTTATGGATTCATTTCTCTATTTATTTTTATCCTACACCGTGGGGACCAGATTTTGTGAAAAAAAAGGATATCATAAAATATTCTACCACTTTTTGCATTGTTTGCAATATTATCAGAATGACATCTGTCTTATAATTAGTGTTTGTCAAATTACCTTCTTTTGAAACGGATATATCTACCCCCAGAAACGATTTCTTTATCAACTTTATATTAAAAAGTATTTAAGGTGTTTATAATTATGTAATACATTTTACAATATTATTAAACGAAATTAT
Organism: Hyles vespertilio; assembly: GCA_009982885.2. Classification (NCBI taxonomy): domain Eukaryota; kingdom Metazoa; phylum Arthropoda; class Insecta; order Lepidoptera; family Sphingidae; genus Hyles; species Hyles vespertilio. Next base: position 2,929,087 of record CM042832.1, read on the forward strand.
TTACATAGTTACAGAAAATATAAATATTGTCCAAATAAGATATATGTGAAGATAGTAGAATATGGTAGTTTTTGTAAAACTTTAAGAGGATATATCTTAAATACCCCATATCGTAGCTCAAAAAGACTATATTATATTTAAAGGATATTGAATCTTTATTATTTAATTCTAGGTCTCATTTGTGTCCGTCAAGTTTTCACTACTAGGCCCAATTTCCTTAGGAAATCGACCGATCTCCTTTGCAGAACTTACTTAAACATACTCTCTTCTATCTTCTAGTTTAAGGGGTTGGGAGATAAAAGCTCCAATTTTGTTTATTTTTCGTGTGCCAATATAAGATAACAATGAAATCTAAAGTATAGGCATTTTAAAATATTCTGTTATTATGTTTAATAGGTTCACTATTGACAACATACCCCATTTTGTTTATCTATTATAGTAAATTCAAACCCAATCAATGGTGGTTCCATAAAATAACACAATGCTTTTTGAAAAGTAGGTAGTGCCCTCGCACTTCGCTTTACAGTGCGAACTGGTTTTGAAAAGAGCAACACTAGAGTTTCTTGCCCATTCTTCTCTAGTGAAAACCGCTTGCGAACCGGCTGGTAGATAAAAAAATTACTGAATATAAATGATGGATTTTAATGTATTCAATAAATTATTTTCATAACTAAACTACATTTTATTTAACCACAATAATATAACTATTATCGGAACATTGATAACTGTGGGTTTTTGTAGCATTGTTCTTGTGTAATAACACAGGAAAAAAAAACAACATGAAATATATTAAAAATCCATGAAAACATCAAACTGTGTAATTGAAGATAAAATATTTGTTACGGGAATTCCAGTAATATAATAAACTAGTAATCTATATATATATATAAAACAAAGTCGGGTTTGTTACAACAGTTATAACTCGAGATCGGCTACACCAATTTTCATGGTTTTTGGTTCGTTGGATTTGTCCCCGCCCCGAATAGCAGAATACACCTTAAAATAATGAAAACTCGACGAAAACATAATTATAAAAGATAATAATAAATAATAATAATAATAGTTCTTATTATTGGCACAATAAAGATAAACTAAACTACGAGTTAACACTTTTTATGCCTAAAATATTGATATCACCTGAATAATACCGCAGCGCTGGTTTTCAAAGAGAAGCTCAAGTGACACACAGACGTCCAGTCGGTACAAAAACAAATTGGAGCACAAACAAATAATAATTATTTCTATAAAAAAGACAATGCATATATGCATAATAAAATAATACAATAATCAGCCATCAGCAACCGTAATTAGTAATAAGAAAAATATAAACTATCTGAGTGGGTAGATTGTTGCAACGATCACCTCATAAACATTCATAACCGTCATTATGAGCCATGCGTACGATAGCCAACGCACATCTTAAGACTAATTTAAAAGTAATATAGGTAATTATGCTATTCATCTTGTTTCATGAGTGGCATCAAAACAACACAATTTTCGCAAACGCGCACTTTGAAGTAAATTACAATTTCCGTCCATGAACTTAAGAAAAAACAAAACACGGTATTTCATGGAGTTCAAACTAACAAACACCATGTGGTAAGTACAGGCTACTAAACTCGCTAAACATTTAACATTGTTGCTTTTGCTTAAATAATAAATACTTCTTTAGATTATTTTTGAATGTATATTTGTTATTTTTAGCTCATGGTGGAGGAATATTGTTCCAACAGCGAGTGGCAGCGTATTTAAATGAACCTCTGAAAGCAGAAGTCCGATGTTGAGGAATCGCAAGTGGATTTGTTGCCGAACGGGACGCATATTTGAAGTTGTCCTGTCTCCACATCAGCTTGTCATACAAGTATTTCGTTTTTTTTTTCTTTTATGACGCCAAACAACAGGGTAGCCAAGTGTAGTTCCCTACGGGCTGCCATTTTAAGGATATTAGCGTCATTTAAAAATGGTGTGACATGGTTGCGACTGGGAATATTGAAGCAGAACCGGGCACAGGAGTTCTGCACGCGTTGAATTAAACGCACTGTTCGAGAAAGTAAACAAGGGCCATACACAGTGTCACAATAGACGCGTTTTACCTGAAAATAAAACGCTTATTAAACTACTTACCTTATTAGAAGCTTAATATAATGAGATAGGCATATATGTTATTTCCGTTGTATCTTACCTCTCTTTTTTATGTATATCGCTATCTCTTTCGCACGACCCTTTCCACCAGGTGTGGTGGGGCAGTTGTGAACCTGGTGGTTCCAACTGTTCAGTTCATCATTGCGTCGATTTATACCAGGCAGCGATAAAACTTAAGCTTCTAATAAGGTAAGTAGTTTAATAAGCGTTTTATTTTCAGGTAAAACGCGTCTATTAAACCACTTGACCGTTATTAGAAGCTTAATATAATGAGACCTGTTTGTTATCGCCTGGTGGAAAAGCCAATGTAACATAATGAAAATGTATGATAGCATATTTGTGCGAAAGGAACCAGATATAATTCAGAAATGAATTATATCTGGTAAAGAAACAAGGAAACATAATACTAGAACATAATATATTTATTTATGTACATACAATTAACATAAGAGTGTATGTTGACACAAATCATTCTATAGGATTAAATAATGATGTAATAGATGAATTATTAGTTGTGTTATTAATTTCACGACAATAAAATCTTTGAAAAGTTTTAACCGATTTCCAATTTCCCCTGGCTAAAATATCATCAAGGGGAAAATTGTCAACAAAGTTCCTGGATGCCACAGCAGAGCGTACGCTACCAGGTGTTGCTGATATGCCAGCCTCCTTCATAAGTGTCTTAATCCACCTTGCAATAACAGTGCGAGAGGCTGGCTTTGGTGGTCCGTGCAAGGTTACAAATAAACTTGATGACTTACAGCTACTACGTCTTTTATTTAGAATTTGTATAGTTTTGTTAATCCAATACACTGGATCCATGTTTTGTTTATCAGGGTTAACTAAAAGCTTCCACCCCGACTGCCTATATTCGTGACAATCTGTTTTAGAACCAAATCGAGGCCAAAAAATAATATAATCATTTTTAATAATACAATGATTGTCACTTACATCTAATAAAGTCAAGTCATGAATTCTACGACCTGAACATAATATTAGTAATATTGCTGTGTGGCGTACAGTTTGAAAAATATTATTACTGTTTACTATATAATTACACAAATAATCAACAAGTAGATTAATATCCCAAATGGGAGGTTTGTTCACCTTGGGATTTTTCAAAGATATTGATTTTAAAATATGTTTAACCAGAACATCTTGACTCAATTTACTTGATAATTCAGTATTGCATAATGTTGATATTACTGATTTATGAAGAAGAATAGTATTGTAAGAAAATTTAAAACTGAGATGCAAATCTGCTAAGAACTGAGCTAATTGGGCGCCGTTAGGACGTGCCGCATCTATCTTGTGGTTTCTAGACCATAATAACCAACGATCCCAAGCCACCTTATATGTTTTCCACGTTGAAGCTCGCCAAGAAGATTTTAGTAATGAAATTTGATTTGAATTCCAAGAAGTCAAGGATTCTGACCACCCCCACACTTCCAGACTTCCAGGATCATGTCTTGAACCCTGGGAGGAGGCATCCCGGTTCTCGTGTCGACTAGAAACCGTTTCAGATTCGTTAGTGTGAACGGGGCTGCGATAGCTCGTGATTTGAGGTCCGCTCTCCAGAAAACCTTCAGCCAACGCGGAACTACAATCAAATAGATTCCTGTGGCTTGATTTAGGTGCATTAGTACTCGAGGAATTAAGAACGGTGGTGGAAACACCCAAGCTAGAGGAAAATTCCAACGAAGGCTGAATGCATCGTGGAACAGCGCTTGGTGGTCGCTGAGGTCTAGAGAGACGTAATTGTTTACTACTCGTGCAGTTTTGGATGCAAATAAGTCGATCACAGGAATTCCCATTTTCATAAATATCATTTCTGTGCATATTGGGAGTAAGTGCCATTCTGGAAACTCTCGAAGTCTGGAAAGGCAATCCGCATGACTGTTGTATTTGCCAGGAATGTGATAAATTCGAAACTGTATCTGATACTTGTCTAGAATATACAGAATTTGACAAGCTAGATCGGTGAGTGATTGGGATTTCGTCCCCCCTTCGTTTCGGAGATAAACAATTGCTGTTCGATTGTCTGATTGGATTAAAACTGAACTGTGAGTCATGCTTGGTGCATGTACCTCTAGGACCTTTAAAATGGTTAGCAGCTCTTTCAAGTTGCAGTGTAGGGACTGTTCTTTTTCGGTCCAAGTTCCTGACATTACTTGGTTGTCGAGCTGTGCACCCCATGCCATTTCTGAGGCATCGGTGGTTAAGAAATGCGTATGTGGTGGGACATGTATTATTGTTGACAAATGGCAATTTTCTAGCCACCATTGCATTTCTTCTATAACCCTCGATGGGAGATTGTATCTGGTCGAGATTGCAGACTTTGGTAGCGAGTTCAAGTGACGAAGGGTTGCTCTGTGGTTCAATCTGCCTCGAGGTACACAAAAACTGGCGAAATTTAGTAGGCCTATTAGGCTCTGGAGTTCTTTTTGTGTAGAGTTGCCCGTGTCCATGATCTGAGACACTTTGTTTATGACAGCAGCAGATTTTTCTGCTGGAAGATATTTTTGATTTGTCCAAGTATCCCAGGTTATGCCGAGAAAGCTTATTCGTTTCTGTGCGACAAGAATGGACTTCTCGTAATTTATTTGAAACCCTAGGTACTGCAAAGTGTTTAAACAGATGTCCACATGATCCTTTAAAACGCTCTTGTTCTGATGGGTAATGAGGTAGTCGTCCAAATAAACAATGACCCTTACACCGTTTTCTCGTAGAGTTTGTGCTATCCAATTTGTGAGACATGCGAATATTTTTGGCGCGGTGCTCAGGCCGAAAGGAAGACAGGTCATTTCTAAAAGCTCTTGTTTGTAAATTAGACGTAGGAATCGTCTGTGCGACTGGGCTATCGGAAGGTTGAAATAAGCTTGCGACAGGTCTACCTTGCACAACCAGTCCCGGGGTTGGAGAAAATCCGGGACACGGTACATATTTATCAACCGAAATCTGTCTGTTTGAATGAACTGGTTCAACAATCTCAGGTTGAAAACCGGACGAAAAGTTCCATCGTTCTTTGGCACTAGAAATAGGGACGACACGAAGCTTGGAGATGGGTCTACTGTGTCGAGAACACCCTGCCTTCTCATTTGTTGAACGATGACAGACCTTTCCATTGATTCCATTGTGCAACAACGATCGTTCTTCAAAACCGGAATTCTCATGGGTGGTTTCTGTAGAAAGGGTATGCGATACCCTTTTATTATTTTTAGTATGAAAGCAGGAGCTCCCAAGGAACTCCATCGACTTTGGTAATGTACTAATCGTCCTGCGTGGAACTCCGGTGAGTCATTGTCTCCGTCTTTTATTGCCCTTATTGAAAGAAGGCGAATACGAACGCTTTTGGCTTCTCTCGCCAGAGTGTCTTGGTTTCGAGCTTTTCGAAAGGAACTTGATCTGTTATTCGAATTATAGGAATGTCCTTGTATATTATAATTATTCCGCTCTTTCGTAGAGTAATGGCACTAGTAATCACCCTGCGAGGGTGGATCTTGGTGGCAATGCATACGAGCAGCAGAGGCTGGCTCACAGCAGTAACTTGAAGTACCACGCGATGGTACATGATAAGAGGCTTTCCCCTGCGAGGGGTGCCTTACACGCTGAGCAGTTTTTGGTTTCAGCGTATTTCCATAATTACACTGCTTTACTGGCCAGAAAGCTTTTCGTACGCCCCCTGCTTTTTCTAGTGCAGCAGTTAGCGATTCAGAGTTAAAAATGTGAGTATTGGAAGGGGGTATTTTATTTAAACTCACCTTTAATAGAGGATCTCGAACATTTTTGAGAATACCCGCTCTTCTCATTTCTATAGTTTCAGCTCTGTGGCCGCACACCATTTGTAATAGATCTGTAGAGACCTTATGAAAGTCACCTTTGAGAAAAAGCTCTTCAATTTTCTCATTAAGGCCGTTTAGTGATGCATCAGATGTTTTAGACCAAGCTATTAAATTGCGTAAACTGTTAAGCATAGTCTCTTTTTGTTTAAGGATGCAGAAGGTTAAGGCTGCATATGATTTGTTATGTTTGTAGTATTATATATGTATGTATTTATGCTTTTTATTATGTATGTATGTATGTATGTTATTTTGGTGTATTTTTATGTTTAGATTATATATACAGGGTATCTCAAGACTGCTACCGAAAACGAAGCCGGGTGGTAGTTTTAGTGGCTACAAACACAATGCAATTAAAAATTTCGCATAGAAACGCGACAATTATTTTTTATGATTTTTTAAATATCGTCAATTTTGGGTGGTAAATCCATAGTTTTTGCTAAAATAATAATTTAAACTCTTTTATACCTTAGAGTATTTATAAATAAAAGGATATACACTATTATTTTAGGAAAAAATGTATTTACCACCCAAATATGGCCATAGGAAAAAAATAACAAAAAAAAAATTGTCGCTTTTTTTTTGCAACTTTTTCTGTTGCATTGTGTCTGAAGTCGCTTAAACTATCACCCGGCTTCGTTTTCGGTAGCAGTCTTGATATACCCGGTATAGATAGTATGAGTTTTATCTAGTTTCCTCACTTTTAATTATTTATTTTACACTGCCCTCTCTTTTTCCTTCTTTTAAATCCATCCCATGGTTGTCTGTAAGACATTGCTTTAAGCGATAAGACCGCCATTTGTACTTTTTATATTTTTTTGTTTCTGTATGTTGTATTTTTTTTATGTGTACAATAAAGATTTAAAATAAATAAATGATTTATCAGAGTAAGTCAAGTGTCGTATGTTGTTATACGCATTTACTTCTTCATTTGTTAGAAGTTCTACAAATCCCGGCGTATGATTGTATAATTTTTGGGTGTCTGCATAACGTATATCCGACCAAGTACTAGAGTCAAATCTTTGAACCTCGTTCAGTATATTTAAATATTCTTGCGGTGTTTGCGGCAACAAAGGATCTTTAACTTTAGTCTCCATATGAAACGTCAAATTCGACATTCCTACACAATCCGAATTACAAGAAGACGGTAACACTTGTGAGGTGTTGACACCACTTTCATCGTAAAGATCTCGACTAATATCCGAAATACATGATACATTGTCGATATTGTCTAGGTAGTTCCTATTTTCACGGCTGGCTAAATTTCTTTTTAAATCACCCACTTCTTTCGATATTTTTTCTAAAAGCCGACGTTCCCTTTTTTGTACTTTGGAAGGACGTCGTCTTGATCTTTTCTTTTTTCTCGAATTTTGCGATGATTGTGAAGTAGTCGAAGAAGAACTAGAACTACTACTGCTACTTTTTGACCGCCGATTAGGTACTTGATGCTTAACTCCCGAAGTACTTGCCATCGCGGTCTCATATGGATTAATAATATCTTTATGGTTATCCATATTAACTATCCTAGACAAAAAATAATTATCTTGAATTACCAAGAAAAATACTTATGCTTTTGAGGGTAGAAAAATATTTCAATACGTAACAATTTAAACATTTCAATACGTAGGTACGTGTATTAGCAACACTTGTAAAAAGTAATAAAATAAAATTATATCGAACGGTAAAACCGTTATAATAATAATAATTATAAAATCCTTGTGCAACTTACGTGCAAAAATCTGAACAGGGAAATTTCACTTCACTGTAATACCAATATTACACACAATGTACTGAAGAGAATAACTAGGAGCACTCAGAAGCACAAGTTATTACAACGGAAATTTTCAAGCCAATGATGAACTGAACAGTTGGAACCACCAGGTTCACAACTGCCCCACCACACCTGGTGGAAAGGGTCGTGCGAAAGAGATAGCGATATACATAAAAAGAGAGGTAAGATACAACGGAAATAACATATGCCTATCTCATTATATTAAGCTTCTAATAACGGTCAAGTGGTTTAATAATTTAATCTTGATAAAATAAGACTATCCACAAGTAACTTCCTCGATTTTATATTAAGATACTGCCGAATCCGGCACAGTACTTTTAGTCTATAAAAACAGTTTTTAATAACTTCGTTTATATGTGGCTCAAAGTGAAGTTCTGGGTCCATTATCAGTCCTAAATTGCGCGCTGTTTCAATCATATTAATATTTTCTCCCATGATGTGTATCCGTGGCGCAGCCGACAATATAAGTTTAATTTGTGTACTGCTTCCCAAAACTATAAAGTTAGACTTCGCGGGGTTCAGTACAAGTGTGTTGGAGTTGGACCATGACACTACCCTAGCTAGGTCGTTGTTAATTTTATTGACGGCTGATGCTAGTTCATCATACTAAAACGGTAGATACAGCTGAATATCATCCGCGTACATGTGGTATCTACATTCCTTAAGAGTGTGCAATATCCGCGCTAAAGATAATATATAACAGAGGGCCAAGAATAGATACCTGGGGAACACCTCGAGTCACTGGTCTGGGAGTGGAAAATAAAGAAGATCCATCCTCTTTTTGTATCTCCACATACTGCGAACCATTGGTGAGATAGCTATGAAACCATCTTACGGTGTCTATTTCGAAACCATAGTATCGCAATTTGGATAAGAGCAAATGGATATTGATGGCATCAAAGGCTAGCGAGAAGTCAAGTAGAGTCAGAATAGTTTTTTTATTTTTTTATTGCAATGAATGGCGAGACGAGCATGCCATTCGCCTGATGGTAAGCGATACGACCGCTCATAAACAGTAGCAACATTCCACTGCGCTCGCCATCCTGAGACATAAGATGTTAAGCCTCAATATGTCCAGTAGTTGCTCTGGCTACAATGTCCTTCAATCCGAAACACAGCAGTGCATTTAAGCAGTGTTGTTTCACGGGAGAAATAGACATTGCGGTGGTACCTACCCAGATGGCCTCGCACATATGAGATACCTACCACCAGTAAAGTAGTTCCTTCACCTCGATCCCGTGCCTCCAAGATATTACCCACTACATCTGAAAGAGCGCTAGAAGTACCGCGACCCTTCCTGAATCCTGATTGAAAATCAGGAAGAATATTATAATTATCAAGATACTCTGTGATTTGTGAGTATACCACACGCTCCAGTACCTTAGAAAGACATGGCAGGACACTTATAGGGTGCAATTCCTTGAAACTCTGGGGATTGTTGTTTTTAGGTATATAGGCTTAACAATTGCACAACGCCACAGATCAGGAAATGTGTACGTTCTGATTGAGGTATTCACAATGGATGTTATAACTGTCAGAGTTTCAGGAAGCGACATTCGGATCATATCTTTGGTGATACCATCAATACCCTGAGCATTAGTCTTAATACTTTTTAAAGCATTTAATACAGTTGTCTCGTCAACTTCTTTCAAGCAAAAAGTTGACGAACCGTGCCTGTGATATTCGAAAAAAGTTAATTTAGATATGGCCACCTCCTGGTTCCCAGAAATGTCTAAGAATGCCTTATTTATATTTTCCGGGTCACAAAGATGGTCTGGAAGAAAATTTATATTTTCTGAAGGGTAAACACGTGATTTAAAATTTTTCCATAATGTGTGTTAGAAATGTGTATATTCTCATTAATGTGTTTATTAAAATATGCCTCCTTCTCATGTCGTAATGATTTTATGACTAAAGCTTTTAATTGAAGATAATAATCTTTGTGACCCTGCCTTTTAGTACGTAAATATTTAGCCCTGGCTGCATTACGTAGACTACACATTAATTTAATATTCGGGGTAATCCAAGGGGTGGGCAAATTTTTAAAGGAATTACGCCTAATTGGGGCATGAGCATCAAATAGTCTAATTATATTAGCATTGAACATAGAAAGCATAGTGTTTACGTCTCCTATGTTGCGTAACGTGTCCCACGGAATCAGTTTTAGTTCACGTTCAAAAAGGTCAAGCGCAATGCTCCGCAATGGATGATGCACTACCAGTCTTTTAATAGCCTTATCCTTCTTTATATCTAAACGACACGTGATAAAAGAGTGGTTTCCTAGTTCATTAATGTGTTGTACGCAAAGGTCTCTATATCGTGCATCAGTGCAAATAACATCAATAAGTGAACTACTGTCATTGACCAAATGCGTTGGAGTAGTCACTATTTGTACAAGTCCGTAATGTACTTGTACAAATAGAGCGTCTACAAACTAAGCGTCTACAAACTCCAGTAGACGCTTAGTTTTATTGCCCTGTATAACATCCTGTTCTACATCTAACATATTCACATTAAAATCGTCGAGCAGGATAACGCTATCATAAGGCGCCAATGCGTTGATACTCATTGTCAGCGAGTCCAGGAATAAATCCAGCTTTAGCCAGGGTGGTCGATATGCAGTACCAAATAAGAGAGTGTTGTTATTTAATTTAATATTCATCCAAATTTGCTCGACATTTGGCTGGTCCGGATGTTGTCGGACTCGCGCACTTATACCTGATTTGACTTTACATAAATGAATCATTTTAAATGTTACTTTGTTTCGTACCTGTCAAATATTTATTGTCCATCCTCTCAAATACTATAAGTAATGGTTGACATGCGTTCAGAAATAAATGGTTAACGTTTATAAATTTATCTATAATATGAAAATAAGTCGGGTTTTCCTTTCTGACGCTATAACTCCAGAACGCACGAACCGATTTGGCTGATTTTGGTCTTGAAATATTCGTGGAAGTCCTGGGAAGGTTTTAGGAAAATTGTGAAATTTCTAAGGAAGATACTAAAAACCTTTTTTTTGGTTATCCTTCAAGCGTCATGCGTCCAGCCAATATAGGATGATCTTTGTTTATTTGACGGGAGACGTAAAACACGATCAAGCTTCAACTACCATCCAACGTAAAATGATCTATCTTTCCATTGTCTTTCATACACGGCTGACGAAATAGAACAAAATTCAAATTCATCGTGTATATAATATTATCTAGATACGGCGTCTTGCATGTAATTTTGTTAAATGTAAAATAAAATGATGTCTATATCTATCAAAATAGCCCCATTGTTTTTTGAGATTACACAACAGTTTTAAACAAGGTATACTCTATCGAAGCGTTTTGCCGGAGTACACCAAAATATATCTAATTATAATTTTTCGTTTTCATAAACGACATTGTTTTTTGAATTAATACTTTTAGATGCGCTGGGGGACAAATTTAAATTTCGCATTAGTATTGTTTTCAGACTCAAGAATAAAAAAAATATTGGTACATTGATGCCGTATCTACCATTACAATGAAACGATATGCAGTTTTATATTTTTAAACGGTTTTATTTAGCTCACCCCGTTTGTTTGGGTCAAATTTAGTAATTGAAATTTAACCCTCTTCCCGTTAACCGATTGATCTGAAATTTGGTATACGCTTTTGATTCTGGTGACAATACAATTATCCATATTCAATATTATTGTGAATCCAAGATGGCCGCCGGTACAAGATGGCGGACAATTTAGTTTTTTTCAATCCCATCAATATGGGTATCAAATGAAAGGGCTTGTCTAGTAAAATTCAGTGCACTATACAAAATCAAAATCAAAGATGGCTACTGCTACAAAATAGCGGAAAATGTATTTTTCAATCCCATCAATATGGGTATCAAAATAAAGGGCTTGGTAAGTATAATACAGTATACTATACAAAATTACAATATGAATCTCCCACCCAAGTCAAGAACTCAACGAATTGAATAGAAGGAGAAATAAAAACTAAAAACATAAAAATAAAAAAGTAAAAAAAATTAAGTTAAACTTAAACTTTAAATGAATTTTAACCACTTTAAATATTGGACGTGCCCCACGATTTTATTTTCGTTTAATCAATGCATATGTTTAAAATTATTTTTTAGCTTTTAGTACATTTATCTGCAATATAAAACCGTTTACCTTAAAAATTTTTTTTACTTTTTTATTAAATATTTGTTCTATTACTTACGTCACCTGGTAAGGCAGTATGAAGGTTTTATTAATTTGTATATGGTAACGTACTAGACGCGACTGCCAACAAGTTAACGATGGTCTCTGACTTTTCGGATTAATTTCTACGAGAAATAAAATCCGCCAACCCGCACTAAGCCAGCGGGATGGACTATATCTTCTTCTATAATATAAAAATGAATCGCAAAATGTGTGCATAACTCAACAACGCCTGGACCAATTTGGCCAATTCTTTTCTAGAAATGGTTATTATTACTTTATTACTAACAAAAAGTAATGGCGTGCATTATTTGGAAAAACAGTATTTTGGTGCTAAAATATTCGATGGACTATACATATAAAAAACGCTAAAGTTTTTAATGTAAAAACTTCATAAGGCAATGTTTATATGTACATGTATATGGAGAGACGGGATATAATAGAGTGGAAGGTACGGGAGAGGGCTGGGATAGCTGGAAAGATTTGATAGGACGACATGTAAATGCACGTTATAAGACGGCATGGATAATAAAGAGAAAGGACGGGACGGATCGGGAAGAGACTGAACAGACGGATGAGACGGGATTGAGCCGGACTGTAGCATAGCTACGTCAAGTTTAGGTATACAAGAGTTTATACGAAAAATAATATGTATTTGGTGTGGAGTGGAATCAAAAAATATGTGCACCCAGGCGAAGCTGGGTCGGGCCGCTAGTATAATATAATACTAGTGTAATAACTTAGTAATATTATATAGTTTTTTTGCTCAAGAGGAAAAGCTATTAAGTTCCCCTGTACCCTGGGGGAGGCCGAAAGGGGTATGTCAGTGTCTCTGGCCTTCCATCCCGGTACAAACGCGGATATTGTGGCTGTGCTGGGTCCCTAGCAATACCTACGCCAGCATACTGACAAGAAACCTCTTGATAGCCCTCACACGCATTGTGGGCAGCACCGGACATCTCAGGGCGAAGGGCGCCCCGATTTACGTCCGCGAACCGCCCCGCGCAAAACCATTCATGGCCTACCATGACCATTGTGAGGGCCCAGATGACCTCCACTTACATGCCCTCTCAGACGCCCTCCAAGCTGTTATGGGCGTCCATGACGGAGACAAGGCTCGAATATGATATAGTACTAAGTAATATAATAATTTATAATTAAGTATTCGTACCCTACTTCTGCTCATCTCTGCATCACCTAAAGGTCGACTGGGAGAAAATGCCATGGGCATTAGGTTCACCGTGTATACATTTGTATATGAAGCTTAATAAAAAAATAAAGTAAATATCCCGCCAAACAGCAGTGTAAATGTACTGTTTTGTTTCGGTGTGAAGGATATTGTAGCCACAATACATATTAAGACTTTGCATCTTATGTCTCAGGATGGCGAGCGCAGTGGAATGGTAAGTCACTAAACCCATCATCCTGCTTCGTTTTCGGTAGCAGTCTTTATATACACTGTATAGTAATGTGAAGTTGCAATGGGCAGGATATAGCGCAGAGAACTGACTAATGGTTGAAAAATTCTCGAGTGGATACTGCGCACCTAGCAGCGATGCACAAACGCCTACAACGATGATTGAAGGTTGCAAGAAGGCCATGGGCATAGCCACGGTGGGGCTGAGTAGGACGCTTGCCCTGTACGGTACCTGATCAAACCTAAAAAATAAATTATCTATGTAAAGTATATAGACAGATATAGGGTATATCAAGACTGCTACCGAAAACGAAGCCGAGTGGTAGTTTAAGCGACTTCAGACACAAAGCAACAGAAAAAATTGCAAAAAAAGCGACTAATTTTTTTTGTTATTTTTTTCCTATGACCATATTTGGGTGGTAAATACATTTTTTTTCCTAAAATAATAGTGTATACCCTTTTATTAATAAATAATCTAACTTATAAAAGAGTTTTATTTATTATTTTAGCAAAATCTATGGATTTACCACCCAAAAATGACGATATTTAAAAAATCATAAAAAATAATTGTCGCGTTTCTTTGCGAAATTTTTAGTTGCATTGTGTTTGTAGTCACTAAAACTACCACCCGGCTTCGTTTTCGGTAGCAGTCTTGAGATACCCAGTATAAACCTCTAAATTGACATACGCCCAGAGCCCAAGCGGCTTAAGTTAGAAACACATTTTTGAATCTATTATTTCGAGGTAGGTGAATAATAAGAAAGTGTGTTCGAAAATTCGAGTTATAAATACAGATACAGGGTGCTATAGGGTGTATGTAACCTTATGAGATTTATTGAATTACTTCTATGAAAATTAACCGGAGTAAGACCGCAGTTATCAGGTATATTTGTTAGTCACATATTATTTTAGACTGCCCTACCCGGAGCCTATGGCTGGCTACGACCATGAAGAAGGCCCTGGACGCTTCCAACAGGTCGCTGTGAAGATCCTTGGAGAACTTTGTTCAGCAGTTACCTCCTGCGGCTGAAAAAAATAAAACTAGGAAAAGTGTGATTGTAATCTTCGAACCCCCATTTTGTGGTGGTGGCCCCAATATTTCTAGTTTACTTAAAAGGAATAAAATAACCTTAGGTTTGTACATCAATTATAGCGGATCGGCCAAACTTTGCCTGGTTGCAATTTAATGTTTTTTTTATGTTTGTTACCTCATAACTCTGTACTGGGTGCACCGATTTTGTTTATTCTTTCTTTGATGGAAAGCTGGTGTTTGTCATTCAGTCCCGTAAAATATGGTGAAGATCTGATGAATATCTTCGTACCTGGAGAGTAAAACTCTTCAAAATTGAGTAGGACTCCAATGGTCCTTTTTGCATTGGGTTCAGTATAAAAGGTAAGCTACAGAAAGGGAGCGAAAAAGGGTTGAGGGCAAGGGGGAGGGGGAGTTATAAAATTAATAAACATGTAAATGCTCCAACATCCAAGGTAAGACCATATATTTTGCATGACCTCCTCTTCCTCATGTAAATTGCCTATCGAGACTAAAAAGATACAAATAACTAAAATTGTTATTAAAAATGGTTGCCTGTAAAGTCGGTTTTACGGGCGAAGATTTTACGTGACAACGTCTTTTTCTCGGTAGAATATTTATTGATATGAATATAATTAAATTGCACAATAGGAACAAGGAATTGAATGAAAATAAGAATTGCACAAAGTTTAACTATAGAAATATATTTTGTTTACTAAAACATTGTACATGTAATGACGAATCTAAGCACTCCATATTTTCACTACAGACACAGCTGACGATACTTTAACCACACGTGTGAACTTGTATTGTGACGCTTTCTTGTTTTTCCAACGCCAAGAACGTTCGAGAAAGACAAAGACAGAGACACAAGCATGCGCCGATTCAATGCGCCTAATTCTCTAGTGCTGCGCGCGCACCGTTACGTTACCGGGCGTTACACTTTTTCATAAGTGACTCCCAGCCGCAACCTAATTTAAGACGTTGTCACGTCAATAAGAAAAATCGTATTTTGCCTGCTCTCGATTGTCGAGCTCGTCAAGACGATTCCTCTGACTCCAAACACGGGGGGTTTACTTTAAGAAATGACGGAGTTATGCCTGGACAAATATTTTAGGGGAGAGAGGGAGGAATTTGGGGATTTGGTTGGGGCCAATCTGTAGAGCTCACCGAGCCGGTTCCAAAGATACCAAACTCGGTGGGTCTACGATCTATATTGGCCGAGATAGGATTGGGGGGGTGAGGTAAATTTTCGGGGTGGGGGTAAGGGAGGGGGGGGAGGAAGGTTTCGTGGGGAGGCTAACTTAAATTAATTTTTTGGAGGTAAAATATTTTTTTTTGGGGGGGTAATTTTTTGCGTAATTTGGGATTTCTGGCGGGGTCAATTTGTAGCCCTCACCAAGACGGTTCCGAGGATACCAAACTCGGTGGGTCTACGACCTATGTTGGCCGAGATAGGATTGGGGGGTGAGGTAAATTTTCGGGGTGGGGGTAGGGGAGGGGGGGGGGGGGGTAGGTTTCGTGGGGAGGCTAATAGGCACTATTTCGGAATAAGGGTGGGGGAAGGCAGGGGGGGGGCTATGGGACAATTTTGGAAAAAGTGGGTGAAACTGAAAAATAATTCTCTAGTGCTGCGCGCGCACCGTTACGTTACCGGGCGTTACACTTTTTCATAAGTGACTCCCAGCCGCAACCTAATTTAAGACGTTGTCACGTCAAAATTTTAAAACTGACTTCAAAACAAAGAAAAAATCATTATAAATTAAAAAATGATAAAAAAATTCAGCTACAAAGCAAACAATAAGATTTATTTCATTGGTGCGTGGTGGCCTGTTGGTAACGGACTAGACGCGACTGTCAACATGTTCACGGTGGTCGCGGGTTCGAATCCCAGGGCACACCTCTGACTTTTCGGAGTCATGTGTGTATTGATAGTCAATCACCACGCACTAAAACGGCGAAGGAAAACATCGTGAGGAAACCTGCATATCATAGCGGTTTCTAAAATTTCTATGGTATGTAAGTCCGCCAACCCGCACTAGGCCAGCGTGGTGGACTATATGGCCTAACCACTCTCAATCGTACTCTCGATTGTAGAGGAGGCCCGTGCCCTAAAGTGGGACGTATATGGGCTGATACGGAATATTAAAAACATTAGTTATTTGCATACGGAATGGAATTACCAAATTATTTGTTTGTTAGATATTCGTCATGGATACATTTTGATAAATACGAGAAAAAAAATATGTTTGGAATACCCTATTGATAAACCAGTGCAGCGGTGCGGACTGTTATCTAGGCGTAGAAATACCTACGTAACAATTGATATTTTTCCTGTTTTTAAACTTTGCGATTACAATACTTACGCGAACGGGGAGGGGGATGGAACGAGGGGGAGAGGGGGGATATCAAGGGGTATAAAAGGTCATCTCTAATCTGTATTGTTTCAAATCAAGTGTGATATTTGTGACGCCATGTCGTGCACTAGGTTGCTTGCAGTCCTGTGCGTGATCCCGCTGGTGTGGGCCGGTAAGTGGGTTCAGATTCCAAACTCTACACACTATTACGACAGCTTACATGGCGCAGTCGCTTAGACGTCGTCTGAAATTAGAGGTCGCAGGTTCGATCCCCGCATCGAAGAAATGTTTGTGCAGGTCTTAAATATTTATTTCGAGCCTGGGTGTTTGTGAGACCGAAAAGCCTCTCGTAGTTCCTGATACACGACACAAGACTCGATCTTAGTGTGGGGTCAGGACTATGTATGTGACTGTTGGTTGTTATTTATTGGAACGAAGTTCCCTATCGCGCGGTGTGATAGGGGGCTAGACGGAAAAAATTCTCACGAAAAATAGGCACGACACTTTAAAACATTTGACAATCGTTTTTATTTCTTTATTTGAAAATAATGTTATACATTTTATTTAACTCTAATAGAGGCAATAAAATATCCATATAGATATTAATATGTTAAAGGCTATAATAAAAACTAAGAATACGCTGAAGCCCAAAATTAAGTGGGAAACGTTGCGACAATTTCTAATTTTCATCAAATGTCATAAATCAAATTGGTACAAAAGAAACATAAATTGCATAAATATGTGAAAAAAAAAACATAATGATGGTGATACCCAAATGCATCTTTTGATGGTGACATATAATTAAAATTAAATAAATAATAACACCCAACAGTCACATACATAGTCCTGACCCCACACTAAGATCGAATCTTGTGTCGTGGGTATCAAGAACTACGAGAGACTTTTCGGTCTCACAAACACCCAGACCCGGAAGAAATATTTGTGGGCCGAACAAACATTTCTCTCGGCGCGGGGATCGAACCCGCGGCCTCTCGTTTCACAGGCGGCGTCTAACCAACTGCGCCACGGAGGCTGTCAAAATTACATAATAAAACCGTAATACATTGATTTTCGATCCTCCTTAATAAATGTATTATTATTTACAATTTTAGTTTGTTACCCTGCTGTCAATCATCAACCCTAGATTTGACTATGTATATTTGCCAATTATTATTAAACTTGAGCCTACTGAGTAAGTTTATATTACATTATATTTGTTATTTTACAACAAATTGCCGCTAACCACGTAATGTGTCGTAATTAATTTTGAAGATGGTTGTCCTGCGTGAAGTCGTAGCGCCATAGCCGCGCAGCGCTGCACTGCTAGAGTATTCTAAAGATGTATCTCGAACGCTTAGCAGATACAACAAAAATTTCCCTCATTTTAGCCGGTGATTTTAACATCAACTTCAGTAATGAAAAATCAAAACCATTGCTACAGTTTCTAGAGGAAGAATTTGATTTAAGAATTAACAATAATCGAGCAGAATCAACAACAAAATAAAATACTACCATTGATGCAGTTTTTTCAAGATATTTAAATAAATTTGTATTATAAGTTAAAAAAAAATATATTACAATTCCTTCACTAATTAATCGAAAGGAACTTCGTTCCATCCCGGCGTCCCTTGACACCACTAAACTTTTTATTTATTCATTGACAGTTTTAAAGCCAGTTTAGTTAGCGAATGATCTGTCTCTTTCGAATGACTTGAATTTAGTTTGAGCGACGACAAAAGAAGTATTTAATGGTCCCTAAAATATTGCTTATAAATACAGTACCCGGATGACTGAGCTGATCGGTATTTAAAAATAAAATAGAATTATTATTCGCCAATAGATGTCAGGGAAAGTCATATTGTAAGTTGATTATCGATCGAAGTTGATATATATAAATATATATATATATACAAGAATTTCTCGTTTAATGGTATAAGACAAATCCGAAAACAGCGTTAATAGGGGTTGTAAATTGGCTGAGAAATTTTATTTTTGCGGTGGCGACACTCGTTTTCTCTTTCGCACTCATGCGCCTTATTAAAAATGACGTCACGTCGTGCATGTTCCGTCCTTTTCTATTACTCCTACCATCAACTTTTATATATCTGATACTTGTTTATTAATTAACGAATTTTAAAAATTCGCCCAGATTATTATGGGTAACGTAACCTTACGATATTTAAAACAATAATAAAAATTGAGGACACTAGATTATTTGATGACTAAACTAGTTTTTAAAATATTCTGTGAATAAGATAATCAATAAAATAATATTTCTAGCAGTTAATTACATTCTGAGGGGTTATTCAATGATCCGACACGAAGTTCCAATGTTCGTACGTAAAACTGTACGAATGTGCCTAGGTACTCCAAAAAATATTCTAATCCTCTATTGTACTGTAAGCCCACTGAGTTTGTTTCGCCGAGTCTTCTCAGGCAGGGCCGCGTTAGATCCTGTAGTAACATTAAATCGCTGCGCGTCGTTTTAGTAATACTCATGGTCCACTCAAACATGGATTAACGTAAATGATGTATTCCATCCATAAATCCATCAGCCAAAGGAAGTCCACTGCTGAACGTAGGCCTCCCCCAATGACTTCCACAGTGACCTGTTAGAGGCAGCCTGCATCCAGCGACGTCCCGCGACCGACACCAGGTCGTCTGACCACCTTGTGGGTGGACGTCCTACGATGCGCTTTCCATGAACTATTATGGTAAGAATACTTTAGGTAATAACCTAGAGTATTTTTCCCACATAATAACTAAGTTTAAATATACCTATATTATATAGTTTTGAATAATAAATAAGAAGATTACCGGAAATTAAATAATTTTATATAAACTTACGTCTTTTTCCCAGAAGGGGTAGAGGTGTAAGGAGACCCACGTTTCCCCTCGTATGTTGTGTGATGTGATAGGGGGCGAGCCTATCGCCATATCAGGCACAATTTCCTGACTCCGGGCTGATAAATTAATAGAAAAATACAATATTATTTTGCCTGACCCCGGATTCGAACCAGAGACCAGAGCTTTGTTATCGAACCGTTATAAGAGCTATTTAACTGCCTAAATGATCAATAAACGAATATAATTTAATTTCATTGTTTCATATCAATTTCAGGCGATATTAAATTCTATATCAACGGCAACAGAATGATGTCTTCTGAAGACGGTGGATATCACGTCTACGAATACGGACTCAATGAACTAGTCACCTTCAAATGCGAAGGAGGCGTTGGAATTTTTTATCCTAATATATTGGGTAAGTGACAGCCTCCGTGGCGCAGTTGGTTAGACGCCGGCTGTGAAACGAGAAGCCGCGGGCTAGATCCCCACTTTGAACAAAATCTTATCTATATCTGTATATATCCATTTCTAATAATATACATATATATATATATATATATATATATATATATATATATATATCTCCATACATATACATATATATACCCAGTGGCGTAACTACACCATGTGGGGCCCGTGGCAAAATCATCGGATGGGGGCCCCCCTTTTTGTATGGAGAGGAAAACTGTTAAGCTTATTTTCCGTTACCCCGGAGGAGACCGAAAGGAATATATTAGTGTCACTGGCCAGTAAATTGCCGCCGAGGCGGGTCCCTAACAAAAATCTGCGCTAGCATACCGAATAAAACCCTGAACTCCGCATTTTGGGCGGTACTGCACATCTACTAGTTGACTGGGTCAGAAGGTGTCCCTGCAGAGGTTCTTAAGATGTCCGCCCCTGAGATAACCTCCCTACTCACTCGTCTTTCCTATTAAAACAACCTAGGCCCGGCTTCATGGGATATCGCCCATGTTCATCCAATCCCAAAGAAGGGGGACCGGTCGGATCCTTCGAATCTCAGGCCGATTGCTGTCACATGCTGACTCTCCAAGTTCTTGGAGCGAGTTATAAATACCGGGTATCTCAAGACTGCTACCGAAAACGAAGCCGGGTGGTAGTTTAAGCGACTTCAGACACAATGCAACAGAAAAAGTTGCAAAAAAAAGCGTCAATTTTTTTTTTGTATTTTTTTCCTATTGCCATATTTTGGTGGTAAATACATTTTTACCTAAAATAATAGTGTATATCCTTTTATTTATAAATACTCTAAGGTATAAAAGAGTTTAAATTATTATTTTAGCAAGAACTATGGATTTACCACCCAAAAATGACGATATTTAAAAAATAATAAAAAATAATTGTCGCGTTTCTATGCGAAATTTTTAATTGCATGGTGTTTGTAGCCACTAAAACTACCACCCGGCTTCGTTTTCGGTAGCAGTCTTGAGATACCCGGTATGCAGCTCTTGACGTATCTTGAGGATCACCAACTGAGGGTCGTTCGGATTATGATCTTCTCATTTATTTCACCCACCATCAGGTGGAGGCATTGGATAGTGGGAGTGAGGCGATTACGGTAGGCCTTGAAATTGTCATCGAGTGTGGCATGGCGTCGTTTTGGGGAAGCTACCTGCCTGGTATTTCAACCTGAGGAAGTCTGAAAGTACATCGCAAGCTTTCTGGATGATCGCAGCATAAAATCGTATTGGGCGGCTTTTGCAACGAGACCAAGACCATTAATTCTGGTGTTCCATAAGGCTCGGTGCTTTCGCCGACCCTGTTTCTCCTGCATATCAATGACATGTTGTCTATCACCAGCCGGCATTGCTATGCAGATGCTCTAGTGCAAGTGAGGCAAAATACGTCTGACAACAGAATCTCTATCGGGGATCCGTTAAACAAAGATGGTCGCAAATTTTGTCGCAAGTCGAGACCTCTCAGGGGTGCACAATTTAACCCCATGATTCATGAAGATATAAGTTTGCTCGTTTATAACCAAGAATACCCCTTTTTTCATGGAGACACTCTCTTTAAGCATCCGAGAGTATTCATTGACCCGAATTATTGACAAAATTGCATTTTAGGTGTCATTTGGAAGGCAAGGGCAAATTGGTAAGCAAAAAGTTAAGGATTCTCAACAGAGCCAAGCGGTACTTTTCGTCGGATCATCGATTATTTCCTATAAATACGACGATCCGGCACGACGTGGAGTTCTGCTCTCACCTCTGGGTAGAGGCCCCCAAAATACCAGCTCCACCCACTTGACTCATTACAGCGCCGATAATCCCGATCTCACGGAGAACGTGGAGCCGTTAGGATTGCAGAGAGACTTTGGATCTCTCTGTGTAATCTATCAATTATTCCACGGAAAGTGTTCTGAGGAAGATGGTGCCACTATCGCTATTCTCCCATCACACTTCCCGTCATCCCAGTAGAAATCATTCTTACTACCTGGAAACTATCCGTTCCCGGAAAGTACGTTCCCAGTATTCTTTTCTACCACGCACGTGCAAGCTCTGGAATGGACTCCCTGCTTCGGTATTCCCTGAGCGCTATAACCTGTCCTTCTTTAAACTAGGCTTTAAGAAAGTGCTCTCCTTACGGTAAGAAGCGACTTCATTTTGCTGAATCCCTGAATCTGCAAAAGTCTATGAGCGGCGGTGACCGCTGACCGTGAGGTGGGCTGTATGCTCGTATGCCTGCAGTCCATAAAAAGAATTCCACAACGAGACCAATTAGTCGTCGTAATATCTTTACTACGTGGCCGGAGCCCAAACGCAGCAATGGTGATGGGGCCCCCTCAGAAGCCTTATATTGAAGTTTCGTTCTTTTTTAAACCAAATCCGCACTATAACCTGTACATAATAGTTAAAAAAAGTTAGTAAAAATCGCGTAAATCTAAAGAACCATTAATATTATTTTTATGTATCAAAAAAAAAACCTTGGTATCTTTAATGGAAACTAATAAAATAGTTTTTGATTATCAATTTTGTTGGTAATAAATTGGCTAGGTTCCTTCTCTGCTTACGGCCTCTTGGGCCTGAGGGGCCGGGCCGCCGGGGGCCCCTAAGGTCGGGGGCCCGTGGCATTTTGCGCACTATGCCACCCTATTGTTACGCCACTGTATATACCGGGTATCTCAAGACTGCTACCGAAAACGAAGCTGGGTGGTAGTTTTAGTGACTACAAGCATAATGCAACTAAAAATTGCGCAAAGAAACGACAATGATTTTTTATGATTTTTTAAATATCGTCATTTTGGGTGGTAAATCCATAGTTTTTGCTAAAATAATAATTTAAACACTTTTATACCTTAGAGTATTTATAAATAAAAGGGTATGCACTATTATTTTAGGAAAAAAAATATTTACCACCCAAATATGGTCATAGGAAAAAAATAACGCAAAAAAATACGCGTTTTTTGGAGCTTTTTCTGTTGCATTGTGTCTGAAGTCGCTTAAACTACCACCCGGCTTCGTTTTCGGTAGCATTCTTGATATACCCTGTATATTTTCAGTGTATTTACCGTGAAAATGGATATATCTATGGTTATATCACTTTAACCATTTTAAGACGACTCGATCTTAGTGTGGAGTCGGGACTATATATGTGACTGTTGGGTGTATTTATTTAATCTAATTTTACTTTCAGCGACCAAAACTATTTTATCTTCGGCGATTTCTTTGGAAATTCAGCTCACAATGAAGCCTCAATATCATATGAAATATGTGACTTGCTACAAATGGTTTAGTGAGTTTGGAGATCATGTGACAGTCCAATTGGTCTACAAACCTGATGACGGTAAGTTAATGACATGAAAATATTTATTGAATCAGTAAATAGTTACACATTCAGATTCAGTCACTTTTTTCCACTACCACCCGGTTCACAAGGGTGTTTTCGCCAGAGAAGAACGGGCAAGTAACTCTAACGTTGTTCTTTTCAAAATAAATTACAATACAGTGATAATACCGGAGTTGCAATTTAGCAAAATTCAGAACAGTTCATGGACTATTTTTAATAATACTTGATGAGGTAATAATTATATTGGATAAGTCATTTTAAACGGCTCAATTATGTGAAGACGCCCAGACGGCGGAAGTGATATATGGTACACTAATCCGCAAAAGCAATAAAAGGTAAAAAAAAATACAAAAAAAGGACAATAATTAAATATTATCGTTATATGAGCAGACCAGTCTACACAAACAGCAACCGTTCACGAATATGACGCATGTGCCAGCCATTGGCCTCCTCAATACGTATATAATAGTATTGCAGGGAAGTGACCGACCTGGCACACGACCGCCGCCGCAAGAATAGACATTTAAGCGAGCATGACGTACTCAAATTGCTCCTACAATTATGATGAAACAAGTGTGGTTAATTATTTCATCTATATTAAACATGCTCTGTTTATATAGATTTACATATAACGTATAGATTTACTTTACAGTCGTACGATCATCCCGAGGTCATCTCGGCTGATCCTAGGGTCTTTCTGCTGCTCCACTACTTCGCCCGATCTTCGGTATCCTAAATTATAATAGTTGTCTCTCTCATCATCTTATTCATATCGAGCCAGCGAACTCGAGATCGAGGCCCAGTGATATTTAGCGGCCGGAGTACTAGCCATGTCATCAGCCACCGCTAAGTCTGTTTCTCCCGCCAAGCAGCAGTGTAAATGCACTATTGTGTTTCGAATGGAAGGACATTGCAGCCAGATTACTTATTGAGACACATACAGACATATTGAGACTTAACAGCTTATGTCTCAGGATAGAATAAAAGTAGAATCATATTTTTTTCTTTATAGTTATTTCAATGTTTCCAGATACAAACACCATTAGAGTCAATGATTTGATGGTGAGGCCGGATGGTGACGGCATAGTGAGATATTATTACTACGGTGACCGTCCTCTCAACGTCAAATGCGGTAGTAAGTGGTATATTCTTATTTTATTTTATTTATGTGAATCTCCAACAAAGATGACGTATAACACTAGTGGTAGGTCTCTCATATGTGAGAGGCTGCCTGCATGGGTGCCACCGCAATGTCTATTTCTCCCGTCAAACAGCAGTTTAAATGCACTGTTGTGTTTAGGATTGAAGGACATTGTAGCCAGAGTAACTACTGCAAATATTGAGACTTAACATCTTATATCTCAGGATGGCGAGCGCAGTGGAATGCCAAGCAATGCTACTGTCGCTTACCATCAGTCGAATGGCGCACGTCTCGCCATTCCTTGCAATAAAAGGTTAATTTTCATAATTTCTCTAGCAGGTTACTCCTTACCGCTCATTACGGTTCTATCAGAATTTGGCGACCGATCTGATGCTGAAATAGTTTGTGATACCATACATCAGTTCAGCGTACTGCCAAGGCGTGTGCCAGGGAAGCTGACCAAAGTGAAACTACTCAAGAAAGTCGCTAATAATGGTAATTATTTCATTTCTTACACTGAGATATTATACTACAGCGGACATCGGGAACAAAATCTCTGCGTATTGTGCGTGCACGGGTACACAGTAATGATGTGATTAAGGGTTAAAAACTATTAAAGGTTAAGAGTTAAAAGTTTAAAAAAATAGCACGTTTAATTAAACGTTAAAAATATAACTTTGAAGGAGTAATGACTTACATGAAAGATGTTAATTTGAAAAGTTTTAAAGTTGTATTCTTTTGAAATATTAAAGATATTTATTGTTGGAATTTTAGATATAAGTCATTTACTACGGCCCGACATCATTATTACACTTTTCTCAAAACAAGTAACACTTAAATTCCTCGCTACGCGCCGCAAACTGTCAGATGACCTTAATATGGTTTAAAAATTAACTACTACGAACATTAAAAGTTAAAAATATTCTAGGCCAAGTAATATTGATTATGTTTTAAGTCAGCATACTTACATTTAAGGGTCGTAATCTTGTAAACTCAAGTCTCAAATAACTGAAACGTGCATTAAAAGTTATTTTATTTTAGTCCAAGCAATATTGATTACGTTTTAATACAACAGACCGATATTGAAGGGTCATATTCGCATAAACTGGTCCATAATAAATTACGACATAGGAAATCAAAGATGGCGTATTAATTTTGTATTTATATTAAATCAATCAGCTCAAATAGGAGTTACAATAGAAGAATTATAGATGGCGTTATATTTTTTATAAGTAATTACTCCTTCGATCAAAAATAAAATTATACTAGAAGAAATAATAGACGGCGTAATTAATTTTAATTGATCAATAAAATTATATATGGCGTGAAATGACTACATTTTAAAAGTTATAATTTTTAATGTTTAATACGGTAACAATTTATTACATTAAAGGTTTTTTTTTGTTTTAATGAGTTAAATTAAAAGTTATAAACATTCACGTAATATAATAAGTTCAGCTGCAGTGCAGTTGCGGTTAAGTTTCGATCAAAACAGCCCTTTTCGTATTCTCGTAATACGCTCGCGTCAAGTTCGCGTCACGCGAGCGCTTTAGTGTATTCTACTGCTGCGCCTATATGTCAATGTCAAACAAATTTCATACGTCTGACGTACAGTTGACGCGCAGTTCGCGCGCAGCTCGCGCGCAGCTCACGCGCAGCTAAACATTTATAAGAATACCATTTTGTACCAAAACGTAAACTTAATTGTAACCGCACCGCAACTTGATCGGCGCGTCAAAAAGTTACGTGAATCGCACTCATACGCTTAAGACGTGACCACAGATTACATAGAAAGAACCTTGTATGCTCCATTGTCCTGATTGGTCAGTTGGCCCCGTACTTACCGTTCTTTACTCTATGCGTAAGACGAAAACCTATAGTTTGATTTCAACTTAATGTTACTGCGTAGGCGAGACAGACAGAAATAGAAGGAGTGGTACGGTAACGTACATTTTGTTACTAACATTTTGTTTGTAATGTCCCCTCTAGTACATATATTATTCCAATGATTTTGTATTTTTATTTTTATACAAACAAATAGTTACATATAAAATGTTATAACTAAGTATAGCTTGTCAAAAAACAGTATGTTTTTAATGTGGGCGCTAAGATTAAACTTAGTAAAATACAAGAACTCTTTTTTGGAACCAAAACAAGAAAATTTAATTCTATTTAATAGAGAGAGTTCTATTTCCTCTGAACACGATTTAAAGTACCTTTATGTTGTTAATTAGCGATTTTTATGAATAACGGGGTAATTAAATATATGTAAACATTTTTGTTTGTATGTACGTGACAGGTACATCTGTTTTTTTATCTCTCAATCTCTCTTCTTTTACTTTTAAGACTTGTCTACCCCCGTTTCCCTACTTCCATTCACTCCAGTCCATCCAAAGGTTGTCTGGAACATATCGCCGATTGCAATAAGACCGCCAATTGTACTGTTAATATTTTTTTGTGTATTATTTTCATTTTGTGTTGTAAAATAAATTGTAATGAAATAAAATAAATAAATAAATAAGAATTGTATCTTCCAGGTCTTGACATCTCTGGACTATCAGACAACAAGGTGACGTTGCAAGTGTTCAAATCTAATACAGTTCGTTTAATATACTATGAGTACTCGGACGGCGATGAAGTTGAGTTAAAATGTACCGAACACGCATCTGGTAAAAATCTGACATGGGTGTCATACGGTACGTACTTTTTAATATGCTTTTATTAGCTTCAGACGTATGTACATAACCATTGAGGTATTATACTAGAGCGGACATCAGGAACAAAATCTCTGCGTATTGTGCGTGCACAGTACACAGTGAAGCGAGAGGGAAGATAATGTTACTTCGTAGGCGTGACAGAGACAGGAATAGAATAGAAAGAGCGGTACGGTGCCCTTCATTTTGTTATGGACATTTTGTTTGCAGTGTCCCCTCTAGTATATTATCTCAATGTATGTAACGGAATTTTTGAACATCATTTTGACCTCCTGCAAATTGACTCGAAATTTTGCATATTTATCCAGGACCGATGACAATACCATAATTTAAAAAAAACATATGACATATTCTTATCCAAAGTATTTAAAAATGTATCATATTCGAAAAAAAAATGAGACTACGAGTATAGTCTTAGTATATAAACTACTAGCGGCCCGACCCAGCTTCGCCTGGGTGCATATATTTTTTGATTCCACTCCACACCAAATATATGTTGTTTTTGGTATAAACTCTTGTATACCTAAACTTGACGTAGATATCCTACTGTCCGGCTCAATCCCGTTTCATCCGCCTGTTCAGTTTCTTCCCAATCCATCCCGTCCCTTCTCTTTATTATCCATCTCGTTTTATAACGTGTATTTACATTTCGTCCTAACAAATCTGTCAGCTATCCCACCCCTCTCCCGTACCTATTTTACTTTATGTCCCTTCTCCCCTATGTATCCATATACATAAACATATAAAGATTGCCTTATGAATTTTTGACATTAAAAACTTTAGCATTTTTTATCGTCCATCCAATATTCCTTCTCTTATTTCAGCACCATAATGCTATTTTTCCTAAAAATATTGCACGCTATTACATTTTGTTAGTAATAAAGAGTTAAAATAAAAAAAATCATAGACATAACTTCAGTGGTTTCGATTTTTTATGTTTAGAAATGGTAAAAAAATGAAAACAAAAAAAAAGTTTGCCCAATTTTATAAAATTCTACCGAATCTTTTGACCGTTTCCAGCAACATTTTCGATATTAATTTAAAAAAGTATACTTACAACACAAAAGCCGTTGTTGGTGA
Organism: Hyles vespertilio; assembly: GCA_009982885.2. NCBI lineage: Eukaryota > Metazoa > Arthropoda > Insecta > Lepidoptera > Sphingidae > Hyles > Hyles vespertilio. The sequence goes on from CM042832.1 coordinate 2,957,439, forward strand.
AAGTTCGTGCCACGTGTTGAGTACTTTTGAGGTTATGAAAATCACTTGATTAACTAATCGTGCAAAATACACTCAAAATTGATAATCACCTGTAGACATCTGGCGGGGATAACTAATTAAATGACGATTGATCAGTTTTCGACCGGAGAGGAAAAACGATTAAATTACTAAAATGGCTATTAAAAAATAAGGGTTGATCGTAGAAGGGTGAAAATTGAGGATTGTATGTATTTTTGTATGTTGTATCATAAAAAATAGAAATTAAAAATTTTGTCTAAAAAATAAAAAATAAAAATTAGGGGTGGACTACCCCTAACATTTAGGGGGATGAAAAATAGATGTTGGCCGATTCTCATAGATACCGGATAAGCACAAAAAATGTCATCAAAATCGGTCAAGCCGTTTCGGAGGAGTATGGCAACGAAAACTGTGACACGAGAATTTTATATATTAGTAATTAGACTATAGTATAGTAGACTATAAACACAATGTAACAAACAAATTTTGCAAAGAAACACGTCAATGAAATGTTCTTTTTTTTTAATTTCGTGTTTGGGTGGTAAATCCGTTGTTTTTGCTAAAATAATAATTTAAATCCTTACGTACCATAGCATATTTAAGAATAAAAGGGTGTTCACTATCATTTAAGACAAATGTTTTTATCACCAATATACGAAAATAGTAGAAAATAAAACAAATAAATAGGTGCTTTTTTTGTATTTTTTTTATGGCCGGTTTCTATAATCTACATATCTATCTTTAACAAGAGATTTCGCTCGAAATTTCGATACATTTTTTGCTTCAGTAAAGAAAGACAGAGATATTTAGATAAGGTGTATTATTTATACATATCTAGGCAAGATAATATTGTATTTCTATCTTTGTTTATTGAAGCATACAGTGGTATCGACATAGTAACGATATCCATTTTAACCTCTTGTTAAAGATAGATAGAATATAGAGGACGGCCGATAGTCACTAATGCTAACCCGGCTTCATTTTCGGTAGCAGTCTTGATGTACCTACCCTGTATTATTAAGGATATGTTGTAATATTTACAGATGGTGTGCCCCACACCTTTGGACTATTTAAGAAGCGGTTGGAAAAAGAACACGATGGGTTGCTATTGCTATGTATTGATTCGAAAAATATGAAAGTTTCGAACGTTAGATTCCATTATGTTCCACGTACCGACGATTTCTTTTCGGAAATAACAGGTATTTATTTTATATTCTCTTTTTATTTATAGATTTAATTGCGAGACGATTATGTCATTTGCCTGATAGATGCCATGGATTACAAAGCTTTTCTTGGCATACCATTGCGTTCGCCATCCTGAGACATTTGTGATAACCACAGCTGGATGGTTCTCAAAAGTTATTTTTTCTATAATAGTAAATGAAATATTGCTTAGTATGTTATCTAAAGAGACTTATTTCACAAAGGCTAGGTATGTTTATCTGCGCTTTTAACACCAACGAATATTATTAGTACACTATGTTTCACTATAGTTCTACACTATGTATAGTTATACATTTAACATGTTCACAATTGTCGCGGGTTCCAATCCCAGGGCACACCTCTGACAATTCGGAGTCATGTGTGTATTGATAATCAATCACCACGCACTAAAACGGTGAAGAAAAACATCGCCAGGAAACTTGCATACCATAACGATTTATATGAATTTCTATGGTATGTAAGTCCGCCAACCCGCACTAGGCCAGCATGGTGGACTGTATGGCCTTACTCTCAATCGTACCCTCGATTGTAGAGGAGGTCCGAAAAGTCTCTCGTAGTTCCTGATACCCACGACACAAGACTCGATCTTAGTGTGGGGTCAGGACTTTGTATGTGACTGTTGGGTGTTATTTATTATTATTATTTATTTATGTAGAGGAGGCCCGTGCCCTGCAGTGGGACGTATATGGGCTGATACATAACAGTACAGTTATACATTATAGTTAGTGCCATTTTTTTGAGAACCACCCAGGTATTGGTTTGATAGACCGAGTAGTCTGACGTACATTTTGAAACCCACTAAACAAGAAATAATTAAATGAAAACAACTACAGTCAAATAATAGCCTTGTCTACATACTAATATCGGGGCATGTGTCATGTATTAGAAACTACGAGAGACTTTTTGGTCTCACAAACACTCAGACCCGAAACAAATACTTGTGGTTCACACAAATATTTGTTTCGGTGCGGGGATCGAACCCGCGGTCTCTCGTTTCGTTTCACGCTATCAATCGTTCTTAATGCACATTATAGTCCTGAAGGCACCTTCAGCTTCATGTATAAGACTGTTGGGTGTGTTTATGTGTTGATTAATTAATTTTCTTTCGATCCATTCTATGATTTCGACAGCCTCCGTGGCGCAGTTGGTTTGATGCCGCCTGTGAAACGAGAGGCCGCGGGTTCGATCCCCGCACCGAGAGAAATGTTTGTGCGGCCCACAAATATTTCTTCCCGGTCTGGGTGTTTGTGAGACCGAAAAGTCTCTCGTAGTTCCTGATACACGACACAAGACTTACGATCTTAGTGTGGGGTCAGGACTATGTATGAGACTGTTGGGTGTATTTATTTATTTCCTATTATTTTTGATTGTCTGAAAGTGATCGCTCATAGCGACAACACCGCCAATCGTTCACTTATTTGTGAGGTTTCTATGTCTTATTTTTTTCTGCAATTTGTAGTGTGCTTTAAAGTGTTGTATAATGTAATGCTCTTGTTGTAGATACGCTATCAAGTGACGTACAAACTTCAGAGACTAAGAAAAGTGAAGCCGATAATTTTATGTCGGTCATGGCAGAGCGTTTCAATGGATTGACATTCGATCAGCGTCGCACAGCTATGATACAGTTGCTGCAGGTTTTCGAGAATATCAAATAGATAAAAATACAAAAATAAATACAGTTAATAATTAAGTACTGTTGTTTTTTTTTGGAACGAAGTTCCTTATCGCGCGTTGCGAAAGGAGGATAAAAGGAAAGAAATTAAGACCAAAAGTTGTAACGACACTTTAAAACATTTGACCTTATTGACAATCGTTTTTTACAATTTTAGTTTGTAACCCTGCTGTCAATCATCACCCCTTCATTTGACTTTGTATCTTTGCCAATTATTACTAAAATTGGGCCTACTGATTAATTTTATGTTACACTAGCTTTTTCCCGCGACTTCGTCTGCGTATTTCTGTCATCATAATACGGACGTAAAAGCAATACATTATATGAAAATGTCATCCCTTATTTCACCCCCTTAGTGCTATTTTTCTTAAAGTAGTTCACGCCATTATTTTTCGTTCAAATAAGTCGTGAAATACGAATTTTGATATCAATAACTTCAGTGTTTCGATTTTGCATACAACACTTCAACCCCTATTTTAACTCATTTAGGGTTAATTATAGGAAAAAAATATGCAGTTACTCTTGTTCCTAGATGATTAACCTAAGTGTCAAGTTTAATATTTGCAATTTCAATGGTTACAATTTTCCATACAACAGTTTTTAACCCTTTTCACTCCCTTAGGGGTTGAATTTCCATAATATCGTTCTTAGTGCTACTCTACATTATAATAGGAAACCTTGTGCAAAATTTCACCTATTTTACTCCAATAGTTCCGGCTGTGCGGTGATACGAAAGTTCGGTTCTGCAAAATTTCAGCCCTTATTTTTACCCGTTTAGGGTTAATTTTAGAAAAATTAAGTATGCACTTATATTTGCTTTTGATTAGTTAACTAAACTGTAAAGTTTGAGAATTGTAGCTTTAACGGTTTCGATTTTCCATACAACCGTTTTTTACCCTTTTCACCCACTTAGGGATAGAATTTCCAAAAATCCCTTCTTAGTGCTACCCTACGTCACAATAGAAAACCTTGTGTAAAATTTCACGTTTCTAGCTACAGTAGTTTCGGCTGTGCGTTGATTAGACAGTCATGAAATCACCCTAGTCTCGCAACACTTCAACCCTTATTTTAACCTCTTTACGGCTAATTTTAGACAAACAAAGTATGCAGTTAGTTTTTTCTTTAAATGATTAACTAAAGTGCCAAATTTGACGATGATAACTCTAACGGTTTCGATTTTCCATACAACAGTTTTTAACCCTTTTCACCCAGGGGTTGAATTTTCAAAAATCCCTTCTTAGTGCTACCCTACGTCACAATAGGAACCCCTGTGTGAAATTTCAGGTTCCTAGCTCCAGTAGTTTCGGCTGTGCGTTGATACGTCAGTCAGTCAGTCAGGTTCCTCTTTTATATATATATAGATTATATTTGTTAATAATAAACAAATATTATTGCATTGAATGGCGAGCCAAACATGCCGTTCGCCTCGTAAGCGATACGACCGCTCATGAACAGAAGCAAAACCAAACACCATGAATTACGAAGCATTGGCATTCCACTGCGCTTGCCATCCTGAGACATAAGATGTTAAGTCTAAATATGTCCAGTGGTTACTCTGGTTGAAAAATCCTTCTATCCGTAACACAACAGTGCATTTACACTGCTGTTTAGCGGGACATATTAATCCTACAATCTATACTAATATTATGAAGAAGAAACATTTGATTTTTGGATTATTATGAATAAACTCAAAAACTACTGGACCGATGTTAAAAAATTTTTCACCATTCGAATGGTTTATTATCCTGGAGTAACATAGGCTATATATTTGCCTAAAGGGGTTGAAATAAGGGTAGAAACGGAAATGGAAAATATAAACTATTGAAGATATATTTATGAACATTTATATTTTAGCTTCTTATTATAAACGCAAATTAATGGCGTGCATCAATTTTGGAAAAACAGCACACGGGTTATTTTGGTAATTTGTCACATACAATGTTATTGGTGTAAAGTAGCGAATTAAGCAGAGAGACAAATGTTAGCGTGATCCATATCCATAGATGTTTTTATCGGATGTGGTTTTTGTGAGACTGGAAAGAAAATTGCTGATATACACAAGACTCGATCTTAGTGTGGGGACGGGAATATGTATGTCTTTGTTGGGTGTATTCACTTAATTAACGGACTGGAAATTGATTAATTACTGCTGGTAGGTCACTCATATGCGAGAGGCCGCCTGGGTAGGTCGCAATGTCTGTTTCTCCCGTCAAAGAGCAGCGTAAATGCACTATTATGTTTCGGATTGAAGGACATTGTAGCCAGAGTAACTACTGGACATATTGAGACTTAATAAGACAACATTGAGACTTAATAAGTCAAGCAATAAGACCGCCACTTGTGCATATATTTTAATTCATTTAGTTTTGTCTTTTTATGTATATGGTGTACAATAAAGTGTTAAATAAAATAAATAAATAATAAATAATATCTTATGTCTCAGGATGGCGAGTGCAGTGGAATGCCAAGTATCATTTTGTGATACAAGGTGTTGTTTGGTTTTGCTACTGTTCATGAGAGGTCATATCGCTTACCATCAGACGAACAGTATGCTCGTTTCGCCATTCATAGAAATAAAAAAATGAAAATTTCATACGGAGAAAACTTATTATTTGTAAAATATCATACACATATAAATTGATTTTTATGCAAAAAATAAAATGTACAGCAATTATACAAAAATCGATTACGCCTTAATTTAAATATTTTAAAGTAACCCTCAAGATAATGATTTCAGTTTATCACATGAACAATGATTTACACATAACGTTAAAATAATAATAAGTACAACAGTTGTATCTACTCGTACATACACAATATTAAGGCTAAATATTTACTTCAGAAATTATTTCTTATTACCTGCTAATATTAGTCTAATATATTACAAGATAAGTATACATTACGATTATAAAGGAATCCCATCAAAAACATCCTGTAAAAAAATTCCAAGTCTCGCAGCTCAGGTTTTCTACCGCAAAAAGTTGTGAGATGCATGTAATACCAAGTCGATTAATTTATTTAGTCCTTAAGGGACCTTCTATAGAAAGTTATTACGTTAGTTATTTCCATATCAATATTAAAAATTCTTTACGTTTTAAATAAATAGATCGACTTGGCCAGTAGCATTATGTATAAATTGTACGATACATTATGTTTTCATGCCATGCATGCCAGTAGCATTATGTATAAATTGTACGATACATTATGTTTTCATGCGATGGCCAAGTCGATCCATTTATTTAAAACGTAAAGAATTTTTAATATTGATATGGAAATAACTAACGTAATAACTTTCTATAGAAGGTCCCTTAAGGACTAAATAAATTAATCGACTTGGTATTACATGCATCTCACAACTTTTTGCGGTAGAAAACCTGAGCTGCGAGACTTGGAATTTTTTTACAGGATGTTTTTGATGGGATCTCACGTCTTTTTGTAGAATCCTACTTTTTTCCTTTTCGGTACTTCTTACTTCTAGAATATCACTAACGATTTTTCTTAAAGCCTCTGTCTTATGGATTTTTCTTATTTTTGTAGGTATCAATTTATCACAAATATAGCGGATTTGATTATTAATGTTCTTTCCTTCATTGTAATTGATATTTTCGAGTTATTTAATCTATTTATTTGCAAGTTTTCCTTCGTCATGTTTTTCTAGAGAAATGTTGTACAGTTTCATGGGCTGAATACACCATTTACCTCTCTATATCCCCTCCTATTATGCCTCATGTATATAGATATATATCTACAACTATTATTCCACTATATACGGGTACAATGATTCATTAACTGCAAATGTAACTTTGTAATCCTATACATTTATATGGGATTACAAAGTTATTCACGCAGTTGGTCTATCTAGAAAACTAGACACAAATTATGAAATGTTTGAATTTTCCCTTACTTTAGACACTAAACACTAATTATATTCTAAATTTGAAGGTTCTATGTCTGCTAGAAGTGCCTTAGACTTTTGATGATCGGTCAGTCAGTCAGTGAGTGACAAAATTACGAAAGTTTGACACATTATAATTCTTAAACTACTAGTTCAAATTGAATGAAATTTTAAATATACCGTGTTTACGCAATGCCTACTTAGTAACTGAAAATTCAGGCTTCTTGCTTTAACCACAACGAAGTTATAGGGGGTTGAAAATGGTCTGAATTGCTTCGAGAAAAGGATGTTACGGCCTATAGCTCGACTTGGAGGGGGCTCGGCCGCGCCCCCAGAAATGCCCATTTTTTAACCGACTTCAAAAAAAGGAGGAGGTTCTCAATTCGACTGTATGTTGCTTTTTTTTTTTTTAACTCTGGCCCGGCGACATTGCACCTGATGGTAAGCGCAAATGCCGCCCAGGCAGAGTATCCATTGGTATCGGACGGCAGTCGAATGCCAATGGAAACAATTATGCCGGCCTGCTAAGGTGCCTCTTCACACTACGGCGGAAGGACCCAGGGTTATAGGAAGGAGGGAACACGTGAGACGGCAAACAATTCCACAGCCTGACGGTGCGGCACAAAAAAGAATTAGAGAACCGTTTGGTTCGCGCCGGGATGGTTTGGACCGACAAGGTATGGCTTCGCAAGCCTGCACGCGTAGTTCTGGTAAGAAATGGAGAGGAGGGGATCAAGTTGAACAATTCCTCAGAGCATTCACCGTGATACAGGCGGTAGAACACGCTTAGAGAGGCGACATCCCTCCGGAGTCAATCTCCTCCTGAGTTGATCTCGTCACTAAGACCAATCTCGTTGTTATCGTGTCTATGAAAGGTATTTCACTTGATTATTAACAGAAGGCTTGAATGGTGGTGCGAACAATGATGTTTTATTAAAGATGACGCATATCCATATTGCGTGACGTTTAAAAACTGTACTGCTATCTATACATACTCATTTGTCAATACTTTATGACAATTTTAGTGAATGAAACAGATTATACAGAAAGTACGAGACGAAAAGAGATAGCATTGCGCTATCCAAACATAGAATCGAAGCGATAGAAACAGAAGGGTAACGATAAATAAAACTACCTATTTGGTTTTATAAGTATTTAATATATTAACTTTGAGGTTGCTACATGAGTCTACCTGTGGTACGGCCATTCTGAAACAAATATATTTTTATTTGCTTACAACCTTGATAAAATAAAAAATAAATTGATTGCCGTTTTTTATATTAGTTTATGGTAAGCATGCACTGAAAAATGTCTCTTATTAATATTTTTTTTGTTTTAATGATGACAAGTGATACGACCGCTCGTGGACATAAGCGAAACCAAGACACCTTAAATTACAAAGCAATGCTTGGCATTCACTGCGCTCGCCATCCCGAGACATAAGATCTTAACTATAAGTACAGCGATCACTCGGGAGAGAATGTCCTTTGAACCGGAACATAACATGGCATTTAAACTGCCGTGTGGCGGGGGAAATAGACATTGCGGTGGTACCTACACATGGTGGTAACATATGAGCGACCTGCCACTAGTAAACAACCGATACTACAACCGATGGTGCAGGGTTCTTTTAGGTGGATATATATATTTTTGTAGTTGTATATTTTTATTCATAATTAAATGTGCTAAACCAATATTAATCAGTTTTGAAGGCAGTCGATCAGATCGAGTCACGATCCCCTCTTTTTGTCCGAGCTGTGCTTAGTGCATATCCATTTACGTCTCAAAAGCTCATCACGTGGAAATCTGGAAACATTCAATGATATAATATGTAAATATAGGTATTCAAAATATATGGGGAAGCTAATGTATTTAATAATGTTATTTATTATGAAAATAATTCATAACAAATAACTTAATCGTTTTAAATATGATTGAAATAGAAACAAATATACAACTATCCAAATCCATTCAAACTTTCATCGTGAATTTTCTGTATGATCGGTTTCGCTTCTGACTTGTTAATCTATGACGTACGCTTTTTGTCCCTATCGCACTTTACAATATTTGTATTAGGCGATCCTTCTTATACAATTGAAGGCGCTGTTTACTAATTTAAAATAAAAATTTAATTTTGTGTGTTTTTTATATACTTACGTATGGTGTGTAGGTCCAATTTAGTTTCATATTTTTGCACCATTGTTTTAACACTTTTAAAACACACAATTCGACACTTTAGACAATATTTTCGAAATAAATTATGTTGACAGCACTGAGGTCTTCCCTCTGTCGCCGTTGCTATGCGACTAGATGAAATTACACCAATTGCCCGAATTTGAACGCCTCACTTTTGAAGTGCTAATGCGATATCTACGTCGTATTTGTATAATATATCATTGGGTGCGAAAAGCATAATATGTTTTCACCAAATGTTGTAGGATTTAGGAAATCAAAAGGCTGTTTAGATAGTCTAGCTTGTTTAGTATGTCGCATTCAAAGGGGATTTTCAGGAAGGTTACAAACGGTCACTTGTTTTTTGGACATAGATAATGCCTACAACAATATAGATATCGTAGCTTTACTATGAATTTTAGACAAAATTAATGCCGGTTCAAAAATATGTCAATATCTCTGGATTTTTTTGAAATTAAGGTACCTTAAGATAAAATCTGTTGATGGTTATTTGACTAGAAATACGTATCGGGGTCTTGCGCAGGGGGACCCTCTGTCCCCGTTATTGTTCAATGTGGCAACAATAAACGTTTGTAAAAATATTGAAAAGGATAAGGAGTATTTATATCGCAATATGCAGATGACCTGGTTTTGTACCATACCAGTCAGTCTGTTTTAGTGAGTACCAGAATTTTAAAAAAATCCTTAAATATTCTAAATTATTATTCAATATTATTGTTTGAGGCAAGCTCAAACATTGACATCTTTCAAAAAAATGCTTAAAGACTATTATCTTTCTCTCTAAGTAGCTGCATTAAGAAGTTTTTATTTCCTCTTTTTGTCTCAATAGGTAATTTATAATTTATATTTAGTATGTATATTTATGTCTATGTTTATCTATAGAAATATTTATATATGTATGTATATTAAGTGTATTATATAATTATGTATTATATCGGGTATCTCAAGACTGCTACCGAAAACGAAGCCGGGTGGTAGTTTTAGTGACTACAAACACAATGCAACTAAAAATTTCGCAAAGAAACGCGACAATTATTTTTTATGATTTTTTAAATATCGTCATTTTTGGGTGGTAAATCCATAGTTTTTGCTAAAATAATAATTTAAACACTTTTATACCTTAGATTATTTATAAATAAAAGGGTATACACTATTATTTTAGGAAAAAATGTATTTACCACCGAAATATGGTCATAGGAAAAAAATAACCAAAAAATATTTGTCGCTTTTTTTTGCAACTTTTTCTGTTGCATTGTGTCTGAAGTCGCTTAAACTACCACCCGGCTTCGTTTTCGGTAGCAGTCTTGAGATACCCTGTATATCATGTATATATTCACTATAAATAATTTGTTTACCTATTCCTTATAAGAGCATGTTTTTAGTTTTATTTAAATTCTATACTGCCCTCTCTTCTTATCCTTTTCTTATATCCATCCAAAGGTTGTCTGTAAGAAATCGCCTAGGGCGATAAGACCGCCAACTGTACTCTTTAATTTTATATGTAAAATATTGTATACTTTGTCATTTTTTGTGTGCAGTAAAGAATGAATAAATAAATAAAATAAATAAATATTTATTAACTAATTTAGGCCTAACGATATCTCCAAATAAAAGTAAAGTATGTATCTTTAGAATTGGTTATAATAACGAATATGCAAATTTAGTAGTAAATGAAATGGCACTAGAAAATGTTAAATATTTCAAATATCTGGGAGTATGGATTGATCGGAACTTAAGATGGATAAAACATATAAATTAAATAAGAGAAACATCATTGAAATTTTTAAATATATTTAAAGTACTTGCTGGATCCAATTGGGCTGTACATCCTTTACACTTACGACATTTATACATTTCCATCGTTAGAAGTAGAATTGAATTTTTCATTGAATAAATTGTATTAAGTCATTGATACCTTGCCTTTATATTTTCACTTCTGTTTCACTCAGAAGTGGGATTATGAAGCGCAATCGCCCTGCATCAAATGGCAATGGAGTTCGTCCGCCTGGTTGGGACGAGGAGAAACAATACAGTACCAGCGAGGATGAAGATTACCCACCGCCAAAGACAAGTAAGTTACTCAAAAATTTGCTGGAGAAAGAAGTTAATAGGGCGATATCCCAGCTTAACCATGAAGCGTCACCGCTCAGTCATTCGAACCATCGTGCCGCGTCACTCATACCAGAGTTTGACCCTGAGGGAGAAGATTGCACGGTATCAGGATGGTTGAAGAAAATTGACCAATTAGGGGATATACACAACTGGAACGACAAAATAAAGGCCTTTCACTTGCAAGATAAACTTCGTGGCCAAGCACGTAAATGGTATAACCGACTCGACGAATATAACTATACATGGGAGGAATGGAAGCACTTGTTAATAAGAACATTTCCTAAGCATAAAGACTATAGCATATTACTAGACGATATGATGCAGAGGAAGAAGCTCCCGAACGAGACAATGACAAAATATTATCAGGATAAAATCGCCATGTGCTTCCGTTGTAATCTATCTGACGCCGCCAGTGTCTCGTGCATCATCAGGGGCTTACCAAACTCCTTGCAACCAAACGCAAGTGCATTCCAATGCCAACGCCCAGATGAATTATATGAGGCCTTCCTCTGTGCCCTTGCAGATTACCGCTCACCTACAATTGAAGTACGCGTACCGAACAAAGATCCCAAACAACTGTCGGTTCCAGGAAAGAAGGTTAACCCAGAAATTGATCCTTGTCCACGTTGTAAGAAAACTGGCCATATTTTACGAAATTGTACCTTACCAGACCAACGAATCTGTTTTAAATGTGGTTTGCAAGGCCACATTGCCACCCACTGTTCAACTACGCCAGCTAAATATAACAAGTTCTCCGTCGAATCAACCAGCAGTATTAAGGAAATCAAGGTGGTACAAAACTACAATGATATTTATAAAAAGGTGGTGAAAGTCAATGGCATTTTTTTAAAGTCCTATATCGACACAGGAAGTCAAGTGAACGTAATAAATTCTGATATCGTAAATATTCTGAAACTTAACGTTACTCCTACAAGCACAATTCTGAAAGGTTTTTCTGGTGGTTTACTAACTAGCAGTACATACGTACAAATAGACCTAGAAATTGACAGCATACAGTTACGATGTACCGCACATGTCACAAATATGGATATGAAAGATATCCATATCTTGATTGGTCAACCAGTCATAAACGGTGATCGCGTGTCACTGATGGTGGCTAATAATACTGTGACGTTAAGATTGGATCCTGTTCCTGACCCCTCTACAGAATTTGATGTAGTCGAAGATATTAATAAATTTAAAGTAGTAACGTCAAGCAAAGAGTCCTTACTACCTGGTTCCTCGATTATCAAAGTACAGGTGGTAGGAAATATCGAAGGAGCTGTCTGCACAACACCACGGCACTACGAATTGCAAGGGGTATCTTATTCTATACCTGCAACCTTGCTTCGGGGTGGTGAGGGCTACATAAAGGTTGTCAACACCGGGAGCGAGAAGATTGATTGGGAAGCCGGCAAGACTCTAGTACGTGCTGAAAGCTGTGACGAGCCATCTAGTCCGCCAAGCCAGGTGAGCCAAGCCAAGCCATTAAATCCTAACGTGTCCGATATTTTGTTTAACGAGCCAATTCTTTTAGCCACTGATAACTATTCATTGACGTTGCCCTCCAACTTTAAAAAAAAATCAAGTCACTGACCTTTGCATAGGTGGGGTGCCAATATCCGAAATTCACATAGGTAACTTAAATAAAAACAATCGTGATAGTTTGATAGATTTATTATTAAAATATAAACATAACTTTTCCGATAACACAAGAGATCTGGGTTGCACAAACTTGTTACATATGAACATAAAACTTACACGTCACAACCTATATATCGTCGACCTTATAGACTATCGCATTCTGAGCAACATATAGTCAATAGTAAAGTCCGTGAGTTACTAGACGCAGGTATTATCAAAGAATCTGATTCGGATTATGCCTCGCCGGTTATATTAGTGAAGAAAAAGAATGTTGACAGTCGATTGTGTGTTGATTATCGCGCTCTCAACAATATTACTGTAAAAGATAGATACCCGTTACCAAATATCAAAACTGGCCGGTATGAATTATTTCACGAGTCTTGATATGGCCCAAGGTTATCACCAGTTATTAATTGCACCTGAAGATACTCATAAAACCGCTTTTATTACACCAGAAGGTCACTATGAATACTTACGCGTTCCTTTCGGCCTAGCAAATGCACCCTCAGTTTTTATGCGTTTAATAAATAAAATTGTTAATTCAATCCGGTGTTCTCAAAATGACAGTTCACAAAATGAGATTCTTGCATATTTAGATGATCTATTACTACCCTCAGTTGATTTTAATTCTGGAAAAAATATGTTAGAATCAGTGTTGAAAAAGTTCCAATCAGAAAACTTAAAATTGAATATGAAAAAGTGTTATTTCCTTCAAAACAAACTAACTTATTTGGGGCATGACATTTCTCGTGAAGGTGTACAACCTGCTGAACTAAAGTTAATTGCCGTTTCACAATTTCTTACACCTAAGAATATCCATGAAGTGCGTCAGTTTATAGGACTGTGTAGTTATTTTCGTAAGTTTATTTGTAAGTTCGCAGTTATAGCGCGTCCCATAACGGAATTAACTAAGAAAAATGTGCCATGGGTATGGAGTGATAAACAAATAAGTAGTTTTCAAGAATTAAAACGATGTTTGTGTTCGAAACCAGTGTTAGCTTTATATGATCCTACGTTACATACAGAGGTACACTGTGATGCATGCAAAGTGGGGATAGCTGGTATATTGTTACAACAACAATCTGATGGCACTCTTCGTCCTGTTATGTATTTTAGCCGCGTAACATCTAAAGAGGAATCTATGTATCATAGCTATGAACTTGAAACATTAGCAGTCGTTGAATCTCTACGTAAATTTCGTGTATATGTAATTGGCAAACTCGTTAAAGTACTCACGGACTGTACCGCTGTCCGCGCCACTCTTACGAAACGTGACATAATCCCGCGAATTGCAAGGTGGTGGTTGTTAATACAGGAGTACGATATTAGTATAGAGTATAGGACCGGTGAACGTATGAAACATGTCGACGCGTTAAGCAGAAATCCAATTGACTCTGTGAACATTAACCGCCTCGAAGTATCAGATTGGTTCTATACCATTCAGTATCAAGATGATAAATTAAAAAATACCATTGAACAACTAAAAGGCGGGAAAGCCGGAACTGATATAACAAATAATTATGTGATATTCAACGATAGGTTATGTAGGAAGACTCTTAATGGTAATCGACTCGTAGTCCCCGATGCGGCTAGGTGGAAAATTGTTCAGATTCACCACGATGAAATAGGTCACGTAGGTTTAAAACGTTGTGCAGATCTAATTAAAAGAGATTTTTGGTTTCCTAAAATGTCGCGGTTTATTCGGAAATATGTAACATCCTGTTTGCATTGCGCTTATGGAAAAGGACAGTATGGCAAGAAGGAAGGCAAATTACATCCGATTTCTAAACCGAGTGAACCTTTTAGAATGATTCACGTTGACCACTTAGGACCATTTTGTAAGACGAAAAGAGGGTATGCATATATGATAGTCATGACTGACGCGTTTTCGAAATTTGTAATCGCCGAGCCAACTCGTACGGTCAATTCAGTAGAAACAATAAGAGCGCTCAAAAGAATATTTGCTTTGTTTGGGTATCCGGATAGAGTGGTAACCGATCACGGAAAAGCTTTTACTAGTAGATATTTTAAGAAATTTGTATCAGACAAACAGTTCAAGCATACATTAAATACAATTGCTTGTCCGCGTTCAAATGGACAAGTCGAGCGTACTAACCGTACTATTTTAAATGCTTTACGAGCTAGTGATCCTAGTGAAGCAGCCAATAACTGGTGCAACTGTTTGCCTGATGTCATTTGGGGTATTAATAACACTTTTAATGAATCTACTGGGTATAAGCCGTATGATTTAATGTTTGCACGCAGTAGTAGGCCTGTTTGTGATGTGGAAATTCCAGATCGCGTTTCTGAATCAACCCAGTCCAAGCGCGATAAAGCTAGTGCACGCATTGCTAAGGCCAGTGCCAAGATGAAATATAATTTTGATAAACATCGCAAAAACTGTTATAACTATAAAAAAGGCGACCTTGTTCTGTGGAGGCAAGCTCCTACCAGTAGCGCTGCAAAAATTAATACAAAATTAGATGACTTATACTCCGGTCCCTACATTATAACTAACGTTGTTGGCAATGACAGGTACAGGATCAGGAGCATAAAGGGCTTAAGAGGTTACAAAAAAATTACGGGATTAGTCTCTGCAGATTCTCTGCGACCATATTATGGTTCAGCTCTTGTAACTGACAGTGCCAGCAGCTCTGATGATCAACTAGAGACCGAAGACCTTATTGACTTACTGGAGAGCTAATGCAAAACTATGTGTTCCCATTGCGGGAGCAATTGTTACAGGATGGCCGACTGTAACGGAGCAGAAATATATCATGTACCTAAGCCAAGCTCGCCAGCCGCATCACAATTCTGCCAAGCCTGCCATCTGTGATGCCTAGCCAAGCCAAAGCCGTTACGACAACTCCGTGCCGGAATTGTCAGCCACGCCATCTATGTTAAACTATTAGTATTATCTGCCTACGTGACGTGACGTTCGAATGTCAAACGGGGTGGAAAAAGATTCGGGGCGCTGATGAGAACGCTCTCTTGGGAACGTGATCGAGTGCTAAGACGAAACTCTGTCCGATAGTGCTACAATAATTGAATAAATTGTATTAAGTCATTGATACCTTGCCTTTATATTTTCACTTCTGTTTCAATATGCAAGCTTTCTCTATGACACTAGCTACACATGTAATTCTGTAAAGCTAGATAAAGTTCAAAATCAGTTCATGCGGATTATTGGTGGTTTTGTAAAAATTTCGTCTATACACGTAATGGAGTCGGAATTACTACTTCAACCCTTGCATGTACGTCGCACTTTTCTAGCAGGTAAATTCTGGCTTAAAACAAAATCACTTAACAGTAACGAATTAATATATTTATTAGATGATATCAGTAACTTATGTAACAACTTGTATTGGCGTCGCAAGAAAAAACCTCTACTAGTGACTCTAAATGATACAATTAAAACATTACCTATACATGTTAGCAAACAACTTGACATGTTTAATTTAGATACCTGGATGTGCAGTTTAGACACAGATAGTTTCATACGTTGTAATATTCCTAATGTAGATAAGCCTAAGTGCCAGTATGACAAAAACGTATTACTTTTATCATGTAGTCAGTGGTTAAATAGAGAATATTTTAATTTTTATAAAGTATATTCGGATGCATCTAAGGACAAGTTCGGAGGGGGTTCAGCATTTTTAGATATAGAAGCAAACATCAACATGAAATTCAAAATATGTAATTCTGATATATCAATTATGCATGCTGAACTTATAGCCATTGCAGAAGCATTGTCATACATACGTTCAGTTTCACATAATCACTTTGTAATATTCACAGATGCTAAAAGTGCACTTTAACATTTAGTTAAATGTACATCTGCGGCTAGGGCTCCCTTTAGCTTATGATATTTTAAAAGATTTACAGGAGCATAATTCAGGCAATAGGAAAGTTATTCTTCAGTGGATTCCCTCCCATATCGGATTGGTAGGTAATGAAGCGGTCGACAAATTAGCTAAAGAAGCTGTAGTTGATGGCTTTCGTTACCTTATTACACAAACCTAGTCGGTAATATTAAAGAATACTGCTTCAAAATTTGGTCTGAATATTTTGATAAAAGATCACTTACGAAAGGCATTTGGTACAGAACTGTACAACCGAGTTTACCTCGTTTTCTCTGGTTTGACCAATCTGATATGGGAAGGCTTAGCACTGTTACATGCTTAAGACTTCGCTCAGGACACATTCCGTTAAATAAATTTGCGTTTTTAATGCGAAAAATAAATTCCCCGAACTGTTCTGAATGCGATGTGGTAGAGGGCGTATATCATATTATAGCGGAGTGTGTTCGTAACGAAGAATACCGAAAAACCTTTTTAGAAAATCAAATCAATCTTAAACCTCTAAATGTTGGTTGGTGTAATAGTATTTTGTCTTTCCCTCTCTCTGTAGAAGCTAAGTTATTATACAAATTAACTCATATAGGTTTAAAAAATAGATTAAGCACTTAAGTTAATCAACTAGTTGATTAGTTTATATGGTTGTAATAATTTTTATGGGGGTGCCATGTTCAGTTTTGAACAAAACCTCCTTAATTAAATAAAGATTAAAAAAAAAACATCTTTGGTACTTTGCGAACTGCCTTCAATATGTTATGCATATATTTTATTTCTTGGTTAGTCAATAAACAAATTAATCGACATGTACAAGTACAATGAAATAAATATATTATTTTTACAGTGTTTTAATAGTTTATTAAAAATTTTAGTTATTTCCTATTAATATTGATCTAAGGCATTTAAATGATAATTTTCTGATAAGTATTAAACGTTTACTGAGCTGCTGCGGACCGCTGGCACACATTTCACGGACCCCACTTTCAGAAACCCTGTTCTAGAGATATACATTCATACATAAATTCACGCTTGTTCCCCGGAAGGGGTAGGCAGAGATGCTAAGAGGACACCAACTTTGCGCCTTGTGTTTTCTGTCCAACGATATGAGTAGAGACGAGGCCATCACCATATCAGGCAAAAATTTCTGAAAAAAATTGTATAACTTTGCCCCACCCGGGATTCTAACCCGGAGACCTCAGCTTATAATCGTACAACAACGCCTCCGAGGCAAGCAGGAACTAACAAATAACATGCACAAATAAGATTTTCATCAGAAAAATCGAAGCACCTTGCAATTTTATGTTTTGTAAGGATTATCAGAAAAATGTGTATAAAAATTTGAATTTAGAACATCGACATTAGGATTTGAATACCTCATATTATTCACTATTAAACGACATTTGACATACAGGGTATATCAAGACTGCTCCCGAAAACAAAGCCGGGTAGTAGTTGAAGCGACTTCAGATACAATGCATCGGAAAAGTTGCAAAAAAAGCGACAATTTTTTTTTATGATTTTTTAAATATCGTTATTTTTAGGTGGTAAATCCATAGTTTTTGTTCAAATAATATTTTAAACTCTTTTATACCTTAGAGTCCTTATAACTAAAAGGGTATACACTATTATTTTAGGAAAAAATGAATTTACCATGCAAATACGACCATAGGAAAAAAATAACAAAAAAAAATCGTCTCTTTTTTTTCAACATTTTCTGTTGAAATGTGTCTGAAGTCACTAAAACTACCACCCGGCTTCGTTTTCGGTAGCAGTCTTGAAATACCCTGTATATTCCTAAATATACACAGTTTTCCAATGATCTTTACAAAATAAACTTGCAAGGTATCGATATTTCTGATGAGAAGTTTATTTAAATAAATCAATAGGGTATTTGACAATTAACGATGTTTGGTATTTCGTTTACAAACACAAATACGTTAAAAATAAAGCCTTGCTATTAAAAAAGTATTAAAGTAGCTTGTAGGCAAATATTAATATATAAAATTATAGAGTAAAAGTGTAATGGGGCCATCTTGCTGTCTCTTTCACACGCGTACACTGTAATGTATGACAACCCTAGTGACGTCACTATCTTTGTTTTGTATTTGACTTTTCTGTCACTCCCACTACAAGATATGAAACGTTTCTAACTTGTTTCATTCTGAATGGATTTAAAAATGTCTTTATTTGTTAGACCATAACTATGGATACGTTTTGATAAATACAATAAAAAATCGGAGTTAAATTCTCTAATAATGTTATTTTTTGAACGCTCCAACTTCACAATACGCTGGCTCAGCGTATTCCGTATGATTGCTATTCACATATCTCGAATTAAATGCGTTCTCATACTGATTCTTCGTCAGTTTAGCGTTCAAATCTTTATTAATTTGGATTTCTGAGTAAAGGCATTCGGATTCCTCCTGAGGTTTCCTCTTAACTGGTTGGTTGGTCTTTTTGAACTCAACAACAGCATATTTCACTTCTTCTTTATGTGGATTAGTCCTCTGGTGTTTAGGAGTTGCTTTTGCGTATAGATCTTCAAGTTTTTGTGTGTAAGGCACGCTGTAAGGATTTGCGTCGATTTGCAAATCTGCTGGGACAGAGTATTCATCTGTTTGACTCGTTGATTGATTACTGTAAATGTTTTCATCGCGATTAATCAGTTGTGGTTGTCCTAAATTTGAGTAGATCGGCTTGGACTGAAATGAAAAATAAAATTAATATTATTAGCTTTGGTACGAATATATTATACACTAATATTGAAGAAATTAAATATATAGGTATGTATTACTATATTATTCTAGAGCGGACATCGGGAACAAAGTCTTTGCGTACTGTGCGTGCACACGGGATTCTAATGAAGCGAGCGAGAAGATGTATTAAAGCGTAGGTGTGACAGAGATAGAAATAGAAGGAGCGGAGTACCGTTCATTTTGTTACAAACATTTTGTTTGCAGTGCCCCCTCTAGTATAATCACTCAATGATAGGTATCAATCGAACACACTATTGTCTTTGGCCATTGAAGTAACTTTAATTTAAATTAAGAAACGTGTTATTTTCTTTTGCTGTGCCTAATGTCTTGTGTGAATTGTATTAATGTTAATTTACGCACCCTTTTGTTGCGCACTAACTGTGTTCAACTTTCCATATCGTGTAAATATTTAAATTAAGTATCTTTTCTATTCATTGTCTCCTCTATATATAGTGCAAACAAAATATTATATAATAATTATAAAAAACTCAATATCACCGCACATTACACTTTCGGTACACACACCATAACCCCAAACTAACCAGGGGGGTCGACGAGGGGCGGACGGAAGGATGGATATGCGGAAGTCCTGCCTCTCCGGAAGATCCCCCACACAGATACAAACCGACCGAGGTAAAGGTTATCGTATCAATTAGCGAGACCCGAGACCAAGGTCTGTCACATCCCACAATCAACCATCACACCCTACAGCGACACCTAACAATACGGACATAATAAAACACTATAGAAAAAAAAAATGTCTTGTGTGTTACTCTAAGCTTGTGTGTCACCTAAGTAAAACCAGTCTAGAAATCTTACGCCAATTTTATTTCTCGATCCTAAACCTTTATTAACGAAGATAGAATTATTGTTGTATCAGAAACAAAGAGAAACCTATCGGTCTAACAGCCAGACCCTAAACAAATACTTAGGAATGGCCTAATTATTTTTCTCGATGCGGGATTAATCTATTCTCCGAAATTAAGTTCGAATAATCGTTTGAGGTTTGAAAAGAAAGAAGTTTTCACTTCTAAAAATCAATACTATTGTCTATGAAACTTATCATATCCTCCCTTGTTTCCTCCGAACTTAGTCTGTCTATGGTTACGACGTACGATAGACGATTCGAATTTTTTGTAGAGTATTTTTTTTTTGCCTATTTGTCGATGATAATGCTCCAAAGGTGCCTAAAATGTGTTGGTGTTGGGTTACTGTTGTGGTATGGTGTTACGATGGTTATCTGAAAAATATCAGAAGCCTGACTAATACATCAGTCCGCCCCGTGACCACGAAAGCTGTAAAGTAATCGAAACGTCGGGAAGTCAAAAATGTAAAAATTAAACCAAATCCGCAATAAAATCCGTAAATAATAGTTTTATTTCAATATCAGAAGCCATTTAGACCAGCTTGGCTACGACTGATTTCCCTGAGGTGACTGACCACCGATATCACTATTATTAAGGCACATACATACAGTTTTACATACGAAGTTTCAACATTCGGCGACGTGTTGGAGATTGGAGTGACCCTCGAAATCCGGCATCTAACCGACTACGCCATGGAAGCTTTTTATTCCAGAATTTAGTAAATTACCTCTGAGAGTTGTTTTCTCCTTCGAAACATTATGCATATGAGTAACAACATCAGTACGATTAATAAAACGCCCACTCCAATGTAAATTAACATCTTTTTATTGTCCAGGGTCCTGAAAAATACAGCACTGTTAGTTGGAACTCCTTAACTGATCAGCTAATTGAAAGATAATTTCAGCAGCGGACTTCCTGTGGCTGAATATAGCTGGCTTTGTTTTCAGGATTATTGAATAGCCTATTCGGTCTTTTTATTACTTTTGGCAATTAAAAACTCTAAATATTTCACACAGCACTAGAGTATTTAACTTGTAGCGGCAATAGCTTTTTAACTCGTGAAAAAAGTCAAAAGGAAGCAAATAGGAGATTGGAACAAATATTTGTCCACTTCCCTCCAGGGTAAATAAAAAAAAAGAAACTAAAAATACGCTTTACTAAGATCCATATTCCTTCCACAAGGGTGTCGAAGTCGCTGGATACAGGCCACTTCCAACAATGTGTTGGTATGTCTCTCATATGTGAGAGGCCGCCTCGGAAGGTACCACCGCAATGTCTATTTCTCCCGTCAAACAGCAATGTAATGACATTGAAGCCAGAGTAATTACTGGACATATTAAGACTTAACATCTTATGTCTCAGGGTGGCGAGCGCTGTGGAATGCCAAAACCGCCCAGTAATTTTAGTGTAAAAGAAGAACCAGCTCATTTTAATATGAAACTTAGTTCAATGAAATCAAATTTTTGTGTAGTGAAAAAAATATATCTATACTAATATTATAAAACTGAAGAGTTTGTTTGTTTGAACGCGCTAATCTCAGAAACTGCTGGTCCTGGTGTGGTGGAAAATTCTTTCCGTGTTGGATAGTACATTTATCGAGGATTGCTATAGGCTATATATCATTACGATATAACCTATAGGAGGGAAGCAGTAGTGACATTTCTAGCAAATACGAGGAAGTTTTATTCGTGGTCCGTGGTATTTAGAAATAAAAGGGTATAAACTATTATTTTAGGAAAAATGTATTTACCACCCAAATATGGCCATAGAAAAAAAATAACAAGAAAAAAAATTTAGCTATTTTTTGCAACTTTTTCTGTTGCATTGTGTCTGAAGTCGCTTAAACTACCACCCGGCTTCCTTTTCGGTAGCAGTCTTGATATACCCTGTATATACCGGGTATCTCAAGACTGCTACCGAAAACGAAGCCGGGTGGTAGTTTTAGTGGCTACAAACACAATGCAATTAAAAATTTCGCCTAGAAACGCGACATTTTTTTTTATGATTTTTTAAATATCGTTATTTTTGGGTGGTAAATCCATAGTTTTTGCTTGAATAATAATTTAAACTCTTTTATACCTTAGAGTACTTATAAATAAAATGGTATATACTATTATTTTAGGAAAAAATGTATTTACCACCCAAATATGGCCATAGGAAAAAAATAAGAAAAAAAAATTGTCGCTTTTTTTTTGCAACTTTTTCTGTTGCATTGTGTCTGAAGTCGCTTAAACTAAGACTGCTACCGAAAACGAAGCCGGGTGGTAGTTTTAGTGGCTACAAACACAATGCAATTAAAAATTTCGCATAGAAACGCGACAATTATTTTTTATGATTTTTTAAATATCGTCATTTTTGGGTGGTAAATCTTTAGTTTTGCTAAAATAATAATTTAAACTCTTTTATACCTTAGAGTATTTATAAATAAAAGGGTATACACTATTATTTTAGGAAAAAACGTATTTACCACCCAAATATGGCCATAGAAAAAAAATTACAAAAAAAAAATTGACGGTTTTTATTGCCACTTTTTCTGTTGCATTGTGTCTGAAGTCGCTTAAACTACCACCCGGCTTCGTTTTCGGTAGCAGTCTTGATATACCCTGTATACCGGGTATCTCAAGACTGCTACCGAAAACGAAGCCGGGTGGTAGTTTTAGTGGCTACAAACACAATGCAACTAAAATTTTCGCATAGAAACGCGACAATTATTTTTTATGATTTTTTAAATATCGTCATTTTTGGGTGGTAAATCCATAGTTTTTGCTAAAATAATAATTTCAACTCTCTTATATCTTAGAGTATTTATAAATTAAAGGGTATACACTATTATTTTAGGAAAAAAATTATTTACCACCAAAATATGGCAATAGGAAAAAAAATTCAAAAAAAAAATTGTCGCTTATTTTTGCAACTTTTTCTGTTGCATTGTGTCTGAAGTCGCTTAAACTACCACCCGGCTTCGTTTTCGGTAGCAGTCTTGATATACCCTGTATATATCAAATATTGATCGAAGGCATTATCCTTTAAAAATATTCATACCTGTCTTAGAAGGAGTATTTGTAGTAGTCGTTGTTTCGTCAATATGTCCACCTAAAAAAATACATGCATAAACTCATGACTTCTGGTATAAGGGGTAGACAGGGGTGCTTCCAAGACACCCATGCTTCACCTTGTGTGGTCCGTCCCACGATGTGATAGGGCCGAGCCTATCACCATATCGGGTACAAATTCCTGATTCCAGACTGCTAATGGATACAAAAATCCAATATAATTTTGCCCGACCCGGGATTCGAACCCGAGACCTTAACTTTGTAATCGTACTGTAGTACAACTGCGCGACAGCGGCAGTAAAAAACAAATTTCTAGACTCTAGTGGTTCAATTACGGCGATAAATTGAGAGTTCATTAAAAATGAGATATAGATTGGACATAGCGAACTGCAGGGCACAGGCCTACTCCACAATCAAGAGTACGACTGAGAGTGGTTAGGCTATATAGTCCACCACGCTGGCCTAATGCGGGTTGGTGGACTTACATACCATATTCATTTTTATAAATCTCTATGATATTCAGGTTTCCTCACGATGTTTACCTTCACCGGTTTTAATGCGTGGCCAACATAACTCCGAAAAGTCAGAGGAGTGTCCTGGGATTCGAACCCGCGACCAACGTGACATGTTCACAGTCAGCCAGTTTACCAACAAGCCACCACGTACTCACTACAATTTCTGTTGTAGTAATTGAAATTAATTACTATCATTTTTTTGTTAAGCTGAGTTTTGTTTATCGATAGTTTTATCATTTGCTACTTTTCTTTGTCTGTAAATTATGCTCTATGTTCATTAATGTCGCTGTAATTATCTTACCGAATGTTGTAGCAGTAGTCTCAAATCCTTGTACGGCATGTTTATCAACGTATTGAAATACTATCGAAGTACTGAACACGCCTCCACGAGAACACTTTATTTCCGATGAATCATCATCTTTTTCCATATTACGTTTGAACACATCCAGTTCTGTCGGCAAACTTCGATTGTCTTTGAGATTATCTGCAATTTTTTTAAATATTTTACTTCACAAAACAAGATACATTATGTACAAGCGGTGGTTTACTGGTAGGTTTTTCATATGTGAGACGCTGCCTGTGTAAGTAACACCGCAATATTGAGGTACTTATTACACTAGAGCGGACAATGGACATCAGGAACAAAATCTCTACGTAAGGCGTGCACACGGGTACACAGTGAAGCGAGAGGGAAGATAATGTTACTTCGTAGGCGTGACAGAGACAGAAATAGAATGTACCCTTCATTTTGTTACAAACATTTTGTTTGCAGTGTCCCCTCTAGTATATTATCTCAATGCACAGCAATATCTAATTCTCCCGCCACACAGAACTTTAAATGCACTGTAGCGTTTCGGATCGAGGGACATTGTAGCCAGGGATATATTGAGACTTTACATCTTATGTCTCAGGATGGCGAGCGCAGTGGTATGTGAAGCATTGCTTCGTAATTCGAAGTGTTGTTTGGTTTTGTTACTGTTCATGAGCGGCTGTGTCGCTTACCACAGGCGTACGGCATGCTAGTCTCGCCATACATTGCAATAAAAAAAATACGTTTGGTACAAGTGCAATAGGTATATATTTTTTTTCGCGGGGATAATCCCTTTACGGACCATCCCACCCCCGAAGGGGCGGGGGTGTGTCGGACCCACCGGTGCGCCTTCCGGCCCAGCGAGACGTGGAGCTGGGTCGGGTCCCTATCGTAGTCTGCGCACCGAAATACCGACTAAAAACCCCGCGTTGGCCACCATCGGTGCACTTTGGAGACGGCCCCGGGATACCGCTCAACAGACGCGCCAGGACCGCCTCCTTGTGCACTGCCGCTTAAAGCGACGCGGCTTCAAACGCGTTTGGCGTTACGTCTCGGGGGCCGCCAGAATAGGGAGGGCGGCCCCGTGTGGCCTGTGCGGCGCCGGGTTAGTTGGCGTCCCGGCGCCTAGTTCGTCGTCTGCGGTGACGACGCGATGAGCGGGATCGTTCTGCTCCCGATCCCGCTCGGCGCTCTCCTTCTGCAACATGACGCGTTCGCAGAAGGAGAGCATTGCTCGCCACGACCTCTGGCTGCCGACCATGGCAGCGACCACGGCCGGCAGCGAGAGGTCTCCACCCAAAACCGCAGTGAGAGCGCTGCGCTCCTCGTCCCAGGCTGGGCATTCCTCCAGTGTGTGCTGGGCCGTGTCCTCGCGGCAGTTGCCACAGTGGTGGCACACGGCGGACTCCTCCGCTCCGGTTATGCGACACAGGTACGCACCGAAGCAGCCGTGCCCGGTGAGCACCTGCGTCATGCGGTATGTCGGCGCACCGTGGCGCCTGTCCAGCCACTGTTCGAGGACAGGTCGCACTGCCGCGACGGTCCTCGTACCAGCACTAGGGTTCTCCAGCCTGGAACGCCACTCCTCCACAGCGGACCTGCGGAGGGAGGCCAATATGGCCTCAACCTCTCTGGGGCCCAACCTCTGCCCACGCCCGGACGCCTCCTCTCGCCGGAAGAAAGCCGACGAGAGGGTCTTAGCGTCCAGCACCCAGGGCAGAGTTCCCGCCAATACGCAGGCCGCCTCGTGTGAGACCGTGCGGTAGCCCCTGATTATTCGCTGCGCCATCATGCGCTGCGGACGGTGCAGCAGGCGCACGCAGCGAGCGCTCAGGGACTCGGCCCAAACGGGACTTCCGTAGAGGGCCATGGACCGCACGACTCCAGCATACAGGTTTCGGCAAGGGATGCCAGGACCATCAGTGTTGGGCAGCAGGCGCCCCAGTGCGCCCGCTGCCTTCACCAGTTTCGGCGACAACTTCTCAAAATGCGCGCGGAAATCCCATAGGCTATCGAGGATGAGGCCAAGATACTTCATGCTCGAGCCGACGGGAACCCGCACGCCCTCCACTGTGAGGTGGGCCTCTGACGGGGGCCCACGCCGAGGTCCGTGGAAACACACGGCCTCGGTCTTGTTCAGGGCCACCTTGCGGCCCAGTCGCCGAATCCTGCCAACCACCAGTCCCGTGCCAAACGAGACTAGCAGGGCTCTCCTGAATGTCCTGGCCGTCGCTGTCACCAAAGTGTCGTCCGCATAGCAGACGACGGCGACGCCCCGAAGGTTGGCACCACGGAGCACCCAATCGTACCCGATGTTCCACAGGAGCGGACCCAGAACCGAGCCCTGTGGAACACCGCAGGACACCGTTCTTCGGTGCCACCCGTTGGCGCCCGGATACACCACGTACCTATCAGAAAGGTACGCGTGCACTATGCACCGGAGATAGGGCGGCACCTCGTGGTACCCCTGTGCTTCAACAATGCAGGCCCAGGGCATGGTATTGAAGGCGTTGGCGATGTCTAGAGACACCGCCACCACGACATTGCCCCGGGACACCGCTTCTTCCGCCTGTGCCTTGACTCGCAAAATCGCGTGGATCGTAGACCGGCCCTGTCTGAACCCGAACTGGCAATCCGCCAGGTCCGGGCCCGTGTCCTCCAAGTGCTCGACGAGGCGCGCGTGAACAATACGCTCAAAAAGCTTGCACACCTCGTCGAGCAACACGATGGGCCGGTAGGCCGATGGCGACTCTGCGGGTCGCCCCTCCTTCCAAAGCAGGACAAGCTTGCCCGTCTTCCATCGCGACGGGAAGATGCCCTGCTCCAGGCACGCGGAGAAAAGGCCGCGGAGCCTCGTATCCAGCGACTCGACGGCCAGCACCCAGACACGACCGGGCACCCCGTCGAGCCCCGGGGCCGTGTTTTTGCTCCGCAGCCGAAGCACTGCCGCCTCCAATTCTTGCGACGAAATCTCCGGGATATCCCTTTCTGAAACCGATGACGACGATGGCAAGCCGCACGCAGCTCATTGAGCTCGGCCGACCACCAGTACACCTGGCGCTTCGCTGGGAGGCGGGTGACCCGGGGCATGGCCGCGTCGCAGACGCGCGACATCGCCACCCCGAACCATTCCGCCTCTTGCTCGATCCGCACCGGCCCGTCCGGTACGGGGAGCCACGCCTGAATTAAAGCGGCCTCCTTCAACGCCTCCACGTTGAGGCGTTTTACGGCCCATCGCCGGCCGCCCATGAAACCGACAGTCGGACTACCACCGGACTGGACGGGGACCTGGGAGGCCTGGACGCTATACCGTATATATAAATGATCGGACAGCGACTCCTCCTCGACCAGGACCCTCCAGTCTTGAACACGGCGGGCAAGGGCCGGGGTGGCGAACGTCACATCCACCACCGAACCGCCGTTTTGCCGCACGCACGTGTTTTCCGACCCCCGATTCAGGACGACCAGCCCGATGGAGATCGCCCATTCCTCCAGGGCCTCGCCCCGCGCGTCGGTCACCGACGAACCCCAAGCCAAGGATTTGGCGTTGAAATCGCCGGCTACAAGCACTGGGCGAGGCTGACTGTCTTGCACCACCAGGGCCCCCAGACGGACAAGAAAGTTTTCAAAGTCCGCCAGGGGCCTGTTAGGAGAGAAATAAACAACTGCCACACATCCCGTGCCCTTCGCTACTTTTTCGAAAGGCGGGGAGCCGGCAGCGCAGCCATCCAGGTCCCCGGCCAACTCGGTGTCGGGGACAGAGTGTGGCTCAGAGACCACAGCCACGTGAATCAACCATTCTGCCAGGGACTGGACGAGCATGCCCTGTGCTCCCCGGCAGTGGTTTATGTTCGCCTGGAGGAAGTTCAGCGCCATTTATGATTGGGCGATCTCCATCATCTCTGGGTGGGACGGTTGCGGACGCGTCACAGCCCCGGCACCCACGCCGCGCTGAGGACGGGGCGGGACCGGTGATGCAGCGCAGGCCTTACCGCCCACCCTGTGGTCCGCGGGTTTCCCTGCTTCTGCGCAAAGCACGCAGTGTGGATCCGCGGTGCACCCCCTTGCCTTATTGACCACAGCGGTAGCAGAGCCCGCTGCGGTCACATTCATCTGTGCAATGCACTCGAACGTGCCCCTTGTATAGGCTGCGGAAGCAGCGCATGGGCCGAGGCTCAAGAAGCCTCACTCCCGCTGCCACCCATCCTACCAGGACACGTCCCGCCTTCACGGCTTTCTCCGCTGCCTTGGCTGGACAGCGGAGCCAGACTGCGCCCAGGCCCCAGCGCTCGGCGCGTACCTCCCCGATCTTTATGTCCTCTGAGGAGCACTCACCGAGGCGGGCGATGGCCGCTGCGACTGCCTCGGGGGTGACTGAAGCGTCCAACCCCGAGACGCGCAGCTCCGCGGTCTTGATGGGTCGGGTGACTCGCACGTCTTCCTCCGACCCACGGAGAGCTTCCCTCATTTTTGTGATGAGGGAGTCGGCCTTCGCCTCTGATTCAGGCCCGGGCACTTCAAACAGGTATGCCCCTGTGGCCACCCGTCGCGGCCTCAGCCCCGCCGTGATGCCCAGGCTAGCGATGTCAATCTTCGCCGTGACCTCTTTCAGGACCTGCGCATAAGTTACTCCCCGCTCTAACGTCAGAGTGACGGCGGCTTTACGCGGCAGGTGGAGCTTGGGAGCAGTTTTACGCGGGGTCTGGGCTGGCTGAGGAGCTACCCGGGGCTTCTTCTTGCCCCTCCGCGCCACCACTGTCCACGGAGCCTCCGTGGTCGTGGCGGGTTGGGGGGGCGGGAGCGGAGTTTGCAACCTGGGGTCGCGTTTATGGCGTCCACGCACGCGACCGCGTGACTCCCTGGAGGCCACATTAGGTGGCTTCGGTAGTGCAGCAGCTGCAGCCGGTCGGGCTGTTGCTGCAGGTTGGCCAACGGCTGCAGGGGCCAACCTTCCTCTTCTTGCCCCCAGGGCCGGCCAAGAAGTGCCCAGTGGCGACGCAACAGGGGGCTGCGGCTTTGGAGCTGCCTGGGCTCTCGCCCTGTCGGCAGCCAGCGGGGGCCTAAGGATCGGCTCTGGAGGCAGTCGCATGGCGAACGCCTCGAGTTTAGCGTCCACCCTCGCCATATGTATCTCCAGGAGCTGTTTGATGGGATCCACCCCCGGTCCACCCGAGGTGTCCGCTGGTCGCAACTCCACCACTGGTCGTTGCTGCGTGGCCAGAAGCTCCTGCAGGATCTTCCCTTGGGCATCCAAGGCCGCCTCCAGTGCCGTCACCTTGTCGCGGAGGGCACGCTTCTCCGCCTCTGCTCTTGCGAGCTCCGCAGGGGGCGGCACCTGCGCCAGCGCCAGCAACTGCGACACGCTCTCGTTCAAGTCCCTGACATACGTGCCCTTTAAGTGTCGGGACGTCCGAGAGACATTCCGGATCCGTTCCGCCATCTTCATCAGCACCTCACTGCGGGTGACCGGGGTTTCGTCCCTGGGAGCCGGCTTAGTCCAAGGGTGAGGTTCCTTGGCCTTTCGCAGCTCGGCCTCATCTCTTTACGGAAGCAAAAAGTGTATCGAAATTTCGAGAGAAATCTCTTGTTAAAAATAGATAGATTATAGAAACCGGCCGTTAGCCAGTACGTTTAAGCGGGATTTACGTATGTAGTAAGTAAGTGCAACATATGTAATATTTAAGTTGCGTTCCAGTATTCGTGCGTAAAATTGATAAGATTTTTTTTTATTTTTTTTATTTTGAAGATGATTTACAGACCAATAATAATGATAGATATACAATATAAATAATAACTATTGTTAATGACAAGTCTCCACATTTAAATATAAAACAAATAAGCAAAAATAGTATTATTACTTATCAAGACAAAAGAAACAAGAGAACGTAACAATAAAAAGAAAGAAAAATGTCAACAAAATTACTGTGTCGAATCAATATCCTCTTTATACGAGTAATATTTTTTATTAATTTTTCTCCTCACTGTGCTGTGATTTTTGTTGTGTATTTTTTTTTAGTTTTTTTATTTTGTGTTGTACAATAAAGTGTAACAAAATAAATAAATAATAGATTAATATCGATTCATAAAATATAATTGGCGAGGCCCAGCTAAATAAGCTTGAGCGTCTTCAAAATTTCTGTATCAGGTTTTTCCGAACCGTATTAAGCTCAAGTGGCTTCCTATACGCCGCCGCCGGGATGTTCATATCCTATCTCTTCTCTACAGTATTCTGTTTAATCCCTCGTCTCCGCGCTATCTTCAGGAACGCTTTAGTTTCTTACATACTGCCAATTCTCATTCTCTTAGGTCGTCAGAGAATCTTATACTAAAGTTTCCAGCACATAGGACGTCGTTTTATGATCGGTCTTTTACGGTAGAAGTAGTATGGTTGTGGAACGCACTGCCTCTCTCTATTAAACGTTCGTCCTCACTGGAAACCTTCAAACTCCAGTTAAAGGGTTACTATATCTCACAATAGTATAATGTCCATACACTATTAAGTATATGTATGTATTTGTTACGTATTTTATGTAAGTTTATTGTTTGCTTAATATATACTGGGTATATCAAGACTGCTACCGAAAACGAAGCCGGGTGGTAGTTTTAGTGAGTACAAACACAATGCAACTAAAATTTTCGCTAAAAAACGCCGACAATTTTTTTTATGATTTTTTAAATATCTTAATTTTTGGGTGGTAAATCCATAGTTTTTGCTAAAATAATAATTTATACTCTTTTATACCTTAGAGTCCTTATAAATAAAAGGGTATACATTATTATTGAGGAAAAAATAAATTTACCATCCAGATACGACCATAGGAAAAAAAATCGTCACTTTTTTTTCAACATTTTCTGTTGCAATGTGTCTGAAGTCACTAAAACTACCACCCGGCTTCGTTTTCGGTAACAGTCTTGAGATACCCTGTATAAATCTAGGAATATCTACTATATATGTAGGTATTGTTTATGTTACTTTATGCATTTATTTTTAAACATAAAGCACCGCCAATGTCTCCTGGTATTTTTACCTGCTTGAATGGATGATGATTGAGATCGCTTTTAGCGATAAGGCCGCCAAGTGTTCCACCTAATGTACAGTTGCTTCTTATTTTTATTTTTTGTTTTGTGGTGTAATAATAAAGAGTTTTTATTATTATTATTAATTAGCGTGGACATGGATTAAAAATACGTACCTCCTGCCGTCCAATTTAATTTAGTTCCTTGAATTGTGCAAACAAGTTCAATTGGCTCATTATGTGTGTACTCGTAATATATAATACATGTATGCATGTTTTGACACGTTTCGAATGTTATTTTTTCGTCAGATAATCCAAATATTTCGATACCTGAAACAATAATAACCCTTAATCAAAACAAAAACCGTTCGACATCGTACTAAACTTTGCCCAAACCGGGATTCGAACCCGTGACCTCAGCTTTATAATCCTACAATTTATCGTATAATCATATCTTAGTACAATTACTCCACAGAGGCAGTCAATTGGACTACCGCCAAAAATATTTATCCTTCGGGAAATGTTTATTTACGGATCCAATGATCCCTATGTTCTTACAACATTTTGAACTCACCTGAATACTTAAATCTATACATATAAATAAAATTGAAGTGTCTGTTTTAAGAGTGAAAATAAAAAAAATATCCAACTATATATCGTTATATACACGATACCTGTGCCGAAAATGATATTTTTTTTGTCTGTCTGTCTGTCTGTTTGTTCCGGCTAATCTCTGAAATGGCTGGACCGATTTTGACGGGACTTTTTTTGTCTGGTAGCTGATATAACAAGGAGTAACTTAGGCTACATTTATTTTAGATAAATTATTTTATTTTAGAAAAATAAAGTAATGTTGCAATGCCCGCGCGCAGCTCACGCACATGCCACCACTGGGCCGTCACGTCGGGCGCCTCCCACCACTTCTCCCATCAACGAATCAATATCACATTTACAAAATATTGTATATAAAGAAAATTTTCAATAAAGCTAATACAAAAAACTGAAAATAAATGTGTAACGGGAGTTTACGGCCGCTCGCTAAGAGATGGCGCCACCGTTGAATTAGATCGCGGTATGGTTTCGTTATAAAGGTTGATAATAAAAATAAAACTGCAAAAACCAAAAAAAAAACTAAATAATCGATGTTGATAGGGATCGAAAACGCGGCCTCTCGTTTCACAGGCGGCGTCTAACCAACTGCGCCACGGAGGCTGTCACAACTTAAACGCGACTTAAGTATTATGTTGCACTTACGCCCAAATACTGGAACGAAAATTAAATATAAATGGCGCTTAACTACGATAATCCTGATTAAATGTATTGGCTGAGTGGGCCGTGCGCTGTTAAGAAGAAAGAAAGAAAGAAAGAAAAGTTTATTGTTGGTACAAAATATACAAAAGCAAAATAAACAAAAATAATAATAGTAATAACAACATTCCAACTCGAGAACATAGAAATATTAGGTATTTACAAAAAATATATATTATTTAACTATAATTTGAATGGCGTTCCAGTATTCGGGCGTTAACTACGCAAATCTCGCTTAAATGTAGGTCTCTCATATGTGAGAGGCCATCTGGGTAGGTACCACCACAATGTCGATTTCTCCCGTGAAACAACACTGCGTAAATGCACTGTTGTGTTTCGGATTGAAGGACATTGTAGCCAGAGTAACTACTGGACATATTGAGACTTAACATCTTATGTCTCTGTTTATAAGCGGTCGTATCGCTTACCATCAGGCGAACGGCTTTCTCGTATCGTCATTCATTGCAATAAAAAAAATAAAATAAAAAAAAAGTACTGACTTATGGGTCGTGCGCAGTTAACAGCAACTTAATATTTAAATGGCGTTTGAGCTATTGGGCGAAGTATTTCGAAGTATAAGAGATGTCCCTTCATCTTCAAACTATCGACAATCGATTGTATCGGTAAGAATAAAAATAAAATTATTACCATTGGCCCTGATTTTTTTGTTTAATAATAATGTTGTATTATCGCATTCCGCTTTCCAATTACCAACGCTGTCATTAATCGGTTTAACTGGTGCATCTGTAAAAAACATAATATGTTAATACTAATAATATATCAATCTGAAGAATTTGTTTGTTTGGTACCTCTGATCTCACGAAAGACTGGTTCGAATTGAATAAATCTTTTTTTGTTGGATAGGTCATTTATCGAGGAATGCTATAGGCTACATATCATCACACTATGACCTACAGGAGGGAATCAGTAGTGAAAACCCTAGAAAATACGACGAAGCGACTTCAACTTTCAAAGTCGGCGTCTAACCAAACTGCTACGGAGACTGTTTTACATTATAAACCTAATTTTAAATATATTTTTTTAAATCTGCCCGTTCATATTTTTACCATAAATTAAAAGTGCGTGTTGGCCTGTTGATAAACGGACTAGACGCGACTAATAACATATTCACGGCGCCGCACTGTGGTTCGATTAGTACAAGCTAGAAAGACAAAATTATTTATTGGGTTATTTTGCTTGATGCGGCTTCTTTATGATGTTTTAATACAGATTTAGCAAATATTACAATATGTACTTTGCACTTTGACAGGTAATAGTGATTACGGTTGTCCTTGGGATGTTTCCGCCATTCATCAAAAAACTCAATATTTGCGACTGAGAATTCGTATTCTGAAAAATAGACGACATGACAAAGTTGCACTCGAGTGCGCAGGCTAAAATTACTAAATTTTAAAAGCTAACAGATACGGCTATGATATAAATCATTTCCAGCCCGGGTACAAGAGGGTACAAGTATTTTCTAGTCCAACGAATGCAGAAATTTGTAAAAAAATATCTATTTTTAATAAACTTGAGGTATTAAATAGAAGTGCGGTTTAATTATATCCATTTTTTTGAATATAATTATGAAGTACAAGACCTTAGCTTGAACATCCATAAATAAAACTTTTCAAATACTTAAAGTTACTGGATTATGATGTTACTTCGGTAAGCGCAAAAATGCAAATAAAAAGTAATTTTTCAACCCTTCCTTTCTATAACCACCTCATTAACTTATGAGTAGTTGACACTAGTGCAAAACAATTCTTAGAAATGGGACACCTGGATATCTGGCTAGAGGCTCAGGTAATAAAATCCAGGTAATGAAGTAATGACTTTTGTCTAGCTAGCTTGTACTAATCGAATCACAGTGCGCCGGTTTAAATCCCAGGGCACACCTCTGACTTTTCCGAGTCATGTGTGTATTGATAGTCAATCACCACGCACTGTAACGGTGAAGGAAAACATCGTGAAGAAACCTGCATACCATAGCTTTTTGAATGTCTATGGTGTATCCGCCAACCCGCACTAGGCCAGTGTGGTGGACTATATAGCCTTACCCCTCTCAACCGTATTGTAATTGTAGAAGAGGCCCGTGCCCTGCATTGGGACGATATACATCGTCATCATCATCTCAGCCACAGGAAGTCCACTGCTGAACATAAGGATCTCCACATCGACTTGTTGGAAACATGCATCCAGCAACTTCCTGCAACTTTAGCCAGGTCGTCCGTCCACCTTGTAGGCGGGCGTCCGACATTTCACTTGCCTGTACGTGGTCTCCACTCTAGAACCTTTTGGCCCCAACGGCCATCGGTTCTACGCCCTATGAGCCCGGCCCACTGCCACTTTAACTTGCTAATCCTATGGGCCTCAGTAACCTTTGTTCGG
Source organism: Hyles vespertilio (assembly GCA_009982885.2). Taxonomy (NCBI): domain Eukaryota; kingdom Metazoa; phylum Arthropoda; class Insecta; order Lepidoptera; family Sphingidae; genus Hyles; species Hyles vespertilio. Next base: position 2,992,266 of record CM042832.1, read on the forward strand.
GGTCTATATGAGCCAATATATATACAACATGTAACAGATTTAAATGTAAAAGCGGAAAGTAGTACGTTCAGAATCAGCTACTGAACCGATATTTACATTTTTTTTGGTTGGTATTTTTTTTTAAAAATTATTAGTTAAGACCAAGTAAATTACAGACACTCTTTCATTTAGTATTCCGAACAAACGAAATTGAAACGTAACTTCAGGACATAAGATCATTTTTAAATGAATCACTAAACGAATACTCTAATAACTAAATCATGAACAAAAATGAACTTTATTTCGATAGTCATAAAGTTTATTTAAGCAATCTATCATTTATCAAACGCACACAACGATAGGCCTCAATAAACGTAATAAGCTACCAAAATAAATAACTATCATATTCTCTTTTCCGCACATTTAACTACAACTAGATAGAGCAGGATGCAGCTATTGTTTAATGCAATTTGATCCATCGGACAAACGACGCGACGGCGCGCGCGGCGTTACATCAAAAGATTATAGGGATGCGCCGCGAAAAAATTACTCCCGGGATTTGCAAGACCGGGCGATCCAAACCCCGCGCAATACATGCACTTAAATGAAACAAATTAAATTGTAACAAAATCACTATGAAAAGAAACAACAAGTAGGTATTTCTACGAAAAATAATTTCGCGGAACGTTTAAATGGTGATTAAATTCGGTTTATAATTTTGCTACAATGTATGCGGAATCCCGGTGTGTCGGATATCCCGTTATTGCAATCCCTAAATGGGCATTGGGCACCGACAATGTGAAAAAAATCTAGTCGTGCACCGCAGTTATCTGTGTCTACTTGTGTTTAAGTGTTAAGTAGATATTTCGACAACTTTCGCGCGCGATGTCTTTTCGGTATTCGAAATTCGAATATTGAATACACTGAAATGGTGAGAACTTCCGCACTCTGTGGTGATAATGTATCATTGGCATGCAGGACATTTAACAACAGGCACGGCACCAGTGTAGTGTCCGACAGTATCTCGATGTTGAGTTCGGAGAGCGCTGGATAGGTCGCGGCGAACCTGTGCAATGGCCTCCTAGGTCACCTGACTTGACGCCTCTTGACTTTTTTGAGGGGACGTAATAAATCTCTATCGGTATACTTCAGTGAAAGTACTAATGTGGAGGAACTAAAAAGTAGAATAGTGGTAACCTTCCTAAAAGTGATAAGTGACACTGAAGTTTTACATAAATTACGTGAACAATTACGCAAATGTGCATCAAAGTGTATCAAGGTGGTGGACATTTCGAACACATTTTAATAAGAAATCGCCGCATGAGTGCCATGTAACACGTAAGTTAATTTTGTTGTATTTTTTGTGTTGTGATTCCCAATCTAGTCTTCGTTGTTAGATATTGCGTTATCTTATTATCTTATTCATTAGTAATGCAAAATAAATGACGCCCGTATCCTGCCGGCCTGTAGGAACTAAGTTTAGCGGAAGTGAAATTAATAATATTTTATAGCCGATTCATGCAAAATATTGTCTTATGTTGAGTTCGTACGCATTATATCTTGTAAGTAAAATATTTAGATTTTATAGTCAAAACACAAATGTTATGCTTACATATTAAATTAATAATAATTTGTTTACCAAGCCACCAAGTAATCAGTTACATACGTAATTTGTATTTCGTTTATTGTCAGCTGTTTCTGCCGGCGGCGCGGCGCAGCGTTCGACGTTAGGTATTCGTGTGAATGGGTCTTGTGTACATGTGTGCGTGTCCGTGAGCGTGTGTAGTAGTGCACTCTTATTTGTAACTCGTATGGAAGAGTCGATTTTTATGTACTCTTTATCTCATCTCTATATAAACAAATAAATAATATATTTTTTTAAATGAAATCAATCCCAGTTGGCGCTTATTATAAACAGTTCTAAGTCTGTGATAACCTGTGGTACTATCACATTCGAGTTTGCAACGGTTTTATTGTTAAAATCAATGATTCAATCAATATTAAATCACACATCAATCAATTATATAATACTAATACTATGATTGATTAAATTCTGTACGCAAACATAGATTACACATTGAGAATAAATTTACTGTGGAAAAATGTTTAACAACAATGCCGTGTACACATATTAGAAATACTTATGTATAAAATGTGTGAATTCCAAAGTAGGCAAGATCGTGTTTTGAGCACACGTTTTGATATTACTACTAATAGTGTCAGTTTAAAGAAAACAAAAAAGAGACTACCTGAAGACAAATAACAAGATAACCTTTTTTCCTATTATAATTCCTAAAACAGAGCGTGTACTTTGAAATTTTAACATCAATAACTTAATATTTGACTGTATAAAAAAATTACTCGGTTATCTTCAGTTCAGTACCTATTTGTTCCCATACTTCTTACTATAAGTGTGCATATTTGTATTCTTTACATTTAACATTATAAATAATTTCTCTTTTACGCACATACTCTAATCGTTTTACTTCCATTTTTTAAAGGAATGCACAGACGAACTTTTGGCTAATTACTGATAATTAAATAAATAAATACACCCTACAGTCACATACATAGTCCTGACCCCACATTAAGATCAATTAAGTGGGTCGTGGGTATCGGGAACTACGACAGACTTTTCGGTCTCACAAACACCCAAACCCGAGACAAATACTTGTGGGCCTCACAAACATTTGTCTCGGTGTGGGGATCGAACCCGCGGCCCCTCGTTTCACAGGCGGCGTCTAACCAAATGCGCCACGGAGGCTGTCAATTACGTCCAGTGTAGTATTTACAAATAACTAGTCAAAAAACTGCGGTGTTTATTTCTATTAAGTCAAGTTAGATTCCCAGCAACACCTCATGTAAATAATTAAAAATGTCCAAATTGTATTCAACAATTTTAATTTGTATGCAGATTGAATGAAGAGAATTATACCTTGTATGTTTTATAAATTCTAATTTAATTGTAAGTTTCAAGAAATGTTCTATTAGTTTGGCTTAAAAAGCTGATAGCCTTAGATTATATACTCGTCTAGATGACACATCACACCTCACCGCACGGCTCAAAAAAAGTCTACCAAATTTGGTAGACTCGCTTCTCACGTACGTCAGTGTCATTTGAACTACATATGGATAACGTGCTCCCGAAAAATAATTAATTATGCCGGTTTGTACTGTCGAATTGTATCGCAATTGTGTGGGAAAACTGTATAATAATACCAATATCACTTTCTATCGGTAACATTATTGTTAAACCACTATTATTTGAAGAAAACATGAACTTTTAATTCATTATTTTGAAGATGAGTTTCATTGGCCAGTGTTGTCAATTTATTACTAGGAAGATTTGTTGAAACTATGGGAGAAACTATAAAACACAAATATCATTACATAATATTTCGATCAGAATAACAACAAGAAAAATGGCATTATCTATTTAATGAGTAAATAATACTTACCTACACGATATTAATGAAACCCACGACGACATGCACTTCATAGTAATTTTATTAATTCTTTGCCTTGCATGTGTATTACCATTCAAAATTTCACAAACGGGGTACTGCTATTGTCATCTTTGGAGAAACAGCAAGAACTTATTCAAGGTCTTAATAATATTTTTAGACTACGGATTCCGTACTAGCAAATTGCTGGAGAGATATTACACAGCGGAAACGAAAAGAAGACCATTCGTAGCCTCACATGACTTCAGTTGTGTGTTCCGAACATTTTACTTATGATGATTTATTATTTACATAAATACAGAAATCAGATAAGAGCCCAGGCAATAAATCCAAAGAGTTAATTCTATTCGGAAACAAACACTAGGAGATGGGTTTAGATCTTTATTGTTTTTACTAAAATGCGTTATAAATATAATTAATAGTATGATTACTTTAAATAAAGAAAAATATTTTATTTAACCTATTTTGTATATCAAATAATGGGGAAAAGTTAAGTTAATAATCTGGAGTAGGCATCCCTAAACACACACACCTTGACAGTTGGATTACAATAATTACACGACCGGTACCATTGACTTATATTCTACCGATAGACGAGGCGCGTCATAGAAACTATTTGTCCCGTATTTGTCAAAAGCTCAATAGCGACATCTAGTACGTTTACTTGAATATTACAAATTAAGATCAAAGATTATTAGACAGATAAGACAGTTCATGTCAATAATAGCTTTGCCTAAGATACTGCCTAAGTATAAATACCGTCATAGCAATAATATATTTGCAATGTTTTTTTTTTATTTACGTGAATAATTAATGGAAATGATGTAAATGAAATTAAATACTCTTACAAGTGTACAAGTCTGTCAAGCAGTCAATCAGTGTACAATCAGTCTGACATTTATTATAATAACATTTATGAATTTTTAACAAGCTGATACAAAAATGACTACCGCATTTGGAATATCTGAAATCTTCGTGTCGAAAATAAATATAGGTATGTTCTAATGGCAGCCACTTATATCCATTCCAATAATTCTGGACAAATATTATAGAGATCTCCTTTTTTCGTAACCGACGCGGAAGAATATAAAACAATTTTAAATGGTATTAGTCTTCAATAACAATGGGTTCGAATAGCCCATTAAGTAATTCATATTAAGAAATGGGGTCTAAATACTATCCACTGTTTCAAAACATACATACAACACACATATTTTGAGTTATTAATTAACAACATATGATTAAAATAAAATACTGAAATCAATTTGCAACTACATCCTTCCTACATATTTGTATTTGTAATGTATTCGAATAGTTTATGCCTATTTGGTCCACTGATATGAATGTCCCTTGAATAATCTATATCTTACATAGTTCGTCTCTCTCACTCGACGGGCAATTTTTATGCGTGGAAATGAGATACACGATTAAGGAGCTCACCTTGTATTTTAACGAGCTCTAAAATATATTTAATCCACAATAAATAAAAGATCTGTATTATCGGCATTATTCTGCAACATTATATCACTTACGTTGTATTCTTTAATTATATTGTAACTTAAGAAAATTTCGCTGTCGGTTTGACGGGGAAAAGGCAAAATAAATTACTTATAAATATAAACAAAGACGCGTACTATTGCGCGGCCGTCACGCGGCAGACTGATTCGTGTGCGGTGCATGCACCGCACTTGGGTGGGACACGTTTGTTACAAAGAACGTCTTATCTAGTGTAACATTGATATCGATGACCGGTACTCACACATATCAACGAAAGTGAGGACACTTTTAGCGCATCGTTTGTTGACATTGCTCAATCTAGACGAGTATATAATCTAAGCTGATAGCCATATTTACAAAACCTATTTTTGTCTAAACTCAAGGTTGTCCACGATCGCAAATCGCCCAAAAGCGCTGTGGTGCACGGAGAAATTATTATTTTTTTCTCTATTCAATTTTTATTTCATTGAACATTATTATCATTACTACTATTAGACTACTAGTATAAATGTATTTTTTTTTGTATTGTATCAGCCCATATACGTCCCACTGCAGGGCACGGGCCTACTCTACAATCGAGAGTACGATTGAGAGTGGTTAGGCCATATAGTCCACCACGCTGGCCTAGTGCGGGTTGGCGGACTTACATACCATAGGAATTCTTATAAATCGCTATGGTATGCAGGTTTCCTCACGATGTTTTCCCTCACCGTTATAGTGCGTGGTGATTTACTATCAATACACACATGACTCCGAAAAGTCAGTATAAATGTACCTACATTGTATAAATTATGAAAGAATATTTTTAATGAAAGCGTTGAAGATATTTTTTACTTTCATTTGTAGTTCACCAATTGTTAATTTATGTTAGTTGCGCTGTATGTCTCAGACGTTTTTGTTTTTGAAGGTCATGCCCTCGAATTTCGACCGACAGTGTGCACACAACAAAAGAATCCATTGTTCAGATCGCTGTAAGACGCGTTGCTCTAGTATTTATTTTCTTCTTCTTTCGCTTGTTTACTCTATGCGTAAGATGAAAACCTACAATGTGTTTTGAGCTTTAGAGTATTTATATATAGAGGGAGCGCTGTCATACATTCGCGATTTGAAAAACGTAGATATTTTCTTGTTCGTAATGTTGGTAGCGCACCTATATTAGTAAAAATTGAATTAATTATTTAGCAATAAATTGCTATAAATTCCTTTATTAGCCGAAATTATATTTAGCTATTATCCTTTTAAAACAAGTTTGAGTGGAATTAAATATACCTAAGCTACTTATTTTTATTTTTTTTTTCAAATAATTTATGTATGTTGCACAACCTGTTCCAATATTAGCCAATAGGAGGGCAGAAAAAGGTGGCCCGGCACCACCATTTTTATCTACGTCTTTGAAGTACCAGCGCTCCCTCTATATATATATACTCTAAGCTCGTAAGGTAACCATGTTAAGTGCCTACATTTGGTATAACTAATTTCATAAATAAAAGATGTTGTAATTATGGTAGTACGATTTCAAAGCATAAACTATGATTGCAATCATATTTTAAAGTTGGGGTGTCTGGGGTTTTATTTTTTTATTTTTATTTTTATTTATTTGGGAAAATAAACAATTGTACATTATAATTTAAACATAGTAGTAGATTAACATAGGAATATAGGCAAATATACAATTCACAACATTTTCCACGAATTAACAAATACACATTAAACAATGAAAAAGCACACTACAGTGTAATTAATTTCATTACGACTAAAATTGTTTAAAAATAAATAAAAAATAAAGGGGTTTTAACAGTTTGACGTCATAAAAGATTTCCATAATATAGTAAAACGGTTAAAAACTAAATAAATGTATACAATTACATAAAAAAGAGAATATAAACAAAAAACAAACATGGAAAATAAGGTAAGAAGAAAAAAAAATCGTTACAAAATACACCGACTCAGCGAAATTGACTTATTTGATGCTAGTATACTCGTAATTTGTCTCTTATAGGTACGAACTGACAGAAAGAATATGGGGTTGTGAATTAATCCTGTTACACGTTGTATAAGATTACTCACCTTTGCAAAACACATTGGGAAGGGCGCCAGAGTAGGCATAATTAACATTAGGTCCCAGCAGCGGTCTGATAGCTAACCCATTTATTTTAAAATTTGACTCTGAAAATAAAAACATAAAATATTAAATAAGATTTGCCTTATTTGTACATATTGTAAATTACCTTATAGGTGGAATTGCAAATTACGCCACTGAAGCAAGAAAGCGCTGAAGGACATAAACTCACGCCTTTTTCCTAGAAGGGGTAGGCAGAGGTGGCAGGACACCCACATTTCGCCTTGTATGTTTCGTCTCACGATGTGAGGGGGCGGACTATTTATTTATTTATTTATTTAATTCTTTATTGTACACAGTAAAAAGAAACAACAGTTTAGAGACAGTATAAAACAACAAAGTACAAATGGCGGTCTTATCGCTCTAAGGCAATTTCTACCAGACAACCATGGGATGGATATATGAGTAGGAAAAAAGAAAGGGCAGTGTAAAATAAAAACAATACTATCTATCGCCATATCGGACACAAAATCCTTTGATTATAGTTGATAGTGAATAGAAAAATCCAACATAATTTTTCTCGACTCGGAATTCAAAGTTATACTTCGGAAATATAATCTTTCACGATATACCTGGTTCAATTATTTTAAATTATTATTGAGAATGTCACTTTCAAATCTTTATAAAAATTACCTGTAGCTAAAGAACGAAAAATATGTTCTGCATTATAAGTGGTTTTAAGCGCTTTATAGTTCTAATAACTTAAGAATTAAAAATAAAACAATTTTCTACACACAAATCAACTAACACAAAATTATAATCAAGCGCGGATCCAGGGGGGAGGTCATGGGGGTCATGACCCCTCTGGGCTGGCTAGTGGCTCCAGATTGACAAAATTTATTAATTACCTCGTAGATAAAATTTATAAGCACAATTAATTCTTTAAATGTCGATAAATTGTTGAAATCTGATCCAGTGTTCTGACATGAACTATATGACCCCCTGGCGTAAAAGCGGGATCCGCTCAATGTCAAATGTCGCCCACGTGTCAAATCAACGTTCGTGCTCGCAAAATTATAGAGCCACAAAGTTATCTGGCCCGGTGGCCAAAAGTGGAAACAAAGACGTCATTTGAAATTGACAATTTACCTGCCACTCACTGACATAACCGCCATTGGTTGTATAATCAATGTATTTATGTTTCCTGCATTATTAAAAATTAGTGAAAAATGACGCTAGGAACGTTAGACTCCAGGTATTCAATTTTACGAAGGAAGATAAGCGTCTTCAGACACCAATAATACCCTTCGAAAAAAATTATCAACGCGTAGCTGCCACCACAGCCTTGTGTTGTCAGCTTTTCAAAATAAATTCCACGTAAACAGAATTTTGTACGTACTAGTAAAATAGGTGGAAGCACACATCATAAACTAAAATGTATCTTTACGTCCGTGGTGGCCTGTTGGTAAATGTACCTAACGCGGCTGCCAACATGTTCACGGTGGTCGTGGGCTCGAATCCCAGGTCACAAATCTGACTTTTCGGAGTCATGTGTGTATTGATAGTCAATAAACACGAACTAAAACGGTGGAGGAATACATAGTGAGGAAACCTGCATACCATAGCGATTTATAAGAATATCTATGGTATGTAAGTCCACCAGCCCACATTTGGCCAGCATGGTGGACTAGTTGGCCTATGGTATGGCCCAACCACCCTCAATAGCACTCTCGATTTTAGAATAGGGCAGTTCCCAACAGTGGGACATATAGTATATGGGCTGATACAGATACACTTGTTTAAGGGTATGGGAAGCGATTTGTTAGAAATCTTGGGAAGGAAAAATAACATGCAAATAAAACTGGTCCACTCATTTTCCTGACACTATTGATCGAATTGAAAAATCTTACTTCACCCACAATATTGCTACATGTATTTTTAATGGCAACACCAAATTCGACAACAGCGACTCTCTCACCGGGTCAGATAACTTTGTGGGATTATAGTTCCTTTTACGTACGATAAAGGCGCTGTAGAAATCTCATACAAAATTACTCGATTACGATAAATAAATAAATAACACCCAACATTCATATACATAATCCTGACTCCACACTAAGATCGAGTCTTCTGTCGTGGGTATCAGGAACAACGAGAGACTTTTAGGTCTCACAAACACCCAAGTCCGAAAGAAATATTTGTGGGCCGCACAAACATTTCTCTCGATGCGGGGATCGAACCCGTGGCCTCTCGTTTCACAGGCAGCGTCTAACCAACTGCGCTACGAAGGCTGTTAAATACGATACAAATACTATTTTGATAGTAATTTGTGTTAGGCTAATGATCGGTATCCATAAAATATATTTTAATGTGAACAGTCTATAACACCAATAGAACCAAATATATTTCTAGCAGTAGTACACTGGTGGTAGGTCTCTCATATGTGAGAGGCCATCTGGGTAGGTAACACCGCAATGTCTATTTCTGCCGTGAAACAAGACTGCGTAAATGCACTGTTGTGTTTCGGATTGAAGGACATTGTTGCCAGCGTAACTACTGGACATATTCAGACTTAACATCTTATGCAGTGGAATTTTGCTACTGTTTATGAGTGGTCGTATCGCTTACCATCAGGCGAACAGTTTGCTCGTCTCGTCATTCATTGCAATAAATCATGAGACGCCTGGCAGATGTGAAACATCGTGTGTGTACAAGTAATATGCATAAAAGATAATATTATTACAGGAATTAAATATAGCCTAATGAAAAAATGAAGTATTACGAATTTCTTACAGAAAATGGTAAGTTTATTTAATAAACATTAAACATTAAATACTTAAATAATACATTAAATATTTAATTTTAATAAAAAAAAGATAATATTATTATAGGAATTAAATATAGCCTAATGAAAAAATGAAGTAAAAAAAAATATAAAAATAAAAAAAAATTCGATCTATAAAAGAATAATAAATAATATATACCTAATATAATAATAATAAAATATAATGTATACCTTAGTATAGCGTGGCGACCCGTCGCCACGCCAACAATTCGGTTTACAAGTGAGCTTATAGATGTTTCACATCAAAAGTTAGTATCGTATCGTATATGGGCTGATATACTCACGTAGTTCTGTGTCGAGAACCATGCGAACTCTTGCAATAGTTTCTGTATTTGGTACAAATTTACAATAGAAATAGCTGTTATCGTCTTCAGCCTTCAAGACAACTTGGACCTCCATACTACTCACAACTGCCAATTGGCCGGAATAACCTGAAATTTAAAGTAAACTTTAGATATCGCTAAAACGGTGAAAACATCGTGAGGAAACCTGCATACCACAACGATTTGTAAGAATTTCTATGGTATGTAAGCCCACCAACCCGCACTAGTCCAGCGTGGTGGACTATATGGCGTAACCACTCTCAATCGTACTCTCGATTGTAGAGGAGACTCGTGCACTGCAATGGGACGTATATGTACTGAGAAAAATATGTATATAGACGGAAAAAATTAAGACCAAAAGTTGTAACGACACTTTAAAACATTTGACAATCGTTTTATACAATTTTAGTTTGTTACCCTGCTGTCAATCATCAACCCTTCATATGACTATGTATCTTTGCCAACTATTACTAAAATTGAGCCTACTAATTAAGTTTATGTTACATTATGTTTGTTAATATAATTCCTTCACCAATTAATCGAGAGGATCTTCGCTCCGTCCGGGTGTCCCTTGATACCTCTCAAGTTTTTTTATTTCAAAATAAATAAAATATAAACTTACTTCGTGTTGATACAAATTCGACTTTTAATTTTCCGAATATATTTACTGGTTGCTTGCATCCCACATTAATTACTTCGTTTGGTGTGTAGAAATAATCGTATTGGATGTCAACTTCACTCGGTTTTGTATTCGATGGAGTATTCAGCTTTTCGTTGTTTATATACACCGCTAAATCTCCTAAAAATCATTAAAATTTATTGGAAACTAGCCGTACTCGCAACTCCGTCCGTGTGGAATTTAACAAAAACTTTATTTTTCGAATGAATATAGCCTAAGTTACTCTTTATTATATCAGCTACCTGACAGTAAAAGTCCCGTCAAAATCGGTCCAGCCGTTTCAGAGATTAGCCGGAACAAACAGACAGACAAAAAAAATCTAAGTTCATTTTCGTCATAGGTATCGTGTATATAACGATATGTACTTTGACATTTTTATTTATTTTTACTGTACAGACACTTCAATTTTATTTATATGTATAGATGTTAATAATTTATTGAATCCATTAAGACGCTTTACATCATTTAGATTCAGTAACTTTTTTATCTACCTTCCGATTCAGAAAGCGGTATTCACTAGAGAACAACGGGCAAGAAACTCTAGTGGTGCTCTTTTCAAAACCAGTTTAAAATTTAGTGGTTATTAGAAAAGTTACACGTGGTTTAAATTCAGTTCATTATAAATTAGTTAAAACATTTTAAATACGTACAGTCAGCAAATTAAGTAGTAGTATACATTCACGAGATTTGGAATTGTCTTATCATCCAAAATAATAATTATTTTCAATATCGTATGGCACTTCTCGGAATAGATGACTTTACCTGGTTATATTTTACGACTACAGAATACGTACAAATTTTAATTCATAAAAAGGTTATCAAAAAATGTGAAGTGTTCAGCGACTTATGTTGCTGACTATACGTGAATACGAATATTATTTTTCATACTTTCACGAACTCACGCCTTTTTCCCAGAAGGGGTAGGCAGAGGTTATAAACAATGTGATAGTGGAACACGTTTTTCACAAAGAACGTCTTATCTAGTGTAACATTGATATCGATGCAATTGAAAATAACAATGAAATTTAATAATAATTTAATTAATTTATTTATTAAAAATCCGTGACACATTTCTGAAATGATTCTAAATAGATGATAGTTTCATTAAAAAAAAAACCTGTGTATAATTTTTTAGTGCGCATGTAAAAAAATATAATATGTAGATACTTCTTAACTGCATAGTATAAAACAAAGTAGCTTTTTCTGTCCCTATGCCCCTTTGTATGCTTGAATCTTTAAAACCACGCAATTGATTTTGATGCGGTTTTTTTAATAGATAGTGATTCAAGAGGAAGGTTTACATGTATAGTACGTACAGTCAGCAACATAAGTCGCTACACATTTACGAGATTTGGAATTGTCTTATCAGTCAAAATAATAATTACTTTCAATATCGTATGGCACTTCTCGGCATAGATGACTTAACTTGGTTATATTTTACGAATACAGAGTAGTACGGACAAATTTTAATTCATAAAAAGGTTATCAAAAAATGTGAAGTGTGCAGCGACTTATGTTGCTGACTGTACATATTATAGCACAGAAATATATTTGTACCCGGGTGAAGCTGGGCCGGGCCGCTAGAAAAAGATAAAAGTAACTTTTAATTATTTGTTTATTTTATTAATTATCTCCAACAAAGCATACAATATACAAGCTTTATTAATGTATTTTTGTATTTTAAACATTGTGTTTCCTCAGTTCACAACAAGCTATAACATAACAGGAAAGAACTATGAAATAATTTATTTATAATGAAATTAAAAATCAAAAGTAAAATTAATATAGGAACGGAAATAAAATTTGAAATACAAACATAAACTCTCGCCTTTTTCCCAGAATGTGTAGGCAGAGGTGCCAGAACACACACATTTTGCCGTGTATGTTCCGTATCATAAGAGCCTATATGCAATATCACTTTGCCCAACTCGGGACTCGTACCCGAGACCTCAGCTTTTTAAGCGTACCCTAGAACAACTACGCCACCGAGGCCATATAATAACAATAATACCGGGTATCTCAAGACTGCTACCGAAAACGAAGCCGGGTGGTAGTTTTAGTGACTACAAACACAATGCAACTAAAAATTTCGCAAAGAAACGCGACAATTATTTTTTTATGATATAGTCATTTTTGGGTGGTAAATCCATAATTTTTGCTAAAATAATAATTTAAAGTCTTTTATACCTGAGATTATTTATAAATAAAAGGGTATACACTATTATTTTAGGAAAAAATGTATTTACCACCCAAATATGGTCAAAGGAAAAAAATAACAAAAAAAAATTGTCGCTTTTTTTTGCAACTTTTTCTGTTGCATTGTGTCTGAAGTCGCTTAAATTACCACCCGGCTTCATTTTCGGTAGCAGTCTTGATATACCCTATATAAAGATTGCCTTATGAATTTTTGACATTAAAAACTTTTGCGTTTTTTATTGTCCATCCGATATTCCTTCCCTTACTTCAGCACCAAAATGCTGTTTTTCCAAAAAAATATTGCACGCCATTACTTTTTGTTAGTAATAGAGTTGAAATTTCATAGACATAACTTCAGTGGTTTCGATTTTCTTAGACATAACATTTCAACCATTTTTTACCCCTTTTAGGTATAATATAACCTATCTCACTCCGATACGATTGTACATTTCTATTAGTGAATTATCGCGAAGGAAAGGCCACTGTAAAAATTCGTGATAAAAATGGCATTCGATCTTGAAAAGGAGTAAGTATAACTTCTTATGCTGCATTTACACGCTTGGCCAACCTCAGCCAGCCTCGACCAACGGCAGCGTGTAAACGGAGTGTTTGGCTCGGCTGGCATTATGTTTTTCATAGTTAATAGCTTGGAATTGGTAGATGTTGGCCCAGCCTCAGCCAACATGTAAATCTACCATTACGTGTGAACATTATTTATTTCATTGTCCTATATTAATGTAGCTTGATATGTTCTCCTTAGTTAATACAAAATAAATTTCTGAACGCATGCATAAACAATTACAATCAAATAAAATGTCAATCCATTTTCACTACTGTCAATATTTTACATCTTTAAAATCTAAAATACGCCATTAATCGAATATTGTGTTGTCGATTCGAAACCTTTATTTAAATACGTTCTTTAATTTGAGGGAAGAGTTTACCATATCGACAGGGTGAAAATTAAATGTTTGACAGTTACAAACCCGTGAACATTTTGTATGGGAAAATCACGCACACTGTTTTGATAGATATGATTGAATTTGAACTTTGTTTAGCGGTAATAAAGTGCAAATTGACTCTTTGACGTTAGGAACATACCTACATTGCTTAAACAACAGTGAGTGCTTGTAATTTAATATGAACTTTATACAATAGCAATAAAGCTCAAATTGACTTTACGTTTTAGTTAGAAAACGTTTGTATGGGAAAAAGAAAAGGGCTGTTTTTAGGGTTTTTCCGGCAATTATTCGATTTTTTCTCGCCGTAGGAACCATCCTTGGACTTCCACAAACATTTTAAAAAAATAATTATCGAAATCGGTTCAGCCGTTCACACGTGATGCCGTGACAACGCGAAACGGGTTTCATTTTTATATATATAGATAACTCTTTATTATAACACCATGTAAAGAGCCACAAAGTTATCTGGCCCGGTGGCCAAAAGTGGAAACAAATACGTCATTTGGAATTGTCAATCTACTTGCCAGTCGCTGACATATCGGCCATTATTTGTTTACTCAATGTATTTATTTTTCCTGCATTATTTAAAACTAGTGAAAATTGCCGAAACCTTTAAAAAGTGATGCTAGAAATGTTAAACTTCAGGTATTAAATTTTTCGTAGGAAGAAAAGCGGCTTCAGATACCAATAATACCCTTCGAAAAATTGTATCATCGCGTAGCTGCCGCCACAAGTTTGTGTTGTCAGCTTTTCAAAATAAATTCCACGAAAACAGAACTTTGTACGTACTAGTACAATAGATGTAAGTTCATATCATAAACTAAAATTTATCGTTACGAGCGTGGTGGCCTGTTGGTAAATGGACCACCAATGACCACAACCACATTTTACGGTGGCCGCGGGTTCGAATCTCAGGGCACCCCTCTGACTTTTCGGAGTCATGCGTGTATTGATAGTCAATAAACTCACACTAAAACGACGAAGGAAAACATCGTGAGGAAACCTGCATACCAATGCGATTTATAAGAATTTCTATGGTACCTGTGTATGTCCACCAACCCGCATTAGGCCAGCGCGGCGGGCTATATGGCCTGTGATATGGCCTAACTACCCTCGATCGTACTCTCGATTGCAGAGGAGGCCCGTAACCTGCAGTGGGACGTGTATGGGCTAATACAGATACACTTTTTTAAGGGTTTTGACTTCTTTAAGGGGGAGCGATTGATTAGAAATCTTGTGAAGGAAAAAAACATGTATATGAAACTGGTCCACTCATTTTCCCGACACTGTTGATCGGATTGAAAAATCTTACTTTACCCACTTTATTGCAATATCTTTTTTTAATGGCAACACCAAATTCGATTACAGCGACTCTCTCACCGGGTCAGATAACTTTGTGGCTCTATAACAAAGGATAGACAAAAGACAAAAAATAAAAAAGAAGATAATACAATAGTCACAGAAACACATAAAGTTGGTTATAACTGGCGGTCTTATCGCTTTAAGCGATCTCTTCCAGATAACCGGCTTGTAAAGATCCAATGGTTATGGACGGTGCTTAATGCTTATTATTAACAATAGACTTACAAGCAATATTATAGTGTAATAATACAGAGTAACCTCCAGAAACTTTCGGCCCCATCGGCCATCAGTTCTTATCGCTATTTAATTATATTTATTCCAAATAACGTTTAGACAGCTTCATAACATAACACGAATACTTACTCCAATATTTTATAGCAATTTCAAAGTCACACTCCACTTTTTTATTACTTTTCAATGTAAAAATGCATTTAAGTTTAGTCTCGATCAGATTATTGACCTGAAATAAAAACATATGAGTAAAATAGAAAAATGACAGCCTCTGTGGCTCAGTCGGTTAGACGTCGCCTGTGAAACGAGAGACCGCGGGTTTGATCCCCGCACCGAAAGATATATTTGTGCGGTTCACAAATATTTTTTCCGGGTCTGGGTGTTTGTGATACCGAAAAGTCTCTCGTAGTTCCTGATACCCACGACACAAGATTCGATCTTAGTGGGGTTAGGACTATTATGTATGTGACTGTTGGGTGTTATTTATTTATTTAATGCAATATAAAAATAAACCACCACTCTCAATCGTACTCTCGATTGTAGAGGAGGCCCGTGCTCTGCAGTGGGACGTATATGGGCTGATACTCCATTGATATACTTTATTGCTTTCTCTCGCCTTTGAATCCGCACCCGCAAAGGTCCTTCATATAACGCCTAAATATTAGAAAAAACGATACAGCAGCCGAGAATAAAGTCAGTATGCATGTCCTAGTACAGCTCATCTCACATCTGATTGTATTTCTTGTGCTCCCGCAGGGCAATATCCCATAAATTTGCGTGTTTCCAAATCAATAAATAAATAACACCCAACAGTCACATATACAGTCCTGACCCCACACTAAGATCGAGTCTTGTGTCGTTTATCAGAAACTACGAGAGACTTTTCGGTCTCACAATCACCCAGACCCGAAAGAAATATTATATATACTGAATAAAATGTAAATTGATAAAGTAGTTCGATTATCTTTGTAAACGTTTTGTTGCACACTATATTCATAGAAGAATAAATAAAGTTTCTGTTTCCTGTCGACAGAGGCGTCTATATTATTTTTCTGTTCTGTCTGGTCTTGGTCATGTAATTGTAAAGTCATTTATGCGAGAATATATACTTTATCAGCTAAACGTATTCTAACGAGTTTAAATGAAATACTACCCAAACCTAACAATATATTTATGTACTTTTTATTTATTTCTCTCGGTGCTGGGATCAAACCCGCATCTTGTTTCACAGGCGGCGTCTAACTAACTGTGCCACGGAGGCTGTCAAATTGATAGAACGGCTGATACAGTCCATTGGTTTTCCATTTGGAGCCCCTCAAAAGGTTTAACTCCGCTAACAACTGTGTAGATTTCTCCATCAGTAATGTTCAAATACTTACCTTTGCTATATATATGTTCTCTTTACGCAAATCAGGTTTTGTTATATTCAGTTTCTGAAGAGAGTTGAAAGACCTAAAACAACTGAAAAAATAAAAAGTGAAATTATTATGAAATCAAGGGCCTCTTTCACCATATTCAAGTTTTTGATTAACATTGCCAAGTAAAAGTGCCTCGTATCTTCCGCCGATTTCACAAGCGAAAACAATGTATCGAGTAACTAAATGGTGATTTTCGCTCGTTCTCTTTATCCTATCTATCTTTAACAATAGGTTAATATAGCTACCACTACTATGTCAGTACAATAGGGTATTTGAAATCAATTTTTTATTGTATTTATCAAAACATATCCATAGCTATGGTAGTAAGTCTTGCACTGAGGGTGGTGTGGAAAAGTTGACACTTCTATGGGAGGCAGACCGAGGTACATTTTACTATGGTGTGGCGGTTGCAATACGCCAACTTATATTTAGCTTTAAAAATAACACGCTTATTATTTGTAATTTGAACATTATTTAAACACGCATTTCATTTTAAAATATGACTGCAGATGTTTAACCATAAAACATCTGCGAGTCGTTTTACTAAAATAAGAATTTTTGTGTACCCTATTGTATAATATTAGTTAAAAAGATGCTGTTCTAAATTATTGTTTCCTAATTGTAATGGCCCGTTCATGCCGGGGCAATAAAACTGTATTATTATAGTTAAGTTCTTTAGTGGCGGCAATCCTTTGCAACAAATTTATGTTTTTTAGACAATAGTACACATGTTTGGGTAAAACCTTTCGGTTTGGACAATAGCCCAGATGTTTGGGCAGACCTTAATTTTTAGTTGAAACGATAGACCCTATTTTATGGCTTAAATATATTTTCTGTAAGATTTATCCCCACCGATCCTCATTCGGGTAGTCTTATAAAAGGGTCGCTTTATTTGGATGAAAAGGACAGTCTGCCATCTCTCGTCACGAGCACATCTCGCTCCGAATCGCATAGTTATAGTTTTACTCTGTCTATGAATGTATTAAGTGTTAATTTATAAAATATACGATAGTTAATTCCTGAAAGTTAGTGCTCATTCTAATACCTACACTTATAACCACCAAAATGGAATTATTTTAAATAAGCACTTTCTTATCACTTCCTTAAACATTTAGCATAATATTGAAGGAATGATTCTTTCTAATTTTTATGACATTTTTCAACCGTTCTCTATAATCTATCTTTAACATGATATTTCTTTAGATATTTCGATGCAATTTATGTTTCAGTTAACAAAGATAGTTCAGATACAAAAGTGCGTGGTGGCCTGTTAAAAGTGCGTGGTGGCCTGTTTAAAAGTGCGTGGTGGCCTGTTGGTAAACGGACTAGACGCGGCTGCCAACATGTTCACGTAGCTTGTAATATAAGGCAAATATTAATATTTAAAATTAAAGAGTAGGGGTGTAGTGGGGACATTTTGCTGTCTCTTTCACACGCGAACACTGTAATGTATTATAACCCTAGTGACGTCACTATCTTTGTTTTGCATTTCTTTTCTGTTACTCCCACTACAAGACTTACAACGTTTCCAACTTGTTTCATTCTGAATGGATTTATAATTTTCTTTGTTTGTTAGATTTTGGATATGGATACCACTTTATCTGTATCTGTATCAGCCCATATATGTACGTCCCAGTGCAGGGCACGGGCCTCCTCTACAATCGAGAGTACGATTGAGAGTGGTTAGGCCATATTGACCACCACGCTGGCCTAGAGCGGGTTGGCGGACTTACATACCATAGAAATTCTTATAAATAGCTATGGTATGCAGGTTTCCTCACGATGTTTTTCTTCACCGTTTTAGTGCGTGGTGATTGACTATCAATACACTAACCATACCATTTGATAAATACAATAAAAAAATATTGACATTATGCGGTATCCATTGAGAATGATCTGTGAGCTGTATTTTTTTTGTTTTATTGCAAGGAATGACGAGACGAGACGAGCAAGCCGTTCGCCTGATGGTAAGCGATACGACCGCTCATGAACAGTAGCAATATTCCACTGCGCTCGCCATCCTGAGACATAAGATGTTAAGTCTCAATATGTCCAGTAGTTACTCTGGCTACAATGTCCTTCAATCCGAAACACAACAGTGCATTTCCGCAGTGTTGTTTCACGGGAGAAATTGACATTGCGGTGGTACCTACCCAGATGGCCTCTCACATATGAGAGGATTTTTAGGTCAGAGGGTCATTCTTCTAGCAACCTGTCCGGCTGTCTTACAGAATGGCACGGGCACGCGCCCCCGGCCCCTCGAGCCACCATTGTCGCACTCCACTTCCCAATCCGCGACTTTGGCGTCCCCCTCCCTCCCCACTACTGGTGGCAGGATTTTGGTGTCGAGTCATATTTTTCACTCAATGCTAAATCAGAGCGGGTTGGTTCCACCGTCTGGTCTATTTCTACCGCTAAGTCGAAATGCGTTCCGGTAGAAGGGCTGGATAGCCGTTCCCTCATCCATTCCTCCCTCTTCGGTAATAGGTGTTTGCAGGCGATGCTCGTTGATGTTGTTGGGTGTCGGAGTGGGCGCTCGGTTGGAGGTGCCGGTGTGGAGTACAGGCAGACCCGGTGGGAACGGTCACCGCCGGCCGCCTGCCGGTTAGTAGGGGACCTGAACCCGGGGATACACAACTGTCAAACTCCCTCCCCGGGAAGCTGTCCCGCCAACCGGCGAAAATCCCGTTGTGCAGTCGTCGTGCCAGAGTGGGAGACTGGAGTGGATCCCGGCGACTGCACGCAGGGGGGCATCGGGGGCCCTTCCGTGCTCCACACTGGTTCCTTCAATGCCGTGTGTCCGCTTCGCACTATATCCTCCCATCTCGGGTATCGTTTTGGTTCAACCACGCCTGTCCTTACCCTATCCCACTCTCTTTAAAACAAATGAGAAGGAAAAAGAAAAGCAGGCTCTCCACGGCGGGCAATTCATCCACATTTTCTGTGGACTTCTGTAACGTCAGGGGTCTACATAGCAACCTCGACGCCGTCCACCACCATCTTGAGACGGCGCGGCCTGCCCTGCTCTTTTTAACGGAGACGCAAATATCCACCCCTGACGATGTATCGTATTTTAAATTACCCCAGTTACGTATTGGAACATCGATTCCTACGTAAAGCTGGGGTGTGCGTCTTCGTCAGGGGTGATATCTGTTGTCACCGCCTTCGGGGCCTTGAGCATCGGGACCTGTCCTTATTGTGGCTACGGGTAGAACACAGGGGTAGGACCCGAGTCTACGCATGCCTGTACAGGTCCCACGCCAGTGATACGGGATCTTCTCAATTATTTGAGAGCGTCCAAGTAGGGACTGACCAGATTCTCGAGCAGTTCCCTTCCGCGGAGGTGGTGGTCCTCGGTGATTTCAACGCTCATCACAAAGCGTGGTTGGGATCCAGCACCACTGATCTCCCCGGTCGGGCTGTCTATGAGATGGCCTTGGCTTATGGTCTCTCGCAGCTGGTAACACAGCCCACCCATGTTCCAGACGTTGAGAGCCATGAGCCCTCTTTGTTGGATCTTCTGCTGACGACCCACCCGGACGGATACAGGATAGCGGTTGATGCTCCTCTTGGATCTTCTGACCACTGCCTGGTCCGTTCATGGGCTCCTGGAGCGAGTTCTAGCCGCTCTTCAACGACTGGAACTCGCACAGTTTAGCGGTACATGTCAGCAGATTGGGATGGACTGCGAGAATTCTTCGCGTCCTACCCTTGGGGGCGGCTTTGTTTCTCCTCCGATCATCCTTACGCCTGTGCGGACTGTGTTGCGTATACGATCAGCTTGGTTATGGAGACTTTCATACCCAGCTCAAAAATACCTGCAGGGCGTCGCAGCCGGCCTCGGTACAATCGTGCCTGTGCTGTTACTGCGCGCCTTAAGCAGTCCGCATACGCGGCGTGGCAAGACGCAAGAAGGCGTCGGGATCCAAACTCAAAGGAGGAGAAACGGAGATTCAACGCCGCCTCTAGATCCAACAAGAGAGCCTTAGGTAAGGCCAAGGCGGAGCACATCCGCAGAATTGGCGAGCGACTCCAGAGCTATCCCTCTGGGAGTCGTGCTTTTTGGTCGCTCGCTAAGGCTGTGGAGGGTAATTTCTGCCTGTCCAGTCTCCCACCACTGCGCAAGCCCGATAACAGTTTGGCCCACAGTGCAAAGGAGAAGGCCGATCTCTTGGCCCAATTCTTTGCCTTGAACTCGACTTTGGATGACGGGGGCGCCACACCGCCGAACATCCCGCGTTGTGAGAGCCTCCTATCTGACGTAAAAATCACCCAGCGTGCTGTCAGACGGGAGCTCAGGCTTCTAGACGTCCATAAGTCGAGTGGGCCAGACGGTATCCCCACAGTGGTTCTTAAAACGTTGAGTTGACACCCGTGCTCACGCGCCTTTACCGTCTTTCCTATAAAGCCAACCGGGTTCCGGCTTCGTGGAAGGTCGCCCCAAAAAGGGTGACCGTTCGGACCCTTCGAGTTACAGGCCGATTGCTGTCACATCCCTACTCTCCAAGGTATTGGAGCTAGTTATAAACACTCAGCTCCTGAGGTATCTTGAGGATCGCCAGTTGATTAGTGACCGCCAGTACGGTTTCCGTCACGGTCGCTCAGCTGGTGATCTTCTTGCGTACCTCACGCACCGTTGGGCGGAGGCTTTGGAGAGTGGGGGTGAGGTGATTGCGGTCGGCCTTGACATTGCGAAGGCGTTCGACCGAGTGTGGCATCGCGCCCTTCTGGCGAAGCTACCTGCGTATGGAATTCGTGAGGGGCTCTGCAAATGGATCGCCAGCTTTTTGGATGGTCGGAGGATAAGAGTCGTAGTGGACGGCTGTTGCTCCGAGACCAAGACCATTAATGCTGGTGTTCCACAAGGATCGGTGCTATCGCCGACACTTTTTATCCTGCATATCAATGACATGTTGTCCATTGACAGCATGCATTGTTATGCAGATGATAGTACGAGTGACGCGCGGTACATCGGCCAACGGAGCCACTCTCGGGATTCCATTATGGAAAGACGGTTTCAACTTGTGTCTGAAGTCGAGAGCTCTCTGGGGTGGGCCTCCGAATGGGGTGTATTGAACCTAGTTCAATTTAACCCTTCGAAGACACAAGTTTGCGTGTTCACTGCGAAGAAGGACCCCTTTGTCATGGCGCCGCAATTCCAAGGAATTACTCTCCAAGGATCCGAGAGTATTGGAATCCTTGGCATCGAAATCTCAAGCAAGGTCGAGTTTAAGAGTCATTTGGAGGACAAAGCCAAACTGGCGAGCAAGAAGTTGGGAATCCTGAACAGAGCCAAGCGGTACTTTACGTCGGGCCATAGATTGACGCTTTACAAAGCGCAAATCCGGCCCCACGTGGAGTACTGCTCCCACCTCTGGGCAGGTGCCCCAAAATACCAGCTTGACCCACTTGACTCCTTGCAGCGACGAGCTTGTCGAATAGTCAATGATCCCGATCTCACGGACAAATTGGAACCGTTAGGACTGCGGAGAGACTTCGGATCTCTCTGTGTGTTCTATCGTTTGTTCCATGGGGAGTGCTCCGAGGAGTTGTTTGAGTTGGTACCACCGTTGCCTATGTACCATCGCACCACACGTCTCTGCAGTAGAGTTCATTCCCACCACCTGGAGGCGTACCGTTCCCGAATGGTACGTTTCCAGCGTTCTTTTCTACCACGTACGTGCAAGCTCTGGAATGAACTCCCTGCATCGGTGTTTCCTCAGCGCTATGACCTGTCCTTCTTCAAACGAGGTTTAAGGAAAGTACTTTCCTCGAGGTAGGCAGCGACTTTGTTGTGCTGGTCCCCTGGCACTATGGAGGTCCATGAGCAGCGGTAGCCGCTTACCATCAGGCGGGCCGCTAGCTCGTCTGCCTACAAGGCAATAAAAAAAAAAAAGCCTACCACCAGTTAAGCATGTATGCACATAGGAAGTATTATAATAATATTTAAAACTACTTACTCATGGTTCTCTATATGATCAGGGGTGTATATCTTCATAATTGTTTGAACATTTCTTTGAAAGACAAATGTCCTATTGAGACATATTAATTCTTCATTTTCTTTACCCTTTTCTATTTTCAGTTCAATGGTCTGCATTTCTTGTGCTGTAAAAAAATGTTCATTGAGTATTTAGGTGACATTTTACAAAAATATATAAATAAATCCGTGATGATTTTTTTGTCATAACTCGTGATTTTAGTTTTAATAATTTTTGGCCACCCCTATAAATACGAGTATTTTTGCAGCTGAAGTATATTTCGGTTCGGGAGCTCACTAGAGCCGTATAAAGAGTCGTATCTATAAAGAGTGGCCAAAAATTGAAAACTAAAATCAAGTTTTTTGAAAAGATTGTCCTAATTATCTTTTGCAACAATACTAAGTTGCATAAAAAATGGGAAGAATCATGTGGTTTAAATTAAATACCATTGTCGACTGCCACTCCTGTCTCACAGAGGACATTTTAATAGATGATCAGATGTTACTTTGGAAATAAATAAATAAAAATACAAAAAACTGAAGCGAACCAACTTTGAACTTGTCTTTAACCCGCAACTTTCTAAAACGCCTAGAACCGAACATTTTGAATATTCTAGAGTGTTCTGGCTCTAGAAATTTCGATCTTTGACAGTATATAAAGCAAACTCCAGTGACTTTTCGTCAGTTTTATCGTGTTTTCAGTCGAGTAAAGATCGATAAGAGTACGAGTGAACATTGATCTATTTCAAGTAATTTCGACAAGTGGAAACGACCGAACTATTTGAATATTCTAGAGTGTTCTGGCTCTAGAAATTTCGATCTTTGACAGTATATAAAGCGAACTCCAGTGACTTTTGGTCAGTTCTATCGTGTTTTTCAGTCGAGAGACTGATTGTTATGTATAACTTTTTTTCATTGCACATGCACAATGCCAAAACGTAAAAAAATATTTACGAAACCTCTAGCGGTTTCAAAAAAAAAGAAAGCAGCACGACAAAATGAAACAGAAGAACAAAGAGAGCAACGGCTTTCGAATATTCATGAAGGGGTGAACAGAATTAGAGAAAATCAGACTGAAGAAGAAAGAGCATGCACTAACGATGAAACGCGATTACGAGTAAGATCAATCCGAAATCGTCAGTCTGTTGTTCAACGTGAAGTGGAAAAGAGCAAAAGTAAAGACAAAATGGCCACTCTACGTCAACAACGAGCTGCTACATCTAAGATTAAGAGTCTAGAACTTCAGGCTTTCCATTATGATTGCAAAATACAATACAGTGAACATTCAGATGTCGTCATCGGAAAAATGGATACGATATGCGAGTATTGTCATGCCCGGAAATTTAAAGGCGAAACTGCTGGTATGTGCTGCGCGAGTGGTAAAGTCAATTTACCAGCATTAGATGTACCACCACCACCATTACTCACATATATGACTAACAACACACCAGATCCCAATCATTTTCTACAAAATATACGTCGATACAACTGTTGTTTTCAAATGACTTCATTTGGAGCATCATTGATATGCCTTGAAGAAAATTTTAACCCAATTTTCAAGGTTCAAGGTCAAATTTTCCACCGAATAGGCTCACTTCTGCCGATGTCCAATGAAACTTCAAAATTTCTACAAATATACTTTGTTGGTAACGAAGAACTTGAAGCAGATCAACGTTCCTCTCATTTTCAGGGACTAAACCGAGATATTATTGAAAAGTTACAATGTCTTCTTCAAAATCATAATCAACTAATTAATGTGTTCAAGACTTCCCTAGACCAAATGGCTGCAGATAATTATAAGATCGTCATTCGAGCAGATAAAAGACCAGCCGGTCAACACGAACGAAGGTTTAATGCACCTCAAACGAACGAAATTGCTGTAGTAGTTGTTGATAATGAATTTAGTCGTCGTGATATTATTATTCAACGCCGAAGTGATAAACTGCAACGTATTGCTGAAACACATCGTAGTTATGATGCGCTACAGTATCCGCTAATTTTTTGGCAAGGTGAGGATGGTTATCACTTCAATATTCAACAAGTTGATCCAACTACAGGTGTCGAAACTAACAAAAAAGTATCGGCTATGCAATTTTATGCTTATCGAATTATGACTAGAAATGGTGAATATAACCATATTTTAAATTGTCGACAGTTACTTCAGCAGTTTATTGTAGACATGTATGCCAAAATTGAGACGGAAAGATTAGAATATATTCGCTATAATCAACGAAAATTGCGTTCGGATGAATACATTCATTTGAGAGATGCAATGATAAATGATGGAAACGTTGATAACATGGGAAAATTGGTCATCTTGCCATCGACATTTACTGGAAGTCCACGTCACATGCAAGAATATGCTCAGGATGCGATAACTTATGTCAGAAAACACGGCAGACCAGATTTATTTATAACATTTACATGTAATCCTTCATGGGTGGAAATCAAAGAAGAATTACAATATGGACAGACGGCCAGCGATCGTCATGATATTATTGCCCGAGTTTTTCGTCAAAAACAAATTAACTTTATTAAAGCCTTCGTGAAAAATCAAATATTTGGTGCTGTTATCTGCTGGATGTGTTCAATTGAATGGCAGAAACGAGGACTGCCACATTCTCACAACTTAATTTGGCTTCAAAATAAAATTCGACCAAATCAAATAGACGATATCATAAAAGCTGAATTTCCAAACCCGGAAGAAGATCCTGATCTTTATAGTATAATCGTAAAAAACATGGTTCATGGCCCGTGTGGTGAACTAAATAGGAATTCTCCATGCATGAAAGATGAAAAATGTACGAAACGTTATCCAAAGCCATTTTTGAACGAAACAGTTACAGGCGAAGATGGATATCCTAAATATAGACGTCGATCACTAGAACAGGGTAGATTTACGGCTAAAATAAAAATACGAGGTAATGAACAAATTCAAGTTAACAATCAATGGGTACCATATAATCCACATCTATCTAAAATGTTTAATGCCCATATCAATGTTGAATACTGAAGTTCTGTTAAATCGATAAAATATGTATGCAAATATATTAATAAAGGCAGTGATATGGCTGTCTTTACGATAACCAAAGAAAACCAACAAGATGAAATAGTACAGTATCAAATGGGTCGTTACATTAATACCAATGAAGCGGTTTGGCGAATTTTGAGTTTTCCAATACACGATCGAGATCCACCGGTTCTTCATTTGTCCGTCCACCTAGAAAATGGACAACGTGTATTTTTCACTACAGAAACGGCACAAAAAGTTGCGACGGAACCACCAACACGAACAACTTTAACAGCATTTTTTGAACTATGTCAGAATGACCCATTTGCTAAGACTTTATTTTACTCAGAAGTACCCAGCTATTATACATGGAATACAACAAGTAAACAATTTAATCCCCGGAAACGTGGAATGCCAGTAGAAGGACATGATGGAGTGTTTAAGAGTAACACAATAGGACGAGTCTACACAGTGCAACCAAAAAACGCTGATGTTTCTATCTACGTTTATTACTTCACAACATTCGTGGCCCAACGTGTTTTGAAGACTTAAAAACTGTCAATGGTTACGTTTGTGATACATATCGCGAAGCTTGTCAAAGATTGGGTCTACTTGAAAACGATAATCATTGGGACTTAGCTATGAATGAAGCAGCTCAAAGTGCAACAGCAAATCAAATTCGTGAGCTATTCGCAATTATATTAACTACATGTAATCCTTCTAATCCAAATCGACTATGGCTAAAATACCGAGAATATATGAGCGATGACATCTTGGCTGGATTACGACAACAAAACCCGGACTTAGAAATTAGTTTTAATGAAGAAATTTTTAACAAAGCTTTGATATTGACAGAAGATAAATGTTTAGCAATGTCTAACCAAACGTTAATACAACTAGGTGTTCAATCTCCTAAACGAAGTCATTTGGATTTTATGAACAGTGAATTTTTAAGAGAAACCAATTATAATATCGACGAATTGAAGCTTTACATCGAACACAACAAGCCATTATTAGTTGAGAGTCAAAAACAAGCATATGATATAATAATGGATTATTATAAAAAGCAGCAAGGTGGTATAATATTTTTAGACGCACCTGGCGGCACCGGGAAAACATTTTTGATAAATTTAATTTTGGCTGAAATCCGTGCAAATAAAGAAATCGTTCTCGCCCTAGCATCATCTGGGATAGCGGCAACACTTATGGAGGGTGGACGAACAGCGCATTCTGGTTTAAAATTACCATTAAATGTAGCTGACTATGAATTCCCGGTATGTGACATCACAAAATCATCAGCACGTGGACAAATATTGAAACAGTGCAAAGCCATTATATGGGATGAAAGCACAATGGCCCATAAAACCACTAGAAGCACTCAATAGAACACTTCAAGATTTACATGACAACACGAATATAATGGGAGGTGTATTGTTAATATTATCAGGCGATTTTCGTCAAACGCTACCTGTCATTCCGAAATCAACGGTCATATGGGAACACGCAAAAATAATTAAATTAACAACAAATATGAGAGCGCGAATTTCAGGAGGTGAAAACGCGCAAGAATTTTCTGAAAAAAAGGTGGACTGAGGGCACCTATCCAATCGACGAAAGTACTGGCCAAATCACATTATCTAATGAGTTATGTAATATAGTTGAAACACTGGAAAAACTTATAAATGAAGTATATCTAAGTATTGCTGAGAATTATACCAATTCAGAATGGTTACGCGAGCGAATTATTTTAGCCACGAAAAACGACATTGTCAACGGCATCAACAACATCATCCAGGAAAAGATTCCGGGAGAAGAGAAGATTTACACATCAATTGATACAATGATTGATGAAGAAGAAAGCGTCAATTTCCCTACTGAATTTTTAAATTCATTAAATCCTCCAGGAATGCCATTACACTGTCTTAAGTTAAAAGTTGGTTCACCAATTATTTTATTACGAAATCTGAACTCGCCGAAACTGTGTAATGTCACGAGACTCTACATTAAACAGCTACAAACGAACATCATTGAAGCCAGTATAATGATTGGTAAAGGAAAAGGACAGACAGTATTTATACCACGGATACCTTTAATTTCAAATGGATTGCCCTTTACTTTTGAACGTTTACAATTTCCGGTGAAGTTGGCTTACAGCATGACTATCAACAAAGCACAGGGCCAAACTATTCAATACTGTGGCGTTAACTTGAAAGAACCATGCTTTGCACACGGCCAATTATACGTCGCATGCTCACGAGTAGGATCACCTCGAAATTTGTTCATTTACAGTCCGGACAATAAAACGATAAATATAGTCTATAAACAAGTATTATAAAAAGAAATTAACAAAAAAAATGTAACTAAAATAGAAAGTGTAAATACATAATATGACGATATGTAATATGAATATGTGTTTGTCATATGTAATATGTACAATATAATATGTAAATAATTGTATAAATAAAACATAAATTTATCATTTACTAAAGTGTTTCTTATTTTTCTTATAACTATTTCAAATCGTTAATTCGTTAATTAATTTGATGCACTCTATATACACCGTATGTTTAATAGTTGAATAAATCTCTCAACATCTAAGATAAAAATGTTTAACATTTACTTTAGAAATTAGATCTTTAAATATTTTTTATACCATTAAACATGCGATGTATTTTAACCCGAGCAACGCCGGGTTTCGCTGCTATTAATTTATATATTACAATAATTTCCCCCAGTAATTTCCAAAGCCCGGAACTTTCACTGAGCCGGCTTTTAGAAATTGCTTTAAGGAAAACAGAATTAGAGATAAGGAAAGGTTCCTAAGTAAATAAAATAAGAGTTTGCGGTTGTATTGTTTTTTATTACATTTCTTTTGACGATAATAATTATATGCAGATACTTTTGTTTTTCTCTCTTCATATTTTTTTTTAACAACAATAATTACGCGGTGTTGAGATAAGCGACATCTACTGCAAATGGAGGAACTATTCCAGTCCAAAGAAAAAACAATGTATAGACTGCTTAGAGTATATATAGGTAATCTATACAAATAAATAAAATATAAAATGAAGTGTCTGTTTTAAGAGTGAAAATAAAAAAAAAATGTCCTACTAAATATCGTTATATACACGATACCTGTGCCGAAAGTGATATTTAAAATTTTTTTGTCTGTCTGTCTGTCTGTTTGTTCCGGCTAATCTCTGAAATGGCTGGACCGATTTTGACGGGACTTTTTTGTCAGGTAGCTGATATAACAAGAAGTAACTTAGGCTACATTTATTTTAGAAAAATTATTTTATTTTAGAAAAATAAAGTAATGTGGCAATGCCCGCGCGCAGCTCACGCGCATGCCACCACTGGGCTGTCACGTCGGGCGCCGCCCACCACTTCTCCCACCAACGAATAAATATCACATTTACAAAATATTGTATATCAAGCAATTTTTCAATAAAGGGGCATTCCACGCGAAGCGGACAGGTAAAAAATCTCGATGTTTCTGATTTCAGAAATATTTGAGTATGTTCTACCTATATATGTCCTTGATTCGTGTATCAAATATTTTTCTAATATAGTGACTGGTTAAAGAATTAAGGACCTTTGAAATTTTGGCCAACTGGTGGGCATACAGTACTTCAAAGCCGATTGTCTAGTCATAAAATTATTCATTAAAATAATTAAACCACTGGATTTAAAACTTCATTTAATGAGCTTTTTAATTGCATTTTTGGATACGAAAATAAATTGTTTTTTTCCATATTTTTTTAATTTTAATTTTTTTAACTTCGATTTTCACAAACTTAGACCATTTCGATTTTTTTAATATTTTTTATGAAAATAGCTAGTATTGTATAGAACATCCTTGCCAAGTTTTATTATGGGTTGGGAAGTGGTTTACGAGCTATACTGGAAATATGCGCCGCACCGCGTCAAACGCCCGTCACGTGCGTGAGCTTGCAGACATTATTTCTTTAGTACTTTGATATAATATTTGAAATAAAACGAATTATTTTTATGTGACTAACTACAAATTTATTTACAGGCTTTTACAACTTTAAATGTCACACTGTTACTTGTGCGTGTTACCATAACACCTTCAGTAGTAGCAATGAAGGCATGATATTTTTTTGTGCCTGGTATTGTCGCTGCCGAATTGATTTTCTCGCCCAATGGTACAAACGCTCAGCTGTGCTATTGCTTCGTTTGACGCCGATTGTAGACTAGCTGTTTTATTTTAAACAGGATTTTGGTAAGAAGCAGAATTCCATTTTCATGCCGCTGCTCATGACAAAGGGCCATGTGATGGACTTGGGGGCAACTTAAAATGTCTAGCGACTCGAGCTAGTCTACAATCGGCGTCAAACGAATAGGCTCGGGCCTAACCGGTCACTACAGAGAGCGCTCAATTTAGTTCATAATCCAAGGATGAACTAGTTCGTTCTATTAGTCATTAGTTCATTAGTTCTTTTTTTGAAATAATTTAGTAAGAACAATAAATAAAGAAAAACATATAGTTATCATTGTTGTAAGTTTTGTTTATTTTTATTTAAAAAATACAAAGTATTACATGAAAATTTTACACGTCTATTTATGTAATATGAGATTTTTTATTTAAATAATGAAAAATAAAATAATATATATTAATAATCATTAATTAAGTCAACAGCGAGGCTAGTTCCTAGTATAATGTGTAATTATATTAGAATACTTGAAAAGTATGAATTTTTACAATTAAAGTTTACTTTTTTGTTATGGCACATAAAATCTTTTATCGAAATAATCGAAAACATAGCGCCACTGTCTAGTAAAGTGGACGCTAAAAGAAATATAAGAAGAACTAAGAGCGGGATTTTCAATGAGCTAGTTCGCATAGTTCACCTAAAGGAGCGCTCTTCCCACCTAGGTCGTTCGCGAACTACCCAAGACTACAAACGAAGCAATAGCACAGCTGAGCGTTTGTACCCTTGGGTGAGAAAATCAATTCCATAAACGCACATTTTCTATGCTCGAAAAGAGTCTTTCAAAAGCAGATTTGAGTCGGCAGCGACAATACCAGGCACAAAAAAATATCATGCCTTCATTCCTACTACTGAAGGTGTTATGGTAACACGCACAAGTAAAAGTGTGACATTTAAAGTTTTAGAAGCCTGTAAAAAAATTTGTAGTTAGTCACATAAAAATAATTCATTTTATTTTAAATATTATATCAAAGTACTAAAGAAATAATGTCTGCAAGCTCACGCACGTGACGGGCGTTAGGCGCGGTGCGGCGCATATTTCCAGTATAGCTCGTAAACCACTTCCCAACCCATAATAAAACTTGGCAAGGATGTTCTATACAATACTAGCTATTTTCATAAAAAATATAAAAGAAATCGAAATGGTCTAAGTTTGTGAAAATCAAAGTTAAAAAAATTAAAATTAAAAAAATATGGAAAAAAACAATTTATTTTCGTATCCAAAAATGCAATTAAAAAGCTCATTAAATGAAGTTTGTTAAAATTTGAAGTGGTTTAATTATTTTAATGAATAATTTTATGACTAGATAATGGGCTTTGAAGTACTGTATGCCCACCAGTTGGCCAAAATTTCAAAGCTCCTTAATTCTTTAACCAGTCACTATATTAGAAAAATATTTGATACACGAATCAAGGACATAAATAGGTAGAGCATACTCAAATATTTCTGAAATCAGAAACATCGAGATTTTTTACCTGTCCGCTTCGGGTGGAATGCCCCTAAAGCTAATACTAAAAACTGAAAATAAATGATAATTAAAATTTCATCATGTGACTGAATGAGACGGGACATAAACCGGATAGAACGGGACGGGAAATATAGTTATTACGCGAAATAATATGTTGTTGCCAAATCAATACTGGACTCAAAAGCTATCTGCACCCGGGCGAAGCCGGGTCCGACAGCTAGTTGGTTTATATTTTATTTTTATTTATATTATTTACTTAATCTATACATATAAATAAAATTGAAGTGTCTGTAAAGTGAAAATAAAAAAAATGTCCATCTACATATCGTTATATACTCGATAACTATAACGAAAATGACCTTAGAATTTTTTCTGTCTGTCTGTCTGTCTGTCTGTCTGTTTGTTCCGGCTAATCTCGGAAATGGCTGGACCGATTTAGACGGGACTTTTATTGTCAGGTAGCTGATATAATAAGGAGTAACTTAGGCTACGTTTATTTTAGAAAAAAAAAATATTTTAGAAAAATAATGTTTTTGTTAAATTCCACGCGGACGAAGTCGCGGGTACAGCTAGTAAATAATAATGTTATTAATATAATTGAACAATGTACTCTTCTCTTTGTGGTGTTGTTTTTTTTTATATAACTAGTTATAAGAAGTATTTTTCTCCAGAGTTTCAAATCAAACACTATTGATCTCATAAAAAACCGATCAATCTTGCCTACTCACCCTAAGTTAAACTAAAATCTACGAATGTGGCTGGGTACATCACAAATAGTTCGAATCCTGTATCGGACGTAATTTGGTGGTAGGTCTGTCAAATGTGAAAGGCCGCCTGGTTAGGTACCACTGCAACTACTGTCTATTTCTCTCGCTAAACAGCAGTGTAAATGCACTGTTGTGTTTCGCAGTGAAGGACATTGCAACCAGAGTAACTATTGGACATATTGAGACCTAACATCTCATATCTCAGGATGGCGGACGCAGTGGAATGCCAAGAAGTGCTTTGTAATTCCAAGTGTTTGGTTTTGACACTATTCATGAGCTGTCGTATCGGGTAACATCAGGCGAACGACATGCACGTCTCGCCATTCATTGAAAAAAATCACTATACTAACACATAATAATTAATTTGATTTTACTAAAAACCTTTGTTTTGACCATATGGTTTTGTTTTGACCAATTAAAATCCAAAAAATCAAAATTCAAATACATTTTATTGTGGATATATAGGTATGGACACAGAACAGTACCATATTCATCTGTTCTGTGGGTATAGATGCTAGATGATGTTACGTAAGTTTTTAGTTTGAGCAGCTATGCCTTATTGGCATACAATAATTGCACATTCAGTGTGAAACTAAACTGTCTAAAAGACCTGGTCATAAAACCAGGTCTTTTAGACCTAGTTTCACACTACTAAGAATCGAAAAATAACTGCCGCAGGGAACGTGTTAAGATATAGTTACAAGGAATAAATCATATCTATCGATTGTATTTTGTATTGATTCACAAAGACAAAGACACAGAAATTAAGATGTTGCGATGGTCGGGAGGAGTAACAAAGCTGGAGAGGATCCGAAATGAATACATCCGAGGTAGCTTCAAGGTAGCCCTAGTGCTCGAAAAACTCTTAGAGAGACGCCTGAGGTGGTTTGATCACGTTATGCGCCGAAACGAAAATCATGTGGTGAGAAAAGCGATGAGCCTTCCTGAACACAAAAGAGGGAGAGGTCTACCTGGTGAGCCAGTATGAGAAAAATCATGCACAAATACAATGTTTCTGATCCGACAACCCAAGGTAGAACCACTTGGCACAGACATATTAGGAGAGCCGAACCCACATAAAGAGGGAAAGAGCAAAGAAGAAGAAGTATTTTGTATTGATTCGATAGTTTACGCAAGGACCAAATTACTTATTAACTGTATCGATTTCTGGTCCAAGACATAAAATTATTAATTACTTAAATTGTCAGTAGAGTTATTATGAAGTTATTGAACCACTGTCCTGTCGGTCATGTAAAATGGCGGAAATCGCGAATGTCCTTGACTGTCCGCTTTTCAAAATGGCGGAATTCGCGAATTTTCATGCCAAAATTTCTTTGAAAAAATCGAATTCGTTGTTTAGACTAACATGGATATGGCTTCGTTCGAGTAATGAAATAAATATTAATTTTAAAATAAAACTAATTGTAATTTTAAAATAAAATTAATTATAATTTTAAAATAAAATTAATAATAAACTTTAATATACAGTACAAAAGAAAAAAATATATAAAAAGCCTCGCCTAAACACGCACAGAGGAACGTTGTAGGCGGGTCATAATGTGTGCGTCCATTCCTTGCACACCACACATAGGCGCAGCAACTTACTCTTGCCAGCGACAGTGGCCGGATATTCGGCCAAAAATTGGATACGGGTCGAGCCGGCTTTGGGGCACAGAGGGTAAACAACCCGATCTTCGTTTTCTAAAGAAAGATCTGTAGGAAGACTACTATTGAACATAGGCCTCCCTCAAGGATCTCCACAATGACCTGATGGAAGCTGCCTGCATTCAGCGACTTCCTGCAACCTTAGCTAGATCGTCCGTCCACCTTGTAGGCAGGCGTCCGACATTTCACTTGGCTGTACGTGGCCTCCACTCAAGAACCTTTCGGCCAAAACGGTCATCGGTTCTACGAACTATATGCCCGGCCCACTGCCACTTCAACTTGCCAATCTTGTGGGCTATGTCGGTAACCTTTGTTCTTCTACGGATCTCCTTATTTCTAATTCGATCTCGTAGGGTAACACCGTGCCTAGCCCTCTCCATGGCTCGTTGAGTGACTTTGAGCCTTTTAATGAGGCCCACATTGAGAGGCCACGTCTCGGTGCCGTATTGCCGAGTTGGATTCGACGATTGACCTCTCTCCCGAAGTTAGACCTGCCTAACCGGACCACTTATCCCAAATGGACATATTCGTCTAGAACTTCGAGAGTTGAGCCCCCAACTCCAATGGGGGTAGGCACAACATAGATATTCGACAAGATCTTCGTTTTGTCCATGTTCATTTTAAGATCCACCTGTTGGGAGATTCGATTAAGGTCTTCGAGCATAGTGCTAAGGTCTTCCAGCGATTCGGCCAAGACTACAATATCGACGGCAAATCGAAGGTGAGTAATATACTCGCCGTCGATATTGATGCCAAATCTTTTCCACTGCAAGAGCTTGAAGGCGTTTTTAGCGCGGCAGTGAACAATTTCGGAGATATAACATCTCCCTGTCTTACGCTTCTATGTAGTGGAATCGCCTTCGTGATCTGAACTTGTACTCGGACCGACATAGTGGCGTTGTTGTATATACACCTCAACACTTCGATGTTCTGATAGTTTATGTGGCACCTCTCGATCTCTCTTAATACCTTTGCCCTTGTCGATAGTACGCGGCCATCGGCCGTTTTCAGCCTAGACAACTGTCTTTGCCCAATAGACAAGTCTCTTGCAAACACTGGGGCTTCCGTTCCACCGAATTAATGTTCACAGTATTGTGAGCACGGACATCGTGTTGCAAGGACTTCTAGATCCCTCTATTGAGCCGCCGATATACCTCGGCGTGATCAGAGGACTGCAGCGTCAAAGATCGACGTTCGGTCTTGAGGTCAAGAGTGTGGATCGAGAGTTTTTGTGGTCTATCTCTACGGCGAGGTCTAAAATACTTAGATCCCACTGTATAGACAGCTTCCACGAAACCGCTGTTCAACACTGTTCCAATGCAAGGTTTTCTTTTAGACAATCAAAGCGATTTGTAAGCTCGAGTTGAAAGCTCTCGGGGTTTTGGATATGGGCGCGAGTAGGTGTGTGTGAAGGTGTGGTGTGAAGAGGCACCTTAGCAGGCCGGCATAATTGCTTTCCATTGGCATGGGACTGCCGTCCGATGCCAATGGATACTCTGCCTGGGCGGCATTGGCACTTACCATCAGGTGCAATGCCGCCACTATGCCAGGCCATTATAAAAAAAATGGTCGGAGCATAGACTTCATCAAGCGACGACTTTCTAATTCGACTTTGATATTCAATGTGCCCTAACCATTCGGTGATCATTATCGGTTTTCACCCTGTAGATCTCACAGAGACGTCTCTGAACATCCGTCTATTCGTCGTGAAGATGAAATCTATCTCATTTCTCGTAGAACCGTCAGGACTCAGCCAGGTCCATTTCCTGTGAGGCGGCTTCTGGAAAAATGAGTTCATCGCAAAGAGTCCCTCTTTTTCTAGAAAGTCGGCCAGCCTCTGACCCCTGAGGTTCCGTTACCCATGTCCAAATTGCCCCATTTTCAACTCTGCATCGCTTCTCTTGCCCAACCTTTCGTTGAAGTCTCCCATAACAACATTGAAGTAGGTTTTGGAAGTATGTATGGCCCGACTTATGTCCTCATACATCTCCTATACTTCATTTGGGTGTGTCGAGGTCTGTGCGTATACCTGTATGACCTTCAACGAATACCCTTTTGATATTCTGAGTATAAGGTACACTACCCTGCTCGACACACTTTCGATGGATACGATGTTGTTGATGAGAGACCTGTGGACAAGAGATCCGACACCTTCTCGGGACTGTTGGTCCCCCCGGCAGAGGAGCAGGTTACCAGACTTCAAGGTTATCGTATCCTCTCTGATACTTTGGACTTCCGATAACACCAAAATGTCCCAGTGTAACCTGCTCAATTCTTCTTTCAGTTCGACAATCTTCTCGTCTGTCCTCATAGTACTTATGTTGTGTGTTACCAGGGCCAGTCGTTGTCGGGGGTCGTAGGCGGGGCCAACCAACATACATACATATATATGTTAACGGAAATGTATGTAATCCGTCATTGTATGCAATTCCTAGGAAATCTATGTAATTCCTAAAATCGCCCGGAAATATGTGAAATAAATAACATTAGACACATTTCCTAGGAAATCTATACATTTCCTAAATAGTAATCGGAAATGTAAGATATTTTAGATATCAAGGGGTAAGCGGGGATAGCGGAGCGAGGGGAGGGTATTGCATCATCCGATCGGGCGCTCGGCGCGCTCGCGCTAGTGCGGCGTAAAAGGTCAATGCGTGTAGGTTAGGTTAGGTTAGGTTTGGGGTCGCTAAGCACTCATGTTGCAGAAGGAGAGCGCCGAGCGGGATCGGGAGCAGAACGATCCCGCTCGTCGTCACCGCAGACGACGAACTAGGCGCCGGGACGCCAACTAACCCGGCGCCGCAGAGGCCACACGGGGCCGCCTTCCCTATCCTGGCGGCCCCCGAGACGTTACGCAAAATGCGTTTAAAGCCGCGTCGCTTTAAGCGGCAGTGCACAAGGAGGCGGTCCTGGCGCGTCTGTTCAGCAGGTATCCCGGGGCCGTCTCCAAAGTGCACCGATGGTGGCCAACGCGGGGTTTTTTGGGGTCGCTAAGCACGCGGCAGTGCACAAGGAGGCGGTCCTGGCGCATCTGTTGAGCGGTATCCCGGGGCCGTCTCCAAAGTGCACCGATGGTGGCCAACGCGGGGTTTTTAGTCGGTATTTCGGTGCGCAGACTACGATAGGGACCCGACCCAGTTCCACGTCTCGCTGGGCCGGAAGGCGCACCGGTGAGTCCGACACACCCTCGCCCCTTCGGGGGTGGGATGATCCGTAAAGGGATTTTCCCAGCGAGAAAAAAAAATTAGGTTAAGTATTATAGAATTTAACGCTATGATTGTTACCTGTGATAAAAAATATTACTCTCATTTGAACAACGTGTTTTATTACAGAAACCATTATTCTTATACATTTCCTAAAAAGCTTCGGAATCGTATACATTTCCTAGGAGCTGTATACAATTCCTAGACTTCATACACTTCCGGTAACATATAAATGTGTGTGTTAGTGCCAACCCTAATACCCAATTGGTTAAAACAAGAAAGCTAAATTCACTGAAATCTATACATATAAATAAAATTGAAGTGTCTGTTTGTAACGTAAAAATAAAATAAAATGACCAACTACATATCGTAATGTTTTTTTTTTGTCTGTCTGTCTGTCTGTTAATTCCCGCTAATCCCTGAAATGGCTGAACCGATTTTGACGGAACTGTTACTGTCAGTTAGCTAATATAATAAGGAGTAACTTAGGCTACATTTATTTTAGAAAAAAAACTTTTATTTTAGAAAAATATAGTAATGTTCGAATGCCCAAGTACTGTCCAGTACCACGCACAGCTCACGCGCATGCGCAATTTTTCAATAAACCTAATTTAAAAAACTGAAAATTAATTGCTAAAAATAAAAATGCTAAAACAAAAAATAAAAATGCAAAAACAAAAAAAAAAACAACGAAATAAACTAATTAACTTTTTTGTTAAAGTCCAAGCGGACGAAGTCGGGTGCACAGATAGTTATCAAATATATCAAATTCTAGATACACGTATGTGGGAATATCCATCATAATATATCGGTTCAAATTTTAACACAAAATGGCCGCCCGGTGACACGTACATTTTAACTTAAAAACACACCACACATCACGTATAACACTGAAATATGATAAATTACTTATTTTTCCATGATCTTTTCTTCTTTTCACGAATAATCCACCACGTTTAATAATTTTATTTCAGAAATAAACAACAATTTCAAACTTCGCGGGCATTGTCGACTTCAATGACGTTTTATTAATTTTTTCACAATGGAGCGACCCAAGAACATCTAAATTATAAAAAACTGTGTAACTATCGAGAATAATATAAACTTTGTATACCCTGGACGCCACTTTACGGCTTCCGGGAAAATGTGACAGGTGACGGATGTTTTATTATTTTTTTTGCCTTCCGATTCATTAAATACTATTCATTTATCAAGTAATTATTATTACTAAATAAAATTACTAATTCTTTTTAGTTTAAATGGCTTTAAATGTAAATGTTTAATAAATATTTGAGATAGTTGCCGTCAACTTGTAAGCTTCCGGCAAACATTTTTTATGAAATACATTTAAGCAAATATTAGATGATTAATTGTATAAATATTCTTACATATTGTTACTTTTTTTTTTTTTTTTTTTTTTTAATAATGGCCTGGCATAGTGGCGGCATTGCACCTGATGGAAAGTGCCAATGCCGCCCAGGCAGAGTATCCATTGGCATCGGACGGCAGTCCCATGCCAATGGAAACAATTATGCCGGCCTGCTTAGGTGCCTCTTCACACCACGGCGGAAGGACCCAGGATTGTAGGAAGGAGGGAACACGCGCGCCGGCAAACAATTCCACAGCCTGACGGTGCGGCACAGAAACGAATTTGAGAACCGTTTGGTTCGCGCCGGGATGGTGTGGACCGTCAAGCTATGGCTTCGCAAGCCAGCACGCGTGGTTCTGGTTAGGAATAGGTTACTTCATATTATACGATTTATGATACTGAATTTATAATATTATGATTATTAATATTTAAATCTCCAGTTGCTTAATTGATCTCACCCGATCACATAAAAGACGGTAACAATATTTAAGAAAGTTAGTTGTTCAATATCAGTTCGACTAGAAATAAGTGAAAGTGAGTGCCAATTGATGTAAGTACTATTTGATCAAAAACTGTGTATAACTGTGTAATAAAATCTGTTGGATAATCAAAGTCGTCTCGCTGCCCGAAACCATCCTGACCAACACTTCACATAACATTGCTTACTCACAACATCCAAATACCTAAAGTATGTAATATTATTCATCAACAGGAAATCCCTTTGAACTAAATGTTAATTATATTTCCTGCTCACCAAAACTAGAAATTCCATATAAATGAGAGTTAAATACTTATTTTGCAGTTCTGTTACATCCTGTAATTGTTCATTGCTGAGCTTTATACTCAAGTGTTCGATTGAGGTGGCTTAGGTCACAGTCCAGCGGCGTATTGAGGGTCTATATGCTATTGAAATGAAATGAAATGTATTTATTGGTCATGTAGGCAATTAAAGAGCATTTATGGCAAGTCAATACACATGGCATTTAATCTCTATGTACAAAATATTTCTATACTTAGTATTATTTATATTTTCTTACATTAATTTATTTAAAAAATATATAAGTGCGTGGTGGCCTGTTGGTAAATGGACTAGACGCGGCTGCCAACACGTTCACGGTGGTCGCGGCTTCAAATACCAGGGCACACCTCTGAATTTTCGGAGTCATGTGTGTATTGATAGTCAATTACCACGCACTAAAACGGTGAAGGAAAACATCGTGAGGAAACCTGCATACCATAGTGATTTATAAGAATTTCTATGGTATGTAAGTCCGCCAACGCAAACGTGGTGGACTATATGGCCTAACCACTCTTAATTGTAGAGGAGGCCCGTGCCCTGCAGTGGGACGTATATGGGCTGATACAGAAAATATATATTTTACTAGCTGTCGGGCCCGGCTTCGCCCGGGTGCAGATAGTTTTTGAGTCCAATCCACATCAAGAACATATTATTTCGCGTGTCTACTAACTATATTTCCCGCGTGCCGTCGACTATATTTCCCTTCCGTAGGACCTCTCCTAATTGTACATCCCGTGCCAACAATTTGAATTTGAAAGAGTAGAAAATATGTATATTTGGTTTCCTGACTCATCCCACGGGAACACTACATTTTTCGGGATAAAAAGTAGCCTATGTGTTAATCCAGGGTGTCAGCTATCACTATACCAAATTTCATCAAAATCTGTTGAGCCGTTTTTTCATGAAAGAGTAACAAACATCCATACATACATACAAACTTTCACCTTTATAATATTAGTAAGGATAAATCAAATTTATTAGTGGACCATTTATATTATTAAAATTTAAAAGGTTGCGTAGCGTATTCCTGTTGTAACCCATATACGTTCCTCTGTAGGCACAGGTCTCCTCTACAGTTGATAATACGATTGAGAGGAGTAAGGCCCTATACTCCACCACCGTGGCCTAGTGTGGATGGGCGGACTTTATATACCATAATATGGTTTGAATATTATTCAAACTAGAAGTGGATATTCGCACTAGAGACTAGGAAGAACTTTCGTGCTTTCCGGCGTTATTGCCATACTTAATACTGGAATCAAGTATAAAAGTATAAAATCACATAATAGGTCCCATTTAATATTATATAATATTGCGGATGGCATTAGGTCGGGCATGGAGGAAGGCAAGCTGAATGTCTTAGCATTGCTGGACTTCAGTAATGCCTTCAACACCGTCGATTTCGATGTCTTACTTGGCATAATGCGTTCTCTTAACATATCTCCAACAGCAGTTGATTGGTTTCGTAGTTACCTGTATGGTCGCCAGCAACGCATCTGCTTTAAGGAATGTTTTTCCTCTTGGTGCTCAGTATCTGCTGGCGTACCTCAGGGCGGCGTTTTATCTCCTTTACTCTTCGCTGTCTATATTAATTCTATTACCAATAATCTTCACTCTTCCTACCACCTTTACGCTGACGATCTGCAAATTTATACTCGGGCATCCTTGGACATGATGGCTAACGCGATTGGAGCTATCAATTCTGACATCCAACATATATGTTCATGGAGTAAAGAGTATGGACTGAAGGTCAATCCATCTAAAACTCAAGTCATTGTTGTCGGCAGCCCCAGAATGATATCGAAGCTTGATCAGGACCAACTTCCATCTGTTTCCTGTGATGGTATCACTGTTCCATACAGTGATAGTCAAAAATCTCGGCCTATATATGGACAAGTCTTTCACCTGGGGTCCACAGCTTCGGGAAATTAGCCGTAAGGTTTTTTCCTCAGCTAGGTCTTTGTGGAGGTTACACAATTTTCTCCCCATTGCCACGAAAATTTCCCTTGCACAAACCCTCCTTCTCCCCATCCTTGATTATGCAGATGTCAGCTATCGCGATCTCACCGAGGACCAACTTAATAAACTTGAGCGTCTTCAAAATTTCTGTATTAGATTTATATTTGGTCTGCGCAAATATGATCATGTCTCCGAATGTCGTGCTAAGCTCAAGTGGTTACCCATACGACTTCGTCGGAATGCTCATATTCTTAATCTTCTTTACAATATTTTGTTCAATCCCCTTACTCCATCATATCTCAAAGAACGTTTTATATTTCTCCACGATTCTCATTCAAGGATCTTGAGGTCGTCGGAGAATTTGAAGTTGAGAATGCCTGTGCATACCACGACTTTTATGGATAAGTCGTATACAGTCCAAGCCATTCGTCTGTGGAATGCACTACCAGTTGTATAGGTATTTATAGATTCCAGCGATCAGTGGACGCACTTGTATGAATTCCTATAGAAAGAATATTACTATCCGTTTGATGCGACGCGGCCAATATGTACGATGCGAATATATAGACGCCTGCCTTAAATCGATGTCGCTTTTTGTCATAGTATTATTTTGATGTGCGCACTTTAACGCGTGATTTCGATAACCTATCTATCTTAAACAAGCGGTGAAAATAGTTCCTATTAGTATAATATCGTTGCATGGTTATAAAAAATAATAAATAAATAAACCAATAAATACATATGTATGTAGTTCTGACACCACTCTAACTAAGATGCAATTTTGAGTTGTATATCAGAAACAACGACAGACTTTTCGGTGTCACAAATAAACATAGATATAATTATTATGTTATTCATTGTTATATCTTTAGATAACATATTTCCATATATGTATCTATCTTTATGTATTTATGTATGGAATTGAAAAAATCTACCATTAGTATAGGTCTGTGATTTTTACTGCTAGTTAAGGATAGACAAGTTATCGAGACAGGATTTTGGAATTGACCTGCAGATAGCAATCAAGATAATTAAATTATTTCTATAGTATTAATATTATAAAGAGGAAAGATTTGATTGTTTGCATTAAATTGGCTCTGAAAGTACTGGAACGATTTGAAAAATTCTTTCTACATTAGATTTCTAAATATCGTTAATGAACATACATAAATTGGTGATAGAATATTTTCAAAAACGTGTATCTGAAACGAAGCCGGGCCAGGCCGCTATCTAATATGAGATATCTCTAAATAAAGGAATTTGGAATTGAACTTACTTACCTTCGTATGCCAATGGCATCACAAACAGGAATAATAAAACTATATAACACGACATAGTGGCAATAATATCACAATAAAACTGACACATATTATTTATAAATTATCCTTGTTACAACAATACGCGCAAAACACAATTTGAATCGAAATAATATGTCTACTTTTAACACAACCGATTAAATTGGACGTTTGTGCGACCCGTATGTACCTCCTGATATGATAATCGATAGGGTTACTCATTGGCAGTAGCAAAACCAAATAGCACCATGAATTACAAAGCAATGTTTGGCATTTCACTGCACTCGCCATCCTTACACAAAAGATGTTAAGTCTCAATAAGTTCAGTATTTACTCTGGCTACAATGTCATTCAAACCGGAACATAACAGTGCATTTACGCACCTGTTTGGTGGGAGAAATAGACATTGCGGTGCTGCCCAGGCGGCATACTTAAGAGAGACCTAACACCAGTAATTGAATTTTCAAAAGTAGTTTTCTCGTTGTGCTGTACTGTATCAGCCCTACGTCCCGCTGCAAAGATGGGGCCTCCTCTACAATACGATTGAAAGCGGTTAGGCCATATAGTCCACCACGCTGGCCTAGTGAGGGTTGGCGGACTTTAGATTCCATTGAAATTCCAAGAAATCGCTATGATATGCAGGTTTCCTCACGATGTTTTCCTTCACCGTTACAGTTCGTGGTGATTGACTATCAATACACACATGACTCCGAAAAGTCAGAGGTGTGCCCTCACGTTTTAGCGTATTCGGCAAATGACCATACTGACATTATTGCGACTTGTGTCATGAACCATTGTAATTGTAAATGGCGATATAAAATAGAAAAAAGAAAAAGAAGACAGTTCGTGTTGCTGAGGGAGTTTCTTGCGCCGCTTCGTCTTCACAGCTACAACACGTTCCGAAGCGGTGGTAGCAGAAATGAACGATTCAAAAGATCTTGTGAAAGACTATTTGAATAAAGAATATTTTGATTTTGTGTTTGGCAAGTAGGTACTTACAAAAGGACTTTGGACCAGCTTTATCGACCTTATGAATAGACTGTTTGAAACCCAACTGCCTCGGTGGCGTAGTTGTACTAGGGTACGGTTACAAAGCTGAGGTCTCGGGTTCGAATCCCGGGTTGGGTGAAGCGATATTGGTTTTTACTATTCATTATCAGCCCGGAGTGGGTGTCCTGGTACCTCTGCCTACCCCTTCTGGGAAAAAGGCGTATTTTTATATATGTATGAAAACCCATTTTAGTCATCAAGTGATTTGTCCCATTCGAACCACTTTTAACCGACTCCAAAAAAGGAGGAGGGTCTTAATTCGACTGTAAGTTTCTTTTTAATGTTCGTCACCTCATATCTCCGTACTGGGTGACCCGATTTTGATTATTCTTTCTTTGATCGAAAGCTAGTGCTTGTCGTTTGGTAGGACCTATGATTTCATCACCATCATCATCATCTCAGCCACAAGAAGTCCACCGCTGAACATAGGCCTCCCCCAATGATTGACAGCATCCGTGGCGCAGGCGGTTAGACGCCGCCTGTGAAACGAGAGGCCGCGGGTTCGATCCCCGCACCGAAAGAAATGTTTGTGTGGCCCACAAATATTTCTTTCGGGTCTGGGTGTTTGTGAGACTGAAAAGTCTCTCGTAGTTCCTGATACCCAATACACAAGACTCGATCTTAGT
Source organism: Hyles vespertilio (assembly GCA_009982885.2). Taxonomy (NCBI): domain Eukaryota; kingdom Metazoa; phylum Arthropoda; class Insecta; order Lepidoptera; family Sphingidae; genus Hyles; species Hyles vespertilio. The sequence goes on from CM042832.1 coordinate 3,036,705, forward strand.
GTGGGGTCAGGACTATGTACGTGACTGTCGGGTGTTATTTATTATTTATTTAATGATCTCCACATCGACATGTTGGTAGCGGCCTGCATCCAGCGACTTCCTGCAACCTTACACCCCTTTCTCACGGCAACCTTCCGTTTTTTGCAGGTACAGTTTTTTGTATTTTATTTTTTATTATTTATTTATTTATTTATTTATAATGCATAAAACATGGGTATAAAGATGTTATAATAGTCGTGTCGTAACATACATGTTCTGCTAGAAGGTATAGCATGCAATATTATAATATGTCTTAATCTAAATAATTAGAATTATATGTATCTATTTATTTAAATATTCTTGCAAGCTGTAATAGTTGCAATTTGCAAGCCATTCATACATTTTTGCCTTAAACAGCCAGAATGTCAAATTTCTTAAGTGGCTGGGTATCTTATTGTAAATACGCACACACATAGCTAGGCAACTTTTATTATATTTAGTTAACCTTGGCACTTCATCAAGTACTAATCTATTCGGATTTCTTATATTTCGAGGGAAGATATTAGCCGCTGTTTTAAAAAGATACTCATTTTTATAAACGAAAACACAGACTTCGTAAATATAGAGGGATGGTAGTGGTAAAAGTCCGAGCTCCTTGAACAAGGGCTTACACGAGTCCCCAGGTAGAACTCCGCACATTGACCGTATGCATTTTTTTGTGCAATGAAGGCTCTATTCATGTCTGTGCTGTTGCCCCACATTATGAGACCATAGCGTAGTATTGATTCGACATAAGCGTGATAAGATATTTTTGCCGTTTTTATGTTCGTTACCTTCTTCATTTGTTTTAATGCATATACGAATTTATTTATATTTTGTGAGACATTGTTTACGTGTGTTTTCCAGTTTATATTTTCATCTAATGTAATTCCTAAAAATTTTGTTTCTGTTACCTGTTTAATTTTATTTATATTTTTTTTTAATTTTATGTTAGTTTTAATATTTGATCTATTAAAATGAATATAAACAGATTTGTCCATATTCATTTTTAATTTATTATTTTTTAACCAATTTACTAGTTTATTTATTGTATTATTAATGTCAATTTCATGATCTTCAATTGTATAAAGTTTTTTATTAGTTGTAATTATAATAGATATGTCATCGGCAAATAATATGCATTTATGGTTCGTTATATTTATGATGTCATTAATGTAAAGAAGAAATAATAATGGGCCTAGCACACTTCCCTGGGGTACACCACTCGTATTATGTCTGTAGCCCGAGGAATAGTGTAACATGTCTCTGTTTTCATTTAGTTTGTTTATTTTAACACATTGTTGTCTGTTATTTAAATACGACGCTATCCATTGTTTTACGGGTCCCCTTATTCCGATTGCTTCTAACTTTGCCAGTAGGATATCATGCGATACTAGATCAAAGGCTTTTGATAGATCAAGGAAGAGACTTGTAGTCAGTTGATTGTTGTTAAGATTTGAAAGTATAATTTTTATTAGGGAGAATATAGCTAAACTTGTTGATTTATTTTTTTTAAATCCAAATTGTTTTGTTTTTTATAATCTCGAATTTGTTAAAGAAGTTAATCAATCTCATATACATACATTTTTCATATACTTTGGACATAATAGGTATTAACGTTATAGGTCGGTAATTACTAATATTACATCTATCTCCTTTTTTAAATAATGGTTTTACTATAGACCGTTTTAACGCATCAGGAAATGTTCCTTGCAAAAATGAGAAGTTAATTAAGTAAGTTAAAATGCCACTTAGTTCATTACAACAGGACTTGATGACTTTTGTGTTGATTTCATCATATCCCTCTGCTCTAGTGTTGCGTAATGACTTAATCACTTTCTGCATCTCACTTTCATGCATGGGTTTAAGAAACATTGAATTTACTGACATATTTGTTAAGGTATTTTGATAATTAGTGTTTGATAAGCTGTGTCTTTTAAATTTGTATAGTGTTTATTAAATAAGGAGGCTATTTCTATAGGATTTATGATTTTATTGTCATTTATTTTTATTACTTCTATATTATTTTTAGAGTTCATTTTATCAATCAATCAATCAATCAATCAATCATTTATTTACTTGTGATACATAGGTATTACATAGTTGGAATAATATTAAATTAAGCGCTCTATGCTCCGCCTTAATTGGCATACAAGTATGATTATAAAAATATATTTTTTACAATTAAATATTCAACAATCTGACAGTGACAAAAATACAATGGTCAATAATTATTCAAAATAACAGTTCCATATACTATAAATTACATTACAAGTTATTCGTCAGGTAATTGTATATATGTATATAGGTATTGTAATTGTATAACATCATCAAAAACATTCACTACTTAAAAAATCATTTAAATAGTAATAACACTTATCTATTAAGAATGCTGTTAGTTTCTTTTTGAACAACTTTGTAGGGAGGTTTTTGAAGCTATGTGGTATTTTATTGTATATTTTCGGCCCCATTGTTAAGATGCTTTTTCTTAACAATGCAGTGTTATACCTATTTACGTGTAATAGATTCTGATATTGTGTTCTTATCTGATGTGGGCGTGTTGCTGTATCAGCCAACGTATTAAATAAATGTGGGTTAGATTTAACAAACATAGCAACTTCCAATATGTATAACGATGGGTATGTTAATAATTTATATGATTTGAATATATGTGAGCAGGTTTCTGTTGCTTTGAGGGCAAATATGGACCGAATACAACGTTTTTGGGCCCTGAATATCCTCTCCCTGTCACAACAATTTCCCCAGAATATAATTCCAAATCTCAATACTGACGCGACTATACCATGATAAGCAATTATGAGAGTTTGTTTATTAACCTTTTTCGACAGATTGAAAAGTATAAATGAAGCTCTACTTAATCTAGTACAAACGTCATCTGAGTGAAGTTTTCATGATAGCTGATCATCCATTAATATTCCCAAAAATCTTGTTACATTGGTAGTATCGACTCTCTGTCCGTTGTAGTTAATATTAAATTTTTCAATATTTATTCGCTGGCGGAAGTGTATGACTTTAGTTTTTTGTAAATTTATTATTAAATTGTTGGATTCAAGCCAGTTTATAATGTTTTTTAGCGTATTATTAATATCCCGTTCAAAATTATCCTTAATGTCACACTTTATTATACACGTACAATTATCGGCAAACAGTATAACTGGATGGTGAGTCTGACGAGGCAGATCATTTATATACAGAAGGAACATAAATGATCCTTCTGTATATAAAGGTATATTTACTTATTTCATTTTTTATGACCGTCCAAGTTGCCTTGCATTTGTTACAATTTATATTGATATTTTTTTTTGAGTTATAAATGCATTTTTTAAGAAGTTTAGAATACGTAATATACTTAATTTTACTGGCAATATTTTTTTGTTTGTAGTAATTAAAGCGAAGTATCCGTTTAGTCTTGCAGCTACGCTTAAGTCCCTCACTTTTTTTAAGTCCCCAATTTTGTTTATTCTTATTATTTAAATTTATCTTAACTCGTACCTTTGGAAAACAAAGATTGTAGAATAGACATAATTCATTGTGAAAATCATTAAAAGCGGAATTTGCGTCAGTTCTCAAGTGTATTATAGATTCAGCGATTTAAGCGAGAAAGACAAAACATCCAATAGCTAAAACAGATTTTAAAACTCTTTATGAATAAGGATGTTGAGTTAAATTGTTTATTAGAAAGTTAAGTTTAGTAAAAGAGTGAATAAATAGTATATTGCCTATTAACCTCGGGTTTTACAAAACATGAGGTGGTTTCAATGACGCGTCGATATCGTAATAGGAAAAACGCAATTATTTTATTTGGTTTAATTTGCACTCTTCCATATAAACATGTTATACAGGGTATATCCAGACTGCTATCGACAACAAAGCCGGGTTGAAGTGTTAGTGACTTTAGACACAATGCAACAAAAAATAAACAACAAAAGGTGAAAATTTATTTTGTATTTCTTTTTTAATTGTCGTATTTGGGTGGTAAATACATATATTTTCCTAAAATAGTAATGCAGCCCTTTTATTTTTAAATACTAAGATACGCATGGGTTCAAATCATAGCTTTAGCAAAAACTGTGAATGTATCACCCATACAAGGTGATTTATAAAACATAGAAATGTTTAGTTACATTGTGTTTCTAGTTGATAAAACTACCCATCATCTATTAAAATCACGTTTGTAACTGTTGATTTTTTTTATTTTTTGTATTTTTGGTTATAGCGGCAATGAAATAACATAATTTATGAAAGTGTCAGCTTTCTGGCTATCACGGTTTATGAGATGCCTGACAGACAGACAGACAGCGGAGGATGTACGGAACCCAATATGATCATAATTACAAAAAAGTCTCCGCTTTATTTTCATTTTCAATTACTATACGTCCCATGTACAACTTGTACCGTTTCTATGTCAGTAGGGCGATTCACGTAGTTAAATAAGTTCAGTTGCGGCGCTGTTGCAGTTACGTCTCGATCAAAACAGTCCTTTTCGTATTCTCGTAATACGCTCGCGTCAAGTTCGCGTCACGCAAGCGCTTTAGTGTATTCTACTGCTGCGCGTATATGTGAATGTCAAACAAATTTTATACGTCTGACGTACAGTTGACGCGCAGCTCACGCGCAGCTAAACATTTACAAGAATACCATTTTGTACCAAAACGTAAGCTTAATTGTAACCGCACCGCAACTTGATCGGCGCGTCAAGAAATTACGTGAATCGCCCTACAGCACTGTATCAGCCCATATACGTCTCACTGCAGGAAACGGGCCTCCTCTACAATCAAGAGTGAGGTTGAGGGGCCATATGTCTACCTCGCTGGCTTAGTACAGGTTGGCGGGCTCTAGAAACCACAGAAATTCTTATTTATGGTATGCAGGTTTTCTCGCGATATTTTCCTTCACCGTTATAGTGCGTGGTGACTGACTATCAATACACACATGACTCTGAAAAGTCATGATTAATAGATGGCGCTAATATGAAAAGACTTTTAGCAAGTCTGCAATTATTCTTGTTATAATGACAGAAGTAATGTAGAAATTTTGCGTGATGTGAAAATTTGCAGTTAATTAAATTCAAAATTCCAGTTATTAATTTATTTCCTAAATTGTTTGATAATTTTTACCAAAAGTAATCTATATAAAAATTCATTGTAAGTATTGTATGTGTGACTACTATTCCTTTTTATTGGATAACCACCTCAGAAGGTAGACAGATCATAAACCTAGCCGTTATCTGCCGTTAGCCTGATGACTCTATATAATATACTATGTACCTACTCTGTGGAACCATGCAAGACTATTGGGTTTCATAGTCGATAAGTTAAAAAAATTAACAATAACCAAATCGCGATAAAATCTACAAAAAAAAGGGTAATTTTATTTCAGTGTTAACACTTGGATAAATTTAATAAACTGTTATATATTTTTTGTAGAAAATGCCTTTAAAAATACCCAGAAACTTATGGTTACCCATAGAAGCCCATCAGAATTGGATGGATATACTTAAAAAGGCCTGTCAGCTGGTTGAAGATGACATCGATCTTCAGGTATTTGTCCTAGAAAAATCACTGGCACATATATGTTTCTTGTATATTCCGTCCCACGATGTGGTATAGGGCGAGCCTATCAAACTACGAGATGTAGCAAAAAGTCTTAAATTATAACCACTTCAGGTAACAACAAACCTTATTCCTTTAAATTAAGATTTATTATGATATGGGCCATACTAAAATCAAATAAGCCCACACGCTTATTTGTGCTCTTATTTCTCTTGCCGTTATTTAGGCCGTTACTTATACAGGGTATATCAAGACTGCTACCGAAAACGAAGCCGGGTAGTAGTTTAAGCGACTTCAGACACAATCCAACAGAAAAAGTTGCAAAAAAAAGCGACAATTTTTTTTTGTTATTTTTTTCCTATGGCCATATTTGGGTGGTAAATACATTTTTTCCTAAAATAATAGTATATACCCTTTTATTTATAAATACTCTAAGGTATAAAAGTGTTTAAATTATTATTTTAGCAAAAACTGTGGATTTACCACCCAAAAATGACGATATTTAAAAAATCATTAAAAAAAATTGTCACGTTTCTAGGCGAAATTTTTAATTGCATTGTGTTTGTAGCCACTAAAACTACCACCCGGCTTCGTTTTCGGTAGCAGTCTTGAGATACCCGGTATATTTATCTAGTATTAGCGGCCCGGCCCAGCTTCGCCCAGGTGCAAATAGATTTCTGTACAATAATATATTCGTATTATACACATAAACCTTCCTCTTGAATCCCTCTATCTATCAAAAAAAACTGCATCAAAATCCGTTGCGTAGTTTTAAACATTTAAGCATACAAAGAAACATAGGGACAGAGAAAGCGACTTTGTTTTGTACTATATAGTGGTGCCTATATTTGATCGAAGCCTGCACGTCTTTTTGTATGTTTTATTTTACTTTTATACCCTTTATACGACTGTTTGAGTCCTTAATAAATTATGTAATTATTTTTTTCAGACAAGAGCTCAAGAAGGTTTTCGTATTAAAGAGAGGCAGTTTCCTCCAGAATTTCTGGGTAGATTGTACGCAGAATATTGTTCTCTTATTAACAGAATGTACGATTCTTATCTCACCAACGTGCAACTACAAAGAGCGCCTTATATACTAGAAATAATCACTGTTTTTATGAAAAGGTTAGTTTTGATAAATATACAGGCTATATCAAGGGTGCTACCAAAAACGAAGCTGGGTGGTAGTTTTAGTGACTGTGGGACGTATATGGACTGATACAGAGAGAGAACAAATAATTTGTTTTGTGCCTACATGTTGCCGATGCGCAATTTCTATGGTATGTAAGTCCGCCAATCCGCACTAGGCCAGCGTGGTGGACTATATGGCTTAACCACTCTCAATCGTACTCTCGATTGTAGAGGAGGCCCAAGCCCTGCAGTGGGTCGTAGTAGGCTGATAAAGAAGAATAAAGAACCTGTTGCCACTATTGCTGCTAAATTAATGACAAGATTGACTAAAGCAATTCATTGTTTTATGCTCCAATCTAATTTAGATTTAAATATTAAGAATAAGATTATTTATTTATTTATTTTATTCTTAACTGCACATAAAGAATAAACACTTAAATATATTACAAATGAAAAAAAAAGTACAGATGGCGGTCTTATCGCTCTAGGCGATTTCTTACAGACAACCTTTGGATGGATAGAAAAAAAGGAAAAGATGAGAGGGCAGTCTAGAAAAAAAAGAATACAAGCTCCAAGAAAATAATAATAGACGAAATATTTATAATTAGTATCTACACAATATATTATGATACATAATTATATACATACACCTATTATAAATACATATATATATTTATATATATACTAGCGGCCCGACCCAGCTTCGCCTGGGTGCATATATTTTTTGATTCCACTCCACACCAAATACATGTTATTTTTCGTATTAATCTCTTGTATACCTAAACTTGACATAGCTATCCTACTGTCTGGCTCAATCCCGTCTCATCCGTCTGTTCAGTCTCTTCCCGATCCGTCCCGTCCTTTTTCTTTTATTATCCATCCCGTCTTATAACGTGCATTTACATTTCGTCCTATCAAATCTGTCAGCTATCCCAGCCCTCTCCCGTACCTTCCACTCTATTATATCCCGTCTCTCCATATACATGTACATACCGGGTATCTCAAGACTGCTACCGAAAACGAAGCCAGGTGGTAGTTTTAGTGACCACAAACACAATGCAACTAAAATTACGCAAAGAAACGCGACAATTATTTTTTATGATTTTTTAAATATCGTAATTTTTGGGTGGTAAATCCATAGTTTTTGTTGAAATAATAATTTAAACTCTTTTATACGTTAGATTATTTATAAATAAAAGGGTATACACAATTATTTTAGGAAAAAAATGTATTTACCACCCAAATATGGTCATAGGAAAAAAATAACAAAAAATAATTGTCGCTTTTTTTTGCAACTTTTTCTGTTGCGTTGTGTCTGAAGTCGTTCAAACTATCACCCGGCTTCGTTTTCGGTAGCAGTCTTGATATACCCTGTATAAAGATTGCCTTATGAAATTTTGACATTAAAAACTTTAGCGTTTTTATTGTCCATCCAATATTCCGTCCCTTATTTCAGCACCAAAATGCTGTTTTTCCTAATAATATTGCACGCCATTACTTTTTGTTAGTAATAAAGTAATAATAACAATTTAAAAAAGAATTGGCCAAATTGGTCCAGGCGTTGTTGAGTTATGCGCTTACCAACACATTTTGCGATTCATTTTTATATTATAGAAGAAGATATTATAGTCCACCCTGCTGGCTTAGTGCGGGTTGGCGGATTTTATTTCACGTAGTATTTAATCCGAAAAGTCAGAGGTGTGCCCTGGGATTTGAACCGGTGACCATCGTTAACTTGTTGGCAGTCGCGTCTAGTACGTTACCATATACAAATTAATAAAACCTTCATACTGCCTTACCAGGTGACGTAAGTAATAGAACAAATATTTAAAAATATAAAACTGCATATCGTTTCGTTATAATGTCTAGATACGGCATCAACGTACCAATATTCTTTTTATTCTTGAGTCTAAAAACAATATTAATGCGAAATTTAAATATGTCCCCCAGCGCATCTAAAAGTATCAATTCAAAAACAATGTCGTTTATGAAAACGAAAAATTATAATTAGATATATTTTGGTGTACTCCGGCAAAACGCTTCGATAGAGTATACCTTGTTTAAAACTGTTGCAATAATCTCAAAAAACAATGGGCGATTTTGGTAGATATGGACATGATTTCAATTTACATTTCACAAAATTATGCGCAAGACGCCGTATCTAGATAATATTATATACACGATATACACGATGTACACATTTTTGAATTTTGTTCTATTTCGTCAGCCGTCAATGAAAGACAATGGAAAGATAGATCATTTTACGTTGGATGGTAGTTGAAGCTGGACCGTCTTTTACGTCTCCCGTCAAATAAACAAAGATCATCTTATATTGGCTGGACGCATCACGCTTAAACGATACCCAAAAAAAAAGGTTTTTAGTATCTTCCTCAGAAATTTTCCTATTTTTCTCACCCCTAAAACCTTCCCAGGACTTCCACGAATATTTCAAGACCAAAATCAGCCAAATTGGTCCAGGCGTTGTTGAATTATGCGGTTACCAACACATTTTGCGATTCATTTTTATATATAAGATGTATTCATTGATTATCATATATAATCAGTTTGTTTTAAAAACTTTCAGGTTATACGAATTACGTAGTGAGCTAACATATTTAATAGTGAATGATTACGTTTATTTGGACACTGCTCTAGTCCAACTGAGGTTCAAGCCGTCTGACGCAGAGGTAAATAAATATAAAACAATACATCTAGAGCCAGAGTAACTTTAATTTTTACTGGTGGTAGGTCTCTCATATGTAAGAAGTTGTTTGGGTGGGTACCACCGCAATGGCTATTTCTCCCGTCAAACAGCAGTGTAAATTCAGTGTTGTGTTTTGGATTGAAGGACATTGTAGCCAGAGTAACTGCTGGACATATAGAGAATTAACATCTTACGTCTCAGGATGGCGAGTGCATTGATTGCATAGTATTGTTTTATAATTCATCAATCAACAACACCATGGATTACAAATCTATGTTTTGCATTCCACTGCGCTCGCCATCCTGAGATTTAAGAATTCCAAATATGTTCAGAAGTAAGACTGCAATTCACTTCGAACCGGAGTAAAGTACAATACAATACAATAATTCATTATTGCACACCAAATTACAGTATTGAGCTTAAATATATATTATGTTTGGTAATACAATGGGCGGTCTTATCGCTTAAAGCGATTTCTACCAGACAACCGCGGGATGGAGAATATTGGAAATAATTGTAAATCATGGTAAACAATAAAGAAAGACAACAAAAAGGTAAACTATCTAATAGCATACTAATACTTAAATACCAAAATCAAATAACCTAATACATATTTAAAAATAATACTAATAATTATAACAAAAACATAAATAACGACAAGAAAGTACATTTACACGGCTGACGGGAGAAATAGAAATTGCAGTAGTACCTACCCAGGGGGCCTCTCTCTCTCTACGTATCCTTATACATAATTTACTGATAGTAGATCTTTCAAGACCTACCACCAGTAAATTTATTTAGCATACATACATAGACATCCATAAACTCACGCCTCTTTCCTAGAAGGGGTAGGCAGAGGTGTAATCACACTTCACTTGATATGATGCGTCCCAAGATGTGATAGGGGTCGTGTCTATAGCCATATCAGGCACACAATCCTGAGTCGGATTTGATAGTGAATAGAAAAAAAAAATATATACTCATTTTTCTGATAATCCTAACTAAACATAAACCTGCATGTTTAGATTCTAATGAGAAGTATATTTGCAGATAATAGTGCCTTATCACTTCCCGTTGGAGAGTAGAAAAGATAGCGCCGAATTGCTTCTACAGAGATTATGGGCAGAAGCTGTTAAGAGAAAGAACAAGCCACAAAAAGACGTGAGATTTTTTAGTTTATCCATTAGCGAGATTAAAATTAAAGTGAGTGGTGGCCTGTTGGTAAACGTACTAGTCGCGGCTGCCAACATGTTCACGGTGGTCGCGGTTTCGAGCATACACACAGGGCCACTAGGGCACACCTCTGACTTTTCGGAGTCATGTGTGTATTGATAGTCAATCACCTCGCACTAAAACGGTGAAGGAAAACATCATGAGGAAACCTGCATACTATAGGGATTTATAAGAATTTCTATGGTATGTAAGTCGGCCAACCCGCACTAGGCCAGCTTGGTGGACTATATGGCCTTACTATCAATCGTACTCTTGATTGTAGAGGAGGTCCGTGCCCTGCACTGGGACGTATATGGGCTGATACAGAGGTAAATATAACAAATAGGGTCTACCGCAGTTGCACAGAAAAGCGTCGAGACGCTGTTATGTTTTATTGGTAAGTCAGATGCTGGAGACTCATACACTTTAAAGTTTGTCGACTTTCAGGCGCTATGCACACAGAACAAATTTAGTTGAAGAAAATGTCAAAGGAGATGGCCATTTTACTATGAAACTTAGTATCGGTGCGAAGATTTTTGTCCATCGATGAAACCTACATTTTTGTAGGGATAAATACATATTTTCAATAAATATAAATGTAATTGCCACCCAGGCCCGGAGTTCTTGGATAAATTAAGTTGAAGTCCTGTATCTGCATCTGTATCAGCCCATATGCGTCCCACTGCAGGGCACGGGCCTACTCTACAATCGAGAATACGATTGAGAGTGGTTAGGCCATATAGTCCACCACGCTGGCCTAGTGCGGTTTGGCGGACTTACATACCATAGAAATTCTTATAAAGCGCTATAGTATGCAGGTTTCCTCACGATGTTTTCCTTCACCGTTTTAGTGCGTGGTGATTGATATCAATACACACATGACTCCGAAAAGCCAGAGTTACACGTACAGAATTGCATAACGGAAAAAGACGCCACACATTTGCTCCGTGAAACAACAGAAATTAGTAACTTTATATTGCGTTCCTTACAAAGTTCTATGAACTTTTAAATCGCAGTAATTGAATACTGTTGCTGCAATCGACAACTTTTATCGAAAACTTGTAAAATGTTTACAGGTTCCTTTAACTAAAGTTGATCTGTGTTCACAGCGTCCAATCATTAAAAATAAACTTTTATTTACCAACATACTTACAATAAATCTGTATCACAATACAACACTTAATAAACATCTCACTGCGAAACTAATTCCTGAGCCTTTATCGCAGATACCAACAAGAATTACCAGATAAGTCGGAGTGTTTTTAGGGAAAGCCCAAATGTTAAATAAATGTAAATCGGCCTTTAGGAATGTACGGGAAATTGTAGAAATCATTTTATTAAACAAAAACCCGCTTACGGTTTTACTTTACTACCCACAGTCAAAGTAAGGGTGGGAGCATGACAGTTTTCAATATAAACTACCTTCGAACCATAGACAAGGCATTCAACATCCAGCAGTCGGCAGTAAAGCATTGGCATACGCGTGATTATTATACCTAAAAGTAAGAAGTTGTCGAAGATATTCAGATAAATCGTTAATCCGTTAATTATAATGTGTGGTGATGATAATAATAATTGATTAGTAAACGAGTACAGACCGCTGCCGTAGTCAGTAGTCACTGATCTGGTTCAAAATAATTTACAAGCATGGGTTTTTTTTTCCAACATATTCTTATTTTTTATCAGGGTAACTGGTTAGGTTTACATCTATTTCCATGAAATATTATCGATAAGATAATTTTAAACATAAATCGTATTCTTAGATATTGAGATGAACAATTAATTTAAATTATAATAACTAAGGCAAGGCAGAAGTATCTAAATTAGGATTAAATATAATTAAAAGTTTATGAAGAAAATTATAAAGTTGCACGAAGTCGCTGGATGCAGGCCGCTTCTAACAGGTCAATGTGGAGATCCTTGGGGGAGGCCTCTGTTCAGCAGTGGCCTTCTTGTGGCTGAGATGATGATGATGATGATGATAATTAATTTTCAGGAGAAACCTGTTGTGATAAAACCCCCGAATCCATTTGGTGATGATGAAAGCGAAACTCTACAGGAGTCTTCAAAATCTAGTGAAGTTGGTAAGATGTGATAGAAATATTTTATAAAGATTTACACATAATTGAATGCTTATTACCAAAATGTTTTTCATATATTTGTAAGTGGCTGTCCGGCCCGGATTCACCCGGGTGCAGTTATTTTTGAATCCAATTCATTTTAAAACACAGGAACTATTTCCCGTGGCAATTGTTATAAATCGCACCTTTAGAATAAAAGAGACCTAATCCAAAAAAATAAAATAGATTTTGATTTTAAATTATATATTGGCTCAATATGTCTCGTCCGGTCGAGGACTTCACGAACGCGGGACCTCCGTGATTGCGGAGGTACCACTCTGTGGCTACAATTCCTAGGCGAAAGCCTTAACGATTGTGGCCTATCCTTGCGGTCCGTAAAAACGGTACCGATCCTGTGGTTATAGTCCGTACGATACGGACTATGCGAACGCGGAAAAGGACTATATTTCTCTTGGCCGGCCAAGAGACCTAACACTCTCTCACATGTAGACCTAGAATGTCTACATGTGAGAGAGCTCCCGAGGGTGACTAACATGACGCGAACTGAGTCAACACAATTTCCTACCACCGCTTCCTAGTGTTATCGCTGAGTAGAAGAAGCGGCGCAACAAACTTTCAGCAACACATTTGACCAGTTCGCTCGGATCATTCAGTCACTGGAGCGTCTCTCACGTTGCGAGGCCTACTGGGCGGGATGTCGGCAATGTTAGTCGAGGTCTCGATCGAAGCCGAGAGGAGTTCGCGGTATGTCTCGTCGAGCCGTTATTGAAGAAGGACCAATTGATGCATGAAATACAGAAATATGTGTACTTCGAACTTCTCGATGTATATTCCATAATTGCAATATTTTTTATGTTACAATTTTTAGTGAATGTATCCCTAAAATATATTTTTTGATTCAAGTCTCTTTATTTCTAAAAGTGCGAAATCTTAAAACCCTATATTATTGCCGTACTTTAAACTTCCCATCCCATTCCTTTGAGTTTGGAAGAGTATCGAAAATATTGCAATTCAGTGCGAATCCCACGAGAATGCTACATTTTGTTGGGATAAAAAGTAGCCTATGTGTTAATCCACGGTGTTAGCTATCTCTATACCAAATTTCATTAAAATTGGTACATGCCAATCCATTTTCATACAATAGATCCCGGGTCCTTCCGCCGTAGTGTGAAGCGGCATCTCAGCAGGCCGGCATAATTGTATCGAATGGCATGGGACTGCCGTCTGATGCCAGTCGATACTCCGCCTGGATGGCATTTGCGCTTACCATCAGACGCAGTGTTGTCATTATTAAGCCAGTGTAAAAAAAAATTGCATAATATAAATATATTGGCGCCTAGGTGGCGTAATTGTACTACGGTATGGTTGCAAAGCTGAGGTCCGAGGTCGAATCCTGGGTCAGGCAAAGTGATATTGGATTTTTCTATTCATTATCAGCCTGGAGTCAGGAATTTGTGCTAATTATGGCGATAGGCTCATCACATGGGACGAATAAAACAAGGCGAAACAAGGGTGTCCTGGTTGCACCTCTGCCTGCCCCTTCTGGAAAAAAGGCTTCCGTTTATGTATATACATATGTATGTAAATACAGGGTATATCAAGACTGCTACCGAAAACGAAGCTGGGTGATAGTTTTAGTGACTTCAGACACAATGCAAACAAATTTTGTGTTATTTTTTTTTCTGTCGTCGTATGAGGATGGTAAACACATAGTTTTTTCTTAAATAATAGTGTACACCCTTTTATTTTTAAAAAACGCTATGGTATACCAGGCTTTAAATTATTATTTTAACAAAAACTATGGATTTACCATAGAAAAACCTATCTTCCCTCTCGTTTTGTTTTTTCCGCGGTGTTGGTGATACGTAACTGGTGGTGGGTCCCTTATATGTGAGAGGCCGCCTTCTCTCGCCAAACAAGTGTAAAGGCACTGTTGTTTACTGGTTTAAAGCACATTGTAGCCAGAGTAACTACTGGACATATTGAGACTTAACATCTTATGTCTCAGGATGGCGACTGCAGTGGAATTTCAAGCATTGCTTGGTAATTCAAGACGTTGTTTGGTGTTGCTACTGTTCATGAGCGTTCGTATCGCTTACCATCAGCGTATGGCAAGCTCGTCTCGCCATTTATTGTACTAAAAACTAATTTCTAATTTTCAGAGTCTGAAGAAAGCGTGCATACAGTAATATCAGAAGATTGCATACACACGCTGACCATACAAAGATGTGAACGATATAGGTATGTACATATCTGTATCTGTATCAGCCCATATACGTCCCACTGCAGGGCACGGGCCTCCTCTACAATCGAGAGTACGATTGAGAAGTATGGCTTAAATAAATACATCCAACAGTCACATCCATAGTCCTGACCCCGCATTAAGATACAAGTTTTGTATCATTCAGAAACTATGAGAAACTGTAGTCTCACATCACCAGACCTAATACAATTTCACAAAAATCCAGAGATACAAATGGAGACTGTCCCGCCCTCACACCCACCACTGCAACTCCTGTGTCGCAGGATCAACAAGCACGCATTGTAATGGCATTGAAGCGAGCCCAGTCTCCGGGAATGTCTAACTTGTCTTTAACCCGCAACGAAATCAGTCAAAAAGTTAAATTAATAAGACGAGTCGGAAATTATTGTCCACTCAACTCAAAACTTGTCGACTTATACCGTTGGTTCGGCAGTTTCTGTATGTGCATTTAATTCAGGGGGGTTACTCTATGATCTATGAAATTTGAATGTTCGGACATCGTACGTAAACTGTACGTATGTGCCTAGATACTCTAGGAAGTGTTCGAATTTTCTATCATGCGACATAATAGACTAAGTGCGGAGAAACCGATAATTAACATAGGAAATATCTTTTTTCTCTTTATTTAAATTGGGATTTTTCAGTTAGGAAATAACTTGGGTTTGATTTTTAGAAGTGAAAACTTGATATCTTACTTCGGACGTCGAACATCCGATCATTGAAATTCGTTTCAGATTATAGAGTATTCCCCCAAGAACTGTATTTCCTGTATACACAACAGAATAATTACCAATAAAATTGATCTCTTCATAACCTTCTAGGCAATATTTCATTGAAGATTGCAAGAGTAAAAACAGAACTCGAAAGATGTACTTCGCTGACAAAACAGTCGAAGCTCCTTTGCACATGAAAATTCTAGCGGCTAAGTTAATTCAGATGGTTTATAGGTATTTATTATGGAACCATGTTATAAATTAGTAAGACAAACTGACTCGAATTACTGATGGTCTCTTATAGACCGTTTGGGTGGGTGCTACCACAATGTCTATTTCTTTCGCCAAATAGTAGTGTAAATGCACTGTTGTAGTTTCGGATTAAAGATCATTGTAGCCAGAGTAACTACTGGGTATATGAAGACTTTACATATTATGTCTCAAGATGGCGAGCGCAGTGGAATGCCAAGCATTGCTTTATTGACGGTGTTGCTTGATTTTGCTAGCCATTCATGGCAAAAAACCACCCAAGCTAAGAATATATGTTTGTAAATAATATTGAATTTAATTACTTTGTTTTTTAGGGAATACATGAAAATAAAGAGGAATAATGTATTGAAGATTAAGCGGGACATACTAATAGATTACTTATCAGATCCTTTCAAAAAACGATTGAGCTCAGAAGAAGAAAATAATAAGGTACGCATTATACAATATTATTATTGTAAACCATAAATAATACAAAAAAGAACAACAAACACAAAAACAAATAATAAAATGGTATTACAATGTTGTTTTTCGCTGGGAGCAATCTCCTTCGGTCTATTCAAGGTAATATTTTAACATATATATTTTTCTGGAGAAAACTACCTTCGTAACGGCCTGGTGAAAGAAAAGTAAGTGAAAGCTAAAGCTAGTTGTATGGAATGCAAAACAAAAATTGGCTTTTGTTTCATTTTCAACTATGTAGCTAAATGTATTTATAATTTATTGCACAAATAAAAAGAACTGGATAAATCAAAAAATATATTAGAAACTTTCAATAAACCGAAATACGTGGAAGGAGAGACCGCCTCTATTATCTTTGTCTAACAGTGAAAATAATTAAGGCTAATAAAAATAGTGTAATTAAACAAACCTAAACCCAACTCGAGAACCAAAGTCGTCGACATAGCACATACATTAGCAAGCTGATGTGGCAGTGGGCTGGACACATATGTCAAAGAACCAACAACCGCTGGGGTAAAGGTGTTCTTGAGAGGAGACCATGTCTTGGCTGGCGTAGTGTAGGACACCCTCCAGCTAGGTGGAGTGACGATTTTGCGAAAGGTCGCTGGCAGATGCTGGACGCGACAAGCCGAAGACAGAGTAAAATGGCGCATTTTGGAGGAGGCTAATGTCCAGCAGTAAATAACGATGATAATGATGAATTAAACAGAATACTTTCTACCCATAGATTTACGAGAAATGTCAAAAGACTCGAGCGAAACTCCAAGAGGTATACGAGAAAGAAAGGGACAAGGAAAACAAAAGACTGATTCTATTCAAGAAGGACAATCAGATCGAAGACATAACTGATCAGATCATGTCTTGGTTTAAAGAATGGTTGGTAATCTATATACTAAAATATAAAGCTGAAGAGTTTGTTTGTTTGTTAACTCTAATCTCAGAAACTACTGATACGAATTGAAAAAAATATGTTTGTGTTAGATAGGTCATTAATGAGTGCGTGGTGGCCTGTTGGTAAAACGGACTAGACGCGACTGCCAACATGTTCACGGTGGTCGCGGGTTCGAATCCCAGGGCATACCTCTGACTTTTCGAAGTCATGTGTGTATTGATAGTCAATCACCACGCACTAAAACGGTGAAGGAAAACATCGTGAGGAAACCTGCATACCATAGCGATTTATAAAATTTCTATGGTATGTAAGTCCACCAACCCACACTAGGCCAGCGTGGTGGACTATATGGCCTAACCACTCTCAATCGTACTCTCGATTGTAGAGGAGGCCCGTGCCCTGCAGTGGGACGTATATGGGCTGATACAGAAGGTCATTAATTGCGGAATGCTATAGGCTATATATCATTATGCTATGACCTATAGGAAGGAAGGAGTTGTGATAAATCTAGCAAGTGTGAGAATTCTCGTGCTTGGTTGATATTCTAAACTGATAGTCGGAACTGGATTTTGTATCGGAGCCAGGGCGGACCGCTTGTGAAAAAATATTTATAGTTTTTACCACGTACTTTTATCAAGGAAAACATTGTAAGGACACCACTGGTTACCATAATGTTAGAAAAAAAAATATTTGACTCGTTGTTTCTGATGATCATAAGACCTGTCGGTTAATGTGGGGTCAGGACTCCGTGTGTGACTGTTGGGTGTGTTGTTTCCAGGTATTATGGATACGGTTTCTTCCCGGACTATCCCTGTGAAGTTGAGGGCGGTACAATATTACTTCTGCGAGGAGAGTATCCGACTGTAGCTGAAAAGATTGAAGAAGATGAAAAGATTGAGGCAGCTACAAAAGGAAAATCGCCTGAACAGGTATTATTTAAAGCTTCATTCAGTGAATAGTATACAGGTAGACTTTATGCTAGAGGAAAGAAAGAATGAAAGAAAAAAGATTTATTTATATTTTATAAGTAAGGAAATTATCTTAAATTCTCCTCTAGAGTAGTGAAGATATGAAACACAACAGACGTATTTAGAATAGATAAGTATTATAAACTAAAAATATCATAGAATGTAGAATTCTGACAAATCATAAGTAATGGTAAATTATCAAATCTTCTAAATAAGGGGCAGATATACTTGAGTGTCATAGATGCGTTATTAGTCTTTGAATGTGGAGATATTGAAGGAAAAAGTAGTAAGGCATTAGATTTTATATATATTTTACGTTTGATTATGGTTATATTTTTATATGTAGTTATTAATTGTAGAATATTATTAATTCATTTACGCATTAGACTGCTCTTTCTATTTCATATTTGTATATCCATCCCATGGTTGCCTGTAACAAATAAAATTGTGTGGTAAGACCGTCACTTGTACTATTATTTTTAATATGTAATATTTAAATAGTATCACTCAAATTAAAATGCAAATTCATTTATTTGCAGAATACAGGTTACAGAAAAGTGCAAAGAAGATTAAATAAATAAATTGCCATGAACATGATGATAATACTTGAGCTGAAGATGGGAATACAAAACCTCCTTTTTTTAAATATGTGAATGTAATGCTTATTAATTCTTCAGCTAAAACAGGAGAAGGAGCAAGCAAAGCAAGACGCACTTTTGAAAGCAGAGACGGAAAGAGAACAGAAGAAGAAAGAGGCTGAGCAGCTATTCAAATTGAAATGCAATCCATTCTCAGACCCTGGGTATAAAGTGGCTACTTCAGAATTCACCGACAGTATCGTTAAGGTGAGGGTTTTTACCGTATATTAATATACGCCTTTTTTCCAGAAAGAACAGGCAGAAGTGCAATCTGGACGCCCAAGTCTTGCTATATGTGTTTTGTCTGACGATGTGAGGATACCCTATCATATCGCCATTTCGGAAACATATACCTGACTCCGGACTGATAAGAAATACATAATTGAATAAAAACACCCAACAGTCACATATACTGGGTATCTCGAGACTGCTACCGAAAACAAAGCCGGGTGGTAGTTTTAGTGACTACAAACACAATGCAACCAAAAAATTTTGCAAAGAAACGCGACAATTATTTTTTTATGATTTTTTTAATACCGTAATTTTTGGGTGGTAAATCCATAGTTTTTGCTAAAATAATAATTTGAACTCTTTTAAACCTTAGATTATTCATAAATAAAAGAGTATACACTATTATTTTAGGAGAAACTGTATTTAACACCCGAATATGGTCATAGGAAAAAAATAACAAAAAAAAATTGTCGCTTTTTTTGCAACTTTTTCTGTTGCATTGTGTCTGAAGTCCCTTAAACTACCACTTGGCTTCGTTTTCGGTAGCAGTCTTGATATACCCTGTATAGTCCTGATTCCACACTAAGATCGAGTCTTGTATCGTGGGTATCAAGAGCTGACAGAGACTTGTCGGTCTCACAAATACCCATACCGGAAACTAATACCTGCAGATCACGCAAATATTTATCTAGATGTGGGGATCGAACCCACGGCCCTCGCGTTTAACAGGCAGGGTCTAACCAACTGCCACATCGAGGTAGTCATAGCGATATTATTTTGTTTCCAGGCCCTGAGCTCGTACCTGGCCTCATGGTCTATCTACGACGGTATTCCTAAAAACCAATGCGGTGAGAACGTTTACGGGTTCATGAAATCAATATTGACTGATGACCTGATGTGCCACTTCCATAAGGACTGCAGGATCTACGTGGATGGTCTTATGAGGTACGTCTATAGTTATAGCTGCACGGTACACTCATCATCATCATCATCATCTCAGCCACAGGAAGTCCACTGCTGAACATAGGCCTCTCCCAAGGATCTACACATCGACCTGTTGGAAGTGCCTGGATCCAGCGACTTCCTGCAACCTTAGCCAGGTCGTCCGTCCACCTTGTAGGCGGGCGTCCGACATTTCGCTTACCTGTGCGTGGCCTCCACTCCAGAGCCTTTCGGCCCAAATGGTCATCGGTTCTACGAGCTATGTGCCCGGCCCACTGCCACTTCAATTTGCTAATCCTATGGGCTACGGTTCTCTTACGGATCTCCACATTTCTGATTCGATCTCGTAGGGAAATACCGATCATAGCCCGCTCGTTGAGTGACTAAGCCTTCTAATGAGACCCATAGTAAGAGACCACGTCTCGGAGCCGTATGTCAAACTAACTTCAACTTCGAGGGAAAGGTCAATCGTCAAATTCAATTCGGTTGGGCAGCGTTCGGGAAACTTTGCGACGTCTTCTCGTTTAAAATACTTCAGTGCCTAAAATCCAAAGTCTTCGATAGTTGTTTGCTATCATTGATGACATACGGAACGGTACATTATCAGCCCATAATTGTCTACTGCTAAGCGAAATTTTATTTGAGTATGTTTAGGCACTTCTCTGACTTTTCGGAATCACGTGTGTACTGTAATGTATCAGCCCATAAATATCCTACTGCAGGACACGAGTCTCATTTATAATCGAGAGTACGATTGAGAGGTTAGGTCATAATTATGTGTGTATTGCTAGACCATCACCACGTACCATAACGGTGATAAATAAAACATTTTAAGGCAACCTATCTTAGCGATTTGTAAAAATATATATGGTATGTAAAGTTCGCTAAACCGCACTATAGATCTCTTGTATGTAGAGGCTGCCTGAGTAGGTATATCAATAAAAAAGAGTCTTCTCTGTGAAGAAAATGCTGGAAAGAATGGGAATGACGTTAAGAACATTATTTTTCAGGGCAGACTTAAAACTGCTGGTGAAAATTCATCAAGTGATGTACAAAAGCATTGGAATGAAGTACCCAAAATTGAACACAAGGAAGAAACCGAAAGCGACTGCAGTACCGAGGCATTTGGTAACGGATGACAACACGATAAATGGATTTGAGGTATTATTTATCTCATAAACTCACACCATTAACTAGTGGTAGAATTAATATGTAAGAGGCCACTTGGGTAGGTACCAACTCAATGTCTATTTTTCCCGCCAAACAGCAGTGTAAATGTACTATTGTGTTCTAGTTTAAAGGACATTGTAGCAAGAGTGGCTACTGGACTACTGTCTTAACATCTCGTGCAACATGGCGCGTGCAGTGGAATGCATTGTTTTATAATTCATTGTGTTGTTTGGATTTGCTACTATTCGTAGGCGGGCGTGTCGTTTACTATAAGAGGGACAGAAAACTCGTCTAGATATGGCAATAAAATAAAACTGACTAGCGGCCCGGTTGATGGTAAGTGACTACCGCTGCTCGCGGAATCAGGGGCATAAACAAGGCACTGCCTTCCATAAGGTGAACACTTTTTAAGTCTCGTTTGAAGAAAGACGGGTCACAGAGCTCAGGAGTCACCGATGCAGGGAGTTCATTCCAGAGCTTGCACGTTCGTGGGAAACATACCGTTAGAGAAAAGTAGATTTCCAGATTATAGGAATGAGTTCAATTTGCAATTGGAAAAGGTATATTGGCAGGGTATACTCAGCAATATTTAAAATTTTTCATATTTTCAGGAGCTATTCGATTTAGGCATTATATCGAGACCGAAAGCAAAGATTAAGGATATTTATGGAGACTCTAATTATGCAGCATACGAGTTGAATCTTCAAGATCCAGACGCCACGTAAGAAATTTTGTAACAAAAATCTGTTAAATATTTAGATTACTAACAATATAAATACAGACAAAAACTCACACCTTTTTCCCAGAAGGGATGGGCAGAAGTGTGCCCAGGACATCATACAATACGAAGTGCGAGTGCCCTGGAAACACCTACTGTCTGCCTACCCTAGCTTTCTAATAGGAGTGTGTAGACAATTTAATTATCTCTCGCGTGAATTTGACTTGGACATATTTACTACTAATGTTTAATATATTACTAATGTTGCACCTTAAAAATATAATGCAAAAAATCTTTTGTAAAGAGCTGATTTAAAGAAATATCACTTATTTGTTTTAAAGTAAATTAAATTGTTACTGTATTCAAAATTTTACATAATTGGTCTGTAAGAACTGTCTGGTCATTAAAAAATCAGACCTAATAAGTTCGATCAAAATCTTAATGTACTGTGTCAATAATTATATATTTGTTCCTACTGCCCCCTTCATTTTGTACTGTATTCTATTTGCAAAAACTTTGAAATGGCTATTTTATATTATGTCTCCATGTTATTAAGTAATCTAGCTGTAAGTTTTTCGTAATTGATACAAAAAAACCCTTTTGGGAAAGGCGTGAGTTAATGTAAATGAAATGAAACGAAAACGACATGAAAATAATTTATTGAATCCATTAAGATGTTCTACATCGTTTAGATTCGGTCATTCTTTTTTCTACCACCCGGTTCGGAAAGCGGTTTTCACTAGAAAAAGTCAAATATTTGTTTCAGGTCTGGATGTTTGGACCGAAAAGTCTCTCGTAGTCTTTTCCATTTGAACCAGGTGGTGTCAGGAATATGTATGTGACTGTTGGATTGGTTTCAGGTTTCCCCCACCAGGTTACGGAGATATTAGGAACCGACTGGTGCTATCCTGTGTCATGGGATGTGGGATCCAGCCTGGGGCGACGAGAAACAAAGCGGTGTTGTTGATAGGACCAGAGAGGAGCGGGAAGTCGTTCTTAGTTAATTGCGTTGCTGGGGAACTTAGTATGTATATTTTTAATTTATGTAGGCCCGATTACTTTTTCTTTTTTCATAATGTAATATAACTTATGGTAAATGCAGTAGACACAATATTGTTTTCTTATTTTTTTATAAAGTTATTTAAATATGGTAAATGCAGTAGAAAATGTTCAATGTTCATTTCCTTACTCCATTTTTGAGAAACTTCATGATTAAAAGTTAACTTCACGCAACGGCACTTAGGATGGACAAAAAGAAAAATAGATTATATACGAGTAGAAAGCTGTTTTACTAGTCCGATATAAAATGTATGGCTGTGGTATTTGATGGAACTAATTGAAGCCGAATGAAAGAGTAGGATAGTTGACTTTGCGTGAAGAGGATATAAAGGATTTAAATTCAATATCAAATATTTATTTGCTAGAATGTAGTGTACACAGTAAAGTATTAAGAACGAATTGTTTTTTAAATACATTCTACTATATTTAAAATGATGTGCAAATATGATCCTATAATAATAAACACAATTTATTTTATTAACGTTATGTAAACACATGTCACATACGGTAGTCACAATGGAATTACAATTCATATTATTATTATTCAAGTCAGAATTATCAATCAATAAGAGTTTTTTTTCTATCCATCAAAAAATAAAATCTTTAATTAATAATTTTTTCTTATCTACAGTTTGTCACATCAGAATGTCATATGATCTTTTAGCTCATTGTGCCGGAGTGGATTAGATTCTACCGGGCATAACCGCATAGCTTATTTTTATAAAAATATTCAAAAGTATAGTATATATGTAAATTCCGACGACACGCACTAGGTCAGCGTGGTGGACTATACTCCTACCCCTCAATCGTATTCTCGATTGTAGACGAGGTCCATACCCTGCAGTGGGACGTATACGGGCTGATACAGATACAGTACAAAATACATTGATTTCAGACGCAGTAAAAATTGACATAACACCGGAAGTGTTTAGCGCAGTGCTTGAAAAGCCAGGCAAGACAATAAACCAAGTGTTTGCAGCGGCGAGAGCCTTCCAACCATCTGTTATTTATATGAGAAATATAGAGCGAATGTTTTTCAAAAAGGTATCTTCATTATACTAGTATGATATAATGGCTAAGATGAGTCTGATGGTAAGCGCAGAGCAGATAGTAGAGGTGGTAGGACTCTCATATGTGAGAGGCCGCCTGAGTGGGCACCACCAACACCTATTTCTCCCGCCAAACAGCAGTTTAAACGCACTGTTGTGTTTCGGATTGAAGGACATTGCAGCCAGAGGAATTACTGGACATATCGATACTTAACATCTTATGTCTCAAAATGGCGAGCGCAGTGGAATGCCAAGCATTGCTTTGTAATTCAAGGTGTTGTTTGGTTTTGCTACTGTTCATGAGCTGTCGTAACGCTTACCATCAGGCGAACGGCATGCTTGTCTTGTCATTAATTGCAATACAAAAAAGAGATAGTACATGTTTTAATTTTGTGATATTAGCGTAAAGTTTAAGCTTATTTTTGTTCTTTTGATATATATTTTTCATATATAAATTAATAAAAGTTTAGTATTGTACACCTATGGTGACAATAAGTCGTTTTTCTTTCTTTCTTTTTTATTTCTTAGATAGAGTATCCATTAACGCGAGTCTTTTTTATGGAATTCTGTGTCTAAAGTTGTGGAGATAAAGTCCAAATTGCCATGTTCACTTTATAATTGTGGTTTCGTTGTACTTCCATTCTGTTCAAAAGTTTACCAAAGGAGTTAGTTTTATAGAAAATTGTACAATTCATATTTAATTTTAAAGAGTATTCCTTCAAATATTAAATGATTCTTTATTTTCAAGGCGTCGCCGTTGGACAAAGTGCTTAAATTAAACCAATTGAAGACAGTTCTACCGAAACTATTGAAAAGTATACCGAACGATGAAAAAGTAATATTTATTGGTAAGTTTCATTTTAATTAATTTGCTATTTCATCAACTCTCTGTTTTGGAGTTACCTAGATGCATGAGCTACCTAGACAATCATGCCCTTCGCCTGATGGTAAGCGATACGACAACTCATGAACAGTAGCAAAAGCAAGCAACACCATAAATTACACAACAATGCATATACACTGCTGTAAGGGGAGTAAATAGACATACCCAGTGTAAAAATACCCAGTGTAAAAATACCAAGTGTATCGAGGACGCAATTATCAATTCATCTTAAATTAAGAAAGTTAAAGCTGGTATTATAATAAGAAAATTATATTTATATTATTAACGTGCCATTGTTTTTTCGCCCAAAGTAGTTGACAAATTACATTATTGATTAGGCACATGACATGCAAGTGCGTGGTGGCCTGTTGGTAAACGGACTAGACGTGA
This sequence comes from Hyles vespertilio, assembly GCA_009982885.2. Taxonomy (NCBI): domain Eukaryota; kingdom Metazoa; phylum Arthropoda; class Insecta; order Lepidoptera; family Sphingidae; genus Hyles; species Hyles vespertilio. The sequence continues at coordinate 3,062,069 of CM042832.1, forward strand.
CTGCCTACATGTTCACGGTGGTCGCGGGCTCGAATCCCAGGGCACACCTCTGACTTTTCGGAGTCATGTGTGTATTGATAGTCAATCACCACGCACTAAAACGGTGAAGGAAAACATCGTGAGGAAACCTGCATACCATAGCGATTTATAAAAATTTCTATGGTATGTAAGTCCGCCAACCCGCACTAGGCCAGCGTGGTGGACTATATGGCCTAACCACTCTCAATCGTACTCTCGATTGTAGAGGAGGCCCGTGCCCTGCAGTGGGACGTATATGGGCTGATATAGAGACATGACATGCAAATTAGTATACTATTTTTTCATTACAGCAACCTGTACAAACCCCTTTGAAAGCCAAGGAAAAGCAATGGTATCATTATTTAATGAAGCAATATTAGTACCGAGAACTGATTACGGAACCGTTCAACAGTTCTTCTACAATAAATTACAAAGGTAATTTTGTATACAGGCTCGGCAAAGTGACTAGAATAAATAAATAAATAACACCCATCAGTCACATACATAGTTCTGACCCCACACTAAGATCGGGTCTTGTGTCGCGGGCTTCAATCAAATATACACTAGATACATGAGCGCTTAGAAAATGGCACCAATAAAAGTGCTTTAAGCACTCTTTCGCCTTCAGTCACGCACCGACCGTTGCTTCTAAAACGTCGCAGAACTTTAGACAATATTATGTGAAAAGCTACTTTAAGCTCCAGGTATAAGGTGGAATTTGTGGTAATATATTTGGAATATGTGATCTTTTTGTTTACTTTCTTTCATGCCATGCATCGGTGCCAGTTTTAAATAGAACTTTTACAGGGAACTGTGTATCTAGTGTATATTTGATCGAAAGTCGCGGGTTTGAAGTAAGGTAAGTACCAAACAACTCGAGTATTAACGCTCATCAGTTGCCTTGCATGTGGTATTAATTGGGATTATATGTGATTGCAACAAACAAAAACGTGGATATTATATTTGTTTTTGTAACATCATTCTATTGACTGCCTCGGTGGCATAGTTGTACTGGGATACGGTTACAAAGCTGAGGTCTCGGGTTTGAATCCCGGATTAGGCAGTGATATTTCTATTCATTATCAGCCCAGAGTCAGGAATTTGTGCCCGATATGGCGATAGGCTCGCCACCTATCATGTAACGAAATATACAAGGCGAAATGTGGGTGTCTTGGCTCCTCTGCCTACCCCTTTATTATTCTGTTGACAGCATTAGGAGCATGCCGAGGGATTACTGCGTGCAGCCACTGGCTCAATTACTACAAGGCTACGGGTTCGGAGTCATTATCGAGGTCTACAACCAAGTGATGACTCCTGAAAGGATTGTCAGGTATATCCAATGACTATTTACTGGTGGTAGGTCTCCCAAATGCCCAGTAGTTACTCTGGCTACAATGTCCTTCAAACCGGTACAAAACAGATCATTTACACTACTGTTTGGCGGGAGAAATAAGTATTGTGGGGGCACCTAGATACATTTACTGGTGGTAGGTATCTCATATGTGAGAGGCCATCTGGGTAGGTACCACCGTAATATCTATTTCTTCCGCCAAGCAGTTTAAATGCACTGATGTGTTTCGGTTTGAAAGATATTATAGCCAGAGTAACTAGACTTATTGAAAGTTAATATCTTATGTTTCAGGATGGCGAGCGCAGTGGAATGCCAAGCATTATTTTGTAATTCGAGGTGTTGTTTGGTTCTGCTACCGTTTATGAGCGGTCGTAACACTTCATTAAGCGATGACACCTGATGACAAGCGATACTACCGCTCATGAACAGTAGCAAAACCAAACAACACCATTTATTATAGAGGAATGCTTGGCATTTCACTGCGCTCGCTACCCTGAGACATAAGATCTTAAGTCTTAATGTGTCCAAAGTTATTCTGGCTACAATGTCCTTTAAACCGGTACACAACAGTGTATTTACACTTCTGTTTTTCAGAAGAAATAGGCATTGCGGTGGTACCTAGCCAAGCGGCTTCTCACATATCAGAGACCTACTACCGTTCACCAGTAAATACAGCACGACTAAATATATATACCTATATAAATGTAAAAGAAACACTTTTCCGTGAAAAACACTTAAATATGCTGAATTGAATTGAAATAGGCTCGCCTCCCTGTCACATCGTGGGACGGAATACAAGGCGAAACATGGGCGGCCTGGTAACATTTCTGCCTACTCTTAGATATAAAAAATACTAGCGGCCCGACCCAGCTTCGCCTGGAGGCAGATATTTTTTTATTCCACTTCACACCAAATACGTGCTATTGTTTTATATAAGCTCTTGTATACCTAAACATGACGTATCCTACGGTCCTTTTAATCCCGTCCCATCGCGCTTGTTCAGTCACTTCCCGATCCATCCCGTCCTTTGTCTTCATTTTCCATCCCGTCTTATACCGTATAATTTACATTTCGTCCTATCAAATCTGTCAGCTATCCCAGTCCTCTCCCGTATCTCGTATTCTATTATATCCCATCTCTCCATATCCGAAAAGTATGCCTTGTACATTTTTGTCATTAAACACTTTAGCGATTTTGATTATCCATGAAATATTCCATCCTTTATTTCACCCCCACAATGCTGTTTTCCCAATAATATTGCACGCCATTACGTTTTGTTAGTAATAAAGAGTTGAAATATAAGTTTTCATAGAAATAACTTCAGTGGTTTCGATTTTCTTCGTCATAACATTTCAACCCTTTTTGACCCCCCTTTAGGTAAAATAAAGCCTACCTCACTCAGAGACGATATACATTTCTATCAGTGAATTGTAGCGAAGGAAAGGCCAGTGTAAGAATTCCTGATAAAAGTGACATTCGATCCATGTTCGATCTTGAATAGAAGTATTAATAACTGACATTATTGAATTTTTAATAATATTCAATATTGCCATAATTGTTTTTCATTAATGCCAATTGTCACCGCATCGTACTCTTTTATGCAAGTTATAACTGTCCAATATTTATGTAGCTTAATATATATATTCCTTTGTTTACATAAAATAAATTTTTGAACGCATGCATAAATATTTGACAACCAATTTAAATGTCAACCACTTTTCATTACTGTCATTAATTTACATATTTAAAATCTAAAATACGCCATTAATCGAATACTGTGATATATGTTGTCGATTCGAAACCTTTATTTAAATACGTTATTTAATTTGAGGGAAGAGTTTACCGTATCGACGGTATGAAAATTAAATGTTTGACAGTTACAAACCCATGAACATTTTGTATGGCAAAATGTTTTTTCCTTTATTTTATACTTTCGTCAATTTAATCGAGATAAAAACTATTTCACCCTGTAAGTTGGAACAAATAACACATATCTACAAAATTTCATTATAATCAGTTGAGCGGTTTAGGAGCCCACTGAGGACAAACAACGTGACACGTGAATTATATATATTAAGATTTAATCAAATATCTTATTACTTTACAGATTGAATGTAACCCCTTTGTCTCCAATGGAGTTTTTGGAGGCACTAATGGAGAAAGATGTGGAACCCACCACTCTGGAAGTAAGTTCAAAAAATCTTCACGAGCGTATTCCCCATTGAGATAATATACTAGAGGGGACACTGCAAACAAAATATTTTTAACAAAATGAACGGTACCGTACCGCTCCTTCTATTTCTGTCTCTGTCACGCCTACGAAGCGACATTATCTTTCCTCTTGCTTCACTGTGTACGTGTGCACGCACAATACGCAGAGATTTTGTTCCCGATGTCCGCTCTAGTATAATACCTCAATGGTGTTCCCACCTTAAAGGCCGGCAACGCATCTCCATGCCCTATAGTGCTGCAGATGTTCATGGGCGGCGGTGACCACTTACCATCAGGTGAACTGCGTGCTTGTTTGCCCATATAGTAACATTAAAAACGTTGAACTAATACATACAACAGTTGTATAAAGTTCATATTTATATAATTAGTTTTATTTAGCTGTAAGTAATTCTTTATTTTTACACAGCCCACTCTCTCTCCTTGTTTTAAAACCATTCCATGGTTGTCTGGAAGATATTGCTATAGAGCGATAAGACCACCATTTGTACTTTTTTTATTGTTTCTGTATAGTAGTTTAAATTTGTGTACAATAAAGATTTAAATTAATAAATAAAGTCCCGTATAACACCACTGTAAAGGCACTGTTGCGTTCCGTTTGAAAGACATTGTAGCCAGAGTAACTACTGGACATATTGAGACTTAACATCTTATGTCTCGGGATGGCTAGCGTAGTGAAATGCCACGTATTGCTTAGTATTTCAATTCAATAAAGGTGTTGTTTAGTTTTGCTACTGTTCAAGAGCGGTCGTATCGCTTACCATCAGGCGAACGGCATTCTCCTCTCGCCATTCATTGCGATAAAAAAAGACTACTGGTTGATAATAAATATAGATATCTATATAAAAAATCTTAGATGCTTTGTTTTTTTTTTTCTTTTCAGGACTTCAAAGAGTACGATGATTTCTTCATAGAAAACTCTTACTTGAAGAGACAAAGGGAAGAATTCAACATAATCAACATATACAGGGAAGTTGCTTATAGAAAAATGGCGAAACAGAAAAATGCTTAGTCTTCACTATAAATATTCTGATAGGCATTGAGGTATGCTAGAGCGGACATCGGGAACAAAATCTCTGCGTATGGTGCGTGCACACGGGTACACAGTGAAGCGAGAGGGAAGATATGTTACTTTGTAGGCGTGACAGAGACAGAAATAGAATGTATCCTTCATTTTGTTACAAACATTTTGTTTGCAGTGTCCCCTCTAGTATCTCTCAATGCTGATAGGTTACTTAATTCTTCGATGCGAAGTTGGAATGTTTTTTAAGAAAAAATGTCTCGTTTAAGTAATCATTTTGCATGATATCTTTTATAAACGAACCCAAAATAAAATGGTATCGACAATAGATTTATTATCTCGTGATTTTTTGCAAAAATATTAGCTTTTATGTTTTGTAAAAGTAATTTTTGCATGTCAATTATTGAATGAAATGTAATCCAATGTTAGAGAATACGAAAAGAGGGTATTTTCAATGGTATTTTCTTATGATTTTTGTAAATAATTGTCAAGATTTAGTTCCAATGCTGTTTTAAATTATTATTGTTTTTGTAGTTTGCTGTGTTTTTTGCTGTATATTTACAGGAAACATATAATCTTAACAACTAAACAAAAATAAAAAAAAAATATTCGTTTTCTTTAATCGTGTACCGTAAAAAATGCATGCATAAATTATTCTTTTGCATTCCAGCAGTTCTGCTTGGTAGTAAATGATGAATTTATGGCTTATTTATGAAGCGCAGCGTTTTCATTAATGGTATTTACATATTCTAGGTCAAATTATATTCCTGGTGATAGGTCTCCTATATGTGAGAGGCTGCTTGTGGTGGTACTACGTTATGTCTATACGTACGTTATGTCTATTTCTCTCGCCAAACAACAGTGTAAATACACTGCTGTGGTCCAGTTTGGAGAACATAGTAGCTACCGTAACTACAGGGAATAATGACACTTAACATCTTATGTCTCAGGATGGCGAGCGCAGCGGAATGTAAAGCATTGCTTTGTAACACAAGGTGGTAGATTTTGCTACTGTTCATGAGCAGTCGTATAGTTTACCATAAAATGGTATACTCGTCTTACACATCAAAGATTTTTTTTTTTAAATAAAATGGCGATAATAATTATGGCGACCATGCTCTGGGTCTATTACGGGTCACCATTATACAGGGTATATCAAGACTGCTACCGAAAACGAAGCTGGGTGGTAGTGTAAGCGACTTCAGACACAATGCAACAGAAAACGTTGGAAAAATAGCGACAATTTTTTTGTTATTTTTTTCCTATGACCATATTTGGGTGGTAAATACATTTTTTCCTAAAATAATAGTGTATACCCTTTTATTTATAAATAATCTAAGGTATAAAAGTGTTTAAATTATTATTTTAGCAAAAACTATGGACTTACCACCGAAAAAAATGTTTAGTTGCATTGTGTTTGTAGTCACTAAAACTACCACCCAGCTTCGTTTTCGGTAGCAGTCTTGATATACCCTGTATAATGGTGACCCGTAATAGACCCAGAGCATGGTCGCCATAATTATTATCGCCATTTTATTTAAAAAAAAAAAAATCTTTGATGTGTAAGACGAGTATACCATTTTATGGTAAACTATACGACTGCTCATGAACAGTAGCAAAATCTACCACCTTGTGTTACAAAGCAATGCTTTACATTCCGCTGCGCTCGCCATCCTGAGACATAAGATGTTAAGTGTCATTATTCCCTGTAGTTACGGTAGCTACTATGTTCTCCAAACTGGACCACAGCAGTGTATTTACACTGTTGTTTGGCGAGAGAAATAGACATAACGTACGTATAGACATAACGTAGTACCACCACAAGCAGCCTCTCACATATAGGAGACCTATCACCAGGAATATAATTTGACCTAGAATATGTAAATACCATTAATGAAAACGCTGCGCTTCATAAATAAGCCATAAATTCATCATTTACTACCAAGCAGAACTGCTGGAATGCAAAAGAATAATTTATGCATGCATTTTTTACGGTACACGATTAAAGAAAACGAATATTTTTTTTTTATTTTTGTTTAGTTGTTAAGATTATATGTTTCCTGTAAATATACAGCAAAAAACACAGCAAACTACAAAAACAATAATAATTTAAAACAGCATTGGAACTAAATCTTGACAATTATTTACAAAAATCATAAGAAAATACCATTGAAAATACCCTCTTTTCGTATTCTCTAACATTGGATTACATTTCATTCAATAATTGACATGCAAAAATTACTTTTACAAAACATAAAAGCTAATATTTTTGCAAAAAATCACGAGATAATAAATCTATTGTCGATACCATTTTATTTTGGGTTCGTTTATAAAAGATATCATGCAAAATGATTACTTAAACGAGACATTTTTTCTTAAAAAACATTCCAACTTCGCATCGAAGAATTAAGTAACCTATCAGCATTGAGAGATACTAGAGGGGACACTGCAAACAAAATGTTTGTAACAAAATGAAGGATACATTCTATTTCTGTCTCTGTCACGCCTACAAAGTAACATATCTTCCCTCTCGCTTCACTGTGTACCCGTGTGCACGCACCATACGCAGAGATTTTGTTCCCGATGTCCGCTCTAGCATACCTCAATGCCTATCAGAATATTTATAGTGAAGACTAAGCATTTTTCTGTTTCGCCATTTTTCTATAAGCAACTTCCCTGTATATGTTGATTATGTTGAATTCTTCCCTTTGTCTCTTCAAGTAAGAGTTTTCTATGAAGAAATCATCGTACTCTTTGAAGTCCTGAAAAGAAAAAAAAAAACAAAGCATCTAAGATTATTTTATATAGATATCTATATTTATTATCAACCAGTAGTCTTTTTTTATCGCAATGAATGGCGAGAGGAGAATGCCGTTCGCCTGATGGTAAGCGATACGACCGCTCTTGAACAGTAGCAAAACTAAACAACACCTTTATTGAATTGAAATACTAAGCAATACGTGGCATTTCACTACGCTAGCCATCCCGAGACATAAGATGTTAAGTCTCAATATGTCCAGTAGTTACTCTGGCTACAATGTCTTTCAAACGGAACGCAACAGTGCCTTTACAGTGGTGTTATACGGGACTTTATTTATTAATTTAAATCTTTATTGTACACAAATTTAAACTACTATACAGAAACAATAAAAAAAGTACAAATGGTGGTCTTATCGCTCTATAGCAATATCTTCCAGACAACCATGGAATGGTTTTAAAACAAGGAGAGAGAGTGGGCTGTGTAAAAATAAAGAATTACTTACAGGTAAGGTATAAAAGTGTTTAAATTATTATTTTAGCAAAAACTATGGACTTACCACCGAAAAAAATGTTTAGTTGCATTGTGTTTGTAGTCACTAAAACTACCACCCGGCTTCGTTTTTGGTAGCAGTCTTGAGATACTCGTATAAGACAATCTTCTTGGCTGGTTGGTTAGACGCTAGCTGTGAAACGAGAGGCTGTGGGTTCGATCCCCAGAACGAGACAATTTTTTGTGTGACCTACAAGTATTTGTTTCGGGTCTGGTTGCTTGTGAGAACGAAGTCTCACGTATTTTCTGATTGATTCATTGTCTCTTAGTGTGGGGTCAGGACCATGTATTTGATTGTTGGGTGTATTTAAATGTACTATCAAGTAACGGCCTGATTTTAGTTTTAGTTAGTTAATTAAAGGTCCTCATTTCAGTTGTAGTTAGTAAAATAATGTTTGGTCTCTTTCCATCGACTTTTGAATTCAATTTGAGCGAAAAAGACAAAACATTTGATAGCTTTTTTTGAAGTGAAAACTTCTTTAGCGGCGTTGAGCACTTTTTCTGTAATGGGTATAAAATCTTAAACTCGCGTCAGGACACGTGACCTGATCGAAAAAGCGTAAGACGGATGGAGAGTAGACATCTGTCAGTTAGCTGTCAGTTTATAAAGCTTTGATGAATTGCCAATGATTTTGAGTGGAGATTTCAACATAAACTTCGCAGACGATAAAAATCAACTATTAATAGAATTTTTAAATAATGAATTTGGTTTAACTATGTCGAATGATCGCAATCTTAGCACAACGAAATACAAAACTACTGTGGCGATCCTCCACATTACACACACTTCGGACAGCACACCACATTCATTCGCACATATTTCTTTACTGGATAAATAACGGCGCACCAGCTGACCGCCGGCGCTCAGGTAGCTGTGACGTCACCGGACCCGCGCCGGCGCAGCCATTTGCCGTGTCGCAGAGTTAGTCGGCTTTTGCTCGATGCGCGCTTCACACGGTCCTTATCGCTTTTGCTTCTGCCTTGCGTACTGTGCGCCTTTGCATATTTTAGTATTTAATTAGCTGTTTATAGACTGTCGCTTTCCTCTCCTTCTTAGTTTTTAGTGGACTGATTTAGTGTATAGTGTAAAGACCTATTTTAGTATTAGTGTAGTGTGTAAGGCTTAAAGATAGTGACTTTTGTACTTTCTATTTTGTGTGACTTTTGTGTGTGAAATGAAATGAAATGTATTTAATGAAATGAAATGAAATGAAATTGAAATGAAATGTATTTATTGGTCACGTAGGCAATTTAAAAGCTCTTATGACAAGTCAATACACATAGAACTTAATCTCTATAAACAATATATTTCCTATACTTAGTATTACTTATTTTAATTTCTTGGTTTAATTAATTAATTTATGTAATTTATTTATTTTAAATTAATTTTATTTTTATTTAGCATTAGTTTTATTTATTTGTTTCCTTTTTATTCTTATTTTATTTAAAGTATTAGTTATGACTTTATGGTAATTTATTTTTCAAAGAAATACAATATGTACGTTGGTCAAATTAAATTAAATTAAATTAATTAATTAATGGACCATGAATATTATTACAACGGTGCGTAGCGGTTTATTGTTACCACCGGATCCAACGCGGCCCTTCCTGAGAAGACCCGGCGAAACAAACTCAGTGGGCTTACACTACCACTGGAACTACGCGACGCGACCCAATCCTGAGTATATCCAGCGAATAAGACTCAGTGGGCTTGTTTTGGGTCCAATTTAAGACAACGACCATAAGTATTTCCGAAACGTCCCGTATGTTTAGGCTTACTGCCGGATCCAACGCGGCCCTGACTGAGAAGACCCGGCGAACAAACTCAGCGGGCTTTACTTTACTACTGGATACTACGCGGCGCGACCCATTTCTGAGTAGATCCAGCGAGTCAAACTCAGTGGGCTTGGTTTTGGTCAATTTACTAAAATAAATATTTGTGACTTGTCTTACAAAGATTTGCCATATTATTATTTTTATTTGTTTTCTCGATCGGTCGTCATATGATTTTAATTGGCATTAATTAATCATTATATATTTAGTTATAATTTAATTGATTAATTTAATTGTATATTGATCAATTTTTAAGTTTAAAATTTTTTATTATTTAAATTAGGGGATGTAATGAGTGAATAGTGCAGGGCCCCAGGAGGTCGCAATGTGCAAAAGAACACCTAATCCCAGGCTTTTTTATCCTCAATATATTCCTTAATATTATAATAACCCCTAGTCATAAGTTTGTTTTTAATATGTGCCCTAAATAGTTTATCCGGTAGCTGCGTTATCCTATTGGGAAGTTTATTATAAAATTTAATACAACTACCAAAGAAAGATTTTTTTTTACTTTTCTAGTCTAAACGAGGGTATTGCAAGTTTATTTTTATTCCGCGTATTAATAGTGTGGGTGTCACTGACCTTATAAAACTTGTTAATATTTTTATGAACGTGCATTATATTCTGAAAGATATATTCAGATGACACGGTTAGTATATTGCTTTCCTTAAAAACAGATCGCAAAGAATCGCGGCTCCCTAGATTATAAATAGCACGGACTGCTCTTTTTTGTAAGATGAATATGGATTCGATATCAGCCGCTGATCCCCATAAAATAATGCCGTATGACATTATACTATGAAAGTAAGCAAAATATACCAATCTAGCCGTTGCAACGTCAGTTAGTTGTCTTATTTTTCGGACCGCGAACGCTGCGCTGCTAAGTTTAGCTGATAATCTCTCAATTTGTGGACCCCATTGTAATTTTTTATCTAGAGTGATACCTAAAAAAATTGTGAAATTAGCTAAATTTAGAATTTCCGCATTTAATTCGATACGCGTGTTTACGCTTGCCACATTCGGTAAAGCAAAACGGACGCATTTAGTCTTACTAGCATTTAATAGTAAATTATTAGCAGAAAACCAATCCGAAATTAAATTAAGAATATTGTTAGGTGTATCAAGATTATCGTCTTTCCGATTAACTTTAAATATTATAGAGGTGTCGTCAGCGAATAAAACTATGTCTGACCACTTCTGAACCATGCAAGGAAGATCATTTATGTAGACTAGGAATAAAAAGGGGCCCAGAATGGAACCCTGCGGAACCCCAATTTTAACTTTTGATCCTACCGAAGTGAGCCCGTCCAAAGAAACCTTTTGTTCACGACCCGACAAGTAAAACATTACGAGATCCAGTGACGTATCACTGATTCCGTAGTACCTTAGCTTCATAATAAGTGTTTGGTGGTCAACACAGTCGAAAGCCTTGGAGAGATCACAAAAAACTCCTAGAGCATCTTGAGATGCCTCCCAGGCTTCTAAAACCGACGTGATTAGTGATATCCCGGCATCTTGAGTTGAGCGACCCTTTGTGAAACCAAATTGATTCCTATGTATTAACTTATTTTCATCAAAATGTGCTAGCATTTGATTAAGCAAAAGCTTTTCGAAGATTTTGCTAAGAGCCGGTAGTATAGAAATGGGTCTATAATAATGTGTACATATTAAACCTTGTGTACGCATTGTGTGGGACGTTTTATTTCGCCGCGTTCCTGCATAGGCTCTGCCTACCACACACACGCCAGCATCGACACGTAGTGGTGTCGATCACACACTACCCGCGTATCTACCACATCGTGATACGCTCACCTACATCGCATCCACTTCCCCCACATTGGTGACCCCTGGAGAACACGATAATGAGCGACAGCAGCAGCGATTCTGCACAATCCGCCGAGTCACGTAATGGTGAAACTCGCACCAGCATGACACAGCGATCACGAAGATTTCGGGTGTGCTCGGTACAACCGACAATGACGTCAGAGGTCCAACGGCCGAATTTAAAAGTTCCGAACTTTTCTTCTGACGAGCCAGAACTATGGTTCGCGTTACTTGAGAGCCAGTTTAATTTCTCCGGCATTATTGACGATGCAAAGAAATACTCAACTGTCCTTGCAAACTTGGACATAATAGACGCTAAAATCGTCAAGGACGTCATCATTTCGCCCCCGACCATCTTTAAATATGACAGAATTAAAAACGAACTCATCAGACGACTTACCGCTTCGAATGAAAAGAAGCTACGGCAGCTTCTTTCCCAGGAACAGCTTGGAAATAGGAAGCTGTCACAATTTCTGCGCCACCTCAAGGACTTAGCTGGAACCAGCGTTCCAGAGAACATTCTGCGCACCATCTGGAGCAACCAACTGCCACGTGACATCCAGACTTTGTTGGCATCACAGCCAACCCACTCACTGGATCAACTGGCAGATCTCGCCGACCGCGTGCAAGAAATAGCAGCACCTGCTCACGTCGCGGCCGCTACAACTACCCACGCGTGTTCCTGCGGCAGCTCTTCGGACGACATCACTACGCTCCGAAAAATGGTGCAGCGACTCCAAGACAAGATCGTTGAGCAAGCACGCGTGGCCAGGCGTCATCCTACGACGGATCAACCTAGACCACAGTGCTGACGTTCATCGTCACCCTCTTCGTCCCGGATGAAGACACGGTCTCAATCAAGTTATAGTCGATACCCTACATGCTGGTATCACATCAAATTCGGACCTAACGCCCGCAGATGCCACAAACCCTGCGATTTTCAAGCAGTGGTAAAACTCCGTGGGAAATCACTAGTGAGAGTGGACGATTGTCTTCCCTCACCAGGTCTTCTTTTCGTTTCTCACCACAGCACGAAGACGCCACATACTTTGGACAACCAGGCGCAACCAACGAAAAGGATAAAACCACAAAGGCTACTGGCATCTCAAGAAACGGAACAAATTGCGGCTTACCATGAAAAAAGAACTAACTTCAAATTAAAGCCCACTCCGTTCCGAACCGAATATGCCATCAAGCAAGCGCCTAGATCACCGCAGTCGAACACAGACTTAATATTAAAACCTATACTGAAATCACGGCAAGACGGGACAATTCGTTCCGTCATACAATCTGACACCAAACCAAAGACAGTTAAGTTTTGTGCCTTCGCCACTGTTCAAATGGTTTAGATTTTTTTGTGTATGTTTATATTGTAACTATAGTTTTTTTATTTATGAATGTATAATGTCCGATAGATGCATTTTTCCCTCACCAGAAATCCCAATGACCATATCAGCCATTTGGGACGGCTTTATAATTGTTACTGTTTTTTTTATCGCCCTTGACGGTCTCTGGGGGGGAGTGATGTGGCGATCCTCCACATTACACACACTTCGGACAGCACACCACATTCATTCGCACATATTTCTTTACTGGATAAATAACGGCACACCAGCTGACCGCCGGCGCTCAGGTAGCTGTGACGTCACCGGACCCGCGCCGGCGCAGAGTTAGTCGGCTTTTGCTCGATGCGCGCTTCACACGGTCCTTATCGCTTTTGCTTCTGCCTTGCGTACTGTGCGCCTTTGCATATTTTAGTATTTAATTAGCTGTTTATAGACTGTCGCTTTCCTCTCCTTCTTAGTTTTTAGTGGACTGTATTAGTGTGTAGTGTAAAGACCTATTTTAGTATTAGTGTAGTGTATAAGACTTTAAGATAGTGACTTTGTACTTTTCATTTCGTGTGACTTTGTGTACCGCATTAAACTTTGTGTACGCATTGTGTGGGACGTTTTATTTTCGCCACGTTCCTGCATAGGCTCTGCCTACCTCACACGCCGGCATCGACACGTAGTGGTGTCGAGCACACACTACCCGCGTATCCGACACATCGCGATACGCTCACCTACACCTGCATCAACTTCTCCCACACTACTATTGATGCGGTCTTTATTAGACATTTAAATAGGTTCGAATCAAAACTGTTCGTTTCTTACTTCAGCTACCATAAACCTATCGTATCAGTTTTAGAGATTGGCGATGATAGTTCTGGTAATGATGATGGTGAAAAAGTCGTTGAAATTATGGATGAAAGTTGATTTTTCGGAGAGATAAACTTTTTAATGTAAAATAATTGTAATAGTTTTAAAGTGTTAAATTTTTAATGTAATATAAATTGTCATGTTTGTGTACGATAGCGCAATAAATGAATATTGTATTCTACCACATAAATGATAGTACTTTTATACTGATAAATCAATTGGTGCAAAATTATTCCCTAACCATTCCAAAATATCAAACATGCTCAACGTTAATAATCAAGTTTTCACTTCTGCCGGCACTCCCGGAGTGCAACCCGTCTTTTTTTTTATATTATAGGGGGCAACCGAGCATGCGGTTCACCTGATGGTAAGTGAACACATCCAGACTAACGGCCAGCGCCTCCCCCCTACTCTCGATTGCCTTCGACCATCTATGTGTTAGGTACACGAGAAGATCACCAGCCGAGCGGCCCCTACGGAAACCGTATTGACGGTCACTTAATAGCTGATGATCCTCAAGGTACCCAAGGAGTTGGCTGTTGACAATGGATTCCATTGTCTTCGAGAGCAAGGAGGTAATGGCTATGGGCCTGTAGTTGGAAGGATTCGAGCGCTCGCCTTTTTTAGGTATCGGATGCACTAATGCTGTCTTCCACGAAGCCGGGACTACGCCTAAGAAGTAGGAGTGCCGAAAAAGACGCGTTAAGATCGGAGCCAACTCAGGAGCACACTTCTTCAAAACAATAGGAGGAATACCATCGGGTCCACTCGATTTATGGATGTCGAGGGAGAACAGCGCTTTACGCACTAGCCGTTGCGAAAACCGAATTTCCGGCATATTGGTGTTGCACCGCGGGATAGTCGGCGGTTCGCTTCCCCCGTCATCCAGAAAGTAGTTAGACGCAAAAAAGAGCCTAGGAGATCGGCTTTCTCTCTTACGCCATGGGCCAACGATGCATCCCCCCTACGAAGAGGTGGAAAGGAAGGGCTACAAAAATTCCCCATGGCAGCTTTGGCGAGTGACCAAAATGCACGCGTTCCCGAAGGAAGACGAACCAATCTCTCGCCAATTCTGCCAATGTGATCCGATTTCGCCATTGCTATCACTCTTTTGAAGGACCTCGAGGCAAAGTTATACTCCTTTTTTAAGACGCTGGTATTTACATCCTGAGCTGCCACTGCATCTGCCCAAGCCTTGTAGCATGCCTGTTTACGGCGATTTGCCATTTTGCAGGAGCGATTAAACCAAGGCTGGGATCTACCACCAATGGGCACAACAGAGGATGGAATAAATAGTTCCATTCCTTGCAGCACCACATCGACAATAGAGTCAGCAGAGGCGTCAGGATCATCCGGCGTGAAGCAAACTCGCCCCCAAGGGTAGGACGCAAAGAATGATCGCATCCCATCCCAATCTGCTGACCTGTAGTGCCACACACGGCGACAGCCTGCAAACTGTGGGCGAATTGGGCGCATGAGTGGCACCGTCGTCCTTATCAGACAGTGATCAGATGATCCCAGAGGGGCATCGATCCCGATCAGATAATTGTCCGGATGTGAGGTCAACAGAAGGTCCAACAGGGAAGGTGTATGGCCTTCCACATCGGGTATTCGCGTCGGTGCGGCTACCACTTGTTTCAGGCCATATGCCAAGGCGATTTCGTAAGCAGATCTGCCCGCATAGTCGGTGGTTGGGGACCCGAGCCATTTAGCATGGTGGGCATTAAAATCCCCAAGTACCACAACTTGTGCGGATGGAATCTGCTCTTGGATGGAATCTGTAGCCGTTTGAATGCACTCCATTAGTCGGTCCGTTTCTGAATTACCGCTATGAGACCTGTAAAGGCATGCGTAGATGCGAGGGTGGTCTTCGCCGTTAATACGCAACCAGAGGATGGACAGGTCCTTTCCTTCAAAATGATGGAGGCGTTGATAGCAGACATCCTCTCCAATAAACACACACACCCCAGCCCGTGGTACAAAAGAGTATTCTAATTTGTACCCCGGGTAGGAGAGGTACGCGGAGTCTGCCGGAGAAGATATCTGCGTCTCGGTCAAAAAGAGCAAGGCCGGCTTTGCCGTCGAGGTGGTGGTGGACGGCATCAAGGTTAGAATGTAAACCCCTGATGTTGCAGAAATCCACGGTAAAAGTGGCAGGGGTTGGCGGCGATGGGTTGCTCTTACCCCGAGTTATCCTCCCATCAAGCGCAGTAGTGCCCCCTCCCAGAATACGTGGAGCAGCCTAGACGTCCACGACCCGGTATAAATCCGGGGTGTGGACGCCCAGGAGGGGATTCTCCAACGCCGTGGCTGTTGGTACCCCTCTGGGGTAAACAATTTTTATACGGCGCTATCATAAGGAGGGGTAGGGGGTTGGGCTACCGGTAGCCTCACTCACTCGGTGAAACACAGTACTGTGGGTACTGCTTCACACCGGTTTTCTGTGAGGTCGTGGTATCACTCCGGCCGAGCCAGCCCATTTATAGTACCGCCTAAGCAGTTACACGGCTCTCCCACGAAAGATGAGAAGAGCTATAAATAATAATAAATACACTCAACAGTCACATACATTGTCCTGACCCCACACTAAGATCGAGTCTTGTGTCGTGTATCAGAAACTACCAGAGACGTTTCGCTTATACAAACACCCAGACCCGAAACAAATACCTGTGGTTGAAATAAATATTCATCTCCGTCCGGGGATCGAACCCGCGGCCTCTCGTCTCACAGTCGGCGTCTAACCAACTGCGCCACGGAGGCTGTCAAAATAAATAAATGGAGTTAAAATAGATTTAAGAACTGAATGTGAATGAGGCCACAAGCCGTTTACTCGTTTACTATAAAAATATTCACATTTTTCATCACCACATAGTATAAAACAAAGTCGCTTTCTCTGTCCCTATGTCCCTTTGTATGCTTAAATCTTTAAAACTACGCAACGGATTTTCATGCGGTTTTTTTAATAGATAGAGTAATTCAACAGGAAGGTTTATATGTTTAATACGTACATATTATTGTACAGAAATATATTTGTACCCGGGCGAAGCTGGGCCGGGCCGCTAGTACATAATAAAATAAACAAATTAATTCGAAACATCAGGTCGACTTGCGTTAATTCTAATTTCATTGTATTGAACAAAATTTCAGCTGTATATTTATAATTAATTTGCAGTTAAAATGGAGACTGAATAATCTGTGGATATGAATACAAAGCCCGCCTTTTACGAAAATTGACAGAACTATTTATACACAAAAAAACGGCTTGAAGATTTTTTTTTTATTGCAGTTAATGGCGAGACGAGCGTGACGTTCGCCTGATGGTAAGCGATACGACCGCTCATGAACTGTAGCAGAACCAAACAACACCTTGAATTACAAAGCAATGCTTGGCGTTCCACTGCGCTCGCCATCCTGAGACATAAGATGTTAAATCTCAATATGTCAAGTAGTTACTCTGGTTACAATGTCTTTCAATCCGAAACACAACAGTGCATTTATACTGCTGTTTGACGAGAGAAACAGACGTTGCGGTGGTACCCACCCAGGCAGCCTCTCACATATGAGAGATCTACCGCCAGTTCGAAGATTATTATTGGATAACCATTTAACTTGTAAATGGATTAAATGTGCGTTGTCGCCTGTTTGTAAACGGACCAGACGCGGCTGCCGAAATGTTCACGGTGGTCGCGGATTCCAATCCCATGGCACACCTCTGACTTTTCGGAGTCATGTGTGTATTGATACTCAACCACCACGCAGAAGGAAGACATCGTGAGGAAACCTGTATACCATAGCGATTTGTAAGAATTTCTATAGTATGTAAAGTCTGCCTGGCACTAGGCCAGCGTGGTGGACTATATGGCCTTACTCTCAATCGTACTCTCGATTGTAGAGGAGGCCCGTGCCCTGCAGTGGGACGTATATGGGCTGATACAATACAGTACTGTTTAATTATTCAACATTTCCACAGTATCTATTTATGTTACTCTACAGTGCATATATGCATTTAATTATAATTAACTATCTAATTTAAATAAAATTAGCTTAATTTTAATTCACCTGCATATGTCACGTGATAAGGAAACTAAAACCAACAATTTGGTTATCTCGCTAAGGTGTCATGTTCTACATCATTAAATATATTTAAGTTCTGTATTAAAAACTAAAATAACTTAAATGTGAGTTATATTAGTCTGACTTCTGCTTCTAATTAATTTTATTCAATTACATAAAAGTTTAAGTTTGACGAAGTTGTAGTACAGTACGATTGTAACTGAGCTCTCGGATTCGAATCCCAGGTTGGAGAAACCGGAGTTTTCTATGTGTTATGAGTCCGGAGTCAGAAATTTGTCCCTGATATGGCGATGGGTCCATATCTCATCGTGGGACGGAACATACAGGGCGAAATGAATATTTTTGTATATAGTATTTTTCATTTTTTTTATTCGGGCCAGGCATAGTGACCACATTGCATCTGATGGTAAGCGCAAATGCCGTCCAGGCAGAGTATCAATTGGCATCAGACGACAGTCCCATGCCAATAGATACAATTATGCCGGCCTGCTAAGATGCCTCTTCACACTGTGGCGGAAGAACCCAGGATTATAGGAAGGAGGGAACACGCGAGCATATTTTTCTTTCTTTCTTTCTATCAGGTGCGTGTTCTGGTAGCAACTTTGCCTATACCTTATGAGAAAAAAGCGTGAGTTAATGTATGTATCTGGCCATAATTGCCCACTGCTGGCCATGGGACTTCTACAACCGACAGTTCGATTGAATGGGGTTAGGCCACCAAGCTGGGCTATTGCCAGAAGGATTTCACATACCATAGAAAATAAATGGAATGCTATTAAGGACCCTCAATATCCCCGGAGTAGTAGTAGTTATCCCATAGTATATCCCATATCCCATAATATCCCATCGTGGTAGTATCCCACGGTCGTCTGTAAGACATTGCTTTAAGAGCGTTTATACCCTGCACGCGCTTTTTGGCTTAAAAACAGGACTTTTCAAATGAGTTAATAGCCACCAATAAAAAATTTAAAGGAAAAATAATTATTACTTATTTTAGAAAAGGTTATCATCTAGGGATTTTGGTGGAAAACATTATAGATTGATGGATAATTTGTGAGTACTATAAGGATTACTGAACACAAGTTTCGTTATTTAGGCTTTAAATGGCAATTTAGAAGCTTAAGATATCCGAAACCACTAAATATAAGATGAAAATAAAAATATTATCAGACTAATAAGACCCTTATGGAGGGATTTTGCTGAGAAAAATAATCTTTTTGTGTTAGTTCCTGAAAAATAAAAATTTAAACAATGCGAAATTATTCAGAAACTCTCGTCAAGAACATATTTTTTTCACCAACTTATCGTACATAATTTTTTATAGAAATTGCATATTACAATAGAAGAACATCTTATCAATAAATTACCATTTTTATATTTCAACAAAATTAGTTTTCATGTTTTCTACAAATATTTTAAAAACCACTATAAAACACGCTGTCCGACGTGGATCAAATCAGACCGCCGCAAGGCCTTCTAGAGGGAGGATATATCGCTCGTCGCTCCGGCCTAGCTGCAGTCGATTTTTGCCGTACGTAGTAAAAATAGCCACGCACGGACTGCGATTACCACATCTTAGTACTTTGGTAGTAAAATATTTAATTATTTTTATTACCTACAATGATTTTGTAGTGAGTATAAATTATGTTTCAGGTAATATAATGGGATGTAATTCCGAGGCTAAATTATGTTATGTATTGTAATATAAAATTAAATATATTTCGTAATTGTAAGGGGTTGTAAGGCCCCTAACACTATTTATGTGTTCGAACACGAAATGATTAATAAAACGTCCGTAGTGTCTACTGATTGAACACTGATTTGAATGCAACTTAACAATGTAATAATAACGAAAGTATGATTACTATCTAAATTTGTATTATTCTTTGCTTGCACAGTAATCTGGGGGCGCGGCCGAGCCCCCTCCAAGTCGAGCTATAGGCCGTAACATCCTTTTCTCGAAGCAACTCAGACCATTTTCAACCCCCTATAACTTCGTTGTGGCTAAAGCATGAAGCATGAATTTTCAGTTACTAAGCAGGCATTGTGTAAACACGGTATATTTAAAATTTCATTTAATTTGAACCAGTAGTTTAAGAATTATAACTTGTCAATCTTTCGTAATTTTGTCACTCACTGACTGACTGACCGATCATCAAAAGTCTAAGGCACTTCTAGCAGACATAGAACCTTCAAATTTGGAATATAATTAGTGTTTAGTGTCTAAAGTAAGGGAAAATTCAAACATTTCATAATTTGTGTCTAGTTTTCTAGATAGACCAACTGCGTGAATAACTTTGTAATTCCATATAAATGTATAGGATTACAAAGTAACATCTGCAGTTAATGAATCATTGTACCCGTATTTAATGGAATAATAGTTGTAGATAGATATCTATATACATGAGGCATAACAGGAGGGGATATAGAGAGGGAAATGGTGTATTCAGCCCATGAAGCTGTACAACATTCCTCTAGAAAAACATGACGAAGAAAAACTTGCAAATAAATAGATTAAATAACTCGAAAATATCAATTACAATGAAAGAAAGAACATTAATAATCAAATCCGCAATATTTGTGATAAATTGATACCTACAAAAATAAGAAAAATCCATAAGACAGAGGCTTTAAGAAAAATCGTTAGTGATATTCTAGAAGTAAGAAGTACCGAAAAGGCAAAAAGTAGGACTCTACAAAAAGACGTGAGATCCCATCAAAAACATCCTGTAAAAAAATTCCAAGTCTCGCAGCTCAGGTTTTCTACCGCAAAAAGTTGTGAGATGCATGTAATACCAAGTCGATTAATTTATTTAGTCCTTAAGGGACCTTCTATATAAAGTTATTACGTTAGTTATTACCATATCAATATTAAAAATTCTTTACGTTTTAAATAAATAGATCGACTTGGCCAGCAGCATTATGTATAAATTGTACGATACATTATGTTTTCATGCGATGGCCAAGTCGATCCATTTATTTAAAACGTAAAGAACTTTTAATATTGATATGGTAATAACTAACGTAATAACTTTATATAGAAGGTCCCTTAAGGACTAAATAAATTAATCGACTTGGTATTACATGCATCTCACAACTTTTTGCGGTAGAAAACCTGAGCTGCGAGACTTGGAATTTTTTTACAGGATGTTTTTGATGGGATATTTGTCTTCTTATAATGCAATTAAAATATTTTTATGATATTACATTACAGTTACATTTCAATTGAATATTTGAAGCGCACGGATCAAAGTTGTTTGAGCCGATTGTATAGCGAGCCGACGCGACGCGGCAGCTCTACGCACACAGCTTTGGTCGCTTATGTGTGCGTGAAATTAACGAAGAAATACCTATAGTTGACTTTGCGAGCAAGGTGTATACGCTCTTAAGCGATAAGACCGCCATTTGTACTTTTTTTATGTTTTTAGTTTCTGAATATTGTATTTGTTTTTTATGTCATTACATTACAGAGAATGGGGCCAAGATGGATTATTTAATATAGAATTGGTTTAAATAAAACAAAAAATTTGGGTTTAGTTGGGCAATAAAAACACGATCAGCTATTATGAAGTTCCGATCGTGGTTGCTTTGGAAGTTAAGAGCTTCAATTGTCTAGCAAGATGAAGGAACCATCAAAAGCTGACTACAAAGGAAATACTTTTATTATTAGTTTTATTTCATAACTCCGACAATCAAGCAATGGTAAGTGATCAATAAATATGCACATAAACAACGCGCGGATCTTCCATATGTTGCCGGATCACCAAATTGGTTGGGGAGCGGGAAGGTAAAAGGAAACACCTTTTGATAGTTGCCTTAATAATAAAAGTCAGCTTTTATATTATAAGCTGGCAAAATTACATGCTATTAAACATTACGATTGCTTCAAACTTTAAAAGTTAAAACACCGCCTAATATTGGAACATTTACCTTGTGTGTATAGTATGCAAAAATTACCGCGATTTTTTTTTCAAACTACTCGTGTTTTGGTTAGTAAATATGTACGAAGAAACATGATTAATTTTTCAATTGTTAAATTAACATCGGTTTTAAACAAAATTGTATGGATAAATGTATTTTATCTTATATTTTAATCCATGAATATATCACTTGATATGTACTTAAATATACACAATTAAAATATAATTTATTTATTTATTTATTTAAATCTTTATTGTACACATAAAAAACAAATACAATATTCAGAAACTAAAAAAAAAAGAGTACAAATGGCGGTCTTATCGCTTAAAGCAATGTCTTACAGACAACCATGGGATGGATTTGAAGAGAAGGAGAAAGAGAGGGCAGTGTAAAATGAATAATTAAAAGAGAGGACACTAAATAATATTCATACTAACTAAAAAAAAAAACAAATTACATCATCATAACATACATACATACATACATAATAAATAGCATAAATACATACATTATATACAGGGTATATCAAGACTGCTACCGAAAACGAAGCCGGGTGGTAGTTTAAGCGACTTCAGACACAATGCAACAGAAAAAGTTGCAAAAATAAGCGACAATATTTTTTTGAAATTTTTTTCCTATTGCCATATTTTGGTGGTAAATAATTTTTTTCCTAAAATAATAGTGTATACCCTTTAATTTATAAATAATCTAAGATATAAGAGAGTTTAAATTATTATTTTAGCAAAAACTATGGATTTACCACCCAAAAATGACGATATTTAAAAAATCATAAAAAATAATTGTCGCGTTTCTATGCGAAAATTTTTGTTGCATTGTGTTTGTAGCCACTAAAACTACCACCCGGCTTCGTTTTCGGTAGCAGTCTTGAGATACCCGGTATATATATATAAATATAATACACACAAATTGTAAAATAATTTATTTAAATTTAAATATAATGTAATTTTTTTTCTGTATCAGCCCATATACGTCCCACTACAGGGCACGGGCCTCCTCTATAATCGACTACCGATTGAGTGTGGTTAGGCCATATAGTCCACCACGCTGGCCTAGTGCGGGTTGGCGGACTTACATACCTACCATAGAATTTTTATAAATCACTATGGTATGCAGGTTTCCTCACGATGTTTTCCTTCACCGTTTTTAGTGCGTGGTGATTGACTATCAATACACACATGACTCCGAAAAGTCAGAGGTGTGCCCTGGGATTCGAACCCGCGACCACCATGAACATGTTGGTAGTCGCGTCTAGTCCGTTTACCAACAATCAATCAATCAATAAATTTTTTTATTGCAATGAATAGCGAGACGAGCATGGTATTCGCCCGATGATAAGCGATACGACCGCTCATGGTCAGTAGCAAAACCAAAAAAAAAAACATGTATTACAAGGCGATGCTTGGCATTCCACTGCGCTCGCCATCCTGAGACATAAGATGTTAAGTCACAATGTGTCCAGTAGTTACTCTGGCTACAGTGTCCTTCAAATCAGCACATGACAATAAATTCACACTGCTGTATGGCGGAATAAATAGCAAATTTTAAATAACGAACCATGAAGGGTGAGTGTTGCTGTCATCTAGATTAAAACTTTTCTCCATAGTTAAAGGACCATACCTTATTAAAACATTAAGGATTACTTAAGCAAACTTATTATATACTATTAAAATATGAATGCAAAATATTAATTTATTGCATGTTGTGGCGGAGTTCCGGAAAGGTTGAAAATGACAACAACAAGTTAAGTTATCGACGAGATTTTTTATGGTTAAACAAAAATTACAAGGTTGTGGCTTAGGCTTTAGAGAGCAGCGAACCAGAGAGAACCAGCGGTGTGGATACAATTGGATACACTACAGACGTTAGCTTCAGCCGGGCGTTACTCAAATTACATTTATAAACACTGGACCTTATATAAGAACGTTTGTAACGAAACCATACCGCGATCTAATTCTACGGTGGCGCCATCTCTTAGTGAGCGGCGGTAAACTCCCGTTACAGTCTCCCCCTCTGTCTACGAAGACGACCCGACGAGGAAGACAGGAAAATTCTTCGTACGTGTTCTAAAGAGGCCAGATTGGTGTGCTTCGCAGTTAAGTGGGTTGTTTGCGAGGGCGTCCTCTCTTGCGAATGACTTGTACAGGTGTTGGTAATTTGCCAGAATCTTGTTGTCGGTATAATTGTAGCGCGGAGGCATGATATATGCCCACGGGTACATCAGGAGAATCTGGACATGCTATTTCGTAGGAGCATGGCCCATGCTTTCTCTTGACTACATAGGGTCCATCTCTACGGGGTCCAAGTTTAGCACAATACCCTTGGGTGGATTTACTGAGCAGGTGGACGTCAACCATAACGAGACTCCCCGGTTGATAATTTGGGCTGGATTGGCGTTTCTTATCAACATACACTTTCCTTTTCTCCTCGTTCCATTCTTGTACTTCCATTGCTCTCTTCATTGTTTCAGACATGATTAGTAATTTAGGAGTAATTTCCGAGACAAAGTTTTCATCTTGTATAATAGATCTCAAATCATGCTGAACGTCATCTGGGGTACGTAATTCACGGCCAAAAGTTAAGTATGCTGGAGTATATCCAGACGCTGTTGATTTTACCTTATTCATGGCAAAACGTATAGTCAGTAACTTGTCTGCCCAGGTTCTATGATCGTCATCTACATATATGGCTAGCTGGGTTTTCAGGTCTCGATTCCTTCTCTCTACTGGATTCGTCTCCGGGTGATAAACGGGGGTAAATCCGTGGCTTATTCCCAAACAATAAGTTAATTGCTGTAGGACGTTACTCACAAATTGAGTACCATTATCGCTTATGAATCTGCGAGGAGTACCAAATCTCAAAATTATCTCATTTAGTAACACTTTGGCACATTCTTCAGCAGTGGCTCTTTCTAGAGCAAATAACTCAACCCATCTTGTTGCAACATCTTCTATAATGAATATCCAAGTCTCATTCCTTTCCGTTCGAGGTAGTGGTCCAAATAAGTCAAAGGTGATCACCTCGAATCTCGCATTCATAGCTGTTGTTTGCAGTAAGCCAGTGGGCTTTCGATTCAATATCTTATACCTTTGACATTGAATACAGTTCCTAACATAGTTTTCAATTTGAACTCGCATCTTTTTCCATGTATAACGCTGTGCGATGCGTTCAACAGTTTTTTCTGCACCATAGTGTCCAGCAGTAACATCGTCATGGTACGTCTCAATAACCTTTGCCTGTTCTTGCTCGGGCACCACTAACTGAAATTCATCGCTTTCTGTCTTGTTGTGATATCTATATAGAACTCCGTTACTTAGTATATAGCCTTTTCTGCTCCAATATATTGCCTTTTCTTCCTCATTTCCCTCTAACGCTTTAATAATATCCATTATGTAGGTATCTTTCATCTGTTCGTTTCTGATTTCCTTTGGGTCCTTTTTAGGCATATCAACCATAACACTGCAGACTTCACAGCCTTCATCATTGTCCGAATTACAGTTTGGTCGTGACAATGAGTCTGCGACTACATTGCTTTTTCCATTAATATATTTTATGTTGATATCATAAGGCTGTAACTGCAACGCCCATCTTGCAAGTCAACCAGTGGGTGACTTTAATGACATAAGCCATTTTAGAGCCTGGTGATCTGTGAGGACCGTCACGGTCGATCCTTCGAGATATCCTCTGAATTTATTGACAGCCCAGACCACCGCAAGCGCCTCTCGTTCAGTGGTGGAGTAATTCCTCTCAGCTGGCTTTAATAATCGGCTAGCATATTCGACTGGATGTTCTCGTTCTTTCTCCCCCTGCACCAAAACAGCTCCGATGGCGTAAGAGCTCGCGTCCGTTTTTAGGACAAAAGGCTGCGTGTCATCTGCTTGAGCCAAGACTGGGGCGGTCACAAGCAGGTGTCGCAGGGTATCAAATGCAGTTTGTTGTTCTTCCTGCCATGTCCAAGAAATTCCCTTTCTTGTAAGTCTAGTAAGAGGCTCAGACACTTTTGCGAAGTTAGGCATAAAACGACGGTACCAGGAGCACATTTGAAGAAACGAGAGTAAATGTTTTAGATTCTTAGGCACGGCCATATTAGTTATTGCACTAACTTTTTCAGGGTCCATTTCCAGACCATTCGGAGTAATATAATGTCCTAAGTACTTTACTCGAGAACAGCAGAATTTGCATTTTTCTTTATTTGCCACAAGATTATATTCTTTCAGGCGGTGGAAGACTTCCTGCAGATCTTTCATGTGCTGTTCAAAAGTTGGAGATAGCACAATTAGATCATCTAGGTAGACCAACAATTTTATATGGTTCAGTGTAACGCGAAACCCATCCATCAAACGCTGAAAAGTTGCTGGTGCGTTCCGAAGACCGAATGGCATTCGCAGGAACTTATATATACCGAAGGGAGTGATAAAGGCTGTTTTGAGTTGATCTTCATTTTTCACCTTGATTTGCCAATATCCCGCACGGAGGTCGATAGTCGTCATATATGGTGTACGCTTAGCGTCATGGAGAATATTATCGATCCGAGGTAGTGGATATTTGTCTGGCGTGGTTACAGCATTTAGCTGTCGGTAGTCGATGCATACTCTGACCTCACCATCCTTTTTAGGTACTAATACTACTGGAGCTGACCAAGGAGATATGGTCGGTTCTATTATGCCCTCGTGAAGCATTTTGTCTACTTCCTTTCGTAGAATCTTCTCCTTAGTAGGCGATAACCTATAAGGTGGAACAGCAACAGGGCTATGATTCCCAGTGTCTATATGATGCTCTATGTGGGTTGTTGGCTTTCCATTGGACACAAATTGGGCTTCATTTCGTTTCAAAAGCTCATTAAGCAATTTCTCCTCATTGGAATTTAGAGGCGTTACGTTTACACTCAATATTTCCGTAGATGGAAACTGATTGGCCGATTCAGGTGAGAGTTCAATCTCTGCTTCCTCTATGGCTCGCTCTGCATCCCGGTATAACGCATCTATAACTGGTGAATAACCATCAAAGAGCGTCTTTGCTTTTTTATGAGGAGGAGTGGAAACATCCAAAGGTATGAGTGGTCCATATGGTCGATGAAGGCTCATTTCCGTAGCAGACGCTTCGGGTAAGTCCGGATAGCATTCTGTGTGCAGAAGTGGGGAAAGAGCAACAGTACTTTCACTAAATGTGGTAAAGTTTTCATCATACAATTCGTAGATATCTTTATCATTATCTACGAAATGCCATGTGAATTGGGGCAGATTTAATATCATCCCAACGTCTTGTATAAATCCAATGCCCAGTAATGTACGATTATTGCGAGCTTCTGGCAAGACTAAAAACTTTGTTAAAATAGTGCGGTTGCAGAGTGTTACTGGGACTTCCGTAGTTAACACGTGTTGTTTCCTCTTGAGTCCATCCGCTAAGGTGATAAAAGCAGTTTCTTGATCAAATTTGAACCCTTTTTGTCTTAGCAGAGAATACAGACTATAGGATGCCACACTGGATTTAGCACAAGTATCGACAAATGCAACTCCTTGGATACCTGCGATGTCAACGAAAACAATTGGTCTAGCGCGCGCGTCGATCTTTACATTAAGTGCGCAGAACCCGATATCAGTTGAGGTGGATGGTAGCCTCTTAGATTTATGGCAGTTTGGGCAATTGCTGCGGACGACCCCAGGCGCTCCACAACCATAACACGAAAATTTTGGTGCTACTGTTGTTGGTGCGGATGTCATACCTCTAACTTCTTTGCCTTCAAGATAGGTTTCTTCCTTCTTCTTTTTCTTGAAGCACTGCTCCACGCTGTGTCCCACCATTCGACAAAACTTGCACCTATTTTTCTTTTGATTTTTCTTGAGAGTAATTTGCTGTTCTGTTGTCGGTTGCTCGTTGGACAGAAAACCTTTGTGTCCTCTTTCAGACAAATTTCGCTCTACACCGCGAGCCGCTTTAAGTAGTTCGTCAAATGTATTGACTGAATCTCTAGGAATCTTTTCCCGAATGTCGATATTTAATTGACCGAACAACATATCGATTTGTTGGGTTTCGCTAGGCTCCGGTTTAGGGAGTTGGGCAAACAAAAACCGCTTTCTTGCAATATACTCCTCCGTTAAAGCATTTGGTTCTTGTTTATCTGACATGATCTCCTGGTATAATATATACGCTGGTTTCTTCGGTGCGAATGCGTCCTGGAGACGGTTTTCGAACTCGTTCCAAGATGTGACACTATCTTTTATACCTTGCCACCATATTCCAGCTTCCTTCTGTAGAAGCAAGGGTAGTCCCGTTAGCGCTTCTGAATCGCTTATTTTCTTGATGCGTTTAAACACAGTCACTGATGCCAGAAAGGTTTCCACTGATTCTGCAGATCTCGTGCCATCAAAATAGCTCGTACACGAGGCAAGCGAGCTGCTGCCTTTGCTGCTAATGGCCGTTATTAGTTGCTGGAATTGGTCTTCTGTGAATGATACTGCCATATTTGTTGGAGTTTTGCAAGTTGATCGTGGAATGCGTCGCCTTGTAACAGATTTTTCACTACTGTCGTCACTTTCTTCCTTCATCGGTTGCTTCATGCGGTTCGAGCAGAGGGTCCGTGTGTAGGGGCCACGAGTTGGGCGTCAAGTTGTGGCGGAGTTCCGGAAAGGTTGAAAATGACAACAAGTTAAGTTATCGACGAGATTTTTTATGGTTAAACAAAAATTACAAGGTTGTGGCTTAGGCTTTAGAGAGCAGCGAACCAGAGAGAACCAGCGGTGTGGATACAATTGGATGCACTACAGACGTTAGCTTCAGCCGGGCGTTACTCAAATTACATTTATAAACACTGGACCTTATATAAGAACGTTTGTAACGAAACCATACCGCGATCTAATTCTACGGTGGCGCCATCTCTTAGTGAGCGGCGGTAAACTCCCGTTACAATGTGCCATATTTGAGAATATATAAACAAATAAATATACCCAACAGTCACATAAATAGTCTTGCCCCACACTAAGATCGGGTCTTGTATCGTGGGTATCAGAAACGAGAGACTTTCCGGTGTCACATACACTCAGACCCGAGAGAAATATTTGTGGGCCGCACAAACATTTCTCTCGGTGCGGGGATCGAACCCGCGGCCCGTCGTTTCACAGGCTGCGTCTAACCAACTGCGCCACGGAGGCTGTCATGTTTATAAACACCTATCGTATCTTGGAACAGGTGTTTAATAATATCATCTGTTTGCCGTAATATCCAGTGCTTCTCAATTTTAAACCTTCGCTTTTATATTTTACTAGTGACTCGGTATCGCGCGAATGCAAATCTGGGGGCACGGCAGAGCCCCCTCCAAGTCGAGCTAAAAAGCGGCACAGTCGTACCATCCTTTTCTCGAAGCATTTCAGACCATTTTCAACCCCCCATAACTTCGTTGTGGTTAAAGCAAGAAGCCTGAATTTTACTTTTTTCCTTAAGGAAAAAAGTAGGACTCTACAAAAAGACGTGAGATCCCATCAAAAACATCCTGTAAAAAATTCCAAGTCTCGCAGCTCAGTTTTTCTACTGCAATAAGTTGTGAGATGCATGTAATACCAAGTCGATTAATTTATTTAGTCCTTGCTTAAGGAACCTTCTGTATAAAGTTATTACGTAAGTGATTATCATATAAATATTAAAAATTCTTTACGTTTTAAATAAATAGATCGACTTGGCCAGTAGCCTTATGTGTAAATTGTACGATGTACATTATATTTTCATGCGATTGCCAAGTCGATCTATTTATTTACAACGTAAAGAATTTAGAAAGATAAGTAGAAAAACTAAGCTGCGAGACTTGGATTTTTTTTACAGGATGTTTTTGATGGGATACTTTTAACGGAAAGTTTGTTGGGAAATATTAATGTTCCTCTTATTGATCAAAAGCCTATAGCTTTCCTCGATAAATAGGCTGTCTATAACGAAATTAAATTTTCAATTCGAAATAGATAAGTAGTTTCCAAGATTAGCGCGTTCTTACAAACAAACCTTTCATATATATCCTACTTAAATAAATGCGAAAGTTTGTGTGCTTGTCACCTCTTCACGCTAAAACCGCTGGACCAATGCACGTAATGCAAGCAGTTTAAATACACACATGTTGTGTTTCGGATTGAAGGATATTGTAGCCAGAGTAACTACTGGACATATTGAGACTTAACATCTTATGTCTCAGGATGGCGAGCACAGTGGAATGCCAAACATTGCTTTGTAATTCAAGGTGTTGTTTGGTTTTCCTCTTCATGAGCGGTCGTATCGCTTACCATCAGGCGAACGGCATGCTGGTCTTGCCATTCACTGCACTAAAAAAAACACAAAATTGATGAAATTTGGTACAAAGATAGCTGACACCCTAGTTTAACACAAAGGCTACTTTTTATTCCAAGAAAAAGTAATGTTCCCCTGGGATGATAATGATAAATAAATTCTATACTCTTTCAAACTGAAATTAATGTAATGAGAAGCTATGATATTGTATCGCCTATGTTTTATGCGATAATGTAGGAAGCTATTGGTAAAAGAGTATTTTAAATTGGTCCAGTAGTTACAAAGCAATTCCATGCAAACAAACAACCAAATATTTCATCTTTATATTTTTTTTTAAGTCTTCGTCTTGACTCATCTTGTGAGGTGAGTAATCAAACGCCGTTTTCACAGATAAACACAATTTATTGGTACTTTGTCACTGCACAATTATGACGTAACTATTGTAGAGTTTGCCGACGAGACTTCGAATGCCCTGTAGTGCGTCTGCGCGCTCCTTATATTGGTACGCTCCTCCTACATTATTTCAAACTTTAAAACTTACTAAAAATCAATATAATCAAATAAATCTATTATTTATTTTTACAATAAGAAGCTTAAATCATATTTAAATAATTATTACAATTCGTAAATTTTCCAATCTCTCCGACATATTCGTTTAGATAGATATTATCATCTTGACAGCTTCCGTAGCGCAGTTGGATAGACGCCGGCTACGATACGAGGGGCCGCGGGTTCGTACCCCGCACCGAAAGAAATATTATATTAAACACAGGTATTTGTTTCGGGTCTACTTGTTTGTGAGACCTAAGTCTCTCGTAGTTCCTGATACACGACACAAGACTCGATCTTAGTGTGGGGTCAGGGCTATGTAACTGTTTGGTGTATGAATTATTTATTATTTTTTCTATACAGGGTACATCCATGAAGTCAGAGGGTAGATTTAGTAACTTCAATTCAACTGTTATTAATATTTTGACAACAGCGTGACAAAAATTCATTTGCACGCCAAAACACCGTGGGCTATCCACAGCGTTTTATTGAGAACCTCTGTCTTTAATTCCGGTACGAATTGTCTTCTAAGTTAAAAGATCCAGTAAAGAGATCATGTGTGGTTTTTCATTCTTCAAATACAATGATTTTTTCACTTCTTTGCTTTAGTGGTGAATGAAAACATCTTGAGGAAACTTGTGTACCTGAGGAGTCTTCACAAGGATTTTAAAGGTATGTAAAGATTAACTTAATTAGTAAAATCGGGTATAATACTATAGCGTTTTGTAAGAATTTCTATGGTAAAGTCTGCCAATACGTACTAGGCCAGCGTGGTGGATTAAGGCCTAATACCCCTCAATCGTACTGTCGATTGTGGAGGAGGCCCGTGCCCTGCAGTGGGACGTATATGAGAGGCTTTATTACCGATTGTCGACGTAGTTTACAGTAACGTGACAGGTTGATAAATATCTTTGTTTACATATTTTTTTAATTTTATTTAAAGGAGAATGGACGAACTAGTGTCGGTGCGAAGATTTTTGTCCCTCGATGAAGCCTACTTTTTTGTGTCCAAAACTATATTCCTTCTCAATCAATATAAACATAATTGGGACCGAAGCCTGGTATTCTTGGAGAAAGTAACTTGAAGTCTGATAAAAAAAAAAATTTGCCTTCAGCTCTGTGAACAAAATGTAAAATGTGATAATAGCCTTTATTTTATAAAAATCTGACACCCGGGATAAAACAGGAAAACGTTTAAGAACGAATCATTAAAATGCTATAATACATTTTAAGCAGTATCGGAATCAGGATTTACGATATTTTTTGCCGATACTATTTGTTATTATTATTCTTATATATTTATATATTAAAACACAAAGATAAAAACCAAAAATCATTTTTTTTTATCAGCCCATTTACGTCCCACTGCAGGGACGGGCCTACTCTATAATCGAGAATACGATTGAGAGTGGTTAGGCCATATAGTCCACCACGCTGGCCTAATGCGGGTTGGTAAAAAACATATATGTCCCACGAAACCGCGCTTCGGTTTGACCGTGGAGTGGGTGAGTCTCATTACACAAATGTACAAAACATTTGCATTAGACATAACACTTTTGAAGTTAACATTTAAACAAAAATAAACAAAGTATAAAATATAAACAGGATATAACTTTAAACAATAATATCTAACAAAAATATTACTTCTAAAAATTTAAGCAGAAAACAAAACATCACTTCTAATATGAATGGGTTTATATAATCATAGGGACTATCTACAGGGTATCTCAAGACTGCTACCGAAACGAAGCCGGGTGGTAGTTTTAGTGGCTACTAACACAATGCAATTAAAAATTTCGCATAGAAACGCGACAATTATTTTTTATGATTTTTTAAATATCGTCATTTTGGGGTGGTAAATCCATAGTTTTAGCTAAAATAATAATTTAAACTATTTTATACCTTAGATTATTTATAAATAAAAGGGTATACACTATTATTTTAGGAAAAAATGTATTTACCACCCAAATATAGCCATAGGAAAAAAATAACAAAAAAAAATTGTCGCTTTTTTTTAAACTTTTTCTGTTGCATTGTGTCTGAAGTCGCTTAAACTACCACCCGGCTTCGTTTTCGGTAGCAGTCTAGATATACCCTGTATAAAGTAAAAGCAATTCTAAAAATTAATCAACATCCCTGTTATCTATACACATAAATAAAATTGAAGTGTCTGTTTTAAAAGTGAAAAGAAAAAAAAATGTCCAACTACATATCGTTACATACACGATACCTGTGCCGAAAATGATATTTTAAATTTTTTTGTCTGTCTGTCTGTCTGTTTCTTCCGGCTAATGTCTGAAATGGCTGGACCGATTTTGACGGGACTTTTTTTGTCAGGTAGCTGATATAACAAGGAGTAACTTAGGCTACATTTATTTTAGAAAAGTTCTTTTAGTATTTTAGAAAAAATCATTTTTTGTTAATTTCCACGCGGACGAAGTCGCGGGCACAGCTAGTGAATAGTAAAACTTAATAAACATTTTATCTTAACATGATTAAACTAATTTGCATTCAAGTAAGTGGTTCATTAATGTTTTTTTATGAATAATGGATATATCTATCTTTTAAGTTTTCCTCCTGCACCCGGGCGAAGCTGGGCCAAGCCTTTAGTATAGAATATATTTGGCATATTATTTATATTACTCTTGGCATTGTTTCAAAACAAATTAAAACAAGGTTGCTGATAATTTCTTTTATTTTGACACATTTCTACTATCTCCGAGTCTATATATAACAATTAATATGTATCAGTACTAATATGCAGCTGAAAAGTTTGTTTGTACGCGCTTATCTCAGTAACAACTTGTGCGAATTGAAAAGTTATTTTAGTGTTGGATAGGCCATTTATTAAGGAAGGCTATAAGGTTCTTTTTCTCCTGGGAAATATATAGAATTTTATCCCGGAGAAGCTTTTTCTCACGGGCGAAACCACGAACTATACTTATTTGATATATACATAAGTGTAGTTATTGTAATGGTTATTATACATTAATTTAAATTCTCTTTATCAGTCCATATACGTCCCATTGCAGGGCACGTGCCTCCTCCACAATGAAGGGTACGATTGAGAGTGGTTAGGCTAGTGTGGGACTTTAGATGCATAAAATTGTCATCGCTACTTGTATAATTAAAATAAATGCAAATTAAGAGTACCAATAAGCTTCCTAATAAGTTTAAGATATTGCATTTTTTTGCGAATGCGTAAATGGGTAGAAAATTGATTTAGTATTTAGTATTCATATATATAATATATATATTTTTTGTATTTTTTTCCCATGGTCATATTTGGATGGTAAATTCATTTTTTTCCTAAAATAATAGTGTAGACCCTTTTATTTATATAAGGTATAAAAGAGTTTAAATTATTATATTAGCAAAAACTATGGACTTATCACCCAAAACTGACGATATTTAAAAAATCATAAAAATATTTGTCGCGTTTCTTTGCGAAATGTTTATGTGCATTGTGTTTGTAGTCATTAAAACTACCACTCGGCTTCGTTTTCGGTAGCAGTCTTGAGATACCCGGTATATATATTTTGTTACTGTGGTTATTTTATGTCTAATGTTGATGCATGTAAGTTATGATATTTATATATGTATGTCTATGTATATATATTTATTTATATATTCATTAGGTTTATATACTTATAAATACATGTCCATTTAACCATTCGTACACCTCATGGTACCCCAAAACCGTCGTTCCATCTAATCCATCCCATGGTTGTCTGTAAGAGATCGCCTCGAGCGATAAGACCGCCTTTTATACATTATTTTTTTAATTTTTTTTTCTATATTAGTTTTAGGTGTACAATAACTTTTTAAATAAATAAATAACATCTAATCATAATCTAATAGCAAGTATTTTGAGAATTTAATTCAGTTTGTGACTGATATGGCGATAGGCTCGCCCCCTATTTCCTGACAGTACCCTTGCCTACCTCTTTTGGGAAAAAGACGAGAGTTTATGTATGTTTAAGAATTGCTTATTATTATTTTAAAATATTCGATTGTGTAATCCCAATAGCATAACTAATAAAAACAAATTGAAAACAAAAACATTAATATTTGTTTACCTAGCTACACGATAATTTTGACAACCGTGCAAATTGAATGCTTGAATGCTTACTTATCTGGGACAATATCTGACATGGCGATTTTATGCATTTCTGTAAATGTAAACATTAAAATGCGTTTTAAAATATTGCACTATTGAAACGTTATTTCAAAATATGTTAAAAATTGCACTTTTGTTGCATTGGTCCTGCAGACGCAAACAGGTGACCTGATGGTAAGTGATCATAGCATATAAACGTCCACAACGCGCGGATAATAGATGTGTGGCTGGACCATCCTATCGAGAGGAGAGCGGGAAATATAATATACATTTTTTTTATTTTTTTTTATACTGGCCTGGCATAGTGGCGTCATTGCACCTGATGGAAAGTGCCAATGCCGCCCAGGCAAAGTATCCATTGGCATCGGACGGCAGTCCCATGCCAATGGAAACAATTATGCCGGCCTGCTAAGGTGCCTCTTCACACCGCGGCGGAAGGACCCAGGATTGTAGGAAGGAGGGAACACGTGCGCCGGCAAACAATTCCACAGCCTGACGGTGCGGCACAAAAACGAATTTGAGAACCGTTTGGTTCGCGCCGGGATGGTGTGGACCGTCAAGCTATGGCTTCGCAAGCCAGCACGCGTGGTTCTGGTTAGGAATGGAGAGGAGGGGAGCAAGTTGAACAATTCTTCAGAGCACTCACCGTGATACAGGCGGTAGAACACGCTTAGAGAGGCGACATCTCTCCGGAGTTGTAGCGACTCTAAGTTGCTCGTAACGTCTGCATCATTCACAATGCGGATGGCCGCCGCTGCAATCCATCCAAGGCATCGAGCAGGTACTGGGCGGATCCATCCCAGAGGTGCGAGCAGTACTCCATACCCGGCCGGACCTGCGCTTTATATAAGCGACAAAGCTGACCAGGCGTGAAAAACCGACGCACCCTGTTCAGGACTCCAACCCTGCGTGATGTGGCAGATATTATTTATTTATTTAAATGCTTTATATACAAAGTATAAAGGCGGACTTAATGCCTGAGGCATTCTCTCCCAGTCAACCTTTGGGTGGTGCAGAGAAATCAAAGTAGGCGCATCTCTAAATAATAATAAAATAAAAATTCCGGTGTAAACTAATATCAGAAGAATATATTATATATACATAAATTAATATGATTATAGTCTGTATATTATATAAATAAATAAAAATACATACATAAATATACAAAATTACATATATTTTATACTTATAGATACATATACTACATAAAACATACTAAGATTATTCTGCCAATTTATCAATTAAATGTTGTCGGACTTTCGCTTTAAATGTCATACGAGTACTAGACGACCTGATTTCGAGGGGGAGTGCATTCCACAGAAGAATTGACTGAATGAAGAAAGAAGAATGTATGAAATTAGAGGTGTGGGAAGGACACTGCAGAAGGAGATAATTAAGTGAGCGAAGATTCCTATTATGGTTACTCCCTAAGTAATTAAATTGAGACGACAAATAAGAAGGAGAAGCAGGGGACATAAGAATGGAAAAAAGAGTTGTAAGGGCGTGTAAAGAACGACGTTGACGTATTGGTAACCATTTTAACTGTGAGCGGAAAGAAGAAATATGATCATATTTTCGGAGATTAAAAATGAATCGAATGCAGTTATTAAGAAGCCGGTCGAGTTTATTGAGGTGTTCTGCATCCAGATCAAAATAGCACACATCACCATAGTCGATTAAAGGAAATATCAAGGTTTGCACAAGCATTGTCTTGGTTTTCACAGGAAGGAAGTTCTTCAAGCGATAAAGAACACGTAGAGTACCCGTAACCTTCTGGCAAACTGCATTAACTTGAGCACGCCAGTTCAGAGAGGAATCGATCAGTATGCCTAGGTCTTTTACTGCAGAGCTCCATTCAATTACTGTGCCATTATAAGTAAGAGGAGGGATAAGTGAAGTGTCCAACCTACTCAACATCCTTGGACTACCTACAATTATTGCCTGACATTTACTTGGGTTGACCGCCAGACCAAAACTGTCGGCCCACTGTTTTATACGGGCTAAGTCTTCGTTAACTTTGTCTATGGCTTCAGTAACAGAGTCAATCCCCGCCTGCGAGTAGATCTGCAAGTCATCGGCATACAGATGATACGCACATTGAAGATGTTGTGTTATAAGATTAATAAAGATAGAAAACAACAAGGGAGAAAGTATACCGCCTTGAGGAACACCAGAGTGAAGGTCACGCCATTTCGATGAAGTGTCATCGCGACGTACCGACTGCTGACGCCCCTGAAGATAGGATAAGAACCAATTCAGTGCCTCGGACGAGATCCCAATGTAGGAGAGGATAGATAAAAGGATATCGTGACTGACGGTATTGAAAGCATTTGTAAAGTCCACTAGAGCCAACACAGTGACTTTGGAGTTCTCCATGCCTTTTCTAATATCGCCAGTCACTTTGAGGAGAGCAGAGGTAGTGCTGTGTCCAGGTCTGAATCCAGACTGTAGAGGATTTAATAAGTTATTAAGATTAACAAACCTGGACAGCTGCTTGTATACACAAGCCTCAAGCACCTTGGACATAAAGGGTAGTATGGATATAGGACGGAAGTGGTTGGCAGTGGAGGGATTAGGAATTTTAGGAAGGGGTATGACATAAGCTTTCCGCCACGAAGACGGATATACACCAGTGTCGAGGGAAGCATTAATTACATGGGTAATGGTAGGGAGGAGTAGGTCGAGTAAAGGAAGAATCATGCGACGGCTGATGTTGTCGCAGCCCATGCAATTGGATTTAATGGAAAGGATAATCTTTCGAATCTCGCCGGGAGCAACTGAAGAAAATGAAAAGGGATCAATATTTGGACGAGGAAGGGAATTAAGGAATGCAAGGGTACATAACTTAGTTTGATGATCAAGTGGAGTAATGTTCGTGAAGTGAAGATTGATATCATCCAAACTGATTGTACTCGGGAGTTCAAAATGTTTTCCCTTACCAATACCTATCGTTCTAAGGAATGTCCAGATATTGGAAGGGGTGGAAATGGAAATATTATCGAGAATATGTCGGCGTTTTGCATTACGTATCATCTGATTGCAACGATTTCTTGCAGTTTTAAATAAGCACCAATTAGCATCTGACCGATCCCTCTTGAATTTACGAAAGGCACGGTCCCTACGCCTCATCGCCATCCGAATAACACTAGTCAACCAAGGAGCTGGAGGGCGTTTCAACTTTATGTGTCTAATGGGAGCATGAACATCGTAAAGTGCAAGCACATTTTTACTGAAGATCGAGATCTTTTCGTCCACTGTAGACGCCGAAGTCAGGTTCTGCCAGTCCAGATTCTCGGCATCCCTACGCAATTTGTCCAAATTCATGCGACCAAAACAACGCCTGCGCAAAACCTTGGGCGGGGGCTTATTGGGTTTTAAGGCGTAGGACAGGAACAGGAGGTCATGGCGAGAGAATCCAGGAGCCAGATACTGGCCAAAACAGGATACAAGGGAAGGATCAGAAACAAGGATGAGGTCAAGCCAGGTGTCGTCTCCACCGGCATTATGGTGAGTGGGTTGAAGGGGTAGGACGCACAGGCTAACGGAATTAAGGATGTCAAGGAGCTTACGGGTACGACAGGAACTTTGGGCAAGGATATTGGTATTAAAGTCTCCCATGATGATATGATGTGCGTATTCCGATCCTAAAGATTCCAGAATCGATTCGAGACTGGAGAAGTAGTCTAAAGAAGGAGGACAGTAAACGACGCCAATTAAGGTTTTCACTCCCCTGACCCAAACCTCGAGGAAGAGATACTCTGCCGGCGCCGAGTCAATAGAGGAAGCTACAATGCTATATTTAAAATTAGAGCGTAGATAAACAGCTACACCACCTCCCCTCATATTGACCCGGTCATTCCTGATAAGAATAAATCCGGGAAGGGGATAAGCGGTAGAAGCTAACTGAGGTTTGAGCCAGCTCTCAGAAATCAGGACGCAATGCACGTTGGCATCAGCGAAAGTATCCGAGAGGTCACTAAAATGACTTGGTAAACTTTGTGCGTTAATGTGACAGATATTAAATGTGTCAAGTTGACAAGAAAATTTTTGTCGCACCAAGTCACCAAGCCCATCATGTAACGAGGAAAAACTGTCGTCACTGGTCGTAGAAGCAGAATCAGTGGCAGTTATAAAAGAATCAGTATCAGAAGACATAATAATAATAATATATGAATATATGTAAATACGAATAAATAAATATACAATGTTAAAATGTAAATGAATAAATGTGGTGCAATAAATCAGTCTCAGCACCACCCGCTAGCCAATACACATACAAATTATTGTTATAACAAGTGTAGGTGTAGGCCAGCAGGTAGTGTATTTGGAGCTATATTGTCACATACAGAGCTGCTAACTTTAGTACAATGCACTTATGATGCGAAGAACTAAATGCACGCAAAGTATACCAAATAAATAGTGTATTACAATTTAAATTAAAAAATACGATACTATAAATACGTCTATCTTTTTTGACACCTACCGCCGAAAAAAAAGATATTACGCCCTCGATGTGATTCCTTGGATTGAGATCACAGCGGATATCCACACCGAGGATACGACAGCC
Organism: Hyles vespertilio; assembly: GCA_009982885.2. NCBI lineage: Eukaryota > Metazoa > Arthropoda > Insecta > Lepidoptera > Sphingidae > Hyles > Hyles vespertilio. The sequence goes on from CM042832.1 coordinate 3,101,370, forward strand.
TCCGTGGCGCAGGCGGTTAGACGCCGCCTGTGAAACGAGAGGCCGCGGGTTCGATCCCCGCACCGAGAGAAATGTTTATGCGGCCCACAAATATTTCTCTCGGGTCTGGGTGTTTGTGAGACCGAAAAGTCTCTCGTAGTTCCTGATACCCACGACACAAGACTCGATCTTAATGTGGGGTCAGGACTATGTATGTGACTGTTGGGTGTTATTATTTATTATTATTTATTGAACTCAACCATATTCCTGGAACCCCATGTAGAAATGAGATCCAAGGTCCGGTTGAGCTCAATGACAAGATCTTCGCGTCCCTTCACAGTTTCGACACGGCAACCTGGAGGCCCGCAGTGGTATCGCCCATGAACCGTGCTGTCATCTGACAACATGTCATTGATATGCAGAATAAACAAGGTGGGCGACAGCACCGAGCCCTGAGGAACTCCGGCATTTACCAACATGAGTGCCGAAGCGTGTCCGTCAACGACTACACGTATTCTACGCCCATGCAGAAAGCCGGAAATCCACGAACACAGGTTGCCGGGTAGACCGTATGCCGGAAGCTTGGACAGGAGACCACGGTGCCAGACCCTATCAAACGCCTTGGCAATGTCGAGGCTCACAGCAAGAGCCTCGCCACGCCGGTCAATCGCCTCACCCCAGCGATGCAGGACAAACGCTAGAAGATCACCCGTCCATCGATTATGACGGAAACCGTATTGCCGGTCACTGATCAACGAGTGATCCTCCAGGTAGCGGACCAATTGAGCGTTTATGATCCGCTCCATGACCTTACACATCACTGAGGTGATGAGCGATAGGGCGGTAATTGGTAGGGTCCGACCGATCACCCTTTTTGGGGATCGCTTGCACATTGGCCTCCCTCCAAGATTCCGGCACAACACCTGTGCGGTAGGACGCTCGGTAGAGGCGAGTCAGTGCTGGAGACAACTCGGCTGCACAAGCCCTCAAAACCACCGCTGGTATCCTATCCGGACCACTGGCTTTCCGTACATCGAGAGACCGTAACTCACGTCGCACATCACACTGCCTGATGCGAATATCTGCCATTGAGAAACCGCAATCAGGCAGCGTAGGCAGCGACTGGGAACCACGGTCCTCGAGGCGGGAATTAGCCGCAAAGAGATTTGCCAGCAAGGCAGCCTTCTCTTGCGGCTTGTGGGCCAGCGACCCTTCTGGGTACCTCAGCGGCGGCAACGTTGGACGGCAGAAGTTAGATTGAACGGCCCTGGCCAACCTCCAATAAGCACGACTGTTAGTTGGGTGATCGGCCAACGCACGCCCAATCCTGCTAACGCGCTGGGCATCCGCCCTAACGTAGGCCTTCTTGCAGGCCTTGGAGGCACGGTTGTAGGCTTCTTTGAGGGAACTGATATTCAGATCCTTCATGGCGCGACCCCTGATCCAAGCGCGATACGCCGCCTGTTTGTCACCGACAGCATCGGCGCATTCACGATTGAACCAGGAGCGTCCACGGCACTTACTGGCGATCTCAGAGGAAGGAATGTAATATTCCATTCCAAGTCTGATCTCGTCAGCAATAGCGTTGGCACTCGCTGAGGGATCTTTACCCTCAAAGCAGCGCTGCCTCCAAGAGATGGATGCGTAATATTCCCGCATACCATCCCAATCTGCCGACGAGTAATGCCAGACCCTTCGCCTCACCTGCACGGGACGTGGAGGTGATGCGACCGGTACTGACGACCCAACCAGGCAGTGATCGGAAGTGCCCAGAGGCGCACTAACGGTCACACGATACCCGGCTGGGTGACTCGCCAGCAGAAGGTCCAGCAGAGAAGGCGCATGACTCGCCACATCCGGGATCCTGGTGGGCTGGTTCACCAGTTGTGTCAAGTCATGAGTCAGAGCAAATGCATGGGCAGCTCTGCCAGCATGATCAGTCTTGGAGGAGCCCAGCCACAGTTCGTGATGAGCATTGAAATCCCCCAAGACCACCATTTCGGCCGACGGGAACTGCGCCTGCGCGTCATCAGCCGCCTGGCTAAGATACCTGAACAGCCGAGTCGTCTCATCGTCCCCGTTGTGAGACCTGTTAAGGCACACGTAGATGCGGCTCAAGGAACCTAGATCCACGTGCACCCACAGAGCGGAGAAGGAGGGGTCCTCCATGCAGTGCAAACGGCGACAGCAGATGTCCGACCGAACATACAAGCATACCCTGGCTTTAGGCTTGAAGTTTACTTCAAGCGAATAACCGGGATACAACAAGTAAGAATTATCGGTCGGACAACGAATCTGCGTCTCCGTTAGGAAGAGCAAAGCAGGCCGGCCGTCTCGAGATGATGGTGGACGGCATTGAGGTTCGTATGGAGTCCACGGATGTTAGTGAACTCCATAGTGAACGCGGTGGTGGGGTTAAGCACCGCTGAAGGTCCTGCTCTGTTTGGTTGCACTGTCATGGTAGATTAAGGATGGGATTGGTGAAGAGGCAACGAGGAGCTTAAGTTCGGGCACTAAGAAGGCCGAATGGGCACCGGCACGAAAGGGTCGGCAGGAAGCGAATTGATCCGCCGGACGGAAGGGCCCCCGTACCCTCCCGGGATGGGCCGCCGGGACCCCACTTCCGGTCACCAACCGGCACGACGGACCCACCCAAGATTATGCGCGGCATGGTGAGGCAGCCTCTCGAGGTGGTTAGCCCCGATTGGGCCCCTGTACTATACCGCGGGCGGCCAGCGGACAACCGTTTCTACGGGTCTCCCTGGCCGGCGGATCAACTTTCCTCCCTTCGACAGAGGACCGAAAATACCCACACGGTACAACCTCATGCCCGGACTCAAGACCCTCGAAGAAACCGGAAAACCACTGGCTGATCCCGGAACGCGATCCCCTTACGGAAATCACTATGGCGGTCTTTACGCCTCGTGGACGGTGGTAGCTACCCGGGCGGACACTGTCCTACCACCGACACCCACCACCACTAACTTAATAATAATAAAATAGTTTATTGAATCTTTTCTGAACCTAGGTAACAAACAAAACGATTTTTACTTAAACTAGAAGTGCCTAGGTTAAGATATGGCAATAATGAGAAACGGCTGGTGCTTATTGAAGGATACCCCTATACAAGAAGCACCAGAATAAGGATGGAAAGAGGAAAGGAACACTGGGGATTCGGCGCTTGATAAGCGAAGTACAGAAAGAAAATCAACCGACCTTAGTTTATTTGTCCCCAGTTGACACAATTGTTAATTATGTCTGATTACTGGTGATTTACTGGTGGTAGGTCTCTCATATGTGAGAGGCCGCCTGGGTGGTACCACCGCAATGTCTATTTCTCCCACCAAACAGTTTAAATGCACTGTTGTATTTCGGATTGTAGCTAAATACTGCACATATTGAGACTTAACATCTTACGTCTCATTATGACGAGCGCAGGAATGCCAAGCATTGCGTTGTAATTCATGATGTTTGATTTTGCTACTATCATGAGCGGTCGTATCGCTTACCATAAGGCGAAGGGTATGCTTGTCTTGCCATTCATAGCAATAAAAAAAATACACAGCGGTTAAGGAGTCATCATAGCCACGTGAGTTTTGTCGGGTCCTGTGTATATCCTGATACAATCAGGCAACATTGTATTGAGAGATGAACATCTTATTTTGATACTCTATCTGCATAGCTCTTATTATCATGTCATCATCACTAGCTTTTAGAGATAAATCATTATTTGAAGCGTGATAGCTTTCTGCTAGACGTGATCTAAGAAGCAATTCACACCACTGCTCAGACTTTTCAGAGTCATGTGTGTATTGATAGTCAATCACCACGCACTGTAACGGTGAAGGAAAATATCGCGAAGAAACCTGCATACCATAGCGCTCTTTAAGAGATAATATATTTTCTATGAATGGCGAGGCGAGCATACCTTTCGTCTGGTGTCAAGTGATACGACTACTCATGTATAGTAGCAATGCTTAATATTTCACTACGCTCGCCATCCTGAGACATAAGGTGTTAAATCTCAATACTGCTTTTTTTTGCTACATTTTACTACATACATTGCTACAATGTCCTTTTAACCGGAATATAACAGTGAAATTACACTGCTGTTTGTCAGGAGGAATAGATAATGCGGTGGTACCTACCCAGGCGCCTCACACATATAGGAGACCTACCACCAGTAAACATTAATAAATAGTTTTTCAATAGTTTATTTTGTTGTTCATTAAACTTGATGCAATCAAATTGTACAGGACTTAATACCATCTGCATTTTTATGCGTCAACCTTTGGGAGATAAAGAAATGCGAACAGAGATCGTCTATGGTATGTGAAATCCGACAATCCACACTAGGCCAGCGTGGACTGTGATTTAAACCCTTTCAAACGAACTATCGGTAGATGAGGCCCGTCAATATTGCAAGAAATATGTTGTCACACAAAAAACATTGGTTAGATTTTTTCCAATTCTTAAGCATGTTGTTTTTGCAACACTAAGGGATTGCGACTTTTGAGGGCTCGACAAATATATAATCAGATAGAGATATGAGAATAAAATAAATAACACCCAACAGTCATATACGTACATAGTCCTGACCCCACATTAAGATCGAGTCTTGTGTCGTAGGTATCAGGAACTATGAGAGACTTTTTGGTCTAACAAACACCCAGACCTGAAAGAATAATCAAGTTTGATTTTACATGCATACATTAACGCACGCCTTTTTCCAGAAGGGTAGGTATATATGCTACCAGGACACTTAGGTTTCCCCTTAAGTGTTCTGTCTCACGATGTGATAGGTGGCGAACCTATTGCCATATCGGGCACAAATTCCTGACTCCGGGCTGATGATGAATAGAAATATCCAATATCACTTTGACCCAGGATTCGAACCCAACCTCAGCTTCATAACCGTATCATAGCACAACTACGCCACCGAGGTATGATCTTACAATTATAATTGACATGTGTTGACCTGATTACTCAATCTAAGTGGGTCTTAACCGATTGTCTGCGGACCATTGTTAGTCCCTGAGAGCATCCCAAGAGATCCGAATAGCCATTCTGAAACCATCCGTAATATAATTTAATACAAGTTTTATTTATGCATATACAGGGTATATCAAGAGTGCTACCGAAAACGAAGCCGGGTGGTAGTTTTAGTGACTTCAGACACAATGCAACTCACATATTTGCAAAAAAAGTGACGATTTTTTTTTCTATCGTCGTATTTGGGTGGTAGATTATACATAGTTTTTTCTAAATATTCATAATTTATACTTAGTTTTAAACCCTTTTATTTTTAAAGACGCAATGGTACGCAAGGGTTTAAATTATTATTTTAGCGAAAACTATGGATATACCACCCAAACACGATGATATTTAAAATGTCACAAACAAAAATTTCTCCCGTTTTATTATAAAGTTTTAGTTTGTTTTTTGTTTCTAGTCACTAAAACTACCACCCGGCTTCGTTTTGTAGCAGTCTTCATATACCTACCCTGTATAGAAAAACTATTTATTTAGGTACATTTCGGTCCTGAATAAACATTTAACATACAAACAAACCAGTCAACTACTAGTGAAAAATCTAGTAAATACAAGGAATTTTTTTTTTCGCGGTCCGATTGGTCGATATTTTAAATTGATAGCCGGAGTGGACATTTTGGCTGCCATGCGGAATTTACATGCCATAGAAATTGTTACAATTCGCTATGGTATGCAGATTTCTTCACGATGTTTTCCTTCATCTTTATAGTGCATGGTGGTTGACTATCGATACACACATGACTCCGAAAAGTCAGAGGTGTGCCGTGGGATTCGAACCCGCGACTATCGTGAAGATGTAGGCAACTGCGTCTGGTCCTTTACCAACAGACGACTAATTATAAATGTAAGTAATAATAATAATTAATATACCCAAAAGTCGCATATTTTTGATCCTACATTAAACTAATTAAGTCTTTTATTGCGTTTAAAAAACTACGAGAGACATTTTAATCTCACAATCATTAATACCCGAAATAAATACCTGTAGATCACACAAATACTTCTTTCGTTGCGGGGATCGAACCCGCGGCCTCTCGTTTCACAGACGGCGTCTAACCGAGGCTGTCATAAAAAAATATTTGCAAAAATTTGTGTATTTGCACACTTGAATTAGATTTTCTTCATGACTGTACCACACGTGCGTCCACAAAAATATATGAAATTAACATAACAAATGTATTTACTCGTAAGTGCTTTGCGTCGAACAATTCATTCGCAATGTATGCCGCGCGCCGCTCTGCCGTGTGCTCGCGAGTTACTGAGAGTTACTGACGAAAGCATATCAGTGATAGTTACTGAGAGTTATTGACTAATTGTGTTGTGCTGTGTTTTTGCAATTAATTGTGAGTTTTTTTTTTAATTTTCTTTTATTTTTTAATATACATTGGTAATTTTGGTTACTAATTGGAGATTAACGAATAAATAAACGAAATATTTATATATTCCTAATTCCATAGACACTAGTCTTGTGGTGTGTCAGAAACTGAAAACTTTACTACTTTCAGACCCAAAACAAGTATTTGTTTAAGTTTTGTGTTATAGCATTGATTTTTTAATTACATAAATAAACTCACGCCTATTTCCAGAAGCGGTAGGCAGAGGTGCCAGGACACCCACATTTCGCTTTGAATGTTTCGTCCCACGATGTGATAGGTGGTGAGCCTATCGCCATATCGGGCACGAATTTCTGACTCTGAGCTGATAAGGAATAGAAAAATCCAATATCACTTTGCCCAACCCGGGATTCGAACCCGAGACCTTAGCTTTGAAACCATACCCTAGTACAACTAAGCTACCGAAGCTGTCAAAAACTAAATAATATACACTAATATTAATAATTCGTACTGTATTTCGCGTTTTTCTACAGATATTTACCTACTTAGTATCTAATATGATTCTAATGTTGTTTCCAAAGACTGATACCAAAAAAATATTATATCTTAAATAAGTTCCCGCGGTTTGTTTACGAATACCTATCTCAGAACTAACTGTTCTTATTTTAGAAACATATTTGCAATTAATGTTCTGTATCAGCCCATATACGTCCCACTGCAGGGCATGTGCCTACTCTACAATAGAGACTACGTTTGAGAATGGTTAGGCCATATTATAGTCCACCACGCTGGCCTAGTGCGGGTTGGCGGACTAAAATACCATAGAAATTCTGATAAATCACTATGGTATGGAAGTTTCCTCACGATGTTTTTCTTCATCGTTAAAGTACGTGGTGATTGACTATCAATACACACATGTTAGTGTACTATTAGTGATCATAAAATTTAGTGAATAATAGCCGGCTCTAAAGAATAATATTTTTCCTTTTCTACGTTTCACAATGTTCATACCGCGGAGAGAGCATTTGTGGAGAAATTAAATGATATGCATCACTAGATGTAGAAGAAATATGTGTCCAAACTTCATTAAATTTTTATCTAACAGAACTATTTATGGAAAATATATATTTTTCCCTACACAAAAAAGTAGATTTCATCGAGGCATAACAATCTTCACACCGACACTTAGTTTCATAGTAAAATGGGCATTCTCCTTTCGTTCGCTTTGTCTTCGTTATTAGTCGCAGCCCTTTGTAATAGGCGTCCCGCTAAGGAAGTCAAAATCCCGATTATTTAAACCTCCTGTCCCGAATTTTCACAAATTAAACTTGGCAACACTATTCTTAGCGAATTGCCGGACGCCCGCCTACAAGGTCAGATCGTCCGTCCAGAACGATCTGACTAAGGTTGCAGGAAGTCGCTGGATGCAGGCCGCTTCCAACAGGTCATTGTGGAGATCCTTGGGGGAGACCTATGTGCAGCAGTGGACTTCCTGTGGCTGAGATGATGATGATGATAATGATGAACACTATTCTGACCCCACGGGGTCAATTCTTTCTTGATTACACGTATATTGGTTTTATTGCAATGAATGACCAGACGAATATGCCATTCGCCTACTGCTAAGCAATATGACCGCTCATGAACAATAACAAAACCAAACACCATGCATTACAAAGCATGATTGAAATTCCCACGCTCGCCATCGTGAGAGATAAGATTTTAAGTCTCAATATAATCAGTCGTTACATTTGATACAATTTCCTTCAAAACGGAATACAAAAGTGCATTTACACTGTTGTTTGGCATTTTATGCAAATAAAGCAAATAAATAATTTCTGATTTCTTACCTCATCTATACATATAAATAAAATTGAAGTGTCTATTTGTAAAGTGAAAAAAAAAAATGTCCAACTACATATCGTTATATACACGATACCTATAACGAAAATGACCTTAGATTTTTTTTGTCTGTCTGTCTGTCAGTTTGTTCCGGCTAATCTATGAAATGGCTGGACCGATGTTGACGGGACTTTTTTTTGTCAGGTAGCTGATATAATAAGGAGTAACTTAGGTTACATTTATTTTTTAAAAAATCTTTTATTTTAGAAAAGTAAAATTTTTGTTAAATTTTTCTTTCTTTCTTTTTGACAGCCTCCGTGGCGCAGGCGGTTAGACGCCGCCTGTGAAACAAGAGGCCGCGGGTTCGATCCCCGCACCGAGAGAAATGTTTGTGCGGCCCACAAATATTTCTTTCGGGTCTGGGTGTTTGTGAGACCGAAAAGTCTCTCGTAGTTCCTGATACCCACGACACAAGACTCGATCTTAGTGTGGGGTCAGGACTATGTATGTGACTGTTGGGTGTTATTTATTTATTTATTTATTTATTTAATTCCACGCGGACGAAGTCGCGGGCACTGCTAGTTATTCATACATACATAAACTTACGCCTTTTTACCAGAAAGGGCAGGCAGAGGTGCCAGGACACCCACATTTCGCCTTGTATGTTCCGCCCCACGATGTGATAGGTGGCGAGCCTATCGCCATATCGGGCACAAATTCCTGACTCTGGGCTGTGTGGTTAGAAAAATCCAATATCACTTTGCCTAAAATGGTGAAGGAAAACATCGTGAGGAAACCTGCATACCATAGCGATTTATAAGAATTTCTATGGTATGTAAGTCCACCAACCCGCACTAGGCCAGCGTGGTGGACTATATAGCCTAACCACTCTCAATCGGTAGTCGATTGTAGAGGAGGCCCGTGCCCTGCAGTGGGACGTATATGGGCTGATACAGAATATCACTTTGCCCAACCCGGGATACGAACCCGAAACCTCAGCTTTGTAACCGTACCCTAGTACAACAACGCCACCGAGGCAGTCGACACAACAAGAGCTGGTCGAGTACAACTTCTTATTAATACAGTATTATGTATGATACAACTAGAGCTTATGCTCCACTACCCACTGGTCTCTGGAGCGCCGGATCACTTTCGTCGGAACACTGCGCGCTTTCCGCCATGTCCATATATTTATGTCAATGCGTAAAATGAATAAAAGATTTACTAGATTGACATATATCTCTAAAATTCAATATGAATAACAAAATAGGTAGGACAATATTTATGGAATATATAAAACGAACATATTGATGTCCAAAACTGGATTAATAAAAGTTACAAAACTGGATTAATAAAATTTACAAAATTGGATTAAAAATTATATTTTATAAATATATTTATTGATAAATACTAGTCATGTATAGAGAGCAAAATTATTTTACATATTGCTAGACATGATCTTACATAGTTGCATACTTATAAAGGACTTTTCATATTTTAGCGTAAACTTTACCGGGTATCTCAAGACTGCTACCGAAAACGAAGCCGGGTGGTAGTTTTAGTGACTACAAACACAATGCAACCAAAAATTTCGAAAAGAAACGCGACAATTATTTTTTATGATTTTTTAAATATCTTCATTTTTGGGTGGTAAATCCATAGTTTTTGCTAAAATAATAATTTAAACACTTTTATACCTCAGATTATTTATAAATACACTATTATTTTAGGAAAAAATGTATTTACCACCCAAATACGGTCATAAGAAAAAAATTACAAAAAAAAATTGTCGCTATTTTTTGCAACTTTTTCTGTCGCTTAAACTACCACCCGGTTCGTTTTCGGTAGCAGTCTTGATATACTCTGTATATAATCTTATAAAAAGTCATTTATCTAGTACGTAGTCCAATTAGGAATGGTGTGGCTTGCTGAATAAGAGGCTTAACCCTGTAGTAATAGGACTGTCCTCTCTTGTTCCTCTTAGACCTCAAGCTAGGTAAATAGTTATTTACTGACAATAACAGGCATCTTTGGTGTTCCTCTCTATCCAAGTAAGATATCTGTTGACACGGGAGTACACTCCGTACTTGTCGGGTCTTGCACAACCTTCTCCCCACGATACTACCCCGACTTCTCTGAATTTAAAAAATAAAGTTTTTGTTAAATTCCACGCGGACGAAGTCGCGAGCACTGCTAGTTATTCATAAGAACTTAAAGCAGTTTTCAAATGCCGTTAACATGAGCTGACTTACAAACGTTATCCATAGACGTCAAAATACCCTTATCATTTAACAGCGCATTAATTTTAAAATGGCCGAGAATCTTGTTTAAGCAAATTTTAAGCAGAAAAATGGTTGAACGTTTTGTATTATTTTCAAGTCTCTCATATGTGAGAGAGTGTGTGTGTGCCTGGGTAGGTACCATTGCAATTTCTATTTCTCACACCAAACAGCAGTGTAAATACACTGTTGTGTTCTGATTTGAAGCGCATTGTAGCCAGAGTTACTACTGGACATATTGAGACTTAACATGTTATGTCTCAGGATGACGAGTGCAGTGAAATGTCAAGCATTGATTTGTAACTCATGGTGTTGTTTTGTTTTTTTACTGTCTATGAATGGTCATATCACTTACAATCATGCGAATGGCATGCATTTACACTTCTGTTTGGCGGGAGAAATAGACATTGCGGTGGTACCAATCCAGGTGGCCTCTCGCATATGAGAGACCTACCACCAGTTTTACCATTTACTACCACAATTTGGTTGTTTATTTCATAATAATGGTTATATAATTGTGTTAGTATATCACGTCTTGGCACTTTGACAGCACATATATTTCTTTACTGTGACTATGGCGTGTAAATTTAATTTGATTCAGTACAGTTATTTATCGAGCCTTGCTAATAAACTGATAACCTAGTTCCTAGTAGTATAAATGGCGAAATCTTAGAGTGTTTATAATATAGAGGGAGCGCCATTATTCATTCGCGTCTTGAAAAACATGTATAATTTCTTGTTCTTGTTCTATGTATAAATTTAAATATGTTTAAATTTAATTTGAATCTAGAACATCAACATTAGGATTTGAAAACCTAATATCATTTATTATTATTAACCGATATTTGAAATATATTCCTTAATACACACATTTTTTTCTGATAGTCCTTAAAAAACATAAACTTGCAATGTGTTTCGATTTTTCTGATAAGAATTATATTTAAATTTTATTTGTTGTTAGAAATTTCGTCACACGCAAATAAAATATAGATGAAACTTATTTATTTATTGACAGCCTCCGAGGCCGAGACGATGCCGGGAGTTAATTCCAAGCCAAGACACATGTTTGTGTGTTCCTCAAATATTTGTATCGGATTTAGTATTGAAAGACCAAAAAGTCTCTCGTAGTTTCTGATACACGATACAAGACTTGATCTTGTGGGGGTCAGGCCTATGAAACTGTTAGCCATTTTTATTATACAACTCCAGATGATATTTGCATACTATCCAGCATGGTTTTACTATGTTCTGCCTAAGACTACACTCCCAGTATATATCCCAGTATATTCACGGACTGGTCATATTCGTAATTAGGTGTTGAACATGGGCACGCAGGCGATTCAACAAGCTTAAAAGAATATAGTTTAGACTTAAATTGCTCGTGAGGAACTGTGATACGCAATAATCGAAATCTAGCCAAGTCTTTGTCAAACGATCAGGAACGCAAGGAAAATATTGGTATAAATGCCGTCCCTTCAATGATATCTCCTATCTATTGTGCCATTCATCTAATAGTTCGCTATATAGCACTACAACCGGTTTAATTAATCTGTCAAATTTTGAAAGTTCACGTGCGATTAAAAATCTTTTATCCATATTCTCCCCAATAGAGTAATACAGGGCGGCGCGACGTTGCACCTCCAGGTCGACTGGAAGTACATCCGCTAGGACAGGCAAAGCTTTGGTACTAACAGTTCAACTCCTTACACAAGAATCGTCAATATTAAGAAATAGTTACTATTTGATAAATATTGCCAGAAAGTATTTAAATATGGAGACACGTTTTCAAATCTGCCACGCCTGGCAAGTGTATAATCACATAATGTTAATTGTTTAAACATCCAATTTTTATGAAACGGGAATGAAACTCATATACCAATCTAACAAAAAATACGGTCGTTTCAACATAAAAGATATCGTTTTTTATAGGTGTCTTTTGAGTAACATATCTCAAAAGAAAAAAAAAACAATAAAACGAACTTTTTTTAATAATAAATAATAAATAACACCCAACAGTCACATACATAGTCCTGACCCCACACTAAGATCGAGTCTTGTGTCGTGGGTATCAGGAACTACGAGAGACTTTTCGGTCTCACAAACACCCAGACCCGGAAGAAATATTTGTGGGCCGCACAAACATTTCTCTCGGTGCGGGGATCGAACCCGCGGCCTCTCGTTTCACAGGCGGCGTCTAACCAACTGCGCCACGGAGGCTGTCATTAGTAATAATAATTAGAATTAGTTTTGTTAGAAATATAAAAAAATGACCGGTACCAACATTACGAACAAGAAAATATCTACGTTTTTCAAAACGCGAATGTATGACAGCGCTCCCTCTATATTATAAATACTCATTATTTCTTTGAAAATTTTCGTTGACATATATTTGTTTTTTCCCAGACAATGGACGATCTTGGAATCGTAAATAATTCATTCACAAGCACTGAAAATGAAGATATTACCTCCAAATCGGATCACAACGGTGCAAATGATGACCAAAATGGAAATGTGGTTAATGGAAACGAAATTCAGTACAAATTTAACGGAGTTGTATTCGGCAGTCTGCGCGAGAGAGCTGTGAAAAATTCTTGGAGACGAGTCAGTCTTGGCAATGAAGATTCTACGTAAGTATTTTTTACTTACATACATAAACTCACCATTATTATTACCATTATATTTGACAGCCGCCGTGGCGCAGTTGGTTAGACGGCGCCTGTGAACCGAGAGGCCACGGGTTCGATCCCCAAAATAAATTTTTGTGCGGCCCACAAATATTTCTTCCGGATCTGGGTGTTTGTGAGCCCGAAAAGTCTCTCAAAATTGCCGATACCCACGACAAAAGACTCGATCTTAGTGTGGAGTCAGGACTATACAGGGTATATCAAGACTGCTACCGAAAACGAAGCCGGGTGGTAGTTTAAGCGACTTCAGACACAATGCAACAGAAAAAGTTGCAAAAAAAAGCGACAGTTTTTTTTTTGACGTGACAACGTCTTAAATTAGGTTGCGGCTGGGAGTCACTTATGAAAAAGTGTAACGCCCGGTAACGTAACGGTGCGCGCGCAGTACTAGAGAATTATTTTTCAGTTTCACCCACTTTTTCCAAAATTGTCCCATAGCCCCCCCCCTGCCTTCCCCCACCCTTATTCCGAAATAGTGCCTATTAGCCTCCCCACGAAACCTACCCCCCCCCCCTCCCCTACCCCCACCCCGAAAATTTACCTCACCCCCCCAATCCTATCTCGGCCAACATAGGTCGTAGACCCACCGAGTTTGGTATCCTCGGAACCGTCTTGGTGAGGGCTACAAATTGACCCCGCCAGAAATCCCAAATTACGCAAAAAATTACCCACCCAAAAAAAAATATTTTACCTCCAAAAAATTAATTTAAGTTAGCCTCCCCACGAAACCTTCCTCCCCCCCCCCTCCCTTACCCCCACCCCGAAAATTTACCTCACCCCCCCCCCCCCAATCCTATCTCGGCCAATATAGATCGTAGACCCACCGAGTTTGGTATCTTTGGAACCGGCTCGGTGAGCTCTACAGATTGGCCCCAACCAAATCCCCAAATTCCTCCCTCTCTCCCCTAAAATATTTGTCCAGGCATAACTCCGTCATTTCTTAAAGTAAACCCCCCGTGTTTGGAGTCAGAGGAATCGTCTTGACGAGCTCGACAATCGAGAGCAGGCAAAATACGATTTTTCTTATTGACGTGACAACGTCTTAAATTAGGTTGCGGCTGGGAGTCACTTATGAAAAAGTGTAACGCCCGGTAACGTAACGGTGCGCGCGCAGCACTAGAGAATTAGGCGCATTGAATCGGCGCATGCTTGTGTCTCTGTCTTTGTCTTTCTCGAACGTTCTTGGCGTTGGAAAAACAAGAAAGCGTCACAATACAAGTTCACACGTGTGGTTAAAGTATCGTCAGCTGTGTCTGTAGTGAAAATATGGAGTGCTTAGATTCGTCATTACATGTACAATGTTTTAGTAAACAAAATATATTTCTATAGTTAAAATTTGTGCAATTCTTATTTTCATTCAATTCCTTGTTCCTATTGTGCAATTTAATTATATTCATATCAATAAATATTCTACCGAGAAAAAGACGTTGTCACGTAAAATCTTCGCCCGTAAAACCGACTTTACAGGCAACCATTTTTTGTATTTTTTTTCCTATTGCCATATTTTGGTGATAAATTCATTTTTTCCTAAAATAATAGTGTATACCCTTTAATTTATAAATACTCTAAGATATAAGAGAGTTTAAAACGGTGAAGGAAAACATCGTGAGGAAACCTGCATACCATAGCGATTTTTAAAAAAATTCTATGGTATGTAAGTCCGCCAACCCGCACTAGGCCAGCGTGGTGGACTATATGGCCTAACCACTCTCAATCGTTCTGTCGATTGTAGAGGAGGCCCGTGCCCTGCAGTGGGACGTATATGGGCTGATACAGATACATAAGAGAGTTTAAATTATTATTTTAGCAAAAACTATGGATTTACCACCCAAAAATGACGATATTTAAAAAATCATAAAAAATAATTGTCGCGTTTCTATGCGAAATTTTTAATTGCATTGTGTTTGTAGCCACTAAAACTACAACCCGGCTTCGTTTTCGGTAGCAGTCTTGAGATACCCGGTATATGCAACTAACTTAGGTGTTATTTATTTATTATTTATTCAATATTTTAATCTTTTAATCTATGGTGCTTTTTACTTCATGATTAATTTCGTTGCGGGTTAAAAACAAGTTAGACATTCCCGTAGACTCGGCTCGCTTCAATGCTCGGTGTCATTACAATGCGTGCTTGTTGATCCTGCGACACAGGAGTTGCATTGGCGGGTATGAGAGCGGGACAGTCTGCAACACATGATTAAAGAGAGTGCTTACATAAACTCATGCATTTTTTCATGAAGAGATAAGCAGATGTGCTACAAGGACACCCACATTTCGCTTATGCTCCATCACACTATGTGATAGGGGCAAGCATATCGCCAAATAGGACACTTCCCGGGCGGATAATGAATAGAAAAATCCAATTCTAGTCAGTAGTTCAAGTCTCGGGATTCGAATTCAAGACCTCAGCTTTGTAACCGTACCGTAGTACAACTACGCCACCGAGGCAGTCGTATTAGTATTTTTTTTTAATAAGAGACAATGTCCTGGCCAAATGTAATTGCCCAAAATAATATATGTATGTGTATTTACAATTTTAAAAGAAGTTGTTAACAAAGAGTAAAAAATGATGACATATTTAAATAGTAATATAAATTTGTAGATGATTCTTAAAATGCACCACTTAAAAGTTACACAACATAAAATACGAATTAAACTAATAATATTTAATATTGATTGTCCTTAAAATGTTCAGTGTTTTTTAGGTTATAAGCCTCAAAACATTTGTGTCCTCTCTAGGTTACGTTTTATTAAAAAAACAGCATTATAAATGTATTTTATTACAATGACACATTATATTTTAGTGTGAAATTAAATATGAATGTTTAATAACATTATTTTCATAGCGAGTCTGTTTCAATTCAATTGAAATAATCAAATACCAAAATATTAATATCATCTTAAATTTTCAATGTCAAAACGAAATTGGAAAAATCAGTAATTAGTGGATATATTGTGAGAATTGAATGAATGGAGAATGTCCACTTTACTATGAAACTTATGATGCGATGCGAATATTTTTGTACATCGTTGAAATATATTTTCTGTATGGGAAAAAATATATTATATTTTCAATAAATATAAACATAATTGGGACCAAGTTCTGGAAGTTCTTGAAGAAATGAAATTAATCGAATAAAAAAAATCTCCGAGCTCTGTAAGCACAATGTAATATGTGTCTACAACTTGATTATATTACTTCATCGTTTAGTATGTGTGTTTATTGGTGCTAGGCCTGCTAGGCTCTCATATGTGAAAGGCCGCCTGGGAAGGTATCACCGCAATGCCTATTTCTCCCGCCAAACAGCAGTGTAAATGCGCTGTTATGTTCTGGTTTGAAGGGCATTGTAGCCAGAGTAACAACTGGACGTATTGAGACACCTCATGTCTCTGGATGGCGAGCGCAATGAAATGCTAAGCATTAGTTTGCAATTCATGACGAAAGTTTCGTTTTGCTATTGTCCATAAGCGGCAGTATCGTTAACCATTAAGCGAACAGCATGCTCATCTCGAAATTCCTCCAATAAAAACATATATATTAAGATAAAGTAGCCTGAAGTTTAAATATTATAAAAATAAATTGAAATAATAAAATAATACCACCTAATAAAATTAAATGTTATTTAGCGCCTTATCAAGTTATTATAGCAAAACATGTTCTGGAACTTTTGCTATCTAACTTTTGACAGGCACTAAACTGATGCAAAATATTGCTCTAGGTTTGGTAAAAGGTGCAAGCATAGAGTTAGTATTACTCCATGGGTGCAAGTAATAACTTGATGAGATATAGTCTTTATTACTTCGATTATACATTTGATTGTTTGGATAATCTTCACTTTAATTTCGTATTTATATTCGTCTTTATTTCGTCGTCACTGCACGTCTTCCTTCACATCTTCCCTCGTCTTACAGACTCTTCTCTTATTCCGTCCTTCCGTACTTCAACATCTTAATCATTCATCCTTTAACTCATTCCATCTTAAGTACTTTCATTAGTCATCTCTTTCACACAAACCACGTTCCATACCAGTCATTCGTCTAACGTTTCATTCTACTTACTCATCTTTCTTCATAACATTCAAATCCTATATACATATTCGTCACGTCACGGCTACCTAATGTGGTTATCAGGGTCGCTGGGCACACTGCGGGAGCGTTGTGATCTTACCCATTGCGACTCGGAGATGAGCGAAAGATTGCATGGCCTCGTCTCTGTCGAAGACGCCCATAACATCTTTAGCCGGTGTCCTACAACAGTCGTAAGTGGGAGGCATCCGCAAACCATATAATAGAAGAACCAGCCATGCGCTTGGGCGCCTTGAGATGTATGGTGCCGCCCATATGACAGTCTCCGAGGGGTTTTATTCAATATGCAAGCGTGATTTGTTGGTGGCTCGGCTCGGCCTCAACATCCTTAACATGCCAGGCTGGAAGACCAGTGGCATAACATGTACCTTTTAGACTCTCCAGGGTACCGAAAGAAGAGCTTAATTAGTTAGCTTAGTTTTTCTTTTGCACAGGAAAGTCTGATGTTATACGAGCATTAAATGTACGGGGTAGGCACTATAGTATTTGGCGTTATAATATTATGTACTTTATTTATTTATTTAATCTTTATTGTATACAAAAAAAAACATAACAATTGCGGCGGGTTAGGCCGCCCGCAGGCAGGGTAGGTAGTTAAATGAGAACTCAGGGTAGTTACGTGGTTCGGGCTTTAATAATTTCGCATCACTATTTACACCCGGCACTGTTGCTGGTGGTATGCAACAGGAGTCACTGGCCTTCACTGGACACTGATCCGGGTCTTCGGCACGTGGCGGAACCCGGCGACAGCTCGCCGGCGAAGTCAGCTGCCACGTGGCCGGGCACGGTGCGCAGGTCAGCGGCAGGCGCAGGCTCGGATGCAGTCCGGCAGGAAGCGGTGCGGAGCAAAGCGGGCAGTAGGCACGGAGTTAGCGAAAAAAACGCCAAGTACGCCAAGTACGCCAAGAACGAAGAAGAAGAACGAAGAACCCCAGCGGGTTCGGAAAGACGCGTGGTAGCACGCGGCTTGTAGGTTAGGGAAAAAGGACGCGAGCGCCGTTACACGCGTATTTATGCGAGCACCGATGACAGTTCGTACGTCAAATTTGACAGATGTCAGTCAGTAAATGAATCGACCAATCAGCGCAACGGAGGCGTTGATTGGCATAGACAATAGGATTTATGTCGACTATTGAACTATAGATCGCAAATATAAAAGGTGACATTCCCACAACGTCACAGTACCCCGCCGAAAAGACCAGGATTTTACTTATAACTGAATATGAGTAAAATCCGTCTGCCTATTTAGCATTCTTGTTAGGTTACACTTTCATTCCATCCTCTTACATACTTCATCCTTACAAAATGTCTAGCATCAAAATATATTATGACCAAGACCCTATAGACAAGAGAATACTTTGCGATACTAAAGGACTCTCCAAAACTACAAGAAGAAAATTTGTAAAATAGACGATGTTAGTAAATTGCGGGATCTGTTAAGTGTCGCAGTTAATGTCATGTATTTAAAAATAAACATAATGTTAATTGTGTGAATATACATTAATATTTGTAGTTAGTAAGTTTTAAATCTTTGATGTGCCAGGTACCTAGTGGATTACCATTCATATCTTCTAAATCATATACCAAAGGTGATTTTTTAGAAATAATTTTACACTTTATAAACTTGGGAGCAAGTTTTCTATTAAAACGTTTATCTTTGTCACTTTGATAAAAAGTTTTTCTCCAGACTACATCGCCAACATTAAATTCAGCAGGTTTCTTTCTTAGGTTATAGTTAGCACTATTCCTCTTATGGGCCTGCAGGAGCAACGACTGTACTTTGTTAAAAATATTAGATAATATGCCTAAGTTTTCAGCATAATGATCTCGAGGTATGAAAATAATATCCTGGTCTGTATTAGTGTCCACATAGTGTGAGCCACAAGTAACTAATTCACGACCGTATACTAAAAATGAGGGAGTGTAGCCAGTCACCTCATTAACAGAGTTGTTAATAGCAAACTGTATTTTGGGAATCAAGAGATCCCATACTCAATGATCATTTTCAATGAATGTAGAAATAGCTGTCATAATAGTCTTGTTGTAGCGTTCGACAGTATTTACATGAGGCGTATATTTAGGTGTAAAATGAATATTTGGAATTTTATACTTTTCTAACATATTCTTTAAAGTTGAGCTAATAAATTGACGTCCATTATCCATTAGAATGGTTGATGGAATGCCATGAACAAGGAAAACATTTTCTTCTAAAATTTTGGTAATAATTTCCGCGGTAGCGCGTTTTAATGGAAAAAGTAAGCAATATTTAGAAAAACAACAAGTGACTACAAAAATGTAACAATTTTGCTTTCTAGTACAAGGGAGAGGTCCAACAATATCTATACTTAACATTTGAAATGGTCGGGAACACGACTTAGGTCTGCCCATTTCACCCAAAGTGGTGTGGTTTTGATGCTTATGAGAAATACAGGTATCACAAGAAGAAACAAATTCTACTACACTAGCATGCATTCCTGGCCAGTAGTATTTTTGTGCCAGCCTTCTGTAAGTTTTGAAGATACCAAAATGACCAGCTAAAGGGTTACTATGGTTTTCAGAAATAATAGAAGACCGAAGTTCCTGAGGTACAACTTCCTTCCACTCAAATTCAGTATTAAGTACACATTTAGATTTCATAAACCGATAAAGACGGTTATTTTTAATTATATAGTTAGGGTATGAAGTTGGTGAATTTTGACAACTTTTTAATAAAGAAATAACATCTCTTAAAAGTACAAAAGGCGGTCTTATCGCTAATAAGCGATCTCTACCAGACAACCTTTGGGTGGATATAAAAGGAGAAAGAAAGGGCAGTGTAAAACAAAGATAAGGTAAGCTCCAATAGATATAAATTATTAAATATATAGTCATAAAAATACATATAAATGACATAATAAATACACATACGTAATATAATATATACATATATACATACAATTTTAAATAATTACACAAACATAATTTATCATTATACTATAGATTAAAAATATATCCGAAAAGAGGAAATAATACCATCTGTATCAGCCCATATACGTCCCACTGCAGGGCACGGGCCAACTCTACAATCGAGAATACGATTGAGAGTGGTTAGGCCATATAGTCCACCACGCTGGCCTAGTGCGGGTTGGCAAATAATACCATGCTTATACTATAATACCATGCTTGTACTTTATTTACTGCTTAATACAAAACCGCCCAGAAATCTCCTGGAAAATTCTATATAACGCTACCACTGGATCACAACACATTTCTTAAGCACTGCGTGGTAACTTGGTTACGTTACCACGTATTCTTCCCTTCCCTTCAAGCAGCACACTTTAATTTTTTAACGCAAATAATTTCTTAACAAAACAGATATTGCAAGAGAGTTACGACAAAAGAGTTTTTATTGAAGTGAACTTCTTTTAGACGGAGAAACTGGTGAATGCGTGACGAGAGCGTTCCGAAAATTGTGATGGGGTGAGGCGAACGAAAGTTAATAGGGAGATATAAATTAGGGATTTGGCAAACTACGCCGAGACTTCTCGTCACCCCTACCACAATGCCTGAGAACCAAAGTTTTCAAACAGTGCGTCCTACCTGTTATGACCTACGGTGCTGAGACTTGGATACCCACGGCATGGCTGGTCCTTCAGCCCAGGATCACTCAGCGAGCTACGTAGCGTGCTATGCTTGGAATCTCTCTGAAGGATAGGATCCGTAACGATCTTATCCGACAGAGAACCAAAGAGCCAATATCATAAGTAATGCAGACGAAATTGCGCGTGTCGGCAAATGTTTAACGGCCTCCGTGGCGCAGTTGGTTAGACGCAGTCTGTATAACGTGAGCACACCGCGCCGGTTCGATTCCCGCGCTTGTTTCTGTCTGGTTGTTTGTGAGACCGAGAAGTCTCTTGTAGTTTCTGTAACCCACGACACAAGATTCGATCTAAGTATGTGTCAGGACTATGTATGTGACTATTGGGTGTATTAGATCAAGAGCCCGTGGCCGCCAGACCTTCGCAATTTTATAAAAGCTGAAAGTTTGTCTGCACATGCCTCTGACATAGGCATCCCACAATCAGCTAATATGAAGCTTCGATCGTGGTTGCTTCGGAAGCCCGGTCGTCCGTCCACCTTGTAGGCGGGCGTCCGACATTCCGCTTGCCTGTACGTGGTCTCCACTCTAGAACCTTTCTGCCTCTAATGATATAATACACTAACACTCACATATATTATAAATATGTGACTTAAATAAGTTATTTATTGATAATCATTATTACTCTTCGACAAACACTTCAAATTGTACTTGTGTTTTGATTAGAACAATCTCTTTACCTATTAAATACCTAAATTTCATAAAACAATAGCAGCCTTATTCACAGTCTGTCTTTAAAATTATTCAGATATCAATTTTTTGTCCTTTTCGAATAACTTTTAAATTCAGATTGAGCGAAGAGGAAAAAACATTTGATAAGAAAAATAGGTTTATACAGGGTATATCCTTATTCACAGACTGTCTTTAAAATTATACAGATATCAATTTTTTTGTCCTTTTCGAATAACTTTTAAATTCAGATTGAGCGAAGAGGATAAAACATTTGATAAGAAAAATAGGTTTATACAGGGTATATCAAGAGTGCTACCGAAAACGAAGCTGGGTGATAGTTTTAGTGACTTCAGACACAATGCAACTTAATTTTGTGCAAAAAATTGGGACGACTTTTTTTCTATTTTTTTTTTCTATTTTTTTTTTAATTTTTTATTTTCGGAAGGCTTACAGACTAATAACAACTACAAAATAAAGACACTAATATACACTTTTTGCTAATTACAAACCTCCACTTATTAATAACCATATTGGTACAACCACATGTTGTATTTTATTAATATATATGCATTTTAATTATTATTTGCACAATAACATTACCAATATTTAGTCTTCTATGAATTTACTTTATGATAACCTTAAATATATGCTACTTTACGATAATATTAAATATTGAATTAGTGTGAGCTATGATGAGTGTGTCTCAAAGTATTCTCCTGCCAGGATACGTTTGACTTTTTCTATTTTAGTCCAGAATAAATCAATGTTCAAGTTCCAGTGCAACCCATTGAAATAATCAGAGGCACGAATAATGAAAGCATTCTTCCTATAATTTGTGTGCGCGAAGGACGTATGTATTATGGGTCTTTGTCTGAAGCTCAGCTGATTTGTTCGTATCTGTAGCTTTGATAAAAGAGCAGGACAGTCAATGGATCCCCTAGCTAATTTCATGAAGAAGCATATATCATTTATACATCGTCTATTTTCTAATGGTAAGAAGTGGTACCGCCGACAACGAGTATGATAGCTAGATGTTAATTGTTAGGCTTTGAAGTCTAAAAATCTTAAAAATTTCTTTTGAATTTGCTCAATCCTATTAATATGTATCCTATATTGGGGATTCCAGACTTGTAATGCATATTCTATCGTCTTATTAGGGTGGTAAATACATAGTATTTTCTCAAATAATAGTGTACACCCTTTGATTTTTAAAGACGCTCTGGTACGCAAGGCTTTAAATTAATAATTTCACAATATTACACATATTTAAAAAATAATAATAAAAAATTGTCGCGTTTGTTTGTGAAATTTTTAGATACATTGTGTTTGTTTTCACTAAAACTCCCACCGACTTCGTATTCGGTAGCAGTCTTGCTATAACCGGTATACTGTCTGAATAAGAAAGTGAGTGTATTAATGTATATAAGCGTTTATGTACTCTCTCTTTCTCTCTCTCTCTTTCTCTCTCTCTCTCTCTCTCTCTCCACGCACAGCGAGTCCACTTCTGAACCTTCCCCAAGGATTTCCACACAAAAAGGTTGAAAGAGGCCTGAATCCAGCGACTACTACTAAGATATTTTTATTTTTATTTTATTGAAATAGGCAGACCAACGACATTTGAATATTAAACATTTTCTAATACAATCTTGGACAAACTACTGATATACACAATATTTCTAATAAATAGTAAAACAACAAATTAAATTAGAAGAGAAATAAACATAAGTCTGAACAAGAAATACAGCGCCGGATCTAGGTATTATTACGAACGCTATTTTACTACCAGGTTAAGCATTTTTTTATACGATTTATATTGACTTCACTTGTATGTAGCTTCACTTTTAAGGGTTAACGTCACTCGCGTCCGTAGGCTTTAACTCTAGTTTCACTACACGGGACCCCTGGGTAGTACCAAATGAGTGACACAGTTCGTGGTGGTAGGACTTAAGTGGCCGCCCGGGCAGCGACCACCGTCCACGGGACGCAAAGACCGCCATAGTGATCCCCGCAAGGTACCGGTTTCCGAGATCAGCCCATGTTATTCCGGTTATCGAGGGGTTTGACTCTGGGCACGAGGTTGTACCATCTGGGTATTATCGGTCGCTGTCGAAGGGAAGAGTGAGACCCGTCAGGGAGACCCGTAGAAACGGTTGTCCGCTGTCCGCCCGCGGTACAGTACAGGGGCCCAATCGCGGCTAATCACCACGAGAGGTTGCCTCACCATGCCGCGCATAATTTGGTGACCGGATGTGGGGTCCCGGCGGCTCGTCCCGTGAGGGCACGGGGCCACTTCCATCCGGCGGATCAATTCGCCACCTGCCGACTCTTTCGTACCGGTGCCCATTCGGGCTTCTTAATGTCCGGACTTAGGCTCCTCGATGCCTCTTCGACAAACCCATCCCATCAACCTCATGACAGTGCAATTAAACAGAGCATGTTCTTCAGCGGTGCATAACCCCACCACCGCGTTCACTGATTCACCAACATCCACGGACTCCATACGAATCTCAATGCCGACCACCATGATCTCGAGAGAGTCCGTCCTGCTTTGCTCGTCTTAACGGAGACACAGATTTTTTTGGTTTTCATCCGGCCAAAAATTCCTACCTACTGTCCCTTGGTTATTCGCTTAAAGAAAACTTCAAGCCGAAAGCCGGGGAATGGTTGTATGTTCGGTCGCACATCTGCTGCCGCCGTTTGCGCTGCATGAAGGACCTTTCCTTCTCCGATCTGTGGGTGCACGTGGATCTAGTTTCCCTGAGCCGCATTTACGTGTGCCTTTACAGGTCTCACAAAGGGGACAATGAGACGACTGGGCTGTTCAGGTATCTTAGCCAGGCGGCTGATGACGCGTGTGCGCAGTTCCAGTCTATCGAAATGGGAGTCTTCTTGGCGGTCTTGGTAGTCTTTCAATGCACATCACGAACTATGGCTGGGCTCCTCCAAGACTGATCATGCTGGTTCCTCTGGCTTTTGGGTACTTTGATCAATGCTTGTTTGGGTCATCAGTACCGTGGGCTTCACCTCCACTTGCCGTGCAGGTTGAGCGGAGGGTCTGGTATTACTCGTCTGCAGATTCTAATGATGAGTAAGATTATTTCTAATCCATCACTTGGAGGCAGCACTGCTTTGAGGGTAAAGATCACTCAGCGAGTGCCAACGCTATTGCTGACGAGATCAGGCTTGGAATGGAATACTAGATTTCTTCCTCTGAGATCGCCAGTAAAGGCCGTGGACGCTCCTGGTACAATCGTGCACCGATTCTGTCGGTGACAAGCTGGCGTCAAATCGCGCTTAGGTCGTGAAGGATGCCAATATTAGTTCCCTCAAAGAAGCCTACAACCGAGTCACCAAGGCGTGCAAGAAGGCCTACGTTAGAGCGGATGCTCAGTGCCTTAGCAGGATTGGGCGTGCATTAGCCAATCATCCAACTAGCAGTCGTGCTTACTGGAGTTTGGCCAGGACCGTTCATTCTAACTTCTGCCATCCAGCGTTGCCACCGCTGAGGTGTCCGGAAAGGTCGCTGGCTCACAAGCTGGAAGAGAAGGCTGCTTTACTGGCAAATATCTTTGCGGCTCATTCCCGCCTCGAGGACCCTTGTTTCCAGACGCTGCATACACTTTCTGATTGCGGTTTCTCAATGGCGGATATCCGCATTAGAAAGAAAGAAGAAAGAAAGAAAGAAAGCACTTCTGCACTGATTTGCCTCTACCGAGCGTCCTACCCCACAGGGGATGTGTCTGAATTTTGGAAGGAGGTCAATGTGCAATCGATCCCCAAAAAGAGTGATCGATCAGAGCCTACCAACTATCGCCCCAACCTTACCCCCCTTGTCAGTTAACCACGCCCTCACACAAACACACAACACCCTACAGCGATACAATACACCACCCCCACATGATAGAACACAGGCAGAAAAAAAAAACTATCGCCCTATGGCTATCACCTCGGTAATGTGTAAGGTCATGGAGCGGATCATAAACTCTCAATTGATCCGCTACTTGATCACTCGTTGATCACTTGGATCACTCGTTGATCAGTGACAGACATCGCGGATTCCGTCAAAATCGATCAACAGGTGAAACTTCTTGCGTTTGTCCTGCATCGCTGGGGTGAGGCGATTGACTGGCGGGGCGAGGCTCTTGCTATGAGCCTTGACATAGCCAAGGCTTTTATAGGGTCTGGCACCGTGGTCTTCTTTCCAAAGATCCGACATACGGTCTGCCCGACAACCTGTGTTCGTGGATTTCTGGCTTTCTACATGGGCGTAGAATACGTATCGTCGTCAACGGACACGCTTCGGCGCTCATGTCGGTAAATGCCAGAGTTCCTCAGGGCTCGGTGCTGCCGCCCACGCTGTTTATTCTCCACATCAATGATATGTTGTCGCTAGGCAACATTCATTGCTATGCAGATGACAGCCCTGTTCTTGGGCGATACCACTATGGGCCTCCGGCTTGCTGGGTCGACATTGTGAAGGGACGCGAAGATTTTGTCATTGAGCTCACATGGGTTTCCAGGAATATGGTTGAGTACAACGCCAAGAAAACCCAGGTGGGTGCGTTCACGTGCAAAAAATAACCGTTCTCTCGCTTCCCAATTTTTCAGGGTGCTCTCCTCTCAATGCAGAATAACCTGAAAATCCTTGGATATCAATCTCGCTGTGATCTCAATCTAAGGAATCACATCGAGGGCGTAATATCTGCCACAGCACGCAAGCTTGGAGTCCTGAACCGGGTGCGTCAATTTTTCACACCCGGTCAACTTTATCGCTTGTATAAAGCGCAGGTCCCGCCGGGTATGGAATACTGCTCGGACCTCTAGGATGGATCCGCTCTGTACCTGCTCGATGCCTTGGATGGATTGCAACGGCGGGCCATCCACATTATGAATAATGCAGACGTTAAGAGCAACTTAGAGTCGCTACAATTTCTCTTTCTTCTCTCCGTACTAGAAATTTAATATTGTAACCACTCCCTTGAATTGATACAAATCGAATTTGTCTTGAATTCCAACAAAATAATAGTATGTTTTGTTTTTGAATATTAGGTTGACATAAAGGATACTTTCATAGCTAAATAGAAGATGAGAAGGACCCAAGAGAATGTTTTGTGTTGATTTCTGTAAAAATCTTTCGTAGAGTTTACAATGTAATGTAGTTGTAGCGGTATAACGTTGGTTTGTTTTTACAACCATATTATCATATTATAAACGTAGACGAAGTCGCGGACTAACTCCTGTACCAAATAAAATATGTTTCTTCGTTCGGCTAATCAACAAAACTAACTAGTAAACACAAATTGAATATTTGAAACCAAACGTAGTCGTTGAGATCGATGAAGGAGTTTCCAAATATAGCTTCATCTCTTCACGCGCCCCTATCGCATATTCATCAAAATTCGCACCCCGGGAAAAAAAAGTTCTGCAGTGCCCGTGTGAGTGGTGTTACGTTATTTGTCAGTTGTGTAGTTGTCTCCCAAGATTAAATATGCCGCCCCCTGAACTTGCCGCCCGGGGCACAGACCCCGTCTTGCCCCCCCCTAGATCCGGGCCTGAAGAAATAACAACATAATTGTAAATAAAACTATTCAAAAAACATTAAAAATAGACATAGAGATAGAGTTTTCAATATTTTAAATCAAAACAAAATACAATAGAACATTATTTACTGTATTATGAGTACCGCTTGTTTTTCTTCTGTAAATTTGTATGTTGTATTAAAATATTTATAAGTGAAGCAAAAGATTTACAAGTTATTAATATGGGACTTCCTTCAATTGTGAAGCTACTCAATAAATATAGCAGAAAAGAAATACCAAAATTCAATAGCAAAAACCGTGTTTGAAAAGCAAAACATTGATTTAAATCTTTGATATGTAACTAACGCCCTCTATTGTAAGAATCATAAAACTTTTTCAAGATACATTATAAATGACTTTACAAGTATATGATTGCAACGCATTTTGTTGCACAATGGTGGTGGTGGTCTTATCGCAAATGGTAAGCTATAAGACTGCTCATGAACAGTAGCAACACCAAAAACCTTGAATTACAAAGCAATGCTTGGCGCTCGCCATCCTGAGACATAAGATTTTAAGTCCCATTATGTCTAGTAGTTAATCTGGCTATAATGTCCTTGAAATCAGAACAACAGTGCATTTACACTGACGTTTGGCGTAAGACATAGACATTGCAGTGGTACCTAGTATCTAACCAAGTGGCCTCTTACATATGGGAATCCTATCATTAGTATAAGTAATAAAGAATGGCCAAAATGAGGAAAAAATATCGCCGTAGTGTCATTTTCAGCAGCTTGATTTTTTTGAGACCAAGAGAATACTAGATTGTACGAATGTTTCTGAACTCGGGATTCTTATAACCAAGATTTTTAGGAATATCTATATTATGTCAAATGTCGTTTAAATCAAGATGTTCACATCCTAATGCTGATATACACATTTTTCTGATAATCCCTTCAATACATAAACATGCAAGTTTCGATTTATTTGTAATAATTACCAAATTGTAAACTGGTTTTGAAAAGAGCAAAACTACAGTTTCTTGCCCATTCTTCTCTAGTGAAAACCGCTTTCCAAAGATAAAAAAGACTGAATCCATTGAGGTATTATACTAGAGCGGACATCGGGAACAAAATCTGTGTGTATGGTGCGTGCACACGGGTACACATTGAAGCGAGAGGGAAGATATGTTACTTCGTAGGCGTGACAGAGACAGAAATAGAATGTACCCTTCATTTTGTTACAAATATTTTGTTTGCAGTGTCCCCTCTAGTATATTATCTCAATGACTGAATCTAAATGACTTAAAATATCTAGATGGATTTAATAAATTATTTTCATGTTCATATTTCATTATACCAAATGACAAACCTGAAAACACTTATGCAAACCTTGTGTAGGTTTGCATAAGACATAGACACATTCTATAAAAAGATAATATACATCAGCTCATCATTGTTTTGTTAATATACGTTTATGTAATTTATCTCATGTATACTAGCTATTTACGTACAGGCAAACGAAATGTCGGATGCCCGCCTACAAGGTGGACGGACGATCTGACTAAGGTTGCAGGAAGTCGCTGGATGCAGGCCGCTTCCAACAGGTCATTGTGGAGATTCTTGGGGGAGGCCTATGTTCAGCAGTGGATTTCCTGTGGCTGATATGAGGATGATGATGATACTAGCTATTTAAGAAATAGAGACTATTTATGTAAAAGGCACTAGGCAAACCCGCACTAGGCCAGCGTGGTGGACTATATGGCCTAACCACTCTCAATCGTACTCTCGATTGTAGAGGAGGCCCGTGCCCTGCAGTGAGACGTATATGGGCTGATACAGATATGTAAAAGGTCTCTAACTTTGTGGGAAATAAAGTATTAATTATATTTCTCTTTATTTCATAAGTATTTTTATTTACATTTTTATACATGTGTCATGTGTGTTGTTCTTACGTAAAGCCCAAATGTTTAATAATTGTAAATCGGCCTTTAATAATATAGGGGTAGTTGTAGAAGTAATTTTATTAAAGAAAATCCGTTTGTGTTTTACTACCCACAGTCAGAGTAAGGGTGGGAGCGTGACAGTTTGCAATATAAAGCGCCTCCGTACCGTAGACAACGCAGTCAACATCCAGCAGTCGGCAGTGAAACATTGGTATACGCGTGTTTACTATAAAAGTAACAAGTTGTCGACGATATTCGAATATAAATCGTTAATCCGTTCATTAAAAGGTGTGGTGATTAATGTTTTTTCCATTTTATTGTGCAGTTGTAGGTTTAGTTTTATCTCATAATGATCACATTTTTTGTTTGTAATTAATGTTAAAATTTGAAAAGTTTAATATTTTATTCTTTATATTACGAGTATAATATATTATAATAGGTAATTGAATAGTGTAATTGATGTTTAATAACCGTACTGTTCAAATAAACAAATAAAATCAAATAATTCAATCATTAATTAATAAACGAATACAAACCGCTGCCTTAGTCACTGGTCTGGTTCAAAATAACACAAAAGAAAAATAATGTCATAGAGAAATTAAAAAAACACTGACTCTTCGGTGGCGGGGCTCAAGACCCCAGCTACCGGCGGTTAGGGATCCAAAGTGAGGAACCTCCTCACTATGCGTGCCGTGTCCAACAACACCGCCTTTTGGATCTGGCTCTTTACTCAACGACCAATAGGGCATTTAACTATTATCGGTTTTTGGTATTATTTCGCTTACAAATACAAATACCTAAAATAAAACCTTTCTGTCAAGAAAGTATTAAAGTAGCTTGTAACATAAGGCAAATATCAATGTTTAAAATAAAAGAGTAGGGGTGTAGTGGGGACATCTTGCCGTATCTTTCACACGCGGACATTGTAATGTATAATAACCCTAGTGACGTCACTACCTTTATTTTGCATTTCTTGTTTGTTACTCCCACTACAAGATTTAAAACGTTTGTAACTCGTTTCATTCTAATGAATTTATGAATTTCTTTGTTTGTTAGAGCATAGCTATGGATAGGTCTTAATAAATACAATAAAAATTGGAGTCAAATATCCTATTGAGAGCCTCTGGAGCTGTTCGTCGAGGCTCTTTGGTATAATTATTATTATCACGTATTCGGCGTGATAAAATGTGAAGAGAGTAAAAGTGTACTTTGCACAATAGCGCTTTCGGCGACAGAAGACCGTAGACAATCTATATACAGTCATTTTAGCTTCTAGATGAATGAAAAAAGTATATTTTGACACAATTTAGGTTAATCTATAATGTACGTGACAAAAATAATAAAACTCTTACCGATTGCCCACTAAACACCGAGTTGGTAGAAACCAGACCGAAGGTAGCACTTTCTTTAGTTCACTAACACTACACTATTTTAACGATATTTAGTTTTAACATTTTGTATTTTTATATATTAAAATATCAACACTTATCACGGTATTACTTAAAAAAAAAACGCGAACATCCGACACTACGGGTGTCGACGACGACCGTCTTCGTCGGAGTCTCGATAACGACTAAACGTCGTCAAACGACTGGTGGGTTTATATACCCTAAAACCAGTCGCAAAATCGCAGATACCCACAACCCAATTTATTAAAATACTCCACAAATATATCGCCGTTACGCATTGCATTTTATATTTGATCATTTTACAACTTCGTTTATCTGGATAACTTTTTTAAATAAATATATATAGACCAAGAGCCCGTGGCCGCCAGACCTTCGCAATTTTATAAAAGCTGAAAGTTTGTCTGCACATGCCTCTGACATAGGCATCCCACAATCAGCTAATATGAAGTTTCGATCGTGGTTGCTTTGGAAGTTATGAGCTTTAATGTTTCTGGCAAGATGAAAGAACCATGAAAACCCATGGGGTTATTGTGTCCACCTTCATCGAGAACCAATCTAAAACAAAATTCTACAATAGCCAGGTTATGTCGATTCTACAACACTCTCGGCCACAGCGTTGATGTGTTTAATGACTCACTGAGTACTTTCAAGACTCAAGTTATGAAACTAATAAGTGATAGTAAATTGTAGACATATTAATTATTTTCGGAGTATTTACTTATGTTGTTGTTATTTTTTGACTCCTTTGTTATTTCTTTTGATTTCTAATTTTGTTAATATTTCAATTTGTTTAATTTTAATTTTATGATTGTAGATTTCATTATGTTTTTTATTTTTTTATTTTAATTTGATTTCAGTATTACTTAGCAGTTATTTGTTATTCAATGCATATTGTGACGCCTGCAGGTATTGCATTTAACATGTTACCAAATTGTATGTGTATTAGATATAAGAAACAATGTAATTACCATTGGATGTCCTTAAATAAATAAAATAAAATAAAATAAAAATAAGTAAAATAAAACCATCAAAAGTGTCTGAATACCAAGGAAATATTTGTTTATAGTTGCCTTAATAACATATATAAAATTCAGCTTTTATACTATCACGCCGGCAGAATTACATGTTATTAAATACTATGCTATCTTCAAACTTTAACATAATGTAATTTTGTCAGCGTTATAGTATAAAAGC
Source organism: Hyles vespertilio (assembly GCA_009982885.2). Taxonomy (NCBI): domain Eukaryota; kingdom Metazoa; phylum Arthropoda; class Insecta; order Lepidoptera; family Sphingidae; genus Hyles; species Hyles vespertilio. Next base: position 3,133,002 of record CM042832.1, read on the forward strand.
TGAATTTTATACAACGTTGATGCGACCGATGGGCGTTTCTTTAAACTGCATATACTAGGTACCATTTTGAAGCTCTGTACTAAAAATCAATTAAATAGGAGCAGTAGTTTAGTCATAAATGATTTTTTAAGTTTTTGCCCCATTTGAACACGATGTAGCTTTTCTAACAGCTGATTACGCCTAACGCATGGTCATTCACCTTAAATCGATAGATCGTACTAAAATCTGCGCGTTGTTGCCGCTCCTACACAAGTCACACAATAATAAGTACACGACAATAACACACGCCGCGCGCGACGTTGCCAATTTGTTATTTATTCGTATCTACAGGTCAATGAAATTTATTTACACAGGATGGTTGCGTTTTACTCTTATTTGAAAGCTATTTAGTTTGTTTGAAACAAACAAAATCTAATTTTTGGTATTATTCATTTTTGTGCCGTGCCGAATTAATACCAAAGACGTATAGCATACATAGTGTAATTTAATGCCCATCGGTCACATCAACGTTGTATATATTATTGAGGCAACTATAAACAAACATTTCCTTAGTATTCAGACACTTTTGATGGTTGTTTCATCTTGGCAGAAACATTGAAGCTCTTAACTTCCAAAGCAACCACGATCGGAACTTCATATTAGCTGATTGTGGGATGCCTATGTCAGAGGCATGTGCAGACAAACTTTCAGCTTTTATAAAATTGCGAAGGTCTGGCGGCCACGGGCTCTTGGTCTATATATATTTATTTAAAAAAGTTAACCAGATAAACAAAGTTGTGAAATGATCAAATATAAAATGCAATGCGAAACGGCGATATATTTGTGGAGTATTTTAATAAATTGGGTTGTGGGTATCTGCGATTTTGCGACTGGTTTTAGGGTATATAAACCCGCCAGTCGTTTGACGACGTTTAGTCGTTATCGAGACTCCGACGAAGACGGTCGTCGTCGAGACTCGTGGTGTCGGTTATTCGCGTTTTTTTTTAAGCAATACCGTGATAAGTGTTGATATTTTAATATATAAAAATACAAAATATTAAAACTAAATATCGTCAAAATAGTGTAGTGTTAGTGAACTAAAGAAAGTGCTACCTTCGGTCTGGTTTCTACCAACTCGGTGTTTAGCGGGCAATCGGTAAGAGTTTTACTATTTTTGTCACGTACATTATATATTAACCTAAATTGTGTGTCAAAATGTATTTTTTTCATTCATCTAGAAGCTAAAATGACTGTATATAGATTGTCTACGGTCTTCTGTCACCGAAAGCGCTATTGTGCAAAGTACAGTTTTACTCTCTTCACATTTTATCACGCCGAATACGTGATAATAATAATTATATTAATAATAATTATATAATTTTTCTTTATTTTGTGTAATTGTATTTTAAATTAATGTCAATGTAAATTATCTTAAATTAATAATAATTAACTATTATCAATGTAATTCGTAGCTGTAAAATTTTTAATATTTATATTTGTACGCCTTTATGGCAAAACAGAGCTCATAATATTTATTTAAGATCATCAATGTACCTACCTATGTTACACAAATAAATTATTCTTATTCTTATACCAAAGAGCCTCGACGAACATCTCCAGAGGCTCGCAATAGGATATTTGACTCCAATTTTTATTGTATTTATTAAGACCTATCCATAGCTATGCTCTAACAAAGAAATTCATAAATTCATTCAGAATGAAACAAGTCACAAACGTTTTAAATCTTGTAGTGGGAGTAACAGACAAGAAATGCATAATAAAGATAGTGACGTCACTAGGGTTATTATACATTACAATGTCCGCGTGTGAAAGATACGGCAAGATGTCCCCACTACACCCCTACTCTTTCATTTTAAATATTGATATTTGCCTTATACCTTATTTTGCCTTATGTTACAAGCTACTTTAATACTTTCTTGACAGAAAGGTTTTATTTTTAACGTAGGTATTTGTATTTGTAAGCGAAATAATACCAAAAATCGATAATAGTTAAATGTCCTATTGGTCGTTGAGTCAAGAGCCAGATTCAAAAGGCGGTGTTGTTGGACACGGCACGCATAGTGAGGAGGTTTCTCACTTTGGATCCCTTACCGCCGGTAGCTTGGGTCTTGAGCAAGAAGCTTATACCCAAATGGAGATTGCATTCCGTATAAAACACTGAAGCACAAAAATTTGACCTTGAATGACGTCGCTGTTGCCTGCTATCCTTTTCTTTAGCGTAACAATGAATGAACTTTACGTGGACTTCATTCATTGTCACTCTAAAGAAAAGGATAGCAGGCAACAGCGACTGCATTTAAGGTCTAATTTTTATATACGGAATGCAATCTCCATTTGGGTATAAGCTTCTTGGTCTTGAGCCCCACCACCGAAGAGTCAGTGTTTTTTTAATTTCTCTATGACATTATTTTTCTCTTGTGTTTATTATTTTGAACCAGACCAAGTGACTAAGGCAGCGGTTTGTATTCGTTTATTAATTAATGATTGAATTATTTGATTTTATTTGTTTATTTGAACAGTACGATTATTAAACATCAATTACACTATTCAATTACCTATTATAATATATTATACTCGTAATATAAAGAATAAAACATTAAACTTTTCAAATTTTAACATTAATTACAAACAAAAAAATGTGATCATTATGAGACAAAACTAAACCTACAAATGGCACAATAAAATGGAAAAAACATTTATCACCACACCTTTTAATTAACAGATTAACGATTTATATTTGAATATCGTCGACAACTTGTTACTTTTATAGTAAACACGCGTATACCAATGTTTCACTGCCGACTGCTGGATGTTGACTGCGTTGTCTACGGTCCGGAGGCGCTTTATATTACAAACTGTCACGCTCCCACCCTTACTCTGGCTGTGGGTAGTGAAATAGAACCACAACCAGATTTTCTTTAATAAATTTACTTTTGCAAGTACCCGTAGATTCTTAACGGCCGATTTACAACTATTTAACATTTGAGCTTTACATGAGACCACTCAGACATTATGAATGCATAAGATTTTTAAAAGAATAGGTACTTACGAAATGAAGAGAAAAATAATTAATATTTTATTTCCCATAAAGTTGGAGACAGTGTGTACACCTTTTATATAAATAGTATATTTTTCTTAAATAGCTAGTGTACATGAGATAAATTACATAAAGGTACATCTACATCATTTAGATTCAGTCCTTTTTTGTAATCTACCACCTAGTTCGGAAAACCGTTTTCACTAATAAGGGCGGATCCAGCTTTTACGCCAGGGGGGGGGGAGGTGTCATATAGTTCATGTCAAAATCAAAATCAAAATATTCTTTATTCAAATAGTCTTTCACAAGATCTTTTGAATCGTCCTTTTCTGCTACGCACCGCACTTCAGAACGTGTTGTAGCTGTGAAGAAGCGGCGCAAGAAACTCCCTCAGCAACACGAACTGTCTTCTTTTTTTCTTTCTTTTTCTTTTGTTATATTTTTTTTTTATATCGCCATTTACAAATAAAATGTCAGAACACTGGGTCCGATTTCAATACTCCCATTCGTAATAATGACTTTTTAAAGTTTGTTACAGACGTGATTTGTGATCACACACATTCTTTTTTACTTTATTTATCGATATACAAAGAATTAAATGTGCTTATAAATTTTGTCAATCTGGGGCCAGCCCAGGGGTAACCACCATGAACTTCCCCCTGGATCCGCCCTTGTTCACTAGAGAAGAACGGGCAAGAAACTCTTAGTGTTGCTCTTTTCGAAACCAGTTTACAATTTGGTAATTATTACAAATAAATCGAAACACCTTGCATGTTTGTTTTGAAGGGATTATCAGAAAAATGTGTATATCAGCATTAGGATGTGACCATCTTGATTTAAACGACATTTGACATAATATAGATATTCCTAAAAATCTTGGTTATAAGAATCCCGAGTTCAGAAACATTCGTACAATCTAGTATTTTCTTGGTCTCAAAAAAATCAAGCTGCTGAAAAATGACACTACGGCGATATTTTTTCCTCATTTTGGCCATTCTTTATTACTTATACTAATGATAGGATTCCCATATGTAAGAGGCCACTTGGTTAGATACTAGGTACCACTGCAATGTCTATTTCTTACGCCAAACGTCAGTGTAAATGCACTGTTGTTCTGATTTCAAGGACATTATAGCCAGATTAACTACTAGACATAATGGGACTTAAAATCTTATGTCTCAGGATGGCGAGCGCCAAGCATTGCTTTGTAATTCAAGGTTTTTGGTGTTGCTACTGTTCATGAGCAGTCTTATCGCTTACCATCAGGCGAACGGCGTGGTCGTCCCACTATTGTGCAACAAAATGCGTTTCAATCATAATAAACTTGTAAAGTAATTTATAAACTTGAAAAGTTTTGATTCTTGCAATAGAGGGCGTTAGTTACATATCAAAGATTTCAATCAATGTTTTGCTTTTCAAACACGGTTTTTGTTATTGAATTTTGTTATTTCTTTTCTGCTATATTTATAAGTAACTTCACAATTGAAGGAAGTCCCATATTAATAACTTGTAAGAAATCTTTTGCTTCACTTGTGTTTTAATACAACATACAAATTTACAGAAAAATAACAAGCGTTACTCATTATACAGTAACTAACAATATTCTATTGAATTGTTTCAATTTAAAATATTGAGAACTCTATCTTCCTAAGTCTATTTTTAATGTTTTTTGAATCGGTTTATTTTCAAATATGTTGTTATTTCTTGTTCACATTTCTGTTTATTTCTCATCTAAGTTTGTTTTATTTTGTACCTACTAACTATTACAAATGTTGTGTGCACCTTTAATTAATATGTATATCAGTAGTCTGTCCAAAATGGTTTATTAGAAAATGTTTCATGTACATGTCGTTGGTGTGCCTGTTACAATAAAATTAAAATAAATATTTCTAAGTAGTAGTTGCTGGATTCAGGCCTCTTCCCACCTTTCTATGTGTGGAGATCCTTGGGGAAGGTTCAGAAGCGGACTTGCTGTTGAGAGAGAGTACATAAACGTAGTACACAGTCAGGTCATAAGTATTGTCACACAGTAAAAAAAAATCTTTTAGAATGCTGGCCACAAAAAAGTTTATTGAATTCGAATTTCGAAATGTTCATGAAAATAAAACTGTATACTTTTTAGAATTTTACTCATTTTTAAATATGGAGTGGACGCTTAAAGAAGACCGTGTTGCAGTTATTGCGTTGCATCGTTGCGGTTACACGCCAATTCAAATTTTTGACATACTGAAAAATTTGAATATAACCAAAAGATTCATTTATCGTACCATCAAACGATACAATGAAGACTCTAGTGTAGATGACAGGTCAAGAAGTGGTCGCCCTCGGTCTGTTAGGACTCCAGCAGTGATAAAAGCTGTGAAGGCGCGAATTCAAAGAAATCCCAAACGTAAGCGGAAACTGTTGGCCCTTCAGATGGGGTTAAGCAGAACCACGGTGAAAAGGGTGTTAAATGAAGACTTAGGGCTTCGGGCATATCGAAGAAAAACATGACATCGTTTGAATGCTCGTCTAATGGACCTGAGACTGAAGAGATGCCGCGCTTTGTTGAAGCGGTACGCGGGAAAAATGATTTTTTTTTTTACCGTAGAAGAGAGCTACTACAAACAAAATGATCAGGTGTACGCACACAGTAGTGAAGAAGCGAGCAACCGTATTCCGCGTGTCCAACGAGGTCATTTTCCATCCTCGCTCATGGTATGGTTGGGAGTTTCTTATTGGGGCTTAACAGAGGTACATTTTTGTGAGAAAGGTGTAAAAACTAATGCAGTTGTGTATCAAAATACAGTCCTGACGAACCTGTTTCTCATACCATGTTCAATAATAGGCACTGGGTATTCCAACAAGATTCGGCGCCAGCTCATAGAGCGAAGAGCACACAAGACTGGCTGGCGGCGCGTGAAATCGACTTCATCCGGCACGAAGACTGGCCCTCCTCCAGATTCGAATCCGTTAGATTACAAGATATGGCAATACTTGGAGGAAAAGGCGTACTCAAAGCCTCATCCCAATTTGGAGTCACTCAAGACATCCTTGATTAAGGCAGCCGCCGATATTGATATGGACCTCGTTCGTGCTGCGATAGACAACTGGCCGCGAAGATTGAAGGCCTGTATTCAAAATCATGGAGGTCATTTTGAATAAATTTTAGTGTCATAAGAATCTATGTTTTGTTAAGTTCATTTTGGTATATAAATATAATTAATAAACTTGTATCAATTATTTTATATTAAACATGTGACAGAATTTATGATCTGACTAGGTATATAATAAAAAATAATAATAACACCCAACAGTCACATACATAGTCCTGATCCCACATTAAGATCGAGTCTTGTGTCGTGGGTATCAGGAACTACGAGAGACATTTCGGTCTCACAAACACCCAGACCCGAAAGAAATATTTATGGGCCCCACAAACATTTCTCTCGGTGCGGGGATCGAACCCGCGGCCTCTCGTTTCTCAGGCCGCGTCTAACCAACTGCGCCACGGAGACTGTCAAACTATACAAATACACTAACTTCCTTATTCATACAGTTTATTAACCTATTTTTCTTATCAAGTGTTTTGTTTTTTTTTTCGTTTAATCTGAATTTGAAAGTTATTGGAAAGGGAGAAAAATTTGAATGTCTGTCTGTGAAGCATGCAATTGTTTGGTATTGAAATAGCTATAGTGATTGTTCTAATCAAAACACAAGTAGAATTTGAAGTGTTTGTTGAAGAGTAATATAATGATTATTAATACATAAATTATGTAAGTCACATATTCATACAGCGTGATATTGACATCTGGTATTTAATTTAAACCACATGCTCCTAACCATCCCAGGTAACATTGTACCAAGTTTGAACAAAAACTGCTTGATAGTTTTGTCAAAAATCGCGATTTTAGGTTTCAAGGCTATTGATCAACCCCTATAGATACCGAGTCTCTTATAGCTCAGATAAGTTTCGGAACTGAACTGAAGTTCAGCTAAGCGGTAAAAAATCTCGTATCTATATGGGATGCCCAAAAATAGTTAGAACTAAAATCACAATTTTTGAGAAAAATCTTCTCATATTTTTTCCAAATTATGTAAAATGTCATCTGGGGTGATGAGAAACATGTGGGTTAAAATAAGTACAATGTGTCAATATCAACCTGTATATGTGTGTGTATTCTATTACCTCATTGGATGATTCCTGACCTCACGCTTATAATGGCCGTTCTCTATAATCTATCTATCTTCAGAAAGAGATTTCATTAGATATTTTTAGGCATTCTGTCTCAGTTAACAAAGAAAGATGTGTGGATATGGTGCATATTATGTTTGTAGGTAGCTAAGTAAGATACAAATATAGATAGGCTATGATAATGACAGTCAATCACCACGCACTAAAAACGGTGAAGGAAAACGTCGTGAGGAAACCTGCATACCATAGCGATTTATAAGAATTTCTATCTTTTGTAAGTCCGCCAACCCGCTCTAGACCAGCGTGGTGGACTAGGTATATGGCCTAACCACTCGCAATCGTACCCGCGATTGTAGAGTAGGCCCGTGCCCTGCAGTGGGACGTATATGGGCTGATACAGATACAAATCAATAAATAACTTATTTAAGTCACATATTTATATATTTCAGTGTTATTGGTACTATTATATCATTGGATGATTCCTGACCTCACGTTAAGTTCTAAGCACACTACTGCTTCTGTTCGTTTATTTAACCATGTGCCGCAATAAGGCTGTCAAAATGAAAAATACACAATAATCCCCTAGAATGCACTCTCCCTCGAAATTGGGGCGTGGATGAAAGTTCACTTCAATGTTCGTTTTCTCTCTTTTGTTTTAATTCTGTACTAGCGGCCCGGCCCAGCTTCGCCCGGGTGCATATAAATTTCTCTTCAATAATATGCACGTAGTATACCTACACATAAATCTTCCTCTTGAATCACTCTATCTATTAAAAAAACCGCATCAAAATCCGTTGCGTAGTTTTAAAGATTTAAGCATACAAAGGGACATAGGGACAGAGAAAGCGACTTTGTTTTATACTATGTAGTGATTAGCTGTATATTCATTAAATTATAATGTGTGTGTTTGTGTGTATGTGTTTATGTATTATATATTCCCTCAGTCATCACATTCAAAGGACTGCTGGCAGAGAATGCCTCAGACATTCAATCTGCCTTAAGAGCGTTTACACCTTGCGCGCAAAGTCAACTATAGGTATTTCTTCGTTAATTTCACGCACACATAAGCGACCAAAGCTGTGTACGTAGAGCTGCCGCGTCGCCTCGCTATACAGTCAGCGCAACCAACTTTGATCCGCTTCAAAATTCTAATATTCAATTGAAATGTAACTTATGATTTATATATTGGTAATATTATATCATAAAATATTTTATTTGCATTATAAGTAGACAAATATTACTGTGCAAGCAATGAACAATACAAATTTAGATACTAATCATATTTTCGTTATTATTACATTGTTAAGTTGCATTCAAATCAGTGTTCAATCAGTAGACACTACGGACGTTTATTAATCATTTCGTGTTCGAACACATGAAAAGAGTTAGGGGCCTTACAACCCCTTTCAATTACGAAATATATTTAATTTTATATTACAACACATAACATAATTTAGCCTCGGAATTACATCCCATTATATTATCTGAAACATAATTTATAGACACTACAAAATCATTGCAGGTAATAAAGGAAAAAATATGTTTTACTACCAAAGTACTAAGATGTGGCAATCGCAGTCCGCGCGTGGCTATTTTTACTACGCACGGCAAAAATCGACTGCAGCCAGGCCGGAGCGACGAGCGATACGTCCTCCCTCTAGAAGGCCTTGCGGCGGTCTGATTTGACACCGGTCGGACAGCGTGTTTTATAGTGGTTTTTAAAATATTTGTAGAAAACATGAAAACTAATTTTGTTGAAATATAAAAATGGCAATTTATTGATAAGATGTTCTTCTATTATAATATGCAATTGCTATAAAAATTATGTACGATAAGTTGGTGAAAAAAAATATGTTCTTGACGAGAGTTTCTGAAGAATTTCGCATTGTTTAAATTTTTATTTTTCAGGAACTAAACATAAAAAGATTATTTTTCTCAGCAAAATCCCTCCATAAGGGTCTTATTAGTCGGATAATATTTTTATTTTCATCTTATATTTAGTGATTTCGGACATCTTAAGCTTCTAAATTGCCACTTAAAGCCTAAATAACGAAACTTGTGTTCAGTAGTACTTATAGTGCTCACAAGTTATCCATCAATCTATAATGTATTCCACCAAAATCCCTAGATGACAACCTTTTCTAAAATGAGTACTAATTATTTTTCCTTTAAATTGTTTATTGGTGGTTATTAACTCGTTTGAAAAGTCCTGTTTTTTAGCCAAAAAGCGCGCAAAGGGTATAAACGCTCTTAATAAATAAATAACTGATTTACTGGTAGTAAGTCTATATGAGAGGCCACCTGGGTAGGTACCACCGCAATATCTATTTCTCTCGCGATATACCAGTGCATACGCACTATTGTGTTTCGGATTGAAGAACATTGTAACTAGAATAACTACTGGACATGGAATACCAAGCATTGCTTTGTTATTCAAGGTGTTGTTTGGTTCTGCTACTGTTTATGAGTGGTCGTATCGCTAACCATCGGGCGTTCATGCTCGTCTCGCCATTCATGGCAATAAAAATACGCAAATTTCATTGCATCTATCTTGACTTACCCTAGTAATCCTTGCATAAAACATATAAAACTAATCTACAAAGTATTATATTACAAAACATGTACGTATAAAACTAAATCACTGATAGCAAATTATCTCGAGATAACTGCAAACACAATTCAGTTACACACGCGACGCGACGCCGTTCACACGCGTACAAATAAATCGGAATACAGTGTAAACAGTTCCAAATTGAAATAGTGTTTTTGAACAATTTGTATTGTTGTATGGTGATTGCTTAACTTATTTGTTTATTTGTGTAATTTATTTCTATGGATGCATAAGTTTGGATGTCAGGTATTTTAGAATTTCTTGCTGTGACGGTGAAAACAATGTTTATACAGTTTGTATACAAACTAGAAGTTTCGTTAAAGAATTTGAAAGGTATGTCGAGCATGACCGGTCTAGGTTGCAAATTGGCAATAATATAAACAACAGTATTTTTAGTGAAAATCTAGTGTTCAAATTACGAAGGAATTTGGTCTAGTTTTTGTCTTATGTTTGGCAGAGAAATTGCAGTCTTTGAAGCAGAGATAACGTGTGTGACTTCCGTGTTTGAGTCATATTATATAAGCTCATGGTGATGTTCCATTGGGGTAGACAGAGATTATGGAGCGTAAATATCCGTATGACTGGATATTTACGCTCTGGATATTTACTCTTCTCTATAATCTTTCGCATCAACTGTCATTTTCTTCGGTTACGAGGACATTGTTCAGCATTCCTGCTTCAACAAAATAATATTTACAATCCATTTAATTACTAAACAACTAGTTAACAAAATACTGATGATTATTGAGCGGAAAATACCAGCGCAACTGATTACAAATGTGTTCATTAAGACACCTCATAAATTATAAATTAATATACAATTCCAATTTCAAATCCGGATTAAAATAAATAAATGAACAATGTTTTGAATTTGGAATGATGGTTCTAAAGTCAAATTTGATTGTAATATTTTGTTTATTAATTACATAATAGTTCATTTATTAAATGAAATTTAATGTTGTATTGTGACAATGGTTATAAATTGTTTACGGTGTTATCGGCGAAGCGTTGTGAATAAATCTCAATGTTTTTAAACATCTTTGTTTACTATGAGTGTTTTGTACGATCAGCTGTTTTGTTGACGTGTGTTTGAAACTTTGCCAATGTATTCGTTGCTATATTATAGCATTCGACGTAGGAAAAAATATAAATACACTCGAAAATCGTGACCTGGTTTGCATAATTAATTATAAATATATCCAACAGTCGCATAGTTTTGACCCCACACTATGATCGAGTGGCCTAACCACTCTCAATTGTACTCATGTCTCGATTGTAGAGGAGGCCCGTGCCCTGCAGTGGCATTTATATGGCCTAATATAGTACAGTCCTACGATCAAGTCTTGTGCCGTGTATCAGAAACTACAAGGGACTTTGGTCTGACAAACACCCAGACACGACCAAATACCAGTGGGTCACACAAATATTTACCTTGATGCGGAATCGAACCCGCAGCCTCGCGATTCACAGCCGGCGTCTAACCAACTGCGCCACGGAAGCTTTCTTTCATATGTGAGGGCCAGCCTGGGTAGGTACCACCGCAATGTCTATCTCTCCCGCCATATAGCAGTGTAAATATACTGTTATATATCGGATTGAAGGATATTGTAGATAAACTAACTACTGGACATATTGAGACTTAGAAATATTATGTCTCAGGATGGCGAGCACAACAAAATAGTTTAATTCAAAGCAGCTCATTAATTTTCTTTTCCCATAGAAATATTAATAACTGACATACTAATGAATTTGTTATATCGTGTAAAGATTTAGATTCTAGATAAATTAGCTCATATAAAGAACTTGTGACCTAACCTAACCTTAGGACTATGAGATAAGCATTACTTGATAAAATTTCCTTCACTCATAGTTTGTTTCATTGATTCTTAATTTAATCTTAATTGTATCTGTATCAGCCCATATACGTCCCACTGCAGGGCACGGGCCTACTCTACAATCGAGAATACGATAGAGAGAGGTTAGTCTATAGTCTACCACGTTGACCTAGTACCAGACGGACTTTACACATCATAGCAATTCTTACAAATCGCTATTGTATGGAGGTTTCCTCACGATGTTTTCCTTTCATCGCCACAGTACGTGGTGATTGACTATCAATATACACACGACTCTGTAAAATCAGCCACCAAGCCCTACAATATCCAGACCCGAGGTAATCGAGGGTACGATTGAGAAGGCTAGTCTACCACGCTGGGTTAGTGCCAGGATTTCACTAGTGGTAGGTCTCTCATATATGATAGGTCATCTGGGTAGGTACCACCGCGATGTCTATTTCTCCATTCCAACAGCAGTGTAAATGCACTGTTGTGTTTCAGATTGAAGGACACTGTAGCCAGAGTATCTACTGGACATATTGAGACTTAACATCTTATGTCTTAGGATGGCGAGCGCAGTGGAATGCCAAGCATTGCTACTGCCCATGAGCGGTCGTATCGCTTACTATCACTGGTGGTAGGTCTCTCATATGTGAGAGGCCATCTGGGTAGGTACCACTGTCCACCAATGTCTATTTCTACCGTGAAACAGCAGTGTAAATGCACTGTTGTGTTTCAGATTGAAGGACACTGTAGCCAGAGTAACTACTGCGCATTGTGGTCACTTAGTCGACCTACTATACATATAAAGGTTATATTTCTGTCACTAGTCAGGCATTTAAAATGTATTCACTCTTGACTGTAACATATCGATGCATTGTAAGCGTTAAATTGCAATTTTACACAAATACCAAAGTTTTTTTATTGCATAGATCGGGCAACGAGCAAACAGGTCACCTGATGGTGAGTGATCACTCCATATGAACGTCCACAACGCGCAGATCATAGATGTGTGGCTAGACCATCAAATAGGGAGGGGAGCGGGAAGTAAAAAGGGATGGGGAGAAGGAAAGGGGCAGTGGGCATCCAAAAATCTCACTCACCAAACGAAACGCTGTTGCTTTACGTCGATCTCCTGTGAGACAGTAGCACCGCCCCAAACCAGTCTGCCGATTTATGTTCAGTCATGATTGACAACAGTGTGCCTATACCACTTGTAAATATATATATTTACATATATGTATGTATATATATTTAATTTTTATTCTTTACGGCACACACAAAATCACAAATAACGTACTGTATCAGCCCATATACGTCCCACTGCAGGGCACGGGCCTCCTCCACAATCGAGAGTACGATTGAGAGTGGTTAGGCCATATAGTCCACCACGCTGGCCTAGTGCGGGCTGGAGGACTTACATACCATGGAAATTTTTATAAATCGCAATAGTATGCAGGTTTCCTCACGATGTTTTCCTTCACCGTTTTAGTGCGTGGTGATTGGCTATCAATACACACATGACTCCGAAAAGTCAGAGGTGTGCCCTGGGATTCGAACCCGCGACCACCGTGAATATGTTGGCAGTCGCGTCTAGTCCGTTTACCAACAGGCCACCACTCACTTCAAATAGCATACACTATTGTACAATTAAAATTTAAGACAGATTTCTTACAGGCAACCTTTGGATGGATATAAGAAAAGTATAAGAATAGAGGGCAGTATAGAATTAGAAGAAAACAAGCTCTTATAAGGAATATATAAACAAATCATTTATAACGAATATATACACAATATACACATTTCTATATAATAGGTATATAAATAACATTTTTTAAAGTCTAATTGTAAGTAACATTTTTTTATCATCTTTTTTTTTAATTTATTCCACTTTGGAGGATAATGTATGTATTTAAAGAGTATGCGGGTAACATGATAATGTAAAATGTCCTTTAGTTTTTTTATCACCACGATGCTTCAAATTCTAGGTCAGGAAATCAATTTTGCCGGTGTTTTTAGTTAGAAAGCATTTAAGTTTAAATTTAAGCCTGGCATGACGATAAATTAACTCTTATCACATTTAGAACGGAAATAAGCTGAACCAACTGTGTATGACATTTGTGTTATCTGCCCTTAAAATAATTGTGTGAATACTTCTGTTTTGCGTTAAATAAAACAAAGATTGCTCAGATAGTGATCAATATAAAAGCATCTTCTTTATTTCTTCTTAAAAGCGTTGTCTACATCCGTCGTCCCCAACGTTTCAATGCAGTTCTCTCTTCACTACATAGTATAAAACAAAGTCGCTTTCTCTGTCCCTATGTCCCTTTGTATGCTTAAATCTTTAAAACTACGCAACGGATTTTGATGCGGTTTATTTTTAATAGATAGAGTGATTCAAGAGGAAGGTTTATGTGTATAATACGTGCATATTATTTTAGAGAAATCTATATGCACCCGGGCCACGCTGGGCCGGGCCGCTAGTATTTCATATTTCCGTACTTAAACATCTTAATCCTTCATACTCTAACTCGTTTCTTGCATTTGTCCTTCACACAGCACCATCTATATCAACCGTTTGTCCTGCGTTTCATTCTACTCATCTTTCATCACAATATTCATATCCTACATCATTGTTCTCTAAATAAATTCCGGTAAAAAATTTATAATTGTCATGATCCTCAGCTTTAGGAAGTCCACTGCTGAACATAGGCCTCCCCCAAAAATCTCCATATCGACAGTGGAAAGCATCTAGCGATCTCCAAATTACCTGTATGTAAATAGGCAAAGACAAAACTGTTTTTTCTGTTCTGCTTACGAATTTTCTTCTTTATTTTAGTTATCGTTTTACAATGAGCATTAGTATTTTATAAAAACATTTTCTTTTGTAACGTTAAACGTTTGCGTTTGGCATCTACTAATGAATTGTCGTGTCATCAATTGAAACATGTGAATAGCGAATTTTTGTCCGCCATTTTGAACTTGTACTACCGTACCTATTCAAAGACATTTAATTATGATTACTTACCTAGTAGTTGGTGTAGATTTTACGAAGATATTTATACAAAGGAATAATTTAACTGACAATAAACATCTCTGACAACGGCTGTTCATTAATCCAACTGCTTTTAAGTTATTATTATTATAAAAGTGATTAACTAATAATCACTTTTGTATGTCAATCACTACTATTCATTACATTATAACATAATTTTATGTTTAAAGTGTCCTTAATTTATATGATAATGTTACATAATACAATATGTTGCCAAATATCGCATCTCGTGAGAAATAGTTTTTATTAAAAAAACTGAGTTAAAAAGAAAGAAGAAAAGAAAGAAAGAAAGAATATTTATTGAAAAACACTATAAAGTAAAAAATAATAATAATAATACAACTTCAAAGCAAAAAATGTTATTTAACTCATTGTATTTGGACTTGTATATTAATTTGCTTATTGTCTTGACTAGCCAATAAATCAAAATATTTTATAGTGATTTTTAATAATTCTGTTTTGAAATCGGATTTTTGTTTTAAATTTTTAGTCAATTGTCTCTTTTTAGTGTTGATATGCATTTAAATAAAAAAATAGTCGTGCAAGGAATATGTTCTTTACGATGAAAAAAAAATTGGTTAAAAGCTGCCGAAGATATTGGAGTATTCAAATGTTTATTAATTTTCTCACCCCCCTCGACACTACCTCTTTTTACCTCCCCCATTGTAGCTGGGCTTTTATACTGAACCTAATGCAAAAATAACCATTGGAATCCTACTCAATTTTAAGGAGTTCTCTTCTTCAGGTCCGAAGATATTCATCAGATCTTCACCATATTTTTCAATATATTCTCTTGAGACTGACACTTATCATTCAAATCGAACTTAGTTTTTGGTTACGACGTGCGATAAAGGATTTTGTACATTTTGTAAAAGATTTGGGCATATTTGTATAGTTTTACGTACGACATTCGAACATTCGTCGTCATATCAATATAGATAAATCCCCTGACCCAACACTAAGATTGAGTCTTGGTAGTCTCAGACAATACAAAAGGCATTGGAGTGGAAGCCACGTACAGGTACACTTCAAACAGGTCGATGTGGAAATCTTTGGAGGAGGCCTATGTTTAGCAGTGGACTTACTGTGGCTGAGATGATGATGATGATACTAAATTTAGATTTTTCCGTAGAAAAACACCTTTGATGTAAATAAAAATGTTTCTCTTCAAAAGGATTATGCACGCGTGTTTTTTCCTCATGTGAATTCATTTAAACATAAGGTTAAGTCCCTCGATGAGTCAAAAGTTGGATTTCGTAACCTTAAGCTCGTAAAAATCATGATTTTTATCTTATTTTTGGGAACATTTTTCCCTGTTTAAGTTACTTACTAAAAAAAAATATTTGCCGGCGCGATACATGCAAATAAATTCACGCCTTTTCCCTCAAGGGGAAGGCAGATATGCTACCAGCACACCCGCATTTCGCCTTCCGTCTTCCATATGATGTGATAGTGGGAAAATCACCATATCGGGCACAAATTCCTGGCTCCGGGCTGATATGATATGAAATGAAAATAATTTATTGAATCCAATTAAATGTTCAGATAAGATTCAGTAATTGTTTTATCTACCACCCGGTTCGGAAAGCTGTTTTCACTAGAGAAGAACGGGCAAGAAACTTTAGTGTTGCTCTTTTCAAAACCAGTTTACAATTTAATGATAATTATAAAAGTTACAAGTAGTTTAAATCAGAGATAATGAATAAATTCGCACGATAATAGAAACAAAATGGAACTGATGAGTTGCAAGAATTTCTATGGTATGTAAAGTCCGCCAACCCGCACTAGGCCAGTGTGGTGGTGTTGTTGCTTGCCGGGCCAGAATAAAAATTCTGGCCCGGCATAGGGTGTAATGTGGTTACACATTGTACCTGATGGTAAGCACAAATGCCGTCTAGGCCGAGTATCAACTATTGGCATCAGACGGCAGTCCCAAGCCATTCGATACAATTATGCCGGCCTGCTAAGATGCCTCTCGCACTTCGGCGGAAGCACCGGGGATCATAGGAAAGAGGGAACACAGATATTTCACAAATCTTTATATTTTAATTATCGAATAGTTCTTTATCGCTCAAATTGAACTCAAACTTCGTTCCAAAACAAAACAAAATGACGGAGAAAGGCAAAAAGAAAGGGCTATATCAAGTTAATAAAATATTGTTTTTAATTTATTAAACAACAAACTCTTCTTCTTCTTCTATGGTATGTAAGTCCGCCAACCCGCACTAGGCCAGCGTGGTGGACTATATGGCCTAACCACTCTCAATCGTATTCTCGATTGTAGAGTAGGCCCGTGCCCTGCAGTGGGACGTATATGGGCTGATACAGAAACAACAAACTCGAGAGATAGTCGTTCGTGATGCCACAACCTTGCTTTATTAATAAAACCTTAATTGTTGCGAAGCACGAAATTAAATAATATATTTGATGTGGCGTAATGTTTGCCCTTGTGACATATGCGTGTAGGCTTATTCATGATTTTTATGTTTTGATTTGCTATCTATATTTTTCACAGCCAACAATTAGTTAGACGCCGCCTGTGAAACGTGAGTCCACGGGTTCGATCCCCGCACCGAAACAAATGTATAACCACAGGTATTTATTTCGGGTCTGGGTGTTTGTGAGATCGAAAAGTCTTACAAAGCAATGCTTGGCATTCCACTGCGCTCTCCATCCTGAGACATAAGATATTAAGTCTCAATAAATCCAGTAGTTACTCTGGCTGCAATGTCCTTCAATTCAAAACACAAAAGTGCATTTAAGCTGTTGTTTGGCGGGAGAAATAGACAATGTAGTGGCCTACCCAGGCAGCTTCGCACATACTTGTATGAGAGACCTACCACGACTAGTGGCCTTACCTGAACCGTGCCCTCGGTTGTAGAGGTCCTGTGCCCAATATTGGGAAATTATGGGCTGATACATACAGTACAGTACATTGTATAAGCTCTTGAATCCGTGTGTCATTCAACCCGCATCGGGTCAAGGCGCCATTCGCTTGAATTTTGCAATAAGGTTATGTGCGCTTTTCCTTCTAACTTTGTTTTTATCATTTGACATCAAGAGTTATTTAGGAAAAATATATTTTTTATTAGCACGGTAAAGTGAATAGAAAGTATTGTTATGAAACCTTGATGCAGGCTAAAAATAGACGGTACAATAGGCTAGTGTCCTCAGTTTTTATTATTGTTTATATAGAAAGGTTATGTTATGCATAATCATAATTGGGTCATATTTTTAAATCCGATTAATATTAAGCAAGTTATAAATATAAAAAAGCTGGTGGTAAGAGATGTAGAAAAGGATGCAACATGCACGATGTGACGTCATATTTCACAAGCACAACAAGGCATGCGTGCGAAAGAGACAACGAATGTCCCCAACTATTAAAAATATTAGTATCTGTCATTTTACAACTCTTGATTCATGCAGGGGTCTTAAGAGTATGTTAAAACGAATTAAATTGAGGAAAAAACACACATGCGTAATCCTTTTGAAGAGAATCATTTTTGTTTACATCAAAGGCATTTTTCTACGGAAAATTCTAAATTTAGTATCATCATCATCATCTCAACCATAGGAAGTCCACTGCTGAATATAGGCCTCCCCCAAGGATCTCCAAATCGACCTGTTAGAAGCGGCCTGCATCCAGTGACTTCCTGCAACTTTAGCCAGATCGTCCATCCACCTTGTAGGCGGGCGTCCGACATTTCACTTGCCTGTACGTGGCCTCCACTGAAGAACCTTTCGGTCCCAACGGCCATCGGTTCTACGCGCTATGTGCCCGGCCCATTGCCACTTCAACTTGCAAATTCTATAGGCCATAATAGAGATGCTGAAATATATAGAAAGGTTACATTAAGAAAAATTAACAGATAAATATTTTTTTCGTATCCATTTAATAATAAACAAGATAGAATTATTTCAAGGATGGTAGGAGGAATAGAAAAGGATGCAACTACAGTGCAGTGACGTCATCTTACATAAGGAGAGTGGGTCCTTACTACACTACTAAAAGTACTCATTAGCAATTTTTATTTTGATGCTATTTTTTTTATTCTTGCCTGGCATAATGGTCGCATTGCGCCTGATGGTGAGCGCAGATGCCGCCCAGGCAGAGTGTCTACTGGCATCGGACGGCAGTCCCATGTCAATAGACACAATTATGCCGGCCTGCTAAGATGCCTCTTCACACTACTGTTTGAAATTATTTTGTTTATGTTGTGATATCTGAATATCAGAACACTGTTGTCTTCTGGTTTGAACGGCATTGTTGCCAGAGTAACTACCGGACATATTGAGACTTAACATCTTATGTCACAGGATGGCGAACGCAGAAATGTTAAGCATTGCTTTGTAATCACTGGTGTTTGGTTTTGCTACTGTGCATACGCTGTCCTATCGCTTACCATCGGGCGAATGGCATGATTGTCTTTTTCAATTGTGATGAAAAATCCAGTCAAAACCAAGCATTGAAAACATTCGTATTGCAATATATAGTAATTGCATGATACCAGTTACTAAGTATATAATATAGTATATATCCTGTGCAAGATCACAGAACAATGAATCCTTATCAGACGCGTGAGTCAATATTTGTACGCGTGATGTAAATTATTTACGCTATTTAATTGTTAATTATTATTACTATTTAACTCGCTCGCGTGCTTCAGATAAATGGATATTTTTTTATAGATCAGATTGTCGTCCTAGATATCGCAGATAACAAAATGGGTGCACGAACAAAGTTACGGTGAGTCTCTATAATCTATCTATCTTGAACAAAAGATTTCATTATATATTTTGTTGCATTTTATGCTACAGTAAACAAAGATGAAGAGATATATAGGCATAAATATATACACATTATATGAATTATGATGAAGCAAAATTATAAATTTGCTATTTTAATACTTTATTATTATATTAATTCTGGATCACTCAAATATTTGTTTCAGAGCGGGGATTGAACCCGTGGCTTCTTCTTTCACTGCCATCTAATCAACTGCGCCACAGAGGCTGTCATTATTATTAATTTATATTATAATTTATTATAATCATATTATTATAATTTATATTGACTAAGTAATTATCGCATGCGATTCTCGAAGAAAAGGGCGAGAAACTCGCCTGTATTAAAGGATCTTTATTTCTAGTATATTATTATTTACGATACAGTAAATAAACAATACTAGCCATGACATAAATAAAACATCACATAAGGAAAATATGTGCAATTGTTCGTAGTATGAATAGAGCGGTTAACATGAATTAAATAAATAATTAATGACTCAATTGTTATTGTTTCTGGGAGTTTTGCAATACCTTTAAATGTATCTGTATCAGCCCATATACGTCCCACTGCTGGGCATGGGC
Source organism: Hyles vespertilio (assembly GCA_009982885.2). Lineage (NCBI taxonomy): Eukaryota > Metazoa > Arthropoda > Insecta > Lepidoptera > Sphingidae > Hyles > Hyles vespertilio. Next base: position 3,153,087 of record CM042832.1, read on the forward strand.
CTCCTCTACAATCAAGAGTACGATTGAGTGGACTTAGATTATTCCAGAACGCTGGACTAGTGCGGGTTGGCGGACTTAATAGATGAAGAGCCCGTGGCCGCCAGACTTTCGTCATTTTATAAAAGCTGAAAGTTTGTGTGCGCATGCCTCTAACATAGGCATCACACGATCAGCTATTATGAAGTTCCGATCGTGGTTGCTTTGGAAGTTATGAGCGTCAATGTTTCTGACAATATGAAAGAATCATCAAAAGTGTTTGAATACCAAGAAAATATTTGTTTAGTTTCCTTAATGTATAAAATTATGATTTTATGCTACAACGCTGACGAAATTACGTTATGTTAAAGTTCGAAGATAGCGTAATATTTAATAACATGTAATTTTGTCGGGATTGTCAAATGGATTCGAACCAGCGAACAACTTGGATAAAAGTTACCAAGTTACCAAAAGACCACAAAGCACTTTTTTCATGCCTATAGAAAACAGAGTCCGTGGCGCAACTGGTTAAACTCTAATATTGAGACAAATGTTCATGTGTTCTACATGGATTTTTTTTGGGTTTCTGAGACTGAAAAGTCTCTCGGAGATCCTGATATTGTGACTGGTATCTTAAACCAAATTGCACAAACTTACCATAAAATTGTGTTTGGAAATGTCGATATCATACAGCAATGTCATATACATCTCAAATGTATGGCAAGAGATCTGTGGCGCAAGGTTCAATACCCGTACCGAGAGAAATGTTTGTGCAGCCCACAAAATATGTATATTTGTGTCAGGTCTGGGTGTTTGTGAGACCGAAAAGTCTCTCGTAGTTCCTGATACCCACGACACAAGACTCGATCTTAATGTGGGGTCAGGACTATGTATGTGACTGTTGGGTGTTATTTATTTATTTATTTTATAGTCAAGTTTGTTTATGGTACTGGCCTTAATGTGGTGTCAGGACTATGTATGTGGTGTATTTATTTATAATTCAAGGTTTGATCTACATGAGTCAGATATAGCATTGTTTTAGCGGTTTTGCAATACCTATGGAAAATAATAATATCATTATACGGTATCTCTAGACTGTTACCGAAAGCGAAGCCGAGTGGTAGTTTTAGTGACTACAAACACAATGCAACTAAAAATTTCGCAAAGAAACGCGACAATTACTTTTATGACTTTTTAAATATCGTCATTTTTGGATGGTAAATCCATAGTTTTTGCTAAAATAATAATTTAAGCTCTTTTATACCTTAGATTATTTATAAATAAAAGTGTATACACTATTACTTATTTTAGGAAAAAATGTATTTACCACCCAAATATGGTCATAGGAAAAAAATAACAAAAAAAAATGTCGTTTTCTTTTTCAACTTTTTGCGTTGTATTGTGTCTGAAGTCGCTTAAACTACCACCCGGCTTCGTTTTCGGTAGCAGTCTTGATATACCCTGTATATGACTAATTTAGTTTAATAAATACCTTACTAAGCGGTTCAGCCCCTTAGCCAAGTTACAAGTGCTTCCAATCTAATTTTTAATTAAAATTATCTTTCTATAATCGTTAACGCCTAGACGTAAGCGATCATGTTTGTACGTTGTGCGCCATTGAGTAACTCCCATACAAATGCTATCCAAGATGCAATTTGACTAGCGCAAACGAAATCAGGTTTAAATAATTATAATAATGATGATGATATACATACATAAACTCACGCCTATATCCCAGAAGGGGTAGGCAGAGGTGACAGGGCGCCCACATTTCGCCTTGTATGTTCCGTCCCGCAATGTGATAGGTGGCGAGCCTATCGCCATATCGGGCACAAATTCCTGACTCTGGGCTGAGAATGAATAGAAAAATCCAATATCACTTTGCCCAACCCAGGATTCGAACCCGAAACCTCGGCTTTGTAACCGTATCTAAGTACAACTACGCCACCGAGTCAGTGATATAATTTGATATAATATGATCAATGTGGAAAACCACATGATATTTTTGAAAACCAAAAATATATACCTACGCAATGTTTTTTTGACCTGCCAAAGAGCAGTGTAAATGCACTGTTGTGTTCTTGTTTGAAAGATGTTGTACATTAGTAACTACAGTACTTAACATCATGGGCCTTATTAATAAACTCGGATGAGCGAGGGTTTAAATTTTAACCAAAACCTTTAAAATTGACTAATTTATATTGACCGTTCCTTTTACTTTTAAAATCAGTGGATTGCCATAACAGGATTATCATGTCATGTATGTATCAGCCCATATTCGTCCCACTGCAGGGCACGGACCTCCTCTACAAACGACAGTACGATTGAGAGTGGTTAGGCCATATAGTCCACCACGCTGGCCTAGTGCGGGTTGGCGGACTTACATACCATAGAAATTCTTATAAATCGCTATGGTATGCAGGTTTCCTCACGATTTTTTCCTTCGCCGTTTTAGTGCGTGGTGATTGACTATCAATACACACATGACTCCGAAAAGTCAGAGGTGTGCCGTGGGATTCGAACCCGCGACCACCGTGAACATGTTGGCAGCCGCGTCTAGTCCGTTTACCAACAGGCCACCACGCACTTGTGCACATGTCATGCTGAAGAATTTAGATTTTTTTAAAATATAGTTATTACTATCTAGCTATTCATAATAATAGATTGAATACTCTAGCCCAATGCCTAAAGCTAATCCTTCGCTCATCCGAGTTTATTAATGAGGCCGTACTTGTCTCAGGATGGCAAATGCAGTGTGATACCAAATATTGCTTTGTAATTCAAGGTGTTTTTTTGCTTTTGCTACTGATGCTGATGAGCGGTCGTGTCGCTGACCATCAAACGGCAAGTTCGTCTCGCCTTTCATTTCAAATAAAAATATAAGATAAAATTAAATATCTAAGAATATTCATCACGTTTTTATCCACACGTTTTCACACAAAACAACTCATTAAAACGTCACAAGTATCAGTTAAGAATACATTAAAATATCGTTAATTATATTTTTATACTGTACGATATATCGGAACGATTTTGAGCATAAAAGGAAAAAATAAAGAAATTGAAGTGTGCCTATTATTTAAATTAGCATTGTCGTGACTGAAAGGTCTACTTGCAAAAGGGCTGATAAGAAAGAAAAAAAAAAGAAATGATATAATTGTCAAAACAATCGGACGCACATACTCACAAAATGTAAATTAATATAAGAAAAACTAAAAAACTAAAAATTTAATATCTCAAAATGGTTTTCCAAAAATGGAAACGAGTTTATTGCCCGTTCTTCTCTGATGAAAACATACTTTTGGCCCTAGGGGTAGTACGATGAATTATTAACATTTTGTATCAAAACAAAATATCATTTATTATATTTCATTTTTGATTTATGTTTACTATCATTATTTTCTTTTTTTTAGTTTTGAGCATTTATTCTTTATTCTTACACTGCCCTCTCTTTCTCCTTCCCTTAAATCCATCCAAAGGTTGGCAGAGATCGCTCAGAGTGATAAGACCGCCTTTTGTACTTTTGTATTTTAGAGTATCCCTTTGTGTTGTTATAATAAATCAGTATACAATCAAGATTGAAATAAATAAATAAAATATCGCGTAGTGTAAAATTCTCTACAAACTCGTTAAAATCGTATTGAGATTTTGGTTTGAAAGTTCATAGATGCCTATAATTATTGCTGAAGGCCTCTTATCAGTTTTATCTACAAGGGTTTCGCGTTTTTGGAGGTACAGTCAAGAAGATATTGGCTTGACGGCAAAAAAATCCTTTAGGTAAGATTTTTTTATGGCGAGACGAGAATGCCGTTCGGCGGATGGTAAGTGATACGACCGCTCATAAATAGCAAACCAAACAACAGCGTGAATTGCAAAACTATGCTAAGCATTCCACTGCGCTCGCCATCCTGAGACATAAGATGTAAAGTCTCAGTATGTCCAGTAGTTACTCTGGCTACAATCCGGAACACAACAGCGCAACTCTGCTGTTTGGCGGGAGAAATAGACTGTACCTGCCCAGGCGGCCTGTCACATATTAGAGACCTATGAGTAAAGTAGTTTATCTGGATCAGTATCAGCCGATATACTGGGTATCTCAAGACTGCTACCGAAAACGAAGCCGGGTGGTAGTTTTAGTGGCTACAAACACAATGCAACTAAAAATTTCGCAAAGAAACGCGACAGTTATTTTTATGATTTTTAAATATCGTCATTTTTGGGTGGTAAATCCATAGTTTTTGCTAAAATAATAATTTAAATTCTTTTATACCTTAGAGTATTTATAAATAAAAGGGTATACACTATTATTTTTACGAAAAAATGTGTTTACCACCCAAATATATAGGCCAAAGGAAAAAAAAAAAAAAAAATATTGTCGCTTTTTTTTGCAACTTTTTCTGTTGCATTATGTATGAAGTCGCTTAAACTACCACCTGGCTTCGTTTTCGGTAGCAGTTTTGATATACCCTGTATGTCCCACTGCAGGGCACTGGCCTCCTCTACAATCGAGGTTATTGAGAGTGGTAAGGCCATATAGTTCACTGACTTACATACCATACATATTTTTATAAATCGCTATGATTTTTTTCCTCACGATGTTTTCCTTCACTGTTTTAGTGTGTGACTATCAATACACACATCTTATTTATTAGATCAGTTTATCTGGATAAAATATTAATATCATTCGTACATTTGTTCTACAAGCTGACTTATCTAAATCCAAATTTATTCTAATCTAATTTATTGCTCTAATTGGCATTGGTCGTATTTGGAAGCCGTCCCTGGCAGTCATATGATGTTAAAAGGGCTTCACACGTTCTCACCACGTGTCTGGTTTTAAAACTTACGTTATGAGGACGGAAATAAATGGCTTAATTAAAATTGGAAAACTATTGAGGTATTGGACTAGAGCGGACATCGCGAACAAAATCTCTGCGTATTGTGCGTGCACTAGAGGTGCCCATTAAAGGCTATAATTTTTAATTTATTTATTACTAGCGGCCTGGCCCAGCTTCGCCCGGGTACAAATAGATTTCTGTACAATAATATGTACCGATTATACATATAAACCTTCCTCTTGAATCGCTCTATCTATTAAAAACCGCATCAAAATCCGTTGCGTAGTTTTAAAGATTTAAGCATACAATGGGACAGAGAAAGCGACTTTGTTTTATACTATGTAGTGATTATTTATGTTTTAAAACAGTCTATAAATGAGCCAGTGAATGTATGTCGAGTTTTGTTCATGCAAACATTTGTCTCTGGGAAAGAACCCTTAGCTTCTCATTTCACAGCTGGCGTGTAACCAACTGCGCCACGGAGGCTGTTTTCATGCCCCGGATAGAGATCATAATTTATTATCATCTCGTTATCAAGCTGATAAAACATTCCATAAAATGTTTACTCATTGATAATAATTTTGTTAAGTTAAAAGAATAGTCAAGAAATTGTAGCCAGAGTAACTACTGGACATAGTGAGACTTAACATCTTATGTCTCAGGATGACGAGCGCAGTGGAATACGCATTCAAGGTGTTGTTTGGTTTTGCTACTGTACATCAGCGGTCGTATCGCTTCCCATCAGGTGAAAGGCATGCTAGGCATTCCTTGCAATAAAAAAAAAATTGTTCGCTAACTAAGATCGAGTCTTGTGTCCTGTATCAGGAACTACAAGAGACTTTTCGCTCTCACAAACACCCAGACCCGGAACAAATACCAGTGGGCACACAAACATTCGTTTCCGAACACGCGGCCCCACGTTTCCCAGCCGGCGTCTAACGAACTGCGCCACAGAGGCTGTCAAAACTGTATTTTAACTATCTAATGTCTGCTCTTTTTGAGCGACTTCTGAATTCAGTATGAGCGAAGAAGACAAACATTCGATATTTATTCAGGGCATTGTGACCGCACTGCATCTGATGGTAAGCGCAAATGCCGTCCAGGCGAGTATCGATTGTCATTAGAAGGCAGTCCCATGCCAATAGATAAATTAATGCCGGCCTGCTAAGATTAGGAATTAATTAGGTTTTAAAATGTTTTAAAACAGACCATATAACTTTATCTCGAACGGTTTAATGCGCATAAGTGATTACAAATATCACGTTTTTAACAAGCCTCTGATAATCCTTTGATATGTCTTTGAATAACATTGTAACTGTCTATCTTTAATCGACTTAACAAAAGGAGATTATCAAATCAACCTGTATGTATGTAATATTGTCGGAATTGAAAGGAAGAAAGAAAAAAACTTTTATTTTCGCTCATATTATATTACACATTACAATTAAAATAATGCAAGAATACAACAAAAAAGGATATTCAAGAAAACAAATGCTAAATTAAATTTTACTGTTTTTCTACGTATTTATGTCAATACCAGCTTCTGAATAAGTGTGCCTTTTATAAATATATTTGTGTGTTTGTTTCCTTTAATTCTTGTGCCTATCCATACAAATATTTAAAAGATGAAAGATTTGATTGTTTCAATTGAATAGTCTCTGAAACTACTGGACGGATTTGTAAAATTCTTTCACCATTCGAATTCTACATTTTCCTTGATGAATATTTGCAAAAAGTGGATCTGCACTTGCTATCTATAATAATAATAATAACACCCAACAGTCACATACATAGTCCTGACCCCACATCGAGTCTCGTCATGGGTATCAGGAACTACGAGAGACTTTTCGGTCTCACCCAGACTCGAAACAAATATTTATGACCCGCACAAACATTTCTCTCAGCGCAGGGATCGAGCCCGTGGCTCTCGTTTCACAGGCAGCGTCTGCGCCACGGAGGCTGTGAACTAAAAATAATTAATGTATTAATCTTTCGTCTCGACTGTACAGTGAGTTTCCAAACCAAGTCGCCGCCATTCGATCAGTCACTTTCCCGTATTGCGTATATTTTAACGACAGTTTTTACTTAAGCCTCGGTTCCGTTGAAGCGATTATCTATATACGACAAAAGTAATAGTTAAAATGATTCATGTTGAAGATAATTAATTGCAGTTATTAGTTTCGTTATTGGCTGTTTTGAGACCGAAAAGTCTTTTTGTATTTGATACTCACGCCACAAGACCAGTCTCATAGTGTGAGATCTGAACTACAAAATTTTGTGATATCAAATCTAGCAACTTATTATTGACATTGAATTTACCAAATGAGTTCTTTGCCTGATAAGGAGTGGTAGAATGATTAATGGTTGACATAATATTATGATATTACGTTTCTACTTAACGTTAGTAATAAATAAATTTGTGGTGGATTTATTGTCATTTAATTATTTACACGTTTCTTTTGGTTAAATATTTGTAAATAGACTGCAATCTGTTTTAATGTTAATGCCGGAACTCATTAATTTTTATCTACTTTTGTGTACAGATTTCTATACTATCGTGATGCAAATTTTAATTCGGAATATAGTAATATTTTGTCTAAAATAATTTAAATTCTCACCAAGCTATAGCTATGAAAGAAAAGATTTGAAAATTGGCTCCCTAAATATTTATAAATTAAATTCCGGATATAATTCGATATAAAGTAACATAAAAATACCGTACAAATCGCTTCAACGGAACCGCACCTTTAATCCGCTTGTATCCAGTTCAAACCAGTTCGATCCGGTTCGATGGAAGAAGTGGAATTCGACGTCATATGTTCTATCTCAGAGTTTGGGTTAGTTACTTTTATCTACAATTATTTGTTTGAAAATATTAACTCTTCATTGTGTTGTGTTGTTTCAGTGTAAAGCCTTGTTATCTTTGCAAAGCTTATGATATTAAGTGAATTATTTTATTATGGAGGTTATAGTAATATTTATGAGGCGTAAATTTGTTTTTTTTTAGTTTTTTTTTTTGTGGAAAACCAGTGTGTATTGGCTGAGAATAGCCATACATTTTAAGTTTGTGTCCTAAGTTATGCATTTTATTTTATTTATTTTTTTCTTCTGTATTCGTATCTGTATCAGTCCTTATACATCCCACTGCAGGGCACTGGCCTTCTCTACAAATCGAGAGTACAATTTTGTGAATTTATGCCCGAAGTTATTGAGTTTTACTCCTCGCCAGATAACTGTGCGCGCGACGGAGGGCGCTGTTAATGTGGCAAGCCTCATATAAATTAAAAACTCCACAAAAAATGGGAATTGTGGTACCTATAGTCAATTGAGGTGACTTTGTTATTTCGCAATTAGCAATATGTGAGTTTTTTTTTAATACGTGGATTTGTATAGTCATAATATATTAAAGGATTGATAAATAGTTTTGGATTTTTATAGTGTAATGACCTAATTTTGATAAAACGCCAAACATTAATCTATTTCAGGTGGTAGTTCGTTATTAGGAAGTAAGGGCTACTTTGGGATCTATTTATTTACAACGTAAAGAATTTTTTATATTGATATGATAATAACTTTATACACAACGTCCCTTAAGGGGATACCTCGAAAAATTTGGCTTTTTTAAAAGCCTACATATCATAAATTACTAAGATTAGGTAGTCCATTTTCAGATATGTTTTAATTGATGATATAATTAACAATTTTATGAATCAAAATACATGATTACGCCACTTTGCCTTAACAAAAATACAGTCCAAAGTAGCAGCTGTTAAGTTTTTTAAGAACTCAGAACTCCTAACTTACCCCGTGTAGAAACTCAAGATTAATTTAACATAAACATATTTTTAAATATTATTTTTTCGCGAGAAAAAATCAAGAAAAAAGTAAATAGTACGATGACAATAAAATAAAATATGGTTTGGCGCTTATGTTGTTTTATTTTGAGAAGCGCATGGGCCATCCTATCCCATTCTTGTACGTTACGGCCATATAAGCTATCTCATTGGGGGCGTTCCCGTCAGACGGCCGCGGGCCTTGGTGGACGACGGATCTGCGCTCGACGTTTCGAAATTCTAGCCCGCCGATTATTTTTTTACGTAATTTCAAATTTACGTAATTCTTATTATTTTAGGTGGTACTCTTTTTTGTTTGCACATTTTAATTTTTTTACATATATTTAAAAAATAAATAGCAGTATATATTAATTTTTAAGTTCATTTTTAACTAGCTAAGTTACCAAAATAAAAGAGAAAGGTCATTGACTTACGTATAAGCGCTCAACGAAATTAGTCGAAGGGAGCGTAACATTTTATACATTTTTGCCTCGTAATATAATTACGACGCTGAAGTCTCGGGTTCGAAACCGGGTCATTTTACTTTTTGTTTTTTTTTTTATTTATCCGAATGGTTCTAAATCGATATTTGAAAGAACCATCGTTCCGAAAAAATTAAAATATTCTCAGAAAAAAAACATGTGGTCCGCATTTTGATTGATTTTTTTGTTATTGTTCGCGTGAAATTTTATTCATTTTGCCTCATAATATGATTACGACGCTGAAGTCTCGGGTTCGAGTCCCGGTCATTTTAATTTTTGTTTTTTGTTATTTATCCGAAATGTTCCTAATCGATATTTGAAAGAACCATCGTTCCGAAAAAATGTAAATATTCTCAGAAAAAAGAATGTGATCCGCATTTTCATTGATTTTTTTGTTATTATTCCCGTGAAATTTTATACATTTTTGCCTCATAATATGATTACGACGCTGAAGTCTCGGGTTCGAGTCCGGCTCATTTTAATTTTTGTTTTTTTGTTATTTATCCGAATGATTCCAAATCGATATTTGAAAGAACCTTCGTTCATGAAAACATGAAAATATTCTCAGAAAAAAAATGTGGTCAGCATTTTTATTGATTTTTTTGTTATTGTTCTGATTGGTTTGTAATTCGATATCTGAGAGACTCTTCATTTCCATAAACTAAATTCAAGGTCAGAATTGGTAAGTCTGTGTCAGCCCATATATGTCCCACTGCAGGGCACGGGCCTCGTCTACAATCGAGAGTACAATTGAGAGTAGTTAGGCCACCACGCACTTGAATTGACAATTGGCCGATTAATTTCAACTTTCAACTATTACCTGAGCTTGTAGATCCACGACTTGTAGACTGCCTCAGTGGCGTAGTTGTACTAAGGTACGGTTACAAAGGTGAGGCCTCGGGTTCGAATCCCGGGTAGGGCAAAGTGATATTGGATTTTTCTATTCATTATCAGCCCAGAGTCAGGAATTTGTGCCCGATATGGCGATAGGCTCGCCACCTATCACATCGTGGGACGGAACATACATGGCGAAATGTGGGTCTTGGCACCTCTGCCTACCCCTTCTGGGAAAAAGGCGTGAGTTTATGTATGTATGTATGTAGATCCACGACATACGAGAAATATGAAAATAAGGGATCCAACGTAATCCCTATGATATGGAAATTGCGATCATTGTCATCGAATTAATTCGGTTAAAATAAATTCATTTCTCGTTGTATTGTTCTTTCAGTATATATTATCATTATTTTTCATCAAAAATATTTTCATCTGATATCACAATATTTCTTGTTGCTAGCTCCTATAATATGAAGGCTACGCGATATTCCCACCAAGGTCGCACCAACTTTTATTATCAATTGAATTTACTTATAACTTTTAATCGGGTTTTGCCCAATAAATATATTAATAGTGAATTAAATAGAAAAACCTTTTTACCATATTATTCCGTTTCACTAAATTCAAAGTCAGAATTGAAAATTATGGTCGCCATTATGAACTTTTTTACTTTTGATTCGATTGATATCTAAATCGATATCTAATGGTTCCTTCATTTGAATGAGTAAGTCAGAATTGATAGTTGAGGCCGCCATTTTGAACTGTTTTGTGTCTGGTCATGAACTGGCCATCATAATATTGTGATATTTTTCAAAACCATCCAGTATAATACCATTAGAAAAATAGTACCTTTCGGGAGCACCTCTATCAATAGACAGATGAAGACACAATCCCATCAAAAACATCCTGTAAAAAAATTCCAAGTCTCGCAGCTCAGGGTTTCTACCTAAAAAAATTGTGAGATGCTACATGCATATACCGATACCAAGTCGATTAATTTATTTAGTCCTTGCGTAAGGGACCTTCTGTATAAAGTTATTACGTAAGCTATTATCATATACATATTAAAAATTATTTACGTTATAAATAAATGGATCGCCTTGGCCATCGCATGAAACCATAATGTATCGTACAATTCATACATAATGCTGCTGGATGGCTGAATTTTTTTACAGGATGTTTTTGATGGGATCTCACGTCTTTTTTTAGAGTCCTACTTTTTTTTCTTTTCGGTACTTTTTACTTCTAGAATATCACCAACAATTTTTCATAAAGTCTTATGGTTTTTTCTTATTTTTGTAGGTGTCAATTTATCACAAATATCACGGATTTGATTATTAGTATTCTTTCTTTCATGGTAATTGATATTTTGGAGCTATTTAGTCTATTTATTTGCAAGTTTTTCTTCGTTATGTCTTTCTAGAGGAATTTTGTACAGTTTCATGGGCTGAATACACCCTTTCCCTCTCAATACCCTCTCCTGTTATGCCTTTTATATACTAGGTATCTCAAGACTGCTACCGAAACAAAACTGCTGCTAAACAAAGTCGGGTGGTAGTTTTAGTGAGTACAAACACAATGCAACTAAAAATTTCGCAAAGAAATGCGACAATTATGTTTTATGATTTTTTAAATATCGTCATTTCTGGGTGGTAAATCCATAGCTTTTGCTAAAATAATAATTTAAACGCTTTTATACCTTAGATTACTTATAAATAAAAGGGTATACACTATTATTTTAGGAAAAAATGCATTTACCACCCAAATATTTATTTATTTATTTATTTAATTCTTTATTGTACACAATAAAAAGGAATAACAGTTTAGAGATAATACAAAACAACAAAGTACAAATGGCGGTCTTATCGCTCTAAGGCAATTTCTACCAGACAACCATGGGATGGATATATGAGCAGGAAAAAAGATAGGGCAGTGTAAAATAAAGATAACGAAAGCATGGAGACAAATAAAATCATAAAAAACATATAAATACATTATATATATACATACCACATATACATACATATTATACCGGGTATCTCAAGACTGCTACCGAAAACGAAGCCGGGTGGTAGTTTTAGTGAATACAAACACATTGCAACTAAAAATTTCGCAAAGAAACGCGACAAATATTTTTTATAATTTTTTAAATATCGTCATTTTTGGGTGGTAAATCCATAGTTTTTGCTAAAATAATGATTTAAACACTTTTGTACCTTAGATTATTTATAATTAAAACGGTATACACTATTATTTTAGGAAAAAATGTATTTACCACCCAAATATGGTCATAGGAAAAAAAAAACAAAAAAAATTGAAACTTTTTTGTTTCATTGTGTCTGAAGTCGCTTAAACTACCACCCGGCTTCGTTTTCGGTAGCAGTCTTCATATACCCTGTATACACATACATAAGTATTTTACATATACATACTTATATACACTTATATAAGTATATATACCACAAATACGGTCATAGGAAAAAAATTAAAAAAAAAAAAATTGACGCTTTTTTTTGCAACTTTTTTTGTTGCATTGTGTCTGAAATCGCTTAAACTACCACCCAGCTTAGTTTTCGGTAGCAGTCTTGATATACCCTTTATAGACTAGCGACCCGGCCCAGCTTCGCCCGGGTACAAATAGATTTCTGTACAAAAATATGTACGTATTATTATTATACATATAAACCTTTCTACTCAGGCACGCTACTGCCGCCCTGGCCGGCCAGTACCGCCGCAAGCGCTACGTCCCGCAATTTTAAATCTGTAATATCTTCGAAAATATTCATTTAAATCTCGTGCTGTAAAGGACCATATAGATCTATATTAAACCAACAATGTATTTAAGCTTTTTAATTGGAGAAGGATTAATGCTGTATTTTTCGTAAAAAGTAAATGACAAAAAACTGTTATTGTGGGATATCCATAAGAGATGGACATATACCATCGCGGAGTTTTCTGTAGACCTTTTCAATGTGTACAAATAATTACTACATTATTTTGATAAATCTCGTAGGGTTTAGCCTGCGTTTGCAATGTAAGCGGAAAAAATTGATAATTAACGACATCACATTAGAAACCTCAAATATAACAGTATTTCTCCACTATTTAATGGATGTTATTATACAGGTAAACCTTTCTATTGAATCACTCTATCTACTAAAAAAACCGCATCAAAATCCGTTGCGTTGTTTTAAAGATTTAAGCACACAAGGAGACAGAGAAAGCGACTTTGTTTTATACTATGTAGTGATACCTATCTAGAACTATTATTCCATTATATACGGGTACAATTATTCATTAACTGCAAATGTAACTTTGTAATCCTATACATTTATATGGGATTACAAAGTTATTCACGCAGTTGGTCTATCTAGAACACTAGGCAGAAATTACGAAATGTTTAAATTTTTCCCTACTTAAGACACTAAACACTAATCTATACATATAAATAAAATTGAAGTGTCTGTTTTAAGAGTGAAAATAAAAAAAATGTCCTACTACATATCGTTATATACACGATATCTGTGCCGAAAATGATATTTAAAATTTTTTTGTCTGTCTGTCTGTCTGTTTGTTCCGGCTAATCTCTGAAATGGCTGGACCGATTTTGACGGGACTTTTTTTTTCAGGTAGCTGATATAAGAAGGAGTAACTTAGGCTACATTTATTTTAGAAAAGTTATTTTCTGTCTGTTTGTTCCGGCTAATCTCTGAAATGGCTGGACCGATTTTGACGGGACTTTTTTTGTCAGGTAGCTGATATAATAAGGAGTAACTTAGGCTACATTTATTATAAAAAAGTTCTTTTATTTTAGAAAAATAAAGTTTTTGTTAAATTCCACGCGGACGAAGTCGCGGGCACAGCTAGTTATATTCTAAATTTAAAGGTTCTATGTCTGCTAGAAGTGCCTTAGACTTTTGATGATCGGTCAGTCAGTTAGTGAGTGACAAAATTAAGAAAGTTTGACTAGTTACAATTCTTAAACCAGTGGTTCAAATTGAATGAAATTTTAAACATACCGTGTTTACACAATGCCTGCTTAGTAACTGAAAATTCAGGTTTCTTGCTTCGTTTAACCACAACGAAGTTATGGGGGGTTTAAAATGATCTGAATTGCTTCTAGAAAAGGATGGTACGACTGTGCCACTTTTTAGCTCGACTTGGTGGGGGCATTGCCGTGCCCCCAGATTTAGAATATTTTTTATACGAATCTATTTTATATGTCACTGAAAGTCTATATCTATACTAATATTATAAAGCTGCAGAGTTTGTTTGTTTGTTTGTTTGTTTGAACGCGCTACTCTCGGGAACTACTGGTCCGATTTGAATGATTCTTTCAGTTTTGGGTAGTTCATTTACCGAGGAAGGCTATAGGCTATATATCATCACGCTATGACCTATAGGAGGAAAGCAGTAGTGATATTTCTAGCAAATACGAGGATATTTTGTTCGTTTTTCTTGGTCCGATTGGTCGATATTCTAAACTGATAGTCAGAATTAAACATTTTGACCGCCATTTTTAAACGTGTATGCACCCGGGCGGACCCTGGCCCGATCGCTAGTATTACTATAAAATTAATATTTACAATGCTTTTCATATAACAAAAGCAAAATAATTGTAATTGATATCAAATAATTTCGCCGAAAAATTTGTCTAGCGTAAATAAAAGAAACATTGTTAAACAAAAATTATCCCTATTTGGTTGTAAAGAAGGTTCAAACTGGAACGGGCGGGTGTGATCGCCGTCATTCTCGCGCCAAGCGCATAGCAGTAATAATAAGAGCGTGAGCGCCGGTGTGACCGCACAGTTCCAAAATCAATAATAATTATTTTATGTGGAATTTAAACAATAATCTAATGTAATTACTTATCGTTTCCACTCTGTGTACATACTTCAGGAATACCTAGTCAGTTTAGTTTGGTTGTTATTACAAAATTCAAATTTATTTCACACATTTTTGTTAAATTTACAGTTGTATCGTAAGTCAAAAATCACAAAACAGCAGAACTAAGAATGACATTCTTTTATAGGCAAAAGTCAGTGGTCAAATCACAGGTCAAATGAAGTAGAAACAAATAAATCATCGCTAGGCGCAATGCCTTTGGCGGCATTTATCAAAGGGCGCCTAGGCGATTAGCGCTTCACACTAGTAGAGTGAGTGACCGGCAAAACAATTGGTACCTATCTTGTATTTATACAGATATTATTGTAAATGTTTTTGAGGTTTTCGTAAAGTAATAGTTTAAAGTTCGTGTTTTAACACTTAGATTATAATAGATTTTTTTATCAATACAAAAGTATGATAAACAATATATAGGCACATTGTCAGAATCATACGGATTATAAATATACATAGGTCTACATTAATTTGTTATTACTAATGTTAATAATACCAGTAGATAATATTTAATCGGGGAATGTGCGCCAGTAGCGCAGTGCCGCGGCGTGATGCGGCAACTTTCGTTAACCACGCCCCAGAATACTGCGAATATTTTTCGAGGTAGGCTCTTAAGCAAAAACTAAATAAAATAATCGACTTGGTATTACATGGATCTCACAACTTTTTGCGGTAGAAAAACTAAACTGCGAGACTTGGTATTTTTTTACAGGATGTTTTTACGGAATCATTTATTACGAAATATCTGATACCTCCAAGATATTTCATAAAAACTGCGAAAAAGCAGTGTGAATGCAATGTTGTGTTTTGTTTTGAAAAACATTGTAGCCAGAGCAACTACTGGACATATTGAGACTTAACATCTTATGTCTCAGGTTGGCGCGCGCAGTGGAATGTCAAGCATTGCTTTGTAATTCTACGTGTTTGGTTTTGTTACTGTTCATTCGTTCGTATCGCTTACCATCAGGCAAACGACATGCTTATCTCGTCATACATTGAAATAAAAAGTACGCCAATTATTTACAGATGACTTGTAGCCAAAAATCATATTTATTATTTATATTTAGCCAAAATTAATATATACGATTATTCAAACCAGTTCTAAAAGATAAATCTATCATTTGTGACACGTAGAATATGTTAAATTTATTTGTCTATCAGTTATTATAAGTAAAGATCTTATCTATTTATTTTTTGTCAGCTATCTGAATGTATAGGCTAGATTTTTACATGACAAGTGATTAAGAATCGTGATACTACACATTTCCATGACAAGAGTAATCATGATATACAGGGTGTACAAGAAAACGGCGCACCTGTCAATAAACATTATAGTATATGGTGAAGGCATCTTAATTAAGACGGATTTGCATGGTGCTAGCGAATATTAAGAAAGATGCCGAGAAAAAAAAACTAACGTTACATATGCTACCCCTTAACACATTACGCTAAAGTGATTGAACCTTACAACTGAACGGTAGACACTCAACAATAAATAAGCAGAGCTCATTATTTACTTATAAGTCGTGCGATTGTTTACATAACGCTCAGGGTACATAAAAAATATATTAAATTAATACTGTCAATAGTCACATACATGGGTACTAACCCCACATTAAGATACAAATCTTGTGTCGCGGGTATTACAAAAATAATTATGGTTCACGGAAATTATTTGTCTCGGGACAGAAACCGAACCCGCGGTCTCTCATTTCACAGGCGGTTCTTACCAACTGCGCCACGGAGGCCGTCGGTGACTCATATGGGCTGGTTAGTTGTCATTAATGACCACCAAAATAGTCAACTGACCTTGTAATGTAAACCGTAATGACCTTGATAGGCAAGGCTGGAAGCGCAGGATCCGCTAAAACCCGCACGAAAACACTGTCTCAGTTTGGTAGCACAAATCACTTTTTCTTTTACATTTCACATAACACAAGTTACATCAAAAGCTATCAAATTGGGTAATGTTCAAAGCATAGTGAAATTAATAAAATTTACTCAAAATAACTGAAAACGAATTTACAATAATATGCACACGACTAATACATGCACACGCGATCGCAATCCGAATTCAACTAATAAAAATAAATTATTATTTTGATTCTTGAAAGATAAAGGCCTGTTCACATTAGATACAAAGCTTTCCTATTTGAGTTCATAATAATTCATCTGAACAATTAGTATTACTACTGTATCAGCCCATATACGTGCCACTGCAGGGCACGGGGTCTCCAGTGCAGTAAATTAGTAGTTAGTGTTTATTGATTTCACTAATTTTATCTCAAATAAGTCTCATATGCAAATTCTATGCTATAATAGTAGACGACATTTCTCTAGGTATAAGAATTTAGAAGAAATTTTATCACTTTAAAGTAACATTATTTTCAAAATACATTAAAATAATGTTAAATACAATAATAAGCAAAGTAAATAGGCAATTTGTAATTGACTGGATCGGCTGATGACAAATTTAAATAATATTATAAGCTATTGAGCAAGTATCAGTATCAGTCCAATATTTTTTTTTAACTTAACTTTTATATCGGAGTACTTAATCTAATTAAGTTATATCAAGTGTGTAGTGTGAACACACCTCAAGATGTCGGGCTTCTTTTGCAAAATGCTAAAAGTTACTGACAAAGAAATTGCCGCCTTTCGGCACGCACTCACAAACGGCGGCGGCGACCTCAAAGGAAGAATAATCGAGCCACGTTGGATCCGACAAAGTACACTATGACCGGCGGCTTCCTTTGACTAATAGGGCCGAATTGGGCCATCATTTTAAAAATATTATTTTTTATTAATCAGTGTCATCAGATTATTTTTTCAATGAATCTAAATTATTTAGAAAATTTAAATGTTATGTAGGTATTATCAAAACTTTTCTTATTATAATTAAATTCGCAATCTTACATGATTTAAGCGATGACCAGTGTGATTTCTTGGTGTCTTACAGTTTGGATTTGTGACATTAAGGAAAATAATGACAAACAAAATAGTCAATCCATTCACGATGCAACTGCACCTAAAGTTATTATGTTGTTAATTTATTGACGCTTAAATCTAAGTACGTCCCTGTTTAACTGATTGATTTATTAGAAATGAAACAAAAAATATCCTTTTTTGAAGTTAGAGAAGGATAAATTACACAGCTAAGAGTTCATGACCTTACCCATGTGTAAACAGCGGTTAAAGCGAAGTTTAAGAAAGTTTTGATGCTGTTAAAAATGGTTTTCGTGGTATATTTCGTTAACCGTTCAATTAACGACGAAACGAAAAAATACGTATGTGTTTAAATCTTGTTCTTCATCCATTCCAACTGATTTTATGCGAAAAAGTGGTGATTAAACTTAAAATTTTAAACGGTCGTAACTTCAAAACGGATAGGTATTTTCCAAATATTATTTTTTTATTACGATATTAATATTATGCCCTTGTACCCAACTGAGCAAGTGCGCCATTTATTTGCGCTCCCTGTATATATATATTTTCGTTAGCGAAATACATCGATGTTGCCATTCGCCAATGCCACATCACCTAAGCACTCGTTCTTTTATTAAACATTTCTGATTATGCAATTATCTAGCCAAATTAGAGATATTAATTTGATACAATTCGCAAAAAAAAGGTGACAACCCTAGATCCCTTTGATCAAATATACACTAGATACAACATGAGCGTGGTGGTCCAGCGTGGTGGACTATATGGCCTAACCACTCTCAATCGGTAGTCGATTGTAGAGGAGGCCCGTGCCCTGCAGTGGGACGTATATGGACTGATACAGATACAGACAACATGAGGACCTAGAAAATGGCACCAAAAAGAGTGCTTTAAGCGCTCTTTAGCCTTCAGTCACGCACCGACCGTTGCTTCTAAAACGTCGCAGAACTTTAGACAATATTATGTGAAAAGCTACTTTAAGCTCCAGGAATAAGGTGGAATTTGTGTTAATATATTTGGAATATGTGATCTTTTTGACGTGACAACGTCTTAAATTAGGTTGCGGCTGGGAGTCACTTATGAAAAAGTGTAACGCCCGGTAACGTAACGGTGCGCGCGCAGCACTAGAGAATTATTTTTCAGTTTCACCCACTTTTTCCAAAATTGTCCCATAGCCCCCCCCCCTGCCTTCCCCCACCCTTATTCCGAAATAGTGCCTATTAGCCTCCCCACGAAACCTACCCCCCCCCTACCCCCACCCCGAAAATTTACCTCACCCCCCAATCCTATCTCGGCCAACAGAGGTCGTAGACCCACCGAGTTTGGTATCCTCGGAACCGTCTTGGTGAGGGCTACAAATTGACCCCGCCAGAAATCCCAAATTACGCAAAAAATTACCCCCCCAAAAAAAAATATTTTACCTCCAAAAAATTAATTTAAGTTAGCCTCCCCACGAAACCTTCCTCCCCCCCCCTCCCTTACCCCCACCCCGAAAATTTACCTCACCCCCCCCCCCCCAATCCTATCTCGGCCAATATAGATCGTAGACCCACCGAGTTTGGTATCTTTGGAACCGGCTCGGTGAGCTCTACAGATTGGCCCCAACCAAATCCCCAAATTCCTCCCTCTCTCCCCTAAAATATTTGTCCAGGCATAACTCCGTCATTTCTTAAAGTAAACCCCCCGTGTTTGGAGTCAGAGGAATCGTCTTGACGAGCTCGACAATCGAGAGCAGACAAAATACGATTTTTCTTATTGACGTGACAACGTCTTAAATTAGGTTGCGGCTGGGAGTCACTTATGAAAAAGTGTAACGCCCGGTAACGTAACGGTGCGCGCGCCACACTAGAGAATTAGGCGCATTGAATCGGCGCATGCTTGTGTCTCTGTCTTTGTCTTTCTCGAACGTTCTTGGCGTTGGAAAAACAAGAAAGCGTCACAATACAAGTTCACACGTGTGGTTAAAGTATCGTCAGCTGTGTCTGTAGTGAAAATATGGAGTGCTTAGATTCGTCATTACATGTACAATGTTTTAGTAAACAAAATATATTTCTATAGTTAAAATTTGTGCAATTCTTATTTTCATTCAATTCCTTGTTCCTATTGTGCAATTTAATTATATTCATATCAATAAATATTCTACCGAGAAAAAGACGTTGTCACGTAAAATCTTCGCCCGTAAAACCGACTTTACAGGCAACCATTTTTTGTTTACTTTTATTCTGTCATGCATCGGTGCCACTTTTTAACAGAACTTTTACAGGGAACGGTGTATCTAGTGTATATTTGATCGAACCCTGGATCCATCCGATGTAAAAACTCTTAAACATAACATAAAAAATTTAATACTAATAAATAAAAATGTCTAAAGTCTAAACATAAATAAAATTTATATCGTCATGTAAACAACCCAATGACGACATACGGGTAGCAGAAAACGTCAAACTAGGACAAAAAATATATAATACGTTATTGAAAAAGGTTTTCGTGACGTCAAATGTTTTTAATGCGCTGTGATTGGTGTATTTTGAATGATAAACAGAATTGTACGCAGGGTTGAGTGTAAATATTTTCGATACAAGTCTTTTAGTCTTTAAAAATGTTTTTATTCAAATATTCAATCATATAAATATTGAGATTTTTTTGTGAATATATTAAGTTTGTGTTTTTCTTGTAAAGGAGCCCATTCATAGTATCGGTAAAAAATATCATTGATATTGATACTGCTGAAAATTAATTATGCAATTTTTTATGCTTTGGTCTAAAACATTTTCCAGATTAATCCCGAGCGACAGATTTGAAAAAAATTAAGTAATTATCATTATAGGAGAATGCTCAATGTACTATGAAACTTAGAATCGGTGTAAAGATTGTTGCCCCTCGATGAAACCTACTTTTTTTGTGTAGGGAGAAATATAAATTTTCAATAAATATAAACATATTAAACATAATTTAGATCCAAGCCCGGAGTTCTTGGAGAAATGAATTTGCAGTATTTTTTTGTTGGGCTTTGTGAACAAATGAAATATTCGTCATTTCTCCAAGAACTCCGGGCCTGGATTTAAATTATGTTTATATTTATTGATAGATATCTGATAGTGGTACTCTACTCTGTTATCAGTTATGACTCAGCATGAATGTGCAGGCTCGTCCGGAGCGATACCACTCTCTTATATGAGATGGTGGCCTGTTTGTAAACGGACTAGACCCGACTGCCCACATGTTCACCGTGGTCGCCAGCTTAACCCCCAGGGCACACTAACTTTTCGGAGTCATGTGTGTCCTGATAGTCAATCACCACGCTCTAAAACGGTGAAGAAAACCATCGTGAGGAAACCTGCATACCATAGCGATTTATACGAATTTCTATGATATGTAAGTCCGCCAACCCGCACTAGGCCAGCGTGGTGGACTATATGACCTAACCACTCTCAGTCGTACTCTCTATTGTAGAGGAGTCCCGTGCCCTGCAGTGGGACGTATATGGGCCGATACACATCACTTACCATCAGGTGACCTGGTTACTCGATGGCCGGCAATACGCTTTAAAAAAAACTGATACATGAATAAATGCTATTGATAACAA
Organism: Hyles vespertilio; assembly: GCA_009982885.2. Classification (NCBI taxonomy): domain Eukaryota; kingdom Metazoa; phylum Arthropoda; class Insecta; order Lepidoptera; family Sphingidae; genus Hyles; species Hyles vespertilio. The sequence continues at coordinate 3,174,481 of CM042832.1, forward strand.
CTAATTGAAAGGATTTCACAAAAGTAATAAAGAACGAAAACATAAAACTGGGTAATAAAATTAGTATAACATAATTAGCAAATCAAAAACAAAAATATACTTATAACATTAGGTTGTTTTTTTATTACATGATGACGTTATTTAAATAAACAGGGTTTTGTAAATCCGTAAGAGAGACGAAAACCTTTTTGAATGTAAGGTACAGTAAAAAATCCTTTCATAAAAATATGAACATATTTTTGTTAATCCGTTCAAAACTAAGTGATATGAAAACATTTTAAAATGTTAGGTAGAGTCAGCAGCCAGAAAAAAATATAGGTGATGTCCAGAGTTCGAATTTCGTGAAATCTACTTACTAACTTGAAAGATTTTCAATTAGGAAAAATTCGATTTTAAATATGGGATATGGTATTTTTAACTCGCCCTTTGGGACACGAAAATGTCTAGCGTATTGTGCATTACTGTCAATCCCTTAGGGAATACAGATCTAAGCTTATGTATAAAAAAGTATTATGACGTTACCATAAAACAAATGCAGGCGTGCGGGAGAGACAGGATGATATTTCTGTTTCATGTAAAATTTTATTTTTGAAGATAGTAATAGCTGCCTTATTTAGAAACATATTGCGGTTATCATAGTTTTGATGTTATTGTTTTATTTATAAATATTTATAATATTAGAAATACAATGAAAATAAAAAAAAGCCTTGAGTTGTTGCCAAAACTCGCTATCAAACTGAGAGTTCGTTGATTTGAAAACTATAAATAGACTTCTATAGTATTTTGTCCTGAATTTTTTTTAATGTATCCAAAATGTTATTATAAATCCTTAGATCACTTTCACATGTTTATAGATTTTTATACTTTTGGTGACCTAGTTAAAATGTTTTTTTTTTTTGTAAATGTTTGTTTTCTGAAACTTCACTATGATTATTTTTAGGGTTAGGGTTTTTTTATTTACCACAAATCATATATTTTGTGCATTTATAAAACTAACTAGATTTTACAAAAAAATATCTGAAAATGGTACCGAAAGCTTGATGAAAGTTTAGATGTCACAATATCAAATAGCAATATCATCCCAAGGAAGTTCTTATGTGTTGCGGAACCTCGGTACCCAACTCAGTCTCACACTTGACCGTTTTGTGTTTATATCTACGTAATTAAAAATAAAAATACACAAACACAAACGTAATTTATTGTATAAAATTGTGTACTTAAAATCATTTTTGTCAAAGCATTCACCACAACAATACAACTTTAAATTAAAAAACTAGTTTTAATTATAAAGCCGTACGCTCCAAAACATTTGCCAAAACTGTCAGTTTGAAATGTAAACAAGTAAATTAACAGTGAAAAAATGGACAAAATTATTGAGAGTGTTAAAAAACTGAATGGTTCTAGAAAACCGAGTCCTGATTTGAGCAGAAGTCAGTATTCTTTGGTGTCGACTGGAGACCTAACTGCAGGCGCTGTTGAACTATGGATGGGACTACCAGAAGAGGTCAAATATGACCCCGTTTTGGCGCCATTTCGGCAGTACTATGAGAAGGAGCATGGTGAGTTTTTTAAATAATTTTTTATGTAATAAAAAACTTTAGTAACGAAGTAGATTGACTGTCCCTGATGGTAATTTTAGATGAAATTTAAAAACAATCATGCCAGTTCATTTAATTTTAAATGCGTGGTGGCCTGTTGATAAATGGACCAGACGCGGCTGCCATGTTCATGGTGGTCGCGGGTTCAAATCCCAAGGCACACCTCTGACTTTTCGGAGTCATGTATGTATTGATAGTCAATCACCATGCACAAAAATCGTGAAAAAAAAAACACCATGAGGAAACCTGCATACCGTAGCGATTTACAAAAAATTCTATGGTATGTAAAGTCTGCCAAGCCGCATTAGGCCAGCTTGGTGGACTATATGGCCTAACCTCTCGTAATCGTACTCTCGACTGTTGAGGAGGCCCGTGCACTGCAGTGGGACGTATATGGACTAATACAATTTGATATACCTTTGAAGATTGTTTTCTAACACAAATTGCTGGAGAAAACCGGAAGACCGAAGATGTTTTGGAAAAACGAGTTGGTTGAATTTGAGGCAAAATGGAAAGAGTGAGACCCTAGTGCTGGGTCAAATGGAATAACTAAGGGCCTCTGTCCAGTAGTTGGACACATTATAGGCAAATTGTGTCACATAGAAGAATGTGAGATATTTAATTTTTACCTTTTACAAATTATTATACTGGGTATCTCAAGACTGCTACCGAAAACGAAGCCGGTGGTAGTTTTAGTGACTACAAACACAATGCAACTAAAAATTTCGCAAAAATATACGTAAATCCATAGTTTTTCCAAAATAATAATTTTAACTCTTTTATACCTCAGAGGATTTATAAATAAAAGGGATTATTATTTTATTATTTTAGGAAAAAAATGTATTTACCACCCAAATATGGCGATAGGAAAAAAAATATACTAAAAAAAAAATTACGCTTTTTTTTGCAACTTTTTCTGTTGCATTGTGTCTGAAGTCACTTAAACTACCACCCTTCGTTTTCGGTAGCAGTCTTGATATACCCTGTATAGTAAAATAAATACACCCAACAGTCACACATAGTCCTGACCCCACACTAAGATCGAATCTTGTATCGTCAGAAACTACAACAGACTTTTGGATCTTAGACACAACATAAAAGAAATATTAATTAATTACACAAACATTTGTCTCCTTGCAGAGATCGAACCCGCGGCATTTTATTTCTGATTAACCAACTGCGCAATAAAGGCTGTAGTATATTTATAGAGAATAAGCAAAATTTTGTATAATTGAGTCATTCTACTCATTGCGTCATTTTACTGGTGGAAGGTCTCTCATATGTGAGAGGCCATCTGGGTAGGTACCACCGCAATGTCTATTTCTCCCGTGAAACAGCAATGTAAATGCACTGTTGTGTTTCGGATTGAAGGACATTGTAGCCAGAGTAACTGCTGGACATATTGAGACTTAATATCTTATGTCTCAGGATGGCGAGCGCAGTGGAATTTTGCTAATGTTTATGAGTGGTCGTATCGCTTACCATCAGGCGAACGGCTTGCTCGTCTCGCCATTCATTGCAATAAAAAAAAGTCAAATGTTTTATGTATGAACTAATAATTTATTTCTATACAACATATTTAGAATAAAAGTGCGTGGTGGCCTGTTTGTAAACGGACTAGACGCGGCTGCCAACATGTTCACGGTGGTCGCGGGTTCAAATCCCAGGGCACACCTCTGACTTTTCGGAGTCATGTGTGTATTGACAGTCAATCACCACGCACTAAAACGGTGAAGGAAAACATCGTGAGGAAACCTGCATACCATAGCGATTTACAAGAATTTCTATGGTATGTAAGTCCGCCAACCCGCACTAGGCCAGCGTGGTGGACTATATGGCCTAACCACTCTCAATCGTACTTTCGATTGTAGAGTAGGCCCGTGCCCTGCAGTGGGACGTATATGGGCTGATACGATACGATGATACGACTTTTAGAATACAAATTGACGATTACAAGTCCATCGCCTTTACAAACAATAATATTTTTGTAACATTCATGTTATTTTAATATACAATGTTGCTGAGTTTTACTCCGCAAACCTGCAGTAGGGCCAGCGTGGTGGACTATACAGGGTATATCAAGACTGCTACCGAAAACGAAGCCGGGTGGTAGTTTAAGCGACTTCAGACACAATGCAACAGAAAAAGTTGCAAAAAAAGCGACAATTTTTTTTTGTTATTTTTTCCTATGACCATATTTGGGTGGTAGATACATTTTTTCCTAAGATAATAGTGTATACCCTTTTATTTATAAATAATCTAAGGTATAAAAGAGTTTAAATTATTATTTTAGCAAAAACTATGGACTTACCACCAAAAAAAAGACGATACCTATTTAAAAAATCATAAAAAATAATTGTCACGTTTCTTTGCGAAAATTTTTAGTTGTATTGTATTTGTAGTCACTAAAACTACCACCCGGCTTCGTTTTCGGTAGCAGTCTTGAGATACCCAGTATAGCCTAACCAGTCTCAATCGTACTCTCGATTGTAGAGGAGGCCTGTGCCCTGCAATGGGACGCATACGGGCTGATACCGATCTCTCTATCTTTGTGAACTGAAACAGAAAGTCGTCTATATGGGCTGATACAAATACACAACTTTACCCAAAACGCGACAACCACGTGGTTACTTTGACAGCTCCTTAACCGCTGTGTACGGTGTAAAGTAGGATAGGACTTGCTTCTTTCCATACATACATACATAAACTCACGCCTTTTTCCCAGAAGGGGTAGGCAGAGGTGCCAGGACACCCACATTTCGCCTTGTATGTTCGTCCCACGATGTGATAGGTGGCGAGCCTATCGCCATATCGGGCACAAATTCCTGACTCTGGGCTGATAATGAATAGAAAAATCCAATATCACTTTGCCCAACCCGGGATTCGAACCCGGGACCTCAGCTTTGTAACCGTACCGTAGTACAACTACGCCACCGAGGCAGGCGTGCTTCTTTCCAAAATATTAATATACCTAAACAACACATCCATATATAGAATAGATTACAAATAATTTAAGATGACAGCCTCCGTGGCGCAGTTGGTTAGACGTCGACTGTGAAACGAGAGGCCGCGGGTTCAATCCCCGCACCGAGAGAAATATTTGTGTGAACCATAGGTATTGGTTTCGGGTCTGAGTGTTTCTGAGACCGAAAAGTCTCTCGTAGTGTCTGATACACGACACAAGACTCGATCTTAGTGTGGGGTCAGGACTATGTATGTGACTGTTGGGTGTATTTATCTGTTTAATTTATTTGTACCGTATTACAGTCGTATAAAACACTTAAAATAAAGCGTATGACAATATTAATTTAAGAAAATGATTTGACCAAACTATAATGCCCAATTAAAGATTGAGTTGAGGTATGGGCACAAGATATCATCTCGTCTGCATCCCATAGGGGTAGGCAGAGACTTTAGATCCCTTTCACAGAGTACATTTTATGATCCCTTTGGTCAATCCATACTACTTTTGGAAAATCCACTTTCATGAAACGTCTTGTAAATTCAGGGTACCTATTTTAGACACTAGTTAAAATTATCAAAAGAATAATAAATACACTCAACAGTCACATACATAGTCCTGACTCCAAAAATCTACCTAGTCTTGTCTATCTTAAACTACAAGAGACTGGTCTCTCAACACACAGAAAAAAATATGACCCAATTAAAAATAATCGGTGATAGACTAGAAATGGTCTTTCGTCCCACAGCCGTTTCTAACCAACTACGCAACGAAGGTTATCAAATAAATATTCATGCAAAATCTAGAATCATTCCTGACACGAAGCTCAGACTTGTACTCGCCTGTGTTTTTTTGTTTCCGTCGTCGACCAATCAGCTTGCGTTTATTTTAAACTGGCCCGATCCGGTTCCAACTGGTAAGACAGCTACATATATGTTATAAGCGAAAATAGCAGCGCTTTCGAAGATTCGCTTTGCTAATTTTAAGACTGATATTCTTACTAATATTTGAGTGTAATTGTGAATAATTGATACGAATAGAGTTGATTTTGAGCAGTATGTAACTGTTACCAAAAAGTATCGTACCAAAATATGAATTTGAAAACAGCAATACTGATGGTAGGTCTCTCATATGTGAGAAGCCGCCTGGGTGGGTACCACCGCAATGTCTATTTCTCCCGCCAAACAGCAGTTTAAATGCACTGTTATGTTTCGGATTGAAGGACATTGTAGCTAAGTACTGGACATATTGAGACCTTACATCTTATGTCTCAGGATGGCGAGCGCAGTGGAATTCAAAGCATTGCTTTGTAATTCAAGGTGTTGTTTGGTTTTGCTACTGTTCATGAGCGTTCGTATCGCTTACCATCAGGCGAACGACATGCTCGTCTCGCCAATCGTTGCAATAAATAATTAAAAAAAGCATCAAAATTGGTTGTAAAATGACTGAGATATTAGTATTTTATAGTGCGATGGGGACGCATGCACAACTTTTTGTTTTTATTGCAATAAATGGCAAGACGAGCATGCCGTTCATGCCAATGTTCATAAGCGGTCGTATCGCGATGGTAAGCGATACGACAGCTTATGAACATTGGCTAAACTAAAAATAATGCTTGGCATTCCACTGCGCTTGCCATCCAGATACATAATATGTAAAGTCCCAATAAGTCAAGTAGTTACTCTGGCTACAATGTCCTTCAAATCGGAACAAAATAGTGCATTTACTCTGCTGTTTGGCAGGAGAAATTTTGCGGTGGTACCTACCCAGGCTGCTTCTTACATATAAGACATACAACTAGTAATATTGTAAAGATTTATTGAATAACTAGGGGTGGGCTCGGCTTCGCCCGGGTGCAAATGCTTTTTGAACCCAGTCCACATCAGTAACATATTATTTCCCAATGCCGTCATTAATGATATCAATATGTTACTGATGTGTTACCAATGCCGTCATTAATTTGATATCAATGCCGTCTTCTGTACTGCTTTTCCTGTCCCGTCCCGTTGTATCCCGCCCTTTCCCGTCTCATTCACACTTAAGGCATGCAATCCAGTCCCATCCCATCTCTTTGAGTATAAAAAAGTAACAAATATTTCAGAATTCCTTTCTCAATCCACGGGAGCACTAAATTTTCCAGTGTTAATCCAAGGTGTCAGCCACCTCCATACCAAATTTCGTCTAAATCCGTTAAGCCGTTTCTGAGTTCATCACGAATAACCGCACACACAAACAAAAAATCATTTGTTTTGGTTTCTATTACGTTAATACAGTCCCACCATATCAGGTTTTCTCATTTATCTTCCATATTATACCGAGTATCTCAAGACTGCTACCGAAAACGAAGCCGGGTGGTAGTTTTAGTGACTACAAACACAATGCAACTAAATTTTGTGCAAAAAATTGTGTCCATTTCTATCGTCGTATTAGGGTGGTAAATACATAGTTTTTTCTTAAATAATAGTGTACACGCTTTTATTTTTAAAGACACAATGGTACGCAAGGCTTTAAATTATTATTTTAGCAAAAACAATGGATTTACCACACAAACTCGACGATATTTAAAAAATATATATTGTTGCGTTTCTTTGCGAATTTTTTAGTTACATTGTGTTTGCAGTGACTGAAATTACCACCCGACTTCGTTTTCGGTAGCACTCTTGATATACCCGGTATATATGTGGGAATAGTTCCGTCTCGGGTCAAATCAAACGAGGATTGTTTGGATAATCTACACTTTAATTATGTCTTTTATATTCGTCTTCCTCAGTCGTCCTTCACGTCTTCCATCGTCTTCCAGACTGTTCTCTCTTTCCGTCCTTCCGTACGTCCACACCTTAATCATCCATCCTTTCACCTTTCCATCTAAGTACTTTCATTAGCCATCTCTTTTACACAAACCACGTTCCAAACTAGTCATTCGTCTAACGTTTCATTCTACTCATCATTCTTCGTAACATTCAAATCCTATTTAGATATAGATTGGTTTCTCATACGTCGCTCTAATAACAAAATACATTGAAGTTAATTTCAAAAGCGTCACATTACAAGGTCCTTTGCGTGTCATCTACTCCTACTTATTGCCTTTATAAGAAAACTAATTAGCACTTATATACAAACACGCATAGATTAACATAGTAATGCAAACATTATGCTGTGTACACGTTGGTTTGGAGGTAAAACGTTTGTCATTTAAAATATTCATACTTGGCTCTGAATAATAAGGTTTACTGGATAATATGACAGCCTCCGTGACGCAGTTGGTTAGATATGAAACGAAAAATATGATCTACGTACATACTATGAAAAATGTTTGTGACACGGTTAAGGAAATGTATAGGTTTCCTAGGAATTGTATTCAATGATGGATAAAATATATTTTCGTTAACATAAGTATAGGTACATGGAAAATAAAAAAATAAATTGATATGTAGATACATTAATCAATTAATAATCTTTGGTAATTATTTTTTAAAGTGCAAAGATACCAATTAATCCAGATACCAATTAAACTTGAGCGCCTTCAAAACTTTTGTATTAGATTCATATTTGGTTTACGCAAATATGATCATGTTTCGGAATTCCGTGCTAAGCTCAAGTGGTTGCCCATACGACTTCGTCGGAATGCTCATATTCTCTTTCTTCTGTACAACATATTGTTTAATCCTCTTACCCCCTCTTACCTCAAAGATCGATTTGTATTTCTCCACGACTCACATACTAGATCCCTACGGTCGTCAGAGAGTTTGGAGTTGAGAATGGCCGTCCACACCACCACTTTCATGGACAAATCGTTTACTGTTAAGGCTGTTCGATTATGGAACGCATTACCAGTTGTGGTAAGACGGGCACGATCACTATCATCATTCAAAAAACTTGTCAAAGATTATTACCTTTCTCACTGAACTGACACGTTGATGTGGATAGCCTTCCTATTTGCATGTCTGGAACTTTATTATATATATATATATATATATATATATATATCCGGGTATCTCAAGACTGCTACCGAAAACGAAGCCGGGTGGTAGTTTTAGTGACTACAAACACAATGCAACTAAAAATTTCGCGTAGAAACGTGACAACTATTTTTTATGATTTTTTAAACATCGTCATTTTTGGGTGGTAAATTCTTAGTTTTTGCTAAAATAATAATTTAAACACTTTTATACCTTAGATTAGTTATAAATAAAAGGGTATACACTATTATTTTAGGAAAAAATGTATTTACCACCCAAATATGGCCATAGGAAAAAAATAACAAAAAAAAAATCGTCGCTTTTTTTTGCAACTTTTTCTGTTGCATTGTGTCTGAAGTAGCTTAAACTACCACCCGGCTTCGTTTTCGGTAGCAGTCTTGATATACCCTGTATATATATATATACATATATATATATATTTATTTATATACTATGTATATGTATGTATTTTCTTATGTATGTATTCTTATGATCTTATATATGTATGTATATATTTATGTACATGTTTATATTACATAATATGAGTATTCATGACTTTTATTACTTGTAATTTTTAAAATTATTTTAATTAGTATATTGCAATTTTTTTCCCTTTCTAGGTAGGTTCTATCCTTTACACTTTTGACTGCCCTCTGTTTATCCTGTTCTTAAATCCATCCCATGGTTGTCTGTAAGACATTGCCTTTCGGCGATAAGACCGCCAATTGTACTTCTTATATATGTAATTTCTCTCTGTATTTGTTGTCTTTTTGTGCAATAAAGTGTAAATAAATAAATAAATAAATAATCCAATAAGATTAGACAATTATGTAATTTCATAGATATAATTGATAATTCATTGGATGTTACTAACATTTTATCTTAAGAAGTATCCACTAGGTATTCGCCTGGATACCGAAGTTATACATAATATATTTATAATCTTTATGTATGTGTGTGTATGTCTAAATAAAATTATTTGGCACATTATTTATTTATTATTTAATTACTGTTCTTTCTGCCTCGGTGGCGTAGTTGTACTAGGGTACGGTCACAAAGCTGAGGTCTTGGGTTCGAATCTCAGCTCGGGCGAAATGATAGTGGATTGTTCAATTCATTATCAGCTCGGTATCAGGTATTTGTGCCCGATATGACCATAGGCTCGCCCCCTATTACATCGTGTGACGGAAAACACAAGGCGAAATATAGGTGTATTGGTTGCTACCACCTCTACCTACCCCTTCTGGGAAGAAGGCGTGAATTTATGTATGTAAAAATTATGCTACAGTATTAACATTGAACGGTTAGAGTAATGTATATCATTAAAAATATATTATTGTTGTTTTGGTAGCAAATAACCCATAATTAGGGAAAATCGTGTTTTAAATTGGCCAATCTCAATTTGAAGTTAAATTGGGCACTGATATACCTAAATCCTATAACTGGTGGTAGGTCTCTCATATGTGAGATGCCATCTGGGTAGGTACCACCGCAATGTCTATTTCTCCCGTGAAACAACACTGCTTAAATGCACTGTTGTGTTTCGGATTGAAGGACATTGTAGCCAGGGCAACTACTGGACATATTGAGACTTAACATCTTATGTCTCAGGATGGCGAGCGCAGTGGAATGTTGCTGCTGTTTATGAGCGGTCGTATCGCTTACCATCAGGCGAACGGCTTGCTCGTCTCGCCATTCAACGCAATAAAAAAAAAAAAAAAAAAAATCCCATCAAAAACATCCTGTAAAAAAAAAACAAGTCTCGCAGCTTAGTTTTTCTACTGCAAAAAGTTGTGAGATCCATGTTATAACAAGTCGGTTAATTTATTTAGTCCTTGCTTAAGGGGCCATCTGTATAAAGTTATTACGTAAGTTATTATCATATCAATATTAAAAATCCTTTACGTTTTAAATAAATAGATCGACTTGGCCATCGCATCAAAACATAATGTATCGTACAATTTATACATAATGCTGCTGCAAGATATGATTCTTAAACTACTGGTTCAAAATGAATGAAATTTTAAATATACCATGTTTCCACAATAGCTGCTTAGTAACTGAAAATTCAGGCTTCTTGCTTTAACCACAACGAAGTTAGGGTAGAAAATGGTCTGAATTGCTTCGAGAAAAGGATGGTACGACCGTGCCGCTTTTTAGCTCGACTTGGAGGGGGCACGGCCAGGCCCCCAGAAACATAAATGCATAATCTCACGCCTTTTTCCCAGAAGGGTTAGACAGAGGTGCCATCAAGACACCAACTTTTTGCAGTATATTCCGTCCCGCGATCAGACAAGGGCCACGCCTATCGCCATATTGGGCACAATTTCTGTCTCCGAGCTGATAATGAATAGAAACTGTTGAGGATTTGAACCCAAAAACTAAGCTTTCTGTATCAGCCCATATACGTCCCACTGCAGGGCACGGGCCTACTCTACAATCGAGAATACGATTGAGAGTGGTTAGGCCATATAGTCCACCACGCTGGCCTAGTGCGGGTTGGCGGACTTACATACCATAGTTTTACAAATCTCTATGGTATGCAGGTTTCTTCACGATTTTTTCCTTCATCGTTACAGAGCGTGGTGATTGACTATCAATACACACATGACTCCGAAAATTGTGTGGAATAGGATTTGAACCCGCGACCAATGTGAGCATGTTGGCAAATGGCAGCCGCCTCTAGTCCGTTTACCAACAGGCCACCGCGCATTTTCATTTATTTCTTTTTGTTCAGTAAATAAATATAATATAATAATATAATAAAATTGTTTTTGTTTCAGGAAATTTCGAGAACATATCATTAACCTCAAAAAATTCAGTTCCTAAAGTTAAAAGGCTACCGTTGGTGAATTCAGCGCCACATTTAAACAACAATGTTCATATCGTCAGAAATGATATTACGAAATATTCGTCTGATGATGAAAAGAAACAGGAGAAAATGTAAGTTGATTCATGTTGGTTTTTACTGGTAAGTCTCTTATATATGATAGGCCGCCTGGATACTATAGCCATGTCTATTTCCCCCGCCAAATAGCAGGATAAATGCTATATTGTGATAACTACTGATAACAAACGTATGAAAATATGTTTTATTGGTGGTAGGTCTCTGATATGTAACAGGCCGCCTGGATAGGTACCATCGTTATATCTATTTTCCCCGCCAAATAGCAATGTAAAAGCTATATTGTGTTCCAGTTTGAATTACATTATAGCCAGAGGAACTACTGGACATATTGAGACTTAACATCTTATGTCTCAGGATGGAGAAAGCAGTGGAATGCACAGCATTACATTGTAATTTATGGTGTTTCTTGCTCCATGAGCGATCGTATCGCTTACCATCAGGCAAATGATATGCTCGTCTTGCCATTAATTGCAATTTTTAAAGATAACCGAATCAAGAAGAATAACAAATTAGTGTTACATAAATATACTGTGGACAGCCAAATAATATTATTTACTAGCGGCCCGGCCCAGCTTCGCCCGGGTGCATATAGATTTCTCTACAATAATATGCACGTATTATACACATAAACATTCCTTTTGAATCACTCTATCTATTAAAAACCGTATCAAAATCCGTTGCGTAGTTTTAAAGATTTAAGCATACAAAGGGACATAGGGACAGAGAAAGCGACTTTGTTTTATACTATGTAGTGATTACTAGGCTGTTGACTGCCTCTGTGGTACAGTTGTTTAAATACCGTCATGAAGCTAAAGGCCGCGGGTTTGATCCCCGTATCAAAGTCTTACGAGACATAAAATCTATCATCTGGGGGCACAGCAGTGCCCCCTCCAAGTCAAGCTAAAAAGCGGCACAGCCGTACTATCCTTTTCTCGAAGCAATTCAGACCATTTTCAACCCCCCATAACTTCGTTGTGGTTAAAGCAAGAAGCATGAATTTTCAGTTACTAATTAGGCATTGTGTAAACACGGTATATTTAAAATTTCATTCAATTTGAACCAGTAGTTTAAGAATTATAACTTGTCAAATTTTCGCAATTTTGTCACTCACTGACTGACTGACCGATCTTCAAAAGTCTAAGGCACTTCTAGCAGACATAGAACCTTCAAATTTAAAATATAATTAGTGTTTAGTGTCTAAAGTAAGGAAAAATTCAAACATTTCATAATTTCTGTCTAGTTTTCTAGATACACCAACTGCGTGAATAACTTTGTAATCTCATATAAATGTATAGGATTACAAAGATAAATTTGCAGTTTATGATTCGTTGTACCCGTATATAATGGAATAATAGTTGTAGATTGGTATCTATATATTTTATACAGGGTATATCAAGACTGCTACCGAAAATGAAGCCGGGTGGTAGTTTAAGCGACTTCAGACACAATGCAACAGAAAAAGTTGCAAAAATAAGCGACAATTTTTTTTTTTGAAATTTTTTTCCTATTGCCATATTTTGGTGGTAAATAATTTTTTTCCTAAAATAATAGTGTATACCCTTTAATTTATAAATACTCTAAGATATAAGAGAGTTTAAATTATTATTTTAGCAAAAACTATGGATTTACCACCCAAAAATGACGATATTTAAAAAATCATAAAAAATAATTGTCACGTTTCTATGCGAAAATTTTAGTTGCATTGTGTTTGTAGCCACTAAAACTACCACCCGGCTTCGTTTTCGGTAGCAGTCTTGAGATACCCGGTATATGAGGCATAACAGGAGGGGGGTATAAAGAGGAAAAGGGTGTATTCAGCCCATTAAACTGTACAACATTCCTCTAGAAAAACATGACAAAGATAACCTTGCAAATAAATAGACTAAATAGCTCGAAAACAATCACCATGAAAGAAAGAATACTAATAATCAAATCCGCTATATTTGTAATAAATTGATACCTACAAAAATAAGAAAAAAACATAAAACAGAGGCTTTAAGAAAAATCATTATATATATTCTAGAAATAAAAAGTACCGAAAAGGAATAAAGTAGGACTCTACAAAAAGACGTGAGATCCCATCAAAAACATCCTGTAAAAAAATTCCAAGTCTCGCAGCTTAGTTTATCTACCGCAAAAAGTTGTGAGATCCATGTAATACCAAGTCGATTAATTTATTTAGTCCTTGATTAAGGGACGTTCTGTATAAAGTTATTACGTAAGTTATTATCATATCAATATTAAAAATTCTTTACGTTTTAAATAAATAGATCGACTTGGCCAGTATCATTATGCATAAATTGTACGATACATTATGTTTTCATGCGATGTGATAATAACTTACGTAATAACTTTATACAGAACGTCCCTTAATCAAGGACTAAATAAATTAATCGACTTGGTATTACATGGATCTCACAATTTTTTGCGGTAGATAAACTAAGCTGCGAGACTTGGAATTTTTTTACAGGATGTTTTTGATGGGATTTGTTATTATACCTACGACATAATTAAATTGTGTTATTTTGATTTCAGATTGGAAACAGAAGAAAATGAGCCAAAGAAAAGGAGTAAGGTTAGTAATTGTATTATTATTATTGCGAGACAAGCATTCCCGTGATGGTAAGCAATACGACCGCTCATGGACAGTAGCAATTCTTGGCATTCCAATGCACTCACTATACTGAGACATAAGATGTTAAGTCTCAATATGTTCACTAGTTACTCTGGCTACAATGTCCTTCAAATCGGAACACAACAGTGCGTGTACACTGCTGTTTGGCGGGAGAAAGAGACATTGCAGTGGTACCTAAACAGGCGGCCTCTCACATATTAGAAACCTACCAGTAAAGTATTGTAAAAACGTTTGGGGTTTGTTGTGCCAGTACAAAAACAGTCACATCGGAATCTTCTAGACTCGGCCATTCTTCACATCAGCCATTGACAACTCCGTTCTGTATTAAAGTCCTTATTCTATTCTTCTTAATATTATATGCTTCGTAATACTGCCCGCACTATCGACATACTAATTTTATTTAATAAATTTTTATTGTTATTATTTGTTGTCTGTTTTCTAGTGGTTGTATAATCTATTTCTGTTGTTGTTACATTACTATAGGTTTAAGTATTTTTTTAATACCATTATGAATATGTAAGTCATTCATTGTATGCTGTAGTTGCCTGTTTACGGAGGAACATTAAACTATGTTTTTAATATTTGGTCGTTAGATATATTTGTAGTGAATAATGTATATTCTTTTGGTAACTCTAAAATAAATAAATAAATATAAATATATAAAATATACCAGAAGTTGCATTTTTTTATTAATCTCTTAAAAATAATCTTTTGAAACAAATTCCGTTTTCTTTCAACAGATGGCGCTGACTCGGCACTACGTGAAGATGGCTCTACTGCTCACATGCTGGGGTTTCTTCACCGTAGTCTTCATGATGTACAATGAAAAGGAGGAGTTAATAAGAAACACGCCTCTTATGCCAGGGGAAATTAAAAGTAAGGGATATTTTTTACTTCCTTGGTGGCGTAGTTGCACTACGGTACGGTTATAAAGCTGGATTCTAGAGTTTGAATACCGATTCCGGTGAAATGATGTTGGATTATTCTATTCATTATCAGCGCTGAGTCAGGAATTTGTGCCGAATATGGCGATACGCTCTCCCCTATTACATCGTACCAGGCAAAATGTGGGTGTCCTGGTTGCAATTCTGTCTACCACTTTCGGGAAAAAGGCGTGAGTTTATGTATGTATGTATGGATTTTATATATGTAGGTACAGAAAAATAATACTGTAAGTTACACGATTATTGTAAAATAGTGACACTTAACGATTTGAAAAACTATATAATTATGGCTTACCCAACACTGGAATTTGTACTTCCTATTAGGTCTTGGGATGAAAATAACTTTAATGAACGGTGGACAGCAGTAAATATAATTAC
This sequence comes from Hyles vespertilio, assembly GCA_009982885.2. Lineage (NCBI taxonomy): Eukaryota > Metazoa > Arthropoda > Insecta > Lepidoptera > Sphingidae > Hyles > Hyles vespertilio. The sequence continues at coordinate 3,189,865 of CM042832.1, forward strand.
AACTGCAAATAATATTATTTGCCTACCCTTCCGTCAGCGGTACTCAATCTTTTTTTCACGGTCAACAAACACATTTTAGGTATGGTTTTGCGGGCCGACTCAACGCAATTCATCGCGATAGGGAACGTAGTTTTTTTGATTGGCGCGAAATATAAAATGGTTAAAATGGCCAATCATAAAAGCCCCTCGGGCCGGAGGTTGAATTTATCTACTTTCATAGCTACTATTGAGCTCCGTTATTATGCATGTATGAAGCAACTAAACGTAATCTAAAATGGGACCTACCTTCAAAAATTAATGCTACTTTAAAACATTGAGGTGATAAGAGACACAGACAGATGATAGCATCCGTGGCTTAGATGGTGAGACGCTGCCTGTGATACGACAGGCCGCGGGTTCGAACCCCGCACTATGAATACGCATGCAGGACTATGAATGTGACTGTTGGATTATGTATGTATTTATTTATTTAATAATTATATGTTCCAGTGTATTTTTCTCAGGTTACGAGCTCACAAATCACGGGAAGTCTCTATCAATGATGCTGACACTGTCAGGACCGTTTTTGTCGGAGCAAACACAGAGCGGCCACAACACATCAGTCATCAGTCCAAGCAAACTTGAAGTGTGGTTGGAAACGTGGAATGAAGAGACTGGAATGAACAGATCACAGGTATTTATAATTATTTTTATTGCAATGAATGGCGAGACGAGCTTGCCGTTCACCTGAAGATAGCAAAACCAAACAACGCCTTAAATTACAAAGAAATGCTTGGCATTCCACCGCTCTAGCCATCCTGAGACATAAGATGTTAATACTCAATATGTCCAGTAGTTACTCTGGCTACAATATCTTTCAATCCAAAACACTACAGGGCATTTACTCTGCTGTTTGGTATGAATTTAAAGACATTCAGCCCTTTCATAGACAGGTTATAAAAATATTTTAGTTATAGAATGTTCTGTCTTAAATAAATGTGTGGGAATAGTTCCGTCGCGGGTCAAATCAAACGAAGATAGTCTTAGGAATCTTCGATATTTTTTTATTTTTATTTTTAATTCAATGAATGGCGAGACGAGTAAGCCGTTAGCCTGATGAAAAGCGATACGACGGCTCATAAACAGTAGCAAAATTCCACTGCGCTCGCCAGACGCCATCCTGAGACATAAGTTGTTAAGTCTCAATATGTTCAGTAATTACTTTGGCTACAACGTCTTTTAAATCGGAACACTACTGTGCATTCACATTGCTGTTTCGCGAGAGAAATAACAATTGCGGTGGTACCCACCCAGGCGACCTCTTACGTATAAAATACCTACCACCAATAAAGCTTATCTACATAGGTTTATTATCAGTATTGATCTTTTGTTATTAATTAGGATTGCTTGTTAGTTTCAATTTTGTGCATATTTTGTTTGATATTACTACCTATACATAATATATCCAGACTAACACCGAAAACGAAGCCAGGTGATAGTTTTAATGACTAAAGATACGACGATGCAACAAAAATCTCGAAAAGTCTCAATATGTCCAGTAGTTACTCTGGCTACAATGTCCTTCAAACCAGAACATATTTATGCATTTACACTGCTGTTTGGCGAGAGAGCAAATTCCAATTCAAATCAAAACTTCCTGAGATTAGCGCATTTAAACAAACTCATCAGCTTTTTATATCAGTATAAATTATCAAGACCATTTAAGCAAATAAACTCCTTTAATTTTTCAGAGATCCACTCCATGGAAAATTCTTCTAGATGAGGAGAACCTGGACTTCTCCCAAGGCGAGACTCGTTCGAGCAGGCTTCAGATGTCATCTGAAACCAACTCATCATTTGCCATTAAAATGAGGTCCACATCAAACCAGACGATCGCCTTTACAATGAGCTACCAACTGAATCCGCTGGATAGCAGCACTGGGTTGATCTACTCTTCATTGTTATTGTGTGGGCTTTACGTTCTCATTATATTTGAGGTGAGTCTTTCTCTCTATCTCTTCAGCTATAAGCAGTACGCTGATGAATAGGTCACCCCCAAGAATCTCCAAAACGACCTGTTGGAAGCGACTTGCATCCAGCGACTTCCTGCAACCTTAACCTAGTCCGTCCACCTTGTAGGCGGGCGTCCGACATTCTGCTTGCCTGTACGTGGCCTCCACTCTAGAACCTTTCGGCCCCAACGGCCATCGGTTCTACGAGCTATTTGCCCGGCCAATGCCTCTTCAATTTGCTAATCCTATGGGCTATGTCGTTAACCTTTGTTCTCTTACGGATTTCTTCATTTTTGATTCCATCTCGCAGGGAAATACCGAGCATAGCCCTCTCCATAGCGCGTTGAGTGACCTTGAGCCGTTTCATGAGGCCTATAGTGAGAGGCCACGTTTCTGTGCCATAAGTCATCACTGGTAATACACAACAGTCAACATTTTTCGTCTTTAGGCACTTTTTAACCCTAACAGAGTCCTCCTACATTTTTATAATGTCTTTCTTCTTTTATATGACGTACAATCTGATGACTGTTTTCTACAGATCTTAGTTCAGGAAAACGATGTTTTTAAAGTCATAAAAATACATAAACTTCTTAAGTACCTTAGGATTAGGCTCAATGAATATCCAAAATGCACTATAACGGTGATCAAAAACATCTTGAGGAAACCTGCATACTATGGCAATTTGTAAGAAATGCTATGGCATGTTAAGTCTGCCAACGCGCACTAGACCAGCGTGGTGGACTATATGGCCTAACCACTCTCAATCGTACTCTCGATTGTAGAGGAGGCCCGTGCCCTGCAGTGGTACATATAGGGGCTGATACAGATACAGATAGATACACTCAATTAATCTTTCACCATTAAATAAAGCTCTCTATCGTTCTAGGTAATAAACAGAACAATGGCATCACTCCTCCTATCGACCACATCACTGGCAGTCCTCGCGATAGCCGGCGAGAGACCGTCGTTGACAGAAGTGATATCCTGGCTGGACGTAGAGACGTTGCTGCTTCTCTTCAGCATGATGCTGCTCGTGGCCATCATGGCGGAGACTGGCATGTTTGACTTCGTTGCTGTGTTTACTTTTGAGGTGAGTCAATAATATCCCATCAATAGAAAAACGTGGTGGCCTATTGGTAAACGGACCAGACGCGGCTGCCAACATGTTCACGGTGATCGCGGGCTCGAATCCCAGGGCACACCTTTGACTTTTCGGAGTCATGTGTGTATTGATAGTCAACCACCACGCACTAAACGGTGAAGGAAAACATCGTGAGGAAACCTGCATACCATAGCGATTTATAAGAATTTCTATGGTATTTATGTCCACCAACCCGCATTAGGCCAGCGTGGTGGACTATATGGCCTAACCACTCTCAATCGTACTGTCGATTGTAAAGGAGGCCCGTGACCTGCAGTGGGACGTATATGGGCTGATACAGAAAACTGCATTTAGGAACCTGTTTCATATTACTATGCTCAACCCGCGATTTGAACCCCAAACCTCAGCCTTGTAATAATACCGTACAACTACGCCATCAAGGCAGTCATTAGTAATTAATTAGAAACAAATTTTGGTTTCAAATCAAAGTCAAAATGTCTGCACTGCGCAGTTATTATCCAACAAAATATCATAGATAAAGTAAATATTAACTAAACTCTACACACAGACGGCCATACTAACATTGATGACATTGATACAAGGCTTTAGATAATGGATTTAGGAAAACATCAAAATTCGGACAAGGTGATGTGGATGATTTTGTATTCTTTTCCTTAAATATGTATGTCAAATTGTACGGCGGTCACGTAGACCTGACACTAGATTAATATACTATTATGTCGTCTCAAACATGGTTTAATGTGGGTATAGAATTGCAGGCACTTGAATAACAAAAAGCGTTATAAACAACTTTATACAGGGTATATCAAGACTGCTACCGAAAACGAAGCCGGGTGGTAGTTTAAGCGACTTCAGACACAATGCAACAGAAAAAGTTGCAAAAAAAGCGACAATTTTTTTTTTTGTACATTTTTCCTATTGCCATATTTTGGTGGTAAATACATTTTTTCCTAAAATAATAGTGTATACCCTTTAATTTATAAATACCCTAAGATATAAGAGAGTTTAAATTATTATTTTAGCAAAATCTATGGATTTACCACCCAAAAATGACGATATTTAAAAAATCATAAAAAATAATTGTCGCGTTTCTAAGCGAAATTTTTAATTGCGTTGTGTTTGTAGCCACTAAAACTACCACCCGGCTTCGTTTTCGGTAGCAGTCTTGAGATACCCGGTATATACTCGTCAAAACAAAATAAGGGCCACCACTATTTTTTGACATTAATTCATTTTGATCAGGATTCAAGGTTAGAAATTGTCTATATATAATAAAACAAACTATTATTTATTAAATGAAATTATTTTAAATTCAATTTAATTAAAAACTAATTGTATTTGTAAGATTTTATATTTTATAAATCTTTTTTGAAATTTATGCCTAACATTAATATTAAAATTTTAACTAATAGGTATATAACAAGCAGTTTCTTTTTACATTCTCATATCGAGTAAGTCTCCCTCTTTTTGAAATGCATTCTTGAAGCCTTGAAAGCAATGTCTCACAAGATTTTTGACTCTGTCATCAGATATTTCTTTCCAACAACTTTTTAATAAGTTTATTAGCTGCTGGTGACTATGCACATCTTCTTGAGCTGCCTTAACCCATCGTTTGAATTGATCCCAGAGTTGTTCAATCGGATTCAGGTCAGGACTGTTGGCAGGCCACGCCAAAACCTGGATATTGGGTTCGTCTAGGACCGCCAAAGTTGCTCATGCTGTGTGCGGTCGAGCATTGTCCTGCATCAGGATGAAACCTTCAGAGGCTGATTGTGAAAATGGAATGATATGAAGTCTGACTACTCGATCGATGTAACTTTGTGTTGTCACAGTACCCTGGTTTAGAAAAACAAGGTCAGGTTTACCTTGTAAGCTAATACCGGCCCAGACCATAACATTGGGTCCAACAAATCTATCACGTTCATGAATAAAAACATCTGAAAAACGTTCTTGACTTCTTCTCCATACTCGTCCCTGTCTATCATCCCTAAAAAACTTCACTTTACACTCATCCGTGAAGAGCACGTTACGCCATTAGTTTTTACCAAATTCCAAATGTTGACGTGCAAATCTAAACGGTTTACACGGTGAGCTTAGGTCAGTTTAGCCCGGGCTGCTGGCCTTTTTACAAATTGGTGGTCTTCGTGCAAACGATTTCTTATTGTTTGGTCGCTGACAAGGGTACCCGAAGTCCGGTGTAAGCGATTTTGTAGAAGGCGAGCCGTAATATTCCGATTTCGACGTGCACAAAGTCGCACATAACGGTCTTCTTGGGCGGCGGTAGTACGAACTCTTCCTGAGCCACGACGCCGTGATACACTGCCCTTCTTTTGATACCGGTTGCAAAGGTTTTGGACAGCTCTACGTAAATATCCCAGCTTTAAAGCCACGGAACGCTGAGAATTACCAGCTGAGATCATCGTTACGGCTCTAGAAGCAGTGTTAGAGTCCATATGGCAACGAAATCGTGGCATTTTACAGAAAAATAAACGAACTATACGCAAAACTATCAAAAACAACTGCAGCAGTCAATAGACTGAGGCTAAACTGAACTAACGTCAATCTCCAAAGTTTTTTTGAAACTAAGCAGTTAGGAATATATTGTTAAAAAAGCGTTTTAACTGCACACTTGACAACAACATCGGCTATACCTGACCGTCGTCGTTAACTCAAGCACTTAAGACCATAAAAAATCTCATTCGAAAACACGGGGTACCAAAAATCTGTCTCAAACTGCAAAAAATTAAGTGGCCCTTATTTTGTTTTGACTAAGATATCAAATTGAAATGTTTTTTTATTGCATTGAATGTTGAGACGATCCTGCCGTTTGCCTGATGGTAAACGATACGACCGCCCATAGTAGCAAAACCAAACACCACCTTGAATTACAAAGCAACGCTTGGCATTCCACCGCGCTCGCTATCCTGAGACAATGGATTTTAAGACTCAATATATCCAGTAGCTTCTCTAGCTACAATGTCCTTTAATCCGATACACAAGAGTGCTAACACTGCTGTTTGACGGGAGAAATAGACATTACGGTGGTACCTAGCCAGGCGACCTCTTACATATGAGGGACCTACATACATACAATACATTAATTGCCTACATGATCAATAAACCAATTTCATTTCATTGAAGATTCGAAATAAAATTCGAATGTCCGAACACTCATACTGCTACACTTGTTGGCTCAGCTCAGAACTAGGATCAACACTGTAATGACTAATACCACCAAGTATTGAAGCTCAGCATTTCAATAATAGCCCTTAAGATTAGCAAGTTGAAGTGGTAGTGGGCCAGCACATAGCACGTAGAAAGGAGGCCGCTGGGGCTGAAAGGTTCTGGAGTGGGGGCCTTATAAAAACAAGCGAATATCGGACGCCCATGTACAAGGTGGACGAACGGCCTGGTTAAGGTTGCAGTCGCTGGATGCAGGCCGCTTGCAACTGGTCTCTTTCATGGTTGAGGCCTATTTTCAACAGTAGAATTCCTTTAGGTGAAGAAAAAGAGAGAGATTGTCTCCGGGAATGTCTAAATTGATTTTACCCACAACGACATATTGAATATTTTAGGTGTTGAAAATGTTTTGTCGACAGTCCTTCGTAGATTCAAAATCACGAAGTAAAAAGGTAGATGCCTAGCCTAATCCCGGTTTTAATCTGTTTCCAGGTCACACGAGGAAAGATCTGGCCTCTGATTAGCTTGCTTTGTATCATCACAGCAGTTCTATCGACGTTTTTGGATAACGTCACTACGGTGTTACTCATGACTCCTGTTACTATAAGGTATCTATATTATGATGTTTATAGTTTTAGGTTTTTTATCATTCACTTTTTAATAACCTTTAGAAGGTATAGATAGCGCGCGAGTTGAATGCAGTCGGGGCCTGAGGTGCGGAGCGGTAGTGTTTCCGCCCGCCGTCCGCACGTCTCACCTCGCACGCCTGCAATTTAGTGATGTGCTGTCCTAGCTAATTGTACGCTTACCCTGTTATCGTGTTAATCATCAATTTGGAATCCGTGTTGTTTTATTATTTTTAATCATTCATAATGACTGCTCCGATTCCATCAAGTTCTGTAACAAAAAAAAACGAGCTTTCGTTCATCGCCAAGCACGAGAAATGGCGAAAAAGATCCTAGATAATATGTGTGTTGAAGAAAGGCAAAACAACAATTTGGTATTTTCTTTAAACAATGCTTTTTTGCAATTTCTGAATCGGACTATTTTTTTTTGTTATTTGTTTTATTTTATTTTGATGTATAAAATTATCACTTATTAAAAATGTGTGATAATTATTACCTAGTTTTTTTTTTTTATTTTGTTAACCTACTGTGAAATTAAAGTTAAAACAATGTTAAAATTTATCAACATACTTATTGTGGTCATAACACTCACAGGTCACACCACTACCGCATTCCTAAGCTCTGCATTCAACTCGCGCGCTATCAGTAGACGAACATTCGGCCCGACTGATAGTAAGCGATCACCGCGGCTCATGAACTTTCGCAATGCCAGGGATCCAGCACTGCCAAGTTGCTGCTTACCGCAAGGAAGATCTTTTTAAGCCTCGTTTGAAGAAAGTAATAACGCTCGGGAAACACCGAAGTAGGGAGTTCATTTCAGAGCATGCACGTAGGTACTGTTTAAGATATATGATTACAGTCTCTGTGGCGCAGTTGGTTAGACGCGCTGTGAAACGTGAGGCCGCGGGTTCGATCCCCGCACCTAGACAAACATTTGTGTAATCCACACGTATCTGTTTTGGGTCTGGGTGTTTGCGAGACCGTCACATACAAAGTCCTGATCCCACACTAAGATCGAGTCTTGTGTCGTGTATCAGAAACTACGAGAGACTTTTCAGTCTCATAAAAACTCAGACTCGAAACAAATACATGTGGTTCACACAAAGAACCCGTGGCCTCCCATTTCCCAACCAGCCTCTAACCCAACTGCGCTATGGAGGCTGTCAAAAGTAACATATTTTTGCTGGCATTCTGGAAATTACATGTTCCGGAACTAAAATTACTGCTCTTATCCTTTATCCATCATCACTACATAGTATAAAACAAAGTCGCTTTCTCTGTCCCTATGTTCCTATGTTCCTTTGTATGCTTAAATCTTTAAAACTACGCAACGGATTTTGATGTGTTTTTTTAAATAGATAGAGTGATTCAAGTGGAAGGTTTATATGTATAATACGTACATATTATTGTATAGAAATCTATTTGTACCCGAGCGAAGTTGGGCTGGGCCGCTAGTACCAGATAATTAAAAAACAACCGATCACACCATTTTCTGCCTCACCCATAAACCTACTGTCTCCAGGCTCTGCGAGGTGATGGACATGGACCCGATCCCCGTGCTGATGTCCATGGTGCTGTACAGCAACATAGGAGGCACTGCCACACCCGTCGGTGACCCTCCGAATGTCATCATCGCTTCTAACAAGGCTGTGGTTCAAGCTGTAAGTGTTGATAATAGGCCGTCCATAAATCACGTTAAGGGGGAGGGGGCGATGTAGTATGACATTGTGTGACAAGGGTCGGGAGGAGTCCAAAATCTTGTGACAAAACAGTTTGTGAAAATATATTACATATATTATATTTAAGTATTATAACACTCAAAATTATATATGAAATGAAAATAATTTATTGAATTAAGATGTTCTACATCATTTAGATTCAATCATTTTTTTATCTATCACCCGGTTTGGAAAGCGGTTTTCACTAGAGAAGAACGAGCAAGAAACTCTAGTTTTGCTCTTTTCAAAACCACAATACAATTTAGTGATTATTACAAAAGTTACAAGTGATTTAATCAGAGCTGGGATTTGAGAAACGTAGCGGAAAGCCCAGCGTGGGACGTCCACCCACAAGGTGGTCAGACGACCTGGTGTCGGTCGCGGGACGTCGCTGGATGCAGGCTGCCTCCAACAGGTCTCTGTGGAAATCATTGGGGGAGGCCTATATTCAGCAGTGGACTTCCTTTGGCTGATGGATGGATGATGATGGGATATGAGAAAGAGAATAGAATTGGCAAATTGAAATACTATTATTTACGGATTTTATTGCTTCGGGGCGTTCATTCCACCGTAAATCCGTAAATAATAGTTTTATTTCAATGAGTAACATTCAACAACAACGTAAACTTAAGAAATCAATAAACGTTTAGATTGAAAAATATGACACTTCTTTTTCAGGGAATAAATTTCACCAACTTCACACTGCATATGACTCTGGGCATAGTCTTCGTGTGCATACAAACATACTTCCAACTCAGATTCATATACAGGGACACGAAGAAACTGCGTCTCAACGAACCAAGGGAGATACAGGGTATGTAGAGAATCTATCAAGAAAATTACTGAATGAATATTTATTAATTAAATGCATTTATGTTTATTATTGTCAGCTTTAGACTTCTCTGCTAAAACAGGTTTTAAAAGTTTATAAACTGTCTCTTTTTTCAACCTATTAATCCATCTCAAGTTAGTCGGTAAGAGATTTCATCTAGCGATACGATCGTCTTTTGTACTGCTATGTAATTTAATGGTTATTGTTAAGTTTATCAAGTGTTTAATAAAAGAAATGAATTGATGGTCAATCACCACGCACTATAACGGCGAAGGAAAACATCGTGAGGAAACCAGCATTCTATAGCGATTTGTATGAATTTCTATGGTATATTAAGTCCGCCTGCACTAGGCCAGCGTGGTGGACTATACAGCCTAACCACTCTCAATCGTACTCTCGATTGTAGATGAGGCCCATGCACTGCAATGGGACGTATATGGGCTGACAGAAAGGATATAACTAAATAAATTAATAAAGCCATAAATCATTATTTTTCACAGACCTACGTCATCAGATTTCAATATGGCGGCGCGCGGCCGACTCCCTACCACATTTGAGTCGAGACGAACAAGTAGTAAGAAACAGACTGGAGAGAAAAGTACAGAAGCTGACGTCACAACTGGAAATCCTAATGAAGGAGAGCAAGAAGCGAGCTTGCCCTAAAGACACGTTCAGGACAACACTTTCTGATATGAAGGATAAGGTAATTTTAATTTTATAGCAAATATTAGTGAGAACATGCCATTCCTGCTTTTAGCAATACGACCGCTAATGAAATATGTTTTGTAGAGAATAATATTCATTTTTAATGGTAGAAACCCTGTTGGTAAACGGACTAGACGCGGCTGCCAACATGTTTACGGTTGTCGGGGGTTCGAATCCCAGCGCACACCTCTGACTTTTCGGAGTCATGTGTGTATTGATTTTCAATCACCATGCACTAAAACGGTAAAGGAAAACATCTTAAGGAAACCTGCATACCATAGCGATTAATAAGAATTTCTATAATATGTAAGTCCGCCAACCTGCACTAGGCCAGCGTGGTGGACTATATGGCCTAACCACTCTCAATCGTACTGTCGATTGTAGAGTAGGCCCGTGCCCTGCAGTGGGCCGTATATAGGCTGGTACAGACTGTAAAAATGATGTGCAGTTGTTTAGTAGAGATACCAATTTGATACATATCTCAAAAAATAATAAAAAATATGCATCTAAACATACTTAAAAATAAACTGTACTTTCTTTTATTACTATGTACTTTTTCATTTCTTCCAATTTACTTTATCTGCAATAAGATATGGCAACCCTACACCCAGCACAAATTTACATCGAAATCTTGAATTGTGGACATTGTAGCCAGACTCCAGAGTAACTACTGGACATATTGAGACTTAACATCTTATGTCTCAGGATGGCGAATGCAATGGAGTGCCAGGCATTGCTCTGTCATTCATGCCTTTGGTTTTGCTACTGCTCATGAGCGATGGTATCGTTTACCATCAGGCGAACAGCAATCTCGTCCCGCCATTCATGGCAATAAAAAAAAATCTTTGCGGTTAAGATCCAAAAACCAATACTCGTATAATCATTGAGAAATCTAAGGACGATGTTTTTAAAACCAATCGTTTCCTTTCACAGTATAAGATCCGAGACAAAGCACTCCTGGTAAAAGCGACAGTTGCCATACTGTTTGTCGTCACAGTATTCTTCCTACACTCAATACCAGCTTTCAGTAAGTATTCTACTATTATATTTTGTAGGGTCTTAACTACGCGCCTGTTTGGTAACTATTTTCCAGTTATCTGACGGTTTTTCTAAATAGAAAATAAAATAATTGGCAAAGCAAGTTTTTCGAATCAGAAGTGATTTAAAGTTTGTACCTAAACTTAGAGCCTAAGATCCTAGGACTGAAAACCCGTAACCATTGCTCTTTATAATAAGGCTAAATTAAAAAGCACCAGACCAAGTAAATAATAAATAACTAAATACACCCAAAAGTCACATACATAGCCCTGACTCCACACTAAGATCGAGTCTTATCGGAGATATTGGGAACTAGAGATATTATTCGGTCTCACAAATCTCTCGTCATGCTTTATAGACCAATCCATTCATCCATCCATCAGCCAAAGGAAGTCCACTGCTGAACATAGGCCTCCCCCAATGATTTCCACAGAGACCTGTTGGAGGCAGCCTGCATCCAGCGACGTCCCGCGACCGACACCAGGTTATCTGACCATCTTGTGGGTGGACGTCCTACGCTGCGCTTTTCGAATCCATTGGACATCTTTTAGATGTTATAAAACAAACTACGTCCAAAAAAACTTCCTTTTTTGACAGACTTTCCTTTTTAGAACTAAGAGACCGCCTGGGAAACGTGTGGCCGCGGTTTTGATTCCCGTACTAAAAAGAAATGTTTGTGCGGCCCAAAAATATTTCTTTCAGGTCTGGGTGTTTGTTTGTGAGACCGAAAAGTCTATCGCATTTCTTAATAAGGTGATACAAGGTGATCATCGAAAATCAGCGTTGTGCTACTACCTGCACCGCAGCGCAACTTAATTGCTGAGTGATCACCTACTTGTCACAGCCACGACGTACCGTAAAAGTCGCCAACATTGCCCGATTTTTTGATAAAATCTGCTAGTATATTTCATATTTTTTCTACAACCACCGATATATATTTTTTCATTTACATCAACTACGTAACCATATGCTACTATTAGCTATGTTATATTTAAAATAAATTAATATTTTAAATTTATTTTTTATTATTTTAATGATGGGCAAAGTTATGTGGCGATCAGCTAACATTGCCCATGTTGATATCTGCCAAAATATGACCCATATTATTACACAATTAAAAATGAAATAAGTATAAAAAACAATCTTGGCAGTGGTTTAGAAAAAAACTCTTAAAGTTAACAGATTCTCGTAACAAAACATTATGGGCAATTTTACCTAGCGATTCTTACTCTTTCCATACAAACTCTGATAAATGGTTAAAAACTCTTAGGGCTGTCACATTACAGTAAATTGATTTTACTTTATACAATTTCTCACATTTTTACTTTTCATAATATGAAATGATGGAAAGTGGTAATTAAATCAAGCATTGCACGTTTAAATAAATTTAAAATATGCTACAAACAAAATGTCAACTTAAGTTTTGATCTATTTGGCAATCAAAATAAAGTAAATACCTTCTTCTTTTAAATCGATTAAAAAGACACCTTTCTGAATTCGATTGATCTTTAAAACAACAGGCGTCGAAACCTTTTTAGATTTTATCAAATTAATTTATCGAGATATTGACAACCCTAGGTACTTTTTGCTGATGGGCAATGTTGTCAAGCACAGGTCTGAAAAAGTCAGGGTAAAATTGCCCATCCCGAAATTTAATGACTTTTTAACGATTAGATAACTAAACTGTTATTAAAATACTTAATAATTCATATTCAATGGCATACATTAAAATAATTTATCTGCGGTCTCGTCACGACGCACAATCCACGAATATTTTTCAGACGAAATTGGCCCGCCAAAAGACATACCTTTTTTGACAAGCTCTCACCAGCTACTAAATAAACTCAGGAATAACTGCGATTCACAGTGCTATCACAAATATAATCAACTTTCCTACCAAATAATAAATGATGTCATAGACCTAAATATTTTTTTCATATTAACGAATTTGTTAAAAAAAATGATTTTAGGGCAATGTTAACCTGTGTGGCAAAGTTGGCAACTTTCACGGTACGAACTTCTTTATTTTTTATTTATAAGTATACCTTTGTATACCTTTATTTGTACGTTGTTTTTAGTGTTTGTGGCAAATAAAACTATTTTTCTTTCTTTCTTTTTTCTTAATACCCACGATATAAGAGTCGATCTTAGTGTGGGGTCAGGACTATACATGTGACTGTTGGGTGTTATTTACAGTACCATGATAGGATATCAAAATCTGGCTTTGTTTCCAGGTCGCGTATCGCTAGGCTGGACGGCGTTGCTGGGCGCCATCTTGCTGCTGACGCTGGCGGACCGCGAGGACCTGGAGCCGATCCTGCACCGCGTGGAGTGGTCCACGCTGCTGTTCTTCGCGGCGCTGTTTGTGCTTATGGAGGTGGGTGGATTTTTTGTAGCGAATGATCTGACGAGCATGCCGTTCGCCTGACGGTAAGAGATACGAACGCTCATGGACAGTAGGAAAACCTTAGATCGAATATTACTAGATACAGGGTCCGGAACAAAATTGACTCTGGATTATTGACTTCATTATCTTCTGTAACAAAATTAGGAACCCGCTGGTGCGGGCTTGGATCGGAAGTCGAGTAAGTATATATAGAAGCTTAAATTACTTACTCTGTCTGGATTTATGAAAATAAATTGTTTACTTACATAAACTCACGCCTTTTTCCCAGTAGGGATAGGCAGATGTGCAGTTAGCAATCAGTACACCTGCGTTTCACTTTGTATGTTCCGTCCCACGAATTGAAGGGGCGAGCCTATTGCTATATTAGGCATTCCTAACTCCGGGCTAATAATGAATAGAAAAATTCAATATCTCTTTGCCTTCCTGGGATTCGAACCCAAGACCCCAACTTTGCAATCATACCGCACAACTACTGAGGAAGGCGCTAAATGCTACTATAGATGTTTATTTTGTGATTCATTTCTCTTTCAGGCTCTATCAAAACTGGGCTTAATAGAATTTATCGGAGGCATAACTGAAGCGATCATTCTTGGAGTAGATGAGAGAGCTCGTCTGGCTGTTGCCTTACTCCTGATGTTGTGGGTAAGTACTGAATTATATTTAACTAGCTTTCAGACTGGGCTTCAACCGAATTGTTGATACTTTTTGACTCCACATCAGACACATTATGTCGCATACTAACTGTTTTACATTTGAACTTTATGTGATTGTTGTCTATTATACTGCTTTTCTTCTCAAGGCGTGCAGTTCTTTCTTCTTGTATCCCATTTTATCAGCCATATATTGAACTGCTTTCCATCCTTTTTAGTTTGAAAGAGTAATACCTAAATACACGTATTAAAATTCCTTGCTCATCCAACGGGAACATTATTTTTTTAGGGATAAAAAGTAGCCTATGTGTTAATCTTGGGGAATCCTCGTATTTACTAGATTTTTATTATTGCTTTTTATTAAGTTTTTTGGAAACGTAGTTTTCTGCAGGGTATATCGAGATTGCTACGGAAAAAGAAGCCGGGTAGAGTTTAAGTGACTTCAGACACAATGCAACTAAAATTTTCGCAAAAAAAAGCGACGAATTGTTTTTTGATTTGTTTTTTCCTGTAGTTGTATTCTGGTGGTAAATAAATGGTTTTTTCCTAAAATAATAATGTACCTTTTATTTTTAAAGACATTATGGTATGTATTTTAAACTATTATTTTAGCATAAATGGTTTTACCGCCCAAACACGTTGATATTTAAAACATCACAAAAAAATTGGGTTTGGTTGCGAAATGTTCAGTTGTATTTTGTTTGTAGTCACTAAAACTAACACTCGCGTTCGTTTTCGCTTGCAGTTTTTTCTTCCTTTTCTTCTAGAAGTTTTCATATACTCTGTATATTTTATGTAGAAAGACTGACAAAATTCCTTATTTCTCCAGGTGTCAGGGATCACATCGGCGTTTGTAGACAACATTCCTCTAACAACCATGATGATAAGAGTGGTGACGTCACTGGGGTCCAACCCAAATTTGAATCTACCGATGGCCCCGCTCATATGGGCCTTGTCTTTCGGAGCATGCTTGGGTGGTAAGTCTAGATTTTTATGAGGAAGAGTAAAGAGACTAGTAGGCTTCTCGGCTAAAGATAAAAAAAAAGTTATTTTTTCTTGCCTTGAATGGCGAAACGAGCATTCCGTTGGTCTGATGGTAAGCGATTCGACCGCTCATGAACTGTAGCAAAACCAAACCAAATAACACAAGAACAAAGCAATGCTTGGCATTCCACTGCGCTTGCCATCCTGAGACATAAGATGTAAAGTCTCAATACGTCCAGTAGTTACTCTGGCTACAATGTCCTTCAATCCGAAACACAACAGTGCATTTAAACTGCTGTTTGTCGGGAAAAAATGATATTGCGGTGGTACCCACCCAGGCGGCTTCTCACATATGATACCACAGTAAAACACAGTATATTTAAATAATATTATTTATTTTACAGGTAACGGCACTCTAATAGGCGCCAGTGCTAATGTGGTCTGCGCAGGAGTGGCCGAGCAACACGGGTACAAGTTTACCTTCATGCACTTCTTCAAAATCGGCTTCCCCATCATGATAGGACACTTGGTGGTCGCCTCGATCTATTTATTGATGTGCCACTGTGTTTTCACCTGGCATTAGATATATCCCTATAAGGGGTCATCCATAAATTACGTCACACTTTCCTCCTCCCCCGGCACACATCTATTCACATGTCTAATCTACTAAGTGGGGGGCACCTAGTGTGACGTCACATCTGATGTCGCATATTTAAGAATTTTAGACAGAGTTCCCATGCAAAGCCACGTCTAAGTACGTAAACAGGGTATATCAAGACTGCTACCGAAAACAAAGCCGGGTGGTAGTTTTAGCGACTTCAGACACAATTCAACAGAAAATGTTGCACAAAAGCGACGATTCTTTTTTGTTATTTTTTTCATATGGTCGTATTTGGGTGGTAAATATATTTTTATTTCCTAAAATCATAATATATGCCCTTTTGTTTATAAATACTTTAAGGTATAAAAGAGTTTAAATTATTATTTTAGCAAAACTTATGGATTTACCACTCAAAAATGATATTTAAAAATGTATAAAAAAAATTGTCGCGTTTCTTTGCGAAATGTTTTTGTAGTTACTAAAAGTACCACCCGATTTCGTTTTCGGTAGCACTCCTGATATACCCTGTATACCGGATATCTCAAGACTGCTACCGAAAACGAAGCCGGGTGGTAGTTTTAGTGACTACAAACACAATGCAACCAAAAATTTCGAAAAGAAACGCAACAATTTTTTTTATGATAAATCCATAGTTTTTGCTAAAATAATAATTTAAACACTTTTATACCTTAGATTATTTATAAAATATAAATAAAAGGGTATACACTATTATTTTAGGAAAAAATGTATTTACCAGCCAAATATAGTCATAGGAAAAAAAAATTTAAAAAAATTGACGCTTTATTTTTCAACTTTTTCTGTTGCATTGTGTCTGAAGTCACTTAAACTACCACCCGGCTTCGTTTTCGGTAGCAGTCTTGATATACCCTGTATAAAATCCACATTGTGATTTCCGATCAAAAGACCAATGCTTGAAGTGAGATGTTCAATATAGGGCCCAAGTGGTAACCATTTTATTTAAACTTGATAAATAATAAAAATTATCACAAAACAAAAAGACATATAAATATCCTATTTGCAATATCTAATTCCTTATCAACAGCGAAAAGATTTAAAAGGCTAACTTCAACTTTAAGTCCATATCTTCCCGAACGCAATTGCCGAATAATTTTGAATTGATCATTGCGCTGGCTTGCGAAGCCATAGCTCGACGGTCTTGACTTTTATGTGCCGCACCGTCAAGTTGTAGAATTATTTTCCGTCACACGTTTTCCCTCCTTCCTATATTATTCCGCCGTAGTGGGAATAGACATTTTAGCAGGCCAGCATAATTGTATCGAATGGCATGGGACTGCCGTCGAATGCCATCCGATACTAGGTCTGGGCGGCATTTGCGCTTACCATCAGGAGCAGTATCATCATACCAGACCAATATAAAAAATACCTAAAAATGACATTAAATTAATACTAGTTATCTAATTGTGGTATATTCTTCGATCAAATATACACTAGATACACAGTTCCCTGTAAAAGTTCTGTTAAAAAGTGGCACCGATTCATGACATGAAAAAAAGTAAACAAAAAGATCACATATTCCAAATATATTTACACAAATTCCACCTTATTCCTGGTGCTTAAAGTAGCTTTTCACATAATATTGTCTAAAGTTCTGCGACGTTTTAGAAGCAACGGTTGGTGCGTGACTGAAGGCAAAAGAGTGCTTAAGCACTCTTTTTTGGTGCCTTTTTCTAAGCGCTCATGTTGTATCTAGTGTATATTTGATCGAAGGGTATATTAGTAAATTGGCCATTAGTAATGTTTGGTTTAGAAGTGCATGTGTTGTTTTCTGTCTATGATAATATGTTTACTGTAGTAATAAAATATTGTATTATGAATGAAATTGTAATTGTTTTGACTATAGAGTAAATAACGGCTGATCCCAAATTAAATCAACTTTATTTGTATATAATATGTGCATAAATGTCTGTAAAGTACAAAGCATATCAATGCCGTGTTTAAAATTAAAAAATTCTAATTTAAAAACTCCGACTTTATTAATCTGCTGTTATACTACGAAACAACTGCAAAGCTGAAGTCTTGGGTTCGGATTCTGGAGCGGACAAAGAGTCAGGAATTTGTGCCCGATATGGTGATAGGCTCGCCCCCTATCATATCGTGGGACGGAACATACAAGGCAAGATTTGGGTGTTCTGGCATCTCTGCCTACCCCTTCTGGGAAAAGGCGTTGTATTTTATTATAAAAATGGGTTCACAAATTATACAGATCATTGTGATTGCTTGGGATTCGTGCTTGAGCGAATTTTTGGGTTGAATTTTTTTCCTATCAATCCTCTCTACCAGACAGAATGTCGAGAGCAATGTAATTAACATAAATTAAAAAAATACATAAAATAGCATAATTTCTAAGAAGAGTTGAGTTATTCCAACCGGTTTTGTCTGGCTACAACCGGTTAAAACCGGTTACGCTATACAACTGTGATAGAATTTATACTTATTAAATAAGTATTTCGATGTATTATTATGTTTAAGGATATTTTATGCCTTTTTTATGACGTATACCCGGTGAAGTTTAAATAACTTTATAATTTATTTTAATCTTACCCCTTATTCATAAAAAAAACTGCTAATTAACCACGTAAACGTAAATTAGTTATATAATGTTATTAGGAGATAAAACTTTCATGATATTTTGCTATTCATAATGGTTTATTCTTCATATTTTAACTAATATTGTAACTTTACAGAAAAGTGATTTTATTCACTTGACAGTAATATCAAATATCCAACTGACAGACATCCGCCATTTATCTGCTTAGCATAAACAAGGTTCTCAGCTATTTTAAAGTCAAGTTTGTTAAATAGCTGATTAGTGATTTTGACTTCTGTGAATAACGTTTTTAAGTCAGCTCATATTAACGGCATTTGGAAATTGTTTTAAGTCCTTATGAATAAGGGGACTAGAATATTTATAATATAGAGGGAGCGCTGGTACTTCAAAAACGTAGATAAAAATGGTGGTGCCGGGCCACTTTTTTCTGCCCTCCTATTGGCTGATATTTGACAGGTTGTCCAACATACATGAATTACTTAGAAAATTAAATAAAAATAAATACTTTAGACCTAACTAATTCCAATCAAATTCGTTTTAAAGGGATATTAGCTAAATACACTTGCGGTTATTAAAGGAATTTATATGATTTTCTTGTTAAATATTTAGCTTATTTTTTATTTAATTATATGAGATCACGCAAATATAAGACAGCGCTTTTTCTATATTATAAATACCCTAAGGTTTTAGTTACATAATATTAAGGATAAGTAAATAATAAAAATAAAATCACGATTATAATTTAATCTAATAGAGCAATTTTGTTTTTGTAAAGTATGTTACCAAGAACTAAAATGATTGGTTATAAGAAAAACTTTGAATAAAAGAGAAGACATAGAAAAAGGTAATATTTCAATTTGCTTTTGTTATGTTTAATTAAAGAAATAAAATAATAATTTATCGATTGAAAATTTTTTCACCTTGCCTAATTCTTAATAGTTTTACGAAAATATTTTGATGAGGTATTTTTACGTATGTATTTGTAAAATATACCACTAATTTATATACAGGTTATATCAAAACTGCTATAGAAAGCGAAGCTGAGTGGTGGTAGTTTTTGTGACTTCAGACACAATGCAACTAAAACTCTTTGAAAAAATGGGTCGATTTTTATATTTTATTTTTACTATCATTGTATTTCGGCGATAAATACATAGATTTACCAAAATAAAAGTGTACGTCCTTTATTTTTAAAGATGCTACGTTAGGCAAGGGCTTAAATTATGATTTTAGCAAAAACTATGGATTTAGCATCCAAACACGATGATAATTGAAAACACAAAAAAAATTGTCGCGTTTCTTTGTGAAATTTTAGTTGCATTGTATTTGTAGTCCCTAAAACTACCACCCGGCTTCGTTTTCGGTAGCAGTCTTGATATACCCTGTATTTTTTTTTTGTTTTTGTTGGATTACTTTGCTTACTTTATTTGTATAAAATAATGTTAAAAAACTTTAGATGATAGCTTTTCTATGGGTATATCACCCGTTATATTATATTTGTGTTGTGATATGAATAGTTTTGCCGAGTTTAATATTTATTTTTGTTTGATTTTGTAAATATTGTTTATGATAATTATAAATTGATTTGAAACTTGTATACTTACGTTTTATTTTAATAAAATACTGTGTTTATATTCGTATAATTCTACACTTTTGCAAAAACGAGTCCACTTTTAAGGATACGAGAGGATATGTAGTATATCGGTTTGCCATATTAATAAAAAAAACTCCTTTTTATCACGTGAGCAATTCCGTGACAAAATCTAGTTAAATATAAATATATTTCTGTTGAAAATAATTTACTAATATGTACTTTAAGCATTCACATGAAAATTTGCTCCAAAACAACCTTTTTTATGCCTAATTTGTTGTAATTATAACATGATATACAAGACTGGACTCGCATCCTGCTCAAGAACAATAGATGATGAGAAAAAAAAACCATAATTTTACTTGATTACAATATAATGCTCTTTGCATTGGGAGGTTTTATAGATATATAGACAGTTTAAAACCTCATTTTAGCTATCAAATATTTTGTCTTCCTTGCTCAAACTTAATTCAAAGTCATTAAAAAGGATAGAAAATTTGATAATGAAAATAAGTTGTATACAGGGTATATCAAGACTGCTACCGAAAACGAAGCCGGGTGGTAGTTTAAGCGACTTCAGACA
The DNA here is from genome assembly GCA_009982885.2 of Hyles vespertilio. Taxonomy (NCBI): domain Eukaryota; kingdom Metazoa; phylum Arthropoda; class Insecta; order Lepidoptera; family Sphingidae; genus Hyles; species Hyles vespertilio. The sequence goes on from CM042832.1 coordinate 3,210,484, forward strand.
CAATGCAACAGAAAAAGTTGCAAAAAAAAACCGACAGTTTTTTTTGTATTTTTTTTCCTATTGCCATATTTTGGTGGTAAATACATTTTTCCCAAAATAATAGTGTATACCCTTTAATTTATAAATACTCTAAGATATAAGAGAGTTTAAATTATTATTTTAGCAAAAACTATGGATTTACCACCCAAAAATGACGATATTTAAAAAATCATAAAAAATAATTGTCGCGTTTCTATGCGAAATTTTTAATTGCATTGTGTTTGTAGCCACTAAAACTACCACCCGGCTTCGTTTTCGGTAGCAGTCTTGAGATACCCGGTATATCTATTATACCATTTGTATAAGGCCGTTAAACTGTAGCGTTGCTTGTTTTATAAAATAGGAGCGAAAAGGTTAGGAAGTCGATCCAACGGTAGACCATTTTTTTCACTGGTGGTAGGTCTCTCATATGTGAGAGGCCACCTGGGTAGGTACCACCGCAATGTCTATTTCTTCCGCCAAACAGCCTTCTAAATGCAGCGTTGCGTTCCGCATTGAAGGACATTGTAGCCAGAGGAACTACTGGACACCCATCCATCCATCCATCCATCAGCCAAAGGAAGTCCACTGCTGAACATAGGCCTCCCCCAATGATTTCCACAGAAGCCTGTTGGAGGCAGCCTACATCCAGCGACGTCCCGCGACCTTTACCAGGTCGTCGGACCATCTTGTGGGTGGACGTCCTACGCTGCGCTTTCCGATACGCGGCCTCCATTCGAGCACTTTCCGACCCCATCGGTCATCAGATCTCCGCGCCATGTGCCCTGCCCATTGCCACTTCAACTTGCTAATCCGGTGGGCTATGTCGGTTATTTTAGTTCTCCTACGGATCTCCTCATTTCTGATTCGATCTCGTAGGGAAACCCCGAGCATAGCCCTCTCCATAGCTCGTTGAGTGACTTTGAGCTTCCTAATAAGGCCCATAGTGAGAGGCCACGTCTCGGTGCCGTAAGTCATCACTGACTGGCAACACACAACTATCGAATACTTTCGATTTAAGGCACTGAGGTATTTTGGACGAGAAGACGTCGCGTAGTTTTCCGAACGCTGCCCAACCGAGTTGGATTCGACGATTGACCTCTCTCTCGAAGTTGGACCTGCCTAACCGGACCACTTGTCCTAAATAGACATATTCGTCAACAACTTCAAGAGTCGAGCCCCCAACACCGATGGGGGTGGGCACAACATGGACATTCGACATGATCTTCGTTTTGTCCATGTTCATTTTAAGACCCACCTGTTGGGAGACTCGATTGAGATCTTCGAGCATAGTGCTAAGGTCTTCCAGCGATTCTGCTAAGACTACAATATCGGACATATTAAGACTTAATATCTTATGTCTCAGGATGGCGAGCGGAGCGGAATGCCAAGCATTGCTTTGTAATTTAAAAGGTTTCGCTACTGTTTTTGAGCGTTCGTATCGTTTACCATCAGGCGAACGGCATGCTCGTCTCGCCATTCAGTGCAATAAAAAAATACCAAATTCCTTCAATTGGTATTCTGTGAAATATTGTTACCCCTTGAACTATTCTAATACATTAGTCCAAAATAACAATGACATCATTTAAAACCTAGCAAATTTAGGTACAACTGTGTAAATAAGAAATATATGTTGACAAATCTGCGTACCATAGCGAATTAATTCGGTATGTAAAATTTGCCAATACCACTAGGCCAGCGTGGTGGATTTATTGCAATAAACAGCGAAACGCGCATGCCATTCGCTTGATGGTAAGCGATATGAGCGCTCAAGGACAGTAGCAAAACCAAACTACACCAGTTACAAAGAAATGCTTGGCATTCCACTGCGCTCGCTATCCGTAGACATAAGATGGTAAGTCTCAATATGTCGAGTAGTTACTCTGGCTACAATGTCCTTAAATCCGAAACACAACAGTGCATTTATACTGCTGTTTGCAGAGCCGGATTAACCTTATCCTTTGACTTTTTAAAATCTTAGAAGTGAAACGTCAAAAAATGGTTAAGATTTAGAAAATGCAACGAAATATCATAGAATAATATCTTTCTGTATTAGCCCATATACCTACGTCCCTCTGCAGAGCACGGGCCTCCTCAACAATTGAGAGGGGTAAGGCCATATAGTCCACCACGCTGACCTGGTACGGGTTGGCGGACTTTGCATACCATAGATTTTTTTACAAATCGTCACAGCACGCAGGTTTCCTCACGATGCTGTGCTTTACCGTCATAGTGCGTGGTTATTGACTATCAATACATACATGACTGTGAAGAGTTAGAGGTGTGCTCTGGGATTTGAAGTTACTATCGTAAACATGTTGGCAGCCGCATTTGGTCCATTACCAACCAATAAATAGCAATAGCAATCACAAGTGAAGTCGATAATAACATTTCACAAGTTTTATAAATAAGAAGAGACTTTCCCGCCCTCACACCCACCACTGCAACTCCTGTCAGTCAGGATCAACAGTGGCACACAAAGATTTGACACCGAGCTCCGAAGCTCAGCGAGTCTGTCAGGGACACTAGCTTGTCTTTAACGCAAATCGAAATTAGTCGGAAAGAAAAACAAAAGGAGCAGTTGGAAACAAATAGTTGTCCACTTCCCTCCGCAGCAAAGCGGATGACAAAAAATATTGAGTTAAGTTTTATAAATAAGTTAAATATTACGATTTGCAATTATTGTGATGATCGCCCAATATTTTTATACATTCTCGTGTAATCTTTGAAGGAGTTTAATTTCGACCCAATTAAAAAAGAAACTGAACAGTCAATATTGTGTGTAATTTCAGATGTGAAAAATCGTTAAAATTTATGGTCAGTTTAATTGTTTAGAAATTCTTTAGTGGGCAATTATACTCGGAAATCGAATTCGAGATCAAAAATGTAAACAAACAAATGTCATTGTAAAAGTGACATTTCAGGGTTATGAAACATTTTCTCAAAAACATATTGGGTATAATTTGATTAGTGAATAGATTCAAATGTTGCGAGTACTATGTTTTATTTATTTATATTTATTTTTGAATTTTGAACATTTTGAATGTTTTATTATGCCTTTCGACGTGACTCTTGACTTGGGCCCAAACAAATTCTAATGGGTTTAACTCACAGTGATTTTCAAAGACCATAGTGCGTTCGGCTAGGAACAAGAGCGCCAGAAATCTTAGGAACAAAATAGAACAAAAACTTAACAGAAAACGTGAAACCAGCTTCACGGCGTTTTAACTTTATCACATGATGCACATTCATCAAGTTAAGCAATTAAATGAACTAAAGGGAGGTGTCGCGGGCGTCAAAGCGACGTATTGGTAGTTAAGGAGACGAAATTTAAAAAAAGTTTTATTTCAGTGGCCTAAGGTTACGAATTTCTGCATAATACCTGTAGCATAAAATATTTTCGTACCATTTTTTTCACATACTTAAAAAAGAAGTTGAAATTGTAGTTTATGTAAATATTATACCAAATATTTTTTATTTGGCTTTGTTTTATACTTATTTAACGAATGAAAATAATTCCAGCCTGTTTTTTTAACGGTTGTGAACAAACTACCATGACAAATTATTTTATTGTAGCGGTAACACTTTTGTTTACATTTTTGATCTCGGATTCCATTTCCGAGTATAGTTACTGTTTTATCTTATAAAGGACCCATGTTAAGAACAAGACTCCTTTTCATCAAGAGTTCGGTTGCCCTGTTCGCGTTGATTGATTTCGCAATAGCAGAAATATAGAGCATGCTAAGGTTTCAAAAATAACAAGGTGGTGAAGTTAATTTGGAATAGCATTAATTCCCATTGCTACCAACAGGCCACCATATATTTCTCACGTTTCTTTTAAAATAATTTGTGATCGATATAGTGATAGGTTCGCCTCCCAAAACAATGGACGAAATTTGGGTGTCTTGTTAACAACTCTGCCCCTCTCTTTTGAGAAAAAGACGTGAATTATGTATCTTTTCAAATCCATTGTAAATATTGAGATCAATGTTCTTAATTTCGTTCAATGTTTACGAGACACAAAGAAAAATCAGGTGCAATAGCCTTTCTTTATTCTTCATGTTTTTTCCCTTCGCCGATATTTTCAATTACTGTTCTGTATGAATTATAGGTTTACGACATAAGGCTCGATCTTAGTGTGGGGTCAGGACTATGCATGTGACTGTTGGTATATTTATTATTATTTTACTATTGTTTTACCTTAGTCCAAAATACCTAAGAGAAAGCCGTTCACATATTGACTGCAGTATATCTCTTTCATAACCATATTTTTTTGATTTTCGTTTTAAAAGAACTTACGCCCGAATACTCAAACGCGACTTAAATATTACATTGCACTTAACTACGCAAATCCCGCTTAAATGTACTTACTGGCTAACGGCCGGTTTCTATAATCTATCTATCTTTAACAAGAGATTTCTCTCGCCCGCCCCGTGACTACGAAAGCTGTAAAGTAATCGAAACGTCGGGAATTCAAAAAATGTAAAAATTTTACCAAATCATATAATCAAATCAAATAGTTTTATTTCAATGTGTAATATTCGCGTAAATCTAAGAAACCATTAAGAGATTTCTCTCGAAATATCGATACATTTTTTGCTTCAGTAAAGAAAGACAGAGATATTTAGATAAGGTGCATATATTTATAAATATCTAAGCAAGGTAATATTGTATGTCTATCTTTGTTTATTGAAGCATACAGTGGTATCGACATAGTAACGATATCTATTTTAACCTCTTGTTAAAGATAGATAGAATATAGAGAACAGCCGTAAGTGGGCTGTGCGCTGTTAAGAGCAACTTATTTGAATGGCGTTTGAGTAATCGGGTGTATATATTATTCATTAATATATGAGAATTTTTCCCGCCTTATATCACGCGCTAAATTCCGTATTCAGTCAACACTATTATGATAAATATATCGTGACATTGGTCGCAGTAAGCGCCGGGCCGCGATGCCAAAGCCACGCGTCGTGCGATAAAAATAAAACAAAATAAAAAGTTAGGTTATGTTCACAAAGTGTTCCTTATCTGTCAAAATTAGCGCCAAATTGTGAAAATTTTGAAGGACTTTACAGCGAGACTATCAGTTTTTTTCGCCGGGGTTTTGTTTTAATTATTAAACAGTAAAATAAGTGGTTTATGGTTTTGTAATGGTTTAATGGACAAGAATAAAAACATTACATTTATTTTTATTTATAAAGCGAAGAATGTAAGTGTGAAAAAGTTTGTTTCTAGAATAGTAAATGATTTTGCAAAAATTACATGTGTATTTATATTTAATTACTCATTTCAAGGTTAAAATAAAATATTGATGAAATCAGCAGAGACTCTACAAGTAATTCAATGTTGTTTGGTTAAGCGGAGTACCTATGAGCGTTCTTCAAACGAAGTTTAAAGAGAGTACTCTCCTTAAGATAGGTAGCGACTTTGTTGTGCTGGCCCCCTGACACTACGGAGGTCTATGAGCAACGGTAGCCGCTTACCATCAGGCGGGCCATTAGCTCGTCTTCCTACAAAGGCAATTTTTTTTTTATTGCAGTGAATGGCGAGACGAGCAAGCCGTTCGCCTGATGGTAAGCGATACGACCGCTCATAAACAGTAGCAACATTCCACTGCGCTCGCCATCCTGAGACATAAGATGTTAAGTCTCAATATGTCCAGTAGTTGCTCTGGCTACAATGTCCTTCAATCCGAAACACAACAGTGCATTTAATAATAATTATAAATTATAATTTAAACAAAAACAACGCATTATATTATAGTGGAACAAAATTAATGTTATTTACTTCCAGAAATATGACATCTTATTCCTAGTCAAACGAAGCGATATAATAACTAATAAACAAGTTGTTTAAACATAAATTAGCATTGATTAGTCACATACATTATATGTTTCTGTATAAACAATAAACGTTCTATCTAGAATTCATATTGCACATGGTAATTACATACGCTACTAATATTATAAATGAGAAAGTGTTTATATGCTCCATTTTCACGCTAAAACGACTGAACCGATTTTTATTAAAGCTGAATAGTCATTTTACTATGAAAGTATCGGCGTGAAGATTTCTGTGCCTCTTGAAACCTTATTTTTCGTGTAGGGAAAAATACATATTTTCAATAAATATAAACGAATTGTGACCCCAGCCTGTAGTTTTAGGAGAAATTAACTTGAAGGACACAAAAAATTATTTTTTGCCTTTGTGAACAAAATGTAAAATTACGTGATATTTACTTTATTTTATAAAAATCTGTTACTCGGGATAAAACAGGAAGACCCGTAAGGACGAACCATAAAATATGATTTAATGAATTGTATGCGGTATAGGTATCAGGATTAGCGATATTTTTTACCGATACTTTGAATGGGCATTCTTATTTAGCACACTAGCTGTGCCCGCGACTTCGTCCGCGTGGAATTTATCAAAAGTTTTATTTTTCTAAAATAAAATAACTTTTCTAAAATAAATGTAGCCTAAGTTACTCCTTATTATATCAGCTACCTGACAATAAAAGTCCCGTCAAAATCGGTCCAGCCACTTCAGAGATTAGACGGTACAAACAGACGAAAAATAACTTTTCTAAAATTAATGTAGCTTAAGTTACTCCTTGTTATATCAGCTACCTGACAAAAAAAGTCCCGTCAGAATCGGTCCAGCCATTTCAGAGATTAGCTGGAACAAACAGACAGAAAATAACTTTTCTAAAATAAATGTAGCCTAAGTTACTCCTTGTTATATCAGCTACCTGACAAAAAAAGTCCCGTCAAAATCGGTCCAGCCATTTCAGAGATTAGCCGGAACAAACAGACAGACAGACAAAAAAAATTTAAATATCATTTTCGGCACAGGTATCATGTATATAACGATATGTAGTAGGACATTTTTTTTTATTTTCACTCTTAAAATAGACACTTCAATTTTATTTATATGTATAGATGTATAGATAAAGATATATTGGACAATGAAGACAGACATAGGCCACTATTTATCACGAAAATAATACTGCTCCCGTGGGATGAGTCAGGAATTCAATATAAATATGTACTGCTGTATTGCTACTCTTTTTAATTCGCATATGAAATATCTACATACATAAAATGCAACTTTTGCGCAAAGAATTGTGACGTTTTTTTTTTTCTTTTTTTTTTTCTTTCGGCGAACTAGGGTGGTAAATACATAGTTTTTTCTTTAATAATAGTGTACACCCTTTTATTTTTAAAGACGCTATGGCACACGAGGCATTAAATTATTAGTTTAGCGAAAACTATAGATTTACCATCCAAAAATGATGATAAACCCGGTATTTCTTCCGCCAAACAGCTTCTTTCGCCAATGGTAAGCGATACCGCCGCTCATGAGAAGTGGCAAAACCAAACAACACCTTGAATTACAAAGTAGTGCTTGGCATTCCACTGCGCTCGCCATCCTGCGACATAAGACGTTAAAACTCAATATATCCAGTAGTGACTCTGGCTACAATACCCTTCAAATGGAAACAGAACAGTGCATTTACACTGCTATTTCGCGGGAAACATAGACAATGTGGTGGTACCTACCCAGTCGGCCTCTTACATATGAGATATCTACCAATAGTAAAAAACCTATACAATAGAATAAAATCTAGATAAATATAACAAATACTTGAGGTTCTTCTTACAATATTATGTAATTAGATACCCCATATTACGAAGCAAAAACGTTGTGTTAATTGACCTAACACTTAATAAGCAAATGTGATAATTATTGGAACGTATATGGTATTCAAAACCATACATTTGATGGAAATATTACCATTGTCCTATTATGGGAAAGGTTAATTCCGGCTCATTGTTTGTCCTTACATAGTAAATGATATTAAAATATTTATTGAATCCATAAATAGTCATACATTATTTAGATTCAGTCACTTTTTTTCCACTACCAGCCGGTTCACAACGCTGATTTCGCCAGAGAAGAACGGGCAAGAAACTCTAGCGTTGCTCTTTTCAAAATAAGTAGAGAGGCATACATGGCCAATACGGACGCTCATGGACAGTAGCAAAACCAAACAACACCATGAATTACAGAGCAATGCTTGGCAATGCATTGCGTTCGCCATCCTGAGACATAAGATGTTAAGTCTAAATGTGTCCAGTAGTCATTATAGCTACAATGTCCTTCAAATCGGAACACAACAGTGCATTTACACTTATTTGGCGGGTGAAATAAACATTGCGGTGACTTACACAGGCGGACTCTCACATATGAGAGACCTATCACCAGTGAATAGGATTAGACTTTTGTCCCTTTAACAGCAGTGTAGTTATTTGCCCCCGTTAACAAAGCGTGAAGATAAGGCGGGATCATTATTGTTTATTTACATTATCATGTACTTTCTCTTATCAGAATATCATAAATACAATAAAACATGTTTATCAGCCCATACAGGTCAAAAAACGGCGTTTCCAACCGCCTACGTAAAGAGTGTTATATACATTAACATCAGCCTCGGTGGCGTATATATTATATATATGGCGTATATATCGTGTACTACGGTACGGTTACAAGGCTGAGGTGTCGGATTCGAATCCCAGGTCAGGGAAAGTGGCTTTGGATTTTTTCTATTCATTATCAGCCCAGAGTCAGGAATTTGTGCCCGATATGGGGATAGGCTCGCCTCCTATCACATCGTAAGACGGAACGTACAAGGCGAAATGTGGGTGTTCTGATAACACCTCTGCCTACCCCTACTGGGAAAAAGGCGTGGGATTATGTATGTATATAGTATATATGTACATATCAGGTCACCCACATTTCGCCTTGTATGCACAGTCATGATGTAACAGAAGACAAACTTATCTCCATATTGGGCACCAATTCGTGAATAAATACAAAAATCCTATAGCCAGACCCGGGATTCAAACTCTAGACATCACTGTAGTAGTTGTATTGTAGAACATCTGGTATATTTTGGCAATTCTTGTAGCGTTTCATTGCACGTATTTTACTGAGGAAATGTCTGTTTCGATTAGCGTCTGATTCCATCATTAGGTGCCAAGAATGCATCTAAACTCAAATTATCCGGTAATTACCAGGCAGAACTTGTTTAGAACCAGATTATTGAACCAAAAAATTACATTAAAACATAGTTAGAATCATTGATGTACTGGAGCGCGCGCACCGATCACATACGTCCCACTGCAGGGCACGGACCTACTCTACAATCGAGAATACGATTGAGAGTGATTAGGCCATAAATCCACCGCGCTGGCCTAGTGTGGATTGGCGGACTTACATACCATAGAAATTCTTATAATCGCTATGGTATGCAGGTTTCCTCACGATGTTTTCCTTCACCGTTTTAGTGCGTGGTGATTGATTATCATAACACATAACTCTAAAAAGTCAGAGGTGTGCCCTGGGATTTGAACCCACGACCACCGTGAATATGTGGGCAGCCGCGTCTAGTCCGTTTACCAACAGGTCACCACGCACTTAATGTAACAATAAAATGTATGTATTTCACTCCATTTTCTAATCTTAAAGTCATTATCAATTATTTTTTTCTTTTAGTTGGTTCTTATAAAAGCGTGTTTTCTTATTTTTTTTAAACTTTAATTAAAATTTGATAAACGAATTAATTTGAAAACGTAAAAACAATCTTTCGCCTGGTAACAAGTACAGTCAGCAACATAAGTCGCTACACATTCAAGAGATTTGGAATTGTCTTATCATTCAAAATAATAATTATTTTCAACTAGTGGCCCGACCCAGCTTCGCCTGGGTGCATATATTTCTTGATTCCACTCCACACCAAATACATGTTGTTTTTCGTATAAACTCTTGTAAACCTAAACTTGACGTAGCTATCCTACTGTCCGGCATAATCCCGTCTCATCCGCCTGTTCAGTCTCTTCCCAATCCGTCCCATCCCTTCTCTTTATTATCCATCCCGTTTTATAACGTGCATTTATATTTCGTCCTAACAAATCTGTCATCTATCCCAGCCCTGTCCCGTACCTTCCATTCTATTTTACTTTATGTCCATTCTATTTTACTTTAACTCCCTTCTCTCCATATACATCCATATACATATACATATAAAGATTGCCTTATGAATTTTTGACATTAAAAACCTTTGCGTTTTTTATTGTCCATCCAATATTCCTTTCCTTACTTCAGCACCAAAATGCTGTTTTTCCAAAAAAAATTATTTTTTGTTTACTAATAAACATTACTTTTTGTTAGTATTAAAGAGTTTAAATATAAAATTTCATAGACATAACTTCAGTGGTTTCGATTTTCTTAGACATAACATTTCAACCCTTTTTTACCCCCTTTAGGTATAATATAACCTATCTCACTCCGATACGATGTACATTTCTATCAGTGAATTATAGCGAAGGAAAGGCCACTGTAAAAATTCGTGATAAAAATGGCATTCGATCTTGAAAAGGAGTAAGTATAACTTCTTATGCTGCATTTACACGCTTGGCCAACCTCAGCCAGCCTCGACCAACGGCAGCGTGTAAACGGAGTGTTTGGCTCGGCTGGCATTATGTTTTTCATAGTTAATAGCTTGGAATTGGTAGACGTTGGCCCAGCCTCAGCCAACATGTAAATCTACCATTACGTGTGAACATTATTTATTTCATTGTCCTATATTAATGTAGCTTGATATATTCTCCTTAGTTTATACAAAATAAATTTCTGAACGCATGCATAAACAATTACAATCAAATAAAATGTCAATCCATTTTCACTACTGTCAATATTTTACATCTTTAAAATCTAAAATACGCCATTAATCGAATATTGTGTTGTCGATTCGAAACCTTTATTGAAATACGTTCTTTAATTTGAGGGAAGAGTTTACCATATCGACAGGGTGAAAATTAAATGTTTGACAGTTACAAACCCATATTTTGTATGGGAAAATCACGCACACTGTTTTGATAGATATGATTGAATTTGAACTTTGTTTAGCGGTAATAAAGTGCAAATTGACTCTTTGACGTTAGGAACATACCTACATTGCTTAAACAACAGTAGGTGCTTGTAATTTAATATGAACTTTATATAATAGCAATAAAGCTCAAATTGACTTTACGTTTTAAAAATTATATAAAAATAATATTTGTATAGATAGAAGATATCGTATGGCACTTCTCGGCATAGACGACTTTACTTGGTTATATTTTACGACTACAGAGTAGTACGTACAAGTTTTAATTCATAAAAAGGTTATCAAAAAATCTGAAGTGTTCAGCGACTTATATTGCTGACTGTACATGTAAATTTGTCTTTGTGAATTTTAACTGTTGCCAAAAAATGATGTCAATGTCTTTCAACGAAACACTTATTGTATCATTGAATATAATGTTACAAAATGAACATTCAATTGTTATGTCAATGATACAACGTGTTATTTGCTCAAACTAAATTCAAAAGGCGTTCGAAACAGACAAAAATTCGATAGTTAAAATAGGTTTATCTCTATGAATAAGGGCGTAACTTAAATTACAAGTTCAAGTTAGCTGCATCTATCAAAATAAGGAGCATGCCCGGCATATTACCGGTAAAAAAATATCGTTGATTATCAATATCCAATATCCTCTAGATTTTTTTTTGTACCGCCACCTTCTTCCGATACTATCTATATAAAGGTTGTCTGGAAGAGATCGCTCTAAGCGATAAGGCCGCCCACTGATACCATGAGTCTTATATTTAATTTGTCTAATGTTGTCTGTTCTTGTATTTGGTTTACAATAAAGAATTTTGTATTATATTGTATTGTTGGTTCCGATACTGATACTGCTTAAAATTAATTATTGCATTTTGTATGACAGCTTCCATGGCGCAGTTGTTTAGACGCCGGCTGTGAAACGTGAGGCCGCGGGTTCGATCACTGCACCGAAATAAATATTTGTTTCGCGTCCAGGTGTTTGTGAGACCGAAAGTCTCTCGTAGTTCCTGATACCCACGACACGAAGACTCGATCCTAGTGTGGGGTCCGGACTGTGTATGTGACTGTTGGGTGTATTTGAAGGTTTGTCCTCAGACGTATTCCCGTTTTATCCTGAATTTCATAAAATAAATTAATTATTATCACATTTTGCAATTAGTTCACAGAACCGAAGACAAAAAAATAATTAGAATTCAAGTTCATTTCTCCAAGAACTCCGGGCCTGGTTCGCAATAATATTTATATTCATAGAAAAAATATATTGTTCCCTGCACAAAAAAAAAACATCAATAAAATGAGCATTCTTCTTTTTACGTTTGCTAATGACATCAATTGGAGACATGATAAGGCTATCTGAAATCGCATTATCTCGAACGCTTCTTTAGGGACGCATCATAAAAAATACAATAGTAGATTAAATATTTGCTATTTTTTGCACGACATTTTAAGGTCACACTTATATTTCTTTCATTATTCATAAAGACGCAGTTTTCAAATGCCGTTAATATAAGCTGACTTTAATTCATGATGTTTCACTACCATCTACAATCAGGCGAATGACATAGGTACTCGTCTCGCCATCTATCGCAATGAAATAAAGAACAGCTGAATGCTTAATCGGAGTCTGTAATGCTGGAAAAATACTGTGCATTCCTTAGAACTTTCACAAATTTTACGGTGTATAAAATCGACTGATAAGCTTTGCATTTTTATTACTTAAACTACTATAATGAATATTTACGAATACAAACGGAATTATGATAAGGCTATTGTAAAACTCAAGACGCCATACTTTTAGCTTCTCCACTCCATTTTTTATCTCATTAGAATAAATCCATAAAACCCATTGATTTTAAAACTAAGTATAGGCCCTTCAGTACATTTGGAGTTACAAAAAAATGACTGTGGAATTCGCGCTAGATATAAATATTACATGAAATTTATTTAATACATTTCGTCTAAATGGTGATAAGAATCTTTATTTTAATAAACTTTCTGTCATTAGACAATGCAAGAATTTTCAAAATCGTTGCGAGTGACGACTAATTTCAGTGACGCTCCACTAGAGATGCACTGGAGCGCGCGCACCACTTACATCGGAACACTACGTGCTTTCCACCCTGTCCATATATTAATGTCAATTATACCCTTTACTTTGTATTCCAGAACCTGCAATGACTCTTCAAAATCTGAAGCGGTGGATGGGCTTGACCAAAGACCCTGAGTTGTCCAGGAGTCACTACTCCCTGGTCTCCGGAGCAGAGCTGACGGGAAGCTCCTTACAACTATACCTGGACTTGCCTGATGAAGTCAGAAATGCGGAGGCCTTGGCACCGTTCAAGCAGATTTATGAGAAGAGACAGTGTAAGTTTAAATATTATACCTATACATTAATTTTCTCCCGCTAAGGAACAGTGTAAATAAGCAGATTAATGAGAAGAGACAGTGTAAGTTTAAATATTAATTTTCGCCCGCCGCGATAGGGGAAATGCGTTGATGTGTTTCGGATTGAAGGATATTGTAACCAGAGTACCTACTTGATGTATTGAAACCTAACATGTCTCAGGGTGGCGAGCGCAGTGGAATGCTAAGCGTTGCTTTATAATTCCAGGTGGTTTTGCTGCTGTCATTGAGCGGTCGTATCAAGCAAATGGCGTGCCATTTATCGCAATAAAAAAAACTGCATACACCCAACAGACATATACATAGTACTGACCCCACACTTCACCATTTTCGATCTTTTTTTTTTATTGCAATGTATGACGAGACGAGCAAGCCGTTCGCCTGTTGGTAAGCGATACGACCGCTCATAAACACTAGCAACATACCGCTGCGCTCGCCATCCTGAGACATAAGATGTTAAGTCTCAATATGTCCAGTAGTTACTCTGGCTACAATGTCCTTCATTCCGAAACACAACAGTACATTTACGCAGTGTTGTTTCACGGGAGAAATAGACATTGCAGTGGTACCTACCCAGATGGCCTCTCACATATGAGAGACCTACCACCAGTATATCTCCCAAAAACCCATACCCGAAGCAAATCAGTGAAACATACAAATATTATTTCGGTGTGGGATCAAACCCGTGTCCTCCCATTTTACAGCCGACGTCTAACCAACTTTGCCATGGAGACTAATCAAATAAATAACATCTATCTAACCCAAATATTAAAACCGCTTTATTCATAGACAGTTATAATTTGAATATCGAATGTTTTACCCGTTTCAAACATTGACATACTATACTAGAGGGGACACTGCAAACAAAATGTGTGTAACAAAATGAAGGGTACATTCTATTTCTGTCTTTGTCACGCATACGAAGTAACATATCTTCCCTCTCGCTTCAATGTGTATCCTTGTGCACGCAGCATACGCAGAGATTTTGTTCCCGATGTCCGCTCTTGTAAAATACCTCAATGGTTTCAAACGACTTTTGAATTCAGTTTGAGCGAACACAAAACATTTGTAATGAAATGCTCCTCAGTCTCTTGTAATGTCCTTTCTCTCCTAAGCCGGTTGGTATTCCTCCAGCAAAGATTTACCTCTAATTGAAAATAAAACTCCGCTTCGTTTAACAATAATATTTGACGGGGAGTCAGACTGATTGCCTAAATCTTCCGCCATCAGTTCATGTGAGTCGTCCATACGTATGTATCGCCGGCGGTCTCCAGTAGTCTATAGCAGCATAATAAACTCGTTGTTCTATTGCCATGATTAGCTTTAATGTTCCAATATAATTTAGAATTCAAAGTTACAGAGATTTTCCAGTATGAAAACAGATTTAAAGTCAACGGGTTCGCACGAGTACAATTCCGCCTTGCTTTCAAAATGGGATAACGTTTTCCTCTACACTGTCAAAGTCATCCTTTCATTTTGAGACAAGTAAGCAGTGTTGCCGCGTGCGACTCCATTCGGATGTTGCCCACTTTAAATCTTATTTTCCAAAGACAAATCTATTTCCATCAAGATTTCCATCTACAAAGATCAAACAAATCAACACTATTGCCATGTATCCAAATTAAATAAGCCATCTCGCCCCGTCATATTATTTTCCACTGTTACATACATTTCCACATTCCGTCAACAAAACCGCATTACAAGACGTCTCACAAAAGATTAACTTTTTACATTTTTCTATTCCTCATTCAATTTTCACATTTCAAATCTTAATTATTTTTAAACACGCTACCTCAATCATAATCTTAAGTTTAAAAGAGTATTTAATATAATAATTTAGTGAATTATAATATTTAGTACTACAATCTTAACTATAATTTAAAGAAATCATTCTGTATCAGCCCAAACACGTCCCACTGCAGGACACGGGCCTCCTCTACAATCGACAGTACGATTGAGAGTGGTTAGGCCATATAGTCCACCACGCTGGCCTAGTGCGGGTTGGCGGACTTACATACCATAGAATTTTTTTTATAAATTGGCTATGGTATGCAGGTTTCCTCACGATGTTTTCCTTCACCGTTTTAGTGCGTGGTGATTGACTATGAATACACACATGACATCATCATCATTCACATCAATCAAGAAAGAAATCATTACACATTGATAATTAAAATGGTTAAATATTTCACTATGAATAAGAGTTCTACATAGCTTATTACTAAGCACTTATCCAATAATAAAAAATTTGCTCTATTTTCCTTCAAAGTAAACAAAAAGTGACCACTTATTGCAATGAATATTATCACTAACCATTGTTTAACTTTATCTGAATAATACAGTAATGAATTTCCTACGGTTGGTGGAAAACAATTCCCAATTGTATTGAAGTAAATCTAACATAATTCGAGGCCCAGGCCAACCTCTCCTGCGTGGTACACCCTGCCGACAATCGAAGGAGGCTCAGGCAACCTGCCAACAAGCAGTGCGGCGGGTTATGGTCCTACCCTCCATATAGAAAGTCTTAATAGGGACATGAGGTATATTATTATAATGACATTCTCCGCGGCGCAGTTGGTTACACGCGGTTTGTGAAATGAAAATCGGAGGATGTGGTGCGGGGGCACCGAGTCAAATGTTTGTGTGGCCAAAAAGAATGTGTCTTGGTTCTGGGTGATTGTGAGACCGAAGTTTCTTGTAGATCCTAATACCCACGACGCAAGAATAGATCCTAGGGCGGGGTCAAGAGTATGTATGTGACTGTTGGATGTATTTATTTAATAGTTATTTACAACTGTCTACGAATAGGACCGTAAATTTTTAACATTTATTTTATTTTTTATTTATTTAGTTTTTGTAAATAGGCCACTAGGGGCACTTTTACACGTCATCATTTTTAAATTCATTACATACATTATAAATATATTAATCATTACAATTATTATTAAGTTACAATAGTGGGAAAACAATATTATAGGGTACCAGCGTATTTCTGACATGGCGACCAGGCATGTTTATCATTAATGTATTCGGTGACATTGTAATAAGCTTTTTGTATTAACTGTATTTTGATTTCTTGTTTGAAAATTTCTATTGGCAATTCTTGCAAGTGCAGAGGTATCTTATTAAAGAAGCGAATACCCAACCCCACAAAAGAAGAATGTACTTTTTCCAAACGATGGAATTGCGTACACAATTTATTTTTAGTTCTAGTGTTAAAAGAATGTATCTCGCTTTTTTTTTAAATAAATTAATATTATGCCTGATATGCATTATATTGTCATAAATATATTGACTAGCTACGGTCAAGACATTAATATTCTTGAAAACATCTCTGAGTGAGGCCCTAGTATCCAACTGATATATTGAGCGAATCGCTCGTTTCTGCAAAATAAAAATACTCTCAATATCAGCAGCCCTGCCCCACAACAAAATACCGTAAGACATAAGACTATGAAAGTTACTAAAGTAAACTAAACGTGCAGTATCCACATTTGTTAGCTGTCTAACCTTCCTAATAGCATACACGGCTGAACTAAGTTTTCCAGCAAGACAAGCTATGTGTGCACCCCATTGCAGTTTTCTGTCTAACGTAATACCTAAAAATATTGTAGAATCGAGGGTGTTCAAAATCTCATTGTTTAAAATGATGTTTGGTCCTAAGTTTGTAACATTCGGGGTGGTAAATTTTACGCACTTTGTTTTTTTGGCATTAAGGACAAGATTATTTGCCGTAAACCATTGCGTTACTTTTGAAAGAGTAATATTAATTTCGTCAAAATTGTCTCTATTCCTATCTACCTTAAAAAGGAGGGAAGTGTCATCAGCAAATAGTACAACATTACACATATCTTTTAAATAAAAAGGTAAATCGTTAATATAAACTAAAAACAAGAATGGACCCAGAATAGATCCTTGGGGTACACCCAGTTTTACAGGAAGATCCTTGGATTTCATTCCACTTATCTCCACGCACTGAACTCGCTCACTAAGATAAGACGAAACAACATCAAGGGCAGTGTCACGTATACCATAATGACGTAGCTTTCGCAAGAGCGTAGCATGATGCACACAGTCAAATGCCTTTGAGAGGTCACAAAACACCCCAATAGCATTTTGAGAACTCTCCCAGGTTTCGAATATGTATTTAATTAGTGCAACACCGGCGTCGGTTGTTGAACGTCCCTTTGTAAAACCAAACTGATTATTATGCAGGAGCTTGTTTGTATTAAAATGGTTAGTTAATTGTTTCAAAATAAGCTTCTCAAAAATCTTGCTAAATACTGGTAGGATTGAGATTGGTCGGAAGTTACAAAGTTCATCTTTACCTCCTGATTTAAATAAGGGTATAATTTTACTAAACTTCATTAAGTCTGGAAAAATACCAATATCAATACACTTAGATTATATACTCGTCTAGATTGAGCAATGTCAACAAACGATGCGCTAAAAGTGTCCTCACTTTCGTTGATATGTGTGAGTACCGGTCGTGTAATTATTGTAATCCAACTGTCAAGGTGTGTGTGTTTAGGGATGCCTACTCCAGATTATTAACTTAACTTTTCCCCATTATTTGATATACAAAATAGGTTAAATAAAATATTTTTTCTTTATTTAAAGTAATCATACTATTAATTATATTTATAACGCATTTTAGTAAAAACAATAAAGATCTAAACCCATCTCCTAGTGTTTGTTTCCGAATAGAATTAACTCTTTGGATTTATTGCCTGGGCTGTTATCTGATTTCTGTATTTATGTAAAATATAAATCATCATAAGTAAAATGTTCGGAACACACAACTGAAGTCATGTGAGGCTACTATGGTCTTCTTTTCGTTTCCGCTGTGTAATGTCTCTCCAGCAATTTGCTAGTACGGAATCCGTAGTCTAAAAATATTATTAGGACCTTGAATAAGTTCTCGCTGTTTCTTCAAAGATGACAATAGCAGTACCCCGTTTGTGAAATTTTGAATGGTAATACACATGCAAGGCAAAGAATTAATAAAATTAGTATGAAGTGCATGTCGTCGTGGGTTTCATTAATATCGTGTAGGTAAGTATTATTTACTCATTAAATAAATAATGCCATTCTTCTTGTTGTTATTCTGATCGAAATATTATGTAATGATATTTGTGTTTTATAGTTTCTCCCATAGTTTCAACAAATCTTCCTAGTAATAAATTGACAACACTGGCCAATGAAACTCATCTTCAAAATAATGAATTAAAAGTTCATGTTTTCTTCAAATAATAGTGGTTTAACAATAATGTTACCGATAGAAAGTGATATTGGTATTATTATACAGTTTTCCCACACAATTGCGATACAATTCGACAGCACAAACCGGCATAATTAGTTATTTTTCGGGAGCACGTTATCCATATGTAGTTCAAATGACACTGACGTACGTGAGAAGCGAGTCTACCAAATTTGGTAGACTTTTTTTGAGCCGTGCGGTGAGGTGTGATGTGTCATCTAGACGAGTATATAATCTAAGATCAATACACTTATTAAAAATATTGGAAAAATATGTTAAAGTTGTTGAAGATAGGCCGCTTCCAACAGGTGACTGTAGAAAACCTTGGGTTTAAAAGACTGAAGAAGATAGATTTCTTGATGCTGAAGAAATAGAAATATGGATAAAATTAATAGGACAATAAATTTAAATGTTCGTTCCGTTCCGTCTCGTTCCGTTCTAAAAACTTCGTTTTGTTACCAGACATTCTGTCTCTCAACATTCGTGATTTTCTATTAAAACATAGTAATCAAGTTCAAAGTTCTTTACTTTGGCTTTGCTTCTATCGACTCATAACATTCAAATCCTAAGATAATTTTTCCTCCCTCCCCAGACAGTCCCACTGGCACGGGCCTCCTCTACAATCGAGAGTACCCATATGCCATAAAGTCCACCACGCTGGCCTAATGCAACTAATTTATTATATTTTTGTTTCAGGTGCAAACGACAGTGAGACTTCAAAGAAAAATGAGGATAAAAAACCCAAAAAACTACATCCTGTAAACTCAGCTCCTGTTTTAGGCGATGGCGTCGAAGTACAGAAGAAAGAACCAGAAGTTGGTGAACCAGAAAAGAACTTAGAAACGTAAGCTTATTCTTTTAGTATAATACCTAGTACTGTCTATACTAAGAAGCTTATACCCAAATGAATATTCCATTCCATATATAATGAATATTATATATGAAATGAAATGAAAATATTTATTGAATCCATAAAATGTCATACACTATTTAGATTCAGTCATATTTTTTTTCCACTACCACCCAGTTCAGTATAAAAGTGAAGCACAAAAATTTGACCTTGAATGAAGTCGCTGTTGCCTGCTATCCTTTTCTTTAGAGTGACAATGAATGAAGTTCACATGAAGATGAAAAGGATAGCAGGCAACAGCGACTTCATTCAAGGTCAAATTTTTGAGCTTCAGTGTTTTATACGGATCTCTCCATTTGGGTATAAGCTTCTTGATTTATACCCTCAATATGTAATCTGTATTGCTCGCGATCTAGCGTCTGTATAAAATAATTACTTAGATATTGAAGTTTCTCATATAAGTGAATTATAAATCTTTTATGAGAGAGATCTTAAACCATTATACTATCTTATGTGTCAGGATGGCGAGCGCAGTGGAATGCCTATCATTACTTTGCATGGTGTTGTTTGGTTTTGCTACTGTCCATGAGTAGTCGTACCATAAGCCAAATAGCATACTCGTCTCACCATTCAAAATCAATTTAAAGACGTTGAAATTAAACAAGCCTATCTGAACCACAAAGCGCAGTGTAGGACGCCCACCAGCTAGGTGGAATGACTATTTGCGAAAGGTCGCAGGCAGATGTTGGATGCGACAAGTCTAAAACAGGTTTTCGACAGCAGTGGACAACAGTTTAGGCTGATGATGATGAACCACAGGGGCGCCACATTTGGGAAATTAGTCGAATTGCGTCTCCAAGTAAAATACCGCTTCTTTGAATCAATTTCAAATATTAATTTTGTATAATATTTTATTTTCAGCAAAGAAACTGCACCGATAGTCAAAACTCATCCAGACAGGGTAAGGAATTTCATTTTTTTTTTAATTCCTATACCGACTTGCCCCCTTTTACTAAATAAGCTTTATATTCAACAATGCTACTACTGGGCACAGTGTTGTGTTTTCAAGGGTTCGACCTTAGTCACCACGCTGACCTCAATACGTTTAGCCTTATGTATACCGCAAACAAATATAGAATAACTGACAAAGTGACAACAACACATTAGGTAAATGCAGTGCATATCGAGTATCTACATGAAATGTTCGTCTCTCGACACAATAATCATGGGCCAAACCATTAAGAAACCATTGAGAAACCTATTTAATTGTTAAACTCCAAATAATACGACGGTTGTGTGGTCATATTTCCTCTACTCTTTTCCCACACATCATGTACATTAATACAAGGCTACAACCTACAACCCGCATATTTAAATGCCTACAATCTTCGATCAAATATAAACTAGATACAGGGTCCGGAACAAAATCACGCGCCAAAAGTGGCCGACGTTGCTTTAAATACTTATTTTGAATTTCGAACTACGAGATGTAGCAAAAAGTCTTAAATTATACTCAACCTTAGGTAATAATGAACCATATTCCTTTAAATTAATTTAGTAAGTTTTTGGACCATAATAAAATCAAATAAGAGTGTGTTTATTTGTGCTCTTATTTCTCTTGCCGTTTTTTAAGCCGTTACTTATAATGTAGTGTATATTTGATCGAAGCCTACAATGTCTTGGGTATAAGCTTCTTGATGTCTACTCTTGAACAATCACTCTTCCAACTCGGCCATCCTTCACATAAGTCGTTGACAACTCCGTTCAATATTCAAATCCTCCTATTGTTCTTAATATTACTGCCAGCGCCATCGTCATGCTAAAATAAGTTCCTTTAGATGAAGAGCCCGTGGCCGCCAGACTTTCGTCATTTTATAAAAGCTGAATGTTTGTCTGCCCATGCCTCTAACATAGGCATCACACGATCTATGAAGTTCCGATCGTGGTTGCTTTGGAAGTTATGAGCTTCAATGTTTCTGGCAAGGTGAAAGAACCATCAAGTGTCTGTGAATACCAAGGAAATATTTGTTTATACTTCTTAATAAATATTACACTATCTTCAAAATTTAGCATAATATAATTTTGTCAGCGTTATAGTATAAAAGCTGAATTTTATATATGTTATTAAGGCAACTATAAACAAATATTTCCTTGGTTATCCGTTACAATTTATTGTTTCAGATAGCCAAAGCGAAGTACTACGTTAAAACGACAATTTTGCTAGGCTGTTGGGTGTTCTTTACAATTATATTTATGACACATGATGTCAAGAAAGACAATACTAGTTTGTCTTCCGTCTCGTCTTCAGCAGTTAAAAGTAAGGACAATTTTATAATGACACATAGTACATATACTGGGTATATCAAGACTGCTACCGAAAACGAAGCCGGGTGGTAGTTTTAGTGCCTACAAACACAATGTAACTAAATATGTCACAAAGAAATGCGACAATTTTTTAAAATTATTTTTTAAATATCGTCGAGTTTGGGTGGTAAATCCATAGTTTTTGCTAAAATAATAATTTAAAGCCTTGCGTACCATACCTTGTTTAAAAATAAAAGGGTGTACACTATTATTTAATAAAAAAACTATGTATTTACCACTGTAATAGGACGATTGAAAAAAAATTAAAAAAAAATCTTCGCAATTTTTTGCACAAAATTTAGTTGCATTGTATCTGAAGCATTGAGATATTATACTAGAGGGGACACTGCAAACAAAATGTTTGTAACAAAATGAAGGGTACATTCTACTGCTGTCTCTGTCACGCCTACGAAGTAATCTTCCTTCTCGCTTCAATGTGTACCGTTGTGCACGCACCATACGCAGAGATTTCGTTCCCGATGTCCGCTCTAGTATAATACCTCAATGATCTGAAGTCACTAAAACTACCACCCAACTTCGTTTTCGGTAGCAGTCTTGAGATACCCGGTATAAATTACATAACATAGTTGCTTGTTTTGGATCGGGCTAAGTAGAGATCCATTGTTCCTGCCTACCCCTATGGGACGCAGGTGTGACGTTTATTTATGTATGTAAATAACGTCACAAGAATACTGCAATTTAATTAAGAAAATATTTTATTTAGTAGAATCTCGAACGAAGATAACACATTAAATTTATATTTAAGTACATAATATGTATCCTTCTGCGGGCATCTTCTATAACTAAATAAGCTTGCTATTTGAAAATTTCATATTTGAAAACTGTAATGAAAAAATTGAAAAGTTATTGAAGATTTTACTTATTGCCAAAAACATAAGATTCAGAGTTAAGCCGTTTGTAGCCAGATGGATCTATATAGTTTTTTTTTCAGCATTTACACCTAAAATACTAAGTAATACCACACTGAATTCGATTTCATTATCACTGAAGCTGTCTGGACCATTCTTATCAGAGCACGAGCAGATTAAACTAAATGCTACTGAGAGGGCGAGGAGACATCGACTTGAATTGTGGATCGAAAGAGTAGGAAAGGATGAGGTAAATATTATTGTATTGAGTTAAATACAGGGTATCTCAAGACTGCTACCGAAAACGAAGCCGGGTGGTAGTCTAAGCGAATTCAGACACAATGCAACAGAAAAAGTTGCAAAATAATGCGACAAATTTTTTTTAGTTATTTTTTTCCTATGGCCATATTTGGGTGGTAAATACATTTTTTCCTAAAATAATATTGTATGCCCTTTTATTTATAAATACTTTAAGGTATAAAAGAGTTTAAATTATTATTTTAGCAAAAACTATGGATTTACCACCCAAAAATGATGATATTTAAAAAATCGTAAAAAATAATTGTCGCGTTTCTATGCGAAATTTTTAATTGCATTGTGTTTGTAGTCACTAAAACTACGTTTTCGGTAGCAGTCTTGAGATACCCAGTATATCCAGAGTGCAGCAGTTCGACAGCCTCCGTGGCGCAGTCGGTTAGACGCCGTCTGTGAAACGAGACGCCGCGGGTTCGATCCCCGCACCGAGAGAAATGTTTGTGCGGCCTACAAATATTACTTTCGAGTCTGGGTGTTTGTGAGACTGAAAAGTTTCTCGTAGTTTCTAATACCCGCAACACAAGACTCGATCTTAGTGTGGGGTCTGGACTATGTATGTGACTGTTGGGTATATTTATTTATTTATAGTGTAGGAAAATGGAGTACTTGCGAAGTTGGATACAAGGGCACAATATTAATATGATAATACAGAAGTATCTTATATTTGGAATACACCTATCCGTTTTGGAATTATGATAATTTAAAGACCTAAATATGATTACCACTTTTTCGCAAAAAAACAATTGTAACGGCTAAAGAATAAAATTTTAACATATACGTATTTTTTCGTTTCGTCGTTAATCACATGGTTATCGGGATATACCATGAAAACCATTTTTTAACAGCAACAAAACTTTCATGGACCGCGCCTTAACACTTTTTACTAATAGGTGATGTCATGAACTCTCAGATCTTTGGCGTTGTTGTGTTGTGTTGTTAAGGGGAAGCATGTGTGATGTTAATTCTTGATTTCTCGACATCTTTGTTATTATCAGAGTAAACTACGAAATATCATCTTTATCTAGACGCAATCACAATTTACTAAAATGTATATTAGCAGGTGCGCCATTTCTTTGGACAGCCTGTATATAAAAGAAAGTTTTCAGAAAACGTTCTTTTTTTTTTTTTTGCATTAAATGGCGAGACGAGCAAGCCGTTCGCCTGATGGTAAGCGATACGACCGCTCATGAACAGTAGCAATATTCCACTGCGCTCGCCATCCTGAGACATAAGATTTTAAGTCTCAATATGTCCAGTAGTTGCTCTGGCTACAATGTCCTTCAATCCGAAACACAACAGTGCATTTAAGCAGTGTTGTTTCACGGGAGAAATAGACATTGCGGTGGTACCTACCCAGATGGCCTCTCACATATGAGAGACCTACCACCAGTAAAGTTCTTCTTTTAAGCTAAGATCTATTAATTTATATTATTTTATACAAAACGGTGAAGGGTAATTCTGTATCAGCCCATATACATCCCACTGCAGGGCACGGGCCTCCTCTACAATCGAGAGTACGATTGGGAGTGGTTAGGCCATATAGTCCACCACGCTGGCCAAGTGCGGGTTGGCGGACTTACATACCATAGAAATTTTATAAATCGCTATGGTATGCAGGTTTCCTCACGATGTTTTCCTTCACCGTTTTAGTGCGTGGTGATTGACTATCAATACACACATGACTCCGAAAAGTCAGAGGTGTGTCCTGGGATTCGAACCCGCGGCCACCGTGAACATGGTGGCAGTCCCGTCTAGTTCGTTTACCAACAGGCCACCACGCACTTAAGAGTAAAAGAGTTGTGTAAATAATTTGATTTTGAACAGTATGTAATGGTTGCTAAACTATCACTTAAAAAAACATGAATTTAAAAACAGCATCAGAATTGGATGTAAAATGACTGAGATATTAATATATTTAATAGTGCGGTTGCAACACTCGTTGTCTCTTTCACACGCGTGCCCCTTTTGGAAGATGACGTCACGCCGTGCATGTTGCATCCTTCTCTATTACTCCTACCACCAACTTATGTGTACTTATTACATTAAGCTGAGTGGTCACCTAAGTGTCATAACAATGCGACGCGCAGTCTTACATTACCTATGTGTTACTTATATACTTATTGTTTTCATTTTTTCTGTGTTAATGTATGTAGTGTCAGTGTGTGTGTGTGTTGTATTGTGGTGACAAATAAATCTGTTTTCTTCTTCTTCTTTCTTCTTCTTATATTTGTAACTTGTTTATTACTTAACAGATTTTAATTCCTCAATAATCGCTTTCATTTAGTAATTCGCGAAATCTAATCCCTGTTTATTTTTATTCTTTTAGGTATCAGAATATTGGCACATATACCTCCGTGACGAAAAAGATTTTAAGAAAGGGGAACCAAGACTAGCAACTCTCGAGATAGAGTCAAATGATACCGGACAATCAACGTACGCCGTCAAAATTCTGTCAACTTGCAACGAAACGACTGTCTTCACTATGAATTACAAGTTGAACACGCTAGATGACGGTGTTGGAGTAATATACGCGTGCGTTTTGTTAGTTGCACTTTACGTGCTTATTGTTTTTGAGGTAAGAATTTAAAAACACGAGCTATCGTGAGGTCTCTGCTCGGTATTTCCCTAAGAGATCGAATCAGAAATGAGGAGAACAAAGGTTACCAATATAGCCCATAGGATTAGCAAGCTGAAGTGGCAGTGGGCCGGTCACATAGCGCGTAGAACCGATGGCCGTTGGGGCCAAAAGGTTCTAGAGTGGAGGCCACGTACAGGCAAGCGAAATGTCGGACGTCCGCCTACTAGGTGGACGGACGACCTGGCTGAGGTTGAAGGAAGTCGCTGGATGCAGGCCGCTTCCAACAGGTCGATGTGGAGATCCTTGGGGGGAGGCCTATATTCAGCAATGGAGTTCCTGGGCTGAGATGATGATGATAAGAATTTTATAATATCCTTTCCATTTCCGCTCTCAAGCCTCATCTTTTTTGAGGTTATAGACCTGAGTACATTAGATAGTCCACCTTGTTGGCGGGCGTCCGACATTTCGCTTGCTTGTAAGTGGCCTCCACTCTAGAACCGAATGAACTTTACACACATGGAAATTCAAACAAACCGCTATGGTATGGACGTTTCCTCACCATCCTGATTTATAAGATGTTAAGTCTCAATATGTCCAGTAGTTAATCTGGCTACAATGTCCTTCAATGCGAAACACAACAGTGGATTTACACTGCTGCTTAGCGGGAGAAATAGACATTGCGGTGGTAACTACCCAGACGACTTCTCACATAGGAGAAACCTACAACCAGTAAAGTTTCTACAGTGGACTGGGTTAAAAAAGGATCTGCACCCAAGCGAAGACAGGCCGGACCGCTGATCTAATCTAATTTAAAAATCTTTCAGGTTATAAACAGGACGATGGCGGCTATAACAGTATCTACAATGTCTCTCGCTGCACTGGCCTTGGCTGGTGAGAGACCCTCATTGCCTGAAGTGGTATCTTGGTTGGATGAGGAGACATTACTGCTGCTCTTCAGCATGATGGTTCTAGTCGCTATCATGGCGGAGACTGGCATATTCGACTTTTTAGCTGTGTTTACTTTTCAGGTAAATGTATTTTTGGTTAAATTTGTTAGAATTGACGTAGCTAAGTATGGAGGACTGATGCAGGTTTTCAACAGGTTAAAGAAATCCTTGAGGCTTATCTTCAGTGGCCTTTTTGCGTAAGATAGACAGATTCCCGATATAACAGGTGATTGTAAACAAAATAAGAAAGGCAAAACTCAAGTTTATTCTCAGAACTTTTGTGAAATTGCCTTTCGAACAGCGCAATAATAAAATTACAATTAATGTGTTCTAGAATCAATAACATATATATAACTGAAATAGTTTGCGACTGCCAAGAAATCGCAGTTATACTACAGTATGGTTGCAAAGTTGAGACGGGTTCGAATCCGGGTCGGGCAAAGTGATATTGGATTTTTCAATTCATTATCAGACCGGTGTCAGGTATTTGTGCCCGATGTAGGCTCGCCACTTATATGGGATGGAAAATACAACGCGAAACGTGGGTGTCCTGGTTACACCTCTGCCTCTTCTTTCTGGGAAAAAGGCGTGAGTTTATTAAGAGTTAGAAAGCAGTCTTCTGATAACTCGAAAAATGGAATTTTACACTGGAACCAAAACTAATATCTAAAAAATTAATAATCTCTAAACTAGAAGACTTAGGAATACCATTTTTAGTAATAACATTTTAAATATAATCTTACATATTCACGAAGAAATTAAGACGGTATTTTTTTCTGAATCAAAAAATGTATAACACGCATTTGTACGCATTTTTGGAGTTACGACAAAATCGCTTTCCTGCTTCGATATGTAAATGGTTTATTAACATAATTCTTTCATTTCAGGTTACAAAAGGCAAGCTCTGGCCCCTAATATACGTTCTATGCGCCTTCACGGCAACTTTATCAATGATATTGGATAATGTTACTACTGTATTACTGATGTCACCAGTTACTATCAGGTAAAAATCGTTTTTACTGCAATGAATAGGGAAAGGAGCATACTATTCGCGCGATGGTAAGCGATACGACCGCTCATGTCAGCAACATAACCAAACACTATGAATGAGAAACCAATGCTTGGCATTTTACTGCGCTCGCCATCCTGAGACATAAGATGGTAAGTCTCAATATGTCCAGTGTTACGCGAGAGAAATAGCGCATTATAGTGCGTGGTGATTGACTATCAATGCATACTTGACTGCGAAAAATCAGAAGTGTTGAGTGCACTTATATTTTATTTGTTATTGGTCTGGGTGTTTGTGAGAGGAAAGTCTCTCGTAGTTCCTGATACCCACGACACAAGACTCGATCTTAGTGTGGGGTCAGGACTATGTATGTGACTGTTGGCTGTTATTTATATATTTTATTTAAATCTTGATCTCCAGGTTATGCGAAGTGATGGAATTGGATCCTGTGCCGATTTTGATGTTCATGTCGATATACAGCAATGTCGGTGGTACAGCGACCCCTGTCGGCGATCCTCCGAACGTCATAGTGGTTTCTAACAAGGCTGTTATGGAAGCAGTGAGTAGATTCAATATTTATAGTAAAATAAGTCTAAGCCATTTTCGAGCCCCTATAATTTTTAGTAACCAAGCAGGCATTGTATAAATACGGTATATTTCAAATGTCACTAAAGTACCAATTGTTAAGAATAACCAATCAAAGTTTGATTGTCATTTACTGACTGACCAGTCATCAACACTATAATGCACTTCTAGCAGACATAGAAGCTTGTTTGTATTATAATAATAATATTTATGTTTATTGTTTAAATCAAATCAATCAAATTTTCAATTTCGGTTCAGTTTCTTACAGTTAACGAAACGGTATACTTGTATATGTATGTATAATCTACAAAAAGAAATAAGTACCCATCAAAAACAAAACTTGTAGGGAATAATTAACCAACTTGGGTCTACATGGATCTCACAATTTTTTACGGTAGAAGCGGTGAGTTGTGTGACTTAGTGTTTTTTACAAGTTTTGTTTTTGATGGGACATTATTTTACTGGATGTAAAAATTTCTTGTGGTTTCTTAAACTCGCTAGATTTGTACCATTTTCTTTCGTCTGGACTATGCAATGTGTATAATTATTGTGTATTTATTTAAATTATTTCAGGGAATAAACTTCACAATGTTCACGGCTCATATGTTCCTGGCGATAGTGATGATTTACATACAGACATCGTTGCAAATAAGATACATATTCAGAGACTCGAATAAATTGAGAATATCAGTTCCAAGGGAAATTCAAGGTATGTATATTTGTTACTGTTTCACCCTATATGGCGTATATAGGAGTAGTAGGTATTTTATCTATACATATTGTCTGTGTCTGTATCAGCCCATACACGTCCTACTGCAGGGCACGGACCTCCTATACAATCGAGCGTACGATTGAGAGGAATTAGGCCATATAGTCCACCACGCTGGCCTAGTTTGGTTTGACGGACTTTTACATACGATAGAAAATCATACAAATCGCTATGGTATGCAGGTTTCCTCACGATATTTTCCTTCAGCGTTTCATCGTTGCGTCGTGATTGACCATCAATACACACATGACTCCAAACAGTCACAGTTGCGTGATTTGAAACCGCGACCACCGTGAAATTGTTGGCAGTTGTGTCTTGTCCATTACCAATAGGCCACCACTTCATATTGAATTTTTAACAAATAGTATTAATTTCAGAATTAAGCCACCAAATTTCAATATGGCGGCGTGCGGCCGATTCTCTGCCGCATCTGAGTAAAGATGTGGGGGTAGTCAGAGAACGGCTGGAGAGAAAGATCCAGAAACTAACTGTTGAGTTGGATGTCCTGGTGAAGAAGTCCAGTAAACGAGCTTGCCCTAAAGAAACCTTTCATAGCACACTAATTAGTTTGAAACAAAAGGTAGTGTAGTGTATTGATAAATTCATACTCTTAGCATCTGTCGTCTCGAACTATACACTACGCGAACCAAGGGTGAGTGAGATAGATATAGAAGGAGATAGATCATAGACGTGGAGGACGGAACGGAGTGAAGACGTGGTGTATAGCAAACGAGCCGATAAATATTAATAATTGTATTCTACTACAATGTCACACATATTAACTGTAAATAGTGACTATTACAGGTAGGTTAAAATCATCGAGGTATTATACTAGAGCGGACATCAGGAACAAAATCTCTGCGTATTGTGCGTACACACGGGAACCCAGTGAAGCGAGAGCGAAGATAATGTTACTGCGTAGGCGTGACAGAGACAGAAACAGAAGGAGCGGTACGGTACCGTTCATTTTGTTACAAACATTTTGTTTGCAGTGTCCCCTCTAGTATAATATCTCAATGGTTAAAGAAAAGAAATGTGCATTTTAGTATTTAGTTCCTAGTCAGAATGGCAAATAAAAATGGCGCAGTTGGTTAGGTTAGGTGAAACGATTCGGGGGTTCCACAGATCCACAGATATTTGCTTCGGATCTCAGTGTGAGATCGAAGTGTCCCGTAGTTTCTGATACACGACACAAGAGTCGATCTTAATGTGGGATCAAGACTGTGTATATGACTGTTGGGTGTATTTGTTTATTAAATTGATTGAAATAGTCTTCGATCAAATATACACTAGATACAACATGAGCGCTTAGAAAATGGCACCAAAAAAGAGTGCTTTAAGCACTCTTTCGCCTTCAGTCATGCACCGACCGTTGCTTCTAAAACGTCGCAAAACTTTAGACAATATTATGTGAAAAGCTACTTTAAGCTCCAGGAATAAGGTGGAATTTGTTTTAATATATTTGGAATATGTGATCTTTTTGTTTACTTTTTTTCATGCATCGGTGCCACTTTTTAACAGAACTTTTACAGGGAACTGTGTATCTAGTGTATATTTGATCGAAGGAAATAGTGGATAGTTATTTGAGAGTCAGTTGTGAAACGAGAGGCTAAGGGTTCGATCCCCACAGTAAGACATTTAGGTTTGAAAAAATTCATGAATATTTATATTGGATGAGGGTGCTGTAAGATAAATTTGTATTGTGTTGTTTTGACTGCCTTGGTAGCGCAGTTGTACTCCGGTACAATTGCACGCTGAGGTCTCAGGTTCGAATCTCGAGTCGGGAAAACCTCTAACACATCATGGGACGGAACATACAAGGTGAAACATGTGTGTTGGTTGCACCTTTGCCTACCCCTTCTGGGAGCAAGGCGTGAGTTTATATATGTTGATTTTAATACCACGAAGCAAGACTGGTTTATTTCTATAGTGGAAGAAGTGTGAATGTTAAGTGTATTTAAGTAATTTAAATTTTTTCAGTACAAAATCAGAGACAAAGTCCTGCTAATTAAGACATTAGTGGCGATAGCATTTGTCGTTATTGTGTTCTTCCTGCATTCACTTCCAGATCTTGGTGAGTTTTTCGATTGTATTCTAAAATTTAAATTATAGTTTAAAACAGTAATCGGACTGAAGCTACTAAAAGCGTATTAATTACGTAGCTAGAAAACGCAGCGCAGGACGTCCACCCACAAGGTGGTCAGACGACCTTGTAAATGTCGCGGGTCGTCGCTGGTTGTAGGCTGCCTCCAACAGGTCTCTGTGGAAATCATTGGGGGAGACCTATGTTCAGCAGTGGACTTTGGCTGATGGATGAATGGATACTAAAAAGTATAATGCAGTTAGTAGTAAATTAGTTTAGAAGGCTTTATTTTGAATAATTTTTAAGAGCACCAAAAAATAAATTATGCATTATGGCAAAATGTTGTAGGTATATTTTATGCCATTTTTATTTTCAATTCTATTATGTTAAAGGGACTTATAAGCACAGCGCATGCCAGTTAAATTTAAAAATTATTTAAAAATAATTTTTTTTTTAAATTATTTACGTAATTTTGCCGTAAATTCAAACAACACCTTTGGATCACCACTGTTTGGTTTTGTTAGAATATTATGAAACATACCTACATCAGGTTTATTTGAATTCAAGCTCATTAACATGTTATTTCTGACCAACTCAAATCGAACATAAATATAATAGACATAAATATCTATCCTCATAAATTATAATTATTTTGTTGTACAAACAGCTGACGCAAGACTCCATAGTTTCAATTCGCACCTAGCATGTTTTCAACACCTGTTTTAATGTTCCGATTGCCGGTATTAATACCAGGGCTGGACTACTAATTCTAATGATTTATTTGGCAAAATTCCAAGTCGCTGACCTATTTGAAGAACAACTTCCTATATTGATTTAGAATATTTTTATATATGAGTACTAAATTCTATTGAAGGTATTAGGTAGGTCTCTCATATGTGACAGGCCTGGGTAGGAACAACCGTAATGTCTATTTCTCGCGTCAAACAGCAGTGTAAATGCACTATTGTGTTTCGGTTTGGAGGATACTGTAGCCAGAGTAACTACTGGACATATTGAGACTTAACATCTTATGTCTCAGGATGGCAACAGTAGAATGCTAAGCATTGCTTTTGTAATTCAAGGTGTTGTTTGGTTTTGCTACTGTTCATGAGCGGTCGTATCGGTTACCATCAGGCGAACGAAATTTCGGAATAGTATAATTTAGATGATAGTGCTCCCTGTTTAGCTGACTATCAATACACACATGACTCCGAAAAGTCAGAGGTGTGCCCTGGGATTTGAACCCCCGACCACCGTGAACATATTGACAGCCGCGTCTACTCCGTTTACAAACAGGCCACCACGCACTCCAGACATATCTGATATGGCTATGCTGAAATAGTCTCTATTATTTTATCCATTAGATCAAAAGTCCTCCATTTATACAGGATACAACTAGCTAATTTTATTTTTATTTATTAGGTCTACTATCAATCACATACCAATACATTTGAACAAGAAAACAGAAACAAAAAACTTAGTCTAAGTACATGATTATACTAAAGCAGACACAGCATTCAATAAAACTAACTACATACATATCTACCTATTTCAGTAAATTAATACCTATTATAAATTAAAATAAAATAGTTCCTATGTGATTGCACATTAGATCGAGTGTCCCTCGCATGGACTGCGTTGCTGGGCGCCATCTTGCTGCTGACGCTGGCGGACCGCGAGGACCTGGAGCCGATCCTGCACCGCGTGGAGTGGTCCACGCTACTGTTCTTCGCGGCGCTGTTTGTGCTTATGGAGGTATGAGGATGGATCAGCATATTGCCAAATAGCTTGGGATTCTTTTAAAATTGTGGTTTCATTAGCCTAGGCCACCAGCTCGCGAACCATATGCGACTTTGGATGTGAATCTGTGGTTCTTCAAATCGATACGCCAACATAATTTTATCATATTTCGCTTACCTATAAGAGAATTTAAAAAAATCAATATTATCAATGTAAAGAGTAGTGTTTGCCTAAAGACCTCTTGTAGCCAAGAATGACCGTTAAGATATAAATAAAATAAAATCACATATTTGGGGTAAAAATAAATAATAAATTGTTTTCAGGCTCTATCAAAGCTTGGTTTGATCAGGTACATTGGCGGTATAATGGAATTCATCATTTTGAGAGTTGATGAGGGCGTTAGACTTCCAGTCGCCTTGATGTTAATATTATGGGTAAGTGTCTCGTCCATTGTGATCACACTAAAAATAAATAAATAACACCCAGTAGTCACATACATAGTCCTGACCCCACACTAAGATCGAGTCTTGTGTCGTGGGTATCAGGGACTACGAGAGACTTTTCGGTCTCAAAAACACCCAGACCCGAAAGAAATATTTGTGGGCTATAGTGTTCCAATACTGACACAAAAATCTTTTAAACGTCCCAGTCCAACTTATAACTAATTTATTTCCAACTCCTATTACTTTAACTTTCCGATTAATTTCGTTGCGGGTTAAAGACAAGTTAGACATTCCCGGAGACTCGCCGAGTTTCAATGCTCGGTGTCATTACATTGCGTGCCACTGTTGATCCTGGCTTACAGAAGTTACAAGAGGAGTGAGGGCGGGATAGTCTCCAGAAACTTCCCGGTCGTGGTAATTATCGTTTTAAGGTTCATCTTCAAGGAACTTATTAATTTCGTCGCTCCAGTATTTTATAAAAACATATGTTTAAAGTCATTGTTAATTAGCGCTGCAGTACAGCTGCCTTGTACTGCACCATACAGCTGAATGGGCGATCATTGTAGTCTGGCCATATATGTACATATTAGCATTAGACTATTACTTTTTATATTTATACCGGGTATATCAAGACTGCTACCGAAAACGAAGCCGGGTGGTAGTTTAAGTGACTTCAGACAAAATGCAACAGAAAAAGTTGCAAAAAAAAAGCGACAATTTTTTTTTGTTTTTTTTTTTTTCTTGGGCCTTGTTTGTGTGATAAATACATTTTTTTCCTGAAATAATAGTGTATACCCTTCTATTTATAAATACTCTAAGGTATAAAAGAGTTTAAATTATTATTCTAGCAAAAACTATGGATTTACCACCCAAAAATGACGATATTTAAAAAATCATAAAAAATAATTGTCGCGTTTCTATGCAAAATTTTTAATTGCATTGTGTTTGTAGCCACTAAAACTACCACCCGGCTTCGTTTTCGGTAGCAGTCTTGAGATACCCGGTATTATTGTTTTGTTGTTATGGTGGCAATGCGACAATAAATGATTTTCCTTTTTTTTTCTTTCTCTTTATTTTCTGGTAATGAGACGACCGAAGGGCTATAAATTAAGGATTTTAAGGAAAACCACGACCCACCTAAAGATAGCAAGAAATCGCTGAGATATAGATAATTCTTAAATTTCTTTTGCACACCTTCAAAGGTCTACTTTCAACTGTAGTCTCTGCAATGGTGATATATTATTCCTAAACTCACCGTTTACTTCTTTTCAGGTATCAGGAGTGATATCAGCGTTTATAGACAACATTCCACTAACAACTATGATGGTACGAGTGGTGGTAGCTATTGGATCCAATCCGATGTTGAGGCTTCCACTGTCTCCACTAATATGGGCTTTACTACTGGGAGCTTGTTTGGGAGGTGAGTTTATTTATTTATTATACAGGGTATATCAAGGCTGCTAGCGAAAACGAAGCCGGGTGGTAATTTAAGCGACTTCAGACACAATGCAACAGAAAATTATACAAAAACAAAGCGACATATTTTTTGAAGTTATACTTCTTTTTTGTTATTTTTTTCATATTGTTGTGTTTGGGTGGTAAATACATTTTTTTCCTAAAATAATAATGAATACCCTTTTATTTATAAAAAACTCTAGGGTATAAAAGAGTGTAATTATTATTTTAGCAAGAACTATGGACTAACCATCCGAAAATGATATTTAAAAAAATATTTCAAAAAATTGTCGCGTTTCTGTGTGAAATTTCTAGTTGCAGTGTGTTTGTAGTCACTAAAACTACCACCCGGCTTCGTTTTCGGTAGCAGTCTTGATATACCCGGTATATAATCCATCAGCCAAAGGAAGTCCACTGCTGAACATAGGCCTCCCCCAATGATTTCCACAGAGACCTGTTGGAGGCAGCCTGCATCCAGCGACGTCCTGCGACCTTTATCAGGTCGTCTGACCACCTTGTGGGTGGACGTCCCACGCTGCGCTTTCCGCTATGTGGCCTCCATTCGACCACTTTCTGACCCCATCGGTCATCAGATCTCCGCGCCATGTGCCCTGCCCATTGCCACTTCAACTTGCTAATCCGGTGGGCTATGTCGGTTATTTTAGTTCTCCTACGGATCTCCTCATTTCTGATTCGATCTCGTAGGGAAACCCCGAGCATAGCCCTCTCCATAGCTCGTTGAGTGACTTTGAGCTTCCTTATAAGGCCCATAGTGAGAGGCCACGTCTCGGTGCCGTAAGTCATCACTGGCAACACACAACTATCGAAGACTTTCGATTTAAGGCACTGAGGTATTTTGGATGAGAAGACGTCAGCGTAGTTTCCCGAACGCTGCCCAACCGAGTTGGATTCGACGATTGACCTCTCTCTCGAAGTTGGACCTGCCTAACCGGACCACCCACCACCCGGTATAATGTTACAAATAAATCAATGCAGGCATACAATTATTTGAATTCCTAAATCATCCTACGAAAACACTAAATTCGGGATAAAAAGTAGCCTACGTGTCAGGCTATCTCTAAGTCTATACCAAATTTCATCAAAATTGATTGAGCCGTTTTTCCGTGAAAGAGTAACAAACATCCATACTCACAAACTTTCACCTTTATAATATTAGTAAGGATAATAATCAATTATTTCGGATCTGGGATTCGAGTGTCTAACAACCGTTCTCTATAATCTATCTATCTTTAACAAGAGATTTCATTGGATATTTCGACGCATTTTATATTGGGTATCTCAAGACTGCTACCAAAAACGAAGCCGGGTGGTAGTTTTAGTGACTACAAACACACTGCAACTAAAAATTTCGCACAGAAACGCGACAATTTTTTGAAATATTTTTTTAAACATCATTTTCGGATGGTTAGTCCATAGTTCTTGCTTAAATAATAATTTAATCTCTTTTATACCCTAGAGTTTTTATAAATAAAAGGGTATTCATTATTATTTTACGAAAAAAAAATGTATTTACCACCCAAATATGGCCATAGGAAGAAAATAACAAAAAAAATGTCGCTTTTTTTTTGCAACTTTTTCTGTTGCATTGTGTCTGAAGTCGCTTAAACTACCGCCCGGCTTCGTTTTCGATAGCAGTCTTGATATACCCTGTATTTCAGTTAGCAAAGATAGAGAGGTATAAATATGGTGCATATATTTATAGATATCTAGATTAGATAAATATATACTTGTGTCTTTTTTTGTATATGAAGCGTAGAATTGTACCGACGTAGGTATGGTAGCTATTTAACCCCTTGTTAAAGATAGATAAGATATAGAGAACGGCCGATATTGAAGTACTTGTGGGGAATGAAACCTTTTTGTTCTATTTATGTTTTAATTTAAGAGCGTATACACCTTGCGCGCAAAGTCAACTATAGGTATTTCTTCGTTAATTTCACGCACACATAAGCGACCAAAGCTGTGTGCGTAGAGCTGCCGCGTCGGCTCGCTATACAATCGGCTCAAACAACTTTGATCCGTGCGCTTCAAATATTCAATTGAAATGTAACTGTAATATAATATCATAAAAATATTTTATTTGCATTATAAGTAGACAAATATTACTGTGCAAGCAAAGAATAATTACTAATCATATTTTCGTTATTATTAAATTGTTAAGTTGCATTCAAATCAGTGTTCAATCAGTATACACTACGGACGTTTTATTAATCATTTCGTGTTCGAACACATAAATAGTGTTAGGGGCCTTACAACCCCTTACAATTACGAAATATATTTAATTTTATATTACAATACATAACATAATTTAGCTTCGGAATTACATCCCATTATATTACCTGAAACATAATTTATACTCACTACAAAATCATTGTAGGTAATAAAAATAATTAAATATTTTACTACCAAAGTACTAAGATGTGGTAATCGCATTCCGCGCGTGGCTATTTTTACTACGCGCGGCATAATCGACTACAGCCAGGCCGGAGCGACGAGCGATACGTCCTCCCTCTAGAAGGCCTTGCGGCGGTCTAATTTGATCCAACAGGCCTTCACGAACGCAGGACCTCCGCGATTGCGGAAGTACCACGCTGTGGCTAACAATTCCTAGGCGAAAGCCTTAACGATTGTGGCCTATCCTTGCGGTCCGTAAATACGGTACCGATCCTGGGGTTGTAGTCCGTACGATACGGACTACGCGAACGCGGGAGAGAATGACTATGTTTCTCTTGGCCGGCCAAGAGACCTAGGATGTCTACGTGTGAGAGAGTTCCCGTGGGTGACTGACATGACGCGAACTCAGTCAACGCAATTTCCTACCACCGCTTCCTAGTGTTATAGCTGAGTAGAAGAAGCGGCGCAACAAACTTTCAGCAACACATTTGACCGGTTCGCTCGGATCATTCAGTCACTGGAGCGTCTCTCACGTTGCGAGCCTAATGGGCGGGATGTCGGTGATGCTAGTCGAGGTCTCGGTCGTAGCCGAGAGGAGTTCGCGGGGCAATGGCTTGCCGTCCGGTGGTCGGGCGTGCTGAGGCGCAATGTTCTGGATGTGAACCCAGTCCGATGCGTCAGCACGCGCGAACATGGAAGTCGCAAGCCGGCGGACGAAATTGTCCAGGCTTTCGATTCGGAGATCTCTCTCGATGGTAGCATTGCTGACACCCCACGGAGCGTTAACGATACTGCGCAGAGCCACTGATTGTACTCTGCGCAGAGCGTCCTTTTGTGACCGGCTGATGAGCCCGTACCAAGAGGGCGCCGCGTATGTGATCCGGGGTCGGATGTACGTTTTGTACACCCCCAGTTTCACCCTAAGAGGAAGATTGGATGAAAAGATGGGCCGCAGCTTCCCGCACGCGACTTTACCGTTCGCGACGGTAGCCTTGGCATGCCTAGCTAAACGGAGGTTCCTATCAATGATAACTCCGAGATATTTGGCCTGGAAACCCCATGGGATTTCCTGACCGAACATCGTCAGAGGTTTCACTGCCCTATGGCCTCTCGCGTTGACCTTTCTAATATTTAGGGCCTGAGTTTTGCCTACGTTCACCGACATCTTCCATTTAGAAAGCCAGTCGGGAAGTAGGTCCAGGCTACGTTGGAGCTTGGCGGCGGCTCCTTTCGCGGAAATGGATGACGTATAAAGAGCGATGTCATCTGCGTAGAGAGCGAGATTGACGTCATCCCTGATGGGGATGTCGTCGGTATAAAGCGCGTATAGTATCGGTGAAAGACAACTGCCCTGCGGAACGCCCGCAGCTATACGTCGATCGCGGGACAGACAGTTGTCGACGGAGACGTGGAAGAATCTATCCGTCAGGAATGATTGGACTACCTTTGTGACGCGTCGGGAAGTGTCCGTCAAAGCGGTCTTGTATACGAGACCGTTATGCCAGACCCTGTCGAACGCCTTTTCCATGTCCAGGAATACTGCAGAGACAGCTTCACGCTTGTTTCTGGCAACCGTGAAGTGGTGCAGTACCCTAGACAATTGAAGGGTGGTGCTGTGATCGGCGCGAAAACCAAATTGTTCGGGCCTCGGAGTCAGGATGGGCGAGAGGTAGGAAAGGAGGAGTTTCTCGAATACTTTTGAGGTATTCGGGAGGAGGGTGATAGGGCGGTAACTATCGGGCTTGTGAGGGGGCTTATTAGGTTTGGGAATCATGATGACCCTGCCGGTTTTCCACCGAGTGGGAAAGTGACCCGTGCGCAGGATGCCATTGAACAGGCGCGTCAGCGCTACCACTGCCTTCAGTGGTAAGCGGCGAAGCGCACTGTTCGGAATGCCATCAGCGCCTGGGGCTTTCCTCGGTTTGGACCTTCGGATCATCTCCCGTACCTGGGAAGGAGAGAAGAAAAGAGGATCGTCGTCGGGCCTTATGGGCTCGTCGAAATAATCCTCTAGGAAGTTTGAGACTTCTGTCTCATGGCCAGGATGGGAAGTGGGATTCGGTTGGAATTGGCGCTCCAGGTACTCGGCAAAGATCTCCGCTCGATCTTCAGCCCTGTACCTCAGGTTTCCGTCGGCGTGCAGAAGCGGCCGCACGGGATCAGGAGACTTGGAGAGCGCCCTGCACAAACGATGGAGAGCGGGAGCGTCGCTCACCGCCGAGTCCAGGACGCTGTTCCAACCCTCCGTCCTGAACGCCTCGAGTTCAGCCTTCACCCTATCTGTCAGACGGTTGAGCTTCGTTTTCAACCGCGGGCAGCGACAGTGTTGCCACCGAGCGCGGAGCCTCCGTTTCTCATCAATGAGCTCTCGCACATGACGAGGGAGTTCCGGCTTTCTGACCGCGGTTGAAAGCGGGACTTTGGAAGCCTGAAGGGCGACCTGGATGGACGAAATAAGTTCGTCCGCCAGAAGATCAACCTCTGAAGCGTTGGTGACCGGTCGAGTCGGAGCGCTCGCGTGCAACGCTGCTGCAAAGGAATCCCAATTAATCCTGAACCTATCGCGAGGGGGGTACAACTTTTCAGGTTGCCCGGGCAACACGACTAGGACGGGTTGATGGTCGGATTCGAGGAAATCGTTTAGTACTTCTTGCGCGGGCAAGGACGATAGACCGCGGTGTATTAGGAGATCGATGGTGTGGGCCGTATGTGCCCTGTTAGACGGGTAGTGCGTGGGGGCATCCGGGCCCTCAACGTAATATCCGCGCGATTGCGAGTCAGCGAAGAG
This sequence comes from Hyles vespertilio, assembly GCA_009982885.2. Classification (NCBI taxonomy): domain Eukaryota; kingdom Metazoa; phylum Arthropoda; class Insecta; order Lepidoptera; family Sphingidae; genus Hyles; species Hyles vespertilio. Next base: position 3,250,329 of record CM042832.1, read on the forward strand.
GCGACTTCCAGCATTGTTTGCCGCCGAACCCATGTCCCATGACGGGTGGATGGCGTTCATATCGCCGGCGATCAGCGTCGGGAGTGCCGAATCCAGTAAAACGTGGATATCGGACACCCCCAGTGCGATTGTAGGAGTCTTATAGGCCGCAAACAGGCGCAGCGGATTTTCGGCGATACAGACTTCCACTCCAAGTCCGTACATGGAATTTAGCTGTTGAGGAGGCAAACACTGATGGATGATTCTCCTCCTGACGCCTACCAATAGACCGCGGTACGCGACGTTGTTTGGAGATATTTCGTCCTGTCGATAAACAATAACCCCGGTAGTTTACATTTATCTACAGGCCTAAGATGCGTTTCGTTGACTAATACGATGTCAACGTCTCGGGAGCGAAGGAGAGCTAGAAGCAAATTGGTCTTGCCGCGGAGACCATTTGCATTCCAGTGGACGATACGTAGGTCCCTAATTATCGGCATTTTGGGGGAATAACGCAAATAAAGTGCGAGCCAGGTCCTCGCCGTTGAAATAGGCTGTGAACAGTCGATGCATTATCTGCATGAACTGCTCGAAGCCTATCACCCTGGAACCGAGAGGGCTGGAAGGCGTGGACGCGGGTTTGGGCGTTTCCACCCCCTTAGATCCTCGACCCGCTGGAATAGAGGGTCGAGAAACTTTAGGGGCGGACTCGCGGGGAGTTATTGGGGGGCGGCGAGGTGTGGGGACCGGGCGTTCCGGTCCAACCGCGGGGGCAGGTCGGCGAGACGGTTCCGTAACCGTGACCTGCGGGGCAGCGGAAGACGCGGGGCCAGAAGGAGAGGGGGCAGATTGGCCTTTCCTCTTCTTCTTTCCCCGCTTCTTCGGGGACGGTCCATTTTTGGACCACGGGTTGTTGGCCGGGGCCATTAGCGAAGTCGATTGATTGTCGCCTTCGATGATGGCCTGGCGGGGAGGGATCGTCAATGCAACGGTACCCGCCTTGCTATTGCGTGCTTCACGACGCAAAACAGGGCAGGTAGAATGATTGGCGGGGTGCGGGCCGCTGCAGTTTGCACACGTGGCTGGAACTTCGCGGGGGCGGGGACAATCGCGGGCGGAGTGTTCTTCTCCGCATCGGACGCACGCTTGCGTCCTGTGACAGTTGTGGGATGAGTGCCTGAATTTTTGACACCGGTGGCACTGGGCGGGGCCTTTTTTGCCCCGCCATGGCTCAATCTTGATGGATGGGAGAGATAGTATCTCCCTCACATCATAGATCGCCCTAACGTTCGGGGTCCTTTTCAACTCTACGAAGAAAAGGCACCCCGAACGGCCTATCCTAGTTTTAATAGGCCGAATATATTCAGGGGTATAACCCTGATCGGCCAGGTCGGCGCGGATGAGGTCCACGTCGGTATCGGAAGGGAGGCCGCGGATCGCTACTTTAATACTCTTCTCCGCGGGGAGAGAGTATGAGAACCACGAAATGTTCTCGGACTTTTGTAAATCATTTAAGTACCTTTGGACGGTACGGTATTCAAGTTCCCCCTTTGGGAGGAACCTGAATCCCTTACCGCCAAAGACGTGCGCGTTGGGGGTGAAACCTAACTTGGTTTTAAGTTTGTGTAGGTGCGTCGACCAATTAGGTAGATGCTCTACAATTAGGGGCGGGTATCTCGGGCTGGGCTTTGAGGGCCCAGCGGGCGCGGCGGGTCGCTCGGGCGACTGCGACGGCGGCGGCGGGGATGGGGAGCTCGGGGAATCCTGAGCGGCGAAGCGAGCCTTCTTCACGGAGTCCGCGAAGGAGGTTCGCAAGGAGGTACCGTCGGCTAATTTGATCCACGTCGGACAGCGTGTTTTATAGTGGTTTTTAAAATATTTGTAGAAAACATGAAAATTTTGTTGAAATATAAAAATGGTAATTTATTGATAAGATGTTCTTCTATTGTAATATGCAATTGCTATAAAAAATTATGTACGATAAGTTGGTGAAAAAAAATATGTTCTTGACGAGAGTTTCTGAATAATTTCGCATTGTTTAAATTTTTATTTTTCAGGAACTAAACACAAATAGATTTTTCTCAGCAAAATCCCTCCATAAGGGTCTTATTAGTCTGATAATATTTTTATTTTCATCTTATATTTAGTGGTTTCGGATATCTTAAGCTTTTAAATTGCCATTTAAAGCCTAAATAACGAAACTTGTGTTCAGTAATCCGTATAGTACTCACAAATTATCCATCAATCTATAATGTTTTCCACCAAAATCCCTAGATGACAACCTTTTCTAAAATTAGTAATAATTATTTTTCCTTTAAATTGTTTATTGGTGGCTATTAACTCATTTGAAAAGTCCTGTTTTTAAGCCAAAAAGCGCGTGCAGGGTATAAACGCTCTTAAGTTGTTCTTCATTTGATTCTTTTCTAGAAGACTATTGTTAAAATTTTCCTGTTATTACATTATTCATTGTCTTTCCTTGGTCTTGGCTATATCTGAAAATTTTTAAATAGTTTCTAATTTCTATTATATGATTATTATTTTAATTTCTTTTATTTTAAATCCTTAAAACGTGGCGTGCGCTCGTTGGCAGGCATTCACCCTATACTTATCTCGACGAGATTATAATACTTTCATCTTGATTTGAGGTTATGTGACCGTTGGATCTACAATTTAATTTCCCATTTCAGGTAACGGTACTTTAATAGGATCCAGTGCTAGCGTGGTCTGCGCAGGAGTGGCCGAGCAACATGGATACAAATTTACATTCTCAAGATTTTTCAAAATCGGATTCCCGATTATGATTGGACATTTAGTTATGGCATCTGTGTACCTTCTGTTATGTCATTGTGTTTTTATATGGCACTGATTATAAATTAAGATATAATAGCTGAAAACAAACTATCGTACGTATGTCTTACGCATATAGAAGCGGCCATAGATACTAGAGAAACGCGTCATAGATAGATCTGAACAATGGATTCTTTTGTTATGTGCACTATCAGTCATAAGCACAATCTCTATAGTCCATTGAAATGTTATATGGGCTTTGCATTTTTTAGAGGACGCAATTTATTTTTGGGTTATGTGTGGGCGGTCAATAGAAGCTTAACCTCAAGTTTGTGGGGTCGCCACCCTTGTCCCCCGGCCGCCATCTTGGAAAAAGGGGTGAAAACACTTTTTTCGCGTTATCTCGGAAACTATACGTCTTACGAAAAATTTGTAAAAACCTAATTTGTAGCTAATTGTATTGCCTACAAATATGTTTATATAACTTTTTGCCCTAAAGTAAAAATTAAAGAAGTTATAAGCAAAAAAGTGAGCAAATTTTTTTTGCTCTATAACTTTTTATAAAAAAAATCTCACTTTTTTGCTATTTTTTTATTTTTATTAACCTATTCTGTGCCACTGATGGGCAAAGGTCTCCCTCAACTCCTTCTACTTACCCATATCAGTTGCTGATGCTATCCAAGTGCTGCTAAATTGGTCGAGATCGTCGCGCCACCTTTTCCGAAGCCTGCCGCGTGACCTCTCGCCATCCATTGATTGGCAATCTTTGCTCACCTCTTCGGGTGCATCCGGGTGACGTGGCCCACCCAATCCCAGTTTAGTTTAGCTGATTTCTGTACAACATTCTTGACTCTGGTTATGGCGCGCAAGGTGTTAGTGGGTACTCTGTCCATGCGTGTTACGCCTAGCATCCTGTGCTCCATAGCTTTAGGACAAACCCGGGCCTGGGCTTTGTTTTCGGTTGTAGTGGTTTTAATTTTGGAGAAAACTTGGCGTTTTCAAGACTATTACGATTTCTCCGGAATTGTGTTTATATTGTTTTAATTCGCATTATGAGAAAACTAGCGGTCGGGCCCGGCTCCGCCCGGGTGCATACACGTTTTAAAATGGCGGTCAAAATGTTTAATTCTGACTATCAGTTTAGAATATCGACCAATCGGACCACGAAAAACGAACAATATTTCCTCGTATTTGCTAGAAATAGCACTACTGCTTTCTTCCTATAGGTCATAGCGTGATGATATATAGCCTATAGCCTTCCTCGATAAATGGACTACCCAACACTGAAAGAATCATTCAAATCGGACCAGTAGTCCCAGAGATTAGCGCGTTCAAACAAACAAACTCTACAGCTTTATAATATTAGTATAGATGTTTATTTCCTTTCTTATGCAGGATGGAAAATAAAATCAAAGTATGCGATAATTCGAACTACATTGTATAGGAACATTGAGATATCGTACTAGAGCCGATATCGGGAACAAAATCTCTGCGCATTGTGCTTATACAGGAAACCAGTGAAGCGAGGGCGAATGATGATACTGCGTGGGCGTGACAAAGACAGAAACAGGAGCGGTACGGTACCGTCTATCGTAGTTTGGTGTAAACATTTTCTTTGCATTGTCCCCTCTAGTGTAATATCTCAATGGCCAGGACTCTACAGGGTATATCCAGACTGTGATCATAAACAAAGTCGGGTGGTAGTTATAGCTACCACCTGGCTTCATATTATTTTATTATTATTTCACTACAATTGGTACACTGTTACATAAAAGTAAAATATTACACCTAAACAATATTAAGAAAGAAAGAAAGAAAGAAGAAAGAAAGAAAACTCATTTATTAGCCACAAATAAAATGACGCACACACTCGTTTAACATAAATTTATATATATAGCTAACAACAAAAAGACAGTAAAAGGGAGTTTGTACGTCGCATAAATGTGACACGTAGGTGACCACTCAGCTTATTGTTGCACTGCGACGCGAGCCACAGCGCAACGCTGGTTTTCAGTGGTCACCTTGAGTGACATGCGAACGCCAGCTTACATACTAACATAAATTAAAACATATTGTATAATTAATGCTTAAAAAAATAACAATAAAAAAAAACAAGTCATAATAAAGGATTAATAACTAAAGAAACAAGTAAAATATAAAAGTTAAAAATCTACTAACACAAACAGCTACTAACACAAACTATTAAGCTAAGTGTAAACACTTCATATAGATACTCGTAATCAATTATGCTGTAAGGTTAGTAAAAAATGCAATATGCTACTTTCATTTTTCAACATTAAACAGTATAGAAAACCTAAATATTATACAGTTTTTAAAATAACTTTTTTTAAGTTATTAAGGAACTTTGCACTAGGCCGTGGTGGACTATATAGCCTAACCACTCTCAATCGTACTTTCGATTGTAGAGTAGGCCCGTGCCCTGCAGTGCCGCGCACACCCTGCAGTACACGCCGAAAATATCAAGCTGATGTAAGAATTGTAAAGAGTAATTGTAATTTTCGGTAGCCGTCTGGATATATCCTGTATAATATGCCAGTTGGGATCTATAATCTCGAATTAAATAAAATTTAGATAGATGGTAAGGTATCAGACCGAATTATAAATTTATAATAAATATACAGGACTAAATGTAGGCTTTATATGCATACATGCAATGTGTAATATAAATGTATAAATAAAGAACTGTTGTTTAACCCCTCAATTATTGTGAAACACTTCAGTCTCGTAGCAACTTGAGTGAGTTGTGAACTGTATGATGATCGATCGAATTCCAAGTTGAAAATTCTATTTGTGAGTTTTCGGGCTTGAAAAATCTCTTATAGGACTGAGACTGAGCATGGATATAGGCTTACCCCCTACCATATTCAATATGGTAATGGACAGAAATAAATCCAACGCTATTAGTGGCACCCTCTACAGGAAAAAGGCTTCAACTTATGTTTTTTTATTGATATGAATGACGAGATCAGCACGCCGTTTGCCTGATGGTAAACGATACGGGCTCATGAACAGAATCAAAACCAAACATCCTGATTATGGAGTATTATGATTTAATGGATTTATTTATAAAGGAAAGTTTTTTGCGTACATAATAGCATTAATTTGTCATGCCATATCCAAGATACTGACTTGTTACTTTTTGGAGTCTTGTGTGTGTTGATTGTAAATCACCACGCACTATAACGGTGAAAAACATCGTGAGGAAACCTGCATAGCATAGCGATATGGAAGAATTTCTATGGTATGCAATAGTCCACCAATACGCAATAGGCCAGCATGGTAGACATACATGGCCTAACCACTCTCAATCGTACTCTCGATTGTAGAGGAGGCCCGTGCCCTGCAGTGGGACATATACAGGCCGATATAGGTACAGAATTCCATTTTATTTTAAGAAACTTGGATATGGTACAGTTCGAGCAACACAACAAAATTATCTGATGGGTGAAAAAAATAAAATACGTTTTTATTAAAATCTTGTATATTAATGAACAAAGCATATTAACTAATATATTCTTATAAAAGTGTAAATTTGTACATGTTAAAAAATGAGTATTAAATGTCGTTATTTTTGTCATTTTCTTATTTATTAGTATTAGTTTTAGTAAACCTATTTATCTACCCGCAGTGGAAAAGCATGAGAGCTTAAACTTTGGCAATTTTAGTATACATACATAATTTGGTGCTTTTACGTACTGCATTCATAAAAACTGGATAGAAATGTTTAAAAAACAGTTTTGGTGATTTTTACAATTTGGTGATTATTTCCTTAGTGTAACTTCACAAAACGGTCATAGATAATATAAAATTGAAAAATAAAATACTGATACAAAAATAAAACTTGTGCCTTACAATTGAATATAAAACAAAAGAAAACCTTAACTCATAAGATAAGTTCAAGTATAAATGTCGTCATCAGGCAAAAAATACCTCTACATAACTTTAAGAAAAATGATTTATACAGGACATATCATGGCTGTTACCGAAAACGAAGCCAGATGGTAGTTATAGTGACTTCAGATATAAGACAACTAAACATTTTGCAAAAAATATGTATTTTTTTTCTATCGACGTATTTGGGTGATAAATATATAGTTTTTTTTTTTCTGAAATAACAGTATACAGTTTTTTTTACAGACGCTATGGTACAGAAGTTTTGAAAATACCATTTTAACAAAAACTATGGATCTGCCATCCAAACACGATGATACTTATAGAATTACAAAAAAAAAGCCGATTCTTAAAAAAAATACTTGCATTGTGCTTGTAGTCACTAAAACTACCACCTGGCTTCGTTTATGGTAGCAGTCTTGAAATAACACTACATAACAAAAAGAAATCACCTGAAAATTATCCAGGGTCGCAGAAAATATAAACTTAATATACTTATAATACAGTTCACATTTCATATTGTAGTAACATATTATATTGTGCATATTATGAATCTAATAGTTATGAATATAAACTTAATTTTCATTTGACACATGATATGTAAGCACAAATGTAACCTTTGTATTGATTCTGATATCAAATTAACCATGGCCTCCGAGATATTTTAGTACATAGGTCTTCCTGCCAGCTCTAATAATAATAACAAATAAATCTCTCTGGATCAACAATATATTACGTCGAGATAATACTTTGTTATGTTACTAGTTTTATCTTTATGACCCGTCCGACACGAAGACAAAAAGATAATTTAATCTGTGTTATAAGACTTATTATCCTGGTTCATCGTCTTTTAAACTTGTTACTGGGCATAAATAGATTTTATTTATTGACATAAATAAAGTGTAGCGACGTAAGTGGTGCGCGCGCTCCAATACATCTTTATTGGAGCGTTACTAGTGGTGCCAGGTGTCCCGCTTTACGCGGGACCGGACGTCCCGCTTTTCAGAGGTTTGGTGACGCGTCCCGATTGAACCTTCGGCGGGACGCCAAATGTCCCGCTTTTTGACCACCCCTCTCAGAACGAATAAAAAACTAAATATTACACACTTATATTTATAATCCGTACTGTATTTCGCATTTTCCTACAATTATTTACCTACTTTGTATCTAATTCGGTTCTAAAGTTGTTGCCATAGGCTGTATCCAAAAAAATAAATCTGGTAAATCGAAAAATGTATAGTCTGAGAATTTAAGGAATAAGTTGATGGACACCCATAGCAAACGCTAGAGGAAAATGCAAAATCATTGCGAGTATTTTTTTTGTAATTTTTGGATTAAGTTAAGAAACCTCTGCCTATCCATTCTTGAAAAAAGGAACGAGTTTATGCATAGTTGTATGAATGCTAAGAAACCATGGAGCCTTATGAATTGAAGTCTCGAAAGATATGGTACTTGGCCTGATTGAGCTGCGCTTCCATTATTATAGTAATAACTAAAAACGGCTATTGTCTTTGAAAGCCTCCATAGACGCAACGTTTTTCGATGTGATAAGTACAAGTATATGCTGCTACAAAGAGGGAGAGTAATAATTTGTGAAAGTAAAAAACATATAATTCCCTCTTCTTTGATAGGCGTCCCGCTGAAGAACTCAAGATTCCGCTTATTTTAATGTCCTGTCCCGAATTTTCAATAACTAAACCTGGCAACACTAAACGTTACTGATGTTGTCGTCGCTCGCAACAGTTTTGAAAATGCTTACATGTATTATGACAAAAAGTTTAGTAAAAATGGAGATTATATTTTTTATCTCCGTTTAGACGAAATCTATTAAATTAAGTTAATTTTATTTTTAATTTAGCGCGATTTGCACGGTCATCTTTTTGAAACTCCAAATGTAATGAAGAGCTTCTACTGAATTTTAATATCAATAGTTTTATGTATTCAATGTTTATTATATTAGTTAAATACATAGAATGATATATAGAGTTCCAAATTTTATGGAAATTAATATAAATAAGTGTCCATTTAAAAACAAAAAATTGACAAAATGTGCCAGTTTACAATTAATGTTTTGATAATTCTTCGAAGTGATTTTAGAATTATTGAACCAAGATAGAAAAAAAATGTTTGATAACTTTTGTAAGAAATCACAAAACCAATTTCAATTTCTTTTTAATTTTTGCACCTTCTATATTTTTCATGTTATACTATGGACGAATATACATTTAAATAAAAACAATAAAAAAATATTGACAGTTACTTAATCAAGCAATAAAATAAATTTAAACGCAAAATAAACATACAAATAAAAAAATAAAAAATACATAGGGCACAATTTATCATTACAATATTTTTATAAAATACACATTAGCAACAAAATGTTTTAATAGATTATCTGACTTCATCTTTATACATTTTTTTATTAAATTAATTGAATGCAGACCTTATCTATTACAAAATAGTTTTTATTTTGATATATTTTACATCATTTAGCTTTCTTAAACAAAGTACTATTTTTAATTGCCATTGTCATTATATCGCCTATTTTAAATAGTATAAAAAAATATAAAAATATAAGTGCCAGGTAAATTAAGATTACTTAAACTATATATGGATCAAATTTGGCAATGGTTTATCATAAAAAAAGACAGCTTCCGTAGCGCAGTTGATAAAATGCCAACTATAAAACGTGTGGTCGCGGGTTCGATACCCCATCAAGACAAATGTTTGTGTCGTACAAAGGTATTTGTTCTAGGACTAATTGTTCATGAGACCAAAAAGTATTTTGTAGTTTCTGATACACAACACAAGACTCTATGTTAGTTTGGGCGCAGAATACTAACAGAAGTCAAGCTTGTGTATGTAGGTACTTGACTTTTGTTGCCACACTCACACGCTCGACGTTCGCACAAAAGTTGAAACTCGCTCTCGCAGTGGTCTCGACTGGTTTCGAATATCGTGTCGGTGAACGCTGTCTATGTGTGCGTTGATTTAGCGCGCTTTGTATGAAGCTTGACTTCTGTTAGATTAGTATTCTGTGGTTTGGGGTCATGTGCATGCATGTGACTGTTGGGTGTATTTATTTATTCATTAAATAGTACTGTTAATTGTGGCATTATACCTATATTATATTATTTAAGTAGTATTTTTATACTTGCACAGAAATTTGACTACACTATACAAGATGAAGATAAGTGTTTATTTTACCTAAATTAAGAATTATTGGTAGACATACCATTGCCAAATCTTATACACAAAGGGCCTTATTAACTCGGATGAGCGAAGGATTAAATTTTAGCCCAAAACTTTAAAATTGACTAATTTATTTAGACCGTTCTTTTTACTTTTAAAATCAGTGGATTGCCATAACAGGGTTATCATGTTAGGCTGAAGAATATAGATTTTTATTAATATAGTCATTACTATCTAGCTATTCATAATAATAGATTGAATTCTCTAGCCCAATGCCTAAAGTTAATCCTTCGCTCATCCGAGTTTATTAATGAGGCCCTAAAGGTAAAAAAGCTATCAAAAACCTAAAGCTATAATTAATAAGCCTAATATTGATGTATATTCGTAAAAGCCATAAAATCTTGAGTCTTTAATGTATATATAACCCTTTTAAGTATAAGGAATTTCCCGATATTTTTTTCCCGCGTACCGCTTCAACAAAGCGCGGCATCTCTTCAGTCTCAGGTCCATTAGACGAGCATTCAAACGATGTCCTGTTTTTCTTCGATATGCCCGAAGCCCCAAGTCTTCATTTAACACCCTTTTCACCATGGTTCTGCTTAACCCCATCTGAAGGGCCAACAGTTTCTGCTTACGTTTGGGATTTCTTTGAATTCGCGCCTTCACAGCTTTTATCACTGCTGGAGTCCTACAGACCGAGGGCGACCACTTCTTGACCTGTCGTCTACACTAGATTCTTCATTGTATCGTTTGATGGTACGATAAAGAATCTTTGGTTATATTAAAAAAAATTCATTATGGCAAAAATTGAATTGGCGCGTAACCGCAACGATGCAACGCAATAACTGCAACACGGTCTTCTTTAAGCGTCCACTCCATATTTAAAAATGAGTAAAATTTTAAAAGTATACAGTTTTATTTCATGAACAATGCGAAAAATAAATCAAATATTAAAAATACATGAGACTATAATAGCGTTAATATTTTTATGTATTAATGATTAAAACTGTTTTTTTGGTGGTGCATTTGTACTATGTGTGATTGCAAAGCTGAGGTCTCGGGTACGAATCCGGGGTCGGGCAAAGTGATATTGGATTTTTCTATTGAAATAAAACAAAACTATTATTTACGGATTTTATCGCGGATTTGGTTTAATTTTTACATTTTTTGAGTTCCCGACGTTTCGATTACTTTACAGCTTTCGTGGTCACGGGGCGGACTGAGGTATTAGTCATCCGCTCAGTGACTGTTACAATTTAACTACCCTTAATTTTGAATTATTAAATTAAAAAAAGTTAAAAAAGTTTTAATAATTCAAAATTAAGGGTAGTTAAATTGTAACAGTCACTGAGCGGATGACTAAACCAAATCCGCGATAAAATCCGTAAATAATAGTTTTATTTCAATGTGTAACATTCACGTAAATCTAAGAAACCATTATGGATTTTTCTATTCATTAAGTATATTAAGTTTATGTATGTGTACAGTGTATGTAATTTAAAATAATTAACGGTCTTATATTTTATTGTATTACTATACTTAATAATATTTTGTGTATCAATTGATAAGACGCTTTGTATGTCAAAATGTTATCGTTCGAATTATTTTTTCTTAGTAATATTATTAGAATTGATTAAACTAAATTATACATATTACTCAAATTATTGTTTTTATACATCTCATAATGATAAAAGCCTCTAATTAGATATGAGCCTATTCAACAAATCCTTAAAATCATCCCATAGACAATATCCTTTGCTGTCTATGGCACATTGTTTTAACTCCAATAGCGTAAATTCGGGTGGATATTTTAATGACAATCGGTATCCTCTACGCATCCCATCGGTACTTTGGTATACAAACTCAGTTTTCAAAAAATACTCATTACGTTCAACATCTAACCACTTTTGAAACACAATTTTGCCTCCAGCAGGCATAACTTCATACTGTTTACGTAGAGTATACGGTTTAAAACCTATTAAATTAACTAATGTGTACATATTTGCATCATGGCCCATTAGGAAAACAACTTTAGGCGCATTATCATTGAGAAAGAATCCAGACATGAATTTAAGAAGTGGCATGGCGACGTCTTTTGAGACTACTGTGGTATTGAAAATTACACTGTGATACCCCTTACTAAGGTCTATTATTGCATCCCACTTATCTTCAGTTGGTAGAAGCCCCCATGCGACCTCCTTAGAATGGTAACCTTCATAATTTTCCATAATAAATGAATCAATAGCTGACTTACTAATCTTCAAACGGTCCAAATAAATTAGGTTTCGCCCCAGCATTAATGAACGGTTGGTTTTTATCTGAATTTAAATCACATTTTTCCTCTTCTAAACACAGTTTTGAGTGTCTGTAATCCAATATTTTATCCAATTGATCGTAGCATGATTTCAATGACAAATACCGGAGTTTTCTTTGCATCTGGTCCAATGCCTCCTGTTTAAATGCTGCTGTTTTGTTGTGTATTATTGGGTTGAATACAGGATCGCTGTCCGGCTGTGAGTGTACGGTGATATTGCAGCCTGGGAAACCGTTTTGAACAAATGCTTGAGCAGAAGCCACTGTCCGTTGAGCGCTGTTTGCGTATACGTACAATTCTCTTTCATTAGGGCACTGGTCAGGCAATAACCTTCATGTTGAAGCCATTGTGAGAAAAAATTACCCATGAAACCTTCCAGTAAAGCACCTTTTGCAGTCAGAAAACCACGTTTTTCCTTCCATACTGGCCAAATTTTCGGCGTCATTAATTCCAAATTTTTAGCCAAAGGCGTCCGAACATTGTGCCTACTTAATATTACTACTTGTTTTAAAATTAACTCACACTCACATATTGTGAATAAAAATAAAAATAAAATGTGTTGTATGTCCATATCCGACGGCGCGGCTATGAATACAGAACTGTGATCTACAATGTCATAATATTAGAAAGTTGTATTATGTAATGTTTATTAATAAAAACAACAGTATAACCTCAAAAATCCACAATCCTACTCAGTTTACTTACGTTCGTCTCATTTTTCCCGTACCTCATGCGTAATGTCGTAAAATTCGCTAAACAACATATAAAATGATTTACGATTGACGAAAAGTGAGAACAAAAATAAATTATTCATGACATCATTTCATCAAAATGATACTTGACACTTGACAAACAGCTGACAAGTGACAAATTATGTTTGTAAAGCTAGCTTTGCGATGGCCAAACTCAGTGATTGTTAAATCTTTTATTGAATAGTTATTTTATAGTAGTATATTTAACAGATTAATTTAATTAATTATTTTTTGTGATAATATTTTTTTGAATTAAATAGTTTATGAATGAGTATATAGTTTATGAATGAGTATAATATGAGAATTTATATGAAACTTTAGCGATAACAAACCTTATAAACGTTATTTTAGTGGGAATACATTTTACTTTTCGGTTCCTCAAACTTTAGTCTCGTCGACAAGTTGAAAATGGTACAAAATAGAGATACTGCTCTTAAAATTATGTGCGATAGCCCATTGAATCCGGAATGACGTCTTGAAAAATGTGCCAAAAGCGTGTATTAGCACATAAAAAATTGCAAAAGTTCTAAACAACTAAAGATGAAAAAAAATGGAAGTTAGGAGTTTTTTATTGGAAATTTCCTCGTCTTTCAGAATCTTTTTTTGAAATTTCTTAAATATTAATAGTTTATTAAATATTGCAAAAAACGAAATGCCATTTTTTTTCATCTTTAATTGTTTATAACTTTTGCAATTTTTTATGTGCTAATACACGCTTTTGGCACATTTTTCTAGACGTCATTCCGGATCCAATGAGCTATCGCACATAATTTTAAGAGCAGTATCTCTATTTTGTACCATTTTCAACTTGTCGACTAGACTATTTTTCAGAGTTATGTTTATTGCGAAAAATTGCTCTAAATGCATTTAAAAATTATGAAATATTGTTTGGAAACGTACAGTATGCCCTCGAGTGATCATTAGTAGGAAGAATGAATAGATGACCATCTAATGATTATAGAATAAGTACCTACTTTAATCATTGTAGGTCAACACACGTTTTATTTTATTCATAAGTTGTAATTGTTGCAGGATCATTTCGAATTAATGTTATGGTTAAAATTATAATTACCGTTAGTCAATACCTATATTAATTTAAAGACGTATAGTTCTGTTATTCCAACAGTAATTATATAATCCAATTAGCTGTGAACTGTGACACTCCGAATTCAATTATTCCATAATCGTATTTGATATACCTAACGAAACAAAACGCAAAGCCTAAAAATGCAAAATGGGAATTTAAAAAATACGTCAAAATAAAATACCTGGTTTATTTAATATTTATACAAAACAAATAAAAATAAATACTAGGTACTTACTACATATAGGTACGTAGGTACATAACGTCCGATCTTATTTAAAAAAAAACATAGGTAAAATATTTTACTTTCAATTTATGGTTTCCTACTTTGCAGGTGGTAAGATATTTGTAGTTAAGGTGTTAGCAGCATCTCTACAAAAAACCTTAGAGTTAGAATAGACGGAGCCTTGGTACTTCAAAAACTTATACTAACTAATACTTAATTCTGAATCAAAAATGTAGGGCCATTGATATAAAAACTAAGTCAATGTGCCGCGCCATCTTTTTCTGTCCTCTAAATACTTGTAGGAGCATTGGCTGACATTATGCAAAAAACTTCTTCTGTTCTGGAATCAGTCTACAACCAATTTACCAGAAATAAGTAGGACTATCCAATACTTACTGTATTTTGATGTAATGTCAATATTTTGTACTACTTAGTCACTACCTACAAAAATACTACTTAAATATTTGACATGAGTAATAATTAAGCTTAACTCAATTCTATATCAAATTTTCGCAAAGTATTTTTTAGCAAATCAACAAATTCATTCCACATACAAAATCCATACTTGTCTGTGGGACAGCCATTCATTTCCATTGTGTAAATCTGTGGGGGATGTTTCATACTAACTACAGCTCCATCTCTTAATTTCTCCCAAGTCTGATAAATGTACTCAACTTTCAAGAATACGTTGTACCCATCCGTCCATTTTGGAATACCAACTTCCCACCAACTGGGAAAGATTCGTATTGATTCGGTAATTCAAAAGGCTTGAATCCCAAAGTGCCTGTCAAACCATTGATACTCGCATCATGCGCTACTACTAACGTGAATTTCCTGCCTAGATCACCCAGGAAAACATCGGCTATGTATTTTAACAATGGTTTTGTCAAATCCTTTGAGGCTGATGTCAAATTAAACCTGATATCTTGGTTCTCATTGGCTATTTTTGTAAGAACTTCCCATTCTTCAGGCCTTGTTATCATGTCCCATCCTACCTCTTTCATTGGTTTGCCTTCATAATAGCTCATAATTAACATATCTACGATAGAATTGGCGATGTCCATGGGTCCTTTTACATTAGGAGCGCTACCAACACTAACTGAAATATCGTCCTTGTACTTGTTTAAGTCACAATAATTATGATGGGAGCAAACGTGAGCATTCTTCAAATCAACGATTTCGTTTATCATTTTGTATGTCTGTTTTAGCTTGTAGTATTTCATGTTTATTTTGTTTTTCATTTCTTTCATTACATTTTTGAGGTATTTCTTAGTTCCGTTTCTTATAACTGCGTTGAATATTGGATCCCATCTTGTGTCTTTCCTGTAGTGAACAGGAACATTGCAACCCGGAAAAGCACCTTCAACAAATGCTTTAGCTGTTTCTATTGTCCTTTCAATGCAATTTGCGTATACATACACATCTTCGCGTGGACATCCATTTAATAATCCTTCTCTATTGATCCATTCATTAAAATATCTTCCCATAAATCGTTCCATCTTAGCTCCTTTTCTCGTTAGATGACCTGGTGGAACCTCGAAAGTCGGCCAATTTTTTGGCGAATAATGTTCTAAGGAGTTTGTAAACGGAGATCTTATATTATGTCGACTTATAGCGACCACTTCGAGTAATTTCAAATCTTTGGCGATAGCACCGTTAATGAGAATAAAAATAGTTATAAGAACAGTCATCGTGCACTTTATCAGAGAATGAAGAAACAATGGCTCATTATTAGAGCAAGTTTTTATACCGTTCACTGTTTAACAATAGATGTGGGTTCCGATTGATTACCAGATATAATTATTGGTACCTACATATGTATTTTAGTAACTGTATTTCTGTATATATCAGCGCATAAAATTATGTCGCACAGCAAGTTACGGGCCTCCTCTATAATCGAGATTCAAGAGAACGATTGAGAGAGGTTAAGCCATAGCCCAGCACTCAAACCCAGTGCAGGTTGGCGGACTTTACATACCATATAAATTCATACAAATCCCTATGGTATTCAGATTTCCTCACTATGTTTTCATTCACTGTTATATTGTGTGATGAAACTTACTCTTTCAAAGTCATATGTGTATGTATGATAGTAACTTTATTTGTTAAATTAACTATGAAATTTTATCAGGCAGCTGTCTCCAGGGTGGCAGTGATCTGTGCCAGGGTGACACCACTGTCTCACAGGAAATCGAGATGAACGCGAAGTGACAGCTTTGCGGTACCATTTTGTTCGGTGACTGAGATTGCCAGATGCGCAATACTCTATCTCTTTCAATTTTATTTAGACCGGCAACACATCACTACATAGTATAAAACAAAGTCGCTTTCTCTGTCCCTATGAACCTATGCTTTTTTTTTTATATATTGGCCTGGCATAGTGGTGGCATTGCACCTGATGGTAAGTGCCAATGCCGCCCAGGCAGAGTATCCATTGGCATCGGACGGCAGTCCCATGCCAATGGAAACAATTATGCCGGCCTGCTAAGGTGCCTCTTCACACCACGCCGGAAGGACCCAGGATGGTAGGAAGGAGGGAACACGGTGCGGCACAAAAACGAATTCGAGAACCGTTTGGTTCGCGCTGGGATGGTGTGGACCGTCAAGCTATGGCTTCGCAAGCCATGTCCCTTTGTATGCTTGAATCTTTAAAACTACGGATTTTGATGCGGTTTTTTTTCATAGATAGAGTGATTCAAGAGGGAGGTTTGTATGTATAATATGTACATATTATTGTACAGAAATCTATTTGTACCCGGGCGAAGCTGGGCCGGGCCGCTAGTCTATAATATAATCATTGTGGATGTTCAGTGCTGTGATCACTTACCATCACGTGACCTGCTTATTTATTTATTTATAAATTTTATTGTACACCAGAAAAAAATACAATAACAGAAATTAAAACAATATTAAAAATAAGTACAATCGGCGGCCTTATTGCACTAGGCAATCTCTTCCAGGCAACCTTTGGATGGAGATAAGACACAGGAGAGAGAAAGGGCAGTCTAGGGTGTATAATGAGAAAAAAAAGTATATACCAACAAATAAACAAATTAAAAACACAAAATAAAAGTAAAACATGCTTACTCATTTACCGGACCTTTTGTATAAAAATCTTACTCTCGATTGTAGAAGGCGGACGTGCCCTGCAGTGGGACGTATATGGGCGGATACATTGTATAAAAATAATGCCCAATACATCTTCCTCCTCCTCCTTTCCTCCTCCCATGCGTTTTCCTTCACGCTCCCTTTCCCATTAAATGGCCAGTAACACATCTACTGGGTATATCAAGACTGCTACCGAAAACGAAGCCGGGTGGTAGTTGGTAGTTTTAGTGATCATTTTAGGGTGGTAAATCCATAGCTTTTGCTAAAATAATAATTTAAACTCTTTTATAGCTTAGAGTATTTATCAATAAAAGGGTATACACTATTATTTTAGGACAAAAATATATTTACCACCCAAATATGACCATGAGAATAAAATCCCAAAAAAATTGTTGCTTTTTTTTGCAACTTTTTCTGTTGCATTGTGTCTGAAGTCTCTTAAACTACCACCCGGCTTCGTTTTCGGTAGCAGTCTTGATATACCCTGTATAATTCAAGCGTTGTTGATGTTCACGGGTAGCAGTAATCACTTACTTAGGTGACTTGTTTGCTCAATTGCTGGACTTCATTAAAAAAATCATTTTTTAGAATGCTAATATTGATAAGTTTTCGTCTTGTGGCTGAGAATAAGTATTTAAAAAAAAGTAAATATGTTATAGATTTCATAGGCTTTGCTCGTGTTTTGTTGAGTGTGCCTATCGAACCCCCAATATCTTTTCCTCCTTTAGCCGATTTTTTTCTTTTTGCTCTCTTTTACCGACTGCCTCGGTGGCGTAGTTGTATTGCGGTGTGGTTACAAAGCTGAGGTCTCGGGTTCGAACCCCAGGTCGGACAAAGTGATATTAATATGGCTATAAGATCGCCCCGTATCTTGTAACATGTTATATATGTCGTCATCAAGTTGATTTTTAAAAACGGAATGCCAACGCCCTCTATAGGCGTTCGACAGAATCTACGCTAGATATTGACTGAAGATGTCAGGGACTTCATAAAGAAAAGTCAGGGACATCTCAACGGTCTGCGAGCTAGCAGTACGCTTTGTTGCGATCAAGAGAGTAAATATTATCACCTGATAATAGTGCCGTAAGAGCGTGGAGACTGTCTCGCGTTCCGTGAGTAAGATTATGATTTCCTATGATTTGATCTGGCACATCCCCACATACGCCCACAATACTAAGCTATAACTAGCTGTGAAGCATAATGACGAGCATACACCCAGCATGATAACGAACTTACATCATAGTAATTCGTTATATAGAAGACATGTTGACGACATGAGTTTCCTGGCATCTCTGCCTACCCCTTCTGGGAAAAGGTGTGAATTTATGTATGGATGTGTGTCTCCTCCCATTGTAAGTGTCTTGATACTAAGATATTTCTGATACTTTGTAGTTCGTTCGATTAACGACGTTGACTTTAACCTTTATGTTACTTGTCTTTGTTGTAAGTGTGGGCCATGCAATAATAAATGAATTTTCTTTCTTTTCTCTTTCTTTTTGTAAATGTGGGATCATATCCATGCCTGTAAATGTATCCATTTAGTTCTAAAAACAAAGACCAAAAAATACTGTTCTAATCACTTAACCTGACAATAAAAAAACTTAACAATGGTAAACAAAGCAGGATTTAAAATATAGTTTAAAATGTAGTAATAAAATTGTGATAATGAGCTGAAATTATGTAACTAATTAAACAATGCGGTTTCAAGTCTTTTGTAAGTAGCAAGGCGAAAAACAATTTACACTTAGTTATAACGATTATACGAAAACTGAAGTATTATTCAACTCCTATCGATCTTGAGGAGTTTTCTACTGTAGCTCAGACGTCCAAAGTTTTGTAACTATACTATGAAAGCCCATATACGGGCCTTCACCGCAATTTACCATTGAGAGTGGTTTGTGGAGTGGTTAGACCATTTAGTTCCCCACGTTGGCCTAGTGAGGTTTGGCGGACTTTACATTCCCTACAAATTCATATTAACCCCTATGGTATGCAGGTTTCCTCACGATTTTTTTCTCTCACCGTTATAGTTCGTGGTGATTGACTAATACACACATGAATTCGAAAAGTCAGTGGTGTGCCCTGGGATTTGAACGCGACCACCGTGGACATGTTGGCAGCCGCGTCTAGTCCATTTGCGCAGTGAAATGTCATGGTGTTCCTTAGTTTTATTACTGTCCATGAACAGTCAGCGGGTCGTATTGCTTGCCATCAGGCCAATAGTATGCTAGCCTCGCCATTTATTGCTATATATTTAAAAAAAAAGATGGGTCGAGTAAAGTGGTATTTGGCATCCAAAGTAAGTATTTTAATGATAGGCATAAATAGTAGTTGAATTTACTAATTCCTACTAATAATTAAATTATCATTATAAGGCATTCTTAATGAATTATTAACTTAATATCTTAACAGAATGTATCGTCACACTGCGTAGGTCAAGTCAATATGGGTCATTTAGTAGTTCAACCAGTAATCAAAATACAATTAAATTAAATCGTTTAATACTTGCACAAAGTCACCCAAGGACATAACCATTTTCATCTATTTTACATCTTTTAACTCCATAACAATTCTTTGTGGAGGATTATCTAAATTGAGTTTAGCGCCATCTCTTAATTGTGACCATGATTGATAAATGTATTCTATTTTCAAAAATCTTCCACGTCGTTCGACCACTTTTCGAAAACCAACATCCCGCCAATTGGAAAAGGTTCATATTGATTTTTCAATACGTATGGTTGGAAATTGAAAGCTTTAGCTACCGGGTTTAAATTTGAATCATGGCCGACAAGTAATGTGAATTTCCGTGTGGAGTTCTTGTCTAAAAGTACATTCGACATATATTTTAATAATGGCCCGGCGATATCTTTATATGCAGTAGTAAGATTGAATCTTACGTTTTGGTTTTCTTTAGACAATTTTGTGAGTAATTCCCATTGTTGAGGTGAAGTTATTTCACCCCAAGCTATTCTTCTTGCGGTCTTCCGTCGTAATAGCTCATAATAAACGCATCTACTATAGCATTTCCAATTTTTATCGGTCCGTGAGTGTCTAATTCTCCCCTATTTCGAAAACTACAGTGTCTTTGTCTTTGTTAAAGTCGCAATAACCTTTTTCTTTGCATATACGTGATTCTTTCAAGTTAAGATCTCTTCCCAATTCAGCAAGAGAGTTTGTTATGTCTAATTCATTCAATTTCTTTCCATTTCTTGTGTTACTAATTTCTCAAATTCTTCAGATATATTGTGAACAACAGGGTTGAAAATAGGGTCCATTTCTTCTATATTAAGATAATGTATGGAAACATTACAGTCTTTGAAGGCAGAATTAGCGAATACCTTTGCTGTTTCCTTCGTTCTTTGTTTGGTATTCGCATATATGTATACGGAATCCTTTTCTGGACAACCTTCAGGTAATAGTTGTTCGTTACTTAGCCATTCTTGGACGAATTCAGCCATATAAACTTCAAGCAAAGCGCCTCTTTCAGTCAAAATTCCAGGTCCATTTTCCCACTTCGGCCATTCGTTCGGTGAGTAGGCGCGAAGATTTACGGTCAGCGGCGTTCGAGTAGCATGCCGTGATAACGCTAGCATTGCTTTTAACTTCAAGTCAGGCACAGCTCCGCAAACGCCAATCAAGAACACAAACACTAAAATCATTTTGAGTAAACACTGAAGTGTTTTGAAACAAAACTGCGATAAGATTATAAAGGTTATAAAAGTGGATTTAATTCAACCGATTAGCTTAAAGTGTACAACCTACGCGCACTTAGTTCTATAATATACAAAGTCAAAATCACAGCGTTATATACAGCCACATAATGACTTATTACAAAGAGTAAACTCCAAAGAACAGATTTAGATTGTAAACACACTCAGGCCGGGTGTAATACTGATTGAAATTCGCACTGATAACTTGTTCATCACTAAGCGATAAGACTTTGTTCACACCGATATATAATTTAACTAATAAAGTAGTAAAATTGCGGTTTGATAGAAGAAATGACAATCTCTATTAACATAATTGAATTTGTGAAATGAATATACAAAAAAATACATCATATTAAAAAGAGAATTTACGGAAAAATAAATAACTATAAAGCATAATGTGCAAGCCAACACAATGTTAAATTCTTAGACATTTGTGTCAGCACAAATGACAAAGTTGTGTTGCAATATGACCCGTACAGGTTTTAGCGATCGTAAGAAACTCTCTATCTAAAATTTGTAATTTTCGTTGCCATTGTCAGTAGTTTGCGATAGGCCTAATAGATACAGTTTAAAAACCTATTTCAGAAATTAAATGTTTTGTTTTTTTTCGCTCAAACTGAATTCAAAAGTCGTGCGAAAGGGATAATATATTCGATAGCTAAAATATAATAAGCGAATAAGATTATTGATTTCTCACATACTAAATCATTCCACCAAGATACTCGAAATTGAGTGTACTGTATCAGCCCATATACTTCCCACTGCAGGGCACGGGCCTCCTCTATAATCTAGAGTACAATTGGTTAGGCCATATAGTGCACCTCACTGGCCTAGTACGGGTTGGAGTCGAGTGTATGAATAATATATTCACCATTTAAATTAGAAAACTAAAGATAAAAATCACTACAGCGTGATAAAGGTATAAGAACTAGTTATTATAAACTATACATAACAAAATCGGCCGACAAATTAATTAAAAACAAACATAATCGGAATGTCACAACTCAAGGCTCGTGCTATGGCGTGATCTTACGAAACACGACGTAACTGTGAGCTCATATGTAGTAAGATGTGGTTAGTCATAACTCAAACGTGATTGAGAAAAGATTGCATATTTACGACAGCCTCCGTGGCGCAGTTGGTTCCCTGGCTGTGGAACTTTCTGCGATTCACAAGTATATGATTTAGGTCTACGTGTTTGTTAGATGCCTGCTATACAAGATTTTATTGTAGAGACGTAAGAGACTGTTTTTGACTGTTAGGTGTATTTGTTTGGTCAATTATTTCAGCAAGATATGGTTTTCTCTCGCCAATTGAAACTATTAAACCGGTTAGGAACTATATAAACACGGACTAAACTCGAAACAGCTTGCAAAAAGCTATTAAACCACAGTGTAACACAGTCGCTATCCTATCGATAATGGAACACAAATAACTACAAACCAAATATGGGACCCCGAAAATACAAATATCTACAAATATTTAAAAATAGGTATGTGAGAAGATAGGAAACTCAGACTTAAATTTACGTTGGTGTGAAACAAGCATAAAAATTATTTCTATTCTTATTTACTCGACACAGAACATTATTCACAAAAGTGATATTTACAGAAGTGCGAGGTGGCCTGTTGGTAAACGAACCAGACTGCCGGCCGCCAACATGCTCACAGTGGTCGCGGGTTCGAATGGCAGGGCACACCTCTGACTTTTCAGAGTTATGTGTGTATTGATAATCAATCACCACGCATTTTAACGGTGCAGGAAACATCGTGAGGAAACCTGACTATCATGGCGATTTGTAAGAATTTATATGGTTAATGGTATGTAAAGCCTGCCAACCTGCATAAGGCCAGAGTGGTGGACTATATGGCCTAACTACTCTTAATCGTACTCTCGATTGTAGAGGAGGCCCGTGCAGTGAGCCGTATATGGGCGGATACAGATACATAATTACTTGACAATAAAAAAATAGTTTAACTGAGATTTCAAGTGTGAAACATTAGCAGTGAACTAGCATACAAAACTTTATTATCTCCTACACAATGCTGATTCTTACAGCAGTTGCCATTCGATGTTAAAAACTACAGGATATTGTACAATTTCAAAGTAAATACATCTGGATATACAATGTGTTTAATTTACGTATATTATTGTGCGTAATTTTAATAGCCTTCAATGGCGCGCGTACGATCCGCACCTACACAAATAAGAGACAAATTAATGTGAATGTGGCGGTTGTCAAGCCAAAAAGTCTGTCGTAGTTAGTAATACAACACAAAATGCATTTACGTATAATCTGGGGGCGCGGCCGAGCCCCCTCCAAGTCGAGCTAAAAAGTGGCATGGCCGTAACATCCTTTTCTCGAAGCAATTCAGACCACTTTCAACCCCCTATAACTTCGTTGTGGCTAAAGCATGAAGCCTGAATTTTCAGTTACTAAGTAGGCATTGTGTAAACACGGTATATTTAAAATTTCATTCAATTTGAACCAGTAGTTTAAGAATTATAACTTATCAAACTTTCGTAATTTTGTCACTCACTGACTGACTGACCGATCATCAAAAGTCGAAGGCACTTCTAGCAGACATATAACCTTCAAATTTCATTTCATTATTTCATTATAAATAACACCCAACAGTCACATACATAGTCCTGACCCCACACTAAGATCGAGTCTTGTGTCGTGGGTATCAGGAACTACGAGAGACTTTTTGGTCTCACAAACACCCAGACCCGGAAGAAATATTTGTGGGCCGCACAAACATTTCTCTCGGTGCGGGGATCGAACCCGCGGCCTCTCGTTTCACAGGCGGCGTCTAACCAACTGCGCCACGGAGGCTGTCAAATTTAGAATATAATTAGTGTTTAGTGTCTAAAGTAAGCGAAAATTCAAACATTTCATAATTTGGTTCTAGTTTCTAGATAGACCAACTGCGTGAATAACTTTGTAATCCCATATAAATGTATAGGATTACAAAGTTACATTTGCAGTTAATGAATAATTGTACCCGTATATAATGGAATAATAGTTGTAGATAGATATATATATATATATATATATATATATATATATATATATATATATGAGGCATAACAGGAGGGGATATAGAGAGGGAAATGGTGTATTCAGCCCATGAAACTGTACAACATTCCTCTAGAAAAACATGACGAAGAAAAACTTGCAAATAAATAGACTAAATAGCTCGAAAATATTGATATATTTTCAGCAGCATTATGTATAAATTGTACGATACATTATGTTTTCATGCGATGGCCAAGTCGATCCATTTATTTAAAACGTAAAGAATTTTTAATATTGATATGGTAATAACTAACGTAATAACTTTATATAGAAGGTCCCTTAAGGACTAAATAAATTAATCGACTTGGTATTAAATGCATCACACAACTTTTTGCGGTAGAAAACCTGAGCTGCGAGACTTGGATTTTTTTTACAGGATGTTTTTGATGGGATCTTCTTTTAATTTAAACAATATTTATAAATATAGCAATGATTAAATAATTTCAAGGTAACCGGCCGTTATCAGAAACCAGTTCACTAATCCAATTCATGTTTATATCTACAAAACGCACAATTAACGCGCGAATAACTATGAATAATTGATTTATTTGTAAAGAAACCAATTGTTGGTTGAGGAAGCATAATAGCGCCATCTTTTAATGTTGCTAAGAAACGGCTGGTACTCTCTCTTTCTCTGTCTCTCTCTTCAGCCTATAATACGTCCATGCATCACCCACAGGAAATCCTGGCCTGTTAAAAATGGAAGCGGCCTGCATCCAGCGATTGCTTGCAACCTTAACAAGGTCGTACGTCCACCTTATAATCAGGCATCCAAAACTACGCTTGCCTGTCGGTACATAATATGTTGCTCATGATGTCTGCTTTAGTTTAAAACCTCAATGCATGGACATTATCATATGGACAGGGCGTAAAGCGCGTAGTGTTCCGACGTAAGTGGTGCGCGCACTCCAGTACATCTCGAGTGCAGCGTTACTGAAATTAGTCGTTGCTCACAACAAAATACTTGCTTGTATTATTCTGTATCAGCCCATATACGTCCTACTGCAGGGCACGGGCCTCCTCTACAATCGAGAGTACGATTGAGAGTGGTTAGGCCATATAGTCCACCACGCTGGCCTAGTGCGGGTTGGCGTGCGGTTGGCTTGTATTATTACAGAAAGTTAAATAAAAATGAAGATCTGGTATTTTTATCACTGTTTAGGACGAAATGTATTAAATTAAGTTAATTTCATATTTGCTTTATCGCAAATTTCACGTTATCTTTTTAAACCTTCAAATGCACTGAAGGGCCTATCATATCATTCAATAACATTGCCCCTTTAATAATTTTGTTATCTTTACAACTGAACAAAAATGCCTCATCTATTGTCGATAACATTAGGATAATTGAAACATCTGCATGCATTGCACGCTTTTGTAACGCTAACGTTTAGGGTTCGAATCTCGGTCGGGCAATGTGATATTGGATTTCTATTAATTATCAGAAAAGTAAGCAGAAGAGCTCCTCTGCTTACCCTTTCTAAGAAATGTTGTGATTTTATTTACTTGGTATACCAAATATACCTACTTTATAGTAGGTATATGGTACAAGTTTATACTTGTTATGCAATTAACAATACAAATCCAGTAAAATATTAATTTAAACATAAAAGCTAATAACTAAACTATTGCACCACGATTGATCACCAGCCTGGTCACGACGTTATAAAGTCAGAAAACTGGTCCTAGCGGCTCGTTTTCTCTATATTACGAAAGTTATAGTTCTGCGGAACTATAGTTAATTTGCACGTTACCTTGACTACAAATGACTTTATACGAAATGCCTGACACTGCATTCAATTATTCATCTCAATGTGATTATACCCTTTTCTTATATCAATTAATATGAAAATAATGACAGTGCACATTGCAGACCTTAATCTTCCTATTGATCTACGGTGGTGATGTGCGCTATTTTGACATGAATGCAGATCTTAATAAACTTGACCAACTTTTTTAAGCTATTGCATAGCTTCTATCGCGGGCCTTGAGCGTAGAGGCCGAATCTAGAAATTCCGTAACGAAAATAACCTAAGTCCGACCGAAATTTAAATTTAATATTTTTATTTTGATTCAAATATGTGCCAGTACTTTTAAATGCGAATTGCAAAGAAATTGTGCGTGATTAATTGTAATCTAACCCTTTTGGATATTTAGTTTTGCCATCTATCGACGAATAGCAGAACTTTTAATGACTTTTATGATGATATCACGCTTGTCTCTTTAGTTCAGCAACTCGCCTCTAGGTGGCATTGGTTGTATCGGCGTTACTGCGCAATCCCCCTCTTCGCCCAGCAATCTGGTGACTCATCCCTGCTTAGAGTTTCGACGTTAGGGCACCTCCTCTTTGTATTTACTTCATGGTACGACTCTACGAAGCTCGCACGTACAACAGTGAATATCTGTACAATTAATATCAAAGAAAATCAAAGGAAAAAAAATACTGCATAAATAAAATAAATAAATAATTATAATTACATAAGTTGACAAAAATGCTGTGCCACACGTCTTTTTATTGCATTGAATGGCGAGACGCGGTTCGCCTGATGGTAACAGATACGATCGCTCATAAACAGTAGCAGAACTAAACAACACCTTGAATTACAAAGCAATGCTTGCAGTGGCGTAACAATAGGGTGGCATAGTGCGCAAAATGCCACGGGCCCCCGACCTTAGGGGCCCCCGGCGGCCCGGACCCTCAGGCCGGAGAGGCCGTAAGAAGAGAAGAAGAACCTTGCCAATTTAATACCAACAAAATTGATAATCAAAAACTATTTTGTTAGTTTCCATTAAAGATACAAAGGTTTATTTTTGATATATTTAAAAATAATAATAATAGTTCTTTAGATTTACGCGAATTTTACTAAGTTTTTTTTAACTATTATGCACAGATTATAGTGCGGATTTGGTTTAAAAAAGAACGAAACTTCAAAATTAGGCTTCTGCGGGGGCCCCATCACCATTGCTGCGTTTGGGCTCCGGCCAGGTAGTAAAGATGTTACGACGTCTAATTGGTCTCGTTGTGGAGTTCTTCTTATGGCCTGCAGGCATACGAGCATACAGCCCGCCTCACTGTCAGCGGTCACCCCCGCTTATAGACTTATGAAGATCCTGGGATCCAGGAAAATACAGTCGCTTCCTACTGTAAGGAGAGCACTTTCGTAAAGCCTAGTTTAAAGAAGGATAGGTTATAGTGCTCAGGGAATACCGAAGCAGGGATTTCATTCCAGAGCTTGCACGTGCGTGGTAGAAAAGAACACTGGAAACGTACTTTCCGGGAAGGGATAGTTTCCAGGTAGTAAGAATGAACTCTGCTACGGTGACGGGAAGTATGATGGGAGAATAGCGATAGTGACACCATCTTCCTCAGAACACTTTCCGTGGAACAATTGATAGATTACACAGGGAGACCCAAAGTCTCAATGCAATCCCAACGGCTCCACATTCTCCGTGAGATCGGGATTATCGATGATTCGAAGAGCTCGGCGCTGTAATGAGTCAAGTGGGTCGAGCTGGTATTTTGGGACTTCTACCCAGAGATGAGAGCAGAACTCCACATTGTGCTGGATCGGCGCATTTATAGAGTAATAACCAATGATCCGACGAAAAGTACCGCATGGCACTGTTGAGAATCCTTAACTTTTTGCTGGCCAATTTGCCCTTGCCTTCCAAATGACACCTAAACTGCAATTTTATCAATAATTCGGGTCAATGAATACTCTTGGATGCTTAGAGAGAGTGTGTCTCCATGACAAAAGGGGTCTTCTTGCTTGTAAATGAGCAAACTTATATCTTCGTGGGGTTAAATTGTGCTATGTTCAATTCACCCCATATAGACGCCTGCCCCAGAGAGGTCTCGATTTCCGACAAAATTTAAAACCATCTTTCCTTAACGGATCCCCGATTGAGATTCTGTAGTCAGATATATCTTACCTCACTTGCACTAGCATCTGCATTGCTATGCCAGCTGGTGATAGACAATATGTCATTGATATGCAGGATAAACAGAGTCGGCGAAAGCACCGAGCCTTATGGAACACCAGAATTAATGGTCTTGTTCTCGATGCAAAAGCGTCCAATACGACTTTTATGCTGCGATCATCCAGAAAGCTGGCGATGAACTTTCAGAGTTCCTCAGGTTGAAATACCAGGCAGGTAGCTTCCCCAAAATGACGCCATGCCACACTAGATGACAATTTCAAGGCCTACCGTAATCGCCTCACCCCCACTATCCAATGCCCCCACCTGATAGTGGGTGAGATAAACGAGAAGATCACCATCCAAACGACTATCAGTTGGTGATCCTCAAGATACGTCAAGAGCTGCATATTTATAACTCGCTCCAAGACTTTTGAGAGACAGCATGTGACAGCAATCGGCCTGCGATTCGAAGGATCCGACTGGTCACCCTTCTTGGTGTTTGGATGAACATGGATGATATTCCATGAAGCCGGGCCTAGGTTGTTTTAATAGAAAAGAGGCGTGAGTACGAGGGTTATCTCAGGGGCGGACATCTTAAGAACCGTTGCAGGGACACATTCCGACCAACTCGACTAGTAGATGTGCAGTACCGCCCGAAATGCGGAGGTCAGGGTTTTATTTGGTATGCTAGCGCAGATTTTTGTTAGGGACCCGCCTCGGCCTCAATTTACTGGCAGGCCAGTGACACTAATATATTCTTTTCGATCTTCTCCGGGGTACTGGAAAATAAGCTTAACAGTTTTCCTCTCCATACAAAAAGGGGGGCCCCCAACCGATGATTTTGCCACGGGCCCCAGGTGGTGTAGTTACACTACTGAATGCTTGGCATTCCACTACGCTCGTCATCCTGAGACATAAGATGTTAAGTCTCAATATGTCCAGTAGTTACTCTGGCTACAATGTCCTTGAATCTGAAACACAACAGTGCATTTACACTGCTGTTTAACGGTAGAAATAGACAATGCGGTGGTACCTACCCAAAAAAAAACCCCAAAGGATCACTTTGTTGTCCGTCTATCATTATCTGGGGGCGCGGCCGAGCCCCCTCCAAGTCGAACTATAGGCCGTAACATCCTTTTCTCGAAGCAATTCAGACGATTTTCAACCCCCTATAACTTCGTTGTGGCTAAAGCATGAAGCCCGAATTTTCAGTTACTAAGCAGGCATTGTGTAAACACGGTATATTTAAAATTTCATTCAATTTGAACCAGTAGTTTAAGAATTGCAGCATGTCAAACTTTCTTAATTTTGTCACTCACTGACTGACTGACCGATCATCAAAAGTCTAAGGCACTTCTAGCAGACATAGAACCTTCAAATTTATAATATAATTAGTGTTTAGTGTCTAAAGTAAGGGAAAATTCAAACATTTCATAATTTGTGTCTAGTTTTCTAGATAGACCAACTGCGTGAATAACTTTGTAATCCCATATAAATGTATAGGATTACAAAGTTATATTTGCAGTTAATGAATCATTGTACCCGTATATAATGGAATAATAGTTGTAGATAGATATCTATATACATGAGGCATAACAGAAGGGGATATAGAGAGGGAAATGGTGTATTCAGCCCATGAAGCTGTACAACATTCCTCTAGAAAAACAAGACGAAGAAAAACTTGCAAATAAATAGATTAAATAACTCGAAAATATCAATTACAATGAAAGAAAGAACATTAATAATCAAATCCGCTATATTTGTGATAAATTGATACCTACAAAAATAAGAAAAATCCATAAGACAGAGGCTTTAAGAAAAATCGTTAGTGATATTCTAGAAGTAAGAAGTACCGAAAAGGAAAAAAATGGTTGCCTGTAAAGTCGGTTTTACGGGCGAAGATTTTACGTGACAACGTCTTTTTCTCGGTAGAATATTTATTGATATGAATATAATTAAATTGCACAATAGGAACAAGGAATTGAATGAAAATAAGAATTGCACAAATTTTAACTATAGAAATATATTTTGTTTACTAAAACATTGTACATGTAATGACGAATCTAAGCACTCCATATTTTCACTACAGACACAGCTGACGATACTTTAACCACACGTGTGAACTTGTATTGTGACGCTTTCTTGTTTTTCCAACGCCAAGAACGTTCGAGAAAGACAAAGACAGAGACACAAGCATGCGCCGATTCAATGCGCCTAATTCTCTAGTGCTGCGCGCGCGGCAGACCGATCATAGTTGAGTGGGAGAGAGACGCAAGGCATTCGGCGGGCCTCTCTCTCGTTCGGTGACTCATCGTAACGTTACCGGGCGTTACACTTTTTCATAAGTGACTCCCAGCCGCAACCTAATTTAAGACGTTGTCACGTCAATAAATTTTTTGGAGGTAAAATATTTTTTTTTGGGGGGGTAATTTTTTGCGTAATTTGGGATTTCTGGCGGGGTCAATTTGTAGCCCTCACCAAGACGGTTCCGAGGATACCAAACTCGGTGGGTCTACGATCTATATTGGCCGAGATAGGATTGGGGGGGTGAGGTAAATTTTCGGGGTGGGGGTAAGGGAGGGGGGGGAGGAAGGTTTCGTGGGGAGGCTAACTTAAATTAATTGTTTTGGAGGTAAAATATTTTTTTTTGGGGGGGTAATTTTTTGCGTAATTTGGGATTTCTGGCGGGGTCAATTTGTAGCCCTCACCAAGACGGTTCCGAGGATACCAAACTCGGTGGGTCTACGACCTATGTTGGCCGAGATAGGATTGGGGGGGGGTGAGGTAAATTTTCGGGGTGGGGGTAGGGGAGGGGGGGGGGTAGGTTTCGTGGGGAGGCTAATAGGCACTATTTCGGAATAAGGGTGGGGGAAGGCAGGGGGGGGGCTATGGGACAATTTTGGAAAAAGTGGTGTGAAACTGAAAAATAATTCTCTAGTGCTGCGCGCGCACCGTTACGTTACCGGGCGTTACACTTTTTCATAAGTGACTCCCAGCCGCAACCTAATTTAAGACGTTGTCACGTCAAAAAGTAGGACTCTACAAAAAGACGTGAGATCCCATCAAAAACATCCTGTAAAAAAATCCAAGTCTCGCAGCTCAGGTTTTCTACCGCAAAAAGTTGCGAGATCGAGATCTATTTATTTAAAACGTAAAGAATTTTTAATATTGATATGGTAATAACTAACGTAATAACTTTATATAGAAGGTCCCTTAAGGACTAAATAAATAATCGACTTGGTATAACATGCATCTCGCAACTTTTTGCGGTAGAAAACCTGAGCTGCGAGACTTGGATTTTTTTACAGGATGTTTTTGATGGGATCTTCTATTAGGCTTAGCACTTCCAATTTAAGTACAAATCTTTGGTTTGTTACCTAGGTTAAGTAAATAAACAATTTAATTATAAAAAAAAATAATTTCTCATCACCATTTTTCTCAGGAACGCGTGATGGTATCAAGATGAAATTCATATCAATTATTTAGGTCTACTGTACCTTGGAGCTGTGAAAAAATCGAACTTCTAAGCCAACGCAATCAAAAGATATAGCCGTTTATGTTGAAAATTTTCGACACTCGCAAGGGAGTCAAAATCTACAGGGTACTTCTGAACTCGGAATCTTGTAATTTGGTACGAAGCAACGTTTTATAGCATAGATATAGGAAAAATATAAAAGCATATGTTTTAGTTACATCATATAATAAAAATATTTTTAATAATTTCCTATTTACTACCCCTTTCCTCATACCTCTACGCGTTCGTAGAGGTATTATATTGAAATTCATATCAAATACTCAGGTAGGTAATATCTTTAAGCTGTAACAAAATAAAACTTCTATGTTACCACAATCAAAAGAAACAACAATTTTGAGATCTGCAGCTACTAGCAAGTGTATCAAAACCTAAATGATACTTCCAGTCGATCTAGAATCGGGAATTTTGATATGAAGCAACATCTTACAGCACATATTATAAAAGAAAAAAAAATCGAAAACCTTAAATTTTTAGTTACAATACATAGGTTTGTACGGAATCCTCGGTGCGTGAGGCCGACTCGTACTTACCTGTTTTTTTTTTGTAAAATGGTAAAATCTACAGCCGAGGACAATCAACTGATACAATTTTACCAATATAAAATTAAATTAAGTATATTCTTTTTCCGTGTATTATTATTTAAGCCTTTTAATAAGTAATTGAAAGCTATAAATAAATTAAACAACGATAAAAGATGCATGTCATTTAATATTTGCTCAAAATCTTTCCAGGGACAAAATCCGTTCTCATCCGTTTTGCAGCCTTTTAATTCCAAAACAACTCTTTGCAATGGATTATCCAAGCTGATTTTGGCGCCCTCTCTTATTTGTGTCCATGATAGATAAATGTATTCTATTTTCAAAAAATCTGCCGCGTCGTTCGACCATTTTTGAAACACTAGTTTCCCGCCAATCGGAATGGGCTCATATTGGTTTGGTAATACAAACGGTTGGAAATTGAAAGCCCTAACAACTGGATTTAAATTAGAATCATGCCCTACAAGTAATATGAATTTTCGGATGGAATTCTTCTCTAAAAGTAAATTCGACATGTTTTTTAACAATGGACCAGCGATGTCCTTACAAGCGGTGCTAAGATTAAAGCGAACGTCTTCGTTTGCTTTAGATATCTTTGTCAATAGTTGCCATTTTTCTGGTGTAGTTATATCGCCCCAAGCGACTTCGCTTTCAGGTCTTCCGTCGTAAAAAGTCATTATAAATGTGTCAATTGCGGAATTCCCGCTGCCTAAGGGTCCGGAAATCTTTATCTTCTTGCCTTCTTTGTATATAATTGTATTGTTCGCTTTAGTAAAATCACAGAATCCATCTTGCTTGCATGCGTCAGAATCTTTCAAATCAAGAATTCTATTTAATTCTGCAAACGCTTCTGTTAATTGTAAAGCGTCTAACTTCGCTTGTATTTCCCCAAAAACTATGTTAACGAATTCTTTGGATGTATTGTGTATAATAGGATTGAAAAGAGGGTCCATTTCTTTACTATCCAAATGATTGACGGTGACATTGCAATTTTTAAAGGCAGATTCTACGAATGCTTTTGCTGTTTCCTTTGTTCTTTGTCTGGTATTTGCGTATATGTATACGGTATCTTCATAAGGACAACCCTCAGGCAGTAATTTCTCCTTAGTCAACCATTGTTGGAAGAATTCACCAAAGTAACCCTCTAGTAGTGCGCCTTTTTTGGTCAAAGCCCCATCATCTCCATCCCATTTTGGCCATTCCTTCGGCGAAAGCGATGTAAGATTACCAACGCGCGGCGTTCTTAGGTTGTGACGGGATAAAACAAGTACTTTTTTTAATTTCAAACCACTTGTATCTCCATGACACAAGCATACTAGTAGCACAAATGTTATTAACAACATTTTGACAATTTAAGCTATCGAGTTTTCGACGTAACAGCTTATTAAACAATAGTATTTGTAGATAATGTAACTATACCTAATTTCTAATCCCTGTTGAAATATAGTGTCCAATTTATCAATTGTGAGAACAAGTTTTAAAATCTTACCATGTGTCTATATTTCAGGATATATTTACAATGTAGCAAAAAACTAAAAATGTATCGGCAATTACAGTACTGCTATATATACTGATTCAAATTCTTGCAGATTACTTGGGCATCGATGTAAAACTTAGTTCACACTATAGCTGAATTGCTAATTGAATAATAATTGTCTATCCCATTAAACCTAAAACGGTGAAGGACATCATCGAAATTGAAGAATTTCTATGGTATGTAAGTCCGCCAACTCGCACTAGGCCAGCGTGGTGGACTATATGGCCTAACCACTCTCAATCCTACTCTTGATTATAGAGTAGGCCCGTGCCTTGCAGTGGGACATATATGGGCTGATACAGATACAGATCCCATTATAACTCGAACCGTAAAAGAGTGGTTCTGCATAGCGAAAATACCCTTATTTATAGATTTTTTGTGTATTTTGGTATAAGGAGTGGACCTATCGGATGTCATGTTAGTTGCTACTCTAGTGAATCACGTCATGTCTACAAAAAACAATTGGCTGTCCCATTTCATGTAAAGTACTAGCGGTCGGGCCCGGCTTCGCCCGGGTGCATACACGTTTTAAAATGGCGGTCAAAATATTTCATTCTGACTATCAGTTTAGAATATCGACCACGAAAAACGAACAAAATTTCCTCGTATTTGCTAGAAATATCACTAATGCTTTCCTCCTATAGGTCATAGCGTGATGATACATAGACCTGACCTATAGCCTTCCTCGATAAATGGACTACCCAACACTGAAAGAATCATTCAAATCGAACCTGTAGTTCCAGAGATTAGCGCGTTTAAACAAACAAACTCTGCAGCTTTATAATTTTCGTATAGATTTAAAGATAGGGTAGTTAATGTCCTTTACAAAAAATTAAACATCAACGAAATAATAGAAGTTTATTATTTCGTTTAGTATTTATTATTTCATAGCGCAGTCTTGTAGCTTGTAAGTCGGAAATGTATATATTTTTCTTTGTTTCCGTGTAATTCTTTCTTCTTGTTTAACAACAGGTAGGTGCTAATGCAAAACCCATTTATTTTAATTTCATCATAGTATTTTACTGTGAATATAAAATATACTAAATTATATTACATACCTGATGATATTTAAAAGAATTTCAAGGCTTGTGTCGTCTGAGAATTCGTTTCAGACCAATGCAAAGTGAAAACTAAAATACCTTTTGGAAGCCGAGAAATACCCAATCCTAAAATTATAGGTCAACTGATTATTTTCAAAACCCAACGAACACGCAAATATATTACTGATTACAATTTACGTTTACATAATGTATACGAAACCTCATAAAAGCTATAAAAATAACTCGACATTAAGTACAATGTATTTTATGGACTAAATATTTACAAGGCAACTGACTTTTAAACAATTGTATGTAGTATTTGAAGTATGGCCATATTAAACAAGAAATTCTTAGATTACATTTACCACAAGTTGAATCACCAATATGCTTTACAATGACAAAGGCCCACGTGTATATTATGCACGAATATTTTTATTAAATGGATGTCATCTTAAACAAAGGTCAGATCAAAAGTACCTTGAACCGACAAGAAAAATACGAGTAGCAAAAGTGAATGAAGCGAAAATTATAATTCAAGATCTGACAAAGTGGAGATCCTGTCTTTGTATACCTATATTCATTCATTCGGCATTCAGCCGTAATTATTTATAACATCGCGCAAAACAGCCAATCAGTGTAAATGCGCTGTTGTGTTTCGTATTAAAAGATATTGTAGCCATAGTAACTACTGGACCTATTGAGACTTAATATCCTATGTCGTAGGATGGCGAGCGCAGTGGAATGCCAAGCATTGCTTTTTAATTCAAGGCATTGTTTGTTTTGCTACTGTTTGTGAGCGTTTGTTTTGCTTACCATCAGGCGAACAACAGATCGTCTTGCCATTCATTGCAATAAAAAAAAAAACAGAGGTACAATTTCGAAATCTTGTCTTAATTCGAATTATATTGAAATATATTTGATCGAAGGGTTGTACCGAGGGCTATAGTTCCAGAATATTCACATCCTTCCCCCATCTTCCTCCTGAACTTCCACTGATCCAGATTGTCAGCTGACCGCGACTCAGAGTACATTACTATATATGAAACTGCGACTCGTGTGCATTTTTATTATATTGTCAATAGCGAGACGAGCATGCCGTTCGCCTCATGGTAAGCAATACGAATACTCATTGACAGTACCAAAACCAAACAACACCTTTAATTACAAAGCGATGCTTTGCGTTCCTGACACATAAGATTTTAAGTCTCAATATGTCCGGTAGTTACTCTGGCTACAATGACTTTCAATCCGAAACACAACAGTACATTTATATTGCTGTCTGTCGGGAGAAATAACATTGCGGTGGTACCTACCCCTCACATATGAGAGACCTATGAAGTGTTGTCATATAGCCACGCCTTGTGATCTTCTCAAACGTGCTAACCGAGCAAGTACGATTGCTTAGGTATATTATTATTCACTGGTATCTTAAAACAAATATTACCGATTTGTACCGTACTTTGTATGTTTTGGTATCACAATTAATAGATGGCGCTAGTCACCAAATAACAGCATGATACGCCTTCTCTGTAAACTAAAATGTATTTGCCAGTTTATTTTAAAATAATTTATAGGCGAAATCGATTCATATTTATCTATTTATATGTTCTAAGGTTATAACAATCATTGCATTACATAATGCAATGCTCTATTTTACAAATTATATGACTATTCAATTTTATAAAATTATGGAGTGGGGTAAAAATTCAAATACAAATTTTCAATCAAATAATTTAATAAACATTTTAAGCAGTACATAAGTCTACAATATTTCATAATACTTCCAACAATTATACAAAAACCACCAACATATCTAACTTATAAATACACGATCATAGAATTAAGGTGAAATCACACTATAGAATTCCGTCTTACGCATAAAGTAAAGAAGCGACCATAAATACTAGAGAAACACGTCTTCGACCGATCTGAACAATTAATTCTTTCGTTTTTATTTTTATATATGTATAAATAATAATAATAATATATGTAATATAATTTTTTATTACTTGGATTTTTTTTCTCTTTATCTTTTAATTAAGTATTCGTACACCTACTACAGCTCGTCTCTGTATCACCTAAAGGTCGACTGGGAGAAAATGGCACAGGCATTAAGTCCGCCTTGTATACATTTGTATATGAAGCTTAATAAATAAATAAATAATTGTAAAACAAAGCGCTTATACCGGGTATATCAAGACTACTACCGAAAACGAAGCCGGGTGGTACCTAGTTTTAGTGACAACAAACACAGTACAACTTAAAATTTCGCAAAGAAAGGCGACAATTTTTTTAAATCATTTTTTAAATATCATCGTTTTTGGATAGTAAATCCATAGTTTTTGCTAAAATAATAATTGAAATTCTTTTATACCTTAGATTCTTTATAAATAAAAGATTATAACTACACACGCCGGCAGAATTAGAGGAACACGCGTTAAATATTGAATTTCTTAGAAAATATTATAATAACTGAATGTTTTTATTTTTCAATATTTAAAATAAG
Source organism: Hyles vespertilio (assembly GCA_009982885.2). NCBI lineage: Eukaryota > Metazoa > Arthropoda > Insecta > Lepidoptera > Sphingidae > Hyles > Hyles vespertilio. Next base: position 3,287,550 of record CM042832.1, read on the forward strand.
GCAAAATTTATAACAAATTACTATAATAAAGTAAAAAATACTTTAATTAATGACGCAAATGCAATTAAACGGAAATATAGTAAAATGAAATTTCTGTATTGTCAAATGTAATCGTGTATTTTAAAAACTTACAGAAATAATTTAAGAAAATTAATAATGCGTATTGCTACCACGGGCTCAGATAAGAGTCTGGATATGATCCTTCATGCTTTTAATGACGTCATCAATCATTTTTTACGACAAATTCTTCCACTCTTGCACTAACATGAATTTTAATCCTTGGACGATCTTAGGGGCTTGGTTTCTTCCATTTATCTTTCTTCCGATAACGTCCCATTCGTTCTCTATGGGATTCATGTCTGGTGATCTTGCTGGGCAATCCATTTGCGCGATTTGGGCCTGATTTAAGTAGTCGCGAACCATTTGCGCTGTGTGGGGCCGCGCATTATCATGCATAAATAAAAATATTCGCCTATGGATGGTGCAAAAGACAATACCTACATGGGACTCTAAGATCTCTGCGACGTATCTTTGTGCAGCTAAAGACCCATTTTCTATAAGTATTAACTCCGCGCGTGCTTCCAAACATATACCACCCCATACCAAAATTGACCCACCGCCATAACACACCTCTTTCAGTAAAGTTTCCTCGATTAGCGTTCTCCTCGATACCTCCAGATCCTCTCCCTTCCTTCTATGCAATTCACAACAAAACTGCTTTCCTCGAGTTTTGGAGCTTTTGACGGAACGTAAGACTTCAGTCCAACTTTCTTTTAAACGTGTTCTCACTGTACGCTCACTGATATTAACATCACGGACTTCTTGTGACATGTTTCGGGTCTGAATAGCGGTTTGACGACGATTTCTCAAAGTTTTCAGCCGTATAAAATGACCATCCTGGGTACTGGTCCACCGTTTTCTGCCTTATCCTGGCATCTGCACATAAGAGCCTATGTGCCTCTAACGTTTAACGTTGAGAAAGACGACAGATACCGACACACCCAATGCGCGACTTACTGAATCCTACCCTTGACCATTTTCAATCATTGTTACCGCTCTGGCAACTTCAGTGGAAGGTAAGCCACTCATTTTATATCCTACAAGACAGGTACTCTAAAAACAATAACAATAAAATATCTTAAGTCACATAAAATGAAAATAAATAAAATTTTGTGAAACCACTTGAAAGTGAAAAAATCTTAAAAGTACTTGAGATCGTATAATTAACGATAAAACTCTAAATATCCAAAAATCTTTTTGCATCATTTAATTTTTTAAAGGTGCTGAAATATAAAAACAACCAAACCAACACAAACAGCAAACAAAATTAAAAAAAAAACTAATTTTTGTGCGTGTTCCTCTAATTGTGCCGGCGTGTGTATTATTTTAGGGAAAAAAATGAATTTACTACCCAATACGACAATAATTAAAAATTTAAAAAATTGCTTTTTTTGCAAAATTTTCTGTTGCATTGTATTTGTAGTCACTAAAACTTCCACTTCGTTTTCAGTAGCAGTCTTGATATACCAGGTATATTATGTGTAACAAACGGCGGTCTTATCGCTATTAGCGACTTCTTCCAGACAACCTTAAGATGGACTAGAATGAACGGAAGCACGGAAAAAATGGGTGGTCACGGTATACGGAAAAAGAATACAAAGAAACAAAACAGAATTTAAATGTGATAACAAATACTTTTTTAATAAACGTAATTAGACTACTTATAATATAAATATAATAATATACTACATAAACTATAATAAACATAATACATAAAATATTAATATATTTTTTGTTGTGTGCACTGTGCACATTATCAGTCGTACGCCTATGACGTGACCTTGTATGTTCCATTGTCCTGATTGGTCAGTGAGCTGCTTCTTTACTCTATGCGTAAGACAGAATACTATAGTATGATTTCACCTTTATTCTTCTATCCAGCAACTAACATGCTTGAGCACCAAAAATAAACTGTAACCTCCAGTAATAAGGTTCATTTAGCAATGTCATTACAAAACAATCTAGAAGGATCTATGTAGGTAATATAGCGGTGTCCCTCTCTCATTCGTGGCAAATATTACTATTTTTTATCCTACTCTTACATTAGTGTAAGACAAGGACATAATCAAAAAACATTTTTATCATCCCATATTGTATCAGCCCATATACGTCCCACTGCAGGGCACGTGCCTCCTCTATAATTAAGAATACGATTGAGAGGGATTAGGCCATATAGTCTACCACACTGGCCTAGTGCCGGTTGGCGGACTTTACGTACCATAGAAATTCTTGCTTACCGCTATGGCATACAGTTATACAGTAACACACCAAAATACTCATGTACATGTTTGGAATCAACAATTTTGATACATACATACATACAATTAATAATAGTATAACAGTATTTTAAATACACGTATAAGTACCGGAAGCTATATTTGCAGTTAAAAATAACTGCATGAGAAATGTCGAATCGATTAATCGAAGTATCGATTTCATTAAATGCAAGATCGATTCGTGAATCACAGAAATAATATGGAGATACGATCCAGTTGTCAGTAAATTTAACAGAGACATCAAATCAATACTTACACATTACTTTACACCGATATTTTGAAACTGCTAAACACTGTATTTCAATTTAAAATCGATATTTTAAAATCGATTCACCACAATCGATTCTAAAAATCGATAATCGATTCCGACATCTAATTTTTCAGTTCTGTTCAGAGGGGCCTGCGTCTCTGCGAGCTACTAGCTCCCTCAAGTACCTTAGCTAGGTCCTAGCCCGGTCCAATTGGGCCAGCTGGTGGGCCAGGCGTTCTTCCCTGGCCCGTCTGGCCTGGCCCAGGGCGCGCTTCTCAGCGAATCGAGACACGAACGCTTCGGGGGGTATGTTACCTGTAAAATAAATTTAAAATATTTTAAATCTCGGTTTATGGTCTTGCAGTATATTATGCATATATTTGTACATGCAAAGGAAGATCACGAGAGGAATAAAATTTACCTTTTTTGAAACCATTTTCGATCCCGCTCCTATTCGTCATTCCGCGATGTCAAATATTAAATAGTCTTACCCCCAAATACTGGATAGCTACTCAGCCACCGGACTCATTTGATATGACGTTATTTTGAGGTTCTGTTAAATTTCGAAAATACTGGATAGCCATTTAGCTCATAAATCGGTCTACTCAGCAAACATCCAGCTAAATTTCCACAGATTAACGAAATGTTTGTTTTCAGTTACAATTTTTATTGTATAAATATAAACGTTCCATTTGACGCAATATTCTTCATACATGATTTCCCTAAATTGGAAATTTAACCCTTTATATTTAATATGAGGAATCATTGTAACGTTTTTACTTTTGTTACGATTATGTTTTAAAGCTATATTATATATTGCCATGTTATTATTTTAAAAAATCTGTTAATAAAATCATGTGGGTGAAAAAACTTATGTCCCTATATCCGTAGCGAGTTTATTAAAAATAAAAAGAGATATACAAAATTATGACATACTTTAACTTAAACACTTTTGCAGGTAACGCTATAGAAATCATGCATACAACAAATCATTTGGACAATACACACCCTTTTGAAATGAGTATGTAATATAAAAATATACAAAAAGAATGAGACAAATTGTGTCAAGGAAGAAATATTTGCATCAGAAAACAGTGTTTTAAATCAAAGTTGAAGAATGTTATGAATTTTAATTAATATGTAATACATAAAATAAATTGTTTATATCACCTATTTTCATTGTTAAAAAATGACATATTATATTTCTATTGTACATTTTTAATAGTACATTTATTAATTTAGTTTTAAATTAATGTTAAAATAATTGTTATTATTTTGTGTTTATAAAGGAATATAGATATAAATGTAAGACAGATCTAAAGAAATGTAGATAATTAAAAAATATGATATGTACTAATGCTGTTATTAAAATATACTACAGTAAAACATAACTCATTTTTATTTGTATTCATTCCATGGTAATTCAATAAAATGGACTGTATGGTTTAAAATATGTATTTTATTATATTATTCCTTGTTGCAACATTTTCATTGGTTATACTATGTGGAGCTGGTGGAAATGATTCAGAAAGATCAATCTCCAATATATGATCATTCTGGGAACATGCTATATTATGTAACACAGCACATGCCTCTATAATAGTAAGCTAATTTTCAAAAACTTATAGCCCAACTTGCAGACAAGAAGATCTTTGTTGTAAAACCAAAGACCCTCTCCACTGGGTTTCTTGTTTTAGTATGGTCTTGATTGTAAGCTTCTTCAGTCTCCCCTTTCCAGAAATGCACATAAAGGAGAATCATTGAAATTTTTACTATCATGCACCGCGCCTGGCCATCGGCCTATAATGTTTCTTATCCTCAAGTTAGGGTCGCAGACTGCTTGCACATTTATAGAAAAATGGCCTTTTCTGTTTCTAAATGTTTCTGCTTGTGGTCCTCCTAAAAACAAGATAATAAAAATTAGAGCTCTAGCAAATATTCTTATTTCAAACTACAAATAATTTTATGTAAATTGAAAAAATATATTCATAAAATTGAATTCTTTATAGGAAACTACTATTGTAGTTGAACATTGTTCCAGTATATACTGAATAGCTACAATCAGTACAAATCATTGTATGATTAATTATATTAAATTATACAGGGTATATCAAGACTGCTACCGAAAACGAAGCCAGGTGGTAGTTTAAGCGACTTCAGACACAATGCAACAGAAAAAGTTGCAAAAAAAGCGACAATTTTTTTTTTTGTTTTTTTTTCCTATGGCCATATTTGGGTGGTAAATACATTTTTTCCTAAAATAATAGTATATACCCTTTTATTTATAAATACTCTAAGGTATAAAAGAGTTTAAATTATTATTTTAGCAAAAACTATGGATTTACCACCCAAAAATGACGATATTTAAAAAATCATAAAAAAAAATTGTCGCGTTTCTAGGCGAAATTTTTAATTGCGTTGTGTTTGTAGCCACTAAAACTACCACCCGGCTTCGTTTTCGGTAGCAGTCTTGAGATACCCGGTATATTTAGCCCTACAACTATTTAGAGAGCTTGGTTATATGGGGTACAGTGGGCTGGGGAAGAGCCAATTACCTGCTAAATGTTTTGATTCCAACAAGCATATATATATAAATTATTGTGTAGAAATCATTTAGAGTGTGCCTTTATACTGTGCATAATATATTATTATATTCTATGATTAATAATATAATATTATGTACAGTAAAAAGGGATACTCTAAATGATTACTACACAATATAAAATACGCTAGGCATTTTAGAAGCACATTTAGTTAAAATAGGATAAGAAAACATATATTTGTGTACATGTAAAAGCTTAATAGTTATGTATACATTATTATAAGTAGAAATTACCTGGAGATTTGATCCTTATATGTATGAAATTTATAACTTCAATCACTCCTGCGATCGCATAGAAATCATTCGCAATATGGCATTGTTGTTGTTAGTTGGGAATTTTCATGCCACGATTTTGTAGTTTAACTAACTCTGCTGCAACTTTGTGTTGTACAGTCGGCTGTTCCACATGAAATACATCTCCAATAATCTTCTGGTAACTGCCTGTCGTAGAATATCATAAAGCAAGTAACAGTTGGTCGCAAGTTTTTATCAATCGACTTCTATTTGTAGTGGGTTCTATTTTGTCTCCAGCAAGGAACACAGATGCAGAACAGTTTCTTTCTTCAGGCGGAACCTCACTTTGTTTGAATGTTTTCTTCTTTGTATTTGTCAAAAGCATTGATTTTTTTCTTGATTGACTCGCCTTGATGAAGCTATATCGTCATCAGACAGCGATGAAACCGACGCGAGAGTCATTTTAGTAAATTTTATGTAGAATTGATAAAGTTAAGAGTGGTCGCAGGCGGCCTTAAGACGAGAAATTCTTAAATATTGACTGTTTGACAGCTGTCAAACTCTTAAGTTGCTTTCGAGAATACGAATCGGATGAATAATGCCCCATTAAATATTTAATTCTTAAGTGGTTTAATCAAAGTTATATTTAACTGGAATCAATTTAACAGGTCATTAGAGCTAGTTAATCGGAGTTAAAAGTTAATTGGCTTTCCAGTATTTGGGCATATAACATTCATCGATAAATTACCCATACAACAAAAATATAATTTCTAAATTCGAACCAGAATTTCCTGAGATAAGGAGGCACAAACAAACAAACTCTATAGCTTTATATATTAGTACAGATAAATTACCTAATAGAAACTGTTCAGCTATAACTTCAGCATCCTCATCAGCTTTCAAAGCAGCCTCTTTGAGACAATCTCTTATACGATGGGGATCATACATCTCACATAATTTCTGATGTTTCTTGTTCAATTCTTCATAGTTCATCTGAAAATGAAAACATTATCATTTTAAGAACAGCAATTATGCTTCAGTGGCGCTGTTGGTTAGACGCCGGCTGTCAATTCAAACTGAGACAAATGTTTGTACGTACCATAGTTTTTCATGTCTGGGTGTTGTGACTTGTGAGACTAGATCTGACAGAAATATTTGTGGGTCGCACAAAATTTATCTCTTTGCGGGGATAGAACTATCGCGGTCGAACATCACCAACAAAATATTTATCGCCTTTTTTGCAAACTACCATCCAGCTTCGTTTTCGGTCTCAGTCTTGATAGACATGTATATTAAATTATAATGTATGTCACTATTATATTTATGTATACATCACGTCATTTTTCCAGAAGGCAAAGTTGCTACCAGGACACTCACATTTCTCCTTTTGTAACGTCCCTGATAAGATAAGGGGTGAGCCTATCTCTATATCGGAATCCAAAATAACTTTACCTAACCTGGGTTTCGAAACCGATACCTCAACATGGTAACCATACTGTTGTACAACTACAACAGCAAGGCATTAAATGTATTCTTTATTATGTTTTATTTTTATTAATTCCTAATAACTTGCCATAAAACACTTAGGTGGTATTGGCAGCTTACAGTCAATTTGACAGGTAGAAATAAGAAGGTATTTTTGTATTAGCAGAGCTAATAGATTATACATATAGTCTAACCATTCTCAATCGTGCCAGTGGTCTCGGATTCGAATCCCAAGTCGGGAACAGTGATAAAGGATTTTTCTGTTCATTTCCAGCCTGGAGTCAGAAATTTGTGCCCGATATGGCGATAGGCTCACTTCCTATATCATAGGATGGAAAATACAAAGTGGACAAATAAAGAGATGGAAAATTGTGGGTGTCCTAGCACCTCTGCCTATGCCTTCTAAGAAAAAGGTGTGAGTTTATGTAGGTATGCATTCTCAATCATAGTCTTGATTATAGAGGAGGCCCACACCCTGCAGTGGGGTGTATATTGAATAATACAATAGAACTAACAGACAGTAATGCAACAAGAAATAATCGTAACATAATGAGGCATGTTAAAGGTTAATTAAAAACCTTGCCATACCTTCATCTGCACAATAGCAGAGATCCTGTCAATCACTTCAGTCTTGAGGTTGTCCAGCATCTGCTGTTTGGCTATATTGTCCTGTGCTATCTCTTCAATACTACCCATTAACTCTTCAGTCTCCAAATCTAGTTCCACTAATTGTGGATTTGATTCTAATACTTTGTCCTGGAAAGGTCAATTATTTTGTAGATAACTTTACTGTTGGTTATAGTTTTTTTTTTTTATTAATTATTATTTGTATATGATTTTATTATTAATAAGGATTAATGGGGTTTTAGTTCATTAGGTATATAAAGTAGGAATTCCTGAACAAGCTGCGGATTGCGGCGCCCCTCGCAATCTGGATACCCGGGCCTTTTTGTCCCTAAGGTAAATACGCCTATGGGTAGGTCTCTCTTATGTGAGAGGTCGTCTGGGTAGGTTCCACCGCAATGTCTATTTCTCCCGCCAAACAACGATTTAAATGCACTGTTTTGTTTTGGATTGAAGGACATTGTAGCCAGAGTAACTACTGGACATATTGAGACTTTACATGTTATATCTCAGGATGGCAAGGGCAGTGTAATGCTAAGCATGGTGATTCAATGTGTTGTATGGTTTTGCTGCTATGTATGAGTAGTTGTATCATATAACATCAGGCGAGTGGCAAGCTCGTCTCGCCTTTTATTGCAATAAAAAATGATACAGAGATAAATAACACCCAACAGTCACATACATAGTCCTGACCCCACACTAAGATCGAGACTTCTGTCGTGGGTATCAGGAACTACGAGAGACTTTTCGGTCTCACAAACACCCAGACCCGGAAGAAATATTTGTGGGACGCACAAACATTTCTCTCGGTGCGGGGATCGAACCCGCGGCCTCTCGTTTCACAGGCGGCGTCTAACCAACTGCGCCACGGAGGCTGTCAAACAAGTATGTCTGAGAGATATTTTGAAGATAATGTGCCTTGTGTGTGTTAGCTGCAAATGACTTGCACATTTAATAATGTATAGATGTAAGCTGCAGTCAAGGTCATTTTCTTAAATGATCATTAATTATTACATGTTTTTAGCTCAGTATTCTATAAAATAATAAACGGGACTACTGTGCACAGGGTTTCTCTACAGTTGAAGAGTATTTAGTTTTAATTTAGACACATTGTTGTACCAAAATAGACACAAAACCTTGTTGAATGTACAGACATTGTAACAATCAAAATAATTGCTCAATAATACTGTTTCTACATTTAAAATATTAAGATATATCAGCAATTAGAAATATCCCACCAACCTGCAAATCCGTGTTCTCCAAAATCTCCTTCAATTCATCCACAGTCAACTCATTTAGTTCTGGAAACATTAATGACTGAACACTGTAATTTGACTGCGGGCTTGTCTCATTTGACTTTACCGGCTCCTCATTTACACTTGGCAGGGATTTCTGAAACTCCCTTATAATAGCTTGGACTACACGGCCCAAATCTGAATGTAAGGTGAAATTTATCAACCCTGGGGCACCAACAACCTGATTTGAGTTTTCCGCTACCCATTGGTGAGTTACCGGTGGATTTACAAATATGGAGGGCTTCTCGTTGGGGAATTCAGGGCCTAGGATCACGTTTAGAGACATATTTTTGTTATTCACGTTAAATTCTACGCGATATTCCGCGTTTTCATTAATTTCAACGACGTTTGCGTTGAAGATCTTTAATGTGTCGATTTGCCGCTTTCGCACGTCTTGCTCGCCGTAATAATTCCACGGCAGCATGATTGATGTTTTAGGGACCTGTAAAACATCATCCAGGTGTAAAAATCGGTTTTAAAAGTAAAATCATCTACCGTAAACTCGGCCGGAGAAAATGACGTTCATTTATAATAAACACTGATAGTAGATACAAAATATTGTAACACGTAATACCTGGACGGGTTTAAAATATTTTCCTTGAGACACAACAATAATAAATTAATTTAATTAATAGTAAAAGTGATAACTTGCTATTCTCTCAGAACGTAGTGATTACTTACTCTATGATTCTCTCGATCAATACTGAATACTGATCAATACAAACAATACGTTCCCTTTTACAACAACCAGTATTTTCTTTTAACTTTGACATTACTTTCTTTAATACTTCGCTGTGATTGGCGTGTCCTTCCGTTCTTTATCAAATTAACCAATCAGAATGATTGTATTACACGTAAGATCTAAGTTGCTCGTATGGTTGCTCACTCAGGAAATGCTCAGGAAACATATTTCTACTTGTCAAAGTATTGTCGTTCCGTTTAACGCTTTATTTCGTGTTGTACAATTTGTACTTTCAATTTGATGGCACGACAAAACCATTAATATCAAAGTAAAAAAAACATGTGTATCCTACGTATCTTAAGAATAAAAAATATGTTTACCTGCGTAAATGCGACTAAAATATGGTTAGCTCTTTGTCCAAAATTACTTAGTAATAGATATTGTCTAGTATTACTAAGCTATTTTACAATAATAGCTAGTTAGGTAGCCATGTACGCAAATAATCCCTTTGTCTCGTCAAATTATCAAGGAACCAAATAATTGTCTCATTATTTGGTACGTAGATCGAATGTAATTCAGCAGAAAATTATAGTAGATTGTTTCCATGTTTTTGAACACGTGCATTGTCATGGGTTTTGAACTTGGGTCTGTGAAGGAATAATTTGGGAGATAAAAATAATGAAAACGTGACCAAATTATTACAAAGTACCTACTGAGTCTTGACGACAACGTAGTATAATCCCAGGCGCGTAAGTTGAACAAAGATGGCTGACGTCTGCGCAGGTACAATAGTAGTGAGAAGTGCTACCTTGCTGTTGCACGCAAAAAATAAAAATAAATGCAACTTAATCGATTGGTAATTTCGCGTTTTTTTTTGGAAACAAATAATTTATACAAACATTCAAAACGATTAGTTTTGTTTTTATTTTAAAAATATACAAAATAAAAACTAATCTGAGGTTTATTTAGTTTAGTTACAATTAAAACCACCTTAACTAATATAATTTACTTTTTTAAAGACATCGTAGACCATCCTTCTCTCATGTCTTCTTAAAGTTGGCTGCCGAGCCATGTTATTCTCAGAAAAACAAATTTGTGTGAGAACTTCCGTACGCGACAGTACTCTCGGGCGAAAGGGACGCGTGCGTGGGTGTAGGAGTAGGAAAAGAGCTTAATGCGCATGCGCGCCGGTGTTTGAGCCACATTCCCCGCGTCGCACCTCATACCGCACTTCAGTTGGGACCCGAAAATTAGTCACTGCGCATAGTTCAACTTATGCGCCTGGGACTCTACCTACAATAAAGTATGTTTATTATTATTTTGCTTTGACAGTCCCCGTGACTCGGTTGGTTGAGAAGCCGCCCATGAAACGTTAGGCTGTGGGTTCAAAACCCGCACTACCACGTATTTATAAGCGATCACAATATTTTGTTTCATTTTGGGTGTTGTGGCAAGCCTGTGTAAATTTTTAACCAGGTGTTTCTGGATTCGATTCCCAAGTCGGACAATCCATTTTTAGTGAGTTTCTTTTGACAAATCCTAAATCTAGTGCTCGAAACTGGATTTTGGGCCGGTATAAGGACAGGCACGACCTCTCGGCTATATAACATTTGGGACAGACAGGTAAATAACTCTTCGAAGAAAATTACCCGGAAGGCAGACCCTGGCACCGGCCTGGACAACGCCAGGTAGAAGAAGAAGAAGAGATACTTATATACATCTTCTGTGATAATATAAGCATGATTGTTTTTATAATTCACATCAAGGGATTTCACACATTCACTTGATGATGAGTGCAGTCCTGTTTAGATATGGTATACATACTGGTGGTAGGTCTCTCATATGTGAGAGGCTGCCTGGGTGGGTCACACACACAATGTCTATTACTCCCGCCAACCAGCAGTGTAAATGCACTGTTGTGTTTCGGATTGGAGGACATTGTAGCCAGAGTAACTATTGGACATATTGAGACTTTACATCTTATGTCTCAGGATGGTGAGCGCAGTGGAAAGCCAAGCATTGCTTTGTAATTCAAGGTGCTTGGTTTTGCTACTATTAATGAGCGGCCGTATCGCTTACCATCAGGCGAACGGCAAGATCGTCTTGCCATTCATAGCAATAAAAAAATGTTAATACTTCTTTGAGGCATAGACATGGCTCAGGAGAAGTATTCTTAATACTTCTCCTGAGCCATGTCTATAAGTTGTTTTCGAGGGTCATCACAAATCGTCTCGAACGCAGGTTTGATGACTTCCAGCCTCCCGAACAAGCCGGTTTCCGAAAAGGCTTTAGTACCATAGACCACATCCATACGCTTCGGCAAGTTATACAAAAAACCGAGGAATATAACTTGCCGCTTTGTTTAGCGTTTGTGGACTATGAGAAAGCCTTTGATTCGATCGAGACTTGGGCTGTGCTACAGTCTCTCCAGCGGTGCCATATCGACTATCGGTACATCGAAGTGTTGAAGTGTATATACAACAACGCCACCATGTCGGTCCGAGTACAAGATCAGAGTACGAAGGCTATTCCACTACAGAGAGGCTTGAGACTGGGAGATGTCATATCTCCGAAACTGTTCACTGCCGCGCTGGAAAATGTCTTCAAGCTCTTGCAGTGGAAAGGATTCGGCATCAACATCAACGGTGAGTATATCACTCACCTTCGGTTTGCCGACGATATTGTAGTCTTGGCAGAATCGCTGGAAGACCTTAGCACTATGCTCGAAGACCTCAATCGAGTCTCCCAACAGGTGGGTCTTAAAATGAACATGGACAAAACGAAGATCATGTCGAATGTCCATGTTGTGCCCACCCCCATCGGTGTTGGGGGCTCGACTCTTGAAGTTGTTGACGAATATGTCTATTTAGGACAAGTGGTTCGGTTAGGCAGGTCCAACTTCGAGAGAGAGGTCAATCGTCGAATTCAACTCGGTTGGGCAGCGTTCGGGAAACTACGCGACGTCTTCTCGTCCAAAATACCTCAGTGCCTTAAATCGAAAGTCTTCGATAGTTGTGTGATGACTTACGGCACCGAGACATGGCCTCTCACTATGGGCCTTATTAGGAAGATCAAAGTCACTCAACGAGCTATGGAGAGGGCTATGCTCGGGGTTTCCCTACGAGATCGAATCAGAAATGAGGAGATCCGTAGGAGAACTAAAATAACCGACATAGCCCACCGGATTAGCAAGTTGAACTGGCAATGGGCAGGGCACATAGCGCGGAGATCTGATGACCGATGGGGTCGGAAAGTGCTCGAATGGAGGCCGCGTATCGGAAAGCGCAGCGTAGGACGTCCACCCACAAGATGGTCCGACGACCTGGTAAAGGTCGCGGGACGTCGCTGGATGCAGGCTGCCTCCAACAGGTCTCTGTGGAAATCATTGGGGGAGGCCTATGTTCAGCAGTGGACTTCCTTTGGCTGATGGATGGATGGATGACTTCTTTGAGGAGAATTACCCGGAAGGCGAACCCGGTGGGGTGGGGGGGGGGGTATCTACAAAAACGATACGAACTTCGAATGTTCGGACACCGTACATAAAACTTCAGTAATGTGGCTAAACACACCCCACAAAATGTTGGATTCCACTATCGTACGTCGCAACCATAGACTAAGTTCGGAGAAAACGATATGTATAATAGAGAATTATTAATAGTAGGTATTGATTTTTAGAAGTGGAAATCTTATATCTTACTCGTCGAACATCCGAACATTCAAATTTCGTATCGTTTTTATAGAGTAACCCTCCTGTCTACCACTTCTTGGAAAAAGACCGGAGTTTATATATGCATGTATAATGAAAATGATAGCTCTATAATTGAACAAGAAGGCGATAACTCATGAATTTAACCTTCATTAATGTTGGTCAACCACGCGAAGGTATGAGAAAAAACTTGCATTTACAGCGATGACAAACAAGATGCAAAATAGCGGGAAAAAACTATAATTACTCGCGAATTGATATAACCACGATAATTATGCCATTTTGTGCATATCGTGGATGTGCAATCGAATAATTTATAACTGGATGCGCCAATTATATACATAATTGCGAAACTCGAATCACGCCATGAAATTCACATCAGCGTGTTTATCGTGTGTCGATAGATGGCGCTAGTTGCATGTAAGTGTATTTTTTTTAATTTGGGCTATCAGTTTTGTAAAAAATGTACTATAGTAGTTAATATTATTAATTCATAATATTAACTTTTAAACTCATAACAATCATTATATAAATAATATTAAATATTTTTTCTGGCCACAATTTCCATTTTTTAGACTTCTCTTCTTTTTATGAGAATTTCAGACGAAAAGTTGAATATAATTCCCCGTCTATTTTGGGTAGACTGTGAATTTACAATCTTTAGGTGTTGCATAGGTTGAATATTTTACTTCATTTCGATTTTACTTTTTTAAAGACTTTATTTGTTATTATAATATGTAAAAAGAGCCGGAGCTGAGCAGATATCTCTAACAAAAACAGATCATGTGCATCAGGCATGCAGAATACCATTGGAGCGAGAAAAGATAATGTGACTCCTTAGGAGTGACAAGAACGCAAACAGAAATAGTACTATTTTCATACTAATAATTTTTTCGTGGTGTTCCGCGGAAAATAAGTAAAATGAGAGGGAAGACGGAATGACACAGGATGAAACAGATATTGCATTTTTTTAAGAATAATTTATTTTGAAAACATAGATACATTAAAGATCACAAATAAATATTATTGCCCGATGATTTGTCATAAAGGCGTAAAAATTATATTTCAACTTTTTTCTATTACTACACTTCAAAATTACATTGTTATTATTATTATTATAGAAAGGTAAAAAGAAAACACTCATAATTATGGAACTGTACTGTATTATATGAACACATGTCAATTGCGTAACATTTTATATAACATCTTTTTAAATTTAGTCAAAGCCATAGTCTTTGCCGTCACATCGTGGGACGGAAAATGCAAGGCAAAACGTGAGTGTCCCGGTTCCACCTCTGCCTACCCCTTCTGGGGAAAAGGTATAAGTTTATGTATGTATGAATGTATTTTCTATTAAAACAACTCAATGTTTAATGTTCAGTTGTTTTATTTACATAATAGCTTATTATGATACTGCTAATACATTAACGTTCTATTGTTAGTATTATACGGCATATTTTATAGTTTCTAAGGACAATCGAGATGACCCCTTAATCTTTCATGTCTCTTAACGCTTTAAAAATACCTACAAACCTTTTTTTTTATGAAAAAAAAACATTCATACCATCTCGAACAATTAAGTTCGCAAATTCTTTTTTGTGCCGCACCGTCAACTTTGGATTTTTTTTCTGTCACACGTATTCCCTCCTTCCTACAATCCTGGGTCCTTTCGCCGTAGTGTTAAGAGGCATCTTAGCAGGCCGGCATAATTGTAACGAGTGGCATGGGAATGCCGTCTGATGCTATTCGATACTCTGCCTGGACGGCATTTGAGCCTAATACTAGGTGTAGTAATTATGCCGTGCTAGTTAAAAAAGTTTAAAGAAGATAATTGCTGTTAAAGATTTTTGCTTTGTTTATCTTTATCGTGTTTGTTGTCTATTACTTTAAGATGTTTTAATAGCAATGCACGAGCGAACCATTCGCCCGATGGTGAGCCATATGACCGCTCATTATACTCATCATTACAAAGCAATGCTTGTCATTCCTCTACGCTCGCCATGCTTAGACATAAACCGTTAGTTCTCAATATTATGTCCATTAGTTGCTCAGTGCTCTGTCTACAATGTCCTTTAACCGGAACATAACAGTGCATTCGCACTGCTGTTTGGCGTGAGAAATAGATTCTAAATATCTTGTTATGAGGATATAAGCTTTGCCCTATATTTCATTACTAAATCGATGCTGGAATAAAGGGATAAGTAGGAGGGCAAAGGACAAAGGTTATCAACATAGGCCAGAGGTTTAGCAAATTAAAAGGGTATTTGGAAGGCTAAAACGCGAAGAATTGATGGCCGATGGATCCTGAAGTTTTTCACTAGTTAATGTAGTTATGATACTTACCAGACATACATATAGTGCGTACCTAAGTCTAGATTATGTTCACGAAGTCCGTCATTTATTTAAAAACTAAGGAAATATTGTTTAGTGCATTGGGACTTGGGAGTATCAATAGGATGGCAGAGAAGGTAGCGCCATCTATTAGATTTTTACGTAACTATGTGAAAATAAAATGATAAAACAAATGGACTTTTCCTTATTGGCGATAAGAATTATTAGCTATTATTACTAAACTTTCAGTCGTAATTAGAGTTGCCAGGTTTAGTTTTGAAAATTCGGGACAGGATATTAAAATAAGCGGGATTTTTAGTTCTTTAGCGGGACAACTATTCAAGAGAGATCATTTTTTTTTCTGTTTTCACAAGTTGTTACTTTCCCTCTTTCTAGCAGCATATACTTATCACATCGAAAAACGTCCCGTTTCTGGAGGCTCTCAAAGACAATAGTCGTATTTGGCCATTATTATAATAATAGAAGCGCAGGTCAACCAGACCAACTACCATAATATGTGTCAAGGCTTCAATTAATACACCGCCATGGTTTTTTAGCATGTATACATACATCAATTCATGCCTTTTTTCCAGAAGGGATAGGCAGAGGTTTCTGAGCTTACTCCAAATATTTTAAAAATTTACATGCAACGATTTTGAATTTTCCTCTAACGTTTGCTATGGGTGTACATCGAGTTATTCCTTAAATTCTTAGACTATTAGTTTTTCGATTTACAAAAGCGATCTGTATTTCCAAGATGAAAATTAATATCTTCTGACACAACACTTTGCATATGAATTCTGACAAATTACGCTCGCTATAATGCTCGAAGAGAATTATATAAGTGAAGTTAAGATGTATTTTTCTTCTAAATGACATCTTCATGTACATGTCGTAGAGTATCGGTATGAAATTTGAAATTGTTACCAATGAGTTTTTAATGGAGCTAGCCAATATTCACTAAGACATAAGTTCACTAACAGTATTTCCTTGCACATGTGTCACCGTCTAAAATAAGAAAGTCCTTAGCTAGGAATTCGTGAACAAACCGTGAGAACTTATTCAAAGCCCTATGTGTTTTTGGAATCAGCCTATGGACAAAAACTTTAGAATCGAATTAGATATTAAGTAGGTAAATAATTGTAGGAAAACACGAAATAAAGTACGGATTATAAATAAAAGTGTGTAATATTTAGTTTTTTATTCGTTCTGAGAGGGGTGGTCAAAAAGCGGGACATTTGGCGTCCCGCCGTAGGTTCAATCGGGACGCGTCACCAAACCCCTGAAAAGCGGGCCACCTGGCAACACTAGTCGTAATACAAGCACGCGTTTTTAATATTTGCAAGCGACGACTTATTTCAGTAAAGCTCATAAGCATTGGTTTGTAATTCAAGGTGTTGTTTGGTTTTGCCACTGTTCATGGCCATCGTATCGCTTGCCATCAGGCGAATAGCTCGTGTCGCCATTCAGGCAATAAAAATCACTCCACTGGACATGTACTGGAGCGCCGCACCACTTTTCGCGCGCCATGTCCATATAATATTTATGTCAATGGCCAGTTTATTACAAACTTCAATGGTTGTATGTAAGTTTGTGAAATATCGGTATTTTTTGTTAAAAGTAACACTTCACTATTACTTCGAGGCAATCGCGAGTTCGCTTTAATAAAGCCTTTTTTAATAATAATACTACCATTACGTTTTATAAGTATAGAATTTGATTAAAATTATTGTGTTAGATTATTAAAGCCTAACAATTCTTTTTTTTGTTAAAGTTTGATAAAATAACCCGGAGATGATCCGACATCCAAAACAAAACTTGGTACAACAAAAACGTAATGTTGATTTACGTATATTGTAATACAATTGTAAGAAACAAAAATGCCATGCAGGCCGCTTCCATCAGGTCGATGTGGAGATCCTTGGGGGAGGGCTATGTTCAGCAGTGGAGTTCTTTTGGCTAAAAAGAGAGTGGGATGAAAATGAAAACATATCAGATGGATAACCCCAGGGCGGACGGTGAAATTGTGGGGCCCTGGGCTACTATCACTCAGAGACCCATTAATTATTATGTTACGAACATAGGCCAAAGGTTTACACTTTTTTGAAAATATTCCATAGCCTATTTTTATAAGGGGTAATGTAGGATTCCAATAGTGAAAGGATTTCTCAAATCGGTCCAGTATTTTCAGAGCCTATTCAACGCACATACATAATCAAATAGTTCCTCTTTATAATATTAGTATACACTATACAGAGTATATCAAGATTGCTACCGAAAACGATACCAAATTGTAGTTTTAATGATTACAAACACAATGTAAATAAAAATATGTCAAAGAAACGAGACACTTTTTTCGTGATTTTTTAAATTTCCACCGTTTTTTGCTTAAAGAATAATAATTACAACCCTTGCATACCATAGCGTCTTTAAAAATTATAGGGTGGTGGTTTATTTTAGGAAAACACTTTGTTTTTACCACTCGAATACGACAATAGGGAAAAACTCGCTTTTTTGGATAATTTTAATTTCTTGAAACTACCACCCAGCTTCATTTTGGGTAGCAGTCTTGATACTTGTAGATTTATCTAATTTTAATGACTAGTTTTACAAATCAGATATTTCTATTTGGCTACCTATCTCTAATTCTTACAACCACTTCCTATACAACTGACCCTCAGTCTAGGTCTAGACTAAGTAAAATGTCATGTCGGATGTTTATTTTCCTTGTTTATTTATTCTATTTATTTTGACTCGCCTTCAGCATATGTACAGAATCCCAGATGACACAAATAACGTTTACGAAGAACAATGGACGTCAAGAGAATATCAATATTTGTCGATAATTACAAATTCTAGGGGTGCACTTGCAAGTCTTGTTATTCAGAAATTTGAGATAATAGATAATAATAAATACACCCAACAGTCACACACATAGTCCTGACCCCACACTAAGATGAAATCTTGTGTCGGGTATCAGAAACTACGGGATACTTACCGGTCTCACAAACATCCAGACCCGAAAGAAATATTTGCGCACAAATATTTCTCTCGGTGCGGGGATCGAACTCGTGATATCTTGTTTCAAAGGCGGCGTTTAACCGACTGCGCCACGGAGGCTGACAAACTTTATTTCTCTTTTAACCTCGTAAAGACTTAAGATAGTTTAAGAGTAAGCCTGAATAGCAATAAGACGATCTTTACAATTCATAGACCATAGTATTTTAAATCTTTGATTGTAAATATATAATCAAAGATTTTAAATAACTGTTGAGGAATGGCCTTGAGGTAACGGATCTGAGGACTGCAGTGGGTGCTTCGTATCTCAGGAAAAATCTATGATTTTTTCATTGAGGTATTTATTATACTAGAGCGGACATCGGGTACCCAGTGAAACGAGAGCGAAGATAATGTTATTACGTAGGCGTGAAAGAGACGGAAATAGAAGGAGCGGTACGGTACCGTTCATTTTGTTACAAACATTTTATTTGCAGTGTCCCGGCTAGTATATTAACTCAATGGAATTTTTGAAATTATTTATATAGTTTTAGTGAAGTCCGAAGAACTCTAAGAGAAGGAAAACATTGTGAGAAGACCTGCACAGCAAAGAGATATTTTATGGTTCTGGAAAAATGACATTCACTTACCTTACCCCTCTCAATCAAGAGGCACGTGGCCTGCAGTAGGTATATATAATATAGACATATATTATTTTAAAATAAGGTGACATTTTCTAACATACCATTACAAATAAAAGAACAAACAAGAAATAATGACTTGAAGTTTTAGATCAATATGTTATAACAAATATTTGTTTTTATAAACGTAATTTGTACTTGTGAATAAGCGTGGCATCTTCAGTAAATTAAATACTTTGAGTAAACCTCCTTTGTACATATACATAAGCTCACGCCATTTCCACAGAGGGTAGGCAGGCTGCTATCAGCACATCAATGTTTTACCGTGTGTGTTCCGTCCCACGATGTGATAGGAGTCTATTGCCATATCGAGTACAAGTTTAAGACTCCGGTCTGATGAATAAATAGAAAAATCCAATATAATTTTACCCAACACGGGATTCGAACCAAAACTTCATTTTTATTAAATTCATTTTACTTTTCGACGTTTCAAATACTTTACAGCTTTCGTGATAAATCCGTATATATACATTTTATTTCAATATTATGGAAAGCTAGTTTTATCTCATAAATTATGGTCATTTAAAATATTTTTTGCCAGATTTACTTTCATACGATCTAATTATTTTAAAGTCATACTGTGCTGTGTCAGCCCCGATATGTCCCACTGCAGGGCTTGGGCCTCCTCTACAATCGAGAGTACGATTGACGCCCAAATTCTGAAACGCAACTTAAATATAAATGGCGCTTAACTACGTTAATCCCGATTAAATGTACTGGCTAAGTGGGCCGTGCGCTGTTAGGAGCAACTTATTATTTGAATGGCGTTCCAGTATTCGGACGTTAGAGTGGTTAAGCCATATAGGTATATAGTCCACCTGCCACCAAGCCGGCCTAGTACGGATAGGCTGACTTTACATACCATAGAAATAAAAAATCGCTATGGTATGCAGGTTTCCTCACGATGTTTTCCTTAATCGTTTTAGTGCGTGGTGATTGACTATCAATACACACATGACTCCGAAAAGTCAGAGAGCAGCTGTATTGTTCACCAACAGTCCACCACGCACGCAATTTAAAGTAGTGTAAGCTTTTAATATAATTACAGACTCTGGGCTTAGTCGGTTAACTTAAAACCCTGAGAGAAAAAAGACTGCGGGTTTGATTCACGCACAAAGACAATTATTTGTGTATCTGTATCTGTATCTGTATCAGCCCATATACGTCCCACTGCAGGGCACGGGCCTCCTCTACAATCGAGAGTACGATTGAGAGTGGTGTGGAATTATTTGTGTGACCTACATATATTAATTTTACAGACATAAAAACATACAAATTAAAGTCTCGTGTCGTGGATATCAGCACAAAAGTCTTTTTCCAACTAATTTTTGTAGGTCAAGCAAACATTTTTGTGTACGACAATGTGATTACAATTCGCCTGATGGTAAGCGTAGTATCATCATGAGATGTTCATCTCTCGATACAATGCGTGATTACATCCGGGTATACACAAACCCGACACGCGACAAACGTGGCTCATTATGACGGCTCCTTAACCACTGTGTCACGCCACTCAGCCGGATACGAAAAACCCTCCATTTAAAACATACATACATAAACTCACGCCTTTTTCCCAGAAGGGTTAGGCAGAGGCCAGGACACCCACATTTCGCCTTGTATGCTCCATCTCACGATGTGATAGGTGGCGAGCCTATTGCCGTATCGGGCACAAATTCCTGACTCTGGGCTGATAATGAATCGAAAAATCCAATGTCACTTTGTCAACCCGGGATTTGAACCCGAGACCTCAGCTTTGTAAGCGTACCATAGTACAACCACGTTACCAAGGCAGTCTATATTAAAAATATTTTCTAATATTTAAAATCCTGTTCAATTGTGAGTATCATTCATTTATTTACACTTTATTGCGCAAAAAGAAAACAAAACAAAGATAATTTATATGCATAAAAAGTACAGAAAAGCAATGTCTTACAGACAACTTTGGAATGTATTTAAGAATAGAATAAACAGAGGACAGTCCAAAGAGTAAAGGATAGAACTTACCTGGAAAGGAAACGTATTGCAAATACAAAAATTAATCTGCTGTAAAGAAGTTTAAGGTCCAATAGCAGTGACATTTAAATGGGGTCAAATTGAAGCTAAACTGAATTCGTTACAAAAGAAACCATCAAAAGTGGGTCACAAATTACTGAGAAATCGTTGAACAAACATAAAAACGAAACATCGAATAGAACCTCTTTTTTATTTATGTTAATTAATGATACATCAAGTGACCATATGTAGTACTGCCCTTTCTTTCTCCTATTTAAATATCCATCCCATGGTTGCCTGTAAGAAATTATCTAGTATAATAAGGCCGCCACTGTAATATTATTATTATTATGTGATTTCTTTGTTGTTTCCGTACAGTGCAAAAAAGGATTAAATAAATAAATAGTACTTTTATTTAAGGTCAGTTAAACTCCTTTTTAGAACCTTAAAATACAGCATAAACATTCATTATCGTCAAGTTATTTTCTTCCTAATCATCGGTGTCGGTTAAAAAAACCTGATGGATGTTACAACAATTCCCCACCAAGCATGGCCACAACATAAGCAAACACTTCAACTTGGCCCATTCATATCGTTTCCGAAGTCCGTCGACGACAGACGCCGGACAATTTTTACGCAATCGGTACTTTATGCAACTCTTACATAATTCGCCCAAATTTCGACCGCGGCAGCTTTCCAATTTTTAACTGACTTCATTAAGTGTGCTATTTTATGAATTCAACATAGTGTGTGTGTGTTTTGTGCTAAGGTAAGTTTGCGTAAAATATTTTTTTTTTTTTGTGAAAGTCCATTGCCCAATTTATGTTAGATAATTTTGCAATACGGATAACCCAGTTATTTTAATTACATGTGTGGTGGTCATCTCATTATGGACGTACGTAACGCTGGAATGTGTGGTGTATCGAATTTGGGTCGCAGTTCCTAGTTTATTTAGTGAATAAATTGTTCTGAATAATAAATATTGCAAGAGCAATAATTTATTCAATGCAAATGATAGATATTTACGTATAAAATCTCAAAATAATTTTATATTTGAATAAACTATTCAGAATAATAAAA
Organism: Hyles vespertilio; assembly: GCA_009982885.2. Lineage (NCBI taxonomy): Eukaryota > Metazoa > Arthropoda > Insecta > Lepidoptera > Sphingidae > Hyles > Hyles vespertilio. Next base: position 3,309,865 of record CM042832.1, read on the forward strand.
AATGCGATGAGAATAATATATAATATAAAAAATAGAATTAAAAATAGATTCTTATTCACAGTCAAAATATTTTGTAAGAGATTGTGAAACAATTAATTATATAAATACAAATAAGTTATTTACTAACAATATTATGTCTCAAGTCTTGCGCCAAAAAAATAATCCTACACTAATTTAGTGGGAATATAATTTACTAAGAAATAATACAGTTAATTTAATTTCACAAATGAGTAATACTTTGAATAATGGTTGATGGATTACATTTATTGTATTATTTATCTCAATAATCTAATAAAATACCAACCAAAAATCATTTTCATAAATATTCATAACTACAAAAAATATAATAAAGTTCGTAATAATTTATTTTACTTAAATGTGTAAAGTAGTTTTATTATTTACAAAAATATCCATATTTCACATAACAATTAATAATTTACATTATAAATAACATTTTATTTATAAAAAATGTAGGTACAACTTTGTAATTATTTTAATTAATGTAAGATTAAAATCGCGGGAACTTAGTTTGCCAACATAATGAATGTTTTGTAAGTGTCGTATTTCTAAGTTATACTCGTTGCGGTTTTAATTAGCTTAGTACTAGAATGGGTTATAAAACTTAAGGTAACAAGTTCGATATCCATGTCGAACAATTTACATATATTGCTTATTTTTACATTAGCATTTTTAAATACATTTAAATATTAACAATCTTCCGCCCGAATACTGGAACGTCTTAACAGCGCACGGCCCACTTAGCCAGTACATTTAATCGGGATTAACGTAGTTAAGCGCCATTTATATTTAAGTTGCGTTCCAGTATTTGGGCGTTCGTGGCTTAGTTGGTTGAGAGCCGGCTTTGAAGTAAGAAGTTTCAGGTTCAATCCTCGATGCTTGAATGACTGACATATTTTCACGAGTGTAGGGGACTATAATTATAAAAACGACAGGAACTTCGAATGTTCGGACGCCCTGCGTAAACTTTACTAATATGCCTAGATATTCCACAAAATGTTGGATTCTTGTATCGTACGTCGCAACCATAGACTAAGTTCCGAGAAAATGATAAGCATAATACAGAATAGTATTGATTTTTAGAAGTGGACATCTTATATCTTATTCCAGACGTCGATCATCCGAACATTGGAAGTTCGTTTAGTTTTATGGAGGAACCCCCCAGGATGTGGGCAAAACCAAAATGTTTCTCGTAGTTTTTGATACTACAATCTTAGTGTGTGGTCAGGACCATGTATGCGACTATTTTATTTATCTTTTGCGGGTCACAAGAAATTTTGATTAATTGCGGAGTGGAACCTGTGCCATCTCATTTCGTATCTGGCTTATCGCCAATTGCGTCAGGGAGGCTGCCAAAAATATTTTATTTGAAGGTATTCAGGGTATAACAAGACTGCTACCGAAAATGAAGTCGGGTGGTAGTTTAGTGACTTCAGAAATAATGCAACTAAAAATTTGTGAAAAATCGACGATTTTATTATTACTTTTTTTTTACCGTCGTATTTGGGTGGTAAATACATAGTTATTTCTGAAATATTAGTGTACACCTCATATACATAGGGTTGATATTGTTATTTTAGGAAAAAAAAGGATTTTACCACCCAAACACGATGATATTTAAAAAATGACAAAAATTCTTGCGTTTCTTTTGGATATTTTTAGTTGCATTGTGTTTGTAGTCACTAAAACTACCACCCGGCTTCGTTTTCGGTAGCAGTCTTGATATACCTTGTATAGGGTTAATGCTCCACTTTATAGTATATAAAAGATAGGTAAAGTCTTGGTACAGTAAATAATATTGGGTAATTTGTGATAAGTTGTAGCTATTATCGCATCGCGGCCAATAATAAGTTATCCTTATCAATGTCAAATGTTCGAACCCGAAAATTTTTAACGCAACTATTTTGATTATTTTTTTTTCTAATAAGTATTTGTCGGTAACTGCCTCTGTGGCGTAGTTGTACTACGGTACGGTTACAAAGCTGAGGTTTCACGTTCGAATAGCGGGTCGGGCAAATTGATATTAGATTTTTCTATTAATTATTAGCCCGGCAGTATCAGGAATTTGTGTCCGATACGGCGATAAGCTCACTCCCTACCAAATTCACATGGTCATACATGGCGAAATGTCTAACCCTTTTGGGAAAATAATACCTAGTTTAAAAAAACTAAAAAACACGTTTTATATAGGAAACCCAACTAAAAAATAGAAAATAAATTTTAATAATACTGAATTAAGGATAGTGTAAAAAATTAATAAGAAAAAAATATTTTTTATTGTAAAAAGCGTGGGGTGCATGTTTTCAATAGATATAATTATTTTATCGACAGATATAAGTAGAAGGATTATCATTTTGATAATATCTTAAAAAGCACCCAGGCTTTTTTTACAATAAAAAATATTTTTTTCTTATAAATTTTTTACACTATCCTTAATTCAGTAGTATTAAAACTTATTTTCAATTTTTTAGTTGGGTTTTCTATATAAAGCGAGTTTTTTTAGTTTTTTAAACTATTATTTATTTTCTACTTTCTAGTTTGGTTTCTTGTATTGTCATCGGTCTTTGACCGGTGTGCAAAATTTGAATGAAATCTGTCCGTTTAAAGTGGGTCAAAATCGCGTCTTAAGGAGTCGGTTACAAACATACAAACAAACATACAAGTGAAGCTAATATAAAGCGTGTAAAAAGGCGTGCGTTCATATCTTTGTATTTTTTCGTATTAGATATTAATACCTATGTTTTTCTCGTAATTATGTTGATTTGCTTCTGTTTGTTATTCTGTGAAAGATATGTATACATGTGATTGGCACATATGTCGGATTCAAACATTGATATAGTAACTTTCATATAATTTAATGACAAGTAGCGCTGTTGTTGTTGTTTACCTGTTAAATAAATAAATATTTACGCGCATGCTATAATGTTACACATTGAAATAAAACACCGCCTCTTGACGACGAAAGTAGTTCAAAATTCGTAAATTTTGTTATTTTCAACAAACAACAAATACAAACAATCAATTATTTCCTCATTTTGTTATCAGTTTAGATATAAGTAATCGACGCAATACCTCAATACCTCAGTGCCTTAAATCGAAAGTCTTCGATAGTTGTGTGTTGCCAGTGATGACTTACGGCACCGAGACGTGGCCTCTCACTATGGGCCTTATTAGGAAGCTCAAAGTCACTCAACGAGCTATGGAGAGGGCTATGCTCGGGGTTTCCCTACGAGATCGAATCAGAAATGAGGAGATCCATAGGAGAACTAAAATAACCGACATAGCCCACCGGATTAGCAAGTTGAAGTGGCAATGGGCAGGGCACATAGCGCGGAGATCTGATGACCGATGGGGTCGGAAAGTGCTCGAATGGAGGCCGCGTAGCGGAAAGCGCAACGTAGGACGTCCACCCACACGATGGTCCGACGACCTGGTAAAGGTCGCGGGACGTCGCTGGATGCAGGCTGCCTCCAACAGGTCTCTGTGGAAATCATTGGGGGAGGCCTATGTTCAGCAGTGGACTTCCTTTGGCTGATGGATGGATGGATGGATGGATGAATCGACGCAATACTATCAAGTACAGGAAAAACAAGTTTTACAAAAAAATAGCTTTCGTGTCCTCTCCGCCCCATTGACCACGAAAGCTGTCAAGTAATCGAAACGTCGCGTCGCGTCGGGAAAATAAAAACGTTTTTTTTTTTTCAATTAATTGCGAGACGAGCCTGCCATTCGGCCGATGGTAAGTGATGCGACGGCTCATGGACACCAGCAAAACCAAAAAAACGCCTTGAATTATAAAGCAATGCTTGGGATTCCACCGCGCTCGCCATCCTGAGACGTAAGATATTTCCAATCGTTACTCTGGCTACAATGTCCTTCAAACCGAAACACAATAATGCATTTACACTACTGTTTGGTGAGAGAAATAGACAATGATTTTTATGGCCTAACCCATCTCAATCGAACTTTCGGTGGTGTAGTCCCGTATTTAATATAGGGGTTATGGGGTTTACTGGTGGTAGGTCTCTTATATGTGAGAGGCCATCTGGGTAGGTACCACCGCAATGTCTATTTCTCCCGTGAAACAACATTGCGTAAATGTACTGTTGTGTTTCGGATTGAAGGACATTGTAGCCAGAGTAACTACTGGACATATTGAGACTTAACATCTTATGTCTCAGGATGGCGAGCGCAGTGGAATGTTGCTACTGTTCATGAGCGGTCGTATCGCTTACCATCAGGCGAACGGCTTGCTCGTTTCGCCATTCAGTGCAATAAAAAAAAAAATACAGTACCTGTTAGCGAAATTTTCTTTCACGTGAGAGAATTGAGAGAATGAAATGAAGTCGTTTAGTATTCTCGGCGTACAATATTACAGAACACTTGCACACCATAATGTTTAATGATTCACTGGCCTTTCGCTAAATATGGCGCCATGCGACATGAAATATACCTTTTTATACTGAAGTGTGTTGTGGCCTGTTGGTATCGGACCGGGAGGGGGGGGGGGGGGTACTCTATAATCGAACAGCAGATGCGTTGCCAGCCTTTAAGGTGGGAATACGCTCTATTATATGCAGCCTATTTCACTCCGGCGCGGCGGCCGGCAAAATAATGTCAAAGTTATATTTAGATAGCACTTACCATGAGCATTGTATTAACTTTGTCGTGCCAAATAAATTGCTAAATTGGTTATAATGTTTCTACCTGAGAGTCAGTATTGAGGTTACAATGAGTAATGTGAAACGCAATCAAATTCTTTAGCGTAGTGTTTTGATGAAATAACAGAATTCAGCGAGAAATATGAGGTGAATTACGTATAATTGTAGATTATAATAACAAGATATAACTAATCTTATATATAAAAATGAATCGCAAAATGTGTTGGTAACCGCATAATTCAACAACGCCTGGACCAATTGGCTGATTTTGGTCTTGAAATATTCGTGGAAGTCCTGGGAAGGTTTTAGGGGTGAGAAAAATAGGAAAATTTCTGAGGAAGATACTAAAAACCTTTTTTTTGGGTATCGTTCAAGCGTGATGCGTCCAGCCAGTATAGGATGATCTTTGTTTATTTGACGGGAGACGTAAAAGACGGTCCAGCTTCAACTCATATTATATTCACGCACACATAAGCGACCAAAGCTGTGTGCGTAGAGCTGCCGCGTCGGCTCGCTATACAATCGGCTCAAACAACTTTGATCCGTGCGCTTCAAATATTCAATTGAAATGTAACTGTAATATAATATCATAAAAATATTTTATTTGCATTATAAGTAGACAAATATTACTGTGCAAGCAAAGAATAATTACTAATCATATTTTCGTTATTATTAAATTGTTAAGTTGCATTCAAATCAGTGTTCAATCAGTATACACTACGGACGTTTTATTAATCATTTCGTGTTCGAAAACATAAATAGTGTTAGGGGCCTTACAACACCTTACAATTACGAAATATATTTAATTTTATATTACAATACATAACATAATTTAGCCTCGGAATTACATCCCATTATATTACCTGAAACATAATTTATACTCACTACAAAATCATTGTAGGTAATAAAAATAATTAAATATTTTACTACCAAAGTACTAAGATGTGGTAATCGCATTCCGCGCGTGGCTATTTTTACTACGCGCGGCATAATCGACTGCAACCAGGCCGGAGCGACGAGCGATACGTCCTCCCTCTAGAAGGCCTTGCGGCGGTCTGATTTGATCCACGGCGGACAGCGTGTTTTATAGTGGTTTTTAAAATATTTGTAGAAAACATGAAAACTAATTTTGTTGAAATATAAAAATGGTAATTTATTGATAAGAAGTTCTTCTATTGTAATATGCAATTGCTATAAAAAATTATGTACGATAAGTTGGTGAAAAAAATATATTCTTGACGAGAGTTTCTGAATAATTTCGCATTGTTTAAATTTTTATTTTTCAGGAACTAAACACAAAAAGATTATTTTTCTCAGCAAAATCCCTCCATAAGGGTCTTATTAGTCTAATAATATTTATATTTTCATCTTATATTTAGCGGTTTCGGATATCTTAAGCTTCTAAATTGCCATTTCAAGCCTAAATAACGAAACTTGTGTTCAGTAATCCTTATAGTACTCACAAATTATCCATCAATCTATAATGTTTTCCACCAAAATCCTTAGATGACAACCTTTTCTAAAATTAGTACTAATTATTTTACCTTGAAATTGTTTATTGGTGGCTATTAACTCATTTGAAAAGTCCTGTTTTTAAGCCAAAAAGCGCGTGCAGGGTATAAACGCTCTTAAATGTAAATTAAAACGATGTCTATACAACATGTAACAGATTTAAATGTAAAAGCGGAAAGTAGTACGTTCAGAATCAGCTACTGAATCGATATCAACATTTTTTTTGGTAGGTATTTTTTTTCAAAATAATTAGTTAAGACCATTGACTTATATTCTACCGATAGACGAGGCGCGTCATAGAAACTATTTGTCCCGTATTTGTCAAAAGCTCAGTAGCGACATCTAGTAGGTTTACTTATATATTACAAATTATGATCAAAGATTATTAGACAGACAAGACAGTTCATGTCAATAATAGCTTTGCCTAAGATACTGCCTAAGTATAAATACCGTCATAGCAATAATATATTTGTAATGAATTTTTTTTATTTACGTGAATAATTCATGGAAATGATGTAAATGAAATTAAATACTCTTACAAGTGTACAATTCTGTCAAGCAGTCAATCAGTGTACAATCAGTCTGACATTTATTATAATAACATTTATGAATTTTTAACAAGCTGATAAACTTTTTTCGAGACTAATAGACAAAAGGAATAGTACACCAGAAGTTTACAAAAATGACTACCGCATTTGGAATATCTGAAATCTTCGTGTCGAAAATGAATTGAACAAATATAAGTATGTTCTCATGGTAGCCACTTATATCCATTCCAATAAAGATCTCCTTTTTTCGTAACCGACGCGAAAGAATATAAAACAATTTTAAATGATATTAGTCTTCAATAACAATGGGTTCGAATAGTCCATTAAGTAATTCATATTAAGAAATGGGGTCTAAATACTATCCACTGTTTCAAAACATACATACAACACACATATTTTGAGTTATTAATTAACAACATATGATTAAAATAAAATACTGAAATCAATTTGCAACTACATTCTTCCAACATATTTGTATTTGTAATGTATTCGAATAGTTTATGCCTATTAGGTCCTCTGATATGAATGTCCCTTGAATAATCTATATTTTATATAGTCCGTCTCTCTCACTCGACGGGCAATGTTTATGCGCGGAAATGAGATATACGATTAAGGAGCTCACCTTGTATTTTAACGAGCTCTAAAATATATTAAATCCATTAATAAATAAAAGATCTGTATTATCGGCATTATTATGCAATATTATATCACTTACGTTGTATTCTTTAATTATATTGTAACTTCAGAAAATTTCGCTGTCGGTTTGACGGGGAAAAGTCAAAATAAATTACTTATAAATATAAACAAAGAGGCGTACTATTGCGCGGCCGCCACGCGGCAGACTGATTCGTGTGCGGTGCATGCACCGCACTTGTGTGGGACACGTTTGTTACAAAGAATGTCTTATCTAGTGTAACATTGATATCGATGGTTAAGACCAAGTAAATAACAGACACTCTTTCATTTAGTACTCCGAACAAACGAAATTGACACGTAACTCCAGGACATAAGATCTTGTTTAAATGAATCACTAAACGAATACTCTAATAAACTAAATAATGAACAAAAATGAACTTTATTTCGATGGTCATAAAGTTTATTTAAGCAATCTATCATTAATCAAACGCACACAACGATAGGCCTCAATAAACGTAATAAGCTACCAAAATAAATAACTATCATATTCTCTTTTCCGCACATTTAACTACAACTAGATAGAGCAGGATGCAGCTATTGTTTAATGCAATTTGATCCATCCGACATACGATGGCGCGCGCGGCGCGGCGGTACATCAAAAGGTTTGGCAAGTGGGTATAGGGATGCGCCGCGAAAAAAATTACTCCCGGTATTCGCAAGACCGGGCGATCCAAATCCCGCGCAATACATGCACTTAAATGAAACAAATTAAATTGTAACAAAATCACTATAAAAAGAAACAACAAGTAGGTATTTCTATGAAAATAATTTCGTGGAACGTAAAAATGGTGATTAAATTCGGTTTGTAACTTTGCTACAATGTATGCGGAGTCCCGGTGTGTCGGATATCCCGTTATTGCAATCCCTAAATGGGCACTGACTATTGTGAAAAAAATCTAGTCGTGCACCGCAGTTATCTGTGTATACTTGTGTTTAAGTGTTAAGTAGATATTTCGATAAATTTCGCGCGCGATGTCTTTTCGGTATTCGAATATTGAATACACTGAAATGGTGAGAACTTTGGCACTGTGTGGTGATAATGTATAATTGGCGTGCAGGACATTTAACAACAGGCACGGCACCAGTGTAGTGCCCGAGAGTATCTCGATGCTGAGTTCGGAGCGCTGGATAGGTCGCGGCGGACCTGTGCAATGGCCTACTAGGTCACCTGACTTGACGCCTCTTGACTTTTTTTCTGGGGACGTAATAAATCTCTATCGGTATACTTCAGTGAAAGTACTAATGTGGAGGAACTAAAAAGTAGAATATTGGCAGCCTTCCTAAAAGTGAAGAGTGACACTGAAGTTTTACCTAAATTACGTGAACAATTACGCAAATGTGCATCAAAGTGTATCAAGGTGGTGGACATTTCGAACATATTTGAAAAAGAAATCGCCGTATGAGTGCCATGTAACACGTAAGTTAATTTTGTTGTGTTTTTTTGTGTTGTGATTCCCAATCTAGTCTTCGTTGTTAGATATTGCGTTATCTTATTATCCTATTCATTAGTAATGCAAAATAAATGACGCCCGTATCCTGCCCGCCTGTAGGAACTAAGTTTAGCGGAAGTGAACTTAATAATATTTTATAGCCGATTCATGCAAAATATTGTCTTATGTTGGGTTCGTACGCATTATATCTAATAAGTAAAATATTTAGATTTTATAGTTAAAATTACTAATAATTGTTTACCAAACCACCCAGTAATCAGTTACGTACGTCATTTGTATTTCGTTTATTGTCAGCTGTTTCTGCCGGCGCGGCGCAGCGTTCGACGTTAGGTACTCGTGTGAATGGCTCTTGTGTACATGTGTGCGTGTCCGAGAGCGTGTGTAAGTAGTACACTCTTATTTGTAACTCGTAAGGTGACCATCTTAATTGCCTACATTTGGTATAACTAATTTCATAAATAAAAGATTTGTAATTATGGTAGTACGATTTCAAAGCATAAACTCTGATTGCAATAATATTTTAAAGTTGGGGTGTCTGAGGTTGTGAATTAATCCTGTTACACGTTGTATATACCAAAATCGCCCATTGTTTTTTGAGATTATTGCAACAGTTTTAAACAAGGTATACTCTATCGAAGCGTTTTGCCGGAGTACACCAAAATACATCTAATTATAATTTTTCGTTTTCATAAACGACATTGTTTTTTGAATTGATACTTTTAGATGCGCTGGGGGACATATTTAAATTTCGCATTAGTATTGTTTTCAGACTCAAGAATAAAAAAATATTGGTACGTTGATGCCGTATCTAGACATTATAATGAAACGATATGCAGTTTTATATTTTTAAATATTTGTTCTATTACTTACGTCACCTGGTAAGGCAGTATGAAGGTTTTATTAATTTGTATATGGTAACGTACTAGACGCGACTGCCAACAAGTTAACGATGGTCACGGGTTCAAATCCCAGGGCACACCTCTGACTTTTCGGATTAATTTCTACGTGAAATAAAATCCGCCAAGCCGCACTAAGCCAGCAGGGTGGACTATAACATCTTCTTCTATAATATAAAAATGAATCGCAAAATGTGTCGGTAAGCGCATAACTCAACAACGCCTGGACTAATTTGGCCAATTCTTTTTTAAATGGTTATTATTACTTTATTACTAACAAAAAGTAATGGCGTGCAATATTATTAGGAAAAACAGCATTTTGGTGCTGAAATAAGGGACGGAATATTGGATGGACAATAAAAAACGCTAAAGTTTTAATGTCAAAATTTCATAAGGCTATCTTTATATGTACATATATATGGAGAGACGGGATATAATAGAGTGGAAGGTACGGGAGAGGGCTGGGATAGCTACCAGATTTGATAGGACGAAATGTAAATGCACGTTATAAGACGGGATGGATAACAAAAGAGTAAGGACGGATCGGGAAGAGACTGAACAGACGGATGAGACGGGATTGAGCCAGACAGTAGGATAGCTATGTCAAGTTTAGGTATACAAGAGATTAATACGAAAAATAACATGTATTTGGTGTGGAGTGGAATCAAAAAATATATGCACCCAGGCGAAGCTGGGTCGGGCCGCTAGTCTATAATATAAAAATGAATCGCAAAATGTGTTGGTAACCGCATAATTCAACAACGCCTGGACCAATTTGGCTGATTTTGGTCTTGAAATATTCGTGGAAGTCCTGGGAAGGTTTTAGGGGTGAGAAAAAATAGGAAAATTTCTGAGGAAGATACTAAAAACCTTTTTTTTGGGTATCGTTCAAGCGTGATGCGTCCAGCCAGTATAGGATGATCTTTGTTTATTTGACGGGAGACGTAAAAGATGGTCCAGCTTCAACTACCACCCAACGTAAAATGATCTATCTTTCCATTGTCTTTCATTGACGGCTGACGAAATAGAGCAAAATTCAAAAAATGTGTACATCGTGTATATAATATTATCTAGATACGGCGTCATCATAATTTTGTTAAATGTAAATTAAAACGATGTCCACATCTACCAAAATCGCCCATTGTTTTTTGAGATTATTGCAACAGTTTTAAACAAAGTATACTCTATCGAAGCGTTTTGCCGGAGTATACCAAAATATATCTAATTATAATTTTTCGTTTTCATAAACGACATTGTTTTTTGAATTTATACTTTTAGATGCGCTGGGGGACATATTTAATTTCGCATTAGTATTGTTTTCAGACTCAAGAATAAAAAAAATATTGGTACGTTGATGCCGTATCTAGACATTATAATGAAACGATATGCAGTTTTATATTTTAAATATTTGTTCTATTACTTACGTCACCTGGTAAGGCAGTATGAAGGTTTTATTAATTTGTATATGGTAACGTACTAGACGCGACTGCCAACAAGTTAACGATGGTCACGGGTTCAAATCCCAGGGCACACCTCTGACTTTTCGGATTAATTTCTACGTGAAATAAAATCCGCCAACTCGCACTAAGCAAGCAGGGTGGACTATAATATCTTCTTCTATTATATAAAAATGAATCGCAAAATGTGTTGGTAAGCGCATAACTCAACAACGCCTGGACCAATTTGGCCAATTCTTTTTTTAAATTGTTATTATTACTTTATTACTAACAAAAAGTAATGGCGTGCAATATTATTAGGAAAAACAGCATTTTGGTGCTGAAATAAGGGACGGAATATTGGATGGACAATAAAAAACGCTAAAGTTTTTAATGTCAACATTTCATAAGGCAATCTTTATATGTACATGTATATGGAGAGACGGGATATAATAGAGTGGAAGGTACGGGAGAGGGCTGGGATAGCTGACAGATTTGATAGGACGAAATGTAAATGCACGTTATAAGACGGGATGGATAATAAAAGAGAAAGGACGGGACGGATCGGGAAGAGACTGAACAGACGGATGAGACGGGATTGAGCCAGACAGTAGGATAGCTATGTCAAGTTTAGGTATACAAGAGATTAATACGAAAAATAACATGTATTTGGTGTGGAGTGGAATCAAAAAATATATGCACCCAGGCGAAGCTGGGTCGGGCCGCTAGTTTAATATAATTGTATGTGTCAGATAAGCGGTTTTTTATGGATAAGGAGAAAACATCCTAAACTATGCGTATAATAGATATTTTTCAATTTTATTTGTAATTACCATTGACTTATATTCTACCGATAGACGCGACGCGTCATAGAAACTATTTGTCCCATATTTCTCAAAGCTCAGTAGCGACATCTAGTACGTTTACTTGAATATTACAAATTATTATCAAAGATTATTAGACAGAAGAGACAGTTCAAATCAATTATAGATTTTCCTAATATACTGCCTATATCCTAATATTATGCCTAAGTATGAATGCTGTCATAGCGATTATATATTTTGTAATAATTTTTATTTACGTGAATAATTCATGAAAATTATCTAAATTAAACTATAAAGTGTACAAGTTCATCACAGTTTTACAATACGATAATGAAACAACAGACAAATATTAGAAAGACCTCCCACTTTCGTAACAACGCGTAAGAATCTAAAACAATTTTAAGTGATATTAGTCTTTAAAAACATTCAATGGGATCCAAATTCCAACGTAGTCCATTAGGTAATTCATATAAAGAAATAGGCTCTAAAAACTGTCCACTGTTTCAGAACATACATACAACACACATATTTTGTCTTATTAATTAACAACATAAAATTAAAATGAAATACTGAAATCAATTTTTAAACTACGTTTTTCCTGCATATCTGTATTTGTAATGTATTCGAATAGTTTATGCCTATTTGGTCAGCTGATATGAATGTCCCATGAATAATCTATATCTAATATAGTTCGTCTCTCTCACTCGACGAGCAATTTTTGTGCGCGGGAATGAGACATACGATTCAGAAGCTCATCTTGTATTTCTAATGAGCTATAAAAATATTTAATCCAATAATAACTAAAATATCTGTATTATCGGCATTATAGTGCAATATTTTATCACTTAACTTGTATGCTTTAATTATATTGTAACTTTAGAAAATTTCGCTGTCGGTTTGACGGGGAAAAGTCAAAATAAATTACTTATAAATATAAGCAAAGAGGCGTACTGTTGCGCGGCCGTCACGCGGCAGACTGATTCGTGTGCGGTGCATGCACCGCACTTGGGTGGGACACGATTGTTACAAAGAACGTCTTATCTAGTGTAACATTGATATCGATGGTAATTACAAATATCGCCACACGCCAACTTATGGGAGATGACTTTTTTTATAGCAATGAATGGCAAGACGAGCAAGTCGGTCGTCTGCTCAGAGTCGTCTGATAGTTAGCGATACGACAGCTCAAAGACAGTAGCAAAATCAAATAACACCTTGAATTACAAAGCAAAGCATGGTATTCCACTGCGCTCGCCATCCTGAGACATAAGATGTTGAGTGTCAATATGTCCAGCAGTTACTCTGGCCACAATGTCCTTCAACCGAAACACAATAGTGCATTTCTACTGCTGTTACGCGAGAGAAATAGTCATTGCGGTGGTACTTACCCAGATCACCGCTTACATATGACAGACCACCACTAAAATTTCCTTGTGTCTGAAGTCACTAAAACTACCACCCGGCTTCGTTTTGGGTAGCAGTCTTGATATACCTTACCTTTTAGAGTTATCTAATTTTTACTCGCTTTATATAAGCTTCACTTGTGTGTTTGTATGTTTGTAACTGACTCCTTTGGGCGCGATTAAACCCACTTTAAACGGTTAGATTTCTTTCAAGCTTTTTCATTTGTCGAGGAGTGATGACAATACAATAATTTAAAAAGTATATGACATTACCTTACCACTAGTAAAACATTTACATGCATACATACATAAACTCACGCCTTTTTCCCAGAAGGGGTAAGCAGAGGTGCCAGGACACCCACATTTCGCCTTGTATGTTCCGTCCCACGATGTGATAGGTGGCGAGCCTATCGCCATATCGGGCACAAATTCATGACTCTGGGCTGATAATGAATTGAAAAATACAATATCACTTTGCCCAACCCGGGATTCGAACCCGAGATCTCAGCTTTGTAACCGGACTCTAGTACAACTATGCCACCGAGGCAGTTGGCAGTAAAATATTTAGGTATTAGTTATTATACGCAGCATTTGTAATTTTTCATTGTAATTTTGCATTATTCTGTGTCAGTGGGTTACAGACAGTGTACCATTTCACTGACCTTGCATGGTTTGGACGCGTCCGGAATAATTTTGATGTTATGCCGCAGTTGTGTTTTGAAATATTATTGTTATTTACAAATGCAATGACCTTGTATGACCTAATTAATTAACGTGATGTGATTAATATGAACGGCGAAAGAAATTATCGTGAGGAAAATTGCATACTAAAGAGATTTCAATAAAATTTTCTATGGTATGTGAAGTCCAAAAACTTGTTTCAGGCCAGTGTGGCGTATGGCCTAACCCGTCTCAATAGAACTTTTAATTGTAAAGAAAGAGTCCTGTGATTAGTAGAAAGCAGTTAATAGCTGACTATTAATGAATATTTTGTTATGGGAGAATAAAAGCCCAATTTTGTACATCCTTCAGCGCAATTATATTTAAGGAAACAATATCAATGAAGTATATTATACTCGTATAACTATACTTGATTTGCAATTATTTAAAGTTGCTTTCTTGAGATATAAGCGAAAGGATTCACTACATATTTATAAGTTGTCTTGCATTTTTGCGTCATTACTTCATAAGACGTACAGAATTTGATGTTGCAACAATTGAAAATATTTTGTATATTTTCCCCAAGATGTCTTCTTGCAAGTTTTTTTATATATTTTTGCATTTTGCCTTGTAAAATATCCAGAATTGGTTACTTAAATTCGCAAAATCGATAAACTTATTCTATGTACGTCACTAGTAATATGTCTCTCATATGTGAATTTGTCCGCAATGTCTATTTCTCTCGCCAAATAGCATATTAAATACACTGTTGTGTTCCGCTTTAAAGGATATTGTAGCCAGACTAACTACTGGACATATTAAGGCATAACATCTTATGTATCAGAATGGCAAGCGCACTGAAATACCAAGCATTGCTTTGTAACTCAAGGTGTTGTTTGGTTCTGCTACTATTCATGAGCGGTCGTATCGCTTACCATCAGGCGAACGGCATGCTCGTCTCGATTCATTGCAATAAAATAAAATGTATTTTCTCCAAGATTTTTCCTTCACACTTGTCCATAGTGTTGTTGCTTCGAAAAGTCAGAAGTGTGTTTCAAATTTAAACTCGCGACCACCATCTTGGCGCGTCTGTTTCTTTATCAACAAACCACATTGCATTTCGAATGCACTTATTATGTAGGCAACGCATTTGTTGCGTTGTATTCAGATGTTTATCTACCAGTTACAAATACCGGCATCTTTTGTTGCAATGTGACTGCGGTACCGTGACGTTACAACTGTCTCTTTTACTCCTACGCACTCAGCCTATCTTCCATCTCAACTTATCTAATGGTAAATGATGATTATTTCATTTATACCCTAGACTGCTCTTTCTTTCCTTTTTAATATCCATCCCATGGTTGACCAAGAAATTACCTAGTGTGATAAGGCCGCCACTTGTACTATTATTATTATTATGTGATTTCTTTGTTGTTTCTATGTACAGTACAAAAAAGATTTAATTAAATCAATAAATAAATTCATAATAAGTCGCCGATTGTGAAACGGCTATGAAGCTGTGAGGTTTCAATCCGAGACAAATGCTTGTGGGATCCACAGGCATTTGTTTTGGGTCTGGGTGGTTGTGATATTGAAAAATTACTTTTACTTTCTGATACCCACGACACAACACTTGATCTTAGTGTGGGGTCAGGACTATGCATGTGACTGTCGGGTGTATTAATTTATTTATATTTGCCTTATTATCATTGAGATGCTAAAGAGCGGACAATGCAAGCGAAATCTGAATGAAGTTTGAACTTTGAAGCGTTTGAAGTGCCTGATGGCCTGAAGGCAATGGACCAGACGCGGCTGCCGAAAAGTTTACGTTGGTTGTGGATTCAAATCCCAGGGCACACCTCTTATTTTTTGAAGTCATGTGTGTACTGATAGTCAATCACCACGCACTATAACGGTGAAGGAAAACATCGTGAGGAAACTTGCATACCATAGCGATTTGTAAGAATTTCTATGGTATGTTAAGTCCGTCTGGCACTAGGCCAGCGTAGTGGACTATATGGCCTACTCCTAATCGTACTCTCGATTGTAGAGGAGGCCTTTGATCTTATAACCATATAACTGTATCAGCCCATATACGTCCCACTGCAGTGCACGGGCCTACTCTACAATCGAGAGTACGATTGAGAGTGGTTAGGCCATATAGTCCACCACGCTGGCCTAGTGCGGGTTGGCTTATAACCATATAAAGTGCAAATAAACTGATTTTGATTTGGAGATAACAGATTTTGAGTTCTGTTAAGTTTAACTGGTAATTGGAAAACATTGTAGATTTTTTGGTGTTTTAACGGGTATTTAGAGAAACAATATTTAAACCTTTAAACACTGTTTTGTAATGCAGAGTTAGACAAGACTTTAGACTGAGTATAGAGTTAGACACTGTTTAGCTAAACACGTGTTTAAATCGTGATTAAATTGAATAACACCGTAGATAGTTATGCTTTACTCATGTTATCGTCAATATTCTATTTGGTGTATATATAATTTTTGTCTTAATTCGTCGCATCCCGTTTGTGTCCACTTTTTCTGTGTCAATATGTGTCTTCCTGCCGTCCCACTTGGGGTCAGCTATTCATATTAATATGGCAAAAATCTGTCTAAAGAGCGCCTACTTTACAAAACCAAGCGAGTCCTGTTAAATCACTGTATTGTAACACTGGTTTTAAGAAACGCTAGGGTTTCTCTCTTTTTCTATTCCAATGAATGGTGAAAAGGGCATGCTATTCGCGTGATGGTAACACCATGAATTACAAAGCAATACTTGGCATTTCACTGCGCCCGCCATCCTGAGACATAAGATGTTAAGTC
This sequence comes from Hyles vespertilio, assembly GCA_009982885.2. NCBI lineage: Eukaryota > Metazoa > Arthropoda > Insecta > Lepidoptera > Sphingidae > Hyles > Hyles vespertilio. Next base: position 3,326,796 of record CM042832.1, read on the forward strand.
TCAATATGTCCAGTTGTTACTCTGGCTACAATCTCCTTCTAACCTAAACAGAACAGTGCATTTACACTGCTGTTTGGCGGGAGAAATAGACAGTGTGGTGGTACCTGTCCAGGCGGCCCCTCACATATACATATACCACCAGTGCCAGTTCTTTTCTGGCGAAAACTGCCTTGTGAACTGGGTTGTAGAATGCCAAGCATTGCTTTGTAATTCATGGTGTTGTTTGGTTTTGCTACTGTTCATGAGGGGTCGTATCGGGATCGAATAGCATGCACATCTCGCAATTCATTGAAATAAAAAAATCGCTATGGTATGCAGGTTTCCTCACAAATTTTCCTTCACCGCTTTAGTGCGTGGTGATTGACTATCAATACACACATGACTACGAAAAGACAGAGGGGGATTCGAACCAGCGACCACCGTGAACATTAGCAGCCGCATCTGATCCGTTCACCAACAGGCCACCACTCACTTAAAGGCACTATATCTATGAAACTAAATTATTCTAGCAATGATGGAAATACCCACAAGACAATAGTTTGTTATGCTCTTTATATTTGAATTGGCAACCTATGTCTCCATTCATTTGTTGACGGGATTTCCGATCGGAACTCATAATATAAAAATAATTATACAGGGTCTATCAAGACTAAGAAAACTAAGCCGGGTAGTAGCTTTAGTGAGTTTAGGCACAATGCAATATAGATATATTCCATATTCTCTCACTCTCAGGAAGGAAGTCCACTAAACATAGACCCCTAGAACCAACCTATCCACGTCAATTTAACCCAGAATTGGAAACAATGTTTGTAGTTCAAGGTCGGTTATGTAAAAGATTTCACTGGCGTGACGCAACGAGCACGCAACCGATCGACACAGCCGCATAATATACACATAAAGTTTATTAGAACATATGTATGGAATTCTCAATGGTTTGCGAAAGTTCCTATAGAGTAGGTTTCCTTGTGAAAAAATGGGCGATAAAACGTGCACCATTTAAAGGAAAATGCTTATTTTACTATGAAAGTATCGGGCGAAGATTTTTGCCCTCGATGAAACCTACTTTTGTGTGTAGGGGAAAAAATATATTTCTATAGATACTCTTCTCAAATAAATAAAAGTAATTCACAGAAGTGCGTGGTTGCCCATTCGTTACTGACGCGACTGCCAATATGTTTACGATGGTCACGGGTTTAAATCCCAGGGCACACTGATTTTTCGGAGTAATTTCTATGTTAAATAAAATCTACCAACCCGCACTAAGCCAGCGTGGTGGACAATATGACCTAATATAATGACAGCTGATGACAGTACCATTTGTTTTCTCTTCAGAAGGAATAAGGAAAAATGTTGTTAATCACAATGCAATAAAATAATTATTAAAGTGAAGTAAAAACATAATTGCGACCCAGGCCCGGAATTCTTGGAGTAAAAAACTTGAAGTCAATTAAAAAAAGTTAAAATGTGATTCTAATTACTTTATTTTACAAATAAAATTCATACTCCATTTTTTTACAAACAAAATTTTAAACATGCCTACCAAATATTTAGTGTTTTGATATAAAACTAGTAACATTAATTTACGGATATTGTTAATAGGTATTTTATTAGGATTTTATCGCGAGTTTCGTTTAATTTTTACATTTTTTTAAATTCCCAACGTTTCGTTTACTTTAAAGCTTTCCTGATTACGGGGCGGACTAACTTAATTTAAGCAACTGTCTTAGATTTGCGCAAATTTTACTGAAATAAATCCAGTCCGCAGTCAGTTCGAATTTTTGTATGTATGTATATATAATATTTGTATGTATAACATTCGCGTAAAATTAAGAAACCATTTGCGTTTTTTTTTTCAACAAACGCGTTTAAAAAACCCCACATCACACATGAACCATCCCTTAAACCACATATCATACGTCATACGTCCCTCCCCCTCCTGTTCTCCCCTCCCTATCCCCTAGCACACCCAAGCATCATAACTCATGTTATAAACTTAAACAACATTACATAAACCATTACACGACAGTAAAGGAAGTTGGACGGAAATATGTGGCACTTAACGCAGCATTACGCACCATTGTCGATGCTTGGAGGTGGGCAGAGAAGTAAATGTAATAGTCTTGACCTTGAAGTAATGTGTTAAGTTACTCGTAGAATGTTTTAGAAAATATTTAGTTATAGAATATTTTGTCCTTAATGACTTATGAATTCAGTTTGGGAGAACAAGACATTGGTTAAAATGGGTTTTAAAACTCTCTTACACTTATAAATAATAAATATTAGATAGATAACACTTTGTTGTTCGCCAAATATTACATACAAGTAAACAGTTTACATTCTTTTGAAAAGTGTTACAACTGGCGGTCTTATCGCCATTAGCAATCTCTTCCAGACATCCAAATTTATGATGGATCATCCGTTAAGGAAGATAATATGTAATGTGGGGGAGTTAGAAGAGTTAAGAGATAATATAATACACATACATTATAAATACAAGGGCAATATGTATATATCTAAACCTAATAAATAAAAAAATATTGCCGAAAAAATATATATTATTTAACCAAAGGACAATTAAACATTAGCATTGACTATCACGATTCGGTAGAAGGGTTTCAAAGGTAGGTAGTCTTATGTCGTGTCTCAAAAACTAGAATACTTTTAGTCTCACAATACTCAGACCCATATCTGCTGTATCAGCCCATCGACGCATTGCAGAGCTTGGACCTCCTCTACAATCGATAGTACGATTCAGTTTGGGCAAAAGACAAAACATTCGATATTTAAGATAGTTTTATGAAGTACTAGCGGCTCGGCCCAGCTTCGCCCGGGTGCATATAGATTTCTCTACAATAATATGCACGTATTATACACATAAACCTTCCTCTTGAATCACTTTATCTATTAAAAAAACCGCATCAAAATCCGTTGCGTAGTTTTAAAGATTTAAGCATACAAAGGGACATAGGGACATAGGGACTGAGAAAGTGACTTTGTTTTATACTATGTAGTCATGTGTAAAGCCGAGAATATCACAAGATTTTTGTCTCTGTATAAATAAGGTCACAAGGCCAGCGTGGTGGACTAACAACTCTGGCCCGTGGTGGTCGTTGTAGAGGAGTCCCGTGCCCAGCAGTGGGTGTTTATAGGCCGATATAGTGCCCAATAGTGGAGTATATTGTTAACGGCCATGATCATATCCATCCAAGGGTATCCCTTATTCATAAAGTCTTAACGCAGTTTTCAAATGCCGGTAATATGAGCTGTCTCAAAAACGCTATTTATCACTAATCAACTGTTTAACAACTCAATAACTTTAAAATGGCCGAGGCCCTAGTTTAAGCAAATATTAAGCAGAAAAATGGCGGGTTTCTGTCAACTGAACGTTTGATATTACTGTGGAGTGAATGAAATCACTTTGAAGTTGCAAGATTAGTAAAAATATGTAGAAAAAACCATCATGAATGGCAAAACTTAATGAACCTTTTATCTCATCTTAACATGAGTTAACTAATTTACGTTAATGTGGTTGACTAGCGGTTTCATATGAATAACGTTAGTAATTAGCACCTTCGCATTACTTTTCGTCACAATCGACACAAAAATCTATCGTGCCGTTCGATTTGTACGGACGAAAGGAAGTCTGACTGTTATTTGTGTTCGCACAGAATACGTAATAAGTTTGCCCCACTATTCTTTTTATCGATACTTTTTCTTGATTAGTTACAAATGTTTCTTTAATGACCTTTTGATTGGTACAACAAACAATAATAAATACACTAATATTCCTGAAATTAAAATGTTCTCCTTTTTATTTATAAAGATGAATTAAAATATATACATTTTGAAAGAATGGTATGCTAGGTTTTAGATTATTTTAGCAAAAACTTTGTTTTTACCACATAGCACAATGAGAACCAAGAAATAAATAATTGAATTACAAAAAACAAAAGACGCTCTTCTTGCAAATGTTTTAATTGCATTGTGTGTGAAGTCATCAAATCTGCCATATGGCTTCGTTAGGTCCGGTATAACAAGTTGCAATTTCATAAGAAAATCATGATGAACTTCTCGATATTAACTAACATTGAAGTCTTGTAATACCAAGCAATGAAAAACTACAAAATATTCACTAAATCCAACCCAGTTAATGTATACCAATATATACAGTTGGTGGGCTGTTTGTTTGTATGCACTAATCTCAGGAGGTACTGGTTAAAAGTGAACATTTATATTGGTGTTGAATACTCTTTTTATTGAAGCAGATTGTATGCTATTTACCATCACGTTATGACCAAAAGGAGCGGATTATTAATGAAAATGTTGTCAAAACTGTTTCCCCTCAACAAGATTCTACAGTCGGGTGAAGTCGGGCCGGGCCACAAAAGTGTTATCAAACTTATTTATCCACTTCATAAAATGTGAATGTACCGATGTTAAGTTTTTTTTTTCTTAGGCAAAACTGCTGAATAAAATCGAATGAAACTTTGCAATATTGTACCTAGTATTTGAGATTAGTACATAGGCTATAATTCACCACCTCCGATGTACGGCCTTACCCTTTTCAATTGAACTCTTGGTGTAAGAGGAGACCCGAAAACAGATCTCTTAGCAGGCTATTATAAACGGATATATTTTTTGTTCACAGGAAAAATGAAATTAGAAAATGCCAGCAAAAATTCGTGACGACCCGGTGACGTATGATGACGTAATGGCTAAGCCGGAACCGATGCGCTCTGTGCAAACGATGGACCGTTCGGAGAGATACAATGTCGATGAAAATATGAACAAGACTGACAAACTATCCGAAATACAGCAGTTTTATCATGGAAAGAATATTTTAATTACTGGCGCCACGGGTAATATATTTCACTTATATATAAGGCCGGCATAATTGTTTCCATTGGCATGGAAACTGCCGTCCGATGCCAATGGATACTCTGCCTGGGCGGCATTTGCGCTTACCATCAGGTGCAATGCCGCCACTATGCCAGGCCATTATAAAAAAAAAATACCGGGTATATCAAGAGTGCTATCTAAAACGAAGCCAAATGGTAGTTTTAGTGACTACAAACACATTCGCTATAAAACGCCACAATTTTTTTTATTATTTTTTAAATATCGTCCAGTTTGGTTGGTAAATCCATGGTTTTTCCTAAAATTATAATTGAAAGCCTTGCATACCATAGAGTCTTTAAAAATAAAAGTGTATATTATTTAAGAAAAATCTATGTATTTGCCACCCTAATACGACGATAGAAAAAAAAAACAAAAAAAATTCGTCACTGATTTTTAGTCAAAATTTAGTTGCGTTGTGTCTGAAATCACTAAAACTACCACCCAGCTTCGTTTTCGGTGGCAGTCTTGATATACCCTGTATTTACAGACACATACATAGCATATTACTATAATAAGAAGTCTTGTGTTGTGTTTTGTATTGCAATGAATAGCGAGATGAGCACGCTTTTTGCCTGACGGTTAAAGATACGAACGCTCATGGACAGTAGCAAAACCACTATGAATTTCAAAGCAATTCTTGGCATTCCACTGCGCTCGCCGTCCTGAGATATAACGTTAAGTCTCAATATGTCCAGTAGTTACTTTGGCTACAATGTCCTCCAAACTGGAACACAACAGTGCATTTAAACTGGTGTGGGGTGGTAGAAATAGACATTGCGGTGGTACTTACCTAGGCGGCTTCTCACATATGAGAGACCTACCAACAGTAAAATAATAAAAAAAACTTTTCCTCTTCTGTTATAAAATAGTTCTTGTATTAAATGAAAGTCTTGGCGGAGCATTGCCGTGCCCCTAGATTCTTATTCCAATGTTTTCTATTTCCGACCTAAATTGACAAGACATAATTTATAAATAACCTGAACTTTTGTTGTTAAACATAGGATTCGAAATAATTTTCAATATGAGGTTAATGCACCGTGCTCTTCCGTAAGATGCAGGGCCGCAGCAAGGTCGCCGGGGGTCAAAAAAGATGCGAATTATAGCCACCTTGTGAAACCTTATTTTGTACCCATCTCGTTTCCGCATTAATTACGGAGTCAAGGGCAAAGTATACGAAAGAACATATTATAATTTCTTTTCGATACAAGTAGTCAAGTTGAGGAATAGATTGACAGACCACGTGTTTTTTTCTAAAGGCGAGGAAAATGTTTTATTTATAACAAAAAAACGGTATTATATCCTTAAACGAAAATACAAAAATAAAACTATTTATAATTGCAAATTTTAACAATATAATCCATTCATTCTAGATGCCAAAAGTATTCTAAAAAAGTTTACCGAATGGATTAAATTTTGGGTTCATGAATCTCGAGAAAAACACGTAACAATTTTAAATTAAGCATAGTTCCACTAATAATAGTAACACAAAAAATATTATTTATATGTTTAATTAGTATCATTTACCTTTCATTCTTTAAGTTTTACACTATTCTCTTTCTCTCCTTCTTATAAATATGTTCCAAGGCTGTCTGTAAGACATTGCTTGGGGCGAGAATAAAGATTCAAATAAATAAATAAGTAATAAAAAATTGTATTTGTAACTTTTAATATTTTCTATCAATATTTGGGCCAAACAAAATAGGGAAATGAAGCGTTTTAAGCACCTTTGGGCATAGTGAAGTCGGCATAGGCCAATATAACCGTTTCGTTTAACGAGAGACAACAATCTGTTTTTAATTGAGAAATCACTAATTTTGTTAAACAAGTAATCAATCATATGAAATTAATCAAAAATATATTTTCGTAATAAGAAAAGTAAAATGAATGGCATTTAAAGTCTAGATTATATTTTAAACATTCGCGATTGTATTACCGGAGCATCAAACTTCAGACTTTAATTTCCAAATTCCTCGATGCTATGAGACCCAACAACTTCTGCATAAACAATAAATTCTGCATAAATAAAATACGATTATTTAAACAGTCACATAAGTCCATTTTATTGGGCAACTCAATGTAACCATAATAAAAATCAGCTGATGTTAGAGGTCACTGACACTTTGCAATAAAATTACGTGTTACATTGCTGGCTTATAGAAAATATTTAAAATAAAGTGAATGTTTTCTATTATGGTAAGCGCAATCCATTCCATATAGAGTAACCACTGATTTCATATGAAGGACATTGTAGCCAGAGTAACTACTGGTTTTTTTTATTGCATTGAATGGCGCAACGAGCATGCCTTCGCCTGATGGTAAGCGATACGACCGCTCATGAACAGTAGCAGAACCAAACAACACCTTGAACTACAAAGCAATGCTTGGTATCCCAATGCGCTCGCGAGTGTGTGCGTCATCTTATTTGTGGCTAATAAATGAGTTTTCTTTCTTTCTTTCTCCTTCTTTCTTCTCGCCATCCTGAGACTTAATATTAAGTCTCAATATGTCCAGTATTTATTCTAGCTACAATGACCTTCAAGCCGAAACACAACAGTGCATTTACACTGCTGTAAAATATACATTGTGGTGGTACCTACCCAGGCGGCCTCTCACATATGAGAGACATTTTATTATATTATATTGAGACTTAACATCTTATGTCTCAGGATGGCGAGCGCAGTGGAATGGAATGGTCGTTCGAATATTCGTACTCCGTTTTGGATCAAAGGGTAACCCCTATGGACTCAGGACTATGTGTGTGACTGTGTATTTATTTATTAAAACATTGAGTTAATTTTACGTTTATTGGGCGAGCTTTGCACGGAGGGAAGTGGACAATAATTTATTTCCAACTCCTATTAATTTAACTTTCTGATTGATTTCGTTGCGGGTTAAGACAAGTTAGACATTCCTGGAGACTCGCCGAGCTTCAATGTTCGTTGTCATTACAATGCGTGCCACTGTTGATCCTGGCTTACAGGAGTTACAGTGGTGGGTGTGAGGGCGGGACAGTCTCCTTATTCTGTGTCAGCCCATATACGTCCCACTGCAGGGCACGGGCCTCCTCTACAATCGAGAAGTGCGATTGAGAGTGGTGGTTAGGCCATATAGTCCACCACGCTGGCCTAATGCGGGTTGGCGGACTTACATACCATAGAAATTCTTATAAATCGCTACGGTATGCAGGTTTCCTCACGATGTTTTCCTTCACCGTTTTAGTGCGAGGTGATTGACTATCAATACACACATGACTCCGAAAAGTCAGAGGTGTGCCCTGGGATTCGAACCCGCAACCACCGTGAACATATTGGCAATCGCGTCTGGTTCGATTACTAACAGGCCACCACGCACTTGTCTCCTTATTGGGCTAAAGAAATTGCATTTCAATTCGGGTTGGGCCACTAGCATTCGATATTTCAAAGAAAGCATTTGCTTTAAACCTTATAAATGTAAGCCCGGATGTTTAAACATCTAATGGCAGTCCTAATTCGTCCCTATGGAGCATTGTTAAATTTAGTACTTTAGTAACTGCCTTGAAGACCTATTACTATAGTACTTAAATATTTTATGTTCTATTATGTAGTCTTGTACCATTACTAATGTTTTTGAAGGTCTCCTTTAGTTTGAAGAGTAAAAGGTTCGCCTTTTTATATTGTTCTCGCACCATTAAGCTGTGAAATATTTTGTCTAACCTGTTCTTTCTTATCCTGGGTCCTTCCGCGTAAAGAAGATAATTTGCTACTGTTCATGAGTGGTCGTATCGCTTAACTTCAGGCGAATGGGATGGTCGTCTCGCCATTCAAAGAAATAAAAGCAGTAGGGAGAATTATGTCGAGTGGCAAGAGATGATAGTCTGCCAATTGGCACTCATTTTGAATGGTATGAGTATTCCTTATTGCGTGAAGGCTTTCAAATTGACTGACACAATTTTGCCGGCCTGATTATATCCGGAATAACCACAGAATTAACTCAAAACGCGACACATATGTCTCAATATGACCGCTCTATAACTGATGTGTTCGGTCGCTATCCTTGCAAATAATAATTCGATCATCACCGAAATTATATTCTTTTCTTTTCAAGGTTTCCTGGGCAAGATCCTAGTGGAGAAGCTGTTAAGATGCTGTCCAGGAGTGGAGAACTTGTACTTACTAATACGGCAGAAGAAAGGAAAGGACGTTTACACAAGGATGGAAGAAATTTTCGACGATCCGGTGAGATTAACTTAAATAGACTTCGCCCGAAAACTCATTGGCGTTTGAGTCACGGCAGGACACGGGCCTCCTCTACAATCGAGTGTACGATTGAGAGTGGTTAGGCCATATAGTCCACCACGCAGGCCTAGTGCGGTTTCTTGTCAAAATTCTTACAAATTCGCTTTAGTAAGGTTTCCTCACGATGTTTTTCCTCACCGTTAAATAGTTTAAAAATATACCCTTTTAATATTAATTTATAACTGCCTACATTCTATTTTATAGACGGTCAAAGCTCGCAGTAACTTTTAGTTTTCAATGCCGTTTTAACATAGCGGACTAGTGTTGGCCAATCTTTAACCATCTCAGCAATCCTTGGCCCAAATCGAAGTATATTGTGCGTTTGGAACGTACAAAGACCATTTTAAATCTTAGTCATAATATTTTTGTTCAATCGTGTGGTTAAAATTGTTTGTGAACAGTTTATGGTTGGTTACGACAGATATAATAAGTATCTTGTAAGTATCTTGTTGGCTAAACTTAATATACCCATTGAATATACCTATAAGTTTTATAGCTATTTATGTGTTAAAGTGTGTGTTAAGTGCGTGGTGGCCTGTTGGTAAACGGACTAGACGCGACTGCCAACATGTTCACGGTGGTCGCGGGTTCGAATCCCAGGGTACACCTCTGACTTTTCGGAGTCATGTGTGTATTGATAGTCAATCACCACGCACTAAAACGGTGAAGGAAAACATCGTGAGGAAACCTGCATACCATAGCGATAAGTCCACCAACCCGCACTAGGCCAGCGTGGTGGACTATATGGCCTAACCACTCTCAATCGGTAGTCGATTGTAGAGGAGGCCCGTGCCCTGCAGTGGGACGTATATGGGCTGATACAGAATGTGTTAAAACCTACGTTGGTTGTCGAATTTCTTGGCATTTTCGAGCGACTTTTGAATTCAATTTGACCGGAGAAAACAAAGCATTTTGATAACTAAAATATGTCATCAAAAACTGTCCATTTATAGTGCTGTAACTTATATAAACGTCCGTAGTGTCTACTGATTGAACACTGATTTGAATGCAACTTAACAATGTAATAATAACGAAAATATGATTAGTATCTAAATTTGTATTGTTCATTGCTTGCACAGTGATATTTGTCTACTTATAATGCAAATAAATTAACATGTCGCTCAAACCTCGCAACATAACAATGCCATTTCGATCGACAAACTAGCGCCATCTATTGACAAGTAGCTTAAACTTAATTTTCTTTCTCAGGTCTTCAATAGGTTGAAAGATGAAATGCCAAAGTTTAGGCATAAGATCGTGGTGGTGCCTGCTGACTGTGAAGCCGCTGGCCTAGGACTGACCCTTTCTGACACACAGATGTTGACTGAAAAGGTAATATAATTTTATATAGTAGAGTCATTGAGGTATTATACTAGAGCGGACATCGGGAACAAAATCTGTGCGTATGGTGAGTGCACAAGGGTACACATTGAAGCGAGAGGGAAGATATGTTACTTCGTAGGCTTGACAGAGATGGAAATAGAATTTACCCTTCATTTCGTTACAAACATTTTGTTTGCAGTGTCCCCTCTAGTATATTATCTCAATGAGTAGAGTATAATTTTCCGAAAAAATCTACTTCTCGGAATTATTTCGGGAAATTTTTGAGATAAATTTCAATATGGAATAATAATGGAAATATTCGATTTCGGAGCTTTAGCTTGTAAATATTAAAATTTATTTTGTCGTTTTATACTCTTGATTAATTTGCCAATAAACCAAACATTCATACTGTAAAGTCTAAATTCATAATGGGCTTCAAATCTCATGGCTGCTTTTAGAACAACAAGAATTTAAAATCGTTATCATTTATTTATCTTTAATTGTAATAAAGAAAAGAAAGAAAAGTTCCCTCTTGTCGCTGAGTTTCGATGTTTAAATTTCGAATTTCAAATGGAAAAAAATTCGGATTTTTTTCTTTTTTTCTTAAACTTTTCCAAATGAATTACGACCCAAAAGTAAATAGAGCTAACAGCCATATGCAGTATTTTTGTACATAGGTATGTATTTATATATTACAAAAGAACAAAGGAGATGGGCCAGAAATGTATGGGCCTTGGGCCGTTTGTAGTACATTACACCAAATTTACTTAGTGAAATTGGCATTCGATTTCTGTATGAAATACTATTATACGTTACATATTAGCTTTATACAAAAATAAATACCAAGCCAAAAACAGCAACACTACAAGGGGACAATATGGCGTCTGAAACGGCATGTTTGACAACCGATGTCAAAACTTGACATTTATGAAATATGAAGTCGTAATTCGTTTTCCTATAAATCAAATATTATTTTAGTCGTCTGTGCTATAAATTACTGTACTCTATATAACTCGTAAATGTTTTTACGTCAACGGAATTAGTATCATATTTTATTGATCATCTTATATAATATAACATAATGTCTATATAATAAATTGCAACAAGTCTGTCAGAATCTCGTCATGTTTATAGTTATTTAATATTAAGAAAGTGTACCTATATCTGGCCGTAAGTGCGGTGCATAATGCTTGCTAAACAACCTATTTAAATAATCCACAATAAAAATCTGCTAGGCATGAGATACAGCACGGCACAGACTGATCACTTGTCGCGACTGCTAGCATCTGTATCAGCCCATATACGTCCCACTGCAGGGCACGGGCCTACTCTTCAATCAAGAATACGATTGAGAGTGATTAGGCCATATAGTCCACCACGCTGGCCTAGTGCGGGTTGACGGACTTACATACCATAGAAATTCTTATGAATCGCTATGGTAAGCAGGTTTCCTCACGATGTTTTCCTTCACCGTTTTAGTGCGTGGTGATTGACTATCAATACACACATGACTCCGAAAAGTCAGAGGTGTTCCCTATGTGCATATGAATAAATAATCATTTTATTATTAGGCATATGCACTTAATAAGCTCTTAGTTATTATAGTCCATACAAATGAATACGCTATTAAAATGGAATCGAATCTGATAGCAGCCATGTTTATTTCTATACCTTAATGTCTAGTAAAAGAACATACTAGCAATCATTTCTGTACAAGCTAACATTTCAAACATTATATTTAGTCTACCCCTAGAAGTCTAATATACTTTAGTATATTAGACTTCTGCATACTTAAAAATAATATTATCCTAAGGTTTAAGATATTATTTTTCAAATTATGTATTTGACATTAATTCTAACTGGTTATTTCTGAGCACACATAAGGAAAAAGTAGGATTAATTGATGAAAGAAAACTAAAATCAAACAAAACTTAAGGACAATAAAGTACAACCAGATCTTGCTTTATATTTTTTATTTATATTCGCCTAAAAATAATCTCCAGTCAAACATCTAGGAACAATGCCGGTGCTCCTATATTGTACTATTGGTAGCCCAACCTAAAGGCTAAATACCACAGTATAATCATGGTATGAGTACAGCAACCCACTGTCCAGTATCCAGCCATGTTCCTTTCAACATGAAGCACTTGTGGGTGTTAAGTATGTCCAAAAGAATCGAGATTGATACAATCTTTTTACGGCGGAGTTGGAATAAAATCTTGCTCATTGTCAACAGCCTGATTTATTTGCAGCCAGCAGTTTGTACAGATAATTGCTTGTCCTGATAACTAAAACAAAATAAAAAAGATTTAATATTGAAGATATCGAAGAATTATGATGAATAAATAACTCTTTGCAGTCACATGTGTATGATCCCAGGTCTTCTTCTTTAAACAATAGCGGACTATTGTTTAAAGAAGCATCTTAGCAGGCCGGCCGGATAATTGTATGAAATGTCTTGGGACAGTCATCTGATGCCATTAGATACTCCTCCTGGACGGCATTTGTGCTTACCATCAGACATAGTGTTGTTATTATGGATATAATTATAATATAATATATTATACATAACACAAGATCATCTGAGTGTCCAGAGGGAAATAAAAGAAAATGTAATTCATTTAACAATTTAAACAACAATATATAAAATATCACTTCTTACATATTTATGTACTAGTAGACTTGTCCTGTGGACACAATGCAATTCAGCTCTAACATGAATACTTTTGTAATACTTCATACTTTGTATTGACCTTGATTAATTGGCATAAAACATACATTTCCCAAATTAATGAAGAAAATAGAATACTTACTTCTTGTTCTGCCATTTCAGCAATAAAACGTTTTGAAATACTCTACACGAGAGTGAATTGGCAGCCCATGTAGTTACTAAGATTCTGTTGAATGATAGAATCCATTTCAATTTTTGATTGCAGAAGTGCAATTCAACCATTTCACAACAATTGCAGAAGTGCAATTCAAGCAAAGCGCCACTTTTGATGTGCTGAAAAGCAGAATTGTGGGTTAGAAGAGAAATATGAACATAGAAAAACATAACAGTATTACTTACATGTGGCATTCAAAATAATAAATAATATGTTTACTCACCAAAATACGAACTAGTAATTGCGTTTAAACGTCAAGATATATCATCTGCGAGAATCAGAATCCATAAAACAAAGCCAGGTATACAGAGAAGCAAATACACATTTGCGAAATGTATGCGAATAATAAAAATAATACGAATTACGGCCACAGACGTAGACAGATAACACAGAGTTTTGCAATTGCTGTCAAGTTAAACATTTTCGTTCTTAAACTAAAATCGTGTAACATAAATAAAATAATAAAAGTGACTTCTTTAACAACATATATCGTCTTTTAAAAAGCGAAGAATATGGAAAAAGAAATATAGACAATAATTATAATTTGTAGGGGGGTTTTAAAAATAAGACATATTCAAGTTAAAGATAATGGGTTCGCGCATTTTTGAACGAAATGACAATTAGGCATCATGGAGGACAGATTATAGAAGAAAATATTGCTTCTGTACTAAAACAATCACATTTTTGTATAAAGCCCCCTGTTGTCCAAGAAATCTAAATGTATTTTATTTGAATTCCACATTTTTTTCTAGAATTTGTATTAGACGTACACAAAACGGCCCAAGATAGCACATCTCCTTTCTATTAATTTCTTATTCCTATCAAGCAATACTCACTTCTGAATCTGATTGCAATTAATGGTATGATTGTTCAAATTATACCGACATTTAAAACCTTTGAGATTTTATTTGATTCAAAAAGTTATGTGAATTCATAATTTCATGGTTTTCTCGGATTTTGCGTATACGCATAAATATGAATATACATCGTGCGTAAAGTACATAAGGTATTTCAGGCAGTGAGATGGAAAAAACGTGATTTAATAATAATAATTAGGCTAATGACGTCAAAAAAATTAACGGACAGTTAATTAGCACAGTCAAATAAACATAAACTTGTGTTTGAATTTCCGGAACCGTAATAGTGTAACGATTGTTACCCATACTGCTTGTAAAGGTCTTCGAGAGTGGTTAGTCAACATTAAAAAGTTTTTACTGGTGGTAGGCCTCTCTGGGTACTGGGTACCACCGTATGTATTATGTCTATTTCTCCCGCCAAACAGCAGTTTAAATGCATGTTGAGGGTATCACCGATTTTGAATTATTATCTATGTAGTAACCTTGAAAAATAAAACAAGGTAACTCGTGAATTTAAGTAATTAGTATATTTTATTTATAAGTAATAATTTAAATTATTTTTTATGGTATTATTCACGTTTGTTATTCCAAGAAACGGGCTTAGCCCAGTTTGGCAACCCTTAGAAAAGCGTTTTCGTTTAGTTGCAGAAATTCTCTGTTTTTATTGAATTATGTTTTATCAAATTGTAAACATTTTTATACAACTTTTACTATGGGGCCAACCCTGAAAAACCGAAAAAGAAATAGTTCCATACATTTCACAAATTGAAACGATTATTTTTGTTTGGAATAGCTGATTTACTTCGCCATTTCCGGGTTGTCCCCATAGTAAAAGTTGTTCATTATAATAAGTCTAGCATCCCTTTTTCAGCTTTAAATATCTTTTTGGCTAACCTTAAACCTATTTCGAATTTCAGGTGAACATAATATTCCACTCGGCAGCAACGGTAAAATTTGACGAGCATTTACGAGCAGCCCTTACAACTAATGTCAGAGCACCATTACACTTACTACGGCTAGCAAGGGATATGAAAGGACTTGACGTAAGTAATTTAATTAATTTTAAAAGGAGACGGTTTACTGGTAGTAGGTCTATTATATGTGAGAGGCCGCCTGAGTGGGTACCACCGCAATGTCTATTTCTCCCGCCAAACAGCATTTTAAATGCACTGTTGTTTCGGATTGAAGGATATTGTAGCCTGAGTAACTACTGGACATATTGAGACTTTCTGTCCCATGTCTCAGGATGGCGAGCGCATTAGAATGCCTATGAAAAACCTTTCTTTGCAATATAAGGTGTTGTTTGGTTTGTTCTGTCCATGAGCGGTCGTATCGCTTACCATCAGGCGAACGGCTTGCTCGCCTCGCCATTCATAGCAATTAAAAAAAGACTGGCAAATGTTCATAGAACCTTGGGCCTAGTCGTTCAGAGTTCGTTTATGCAGTATTATATACGGATAAGATACTTATGCCGAAAATAGATAAAAAATATGTTTACTCAATGAGAGTAAATAAATAATCACTATGAATTATAGTGCAAAAAATCATAAAGGAGAATGCCCATTTTACTATAAAACTTAGTATCGGTGCGAACATTTTTGTCCCTCGATGTAACCCACTTTTTTTTTGTAGGGAAAATAAGATTCATATTTGCCCTCCGCAAATATGACTAGGGGCCCTACTATATTCATCCGAACGAACGAACGAACGAACGAAGTTCGAAACTTCGGACAAACGAATTTTTTTATACAATACGAATGTATCTATTCTGTAAAAGTTCGAATTTGTATAACGTACACCGTAACTATAAGTCTACGGTTACGACCATAAATCAATAACGACCATAAGTTTTATGTAGGTACATTCGTATCGTATATAAACTTTGATCATCCGAAGTTTCGAACTTCGTTTCGTTGAATATAGTAGGGCCCTTCGTTCGTTCGTTCGTTCGTTCGGATGAATATAGTAGGGCCCCATGTTTCTGAATTTCGTACTAAGCTCAAGTGGTTACCCATCCGGTTTCGTCGGAATACTCACATTCTTTCACTTTTATACAATATAATGTTAAATCCTCTCACGCCTCGTTATCTGAAAGATCGATTCATTTTTCTCCACGACTCACATTCAAGATCCTTGAGGTCGTCAGAGAACCTGAAACTGAAAATGCCCATGTACTCCACAGTATTCATGGACAAATAATTTGCAGTCCAAGCTGTCCGACTATGGAACTCACTTCCAGTCGAGATAAGACGGGCACGAACACTGTCGTCTTTTAAAAAATGATTAAAGACCATTTCCTTTCTCAACTAGGGCATTGCTTAGGAATATCTTGTCCATTCGCCACTTTGGTAAATGTTAGGATAGGTATATATATTTATGTATATGGTAAATTGTATGTATGTTTATTTTAATATATTTTGTTAGTATGTATTCGTATATATGTATGTATATATTATATATATTACTATTTTATATACCTTAGACTGCCCGCTCATTTTTCCTATTTCAATATCCATCCAAAGGTTGCCTGGAAGAAATTACCTAGGGTGATAAGGCGGCTCTTGTACTATTATTATTGTGTTGTTTCTTCACTGTATTTTTATTTTGTGCAAATTTTTTTTATTTAATATAAAAAAATATATATTTTCTAATATAAACATTATTTCGATCCAGGCCCGGAGTTCTTGAAGAAATGAACGTAAAACAAAATGTTAAATGTGATGATATTTAATACAATTGTCATAATTTTAAATGAATGATGCTAGATATTACCAACCCGCACTAGGCTAGTGTGGTGGACTATATGGCCTTACTCTCAATCGTATTCTCGATAGTACAGGATGCCTGTGCCCTGCAGCTATAATAAATATTATTTTTATATTTCCAGGTACTAATTCACATATCAACAGCATATTCAAATTCACATTTACGGGATATCGAAGAGAAGTTTTACCCCTGTGAGGCGAACTGTGAACAATTACAGACGATGATAGACAAACTAACAGACGAACAGATCAACAAAGTACTGCCCAAGTAAGTATCATTGAGACACTTAAAACGAAAAAATATATTTATTACTAATGGTATGGCTCTCGTATGTGAGAGGCCACCCGGATAGGTACCACCGCAATACCTATTTCTACCGTGAAACAAGTGTAAATGCACTGTTGTGTTCCGGTTTGAAGAACATGGTAGCGTAGAGTAACTATTGGACATATTGAGATGGACCTATACTTTTTATAGTGTTTTTGTTTTTGTTTTGGAGACGGTATTTATAATAATTTTATTTCTCTTTTCAGAATATTAGGACCATGGCCAAATACCTACACATTCACCAAAGCATTAGCAGAGAAGGAGATAAGGAGGAACGCTGGAAGTCTACCCGTTGGCATATTCAGACCCGCTATAGGTATGTACCTTGGTCAATAGATGGCGCTGTTTGAAAGTGTATATCTTAGTACCGGAAATATTATATTGCATATGGAGGTAGGCGTAGTCCCCTCTATGTGAGATACATAAATAAATAACACCCCACAGTCACATACATAGTCCTGAGTCGATACTAAGATCGAGTCTTGTGTCGTGTATCAGAAACTGCAAGAGACTTTTCGGTCTCACAAACACCCAGAGCCGAGAGAAATATTTGTGGGCCGCACAAACATTTCTCTCGGTGCGGGGATCGAACCCACGGTCTCTCGTTTCATAGCCGGCGTCTAACCGACTTCGCCATGGATGATATAAAGTTGTTTTCTTGCTAGTTAACTTATTTAATTAATTGCAATCTTGAATTAATTTAGCCACCAATTACACCATGATTAAGTAAAATAATATAATGAAGTCTAACGTTCCTAGCGTCAATTTTTTAAGTTTTCGGCACTTTTCACTAGTTTAAAAAATGGAGGATAGGATAAATAAATACATTGAGTAAACAACCAATGGCGGATATGTCAGCGACTGGCAGGTAGATTGACAATTCCAAATGACGTATTTGTTTCCACTTTTGGCCACCGGGCCAGATAAGTTTGTGGCTCTATACTTTGGTCCTTCCTTGTCATCTTTATCCATGAGGACACGAATAGTAATACATTCTGCCTTGTATAATCGTTAAAAAAAGGTTTTATTGTTTTCCAGTGACGTCAACATTAAAGGAACCTTTAAAATGTTGGTTGGACAACATGTATGGACCCACGGGAATTGCAGTTGGCTCAGGTAAATTTCAAAAACGATATTATTGGTCCCAATATTCTGAAAAGGGAAATATTATTATTATCAAAACCAATTCCGTAAAAATAACACTATGAAAAATGTTATGTCCAGTAATTACTCTGGCTACTACATTCTTCAATTTGCATTAGTGCATTTACACTGGTGTTTGTTGGCAGAAATAGAAATTGCGATTATTGCATTAATTGTAGTAGCAACTGTCAAAAACCTTGCTGTATAATCCCTTAATCTGTTTTATAACTGATTGTTCCAGCTACTGGAATCCTGAGGATCTTACAGTGCGACAAATCGGTGACGGCAGACGTGGTTCCCGTGGACTACGTGGTCAACTGCCTCATAGCATCAGCTAGGAGTGTTCACACCACGTATAAACAGAGGTATGTACAATGACAAGGCTGAAAACATACTGGGGCATTCCACGCGAAGCGGACAGGTAAAAAATCTCGATGTTTCTGATTTCAGAAATATTTGAGTATGTTCTACCTATACCGGGTATCTCAAGACTGCTACCGAAAACAAAGCCGGGTGGTAGTTTTAGTGACTACAAACACAATGCAATTAAAAATTTCGCCTAGAAACGCGACAATTTTTTTTTATGTTTTTTTAAATATCGTCATTTTTGGGTGGTAAATCCATAGTTTTTGCTAAAATTATAATTTAAACTCTTTTATACCTTAGAGTATTTATAAATAAAAGGGTATATACTATTATTGTAGGAAAAAATGTATTTACCACCCAAATATGGCCATAGGAAAAAAATAACAAAAAAAAATTGTTGCTTTTTTTGCAACTTTTTCTGTTGCATTGTGTCTGAAGTCGCTTAAACTACCACCCGGCTTCGTTTTCGGTAGCAGTCTTGATATACCCTGTATATGTCCTTGATTCATGTATCAAATATTTTTTAATATAGTGACTGGTTAAAGAATTAAGGACCTTTGAAATTTTGGCCAACTGGTGGGCATACAGTACTTCAAAGCCGATTATCTAGTCATAAAATTATTGATTAAAATAATTAAACCACTGGATTTAAAACTTCATTTAATGAGCTTTTTAATTGCATTTTTCGATACGGAAATAAATTGTATTTTTCCATATTTTTTTTATTTTAATTTTTTTAACTTCGATTTTCACAAACTTAAACCATTTCGATTTTTTTAATATTTTTTATGAAAATAGCTAGTCTTGTATAGAACATCCTTGCCAAGTTTTATTATGGGTTGGGAAGTGGTTTACGAGCTATACTGGAAATATGCGCCGCACCGCGCCAAACGCCCGTCACGTGCGTGAGCTTGCAGACATTATTTCTTTAGTACTTTGATATAATATCTATATATATAAAAATGAATGTTTATTTGTATGTCATCGATGAACTCAAAAACTACTGGACCGATTTGGCTTATTTTGGTCTTAAAATATTCGTGAAAGTCCTGGGAAGGTTTCAGGAGTGAGAAAAGTTGGAAAATTTCTAAGGAAGATACTAAAAACCTTTTTTTTGGGTATCGTTCAAGCGTGATGCGTCCAGCCAATATAAGATGATCTTTGTTTATTTGACGGGAGACGTAAAAGACGGTCCAGCTTCAACTACCATCCAACGTAAAATGATCTATCTTTCCATTGTCTTTCATTGACGGCTGACGAAATAGAACAAAATTCAAAAAATGTGTACATCGTGTATATAATATTATCTAGATACGGCGTCTTGCGCATAATTTTGTTAAATGTAAAATAAAACGATGTCCATATCTACCAAAATAGCCGATTGTTTTTTGAGATTATTGCAACAGTTTTAAACAAGGTATACTCTATCGAAGCGTTTTGCCGGAGTACACCAAAATTTATCTAAATATAATTATTCGATTTCATAAAGTAATTGTTTTTTGAATTGATACTTTTAGATGAGCTGGGGGACAAATTTAAATTCCGCATTAGTATTGTTTTCAGACTTAAGAATAAAAAGAATATTGGTACGTTGATGCCGTATCTAGACATTATAATGCAACGATATGCAGTTTTATATTTTTAAATATTTGTTTTATTACTTACGTCACCTGGTAAGGCAGTATGAAGGTTTTATTAATTTGTATATGGTAACGTACTAGACGCGACTGCCAATAAGTTTACGATGGTCACGGGTTCAAATCCCAGGGCACACCTCTGACTTTTCGGATTAATTTCTACGTGAAATAAAATCCGCCAACCCGCAATAAGCCAGCGGGGTGGACTATATCTTCTATAATATAAAAATGAATCGCAAAATGTGTTGGTAAGCGCATAACTCAACAACGCCTGGACCAATTTGGCCAATTCTTTTTTTTTAAATGTTTATTATTAACAAAAAGCAATGGCGTGCAATTTTATTTAGAAAAACAGCATTTTGGTGCGGAAATAAGGGAAGGAATATTGGATGGACAATAAAAAACGCTAATGTTTTTAATGTCGAAATTTCATAAGGCAATCTTTATATGTACATGTGTATATGGAGAGACGGGATATAATAGAGTGGAAGGTACGGGAGAGGGCTGGGATAGCTGGCAGATTTGATAGGACGAAATGTAAATGCACGTTATAAGACGGGATGGGTAATAAAGAGAAAGGACGGGACGGATCGGGAAGAGACTGAACAGACGGATGAGACGGGATTGAGCCGGACAGCAGGACAGCTACGTCAAGTTTAGGAATACAAGAGTTTAAACAAAAAATAACATGTATTTGGTGCGGAGTGGAATCAAAAATATATGCACCCAGGCGAAGCTGGGCCGGGCCGCTAGTTTAAAATAAAACGAATTATTTTTATGTGACTAACCCAAATTTATTTACAGGCTTTTGCAACTTTAAATGTCACACTGTTACTTGTGCGTGTTACCATAACACCTTCAGTAGTAGGAATGAAGGCATGATATTTTTTTGTGCCTGGTATTGTCGCTGCCGACTCAAATCTGCTTTTGAATGACTGACTCTTTTCGAGCATAGAAAATGTGCGTTTGTGGAATTGATTTTATCGCCCAATGGTACAAACGCTCAGCTGTGCTATTGCTTCGTTTGACGCAGATTGTAGACTAGCTGTTTTATTTTAACCTACTGCTAAAACGCCACGCCACCCGACCCGACGTAACACGCGTTGAATCAAGTCGTGGCGATTTAGTAGTATAATCCAGCATTATAGAAAAGAGCAACACTAGAGTTTCTTCCCCGTTCTTTCAAGTGAAAACCACTTTCCCAACCAGGTGATAAATCAAAAAAATACTAATTTAAATGATGTTGAATATTTTAATGAATTCAATAAATTATTTTCATTTTCATTTCATTCCATTTTGATGTAACTTAATATTAGTATATACATATGTTTGAGGTATTCGAACCCTCAGGCTCGCATTGCTTTACCAACTGTTCAACACTGTCACGGAACTGTCGCTTAATTTTCGTGTTATTTTTCAGACATCCAGCGCCAGAACCGCCAATCTTCAACTACGTTAGTTCAGTGGAAAACAGAATAACATGGGGTGACTTTATGGAAAAAAACGTCACTAGGATTGGCGCGTATCCATTCTCAGACTCTGTTTGGTGAGTACATATTTGAATATGCTTTTTATACACAAAGATACGAGAACATTACATATGAAAAAAGTAAATATGACATTGATATCATTTGAGACAACTGGAGGATGTAAGAAGAAAATTAGTAATAATAGGAAATTAATATGCGTTTATAACAAACTACTGGTTTGCAAATGATAGGACCTCTCATGGAAAGTAGTAATGCTTGTCATTCCACTGCGCTCGCCATCCTAACACATAAGCTGTTAAGAGCGTTTACACCTTGCGCGCAACGTCAACTATAAGTATTTCTTCGTTAATTTCACGCACACATAAGCGACCAAAGCTGTGTGTGTAGAGCTGCCGCGTCGGCTCGCTATACAGTCAGCTCAATCAACGTTGATCCGTGCGCTTCAAAATTCTAATATTCAATTGAAATGTAACATAACAGTAATCATAATAATATTTTATTTGCATTATAAGTAGACAAATATTACTGTGCAAGCAATGAACAATACAAATTTAGATACTATTCATATTTTCGTTATTATTACATTGTTAAGTTGATTCAAATCAGTGTTCAATTTGTAGACACTACGGACGTTTTATTAATCATTTCGTGTTCGAACACATGAATAGAGTTAGGGGCCTTACAACCCCTTACAATTACGAAATATATTTAATTTTATATTACAATACATAACATAATTTAGCCTCGGAATTACATCTCATTATATTATCTGAAACATAATTTATACTCACTACAAAATCATTGTTGGTAATAAAAAAAAAATATCTATTTTACTACCAAAGTACTAAGATGTGGCAATCGCAGTCCGCGCGTGGCTATTTTTACTACGCACGGCAAAAATCTACTGCAGCCAGGCCGGAGCGACGAGCGATACATAGAACCTCCCTCTAGAAGGCCTTGCGGCGCGGCGGTCTGATTTGATACAGGTCGGACAGCGTGTTTTATAGTGGTTTTTAAAATATTTGTAGAAAACATGAAAACTAGTTTTGTTGAAATATAAAAATGGTAATTAATTGATAAGATGTTCTTCTATTATAATATGCAATTGCTATAAAAAATTATTTACGATAAGTTGATGAAAAAAATATGTTCTTGACGAGAGATTTTGAATAATTTCGCATGGTCTTATTAGTCTGATAATATTTTTATTTTTATCTTATATTTAGTGATTTCGGATATCTTAAGCTTCTAAATTGCCATTTAAAGCCTAAATAACGAAAATTGTGTTCAGTAATCCTTATAGTACTCACAAATTATCCGTCAATCTATAATGTTTTCCACCAAAATCCCTAGATGACAATTTTTTCTAAAATTAGTACTAATTATTTTTCCTTAAAATTGTTTGTTGGTGGCTATTAACTCGTTTGAAAAGTCCTGTTTTTAAGCCAAAAAGCGCGCGGAAGGTATAAACGCTCTTAAGTCTCAATTTGTCCAGTATTTACTCTGGCTACAATGTCCTTCAATCCGAAACAACAGTGCATTTAAACTGCTGTTTGTTGGGAGAAATAGACATTGCGGTGGTACCCAGACGGCCTCTCACATGAGAAACCTACCACCAGTAAACCAATTTAAAGTGAATATATTTTTAGGTACATATCTCTAACCCTAACGAGGTCAGCGCTGCTATACAGGATCTTCGTGGTGCTTCTACACTTGGTTCCAGCTGTGATGGTGGACGGGCTCGCAGTCTGCTTGGGAAGGTCACCAAAGTAAGTGAATACTTTCCATACTTTCATACTAAAATTTGTCAAATTTCAAAAAAGGGGTTAGGTAAAATCGAAATCTATAAAATTATCTATTTTCAAAACTCCTGGTAAACTTTTCAGGTTAAACTAAATGACTGTACTGAATATTTATCATTTAATTATAAACATATAATAGTCACATTCTCCTTTCTTTACTTTCATACTACACTAGTAGTCATTTGATGCAAAAAAGGGGTTATGTAATCGAAATCTATAAAACTTTCTACTTTCAAAACTCCTGGTAAACTTTTCAAGTAAAACTAAATGATTGTAGTTGTACTGAAGATGTATCATTTAATTATATATATAGTCACATTCATGATCCTAAATCCTGTCGTGTTGCAAAAACTATGAAACATTTTCGCTCTACCAATATTTACCCGTAGCGCAATTACTTAAGGATCAGACGAAAATCTATTTTGAAGCAGTCTTTAATCTTGTAAGGGAAAATATCTAATTCGTCTCTACTTAGGATGATATCCTAAATTAAAGAAATTAAATATTAATAATGTATTTTTATTTATTAAACGCTGTATCGTACACATGTAACAAGTTGAATAGAAAAAGAACGCAATGGAAAAAGGTACAAAAGGCGGTCTTATCGCTGGAGCCTGAAGGCGATCCCCAGACAACCAACTATAGGATGTATAAGAGAAAACGATAATTTTGGACAACCTCTACTTACCATTCAAAATCAACTCTTATTACAGGATGCTGAAGGTGTACAAGAAGATTCACAAGTTCTCGTCAGTTTTGTCGTATTTTTGTACAAACGAAATTAAGTTCTGCAACCGACGGACGAGGGAGCTATGGGACAACACCTCCACGGTTGATAGACGGGTATGACATTATAAATTATATTTATTGACGTGTTTCGGATTGAAGTACATTGTAGCCAGCGTAACTACTGGACATATTGAGACTTAACATGTTATGTCTCAGGATGGCGAGCGCAGTGGAATGTTGCTACTGTTTATGAGCGGTCGTATCACTTACCATCAGGAGAACGTCTTGCTCGTCCCACCATTCAGCCTTTCTTTCGGAGTAAAGACACTAGCTACAATCGCTGAGGTTTTATGTAGTTTAGTAAATGAGCAACTCCATCTGTCTGTATTAGCCCATATACGTCCCACTGCAGAGCAAAGGCTTACTTTACAATCGAGAGAACGTTTAAGAGTGGTTAAACCATGTAGTCAACCACGCTGGCATAGTATCTAGATTCTAGAAAGTACAATTGTCTCACATATAACCAGTTGTAGCATTGCCAGCACTTTGGGATTCCCAGGATAGCTCAAAATTAAAATAGTCATTCACAAGATCTTTTGTATCGGTAATTTCTGCTACCACCGCTTCGGAATGTGTTGTAGCTTTGAACAAAAAGAAACAAGCAAGAAACTCGCTCACCTATTCGCACTGTGTTTCCCTTTCTGTCCCTTTAAAGTTACAATTTTTATTCATAGCATCTGAAACCTTGCAACATGCTAAAAATCAATAGATCTATGAGGTGACCGTATTTGTGACAACGTAAGCGCCAAACATCTCCCTTTTCTTATGCGATAAGTGTTCTTGTATGTATAATACTACAAGTAAAAGGTTCATAGGCTTTTCCAAGGATTTGTATAATATGACTAAAAAGTTCGCAAGATAATTCCATGTTAACACGGCTGACAGACGATCTTATTAAGATTTCAGGATATGTTTATGGGCGAAGGTAAATCGTACTTTCAGGCGAAGATTATCAGATTCAGGTTATAAAAAAAAGACATTATTCCGTTGATTTTGAAAAGTTTGTACTCAGGTTAGAGGAAAAGGATGATCATAATTAATTAAGGTTCACCAAAGAGATGAAAATTATATGATTTACCACAGAAAATAACTAAAATAACATATGAAAGAAATGAATTGAAAAATAATAAAAAAAAAAACAAAAATACTTACCTTATGACGTTGACTGGTGAAAAAAAATAAAAAAAGCAACAGGAAGAAAAGTCGATATTTTGCCGGCTTCAGGTGACCTTGACCTTGATAATTGACACAAATAAAATTGAGGTCACTTCAGTGTTTGAGAAATTCGACACGCGAATGAAAAGTTATGTAAGCCGTTTCAAGTGAACGCTTTGGAGTTAAAGTTACATTGCGGAGTGCAATGCGGAATGTAATTGTATTGAACGGTTTATTCAATACAAATTAAAATGATATTTTTAGAACTTTTTGCTTTGAAGTTGAGCGGTGATACTTGATTTTTATTATTATTTCTAATAGAAAATAATAACTATAATCTAATTTTATGCATATATATAAAGTGGTTACTAAGTCTTACGGTTGAAGTTACGCTACAATCATGTTTGAGATTGTTCCTCTTTAATAGTTCTAACAGGATAGTATAGGATGGGATGTAACAGTACGGATGGGAAAAGCAAGTAGAGGATGTTTGTTAGTGTTACGTTAAGTTTTAATAGAAACCAGTTAGTACACCCAATAATATGTTTCTGAGTATATGCACCCGGGTGGATTCGGGCCGCGCGGCTAGTATTGTATAATTTAAAAAAATGCGAATGTTGTATGTCCCACACCATTGCGCAGTCAAACCAATCAATTGATTTGCAAGAGTTTTTTTTTACACTGGCCCGGCATAATGACAACATTGCGCCTGATGGTAAGCTCAAATGCCGTCCAGGCAGATTATCGAATGGCATCAGTCGACAGTCCCAAGACATTCGATACAATTATGCCGACCTGTTAAGATGCCTCTTCATGACTACTTAGGCTACTAGACTTTTTGTAATCCTATTTTTACTATTAGAAGTAAAAATGGGAATGGAAGGAGTGCTACCGAAAATGAAGCCGGGTGGTAGTTTTAGTGACTATAAACACAATGTTAAAAAAATTGCAAAGAAACGCGACAATTTTTTTTTATTATTTTTTGAATATCGTCGAGTTTAGGTGGTAAATCCATAGATTTTGCTAAAATAATAATTTAAACCCTGCGTACCATAGCGTCTTTAAAAATAAAAGGGTATACACTATTATTTTTAATAAAAACTATGTATTTACCATCCTAATACGACGATAGAAAAAAAATAAGTCACTAAAACTACCACCCAGTTTCGTTTTCGGTAGCAGTCTTGATATACCCTGTATGTAAAACATGGATAATAAAATATATGCGAAAATCCTCTCGCAGTTACCTAAACCAATTAATTGGTTTTGCGAGACATTTTTAATACCTTTTTTACTATTGATATTTAATAAAATCTATTTAATAAAACACTGCTTTTATTTCAATTGTTTCCAGCTGTTCCCGTTCAGCATGTCGGATGTGGACTGGGAGGAGTACTTCGACGGGTATCTGTTTGGAATCAGGCGATACCTGTTCAAGGAGAGCGATGACACACTGCCCAACGCCAGGATAAAGTGGAAAAGGTAGCTTTGTTTATCTTACATTCATAACCTCACGTGTTTTTCCCAGAAGGGGTAGGCAGACGTTCTCGTGGTAGTAACCAGGACATCCAAGTTTCGCCATGTCTGTTTCGGGCACAAATTCCCAACACGAGGCTTATAATAAATAGAAAAATCCAACAACACTTTGCCTGACCTGGGATTCGAACCCAAGAACTCAGCGTTGCAACCGTACAGACAGGCAGTCTATTATTTATCTTATTATTGTATGTTTATTTGTTTGTGGGGTCCACAAATATTATTACGGGTCTGGGTGTTGCAAGTTTTTTTTTTTATCTCCAAGTAAGAGTAGACTTGACATGTTTATAAAGCGTTAAGAAAAAACATGGTGAATTTTAAGAAACAAGTCTCAAAAAATGCGCTATAGAAGAACTGTTCCTAATATTTTGATAACAGCAGGACAATCACGCATTCGCACGCTATGCTAGATCATAAACAGAAAGAATTTTCAAAATCCGTTATGCAATAAGCAAGTTACAAGTATATAAAAGTTGTTGATGGGAGTAATTGAAAAGGATGGAAAATACACGACGTGACGTCATCTTCCATAAGGTGCACGCGTGCGAAAGAGACAACGAGTGTCCCCACCGAACTATTAAAAATAATAATATCTGAGTCATTTTGCTTCCAATTTTATTAATGCTGTTTTCAACATCATGTTTTTTATAAGGGATGCTTTTTAGGAACCATTACAAACTGTTCAAAAAAATCGTAGACACAATCCTACTAAATTGAATTTCTATTTATATAAACATATTTTGTTTCAGGTTATACTATCTTCATCAGATAGCACGAGTCATTTTCCTAATACTAGCAATGTATTGTGTATGGACGATATTCACGTCAATTTGGTGATGCGTGTCATGTACAGGGGTAATATACGAATATTTAAATAATATTAAGTGCAATACAAAGTGTAAAAAGCCGAAAATATGCGTTAATTTTAATACTAACAAGCGATGGGATGTATTCAGTACTTGATTTGATGGCAAAATACCTTGTAACTCTTTTCTTCCTCTTAATTTTCTTTCATTTTGATTCAGCCATTTTGACAGCCTCCGTGGCGCAGGCGGTTAGACGCCGCCTGTGAAACGAGAGGCCGCGGGTTCGATCCCCGCACCGAGAGAAACGTTTGTGCGGCCCACAAATATTTCTCTCGGGTCTGGGTGTTTGTGAGACCGAAAAGTCTCTCGTAGTTCCTGATACCCACGACACAAGACTCGATCTTAATGTGGGGTCAGGACTATGTATGTGACTGTTGGGTGTTATTATTATTATTATTATTATTATTATTATTATTTAAGCCGAATACAAACTATCGTATTACGTCTTATGCATTGAATAAAGAATCGACCATTGATACTAAGTAGATGATTCTAACTGGACAATTAGGACAATGGAACTTACAATTTCACGAAATAAGCTTACGACTGATAATCGGTCTATGACGCGTTCCTCTAGTATCAATGGCCACTTCTTTACCTACTCTATTCGTAATAAGTAAAGCTGAAAACACATTATAGGTTTTCGTCTTACGCATAGAGTAAAGAAGCGGCCATAAATACTAGAGCAACGCGTCTTAGAGCGATCTGAACAATGGATTCTTTTGTTGTGTGCACATTGTAGATCATACTTAAGACGTGACCACAGACTACATAGAAAGAACCTTGTACGTTTCATTGTCCTCATTGGTCAGTTAGCCCCGTACTTACCGCTCTTTACTCTATGCGTAAGACGAAAACCTATAATGTGTTTTCAGCTTAAAGGTGACATCATACTTAGTATTCCGTCTTACGCACAGAGTAAAGAAACGGCCATAAATACTAGAACAACGCGTCTTAGACCGATCTGAACAATGGATTCTTTTGTTGCGTGCACATTATCAGTCATACGCTTATGACATGAACTAGTATGTTCCATTGTCTGATTGATGAGTTAGCCGCTTCTTTAATCTATACGTAAGACGGAATACTATAGTATGATTTCACCTTATCTAATAGAACCTTCCACCTTTTCTACCACAGTTTGTTTTCGGCTTTACCTCGCTGGCCGGATATTTAAAATATAAAATGAACTAAGGCAAGTAAACCGTACAGCCTTCTCCAATCCCCAACCTTAACAGTCTCACAAAATTAACTAATTTCTTACCTGCGCCAGTCTAGCTTTAAAACCATGGTGTACACATGTTAGTATTCCATTAGATTATTTTGAAGTACAAAACAATAGAGTATAGACTAGCTTAAAAGACAAATATCCAAGCTGTTTAAATAGTGTAACGTGGCGCGCTTACCTGTAGATATGTCAATTTGTGGCGCCAAATTAGACTGTTTGTATTGTACTTTATTTCTCATGTAGTCATAACTCCTAAACATGTGATCATTACATCTATTTAACAACTGGAATCTTTGACTAAAATATCGAAAACAAAGAAAAATTGTCGTGGAATTGCATAAATGTTTCGGTGTCTTCTCACACAAACATAATTATTAATGTAAGATAAGGAAACCCATAAATATTCTCTTGGAAATATTTGAGGTAGTATAGAGCGGATGTCATTAACAAAATCTGTGCGCACTGTATCTACCTATCAGCACCGCGGGACGACAAAGCGAGAGGGAATATGTTGTTGCTGTGTAAGAGAAACAAAGAAAAAGAGAAGTATTATAAAATATATAGTAACCTTAGAGTATATACATATAGAGGGAGCGCTGGTACTTGAAAAACGTAGATAAAAATGGTGGTGCCGGGGCCACCTTTTTTTTCCCGCCAATCAGTATGGATTCAGACAGCGTAGGGTACACATGAAATCTTCTAGAAAGAAAAATCTTAAAATGCCATTTTGCGTCTTTAAATTCTGCCCAAAATCTACCAAACGCATAATTAATAAGTATATAATTAGCTACCATAGGTAACATTGCATATTTATTAATATATTGGGAGATATAATCGACGGAATTTTACTAAAAAAATTAGAATTAGCGCGCTTTCTATAGACATATTTTTCAGTGTTGCAAATTTATAAAAAATTAATAACTCGATATCCTGGTTTAAACTGTTTTTTAATATAAATAAATTAATATGAAAAAAAAAAACAATACGACGTTATATTAAACCGACAAAATAAAATTATGGCCACCATTTATTTAATATGACAATGAGTTAAAATTTACTAAGTTGTGACTAAATATGTAATATAAATATTTTGTAATTCTCTGATCTTATATAATTGGACATAATTTTTAAATTTGTCTGACTTTAATCCGGGTTGTGAATATCGGCCGCCATTTAAATTTTAGAGCCTTAGCGCGACTTCTCGTAGGAGGTATATATTTAATATTTAACGGCCGTCCCCGTGTACCGGTAACATAAATTCATAGACGGAATAGAATATTTTGGCCGCCATTTTGAACTTTTTTGTTATCAACCTGATCGCTTTTAAAAATTAATATCTGGCAGTCCCTGGGTACGGATAACATAAATTTATAGTCAGGATTGCATATTTTGGCCACCATTTTGAACTTTTTGTTTTTAACCCGATTGCCCTCAAAATCAATATCTATCTATTAAAGATATGTAAACAACCAAATCTATATAATGTTTTTTTAGGATACCCCTGGATCGAAAAATAAGACGCCAAAGCGTTAATATTATAAGAAGGAGTCGTTAGAAGACTGTTGGATACCTACAAAATATGTTTATTATAATTAATATGATGAGAATACATTTTTAATTTTTAAATCGTAGTGAACCAACAATGTAAACGGTCGAGCTGGTTAAGGTTTCAGGAAGTCGCTGGATGCAGGCCACTGCCAACAGGTCAATGTGGAGATCCTTGGGGAGGCCTATGTTCAGCAGTGGACTTCCTATGGCTTTTTATGGCTGAAGAGAGAGAAAGAGGGAGAGGGAGACAGTGAGAGAGAACCTTAGATTTTGATTCTTAGAGCAATGGCAGCCACAATACTTTACCTATAAATGTGACTTATTGGTACCGAGAAACCCTCAGATATTAATTTTGAGAGCAATCGGTTTAATAAATAAAAAGTTCAAAATGGCGACCAGTTTTTTAATCTACTTATAAATTTGGTTTATTGGTGCCGACTGCCAAGATACCCTCAGATGTTGATTTTGAGAGCAATCGATTCAATGACTAAAAAGTTGAAAATGGCGGCCACAGTTTTTTTAAACCTTACTATAAATTTAGCATATTGGTGCCGAGATACCCTCAGATACTGATTCTGAGATAAATCGGTACAATAAGTAAAAACTTCAAAATGGCAGCCACGATTTTCAATACTGAATACGAACGAAGCTTGGCTATCGAAGCATAGGGACTAAAACATTTACCATTTCACCACCAAGCATTTCCAATATTGCAATGCTATTGTATAATAAAGCACAGGTAAAATTACTTCGTATTCGCAGTGAAAACGTATTTGGAATTATAGATAAACGTGTTAAAATAGTCGCCACAATTTTTCATTCTTTAAAAATATGTATCGATATTGTTATTGTGACCAAAAACGTAATTAAATTTTAATACAGTTGGGGAAAATATGTTAACCGGCAACCCTAATGCAGCAATGCTACCAACATTACGACCAAGAAAATATCTACGTTTTTTAAAACACAAATGTATGACAGCGCTCCCTCTATATGTATACTCTAAGATAGTAACATATCTTACTATTTCTAAAATATATTAGTGGGGAGGTCCGCTCTATTTTAATGTCAATGGTCGAGACCAATTTATTTGTTGTGTAATGAGATGAATCAAGACACTGGGAGGAATGGAATTGACCTGAACGTCTTATTTCAAAAATTAATTCATTGATTTTTTATTAATCCAACCCACAATTAGTGTCTTTGGAATATGGAAAAATACACCAAATAATTCCATTAACAAATATGTCATCATCATCATCATCATCATAATCTCAGCCACAGGAAGTCCACTGCTGAACATAGGCCTTCCCTGAGGATCTCCACATCGATCTGTTGTCGTCGGCCTGCATCTAGCGACTTCCTGCAACTTTAGCCAGGTCGTCCGTCCGACATTTCGCTTGCCTGAACGTGGTCTCCACTATAAATATAAAAATGTCATAATTATTTCACAGTTAAGCTCCACTTACACAGGACGATTGTATGATTGTCATAAGGGTAGGTATAATTTTTTTATCGTATTCTTGCATTTTTCTGAACGATACATCTTAAAAGCCGTTATCCGTTATCGTATGCGATAATGTACAATCATCGTCCAAAATCAAGAGTAACTCTCTCTGTGTACATCTTTATTCATATTATCAATTCAGGCCAGTTTCGTTCCGATTCACCCCGTATACGGACATTATTTCAGTTGTTTAATAGAAATTAATGACTTCATAACCATAAACAGTCCAAATGGAATAGGCCTGCGGGTGTTGTATTAAGTCACTAGGTAACGGAACATCGCATTATATAAACGTAATGAACAATGTAAATAGATTTAAACTAGATACTGGACAAAATAAATAATTGATCACGGAATTTTATTTTATTTATTTACCTTATACACAGTCAGGTCATAAGTATTGTCACACAGTAAAAACTTTTCTTTTAGAATGCTGGCCACAAAAAAGTTTATTGAATTCGAATTTCGAATTGTTCATGAAAATAAAAATGTATACTTTTTAGAATTTTACTCATTTTTAAATATGGAGCGGACGCTTAAAGCCCTGGTCTGTCGAAGCTACGCACAGCGTTGCGTTGCGCGGAATGCGGTGTCAAACTCGGTTTTGTATGAAAAACATTGACATTGACATGACGTTCCGCCGCAGTATGCGTCAGCCAGCCTCTGCGGTGAGGGGTCAACCGGGTGACGGTAAGACTGGTCTTTTGTACTGTCACAATATGCGTCGGTGTAGAGGGGCAAGTGCGGTGAAGCGCGGGGCGGATACGCCGCACAACGTGCCGTCATTCTCATCATTTCGTCGCGGTAAGCGTATTTGCGCAATGGATTTATTTGAGGACAATATTTTTATCAATTTTCGTTTGGTTTAAAAATTTGTTTAGTCTGTGGCGCGTATATCGACTATGTGCTGCCGCACAGTACGTTTAATACAGTTCACGTACGTTCCCAATGACAATGGCGCAATATTACACCACGTAGGAATAAAACTTTAAAACCTTGCTTTGGTAAAAAAGATACAATTAAAAAGCAAAATTAATTAATATTTAATAAGTACAAGATTATAAAATGGGGTCAATTACATTTATTTTATTGTTATAAAAATGGCGAACGGAATTGTATTTTAATTGTTCTAAGTACCTAGTACCCCATGCTTTTTAACAAAATATAGCAACGGATTTAGTTCCCAACTGATCACGGTACAATTGGAGACGATTTATTTACGGTTAATATGTGTAACATTGTAGTAGAATACAATTATTAATATTTATCGGCTCGTTTGCTATACACCACGTCTTTACCCCCCGTTCCGTCCTCCACGTCTATGATCTATCTCATTCACCCTTGGTTCGCGTAGTGTATAGTTCGAGACGACAGATGCTAAGAGTATGAATTTATCAATACACTACAGTATCTATATGCAATCAGTTTTTATCCCTATTCGCAGGGCACTTTATCAGCCCATATACGTCCCACTGCAGAGCACTGGTCTCCTCTACAATCGAGAATACGATTAAGAGTGGTTAGGCCATACTATAGTCCACCACGCTAGGTGGCTTTATCCCTATAGGTGCATAGAAAGAAATATAAACAACAAACCCAATAAAAACATCAATCGTTTAAGTGCACCCGCTTTTTATATGAGCCCGAAAAAATAGCTACAAAGAATCTTATGATGAGTTTTGTATCAGCATATATACATACATTCGTTGTATAATGGTTGCATATTATCGTCGTAGTTATTTACAAAATCCACCTACAATATATAATAAACTATCGCCGTTCGACACAAGTAGCACCACTCTCCTAGCACCTGGAGTGCATCATGTGACGACATGGTGCAATCTTAAATATGTAATTCCTCAACTTAGTATCAAGTTCTGTGTTTTCCCCTTTTTTTCCATTCCCATTCCATTAAAACCCCCTCTATATGTATTGTAATTTGCGCTACTTACACCTACGCATATATATTTTGAGCTCTGTGTTATGAATTCTGTTAAATACTAAAATAAAATTATTATTGTAAAAAGTGTCCATCAGTATTGTTCCAGGTTTTGCTTGTGACAATTTTATAGGAAAATAATTTAATCGTTATGGAATTTACTTTTACCCAATTACGGTACGATCGATAACGATAATGTAAGAAAGGATATCTACATAAATCCAGTGAAATTTAATTTGTTCTGACAATAAGTTGTTTAGCCGAAAAAGGATGTATACAGCACACGTGTATTTCATTAGAATGATACGAACCACTTTTATCACGTATCAATATTGCGAAAATTGTCTCGTAAACATATATACCCAGTTTATTTAAAATGACGCACAAACATTTTTTTAAATAAATTATATATGTTTTCGAACATAAATTATTGTTATTTGTTGTCATGGACATTCAAGTAAACTTCAATGCGAAATTGTCATAGTAACGTTGGTTGTCAATGAACGGTTCTCCCATTGGTCAACGGTTTTACGCACAGAGTAAAACCTATACGTGGACCACCTTTTTGTTGTTATGTGAACTACGTTGCATGACGTCATTACGTTGCCGCTTACCGCAGTGCCGCGCGTATCCTTCGACAGACCAGGCCTCCGTGTTGCAGTTATTGCGTTGCATCGTTGCGGTTACGCGCCAATACAATTTTTTGACATACTGAAAAATTTGAATATAACCAAAAGATTCGTTTATCGTACCATCAAACGATACAATGAAGACTCTAGTGTAGATGACAGGTCAAGAAGTGGTCGCCCTCGGTCTGTTAGGACTCCAGCAGTGATAAAAGCTGTGAAGGCGCGAATTCAAAGAAATCCCAAACGTAAGCAGAAACTGTTGGCCCTTCAGATGTGGTTAAGCAGAACCACGGTGAAAAGGGTGTTAAATGAAGACTTAGGGCTTCGGGCATATCGAAGAAAAACAGGAAATCGTTTGAATGCTCGTCCAATGGACCTGAGACTGAAGAGATGCCGCGCTTTGTTGAAGCTATACGCGGGAAAAAAATATCGGGAAATTCTTATTTCAGATGAAAAAACCTTTTTACCTTAGAAGAGAGCTACAACAAACAAAATGATAAGGTGTACGCACACAGTAGTGAAGAAGCGAGCAACCGTATTCCGCGTGTCCAACGAGGTCATTTTCCATCCTCGCTCATGGTATGGTTGGGAGTTTCTTATTGGGGCTTAACAGAGGTACATTTTTGTGAGAAAGGTGTAAAAACGAATGCAGTTGTGTATCAAAATACAGTCCTGACGAACCTTGTGGAACCTGTTTCTCATACCATGTTCAATAACAGGCACTGGGTATTCCAACAAGATTCGGCGCCAGCTCATAGAGCGAAGAGCACACAAGACTGGCTGGCGGCGCGTGAAATCGACTTCATCCGGCACGAAGACTGGCCCTCCGCCAGTCCAGATTTGAATCCGTTAGATTACAAGATATGGCAACAATTGGAGGAAAAGGCGTGCTCAAAGCCTCATCCCAATTTGGAGTCACTCAAGATATCCTTGATTAAGGCAGCCGCCGATATTGACATGGACGTCGTTCGTGCTGCGATAGACAACTGGCCGCGCAGATTGAAGGCCTGTATTCAAAATCACGGAGGTCATTTTGAATAAATTTTAGTGTCATAAGAATCTATGTTTTGTTAACTTTATTTTGGTGTATAAATGGTTACATAATGAGTAAACTTGTTTCAATTATTACACACTTTATACCGGGTATATCAAGACTGCTACCGAAAACGAAGCCGGGTGGTAGTTTTAGTGGCTACAAACACAATGCAATTAAAAATTTCGCATAGAAACGCGACAATTATTTTTTATGATTTTTTAAATATCGTCGTTTTTGGGTGGTAAATCCATAGTTTTTGCTAAAATAATAATTTAAACTCTTTATGCCTTAGAGTATTTATAAATAAAAGGGAATACACTATTATTTTAGGAAAAAATGTATTTACCACCCAAATATGGCTATAGGAAAAAAAAATAAAAAAAAATTGTCGCTTTTTTTTTACAACTTTCTCTGTTGCATTGTATCTGAAGTCGCTTAAACTACCACCCGGCTTCGTTTTCGGTAGCAGTCTTGATATAGCCTGTATTAGCTTCACTTGTATGTTTGTTTGTATGTTTGTAACCGACTCCTTAAGACGCGATTTTGACCCACTTTAAACGGACTGATTTCATTCAAATTTTGCACACCGGTCAAAGACCGATGACAATACAAGAAACCAAACTAAAAAGTAGAAAATAAATAATAGTTTAAAAAAACTAAAAAACACGCTTTATATAGAAAACCCAACTAAAAATAGAAAATAAATTTTAATAATACTGAATTAAGGATAGTGTAAAAAATTAATAAGAAAAAAATATTTTTATTGTAAAAAAAGCGTGGGGTGCTTTTTAAGATATTATCAAAATGATAATCCTTCTACTTATATCTGTCGATAAAATAATTATATCTATTGAAAACATGCACCCCACGCTTTTTTTACAATAAAAATATTTTTTTCTTATTAATTTTTTACACTATCCTTAATTCAGTATTATTAAAATTTATTTTCTATTTTTTAGTTGGGTTTTCTATATAAAGCCCTGGTCTGTCGAAGCTACGCACAACGTTGCGTTGCGCGGAATGCGGTGTCAAACTCGGTTTTGTATGAAAAACATTGACATTGACATGACGTTTCGCCGCAGTATGCGTCAGCCAGCGTCTGCGGTGAGGGGTCAACCGAGTGACGGGTAGACTGGTCTTTTGTGCTGTCACAGTATGCGTCAGTGTAGAGCGGAAAGTGCAATGAAGCGCGGGGTGGATACACCGCACAACGTGCCGTCATTCTCGTCATTTCGTCGCGGTAAGCGTATTTGCGCAATGTATTTATTTGAGGACAATATTTTTATCAATTTTCGTTTGGTTTAAACTTTTGTTTAGGCTGTGGCGCGTATATCGACTATGTGCTGCCGCACATTACGTTCAATACTGTTCACGTACGTTCCCAATGACAATGGTATAATATTACACCACGTAGGAATAACATTTTAAAGCCTTGCTTTGGTAAAAGATACAATTAAAAAGTAAAAATAATTGATATTTAATAAGTACAAGATTATAAACTGGAGTCAATTACATTTATTTTATTGTTATAAAAATGGAGAACGGAATTGTATGTTCATTGTTCTAAGTACCTAGTACCCCATGCTTTTTAACAAAATATAGCAACTGAATTAGTTCGCAACTGATCAGGGTACAATTGGAGACGATTTATTAGTGGGTATCTATATACATTCAGTATTTATTCCTATTCACAGGGCACTTTATCAGCTATCATTGCAGAGCACTGGTCTCCTTTACAATCGAGAATACGATTGAGAGTGGTTAGGCCATATTACAGTCCACCACGCTAGCTGACCTTATCCCTTTATATAGTATATACGCATAGAAAGAATTACAAACAATAAACCTAATAAGAACATCAATCGTTTAAGTGAATGCACTTTTTATATGAGCCCGAAAAAGTAGCTACAAAGAATCTTATGATGAGTTTTGTATCAGCCCATATACATACATTCGTTGTATAATGGTTGTATATTATCGTCGTAGTTATTTACAAAATTCACCGGCAAGATATAATAAACTATCACCGTTCGACACAATTAGCACCACTCTCCTAGCACCTGGAGTGCATCAGCATGTGATAACATGGAGCAATCTTAAATATGTAGTTCCTCAACGTAGTATCAAGTTCTGTGTTTTCCCCTTTTTCCCATTCCCATTCCATTAAAACCCCCTCTATATATATTGTAATTTGTGCTACTTGCAACTACGCATATATATTTTTAGCTCTGTGTTATAAATTCTGTTAAATACTAAAATAAAATTATTATTGTAAAAAGTGCCCATCAGTATTGTTCCAGGTTTTGCTCGTGATAATTTTATAGGAAAATAATTTAATCGTTATGGAATTTAGCTTTTACCCAATTACGGTACGATCGATAACGATAATTTAAGAAAGGATATCTACATAAATCCAGTGAAATTTAATTTGATCTGACAATAAATTGATTTAGCGAAAAAAGATGTATTCAGCAGATGTGTATTTCATTAGAATGATACGAACCACTTTTATCACGTATAAATATTTCGAAAATTGTCTCGTAAACATATATACCCAGTTTATTTAAAATGACGCACAAACTTTTTTTTTAAGAAATTACATATATTTTCGAACATAAATGATTGTTTTTTGTTGTCATGGAAATTCAAGTAAACTTCAATGCGAAATTGCCATAGTAACGTTTGTTGTCAATGAACGGTTCTCCCATTGGTCAACGGTTTTACGCACAGAGTAAAACCTATATGTGAACCACCTTTTTTGTTGTTATTTGAACTACGTTGCATGACGTCATGACGTTTGCTGCTTACCGCAGTGCCGCGCGTATCCTTCGACAGACCAGGCCTTTAAGCGTGTTTTTTTGTTTTTTTAATTTTATATTAAACATGTGACAGAATTCATGACCTGACTAGGTATATGAACCAGCCAGGTCAAGTTCAAGTTTTTTTGTAAAATTGAAAAAATCCTGGTCCAAAGATTTGTGAAGAAAGTTCAATACCGTAAGACATATACATGTTTTTTTTTTTCAGTACATGGTTGGACGAGCATGTCGTTCACCTGATGGTAAGCGATACGACCGCTCATGAATAGCAAAATCAAACAACACCTTGAATTACAAAGCAATACTTGGGGTTCCACTGTACTCGCCATCCTGATACAAGATGTTAAGTCTCAATATGTCCAGTAGTTACTCTGGCTACAATGTCCTTCAAAACGTGACACAACAGTGCATTTACACTAATGTTTGGCGGGAGAAATAGACATTGCGATGGTACCTACCCAGGCGGCCTCTCACATATTAGAGACCTATACCACCAGTAATTGATAAACAACAATTTTCTTACAACTAAATTACAAAGTAATGTATATTCTGTAGGCTCATTATACCGGGTATATCAAGACTGCTACCAAAAACGAAGCCGGGTGGTAGTTAGTTAGTACTACAAACACGATGTAACAAAAAAATTTACAAAGAAACGCGACAATTTATTTTTAAATATCGTCGAGTTTGGGTGGTAAATCCATAGTTTTTGCTAAAATAATAATTTAAAGCCTTGCGTACCATAGCGTCTTTAAAAATAATAGGGTGTACACTATTATTTAAGAAAAAACTATGTATTTACCACCCTAATAAGACGATAGAATAAAAAATATCAAAAAAAAAATCGTCACCATTTTTTGCACAAAATTTAATAGCATTGTGTCTGAAGTCACTAAAACTACCACCCGGCCTTATTTTCGGTAGCAGTCTTGATATACCCTGTATATTTGTTAAATAAAACACAAACTTAATTATATTACTTTATTTCAACAAAAACTGCACTACAAAAGGGGACACACATTATGAGATTCATTATCTTACTGGCAGATTTGTTAATATTTTACAGTAGGGAAAACCTTACTTGATGACAAACGAAGATTTAAAATTATCAGTGCTGCCAACCTTTAATAATCTTATTTTCCCTACTTATATGGTAAAAATATTGCTTATTATTTACCAATATATTCGGCATTTTTCTAGATTTTATTATGGGAGATTCTGTAATATTTCATCATTAATTTATCTTCAAATCTACCAGTAACTTTTAAAATATACAAACCATAAGTACATTATATTATATCTGACCACAAAACTGGACATTAAAGCATTGAAAAATTCACAAATACATTATAAAATTACAAATAATACAAAATAAGTCTTACATTGGATGGAATATTTTTTTAACTGGCAATACATTTTGAAGGCGTTTTTTAATTTATTAGTCTTATTAAATTGCACTAAGCATATTCCAAGTGAAAAATGGAAAGATAATACAAAAACCAATTTATCAAAATTCATCTAACGTCCTTATAATCATAACGCCTTTGAAATAACCATAATAGAGTTTATCATAAACGCCCAAACGTTTTCGGGCCACGGTTTGATTACCGCCCAAGGACATTTTGAAAATACATATCCAAAAAGTATTACTAATTTAATACCTGTGGTTCAAACATTTGTTTCATTGCGGGGATCGAACCCGCGGCCTCTCGTTTCCCAGCCAGCGTCTACGCCAACTGCGCCACGGAGGCTTTTTAATTAGTGGAATTATCAAAAATACACCTTCAAAATGTTGCCTTTGCAGTCAAAATCTTACAAATAACAGAAAAATATTATTCACTCAATACATAAACATAAATAAATGCATAGGGAATGTTGTAATTTTGGTATCAATATCTTATATAAAAAAACTCAAAAATTCTTATAAATATATTTTTGCACCCCTTCTGTGAGCTTTTAATTTCTTTGGGGAAAGAACCTGATTTTGTTTTTTATAAATTTTATAAAATGGGAAAAAAGCCTATCGATTTTTTTAGTGGTATAAAAGAAGACCCATTTTAATATGAAATTTAGTATATTGCGAAAAATTTTGTGCCTCGTTAAAACCTACTTTTTTGTTTAGGGAAAAATAAATAATCATAATAGAACATTATATTACATAGTATAAAAGGCGGTCGTATCGCTCGAGGCAATCTCTTACCGATTACCTTGGTATGGACAATAAGAGATGGATAAAAAGGCAGTCAATAGTGTACCTAGTAGAATACAGCTAGATTGGAGAAAAAAACAATTTAGATTATAAAAAGAAAATAACATAATGGATACTCCCAATATACGCTATTTTTTTTTATTGCATTTGATGACGAAACGATCATGCCGTTCGCCTGATGGTAAGCGTTACGACCGCTCATGAACAGTGGCAAAACCAAACAACACCTTTAATCAAAAATGCATTGCTTGGCATTCCACTGCGCTCGCCATCCTGAGACATAAGATGTTAAGTCTCAATATGTCCAGTAGTTGCTCTGGCTACAATGTCCTTCAATCCGAAACACAACAGTGCATTTAATCTGCTGTTTGGCGGGAGAAATATGCATTGCGGTGGTACCTACCCAGGGCATACTACATACATATATATATACTACATATTCCGTTCTACTCCCAAATAGACATAAAAATCTCACAGAAAGGGCTTTAAAAATCTGTCACTTTACTGAGATTCTACGAACACGACATATACTTCTCAAATTACGTTCAAAATTATTATATTCATAATTTAATTCGAACTATAATGGTGAAGAAAAATATGACAAATTTCCATAGCATAGCAATTTATAACTTTCTAATTTAAATACGAAAAGGCATTAAGCCAGCGTGGTGGACTATATGGCCTATCTGAATCGTACGCTCGATTGTAGAGGAGGCCCGTACCCTGCATTGGGACGTATATGAGCTAATATAGTTATTTTTTACACAACAACAATGACCATTGGTACTTGATGGTGACAGTATTCATTGAGAAACTATTGTCTCAATGATCGATACAATTATGACGGCCTAAATGGATATAGGATTGATTCAAAAACGGGATGGATTTGTGTCGGTCCGTATGTCTTTACATTTGTGTAAGGAAATTCCCATAAGGGCAAATTTGAATTTATCACAAGAAAAAAATTAAAACAACTTTTTAGTAAATCACAAGAAAAAAATTAAAACAATTTTTTTAGTAAATATCTAAAAAAAAACAACACTGGAAATAAAATGAATTTCATAATTATAAAACAGAAATAGTCGATTAGTTAAGAAGTTCATCTAAAATATCAGAGTATGAATATAACATTATGAACGTAAACACTAAATCTAATATTTATGTGCAATGGTAAAAATTGGAGAACACTATGTTAGGTAATTGTCATATTAGACTATACTACGCTATGAATGATATACGAAGCGACAGGTATTTTAGCTTACGATTTTTTATAAATTGACATATTTTATCATTGACATTAGATCATCGTGTATAGATATTGTATTGAGAAATATTCATTTTGTTTACTTCCCTAATGATCGCTTTGAATCCATTTTTTAATCATAAAAAAATCGCTTGCTTTGAACCTATTCGTAAATGCGGAACGTAAAATATCCGCCAGTACAGATAGTTAGGTAATTTTATATTCTGTTATATATGGCTTAACTACCCTCAATCGTACTCTCGATTGTAGAGATACCCTAAACACACATTCTGAGCTAACACGAATATTCTGTTTCAAGTTTTTAATGTCGCAATGAAACATTACTTGTTTAAATAGCATACTATGATAGCTTCGCTTAGCATAGCATCGTCCAGTATGACAATATATTTTATAAAAATACAAAAAATACCCATTATCCTACTCAAATCTGCCTTGTATATTGAAATCTGTCTAAAATCTATCCTCATAAGGGCAGGTACAAAAAGCTATTCAAAATTCCATATCTACTCCGAAACTACGAGAAAAACACTTCTCCAAAAATTTGTACAATTGTTTCGTGATGTTCTTATCATTTATTTCAAAAACTCTTTTATTCAAGACACTGAATAGCTATACAGCTTAGGCCTGATATAAAAAAAAGATTGAAAAAAACAAGTAATAGCCATTATGATATTTTTTCCCCTGACTTATTTTATTCGATACAAAATTGTCATTTGATAATATAAAAATGCGCCAACCCGCACTAGGCCAGCGTGGTGGACTATATGGCCTAACCACTCTCAATCGTACTCTCGATTGTAGAGTAGGCCTGTGCCCTGCAGTGGGACGTATATGGGCTGATCCAGAATATAAAATAGCCGCCTAAGTTTTTTTTATTGTAACGGCTTTATTCAAAGACAGCTTAAAAGCCTATTTTACGTATGGAATATTTTGCCTTTTTCAAAAGGATTTTTATTTCAGTTTGAGGGTAGAAGACAAATATTCTATTGCTAAAATAGGTTTTAAAACTGTCTATGTATAAGATCTATGTTTAGCTGCCAATGGACCAGACTTTATTGTCTTTTAAATGCAAATAATTTTATTTATTTCAGTATCTCCATTTTTAAATACCTAGGTGGATTGATTTAAATCTAAAAACTTCAGTTAATATTGATTGATAATGACGTCATTTAGTCTCAGTATGTTATTATTTCCATAATATTTTAAATGAATACCTTATAATTAAGACTGGATTGGCGGAATCCACGATGACGTTAGATGTTAAAAACCTGAATAATAGCAATTAAAGTTTATGGCTAAAATGTAACTTTGGATTGGAATGTTTCAAGATTTATTGTATTAACACAGCTACACAGAAAAATTCTCTGCTCCGAAAACTTCTATTAAAGGTGTGCTTTTTGTTCAAATACGCGGATTTTGATATTAAAAAATCATAAAAAAAACGATTTTTGTGTTGAATTTAAGTCAATAAAAATTGATAGGAGTAAAAAAATATAAGACAATGTTTTTTTTTGCATTGAATTTGAATTCACCAAGCAAATAACAAATGAAAGGCGTATATATTAAAAAAAAAAAACACTTTTTGTGTAGCTGTGTTATACGGAGACTTTTCAAAAACTTTTTTCTATAACTCATAAATTCAAAAACGTCATATGATTTATATAAAATACAGGCAGATGATAATTCCATACATGATATGCATTGATGTTAATTGCGTGGCCTTTCCGTATACGAGGGGGTCTGGTCTCAAACCTGGGTAGTTAATGTCTGGTATTGACGATTCTGAAAAAAGAAATCATTAAAGTAATATATAAGAATATTAAGCTGAAGTACCAAAAACTAAAAAAAGGATTTGAAATAATGTTTTTGTTTTTACAGCACAATTATTATGGAAGGTGGACGATTTATGAGAGGATCGAACAAAAAGTAGCAAAGGTAATATTTTTCTTTTCTTATACAGAGACTATCCAGACTGTGAACGAAAACGAAACCATGTGGCAGTTTTAGTGACTGACACAATATAAGAATAAAATAAAAATCTTAAAAAAGTTATTATTGAGAAAAAAATGTATCACCGCATTTATGGACA
Source organism: Hyles vespertilio (assembly GCA_009982885.2). Lineage (NCBI taxonomy): Eukaryota > Metazoa > Arthropoda > Insecta > Lepidoptera > Sphingidae > Hyles > Hyles vespertilio. The sequence continues at coordinate 3,371,179 of CM042832.1, forward strand.
TGCATAGTTTTTGCTAAAATAATAATTTTAAGCGTACCATTTCGAAATTAAAGAGTGTACATTATTATTTAAAAAAATACTGCGTATTTACTACCCAAATACGATAGTTATGAAATTATAAAAAAATCGTCGCATTTTTTTAAATGTTTTTAGTTGCATTATATCTGAAATCACTAAAACTGCCACCCGGCATTATTTTCGGATATACCCGGTATACCTTGCAAATAGCTTTGAAATTCCTGTAAACCTATTAAATATGCAGATGGACAAAGAACAAGATACAAAAATGTTTTGACTACAAGTAAAATAGTACTTAGCAATTTGAAACGCAATGCGTCTATTAACTATTAAGCAATACAAAAATGTACTAAAACATGCAAATACACAAGGGTACAGTATAACCTTCCTTTATAATTCACAAAGACCTAAATATTGGGACTTATTTTAAAATCTCTGCTTTAAGTTGTCAACCATTCTTGATGTATGAATAGAGGAAATTCATTTTTTTATATTTATTAAATTGTCCCATCAATATATGTTTATACAAATAAGTAAAACATCAATATATATTTTTTTCTTCATAGCTGTAGCAACCGTCCCTAAACTTTTACATTTTAATTTTTTACCCTTTTTTTTGTTTATTTTTTTTTCAAAAACTAACCTTCTATACACATGCACGGTGTACGCTGCAAGTAGGAAGGTGGTGGTGACCACGCTGGGCGATATCGACGCGGCGCCGCCATACTTCACCTGACCGCAGGCGGGCGGGCACACTGGTATAATCGACTCTACGGACAAAACGCCATGCTTATAGTCTAACATGCTTTGCAAAAAAGCAAAACAATGATATTTTTTTTTGTAACTTGAGAATGATTTTTAAGTCTTCTTTTTAATGTGATGAGCAGATCTCTCGCTCTATTTTTTTTAAATAATAAAATGAAAAATATAAATAAGATTTTTTTTTATACAAAAAAGAAGATGACCAATGTGATTGTAATAGTCTTGCCTGCTTAGAATAGGAGCAATATTAAAAACTTTTTATTATTATTAATATGTTACTTCATCCTCCGACATGAAATTTTAATAGAAACAAATTTAATTTTATATTATTTCATACAAATTGGCTTCAAATTAAATTGTTCAACTACATACTATATTAATTTAATACAAAATAATAGAATAAAATTTAGTGACAATTAGTCTCTCCCTGTTAAGTAATCGGTATGCAAAAATTACACCCTATTATTTTTTTAAATCCTATAAATTCCTTGCGTAATTACTAACTAATCATCATAATAAACACATTTTACTAAATTATATCCTAATATTCCAAACTCTACAATTTACCGGCAAAATAATACAAAAAAACATACGGATCTAGCTCTAACCAAGCTATCTACAAAATGCTGTATCATTTCGGATGAAGCTCACCTGTCAACTCGACGTGTCCTTCAGCAGATCCCAGTTTATTCTGAGCCGTGCACGTAAACATACCGAATTGTCTCTTCTCTATGGTAATAACACGTAGTGTCGTGTCTGTGAACTCATCGGCTGTAGCAAAGTGGGATATTCTGGAAATAATTAAATAGATAGATAAAAACGTTTATTTTGGCAACAATAAACACAAAAAAAATCTTAAAGTATTACATTTATATAAGTAACAATTGCAAACCCGCAGTAGGCCAGCGTGGTGGACTATATTAAGTACCCACTCCCAATCGTACTCTCGATTGTAGAGGAGGCCCGTGCCTTGCAGTGGGACGTATGTATATGGGCTGATACAGAAGTAACAATTACAGATAAGTACATATATAGGATATTTTAGCCGAAATCAGGCCCTTAAATTATTTTGATTTCTGATTACAATACGATCAAAGACTTATAGATGTAATCTGTATTAGTTGATGTCCCACTGCAGCGCACGGACCTCCTCTACAATCGAGAGTACGAGTGAGAGTGGTTAGGCCATATAGTCCACCACGCTGGCGTAGTGCGGGTTGGCGGACTTTACATACCATAGAAATTCTTATAAATCGCTATGGTATGCAGGTTTTCTCCCGATGTTTTGCTTCACCGTTTTAGTGCGTGTATATCCCAGGGACCTCTGAATTTTCGGAGTCATGTATAAATATAATGGGCAGCCGTAATTATTTACTATCAAGAAGCTAGGCGACCGTGTTTATTTACATAATATAACCTTCACAAATGATTTTACAAAAGGTATTTTACTAACTTAACATTTGTAAGATAACATGATGGACGGACCTGAAAGTCACTCATGATAATCCAGGTTACAATCACCTGATAAAGAAAAATAACCCAAGTGTTACAATACAACAATCCTATTTAAACTTTATATAGTAAGACACAAAGTTCACAATCGTAATCTGCCTATGATAAGCCAGGTCAACCTCACCTGATTAATACAACACAACATTCAAATTAAAACTCTACTTGTTAAGATACTAAGTTCACAATAACACCGCTCTTCTCTCACCTGATACTAGTGATACATTTCAATTTGAACCCTATCTTTAATCACATAAAGTTCACAATATTACTGTATCACCACTGATACAAATACAACAAAACAGCGCAGTGGAATGTTGCTACTGTTCATGAGCGGTCGTATCGCTTACCATCAGGCGAACGGCTTGCTCGTCTCGCCATAAAAAAAAAAGTTGACAATACCTGTAATGTTGATTGTTGGACAACTGAAGCTCATCTTTTAGCCACGTGATCGCCGGTGGAGGGTAGGCTTCTACGTGACACTCCAAATCCATGTCGTATTGTAGAGCCTAGGGGAAAATAATGATTTTAGAATAGTGCCATCTAGTGAGGAATAGGAGAACAAGTAGCATAGTAATTTTTTAAATTATTTTTCATAATAATTTGTCTTAAGGAGAAAGCCCATTTAACTATGAAACTTAGTATCGGTGCAAAGAATTTTGTCTCTAGATGAAACCTACTTTTATGTCTAGAGAAAAATATATATTCTCAATAAATATAAACATAATTGCGACCCACGCCCGGAGTTCTTGGAGAAATTAACTTTGAAGTCAAATAAAAAATATATTTTTTTGCCTTCAGCTCTGTGAACGAAACGTAAAATGTGATGATTTTATTTTATAAAAATGTGTTGCCCGGGATAAAACAGGAAAACGTTTAAGAACAACCCATTAAAATGCTATAATAAATTTTAAGCAGTACTGGTATAGGGATCTACGATATATTTTATCAAAATTATAATGGGCATTCATCTTTACTGTAAAATTTATTTATTTACTTTCTTTATTGTGACTGAAAATTCAGTGCTAATAGTAGTTGCTTTTGGCTAGTGGTTAGTTGGTTTTAACTTTTAATGGTGACGTCACTTTTATAACCAAAAAAAAATTCGCAAAGAAATTCGGATTTTTTTTTGTGAAATTTACATATCGGGTATCTCAAGCAGGGACCGAAACACATTCGATATTACGGTACCGGTATCGACGAATTTCGGTTACCTTTAATATTTCGGTAACCGCTATGACGCATTATAAAGGTTACCCTTATATACGGTAACCGTTTTAATACCGGTAACCTAAAAAGACCTTGAATGCAAAACAAAATAAGTTGTTGTTGCATAACAAATAAATATCATACTTGTCGTGTTGTTTACACAATATCGATGGATTCGGTTCATTTCTTTTTTGGTGTGTAATTCTGTTGAAAAAATCATAAAATGAGTAAAGATAAATGTGTGATATAGTGCCATAATGTTTAGTAAAGACAAACGGCCCATATAACCATTAACAGGCACTGCCCCCGCTTTGACTTATAAGGAACGGCGCATGAAACATAGAGGTAGCCCTTATTTCGGTTACCGGTATGATACCGGTTAAATTCTAGAAATCCAATAAAATTGGCGGATACCGGTTACCTTTAAAAATACCGGTATTATTTTTTTCGGTTGATACCAAAAAATTCCGGTATTTTCGTTACCGGTTTCGGTCCCTGATCTCAAGACTGCTACCGAAAACGAAGCCCGGTGGTAGTTTTAGTGACTACAAACACAATGCAACAAAAATTTTCGCACAGAAACGTAACATTTTTTTTAAATATCGTCATTTTTGGGTGGTAAATCCATAGTTTTTGCTAAAATAATAATTTATACTCTTTTATACCTTGTAGTATTTATAAATAAAAGGTTATACACTATTATTTTAGGAAAAAAGTGTATTTACAACCCAAATAGGGACTTAGGAAAAAAATAACGAAAAAAAAATTGACGCTTTTTTTTTGCAACTTTTTCTATTGCATTATACATGAAGTCGCTTAAACTACCACCCAGCTTTGTTTTCGGTAGCAGTCTTGATATACCCTGTATAATCTTTTTTGGGTGGTAAATCCATAGTTTTTGCTAAGACAATAATTTAAACCGTTGCGTACCTTGGCGTCTTTAAAAATAAAGGGGTGTACACAAATTATTTTAGAAGAATTTATGTATTTACCACCCAAATAGATATATGTAAGAGTTAGTTTTATTGTGTGTTAAGTCACTAAAACTCTTCTCTTGATAATCCTTGTATAGTTTTGTTATATGTACGTATATGTCGACAAATAGCTAGGCTACATAAAAAATCATTACAATTGTATTGTGCTTATTTACAGCCGTATTTATATACACTGTATATTACTTGCATATGTTTGTATGTAGTAACAAGCAACCTAGCTACAAAATTGCAATAAATGTTGTAAGCTGATATACCCTGTATTTACCTGCGACAATCTCGGTCGAGGAACAGTGATGACTGGCGCAAATTCCACCTCCAAATTGATGTTCCTACGGGCACCTTTCCCTACACCGTTGTCAGCTACGCAGTAGTACGTCCCGCGGTCCTCCTTGTGTACTGCTGCTATCTTCAAGATGTTTCCTCTGGGGGAGAGACAGAGAGCATAGTTAATAAAAGTAATAATAATAGTAAATTTGTAAAAGTGTAAAAAACAAAAAGAAATTACTTGTAAAAGCCACAACAAGAATGTAAAAATCATTTATAATGAGATTAAGAATGTCAAATGTAGTACAAATTCATAATACATTCATTTTATGGTAATAATTAAATTATTATTATTAAAACTATAAAATAAAAGTCATTTAAAATGAGATTAATATTAGAAAATGTAGTAATTATAATATATCCTTTTATGGTTGAAAAGCTAGAGTATTTTTATAGCACAGGCCCAGTAAACAAGCAAACATTTCACCTGATGGCAAGTGACACTGTCGCCCATGAACATTCACAACGCTTGGATCAAAAATGTTTTGCTGGCTTATTATAATCTTTGTACGGTGATATCCATACACTTAGAATGATAGTTGATATTTAATTGATACTCAGTTGTGTTTGAATATCTTTTATTTATAACTGAATGACATATTATGATAAATGAGTAGATTGATTGGTTATGAACTTTTTTCTTATTTAATATAATAAATTTCATCGCCTCGCGACTGGTGAAGAGTGCTTACTTTAGTATGAAAATTGACATGTTTGCACTGTACAATGTTGTTATCGTACATCAGCATGTTTTCCTTCAATTTGATGTTATCTTGCACTAATAAATTATTATTTTTTTATAAAACTAGATATTATTTTTACCTGTAGATTGATCCACCGGTGGGTAAAATAGCGTTGTTCTCACGACGCCAAGAGATCTTCGGTGGGGGGAAACCACCAGCATAGCACTCCATTTGGACACCTGAAACAATCAATATAATAGTATAACATTACTACTACTACAAAGGAAACCACAGGAGTACGTCGGTAATGTGTGCCTGAGCCTCAATATTCCCGGACCTCGACCAAGGGGTAGACCAAAGAAGCGCTGGCTCGATATTGTCAAGATATGAGGGTCAATGGCCTTACTATTGAGGATGCCAAAGATCGGGCAAAATGGAGGAGAATTTGCCGGCAGGCGGACCCTGGCACTGGCCATATAAGCCAAGAACAAGAAGACATTTATGCAAATGTTACTTAATGAAATGTAACTTTAAATTTAATATTTTTATTTAATGATTTAAATATTAGTATTAATTAATTTTGTAACCTGGATGCGAGTGACAAAAGATCAAGAAAAGTGGCATAATATGAGAAAAGTTTAAACCCAGCATTTCGACCCTACAGACTGTGAATGAGGATGCGATTTCTCGCATATATGTTGGTTGGACGACCTGGCTGAGATTCCAAGAAGTCTGCAGCCTGACGGGATTACTACTGGGCCTGGCCTTAGTTAAACTTTGTCGACCTTCGGAGATTTCTATTTATTTTATTTATTTATTCAACACACTTCTATTTACAGGTTGCACCTAATACAGTAGAGTAAAACATGGTGGAGTCGGTCGAGGACGTCCGAGACGGTCCTATAAAAATCAAATAGGAGACCTTTTGAAGAAAGGAAAAATACGAAGTCCTCGAAACCGACGAGCATATATGAAGAGATTAATGGCAGTTGAAGAAACGAAAGAGATATGTATGGACCGTAGCACTTGGCGCTCAATAGTCTCTGCCTACCCCAATGGGAAATAGGCGTGAGTTTATGTATGTATGTACAAATACCAATAAATACATTAACGGCCTCAGATCTACAGATTGGAGATTCTTGTGGGAGGCATATGTTCAGCAGTGGACTTCCTGTGGCTGAAGAGAGAGAAAGAGAGACAGAAAGAGAGAGAACAGACACTCACTTTCAAGCTCGCTAGCCACGACCGAGCGCGTGGAGTTATCCGAGATGATGGGCGGCCGTCGGACCTGGAGTTCCACCTCAGCAGTGATCTTGTTGCTGATGCTGATCAGCATCTGGCACTGGTACCAGCCGGCGTCGTTCTCTTGGATGTCTTTGATCTGGAATAAGGGGTTTTGGAAGTGGGGGTAACAGAAATTTGAGATTCGGCCAACTAAGACTAACGTTGGCAACTAGGCCCAGTTTCAATAACTATGGCCAGTTTCAGGCGACTATAGCCAGTTATGGTCAAAATTCAATAACGCTTAATATTTTTATTTTATGTAGTCTATGCATGTTTAATGATAATAGGATATAGTATGATTAAATTCCTCATATTTTGTACACATTTATTTCTTTTGTGATTACTATTTACCTAGTCCATCTAATATTTGTATGGAAGAAATCACGTTAAGCGATAAGTCACCTTTATTTAAACGTGTTGTCATTTTTCTGTTATTACTGTAGGTGTGTTCAATAAAGAATTTATATATAAATAAATATACATCCCACTGCAGGGCAAGGGCCTCCTCTACAATCGAGTTTACGATTCAGTGGTTAGGCCATATAGTCCACGCTGGCCTAATGCAACCCGCAAAATTGTAGTAGCATTGTATTTGTAGTGACTAAAACTACCACCCGGCTTCATTTTCGGCGCAGTATTGATATACCCTGTATACTGAAACTGAAAAGTAGGTTTTATCATTGAGGTATTATACTAGAGCGGACATCGGGAACAAAATCTCTGCGTATTGGACGTGTACACAGTGAAGTGAGAGCGGAGATAATGTTACTTCGTAGGCGTGACAGAGACAGAAACAGAAGGAGCGGTACGGTACCCTTCATCTTGTTACAAACATTTTGTTTCCAGTGTCCCCTCTAGTATACTATCTCAATGGGTTTTATGCAAAAGATTCGAAAAACTCACCGAAAGCGTGTAGGTAGATGTGGAATCGTCATATCTGAGAGAGAACCTAGAATCCTTGATGATCAAATTGGCGTTACTGGACAACGGCATAGAATCTATTGTCTTGATTCGGTCGTATTTCACCTGAAAACAAAGCAGATTTATTTATTAGATGCGTCGTGACTTGTTAAACGAGAAGCTCCGAGATGGTGGTCGCGGGTTCGAATTTCAGAGGAGACCTTTAACATGAGTCACAACCAGCAAACCCACACTAGTGACTAGGCCAGGGTGGTGGACTAAACCTTCTTAATAGGCCTCTCGGTCTTTGCTTAGTCGACTATGGCCTTTTACAGTATAAAAAACCGTACCGTTCCGTACAAACAGTTTTGATGTAACTATAAATTTAAGATTTTCGATACCAAATGATGCTTATGCCAAATTTCAAGATTCTAGGTCGACTGGAAGTACTTCAGGTTTTGTTTCCCTTGCAAGTAGCTGCGAGTTTTAAAATATGCGGCTTAAATTGCTGTTTATTTGATTGCGTAGACATAGAATCTTAATTTTGTTACAGCTTAAAGGTATTATATACCTGAGTATTTGATATGAATTTCAATTTAAAATCCGTACGCGTTCTCCGTTAATTCGTACCAAATTAAAAGATTCTGAGTTCACGGGAAATACCCTGTAGATTTTGACTCCCTTGCGAGTGTCGAAAATTTTCAACTTCAACGACTGTATCTTTTGATTTATTGACTTAGAAGTTTGATTTTTTCACAGCTCCAAGGGAAAGTAATTTAGTAGTATTTGATATTCAGCTTGTTACCTTCATGCGTTTTTGAGAAAAAGGGTTTTGACAGACAGACAGACGGACAACAAAGTGATCCTATAAGGGTTTCATTTTTCTCCTTTTGAGTTATGGAACTCTAAAAACTAGTACAACTAAGTGACTAGACAGACGTACGTGATGGTAAGTGCAGTGAAGTTCAGATATTAATGCTTTACCAATATACAAGGTTAATCATAAAGGGTATACGTTTAAATCTGAAAGGGAGATGCTACATTCATCATAATGAAAACTTTTACTGTGGGGCCAACCCACCAATCGCGAAATAATCAGCTGGTCCAATACAAAAATATGAAACGATTATTTTTATATATCTGCAAAATTTTTCCATACATTTTATCTAACGAGTTATAAAAATTCAGTTCGCGTTGTCACCACATATTTTTTTCTTAAATGATACGTTCTATTTTTAGATCTATGTATTAGAATCATCTACAATTGCAGTCTTCGGTCACGAGCGAACTAATAAACTAATTTTGTCTGAATTTTTATTTAAATCTTAATTCATGTCTACTTTATTCAACTATTGTAAAACTTTATTTGTAATTCTTGATGTTTGATGTATTTTTGTATGTATAACTACGAGATTTCACTTGGTGTATATTAAGACGCGGATGTTTTGGGGTCTCCTAACACAAGCATTTCAAGCTTAAAAGGTGCCCTAAACCCTCTTCAAAAATTGTAAACTTTATTGTTACTGAATAAATAATTTATTTATTTATTTATTTAAGAGATTGCCTCGAGCGATACGACCGCCGTTTGTACTACTAGGTAATATAATGTTCTATTATTAAGTTTACTTAGTGTCATCATCATCATCATATCAGCCACAGGAAGTCCACTGCTGAACATAGGCCTCCCCCAATGATCTCCACAATGACCTGTTGGAAGCGGCCTGCATCCAGCGACTTCCTGCGACCTTAGTCAGATCGTCCGTCCACCTTGTAGGCGGGCGTCCGACACTTCGCTTGCCTGTACGTGGCCTCCACTCGAGAACCTTTCGGCCCCAGAACCTTTCGGCCCTTACTTAGTGTACAATAAAGGATATTATAAATAAACAAATAAATAAACTTCTGTTCTTTTAATAATATTAAAACTAACCGCAATTATAGTTCCATCAATTTAAATTATTCAAGCGTTTTACTTATTTGCCTCGTAGTTCATTCATTTATATTTTCATTGCTGTTCCCAACACATTTGTTAATGGGAACACAAGGACTGAGAAATCAATTCATTAATAGAACATTGTTGGTTGTGGTAAATAGTTGACGTACTGTGATTTGAGCTGAGGAAAACGGTAAGAAATATTATTTATATACGAAGAAATAAATATTTGTTTAATTTATCACGTCTTATGGATTTACGCTTCGATCAAATATACACTAGATTATAAGTAATGGCCTAAAAACGGCAAAAGAATTAAGAGCACAAATAAGCGTGTGGTCTTATTTGATTTTAGTATGGTCTAAAAATAATAAATATTAATTTAAAGGAATAAAGTTTATTGTTACCTGAAGTCGATTATAATTTAAGACTTCTTGCTACATCTCGTAGTTCGAAATTCAAATGTTTAAGTATAAGCAACCTCGGCCACTTTTAGCGAGTGATTTTGTATCTATTATATATTTGATCGAAAATTATACGGGTCATAGTGAAAGAAGAACCGCAACTTTGAGCCCAACCTAACAAATTTTGGTATACACGAACTAAATATGTTGAAAAAAACATTGATTCTATGTGGTTAACCTATTGAAATCTTATTCTTGTCATATATGGCCAAGTGCACAAAATATTGTTTCCAACTTCTCGTGTTTTCCTCAATTCTCTATAGAGTACAATCAGTGGCGTAACAATAGGGTGGCAGAGTGCGCAAAATGCCACGGGCCCCCGGCCTTAGGGGCCCCCGGCAGGGCAGACAGGGCCCTGGTCCGACAGGGTCTCAGGCCCGACAGGGCCCCGGCTCGATAGGGCCTCAAGTTCAAACCGACAGGGTGTAAACGAAAAATAATGAGTCATTAATAACGATATTAATTAATAATAATAATAATAATTGGCTACATTTCAAACATGACAAACATTTTACCATAATATGTATTTGATTTATATGTCTTGTTTTTGTTTCATTATAGTATAATCTTAGTTGAAATCCAATAAATTACAATTTAATGAATATTAAGGTAATATTTTTAACCGAAGAACTCGAAGCAAGAATAAAAAGTTCCCTATAATAAGTCAGTGCATTGGAAACGAGCAATTTATTGACGAAAAGGCGAGTAAGAGTAATAAGAGTCACAGAAATGAACGAATGGACGAAACTAAAAATGCTATAATAGCAAATCTCGGCGATAGTGAATATTCAGACTCAAAAAAATCACAACCAAGTACATACGTACAAAAATGAAATTGAACCATTTTAATAGGAGTGGAAATTATTAAATCCATATGTTACAGACAGGTGTTATTTAAAATAATTAAAAGGCGAATTGAAACAATTTGTGATTGAGAAAATCAAGTAAGCCCTACGAGTAAGCCCAAAAATCTTTATGAGACGGTGACAATAAATAATGACATAAATAAATAAAATATTAAACAAGCGTAGATGACATTTCGCTGACGATATAGTCTTGATTGCAGAATCGCTGGAGAAGCAACAACAGATCATAAAATTAACTTTGACAAAACCAAAGTAATGACCAACTACAACCTTGATCAAATCGTTGTATGTGGCCACCTGCTCGTAGTTGTTTCCGAATATGCATACCTCGGGCAGACACTTTAATAAGGTAGAAACAACTTTGAGATCTTTCTCAAAGAGGCTAAGAGGAGAAAATTCCAGGTGGGCTAGGCAGTATTTGGTAAACTACGTCGAGTCTTCTCGTCACATGTACCACAAAGTTTGAAAACAAAAGTTTTCAACCAATGCATCATTCCTGTCATAACCTACGGTGCTGAGACTTCAGTACGTCGGGTCCACTAGCTTATGCTGTGCTCGGTGTCTCTTTAAGGGATAAGATCCGTAATGATCTTATCCGTCGGAGAACCTAAGTTATAGACAGCAAACAGGATTAGCAAGCTGAAGTGGCAGTGCGCTGGTCATATCTGTCGAAGAACCGATAACCGTTGGGGTCAATATATTTTTGCGAGGAGACCGCGTCTTGGCTAACGTAGTGTAGGACGCCTACCAGCTAGGTGGAGTGACGATTTGCAAGAGGTCGCTGTCCGATGCTAGATGCGACAAGCTGACGGTGAAATGGCGCAATTTGGAGGAGGCCTCGCAAAATTTGAGTTAATGGCCAGATAAAATAATTACGCCCGAAAATACAAAATGAGCTTATTGTTGTTTTGGGCCTAAATAAATAAAATAAATAATACTCCATTATATTTGATACGGCTCAAGATAAGTTTTTCGGTACCTCGTGGTAGAAAGAAATGAAAATCGAATTCCAAAAGCACTCTTTTATCGTTATTAGAGGACCCTTTTTAGATTTCATGAAATGAAGAAACCTGATGAGAAATATGAAACCATGTCATCAAAAATTATTCTGTACAGTACTGTATCAGCTCATATAAGTCCCACTGCAGGGCACGGGCCATATAGACTACCACGCTGACCTACTGTGCCTTGGCGGACTTAACGTACCATAGCAATTCTTAAAAATCGCTATGGTATGCAGGTTTCCTCTCGACTGTTGTATGTTTTCCTTGACCGGCACAGTGCATTGTGATTGACTAGCAATACACGCATGATTCCGAAATGTCAGAGGTGTGCCCTGGGATTCTATCGCGAGACGACCATGAACATGTTGGCGGTCGCGTCGGGTCCGTTTACAAATAGGTCACCTTAAAAGAAGGGCCCCATTTGATAAAATTTGCCACGGGCCCCCGATGGGGTAGTTACGCCACTGAGTACAATGTAATTTGTACGTTTTTAATAAGTTAAAGTAATAATGTATTTTTTTTTTGTTTTTTATATAATTGCATAATACTTTTTCCTTACCAATATTTCTAATTTAATAAACAATAAGGACTATCGAAAACCAAATAAATATGATGTAAATAAATTAAATAAGTATTAATGTTTGTAAATATAGAGAAAAAGTTTAGTGCATTGACTTATCATAAGAACCATTGAATTCACTATCAATTAATTTCATTTTATTAACAATCCTAAAATAATGTACTTGGTAAACATATACTTAAGTTTAGGTATGTTTTCAATTAATTATCAAGCAGCTGTCTTCAGAGACGAAACCAGACCAAACTGTTAGTACTCAATATAAGGAAATTGTTATAAAAATCATATTGCCAAGGACATCAATCCAGATATAAGATGACCTAAAAGGTTACAATCAAGGAAAAAAAAAGAATTACAAAAAAAATCTTAATCACTGTTATTAATTGTTTTTGGATTGTAAATATTTTATGTTTTTAATACATTAAAACTCTTATTGGCTCAACACTATAATATTATATATTGTTTTCTATGTAATATAAACTACAAACTCTTTTGTAGTCTCTTAACCTTCTGTATCAGCCCATTGCAGGGCACGGGCCTACTCTACAATTGAGAGTACAATTGATAGGGGTTAGGTTATATAGTCTACTATACTTTGCCTAGTGTGGGTAACAACAATAACTTTATGCTCGCCCCGCATGAGTGCAGAAGCACTTTTAAAAATATTCTATTGCCTATGTTCACCAAGGAACATGTAGCATTCTAATTATGAAAGATTTTTCCAATTCCCAAAGCCTATTCAATGCAATCAAACAATGAAATCTTTCCTTTTTATAATATAAATATCTCTCTTCAGTTGGTCCCTCATTATTGACGATCGTGACTCTCAATTGTCTTGAAGACCTTTCTCCACCAGCATCGGTCCTCTGCTTGATGTAATGCTGCATTAATGGGGACCTTTAGTGCATTGGCAACCTGGTCCACCCATCGTTTGGGAGTTCGTCCTCGTCTTCTTTTCCCTCCAATTTTCTAACAATGAGCAGTTTTTCCAAGTTGTCTGGTTCGCGTCTAGCGATATGTCCGAAATATAAATATAGACAAATGCTTTTAAATTCCATCAGACATACATTTGTGTCCGTGTATAATAAAAACAATTTAAAGTAAAACATTAACCACCAGAGGAGCTCATATTTATCTGTTAAGTGGACATTGACTTGACAATGACAATAAATGAGGCTATTTGCTACTGATAAGACGTTGCAAACAACATTATCATTATTAAATAACACTGCTACTGAACTTGTTAAATAATATTGAATGACAATTATTCTGTAGGCTTCTTATATGTGAGAGGCCGCCTGGGTAGGATCCATCACAATGTCTATTTCTCTGGCCAAACAGTAGTGTACTGTTGTGGTTCAGATTGAAGGACACTGTAGCCAGAGTAACTATATATTACTTAACATCTTATGTCTCAGGATGGCGAGTGTAGTGATATGTATAGCATTGCTTTGTTATGATGTTGTTTGGTGGAGTGGTTGTATGACTTACCATCAGGAGAAAGGCATGCTATCTCGCCATTTCATTGGTATAAAAAAGTCTAATTTACAATCAAGAGTATTATTGAGAGTGTTAGGCCATATAGTCCACCACTTTGAAAACTTGATGTGATAAAAATGATTTTATGGAATATAATTTTTTATTGGACTCTAAAATTTATGTTACTGTATGGTTACACAAAAAAAGTTGTTTTTTTTTATTGCATTGAATGGCGAGACGAGCAAGCCGTTCGCCTGATGGTAAGCGATACGACCGCTCATGAACAGTAGCAATATTCCACTGCGCTCGCCATCCTGAGACATAAGATGTTAAGTCTCAATATGTCCAGTAGTTGCTCTGGCTACAATGTCCTTCAATCTGAAACACAACAGTGCATTTAAGCAGTGTTGTTTCACGGGAGAAATAGACATTGCGGTGGTACCTACCCAGATGGCTTCTCACATATGAGAGACCTACCACCAGTTTGTTTTTCAATTTTCAAAGATTATATTTAAAAAATTTTATGCATTTGAAAGTCTGTATCAGCCGATATACGTCCCACTGCAGGGCACAGGCTTACTCCACAATCGAGAGCACGATTGAGAGTGGTTAGGCCATAGTCTACCACGCTGGCCCAGTGCAGGTTGGCAGACTTACATACCATCAATTTTTTTTATAACTCGCTATGGTATGCAGGTTTCCTCACGATATTTTCCTTCACCGTTTTAGTGCGTGGTGATTGACTATTAATACACACATGACTCCGAAAAGTCAGAGGTGTGCCCTGGGATTCGAACCCGTGACCACCATGAACATGTTGGCAGCCGTGTCTAGTCCGTTTACCAACAGGCCACCACGCACTTACAGGCCACCACGCACTTGAAAGTACTGAGGCAAAAAAATCTACTTATAACCTTTCATGGACAAACTAGTAAAGATGAACCACTTTCAATTGACATCCTCTGTTAGGTTTTACACATATTAGGAAATAATTTTTTTTGTTGCTTTTTTTTGGACTAGGCTGGATAAAAGGACTAAGCTTCTACTTATTACCACATATCTGACCATGTCCATACTATGAACATATCGGATGCAATAAAGAAAAAACATAGAAACATACTACTGCAGACTAGACTGTACTATCACCTATTTATGCCTATTTTCTTTAAACGAAGGCACTAGATTCATTGAGTTTATTCAATGTTCATATATACTATGTTCATAATTAGCTGAGAGATAATATCACTACATAGTATAAAACAAAGTTGCATCTTGTCTGTTTGTAGATCTTTAAAACTACATAACAAATATTAATGTCGCTTTTTTTTAATAAATAGAGTGATTCAAGAGGAATGTGTATAAGTATAATGAATATACAGAGTGTCCTAGTTGGTAAGAAAAATAACATGTATCTGGTGCGAAGTGGAATCAAATATTCACACCCAAGTGAAACTGGGATGGGCAGTTTAGTACAAAATGAAGTAAATACTTAATCAAATATTTGCACCCAAGTGAAACTGGGATGGGCAGCTTAGTATGGAATGAAATAAATACTTACCCAAATAACTGGGAAATCTTGGGCATAATGCACCGAGCACTCCAGGTCTACCTGGCCTCCAATATCTCTGATCTGTTCCTGAGTTATATGGGATATTGTTGGAGTCCGTTGTCCGAATGCTGAAACAGAAATTTATTTTTTATTTTATTCTTTACACACCACAAAGAATCATGCTCACAAAAAAGAATATTTGTTCTTGCATACAATATTTACAAATGAAATTAAAGAGTACAATTGGCAGTCTTATCGCCCTAGGCGATTTCTTACAGACAACCTTTGGATGGATATAAGAAAATGATAAGAAGAGGGTTTAGTTTAAGCAGAGTAAGAAAATGTGTTTTTGAAAATACTTGGTACTGTTGGTCACTGCTACTGTTCAAAGGAGGTTTATAGAGATTGTATTGGTCATGAACCATCCTAAAGTCTTATATGAAAAATTTAAACCAGTAAAATAGACTGTTTTAAATTCAAGATAGATTTAAACTTATCGGTTTGAGCTTTTTCTTTCTTTTCCAAATCCTAATAGGCCAAACTAAGGATTAAAGTCCTAAAAACGCCTCAGATACTAAGTATATGAATTCATGAACAACAAATTTATTGAGTTTGCATAAAAAATAAACATAAAATAATATAAACAGAGTTCTTTTTTAATTCTGGAGTCCGCTAAGAGTAATAAACTATAAGAAATTAATAATAAATTATAGATATTAGTAGGTACAAATGAAAGAGAACCTCTTTTTTGCCGACACCTACACAACGCATTTTTTTATACGAAAATTAAACATTTTTTTATTAATTACTATGTTTCGCGAAAAACAACATTCATTTAACATTAAAGGCTTTAAGACGTTGATCATCTTCACAAATTAACTTCAAACAAAAGAAAAAACATCGCATTTCGAATTTCGAAAGACTCTTTTGTAATACACCTAACATCGCCATTTTCGAAGCCGAACTCACATTGGGCGGATAAAAAAATAGTTTCGCTTACCAGTGGTTGTTATTATTAACAACAAAGTTAAAATGATTTAAAATCGAGATCCATGTTACAACCGAGCAATGCCACACCTTCAAAACAATAACTTGTATTTTGTCGGTTGAATTAACGTCAATCGGACTGAATGAATTGCTGTCTGTTTGTCAGTGTTGCCAAGAAATGTACCGAAGCTTCCAATTGTTGAGGAATTTTTGCATAATTTGGAAGATTCATAAAAACTTTTTTTCAGCTAATCATACTGCTATAATATATATTTGCTCTGTTAAAATAATAATTGTGATGTATTTTCTACATTTTTTCGTTCCTATCACTGCAGTATAAAGCTTGTTACACACCATGCGATTTAGCTACCTAATAATTTTAAATTGTGAATCTAGTAGGAGCTTGTGCGGGCAAGCAATCATTAAGTATTTTTATTTATTTCTTTTATAAATTATAACAAGATGAATTATTGAAGCACACATATTATAACAATATTAACGAATGTTAAGTATTGTATTTTTTCTAATTTTGAATATACTACATAATATACGAGTAATTATCGTGTTGTTCGTGTATTATCGTGTGTACTTGCGTTCAATTACCTGAAACAGATCTTTATAAGAAAGACACCACACTCAGTTGACATTGATTAATATTTCATCTACTTTTCGAGATCTTTTGGGCTTTTTTTCTAATTAATATTTTGACTCAATCGTATCATTTCCAAATTACAAAATCATTTCAGGAAATATTCATTTGGTGCCTTACATAATATTTAGATTACTTTAGTAAACATTTAAGTATTTGATTGCATGTAATATGTTTTGACTATTGTTAAATTGAACAATTAAACGCATAATTATGTGGAATTTGGAAACAATAGATACTATTTTTTAGGGAGCAAAGAGTACAAAAAAAAATAAGTGGCAACACTTCCCTATTTGTAATGAATGAAATAATGTCCTTGAATGCCTCAAAAATATAATACTCCATATCATTTATTACTTTGTTGCGTGGCTATATAGTATATAATGTCTGTTGAATGTTTTCTATAAATTATGAGTAACGAATGTTATTTTTCAACAAAAAAGTAATATTAGTGATTTTTCTCGTTATTCAATCAGTACTTATTTAGCTTTCAACGTTATTTTTGCAAGATATTATTGCTGTTCTAGAACACCTTTGGTAAGTTAAATATTACAATCATTGACGTAAAATATATGGACGGGGCGGAGAGTACGAAAAGTGTTGTCACGAAAGTGGTCCGCGGACCAATGCAACGGTTGTGACGTCATGCAGCGCACCGGTCTGTAAGTCGTCGACAAATGCCTAATTGTATCGTCGTGGTTGCAATAAAAATGACCGAAAGTTCACAAAAAAAATGATAACTTTTCTTATCATCGCTAAGTAAGAATTATATTACTTTAAGTCAGTATAACATTTATTTTAGCATTATTGAAAAACGATTTCATGGCCGCCATTGACGTAAAAATCCAACAGATGGCGCGATTTTTACGGGTATCTTTTTGACGTGCCCAATGTACTGATGGGCCTATCCTTAGTTTTTAAATCAATGATTACAATTAACAGTTTAAATGAAATACAATAAAAATCTAAACAAAAACGCATCTAATGCGCGTCGAATGGCGTCGAAACTCGAATCATTATTAGTTTGCAATTGTCAAACTAGATGGCGGTTTGTTTTACGATTGTAACGACATCTATGAAATGAATGAAGTGTTCCGTGTTCTTGTGAATAATTTTTTACGGTAGAGAACGTAAACAGTTCGCGTGTGCGCACAGCGTGTGCGTAAGAAAGTCGCTTAAGGCCAGTGACCCCGACTGCCGAAAAGTCACGTCCAGTCACGTTTTTCGATTTTCTCCCAAAGATTTTCTGCCTATTAGTAATAGGGATTGCTTAGAATATTTATATATAGAGGGAGCGCTGTCATACATTTAAGTTTTGAAAAACGTAGATATTTTCTTGTTTGTAATGTTGGTAGCGCTCCTATATTAGTGAAAATTGAAATAATTATTTAGCAATAAATTTCTATACATTCCTTTGATAGCCGAAATTATATTTAGCTATTATCCTTTTAAAACGAGTTTGAGTGAAATAAAATATACCTAAACTATTTATTTTTAATTATTTTTTTCAAGTAATTTATGTATGTTGCACAACCTGTTCAAATATTAGCCAATAGGAGGGCAGAAAAAGGTGGCCCGGCACCACCATTTTTATCTATGTTTTTGAAGTACCGCTGAAATACTCTAAGGGGAATTGTTGCTATTTCAAATTAAGATCACTACGTTGTTATGTTTGCAGCCTTAGCATGCTCTATATTTCTGCTATTGCTAATTGTCCCCTACCAGAATTTGTAAAAAACAAATTGACCATATTATATTATAACTATTTCGCACATCAAAAATTACACACACAAAATTGACTATTCAATTTTTTCTTTAAATATTTGTATCAAACCATCACTCCATCATTGAAAGTTGAAGTTGAAAGAATATTTGCCGATCGGCTTCGTGAATCATAATCGCAAATCGTAAAGTTTAGCTTATTTATATTAATTTTGAAATGTTATTATCGACTTCACTTGCTATTTGTGATTCCTATTGTTATTTATTCCAATACTACTACTTATAAAAGATTTTATTATTGTTGTATTTACAAAATATATTGTATTGTATTTACAAAATATATTGTAACATTAGGTACATAGTAAAATAACACTTATTTTGCCATACACATTTTGGCGTGAATTATTAAACAAATAAATAAATAAATAACACCCAACAGTCACATACATAGTCCTAACCCCACACTAAGATCGAGTTTTGTGTACAAATAAATTAAATATAATACACATACTTGTATAGTAAACAGTACAAGCAGATAACTGGAGCTGTTTACGTCGTGTATACATTACTTCCAGTTCAAGTTGATAGCCTATTTGACTTACGGCCAGTTTCTATAATCTATCTATCTTTAACAAGAGATTTCTCTCGAAATTTCGATACATTTTTTGCTTCAGTAAAGAAAGACCGAGATATTTAGATAAGGTGCATATATTTATACATATCTAGGCAAGATAATATTGTATGTCTATCTTTGTTTATTGAAGCATACAGTGGTATCGACATAGTAACGATATCCATTTTAACCTCTTGTTAAAGATAGATTGGATATAGAGAACGGCCGTTAGATCTTTGATCTATCAGAGATCGGAAGGTCTGAACCCTCACCTTTGAAGGTACCTGGGCCAGCGTGGTGGACTATGGCCTATCCCTCTTTGTCGAACTCTCGTAGAAGACGCCTGTGCCCTGCAGTGGGACGTATATGTGCTGAATTAATATGTAAAGATAATACCGCTCACAACAGCTAAGAACTTCGTGATGAAGTTTACTTAAGATTTAAATATTTTTAATAAACTCGGAGAATTCAGAAACAAATTGCATTATTTCCGGCGCTTTTGCAATACCTATTTTTTTTTTTATTATTCTGTCCCGGCATTGTGGCCGCATTGCGCCTGATGGAGTGTTGTGTGCGCGACAACATGTCATTGATATGCAGAATAAACAAGGTGGGCGACAGCACCGAGCCCTGAGGAACTCCGGCATTTACCGACATGAGCACCTAAGCGTGTCCGTCAACGACTACACGTATTCTACGCTAATGCAGAAAGCCGGAAATCTACGAACATAGGTTGCCGGGCAGACCGTATGCTGGAAGTTTGGAAAGAAGACCACGGTGCCAGACCCTATCAAACGCCTTAGCAATATCGAGGCTTACAGCAAGAGCCTCGCTACGCCGGTCAATCGCCTCACCCCAGCGATGCAGGACAAACTCTAGAAGATCACCCGTCGATCGATATTGACGGAATCCGTATTGTCGGTCACTGACCAACATGTGATCCTCTAGGTAGCGGACCAATTGAGCTTTTATGATCCGCTCCATGACATTACACATCACTGAGGTGATAGCGATAGGGTGGTAATTGGTAGGGTCCGACCGATCACCCTTTTTGGGGATCGGTTGTACATTGGCCTCCCTCCAAGATTCCGGCACAACACCTGTGCGGTAGGACGCTCGGTAGAGGCGAGTCAGTGCAGGAGACAACTCGGCTGCATAAGCTCTTAAAACCCACCGCTGGTATCCCATCCGGACCACTGGCTTTCCGCACATCGACACACTGCCTGATGCGAATATTAGACCCTTTAGTGGATTAAGAGAAAGAAAGAAAGAAAAACGATTAAACCATACATTACACCATAGGACCCATGTAATTGTTTATCCCGAGGTGCTTAACATCTGGCTTCGCAAGTTATGAATTTATACTCATGATATCGTAGGATAATCACACAGCTCAATATCTTGTCATGCGCTTTGCTGCGGAGGGAAGTGGACTATTATTTGTTTCCAACTCCTCCAATTTGTTTTCTTCCTGATTAATTTCGATGCGGGTTAAGGACAAGCTAGTGTCCCTGAGAGACTAGCCGAGCTCCGGAGCTTGGTGTCAATTGTTTGCGTGCTGTTGATCCTGGCTGACAGGAGTTGCTGTGGCGGCTGTGTGGGTGGGATAGATTACGCAAAATTTAAAGCTTTTCTATGACTTCACATCCGCCATATAATCTTGTCAATTTAATCGAGATAAAAACTATCCTATCTTTTAAGTTGGACCAATAACACGTATCTACAAATTTTAATTATTATCAATTGACCGGTTCCGGAGATTAGCGAGGACGAACATCGTGACCCAGCATTGTTATACATAGATATATAACTAATAATGTTGTATTATGTAAGATGAGCACAGGCTTCTATAGCACAGTATATTATACTAGTTTTGAGGTCTGGGTTTTATAGGTATCTGTGAAAATTGTGGTAAATAAAATAAAATAAATAAATAAAATGTATTATCTTATCGTATTTTTTAAATCCAACCCATGGTTGTCTGTCATTGCCTTTCGACTATAAGACCGCTAATTGTACTTTTGATGTATCTGATTTCTCTCTTTATTTGTCCTCTTTTTGTGCAATAAAGTGTAAATAATAATAATATATAAAACTAAATTGAAAATAAGTACAATCCGGGCCTTATTGTACATGGCAATCTCTTCCAGGCAAAGTTTGGATGGAGATAAGAGAAAGGAGAGATAAGGGCTCTTTTAATTTAAGATTTAAGTGCTTTACTTCTTTCAATGTCCAGTCCGCCCCGTGACCACGAAAGCTGTAAAGTAATCGAAACGTCGGGAAGTCAAAAATGTAAAAACAAATAAACTAAATTCGCGATAAAATCCGTTAATAATAGTTTTATTTCAATGTGTAACATTCGCGTAAATCTAAGAAACCACTAACCAGTAAAGATATTTGGATCATAGATAAGTTGTCGGCTCTTTAAGTAGGGAGTGGAGTGAGAAGTTAAAAGGCTGGGGAGGGGAAAGGGTTATTAAGGCAATCTAACCATGCGAAATATCAAAGATGTAACTTTTTTTTTCTAGACTGCCCTCTCATCTTTTCCTTTTTTTTCTATCCATCCAAAGGTTGTCTGTAAGAAATCGCCTAGAGCGATAAGACCGCCATCTGTACTTTTTTTTTCACATGTAATATATTTAAGTGTTTATCCTTTTTTTGTGCAGTTAAGAATAAATAAATAAATAAATTACGTCAATATCCTTTGAGATAATGGTATCGCTCCGGACGAGCCTGCGCAGTCATGCTAAGTCATGGCTATGTGAGACCAAAAATATGATTCTATCGGAAAAGATAAATTGAAAATATACCTATCTGACACTGGTAGGTTTCTCATATGTGAGGGGTCGTCTGGGTAGGTACCACCGTAAATGCCCTGTTGTGTTTCGGATTGAAGAATATTGAAGCCAGAGTTACTATTGCAGATATTGAGACTTAACATCTTATGTCTCAGGATGGCGAGCGCGATGGAATGCCAAGAATTACTTTGTAATTTACGGCGTTGTTTGGCTTTGCTATTGTTCATGAGCTGTTGTATCGCTTATCATCAGGCAAACGGCATGCTCGTCTTGCCATTCAATGAATGGCACTCAATGCAATAACTTAAAAAAAAATTAAGTAAAGTCATCTGGACCACAAATTATCTATTAAACTATAGTTTGCCACTGTGGCGGGTCATAGTCGGACGACTAACCTTATTATAACAGGATATTGGTCTATGTTCCACAATAAACATCTTTCAGCTTTCTTCACCAGCCCATATACGTCCCACTGCAGGGCACGGGTCTCCTCTACAATCGAGATTACGATTGAGAGGCCATAGTCTACCACGCTTGCACACCTAATACGGGTTAGTGGACTTACATACCCTAGAAATTCTTATGAATCACAACGGTATGCAGGTTTTCCTCGCGATATTTTCTTTCAACACTTCTTCTACGATAAACATATTGATTTGATTCTTGGACTTGATATTACACTATGCAGGACTATGCGTGTGATTGTTGGGGTGAAGATAACAAAGAGGGTATCTTTCATTAGATGTTTGTGATAACTTAACTTTTTTGTAACATAATTGTTTTTTTACAAAAAACGTTGTGTCACGGCGATTCTTCAAGGTACTTTAATCCTATTTTTGCTATTTTGTGTACAAAATAGAATTCAGAAAAACGTAGCTAAAGAACTAGAACTAGTCTAAGAACTGCATAAATAGTCTATTCGCTTAAATGCAAATGCAGGGGAATGCCGATAATCATTTATAGGGGGTAGGTCTCTCATATTGAGAGGCCGCCTGAGTAGGTACCACCGCAATATCTATTTTCTCCTTCAAACAGCATTGTAAATGCACCGTTGTGTTGCGGTTTGGAGGATATTGTAGCCAAAGTAACTACTAGATATATTGAGACTTGAGAGAGACATTTATATCTCAGGATGGCGAGCGCAGTGGTATGCCAAGCATTGTAATTCATGACGTTGTTTGGTTTTACTACTGTTCACGAGCAATCGTATCACTTACCATCAGACGAACGGCATGCTCGTCTGGCCATTTAGTGTAATATAAAATATATATAAAAAACACTACATTATCTTATACCGGGTATATCAAGACTGCTACCGAAAACGAAGCTGGGTGGTAGTTTTAGTGCAAGACACAATGCAACTAAATTTTGTGCAAAAAAATAGCGACGTTTTTTTTTTGCTATTTTTTTTCTATCGTCTTGATAGTGTGGTAAATACATAGTTTTTTCTTAAATAATAGTGTACATCCTTTTATTTTTAAAGACGCTATGGTACGCGAGGCTTTAATTTACTGTTTTAACAAAAACTATCAATTTACCACCCATTTCGACGATACTTAGAAAATAATAAAAAAAATTGTCGCGTTTCTTTGCGAAATTTTTGGTTACATTGTGTTTGTAGGCACTAAAACTACCACCTGGCTTCGTTTTCGGTAGCAGTCTTGATATACCCGGTATACGGCAGTACATTTTGCTCCATAAAAATTAATCTAACCGCCATGCCAATTCACTCATCCTGTTCTGTTGACTCAGAATCCCTTAAATGAACATACAACAAACATGAATTTTCCTACTTTCAGACTTACGTGAATGCAACATATCTCAAGAAATTTTATGGAAATTATACAGACCCCTGTACGACAAATGTAAATCCGAATCATAAAAGAAAATATCAAAAATAACATTGATAACCTGATAGTGAACTCATAAACATGACAATTATTTGATATTCATATCTTACTAGGGTGACCATAACAGCAACCTACCTACATGCTGGGTATCTCAAGACTGCTACCGAAAACGAAGCCGGGTGGTAATTTTAGTGACTACAAACACAATAATATAATAATAATAATAATTCTTTATTTTTCAGACAACAAAAATCCATGGGCTTAGTAACATCTGACAAATTCTTAAGATCTAATGTTAGTAGAACACGATAAACACAGCATAAGTCTGAATATGATCAAGAGACTAGTTGATCATTCTCCATACAAAATGTCTCATAATAGGCGACATGACTGTCTCCGACACAGCTTTCAGAATGATGTTGCGACTAGCCCGCATCCTTTCTACCAGTGATACAGTCTGTTTTCGAAGGATTGCATAAAAACCATCTGTATGATTTTGTGCAAACATCTCCGAGGCACAACAGAAACGAGGTAGTCGCATCAACATACGAAATATATTATTATATTGTACTCGCAGGGCATCTAGCGATCTTTTGGTATAGCTGGTCCATAGACTCCCCGTGTAGAAACATTGACAGTATGCTTTAAAGAGTGTAATTTTTACTTGATCTGAACAACGAAAGAATCTACGTGCCAACATATTACCTCGGACCGCTAACGCTCTGCGCTCTCTCTCCATGTCTACATCGTCCTTGAGGTCATCGACAAGATAGTGCCCCAGATATTTAAATTTTCTTACTTTTTCAATGCCTTCCCCATTTAGGACGAGATCAGGTGAACTATCAGTAAGTTTGCCGTTGACCCCAAAGACCATGTATTTGGTCTTTTTGACATTATGCAACTAAAATTATTGCTAAGGAAACGCGACAATTTTTTTAAATATCGTCATTTTGCTAAAATAATAATTTAATCTCTTTACACCTTAGAGTCTTTATAAATAAAGGGTATACACTATTATTTTACGATTTTAAATGTATTTTACCACCCAAATACGACCATATAAACAAAAAATAACAAAAAAAATTCGTCTGAAGTCGCTTAAACTACCACCCGGCTTTGTTTTCAGTAGCAGTCTTGATATACCCTGTATTATTCGGTATACTTATTACATAATAGACAAACGTCTAATCATAATTATCATCATCATCATCATCATCATCATCATCATCATCATCTCAGCCACAGGAAGTCCAGTGCAGTTTTGGATCTTGTTCTTCACTGTTATAATGCGTGGTGATTGACTATCAATAAGTCAAACAAACGAAAGGCTCAGATCATCATTATTCAGCCACAGGAAGTCCGCTGCTGTTTTGGATGTTCTTCCTCACAGTTATAGTGCGTGGTGATTGACTATCAATATCTTGTTCATTACGATCACGGTGAATGCTCTGAAGAATTATTCAACTTGATCCCTCCTCTCCATTCCTAACCACAACCACGCGTACTGCCCTGCGAAGCCATAGCTTGATGGTCCACACCATCTCAACACGAACCAAAAGGTTCGTAAATTCTTTTTTGTGCGGGATCGTCAATCTGTTACATTTATTTTATTTTATTTATTGTACTTCATAATCATTGTATACAAGGCGGACTTAATGCCAGAGGCATTATCTGTCCGTCTACCTTTGGATATAAACCTGGGTCATTCCGCCGTAGTATGAAGAGGCATCTTAGCAGGCTGGCATAATTGTATCGATTGACATGTGACTGTCGTCTGATGCCAATCGATACTCTGCTGGACGGCATTTGAGCTTACCATCAGATGTAGTGTGGTCAATATGCCATGCAAGAATTTTAAAAGTACGGGACTCTTTTAGAATCAAGAGATCCATAAGAAAGATTCTGAAGACAGTCCACCATGCTGACCTTGCTGACCTTTGCGCTCTTCACAAATTTACATAAAATACTTATTAAGGTAACATTTATCCCATCAAAAACATCCTGTAAAAAAATTCCAAGTCTCGCAGCTCAGGTTTTCCACCGCAAAAAAGTTGTGAGATGCATGTAATACCAAGTCGATTAATTTATTTAGTCCTTAAGGGACCTTCTATATAAGTTATTACGTTAGTTATTACCATATCAATATTAAAAATTCTTTACGTTTTAAATAATGGATCGACTTGGCCATCGCATGAAACATAATGTATCGTACAATTTATACAAATTATACTGGCCAAGTCGATCTATTATTTAAAACGTAAATAATTTTTAATATTGATATGGTAATTAACTAACGTAATAACTTTATATAGAAGTCCCTTAAGGACTAAATAAATTAATCGACTTGGTATTACATGCATCTCACAACTTTTGCGGTGGAAAACCTGAGCTGCGAGACTTGGAATTTTTTACAGGATGTTTTTGATGGGATCTCACGTCTTTTTGTAGAGTCCTACTTTTTTCCTATTCGGTACTTCTTTCTTCTAGAATATCACTAACGATTTTTCTTAAAGCCTCTGTCTTATGATTTTTCCTTAGATTATATACTCGTCTAGATTGAGCAATGTCAACCAACGATGCGCTAAAAGTGTCCTCACTTTCGTTGATATGTGTGAGTACCGGTCGTGTATTATTGTAATCCAACTGTCAAGGTGTGTGTGTTTAGGGATGCCTACGCCAGATTATTAACTTAACTTTTCCCCATATTTGATATACAAAATAGGTTAAATCAAATATTTTTTCCTTATTTACAGTAATCATACTATTAATTATATTTATATAACGCATTTTAGTAAAACAATAAAGATCTAAACCCATCTCCTAGTTTTCTTCAAAGATGATAATAGCAGTACCCGTTTGTGAAATTTGAATGGTAATACACATGCAAGCAAAGAATTAATAAAATTACTATGAAGTGCATGTCGTCGTGGGTTTCATTAATATCGTGTAGTTAAGTATTATTTACTCATTAAATAAATAATACCATTCTTCTTGTTGTTATTCTGATCGAAATATTATGTAATGATATTTGTGTTTGATAGTTCTCCCATAGTTTCAACAAGTCTTCCTAGTAATAAATTGACAACACTGGCCAATGAAACTCATCTTCAAAATAATGAATTAAAAGTTCATGTTTTCTTCAAATATAGTGGTTTAACAATAATGTTACCGATAGAAAGTGATATTGGATTATTATACAGTTTTCCCACACAATCGCGATACAATTCGACAGCACAAACTGGCATAATTAATTATTTTCGGGAGCACGTTATCCATATGTCGTTCAAAATGACACTGACGTACGTGAGAAGCGAGTCTACCAAATTTGGTAGACTTTTTTTGAGCCGTGCGGTGAGGTGTGATGTGTCATCTAGACGAGTATATACTCTAAGGATTTTTCTTATTTTTGTAGGTATAAATTTATCACAAATATAGCCGATTTGTTATTAATGTTCTTTCTTTCATTGGTAATTGATATTTTCGAGTTATTTAATCTATTATTTGCAAGTTTTTCTTCATCATGTTTTTCTAGAGAAATGTTGTACAGTTTCATGGGTGAATACACCATTTCCCTCTCTATATCCCCTCCTATTATGTCTCATGTATATAGATATCTATCTACAACTATTATTCCACTATATACGGGTACAATGATTCATTAACTGCAAATGTAACTTTGTAATCCTATGCATTTATATGGGATTACAAAGTTATTCACGCGTTGGTCTATTTAGAAAACTAGACACAATTATGAAATGTTTGAATTTTCCCCTTACTTTAGATACTAAACACTAATTATATTCTAAAATTTGAAGGTTCTATGTCTGCTAGAAGTGCCTTCGACTTTTGATGATCGTCAGTCAGTAGTGAGTGACAATATTACGAAAGTTTGAAACATTATAATTCTTAAACTACTGGTTCAAATTGAATGAAATTTAAATATACCGTTTACACAATGCCTACTTAGTAACTGAAAATTCAGACTTCTTGCTTTACCACAACGAAGTTATGGGGGGTTGAAAATGGTCTGAATTGCTTCGATGAAAAGGATGTTACGGCCTATAGCTCGACTTGGAGGGGGCTCGGCCGCGCCCCCAGATGGATCCAGGTCCCTGCAAGATGTTTTACTTCTCGTTTAGTAGGTAATGGATTAGAACAGTAGCCATGCTGGCATTCCACGCGCTTGCCATCCTGAGATATATTTTAGTATCAATATGTCCCAGTAGTTACTCTGGCTACAATGTCATTATTGGAACACAACACTTCTGTTGGGCAACACAGCAATACGTTTACATAATGTTTGGCGGGAGAAATAGAAATTGCGTTGGTACCTACCCAGACTTCTCGTATGAGAGAAGGACTTTGAACCCAGAGCAACTACTGACATATTGAGAAATATGTCCAGTAGTCTTTCTGGAAAATTCTCGACAAATATAACAAGAAACTAGAAGCAAATTGCTCTCATATGGAAGAGCTTAGGGGCAGCCTTTGCCCAGCAGTGGCGTGTTTTAGGACTGATATAATAATAATAGTAATAGGGACTCATGCTTCAAACAAATCATCATGATAATATGTTTTTCTAATCCCTGATCGGTCTTTACTTATCTTATCGAAAAACATGTAAAATTATAGGAATATCCCTTGCAATATTATGGCTACTATACAATAGATATATTGACATATACAGAACAGATATTAGTTATCTGCAACTCTCGGTGCAATAGTTGTTTGGTGGGTGGAAAACATTAGGTTAAAGTTTATTATTAATCATTTCTGAAGCTCATTAGTTAACAACTAGAAAATACTTAATAATTGATCATTAAATTGTAAATTGGTGTTTGTTTTAATTATGTTGATTTTTTAAGGGATTTTATTTTTCACTTAAATCTGTCGGTGTTTTTAATTTGTGATTCAATTAATTCGTTTGGTTTTTAATTATTTATTTTGAAATTATAGTTGTTTTAGTTTCTTGATTAATTAATATTTAGTTAGTTAGTTATTAAGTTTTAGTTATTAGTTTAGTAATTTTCTTACCTTTTTTGGTTGTGAATGTATGCGTTTTTATTTAAGCGTTTATTTTCCAGGTCAAAATGGAAGCAGTAGTATTTGACGGTAAAGCATTAAGCTTGAAATATGATGTGAACTATCCGATGCCTAAAATCGTTAACGATACTGATGTTATAGTCAAAGTTGAATACTCAGGCATTTGTGGAACTGACCTGCACATTATTCAGGTAATATATTATTTGTTACAGTAGCCCATATTACGAGTAAATTGTTCCTGTAACCTGCTCATAAACTTTAATACTAAACACTGCATGACCATTTTTCAACCTGTGCATTAATTGAGTCCTTGTATGTCCAGTAGTCACAATGTCCTTCAAACCGGAACACGAAACATGACATGATGGTAGGTCTTTCATTGTGTGAGGCTGCTGGGTAGTTACTACCGCAATGTCTACTTCTCCCGCAACAATGTAAATGTACTGTTGTGTTCTGGACATTGTAGCCGGAGTAACTACTGGACATATTGAGACTTAAATCGTATGTCAAAGGATGGCGAGCCTAGAATGCCAAGCATTACTTTGTAACTCATGGTGTTGTTTGGTTTTGTCGTATCGTTTACCATCAGTTGGCATGCTCGTTTTACCATTTATAGCATAAAAAATCTTGTAATTATTTTTATGGTATGCATGTTTTTATATTGTAGCAGTATTCGATCAAATCTATACTAGATACAGGGTCCTGAACAAAATCACACGCCAAAAGTGGCCGAGTTTACTAATTACTTATACTTAACATTTGAATTTCGAACTACGAGATGTAGCAAAAGTCTTAAATTTTAGTCAACTTCAGGGAACAAGAAGACTCATTCCTTTAAATAAATTACTATGTTTTAGACCATACTAAAATTAATTAAGACCACACGCTCGTTTGTGTTGTTATTTCTCTTGCCGTCAGGGCTTGAAATACCGGTAAAAGTTTGGTATCGTTAATGGAGCTAGAAGCAGGTATCGGTAAATTCATAAGTAACGATACCCAATTTAACGTTATTTTAACGTTAAATATAAATACCGGTACTACCAAACTTACCGATACTTATAACGTTATGAGTGTATTTCGTTACCTTGGCTCAAACTTACCGATACTTTTAACGTTATGAGACTATTTCGTTACATTCGCTCCCGGCAACTCGGCAACGTTTACCAACCAACCACATTCATAGGAAGAACGTGGCGGCTGTCTGCATGCGTTTGTGGTGTATGCCGTGGGACGCCCAAGAGAACTTTGAGAAAATCGGCAACGTCGCATAAATTAACGCTACGAAATTACCGATATTTTTAACGTTATCGACATAAAAAAATATTGTTAATTGATAACGTTATGGTATCATAACAATTGTGTTTCGTTACGATACTCAAGTACCGTCTAGCTAAATTTTAACGATACACACAGGTATCTTTATGAAATTACCGGTAATTACCGATACTTTTAATGTGAATTGGTATCGTTTTCAAGCCCTGCTTGCCGTGTTTTAGCCGTTACTTATAATCTTGTGTATTTGATCAGGTACACATAGATCATATCTTTTCAGGGCGAATTTCCTGCAGTAAAGAGCGTCCTTTGCCCCTTGGTCATGAGTTTAGCGGAGTAATCCATGAAGGGGAAAGGCCTTGCATCTTCAAGAAGGGACAGAAAGTAGTTGTAGCATCCCAATCGTGAGTGACCTTGTATTCAGGGGGCAGGATATTGTCAAATTAGATTGTAGGTTAGCTGTTCGGAGTCATGTGTGTATTGAAGAATAAAGAAAGTCAATCACCACGTACTATAGCGGTGAAGGAAGGAAAACATCGTGAGGAAACCTGCTACCATAGCGATTTGTAAGAATTGTATGTAAAGTCCGATAACCGCCGCCTAGCGTGGTAGACTATATGGCCTAATCACTCTCAATCGTACCCTCGATTATAGAGGAGACACGTTCCCTAAACTTTGGACGAATATGGGCTGAAACAAAAATAAAACTGGGTAATGATGACGTCTACTTAATAAAATAAGAATGACAGCAGAAGAAGAAATTGGTATTGAACATGGTGTTTGATAGTTATTGCTACCATAATATCTTTACTTGATAACTTTCCATTAAAACATCTTAATCTTTAATCTAGATTTAAAATGCTTCAATCAATATAAACTAGATATAGTTTTCCAAAACGCGTGTGATTTTCACACGCGAAAATTTGCTGAAGTTGGTTTATACCTTGAATTTCGAACTACGAGATGTAGCAAAAGTTTTAAATTATAATCAACTTCAGGTAACAATAACCTTCTTTTAAATTAAGATTTATTATGTTTGGACCATACTAAAATCATTTAAGAGCACCGTTTATTTGTGCTCTTATTACTCTTGCTGTTTTTTAGGGCCAATATTTATGATCTAGTGTATATTTGATCGAAGATAAAATGCCTTATTTCTTCACCAGCGCTTGCAACCTCTGTGACTTCTGTCGTAAGGGCAAGTACCCAATACTGTCTCACCGCTGGAATTAACAGCACCGTCGGCATCTGCAGGACGGTGGGCTGGGCCCAGTTCGCTGCATCACTCAGGACCAGGTCTATCCCCTGCCAGACGGGATTACTACAGAACAGGGTGAGTTTAGTCCACAAGTGATCTGTGGTTTAGTCTAACTTTATCAAAAATCGGAGGCCTTTTGCATGAGCATTTTTCTTATATCTATTATGTACATTCATAATGTGATTCATCAACTATAACAGCTTACATTTATATATATTTTATTTATTTAAATTTTATAGAACACAATACTGAAATAACAATACATAAACAAGAGAAAAAGGCCATTGTAGCCAGAGTAACTACTGGACATATTGAAACTTAACATCTATGTCTCAGGATGGCGAGCGCAGTGGAATGCCAAGCATTGCTTTGTAATTCAAGGTGTTTTGTTTTGCTTATGTTCATGAGCGGTCGCATCGCTTACCATCATGCGAACGGCATGTTCGTCCCGCTATTCACTGCAATAAAAAAAAATACAAATGGCGGTATTAACGCTTAAAGCTATGTCTTACACGGGTCATACACATACGCATGTTCAGAATGAATATTACTCTTCAAATTTCTGGATTGATTCTCTGACTTAATTTTGGTTAAATGACTATTAAGACATATACCAATAATGAATTATCTTCAGCAATGATTAATATAACAACAAAAATTTCCTCAAATGTCCCCCTTCTGTGGACTGTCGTAAACGCACTTGGCATATTTTGATAGATATTTCTCATACTTGATATGCGTTATCTATTTAAGTTATATTAAATATCATTAGTATATATACTGACTATTAAAATTTTTACTGAGTAAATTATACTATGTTAAGTGACTCCACAAAAATTTCAATAAACTGTTGGTTACACGGTACTGCGGACTTTTCTGTGGACCTTAAATTCACCGAATAAATTGGCCTGAATAAAATACTATTTTACAAAAAAATAAAATTAAACTGTCCACACTGACGGGTGGCATCGGTCACGTTGGATTTAATGACTGAGCCAGCGTAGGTTGTTCATTAAGATATTGAGATCTTTAATAGTGTTATTGTCAAAGATCGGTGCTTCTTTTCTGTTCCTTGTGTACTTGAGTAAATAATTATTAGTTTTATTAATTCACATGCTGCCGAAATGCTTAAGGGGAGTAGTTGTGGAATAAATTTACCTACTTGGCTATCCTCAAAACTAAATTAGCATTGCTAATTTTTTTTAAAGAATGTCCTTTCTGTGGACATCTTTTCTGTGGATTTATAAGTCCACACGAAAGACAATGTCTACAGAAAAATTAAGTAATAATGATTTAACAAGTAAAGCAGTATTTTGCTTGCCTGTAAACGTAGACGTGGAGTGCTGTGGGCTCGATAGTAATGTATTTAGCTTATACTAATATTAAATTATTACTCAGTATCGGAATAAAACATGTCTCCATATGATAGCGAATTATGTGCTGTCGTCATCATCTTTAACTTTAGTGATTCAGACTAACTCACATGCACCATCGAAAAAACAAAAATAAATTCATTTTTTAATTTCAGCGATGAAGACACTTGCTTTGCAACTATTTTTGATATGTTTGTGTCTTTTGTGTAAACACAAAGACCCTTCTGTGCTCGAAAAAAATATTATAATTCATTTTTTAGCCTATACTCGAGGACAACGATCTGTTTTAGTTTTAATTTTAATATTCTGATAATATCATATTAACTGAGACTGATTTGGTAAAAATCCCCTGACCATGTATTTTTTTTATACAATTTTTTCACCTCGTTTCTGTGTATGACCAACTGTACACAACCATGGGATGGTTTTGAATGAAGGAAAGAGAGGGCAATCTAATAAATAACGAATGGAAGCTAAACAAACACTACTTAAAATTAAAAATACACACACATAACATACAAATAACGCATAGCATAAATACATTATAAATAAATTAATGCTTTACACCCAGCTTCTCTGCCTGTATAAGTCTTTATGTCTCTTTGGCTGGCCGTAGTCAGTCTTGCACAACAGGGCCAGCAACTAATAAATAGCTACAAAGGCTACAATAATATAAATATAGAAAAGGCTTGAGTGTAGTGATTTTAATTCTAGACTTGGCTATGCGAGCCATACTCCTGCGTCCGCTCATGGTTTCGACAGATCGTCTCCTCTGCTGGTTGGAGAAAAGATCCTCATAGTTGGTGCTGGTATTATTGGTGAGTTTAAGAAACTTCATTTTTATACAGACATTTTGACAGCCTCCATGGCGCAGTTGGTAAACGCCGCCTGTGAAACGAGAGGCCGCGGGTTCGATCCCCGCACCGAGAGAAATGTTTGTGCAGCCCACAAATATTTCTTTCGGGTCTGGGTGTTTGAGGCCGAAAAGTTTCTCGTAGTTCCTGATACCGACGACACAAGACTCGATCTTAGTGTGGGGTCAGGACTATGTATGTGATTGTTGGGTGCTATTATACGAATTGTTCTTTTTTGTGTAAGTCATCTGATGGTATATGATCACTGCCACCCATGACCATCCCTTGGATCATAGATGTGTTGTCGGTTCATTAAAATTCTGTTTTCGGCCAACGGCATGTTCCCTCATTTTCATCCTTCATAGATTGAGAACTTTACTAGAAGATTAGAGAATATTTTTACCTGTAGATTAAATAGGGAGGGGGTAGTAGGAAGTAAACAGGATGGGAAGAGCAAAGAAGTATTGCGTATCCAAAAATCTCACTCACCGAACGAAACAAGACAGCAAAGCTTTCACTTTTACTAAGTGGATCAAACAATAAAATGTATGCGTTTTAAAACTGAAGATCATAAACTGAAAACGCTGATCCTAAAGCCGGTTATAACTTTTAATCGAAAACGTGTAATTAAAAATAGAACAAACAATAAATCGTCTATGAGATATTTGTAAGGGACAGAACGAGCCTGCCCATTCATGCTGAATCATGATGACAACAGCGTGGCTTTACCATTTCCAAAAGGTGGTGGACTTTATGACCTTACTCCTCTCAATCGTCCTCTCGATTGTTGAGGAGACCTATCCCCAGCAGTGGGATGTATACAGGCTACATCATCAATATAAACCCGATTGTTTAAGAATCCGTATAAATTGTTACCCACTTATTCATAAGGATTGTATCGCAGTTTTCAAATACCGTTAATATGAGCTTGTACCAAAAACGTTATTCATAGAAATTGAAATAAAACTATTATTTACGGATTTTATCGCGGATTTGATTTAATTTTTACATTTTTTAGTTCCCGACGTTCGATTACTTTACAGCTTTCGTGGTCACGGGGCGGACTCCAATAATAGTTTTATTTCAATGTGTATACATTCGCGTAAACCTAAGAAACAGTTATTCATAGACGTCAAAAATCACTAATCAGCTAAATAACAGCTCATTAACTGTAACATGGCCGAGACCCTTGTTTTTTTTTTTTTTTTTTTTTATTGCCTTGAATGGCGAGACGAGCAATATTCCAGCAGTAGCAATATTCCACTGCGCTCGCCATCCTGAGACATAAGATGCTAAGTCTCAATATGTCCAGTAGTTGCTCTGGCTACAATGTCCTTCAATCCGAAACACAACAGTGCATTTAAGCAGTGTTGTTTCACGGGAGAAATAGACATTGCGGTAGGTACCTACCCAGATGGCCTCTCACTATTGAGAGACCTACCACCAGTTAAGCAAATTTTGAGAAGAAAAATGGCGGATGTCTATCAGCTGGATATTGATGGTATTTCTGTCAAGTGAAATGAAACCACTTTTTTTTGTGAAGCGGGCCTATATAGTTATAATACGTTAGAATTAAACATTATGAATAACAAAAACATAATAACAGTTTATCTCCTCTTAACATTATTTAAATAATTTACCTTTATGTGGTTGATTAGCGGTTTCATATGAATAAGGGGGGTAATATTAATATATTTTTATTGTTGAGTTGATTATCTCCCCAAACATTATTATCTTTACGACCAATGTGAACTAAGCTTATATAATACCAGTTATCAGTACACAAATACGACTATCAATTACGAGTAAAATTATTATATAACGTATTTATTAAAGCTTGCGGTTCAAATGATAAGGATCATGGCGACACATTAACATTTACGTTCTATACATGTAGACTGTTTTTAAACATATCCGGCTGTCCTATGAAATCAAATAGGAGACCTTTAAAGAAAGGAAAAATAGGAGTCCTAGAACCGACGAGCGTGTATGAGAGATTAATGGCAATTGAAGAAGCGAAAGAGATATGAATGGACCGTAGCACTTCGCGCTCAATAGTCTCTGCCTACCCCAATAGGACATAGGCGTGACTTTATGTATGTATGTATGTTTTTAAATATGTTTTAGTTATCGAATCATCTTTTTAGCTCAAAGTAAATTCGAAATTCAAACATGCAAATTCCCAGTCACAGCAAACTTAATGTTTCAAGAAGAAAATTTGTACAAATTACATTGTCCAATCATTGAATTGAAATCAGAACCTGAGCGTTCACTCACCACATTGTAACTGCTAGACTCAGCTGGGAATTGTCTTAGAATCTCGCGCTTCAGACTAAATGCTAGAAACACACGAGAAACGATCAATTTATCCGCGTTTCACAATCTATCGCATTGATAGGTTTTGAAAGAATCATACTAAAAAAGCGATTTTAATCCTGAACATCAATGTTGTAATCATCATCATCAGCCCGTTGCAGTCCACTGCTGGACATAGGCTTCTCCCAAAGTACGCCACAGAGCCCAGGCAGCTGCTTTATGCATCCAGTCACTGCCTGTTTAATGTTGTAAGACTTTACTGCACATGCCCATATACGTCCCACTGCAGGGCACGGGCCTCCTCAACAATCGAGAGTACGATTGAGAGGGGTTAGGCCATATAGTCCACCTCGCTGGCCTAGTACGTGTTGGCAATGTTGTAATAATAAACAAAATATCAGACCAACATCATCAGAGGGCTCTCAATTGGTCGTTGGGTCAAGAGTCAGATTCAAAAAGGCGGTGTTGTGGGACACGGCACGCATAGTGAGGAGGTTCCTCGCTTTGGATCCCTCAACCGCCGGTGGCTTGGGTCTTGAGCCCCGCCACCGAAGGGTCATTACTTTTTTATATTTTTATACGACATATTGTTTGTTTGTTTTTTTTTTTTTTATATATGATGTGTAAAAATGTAAAAAAGAATATTATGGCAAATAAAGAGAACAAAATATTTCCAATGATATTGTATCTTCGCATAATCTTTGTGGGTGCTATAACTTCTTATCTAGGCATAGTTGTTTTGTTTTGTTATGATAAATCTATACTAATATTATAAATAGGAAATATGTTATTGTTGTTATGCATTGCTTAGGCTCCGAAACTATTGAACGATTTGAAAAATTCTCTTCACTGATAGGAAGCTACACTATCCCCGAGTGTTTATAGGCTATATTATACAGGGTATATCAAGACTACTACCGAAACGAAGCGGGGTGGTAGTTTAAGCGACTTCAACACAATGCAACAGAAAATGTTGGAAAAAAAAAAAAAGCGACAATTTTTTTTGCTTATTTTTTTATTGTCGTATTTGGGTGGTAAATACATTTTTTCGTTAAAATAATAGTCTATACCCTTTTATTTATAAAGACTCTAAGGTCTAAAGTGTCCCTAAATTATTATTTAGCATAAACTTTAGATTTACCCCTCAAAAATGATGATATTTAAAACAATGATAAAAAAAAATTGTCGCGTTTTCTTAGCAAAATTTTTAGTTGCATTGTTGTTTTGTAGTCACTAAAACTACCACCCGGCTTCGTTTTCGGTAGCAGTCTTGAGATACCCGGGTAATTTTCAAAATAATTAGTTGATGTATGGTGTAAGAAAAAATACCCAAAATATTCTTTGAATCGCGGTGCGCTGTGAAACTATGTGTGTAGATTGGACTGGGTTCAAAACTATCTATGGGCTAACCTATTCCTGGGCGACGCGACGCGACGCCGGGTTGAGGAAACTAGTATTATATATTTATGTTTTAAAACGTAGATTATGTCATAATCTCTAGTAAAATTATATCGTAACTGTATTATATACGCGAAAAACAATAATTTACTTTATACATAATGTAACTTTTTTATATGCTAATAATGTTGAAAAGAATATACCGTTGCCTGATAGTAAGCGATAACCACTCATGAACAGTGGCCAAACCAAATAACTTGAATTACAAAACAATGCTTGGCATTCACACTGCACTGACATACGATGTAAGTCTCAATATATCCAGTAGTTACACTGGTTACAATGGCGTTTCAAACCACAAGATGTAGCCACTTTTTCTCTACCACCCAGTTCATCGTCAAAACACTATACTAACATAAGATATTAAGTCTCAATATCCAGTTGTTATTCTGGCTACAATGTCCATAACCGAAACACAACATTTCATTTACAATTTTATAATTTCATTTGGCGGGAGAAAAAGGGACATTTGCGTTGACCTCTGAAAACGAGAGACCTCTACCAATAATTGTGTATATCAGCACGGTGGTTTAACTTAGAACAAACCACGACGAATTATAATCATCGTTTTTACTAACTTAACACCAGAGGGCGAACAAATCGTTGGTTTGCACGGGTTTCTCCATTTTATGTAGATTGTATTTTACGCGGATATTATTGGCCCTAAATTACTTTTAACAGCATTGATTAGCTTATTTGCTGATGAGTTAATTTTAAAACAATTATTAAATTTATTAACATGCATACACATGCGGAAATGATCATTGTTATGTTCACATTTCTATACAGAATAATTTGTTTCAATAGACAAAATTCAAATCGATTCTATTAGATCTATTCAGGTCCAACCTGCCTAATCTTTTCTTTCGTATCTAAAGGTAATGAAAGTAAGTATAGATATATTACTGGATTGTTTTTCTTACTTAACGCCAGAGGGCGCCTTGAATTGATTGAGTGACGTCTCTATCTTAGTATGTAAAATGTACTCTGTGTATCTCAGTAAGTAAAATGAACTGTGTATTTATATGGATAATAAACATATTTTCAGGTAATTTATGGGTGACAACACTCCACCACCATGGTCACAGAGAAGTTACTGTATCTGAAATGAACCCGACAAGGCTGGAAATGGTTAAGAAATTAGGTAAGATAAGATGGCTTTCTTTCCTTCCTTGGCAATGTTGATGGCCTGATGTTGTGGAACGAATGTTCAAACATCGTACCGTAAACCTGTAATTAGTAATAAAATAATATAATATATTTTTTTTATTAAAATAATATAATTATGAGACCACAGAGACACAGAAAGTGCGTGGGTGGCCTGTTGGTCAAAGCGGACTAGATGCGACTTGCAAACATGTTCACGGTGGTTGCGGGTTCGAATCCCAGGGCACACCTCTGACTTTTCGGAGTCATGTGTGTATTGATAGTCAATCACCACGCAATAAAAACGGTGAAGGAAAACATCAGTGAGGAAACCTGCATACCATAGCGATTTATAAAAATTTCTATGGTATGTAAGTCCGCCAACCCGCACTAGGCCAGCGTGGTGGACTATATGGCCCTAACCACTCTCAATCGTACTTTCGATTGTAGAGGAGGCCCGTGCCTGCAGTGGGACGTATATGGGCATGATACAGAAATTATGAGAGGTAAATCTGCTTAAAATTAAATAAAAATAATGAAATCCTAAATTCTAGCTGAACCAGAGATGTTCCCAAACTAGGCAATATTTTATTATTTTTTATTACTCATAATATATAGGGAGTATTGTGTTATTTTCAGAGACTGGGATACCGACTAGTAACGGCCTGATGTCTTAGCAAAAGAAAAGCAACTGTATGATGTCATCATTGACTGCACAGGTAAATAAATATTTCATCGGAACTAATTTAAAGTAAGCTAGCTTTTAATTTAAACTTAATTTTTAATCATATTTAAATGCTTTTGTTTTTTTTTCTTATTCTAATCATGACTATGTCTCCCAATTTCATGGATATGTCCTAAATGAAGAATGTCCGAAGAGAGCCTAGTAATCGACACTCAGGCTCACAGCTTGTCACTAAATATGTTCATTTAGTAAGAATAGTTTGAAGGCAATTTATGTTCCTATGATTTTTTAGATAAGAAATAATGTTTGTTATTACAACCTAATCTTTTCTTATACTCGTATATATATTTATGCATCTATTTATCTTAAATAACGGATATCCATCATACGTTTGGTTGTCTGGAAGGAGATCGCTAAGAGCGATAAGACCGCCAGTTGTTACAATATTTCAAAATAAAATAAAACCGTTTACTTGTATGTAATAATGTGGTAAATAATAAAGTGTTATCTATCTATCTTTCACAGGCGTCGGTAAAGTGATGGAGATTTCATTCACTACTTGAGGACATGGAGGCAAATACGTTCTGTTTGGTTGCTGCCCACCACACATCAGGCATCGTAAGTCAAACTTGCTATAGATCAGGACTATAATCTTCATTAAAGTATATTTTTTATCGAAATGACTGGCGAGACGAGCAATGCCGTTTTCCCTGATGGTAAGATATAGATACGATCGCTTATGAACAGTAGCAAAATGATACAACATCATTACAAAGCAGTGCTGTGGCATTCCACGGCGCTCGCCATCCTGAGACATAGATGCAGTCAATATGTTCAGTAGTTTACTCTGGCTTCAATGTCCTTCTATCCAAAATACAGATGTTCATTAAACTGCTGCTTGTATTATATTTATTTAGTTGCATATTTTGTTTCAGGGTTAATCCGTTCCAGATTTATGACAGGAGCTGACTATTATAGGAGTGAAGATCAACCCATTCAGTTTTCCCAATGCTATTGGATGGCTCAAGGCTATGGGAAGCAGGGTAATATTACACCAAAGTAACATGCAGTGTATCACAGTAACATTTTACATACTAATATAGAGACGTACTCTACTAGAGACTGCATCGGTGGCGTAGTTGTACCAGAGTACGGTTACAAAGCGGAGGTCTCGGGTTCGAGTCCCGGTTGGGCAAAGTGATATTGGATTTTTCTATTCATTATCAGCCCAGAGTCAGGAATTTGTGTCCGATATGGCGATAGGCTCGCCACCTATTACATCGTGGACGGAACATACGAGACGAAATGTGGGTGTCCTGGCACCTCTGCCTACCCCTTCTGGGAAAAAGGTGTGAGTTTATGTGTGTATGTATGTATGTAGATAGAGACGTCACTTTACATTTAAGGCGTCCTCTGGCGTTATGAAAAACAATCCAGTAATATGCCTAAACTTACTTTCATTGCGTTTATATACGAAAAGAAAAGATTTAGGGACGTTTGGACCTGAATTAGATCTAACGGAATCGTTTGAATGTTGTCTATTTGAAACAATTATTCTGCATAGAAATGCGAAGATAAAAATTCTCATTTCCGCATGCATCTTCATAAAAAAATAAACGTTTTAAAATGGCTAATCAATACTGTTAGAAGTAATAATATCTGCATAAAAAATAATCTGCGAAAAATGGAGAAACCCGAAAAACTAAACGATATTTTCATACTTATGTATGCATTTTAATAAATTAATAATTGTTTTAAAATAAACTAATCAGCAAATAAGCTAATCAAGGTGTTGGAAGTAATTAAGGGGCAATAATATCCGCGTAAAATATAATCTACCTAAAATGAGGGGATACCCGTAAAACTAACAATTTTTTCGGCCCTCTGGTGTTAAGTTAGTCAAAACGATGATTATAATTCATCGTCGTTTGTTCTAAGTTAAACCACCGTGCAGGGTAATATCCAGGTTGCAACTGAAAACGAAGCTGGAACGTTCGGATAAGCTATCTGAATTCATATTATTCATTCAGAAAGCAACGAACACCATACATATCAATAAACCACACACATACTGTTTTTTCATATTATTAAGTTCTCAAATTGGATTTATAATAAAAACTAAAAATATTCTTTTCTTAATAAAGAGTGGTATTTTTAGTTTTTAACTATTGTTTAATTGGTTTGACTAAAGACATCTATCTACGCTATCTTATCAAAGGAAGCTGCGCATAAATTACCCACATCACATTTACGAGCGTTCTGAATTCCGGATCGGAATAAATTCAGATTATCAATTCAGATCTATTCCGGATATGATGCCGGATATTAGTATAATATATTTTATAGGATATATTTACAAAATTGACACTTGCGGCCAGGCGGTC
This sequence comes from Hyles vespertilio, assembly GCA_009982885.2. Classification (NCBI taxonomy): domain Eukaryota; kingdom Metazoa; phylum Arthropoda; class Insecta; order Lepidoptera; family Sphingidae; genus Hyles; species Hyles vespertilio. The sequence goes on from CM042832.1 coordinate 3,413,140, forward strand.
GTTGTACGTTCAAGAAGATATTGAGGACTTCCTACAACCTTTTTGATATTTTTCAGATATGTAACTACGAAAAGCTTGGGGTAAAGACGTACTCACTCTCTGAGTACGAAGATGCACTGAAGGACCTCAAAACAGGCTCTATAGCAAAAGCCTTGTTCAAAAATCGTCTAGATAATATAATTGTTTTGATACTTATTGCTTATTTTATTTGGAGGTAGGAAATCTACCACAGTACGTTTTCTTGACATTTTTTACCACAAATTTGTGGCACTAGTTGCCAGCGGCGGCATATCTGGACAAATACGACCTGGCGACATTTTGTCCTATGACGAAAATATGCAATCATGTCTCCCTCCATGCCATCCATTCAAATTTGAAATAGTAGCAAATATGTGTATTTGAATGATCTGACTCATCTCGCAGGAATACATTTTTTCGGCATAAAAAGTAGCCTGTGACCATCTCCACGGTCCAATTTCTATGTTAAATTTCATCGAAATTGGTTCAGCCTTTTTAGAGTGAACACGTAACATACATACACACTTTCGCATTTAGAATATACAGGTATATCAATACTGCTACCATAGAACGAGCTGGGTCGTAAATTTTGTGACTACAAACACAATGCTACTAAATATCTCAACGAAACGCGATATTTTTTAAACTGTTTACTTTGATAAGATATACACTTGATTAGAAGCAACGGCCTAAAAGAACAATAAGAGCACAAATAAGCGTGTGGTCATATTTGAATTTAGTATGGTCCAAAAACATAATAAATCAAGAGCGTATTGTTTAGCCCGGAAATAAAAATCACTTTTTAAAAAAGAAAATTAATTATTTAAACAAAGAAATACAAATTATTGAATACAGTTATTGAATTAATTATTTGGACAACCGCTCAACCGAGATCGAGATGTAGACTGACTTCGGGAATAAGTTGTGACTAAAAGTACAAATGACTAAATGGCTGACTGTTCTTATAGTTGGGCCTGAAATAGGCATTAAGCCTTACATTTCCAGGGTATAACACCTCCCCCTTTAAGAAGAGGCTTTGGGGTTAACTTCCAAAGTCTCGTGTTAGATTCTAGTTCTGAGTGGGGCGACTGGACTAATTATTTCAAGGTCGACGTCTGGTCTGTCTGTCATTTCTATAACTTCAGGGGTAGTTTGATTTACTGATTGTTTTTTATTTAAAATAAACTGGAATGGGCGGTTTGTTCAATTTATTACAATATTTCTTAATAATTACATACAGTATGAATATAATAATAAACAAAAGTGTTACATTAATGAAAATCGAGTACTGTGTCCCATATTCCACAATATGGGGTAGTTTTCGTGATTCAATTTCATGTAATCGTTTAAGATTGATTTTAACTTGCTTCCTGAATGGAATTCATCTAGGTCTATATCGTGTAAACGAATAGGAGACACATTACCGATTTCGATATTTACTTTATCTAAGTTACAACAAGTATCGTTAATTAGGTTAAAATCGGGAATATGATTAATCGGTGACGTAATCTGTAAAGCATTATGTTTGGTACAAGGGTCGCGCTATTACAATATCCAATACAATCTTTTGGAATGTTGATAATTCCTGTACCTAGGATATTAGTTTCATACAATTTTGAACCAATACAATCGATAGACACTTTTTGGGGTTCGGACTGTACATACAACCAATTATTATTTGCTAATGATTTTAATATATCTAGGTTTCCGTAAATGATTTTCGTTTCACACTGTAATGGTTTTTCACTTATCACTTTAGCTAATAGTTCACTTTCACAAATAGGTTTGCATCCGTGGAGTATACACTTTCAAGGTCACAGATAAAGTTTCCTGGGCCTACCGATTGACATACTCTGAGGTCGTCAAACACGGAGTAATGTGATTTGTCTATGGTCATCGCTATATACTTATTGTCGGGGATAATTAACGTAAACGAATTGGGTTCTTTGGGTTTGTGTGGCGTTGGAATAGCTACATTATGAAATAGTACATATTCTTTTGTGTTAACTAATGGTACTTGTAAAACGAACATAATCTTATCCTTAATGTAAAAACAAACTATTTTAGATATGCTTAAAATTAAATGTATAGAATTAATATCTAATGCTACAGGTAATTCTAAACGCTAGAGAGATGTCTGTAATTATCGGCAAGCTCTTGGTACAACTGTCCAGGCGTCATTATTGCTGGGTGGAGAATATTCTGGCTACTGAACATGATTGCATTAGTAATGTCTTCCAGTTGAAAGGACAAGGTAAGTATGGCAGTTTCTATTACATTAAATACCTCATTAACCTTCGTGGAAAATTTGCAGACCGTAGTTAAGTCACTAATGTTTTTAACACTAATGAGGAGCTTGTCGATAGCTACACCAAGGGTGTTCTCATTTTCTCTTATCTTATGCAAACTATCGTTATATGACCTTAAGATAGAGGTGGTTACTAGGATATTCTCTTTCATCAGAGAGGCTAACTGCTTTTCACTATCTTGCAAAGATGTTATAGCTTCGTCATATCTTATACCATCACTTTCGTCCAATGAACCAAATATTTGTTTCATGGCTGTTCCTATGACACCTATCCAGGCACTGCGTTTGGTTCTATTATCGAGAAGATGTGAAATGGCAGAGAACTCCCTACTCATATCTTGGAATCGCGCTGCTATTGGCTGTAGTAAATTATGACATTCCTGATCTATTTCTATGATCCTAGTTTCTTTACAAAGACGTTTCAAAGTTTCTAAAGTGGTTTCGATATTGCCAATATGTGGTTTGAAATGTGAAATGTCTACTGGAATTACTACTTGTAACTGGGCATTATTAATTTTGAGTCTCCCTAAGTAATCATAATAAAGTCCCGAGCTTGAAGTCATCGGCTGGACGAAGTTCCGCTGGGGTTCTCCCCGTGTTAAACTGTAAACAATTTCATCAAGGCTAAGGTGAGTAACTACTCTATCCTAATTTAATCTTATAGGGTAAGTATATATTTGTGTATATTTATGTATGTTTATGTATATTTATGTATATTTATGTATATTTATGTATTGTATATATTTATATGTATTTCTACATTAATTCTAATTTCACGTTACAGGTTCTCGAGGATTTTCCTGAACGGAGGCTTCATACTACGCCTGAGACTAATGAATTAATTATTTACAGGTTATTTCCAGTGACTTCGGCCAGTTTCACCTGGTCAAAATGGTGAGTCACATGACGTCGATTAATGAGAAGGGTAAGTGTATTATTACCATTGATTTTAATAACTTTATAGGGACCTTTCCAAGCAGGTGAGAGTGCTTTACGCATCCTCAAATGATTTTTCAGGTAGACGTAGTCTCCTGCTTTATATTTTATTGGACGACTATGATTGTCGTAGTAAGCTTTTGACGATTCTTTGGATTTCCTAATGGAGTCTAATGCTTTATCTCTTGCATGTTTAAGTCTGTTCTGGAGCATTCGAACATAATCTGGGTAAGTAGCTCCGGGAGTTTCGTCGTATATGGAATTTGGGATTACGGGTTTGGTACCAAACATAAGTTCATATGGCGTGTAATTTGTAGTTGAGTGAACGGATGTGTTGTAAGTAAGCATAGCGGTATATACATAGCGAGGCCAATTCGTTTGGTCCTCATCTACGAAAGATCTTAGATATTCCTTGAGGGTCGAATGACTTCGTTCCAGGGCACCCTGAGTTTGGGGATGGTATGGAGAGGACCAGAGATTCTTAATTTTTAAAAATTTGCAAGTTTCCTTAAACAATTCTGAGGTAAAGTTAGTACCCTGATCAGTGAGGATAGTCTTAGGTATGCCGAATATTGAGATGTAATGCAATAAACATTCGCTGGTCTCTTCTGCTGTCGTGCTTCGGATCGGGTAAGCAGAGGAGAATTTGGTGAGGTCATCCTGAATGGTCAGTATATACTTAAGTTTCGCCGGACCGGATTCAGGTAAGGGCCCAACGATATCTAAGGAAATCCTTTGACAAGGTTCCGTTGAAGTACTGGTTATCTGCATAGGTGCCCGGTTAATTTGCCTAAGAGATTTATTAAGCTGACATTGCGGACATTTCTTAACAAAATTCTCTACGTCACTACGCATATTTTTCCAGTAAAATGCTTCTTGGATTCTCTTAAGCATTCGAGTACTACCAAGATGTCCGGCAATTGGGATATCGTGGTTTTCCTTTAGTATTTTAGGAATTTCTGTCAGAGTAGGGTAAATTATTTTGTCTCTATAAATATGAACAGTGATGTCTGTTCGATTGAAAAGGAAAAGGATCATGTTGTATATTTTAGTGAATTGATGTGTATCGAAGGGGTTCTTGAATTCCGTAATCGCAATTTCGGTATTCGAATCGCCTTGATTTACGATTAATTCATTCCTAATATTCTTGAGACTATTATAGATATCTACGTAGGAGGATTTATCAAAATGATATACTTTGAAAAAGAGAAAGTAATACGTCTTGCTACCATGTTCAAAAGTTATGAAAGAATTAAGAGTTCTTTCCCTGTTTATAATTTCAGAGTTATCGGGTATAGTATCGAGGACATTCTGGATAAATGGATTGGATTCGTCGAGGTCAATAGAAGTGGGTAAGATGATTATTTTGTATTTTGATTTAGATATGTCTTCATTATGTTCAACGATTTTGTGTCAAATGTCGTGTTATTATTATTCATTATTTTCAGGAATGCGGGATAATCGTCATCAGGTAAGTTAGGATTTGCGGAAGTGCTCGGAGAGGGAATAGGTTCTACTACAGGATCAAGGATTCGACTTGTTTCGCTTGTAGTAAGTTCACCAGGATTTTGAGGATTTACAATTAGTTCATCGGATTGAAAGTGGGCGGTGATATCAATGAATCTAAGAGATCTCTTGGAGAAGAGGTTACGGGCGGATTGGGCTCAACTACAGGATCAAATGATTGTGTTATTTCGGTTGTATCCTGTTCGCCAGGCTCTTGGAAATCTACGGTTAGCTCATCAGGATTGAAAGAAGGCGGTGATACTAATAAGTCCATGAGATCTTTATCTAATTCTTGCGCACTTTCTGGTTGAACTGGATTTATCGGGAATCTAGATAAGGCATCGGCGTTGGTGTTAATTTTGCCCTTTTTATACTTGATATCGTATTCGAATTCCTCTAATTTCAAACGCCATCTGATTAATCGCGATCCAGGATCTTTACATTTGAATAACCATTCAAGTGGCTTGTGATCTGTTAGTACGGTGAAACGTCGCCCGTATAGATATGGTCTGAAAACCTTAGTACCGAAAATTACAGCGAGGCACTCCTTTTCAGTGACGCTGTAATTACACTCTGCCCGGTTGAGAGTGCGAGAGGCGTAAGCAATTGGGCGATCTTGTCCTACTTGTCCTTGGGATAGGATGGCTGATATGGCAAAGTTTGAGGCGTCACAGGTTAAGAGGAAAGGGTTGTTTAAAATCAGGATATGCTAGGATTGGAGCGGAAGCAAGTTTATTCTTTAAAGTTTCAAATGATAGTTGTTGGGTGTTTCCCCAAATAAAAGGGGTGTCCTTTTTGAGAAGGTTAGTTAAGGGTTTAGCTAGTTTAGAAAAATCTTGTATGAATCGTCTGTAATATGATACAAGGCCTAAAAATGATTTTATATCTTTAGGAGATCCAGGTGTAGGGAAGTCTGTGACGGCTTTCACCTTATCTGGATTGGGTTGAACGCCGTTTTGACTGATAATGTGCCCTAGGTAAGCGACTTCCTTCCTGAGAAATTCACATTTCTCTGGCTGAAGTTTCAGATTAAAACTACGGATTCTCTGAAATACTGATTTTAGGTTATCAATGTGTGATGATAAATCAAAGGAATAGACTACAATGTCGTCAAGGTAAACAAAACACCTAGTACCCTGAAGACCTGTAAGGCAGGTATTCATCAGCTTCTGAAAAGTTGATGGTGCATTTTTTAGCCCGAATGGCATACGGTTGAATTGAAAGTGACCTTGAGGTACGGAAAAGGCAGTTTTGGGAGCATCGTTTCGTGAAATTAGGATTTGGTGGAAACCGGAAGTAAGGTCTAGGGTGCTGAAATACTTGCTCTTCCCTAGCTGGTCGAGGATTTCGGATATTTGAGGAATTGGGTAGGTTTCACCTATCGTGATGTCGTTTAATTTTCGATAATCTATAACGATTCTCCATTTACGATTTCCTTCCGAGTCTGCCTTTTTGGGTACTACCCATATCGGCGAGCTCCAGGGTGATATTGATGGTTCTATGATATTCTGGTCTAGCATTTTATTAATTTGTGTTTCCACCTCCTTCTTATGATATTCTGGAAATCGGTACGATTGGTGTGTATGGGAGTATCACTACTAGTTTTGATGCTATGTTCAATAGCGGAGGTGTAAGTAAGTTGGTCGTCGGGTAGGTGAAAAATATCTGAATATTGGGAGCAAAGTTCTATAAGGACATCTCTTTCTTCACAGTTCAAATGTTCCGTTCTTAGTGAATTTATGACTTCGTCGGTTCGTTTAGATGTTTCTAAATTGGACGTGTTTACCGGATATAAGGTTGAATGTATAGGTTCTACATGGAGTACAAGGTTAGCTTTGATATTTACAAAGCGCTCAGATGTATTAGCTACGGTGATATTAACACGTTCATTATCTTTTATTTTAACAACACAATTGGATACGAGGATATCTTTGGAAATATGTTGATCTATGATTAGTCCTTCACTTAGATCAGTCTTCTGGACAGAACATTCTATTACGGCTTCAGTTCTGGGAGGAATGACGTAAAATGGTTCAGAAAACAATAACTTGATTTCGTGTTTACCTATTTTTAAAATATCACGGGTGTAATCTATTTTACAGCCAAATTCGGTTAGGAGGTTTGTACCGATGATTCCATCATAAGGTAAGTTAATATCCCGGACAACATGAAATTTATATGTAATGTTTTTATTGTTTCCTAATTTTAATTTCAATTGGAAGTGTCCAGTGGTAGGGGTTGGTTCGTCACTAGGGTCTATACCCTTGAGTTTAATGGATTCTTTAACTAATTTTTGGTTAGCACGAATACTCGATTCTTTGATAAGGCATATAGCAGAACCTGAATCAACTAGTAGGGATAGAGGAATATCTGATGCTTGGGATTCTAATAGGACATGTGGTAATAGTCTTTTAGTTGTGTCTATGTGTACTTCATATATTTCCTTAGAATGAGCAAGATTTTGGGGCTGGTTACCCTGTTCGTAGCTCTTTACTTTGGATTTAGGATGAGCGAGAGTTTGGGGCTGGTTACCCTGTTCGTGGCTCATTACTTTGGATTTAGGATGAGCGAGGGTTTGGGGCTGGTTACCCTGTTCGTGGCTCATTACTTTGGATTTAGGATGAGCGAGAGTTTGGGGCTGGTTACCCTGTTCGTGGCTCATTACTTTGGATTTAGGATGAGCGAGAGTTTGGGGCTGGTTACCCTGTTCGTGGCTCATTATTATGGATTTGGGATGAGCGAGAGTTTGGGGCTGGTTACCCTGTTCGTGGCTCATTATTATGGATTTGGGATGAGCGAGAGTTTGGGGCTGGTTACCCTGTTCGTGGCTCATTATTATGGATTTGGTGCCAGTCTTTGTATTTTGTCTCGAACGGCACCGGGACGAGACTTCTACTCGTTTAAATTAGGTTGGGATTGCTCTACCTCATCAACTTCGTCGTAACTAACTTCTTCGTTAGGCGGCTCAACAAAGTTAACACGCGGGGTTCTATTTTGGTAGTCCTGGGTTCTGGAATTATTGTATTCACGTTTTTTACAGTTTGAAATTTCGTGACCGTTCATTTTGCAATAGCGGCAAAAAAGGGTCGGATTGTAATTATTGGATGGTCTTTGCGGGGGTGCATTTGAAGGGGATCTTTGGAAAGGAGTGAAGCTTGGATTTGGTCGTGATGGTTGAGGTGCATTGAAATTTGGCCTAGGATTACCCCTAAACCTGTTGTTGTTGTTATGTTTTTGTTCAGTCGGTGGTCGCCTATACAAAGTTTGCTGTATTCGCTCCTCTGAGACGGCGAAGTTAATAGCTTCGTTCAACGTCTTGGGCGATTTGCACCTTATTATATTTGAAATTCGGGGTTGAAGACCCATGACGAAGTAATGGAGGGCGAGATCTTCCATAGATGCTGTGCGTCCAGGAATCTCTTTTAATTTTGTGGTAGAAAGCGATATTTCTGTTAGTAATTGCGAGAGATAGGTTTCCATGCGTAGGGCAAATTGGCTGACATTTTCTTGCGGACCCTGCCTGCTCTCCTGAAGTTCCATTAATAAGTGGGAATAATGTTTTCTTTCGCTAAACTGGGTCTTCAGGAATTCTTTGAGTTGTTCCCAGTTTGTGAATTCCTTAATGGAGCAGGCAACTTCCGCTTTCCCATTAAGTTGTGCAAGAATGTATTTGAATAGAATAGGTTTTTGCAAATCTGATGCGAGTTCAAACGCATTATCGCAATTCACAAGAAATGAATTAAGAGTTTCTCTACTGCCATCGTATGATTTAATGAATTTAAATAGGATATTCAAGTCTAGTTCAGCCATGGCGATAGTGGCAGCAGTTCGCCTTGTGATGCGTGGAGAATTTGTAGGGGATTACTGGTTATGTCGCTAATGCCTTGGTCTAATTCAGGAATCTCAATATGAAGTTTGCCGTCCTCTGACTTTGGCACTTTTGGCATAATTAGAATACGGTACAAAAATATAAAAGAATGGTATGCACAACAATACACAAAACTAAGATGGTTTGTTAAATGTATCTAAAAGAACCCTAATTCGTTAGTCTAAACAATGACCAAAGACTTACGCGTAGGCGACGGATACGAGCACGACAATGCTTGATAACAACATTCCGCTGACGCTTGAATTAATCTGGACGTTGATCGGTGACGGGCGACTCGATTCGTTTGGGATGACGCAACAACGAATAATTTTCTTCCACAGGTAGGTCACACTGGATCCCAGGACACACGCAGGATACACGTCGAATGATGTGACGAGGTGAGTATGAGGTAAGTATGTAGGTTTCCTATCACAGGTAGGAGCTGGCACGGAGCTGTCACGGAGCTGGCTCGAAGCTGGCACGAAGCTGACACGGAGCTGACACGGAGCTGGCTCGAAGCTGGCACGGAGCTGACACGGAGCTGACACGGAGCTGGCACGGAGCTGGTTCCACACAATTAGGGCCGAAGAAGTCCGACTTTGGGGCACTATACACTTGCCGCGCGGATCAATTAAGGATATGAACACTTTTGAGTTATTTCCACGAGCACAGAATTTATAAACTTTTAGGATACGGCGAGTCTACGTGAGCGGTGTCTGGCACTGGGGAATTCCGTATCCCACCGCTGCCACCAAAATGTTAGCCCGGGAAATAAAAATCACTTTTTAAAAAAGAAAATTAATTATTTAAACAAAGAAATACAATTATTGAATACAGTTATTGAATTAATTATTTGGACAACCGCTCAGACCGAGATCGAGATGTAGACTGACTTCGGGAATAAGTTGTGACTAAAAGTACAAATGACTAAATGCTGACTGTTCTTATAGTTGGGCTGAAATAGGCATTAAGCCTTACATTTCCAGGGTATAACAGTATACACCTTGCGCGCAAAGTCAACTATAGGTATTTCTTCGTTAATTTCACGCACACATAAGCGACCAAAGCTGTGTGCGTAGAGCTGCCGCGTCGGCTCGCTATACAATCGGCTCAAACAACTTTGATCCGTGCGCTTCAAATATTCAATTGAAATGTAACTGTAATATAATATCATAAAATATTTTATTTGCATTATAAGTAGACAAATATTACTGTGCAAGCAAAGAATAATACAAATTTTGGATACTAATCATATTTTCGTTATTATTACATTGTTAAGTTGCATTCAAATCAGTGTTCAATCAGTATACACTACGGACGTTTTATTAATCATTTCGTGTTCGAACACATAAATAGTGTTAGGGGCCTTATAACCCCTTACAATTACGAAATATATTTAATTTTATATTACAATACATAACATAATTTAGCCTCGGAATTACATCCCATTATATTACCTGAAACATAATTTATACTCACTACAAAATCATTGTAGGTAATAAAAATAATTAAATATTTTACTACCAAAGTACTAAGATGTGGTAATCGCATTCCGCGCGTGGCTATTTTTACTACGCGCGGCATAATCGACTGCAGCCAGGCCGGAGCGACGAGCGATACATCCTCCCTCTAGAAGGCCTAGCGGCGGTCTGATTTGATCCACGTCGGACAGCGTGTTTTATAGTGGTTTTTAAAATATTTGTAGAAAACATGAAAAGTAATTTTATTGAATATAAAAATGGTAATTTATTGATAAGATTTTCTTCTATTGTCATATGCAATTGCTATAAAAAATTATGTACGATAAGTTGGTGAAAAAAAATATGTTCTTGACGAGAGTTTCTGAATAATTTCGCATTGTTTAATTTTTTATTTTTCAGCAACTAAACACAAAAAGATTATTTTTCTCAGCAAAATCCCTCCATAAGGGTGTTATTAGTCTGATAATATTTTTATTTTCATCTTATATATAGTGGTTTCGGATATCTTACGTTTCTAAATTGCCATTTAAAGCCTAAATAACGAAACTTGTGTTCAGTAATCCTTATAGTACTCACAAATTATCCATCAATCTATAATGTTTTCCACCAAAATCCCTAGATGACAACCTTTTCTAATATTAGTACTAATTATTTTACCTTGAAATTGTTTATTGGTGGCTATTAACTCATTTGAAAAGTCCTGTTTTTAAGCCAAAAAGCGCGTGCAGGGTATAAACGCTCTTAATTTAAATGAATAAAGTTTATTGTTAACTGAAGTTGATTGTAATTTAAGACTTTTTGCTACACTCGTAGTTCGAAATTCAAATGTATTTAATATAAGCAACGTCGGCCACTTTTGGCGTGTGATTTTGTTCCGGACCCTGTATCTAGTATATATCGACGACTGTATGAATTAGTTCGTAACAATAAAAACTATGTCGTGAAAGGGCATTATAAGTAAACTAAGCCGACGTCCATACTAGGTTAGTGTGTTAGATGAGTGTTCAATAGTGTGTGGGTGTTTTGTGTTTGTAGCGGCCTCATGTAGTACTTTCGTTCAAACTTCTAGTGACATGCATTGGACGCACTGGCTGTTTTTAGTAGACTTCTAAAAAAGATTTTTTTTATTGCTATGAATGGCGAGACGGGCATTCAATTCGCCTCGATGGTAAGCGATACGCCCATGAACAGTAGCAAAACCAAAAAACGTGAATTACAAAGCAATACAAGACATACGATGTTAAGTCTCAATATATCCAGTAGTTACTCTGGCTACAATGTCCTTTAATCCGAAACGCAAAAGTGGATTAAAACTGCTGTTTGGCGGGAGAAATAGACATTGCGGTAGTACCTTGACAGCCTCCGTGGCGCAGGCGGTTAGACGCCGCCTGTGAAACGAGAGGCCGCGGGTTCGATCCCCGCACCGAGAGAAACGTTTGTGCGGCCCACAAATATTTCTCTCGGGTCTGGGTGTTTGTGAGACCGAAAAGTCTCTCGTAGTTCCTGATACCCACGTCACAAGACTCGATCTTAATGTGGGGTCAGGACTATGTATGTGACTGTTGGGTGTTATTATTATTATTATTATTACCTACCCAGGCGGCCTCCCACATATGAGAGACCTACCACCAGTAAAAAAATGTTGGGTATATTTATAAATATATATACTGGGTATCTCAAGACTGCTACCGAAAACGAAGCCGGGTGGTAGTTTTAGTGACTACAAACACAATGCAACGAAAAATTTCGCAAAGAAACGCGACAATTATTTTTTATGATTTTTTAAATATCGTCATTTTTGGGTGGTAAATCCATAGTTTTTGCTAAAATAATAATTTAAAACTCTTTTACACATTTGATTATTTATAAATAAAAGGGTATACACTATTATTTTAAGAAAAAATGTATTTACCACCCGAATATGGTCACAGGAAAAAAATTACAAAAAAAAATTGTCGCTTTTTTTTGCAACTTTTTCTGTTGCATTGTGTCTGAAGTCGCTTAAACTACCACCCGGCTTCATATCCTTATATTTATGAATAATCTACGGTATAAAAGAGTTTTAATTATTATTTTAGCAAAAACTATGGATTTACCACCCAAAATGACGATAATTAAAAAATCATAAAAAATAATTGTCGCGTTTCTATGCGAAATTTTTAGTTGCATTATGTTTGTATTCACTAAAACTACCACCCGGCTTTGTTTTCGGTAGCAGTCTTGAGATACCCTGTATATAACAAAACTCAATATTGGAAGTGGCATAAGTTCTAGGATCAATATATCGACGATGACACTGGTAATTTTGGTTGACTGTTCGAATTGAACACATATTTTAAAGACAGGCAGATCAATGGTTCTTACTTTGAGAGAACTAAATATAAATTATAATATATTATACATATTATGTGTCTTCTAAAACACACAGCGTTGAGGTGAAGAAGCGAGTGTAAAATCGACTATCGTTTCATTGTCTATGGTTAAAAACTTACCAAATTGTCCATGCTTCTATACTTATCTCTTTCTCTCACCAGCGCGCGCCCCTTTCTAATCCGTAGGACGCTTGCCCAATAACTGGCAACTTCATAGCGTTTTGTAAAATCGGACCGTTAACGTAATATTTTAGGAAAAGTTTCGAATAAGTTAAAAATCAGTGTTTCAAAGTGTTGAAAACCACACAGCGTTTGTCAAGAAGGCTGCAGGGGGGATTATTAATCATGAATCCAGAAGAAACCCAACAAGTAAGTAATGGCGAGCCAGGTTCGAATACTGATGCTTCGGATGGAGATCGACATTCGAGGGTGAGCTCGAGATATTCTGTATCGTCTTCATCCTCGGAGGATGAAGACGATAGGGTATCACTGCCACCAAACAAAAGACCCAGGGTCAAACATAGTCAGACACACTACGACCCACGTGTAAACGTACTTATTCAACAAGTAGACTATATATCCAAGTACCTAATTAACTCACAACCTACAACACAGACCAACAATACAGAAAACATTAGGCAGACTATTGATCCAACACCATCAACATCTCAATTTCTAACATGTCCCAGTACGTCAGCAGGCAAGCTTTCGTTAGGTAGTCTAGGCACACAATTCGATGAGAGAACAGTTATAAAACAGGCAGATAGGGAACGCCTCTTGGAACTTATTAACCTACAGAAATTTGATTCACCTACTTGGAAGGGTATTCGGTATAAGAAAGCATTACAGTCTAGTCTAGCCACTCCCGGTTTTGTGGGCCTCAAGGTTAATGAGGAGTTATGTCATCTTAACAAGACCAAGGATTATTTAGCGGGCACTGAGACATTATTAGCGAGTTTATCTAATAATATTCTGGAGCAAAGAGATTTACTAAGGTCAGGGTTACAGGAATTACTTGATTGGTCATCAGCCAATTCTAATAATTTGAACCCTAGTACATTATTTGAAAAAATTACAAACATCTTTGGACCTAGTTCACCATCATACAAAGCATCAGAAACAGCAATGCAGATTGTGTGTGGAAAAAGAGCAGAATGCATTGAGGTGAGACGAGACCGTCTCCTTAGGGAGATTACAAACCCAAACATCAGAGTTGCTCTCCAAAATATACCACCAAGCACTGAATACCTTTTTAGCCGTGAAGCATTGCAACCACTTATATCTTCCTTAGGTGGTTCACAAACATGGTTAAACACTCCGGCTTATGTTAAGGAGAAGAAGATGGTGAGTACTTCACAGGGTTATATTAGGAAACATCAGAGTACACACAGGCCTCACAATAGAGATTACAAGACTGTAAAGAAACAGAATCCAAGATTTAAAAACAAACAGCCCTTTCGTAAAAATCAAAGAACAAATAACACATCACCTAACACCAGTCAGCATAAACAATTCTGACTATCAAGCAGGGTCCTTCAGGGGGGGGTGCCTAAAGGAGTATACTCACTTGTGGGTGAGACAGGGTGCAAACAATCATATATTAAAATTGATAACAGGCACTCGCATTCCATTTCTAAGGAAGCCTCCTCTGCAGTACCCAACCAAGCACCTTTTAAAAAAATTTGCAACCAGAGAGACGAAGGAGATGACAGAGACCATTCAGGAATTAAAACTGAAGGGTATTTTGGAAGCCCGTCAGATGTTAGATCCGGGTTTTCTATGTTTCTAGTAAAAAAATCGGATGGGAGCTGGCGTCCTATTTTCGACCTCAGAGGTCTCAACTCATACATAGTAGTAGAGCACTTTCAATTAATCTCTCAGACCGATGTAGCAGACTTTTTACAGACTCAGGATTGGTTAACAAAGATAGATATCCATCAGGCTTATTTTCACTTACAATAGCAGAGTCGCACAGGAGGTTTCTCAGAGTAGTCTACAGGGACGAGGTGCTGCAATTGACCTGCCTACCATTCGGCCTTTCAGCAGCACCAAAGATATTTGCCACAGTGACAAATTGGATCGCGGAGATCCTACGTTCACAAGGCTTCCGAATTTTAGTCTATCTAGACGATATTCTCCTGGCCAATCAGAGCCGGTTGATACTTATTTCTCAGGTTGCGGAAACACTGAGAATGTTGGAAACCTTGGGATGGCACATAAATCACCAGAAGTGTATAACAGAACCCACTCAGGAGTTAGAATATTTGGGCTTGCTGTGGAACACACAACAGAACCTGGTCAAACTGCCTGCAAAGAAGGTAAACAAGATAAAATTAGCGCTTTCAGGGATATTGAACAGAAAAAGCTGTTCATTGAAAGAAGCGCAGAGTTTAGCAGGTTCGTTGAACTTTGAAAATTATGCGATCCCAAGGGGTCGACTACACTGTCGCAACCTGCAACTCTTCTTGAGAAAGTTCAAACTGAACAGACCGAGGGAGAGGGGAGACCTACCCCTACCTGTTCAGCAGGACTTGAAATGGTGGCTGAACAGGATAGAAAAGGACTCTACACCCATAAAGCGAACCGGTGTGACTCATTTTCTGACTACAGATGCGGCAGATACAGGCTGGGGAGCCCACTTAAACAACAGGTACATCTCCGGAAGATGGACCTCACGCCAGAAGAAATGGCACTCAAATGTAAAAGAGATGTATGCCGTGTTCGCCACAGTGGAAAGTCATATTACTGTCCTACGAGACGCCCACGTATTAGTCCAGTCGGACAACAGGACCCTGATATCATATATCAGGAACGAGGGAGGAACGCATTCAGTAACCCGGCTGAAACTAGCCACCAGATTACTAGAACTCGCAGAAAGAGCAAACATCATGTTTTCTGCCGCGTACCTTCCGGGGAGGTTAAACGGCATAGCGGACCGCCTCTCCAGAGGCAGAGAACTTCCCGAGTGGATGCTCCTACCCGAGGCCACGGAGACCATATTCAGGGTTTGGGGTGTCCCAGATATAGATCTCTTCGCATCCTGCCGAACAGCCGTCGTCCCAGTGTATGCCACGCTGGATGCAAGAGATGGCTCCGCCGCATTTTGCGATGCATTCAGCCAGCAATGGGACTACCAGCTGGGCTGGGTATTCCCTCCTCCCAGTTTGATGCCAAGAGTTCTGGCTCACCTCAACTCGGCAAGAGGAACATACATATAATAGCCCCGGAGTGGACCAGATGTTTCTGGCTGCCAGACTTGAGAGCTCGAGCGACAGAGCAACCAATTTTAATACGGAACCTCTCAGGAGTCCTGAGAGATTACAGCACAGGGAGATGCCCGGCACAAGTAGACAAACTGAGGCTTCTGGCGTGGAAAGTTGGGGGTGGACAGAACAGGTTACCCAGTGGTCCGCAGAGGAGATAAACCTGTTGAAGAGTAGCTGGAGAAGATCCACACTGGTAACATACAAGGCCCCAATCAAAAGATGGTTATCTTGGTGCAACAAAAATAAGGTGAACCCAAGAACACCAGAAGATCAACATCTAGCAAGGTTCCTAGCAAAATTGTTTCTAGAGGACAAATTAGCCTATAAAACAATATTAGTCCATAGATCAGCAGTAGCCACTTTCTGTGCACCTTCAGACTTTGGTAACAAATTTTTTACAAACCAAGTTTTGAAAGCCATTTCAGTTGCCAAGCCCGTTTTAAACAGATTACCAATTTGGGACACACAAATTCTTTTCGATTGGTTAGACAGACCAGTAGATTCTAGATCTATATATCAGATATCCAGGAGAACAGTGCTAATACTGTTACTAGCCTCAGGTCGCAGAATCCACGACCTTACACTATTAGACATTAGTCCGGAGCACCTCAGTCTGAAGGAAGACGAAATTAGTCTGTGGCCGAGGTTTGGCTCAAAGACTGACTGCCAGACACACAGACAGTCAGGTTGGCTGCTGCGAAAGCACCCAAACAAAAAAAATCTGTCCAGTCACCCATATAAGGGAACTTATCAACATTACCCAGGAGAGAAGAGACACAGACCCTACTGTCACAGCCTTGTTTATTACCCTGGCTGGAAAGGTCAGACCAGCCACTAAAACTATAATATCTGGTTGGGTAAGAAAAATATTTAAAGAATCAAAGATTGATGCCTCACCTGGGAGTATCCGGTCAGCAGTAGCATCCAAAAGCTGGTTAGAGAATCAGCCAGTAGACAAGATACTCCAAAGGGGGAATTGGAAAAATATGAAGACCTTTCAGAGATATTATTGTCGTACAGTAGATCAGATAATTAATAAAGATAAGCCGAGTGAAGATTTTTTAAAAGATAACTTTGACCAAATTATTTAGTCTGAATTTTATTAAGAAGGAGATCTCTCCTTCTTTATTAAGTCAGATACTTTAAAAGTAGTATAAGATTGTTGGTCTCTTAATTAGATTATAATTAGGATTATTTTAATTGTTTTTCCTTGAGTATTATAGATAAATTCATGTTATGATTATAATTATTATTATTTTCTATGTTCTATAAATTCAGATAGTGTTGATTTTTGTTTATGATCATATTCTACAAGTTATTTAGTTCTTTATTTTTGATTTAAGAAGTTATTGACTGGATTAATTTCAAGTATTGAATATAAGAAGTTTAATTAAATTACTATTTTTATTTTTACTGTACTAATTATATTTTTATTTCTAGATTACTAACTAACTATACTTAATCATCATAGCGTTTGTATGATCACCAGCAGATACCAAACAGGTCTTCACCTCAACGCTGTGTGTTTTAGAAGACACATAATGTGACTGTTTTGCATTCCAACAAAACAGATATTATGTGTTGAATAAAACACACAGCGTTGCAGCAAGTCTCTTGCTGGTGAGCTGAAGACACTATGAAGTTGCCAGTTATTGGGCAAGCGTCCTACGGATTAGAAAGGGACGCGCGCTGGTGAGAGAAAGAGATAAGTATAGAAGCATGGACAATTTGGTAAGTTTTTAACCATAGACAATGAAACGATAGTCGATTTTACACTCGCTTCTTCACCTCAACGCTGTGTGTTTTATTCAACACATAATATCTGTTTTGTTGGAATGCAAAACAGTCACATTAGGAATAACTATTACAATGTCCACATTAAAGACCTTCTAATTGATTTGTACTGGTCTTAAAAATGGAAGGTTTCTTTTATTGTTATGGCTATAATGAGAAACAGGTTTTATTCCTAAGATCGCGACTAAAGTGTCTTATGATAGTGAAGTAAAAACACAACAAAAAAGAAAAAAAAATGGAAAAAACAACAACAGTTTGATAGAGTCCGGCAAGTTTTGTTTTTTTTTAAATGTGTTATTTACCTTTGTTTTTGCCAAATCGAAATTGTTATTCCCATTTTCATGAGGATAATGAATATTCTTAGTATATAAGTTTTATTTCTACTTTTTAGATCTCTATTTATATACTTAATTTACGACTGATTAGTAAATAATGTTGATCATAAGTTATTTTATGTTTGTTTTTGGAGCATTGTGTTTAATTCTGTACTAGAACACGTTGAGTTACTTTAATTTTAAATATTTTCGAATAAAAGGACATAATACATTATAAGATTGAAGCTTTTTAAGATTATAATACTATTGTTATTACAAATTTTCTTCCAACTCTTTTCTATGTCCTACGTAAATGACATAGTAATATAAAGGACATAGTGAAAAACTATTTTCCGAAAGTTGAGATTTTTTTTGTTATTTTTCTGATCCATTTTAAACAGTTAGGAATACAATGATAAAGTTTCACCAACATACTAAACAAAAAGTACCTCTGGTAGGCAGGAGGGTAAGCACTATTATTTTAGAAAAAAATGTATTTACCACCCAAATAGGGCGATAGGAAAAAAATACCAAAAAAAAATTAACACTTTTTTTGCAACTTTTTCTGTTGCATTGTGTCCAAAGTTGTTTATACTACCCGGCTTCGTTTTCGGTAGCAGTCTTGATATACCCGGTATATACTTATATAATATAACAGTCACATACATACACCTGATCCCATTAAGATCAATTAAGTCTTGTGTCGTGGGTATCAGAAACTATGAGAGACTTTTCGGTCTGACAAATACCCACACCCGAGACAAATACTTGTGGGCCTCACAAACATTTCTCTTGATGCGAGGATCGAACCCGCGGCCTCTCGTTTCACACGCGGTGACTAACCAACTGCGCCACGGAGGCTGTCAAATAATAAGAAAGTCCAGTTATGGGCTGATGTATCGACACAGGAGGAAATATGATTTATCGTAATCGGAATATTGTTGCCTGTGCATCTGGGTGGGTTTTAGGGCTGTCACTTAACAAAAAATATGTTTTTTTTTACTGAATTGATCTTATAATAGGACTGTATCTGTATCAGCCCATATACATCCCACTGTCGGACACGGGCCTCCTCTACAACCGGAAGTACGATTGAGAGGGGTTGGGTCATATAATCAACCACGCTGGTCTGGTATCAGGCGGACTTTACTTACCATAGAAATTCTTATAAATGCAGTATGCAGGTTTCCCAAGATGTTTGTATTGAAACTGCACTGAGTTTTAGTAGGTTTTGTGCACTTTTAAATCAACCACGCTGATATAATTCTGGCCAACATATTTCAATTTTCTTGCAAAAATTTCTATAGCGTGCAGGTTTTCTTTATCGCCGTCAAAATGCGTAAGCATAGCGCAGTTGGTTAGACAACGGCTGTGAAACGAGGAACTACGGATTCGACCCTCGAATCCATGCATAAATAAATTAACCTACAGAAAGAAAAATTTTTGGGATAACAAAATATTTGACAACCCTATTCGCTTTAAAAATGTCAGTATGTTTTACCACCAGACATGGTGTGTGGGTGGGTACATTATTATTTAATTCACTTACAAACACGATACAGGGAGATGGGAAAGTTTTTAAACCATGAGTAACCTTCAAAGAAGAAGTCTCAAATGCCTGAATACTAAAACGCAAATTAACTTTTAATTTTATAGAACTAGGTCCGATTCCCTCTTAAATAAAATACATACCCAATATACAGGGTATATCAATAGTGCTATCGAAAACAAAGCTGGGTGGTATTTTCAGTAAACTAAATTTTGTGCAAAAAATAGCGACGATTTTTTATTGTTATTTTTTTCTACCGTAGGGTGGTAAATGCATAGATTTTTCTTAAATAATAGTGTACACCCTTTTATTTTTAAACACGCTATGATACGCTAGGCTTTAAATTATTATTTTATCAAAAACTATGGATTTACCACCCAAACTCGAAGATATATAAAAAATAATAAAAAAATGTCGCGTTTCTTTGCGAAATTTTTAGATGCATTGTATTTGTAGTCACGTAAACTACCACCCGGCTTCGTTTTCGGTAGCACTCTTGATATACCCGGTATACTAGGAAAATGCCTTCAAAGTTTTATAAATCAATTGAATAGTCCCCCACACTATAATCAAGTCTTGTGTCCCAGACTTCAAACCTGTGCATCATAAACATCACACATTGATCGTGAGACAAAAACATATTTGTTTCAGGTGTGGGTCATCATCATCCACAGCCTGTTGGGTCCCACTGCTGGGTATAGGCCTCATATTATGCCACTTTTCTTTGTTTTTTGTCAGTCGCATCCAGGTTCGGCCTGCGACTTTGACAATATCGTCGACCCATCTTGCAATCGGATGGCCGACGCGCTCCACTCCACCTGCCATCAGTGCGTCCAGCCACATGCCCAGCCCAACTCCATTTGAGTCCCAAAGCGAACTGGGTGTTTGTGAAATCAAAGCCTCTCGTAGTTTCTGATACACGACACAAGACTTATTTGATCTTAATGGGTCAGGGTTAGAACTATGTACATCTGTGACTGTTGGGACTTGGGTGTATTTAAATTTTTAATATGTTGTATCGTTTCAACATTTTTCAGAACGTAAGTACATCCGATAATGGCATACTATTCTCGTCGTGAGAATCTTTCTACGTGTAACGTTATTAGCCCACATGCGTCCCACGGCAGGGAACGGGCCTCCTCTACAATCGAGAATACGATTGAGAGTGGTTAGGCGATATAATCCACCACGCTGGCCTAATGCGGAATCGCAGACTTTTCATACCATAGAAATCGCTATGGTATGCTGGTTTCCTCACGATGTTTTCCTCCTTCGTTATAGTATGTGGTGTTTGACTATCAATACACATAACTCCGAAAAGTCGGAGTGCCCTGGGATTCGAACCCGCGACCACCGTGAACATGTTGGCAGCCGCGTCTAGGTACTAACAGGCCACCACGCAATTTTTCCACCGCGCGCGATTATCTACCCGTCAAGGAAAATTAATTGTAATATTAAATAAACTGTTTAAATCAATGAGACTTTTCCTCGAGTTCTCGATAAGATGACTGTGTAATGTGTGGCACACTTTCACGATGAATCACGCGACATTTGGAGGTAACTGTACTGGTTCGCCGATCACAATGACACGGCCAGGGATCCGCAACATTTAAAAAAAATATACCGGATGTAATATGTATCAAGACTGCTACCGAAAACAAAGACGGGTGGTAGTTTTAGTGACTTCAAACAGTGCAACAAAATTTTTTTTTCCTATCGTATTGTTTGGTCTGTAAATCGTTTTTTTTTAAATAAAATAATAGTTTACACCCTTTTATTTTTGGAGATTGTACGCAAGATATTAAATTAATTATTATTGTAGCACGAACTATGCATGTACCACCCAAACGCGATGAATTTAAAGATGAAAATGAAATTTGTAGCCGATATGGCGATCGGCACGCTCCCTATTACATCATGGGACGGAACACACAAGGCGAAAAGTAAGTGTCCTGATAGCACTTCTGACTACCCCATCTGGGAAAAAGGCGTGAGTGTATGTATGTTAAAATAAATAAAAAGCCAAAAGTTGCGAACCCCTGCCATGTAACACAATACGAACAGCTGTTATGACTTATGACAGACTGAATTTTGTCAAAGTGCATTTGGAATTCGGAAATGTACGCCCAACATTCCGATTACCCATTCAATAGGGACAAAGAAAGTCTGATACCATCTCGAGGTCTTTCACATTCATCTGTGATTAATACGAGGAAGGGTGAACAGTCCAAGAACGAAAGACTTAAAAGTCTTTCGTTCTTGGACTGTTGATGAGTACTATGTATGTGGCTGTTGGTGTTGGCAGTAATTACCTATCTTTTCTCGAAGCGTTTTGTTGTTTTTCTGGACCCTCATAACTTGAGTTTAGATTACACTAAATTAACAAAAAAAAACCAATAAGTTAGTATTAGAATAAAAACAACTAAAACCTGAAACTTATCTTCCAACCCCTTCCCCCCTTTGCGCCCTTCTACTTCTATTTGTAAGTGTTCCACATATTATTATCTTTTTTCTTGTATTATTCTGTTTAAGGCACTAAAGGTCTATAGTCTAAAATTGTTGTTCTATTTTGTAAAATAATGACTGTTTGATGTCTAATAACAAAAGGTCTGAAAATTTAAATAGAGATTCTTGTCGGAAGTAATAAAACGGCGTTAATCAACGAACTTTAGTTTTTAATTTTTAAAAGAAATTTACATATCTTTTATTTTCATTTTCTTATCATCCTAAGTTTTTTTTTTATTGCTGTGAATGACGAGACGAGCACGCCGTTCGCCTGATGGTAAGCGATGCGACCGCTCATGAACAGTAGCAAAACCAAACAACACCTTGAATTACAAAGCAATGCTTGGTATTCCATTGCGCTCGCCATCCTGAGACATAAGATGTTTAGTCTCATTATGTCCAGTTACTCTGGCTACAATGTCCTTCAATCCGAAACACAACAGTGCGTTTTGTGTGTTTGGCGGGCGGAATAGATATTGCGTACCCACCCAGACGGCCTCTCACATATGAGAGACTTACTTACCTATGTAACCTAGACTGACTAAAATAAAAGAATATATACACCTATAGTAGATTGTACCTAATTTGAGAATTTTTTAGATGTTTTAATTTATTTCTATAAATGGCCAGACGAGCTTGCAATTCGCTAGATGGTAAACGATACGATCGCTCATGGACAGTAGCAATACTTGGCATTCCACTGCGCTCACCATCCTGAGACATAAGATGTTAAGTCTCTATACAGGGTATATCAAGACTGCTACCGAAAACGAAGCCGGGTGGCAGTTTAAGCGACTTTAGACACAATGCAACAGAAAAAGTTGAAAAAAAATGCGACAATTTTTTTTGTTATTTTTTTCCTATGGCCATATTTGGGTGGTAAATACATTTTTTTCCTAAAATAATAGCGTATACCCTTTTATTTATTAATACTCTAAGGTATTAAAGAGTTTAAATTATTATTTTACCAAAAACTATTGATATATCACCCAAAAATGACGATATTTAAAAAATCATAAAAAATAATTGTCGCGTTTCTTTGCGAAATTTTTAATTGCATTGTGTTTGTAGTCACTAAAACTACCACCCGGCTTCGTTTTCGGTAGCAGTCTTGAGATACCCGGTATGTACAGTAGTTACTCTGGCTACAATGTCCTTCAAATGGGAACACAACAATGCATTTACACTAGTGTTTGGTGGGAGAAATAGACAATGCGGTGAGTCACATATGTGGGATCTACCGCCAGTAATTGACTCCAATAGTAATTAGTATTTATTTTAATATAGCCATGTACTTATCTCCTAGGCTAAGTGACCTCGCCAGTCGAATGTTAGGTCAATATAAATCCTCGTAGTACTGTAATAGTTACACGCATTACCTGATGCAACATGCCCTACTGTTACACTGAAGTACTTCTAACTATGTCAGTAGAGACTACAAAACAATACATCTAAGCCTTAGAATATTTATAAAATAGAAGGAGCACTGTCATACATTCGCGTCCTCAAAAATGCAGATATTTTCTTGTTCGTAATGTTGCTAGCGCTCCTACATTAGTGGAAATTAAATAAATTATTTAACAACAAATTGGTGTAAATTCCTTTGGTACCCGAAAGAATACTTAGGTATTTCTTTTTTAACGAATAAGAGTGGAATTAAATAACTCTGAACTATTTATTTTTAATTTTCTTTTCGAAGTAATTCATGTATGTTGGACAACCTGTCAAATATCAACCAATAGGAGGGCAGAAAAGGTGGCCCGGCACCACCATTTTTATCTACGTTTTTGAAGTAATAGCGCTCCCTCTATATTATAAATATTCTAAGATCTAAACTTATATTATAAAGAGGAAATATTTTCTGGGGGCACGGTAGTGCCCCCTCCAAGTCGAGCTAAAAAGCGGCACAGTCGTACCATCCTTTTCTCGAAGCAATTCAGCCCATTTTCAACCCCCATAACTTCGTTGTGGTTAAAGCAAGAAGCCTGAATTTTCAGTTACTAAGCAGGCATTGTGTAAACACGGTATGTTTAAAATTTCATTCAATTTGAACCAGTAGTTTAAGAATTGTAACTTGTCAAACTTTCTTAATTTTGTCACTCACTGACTGACCGATCATCAAAAGTCTAAGGCACTTCTAGCAGACATAGAACCTTCAAAATTAGAATATAATTAGTGTTTAGTGTCTAAATTAAGGGAAAATTCAAACATTTCATAATTTCTGTTTTCATAATGAATAACTTTGTAATCCCATATAAATGTATGGGATTACAAAATTAAATTTGCTGTTAATAATTCGTTGTGCCCGTATATAATGGAATAATAGTTGTGGATAGGTATTTATATATATGAGACAACAGGAGGGGGATATAGACAGGGAAAGGGTGTATTCAGCCCATGAAACTGTACAATATTCCTCTAGAAAAACATGACGTAGAAAAACTTGCAGATAAATAGACTAAATAGCTCGAAATTATCAATTACCATGAAAGAAAGAACACAAATATTCAAATCCGCTAAATTTGTGATAAATTGATACCTACAAAAATAAGAAAAAACCATAAGGCAGAGGCTTTAAGAAAAATCGTTATATATATTCTAGAAGTAAAAAGTACCGAAAAGGAAAAAAGTAGGACGCTACAAAGACGTGAGATCCCATCACTAGGTGTTTATTTTGTACATCACAATAATGATTATTTTCATAAAATTTGCTGTGAAAGATTGGGATTTTTTGCTACAAGTATATTTAATGCTTACTAAGAGATCTTACCTTATATTTTGTACTTTGTGAAACGAAATAAACATATTTTCATTTTCCGTCTTTGCGCGTTCAATTTGCGTGTCACTTGTCACAGATATGTAAATTTTAGCTTGTGTGAAGGTTTGTTCAAGATGCATAGTATTTGAAGCTTACTTTTATTTATTTATTTATGTCAATAAATGGCGAGAGGAGCAGGTCTTTCGTCTGATGGTAAGAGATGAACGGTCATGGACAGTAGCAACATCAAACAACACCATGAATTACAAAGCAATGCTCGGCATTCCACTGCGCTCGCCATCCCAAGACATAAGATGTGAAGTCTCAAAATGTCCAGTAGTTACTCTGGCCACAATATTCTTCAAACCGGAACGCAGCAGTGCATTTACGCTGTTGTTGAGTTTAACACACAACCAAATTGATCAAAGCGAAATGGTCTGATTATGTAAAAATGGTTCATGGTCAGAAATATGAAGTCTGCCTCGGTGGCGTAGGTGTACTACGGTACGATTGCAAAGCTGAGATCTTGGGCTCGAATCCCGGGTCAGGTAACGTGTTATTGGATTGTTCTATTCCTTATCATCTCAGAAATTTGTGCCCGATATGGCGCTAGGCTCGCCTCCTATTACATCATGGGGACGGTACAGGCGAGATGTGTGTGTCCTGGCACCTCTGCCTACCCCTTATTGGTAAAAGGCGTGAGGTTATATATGCATGTTTCTATATTACCCAGTTTACCACAGCATAGATAAAAACGGGGTCGTATATAGTTTTAGGAATATTTAAAATATTTGAAGGAGAAAGCTAGACAGAATGGATTCAGTTGTATAGGGAGTTAAAACAAAATGGGCAGAGATGAAACATCTTTGGTTAGTTTATAAAGTAAATCTGTACTGTGTAAAAAAAGAAAGGAAAAGAATATTTGCTAAGCCAAGAAAATATCTTCGGATTTCGGTCGCAGTAATGTTGGTAAAATGATTTGGTACGTACATATTTACTGAAGCCTCCATATGTATTAGAAACTGGCTAAGTCCCAAAATTTTTGTTTTTTGTTGGATATTCAAAAATAATTAAAAACATTTTTACTTAGTAAGGTGGCTTGTAAAAAAACAATATTTTCATGAACGTGTTTTATTCTTCTCACTAAAGACTTCAACGCACTCCGTAATACGAAAAATATCATTGAAATAAAACTATTATTTACGGATTTTATCGCGGATTTGGTTTAATTTTACATTTTTTGAGTTCCCGACGTTTTTGATTACTTTATAGCTTTCGTGGTCACGGGGCGGACTGCGGAAATCTCATTTTAAAACTTTGAGTTTCTTTGTCTCCACAAAGAATTTAAAACGTAGTCTTACATTATTGTCGAGTAGCGGTCCGTGCAGATACTTTTTGAGTCTACTTTAGAAACATAAGAACTACATCGCGTGATAATTCATAAACATATTTAAACTCAACGTTACGCCATACTTTAACCGTCCCGTCCCATTCCTTTAGGTGTGAAAGGGAATCAAAAATATTTGAACATAAACATAACAATAAGACATAACAAACACAAAACCTCTCGCATTTATTATATTAATAGGATTTTTAATTTGATTTCATTGTATTTACTACCCTCTCTTTCTTCTTCCCTAAATCGATCCATTGGATATCTATAACATATTGCCTGAAGTGATAAGTCCGCCATTTAATAGCACTAAGTATCCCATGTTCAGTTTTTTCTTTCAATATTTAATTTTTTAAATGTCGTTTTTGAAAGACGCTTCAAATTCTGCACGTTTAAAGTTGTTATTAATACCCCAAGATACAAGCCTAAGCCTAAGCTTAGTATGGGGGGGACCCTTGCTAAAAATGGTTATAACTCTGTTTTAAATAAATATATATTTATTTATTTGCACATTTTTTATTTCTGTAAATTATATTTTATTTTCGTGTACAATGAAGACAAAATATATACTCCCATACAAGATCTCTAAGGTCGTCAGAGACTGGAGTTGAAAATGCCTGTGCACTTTACAACTTTTATCGATGGGTCGTTCACCGTCAAAGCTGTCCGATTGTGGAACGCCCTACCAGTTGCGGTAAGACGGGTACGATCACTACCATCGTTCAAAAAAATGGTTAAGGATCACTACCTTTCTCCTACATCTACAAATTGACGTGGATAACTTTCCTATTTGTATGTATGTACTGATGCTCTTATATTACTAATAATTACTAATTTATAATACTAATAATTACTAATTTATAATACTAATAATTACTAATTAATAATAAAAATATACATACATCAATATATCTATATAACAAATATACATACATATATATATATATCTTCTTATATTTTTCCTTCTTAACTCCTATTCTTTACACTTTAAAAGCCTCTAAATTAATAAATAAATAGAAAAAAAAAGACTGCCCTCTATTTATCCGTTTATAAAATCCATCCCATGGTTGTCTGGAAGACATTGCCTTTGAGCGATAAGACCGCCAATTGTACTTTTATGATTGTGATTTTCGTTTTATTTGTATTTTTTGTTGTGTGCAATAAAGTGTATAAATAAATAAACAAATATATAAATAAATAAATCTTAGAATCCATGGGTAATATAGGTAGCGTTTTAGTAGCCTAAGCATCTCGCCAGGTTATACATAGGAGTATTTCCAGTTATAGAACCTATGGGTCGTTATCTTTAGCTATCTTCTCCGTGGCGCAGTTGATTATACGCCAGCATTAAACGTGAGACTGCGGGTTCGATCCCCGCCCCGAGACAAATATTTGAGTGATCCACAGGTATTTCTTTCGAGTCTGGATGTTGTGAGACTCAAAAGTCTCTCGTAGTTTATACACGACACAAGACTCGATCTTAGTATGGGGTCAGGACTATATAATTTGTATGTGACTGTTGGGTGTATTTTATTTATCTGTTACCAGTCTATACAATAAAGCATCTTTATTTTTTCATAAACACTGATCAACAGAAATTATGGCACAAAGCGCTTAAGTATGTGTAACAAAAGGCCATACTATTGCTGTCGGTGATTTCTTTCAGACAACCTTAAGATCGACTGGAATGAACGGAAGTACGAAAGAGTTGGGTGGACACAGAAAAGGTAAAAAAGAATACGAATAAGAATAAAAAAAATATAATACCAACCATGTTTTTAATCATTATTATTTTTTGTTAATATTAACGATGTTTTTGTAAGTTGAAACAGCGACAAATAAATAGTTTTTTCTTTCATTCTTTCAATACATTAGTATATACAAATATATACAGGGTGAACCCGAAATATGAAACATTTATATATATAGGATGAATCCGAAACGCGACACACGTAAGTAATTATATCTATGGAAATACAACCAACAGTCACATACATAGTCCTGACCCCACACTAAGATCGAGTCTTGTGTCGTGTATCAGAAGCCACGCGAAGTTTCTCAGTTTCATAAACCACCATACCCAAAACAAATACCTGTGAATTTCACTGGTAGTAAGTCTCTCATATTATGTGAGAAGCCCCTGGGTAATTCATGTTCCTCCAATGTCTTTTTCTCCCGACAAACAGTTGTATAAATTCACTGTTCTGTTTCGATGTGAAGGACATTGTAGCCAGAGTAACTACTGGACATATTGAGACCTAACATCTTATGTCTTAGGATAGCGAGCGCAGTGGAATGCCATGCATTGCTTTGTAATTCAAGGTGTTTGGTTTTGCCACTGTTCTTGAGCCTGTTCGTCTCGCCATTCATTCGAGCCTGCTATTTCCCAGCTTACAGCCATTCAATACGGATAGAAGAATAAATGAATCTGCAATAAATTATTCGGAATCTAGGAATTTCTTATTACCAAGGTATTATCAAGCCTGAAAATTGTTTCTGCAGACCTTACAACACTAACAAACGGCCTTTGTAACAAAATTATTATGGGTCAAAGTTAAATACGCGAGATAATATGCAAATCCGAATAACCGCGTAAGTAGGGCATGGATTAAGGCGGTACAAACTGGTTTTACGATGAGTATTCTTTAGGCGCATACTGCGTTTAGATTTAATTGTTTTACTGCACCGCTATTGTCAAATAACATGCAACATTCACAAACATTTTCCTGATGCCACACTCAGATCGAGTCTTGTATTGTGGGTACTCGAAAGAAATATTTGTGGGCCGCACAAACATTTTTTCGGTGCGGGGATCGAAACCACGGCTTTTTCTTTTCACAGGTGATGGTTAGCCGTACATTTGGAGTTTTAAAAAGATGGCCATGATAATTGCGCTAAAATAAAAATTAAATTAACTTAATTGCCTGATGGTAGGCGATACGACCGCTCATGTACAGTAGCAAAACCAAACACCATTGATTATAAAGCAACGCTTAGCATTCCACTGCGCTCGCCAGCCTGAGGCATAAGATGTTAAGTCGCAAAATGTCCAGTAGTTACTCTGGTTACAATGTCCTTCAAACTTGACACAACAGTGTATTTACACTGTTGTTTGGCGGGAGAAATAGATATTGCGGTGGTACCTACCCAGGGGGTCTCTCACATATAAGAGACACAGCTTTGCTTGAATGGGACGGCCCGTCTGGGCGGTACCACTATCTCACAGGATATCGACGTGACGTGGCAGCATTAGTATTCCTTTGTGAGAGAGATTACCGGTTACCAACACCTCTTTCCCCTTTCCATCCTTTTTCCTTCCCGTTCCCGTCCCAATTTGTTTGGCCGGCAACTTATCTATGATCCGGGCGTTTTAATGTTCATAGGCGGCAGTGATTACTTACCATCAGGTGACCTTTTTGCTCGTTTGCCTGACCTATTCTATAAAATACTGTACTTTTATAATGCACCGTTTTTGTTTTATAACAAGAGCAAAAACTATTTATGGTCCTCTTCCTGAAAGCCCCGACGGGCAGGAATATGAAAGGATATGTCGGGCCTTCCAGCCCGGCGTTTGGATGTTAATGCCGACCTGGGTCCCTAATGCCGATATCCTACGCCGGCATACCGACAAAAACCAGTCGATGGCCCTCTTCGCACATATTAGGATTACTGCGGTCTCTCCTAGCGTGACTCGCCCGGTACTATACCGCAGTAATTCTATGCAATATGGAGACCTATAGCCCCCCATTTGTCCATAACAGGGCAACACGTAAGCGCCCCCATCAGACCTATTCAGGCGTTCGCCTCAGGAATTTTTTAGGTGATGGTGCCCCCCAAAAGCACCCAGTAAAAGAATCTGACTGATAAGAAAGTGTTAGAACTACACTATAGTTAACTGAAGAAAAAAAGGATCTGAATGACTTACCATTGTCTTAAAGAATCGGACCAAAAGCGACATATTTTCTGTTCAGTTCACTTACGGCTGATGCCAATAATCAATCGAAAAAATTAGATTGAAGTCAATCTGGTGGTAGGTCTCTCATATGTGAGAGGCTGTCTGGGTGGGTACCACCGCAATGTCTATTTCTCCCGTCAAACAGCAGTTTAAATGCACTGCTGTGTTTCAGATTGAAGGACATTGTAGCCAGAGTAACTACTGGACATATTGAGACTTAACATCTTATGTCTCAGGATGGCGAGCGCAGTGGAATGCCAAGCATTGCTTTGTAAATCAAGGTGTTGTTTGGTTTTTATTCTGTTCATGAGCGGTCGTATCGCTTACCATCAGGCGAACGGCATGCTCGTCTCGCCATTAAACGCAATAAAAAAAAACTGGATCGTTTTCTACTTTCTTCTTTCGGTCTCTTGTCATGTTGCCATAGTTTTTGCACTACTGAGATTGATTATTGGCAATATAGTATCAGAAAAAAGATTAAGCTGTCAATCTCAAACGGCAAATTTTGGATTGGGATTGTTTATTGGGCAGCGGCTGTTAGTGAAATTTTCAATGACCCAATACTGGTTACTCCTTCCATCCGTTGAGATAATATTAGTGTTATATTGTAATCAATGCTCCTATCTTTATTCTTTTTCCCCTACCATTTTTAGAGACCGAGAACTAAACTAATTGTTGTAAATATTTTATGTCAGCCCATATACGTCCCACTGCAGGGCACGGGCCTTCTCTACAATCGAAAGTACGATTAAGAATGGTTAGGCCAGACACGCTTGCCTAGTGCATGTTGGCGGTTTGCAAATAATAAGTTATTATGAGAGTAAGAAAGTATTTTTTACTCGTCTGGTTAAAAGCGATGTGCCTTAATACCGGCGTTTGCAATGAGAAAAAATCCGCACACTGCGTTGAGGTACGCGATAATAGTTGACATTGAAACAACTGCGCAGTACACACGACATTTGTTGTGGATGGGAATCTCATAGGTTGTATATTTTAAGCTTAGAATATTTAGAATATAGAGGGAGCACTGGTACTTCAAAAACGTAGCTAAAAATAGGGCCGGGCCATCTTTTTCTGCCCTCCTATTGGTTGATATTATATATATCCCTCCTACGATATCGAATCAGAAATGAGGAGATCCGTAGGAGAACCAAGGTTACCGACATAGCCCATAGGATTGGCAAGTTGAAGTGGCAGTGGGCCGGGCACATAGCTCGTAGA
The DNA here is from genome assembly GCA_009982885.2 of Hyles vespertilio. Taxonomy (NCBI): domain Eukaryota; kingdom Metazoa; phylum Arthropoda; class Insecta; order Lepidoptera; family Sphingidae; genus Hyles; species Hyles vespertilio. Next base: position 3,444,384 of record CM042832.1, read on the forward strand.
ACCGATGGCCATTGGGGCCGAAAGGTTCTCGAGTGGAGGCCACGTACAGGCAAGCGAAATGTCAGACGCCCGCCTACAAGGTGGACGGACGATCTGACTAAGGTCGCAGGAAGTCGCTGGATGCAGGCCGCTTCCAACAGGTCATTGTGGATATCATTGGGGGAGGCCTATGTTCAGCAGTGGACTTCCTGTGGCTGATATGATGATGATGATGATTGGTTGATATTTGACAGGTTGTCCAACATGCACGAATGACTTGGAAGAGAAAAATAAATAGTTTACTGTTATTTAATTACACTTAAACTCGCTATAAAAGTGTATGTCATATCAGCCCATATGTCCCATACGTCCCACTGCAACACACGGGCATCCTCTCCAATCAAGAATACGATTGGGAGTGGTTAGGCCATTTAGCTTAAAATAATAATAACTTAATAAACTTTCAGTTCTGAAAGGAGAAGGTTCTTTCTTACAAACATGAAACATGACTTAGAAACATGGAATTGGACGTCTCAGGTTAAGTCCAGTAATGACACCGAAAAATAGCAAAATTGATGTAATTGTGGTGATGTCTTTCCTAAAATTAGAATAGTATCAACATTGAACATTCCTTTAAAAATTTGAAAGGAGATCTTTAGCCAACTCTTAACCTAAATTATACTGCATTTTATAAGATCACAGTCACCTAAAAAGATCATAATAGATTTAAACAATGTTCACAATGCACTTTTTTTACCTTGACCCAGCAAAAGACAGAGGAAACAATACCATAATGCCAAACAATAGACGAATCTTCGGATACATCTTTCGACCTACTTTTCGATGTCGCACAATGCCAGTGCCGCTGGGACATTTAAAAAAAATAAATCGCGCCTATCAATTGGTAATCAGAACGTTTTCGGTTGCCTCCGTGTATGGACGTATACGTTTGCAGACGATTTTTACAGAAACTTACGTGATTTAAAATAAAAAAAATAGTGTTTTTTTATTATATTCAATTTAGATACCAACGGCCAGTACGTGTTAAAAAAATATTATTCTGAGTGGATTACGAAACAATAATTGGCAATTCTAAATTCAAATTGAAAGTGTCATTTTTTAAACAAACTTTTTTATTGTGTTTTAAATACACACCGTTTTGTTAATGCGAATTATTAACAGAAAATACATCGATTTCGATATTTATAAACACAAAAATGATACCAAAATTATTTTACGTTGCTTTACTGATAATATCGGCAAAGGCGGACTTTTTTTTAAACCAAATAAATCACATGGAGTATTACAAAAATAGAACACGTCCTTCTAAATCTTTCTCAAGTTTTTCAACGAATTATTTTAATCAAAATTTCCTACCGTCAAATGGTAAGGGAGAAAAGGTACAATGTGGCACTAGGACTGTGGATTTCAACCCTAATCGAAGTGCAAGAATTGTTGGTGGTGTGGAAACCCCTTATGGCGCTTTTCCTTGGCAGGTGAGTTATTTTAAACCTTAAATTTTGAGTATTAGACATTGAGGTATTACAAGTATTAGAACACATTTCCTATTGTAATAAATGGAGGTTAAGCTATAGTTTGATTGTAAATAAAAGACATGTGATGTTTTCATTCATGAAACTTTATGCTTGTGTTTTAATAGAAGGATATGTCATTTATAGTATAACTAGCTGTGCCCGCGACTTCGTCCGCGTGGAGTTTAACAAAAAAGTTAATTAGTTTTTTAAGTTATTTTTTTAAATAAATGAAATTTTCTAAAACAAATGTAGCCTAAGTTACTCCTTATTATATCAGCTACCTGATAATAAAAGTCCCATCAAAATCAGTCCAGCCATTTCAGAGATTAGCCGGAACAAACAGACAGATAGACAGACAGACAAAAAAAATTTAAATATCATTTTCGGCACATGTATCGTGTATATAACGATATGTAGTAGGACATTTTTATTTATTTTCACTCTTAAAACAGACACTTCAATTTTATTTATACCGGGTATCTCAAGACTGCTACCGAAAACGAAGCCGGGTGGTAGTTTTAGTGGCTACAAACACAATGCAATTAAAATTTTCGCTTAGAAACGCGACAATTATTTTTTATGATTTTTTAAATATCGTCATTTTTGGGTGGTAAATCCATAGATTTTGCTAAAATAATAATTTAAACTCTCTTATATCTTAGAGTATTTATAAATTAAAGGGTATACACTATTATTTTAGGAAAAAATGTATTACCACCAAAATATGGCAATAGGAAAAAAATTACAAAAAAAAAATTGTCGCTTTTTTTTTGCAACTTTTTCTGTTGCATTGTGTCTGAAGTCGCTTAAACTACCACCCGGCTTCGTTTTCGGTAGCAGTCTTGATATACCCTGTATGTATGTATAGATTATTGCCCTTTTTATAGTATAATTATACAACGAGTATAACAAAATAATAAATTGGGACCAAATATGTATCGGATATTTTTTCTTGTGAGTGTATTGTGTTACATTTGAAGCAAATATAACTAATGGAAGTGCTGGATTCTTATATTATTTAATTACGTGTAGCCAAAGCAAGAAATGTAGTGTCATTTTAAAATGTTATACATGCACGAAATTTGTGTCAGGATCAAATACCCAACCTCCAGTGTAGACTTCACAAACGTTGCGCCAATATTTGTTTTTCGTAATTCTAATGCAAATTCCTTTTGTTTCGTATACTATTGTAATTGAATTGTTTTAATGACACAACACGACCCAGTTCGATGTTTTTTGGCATCCGCGCAGGTTTCGTAAAATTGACACAAGTTTGACATCTGTCAACGTGACAACAACTTTCACTCTTCCCGCCGTTTTTATGTAATATGTTATATAAAGAAAAACAATTTGCGCGGGAATTGTGACGTGCGGATATATTTTATAAACGCAAGATAAAATTAATATAATGCATTTTTTCAATGCAAGGTAGAGGCAAACCAACGACGAAAGATATGATATGAATTTAAAAAATGCAGATTACATTATAAAAAGTAGGCCGGCATTATTGTCTATCGATGAAAGATGATCCCAATTACTACACTTAATATTAAGTACAGTGCAGTTATGGTGTCAATAAATAAAAAAATAGGACAGTCATCTCAAATAACTAAGAATAAATCGCCTCTTCATTCATAATCGATTTAGTCTGCATAATGAGTGTGTCAGTCTGTGGCATAATGTTTGAATTACAATCGCATTACGTTCAGGCCGTTGCACTAACAGTAAAGTTCGAAATTTGAATTACAAATTTTAAAATTAGAAAGAAACATTAATCATTTTTGTTTAGGTCAGCTTAATCTTATCGATTGTCCATTTTTGTTTACTCTTTGATGAAAGCACCGTTGTCAAAATAAAATGGTATTTCTGTTCACATTTGACAACCTCCGTGGCGCAGTTGGTTAGACGCCGACTGTGAAACGAGGGCCCGCGGGATCGATCACCGAACCGACACAATTCTTTCTGTGGGCCACAAATATTTGTGTCTGGTCTGGGTGTTTGTGAGACCGCAAAGTCTCTCGTAGTTTCTGATATACCCACGACAGAAGACTGAATTGATATAAATGTGGGGTCAGAACTATGTATGTGACTGCCGGGTGTATTCGGTGTAATACCATTATATTACGTGTATCAATACTTGTTGTTTTTCCTATGAAAACATATCAGAAGAGAACATATTAAGAAAGCATTATTAGGTATATTAAGTTAAGTTCCAAATTTCGGAAAAAGTTGATAGATTTTAAAGGAACGTGAACTGATGACGTGAAGTAACAGCTTTGCTGTTGATTTAAGTTCCATGAGTGAGATTGCCTTCTCCCGTCCTTTTGACGTGAGCCGTACGCTCGTTTTCCGGACTTATGCTAAAAAAATCTGACAGTAAATCTGTCTGTATCAGCCCATATACGTCCCACTGTAGGGAACAGGCCACCTCTACAATGAAGAATACGATTAAGAGGTGTTAGGCCATATAGTCCACCACGCTGGCCTAGTGCGGGTTGGCGGACTTTACATACCATAAAAATTCTCACAAATCGCTGCGGTATGCAGGTTTCCTCACGATGTTTACCTTCACCGTTATAGTACGTGGTGATTGACTAATGACTATCAATACTTATAACTTATTTATTTATTTTTATTTATTTATTATGAAAAGTCTACCTACAATTGTTACAATGATTCTTGCAATAAAAATATAAACAAAAAATAATCTTAACTAATTGCACAATTAATATCAGGTAAACATAACAAATAAGAGAAAAAAAACACAACATATCAACTTAACAAACTAAGAAAAAATTAAATAATTATACTTAAAAAACAAAACCAAAACTAATGTATGTAACTCGATATTGCATCCAACATATGTTTTCGAAAACTGTGTAGTGACATAGAGTGTATATCGATGCGATTACTGTACTTATTAAATAATCTACTCAGTCTAGCTATCGGAGAGTTGGAACCAAGCACAGTTCTACGGAATGGAGGAACTACGTGGTATTTAGGGGTACGAGGATATCTCTTTGGCATTCTAAAACGGATACAACTAAGAAGTTGAGGACAGTCTATATGGTGTCTTAGAATTTTATAGAGGTAAACTAAGTCTAACAATTCTCTACGGTTTTCCAATGAAAACATTTTAAAATGCTTGAGCCTATTATTATATGACATACGGCTCCTGGCTACTCTTTCAGAAGATGCCAAATGCCAAAGAAATCTTTTCTGCAAGCGTTCCAATCGCAACGAATGAGCAGCATAATGAGGCCTCCAAACCACACTACAATATTCTAGAATGCTCCGTACTAATGAGTTATACAATATTTGTTTTGTTTGGTACTGGCGAAAGATCTTTCGATTTCTTATAACGAAACCAAGCATCTTAGACGCCTTTTTAGCAACGTGATCATAGTGCGGTACAAAGGTTAGTTTACTGTCTAGCACAACTCCCAAATCCACAATTTTATAAACTTCATTTAAAATTGTATTATTTATATTATAAGATGAATGTATAATGTTATGTTTTCTATGAAACTTAATATGGTAACCTTTGTTAACATTCAGTTCCATCTTGTTGACCATGCACCAATCAGTTAGCCTATCTAAATCATCTTGTAGCAGTTTGGTGTCAGATATATTAGATATTATTCGAGAGAATTTTAAATCATCTGCATAAATATAAGGCTTGCTATTCTGAAAACAACCAGATACGTCATTGACAAAGATGTTAAATAATATAGGCCCCAAGTGGGATCCTTGGGGCACACCAGATGTTATGTTAAAGATATCCGATCTATAACCATCCAAAACAACATAATAAGAACGGTTACTTAAATACGACCTGACCCATTCCAAAATGTTTCCAGAGAAACCGTATGTCGCAAGTTTCTCTAGTAATATTGAATGTGAGACCCTATCGAATGCCTTACTGAAATCAGTATATAACATCAGTTTGGTAATTGTTATCAACTGCCCCAAAAAGGCTTTCTGCAAACGTAGACAAATTAGTTAACGTTGATCTGTTTTTAACAAATCCATGTTGATGATCAGTCAAAAAGTGTTTAAAATAGAATTGAAAGTGCGGACAGATAATGGATTCTATAAGTTTAGCCAAGCTGGAGGGTATTGAAATCGGTCTATAATTGGAAACTATATTATCAGCACCAGATTTGTGGATTGGTATAACCTTTGCTAACTTCCAAGCATCAGGAAAAATCCCAGTACTAAGTGATTCCTTAATGATTCTATGCACGGGGTGTGCTAAAAATTCAGCACACTTTTTGAGGAATATTGGCGCTAGTCCATCAGCACCCGTACCTTTAGAAGTATCGAGAGATGTTAGTTTGTTAAGAATAGTATCTGGAGTCACGTTTAAGTTTACAAAATTAGATGTTCCATTCATAATTAACTCAGATTCTTGCATTACAAAATCGTTGGGCTTTCCCGTATCTTTGCTGTAAACCTTTGAAAAATAACTTCCAAACAAGTTACAAATTTCGGGTCCATTATTTGCCTTAGCTGTACCATCTGTCATATGTGTAGGGTAAGAACTAGTGCCACCACGTTTACTTTAATAAAGGACCAAAAGTACTTTGAATTTTTAAGAATCTTATTTTCTATATCCTCGACAAACTTGTTATAACTTAATTTTACCATATTTTTGCATCTCTTACTTAAAATCTGTAGTTCAATTTTATCCATCGGATTGCCGTATTTCTTATATTTCATCCTCAAATAATTTTTTTCTCGGAGTCTGGCAATCAGTAACTTATCAAACCATGGAGGGTAATGCCTTGAGCTTGTATTTTTTATAATCGGGACAAATTTACGAATAACTTCATTTATTGTGTCATAAAATTTGCTGAGCATACTATTCACATCTATGCATGAAGAAAATATTGAATTCCAATTTAGACCACTTAAGAATTCGTTAATCGCATCATAATTTGCTCTATTAAAGTTGTATCTTACAGTATATTTATTAGGTGTTAATTTTATTACGTTATCAAATGTAAAAGAAATACACAAAGGTGGATGCAACGGATCGACAATAGATAGAACATCAACAGCTGGACATACATTACAGTTGTTAACATCAGTGAGAACTAGGTCTAATATTTTGTTCTTGGAATTTACTATACGATTCAGTTGTATCAGATTATAAAAAAGGTAAAGTCTATCAATAATTGACCAAGACCTGAGGCCTGTGAATTGTGCGTGACTTCAAACCAATCTATGCTGCTCATATTAAAGTCACCGAGTATACATAACTTGCCATCAAAATTATCTAAAACGCGGTTACAATTATTAATGAAACGATCTAGCATATTATGTTGTACTGGTGATTGTGATTGATTGGTCGTGAGGCAAGTCAATTACAACCCACAAATCCTCGCACGAGCTATTCCAGTCGCTAACACACTCTTATTTCACAGCTGGCATCTAACATCTGCGCCACGGAAGCCGTCAAAATTGACTTTGTAGGGCCAAATCTGATTATAAAGATGTCCCCAAATACTAATCTTTTTATTCCATCAACTCATACGTCCCTCTGCAGGACACGGGCCTCCTCTATAATTAAGAGTACGATAGAGAGTGGTTTGGCCATATAGTCCACCACGCTGGCCTAGTGCGGATTGGCGGACTTTACATGCCATAGAAATTATTTCAAATCTCTATGGTATATAGATTTCCTTAAGATGTTTTCCTCCACCGTTATAATTCGTGGTCATTGACTATCAATACACAGTAGATATATGACTCCGAAAAGTCGGAGACCTGCCCTGGTATTTGAATCCACGACCACTTTAAACATATTGGCGACCGTGTCTGGTCCGTTACCAACGGTGGTGGCCTGCACCACACACTTAGGTACTGGTAGCCGCCTGGTTAGGTACCACCGCAATGTCTATTGCTCCGCCAAACATCAGTGTAAACGTACTGTTGTATTCCATTTTGAAGGGCATAGTAGCCAGAGTAACTAGACATATTGAGACTTAACATCTTATGTCTTAGGGTGGCGAGCGCAGTGGAATGCCAAGCATTGCTACTGTCCATGAGCGGTCGTATCCGTTGCTCGTATCGCTATTCATAGCAATAAAAAAACACAAGTTCTGATAGTAAACATCAAATGCTTCTTTCCAGGTGGAAATTCAGATGCTGGATGTGGATAAGCTGGTCTTCGAGCATCATTGCGGAGGAGCTGTTATAGCTGAACGCCTGGTCCTATCCGCAGCCCACTGTTTTGACAAGGTAAGTAGAATCTATACTTTAATATACCGGGTATATCAAGAGTGCTACCGAAAACGAAGCCGGGTGGTAGTTTTAGTGATTACAAACAATGTAACTAAAAATTTCGCAAAGATACGCGACAAATTTTATTTTATTATTTTTTAAATATCGTCGAGTTTGGGTAGTAAATCCATAGTTTTTGCAAAAATAAGAAGTTAAAGCCTTGCGTACCATAGACTCTTTAAAAATAAAATAATGTACACTATTATTAAAGAAAAGACTATGTATTTACCACCCCAATACGACGATAGAAAAAACATACCAAAAAATGGTCACAATTTATTGCACAAAATTTAGTTGCATTACGAAGTCACTAAAACTACCACCCAGCTTCGATTTCGGTAGCAGTCTTGATATACTAGGTATAAAGCTGAAAAGTTTGCTTGTTTGCTACCTCTAATCTCAGGAACTACTGGTTCGAGTTAAAAAATCTTTTTGTGTTGGATAGGTCATTTATCGGGGAATGCTATAGTGAAAAGTCTAGCAAATACGAGGAAATTTTTCGTGGTCCGATTGGTCGATGTTCTAAATTGAACATTATAGCCGCCAAATTTGGAAATTGAGTCTTATCCTCAACATTAATAAACTGCTAAGCTTATACATATAACAGACGCATCACCAGTAAGTGAGTAGTCTTTATTTGATATCTGCCCAAATTCTCAATTACTGACTAAGGCCTTATCCATAACCTATGGAAACAGCTTATTTTTGAGGAGATATACATACAAAAACCCACGCTTTTTCAAAGAATGGGAAGGCAAAGGTATTACTAAAACACTCAAATCTCGCCTTATGTGTTTTGTCCTACTGAAAGAGGTGAGCTTATCGCCATATCGGGCACAAATTCCTTACTCCAGGCTGATAATGAATAGAAAAATCTAATTTCTTTACCTGACCTAGGTTTCGAAACTTCGGGCCATAATGCAGGTTTCCTCACGCTGTTTTTCTAAACAAATAATTCAATTCCCTCAAATTGCCTCTTGGTATAACTGTTAACCTTAACCCTGGGTCTTGCAGCAACCTCTGCAACTAGACCACATCAGGCTGGTGGTGGGGGAGCACCGGCTGAAGGTCCAAGACAAGCACGAGCACCGGTTCCTGGCGGAGAAGGTGGTAATACACCCTGACTTCAGGAAGAGTAAGTAGCAGACATTTAGCATTGTTAGGCTTACATATTCGTGGTCGTCTACTGTGTTGTGGGTATCAGGAACTACGAGAGACTTTTCGGTCTCACCGCGGGTATTTACCCAGACACGAAAGAAATATTTGTGGCACGCACAAACATTTCTCTTAGTGCTGGGATCGAACCCATGGCCTCTCGTTTCACTAGCAGCGTATAACCAACTGCGGCACAGAGGGTGTCCTAAGTGCTTAATGGCGCTTTAAGTAAGAATGTAGCCTAATGTTTGTAAAAACGATACGAATGTTCGGATGCTCGACATCCTGAGTAAGATATAAGATTTCCACTTGTAAAAATCAATACTATTCTCTATTATACTTATAATTTTCTCCGAGCTTTGTCTATGGTTGCGATGTACGATAGGGGAATCAAACATTTTGTAAAGTATCTAGGCACTGGCACTACTCTGAAAATCCCAAAAGAAATTCGAATCTTCGGATGATCGAAGTTTATGACGATACGAATGAAGTTTTACGTAGGTACGGCGTCCGAATATTCGAAGTTCGTATCGTTTATATAGAATAACCTCCCTAGTCTTTAACTCATTACAAATCAGTCGTTTCTAATGAGAAATTAGAAATCAATATCAGAAATGATGAATATCAGAAATGAGGAGATCCGTAGAAGAACTAAAATTACCGACATAGCCCAGCGGATTAGTAAGTTGAAGTGGCAAAGGCCGGGGTTCATAGCTCGGAGAAATGATGCCCGATGGAGCCAAAAAAATCTCGAATGGAGGTCACGTAGCGAAAAGGACGTCCACCCACAAGATGGTTAGACGACCTGGTAAAGGTCGCGGGACGTCGCTGGATGCAGGCTGCCTCCAGCATATCACTGTGGAAATCATAGGGAGAGGCCTTTTTTCAGCAGTAGACATCCTTTGGCTCATGGATGGATGGATGGATAATAACTATAAACTAAGTATGGATGACTATATAGATAATATATGTTTTCCACAGACGGCCCTCACAGCAATGACATAGCAATGATCCTAGTGTCGAAGTCAGGCAACGGTGTGCAGTTCAATTCCCATGTGAGGCCTATCTGTTTGCCCGAGAGTACGGAGCCTGTGGGACAATGGTGCACTGTGTCTGGATGGGGGTTGCAGACAGGTAAACCTGAATTTATTTTGAATCTAACTTTATATTCACCTTATGCTGTTATCCCCTCATTTTAATTGTATATATCCCACTGCAGCACATAGGCCTGCTCTACAATCGACAGTACGATTGAGAGTGGTTAGGCCATATAGTCCGCTACACTGGCCTAGTGCGGATCGGACTTTACATACCATAGAAATGGTATGCAGGTTTCCTCACGATGTTTTATATTACTATTCTAGAATTCAAAGCCGATATATCTTGTTTTATTGTCAATAATTGGCCATTTATCAATAGGGGGAATTATAATATTTTTCATAATATTACTTTGTCATTAACGCCTGGCGAATTTAAATAGCAATATTTACAATCTCTATATTTAGTCATATATTTCATAAGGGTCCTTATGTTTATCCATCCATAACTCTTGAATCATGGATGTATTGCCATTTGCCCTGCATATTAGTAATATATTTTGTAAGGACCATTATGTATATCCATCCATCCTTAACTCTCGGATCATAAATGTGTTGCCAGACCATCAAATCGATGAGGGAGCGGGAAGAAAATAGGATGGGAACAGGGAAGGGGTATTTGGTATCCATAAGTTTGTCCTTTAATATAAACATGGTAACAGAAAAAAAGGGGTCTTATTATAAACTAGCGGTCCGGCCCGGCTCCGCCTAGGTGCAGATATACGTTTCAAAATGGCGGTCAAAATGTTATATTCCGACTATCAATATAGAATATCGACCAATCGGACACGAATATAATTTCCTCGTATTTGCTAGAAATGTTACTACTGCTTCCCTCCTATAGGTCATAGCGTAATGATATACCGGGTATCTCAAGACTGCTACCGAAAACGAAGCCGGGTGGTAGTTTTAGTGGCTACAAACACAATGCAATTAAAAATTTCGCATAGAAACGCGACAATTATTTTTTATGATTTTTTAAATATCGTCATTTTTGGGTGGTAAATCCATAGTTTTTGCTAAAATAATAATTTAAACTCTTTTATACCTTAGAGTATTTATAAATAAAAGTGAAACACTTCTTTATTATATATATTATTATATTTATATGGAAATACTATTACAAGTTCGTTTTAAAACAGAAATACAATTCTCAAATAATACAAAATAACCCTCCTCCGTTTTTACATCAATCAGAATTAAAATAAAAAAGAATACATCCATTGCATTTGAAAAGTTAGACTGCCAGATATAAATATATGCTAGTTATATAATTTAAGGTTGTAACAGTCGGCCATCCGTCACAATAACGAGTCCTCTCGTTTAAAGTTTTAGTAAAGGCTTAGACTTAATTCTTATTTTATCACAAATCATTGTCACTCTATAAGCAGATACATATTTATATTTCAAATATGCAAGAGGAGCTACTTCTATTCTTTCACTGCCATCTTGCTTAAAATAACATTGAATTATCGCTAAATATCACTGGAACTCAACAAGTTGATAGCTACTTCTATTCTTTCACTATCAACTCGACTAAAATAACATAAAATTATCACTCAACATCACTGGAACTCAACAAGTTGATAGCTACTTCTATTCTTTCACTACCAACTTGACTAAAATAACATAAAATTATCACTCAACATCACTGAAACTCAAGAAGTTGGTAGCTACTTCTATTCTTTCACTACCAACTTAATATGGTTAGTCACGCACAACACTCATGCTCGGCTCACATCTGCTCGAACTCTGTGTTGTGCAGACAGTATCAATTACAACAAATAAAAAAAAACAATCTGTCTTATAATCAATTAGTGTTAACAATGCATGTATGTAAATTTCGACCGTTGGTTACTATATTATTAAGAATATTTTGATCAAATTGTTTATAATTCAGTACTCCATTCATATTTTATGTTTTATTAAATTGTACCACTTGTCTGATTAACAAAACATAACACAAGACTAGTTAAAAACTTATTTTGAATTAAAACAAATAAATGCTCTTCTATGTGTATCTTAAGTCTACGTTATTATAATAATAAAAGAATAATCTATACGTGTATGTAGTTGCATCGTAAACCTGACTTCATACATAAATTAATCTGCAAAGTTAATCAGAATCACTTCCATCACTTGAGGAACAAGTGGGAGCATCAAAATTCATCCATGGGTAAATTTATCCACAGCAACAATATTTTCGTACGGTTTGCCCTTCCGAGTGAGTGGTGTATCAACTATGAGATATCGATCCCTAGGAAGTATGCTTTTTATTCGATATGGCCCCTGGCACTTTGATTCCAATTTTTTTGATTTTCCTGACCCTCCTACTACATTCCTAACCACCCTAACCAGATCCCCTATTTTATATTTTGTAGCTGTTCTACGGCGTTTGTCAAACCGTGTTTTTATCTGTTCCTGATTTTTTTCCATTCTTTTAGTTGCCTCAGCCCTAATATCTTCAATGTTATCAATCTGCGCACATTCATCAATTTCATCAACTACATTGTTTAGAATTCGATCCGATGGATTTCCTACCTTGCGGCCAAATAACATTTCAGTGGGTGTTTTCTTTGTAATGTCATGTACCGCGGTATTTATACCTAACTGTACATCAGGTAAGTAAATATCCCAAGTATCCTCAGCTTTCCCATGGGTCATACTTCCTAACGAAGCTAAAATCGTACGATTGCAACGTTCCACCTGGCCATTGGCACGCGGAGTCGCAACCGCGTTAAGAATATGTTTAATACCAAGGGATTGTATAAAAGTCTTGAATGTGTTGCTGGTGAAACTTGTTCCCCGATCTGTTATGAGGCGTCTTGGGGAACCAAATAAACTACAGTAAGTTTTAAATACTTTTATACTTGCTTTAGATTTGGTACTCCGCACTGCTGCAAGGTACACATACTTCGTAAAAGCATCTATGATAGCTAGTACATAAGTATTACCATGCTTGCTTTTTGGAAATGGGCCGAGATGGTCAGCATGTAGTGTATGCAATGGAACATCCACTTTTGGAATTGGATGTAATGTTCCTTCTTTTGGTCCTGATGGAATTTTATGGTGTGCACATTCTAAGCACGCCATAACATACTTTTTTATAAATTTTCGCATCTTCGGAAACCAGAATAAGGATTTAATACGCTTTAAGGTTTTTTCAAAACCGAAATGACCCACATCATCATGATTAGCTTTTAGAACTTGCCAACGAACCCCTTTTGGCACCAACCATCTCAACTCTTCATTCTCAGTCACACGAAACACACGTCCATTTTTACTTTATATTCTTTATGAATACCAGCAATTTTAGGAGTTTCGGGGTCCTGTAAAATGTCCTTAATTCGCTTAATTTCTTCATCTACTGATTGCACCGTAACTATCCAATCATCTACTTTAACAGTTAATACATCCAACACATGCGTTGAATCCTGCATCTCAACAACAGCTCCCCTACTCAACGCATCTACATGACCCATTTTCTCGCCCGGACGATATTCAATATCGCAGTCATACTCTAAAAATTGGATCCACCATCGCGATATCCGAGGAATCAAATCCCGTTTTGTGAAGGTGGATCTCAGGGCATTGCAATCAGTCACTACAGTAAATTTATTCCTAATAGGTACGTGCGAAATTTATTGAGTGCAGCGACCACTGCAAGCGTCTCCAACTCAAACGAACTAAGTTTTTGCTCATCAGGGTTGGTTTGACGACTGTAGTAAGATACCGGTCTCCACGGATCTGATCCATGCCTCTGCAATAAAATTCCACCCAAACCAAACTTACTCGCATCGGTATGTAATTGTGTCTCTGCGCAGTGATCGTATAAAGCAAGAACAGGTCGTTTTATTAATGCCCCCTTTAATGTGTCAAAAGAATTTTGTTGCAGTTCAATCCATTTCCAAACGGAATCCTTCTTAAGTAATTCAGTTAGAGGTCTGGCTATAACAGCAAAGTTTTTCACAAATCGTCGGAAAAATCCAGCTAGTCCTAGGAACCTCCTAACATCATTTTGATTTCGTGGTATAGGAAACTCTGAAACGGCCTGAACTTTTTGGTCCCCAGGACGGATACCTGTATTGTCAATTTCATACCCAAGAAATACCACGTTTTCTAGGAAAAAACGACACTTTTCCATTTTTAGTGTCAGACCAGCTTCCAGTAATAACCCTAGAACTTCTTCGAGACGTTTTAATCCCTCATCAAATTCTTTGCTGGAATTAAAATATCGTCCATGTAGATGGTTATGTACGGGACTTTGGCTTTACTAAGAATTTTGTGAATGACTCTTTGGAAAACCGCAGGTGCATTTGCCAGACCAAAGGGCATACGATTATACTCGTATTGCCCATCAGGCGTTACAAATGCGGTCTTTTCCTTGGAGACCTCAGCTATGGGTATTTGGTGATAGCCAGAAGCTAGGTCCAATGTTGTAAACAAAGAGTGTCCATAAAGTTGATCTAGAAGATCTTCTATACGTGGAAGAGGGTAGTGATCGCGTTTCGTCCGTTTATTCAGAGCACGATAATCTACGCACAGACGCTTCTCACCAGATTTCTTCTGTACAAGCACTATAGGGCTTGCGTACGGGGAACTAGATTCGCGCACTATACCATGTTTCAGCATTTCGTCCACCATTTTCTGAACATATTCTCGTTCCGAGTGAGACAGCCTATATGGTCTGTACACAACTGGAGTCGAGTCTAAAAGATGAATTTCCATCTCTGTAACGTTGGTAAAACCCAAATCATGTAAACCAGTGCTAAAACAAGCATTATATTTTGATAAGAGTTCTTGGCATAAACGTCTCTCGACAATGCTAAGCTGTTTTCCATAACTTATGTCAACAGCTTGAGTACTATTCTCAATTGATTGACTTATATTTAAAACTTCTAAACTGCTATTTTGAGAAACAATATTCGCCCTAGAAATAAGAGATTTCCGTTTGAAACAAAGCCCTTGCAACCCAATATTCTGAATAAGCACCCGAGCTACCCCATTATGCATTTGATATTCGCCTGGTAACAAATAATATTCTAATCCTGGTTTTCCCCTAATCGACCCACTAACATAGATATTGCCACTGTAACTAACGTCGGAGCTGACTGCTATTGCTTTCAGTTCACCCATATCAATCTTAACGTCTTCGACAGTACACAAAATTAATTTAACCACTCTTGTTAATTCAACTTTTTCAAAAAATAAGTTTGATGCGGTTTTAATAATTCTTAACCCAGGACGTTCTGTAAAACTATGTCCGAGTAAAACTGGTACATTAATAAGCGAATCATCCACGATAAGTACTTCTACTTGTTCCTCTCTGACGTCTTGTACCTCAATACTTACAAATGCTTTGCCAATAGGTAGGTAAGGAACGTTACCTAACCCTCGCAATATTGGTCCTTGTACCGATTCCCATTCAATTTGCAGCTTACAAGCGTCAACCTTACGAATCAGTGTCACTTGACTCCCCAAGTCTATCTGACATCGAGTATATATACCATTTATTTTAATACTAATATTATACTTATCCTCACCATCGCGATCAAAAAATACTTCCAATACATTTTTGAATGCATTTTGAACATTACTAGACTGAATATTACTATTAAGAACACTCTTTTTCGGACAACTACTTGAATTATGCCCTAAAAAATTACAATTTGTACATTTACTCACAGGTTTGCGACATTGCCAGCTCATATGACCTGGGTCGTTACAATTAAAACAGGTCACAGATGTTTTTGGGCGATTCCTAATCATTCCACTAAGCCTCTGAGATACGTTAGAGGTGGGCACAATGGTGTTTGAAAAACGAGTATCCTTTGACTGAATACTCCTCCTGAATTCATAATTATGCCGTGGTTGGTTATTTTTAACAGTTTTAAAGAATTCTAACGTTTCCTCAGGCTTATCAAACTTCCCGGCTTGTGCACTTAACCGAACACCCTTATCCTCTATCCCAAATATAATGCAATCGACCGCCTTTTTCCCAAAAATTTTGCACCGGTTAAGCAAATTAATTTTTGAAAAATAGTATAATTCAAGCGATTCATCAGAACGTGCCCTCTTGTTAAGCATCTCGGTCAATAGTTCCGCATAATTTTCAATCGAAGGAAAGGATTCGCTTAATAACTTTTTCCATTCTACCCAGGAATATTTAATAGAGGGCAAGCCCTGGTACCAAGTTTTAGCATGTCCTATCAACTTTGGTAAGGCATAGTGAACTGTCTGCTTATCGGTCCATTTGTAAATGTCTGCACACTCATCTACTTTATTTAACCAAACATCAATAGTTTGTTCTTTTACTAATGGATCAACTCTGGGATAACATTGTTTAAAGAAGACGAGAGCGACGGTTCACAGTCCCTACTCCGTAACATTTTAACAAACTCTTCAAAAATATCAGAACGATCAGAGTACCTTGATTTCTTAGGTTCCGGACTTCGGGTCCCACTTTTACGATTGGGTATTTCTTGCATCTGGGACTGCAAGTGTTTTTCGTTGGTCGTCGTACTACCATGCTCATTTCGTTTCTTCTGCTTATATAACTCCTGCTCCAATAGGCGTAGTCGTTGATACAGATCTTCCCTGTCCTTTGAATGTCCGTGATTAGAAGTCTGCTCGTGATGATCTCTGCTCTGCCGCGCGTGTCTAGGGCTTGAAGGCCTACTTCTGGGCTGGTCACTCCGCGGGCTACGACTCCTACTTCGCATATAATACATACTGCCTCGCAAACTACTACACCTATTACGACTTCGGCTGCGGCGCACATCCTCATTAACCAGAACACCTCTCGTCTCTGGTTGAGCAGAAAATCTGGATGGAGTTTCTCGCCGTCGACGAAATTCGTCTTTCTCCATTCCGTTCATCTGGAACTCGTACCAGAATTAATATTATTTTTTTATTTAGAGAAGATAAATAACATATTTTATAACGAAACATTTCAATACGAAAAGATCATGCGGCCACATTGACTATCTATATATTTTCAATTAATGCTATTTAATTACGACTACTTCCTATTTCACCGATTAACATTCCAATTGACAAAATACCCAAAGGCAGTTTTTTTACGGTTTTTACATGCGATTTTCACATTCCCTAAACTAAATAGTTCCTCATAAACAGAAATCACAAAAACAAACGTTACCTTGGTTCTCCGGATGATCGTGGGCGTTGCGGTCCCACTTCGGAAAACTGAAACACTTCTTTATTATATATATTATTATATTTATATGGAAATACTATTACAAGTTCGTTTTAAAACAGAAATACAATTCTCAAATAATACAAAATAACCCTCCTCCGTTTTTACATCAATCAGAATTAAAATAAAAAAGAATACATCCATTGCATTTGAAAAGTTAGACTGCCAGATATAAATATATGCTAGTTATATAATTTAAGGTTGTAACAAAAGGGTATACACTATTATTTTAGGAAAAAAATTATTTACCACCCAAATATGGCCATAGGAAAAAAATAACAAAAAAAAATTGACGCTTTTTTTTGCAACTTTTTCTGTTGCATTGTGTCTGAAGTCGCTTAGACTACCACCCGGCTTCGTTTTCGGTAGCAGTCTTGATATATATATATAAGGATTTATTGAGGAATGCTATAGGCTATACCCTGTATAGCCTATAGCATTCCTCAATAAATGTACTATCCAACACTGAAAAATTTTCCAAATCGGACCAGCGGTTCCTGCGATTAGCGCGTTCAAACAAACAAACAAACTCTTCAGCTTTATAATATTAGTATAGATTTATTGCGGAAAACCTCAAGAAAATACAAGGTACACATTTTACAAATCAGCCCATATATGTCCCAATGCATGGCACTGGCCTCCTCTTCAATCAAGAGTACGATTGAAGGTGGTTAGGCCATACAGTCCACCACGCTGACTTAGTGCGGGTTGCATGACTTACATACCATAGAAATTCTCATAAGTCGTTATGGTAGCAGATTTCCTCACGATGTTTTCCTTCGCCGTTGTAGTGCGTGGTGATTAACTATCAATTACACACATGACTCCGAAAAGTCAGAGGTGTGGATTCGAACCCGCAACCACTGTGAACATGGTGGCGTCGCGTCTAGTCCATTTACCAACAGGCCACCACGCACTTGAGAGATGTATTACAAATAATCAATTTATGCGTCTTTTTTCAGAGAGTACTGAAAATTTCGCCCCCGTTTTAAGAGCTGCCGCCGTCCCTGTTATGGACTTGGCTACGTGTCGAAAAAGTCAAGTTCTCGGTGGAAGGCAACAACCGATTTTAGATTCTATGATTTGTGCAGGTGAGTTGAAACTGTATTAACTATTTTTTTTTTAATCTTTATTGTACACTGATATAATATAATAACATAAAGAAATGCAAAAAAAAAACATAAAAAGAAAAAGTGGTTCTTTCGCTCTGAGCGATCTCTGCTGGACAACCTTTGGATAAAGAGGAAGGAAAAGAGAGTTACAAAAACTGAAAATCTTGAAACTGACCACCTTTGAGTGGACAGACGACGGGCGGAAACAAAAACATGGCCTCCATTCGAGAACGTTTTGGGCCCATCAGGCATCAGTTCTCCGCGCTATGTGCCTCGCCCATTGCCACTTCAATTTACCAATCCGCTGGGCTATGTCTAATGTAGATTATATTTGTATAAATATGCATTTAGTAATTTAATCTATTTGTTTCTTTCAGGAATCTTATCAGGCGGTGTAGATGCCTGTCGCGGTGACTCGGGGGGTCCGCTAGCCTGCCAGGGCCGCACTCGGTGGCAGTTGCAGGGGGTCGTGTCGTGGGGGTCAGGCTGCGCGCGGAAGGCCAGGCCCGGAGTTTATACACGTGTTGCCTCTTTCGTACCTTGGATCAGGAGCACTGCTGGTAGCTTGGGGCATAAGATTGCTTCGTAGTTTTGATATAATTTAATCATAAGAAAAAATGTCAAAAACGAACGTTTTTTGACGACTTTAAATCAATAATAAGTGTAAATCGGCGTCCACATATTCGCATCGTAAGTATCGGCCGCGTTGCATCAAACGGATCGTAATATTCTTTGTATAAGAATTCATACAAGTGCGGCCGTTTATCGGCATCGTACGTATCGACCGAATCTATGAATTCCTATAGATGTAGGATTTTAATGTTATGAAGAAAGATGAGTAGAATGGAACGTTAGACGAATGACTGATATGGAACGTGGTTTGTGTGAAAGAGATGACCAATGGAAGTACTTAAGATGGAAAGAGTTAGAGGATGAATGATTAATACGTTGCAGTATGGAAGGACGGAATAGGAGAGAAGAGTCTGGAAGACGTGAAGGACGATGATGAAGACGCTTTTCAAGACTAAATAAAGAAGACGATATTATACCGAAGATTATCTAAACGATCTTTGTTTGATTTGACCCAAGACGGAACTATTCCCAAATACATATGATGCGACCGATACGTACGATGCGGGAATGTAGACGCCCGACTTTAAACGCCATTTTTGCGACGATGGCACACGATTCTCGTCTGAAATCAGATGAAATCCGATCCGTGTAAATGGACTATTTAAAACGAGATTTGGTCCATGAAGGGTTAGTCTATGATCCGAAACTATGTTTGATTGTTCTAATTTCGTACGTATAACTGTACGAATGTTCAAATCCTCTATCGTTCGTCGTAACCATAGGCTAAGTTCGGAGTGAATGAGAGGTGTCATATAGGTTTATTGATTTTTATAAGTGTAAAACTTATAGCTAACTTATTTTAATTAATAAGACTACTGCTGTATTATTTCATTAATTTAGTCTGTACATGTGAAAACTTCTAATTGGCCTTCTATTTCTAAGCTCACATTATATTGTTACTAGCTGTAAGTTTTCCTACAAGTATAAAATAAAATAAAATAAAAATAACTTCGGACGTCGAAGGATCGAATATTCGGTCTTCATGTCGGATTATAGAGTAATCCCAAATATGTTAAACCATATAGTTTAGTTTGTATAATAATTGATAAACAATGAGAAAAAGAGAGTGAGAAATTTGGGATTACTTCATTAGTCAACTACTGGTCATATCGAGACTTAACATCTTATGTCTCAGGATGGCGAGCGCAGTGGAATGCCAAGCATTGCTTTGTAATTCAAGGTATTGTTTGGTTCTGCTACTGTTTGTGAGCGGTCGTATCCCTTACTATCAGGCGAACAGAATGCTCGTCTCGCCATTCATAGCATTAAAAAAATGTCAAGCATCAAAACATTTTAGAGTTATTTTGTAAGTACGTAATTTAATTAACAAGTACATAAATATTACTTAGTTCTAAGTTAGTTCTAAGTTAACGCCAAAGATTCGTTTTTCGTATTGACATAGGTGTAGTAATTAGATAAAATTAGGTTTTCAATGATAAAGGTTCATGTTCAAAGTAAGATGCGTGGGTCCAATTTACCACTGTAGGTAGGTCTCTCATATGTGAAAGATCGCCTGGACAGGTTGGTACCGCAATGTCTATTTCTACCGACAAACATCAGTTTAAATGCACTGTTGTGTTTCGGATTGAAGGATATTGCAGCCGGAATAACTACTGGACATATTGAGACAACATTTTATGTCGCAGGATGGCGAGCGCAGTGGAATGCCAAGCATTGCTTTGTAATTCAAAGTGTTGTTTGGTTTTGCTACTATTCACGAGTGGTCGTATCCCTTACTATCAGATGAATTTTGAGGACGCCTTTGTTCAACAGTGGACTTCGAGTTAGCAAAATGAAATGAATTTATAGGTTTACTAGCGGCCCGGCCCAGCTTCGCCCGGGTACAAATAGATTTCTGTACAATAATATGTACATATTATACATATAAACCTTTCTCTTGAATCACTCTATCTATTTAAACAAACCGCATCAAAATCCGTTGCGTAGTTTTAAAGATTTAAGCATACAAAGGGACATAGGGACAGAGAAAGCGACTTTGTTTTATACTATCTAGTGATTCAAATATAGGGTATATCAAGACTGCTACCGAAACCTAATCCAAGGTAATTTTAAAGACTACAGAAACAACTCAGAATAAAGATTTTGCAAAATAATACAACAATTTGTTTTGTGATATTTTAAATATCATCGTGCTTAGGTGGTAATAAATCCATAGTTTTAGCAAAAATACTAATCTCAACCCTTGCCTTTAAAAGGCTGTAATTTTTTTTAAAGATTTAATTCGCCACCCAAATCTGAGGCTAGGAAAAAAATCGTCTCCTTATTTTGCAAACGTTTTTGTTGCATTTTGTCTGAAGTCAATAAAACTACCATCCGGCTTCGTTTTCGGTAGCAGTCTTGATATCCTGTATATTTCTTGCAAATGTTTGTATTTATTAATAAGCAACCTAGCTAAAAAGTTGTAGTATTAGGCAGATTAGAATAGTAGTATAGAATAAAAATTATACTACCTGGGAATTGAATCCAGTTCCCCTTGCCCGGCATTATAGAGATGTTTTTGTATTTTTATAATAGTTTAACTGTAAGTATTAAATATATGTATGTCAATTTTCTGTTTAATTTCATTTTACCTATATTTACCATATTCCTTAGATGCTATATTTGGACAGCAATATACAAACCATACCTTTTGTGGGTGATTTTTAAAACAAAGCATTGTTTTCTCTTTAAATTGAAGTCCAAGGTTCAAATAAAGCTTTAATAACATCCAAAAAATCTTCACTAAATGTTGCATATCCAAAATCCAAAACTAACAAACCAACCTGAAATTCGAACCCAAACCTCCACTCAAAGCCTATATTACCCAACAAGTAACGAAACTATACCGAGGCGTATATATGTGTATATGAGGCGTATATCGTCTTGATTTCATATCAATGTCCCAGTGACTCTCGACCGAATGATAAAACTACTAATATCTACACAGAAATAGGACTTGAAATGTTTTTTGGCATCATTCTATAAAGGGAATACTGTATGCTATAATAGTTTACTGGTGGTAGGTATTTCATATGTAAGAGGCCGCCTGGGTAGGTACCACCGCAATGTCACTTTCTCTCGCCAAACTGCAGGGTAAACGCACTGTTATGTTTCGGATTGAAGGACATTGTAGCCAGAGTAACTACTGGACATATTGAGACCTAAAATTTTATGTCTCAAGATGGGGAGCGCAGTGTAATGCCAAGCATTGCTTTGTAATTCAAGGCTGTGTCCGGTTTTGCTACTGTTCATGAGCGAATGGTATGCTCCATTTATTGCAATATAAAAAAATAGTTTTGCCTTATACCATTGCAATAATATCTACGTTACAATACCAAATGAATTTATTTGCATACCAATTACGAGTAAATCAAAGACTGTCATAATATTTATTCTATTCAAATAACTTTGATTCAATTACATTTTATGTATTGTTTAGTTGTAATACGTATAGGCTGTAAGTCATGTGGTCTTGGGTTCGATTCCCAAACTGGAATAATAGTTAGTGCGTGTTTTTCAGTTTAGAAAAATCTGTGTTTATATGAGGTATGTGAAGTCTGCCCGGCATTACAATAATTTAAGCGCTCCAGTTCCATTCCATTTAAAATTAATAATAGCGTTTAATCAAAGTGTTTGAAATGAAATGAAAATGAATTTTTATTTACTTTGTGTCCAAAGTCACTAAAACCACCACATGGCTTCATTTTCGATTGCAGTCTGGATACACCCTGTATAACCACTAAATACAGGGTCTCAATCTTCGCTTTTCATGGCATGAAGATAATTAGTGAAAGTCTATCTTTGTTATCTAAAGAAAGTTCTATAAATACAGTGTTTATCCCCACATGTCAACACGCGAGATTATGCATTCTTTATTTATCTCGTAAGATATCTTAAAAGTTTATTATAATGACAGCCTCCGTGGCTCAGTTTAGACGCCGGCTGTGGATGAAAATAATAAATACACCCAACAGTCACATACATAGTCATGACGGCACACTAAGATCGAGTCTTGTGTTGTTGAGAAATTATGAGACATTTAGGTCTCACAAACACTCAGACTTCAAACAAATACTTAAGATTACATAATTTACTGATGGTACGTCTCTCATATGTGAGAGGCCGCCTGGATAGGTACCACCGCAATGTCTATTTCTCCCGGGAGTGTAAATGCATTGTTGTGTTTCGGTTTGATAGACATTGTAACTAGAATAACTACTAGACCAATTGAGACTTAACATATCATGTCTCATGAAGGCGAGCGCAGTGGAATGCTAAGCATTGTTTTGTAATTCAAGGTGTTGTTTTGCTACTGTTCATGAGCGGTCGTATCGCTTACCATCATTTCTCCCGCCATACAGTAGGAAAAATGCACTGTTGTATACCGGTTTGAAGGATTATAGCCAGTGTAACTACTGGACATATTGGGATGAAAATCTTATGTCTCAGGCTGGCGAGCGTGGTCGAATGCCAAGCATGGCTTTGTAATTCAAGGTGTTGTTTGGTTTTGCTACTGTCCATGAGCGGTCGCATCGTTTACTGTCAGGCAAATGGCGTACTCAATTATCCAGTTATTGCAATATAAATATTTATGGACAGGGTGAAGTTCGCGTAAAATGTACCGGCGTAAGTGGTGCGGCACTCCAGTGGAGCATTGTGTCAACAGCGCTACTGTAAGTAGTTGTGGCAACGGTTTTGATAATGCTTGCTTGTTTTTAACAGAAAATTGAGCAAAAAGTAACAGATATACAAGTTTTATTATCGTTAAAAACATTAAGTCAATTTAATATGTATTTTAACATTTTTCTTTCGACAAAGTTCCGAAAAAATCTAATAGATGGCGTCTTTTTTATATACATTATAAATAAACTCATTTGCAAGAGGTCGGCATTCGTCGTTTGGATTGGCCAGCTCGAAGTCCCGACCTCAATCCTATAGAGCATGTCTGAGACGTTCTGAAACGACGCGTGAGATCAGTACAACCGGCTCCGCAGACCATCAGAGAGCTGAAGAATGTGATTACCGCGGAGTGGGAACGTATTCCGCAAGCAAGTATCCGGGATATCCTCGCTAGCATACCCAGACGAATTCAAGCTGTGATTTCAGCTAGAGGGGGTCACACTCGATACTAAACATTTATCTGCTTTTACTTTATTAAAGAAAAAACAAACATAAATCTTTGTTAACTTTTACTTCACGAGCATATGCACTACTAGCGAGCATACACTACTAGTGAACTTTAGCATTACAAGCCATAAATTTTATCAAAATTTTATGATAATACTGACGAAAACGATTATTTGCTTATTAATTTACAAAATGGTGAAAGTAAAACTACCTATAATTATCAAACAAACCAATAGTAACATTTGAAATGGTTTATTGCTTAGGTGCCCGTTTTTTTTGCAAATGAGTTTGTTATTGACACTCCCAATGTACCGATGGGCTGTACGATAATTTTGAGTTTTAAAATTGTATCAGTGCGGGAATCGCACCCGCGTCTTCTCATTTCACAGCAAGTTATTTATAGTCACTTGACCTGCATAAAAATAAGTAGATAACTCACTTCATAGAATTGCGAAATATTCCGGGCAACCTAGTTAAACAAAATATATATTTATCTTAATATGGCTGTATGTAGGTCGCAAACGTGACCGATAATTCTTTATATAGGACATAATTTATGTAAATATGATAGGGAGTTGCACCGTCCGTATGTCAACAAAGTATTGCAAGTATTATTTTTGTAATTTACTAGTAGGCCAACCCGGCTTCTTTTGAGTGCAATTATTTTTTCAGTTCAGTCTACATTAACAATATACAATTTCGCGTAATAACTGTGTTCTTTCTTTTCTTCTTTTCTTTATCAGCCTATATACGTCCCACTGCAGGGCATGGGCCTCCTCTACAATCGAGAGTACGAATGAGAGTGGCCAGGCCATATCGTCCACCACACTGGCTTAACGCGGGTTGGTGGACTTACATACCATAGAAATATAATATACCATAACTGTATTATTTATATTAAAATCTTAATATATATATTTCTTGTGTGCGTGTGTATGTGACTGAACTCCTCCTAAACGACTGGACCAATTTTGATGAAATTTTTTGTGTGTGTTCGTGGAGATTCGAGAATGGTTTAGATTTACAGTTTGGTCTACTGGAAAATGTTTTTTCAATTAATTTTATATAAAAGAAAGTCGTGTTAGTTACACTACTTATAACTCAAGAACGGCTGAACTGACTTGGCTGAAAATTGGTGGGGAGGTAGCTTAGAACCAGGAGAAGGACATAGGATACTTTTTATCACGTTCTCGGTTTCCCGAGTTTATATTAGCTTATTAACATTTTCTCATACAAAATGTTCATGGGTTCGTAACTATCAAACATTTAATGTTCATCCCGTCGATACGGTAAACTCTTCTCTCAAATTAAAGAACGTATTTAAATAAAGGTTTCGAATCGACAACATATATCCACAATATTCGATTAATGGCGTATTTTAGATTTTAAAGATGTAAATTAATGACATTAATGAAAAGGGATTGACATTTAAATTGGTTGTCAAATATTAATGCATGCGTTCAGAAATTAATTTTGTGTAACCAAAAGAGAATGTATTATGAAGTTAAATAAATATAGGACAATTAAATAAATACTATTCACACGTAAGAAGATTTACTTCTTTTCAGATAGAATATCACTTGAAAATGAAAATCTTTATTAAATAACAATTTTACATATGGAGAATATTGCAGGGGTTTTCAAATTAGGCGTTGCCTGTGTCTTGAGAATCCAGTTAAATATAATTATTGTAATTACATTAATTGTGGGTGTCAGTGTGAGAAAGTGCTAATAGTGTACGTTTGTGTGTGTGTGTGTGTTATGTGTTATTATGTTTACTTTTATCACGAATTTTTACAGTGTCTTTTCCTTCGCTAAAATTCACTGATAGAAATATTATACATTCTGAAATGTTATGTCGAAGAAAATCGAAACCACTGAAGTTATTTGTATGAAAATTAATATTTCATTTCTTTATTACGAACAAAAGTAATGGCGTAATATTTATGAAAAAAACAGCATAGTGGGGGTTCACCCCCATAAGGGATGGAATATTGCATGGATAATCAAAATCGCTTTAAAAGTGTTTAATGTCAAAAAATTATAAGGAACACTATTTGGCTATGGAGAAACGGGATATTATAGAGTGGGACGTACGGGAGATGACTGGGTTAGCTGACAGATTTGATAGGACGAAATGTAAATGCACGGTATAAGACGGGATGGATAATGAAGAGAAAGGACGGGACGTATCGGGAAGTGACGGGGAATAGACGGGATGGGACGGAATTGAGCAGGACAGTACGATAGCTATGTCATGTTAAGGTATACAAGAGCTTATACGAAAAATAACATGTATTTGGTGTGAAGTAAAATAAAAAATATCTGCATCCAGGCAAAGGGGGCTCGGGCTTTTTTGCTATGGTAAATAATTCAATTTAATATTAATCATATAATAACTAAGCCATAGCTTAGCGTGGTCGGGTCAGCTATGGTATCTTTTAATTGATTTCAATGAATGTAGTCAGAGTAATAAGTGCGTGGTGGCCTGTTGGTAAACGGACTAGACGCGACTGCCAACATGTTCACGGTGGTCGCGGGTTCGAATCCCAGGGCATACCTCTGACTTTTCGGAGTCATGTGTCTATTGATAGTCAATCACCACGCACTAAAACGGTGAAGGAAAACATCGTGAGGAAACCTGCATACCATAGCGATTTATAAAATTTCTATGGTATGTAAGTCCGCCAACCCGCACTAGGCCAGCGTGGTGGACTATATGGCCTAACCACTCTCAATCGTACTCTCGATTGTAGAGGAGGCCCGTGCCCTGCAGTGGGACGTATATGGGCTGATACAGATACAGACAGTCGGAGTAGTAACAGTGTTATAATATCTCCGTAGCAAAATAATGATTTAAATCTGGAGAGATGGGATAGAATAGAATATAAGTTGGATAAAATGGGACAGAAGAATAGGTACAGGATGGGATTGGAATTGGATAAGCAGTTTAGACAACGGCTGTCATGTTGATTTGAAATAAAATATGGACTGGAATCTATATTTGCACCCAGGCGAAGCCGGGCCGGGCCGCTAGTTTTATTATAAATAAACATAATTTGACTACCGTCTTCTATACTTATTTTCTCGTCACGTCCCGATATATCTCGTCCTGTCCCAATCCTATCCCATCCCATCTACTTGAGTTTGAAGTAACAAAAATATATTTGTTTCTCCTTACTCAGCCTACCTGCACACTACAAATTTTGAATAAAAAGTAGCCTATGTGTTATCCAGAATTTTAGCTACCTCCATACAAAATTTAAGCGAAATTGGTTCAGCCGTTTTTGTGAATAGCCCGCACAAACACGCACAAAGTCACAAACAGACAAAAATTCTCAAACAATCATTGTTTTTAGTTTTGGGTTGTATTATCTTAATGCATTATCTAATAATAATACACACGCACTATAACGACGAAGGAAAATATCGCGAGGAAACCTACATACCAAAGCTACTTCTGAAAAATTCTATGGCTTGTAAAGTCCGCCTGGTACTAGGCTAGCGTGGTGGCCTATTTATGGCCTATCTCAATCGTACTCTCGATTGTAGAGGAGGCCGGTGCCGTGCAGTGGGACCTACATGGGCTGATACTGATTTTCAAATAATATTTTTTCTCATATATCTTGCATGTATAGACATGATTCAATTTATTTTCATAAATTATTTACAGAAGTGTTTCGTTTATTTTATAGGAATAAAGTATCATTTTGTTTAACCTTCTTTTTGAATATTTAATAATTAAATATTCCATGTCATCACAAAATTAAAAGATAAATTCAAAAATGATTTTCATATATTACCAATATAAATTTGTATTACCAAAATAATCCCGGGACTATCCCGGGATTAACTGTAGATAATCCCGAAATCCCCAGATTAGAAAAATCGTCTGGGATCTAGGGCCCTACTATATTCATCCGAAACGAAGTTCGAAACTTCAGACGATCGAAGTTTTTTATACGATACGAATGTATCTACTCTGTAAAAGTCCGAATTTGTATAACGTACACATCGTAACCATAAGTCTATAGTTACGACCATAAGTCAATAAGGACTATAAGTATATGTAGGTACATTCGTATCGTATATAAACTTCGATCATCCGAAGTTTCGAACTTCGTTTCGGATGAATATATTTAGTAGGGCCCCTAATCCTCTTTTAGACATCGATCAGTTACATTATATAATATACGAGTATAGATATAGATCAAATAGTAAATACACATAACACGTGCATCTTGACCTAACGTCAACATAGGTTCAAGTTTTGCGTCACACATAACGTATTAGAAAGTACGAGTTATGACGTTCATTTTGTGTACGATGGTCGATATAGCGTTGATAAGGATATCCTACCTATCTACACATATATCTTAGAGTATCTATAGTATAAAGGGTGCGCTGGTACTTAAAAAACGTAGATAAAAATGGTGGTGCCGGGCCACCTTTTTCTGCCCTCTTATTGGCTGATATGTGACAGGTTGTCCAACAAACATTAACATAATAACATTACTTGGAAAAGAAAAGTGCACATAAATAGTTTAGGGCTATTTGATTCCACACAAATTTGGTTTATATGCATAATAGCTAAATATAATTTCGGTTATTAAAGACATTTATAGCAATTTATTTCTAAATAATTAATTCAATTTTCACTAATATAGGAGCGCTACCAATATTACGAACAGGAAAATATCTACGTTTTTCAAGACGCGAATGTATGACAGCGCTCCCTTTATATTATAAATACTCTAATATACATAAACGCCTTTTTTGCAGAAGCCAGAGGTGCTAGGACACCCACATTTCGCCTTATATGTTCCTTCCCACGATGTGATGGGGGCCTATCGCCATAGCTAAGTTCCTAACTTCGGGCTGATAATTAATAGAAAAGTAGTGTAAATGCTCTGTTGTGTTTCGGTTTGAAGGACATTGTAGCCAGAGTAACTACTGGACATATTGAGACTTAACATCTTATGTCTCAGGATGGCGAGCGCAGTGTAATGCCAAGCATTGCTTAATTGGTCTTAGTGTGGGGTCAGGACTATGTATGTGACTGTTGGGTGTATTTATTCATTTCATTTACCTCTACAATACAGTACAAAATTAGGTAATATTGTGTAATATTTAATTTCATAACATTTTGCGACCGCTAATTACATATCACGACGCAATTAGTAAATAAAAATAAATGCATAACATGAGGATAGTTAGACATCACCAACTAGGCCCGCGTGGTCGACTATATGGTCTAACCACTCTCAATCGTATTCTCGTTTGTAGAGGAGGTCCGTGCTCTGCAGTGGGACGTATATCGGCTGATACGAGTACAGTATACATACATATTAACATATGTGTCACAAGTCAGGTCATCGGTTCAATAGATTGTCGACTACGATCTTTAGTCGATGGAAGTCCTGTTGTCAAAATACTACGAATATTTCTTCTCTCTTCCATTTTTTTATCGCAGTAAATGGCGAGACGAGAATACCGTTCGCCTGAAAATAAGCGTTACAACAGCTCATGATCAGTACCGAAACCAAACAATACCTTGAATTACAAAGCAATGTTTCTCATTCCACTGCACTCGCCATCTGAGGCATAAGATGTTGTCTTGTTGTTGGTGGTAGCAGAAAAGGACGATTCAAAAGATCTTGTGAAAGACTATTTGAATTAAGAATATTTTGATTTGATTTGATTTGTCTCAATATGTTAAGTAGTTTCTCTCGCTACTATGTCCTTCAATCCGAAACACAACAATGCATTTATACTGCTGTTTGGCGGGAGAAATAGACATTGCGGTGGTACCTACCCAGGCGGCCTCTCACATAATTATGAGAGACCTACCACCAGTAAATTTTATTACATTGGACATGAATACTATTACATTACAAGTTTAAATACTTGTTATATTACTGCCTCGGTGGCGTAGTTGTACAGTACGGTTACAAAGCTAAGGTCTCGTGTTTGAATGAATAAAGAATACTCTCAAGTCACATACATAGTCCTGACCCCACACTAAGATCGAGTCTTGTATCGTGTATCAGAAACTATGAGACACTTTTCAGTCTCACAAACACGCAGACCCGAGACAAATATTAGTGGGCCTCACAAGCATTTGTCTCGGTGCGGGAATCGAACCCGCGGCCTCCATTTCACAGCCGGCGTCTAATCAACTGCGCTAAGGCTGTCTGAATCCAACATCGGGGAAAGTAATATTGGATTTTTTCTATTAATTATTTATCAGTCTGGAGTCAGAAAGGTGAATGCCCATTCATGATATCGGTAAAAATATCGTTGATCCCGACACTGATACTGCTTGAAATTCTTTATAGCATTTTTATGGTTTGTCCTAAAATGTCGTCCTGTTTTATATAAAATAAAGTAATTAGCATCACATCTTACATTTTTTCACAGAGCCGAAGTCTTTTTTTTTTATTGGACTTCAATTTAATTTCTCCGATAACTCCGGGTCTGCGTCGCAATTACGTTTATATTTATTGAAAATATATATTTTTCCATACACAAAAAATGGTTTTCATCGAAGTACAATAATTTTCGTACCAATACTAAGTTTCATAGTAAAATTGGCATTCTTCTTTTTGCCCGATATGGCAATTGGCTCGTCTCTTATTGTAATAGGTATCGTTGTACAGAACATACTAGATGAAATGTGGGTGTCTTAGCACTTCTGACTAGCCCTATTGAAAAAAAAAGCCTGAATTTACATAATATGTTTTTTTTTATTGCATTGAATGACGAGACTAGCAAGCCTTTCGCCTGATGGTAAGCGATACGATCGCTCATAAACAGTAGCAACATTCCACTGCGCTCGTCAACCTGAGACATAAGATGTTAAGTCTCAATATGTCCAGTCTCTGGCTACAATGTCCTTCAATCCGAAATACAACAGTGCATTTACGCAGTGTTGTTTCACGGAAGAAATAGACATTGCGGTGGTACCTACCCAGATGGCCTCTCACATATGAGAGACCTACCACCAGTAAATGTACGTTGTATTACATGCATCTTTTGCGTCATTCGCGTGTGTTTTTTCAATCACAGCGTAATTCTGGTCTTGAAATTGTTAGAAACACAATATATTTTAGTTTGGTAATTTGCAATGAATTGAAGTCAAACTGACGTAAGGTATTGTTACTGTACAAATATTTATTTAATCTTATCTGTATCAGCCCATATACGTCCCAATGCAGGGCACGGGCATTCTCTACAATCGAGAGTACGATTGAGAGTGGTTAGGCCATAATATAGTCCACCAAGCCGGCCTAATGCGGGTTGGTGAACTAAATAGTATATATGTTCTTATAAATCGCCATGGTATGCAGGTTTCCTCAAGATGTTTCCTTCACCGTTTTAGTGCGTGGTGTTTGACTATCAATACACCTGGCTCCGAAAAGTCAGAGGTGTGTCCTGGGATTTGAACCCACGAGCACCGTGATCATATTGGCAGCCGCGTGAAAACTTCTCTACAATCGAGAGTACGATTGAGAGCAGTTAGGCCATATAGTCCACCATGCTGGCCTAGTGTGGATTGGTTAATCTTAGCTGCAAAAAAAAGGAAATCACTTCCAACCTTGTTCAGATAGTTTTAAACCTATTAGTTATCGAATGTTTTGTCCCTTCCTTACGACCTATGAATTCAATTTGACAGAGCAGGACAGAGAACAGATGATCGATGGTTGAAGAGATCTCGAGTGAAGAACATGCACCAAGCGCAGTTTTAGACAAACAGACACAAAGACAGATTATTTTAAATATGCAGGAATTCGCAGGTCGCATGATGCTTTGAATAAAGTCTGTATCAGCCCATATACCGTCCCACTACAGAGAATTGGCCTCCTCTACAATCGAGGGTACGATTGAGAGTGGTTAGGCCATATAGTCCACCACACTGGTCTAGTGCGGGTTGGCGGACTTTACAAACCATAGAAATTAATTCAAATAGCTAATAAAGTAAATAAATAAAATTTTAACACCCAGCAGTCATATACATAGTCCCACACTAAGATCGAGTCTTGTGTCGTGGGTATCAGGAACTACGAGAGACTTTTCCGTCTCACAAACACCCAGATCCGAAACAAATACCTGTGGCTTAGATAAACATTTGTCTCGATGAGGTGATTGTACCCGGGGTCTCTAGTTTAACAGCCGGTGTATAAAGAACTGCGCCACAAAGACAAAGTAAACAGGAGTTTTTGAGGGCTGAATCTACATATTTTGATTTCAAAATAATAGTTCGTGAATTCTGATACAATACCAGACTTAACAAGATTATCAGTGAGGCAAAACATTGTGAGGAAACCTGTATACCATGGCGAATTTGTAGCAATTTCTTTGATATAAAATTCGCCAACACGCACTAGACCAGCATGGTGAATTATGACCTAACCCCTCACATTCGCACTTTTGATCGTAGATAAGGCCCATGCCCTGCAGTGGGACGTATATGGGCTCATAGAGTTCAGATACAAGACTTGTATTTTCAAATTAGATCGGGACTGTGTATGTGACTTTTGGGTGTATTACCCCCTCCCAATTCCATGGAAGTCACGTAAAAACTAGTTTAATTAGCAAAATAATCACTAATGACCCCAACAAAACTAAGCACATTATTTCATTCATTAATAATGTTTGCTTACGTTATCAAAACTAACGGCTATTTAGACCACTGGATTACCGCACTAAATGTTTGCGGACATAGATTATGCTATGTAGACAGGACACAGGGAACAACGTAAAAAAAATATTCAAGGAATTGACATACCATGCGCCTGATGGTAAGCGATACGACCGCTCATGTAGTAGCAAAACCAAACACCTTGAATTACGAAGCAATGTTTGGAATTCCACTACGCTCGCTATCCTGAGACATAAGATGTTAAGTCTCACTATGTCCAGTAGCTACTCTGGCTACAATGACCTTCAATCCGAAACACAACAATTTATTTACACTGGTGTTTGACGGGAGAAATAGACATAGCGGTGGTACCTAACCACGCGGCTTTTAACATTTAAGACCTACCACCAGTAAAGTAATTTTTATTTGGAATTATGTTCACGGTAATCGCGCGTTCAAATCCCAGGGCACTTCAAACTTTTCGGAAGCATATTATGTGTATTAATAGTCTTTCACCACGCACAATAACGGTGAAGGAGAACATCGCAAAGAAGCCTGCATTACTTAGTGATTTGTAAGGATTTCTATGGCGTGTAAGGTCACTTTGCTGGATGCTCAATACCACTTGCCTCTTACAATCCTTTTCCTTCGCGCTCCCCTCCAATTTGATAGGCTGGTAACATATATGATCCAAGCGTTGTAGACGTTCATGTGCAGTGATGACTTACCATCAGGTGACCTGTTTGCTCGTTGCCGGACCTAAGCACAGCCTCCGTGGCGCAGGCGGTTAGACGCCGCCTGTGAAACCAAAAGCCGCGGGTTCGATCCCCGCACCGAGAGAAATGTTTGTGCGGACCACAAATATTTCTTTCGGGTCTGGGTGTTTGTGAGATCGAAAAGTCTCTCGTAGTTCGTGATACCCACGACTCAAGACTTGATCTTAGTGTGGGTTCAGGACTATGCATGTGACTGTTGGGTGTCATTTATTATTTATTAAAAAAGCAATAAAAAACTGTCCATAGACGAAAACTGCATTAAAATTCGTTGCGTATTTTAAAATATAAGCGTTCGTAGAGACAATGGGAACTCTATATTAAATTACGTATATATTTCTCGTCTTCTGCATAATCTATGACCCTTATGATATGGTATATCGCAGAATGTACAGTTTATCGAGGAATGTAATACGGACTGACGTTTAAACAGTGTGAATGTGAAACACAACAATGCTATTGCAGTTAAAACAAGGATTTTGTAAATTGTAAGTACTTTTATTTTTAAGGGAATATTGGGAACTGTTATTAATGCACGCGAATTTAAGCATTAAAGTTTATACAGGGTATATCAAGACTGCTAAAGAAAAAGAAGCCGGGTGGTAGTTTTAATGACTACAGACGAAATGCATCTAAAATTTTGCAAAAAAAAGCGATGAATTATTTTGTACTTTTTTAGATATACCCTGTGTAAAGTGCAGAAAGGTTATATATTATTAGAAATACTACAAACAAAATTGGATTGAATATCATTGATTATGTTGATAATTACAATGTAAAAGCTATATTAGTCGATCGATTGAGAGCTGGTAATTTACGGTCTATTTACCGCCAAAAGATTGGGACATCCTTCGATATTATTGACTTAAAAAATACTGATCACCTAAAATCTATTGGCCTGTGGCTTTTGGAACAATAAATTAAAGGAGAATGGCCATTTTGCTATGGAACTTAGTATTGGTGCGAAGATTGTTGTCCCTCGACGAAACCTACTTTTTGTGTAGGGAAAAATATATATCACTACATAGTATTAAAACAAAGTCGCTTTCTCTGTCCCTATGTCTCTTTGTATGCTTAAATATTTAAAACTACGGAACGGATTTTGATGCGGTTTTTTTTAAATAGATAGAGTGATTCAAGGAGAAGGTTTATATGTTTAATACGTACATATTATTGTACAGAAATCTATTTGTACCCGGGCGAAGCTGGGCCGGGCCGCTAGTTTTCAATAAATATAAACATAATCGCGACCCAGGCCCGGAGTTCTTGGAGAAATTAACTTGAAGTCCAAAAATAATTGATTTTTGCTTTCGGCTCTGTAAACATAATGTAAAATGTGATGATTATTAATTTATTTTATAAAAATCTGTCACCCGAGATAAGATAGCAAAACATATAAGGACAAACCATAAAAATGCTATAATAAGTTTTAAGCAGTATCGCTATCGGGATTAACGATATTTTTTACCTATACTATGAATGGGAATTCTCTTCTAAAAATATCTGTTTCACGCATTGTTTGAGATAAGTTATCACAATGAATAAATTATTAATGACCTGCTCAGATTTAAACCACTTGTATCTTTCCTAGTAATCACCAAATTGTAAACTGGTTTTGAAAAGAGCAACACTAGAGTTTCTTGCCCGTTCTTCTCTAGTGAAAACCGCTTTCCGAACCGGGTGGTAGATCAAAAAATGACTGAATCTAAATGATGTAGAACATCTTAAAGTATTCAATAAATTATTTTCTTTTTTTTCATAATAAAAAACAAGAAATGTATTTGTCCATCCATCCATCCATCAGCCAAAGGAAGTCCACTGCTGAACATAGGCCTCCCCCAATGATTTCCACAGAGACCTGTTGGAGGCAGCCTGCATCCAGCGACGTCCCGCGACCTTTACCAGGTCGTCGGACCATCTTGTGGGTGGACGTCCTACGCTGCGCTTTCCGCTACGTGGCCTCCATTCGAGCACTTTCCGACCCCATCGGTCATCAGATCTCCGCGCTATGTGCCCTGCCCATTGCCACTTCAACTTGCTAATCCGGTTGGGCTAAGTCGGTTATTTTATTTCTCCTACGGATCTCCTCATTTCTGATTCGATCTCGTAGGGAAACCCCGAGCATAGCCCTCTCCATAGCTCGTTGAGTGACTTTGAGCTTCCTAATAAGGCCCATAGTGAGAGGCCACGTCTCGGTGCCGTAAGTCATCACTGGCAACACACAACTATCGAAGACTTTCGGTTTAAGGCACTGAGGTATTTTGGACGAGAAGACGTCGCGTAGTTTCCCGAACGCTGCCCAACCGAGTTGGATTCGACGATTGACCTCTCTCTCGAAGTTGGACCTGCCTAACCGGACCACTTGTCCTAAATAGACATATTCGTCAACAACTTCAAGAGTCGAGCCCCCAACGCCGATGGGGGTGGGCACAACACGGACATTCGACATGATCTTCGTTTTGTCCATGTTCATTTTAAGACCCACCTGTTGGGAGACTCGATTGAGGTCTTCGAGCATAGTGCTAAGGTCTTCCAGCGATTCTGCCAAGACTACAATATCGTCGGCAAAAGGTGAGTGATATACTCGCCGTTGATGTTGATGCCGAATCTTTTCCATTGCAAGAGCTTGAAGGCATTTTCCAGCGCGGCAGTGAACAGTTTCGGAGATATGACATCTCCCTGTCTCACGCCTCTCTGTAGTGGAATAGCCTTCGTACTCTGATCTTGTACTCGGACCGACATGGTGGCGTTGTTGTATATACACTTCAACACTTCGATGTACCGATAGTCGATATGGCACCGCTGGAGAGACTGTAGCACAGCCCAATTCTCGATCGAATCAAAGGCTTTCTCATAGTCCACAAACGCTAAACAAAGCGGCAAGATAGATAGATAACACTTTATTGTTCACCACATATTACATACAAGTAAACAGTTTACATTTTTTGAAATAGTGTAACAACTGGCGGTCTTATCGCTATTAGCGATCTCTTCCAGACAACCAAACGTACGATGGATCATCCGTTATAAGATTATATGTAATGTGGGGGGGTTTGAAAACCTAACAAATAAGAATATATATACATTATAAATACAAGGGTAACAAATATTATATATACCTAATCCTAATCAATAAAGTTTTAATGAACAAAAGAAATATATATATATACTAGCGGCCCGGCCCGGCTTCGCCTGGGTGCAGATACTTTTTTATTTTACTCCACACCAAATACGTGTTATTTTTCGTATAAGCTCTTGTATACCTAAACATGAATTAGCTATCCTACTGTCCTGCTCAATTCCGTCCCATCCCGTCTGTTCATTCACTTCCCGATACGTCGCGTCCTTTCTCTTAATTAACCATCCCGTCTTATACCGTGCATTTACATTTCGTCCTATTAAATCTGTCAGCTATCCCAGTCTTCTCCCCTACCTCCCACTCTATTATATCCAGTTTCTCTCTACTTTCTAAACACTTTATCGATTTTGATTATCCATGCAATATCCCATCCCTTATTTCACCCCCACTATGCTGTTTTTCCAAAAATATTACGCCATTACTCTTGTTAGTAATAAAGAGATGAAATATTAATTTTCGTAGAAATGCACTCACACACACACAATTAACGTAGAAACAATTATATTTAACTGGTTTTTCAAGACACAGGCAACGCCTAATTTGAGAATCCCTGCAATATTCTCCATAATTATATAAATTTTTTATTTTATTCAGTTCAGTTCAGTTTTTATTTTTATGTGTTATTTTATTAAAGATTTTCCATTTTCAAGTGAAATTCTATCTTGAAAAGAAGTAAAACTTAATACATGTGAATATTATTTATTTAATTGTCCTATATTTATGTAGCATCATAATATACTCTTTAGTTTACAATAAATTCCTGAACCTATGCATAAATATTTGACAATCAATTTAAATGTCAACCACTTTTCATTACTGTCATTAATTTACATCTTTAAAATCTAAAATACGCCATAAATCGAATATTGTGGCTATGTGTTGTCGATTCGAAACCTTTATTTAAATACGTTATTTAATTTTAGGGAAGAGTTTACCGTATCGACGCTATGAACATTAAATCTTTGACAGTTACAAACCCATGAACATTTTGTATGGCAAAATGTTTTTTCCTTTTTGACGTGACAACGTCTTAAATTAGGTTGCGGCTGGGAGTCACTTATGAAAAAGTGTAACGCCCGGTAACGTAACGGTGCGCGCGCAGCACTAGAGAATTATTTTTCAGTTTCACCCACTTTTTCCAAAATTGTCCCATAGCCCCCCCCCCCTGCCTTCCCCCACCCTTATTCCGAAATAGTGCCTATTAGCCTCCCCACGAAACCTACCCCCCCCCCCTCCCCTACCCCCACCCCGAAAATTTACCTCACCCCCCCCAATCCTATCTCGGCCAACATAGGTCGTAGACCCACCGAGTTTGGTATCCTCGGAACCGTCTTGGTGAGGGCTACAAATTGACCCCGCCAGAAATCCCAAATTACGCAAAAAATTACCCCCCCAAAAAAAATATTTTACCTCCAAAAAATTAATTTAAGTTAGCCTCCCCACGAAACCTTCCTCCCCCCCCCCTCCCTTACCCCCCCCCCCCCCCCCCCCCCGAAAATGTACCTCACCCCCCCCCAATCCTATCTCGGCCAATATAGATCGTAGACCCACCGAGTTTGGTATCTTTGGAACCGGCTCGGTGAGCTCTACAGATTGGCCCCAACCAAATCCCCAAATTCCTCCCTCTCTCCCCTAAAATATTTGTCCAGGCATAACTCCGTCATTTCTTAAAGTAAACCCCCCGTGTTTGGAGTCAGAGGAATCGTCTTGACGAGCTCGACAATCGAGAGCAGGCAAAATACGATTTTTCTTATTGACGTGACAACGTCTTAAATTAGGTTGCGGCTGGGAGTCACTTATGAAAAAGTGTAACGCCCGGTAACGTAACGGTGCGCGCGCAGCACTAGAGAATTAGGCGCATTGAATCGGCGCATGCTTGTGTCTCTGTCTTTGTCTTTCTCGAACGTTCTTGGCGTTGGAAAAACAAGAAAGCGTCACAATACAAGTTCACACGTGTGGTTAAAGTATCGTCAGCTGTGTCTGTAGTGAAAATATGGAGTGCTTAGATTCGTCATTACATGTACAATGTTTTAGTAAACAAAATATATTTCTATAGTTAAAATTTGTGCAATTCTTATTTTCATTCAATTCCTTGTTCCTATTGTGCAATTTAATTATATTCATATCAATAAATATTCTACCGAGAAAAAGACGTTGTCACGTAAAATCTTCGCCCGTAAAACCGACTTTACAGGCAACCATTTTTTTTTATACTTTCGTCAATTCAATCGAGATAAAAATTATCCTACCTTTAAGTTGGAACAAATAACACATATCTACAAAATTTCATTATAATCAGTTGAGTGGTTTAGGAGTCCATCGCGGACAAACAACGTGACACGTGAATTATATATATTAAGATATATATATGCATATATATATATACATACACATATATACAGGGTATATCAAGACCGCTACCGAAAACGAAGCCGGGTGGCAGTTTAAGCGACCTCAGACACAATGCAACAGAAAAAGTTGCAAAAAAAAAGCGACAATTTTTTATTTTTATTTTTTCCTATGACCATATTCGGGTGGTACATACATTTTTCCCTAAAATAATAGTGTATACCCTATTATTTATAAATAATCTAAGGTATAAAAGAGTTTAAATTATTATTTTAGCATAAACTATGGATTTACCACCCAAAATTGACGATATTTAAAAAAAATTAAAAAATAATTGTCGCTTTTCTCTGCGAATTTTCTAGTTGCATTGTGTTTGTAGTCACTAAAACTACCACTAGCCCCGCTCTCGGTAGCAGTCTTGAGATACCCGGTATATAATAATAATAATATAATTTAACCAAACTACAATTAAACATTAGCATTGACTATCACGATAGGGTAGAAAGATAGAATTTTTTAACTTTGTCTTTAAAAACATTAAGTGATGGCGCTTGTCGGATTGTTGACGGTAATGCGATCCAAAGGCGAACAGCATTAACAGTAAAAGAACTACCATAAAAAGTAGTGTCATGGCAAGGAGTTTTAAGTTGCAGATACCTAGAGGATCTCAACGAGTGGGAGTTAGAACTATGGAGGTATTGAAAACATTCCTTTAGATAGATTGGACATTTGGGACTGGATAAAACATTGTAAAGCATACAGAGAATATGAGTATTCCGGCGAAGGCGAGTAGGGAGCCACTTGAGCTTAAAGCGAAATTCAGAAATGTGATCATATTTGCGCAAACCAAATATGAATCGTATGCAAAAATTTTGAAGCTGCTCAAGTTTATCAAGTAGAACTTGGGTTAAGTCAAGATAGCAGACGTCGGCATAGTCTAACACGGGCAGAAGAAGAGATTGTGCGAGCGCAATTTTAGTGGCCATGGGCAGGAAATTACGAAGCCTCTTTAAAGTTGCAGCTGATGCAAACAGCTCACGACTCGTAGCTGCAAGTTGGGGACCCCATGACAAACTCTGATCCAAGATTACCCCCAGGTTATTGACAGAATCACTGTAGGGTATTATGACACCATCAAAAATGACTGGGCGCAGAAACGACCAATCTATTTTGGGTATTAAGCGCGAACTTCCGACGATCATGACTTGTGTTTTGGCTGGGTTCACTTTAAGGCCAAAGCGGTTTCCCCATTCTGATATTTTCATCATGTCTGAGTTAATGGAACCAATTTCGTCATTTAAAGATTTCAAGGAAGCCTGTCTGTAAATTTGTAAATCGTCTGCATAAAGGTGGTAGGAAGAAGATAAATTTTGTGATATAGAATTAATAAAGATAGCGAAGAGTAATGGAGATAAAACGCCGCCTTGCGGTACGCCAGCTAGAGTATTGCACCATGACGAGAATTAATCGTCAAGTCGAACTCGCTGCCTGCGACCGTACAAATAACTATGAAACCAATCGATTACCGTTGGAGATATGTTAATAGAGCGGAGTAAAGCAAGAAGGATAATTGTATCGAGTGGAATGGGACTGCCGTCTGATACCAATCGATACTCTGACTGGACGGCATGGCATTTGTGCTTACCATCAGGCGCAGTGTAGTCATCATGCCGGGTCGGTATATAAAAAAATATATAATTTAATACATTTCGTTCCCACAGTATTACATCACTCATCGCAATGTCTATTTCTCCCGCCAAACAGCAGTGTTGTCTTCTGTATTGTAGCGTGA
Source organism: Hyles vespertilio (assembly GCA_009982885.2). NCBI lineage: Eukaryota > Metazoa > Arthropoda > Insecta > Lepidoptera > Sphingidae > Hyles > Hyles vespertilio. The sequence goes on from CM042832.1 coordinate 3,485,220, forward strand.
GTAAGTACTGGACATATTGAAACCACATCTTATGTCTCAGAATGGCGAGCGCAGTGGATTGCTTTGTAATAGATGGCGTTGTTTGGTTTTGTTACTGTCCATGAGCGCTCTTATCACTTGTCATCAGGCGCACGGCAAGCTCGTCGCGCTTTTTATTGCAATAAAATAAACCAAAGCGCTGATACATACATTCATAGTATCGGTAAAAAATATCGCAGATACCAATACTGCTTAAAATGTATTATAGCATTTTTATGCTTTATCCTCAAAAGTTTTCCTGTTTCATCTCAGGTGACAGATTTATAAAATAATAATTATCATCACATTTTACACTTTGTTCACAGAACCGAAGGCAATCAAATATTTTTATTGGAATTCAAGTTAATTTATCCGAGAACTCCGGGCCTGGGTCGCAATTCTGTTTATATTTATTGAAAAAATATATATTTTTTTCCCTATAGAAAAAATAGGTTTCATCGAGGGAAAAAATCTACTAAGATACTAAGTTCAAAGGAAAATTGTGATTTTCCTTTGCTTGGTTAGCCTAATTTGATTATTATAAAATTTCAAGGCGTTGTTTTTGGTTAAGTAATCTTACGACAAGTTGATTCCTACTAAAGGTTATCTCATACATTTGTATTTTCATTATCATACAATAAAGATTATATTTTATTTAATTAAGAGGAGTTAATTAATTCGAACATTAATTTTGACGGCAAAGATAATATCTTATCGATAGTGACCGATTTTCACCGCTCATGAACAGACAAAATACTAAGCAATGTTATGTGTGTTGCCAATATTTTGTTACGTTTATTAAGAGTAAATAATGCAATTAATCAATTAACACTGGGTAGGTACCACCACAATGCCTATTCCTTCCATCAAACAGCAGTGTAAATGGACTATCAAATGATACAGTAGCAATTTAAGCCGCATATTTTGAAACTTGCAGTTTGAAAGGGAATCAAAACCTAATGGATACTTCCAGTCGACCTATAGGTCATGCCTATAGGCATGAAGCAATGTTTTAGCACACATAAAGGAAACCTTTCGAAAACATTACATTTATAGTCAATCACGTGAGGAAATCTGCAAACCATATCGATTTATAAGAATTTATATGGTGTGTAAGACCGCCAATCCGCATTGGGCCAGCGTGATAGATTATATGACCTAACCATTCTCAATCGTACTCTCGAATGTAGAGGAGGCCCGTGCCCTGCAGTGGGACGTATATATATATATATATATTTAATTTATTATTACATCTATAATTTTTTTACAAATGTGCATACAGTTCCAGAGCCCCGCAAAACTGCTTGCGCAGTTTATCTGTGGGAACCTAAAGAGTCTCTAAATAACTAAAGTATACTATATATTGTATTACAATAGGCTATTTGACTAGTTTCTGGAAACCATACCACATCATGAAGTGGGGTCTATAGACCTTACAAATAAAGGTTATTTTTAATTACTATATCTATATCATTTATAAATAAATTTACAAAATACACTGAATAATTACACTGTCAATACGCTCTGTCTGACAATGTAGCGTTCAGTTCGTAAACATCCGTTCCACAGATTCGTTCGCATATATCACTCATTCTTAAATCATCCATAGATCAATCAATCAATCAATCGTCCGAATGAGTTTTTGCATTGAGGTATTACAACTGGAGCGGACGCGTCGAAGAAAGTGCTCGCTTAGCTATTATAGATCAAGTCGGCATTGCTGCAGATACGACACGTCATATATTTGTTACATTTGTTACCTAATGTTTCAGAATAAAGTAAAACGAAATATAAAAGCCCAATATAATCATACATTTTTAATAACTTATAAAGCTGCATTATTATATAGATTTTAAAAACAACAAAACCTATAATAGGCTATTTGACTGTATAAAAATATTGACTTATTTGTTTCCATCCGTGTAGATAATATAATTTTAAAATATATTTCATTATCATACAATAAAAATATTGTATATTTTGTCTAAAAACCACAATTATAATTTAATTTATTTTGAGTTCGCGCCACGTGATCGTAAACGTTTTGATTGGCTATGAGGTCATGCATTAGTATGAACTACTCACGTACAGGAAATGAATGGGATTGATAACGGCATAGATGCAAATTAAATATTAAAAATAACCTTTATTTGTAAGGTCTATAGACCCCACTTCATAATGTGGTATGGTTTCCAGAAACTAGTCAAATAGCCTATTGAGTTATCCTACTAAAATATACTTTTGTATCAAAAATATGGATAGTGAAAAAATATATTTACAATATCCAATGTATCTGATAATAAATATATTAAATAAAATAAATAAACAAAATTTTCAATATTTACCTATTTGTCCGTAACATTATTCTATAATTTTGTTAAAATATGACATTTGTCAAAACGGCTTTGGTACATAATCTAATTTATTAATATTTTTGCTACTTTATTTAAATTATCGTTAATTTACGTATGGCATTAAATTCTATATTTTTTTTTCAAGTGAACTGGAATGGTTTTTACATGTCTTCAGTTGGGAGTACGGTATTTTTAAAGCAATTAGAATAAGTAGCATAAATGACAACTGTCAGAGCCGACTGTCAGCGTAAGGGTACATGTACCCGTGCAAATGTTTCAAATTATTTGGTCTAGATGTCCCCTCCAGTTGTATACCTCAATGAGTTTTTGTCAAAAAAAATTAGAATTATTTTTCTTTCTTCACATTTTATTACATTGGACATGATAATATTATTAATTCACGGGTATTAATGTCAAATAACGCGTTTTAAAGGTATTTTAAATATTTAATTTGCATCTATGCCGTTATCAATCCCATTCATTTCCTGTAAGTGAGTAGTTCATACTAATGCAAGACGTCATAGCCAATCAAAATCGTTTACGATCACGTGGCGCGAACTCAAAATAAATTAAATTGTAATTGTGTTTTTTAGCCAAAATATACAATATTTTTAATGTATGATAATGAAATATGTATTAAAATTAAATTATCTACACGGATGGAAACAAATAAGTCAATATTTTTTATACAGTCAAATAGCCTATTGTTTCTTATCCTATTTTATGTTTTAAACCACATCCAACAAGTATTGTTTCAGCAAATTTTCAAAGTATATTTTTGTTAATTTCTGATACCTATAGGTGAGCTATTAAAAGGTATGGGACACGTTTCTCCAAGGTTCTTTCTCCATAGTAATTATTAACTCCATATGGGCTGATAAAGATAGTTTCATCGCATAGGTTTGTACGGACCCTCGGTGCGAATCCGACTTGCACTTGCCAGTTTTTTATTTCTTGTTATTAGTGGGGTACCTTAATTTCAAGAGGTTAATAATTATTTTGACCTCTCTCAGTGTGAATAACCGACCACCACGTGAATACCAAAATAGTAAGACTAAGATTTAAAGAGTCACGTTTAATAACAAAACACAAATATTTAAAACACCGATAAATGTGTGTTTTTCTTTGTATAAATGAATTCCAATTTTATGCGTCTGATTATTATAAATGCGACTCTAAGTTTGTTGCGTTTCTACGCAATTTATCAGCACGAAAATTTTCATGTAACTTGCCACTGGTACTGAATCTAGATCTAATATGAAAACTATTTGAAAACACTACTGGTGGTAGGTCTCTCATATATGAGAGGCCGTCTGGGTAGGTACCACCGCCATGTTTATTTCTCCCGCCACACAGCAGTATAAATGCACTGTTGTGTTTTGATTTGAAGGATATTGTAGCTAGAGTACTTGGACATATTGAGACTTAACATCTTATCTCAGGGTGACGAGCGCAGTGGTATACCAAACATTGCTTTTAACTCAAGGTGTTGTTTGGTTTTGCTACTGTTCATGAGCAGTGGTAACGCTTACCATAAGAAGAATGGAATGCTTACCACGCCGTCTAATGCAAAATAAAATGCATGGAAACCACATGACTAATGAACCCATATACGTAGTTAAGCAATAATATAGTCCACCACGCTGGCCTATTGCGGGTTGGCGGACTTACATACAATAGAAGAATTTCTATCATAAATAGTCATAAATATAACCTCACTAAAACGGTGAAGGAAAACATCGTGAGGAAACCTGCATACCATAGCGATTTATAAAAAAATGTATGGTATGTAAGTCCGCCAACCCGCACTAGGCCAGCGTGGTGGACTATATGGCCTAACCACTCTCAATCATACTCTCGATTGTAGAGGAGGCCCGTGCCCTGCAGTGGGACGTATATGGGTCGATACAGATACATATATAACCTCAATCGCTATTTGTGTTTCCTTTATTTTTAAAGTCCTAGGTTCAACGCCAAAAAATAGTAATCTATATCCGTATCAGCCCATATACCTCCCACTGCAGGGCACGGGCCTCCTCTACAATCGAAAGTACGAATGAGAGTGATTAGTACAGTTCACCACGCTGGCCTAATGAGTGTTGGCGTACTTTAAATACCATTTTTTTTTAAATCGCTATGGTATGCAGGTTTCCTCACGATGTTATCTTTCACCGTTTCTGTGCGTGTTGATTGACTATCAATACACACATGACTACGAAAAGTCAGAGGAGTGCCCTGGGATTCATACCCGCGACCACCATGAACATGTTGGCAGCCGCGTCTAGTCCGTTTACCAACAGGCCACCACGCACCTATGTATTGTATTAATGTGTACCACGTCACAAAATACAATTTTGACAGGCAAGCCCTAAATAAACAATCGCATTTAACACAATTATTAGACATTGCGAAAATGTATTAGGATACGTATTTAGTTTATCAGACACGTGACTGCGCAAATAAATCAGCCAGTAACCCAAATTTAACGATTAGATAAATGTGTTAACTGCAATGGAAGAATGAGATAGAAGACATATATAAATAATCATTCCTTTTCCCAGAAAGGGTGGGGTACTGATGTGTAATGTTTACGAAAAAAAATTCAAAAGATTTTCAAAATGAATATAATATAACGGAAAATTCAATTTCTAAGCGTTTTGGAGCTTGTATTTTCTGTACCGGTATTTTATTCTTTTAAATTCCTGATTAAAGTGTTTTGATAATTTTTTTATGAATTAAAATTTGTACGTACTACTCTGTAGTCGTAAAATATAACCAAGTAAAGTCATCTATGCCGAGAAGTGCTATACGATATTGAAAATAATTATTATTTTGGATGATAAGACAATTCCAAATCTCGTGAATGTGTAGCGACTTATGTTGCTGACTGTACCTACCGATGCGTCCTTTCACATAACCTGATGAATAAAAGACTTACCACCACTGAACTTCTTCCCGTACTATACCTCTTCCTATACTTTTGCCTTTTATACCGCAATGTATAGCACATTAAAGTATTATCAACACGCACCTTATTTAGATTTTTGGCAAATCAATATGCCTAGCGCGTAATCGAACCTGATGTTTCAAAAAAAATACATGCTATTTATTAATAAGGATCAATTAATTATAGAAAGTAATTTCTTTAATTTTATCATATGGCAAACTTAACGAAATAGCACAAGAGCTCGGGGCCGCCAGACTAACGTAATTTTAAAATTTTAAAAAATGTTTCTTACACAACTATCAAAAGATTTATCTTTGATAGTCAGACCTATTTTAGGGTGTTGGTGTTGTTCTTATCTTCCCAAACACATTGAAGCTAATAACTTGGAGACTGTCCCGCCCTCACACCCGCCACTGCAACTCCTGTAAACCAGGATCAACAGTGGCACGCAATGTAATGACACCAAGCATTGAAGCTCGGCGAGTCTCCGGGAATGTCTAACTTGTCTTTAACCCGCAACGAAATCAATCAGAAAGTTAAATTAATAGGAGGAGTTGGAAATAAATTATTGTCCACTTCCCTCCGTGCAAAGCGGGTGACAAAACAATTGAATAAAGAGGTAAACAATTGAATAAAGCTAATACCTTCTAAAGCTACCACGATTAGCTAATCGTGATGCCTATATTAATGGCATGCGAAGACAAGCTTTCAGTAATTATAAAATTACGTAAGTCTGGCGGCCACGGGCTCTTGAGCTAAAAGAGATAATTTAAGGCAAAATATTTATAATTTTTTATCATTTTATTACGTTTAAACGTCAATAATTGTTATATTAGTAATAAAAAATATATGAAAATATTAAAAAAAAAGACGTAAAATAATACAGGTAGTAATTATTGATCGACATAACACTGACTCTCAATTTATGCAAAAATTTGCCAACGTGTTTCCTTCTAATAAACTGGGATATTTTTTTGTAGGAATGAGTGGCGAGTTGATCACGCCATTCGCCCAGTAATAGAATATGTGTCATAAAATCCTTATCTTTATATTATTTTAACAATTTATTTCAATGCAATCTTCGAGTACATTTTCTGTTTACGTTTCAATATCGACGCAGGAAAGCGATTTGGTCGTATCTCTAAAAATGCAAGTTTACACCAGAACCAAAAAAAAACATACTTAAAAATGGAATAACCTCTAAACTAGAATACTTAGGAAAAACATTTCTTTAATAATAACATTTTAAAATAAAACCTTACATTTTCACGAGGTTATTCAATGCGGTTTTTTTTCTGAATTAAATAATCCATGGAACGCATATACGCATTTTTTGAGATACGACAAAATCCCTTTCCTGCGTCGATATGTAAAAATTAAAACATACCTAATTGAAATTTGGTTGGAAATTGCCATCCATACTGGTTGTCTAATAAGTCGTCAATCGATTCAACCAATTGATCCAATCATGTTTAACATCTATTACAAATCAAAACTTTAATGTGGGTAGATCAAATTAATATATTTTGTTTTTATTTCAACGATCTGTGATAGTAGTGTTTTAATATTTATTATAAGGTATTATATGTTAATTTAATAGGTTTAAAGCTTCAATTAATGTTTGTTATTTAAAAATATATTTTCAAGTACAGGTTGATAAATGAAATATCGTGTGTGAGATTCAAAGTTAAATCAATACTTCTTTGTACTTTTAAATAAGTTTTTTTATGCATACTAAAATATTATTTTTCTTTGTTGCAGGAACATTGTGTATGGGGAGAAAATAGTGACTTATAGTTTGATGACATGAGCAAAAAAATAATAATTCATTGAATACATTTTATAAATGAAAACATTTAAAATTAATTAGTTTTATGAATAGTTTTAATACTCTTTTAATAATAAATATAAATAGTAATTTTAATAGTTAGTTAAAGTGGTGCAAATATCAATACATTTAGTGAATTTTCCGAATGCTGTAACTGCTTATGAAAAAAGAAAAATGATTTCGTTCAACCGTGAGTATTTCTTTGCGTTTTTTTTTAATATTTTAATTATTTATTTGTGTAAAACCTTATTAAAATTACATAAGTTTAACCATCATTGATGAAAATATGTTAAATTACTGTCGAAATAGACTTTGCAACATTATTTTCGCAGAAAAAAATGATTATATTATTTAAGTTCCAAATATTAATTCCTAGCGGCCCCCCGGCCCGACTCCGCCAGAGTTCAGATACTCTTTTTTGAAAATATTGTATTGCCTATGTTCATTGAGGATAATGTAGAATCTTAAAGGTGAAAGTTTTATTCAAATCAGTAGTAGTTTCAGAGCCTATTCATTGAAAACACACGTCTTTCCTCTACAATATTAGTATAGATTAGAAAACGGCCCATAACTTATTCCTTTTAAACTCGTATTATCACAGTCCTTCAATGTTTTTTTTTTATAAACATCACTTTCGCCAGTTGACACTGCATTCCGCTTCTAATAAGTATTCATCTATCATCTTTTATAAATGAAATTTAAAAAACATCTATTCGACGCATTGTTTCATATAGGGTACGATTTCATAATTTTTCAACTATTTGTTTCCAACTCCTCCTTTTGTTTTTCTTTCTCATTAATTTCGATGCGGGTTAAAGACAATCTAGTGTCCCTGAGAGACTCGCCGAGCTCCGGAGCTCGGTGTCAAATCTTTGTGTGCCACTGTTGATCCTGGCTGACAGGAGTTGCAGTGGCGGGTGTGAGGGCGGGAAAGTCTCTAATAAAATACGATTTCATAATAGAAACATTGACATTCGTAATCTAATAAAGTAATAATAACATGTCCAATATGAAGCGAGAAAACCTATACTTAATATTTTGACATCATCGCTTTGGGCAAAATATTGTAGTCGACCTACCATCATGTGCAAATTATTATATTGATAAAAACACCTCATCAATTGCCTTAATAATTAAAATCGATTAGCGAAGGATTAAACTTAGTCCAAGGTTTTAGAATAGACTCGATTATTTGGATTTTTGAAGTGAAAACTTCTTTAGCGGCGTTGAGCACTTTTTCTGTAATGGGTATAAAATCTTAAACTCGCGTCAGGACACGTGACCTGATCGTAAGACGAAAAGCGTAAGACGGATGGAGAGTAGACAGCTGTCAGTTAGCTGTCAGTTTATAAAGCTTTGATGAATTGCCAATGATTTTGAGTGGAGATTTCAACATAAACTTCGCAGACGATAAAAATCAACTATTAATTGAATTTTTAAATAATGAATTTGGTTTAACTATGTCGAATGATCGCAATCTTAGCACAACGAAATACAAAACTACTATTGATGCGGTCTTTATTAGACATTTAAATAGGTTCGAATCAAAACTGTTCGTTTCTTACTTCAGCTACCATAAACCTATCGTATCAGTTTTAGAGATTGGCGATGATAGTTCTGGTAATGATGATGGTGAAAAAGTCGTTGAAATTACGGATGAAAATTGATTTTTCGGAGAGATAAACTTTTTAATGTAAAATAATTGTAATAGTTTTAAAGTGTTAAATTTTTAATGTAATGTAAATTGTCATGTTTGTGTACGATAGCGCAATAAATGAATATTGTATTCTACCACATAAATGATAGTACTTTTATACTGATAAAGCAATTGGTGCAAAATTATTCCCTAACCATTCCAAAATATCAAACATGCTCAACGTTATTTTTTTCAATTTTTTCAATTTATTTATCACTTAATATAAAAATACAAATACACATATTTAAGTATCACAAAAACCATTTACAGGTTTGTCTGGATACTGAGACACTCTTAATCATTAATAATATAAGCCAATTTATACCAACCAATATGATTAAAGACTAACGTTATATAATAGGTTGGGTATTATTTATTTATATAGATTTATCTTTAAATTATATTTATAGATATTTCATTACAAACCTCACTATTTCACAAGTTTTTATTTCCTACTAGTAGTTTAAAATGGTATTTTAAAAATGAAAACAACATATCATAAATACAATACAACAAAACCGTTTGAGGCTACGCAAAAATGATTCTGATGCACATACTTAGAAGTAACTCTAATGTTACAATGTCGCTAACTTTTTAGTCGGTAACCGATTTCAAGTAAGCGAACGGCTCGGCCGCATCAAATGCTATACATTATACAGGACGTTATAACCGAATATTTATTAAGTTCTTAATGTTTAACTTAGCGTTTTTAACTTAGTGTTTTTTATGTTTACTTTCTAAATGTTTAAAATAGCGAAGTATTTATGACTTTATTAATAAACACGGATGTACTTCGGCCTAACTTGACAATCCTGTTATGCCAACCTGATTTTAAAATTAAAAATAATGAAATACAATCGATTAGATTCTAAAGACTTCGACAGTCTTCGTGGCGCAGTTGGTTAAATACCGCCTGTGAAACAAGACGCCGCGGGTTCGATCCCCGCACCGAGAGAAATTTTTGTGCGGCCCACAAATATTTCTTTCGGGTCTGGGTTTGTGATACCGAAAAGTCTCTCTTAGTTCCTGATACCCACGACACAAGACTCCATCTTAGTGTGGGGTCAGGACTATGTATGTGACTGTTGGGTGTATTTATTCATATTTTATAAAATCCTTGTGTTAAAGTTAATCCTTCGTTAAGCCGAGTTTATTAATAATCCCTTAGATGTTTCAAATAAGCTTAAGTATTGTGTAAAAACCCTTTTATGTAGCAAAGGTCAGATACCATGGTAGATTAACTAAATTCAATAACCAATTGATTGTAGAAATATCAAGTGTTACTAATCACAAATTGATATAAATAACTTTGACCGTGAGGAAATAGGTCACTATTAAATATTAAAGATTATTTTTGTGAATTTCAATAACGATCTCTGTATTATATATTTTTACAATCAAAAGCATATATACACATTTTACTATTGATAGGTATCTCATATTATGTGAGAGGCCGCCTAGGTAAGTGTCTATTCGTCCCGCCAATCAGCAGTGCAAATGCACTTTTGTGTTCCGGTTTGGAGGAGGTTATAGTTAGAGAAACCGCTGGACATATTGAGACTACATACATACATCTCAGGATGGCGAGCGCAGTGGAGTGTCAAACATTGCTTTGTAATTCAAGGTGTTGTTTGGTTTTAATATTGTCCATGAGCGGTCGTATCGCTTATCATCATGCCATAGATTAGAATTACATACAGAGATAGATGCGCAACTCTACTTTTTTTTTATTTTCCAACGTTATTTTGCCATCAGAGGGCGCGCTAGGCAAACGCGCGAAATTTCATATTTGTTATTCCAATATTTCATAATGTGTTTCTTTCGTAACCTCTTGTAATTTTAGCCAATATCACGTTGAAATTGTTTTTAATATCAAGAAAGTTCACAATATCAATATACAAATCATGTTTCTTGGTTTAGTGGTACACTTCCGCTATTTAATAATACTAGCGGCCCGGCCCAGCTTCACCCGGGTACAAATAGATTTTTGTACAATAATATTTACGTACTATTATTATACATATAAACATTCCTATATACCGGGTATCTCAAGACTGCTACCGAAAACGAAGCTGGGTGGTAGTTTTAGTGGCTACAAACACAATGCAATTAAAAATTTCGCATAGAAACGCGACAATTACTTTTTATGATTTTTTAAATATCGTCATTTTTGGGTGGTAAATCCTTAGTTTTTGCTAAAATAATAATTTAAACTCTTTTATACCTTAGAGTATTTATAAATAAAAGGGTATACACTATTATTTTAGGAAAAAAACGTATTTACCACCCAAATATGGCCATAGAAAAACAACAAAAAAATTGTCGCTTTTTATTGCAACTTTTTCTGTTGCATTGTATCTGAAGTCGCTTAAACTACCACCCGGCTTCGTTTTCGGTAGCAGTCTTGATATACCCTGTAGGCACGCTGCCGCCGCGCCGCCCTGGCCGGCCAGTACCGCCGCAAGCGCTACGTCCCGCAATTTTAAATCTGTAATATCTTCGAAAATATTCATTTAAATCTTGTGCTGTAAAGGACCACATAGATCTATATTAAATGAAAAATTTATTTAAGCTATTTAATTGGATAAGGATTAATGCTGTATTGGTTAAAATCGCTTCGAAAATTAGCCATTATTTGTCGTAAAAAGTAAATGACAAAAAAATGTTATTGGGGGATATCCATAAGAGAGACATATACCATCGCGGAGTTTTCTGTAGACCTTTTTAATGTGTACAAATATGTAGTACATTATTTTGATAAATCTCGTAGGGTTCAGCCTGCGTTTGCAATGTAAGCGGAAAAATATTGATAATTAATGACATCACATTAGAAACCTCAAAAATAACAATATTTCTCCACTATTTAATGGATGTTATTATATATATAAACCTTTCTATTGAATCACTCTATCTATTAAAAAAAACCGCATCAAAATCCGTTGGGTAGTTTTAAAGATTTAAGCGAACAAGAAAAATAGGGACAGAAAAATCGACTTTGTTTTATACTATGTAGTGAAGATTTAAACTAATTACAAGATAATTTCCCGTTCTCGCCAAAACGTGGCGCTAGAATCGTAATAATTGTTTTCAATATTTTTAATGTACGAAGTCGCACCCCTATGCATCTTGCGACTGGTATGCTGGTCTCGCCTTTCATAACAATCAAAAAAAGAAAACAAAGCTAATAAAGCCTTTGACAGTATGGCGCAGTGGGTTACACGCCTGCTGTGAGACGAGACGCCGCGGTTTCGATCCCCGTATCAAGACAAACGTGCGTGTAACCCACAGGCATTTGTTTCGGACCGAAAAGCCTCTCGTAGTTTCTGCTACTCGACACAAGACTGGATCTAAATTAAATAAAATATTCTTTATTTCAAATTCAGTGAATCCATAGCATGTTAGTAAGATGCGTTTATTTATTTTTTTAATTTATTGGAATAACAAACAATTATACAACTAAATAAGATGAATACAAATAGAACATAAGAACAATAATATATGTATAATCATAAACGCTATTCACAGATTACAAGAAAGAATACGGTGGTACTGCCTTAATAAAAAAAAGTATACAAGTGACAAAATAACAGAAGAGGTCATCAGGTCTTACACAAATTATCAATGTGAAAAATATTACAAATATTGAAGAATGAGAAAAAAACAAACAGTAATATGCATTGATCAAAAGTTAATGATTAACCATATTAGAAATATTTATTAAAATATTCTTTGTAAATTGAAATTGATTTAACTTGAATATGTCTATATCATCAAAGTATGCATTATAGTTTTGAACCAACTGTCGAAGCGGAGAACGCACACCAGCATTGGTGCGACACATTAGGGTCGCAAAAAACTTATAGGAACGGGCCCCACGTCGGTTAACAGTTCTAGGTACTACGTATAACAATTGATTAGTTAAAGCAGTCGCATCTAACATGTTGTGACATAGACAATAAATAAATTTTGCTCCAAGTAATAGTCTTCTATTATTCAATGATATTAAATTGTATTCTTTAAGAAGCTGGTCGTAGGACCAGTAATTATGCTTATATTTAAAGTGTATAGTGCGCTAAAATTAGTGAGACAGTTTCGATGGATTTAGAGTATTTTTGGTATATAGGATTCCATATTGAAGTTGCATATTCTAATTGTGGTCTTACAATAGATATATACAAATATCGAAGGGTAGAGACACGACGGAAGTTTTTCGAGTTTCTCATAATGAAACCAAACATACTACAGGCCTTATTAACAATAGAAGTAACGTGTGAATCAAGATGTAGATTCGAGTCCAAAATAACCCCAAGGTCACGCAAAGAGGTTACTTTCTTTATGGGAGTACCACTAAGGTAGTATGTAGAATTTAAATTTATTTTATTTTTAGAAAAAGTAATGGCGTTGCATTTATTAATATTTAATTTAAGATTATTATTTTCACAGTATTCTGACAAACTATTTAAGTCTTGTTGAAATAATTCACAGTCACTAAATGATTTTATTGCTTTGTAAAGTTTTAGGTCATCTGCGTATAATAGACATTTATTAAATAATATGTACAGGAGTTTATTAATAGTTTCCGCCGTTCTTATTATAATGTAGATGGTATTTTATCTGGTCCAGGTCCTTTTGATGGATTTAAAGCCTTCAATTCTTTGGTTATTTCAGTAAGGGAAAAATACAGATCAGACACCACAACACTGCCATCAGAATCATTAAGATTCCATTTCATCAAAGGTTGTTGGACCGTAGATGGCTCATATACAGATTTAAAAAAACAGGAGAATAGGTTACAAATTTCCACTGGATCACTAGTTGAACTTTGATGGAAGTGAATGTGGGGATTTTTGATTTTGGTTTTATATTAGAAACGTAGGTCCAGAATTTTTTTGGATTGGAACAAATACTATCTTCAGTGGTTTCTATGTAGTTTAAGTAAACCGTATGACACATTTTCTCAAACCTACTTCGGAAAACAGAAAATATTTCATAGAGATGTGACCGTATCTCTTCCATTTTTTCCAAAATTTAGTTTTAGATTTAAAAATACGTATAAGTGATGGGGAAAACCAGGATGGATAGTTAGAGGTTTTAACTGATGTTTGTGGTGTGTGTTCTTTAATTATTTTGTAAATAGTGTTATAAAAGGTTTCAATTGATTGATCTACATTTGGTGTGGTCAAGTTTGCTTCCCAGTCGTAATTAGTAATTTTATCGTTAATTGATTTATAGTCAGCTTTAATAATGTCATTTAAATGTTATATAAATATAATATATGTTTACTTAATGTGGGGTCAGCATTGTACGTGATTAATAATAATAATAATAATTGACGGACAATTTGGATGACAACGTAAGTCCCCAAGCTAAACAGCAACTGAGAGGAGCTTTGGAATGTGCGATTTTGGAGTTTGCGTCTTTATCGGCGTCTTGTAGACCGCGTCTGCCACGTTTGCCAACGCATAGAAGAAATTTGGCGCTGATGGGAGCTTTGGACTCCATGTTAACTACATACTTGGAGTCCAGTCGGGATCTTGTTGATACGCATTCGATCCTTTACTGCGCGGCCGTCGCAGCATGTCGAGTGGCTAATATAAAATTTCCAAATGAGTATAAAGCCACTCGAGGTGTTGTGATTGTGCCTGCCTGGCAGCGTAGGATCGAGGATCGTATCAACAGGGCCCGAACTCTCATCGGCAAACTAATTTCTTTTAAAGAAGGAAACAGCAGGCCGAAGATTATGCGTTTTGTGACGCACGCTTTTTCGGGGACCAACACAAGTCCTCGAAATTATAGGCTTTGCGTCACAGAACGCATAGACTTCTTTAAACAAAAAGTCTATGCGTGGGCGAACCGCATTCGTCGCTACAGGAGGCGATGGGATCGTTTCCAACAAAATCGCAAGTTCCAAACTGACCAAAAGAGTGTTTATAGATGTTGGGAGAATCCTCCACAAGGTGTGGTGGATGGGCGGCTTCCTAGTGCTCACGAAATGCGTGAGTACTGGACGAATATCTGGTCGTCGCCTGTCTCTCACACTGAAGCCTCCTGGTTTAGTGTTGTAGATCGAGCTTGCGAGGCAATACCGGCTATGGAAACCATTTTAATCAGTCCAGAAGATGTGCTAACTGCAATTAGACAGACGCAAAACTGGAAGTCGCCGGGCCCGGACGGTCTGCACAACTTCTGGTTAAAATGGTTTCCAAGTTCGCATGCTCGATTAGCAGCGCAATTCCAGAATGCGCTTGAGCGGGGATCCCTTCCAACATTTATGACAACAGGTGTCACTCACCTTCTCTTTAAGTCCGGTTGTACCACGGAACCAAAAAATTATAGACCCATCACATGCCTACCCACTATTTATAAAGTTTTGACCTCCATAATTAGATCTAAAATTACAGACCATATAAATTCTAACCAAATTCTTTTTTCTGGCCAAACAGGTTGCATGAATGGGTCCCGTGGTACTAAGGAGCTCCTTCTCATTAACATGACCATTTGCCAACAGGCTCGTCACAACCGAAGGAATTTATCGGCTGCCTGGATAGATTATAAAAAGGCCTATGATTCGGTGCCCCATACATGGCTCATGAGGGTGTTAAATTTGTATAAAATTAATACAAATTTATGCAACTTCCTTGGGTCTTGTATGGGGCAGTGGACCACTGTCCTGAGATATCCAGGTGGTACGGTTCCTCCTGATTGTGACGAGCCGATTAGAATCAAGCGGGGTATATTCCAGGGCGACAGTCTGAGTCCACTGTGGTTTTGCATGGCCCTGAATCCCCTCAGCACTCTGTTGTTGGATTCAGGGTTAGGCTACCGTCTACGGAGAGGCTCTGAGCCTATATCTCACTTGCTCTATATGGATGACCTCAAGTTATTTGCATCGAAACAAACCGAATTGATTGAGTTGTTAAAAATAACGGAAAGATTTAGCAATTCAATCAATATGGATTTTGGTGTAGATAAATGTGCGGTTATCCATGTGAAGCGAGGGGAGGTTGCGGTCTCTGATGACATACTAGTCTCAGAGACTGTAAGGCTCAGATCCCTCTCTGTGACGGAAACCTACAAATATTTGGGTATGCCTGAGGCTCTAGGTATCATGGGTGCAGATGTAAAACGATCGTTGAAAGAGCGTTTTTTTAGCCGCCTGACAAAAGTACTTAACAGTTTTTTGTCCGGTGGAAACAAGATTCGCGCTTTTAACGGTTGGGTTATGCCTGTACTCATATACTCTTTTGGCATACTCAAATGGACTCAGACCGAATTGGACGCCCTGGATCGTAAAGTCCGAACTCTCCTGACTGCACATCGTATGCATCATCCACGATCATCAGTGATGAGATTGTACATCCCGCGGAGATGTGGGGGCCGAGGTATTCTTAATGCTAAGGACTTGCATAATCGCGAGGTGTGCAATCTCAGGGATTATTTCCTTCACAGTGATATGGATATGCATAGGGTTGTAGTTATGGTAGATAAAGGATTTACCCCGCTCTCTTTGGCGATTGAGAACTGGCGGAAACCTTTGGTGGTAGGCATTAAGGATCGCGAGGACATATGGAAGAGCAAAGAGCTGCACGGTCGGTTCTATCGAGCCCTTCATGGGCCTGATGTGGACCGACTAGCGTCTGTGTCTTGGCTGCGCTTCGGTAACCTCTTTGGGGAAACCGAGGGTTTTGTCTTTGCAATTATGGACGAAGTTATTAAGACGAACAACTATAGGAAATACATCCTGAAGGACGGTACGGTCGACATCTGTCGGGCATGCCACCGTCCTGGTGAGTCTATCAGGCATGTTATTTCCGGTTGTTCGTATCTTGCTAACGGCGAGTATTTGCATAGACATAACCTAGTAGCCAAGATCATACACCAGCAAATTGCCCTTCGATATGGACTTGTGACTCCTGAAGTGCCATATTACCAGTATGTGCCCCAACCAGTTCTCGAAAATGGTCATGCAACGCTGTATTGGGATCGATCTATTATCACAGACAGGACTATTCTAGCCAATAAGCCTGACATTGTGATAATAGATCGATTGGCGCGCCGGGCTATACTTGTTGACGTCACCATCCCGCATGACGATAACCTTGTCAAAGCTGAAAAAGACAAAATGTCTAAATATTTAGATTTGGCACACGAGGTTACCGACATGTGGGATGTCGACTCAACAATTATTGTCCCGATTGTCGTTTCTGCCCATGGGTTGATACCAAAGAGCCTCGACCAACATCTACAGAGGCTCTCAATCGGCTGTTGGGTCAGAAGTCAGATTCAGAAGGCAGTATTGCTTGACACGGCACGTATTGTGAGGCGGTTCCTCACTTTGGGCTCCTAACCACCGGTGGCTTGGGTTTCGAGCCTCGCCATCGTTGGATAACTTTTTATATTTTTATATGTATTTTGTTTTTTACTATATATATAAAAATGTAAAAAAAAAATATTTAAAATAAAGAGAAATAATAATAATAAAAAGACAAAATGTCTAAATATTTATATTTGGCACACGAGGTTACCGACATGTGGGATGTCGACTCAACAATTATTGTCCCGATTGTCGTTTCTGCCCATGGGTTGATACCAAAGAGCCTCGACCAACATCTACAGAGGCTCTCAATCGGCTGTTGGGTCAGAAGTCAGATTCAGAAGGCAGTATTGCTTGACACGGCACGTATTGTGAGGCGGTTCCTCACTTTGGGCTCCTAACCACCGGTGGCTTGGGTTTCGAGCCTCGCCATCGTTGGATAACTTTTTATATTTTTATATGTATTTTGTTTTTTACTATATATATAAAAATGTAAAAAAATTTATTTAAAATAAAGAGAAATAATAATAATATCCTTTATTGCACACACACATATTTTATGGGATAGTACATATTACACTTACAGTTAAAGACAAAATATTGTAGGTACAAAGGGCGGTCTTATCGCTTTAAGCGGTCTCTTCCAGACAACCTTGTGATGGATAGAAATGCAATAATTAATAATAGTGGCGGTAGTGCAAAATATACAATGATTATAGTAATCATTACATACACATACATACATATACTATATACTATAAGATATCAACATATACAAGACAAATACTATATTTGTTAAATTGGTACATACAATTATTAATGATACTTAATATGAACAAAAAATACACATTCTAATAATTCAAGTAATGCTTTTTTAAGCTATTTTTAAACTGAGCTAGCGATTTTGATAGTCTGAGACTGACTGGCAAACCGTTCCAAAGTCTGACAGCTTGGACAGTAAATGAGTAGTCATAGAAGGAAGAAGAATGGATAGGGGTTTTAAGGAGATAGGTATTAGAAGAACGTAAGGAACGAGGATTGGAAAGATGCAAAAAATTAAAACGTTCTTTGAGATAAGACGGAGCAGAGGGATCAAAAAGGATTTTATAGAGAAGGGATAGAATGTGAGTATTTCGGCGAAGGCGGATAGGTAACCACCCGAGTTTTTTGCGAAATTCGGAGATGTGGTCATATTTTCGTAAACCAAATATGAACCGTATGCAGTAATTCTGAAGGCGCTCGAGTTTGTTTAATTGGTCTTCAGTTAAATCGATATAGCAGGCATCCGCATAATCTAACAAAGATAATAACAGAGACTGTGCAAGATTAATTTTAGTGGCAATTGGCAGAAAGTTAGTCAGTCGCCTAAGCGAAGAAATCGATGCATAAATCTTTCGACTTACCGGCGAAACGTGGGGTCCCCAGCACAATTGCCTATCCAAGAGAACACCCAGGTTCTTCACAGTGTCATTAACTGAGACATTAACGCCATCGAAAATGTCTTGCAGGTGATTGTTGGGTGAATGAATTTAATTTCCGAAACTCGTTGCCAATGTAACAGAAAATGACATATGGGTATTTTTAAGTGCGTGGTGGCTGTTGGTAAATGGACTAGACGCGGCTGCCAACATGTTCACGGTGGTCGCGGGTTCGAATGCCAGGGCACACCTCTGAGTTTTCGGGATTCATGTATGTATTGATAGTCAATCACCACGCACTAAAACGGTGAAGGAAAACATCGTGAGGAAACCTGCATACCTGTATTATACCCATTACAATTAGGCCCTGCAACATAAAGATGGTAGCTGGTGCTTATTGTACAGGGCTGTCCTAGTTTAAGCACCAGCCGTTTCTCATTAATGTTATATCTTAGCCTAAGCACTACTGGCATAAGTAAAAATTATTTTGTTTGTTATCTAGGTTAAGAAAAGTTTTAATAAAACATTTTATTGTTATTATTTTATTTTATTTTTATTTTTATTTATTAGGTCTACAATAAATCACATATCAGTACATAAAAATAAACAAAAATGAAATAAAAGAAAGATAAATACATGATTTTCCATAGTAGACACAGCATACACAAAGAGTACATACAATAAAACAATGGTTAGGTAAAGTAAGTTAACAATTCGAAGTTTAACAATCAAAAATAATAGAATAAACTAAAACAACAAATAACACTGGTCAACAAAAAAAATGAAATCGTTTGTTTCCTTTAATTTTTTGTTTGTTTCTATCTCAAACTAACGTGTATTTTTTAAATATGGTAACAATTTTTCTCTCACAGCTTTTGTTTTTGAGTTACAGATAACTACCCTCCATTACTATTTTTACTTATATTTGCGTTTTTTATTGGACATTGAAATATATTTTGTTGTTGTTTTCGATATGGCTTCGTCAAGAAGGTGTTGTGTACTTAATCCTGATTCTTTTTGCTACATTTGTGGTGAATATGTATTTGCAAAATATCGAAAACCTATATCGGACTTTGTAAAAACTGCGTATCATCAATGCTTTAAAATAAAATTGTGTAATCAGGACAAGCCATGGGTCCCTCATATTGTATGCCAGAAATGTGTGGTATGTCTACGGTTATGGCCCAGTGGAAAAATAGATGCAGTAATGTTCGTAACGATACACGAAGTTCCCTTGTTTCGTGTGTCTCTGGGACAGTCGTGACAAACAACACCATTGGTCACAAAAAGTTTGGCCAGTGCGGGAAGAGCTAAAAGTTGGTACAAAAAATGCTATAAATATGCCTTTAGTTAGCCGAGATCGCATCGTACTTCCACCACTTCATATTAAACTCGGCATAATGAAACAGTTTGTGAAGACGCTTGACAAAAGTGGCGATTGTTTCAATTTTCTTTCACGCAAGTTTCCAGGATTAAGTACAGAAAAATTCAAAGCTGGTATTTTTGATGGGCCACAGATTAGGCAACTCGTGAAAAATCCTAATTTTGTCAAATCAATGACTGAAGTCGAATCCAAAGCTTGGAAATCATTCGTTTTGGTTATGAGTAATTTCCTAGGCAAAAAGAAATCTGACGACCACGTCGAGCTTGTTGAGTCCATGCTATCGAACTTGCAAGAGTTAGGGTGCAACATGAGCATAAAAATCCACTTCCTGCACTCACATTTAGACCGATTTCCACAAAATCTAGGTGATTTTAGTGAGGAGCAGGGTGAAAGATTCCATCAGGATCTTCGAACAATGGAAGAGCGGTATCAGGGGCGGTGGGACTCACATATGATGGCAGACTACTGCTGGAGTTTGCAACGTGATCTACCTAAAGTCGTTCATTCAAGAAAATCGTATAAAAGATCATATTTTGATAGAGTTCAATAGAAATTTTGTTAACATCATTTATTAATTTTCTGTACTTTTTTATCAAAATAATAAAACTCTATATTTCAAAAACTGAAGCTGTTAGCAATCTTCCAGTATTTTTTTCATACTCAGGGCCATAGAAATACCCAAAAACAGAAAAAAAATTAAAGGAAACAAGACTTGTGTTGACCAGTGTAATATTTAACAACTAACTATAAACAAGTTCGTAATAATTATTCGCTTACACGAGAACATATACCTTTTCGGAAGCTATTTAATGAGTCCACGTGAATGTCGACCACGTTACTGTAGCTATTCAACAACTTACAAAGTCTCGGCACTGGAGAATTACAACCAAGAGTGGATCTTCTCAGAGGAGGCGATAATGGGGTGATTGAGAATCTAGGAATTCTAGAGGGAACTCTGATGTTAAAGGAACCAAGCAAAGATGCACAGTCTATTTTATTATTAAAAAGTTTAAAAAGGAATAGCAAATCTAAAATATCCCTACGATTTTCTAAAGAGCTCATGTTAAAATAAATCAATCTATCAGCATACGAGAACCTTCTATCAGCTCTACCGATACTCCTCGCAAGGTGCCAAAGGAACCTTTTTTGTACTCTTTCTAACCTTAAGCTATGTGTTGCAAAATGTGGACGCCAAACTGTAGAGCAGTACTCAAGGTTACTCCTAACAAGGCTATTGTACATTATTATTATATACCATAGCGATTATAAGAATTTCTATGGTATGTAAGTCCGCCAACCCGCACTAGGCCAGCGTGGTGGACTATATGGCCTAACCACTCTCAATCGTACTCTCGATTGTAGAGGCCCGTGCCCTGCAGTGGGACGTATATTGGGCTTTTTTGTTATCCTCATCAATTCTCTCGTGAAGCGTAAACAAGAAAGTAACATTGTAATAATTACATTATTTTTTAACCGACTTCAAAAAAAGGAGGAGGTTCTCATTTCGACTGTATGTTGCTTTTTTTTTGTGTTAGTTACCTCGTTTTTGTGTACTGTGTGAACCGATTTCAATCATTCTTTCTTTGATTGAAAGCTGGTGCTTGTTGTTTGGTCCCATAAAAATATGGTGAAGATCTGATGAATATCTTTGGACCTGGAGAGGGTATATACCAAACATATAGATATTTAAATTAATATAAGGCATAGGTCCTACATGTTTGGTACTTGGCGGCCCGCCTTCAATATGTTACGCATATATTTTGATTTGTTGGCTAGTCAAGTCATTAAGCAAATTAATCAACATGCACGAGTTCCATGAAATAAATATTATTTTTTTGCTTTGGAGTGGTAGTTATTATTTTTTGGTTTTTAGTGGATTTTCGTTTTGAAGTCGGTTTTTATTTTTATCGACAATGATTCATGTTTGTTATAATACTATTTATAAATTAATGTTTTCCGAACCACATTAACTTGATCATGTTTTACTATCGTATTACGCGTAAACTTATGTACTGTGACATTATGTAATGATATTACTAGTGTATATAATGTATTATCCATAATTGAACGTAGGAGTATAATAAAACTATACTTGGATATTATATTTTGAAATTTACATTCATTTCTTCGTTTATGACTATAGTTTCACCCTTAAATCCTATGTATTTTATAGTTATTTAATTTAGTCCGCCAATCCGCACTGTTTCGGCGTGGCCTAACTTCACAATCGTA
This sequence comes from Hyles vespertilio, assembly GCA_009982885.2. Classification (NCBI taxonomy): domain Eukaryota; kingdom Metazoa; phylum Arthropoda; class Insecta; order Lepidoptera; family Sphingidae; genus Hyles; species Hyles vespertilio. Next base: position 3,507,411 of record CM042832.1, read on the forward strand.
TTTTCGATTGTAGAGGAGGCCCGTGCCCTGCAATGGGATGTTATCTGATACATTTTTTTTTATTGCAAGGAATGGCGAGACTAGCAAGCCGTCCGCCTGATGGTAAGCGATACGACCGCTCATAAACAGTAGCAATATTCCACTGCGCTCGCCATCCTGAGACATAAGATGTTAAGTATCAATATGTCCAGTAGTTACTCTGGCTACAATGTCCTTCAATCCGAAACACAACAGTGCATTTACGCAGTGTTGTTTCACGGGAGAAATAGACATTGCGGTGGTACCTACCCAGATGGCCTCTCACATATGAGAGACCTACCACCAGTAAAGTGAATTGCATTCGTTGGCCAATATAACAGTCACCAAGGGCGGATCCAGGGGGGAGGTCATGGGGATCATGACCCCCCCTGGACTGGCCCCAGATTGACAAAATTTATTATTTATCTTGTTGATAAAATTTATAAGTACATTTAATTCTTTGTATGTCGATAAATAAAATAAAAAAGTATGTGTTCACAAATCACGCCTGTAACAAACTTTAAAAAGTTATTATTACGAATTGGAATAATTGGAGTATTGAAATCGGACCCAGTGTTCTGACATGAACTATGTGACCCCCCCCCCCCCTGGCGTAAAATCTGACATGAACTATAATGTGACCCCCCCCTCCCCACCTGGCGTAAAAGCTGGATCCGCCCTTGACAGTCACTTTGTTCTTAAAAAAATTCCTTACTGTTATATTGGTCAATGTATTTTTATTATTCTTTAAACAGATTTTTCCTCAACCAATATTATATACCAATTACCATTTGCATTACAAAAACTCCGATGATATATATTTTTGCGGATTTCCTCAAACTTGACCTTAATCATATTGACAATGATTATGTATCCACTATTTTCTTATCGGGCAAATAAATATAATATAAACAGAGTTTATAATAATAATAATCCTTTAAATATACGTCCTACAGGGCATGTGGCTCATGGAGAGGGGTCTGGCTATACTTAAATCTTGTAATCTATGTTGAAATTAAATTATTATTTACGGATTTTATCACGGTGGTCACACACCGTCACGAAAGCTTCAAAGTAATCGAAACGTCGGGAAGATATAAAATGTAAAAATCCAAAATCCACGATAAAATCCGTAAATAATAGTTTTATTTCAATGAGTACGTACGAATGAATTTATTTATCACTAGCGTGCTGGCCCGACTTCACCTGGGTGTGATAACTTTTTGAGTCCAGTCCCCATTAACAAAATATTATTTGGCGTACTGTTTTATATTTAAACTCAATGTTAGCGTCCACGATACTGCTTTAACCATCTCGTTCCCTTATATCCCGTTTTATCCCTTCTCACCCTGTTTCATTATTCAAGACATGCAATCCTTTCTTCTCCTGTCCTAAGACAATTCTTTGAATTTAAGAGAGTACCAAATATTTATATTCCTTGTTCATTTCATAGAAACACTACATTTTCGGGATAAAAAGTAGCCTATGTATTAATCGAGGGTGTCAGCTACCTCTATATCAAATTTCATTAAAATCCATTCAGTAGCTTCTGCGTCAAAGAGTAACAAACATCCATGGATAGAAACTTTCGCCTTTGTGATATTAGTAAAAACTTTTTTTTTCATTATTATTTCAATGTATGGCGAGACGAGTATGCCGTTCGCCTGCTACGACTGCTCATGAACAGTAGCAAAACGAAACACCTTGAATGACAAAGCAATCCTTAGTATATCACCGCGCTCGCCATCCTGAGACATAATATGTCGAGTAGTTACTCTTACAACGTCCTTCAAAATGGAACACAACTGAATTTACAGTGCTATTTGTCGGGAGAAATAGACATTGCATTAACCTACCCGAGCGGCCTCTCACATATGAGAGACCTGCCAGTAAAAAGGATTTGTTTGGAGACTGTCAATCTGTTTTAGTCCTTCGAGCCAAGGTCTTATATTTACCTCACTTCAGTAAATGAATCTAGTGGAAATATTTCTCAGCTCAGCGGATGTAATGACATCGCATTGCGTAACTAGTGATCAAGTTTAATCTACGTGTCGCCTTCTTTAGAATTATAGTAAATATCATTTACATAAACTGCATCTTTGTTGTATTTTCGTGTGGTGAAATTTTGAACTACAAACAATGATTACTAATATATACTTTTCAGAAGAAATCGAAACACTTAGCATATTTATATTTGTAAAGATTATCAGAAAATAATGTACTTTTAATTTAGAACATCAGCATTATATTTAAAAATATCATATTATTCACTATTAAACAGTTATTTGCCAAGAGCTATGCGCTTGTTTAAGTGTGATTGAGTTTAAATCACACTTCTCAAATAGACCTATTTTATAGTAGCGTTCGTAAAATTAGTCATATCCTGACTAATGAGCCTAAACAGCTGTTGTAAGTTCATTCGGTGTTTTAAGTTATATAGTTAATTTCTAAATTCTAATGTTTTAATTCTGTATGTGGTAGCTTTTAATTGGCATCTAGATATTTAGGATATTGTTAACATGTAAAATTAGCTGTAAGCTTCCCAAATATAATAAAATAAAATAAACGACATTTGACATATAAAGTATATTCCTAAATATACACAATTTATAACATCCATCATTAGGATTTGAAAACCTTATATTATTCACTATTGAACGACATATTATATTTCGAAATGGTGTATATTTCTTAACATTACTTTTTGGTTACTAAAAAATGGTGTGCAATTTCTGAGATACAATATATGAATATTTAATCTACATAAGAGACAAACAATACCAATTTAAATGGGTATCAAACAATAAAAGAATAAAGGTTTCTTGAATGACTAGTTATAGTTCAAAAACCGACCAATACGGCGCTAGTGTAGCAAAAGTATTGACTAACGGCCGATGCCAATAATCAATCGAAAAAATTAGATTGAAGTCAATCTGGATTGTTTTCTACTTTTCGATTTGTCATTTACCATGTTGCCATAGTTTTTTGACTACTGAGATTGATTATTGGCAATATAGTATCAGAAAAAAGATTGAGCTGTTAAACTCAAACGGCAAATTTTGGATTAGGATTGTTTATTGGCAGCGGCCGTTAATAGTATACTTACTTAAAGCTCATATTTATCTTCAACAGGTAACAAAATTATTTAAAACTGAAATGAACTTGAAATAAAATATGTCCAGTTACTCAAAGCGGTTATTATATTTATTGGTAATAATGCTTTGTTTATTAATGAAAGATACCATACGTATAATTATACCTTTGATATTGCAAAATACGATGATATCTTAAGCTCCTGAACCGATATAAAATGGCAAACGACACAAATAAAAATAAAAATGACTATAAATATTCTAATGAATAGATAATTCTATATTTATCATTCTACCATTTTTTTTTAAATTTATTAGGCATCAAACAGTTATTAATTTACAAACGTTTTTTACAAAATGAAGTTTAACAATAGACCTATAGTGCCGTAAAAAAATCAATATAAGAAAAAAGGTAGAAGGACGCGAATAATGTACTAAATAAAGTAAACTACACACATCATTGAGAATCAAACATAAGGAAAAGAATATATTGACACAATAATTGAAAATAAACATGAATTAACAAACAATAACAAAAGAAATTAATTATATCATAGACAACTTAATTTGTACACAACATTTGTTTCAATTTTAATTTTAGGCGGTCAAGAGAGATTTAAAAATATCTATATTGGAGAATTCCTTGTTATATGTGCTAGTCGAACGATATACAAAGGAATTACGAGTATATGTTTTATGATGCTGAGGAGGAACAAAAAGTGGTAATGAACGTGAGGAGCGTACGCGTAAACGAGTTGGGGTCCAAAAATTAATCTTAGCCAAAAGTGCGGATGAGTCAACAAGGGAGCTTACAATCTATCTATATCTTATCTTAATATATATAATTCACGTGTCACGTTGTTTGTCCGCGATGGACTCCTAAACCACTCAACTGATTATAATGAAATTTTGTAGATATGTGTTATTTGTTCCAACTTAAAGGTGGGATAATTTTTATCTCGATTGAATTGACGAAAGTATAAAAAAAAGGAAAAAACATTTTGCCAAAGAAAATGTTCATGGGTTTGTAACTGTCAAAGATTTAATGTTCATAGCGTCGATACGGTAAACTCTTCCCTAAAATTAAATAACGTATTTAAATAAAGGTTTCGAATCGACAACACATAGCCACAATATTCGATTTATGGCGTATTTTAGATTTTAAAGATGTAAATTAATGACAGTAATGAAAAGTGGTTGACATTTAAATTGATTGTCAAATATTTATGCATACGTTCAGGAATTTATTGTAAACTAAAGAGTATATTATGATGCTACATAAATATAGGACAATTAAATAAATAATATTCACATGTATTAAGTTTTACTTCATTTCAAGATAGAATTTCACTTGAAAATGAAATATCTTTAATAAAATAACACATAAAAATAAAAACTGAACTGAACTAAATAAAATAAAAATTTTATATAATTATGGAGAATATTGCAGGGATTCTCAAATTAGGCGTTGCCTGTGTCTTCAAAAACCAGTTAAATATAATTGTTTCTACGTTAATTGTGTGTGTGTGAGTGCATTTCTACTATTTGGAAAAACAGCATAGTGGGGGTGAAATAAGGGATGGGATATTGCATGGATAATCAAAATCGATAAAGTGTTTAGAAAGTAGAGAGAAACTGGATATAATAGAGTGGGAGGTAGGGGAGAAGACTGGGATAGCTGACAGATTTAATAGGACGAAATGTAAATGCACGGTATAAGACGGGATGGTTAATTAAGAGAAAGGACGCGACGTATCGGGAAGTGAATGAACAGACGGGATTTCCGGGGACGGAATTGAGCAGGACAGTAGGGTAGCTAATTCATGTTTAGGTATACAAGAGCTTATACGAAAAATAACACGTATTTGGTGTGGAGTAAAATAAAAAAGTATCTGCACCCAGGCGAAGCCGGGCCGGGCCGCTAGTGTATATATAAAAGAGGAACCTGACTGACTGACTGACGTATCAACGCACAGCCGAAACTACTGGAGCTACGAAAGTTAAATTTTGCACAGAGGTTTCTATTGTGACGTAGGGTAGCACTAAGAAGGGATTTTTGCAAATTCAACCCCTAAGGGGGTGAAAAGGGTTAAAAACTGTTGTATGGAAAATCGAAACCGTTAGAGTTAACATTCTCAAACTTGGCACTTTAGTTGATCATTTAAAGGGAAAACTAACTGCATACTTTGTTTGTCCAAAATTAGCCTTTAAGATGTTAAAATAAGGGTTGAAGTGTTGCGAGAGTAGGGTGTTTTTATGACTACCTAATCAACGCACAGCCGAAACTACTGGAGCTACAAATGTGAAATTTTACACAGGAGTTCCTATTATGACGTAGGGTTGCACAAAGGTAGGATTTTTGGATATTCAACCGTTAAGGGGGTGAAAACGGTAAAAAACGGTTGTATGGAAAATCCAAACCGTTAAAGCTGTAATTGTCAAACTTTGCACTTTAGTCATACAATCAAAAGTAAAAATAGCCGCATTGTTTATTTTTCTAAAATTAACCTTGCAGGGGTTAAAATGAGGGTTGAAATTTTGTAGAACCGAACTTTCGGATCAACGTAAAGCCGAAAATACTGGAGCTAGGAACGTGAAATTTTGCACTGGGATTCTCATTGTGACATACGGTAGAACTAAGAAGGGATTTTTCGAAATTCAACCCCTAAGGGAGTGAAAAGGGTAAAAATCGGTTGTATGGAAAAACAAAACCGTTAAAGTTACAATTTTCGAACATGGCGCTTCAGTTAGTCAATCATGACCAAAAATAACTGCTTTCCTTATTTTTCTGAACTTAACCCTAATGGGGTTAAAATAAGGGTTGAACTGTTGTGAGAATAGGGTCATTTATTGACTGCCCAATCACCGCACGGAAACTAATACGAACGAAAAAAAAATGGCGTGAACTATTTTTAGAAAAATAGCACTAAGGGGGTGAAATAAGGGATGAAATTTTATGTGACAATCAGAACCACTGAAGCTGATTTATGTAATCACACAATTTATTTTTATACAAAGTTTTCGTAGTTGTAGCCATACAATGTATTGCTTTTACGTCGGTATTAATATAATATGTACACGCAGACGAAGTCGCGGGGAAAAGCTAGTTTTATATAAATAAATAATATCAAACATTTTACGCCTATCATAAAGAGTTGACATTTTATGTCTGACTAGAGCATCGTCGTAGGTTTCAATTACACCATGTGCGCGATAATTGAAAGATTTTAAGAATCTCTTTTGAACATTTTCAATTCTCTTTATATGTACAGAATAAGGGCTCCAAACTGTGCAACCAAAGTCTAGGATAGATCGGACAAACGAAAAATAGAGAATTTTTAGGGTCATTACACTTTTAAACGGTTTACTAATTCTGAGAATAAAACCTAAAGTACGGTATGCAGTAGCTACTACATAGTCAATATGAAGATTATAGGACAGTTTTGAATCCATGATCAATCCCAGATCTCTTTTATTTGAAACTCTTGCAAGGGGTTTATCTTTAATACTGTACTCAAATGTAATATTGTTGATTTTACGTGTGTATGATATAATAAAACATTTATTGGCGTTAAGGAAAAGTTGATTCTTACCGCAATACGTGGATAAATTATTTAAATCTTTTTGCAGTTTCACACAGTCTTCCAATGTTGTAACAATAGTGAATAATTTAAGGTCATCAGCGTAAAGTAAGTGATGACTGTTATTGAAAGCATTACCAATGTCATTGATATAGAGCGTGAAGAGTAAGGGTCCCAGGTGTGATCCTTGGGGTACACCAGAGGGAACAGGGAGAAAAAGGGAAGTATAACCTTTAACGCAAACCGCTTGGCTTCTATTTGTTATGTAAGAATGAATCCATCTAAGAAGAAGTATTGAACATGTATTATTGCTTCGTTGTCATTTGTTATAGCATACATACATACATACATAATCGTCACGCCTGTATCCCATAGGGGTAGGCAGAGACTGTAGACCGCCACTTTGCTCGATCCTGACATACTACTTTCGCTTCATCCACTTTCATCAACGTCTTCATGCATTCTCGTCGGTTCAGGGTACTTTTAACCTGACCCTTGTTGAGGGTATCACCGATTATCACATGACATTATAAAGCCTTCCTTAATAAATGTGCTGTACAATACCAAAATATTGTTGAAATCAAACCAATAGATCTTAAGATTAGCGAGTTCAAACTAACACTTTGCTTTAATTGTTCTTATCGATTGAAACATAGAAGGGGTAGGCAGAGGTGCCAAGGCACCCACATTTCGCCTTGTACATTCCGTCCCACGATGTGATAGGTGGCGAGCCTATAGCCATATCGGACACAAATTTCTGACTCTGGGCTGATAATGAATATAAAAATCCGATAGCACTCTTAACCTGGGATTCGAACAAGTGACCTCAGCTTTGTAACCGTAACTTAGTACAAACATCGAGGCAGTCATTTCAGTGTTGTTAAATTTGCGATTATTGTCTAGCAACACCATGGAAACGGACAATTACAATTATGTATTGCGTATTCAAGGTATTATGTAATATATAATAGCTTCTAGCTGTTTCCATAACTCACCTTACTCGAGTATAGAGGATATGTCACAAAACAGCAATTATGACTCATCACAATTATAGACAATGCTACGAATAGGGTATTTTACTCCAATTTTTTTATTGTATTTATCAAAACGATCCCATTGCAATGGTCTAAAAAACAAAGAAATTTATAAATCCATTCATAACGAAACAAGTTAGAAACATTTTAAATCTTGTAGTGGGAGTTTAAGCAGTATCTGTAGCAGAGAACAGCACAGTGGTTATTTTATTTGAAAATATAAAATCACATCATGTTACTTTATTAGTCAAAGATATCGAACAACCAACAGCAAACAAAACCAACAATCTGTCAATACAATATTCTAAGTATAAATAAAAAACATGCCAAGAAACGGCCAGCTTCAATTTATAGTTTGCATTCTTTTACAGTATCAAGATCTACAATATTTTTTACCGACTTCTACAAGTTGCTTCCGGATGTATATTATATACAGGGTATATATCAAGACTGCTACCGAAAACGAAGCTGGGTGGTAGTTTTAGTGACTTCAGACACAATGCAACTAAATTTTGTGCAAAAAATGGCGACGAATTTTTTTTGTTATTTTTTTTCTCTCGTCCTATTAGGGTAGTAAATACATAGTTTTTCTTAAATAATACTGTACACCCTTTTATTTTTAAACACGCTATAGTACGCAAGGGTTTAAATTATTATTTTAGCAAAAACTATGGATTTACCACCCAAATTCGACGATATTTAAAATATAATAAAAAAAATTGTTGCGTTTCTTTGCGAAATTTTTAGTTACATTGTGTTTGTAGTCACTTCAACTACCACCCGGCTTCGTTTTCGGTAGCAGTCTTGATATACCCGGTATACCCATTACAGGAGTACACAACAATTACAAAATATTATAATTCAAATATAAACAAAGAGAAATACACCTAAACAAAAAGAAACAAGTAATCAAGTAATTAAAACAGAGTTTTAGATAATATTATTAAAGGAAAAAGCAAAATCTAATTTCATCAAAAGTAAATCAGTGGGAAAAGTTTAAACATTATAACACCATCATAAATATTATTTTACATTATTAGTTCATGTATCCTTATTTATTTATTTATTTATATACTTAATCCTGTTTTGCAGTATACGGAGATGCAGGCCCGGATCTAGGGGGTGGGGGTGGGGGGGGGGGGCAAGACGGGGTCCGTGCCCCGGGCGGCAAGTTCAGGGGACGGCATATTGAATCTTGGGAGACAACTATACAAGTCATCAATAACGTAACACCACTTATACGGACATTGCAGAACTATTTTTACGCGGGGCGCGAAAATAAATAAAATGCGATAGGAGCGCGTGAAAAACAGTTGAAGCTATATTTGGAAACTTCTTCGCCGATCTCAACGACTATATTTAGCTTCAAATATTCAATTTGTGTTTCCTAGTTAGTTTTAGTTGATTAATCGAACGAAGAAGAACGAACATCTTTTATATGGTTGTGTTCTATCTATGTTCTATGTGGCATAGCAACGAGTGTTGCCCAGCGACAACATATCATTGATATGCAGAAAAAACAGGGTGGGCGGCATTATCAAGCCCTCAGGAACTCCGGCATTTTACGGAAATAAACGCCGAATCGTGTCCGTCGACGATGACACGTATTCAACGCCCATGCAGAAAGCCGGAAACCCAGGAACACAGATTGTCGGGCAGACCGTATGCCGGATATTTGGAAAGAGGACCACGGTGCCAAACCCTATCAAAAGTCTTAGCTATGTCGAGGCTCACAGCAAGAGCCTCGCCACGCCGGTCAATCGCCTCACCCCAGCGATGCAGGACAAACGCTAAAAGATCACCCGTTGATCGATTTTGACGAAATCCGTATTGTCTGTCACTGACCAACGAGTCCTCCAGGTAGCGGATCAATTAAGCGTTTATGATCCGTTCCATGACCTTACACATCACTGAAGTGATAGCGATAGGGCGATAGTTGGTAGGGTCTGACCGATCACCCTTTTTGGGGATCTGTTGCACATTGGCCTCCAAGACTCAGGCACAACTCCTATGCGGTAGGATGCTCGGTAGAGGCGAGTCCGTTCAGGAGCCCATTCGGCTGCACAATCTCTTGGCTTTTCGCACATCGAAAGACCGTAGGTGTCACGCCGCACATCACACTGCCTAATGCGGATATCCGCCATTGGGAACCACGGTCCTCGAGGTGGGAATTAGCCGCAAAGAGATTTGTCAGTAAGGCAGCCGTCTTCCAAGCACGATACGCCGCCTATTTGTCACCGACAGCATCGACGCATGCACGATTTAACCAGGAGCGTCCAGCCATTACTGGCGATCTCAGAGGAAAGAATGTAGTATTCCATTTTAAGCCTGATCTCGTCAGTAATAGCGTTGACACTCGCTGAGGGATCTTTACCCTCAAAGCAGCGGTGCCTCCAAGGGATGGATGAGAAATAATCTGGCATACCATTCCAATCTGCCGACGAGTAATGCCAGACCTTCCGCTTAAACTGCACGGAACGTGGAGGTGAAGCGAACAGTACTAACGACCCCACCAGGCCGTGATCGGAAGTGTCCAGAGGCCAGAGGTACCAGCATTATCTATCTTGAAGGAGCCCAGCCACAGTTCGGGATGTGTATTGAAATCCCCCAAGACCACCATTTTGGCCGACGGGAACTGCGCCCGCGCGTCATTAGCCGCCTGGCTAGAATACTTGAACAGCCGAGTCGTCTCATCGTCCCCGTTGCGAGACCTGTAAAGGTACACGTAGATGCGGCTCAGGGAACCAAGATCCATGTGCACCCACAGAGCGGAGAAGGAGGGGTCCTCCATGCAGCGCAAACGGCGACAGCAGATGTCCGACCGAATATACAAGCATACCCCGACTTTAAGGTTGAAGTTTTCTTCAAGCCAATAACCGGGGTATAGCTGGTAGGAGCAAAGCAGGCCGGACCGTCTCGAAATGGTGGTGGACGGCATTGAGGTTCGTATGGAGTCCGTGGATGTTGGTGAACTCTATAGTGAACGCGGTGGTGGGATTATACACCGCTGAAGGACCTGCTCTGTTTAATTGCACTGTCATGAGGTTGAAGGGATGGGTTTGGTGAAGAGGCATCGAGGAGCCTAAGTCCGGGCATTAAGAAAACCGAATGGACACCGGTACGAAAGGGTCGGCATGTGACGAATTGATCCGCCGGACGAAAGGGCCCCCGTACCCTCACGGGATGTGCCTCCGGGACCGCACATCCGGTCACCAACCGGCACATCGGATCCACCCAAGATTATGCGCGGTATGGTGAGGCAGCTTCTCGTGGTAGTTAGCCATGATTAGCCCCCTGTACTATACCGCGGGCTGGCAGCGGACAACTGGTTCTTCGGTTTTCCTTGGCCGGTGGGTCAACACTCCTCCCTTCGACAGCGGCCGAAAATACCTACATGCTACAACCTCATGCCCGGACTCAAACCTCTCGAAAAACCGGAATAACACGGGCTGATCCCGGAACGCGGTCCCCTTACAGGGATCACTATGGCGGTCTTTACTGATTGCTACCCGGGCGGACACTTAAGTTCTACCACCACGAACTGTGTCATTCATTTGGCACTAGCCAGAGGTCACGTGTAGTGAAACTAGAGTCAAAGCGTTAACCCTCAAAAGTGAAGCTACATTCAAGTGAAGCTAATATAAAGCGTGTTAAATTTCTTAAAAAAGAAAGACCTGTGTCGTCAGTGTGCGTCTAGTTGCTAAAAGTGATGATAATGATAAAGATAAAAATATAGGCAGGCGGGGGCGGCATTCTTCAGTTTTTGCCCCGCCTCGAAAAATATCTAGATCCGGCGCTGCGGAGATGCTATCAAAATATTGAACAATAAAAATAATAGTACAAGTGGCAGCCTTATCACACTAGGTAATTACTTACAGGCTACCATGGGATGTATATATAAACAGGATATATTTGAACGAGACCGCCTTCGAACAGCCTCGTTCAATTGTAGAATGTGTTCGGGGGTGCTGGCTGCGTGGTAAATAATACCAGTGATTAGAAAGTAGAAACTTTATTCGCACTGAGAAGTACGTTTTACAAAGTGACGTAATTGCGGCGTAATTACGACACGTAACTGCGGCACCGTCGTGATGTAGCTGCAGAGCTTCGTTCTGGTATCTCCCGGCAGCGATTCTGCTTATTCTTCACTACTTGCTGACTTGCTGACTACTTGCTGACTTGCTGACTACTTGCTGACTTGCTGACTTCTTGCTGTTTTCTTCACTGTAGGCCGGAACCGAACTGATTTGCCCGACCCAGGGTGCCGATCTATATTCCCAATTTTGGGCTAATCCCTAGGGTCGGGCCCGCGATCGTCACAGGCGCGCTCGGCCAATGAGAGCGCGCGCTGCGGGGTGTCGCTGTAGCGACTTGCGGGGCGGTAGCTCGGTCATGCGGGGAGTGCGGGGCCGCGAGGTGTAACTCCGCACCGAATTTGTGGGAGGCACCTAAGTTCGGCGGACCTCGCACCCGACATCATGCTTAAATCAGTATATATACTAGGTTTTGACAATATTGTTCTAACTACTCAATTATATAATCTCTGGTACATAAATACTCTAGTATATAGACTTATGACAAACTATTACAATTCCGAACGATATAAATTAACACAACAATTCACATAATATTGCACATTAGGCTAACACATGATACATTACAATTTACATAGAAAATTATGAGACTTTATACATTACAACAACAACGACTTATACATAAGTTTATAACTAAGGGAATGTTTGCTTTATTTATTTAACGATATTTTACATAAGAGCATTATAAGAACATTTATATAACTTAAATAAGATCAAAACACAAACAAGCTTAACTATTTACTATTAATTAGTCTTCGTCCTGCACATTCTCCCGCCGTGTATCGTAGCGACGTGGCGCGACGGTGCATCTTCATGTGGTGCAGGGCGACTCGTCGTTCTCGACGCTCTGGATTACGACGATTTTCTTGGATGGGCGTCGTAGCACGCCGCCCCTCGTGGCGACGTCGATGGTTCTGATGACGCCATCCGGTCCCGGATACGTGGCGCAGATGCGCCCGCGCACCCAGGTGTTGCGCGGCAGGTTGTTGTCGACGACCCGTACAAGGTCGCCGACACGAAGTTCAGTGCCCCGTCCATGGGGCTCCCGCCGGTTTCGGAGCTCGGGCAGGTATTCTTTGAGCCAACGCGCCCAGAAGGCGTCGGCGAGTGCCTGTGTCGCACGCAGGCTGGCGTACGGGCTGGCGGTGTGGTCCGCTGGCAGGCCCGCAGTGGCGAAGTGTCCCTGACCGCCCAGCAGGAAGTGGCTAGGCGTCAGGGACTCAGGGTCGGCAGGATCTACCGACACATGTGTTAGTGGTCGACTGTTTAGTGTAAGTTCGACCTCGGTGAGCAGGGTGTGGAGAGTTTCTTCATTGGGGCTCTTCTGGTGGAGCACCGTGGTCAGCGCGGTCTTCACGGACCGCACCAACCTCTCCCACGCGCCTCCCATGAATGGAGCTCCTGGAGGGATGAACTTCCATGTTATAGCCCTTTTTGACGCTTCTTGTTTTGCACCGGAGAGAAGAGTTTGGCGGATTTCCGCATCCGCCCCGTGGAAGTTCGTCGCATTGTCCGACCAGATCTCGGTCGGACAACCGCGTCGCGCGATCATTCGTCGCAACGCCATGATGGCTGATTCAGTGCTCAGCGAGGACACCACTTCGAGGTGCACTGCGCGCACGGTGAGGCATGTAAACAGTGCGACGTACCTCTTCTGCGTGCTTCTTCCGACGGTCACGGTGAGCGGGCCGAAATAATCGAGACCTGTGTAGGTAAATGGTCGTTGGTGGTGCGCCAACCGGCATGTCGGCAGGTCCCCTGTGGCCGGCCTCGGAGGTGTCGCGGCTCTTGCGCGACACATTTGACATTTTGACAGCACCATCTTCACTGTCGGTCGCAGTCGCACGACCCATTTGTGCTGCTTTACTTGGTTTACCGTAGCCTCCACTCCTGCGTGATGTAGAGTCCTATGCACATGCAGGATCCATAATTGTGTGGCCCGGTGGTTTCCGTCTATGACTGGAGGGGTTTTTACTTCTTCCGGTACTCCAGTGGCGGCGTTAATTCGGCTCTTCAGGACGATGATGTCGTCCTCGAGTTTTAAGCTGAGCTGGTGTAGTCGGCTGTGTCTCCCGACCTCCTTGCCAGCTCGTAGCGCCTTGAGTTCTTCTTTGAACGTGACTTCTTGGGCGTTCTTTATTATGAGTTTTTCTGCCTCTCGTTGATACTCCGCTGTCAACGTGATAAACTTGTCCGTAGCTGCGGATTGGCGTGTCCTGACTGTCGGATTGGTTCTGGTGTTCGCGGCTCGCCAATCAGGGTCGCGACGTGGACCCCTTTTTGTTCGCTTGTAATTGACTTGTTCAATCTTGCGCCGGAACATAGCGACTGCTTGTAGCACTCTTGCTGTCGCCCTGAGATATCTCGTCCACGACGAGAAGCGTGTGACGTCAGGTATCACGCTCGACTGGTCACTGGTGCAGATGACGTTGACGCGTTCTTCACCTGAAGGTGGCGGCGAGCTCGGTGTCTCCATCGGCCATGTGTTCGGATCATGCTGCAGAAATTCCGGTCCCTGAAACCATCTGTGGTTTGAGTTCAGTTCTTCAGGGACATTTCGTGTGGCGTCGTCCGCCACGTTCCAGCGTGTCGGTACCCATCGCCACTCCGACGTTTTTGTGATTTCTTCTATGGCCGCTATGCGATGGGCCACGTAGGGCTTATAACTCCTGGCCCCAGTCCGGATCCACGTGAGCGCGGTCCGGCTGTCCGTCCAGAACGTCGTCGCGTCGGGCTTCCTGGTGTGCTCCTCTCTGACTGCGGCTGCCATCCTGGCTCCCAATAAGGCCGCTTGGAGTTCCAGGCGCGGGATCGATAACAATTTCAGAGGGGCTACCTTGGCTTTCGCGGCGACGAGAGTGGTGGACACAGCTCCACTGTGGTCCACTGCGCGCCAGTATAGCGCGGATGCGTACGCCTTCTCGCTGGCGTCGCAGAATACGTGCAGCTCCAGTCGTTGAGCCGCGCTGTAATTGAGATACAAACGGGGAATTATTATATTGTTTATATTTTTCAGACAGCTTATCCATTTTCCCCATTCTGAGGCTAAGTCACCCTCTAGGTGATCGTCCCAGTCGACTCCTTTTCGCCACACTTCTTGTAGTAGCTGTTTCGCTTGTATTGTTATAGGAGTGATGAGACCAAGTGGGTCGAATATCGACATCACTATCTTCAGTGCCCCCCGCTTTGTGGGGGGTCCTTCTAGAAGGCTCGGTGGGATGCGGGTTGCATCCAAGTCGAACTGAAAAGTGTCCGCCTGTGGTTCCCAGGTGAGGCCGAGTACCCTTTCAGTTTGTCCGCCTTCAATGTTCACTGTTGTGTTGCTTCCAACGTGCTCGCCGATTTTTTCCAAGAGTTCGGGCGAGTTCGAGGCCCACTTGCGTAGCTGGAAGTTCGCCTTTTGGTGAATTTCTTGTATTTGTTTGACGACCGTTTCCGCTTGGTTGATGTCCACGAAGCTATCTAGGTAGTCGTCCATGTAGTGTTTTCTCTTTATGGCCGCTGCCGCCTCCGGATATTGTTCCGCGTGACACTCTGCGTTCTTGTTCATCACGAATATGGCTGTGGCGGGTGAGCACGACGCCCCGAATATTAGTGATTTCATCCGATATTCTTCAGGCGGAGCGTCGTCCCGACGTTCCCCTCGCCACAGGTACCTCAGGGCGTCCCTGTCTTCTTCGCGTAATTGGATACGCATAAACATTTCCGTTATGTCCGCGGTGATCGCCACTTTGTGTTCCCGGAAGCGCATTAGCACCCCTGGGAGTGGTTGCAGGAGGTCGGGACCGGTCAGGAGCATGTCGTTCAGTGACACGCCCCTGGTCTTGGCGGCTGCGTCGTGGACCACCCTCAGTTTGTCAGGTTTCAGGGCGTTGACTACGGCGAAATGCGGTAAGTACCACGTCCTTCCTGGCATCTTCTTGGCGGGCGCTGGTTCCGCGTAACCCTTTTGAAGTAGCATGTTCATTTGTTCGTTGTACTTCCTTTTCAGCAGCGGGTCTCTATCAATTTTCTTCTCGATGCCGTGGAGCCTTCGCAGGGTGTTGTCGTAGTTGTCGGGGAGCGTAGCTTCCTCCGACTTCCAGAGGAGGGCAGTCTGATACCCGCCTCCCGGCAGCTGTGTTGTGTACGACTCGAGTATTCGGAGCGCTTTTTGCTCGGGGTCGTTTTCCGGACGTTTCGGGTTCAAGTACGTGTTGTCGGTCGTTATGTATTCTGCCACCATTTTTTCAATGTTTTCTTCGGATGTGTGACCGACGAAGTTCACTTGATGCCCGAGTGTTCGGGTTCTGCTGCCGTGTACCACCCAGCCCAGTGGCGTGAGTGAGGCCACTGGTTGGTTTCTTCGACCCGATCTTGTTCGGGTAGCTATTAATAGGTGCCAGTTGTCTTGACCTATTAATATTTTCGGGATCACTTGGTCGGTGATTATCGTGTTCGTGATTCCCTTTAGATGCGGACAGTTACTTATCGCTTCTGGCGATATTTTCTGTGCGGCTAGGCGCAGGTCAGGTACTGTCCGGGCTTGTATGTGTTGGTTATGTCGGTTCTTGCCTCGGAGCAGTATCTTCACACGACGTGAGGAGTGGTCTTCTTTAGTGTTCCCGTCGTATGTGCAGATGCGTAGTGGGTCGTCCGGTCCCACTGCGCCTATGTCGTCCGCGAGGCCTTGGTCGATCAGCGTTACTGTGGACCCGTCGTCGAGTAACGCGTAGGTGTCGCGGGCTCCCGCCGGTCCCGAGACTCGTACTGGGGCGATCTTCAAGTATGACACGCTTGATGCCCACGTCGAGTTCACCTTTTCTTCCTCGGCGTCTTCATTTAATTTCGGCGGCGTGCTTCTTTTTGAGTGCAGCAACTGGTGATGGGGATGTTCGCAGCCATCTATGCCGCACTTCTTCGTCTTGCATGTGTGCTGTTGAGTGCGGCGTCGCAGACATCGGAAACAGGCGCGGTGCTTCTTGGCTGCGTCCCATCTTTGGTCAATGGTTAAGTTCTTGAATTTGTAGCACTCTGTGATCGCGTGTCCCTCTTTGTCGCACATAATACACGTGGCGTTAGTTCTCGGGGTGGCGGCTGTGTTGAACACTTTTTGTCTTGTTTGACTTGTTCGCGGTCGTTCGGTGACCATCTCTGCAGTCGCGTATGGGCTGCAGATTTCAGCTTCCCGGTGAATGAAGCGTTCTAATTTGAGGAGGTCTGGTTCCTCCCTCGGTTGCAGTGCAGCGAACTCGTACCACTTATGTTTCAGCGTGGGTGTTAATTTTTCCAGAACGGCCCGTGCTATCTCCGGATTGTACATGTAGTACATGCATCGTAAGGCCCGAAGTGTGTTCACTGCATTACTAATCTTTGTGGCAAACGTACAGGTGTCACGCGGCGCTTCACTTAGGCGTGGTAATGTTCTGAGACGTTCCATCTCGGCTGTCGCTATGGACTCTGGTCGGCCGAAACGTATCTCGAGCGTGCGCATGACGCTGTCCGGGTCCGCGTTCGTTATTAAGAGGCCTTGCACTGCCTCTCTGGCGGTCCCGCGCAGGCTCCGGCGCAGGCGGGACATGTTTTCTAACTTCGAGAAATTATTCACTGATTCTTCATACGAAGCACGGAACGTTAGCCACTCTTGATGATCACCGTTAAAAAATGGTAATTCCACATACCTTGTTTGCTTTACTTGCGCAGCTTGTACTGCGTTGGTGATCGCTGCAGCTAGTTGCTGCATCTCCGTCCTCTTCGGCGGGACGGCAAGTGCTCCGTCCGACATAGCTGGTGCGAGCGGAGCGGTGGCGCCGGGCTCCAATCCCGGCGCAGTGTTCGGCGGCGGCGGCGGCGGCCGCGGTTGCGGCGGCGGCGCGGTGCGGCTTTGATGCCACGACGCATTGGCGTTCGCGGCGGCTTCGAGGCCGGCCGCGGTGATGGCGGCGGCGGAGTCCCACGGCGTGGCTTGCGTAGGCGGCGGTGGCAGCTGCGCGACCCCGAAGTTCGGTCGCCAGGACGCGGCAGTGGTCGCTGGCGGAGGGGCGCGTGCTGCCTGTTCGGCTAGCCAGGCGGCGACGGCGACCGTCGTGTTGTCGTCATCTTCGGTGCTCGAGTCCGCTTCAATTTGTTGGACTCGGGCGGCGGCGAGCTCGACTTTTAGTCGAGCGAGTTCGGCTCGGGCTTCGGCAAGGCGGCGAGATTTCGACGTTTTCTTGCTTCTTGATCTTGACGGCGCTTTGCTTCTCGGTTTTTTTTCAATACCGGCGGCGATGGTAGGTTCCGCTACCATAGGTTCGTTCGCCGCGGGTTGTTTTGACTGTTCCGAGTTTATCGTGGTGGTAGCATCCGTGCCGGTGCCGGTGACAGTCGTCGTAGTGCATGACGCACCCGTCTCGTCTGTCGTGGCAGTGGCGGATGTCACCGTGGCAGACGCCGAGGCCGAGGCCGAGGCGGTGTGCCTTCCCACCGATCTAGTCACTGGCATATTTCCACGCAAATCCGGCGAACTGAAGGACCAGAATGAACGAGACCGCCTTCGAACAGCCTCGTTCAATTGTAGAATGTGTTCGGGGGTGCTGGCTGCGTGGTAAATAATACCAGTGATTAGAAAGTAGAAACTTTATTCGCACTGAGAAGTACGTTTTACAAAGTGACGTAATTGCGGCGTAATTACGACACGTAACTGCGGCACCGTCGTGATGTAGCTGCAGAGCTTCGTTCTGGTATCTCCCGGCAGCGATTCTGCTTATTCTTCACTACTTGCTGACTTGCTGACTACTTGCTGACTTGCTGACTACTTGCTGACTTGCTGACTTCTTGCTGTTTTCTTCACTGTAGGCCGGAACCGAACTGATTTGCCCGACCCAGGGTGCCGATCTATATTCCCAATTTTGGGCTAATCCCTAGGGTCGGGCCCGCGATCGTCACAGGCGCGCTCGGCCAATGAGAGCGCGCGCTGCGGGGTGTCGCTGTAGCGACTTGCGGGGCGGTAGCTCGGTCATGCGGGGAGTGCGGGGCCGCGAGGTGTAACTCCGCACCGAATTTGTGGGAGGCACCTAAGTTCGGCGGACCTCGCACCCGACATTATGCTTAAATCAGTATATATACTAGGTTTTGACAATATTGTTCTAACTACTCAATTATATAATCTCTGGTACATAAATACTCTAGTATATAGACTTATGACAAACTATTACAATTCCGAACGATATAAATTAACACAACAATTCACATAATATTGCACATTAGGCTAACACATGATACATTACAATTTACATAGAAAATTATGAGACTTTATACATTACAACAACAACGACTTATACATAAGTTTATAACTAAGGGAATGTTTGCTTTATTTATTTAACGATATTTTACATAAGAGCATTATAAGAACATTTATATAACTTAAATAAGATCAAAACACAAACAAGCTTAACTATTTACTATTAATTAGTCTTCGTCCTGCACACTATTAATAACTAAATATAAAAATATAACATAAACGTGATAACGTGATATCCTTAAACGCAATATCCATATCCTTTTGCCTAACATAGATATATAAATGTCTAAAGAAATATGCGTCAAATTATCTAATTTATCTCAATCAAGAACATTAGTAGTCAGTATATTACGTCAGTTATAGACGTACATAAATACAATAACGGAAAAATTTGGAGCATAACAAAATAAAACGACTGAACAGTCCATGCTATTTATAACAAGCATTTTTTTTCTTAATTTTTTATTCAATTGAACTGGTTTTACACGTGAGTTTGATAACCTTGCTTTACACTAATCAAGTATTTTACCAATTGTAATATCAAAGATAATGTTAGTAAAAAATAACTGCCATATTCGGATATACAGGTTATATCAAGACTGCTACCGAAAACGAAGCCGGGTGGTAGTTTTAGTAACTACAAACACAATGAACTAAAAATGAAATAAAATGCAAAATATATGCGTAACATATTGAAGACGGGCCGCCAAGTACCAAACATGTAGGACGTATGCCTTATATTAATTTAAATATTTTATATGTTTGATTTGTTGGCTAGTCAAGTCATTAAGCAAATTAATCAACATGCACGAGTTCCATGAAATAAATATTATTATTTTTTGCTTTGGAGTGGTATTTATTATTTTTTGGTTTTTAGTGGATTTTTGTTTTGAAGTCGGTTTTTATTTTTTTTATTAAAAATTTTAGTTATTTTTATCATTTTAGTGTTGATAGGCATTTAAATTAAGAAGATTTGGTCCCCACAAGGAATGTGTTCTTTCCGATGACAATGAAATCGCTAAAATCGGCTAAAAGCTGCCAAAGATATTGGAATATTCACATGTTTATTATTTTTCTCCCCCCCCCCCCCCCCCCCGCATCCCTTCGCGCCTACCTCTTTTTCCCTCAACCACTGTAGCCTAGCTTTTATACTGAAGCCAATGCAAAAAGAACCGTCGAAATCCTATTAAATTTTGAGAGGTTCTACTCTCCAGGTCCAAACATGAATATCAGATCTTAATGTTGTGTTCCTGGGATCAACCTGTTAATACGTTCTTTCTAATGAAAAAGAAATCACTAAAATCGGTTATAAGCTGCTCAAGATATTAGTATTTACGTGTATTTTAATTTTATCACCCCCCCCAACTCACCCCTACCCCTTTTTCCCTCCCTCGCTGTAACTTAACTTTTATAATAAACCTAATGCAAAAAGAACCATTGGAATCCTACTAAATTTTGAAGAGTTCTATTCTCCAGGTCCGAACATAATCATCACATCTTCATGTTGTATTCCTGGGATCAACCTGTCAATACGTTTTTCCAATGAAAACGAAATCACTAAAATCGGTTGAAAGCTGCCGAAGATATTAGAATTTACGTGTATTTTTATTTTATCATCCCCCCCTCTCACCCCCACCCCTTTTTCCCTCTCTCACTGTAACTTAACTTTTCTAATAAACGTAACGCAAAAAGAACCATTGCAATTCTCCTTAATATTAAGGAGTTCCCCTCTCCAGGTCCGAAGATATTCATCAGATCTTCACCATATTTTTATGGGACCAAACGACAAGCACCAGCTTTCAATCAAAGAAAGAATGATCGAAATCGGTTCACACAGTACAGAGAAACGAGGTAACAAACATAAAAAAAAAAGCAACATACAGTCGAATTGAGAACCTCCTCCTTTTTTTTGAAGTCGGTTAAAAATATGGATTTACCACCCAAACAAGATGATATTTAGAACATCACAAAAACAATTATCGTGTTTTTTTTTGTGAATTTCATTCCATTTATAGTCGCTATAACTACCACCCGGCTTCGTTTTCGGTCGCAGTCTTGATATACCCTGTATTATTAGTGATTATTGACGCAAATTATATCCTCGGTCTGATAATGAATAGAAAAATCCGATATCACTTTGCCCGACCAGGGATTCGAACCCGAGACCTTAGCTTTATAACCGTATACAACTACGCCACTGAGGCAGTCTTCCAACGGTATGGTATGGTATGGTTTAAAAAACACAACTGGTGGTAGGTCTCTCATATTATGTGAGAGGCCATCTGGGTAGGTACCACCGCAATGTCTATTTCTCCCGTGAAACAACACTGCGTAAATGCACTGTTGTGTTTCGGATTAAAGGACATTGTAGCCAGAGTAACTACTGGACATAATTGAGACTTAACACCTTATGTCTCAAGATGGCGAGCGCAGTGGAATGTTGCTACTGTTTATGAGCGGTCGTATCGCTTACCATCAGGCGAACGGCTTGCTCGTCTCGCCATTCATGGCAATAAAAAAAAAAAAAAAAAACAGGTTAAGAACCGAATCCAGGACCTCGCGATTAAAAACCAATCCACGTTCACACAAGGCCAGTAAACCTATTCTTGCTCGAAAATTATGTTGCCTTTTAAAATCGCAAATTGATGGAAAACCCCAAATGCTATTTATGCAAATCACTACCATATTTAAAATAATATTTAGGTGAAACTAAATATAGAACCTATGTTATTTAATTGCTGCTTAAACTTGTTTTTTGTGCGTGGTGGCCTGTTGGTAAACGGACTAGACGCGACTGCCAACATGTTCACGGTGGTCGCGGGTTCGAATCCCAGGGCACACCTCTGACTTTTCGGAGTCATGTGTGTATTGATAGTCAATCACCACGCACTAAAACGGTGAAGGAAAACATCGTGAGGAAACCTGCATACCATAGCGATTTATAAAATTTCTATGGTATTTATTTATTTAATCCTTTTTTGCACTGTACAGAAATACTAAAAAGATATTACACAATAAAAATAATAGTACAAGTGGCGGCCTTATCACACTAGGTAATTTCTTACAGGCAACCATGGGATGGATATACAGGGTATCTCAAGACTGCTACCGAAAACGAAGCCGGGTGGTAGTTTTAGTGGCTACAAACACAATGCAATTAAAAATTTCGCATAGAAACGCGACAATTATTTTTTATGATTTTTTAAATATCGTCAATTTTGGGTGGTAAATTCATAGTTTTTGCTAAAATAATAATTTAAACTCTTTTATACCTTAGAGTATTTATAAATAAAAGGATATACACTACACTACATACATGTATATGTATGTATGTATGTATATATACATATATATGTGTATATATGTATGTACGATGATGGTATGTAAGTCCGCCAACCCGCACTAGGCCAGCGTGGTGGACTATATGGCCTAACCACTCTCCATCGTACTTTCGATTGTAGAGGAGGCCCGTGCCCTGCAGTGGGACGTATATGGGCTGATACAGATACAGAAAATTGTTTTTTATGCAAAAAAACACTGAAATTTTTTTTTATATTAAAAACACGTGTATCTTATTTGGAACACGTGATTTGGCCGTTTTATGGCGCGGCCGCATTATCGCCAATGATGGGCCACTGTTACTGTTAAAATCTCGCGTTTATCTATATACTCGTAGGTCTACCAGAATCTCATGGCATTTTGGGAAATTTGAATTTACGCATTGCAACACTGGGGAAATTGGATGAACATATTTTGATACTTTCAATAATTGTAAGTAATTATTATTTCAAATTGACATTATTTTTTTCGTATAACTTTGTAAATAAAGTACATAATGTTTTAAGTAAAAATATATAGGTTATTTAAACATTAAAATTACTTCAAAATTGTACTTTTAGATTAATAG
Source organism: Hyles vespertilio (assembly GCA_009982885.2). Lineage (NCBI taxonomy): Eukaryota > Metazoa > Arthropoda > Insecta > Lepidoptera > Sphingidae > Hyles > Hyles vespertilio. Next base: position 3,530,398 of record CM042832.1, read on the forward strand.
CCAATTAAAATAGGCAAATAAGATTTTTTTCAATTTTGAATTATAATATACATACGTGCCTTACGAGTATTTATAATATAGAGGGAGCGCTAGTACTATCAAAACGTAGATAAAAATGGTGGTACCGAGCCACCAGTTTCGTTTTTTTTAGTTCTCTCTTCTTATTAGTTCTCACTTAATCAAACAACTTTCAATTTCCAAATTGTAAAATCAATGTCTATGTCTAATAATTATTTATTTAAATAATTATTAGATTCGATAAATGTTATACGAAAGATGCAAGATTGTAAAATAAAAACGTATAATTTTATTTTCAGTCTTCTTTATTTCATTAACACTTTAGTCAGAGCTTATTTCTAAATACTCTTCCTGTAGTCAGCAACATAAGTCGCTATACATTCACGAGATTTGGAATTGTCTTATCATCCAAAATAATAATTATTTTCAATATCATATGGCACTTCTCGGCATAGATTACTTTATTTGTAAATTTTTTACGAATACTGAGAAGTACGTACAAATTTTAATTCATAAAAATGTTATCAAAAAATGTGAAGTGTTCAGCGACTTATGTTGCTGACTGTACATCTTCTGATGAAGACGATGAAGATAAAGGAATAATAATAAACCGTTCCTTATCTAAAATCTCTGGAAACTCCTGTAAATAGGTATTTAATGCATTACTGTTTAGTTTCAAAAAATGATATCAAAGTATATACGATAAAACACATGCAAATATCTAACACTAACCAAAAAAAATGAAGTATCAAAACTATTCACTACGACTTACTTGTTAAAACGACGTCGATTTTAAAATCGTCGATTTTGTTTAAATTTGACCAAATTATTCACGGATCTGGCGATAAGCCTTGTAAACAATGTGTCGCACTTGTGATTGTAAAACTAATTTGTACATTTTCGCTAAGAAAGGATGGAAATCTTAAAATATTCATATCGAATGACATAACTCAAGTTTTGAATCAGCTGTTGACCGATGGTATTGCCACATAAAAATCATTATGTTTTTTTAAAGGAGCATGCCCACTCCCCATACAGATGTCGGCCCCAGCTGCCCACGTTTCAAAATACACTCAAATTATTATATACAATGTAGTAAATAACTTTTAAAAGGATTGGATGCAATAAAACTTGGGGTTCGAAGGAAAAACACTTTTTATTTTCTCCTTACTCTAGTTTTTACAACGTTGTTGTCATAGTTTTCATTAAACCATATTGTGTATTCACATTTGCGATACTTATTTTATTATATTAAATCTTATATGCTCACCGTAATATGACCTTGCTTGTTTAACTTGTGTTTGTTATGTTTGACTTGTAAAAATTACAGATAATTATTGTGGTCACATCACAGACCAAGTAGTACTAATTGTGGTTGTGACAAATGTTGCCAACTGCCAAACCCAAGACACAAAATAACAATAACTTACCATTAAAAAAAAACTTAAATTAACTGAATGTGGGATCGAGTCGGTTATACGACTGTTGGAAGCATTTATTTATTTCAGTGAAGATTTAATGATTAGGTACTAGGTGTCTTTTAGGACAAGATTCTCTATTCTATTTCTGGAAATCATTATTTTGTTGGTTTGAATGCTTGTTATAGAAACATCACACAAAATCATCAGCTTTTAGAGAATTATAAAAAAATTACGAACTAAAATAATATATCACAACTACACCCAAATCCACAATTTTTAGGAGAAAATAAAAAATTGGCAACACTTTCATGGTGTATGATCTGGGAATGTATAAAACAAATAGTCATGTAACTTTTGTTCCGGTAGCTACTTTTTATTATAAAAATAATATTCCCGGAGTATTTCAGTAAACAAATGATACTATCATTGTGGATAAATCGAGTTATGATTTTGTAATAAAACGATAAAGTGGGCAGGTGCAGGGCCAATTTTGGGCATTCTCCTTTTATGCCATGAGATTCTGGTAGACCTATATCAAAATTGTACAAGTTTACTTCATACTAACGCCATCTAGCGATTGAAATATGTACTCAGATACCATAGTACAATAAACTGATAAAAAAAAACAATTAATTGTCTATTCTCAATCGGCAACTCATTAGTTTTATTAGTTACTCTATGTTCCAAAACGAAGTTGGATTGATCGAACACCATAATTAAAACTTTACGAATGTCAACAAAGTGATCGAATCCTCTATTGTAGGTCGTAAGTTACCTTATACTCATTCGGAGAATGACAATTGACAAGCATCGTAACTAAAATGAAAAAAAAAAATACTTTATTAAAACTTTTAAATGTTATAGATAATTTAGATTCAGTCCCTTTTTTTTTCTCTGCCACCCGGTAGACAAGTGTGTTTTTGCCAAAAAAACGCACAAGAAACTATAGCGTTGCTCTTTTCGAAGAAAGTGTACAATACAGTGTCTATGCATGAGTCGCAGCGTGGTTAAATATAGAGCAGTTCATAAATGATATTTTATCATCAATTAAATTTTCCAATTAATTATTGATTAAGTCATTTACCACACAGCTGTGCATGTGTTAAGTAAGGTCACCCAGAACACAGAATCGGTATACACTGTTCCGCCAAAGCAATAAATATCAATAAAAGTTTAAAACTAATTAAAACGTAAGCAAATCGGACAAACCAGTCCACACAAGCAGCATCCGTTCACTAGTATGACGCATGTGCCAGCCACCGGCCCCCTAATTATGTTACAGGGAAGTGACCGATCCGGTAAATGACGCTACCGCAAGCACAGACATTTTAGTGAGCATGACGCGACGTATCGGCATTGCTTATAACCAAGATGAAATTGATGGGAATAATAACTGCATTTAGGTATATTAAACAGAGTACACAAAAGAGTAGACCATAGTATTGATTTTTAGAAGTTGGAAACGTGCGTTACATTACACATTCTGCGCTATAACACACTATAGTCGTCATTGCTTCATCCAGTATATGCATCAAAGTTACTGATATGTGAGCGTATTTAGAAATAATTAATTATTAGATTGTTGACATTTGGATCGCCAACATTTGAAAGGAAATGTGTGTACGGGGTATAACAGCTTAAATCACACACCTACCACAGAAAATATTTATAATAACTTTACTTTCTAGTCTCCTTAAGATGTTTTCTTTTTTTAAAGTGCGTGAATATTGCTATCAATACCCAAATGACACTATAAAGTTAGAAGTTAGGATTCGAACCCGCGACCGGTCCGAATGACCTCCAGTCACTTTTTAAAACAGCGAAAATATATGGAAGTAATAAAAACCTCGGCAAAAGTTCTTACGTCAGTGGATTTCCGCGTTTTATAAAATTATGTTAAACTTTTCCACTGGTATTTTGTATGAGGTCGATGGCCTGCTTAATCAGAACTTTAAGAGGGTTGAGTTATTTTTAACTCTAATCGTATAATTCCATTCGATCCCATGACATTGGATAAAATATTCAGGGTATATCAAGTTTGCAAAAACGAAGCCAGGTGTTAGTTTTAGTGATTACAAATGAAACTAAATTTTTTTACAAAAAATAGTGACTTTGTTTTGTTATTTTTTCTGTCATCGTAGTTGGGTGGGAAATACACAGTTTTTCCTAAAACAATAGTGTACACCCTTTTATTATGTTCAATTTTGATTTTATTAAAATAAATGGATTTACCACCCAAAAACGGTTGTATTTAAAAAAAAAAACACACACACAAAATATGTCGCGTTTCTTTGCGAAACTTGCGGCTGCACTGTGTTTGTATTTGTATCTACAAGCACAATGTAATTCGCAAAAAAGGCGATTTATTTTTTTGATATGATCCAAATATGAGGTATATATACTAGAGTTTCTTGCCCGTTCTTCTCTAGTGAAAACCGCTTTCCGAACCGGGTGGTAGATAAAAAAAAAATGACTGAATCTAAATGATGTTGAACATTTTAATGGATTCAATAAATTATTTTCATTTCATTTTCATTTTATGAACTTGTTTGGGTGGTAATTCCATAGTTTTTGCTACAATACTAATTTAAACCTTGGCGCACTATAGCGTTACAAATAATAGCGTGTATATTATTATTTTAGGAAAATCTATGTATTTACCATCCAAATAAGACGATAAAAAATACATAAAAAATTTGACGCATATTTTTGCATAATTTTTAGTAACGATTTCTTAGATTAACGCAAATGTTACACACTGAAATAAAACTGTTTTTACGATTTTTTTCGCGCATTTGGTTAAATTTTTACATTTTTTACTTTCCCGACTTTTCGATTACTTTACAGCTTTCGTGGTCACGGGGCAGGCTAACTATAAAAAATAAACTAAGTCCGCACAAAAATCGTAAATAACAGTTTTATTTCCATAATTTCAGTTGCATTTTATCTGAAGTCAATTAAAGTACCACTTGGCTTCGTATTCGGTCGCAGTCTTGATATACCCTGTATGGCAGCCTTATGACGCAGTTGGTGAGACCCCGGCTTTGAAACGAGAGCCTGCTACGTCAACCGTTACAAATCGTCTGCGGTTTTTTGGCGTGCGAATAATAAATAATATAAAAGAGAAATTCATAATATCGTAGATCCTTATACCGATACTGCTTAAAATTCATTAGGTATAGAAATTTTATGGTTTGTCTTTGAACGTTTTCTTGTTTTATCCCGGGCGACAGCAGTAGTAGATGTCTGTTTCTGAAGATCTATACCAGAATAGGATAATAAATGATCGTATTTTATTATTTTTCGTACAAAAAACACCACCAGTAATATACCGGGTATATCAAGACTGCTGCCTAAAATGAAGCCGAGCCGATTATTATTTTTAAATAGCATCGAGTTTGGGTGGTAAATAGTTTTTGCTAAAATAATATTTTAAATATAAAACGGTGTACACTAATATTTAAGAATAAACTATGTACATTTACCACCCTAATACGCCGATAGAAAAAAAAAGAAAAAAGTCTCTTTTTTTGCCCAAAATTTAGTAGCATTGTGCCTGAAGTTACTAAAACTACCACTCAGCTTCGTTTTCGGTAAGCACTCTTGATATACCCTATGTAACATTTGTGTCCAATCAGTATTATAGTAGCTTTTACTGGTGGTAGGTCTCTCATATGTGAGAGGCCATCTGGGTAGGTACCACCGCAATGTCTATTTCTAACGTGAAACAACACTGCTTAAATGCACTGCTGTGTTTCGGATTGAAGGACATTGTAGCCAGAGCAACTACTGGACATATTGAGACTTAACATCTTATGTCTCAGGATGGCGAGCGCAGTGGAATGTTGCTACTGTTTATGAGCGGTCGTATCGCTTACCATCAGACGAACGGCCAGCTCGTCTCGCCATTCACTTCAATAAAAAAAAAATAGTAGGTTGTAACATGAGGCAAATATTAGTATTTTATAAGAAAGACTGGGAGCGTATTGGCTACATTCTGAGCGGCGTAAGTGAACAAAAATGGAAACGTATTAAATTAAACCTTGTCAATATTGTTATTAGGTTAGTGAATCGAAATATCGCTACATCATACTATCTCTTTCTCACGCGCCCAGCAATGCACATTAAGACAAGTGACGTCACTAGTTTTGTTTTTATCCCTTTTTTACTCCCACCGCAAGATTTAAAACGTTTGTAACTTGTTTCGGAATGGATTTACAAAATTCTTTGTTTGTTAGATGTTATATATGGATAGCTTTTGATAAATAAGATAAAAATAGTCATGTACCCTATTAGGTCCACAGACCCGTGATAGGCCAGCATGCCTAAACCCACAGCCTAAACCCTCTTAATTGAACTTTCGGTGGACGATTATGGGCTGTATACAGGGTATATCAAGACTGCTACCGAAAACGATGCTGGGTGACTTCGCGTAGTCTTTTGGCTACCGACCCTAGAGTGTATATAAAAAGCCGGAGGCGCGGAGGGAGAGCAGCCCCCGCCCGCTGTAACGAAGGTGCTGTGCTCACCTCCGCAGCTTCGGCTTGCTGGTCACCTCCGGCGACCAGCCTCAGCCGCTGTGGCTCGCACGGTTGCCTATCTTTTGTTACGCAAGGGCGAAGGGGCTGAACTTCCCGTAGCGCCGGAAACGATGCAGAAGCTAATTTGTATTGACAACAAGTGTTTTAAGGGTTAGGTTGTTATAATAGATATTTCTCAGGAATGGTGCGTTACCTTTTCATGGAAGTGGTACCAGGGGAGGTGCGCCACTTCCCCTCTCCTTCCACTCCTCCCAACCCACCCCCTCGTGCTGCCCTATTCTATATTCTACCACTTCGGCTCATTATTGTCTTGATTTTGATTCGCTTTACATCACTCTGCCTTACACTGCCACAAGTAACCTTGTTTGTGTGATCTCTAATTAATATAATTGTAAGACTGTGTTTAATATTATAAGTAAATACCTGCTGGTCAAAAAACATTGAGTTTTTATTTATTTTATAACTTTCACCAATATGTGTCGTGAATTATTAATAATTACCAAAACATGTGGTTATTATTAATAATTTTGTAAAATTATTAATAATTTTCAATTAATCAGATTTACCGTAACATATATACAAACATACATAAATATACACATATACTTACATATACATATACGATAATTACCAATAGTTCGGAATTGGCATAAATATTCCGCATCTAAGTTCCCAGTGAGAGAGAAAAGAGCCTTTAATCGTTTTTTTAAATTACTTCAGTGTTAAGAAATATCATGTTATTCTTTACAACATTTTTATAATTACAGCGATCTGGAAACCACCGAGCTGTAATAACACACACAAAAACAGCTATTCACCATTAAAAATAGTTTTTTTGGCTAAAAACCGAAATTTTTGACGATTTAATACGGATTACGACATGGTGGAAAATTTAGCTTAATGTTTGAAGAACTTTTTGTGCAAAAATACTGACTACATTACGCTTGATGATAAGCGTAGTGCAGAGTATCAACATTTAACTGGTGGTATACGCCAAACAGTAGTGTAAATGCACTGTTATGTTTCGGTTTGAAGGACATTGTAGCCAGAGTAACTACTGGACATATTAAGACTTAAATCTTATGTCTCAGGATGGCGAGCACAGTGGAATGCCAAGCACTGCTTTGTAATTAAAGGTGTTGTTTGGTTTTGCTACTGTTCATGAGCGGTTGCATCGCTTACCATCAGGCGAATGGAAATCTCGTGTCGCCATTCATAGAATTAAAAAAATAATGAGATCTACATCTCTCGATACAATAGTGCCTGATTTGTATGTATTACAATGTGTAACTAAGACTGGTGGTCCTAAATAAAGATACAGCAATTTACTCGGTAAAAACATCGTTAGGAAACCTGCATACCATAGCGATTTCTATGATATTTAAAGTCCGACAACCCGCACTAGGCCAGCTTGGTCGACTATATGGCCTAACCACTCTCAATCATACTCTCGATTGTAGAGGAGGCCCGTGCCCTGCAGTGGGACGTTTATGGGCTGATACAATTAACTCGGTAGATCCAGCGAGTTAGTTTTACGTATGGATTAATGTCTTATGAACAAAATATTCTTATGTATATTGATTGAGGCAGATAGGCAATTAATGTACAATAATTGTTATTGCAAATATCACGTTTGTGAACATTTATCGTCAGCTGACCTTGTTTCTGCCTCGTATAGAATTCTGAGTTGAATGCTTCCTTTATGATTGTGTTAATCGCCATTTATCTTGTCCTAGGACTTAGTAAATCCTATAAAGAGACTATTATACTAGACTACGGCCGAAAACGAAGCCGGGTGGTTGTTTTAGTGACTTCAGACACAGTGCAACTAAAAATTTTGCAAGAAAAAGTAAAGATTTTTGTTATTTATCGTCATATTTGGGTGGGAAATGCATTTTTCCTAAAACAATAATGAACATTTCATTTCATTTCATTGAGTGTTATTTATTTTGAATTCAGTTTGAGCGTTTTTTCACTATTTTATACGATGAACGCTATCTAGAGGGATTTGAATTTCATACCAGTAGTTTTCGGCTAATATACCTAATCAAAGAAAAATAAAATCGTATGCTAAATAATAAAGTATATTTTTAATTATGTCCTTGGGACCTTCCGAAATGTTTATTAATTAAATAATTTGTCTCCATCCGTGTATTGAACTCGTATACAGCTGAACCTACACACAAGTTATTTTTAACTTACTACTTTGTGTATGTCGTAGTTTAACTTCGCGAGACCTTTTTCAAATTATCTGATAGTTTAGTTTATCTTTAATAGTTTATATGTTAACCTGTTGTATATTTTTGGCAAGATACTATATATTACTTGGTGGTTGGTATTATTATTATTTGGTGTCGCTCGGTTTTATTACTGTCCATGAGCTGTCGAATCGCTTACTATCAGGCGAATGGTATTCAAATTCCATTTATTGCAAGATAAATAAAAATCTTAAACCATTGAGATAGTATACTAGAGGGAACCCTGCAAACAAAATGTTTGTAACAAAATGAACGGTACCGCTCCTTCTATTTCTGTCTATGTCACGCCTACGCAGTAATATTATCTTCGCTCTCGCTTCACTGTGTACCCGTGTGCACGCACAATACGCAGAGATTTTGTTCCCGTGTCCGTTTACCTCAATGCTCTAAACAAGGATATTTTTAATGGTTGTTTTGTATCAACCTTAATCAAGAGGTGATGTTTGCGATGCTATAAATAATCATACTTAAAAAACAAGATTTATATTACAATATTCTAATGACGCATAGGCAAATACGTCATACTGAGAAACGATTAGTTATTTCTCTAAATTCCTGATTCCGTACATTACGATGCAAATTAACCACAGAAATAATTTATAAACGTAAATATGTTAATATGTTCTTGACTAATATAGCTAAATCCGTAGCCTTCTGGTTTTCCGACTCTGTCTCTTTCGCACATATAGGTATTTAAGAGGTGGGAAAGAGATGGCAAATATTTATAAGGGAAGTTTTTATGTAATAGATAGTCAGAACAAAGGGATTATTATCTGACCACAATGAATAATAAACGCTGAATCGGCCTCTAGATGGCCTTAGGTTGTATCCTAGTGGTAGGATAGGTATCCGCATTAGCAAACACCGTACAGTTAATAGGCAATTTATTATTATGCGTTCCGTTTGACGTCCGAAGTCCCTTACGAGAGTACATCGATTCTTTCTCCTTGCCTGGTCGCTAGATGTCGCTACTTCCGCCACCTAGATGCACCTACAGCGCCACCTACCGTTTTCCGGCTGCATCTAAACCACCTACTAAATACAAGCCGCTCTCTATGTCATTGTTGCGTCGTTTTTCGAACCGAGCACATGGTCGTTACGAAAAAATCTATATTTATTAGTTATTAAATTATTTAGATTAATTTTGTCGCAAATTTTATATTAGTTTAATTAGCTTTCGAGATTTAAGTAGAAAGTTAAATTCAAACATTATTCAAGTTAGTTTGTCTTCCGTTACCTTTACCTCTTTAGAAAAAATGAGTGATAAAGAGGTTATCGCATCTAATTCAAATGATAGTGATAGTTCTTCGGATTGTTCGTCGGATCAAGAAGGGCCACCAAGGAAACGCCAAAGGCGTACCAGTTCACGGGATCTGGAGGAAAGGTTTGACTTTTTGTCACAACAATTGGTGAGTCATTTGAATAATATTTTAACGGCCAAATTCGCTACATCTACGGAGGCCCCGCCGTTAACCGCGCAAATGCCTTTAGCTAATAGCAACAGCATGCCACATACTTCGCTCTTGCCGGACAGTTCGCTACCAATATCTAATGAACAGTTTTTAAATCCACCCAAATTAGATGCGAGTAGTATTGTCAACTTGGACGTGTCTGTCAAAGAACCGGCTGTACCAAAAGCAAATTGCGCACGTGTTGAAAAAATTAAGGTTATGCAAAGATTTGACTCACCTGATTGGAACGCGGTTCGGTATACAGACGTTCAGAAGAAATACGCGGCTTTTCCAGCTTTTACCGAATTAAGAGTAAATGAGGAGCTGCGACGTCTGGAGGATCCTTTTGCCCCGTTACGTTGGTTTCAAATGGAACGTAGTTTTGCCGCATTATCCAATGCATTTTTAGCCCAAAATGAAGCCGTAAACTCGGCATTACAAAATCTAGTTGACTGGTCTGCCTCTAGGGACATCCAGCTTAATGCGTCCTCTATTTATGAAAAGTTAAACCAGCTATTTGGTAGTGATTCCGAATATAAGACAATATCTCACGATATACTACAGGTGATTTGCGGGAAACGAGCTGAAGTGTTAGAATTGCGCCGTAGAGATTTAGTTAAAAAATTAAAGGATAAATATATGAGAGAGGATCTGAGTAGGATTCCGCCGTCTTGCGAGTACATGTTTGACCCCGGTCAGTTGTCAACATATTTACAGAAAATTGGTGGAGTAGATAAATTACAAAAACAGTCCCCATCTTCTACACGAACCCGGGCAAAATCGCCACAGCCCTCGACCTCCTCTGCTGACGCAAAGTTGTTTCGGAGCCAGCCGAATAACAATTACAAACCCAAACGTGCTGAAAACAAAGATTCCGAACGATTCTTTCACAACAACTCGTCAGCCAAGAAGAGGGGGGGAGGGAGAAAATATAAGGCAGAGGGTAAAAGATCGGGATATAAAAATAAATGACTCGACAGGGTTTTCAGGCGGCTGTCTGAGACGCTTTCAAAACACTTGGGCTCTTTTCAATCCACCAAAATCAATATGGAAATTGATAACAGGTCTCAGAATACCATTCAACAAGACACCCCCATTAGTTCTCCCAACCTCAGATGTTTTAACAAAGTATCAAACTCCAACATCTCAGTTAATGTCAACCGAAATTCAAAATTTAATTCAGTTAAAAGTCTTAGAGCCGGCTCCCCTGACACCGTCTTTTATATCGCCTCTATTCATAATTCCGAAATCCAACGGCAAAAGTCGAACAATTTTCAATCTCAAGGCATTAAATCAGTACTTGAAACCAAGGCATTTCCATCTGTTCCACCATCACCAAATGCCAAATTTTCTACAACACGGAGATTGGATGGTGAAACTGGACCTAAGTCAGGCTTATTACCACCTGCCAATAAAAGATCCACACAGAAGGTTTCTCCGGATCAGCTATCAAGGTCAACTGCTACAGATGACGTGTCTGCCGTTCGGTCTGGCAGCAGCTCCACGGATTTTCGCCTCGGTAACGAACTGGACCGCAGAAATACTCCGCAAAAAAGGACTGAGGTTAGTGGTCTATTTGGACGATTATCTGATAGTACATCAGGACAAAAATACGCTTACAGCACATATAGAAATCGCAATACAGTTTTTGAGCAGTCTGGGTTGGTGGATAAATATGGAGAAATCGGTAACAACACCAACGAGGCAAATCGATTTTCTGGGAGTCACATGGAACACCAAATTCAACACAAAGTTCCTACCCTCAGAGAAAATACAACGAATTCATCAGATGTTGCGAGTACGACTCGAAGCAGGCAGTTGGAACCTAAAACAGGCGCAACGCCTATTAGGTCACCTCAACTTTGCAACCTTCATCACCCCACGGGGAAGGTTGCATTGCCGCTTCCTGCAGCGACACAGCAACAGACTCAGAAAGTGTCCTCAATCGCAGATTCAGTACCCAGAAGAGGTACATACAGAACTAAAATGGTGGGTGGAGAACATCAGTCAGAGGTCAGCGATTCATCTCCAAAGAATGCCGACGAACCACGTCATCACCGACGCGTCGGACATTCAATGGGGAGCCCTGGTGAACAACGACAAGATAAAAGGCCTATGGGAGCAACACCAGGCAAAATGGCATTGCAATCTGAAGGAAATGTATGCTGTGATAGCCGCTATATCAGCCAAAGCAATGGAGCTCCAGAATTCTACAGTGATTCTTCAGAGCGACAACAAAACAGTCGTGTCCTATATAAAAAACGAAGGAGGAACACGATCTCGTCAATTGCTAGATCTGACCCAACAGCTGCTGGATCTGGCGGACCACCTCAACATTGTGCTTCGGCCTCACCACCTACCAGGCCTGTGCAATACCGAAGCAGATCACCTCTCACGAAATCGCGCTGCCGCAGAGTGGCACCTCACAGGCGAGGAAACATCGAGACTGTTCAACATGTGGGGCACGCCAGATCTAGACCTCTTTGCGTCAAAAACAGCACATGTCGTAGCAAACTATGTTTCGCTAGACTTGTCAGACTCGAACGCTTACTATCACGACGCGTTCAGCAGATCCTGGCATTACCGACTTGCATGGCTGTTCCCGCCGCCCAGCCTAATACCCAGGGTACTGGATCATCTCAATTCAGCCTCAGGCCAGTACATTCTAATAGCACCCAGGTGGACGAAGCCCTTTTGGAGGCCAGACCTGAAGAATCGTGCTCTGAAACGTCCCGCGAAACTCAAAAATCTGGAGAAGACACTGGTGGACACAGCGACAATGCTACCGCCGGCACAAGTCGGCAAGTTACACCTGGAAGCCTGGCTCATTTCGGGTGGGATGCCCTGACGGATACATGGACGCCGCAAGAGAAACAGTTATTGTCATCGTGTTGGAGACAGTCTACAATAAAGACTTATGCCCCCATTTGGAGCAGATGGGTGAGATTTTGCCAAGAAAATAGCATTAATTTTCGTTTACCGGAACCTGTAAACGTAGCGAGGTATCTCGGTTATCTATTTTTGACCAGTGGTCTCTCTTACAGAACGATTCTTGTTCATAAATCGGTTATTGCATCCGTTTGCGAAACAATATCTGATGTTAAAATTACTGCAAACCCGATAGTAAAACACATACTGAAAGCTATTTCCGTGGCAAAACCGGCGCCTTCTCAATTACCGATTTGGGATGCAAGGATTTGATTAGATGGTTAAAGAATTACAATGTAAATTTAAATAGTTTATATCAAGTATCTAGACACACAGCTGCTATTTTACTATTATCTTCTGGCCGTAGAGTACACGATCTTACTCTTTTACATACTGATAGTCAACATTTTATAGATAACACTGATTCTATTACTTTGCACCCCGCTTTTGGGTCGAAAACTGATTCATCCTCATATCAACAATCTAGCTGGACATTTTTGGCCGCACCGGATAAAAGCATCGATGCAGTATATTGGTTACGTACACTAGTAGATATGACGCGAGGGATTCGTGAAAATATTACTAATTTATTCTTAGCAACTAGAAGTCCTACAAGGCCAGCTACTGCAGCTATGATTGGGGGTTGGATGAAGAGGCTTCTAGCTGATGCTGGTATTCAGGCTTCAGCTGGAAGCTGTAGATCAGCAGTCTCATCTTTAAATTGGGTAGAAAATTACCATATTAATGATATCCTAGCTAAAGCTAATTGGCAGCATGAATGTACTTTTAAAAAGTTTTATCTGAAACAAATTAATAAGTCTAATAGAGAAATTATTTCAGAAAAATCCTTATCGCAATATTTTCAACCTGATTCATAATACTTACAGAAAAATATTTTGATTTATACCTAGCATCTAAATCAATATGCATTTACATTACATTATATGTTCAATCACATTGTTGCGTTTTAATTTAAAAGCGTTACAAAAAATACAAGCCACCAGGAGATAACAAACACTCTCTCATAAGGGACTTCGGACGTCAAACGGAACGCATAATATTAAAATTTTACCTTCCAATAAAATTTGTATTATGCTTCCAAAGACGTCCGAAGTCCCAGTAATGTCTTCCTGGGGCTATACCATTATGAGCCATACAATGACATAGAGAGCGGCTTGTATTTAGTAGGTGGTTTAGATGCAGCCGGAAAACGGTAGGTGGCGCTGTAGGTGCATCTAGGTGGCGGAAGTAGCGACATCTAGCGACCAGGCAAGGAGAAAGAATCGATGTACTCTCGTAAGGGACTTCGGACGTCTTTGGAAGCATAATACAAATTTTATTGGAAGGTAAAATTTTAATATTTTGTTATGAGAGTGTATGGGTTCGATTTCCCTGCCGATGACAAATCTTTAGGGATGCAAACATTTATCGGGTCTGGGTTTTGGTGAGACCGAAAAGCGTTACTGTATGAAACGATACGAACTTGGAATATTCGGGATGTTCGACGTCCAGAGTAAGATATAAGTTTTCTACTTCTAAAAATCAATACTATTCTCTATTATACTTATTATTTTCTCCGAATTTAGTCTGTGGCTGCGGCGTACGATAGAGGATTCCAACATTTTGTGGAGTATCTAGGCACATTAGTGAAGTTTTACGTACGGCGTCGGAACATTCGAAGTTCGTATTGTTTCATAAAGTTACTAAGATTGGCTCTAAGAGTGTTTTCTTTTTTTGACGAGCATGCCGTTCGCCTGATGGTAAGCGATGCGACCGCTCATGAGTAGCAAAACCAAACAACACCTTGAATCACTAAGGAATGCTTGGAATTCCACTGCGCTCGCCATCCTGAGACATAAGATGTTAAGTCTCAATATGTCCAGTAGTTACTCAGGCTACAATGTCCTTCAATCCGAAACACAACAGTGCATTTACACTACTGTTTGGCGTATACCACCAGTTAAATGTTGATACTCTGCACTACGCTTATCATCAAGCGTAATGTAGTCAGTATTTTTTAGTCTGTTAGACGGGAGAAATAGACATTGCAGTGGTACCCATCCAGGCAGCCTCTCACATATTAGAGATCTACCACCAGTGTGGGGTCAAATGTATGTATTTGGGTCATTAAGATAGTATACTAGAGGGGACACTGCAAACAAAATGTTTGTAACAAAATGAACGGTACCGTACCGCTTCTATTTCTATCTCTGTCACGCCTACAAAGCAACATTATCTTCGCTCTCGCTTCACTGTGTACCCGTGCGCACGCACAAATCGCAGAGATTTTGTTCCCGATGTCCGCTCTAGTATACCTCAATGACTTGGGTATATTTATTTATTTTAATCTTTTAATACTCAATGTGAGCCCCGCAAGATGGCTCCACACAAAAAACAATTAACAATTAATTGTTTATTTAGAGTACTTCTCAAAACCGGACGCAACACTATTAAAAAACAATTAAATAACAATTAATATGATGAATATAATAATATTGTTTCACGCACATTATGTTTTCAATCTTTCCGGATGCGTCGAGAATAATAGAAAAAATGTTTTTTCCATTCAAAATTTATATGAAGTGGGCAAGTCTAGATTCGTATCCGTTTGTGGTAGAAAATTTGTATCCGTTTCTAACAGTAAATAAATATCACCCGCATAAAGATGTTTTTATAATGTATAAATTAAATAATTAATAAATAAATAACACCCAACAGTCACATAGAGTCTTGTGTCGTGGGTATCCGAAACTACAAGAGACTTTTCGGTCTCACTAACACACAGACCCGAGAGAAATATTTGTGGGCCGCACAAATATTTCTCTCGGTGCGGGGATCGAACCCGCAGCCTCTCGTTTCACAGGCGGCGTCTAACCGCCTGCGCCCCGGAGGCGGTCGGAGATAAAAAGTGATATTACTCAATTTGGTTCATGATCATTTAATTCTGTAAAATGATTTCTCCATTGACCTTCGTTTGAAACATCTAATGCTTTTCTATAAGAAGCAATCACCTTTTCCAAGGTTATTTATTACCACCGCAATGTCTATTTCTCCCGCCAAACACGGGTTTAAATGCACTGTTGTGTTTCGGATTGAAGGACTTTGTAGCCAGAGTGACTACTAGATATATTGAGACTTAACATCTAATGTCTGAATGCCAAGCATCGCTTTCTAATTCAAGGTGTTTGGTTTTGCTACTATTCAGGAGCGATCGTATCGCTTACCATCAGGCGAACGGCACGCTCGTCTCGCATTGCAATAAAAAAAAACTGCCCCGTGAATGCAGCCGAGTGCGTAGTAAGATTAAAAATGGGAAATACAAAACCACTTTACAGATCGTTCTTGTATTACAACTCTGTTTTTACAGTGTTGACGTCACATACCGGTCATTATAACAGTAACGTATGATTTCTACGGAGAATTTCCTCGACAATTTTCCTGAGTATTTATTGAATAATTCATGTTGTGATTCATTGTATAATTGCCTGACCTTTGTGTGAAATTTTGTCGCATTCACGTGTATTAAAGATTAATTTGGAATCGTAGATTGGTTGCAAAATTATTTTTAGTTAGTAGTAACGGTTCCGCCCGGCGTTGCCTGTATTTCACACTTTTCAAAATGGCGGCCAATATATTCAAATCCGACTATCAATTTAGAATATCGACCAATCGGACCACGAAAAACGAAAAAAAAACTCGTATTTGTTTTTTTCACTACTGTCCCTTCTATAGGCCATAGCGTGATGATATATAATATCCGTAGTGCGTGGTGGCCTGTTGGTAAACGGACTAGACGCGGCTGCCCACATGATCACGGTGGTCGCGGGTTCGAATCCCAGGGCACACCTCTGACTTTTCGGAGTCATGTGTGTATTGATAGTCAATCACCACGCACTAAAACGGTGAAGGAAAACATCGTGAGGAAACCTGCATACCATAGCGATTTATAAGAATTTCTATGGTATGTAAGTCCGCCAACCCGCACTAGGCCAGCGTGGTGGACTATATGGCCTAACCACTCTCAATCGCACTGTCGATTGTGGAGGAGGCCCGTGCCCTGCAGTGGGACGTATATGGGCTGATACAGATATAATATCCAACACACAAATGATTTTACAATTTGAATCAGTATTTCCTGAGATTATACAGTAATAACGCCTAACAACACCATGAACAAAGCAATGCTTGGCATTCCACTGCTCTCGCCATCCTCAGACATAAGTCTCAATATGTCCAGTAGTTACTCTGGCTGCAATGTCCCTCAAACCGGAACACAACAGTGCATTTACGCTGCTTTTTAGCGGGAGAAACAGACATTGCGGTGGTACCTACCTAGGCGGTCTGTCACATATAAGACTTTTGTATACCAGTACTCGTATATTTATTTACTTATTTAGAGAGAAAATAGATTGACACAGATAGATTATCCAGACACATCACAAGAAAGTAATTATAATGTAATGAAGTGCTTTCTAAATAACTAACAAGCACGCATAGAAACTATATTTTATACTGGGTATATCAAGACTGTTACCGAAAAACTGGGTGATAGTTTTAGTGACTACAAACAAAATGCAAATAAAAAAAGACGGGTTGCACTCCGGGAGTGCCGGCAGAAGTGAAAACTTGATTATTAACGTTGAGCATGTTTGATATTTTGGAATGGTTAGGGAATAATTTTGCACCACTTGCTTTATCAGTATAAAAGTACTATCATTTATGTGGTAGAATACAATATTCATTTATTGCGCTATCGTACACAAACATGACAATTTATATTACATTAAAAATTTAACACTTTAAAACTATTACAATTATTTTACATTAAAAAGTTTATCTCTCCGAAAAATCAACTTTCATCCATAATTTCAACGACTTTTTCACCATCATCATTACCAGAACTATCATCGCCAATCTCTAAAACTGATACGATAGGTTTATGGTAGCTGAAGTAAGAAACGAACAGTTTTGATTCGAACCTATTTAAATGTCTAATAAAGACCGCATCAATAGTAGTTTTGTATTTCGTTGTGCTAAGATTGCGATCATTCGACATAGTTAAACCAAATTCATTATTTAAAAATTCAATTAATAGTTGATTTTTATCGTCTGCGAAGTTTATGTTGAAATCTCCACTCAAAATCATTGGCAATTCATCAAAGCTTTATAAACTGACAGCTGTCTACTCTCCATCCGTCTTACGCTTTTCGTCTTACGATCAGGTCACGTGTCCTGACGCGAGTTTAAGATTTTATACCCATTACAGAAAAAGTGATCAACGCCGCTAAAGAAGTTTTCACTTCAAAAATTTTGCAAAGAAACGCGACAATTTTGAAACGCGACAAATTGAAAATTTTTGTACCGTACAAACGAATTTTGAATTCAGTATGAGCGAAGAAGACAAAACATGACAACTAAAATAGGTTTTAAAATTGTCTATGAATAAGGCTGGTCTCCTGGGGGCTTACTCTGTACTACACGACGAATGTTCTAACATCACGTAAAACTGTACGAATAAGCCTAAATACCTAGAGTATTTATAATATAGAGGGAAAGCTGTCATACATTCGCGTTTTGAAAAACGTAGATATTTTCTTGTTCGTAATGTTGGTAGCATTCCTATATTCGTGAAAATTTAATACCTGAAGTCATATTTAACTATTATCCTTTTAAAACGAGTTTGAGTGGAATTAAATAGTTCTAAACTATTTATTTTTACTTTTCTTTTCCAAGTAATTCATGTATGACAACTTGTCAAATATCAGCCAATAGGAGGGCTGACAAAAGCCCGGCACCACCATTTTTATCTACGTTTTTGAAGTGCCAGCGCTCTCTCTATATTATAGATACTCTAAGCCTAAATACTTTACAAAATGTTCGAATCCCATCGTACGTCGTAATATTAGACTAAGTTAGAAGTGAATAAGTTTCATAGAGGATAGTATTGGTTTTCGAAGTGGCAACTTATATTTTATATGTTGACGTTTCAACGTCCTAACATGATTATTTAAAACTTTATTGTACACCATATACATAATAAAAATGACAGAATAAAAACAAAAAAATGCACAAGTGGCGGTCTTATTGCTTGAAGCAAGCTCTGCCAGACAACCATGGGATGGATAAATGAACGAACGAACGTTGGGGCAGCTTCAGGTATACGAATAATTTAATTTATTATATTGTTCTTCGATCAAATATACACTAGATACACAGTTCCCTGTAAAAGTTCTGTTAAAAAGTGGCACCGATGCATGACATGAAAAAAAGTAAACAAAAAGATCACATATTCCAAATATATTAACACAAATTCCACCTTACTCCTGGAGCTTAAAGTAGCTTTTCACATAATATTGTCTAAAGTTCTGCGAATCCACCACGCCGGCCTATTGCGGGTTGTTTTCTATTTATTTTACAGTAATTTCAATAATATTGTTATTCTAGCAAATATTAAGTGCCCAAACCTTTATCAGAAAGGAATAATAAGACGCCATTTATCTTAGTCAATAAAATATACCATTTTTTTAAATTATATACGGGGTTTTTATTTGTTTGTTTATATGGTAAAATTCCGATGCATTCTGCTACATTAATGTCGTTTACGCATGCCTACGTCATATAGGTGCAAATTTATAAAGTCGTTTCCAACGCGCTTCGTCATTAGAACAACAACCTTCTAAGAGACAACTGGCATGCGCGGCAATGTTTGATTCAAGCGATGTTTCTTTCAGTACAAGTGACAAAAAATAAGTGACTGTGAATTTAAAGTGCAATTTTGTGACTTAATTCGAATTAAGTGACTACAAATTTTGGAA
Source organism: Hyles vespertilio (assembly GCA_009982885.2). Classification (NCBI taxonomy): domain Eukaryota; kingdom Metazoa; phylum Arthropoda; class Insecta; order Lepidoptera; family Sphingidae; genus Hyles; species Hyles vespertilio. The sequence goes on from CM042832.1 coordinate 3,549,830, forward strand.
TTTTTAAATTTGGAATTGAGTGACCACGAATTTTAAATTTGGAATTCAGTGACTACGAATTTTTAAATTTGGAATTAAGTGGTAACAAATTTAAAATTGGAATAGTTTTTAAATTTGTTTTTTGAAGTGAGTAAAAGTGGATTTTGGTACTGTTTTGGAGCTTGTGGGTTAAAATGAAGGACCTAGTGCAGTTTTGGAACCGCGTGTCAAACCGGCGGTATTCTGCTGTCAATACAGACTCAAACGACTTGCCGAGAAAGTGTCCTGATGGAGAAAAATTTGAACATTTCGAGTGTGAATTAAATTTCGAAGAAATTGACTTTCATGAGAAGAAGGATGCAATCATCAACAAATTGTTTGAACGGAGAAGAAAAGGACAAATAGCGAGGCAGCCAAAATGTAAGTAATTTATTAATTATAATTTTATATTATTTTTAGGGCTGATTTTATAAACGTTTTTATTGAATTTGACTTTATTAAATTTTTGGGAACAGTGAATAAAGAACTTATTATTTTGCTTCAAGATATTAATGCCTTTAAACGAGTAAGTCGGTCCTTAATTCGATTCTTCAAATCAGTAAATATATAATATAATAGAAAAATATGCGTTTACTTGTATAAAAAAAAACTAAACAAATATCTTCATTCAGAAATGAACATAAAAGAATCGTTTTTTATAAATAGAAAAAATACTTGTTGCTACAAAATAAAAAGGAGAAAACATAACTAAAATAAGTAAAAGGAATTATAATTATATAAATTGCTTGTTTGCTAATATCATTTAATCTTTGTATGTTGAAAAGAGAAAAAAAAATCTTAATACGGATATTGTTGTTAAATTTTGTTATGCTTTTGCAAGTTTTGAATATCTGTTCTGTGTCTAGTGCCACTCTAGAGTATTATATAGCAGGAAAAAGTGATGCAAATTTTTATCGGCCTACGTATCCCAAAGGAATTATGTTTTTACAACTTTCTCATTAACACTGACTTGGAAATAGAACCCGGGTATCCACGGTTCACGGACCATATAGGCTGGCACTAAACCAATGGAGCGATCATTCTACATCTAATTTAAATCAATTAAGACTATATTTATAGAATTACAGATTCATTTGCATTTTTAGTCTAATTTTAGAGTTTTTTTTTTATGCTTAAGAATTCTATTATTGCAATTAACTTTTTTAACAATATTGATCCATTAACGTCCATTGCTTAGCACGTGACTGCTGTAAAACCGTGAGTTTGACTGTAAAGGCTTAGGCCAGTGTCCACCAAGCCGGTGTAGTGCATGTTGGCAAACACTACATACAGAAGAAAATATTGTTAAAATATCTATGATATGTATGATATTTATCACGATGTTTTCCTTCGCCGTTATAGAGCGTGGTGATTGACTATACACACATGCTTAGATTATATACTCGTCTATATAATCTAAGAAACACATGACTCGGCAAATTCTAAGCGTTTGATTTGAACCTACGACCATCTTCTCGGTAGATACTATACTCTGGTTCGTTGGTAACAAAGCACTTAGCACTGAATACAATCCCTACTAATATTATAAATGTGTTTGTTACGCTTTTTTTTTTTATTGCATTGAATGGCGAGACGAGCAAGCCGTTCGCCTGATGGTAAGCGATACGACCGCTCATGAACAGTAGCAATATTCCACTGCGCTCGCCATCCTGAGACATAAGATGTTAAGTCTCAATATGTCCAGTAGTTGCTCTGGCTACAATGTCCTTCAATCCGAAACACAACAGTGCATTTAAGCAGTGTTGTTTCACGGGAGAAATAGACATTGCGGTGGTACCTACCCAGATGGCCTCTCACATATGAGAGACCTACCACCAGCTTCCACGCGAAAACTACTTAACCAATTACCATGAAACTTTGTAAACATATCTTGGAGGTATTAGAAGTAACATAGGATACTTATTACAAAAAAAAATACAAGGGATTAAAAAAAAAAATCAATCCCAACCAAGCCATATATATTATTTAATAATAATATATCTTTATTTGAACAAAAACCTTACAAAACTAGTGTACAATTTTACGGTGCCAACTGCAGTAGTTAAAAGTTTAACTGTGTCGCGGTTAGCAACGCCCGCCTCTGGAAAAATCATAATTACAAACGTACATTACGTATATACAGGGTATATCAAGACTGCTACCGAAAACGAAGCCGGGTGGTAGTTTAAGCGACTTCAAACACAATGCAACAGAAAATGTTGGAAAAAAAAAGCGAAATATTTTTATATGGTCGTATTTGGGTGGTAAATACATTTTTTCGTAAAATAACAGTGTATACCCTTTGATTTATAAAGATTCTAAGGTATAAAAGAGTTTAAATTATTATTTTGGCAAAAACTATGGATTTACCGCCCAAAAATGACGATATTTAAAAAATGAAAAAAAAAATTGTCGCTTTTCATAGCAAAATGTTTAGTTGCATTGTGTTTGTAGTCACTAAAACTACCACCCGGCTTCGTTTTCGGTAGCAGTCTTGAGATACCCGGTATAAATACATTACAGTATACAGTACATTATGTAAATAAGTAGTTTAAAGGTAAGACAATTAAATTATGTAATGTAGTTATCATATTGATTCATTTCTATTGTAATAATCTCTGATACTTTATGGCTTAAATCGGAGCTAAGCCGCGGGTAAAAGCTAGTATGTAATAAAACAATATCTATAAAGAATAAGCTACCAAATAAGGAACTTGAATATTGTGAATTATCACTATTTAGAACTAATAAGATGGGCTATATGACCTAACTCTCAATCGTACCCTAATAAAACAATCTCTAAAAAAGATATATAACCAAATTAGTAACGTGAAAACCCAATATATAGTGAATTTTACTATTTAGAATCAATTAACGTACTTATGCCAATTATCTCTAGCACTGGCTACAGACAGACTTCTAGAAAATCTATAAATAATATCGCACATCAGGTGCAATAACGTCATAAGTAACCAAAATTGATAAAATGAGTTTTTGATCACAAATTGTGGCAAACATGCGTCTTAATCCGGTTCAGTAATATCATAAAAGTATATCTTAAAATGACCTACAGAGGGTGTAAATGTTTTTGTGGTTTTGGCGGGTTTTTGTAAACGCTAGTGCGAGAACGTTCTAATTGGTCAGTTGCGCGCGGCCTCCAGCAGGGAATATTTATGTATGGGAGCAACAACGTCGTAAAGATAATTATGACAAATAATTCATAGATTTTTAGTGCAATAAATACACAAGTGAACAGTTCTGACGTTGTGATTCCATTATGTATTAAAAGTAGAACGCTGTTATGTCATAATTTGTTACTATGTTACCTTACCGTTTGTTACCACCTTTAGTTCTAGGTAATTTATCTGTTTATTGCTTCGATCAAAAATATATATGACTGCCTCGGTGGCGTAGTTCTACTACGATACGGCCACAAAGCTTAGGTCTCGGGTTTCAATCCCGGGTTGGCCAAAGTTATATTAAATTTTTCTATTCATTAATCATCATTCATCAAACATCAATTTTTGCCCGATATGGCTGTAGGCTCGCCACCTATCACATTGTGGGACGGAACATACAAGCACAGAATACTAAACTAACAGAAGTCAAGCTCCATACAAAGCGCGCTAAATCAAAGCACACATTGACAGCGTTCACCGACACGATATTTCAAACCAGTCGAGACCACTGCGAGCGCGAGTGTCACCCGCTTCGGGCACGCAAATAGTTGATGTTTTGTGCAAAGTTGGAGCAAATGAATAAAAGTTATTACACTTGTATATAAAACACCAGATTATAATAATTGAATATAAATTTCATAAAAAACGTATCTTATACAAATACATTTAAAAAAACTTAGAATAATGACATAAACATTCTCCGCGAGTTAAAAATAAAATTAATTATTGTATTATTATGTGTTGTATATTTTATTTAAAAAATTCAATCAAACGATACGAGTGCTAATTAACACAATACGTGTTTTCGCATAAGCCAGAGTTAACAACACTTGCGCGAACGCCGAGCGTAGTGTGAGTGTGGCAACAAAAGTGAAGTACATACACAAGCTTGACTTCTGTTAGTATTCTGTGATACAAGGCGAAATGTGGGTGCCCTGGCACCTCTGCCTACCCCTTCTGGGAAAAAGGCGTGAGTTTATGTATGTATGTATGTCAAATATATACTAGATACAGGGTCCGGATCAAAATCACACGCAAAAAGTGGCCGAAGTTGTACTTATACATTTGAATTTCGAACTGCGGGATGTAGCAAAAACTATTAAATTTTAATCAACTTCAGATAACAATAAACCTAATTCCTTTAATTAAGATTTATTATGTTTTGGGACCATACTAAAATCAAATAAGACCACACGCTTATTGTTCTTATTTCTCTTGCCTTTTTTAAGGCCATTACTTATACATGTGTATATTTGATCGAAGGTGTATTGTTTCTTTTTTCATACAATTTGATGTGCAATAAAGTATATAAATAAAAAATACTATTACCTAAGAAAATGGAAATTGGCGAAAATCCATACCATTGGACTCAATTTGCCATACCTATGTAAGAAAAGCCACCCTTTTCTGCCATTTTTAAATTCATACATAGAATTCAATATTGTCTAATGCCCAATACACCTTTCCTCTTCCCATAACGTGACCATACGTCCCGCTTTGGGCGGGACAGTCCCGCTTTTGCAAACAGACCAAACGATAATTTCAAAAGTATTTCCCGCCCGAAATGCTTTACCTAACTACTGTTAAAAACCGTGGGGTCGAATTATTCCAGCACTTTCGTAAATACAATCTTGTTTTAAAAACTTTGCCTCAATTATTGAGTACATTATGTATCTGCCTGGAAGTAACACACCTATCGAAGAGATTTAACTCACATTAACAAAATATGGACAAGTGGTAAAATACAGTTGAGTGTCGCAGTAATGAAAAGTATTTTGATTACGAAAATAAATATAAATTAATCATGTACAGAGTTTCACACTTATCTAAAAACTATATTCGTTGTTTTGATACAAATTGGTTCAGGCGACAAATACAAAAACACGACTACGATTATAATTTTATATTATAGATTGTATAATATAAAATTCTATTATAAAACCTTGTAAAAACTTTATTATGACATTCCTCAGATGTCCCGCTCTGGTACAAAAAATAAATGGTCACGTTATCTTCCCATCCTTTTAACTTTCTGTTCCCGTCTTGGTTTAAAGGCACTTCTAAGATCCAAGCGTAGTGGATATTTATGGGCGGCAGTAATCACTTACCATGGTGAATTGTTTGGCCGTTTCCTGCACCTTTGTTTAAAAAAAGATCATCTGGTGAAGTGTTACAAATTGCCTATTTTATACTATACATAAGACTTCGAAAAGTCCTGGGTCCGAAAAGTCAGTATCTTGGAATTTGAACCCGCAACTATTATAAAATGTTGGCAGCCGCGTCTCGTCCCCAACAGACACACTTAACGCAAATTGTCTCTAACCAGAAAACAAATATTAGAACGAAATAATATGAACTTTTGTTTACATTAAATTGGGAAACAGCTGTTATAATTTGCGCAGTAATATTAAGGCGTTATTTTAATCGTTATATTAAAATAATACGGAGGTAGGTTCCTTATAAGACAGAGGCTGTAATAGATAGGTAAGCCAATTCCCTCTTCTCATACTTTTTCCTTCCCACACCTGATTCATGATCCAAGCGTAACTACTGGACATATTGAGACTTAACATCTTATGTCTCAGGATGGCGAGCGCAGTGGCATGCCAAGCATTGCTTTGTTATTCAAGGCGTTATTTGGTTTTGCTACTATTCATGAGCGTTCGTCGCTTACCATCAGGCGAACGGCATGCTTGTCTTACCATTCATTGCAATAAAAAAGCCTCGTGGATGTGCATGGGCGGCATTGATCACTTAATCAAGTGAACTGTTTGCTCGTTTGCCGATTGTATAAAAAATACTGAAAATCTCCAGTAGTTTTTACTTAGCATCAGAATTATGTGACTGTCGAATGAAATAAAATGATTTTTGCTGATTCATTCACAATATTATTGCAAAGTACACATTTCATCATTATTAATGACTTTGCAAATTCTTAGGCGCTGACTTTTAGTTCATAGTGTTATACAATCGATGAGTTTTATCCACTGAAGGGAATAGGCGGTTTCAAGATTATAAATAAATACACCCAACAGCTACGTACATAGTCCTGACCCCACACTAAGATCGAGTCTTGTGTCGCGGGTATCAGGAACTATAAGAGACTTTTCGGTCTCACAAACACCCAGACCCGAAACAAATACCTGTAGATCACACAATGTATATTTGTCCCGCTAAACAGCAGTATAAATGCACTGTTGTCTTCCGTTTTGAAGGACATTGTAGCCCGGATAACCACTGGACATATTGAGACTTAAATCTCTTGATCTTATATCTCATAATGGCGAATGCAATAAAATTTTGTTTTGTAATTCATGGTTTTGCTACTGTCCATGAGCGGTCGTATCTCTTACCATCAGGGGAATGAAATGCTTGTCTGGCCATTCATTGAATTAATTAAAGTTATTATTAATCATAGACAAATTTAGCCAATCTTGCTATAAGTGACAAGACATGGTCATTAACCTAAAATCTCGCAGTAAACAGTAGTACCAACATTGCGAAAATTACCGCGCCTAACTTTAGCGAATAATATGCATAAGGACGTATGGTTGTCTGCTGACCCCGTTACGACACAAGCGTGAAGGTGCATGGCCCTATAGAATTACTGTTTAAATACCTTTCATACTGAAATATGATGATTAAGATTTAAATAAAACTATTATTTTCGGATTTTATCGCGGATTTAGTTGAATTTTTACGAATTTTAACTTCCCGACGTTTCGATAACTTTGTAGCTTTTGTGGTCACGGAGCGGACTCAGTTTTTTAGAATTTACATACCATAGAAATTGTAACAAATCATCATTCTATGCAGATTTCCTCACGTTTTCCTTAAAGTTGGTATAAATAGACATTTGACGGAAATTAACCTTTAAAATGATGTACGCGAAACCTCATTTCTTTTAATCACATTATTAATGGAATCAAGATGTAATAACTTAGTATTTTTCCACAAACAAACAACTTAATGTATATTTTTATGAAGCTTAGAATCCTATTCAACATATGCAGATATATAATAACGCGACGTATTAAAACGTGTTTTAAAATAAAACATCTAACAAATGCAACGATTTTTATCAATTTGACAGTATTTCTCGCGGCTTCACTTACATAAATCGTTAAAAAATACCATGTTTTTATTTTCCCGGGATAAAGAGTACACTATGACCTTCCTCTATTAATGACGTATCCAACACTAAAATAATTTTTCAAATCGGTTCAGTACTTCCTGAGATTATTGCGTTTAAATACTTGTGTATTATATACTTGTGTATTGTATAAGAGTTTGTACTCTTGAAATAACGAAAAGCATGCAATTCTGCCCTTTCCTGACGCGTGCAGTTCATTCGTATTTGAAAGATTTGCAAATATGCATATTTTAATTATTTCTTCATCTGGATGCCTTTGGAGGAGGCCTTCATCTACAAAGGGGTTCTTGAATAATTAATATAGTAATAACATATAATAAGTAATGTAAAATATTTAAAACAAATCAACTAGATAACTAAACATAATATCCTGACAAAACCTTGAAATAGGTACTAACATTAAACCAAACTTTCATTTTTTATTTTTATAATATGCATGAATAAAAGGCTTTTTTTATTTTATTTTTAGTTATTTGTTCATCTCACGGAATCACTATATTTTTCGAGATAAAAGTAGCCTGTTAGTCCAGGGTGTCAGCTACCCGTATATCTTTCATCAAAATCGGTCCAGGCATTTTTTGCGTTGAAGAGTGAAAAACAAATCAAAATCAAAATAATTTATTTGTAAATGTAGGTGTTTTTTACAAGATGGTACAAATAAGATAACGTTCTCTACATTTGAATCGTAAAAGTATATAAAAACAACGACTTAGATTTATAAAAGTTAGTACTAAAGCTTGAAGGTCCATGAATTCATTTACCGAATAAAAACAATCATTGTGAAGGAATTTTTTTAAATTCCACTTGAATAAATTGATATTTTGAGTTTTTAATTTCTCTTATGTTTCTAATATATATAGCTGGTCCCATTCGAAAAAGTTCGCAATTAAAATAATTATTTTATTTGTTGTTTTAATTTCTGTTTTTCCTGGTGTACAATAAAGTCAATAAATAAATAAATAATATTAAGGATAAGTATATAATATAATATATTCATCGGTTTTATTTTCGAATTTTATAATATCAGTACAAGTATGTGGTTTTCTACAAATCTATATAAACTCATTTGCAAAAAAAACGGGCACCTAAGCAATGAACCATTTCAAATGTTACTATTGGTTTGTTTGATAATTATAGGTAGTTTTACTTTCACAATTTTGTAAATTAATAAGCAAATAATCGTTTTCGTCAGTATTATCATAAAATTTTGATAAAATTTATGGGTTTTAATGCTAAAGTTCACTAGTAGTGTATGCTCGCTAGTAGTGCATATGCTCGTGATGTAAAAGTTAACAAAGATTTTTGTTTGTTTTTTCTTTAATAAAGTAAAAGCAGATAAATGTTTAGTATCGAGTGTGACCCCCTCTAGCTGAAATCACAGCTTGAATTCATCTGGGTATGCTAGCGAGGATATCCCGGATACTTGCTTGCGGAATACGTTTCCACTCCACGGTAATCACATTCTTCAGCTCTCTGATGGTCTGCTGAGCCGGTTGTACTGATCTCACGCGTCGTTTCAGAACGTCCCAGACATGCTCTATAGGATTGAGGTCGGGACTTCGAGCTGGCCAATCCAAACGACGAATGCCGACCTCTTGTACATACGCTTCCACATCGCCAGATCGGTGGGCGCAAGCGTTGTCGTCCATAAAAATTGAGTCTTCGCCTAAAGCGGCCAATGCGGGTTGTGCATGAGGAATTAGAACTTCCGTTATGTATCGACGTCCAGTCAGTGAGCTGTTTTCAATGAAGACTAAATCTGTACGATCCATTGAATTTATTCCTGCCCAAAACATAACAGAGCCCCCACCATAAGATGTGATTTCTTCAAAACAAGCCTCTGCAAAGCGTTCTCCTCGTCTTCGTAGCACTCGCCGACGTCGATCTTCACCGAACAGAGATATCCTGGCTTCATCTGGAGAACAATACCCTATTCCAGTCTTCTTGAGTCCATGACTCACAATTTCGAGCAAACCTAAGCCTGGCAACTCTGTGCTCACGGAGTAACTTAGGGCCGCGGGCCGGGCGATGACTGCGTATGTTGGCCGCGAGAAGCTTCCTCCTGACCGTCCATAGACTAATATGCACATTTCTTACTTCTTCGAGGTTGTTCTTAAGGTCCACATACGAAGACTTGCGATTTCTCAATGCGCGACTCACAAGAAAACGATCATCCCGTGGTTGGGTACATGTTTTTCTTCCAGAACCAGGCACAATCCTATAGAGCATGTCTGGGACGTTCTGAAACGACGCGTGAGATCAGTACAACCGGCTCAGCAGACCATCAGAGAGCTGAAGAATGTGATTACCGCTGGAGTGGGAAACGTTTTCCGCAAGCAAGTATCCGGGATATCCTCGCTAGCATACCCAGACTGAATTCAAGCTGTGATTTCAGCTAGAGGGGGTCACACTCGATACTAAATATTTATCTGCTTTTACTTTATTAAAGAAAAAACAAACAAAAATCTTTGTTAACTTTTACATCACGAGCATATGCACTACTAGCGAGCATACACTACTAGTGAACTTTAGCATTAAAACCCATAAATTTTATCAAAATTTTATGATAATACTGACGAAAACGATTATTTGCTTATTAATTTACAAAATTGTGAAAGTAAAACTACCTATAATTATCAAACAAAAATAATAGTAACATTTGAAATGGCTCATTGCTTAGGTGCCCGTTTTTTTTGCAAATGAGTTTATATAAAAATGAAACCCGTTTCGCGTTGTCACGGCATCACGTGTGAACGGCTGAACCGATTTGGCTTATTTTGGTCTTGAAATATTCGTAAAAGTTCTGGGAAGGTTTTAGGAGTGAGAAAAATTGGAAAATTTCTAAGGAAGATACTAAAAACCTTTTTTTTTAGGTATCGTTCAAGCGTGATGCGTCCAGCCAATATAGGATGATCTTTGTTTATTTGACGGGAGACGTAAAAGACGGTCCAGCTTCAACTACCATCCAACGTAAAATGATCTATCTTTCCATTGTCTTTCATTGACGGCTGACGAAATAGAACAAAATTCTAAAAATGTGTACAACGTGTATATAATATTATCTAGATACGGCGTCTTGCGCGTAATTTTGTTATATGTAAAATAAAAGGATGTCCATGTCTACCAAAATAGCCCATTGTTTTTTTAGATTATTGCAACAGTTTTAAACAAGGTATACTCTATCGAAGCGTTTTGCCGGAGTACACCAAAATATATCTAATTATAATTTTTCGTTTTCATAACCGACATTGTTTTTTGAATTGATACTTTTAGATGCGCTGGGGGACAAATTAAAATTCAGCATTAGTATTGTTTTCAGACTCAAGTATAAAAAAAAAATGGTACGTTGATGCCGTATCTAGACATTATAATGAAGCGATATGCAGTTTTATATTTTTTAATAATTTGTTTTATTACTTACGTCACCTGGTAAGGCAGTATGAAGGTTTTATTAATTTGTATATGGTAACGTACTAGACGCGACTGCCAACAAGTTTACGATGGTCACGGGTTCAAATCTCTGACTTATCGGATTAATTTCTACGTCAAATAAAATCCGCCTACCCGCACTAAGGCAGCGGGGTGGACTATATCTTCTTCTATAATATAAAAATGAATCGCAAAATGTGTTGATAAGCGCAAAACTCAACAACGCCTAGACCAATTTGGCCATTTCTTTTTTTTTTTTGTTTATTATTAAATGTTAAATGTTTATTATTACTTTATTACTAACAAAAAGTAATGGCGTGCAATATTATTTGGAAAAACAGCATTTTGGTGCTGAATTAAGGGAAGGAATATTGGATGAACAATAAAAAACGCTTAAGTTTTTAATGTCAAAATTTCATAAGGCAATCTTTATATGTACATGTATATGGAGAGACGGGATATAATAGAGTGGAAGGTACGGGAGAGGACTGGGATAGCTGACAGATTTGATAGGACCAAATGTAAATGCACGTTATAAGACGGGATGGATAATAAAGAGAAAGGACGGGACGGATCGGGAAGAGATTGAACAGACGGATGAGACGGGATTGAGCCGGACAGTAGGAAAGCTACGTCAAGTTTAGGTATACAAGAGTTTATAGGAAAAATAACATGTATTTGGTGTGGAGTGGAATCAAAAAATATATGCACCCTGGCGAAGTTGGGCCGGGCCGCTAGTAATTTATAAATGAATACAATTAAATATGAAGCAAATTAACTAATAATAAAATTCAATAACAAATGTATTATTTATTTGTGTATTAACAAAACTACGTCAAGAGGTTCTGCTAAATAAATAGTAAACATTTCCAGAAATATAATTACGTGACGTTTTTAAATACGGAAATGACTGATTTAAAATAATTGTAAACATTCGTTCATAGTTTGTTATTGCCCTTTACAAGTTTAGCATATAATGATGAACTTTCTAATATTTTACAATGCATTTTATATACATTTCTGTACTGTATCTGCCCATACACGTCAAACTGCAGGGCATGTTAGGTCATACAGTCCACAACGCTGGCCTAGTGCGGGTTGGCGGACTTTACATACCATAGAAATTCTTACAAATCGCTATGGTATGCAGGTTTTCTCACTATGTTTTCCTTCATCGTTATAGTAGGTTTAGATTTTTCTGAGCACAGTGATCCAAAATCATCTATAATTTGCACCTAGCCATATTTTATGCCATAATTTAGGTCAGCCGTTTTATGCTTCAAAGGTTATGCTACAAATCTAAATTATAGGTTTATAACGTTAAAAACAAAACAAAACAGGGTATTTGAAGACTGACCGAAATATAAGCCGGGTGGTAGTTTTAGTGACTACAAATACAACGCAACAAAGATTTCGGAAAGAAACACGATTTATTTGTTATTCTGATTGACACAAGACTCGATTTTAATGTGGAGTCAGGACTATGTATGTGACTGTTGGGCATTGATTTAAAAAGCTAAGTATAGGCACTTGGGCATTGATTTAAATACCTAATGATAGGAATTTCATACCTTGAGAAAACAATAAGATGGCCGTGCAAATCGCGCCGTCTACTTAATTTTTTCGTGACTGTGAATATAAAAATGATGAAGAATTTTATTTTTTCTTAATAAAATACCTTTCTTAATATTTTCAAAATCATTGCGAGAGACTTAAGTAAGTAAAGCTTTAATAGCGATTCACTGGAGCGCTGCACTACTTACATCGGAACATTTTACACGCGAGCCGCCATCCTTATATGTATGCTGTTGGCTGTATTTCTGGAGACTGCCCCGCCCTCACACCCAATACTGTTACTCCTGTGTCGCAGGATAAACAACACGCATTGTAATGACACCTAGCATTGAAACTCGGCGAGTCTCCGGGAATGTCTAACTTGTCTTTAACCCGCAACGAAATTAATCAGAAAGTTAAATTAATAAGAGGAGTTGGAAATAAATTACTGTCCACTTCCCTCCGTGTGTGCGGGTGATAAGACATTGAAATATAGAGGTAAATAAACTTGCAAAAAGTCTTTTGCAGCCGGAGAAGCCAGCTGTTAGCAACACGGTTTTTTTTTTTAATTGCTTTGCATGGCGAGACGATCATGCCGTACGCCTGATGGTAAGCGATGCGACCGCTCATGAACAGTAGCAAAACCAAACAACAGCTTGATTTACAAAGCAATGCTTGGCATTCCACTGCGCTCGCCATCCTGAGACACAAGATGTTAAGTCTCAATATGTCCAGTAGTTACTCTGGCTACAATGTCCTTCAATCCGAAACACAACAGTGCATTTAAACTACTGTTTGACGGGAGAAATAGACATTCAAATGATTATTACACTGTTGGGTGTATTTATTTATTATTTATTTAAATTGGTCCCGAAAACATTTGTCATGGTAGTGGGAGCATGACAGCCTCTTCAATCACAATTCACAGCCGTCTACTCAACTGCGCCACGGAAGCTGTCAATAAGATTCAGATTATATTATTAATTACTGCGCGAATTATATTTTTTTTAAACCTAAGCTAACCTAAGCTAAGATAAAATTTATAAGTACAATAAATTCTATATACATACCGGGTATCTCAAGACTGCTACCGAAAACGAAGCCGGGTGGTAGTTTTAGTGGCTACAAACACAATGCAATTAAAAATTTCACCTAGAAACGCGACAATTTTTTTTTATGATTTTTTAAATATCTATATAATAATTTTTGGGTGGTAAATCCATAGTTTTTGCTAAAATAATAATTTAAACTCTTTTATACCTTAGAGTATTTATAAATAAAAGGGTATATACTATTATTTTAGGAAAAAAATGTATTTACCACCCAAATATGGCCATAGGAAAAAAATAACAAAAAAAAAATTGTCGCTTTTTTTTGCAACTTTTTCTGTTGCATTGTGTCTGAAGTCGCTTAAACTACCACCCGGCTTCGTTTTCGGTAGCAGTCTTGATATACCCTGTATGTCGATAAATACTGTAAAAAGGTGTCTGTAACAACTTTAACAAAAATACTACGAATATGAGTATTGAAATCGTACTCGGTGTTCTGACAAGACAATAGTTTAACCCCCCCCTGGCTTGAAAGCTGGATCCGCCCTTGGATGCGTCCAATATTTATGATGCCGAAATGTGGACGCCGTGTTTTAATTAATTTTTTTTTATCGATAATCTCGTTTTAAAAATAGCTGTAAATTATAAAAAGATTATGATTTATAACGTGTCAGAAAGGAAAGTATAGATTTTTATAACAAGTTTTGATTTAACCGGGTTTTTTTTTGTAATGTACATAACAACATTTACTGGTGGTCTTTTATATGTGAGAGACCGCCTGGGTAGGTACCACCGCAATTTCTTCCGCCAACAGCAGTTTAAAAGCACTGTTGTGTTTCGGTTTGAAGAACATTGTAGCCGGAGTAACTACTGGACATATTGAGACTTACATCTTATGTCTCAGGATGGCGAGCGCAGTGGAATGCCAAGCACTGCTTCGTGATTCACTGTGTTTGGTTTTGCTACAGTCCATGAGCGGTTGTCACTTCTATAACTTATATTTCTGATTTCATCACGTGTTCTCTTAATATTATTTACCCAAATATATTGTTTTGTTATCCATAACAATAACATTAATAGGTTTGTTAATTAAATTAAATATGAAACAATTTACCAGTTCACGTGACCTAACCTACAATTCTCGGACGGATACAAAGCGAAATATGTGTGTGCTGGTAGCACATTTTTTGCAATGAATGGCGACACGTGCATCCCGTTCGCCTGATGGTAAGCGATACAACCGCTCATGAACAGTAGCAAAACCAAACACCTTGAATTCCAAAGCAATGCTTAATCCACTGCTCTCGTCATCCTGAGACGTAATATGTTAGTCTCAATATGTCCAGTAGTTACTCTGGCTACAATATCCTTTAAGCCGAAATATAACAGTGTGTTTACACAGCTGTAAGGCAGGAGACATATAAAACTACCTAGGCGGCCTCGCACATATGAGAGACCTACCATCAATTAACCTCTGCCTACCCCTTCTGGGAAGGTTTGAGTTTACGTTTGTATAATTTGTCGACCATTTCTAATCTTTTATATTAAAATGCTTCCTCAAAGTCGTAAACTAGTTTATTATTCCTTTGTCCGAATTCAATATTAATAATGAGTCATTTTGTTTGTATTCATTAAATACCGGTTTTAAATACTTCTCTGTTGTATTAATTATGATTGATGTTAATATCGTGAACCGTTTTGTTCATATTTAAGTTATATATATATGTAGAACCGACATATACATAGTCCTGGCCTCATAATAAGATACATGTGTACATAAATATATAGGGTGTATCAAGATTGTTACATAAAACGAACCCGGGTGGTAGTTTTACTGACTTCAGATACAATGCAACTAAAAATTTTGCAAAAAATTTTCTTTCTATCGTATTTGGATGGGAAATACATTGTTTTCCTAATATAATAAAGTACAATCATTATTTTTAAAGTTGCTATGGTACGCAAGGAGTTAAATTATTATATTAGCAAAAAACTATAGATTTACCACCCAAACACGATGATAATTAAAACATTACAAAAAAAATATCGCGTTGTTTTGCTGCTTTTTAGTTACGCCTGGCTTCGTTTTCGGTAGTAGTTTTGATATACCCTGTATAAGTATTGTGTCGTGTATCAGAAACTACGACAGACTTTTCACAAACACTGAGAAACAAAAACCAAACATTTGTATCGTTGCAGGGATTGAACCTGAACCTCTCGCATAACCAACTGTACCACGCAGGTACAGCTGGTATTTTCAAATATTTTGAATTTCCCTATATTTCCAACTAGCTCAACATTGAATATTTTTTTTTCTTTACGAACTAAGCTACTGAAGATATAAATATAACAAAAAAGAAACCAAAAAACAAGTCCAATCAGAACCCTGTAATTTTCGACAAATTATTGATGGTAACATACATGATACATAATAATACAGGTATGTCAATTATTGCAAATTTATTCCTTCACGTTTTGTAAATATTCAAGGCCAATTAAGTTAAATAACAGTTTAAAACCTAAAAAATATGCTTTAATTAAAGACCATACTAAAAAATTTGACAATTTGTTATATCTTTATATTTGGTGTTCGGGCTTGGGCAAGGCTGGGTTTTATAACAAACACAGGAGTCTTCTATTTAGCAGGTTCTATTAATCAGCCATCTTGCTTAACACTCTAGTGATGTCCATCCAATCTTTACAGTCCCAATATGCAACACAATTAGTTTAGGATTAGAATATAGAGTGAATATATTCATTTGTGATGATACATGGAGGCAAAACCAAACAACACCATAAACAAATTGCGGTATTCCTCCACAGCGCTCGCCATCCTGAGACATAAGATTTCAAGTCTCAATATATCCTGTAGTTACTCTGGCTACAATATCCTTCAAATTGTAATACAACAGTGCATTTACACTGCTGTTTGGCCAGAAATAGACATTGCGGTGATTGCTACTCAGGCAGCCTATCACATATTATGAGAGACCTACCATCAGTACTATGTGGCCGCCAACCAGCACTAGGCTAGCGAGGTGTACTAACGAGATTTAAAGGGATTTCCTCAGCGATTATGAACGGTGAAGGAAAACATCGTGATGGAATCTGCATACCATAGCGATTTGTATGAATTTCTATATGTAAACGTTTGCCAACCCACATTAGGGCAGCGCGGCGTGGTGGACTTTATGGCCTTACCACTATCAATCGTACTCTCGATTGTAGAGGAGGCCCGTGCCCTGCAGTGGGACGTATATGGGCTGATACAGATACAGATACAGAAAAGTTCACCATCCCGCACTGGGCCAGCGTGGTTGACTATATAACCTAGCCACTCTCAATCGTACTCTCGATTGTAGAGGAGGCCCGTGCCCTGCAGTGGGACGTATATGGGCTGATACAATTGCGATTATGGCTGATGTACATCTATTGTATAAATCAGCTGTCCTTTGTTTACGTCAATGAATTTATTCTAGGTATTTCTAAGTAAACATTAGTTTGATTTAATTGTATAACGTCATTAGATAATTGAACAAGTATTGCATAGTACGTTTCCTTTGAAAGACGAGAATTATTAATACACCCAACAGTCACACGCACAGTCTAAATTATAAAATAATAATTAATATTAATGGCCTCATTCATAGATAGTTTTAAAATAAATAATAATAAATAAATAACACCCAACAGTCACATACATAGTCCTGACCCCACAATAAGATCGAGTCTTGTGTCGTGGGTATCAGGAACTACGAAAGACTTTCCTATCTCACAAACACCCAGACCCGAAAGAAATATTTGTGGGCCACACAAACATTTCTTTCTATACGGGAATCGAACCCGTGGCCTCTCGTTTCCGTCAGTCTAATCGACTTCGCCACGGAGGCTGTTACTTATTTAAAAAACAAAACGGGAATAGTGAAATCATTCAGTGCCGAATAAAAATATTGAATTATACAGGGTATATCAAGACTGCTACCGAAAACGAAGCCGGGTGGTGGCAACAGAAAAAGTTGCAAAAAAAAAGCGACCATTTTTTTTTTGTTTTTTTTTCCTATGACCATATTTGGGTGGTAAATACATTTTTTCCTAAAATAACAGTATATATCCTTTTATTTATGAATAATCTAAGATATACAAGTGTTTAAATTATTATTTTAGCAAAAACTATGGATTTACCACCCAAAAATGACGATATTTAAAAAATCATAAAAAATCATTGTCGCGTTTCTTTGCGAAAATTTTAGTTGCATTGTGTTTGTAGTCACTAAAACTACCACCCGGCTTCGTTTTCGGTAGCAGTCTTGAGATACCCGGTATATTTAGATGTTAACTTCACAACGTGACGATGTCTTTGGCAATGACAAGGCGGATTTAAAATTATTTTTATTGCATTGATAATATACTAGAGGGGACACTGCAAACAAAATGTTTGTAACAAAATGAAGGGTACCGTACCGCTCCTTCTATTTCTGTCTCTGTCACGCCTACGCAGTAACATTATCTTCGCTCTCGCTTCACTGTGTACCCGTGTGCACGCACAAAACGCAGAGATTTTGTTTCCGATGTCCGCTCTAGTGTAATACCTCAATGTTTAAATGTGTAATAACATTAAATTTCTTACAAAAGAGTTATTTATATACAACGGAAACAGTATAACTTTATGAATGTGCGTATCAAGATGTTTGTTATCTCAAACCCGTCACATTACTAGTTTATGCAACTTATTAAATTGTACGAGGCCCTAGGAAGTTTTTTTCTACATTTTCTATTCTTAGGTAGTACTGTTCTATACGTATAAGTGCGTGGTGGCCTGTTGGTAAACGGACTAAACGCGACTGCCACCATATTCACGGTGGTCGCGGGTTCGAATCCCAGCGCACACCTCTGACTTTTCGGAGTCATGCGTGTATTGATAGTCAATCACCACGCACTAAAACGCTGAAGGAAAACATCGTGAGGAAACCTGCATACCATAGCGATTTATAAAAAAATCTATGGTATGTAAGTTCGCCAACCCGCACTAGGCCAGCGTGGTGGACTATATGGCCTAACCACTCTCAATCCTACTGTCGATTGTAGAGGAGGCCCGTGCCCTGCAGTGGGACGTATATGGGCTGATACACACTGTCCTACACTGGGGGGTTACTCTATGAAACGAAATTCGAATGCTCGAACGTTCGACGTACGAAATAAACTTAAGTAGGTATTTCACGTTTATCAATATTCTCTATGATACTTATTATTCACTTCGAACGTAGACTATGGCTACGACGTACGATAGACGATTCGAATATTTTGTGGAGTACCTAGGCATATTTGATACAGGTTTTACGTTGATTATGACATTCGAACTTCGTTTATAATTATAAAGAAAACCCCCAGAATTAAAAAATCCACCTGGTTTTACTGGTAGCATATGTGAGAGGCTGCCTGGGTGGGTACCACCGCAATGTCTATTTCTCCCGTCAAACAGCAGTGTAAATGCACTGTTGTGTTTCGGATTGAAGGACATTGTAGTATCTACTGGACATATTGACACCATGTTATTTCTCAGGATGACGAGCGCATGAATGCCAAGCATTGCTTTGTAATTCATGGTGTTTGGTTTTGCTACTGTCCATGAGCGGTCCTATCGCTTATCATCAAGCGAACGGCAAGCTCGTCTCACCATTCATCGCAATTAATAAAAAAATGTAATTTAATGACGTGGTTTTAACTATGGCATATAACTGTGGTTTAAATTAACTTTTTTACCGTGTAGAGGTCAGCGGAATATTCTTTGTATAGCGGTGCTCACCGTTAGTTATCTGATCCCCTGATTAGATCCAGTTATAGAAAAAATATTAAGTTCAAGTTTATATCCATAACGAGGTAGGCAGAACCACTAGTTCTATGCACATTTTGCATTTTCCATAAATACTAAATACACCCAACAGTCACATACATAGGTGACCCCACAATAAGATTAAGTATTGTGTGGATATCAGAAGCTACGAGATTTTTCGGTTCCAAAAACACCCAGACCCGAGACAAGCATTTGTAGACCTCACAAATATTTGTGTCGGCGCGGGGATCGAACCCACAGCCTCTCTTAACACAGTCTGCGTTTATACAACCGCGCCACGGAGGCTGTCAATAAGACAAAAACTTTTCGTTATCATATGATAGAAGGCGAGCTCATTGCCCTAAAACTCATAAGATTTGTGTTTCGTCTTAATTCATAATTATAAATTATTTACCGACTTGGAAGTCGAACCTACGACTTAATGAAAAGTAACCTATATCTTACAATATTCGTGGCAAATTGCAATACAATCGTTTTTGTAGTTATATGTAAAAATCGTAAGAATCAAACTTTATTTCTTATTTATAGCAGTACGAATCAAGATATTGATTTATGTATAGCTTTTAGTATCCAGGCCATATCTATTACCAAGATTGAATAGATAAACACCATTATGATATCATCATCATCATCATCATATCAGCCACAGGAAGTCCACTGCTGAACATAGGCCTCCCCCAATGATCTCCACAATGACCTGTTGGAAGCGGCCTGCATCCAGCGACTTCCTGCGACCTTAGTCAGATCGTCCGTCCACCTTGTAGGCGGGCGTCCAACACTTCGCTTGCCTGTACGTGGCCTCCACTCGAGAACCTTTCGGCCCCAACGGCCATCGGTTCTACGAGCTATGTGCCTGGCCCACTGCCACTTCAACTTGCCAATCCTATGGGCTATGTCGGTAACCTTGGTTCTCCTACGGATCTCCTCATTTCTGATTCGATCTCGTAGGGAAACACCGAGCATAGCCCGCTCCATGGCTCGTTGAGTGACTTTGAGCCTTTTAATGAGGCCCACAGTGAGAGGCCACGTCTCGGTGCCGTATGTCATCACTGGTAACACACAACTATCGAAGACTTTCGATTTTAGGCACTGAGGTATTTTGGACGAGAAGACGTCGCGAAGTTTCCCGAAAGTTTTTTATGATATATTTCCTGCTAAATACATTAACAATATTTATTGCGCATAATTTAATATACACCAATTTATTCAATAGTTTGTATTAACAGTGGCACTATCGATTCAAAAACCAAGTATAGGCCCTGCAGTTTTAATATCTCTGTCTAAACATGTACATAATATGTATATATGTAATATTCAGGGTGTCCAAAGAAATGGCGCACCTACTAATACACATCTTAGTAAATCGTCTTTTCATCTATATTAGGATGAATGTTCGTAGCTTACTCTGATAATAACAGATCAAGTTGACAACAAATCAAGAATTGACATTACACATGCTTCCCCTTAACATATTACGCCAAAGTTCTGAGAGTTGATGACATCGCCTATAATAATATGTAAAAAGTGTTAAGGCGAAGCCTATGAAGTTATGTTGCTGTTGAAAACCTTTTTTTTCATGGTATATTGCGATAACCATTTAATTAACGACGAAACGAAAAAATACCTGTATGTTATAATTTTATTATGTTCTTTAGCCATTCCAATTGGTATTATGCGAAAAAGTTGTGATAATACTTAAAACTTTAAATGTTCATCAATACTAAACGGATAGATATTTCCAAATATAATTTATTTATTATCATATTTGTATTATGATTGTATCCACCTTAGCAAGTGCTCCATTTTACTGCACTATCTAAACATATACAAAAAGAGAAATATTTGAAAATAGGAGTTCAACTTTCAAGCAATTGGATCGTCAAAGACAACTGATAGAATAATTTGTGCATCCTACTTGAACAGCTAATCGTTGGCTTCCTTTATTCTGCCGGCCCCGACAATTCATGCTTGAAGAAATTCCGTTAAACTTCATCTATCTTCTATTGGAGTGTGGCGAATTTTGGAACTACAACTAAAATTTAAAAATATATATTAAACGCATTGTTTGAGGTATATTTTAATAATACAAACAACAAGCATTTATACCCGTAATCTAATAGTATTTACATGTCTAGTATTTTAAATAAAATATAAAAGAAAATCAGCTTCTAACATTTTGACAACAACGCACATCGGACGAAAAAACATTATAATTTTAGTTGTATTTTATTGTTTCATTGCAAAATAAAGTCGATATCTTAGTTTGTATGCTTTTAAATATATGGCACGTATCGATCTCAGGC
Source organism: Hyles vespertilio (assembly GCA_009982885.2). NCBI lineage: Eukaryota > Metazoa > Arthropoda > Insecta > Lepidoptera > Sphingidae > Hyles > Hyles vespertilio. The sequence goes on from CM042832.1 coordinate 3,571,366, forward strand.
ACACCTCTGACTTCTATAAGTTACGTGTTCGAGTAACATGTGTATGTATTTAAAGTTGATTGTGGCATGATTTTAATAACAATATGAAATAATCAGAGTAATTTATGTCAAAGAGAATGACCACTTTTACGCCCATGAATATTCTAAAAAATACTCTTCTTAACTCAAACTTGATTCAAAGATTAAGCATTAACGCACTAAACATTCAAGAACTAAAATAAGTTTTATAAATAAGAAAAAGACATAGCATAACTACATATTTAATCGGTCTATGAATAAGACCGATTAAATATTTAGTTTATTAATTACATTTCCGAAATAATAAAATTTTAACTTATAAACTTTATACTTTCACATACTTGATATTTTAAATCGCAAAAAGACAAGGCGACAGCATTAAAAACACTGAATATGTCAGTTGATCTTTATTATTTTAAAATATAAAAATCTATAGCTACCTAAAAGTAATAGACACAAAACAATAACTAAGTTATGTAATTTTAAATGAATTAAAGCTAGATAGATGACCAAATCAGAACATTTCGTATTAAAATATTTTAGTCTCATTTTAACCCGCTAATAATCTAACTCCGTATTATAGAAATTTTTAGTCATAATACATCTCGATAAAATAAGATAAAAAACAAATCTATAAATAATAATGTTGCCAATCAGGATTATCAATCATAACTTTGATAAAAAGCATAGTTCAAAATGGCCACCGGTTTTCCCGCCAATTTGCGCATATCATTTAACGCGTATCCATGACTCGATATTTGATGGAAAGTTCCACAGATTAAAATTCGTTCTTACTATAATATTTTTTGTGTATGATTATAAAAATATGTTTTTTCTCTTATTGTTAGCATGGGCTTTCAATACAGTAATGGATATTAATAGTCATATACGGGTAATTTATATGAATTATATTTTTAGTGGTTAGGATAAAGTGACCACATCGATATCTGATAGATAATTAGGGCCTTATTCATAAAATAATTTTATACCTAACCTATTTTAGATAACCAATTTTTTATGCCTCTCGAACGACTTTTGAATTTAGTTTGCGTGATAAAAACTATTTTTGTATTTTTTTAGTATCTTCTTGTTTGGGTGGCAAGTACATAGTTTTTGCTAAAATAATAATTTAATTTCTTACATACCATTGCGTCTACAAAAATAAATGGGAGAGCATCATTGTTTTAGAAAAAACCACGTAATTACCACTCAAACACGACGATAGTTAATTAAAAAATCCACAAAAAAACGTTGCTTTATGCGAATTTTTTAGTTGCTTTGTGTTTGAAGTCACAAAAACTATCGCCCGGCATCATTTTCGGATAAGTCTGAGGGGCTACTTTATGAAACGATACGAACTTCGAATGTTCGGACGCCGTACGTAAACCTTCACTAATGTGCCTAGATACTCCAAAAAGTGTTGGAATCATCTATCATACGTCGCAACCATAGACTAAGTTCAAAGAAAATACATACATACATACATAAACTCACGCCTTTTTCCCAGAAGGGGTAGGCAGAGGTGTCAGGACACCCACATTTCGCCTTGTATGTTCCGTCCCACGATGTGATAGGTGGCGAGCCTTTTCTTCTTTCTTTCTTTCTTCTTCTTCTATAATGAATTGAAAAATCCAATGTCACTTTGCCCAACCCGGGATTCGAACCCGAGACCTCAGCTTTGTAACCGTACCTTAGTACAATTACGCCATCAAGGCAGTCGTGTCGTGTTGATTTTTAGAAGTGGCAAACTTATATCTTACTCCGGACGTGGAACATTCGAACATTCGAAGTTCGTATCGTTTCATAGAATTACTCCCCCCTCCCCCCCCTGAATATAATCGGTATTTGGTGGATGTCATCAGGGAGAATGTAAATGACCCACCATCCTTTTCAACATGATAGGTAAATAAAACTATCCAAAATAATAACTAGTTTGTATTCATATTTCCTAGACTTAAAACACTTCGCAGTAATACCAATTTAACATAATTTAATTAAGCCAATAGCAGTGGAAAACCCCAAGTAAAGTTAGGTTTGTTTTTTAATTTATAGAGATGTGAATTAGCTGCGGATGAATTATATCTTAGGTAGTTTTAGGTATTGTAAATAAGTGCCATTTATCTTAGATTTTAATAAATAGAGGGAGCGTTGGTACTTCAAAAACGTAGATAAGAATGGTGGTGCCGGGCCACCTTTTACTACTCTTCTATTGACTGACATTTGACAGGTTGTCCAACATACTGCCAGAGTAACTACTGGACGTATTGAGACTACAGCCGCTGCCAATAAACAATCCCAATCCAAAATTTGCCGTTTGAGATTGACAGCTCAATCTTTTTTCATATTGCCAATAATCAATCTCAGTAGTGAAAAAACTATGGCAATATGGTAAATGACAAATCGAAAAGTAGAAAACAATGCAGATTGACTTCAATCAAATTTTTTCGATTGATTATTGGCATCAGCCGTTAACATCTTATGTCTCAGGATGAGCGCAGTGGAATGCCAAGCATTGCTACTGTCCATGAATGGTCGTATTGCTTACCATCAGGGGAACGGCATGTACAGTCAGCGACATAAGTCGCTACACATTCACGAGATTTGGAATTGTCTTATCATCCAAAATAATAATTATTTTCAATATCGTATGGCACATCTCGGCATAGATGACTTTACTTGGTTATATTTTACGACTACAGAGAAGTACGTACAAATTTTAATTCATAAAAAGCTTATCAAAAAATGTGAAGTGTTCAACGACTTATGTCGCTGACTGTACGTCTCGCCATCCATTGCATAAAAATGTGTTTATTTACCGATTTAATTTTTTAAAAATATGAAAATATAAAGAAATAACATATGTTAAACGTACAAAAGGTGGTCTTATCGCTAATAAGCGATCTCTACCAGATAACCTTTAGATGAAAAAGAAAGAAAGGACAGTGTAAAAACAAAGATAAGAAAAGCTCCAATATATAATTAAACAGATCATCATAAATTATATTTATCATTGTTAGTTAACGTTTGATGTGTATAGACCTTTATTGCATTATCTGAATCTAAATTAATGACAGGTAATTATGATAATTTTCACCCTACAATCTTAAACGCAGTATTAAAGTCTAGTTTCAGGTCAAGAATAATGAGATTTAGATGTTATTTAAGTAATTTTAATGTTAGTACATAATCATATGTACTAATTGTCATTCCATCGTATCTTCAGTCTTCCATGTTCTCTAGAGAAATGACGAGTTGGCATTCAAACCAAGATGGCAAGAGCTCGCTGGGCACAGGGTTAAATGGAGGAAAAAAGGAGAAAAAGGGGGAGGCCTTTGCCCAGCAGTCGGACACAATATAGGCTATTAAAAGAAAAAAACTATACACGTAGAAATCTTGTCTTATTTTATTGCAACAAATGGCAAGATGAGAATGTCATTCGCCTTATAATAGCGATTCGAACGCTCATGAACAGTAACAAAACCAAACACCTTGAATTACAAAGCAATACTTGGCATTTCTGTGGTGTCTCAATATGTCCAGTAGTTACTCTAACTACAATATCCTCCAAACTGAAACACAACAGTGCATTTACACTGCTGTTTTGCGGGAGAAATAGACATTGTCTAGTAACGTGAATGTAGCATTTCGAGTTAAAATTTTTGTTCACGCTGCCCGGTCGAATACCTCAATGATAATGTTTCGTATATAAGATACAAAAAAAAATACCGCCATATTTAATTATTATAACCATTAACGGACCTTGGTAACTGTATATCGATCGGTAAATATAGCTTCCGCGAATTATTCGCTAATGTTCCTACATTTGATTGAATATCACGCTCTGTCCTTGATGTATATAGAAATATTATTATAGTTTTCTCTTCCTTGTTTTATACGAAATGATTGAAATTTAAGAACTTTGTTGAAGAACTAAATTCTTTTATTTGTCATACTTTTCTTCTTAGCTTTTATTTTTACTCTTTAGACTGCCATATGTTTATCCTTGTTATCCTTTTCTTATTTTTTTCTTTTCTTATTCCATCCCATGGTTGTCTGCAAGGCAATGGCTTTGAACAATAAGACCGCTAATTGTACTCTTATTTTTTATCAAATTCTGATTGTATTTAAGTATTTAATTATTCGTGTGTTGTAAAATCTATATTAAAAAGTAATATTCAATAGACTAAACAGATTATCTTCCCTTATAGCTCAGAATACTTTCAAAAATATCACCTTTCCAATAAAAAACTAGATCTTAATCGTGCCACAATTCACATTCACAAATAGCAAGTGAAGTCGATAATAAAATTTCACAAGTTATATAAATAAGCTAAATATTGCGATTTGCGATTGTAATTATAATATGGTGGGGGGGGCAATTAGCAATAGCAAAAATATAGCGCATGCTAAGGCTTCAGTAATAACAAGGTGGTGACATTAATTTGAAATAGCAAAAGTCTACTAATTGTAATGATTTGTATACCAAGCATAAATTAATACGTATGGTAGTAGGTAAGGTATACAGTAAGAGCTCCTTTTTAATTCCACATTCGTGTTTTCAGTAGTCGTGGGTCACAAAAACTCTGACCATTTTCGTCTATTCCGAGCCAGAATTTATTTGTTCGCAGTAATAGGTTTTTTTTCCTGGACTATGTAAAAGTTTTCGTACAGTATCCGACCCGTGGCTGGACCTACCTAAGGCCTTTTTGGGCTACAGCCCAGGGCCCCTACAAAAGGGCCCAGGTCTAATATTTTTAATATGTTCTTTTTAACATCATTCATTAAAAAACAGCGTTAAATCATTAGGAATAAATGGGTAAATTTTATAAACATAAACAGCACGTCTTATCGTCTTATTTTTTTCCTTTACAGTAAACCTAGATCACTCTGCAAATCAGTTTTGTGACGCAATGACAATTAGTTGAATAATTAATAAAAAGAGTCGTATTCGCCGACAATTTCACGGTCCACCCTTCCGGACTAAAGATGGTCATTAATGGTTATAACTGTTAATTTAATTCATTAAAAATACTCTTAATATTATAAACTGTTACCATTTTAACCATTAAAAGTTATAACTCTTAAAGCGTAGTCAAAGTCAAGTCCCACCAAAAAGCAGTGTAAATGCACTGTTGTGTTTCGAATTGAAGGACATTGTAGCCAGAGTAACTACTGGACATATTGAGGCTTTAAATCTTATGTCTCAATATGGCAAGGGCCGTAGAATACCAAGCATTGCTTTGTAGTTTGTAATTCAAGGTGTTGTTTGGTTTAGCTACTGTTCATGAGCGGTCGTATCGCTTACCATCAGGCGAACGGCAAGCTCGTCTCGCCATTCAGTGCAATAAAAAAAGTCATTTCATACCACCTATAACTTTATTATTCAACTAAAATTAATAATGCCATCTATCATTTCTTGTATTACAATTTCTATTTGATCGAAGAGTCTAGTTCGGACCCCACCGAAAACAACTTGCTTACCACAGCTCTAAAGTCTTAACAAATAAGCAATTAACCAATTATACTCAACTTAAAACAATTATATTAGTTTTTATCAAAAGACGCGGAATTTTTTTAATACAATAACAATCGTATCCGCGTTGTGGACACGATTTCAAACCTGTTCTTTATTAAATTAATGTATTTTACTGACGAAAAGGCACACCCTGCGGTTATATCAATATATTTTTAAACAAGTTTCACAAACTCACAAATATGTACCGTATCAACTCATAGACGTCCTACTACATGGAACTGGTCTACTCTGCAATCGAAAGTACGATTTAGATATCCTTAAAGTCCACGCTGGGTTAGGTTTGGCGGTCATTTCGGCAACAAGAACCCACCCGTGTTGCCCGCCGACTTGACGACTCAAGCACTCTGATCGTCAACATCAATGTCATAAAAATATTACTCATGTCGAGCTGCTAGCTTGTCCGACTTGCAATTATTGAAGCCACCAACTTCTTTTTAACACGCTTTTATTAGCTTCACTTGTATGTTTGTATGTATGTATGTTTGTATGTATGTTTGTATGTAACCGACTCCTTTGAGGTCGATTTTGCCCTACTTTGAAAATGGAGTAAAATACATACATTTTATTGTTACAAAGCATGGGGTGTTGACAACAATTACTTATCCTACAGCAACCCACGCTTTGCAACAATAAAATGTATGTATTTTACTCCATTTTCTAATCTTAAACTCATTATCAATTATTTTTTACTTTTTAGTTTGAACTTTATGAAAGCGTATTTTTTAGTGTTTTAAACTATTATTTATTTATTCTGACATAGCTCTTTGACTACATTGCACTTGGTGGTAACATGCTGGCCCGCTAAGATGCTTCTTGGTGCTGCGGCTGAAGGACGCAGGATTATAGGAAAGAGGTAACACATGTGATAGCAAACTGGTCCATAGCTTGACGGTACGAAAGAGAAATAATTATAGAACCTTCTATCTAATGTGTAATTAGACGCAATTTCTGACATCTCTCGCTATGATTTTTGCAAAGACAAATAATTGTGGATTCCACAAGTAATTGTCTTGGGTCTGAGTGTTTGTGAGACCGAAGTCTCTCGTATTTTCTGATACACGACACACGTATAATGTATTTATTTAAAAACTGTAACTAGAGATACATCATTGTTTTATTTTAGATAAATATAACAACAAATCCGTGACCTCTTTCTGATTACTCATATTGTTTAGTTTTATTTGGGCAGAGGTAAGTAGGTAATTAGGGCAAGGTTTGTCACAAGTACAATATATATTACACTATACTCCCATTTCTGGGCATGGTTTTTTTTACTTCAGAATTGACATCGACTTCAGAACAAATAGATTATTATTACGTTGAATAATTTTTATCACCGTCTCATGAAATCTATTAAATTAAGTTAATTTAATATTTATTTTAACGCGTTTTTAAAAGGCCATCTTTTTAAAACACCAACGGTACTGGATGGCCTATCCGTAGTTTGTTGTTTAAAATGTTTCTAACCTGTTTAATTCCGAACTACAAAATCAATTCCACATTTGATTTTAAATAAATTATCAATTTTTGTAAACCAAAAAAAATATTGACTCATGTTATGGGCTATTTTATTGGTAAAAAACTCATAAAAATTGCCCACATATTATAAATTTGGCAAACCAAGACATTGGAAATAGGATGCCACACCTTATCCAAATATATCTCGATTTATTTTGATTAATGACAACTAGTATTGACCCTGATATATTAATGGCCACTAATCATAAATATAATTTTGACAACGCGAATTTCTTGTTTGTCAATGACGAAGGAATGTTATGTCCTAATGTAATATATACTATACAGGGTATGTCAAGAGTGCTACCGAAATCGAAACTGGGTGGTAGTCTTAGTGACTTCAGACACAATGCAACTAAATTTTGTGCAAAAATTTGTCTTATTTTTTTTTGTAATTTTTTTCTATCGTCGTATTAGGATGGTAATTACATAGTTTTTTCTTAAATAATTGTGTACACCCTTTTATTTGTAAAGACGCTATGGTACGCAAGGCTTTCAATTATTATTTTAGCTGAAACTATGGATTTACCACCCAAACTCGACGATATTTAAAAAAATTGACGCGTTTCTTTGCGAAATTTTTAGTTACATTGTGTTTGTAGTTACTAAAACTACCACTCGACTTCGTTTTCGGTAGCAGTCTTGATATACCCGGTATATATGTCGAATATTTAACACTTAGAAAAATACGCAATATCATTTTTAAAATATATACAAACATAAACTCATGCCTTTTTCCCACAAGGGTAGGTAGAGATGCTATCTGGTCACTCACTTTCGTCTTGTGAGTTTCGTCCCACGATGTGATAAGGGGCTATCGCCATATCGGGCTCAAATTCCTGATTCCAGTCTAATATTAATTACAAAAATCTAATATTACTTACCCGAGTTAATCAAATATTTAAATATAGCGTGATTTTCACAGACATTTTTTAAAACTCCAAATGTACTGAAGGGCGTATGTAGTTTTTAAATCATTTGTCGATAGTAAAATTAAAACCAGATAATTTGGCAACTTTGCTAAAATAATAGGATTTCCGTATAGTCCTCGTTTTCCCATCTGTTTTAGCATATTTTTTGCTCCATTACTAAGCAATCAAATATCATCATTATTTTGTTTAATTACAAGCTTGTCCATAAATATTTATGTTACATATTTTTTGCAAAACTTTTTGTGACTAATTGTTTTTTATTTAAATATTTTCCATAAGTTAATTTGTTATTTTCACACGGAATTTAGTGACAGGCGGAGTTGTCTACGGTACGATTAGTCGATTACACGCTGAGGTCTTGGGTTCAAATCCCGAGTCAGGCAAAAAATATTGCTTTTTCATTTCATTATTAAGACGGAATCAGGAATTTGCGTATACTACGGTGCGATTTCAACGCTAAGGTCTTGGGTTCGAATCTCGGGTCGGACACAGTGATATTCGATTTTCGATCTGCCTACCCCTTCTCGGAAAATGCTTGAGTTTATGTATGTATTTACAATAAATTCTTCAATACTGTGTGTGAATAAACAAACAATTAATAAATAATTATTTTAAAAAATCCATATATAACTTTGTTTTCGTGTGGAATTTAGTAATCCTTTGGTTTAGAAATAGCCATTGCGATGTTACCAACCCAGGCGGCCTCTCACATTTGAGAGACCTACCAGAGAATAAAACTAATCACCCATTTAACTTGAACACGAGGCAAATCAATCGATTTGGTTGATAATTACTCAGAATCACTAAATATTGTTTTCATAGTTAAAACATTCTCTATACAAGGTTGTTAACTTAAATTCCTTGCGAAATTGGCATATTAAAATCGGACGTTGTATGAAGTTTAAATAAATAATTAGTTAGTAGCTCTCTTATATGAGAGGCCGCTTGAGTAGGTATCACCGCAATGTCAATTTCTCCAGCAAAACAGTGGTGTAAATGCATTATTGTGTTTCAATTTGAAGGACATTGCAGCTAGAGTAACTACTGGACATATTGAGACTTAACATCTTATAGGCGAGCGCAGTGGAATGCCAAGCTTTGCTTTGTAATTCGAGGTGTTGTTTGGTTTTGCTACTATTCATGAGCGGTCGTATCGCTTACCATCAGGCGAAAGGGATGCTCGTCTCGCTCAATGCAATTAAAAAAAAATGATTACATTATTTGACATGATAATGGTACATAATGGTATAAATGAACAGCAGGTCAAAAGGCTGTGAAATGAAGGGCCGCGGGTTCGATCCCCGACGACAAATGTTTGTGTGGTCCATAGGTATTTGTGGTGTATGAGTGTTTGTAAGACTGGAAAGTCTGTCGTAGTTTCTGATTGACACCAGACTTATCTTAGCACGGGATCAGAACTATGTATTTTTTTTTTATTGCAGTTAATGGCGAGACGAGCATGCCGTTCGCCTGATGGTAAGCGATGCGACCGCTCATGAACAGTAGCAAAACCAAACAACATCTTGAACTATAAAGCAATGCTTGGCATTCCACTGCGCTCGCCATCCTGAGACATAAGATGTTAAGTCTCAATATGTCCAGTAGTTACTCTGGCTACAATGTCCTTCAATCCGAAACACAACAGTGCATTTAAACTGCTGTTTGACGGGAGAAATAGACATTGCGGTGGTACCCACCCAGGCAGCCTCTCACATATGAGAGACCTACCACCAGTATGTATGTGGCTTTTGGGCTTCTATTAGTCCATATACGTCCCACTGCAGGGCACGGTCCTCCTTTACAGTTGAGAATACGATTGAGAGTGGTTAGGCCATATAGTCCACCACGCTGGCCTAGTGCCCGGCGGACTTTACATACCATAGGAAATCTTCATTATAAAACATAGAAAAGGGATCTATAATCGTTATAATAATTGACTTAATTCATACATAAATTCACGTCTTTTCCCAGAAGGGGTAGGCAGAGTTGTTATCACGTCACACACGTCGCCTTGTTTGTTCCCACGATGTGACAGAGAACCTGTCGCCATATCGGGCACTAATTGCTGACTTTGGACTGATAATGAATAGAAAAATTAAATATCAGTACCCAACCCGGGATTCGAACCCGAGACCTCAGCTTTATTATACAAGCATCAAGCAACGAGCCAGTTATTGATTTTGCTAAAATATGACGTAACCTTAATTGTTGACCTTTTATTTCGCCCACCTTGAATATTATATTGAATCATATAAAAATGCAAATTATTTAACATGCGTACATAACTTCAATGTTTTGCATAATTTAAAACATGATTTCACGGTTATAACCTTAAAGGGGTAGGAAGAGATGGTTATAAGTAAATAATAAATAAATACACCCAACAGTCACATACATCCCGACCCCACACTAAGATCGAGTCTTGTGTCGTGTATCAGGAACTACGAGAGACTTTTCGGTCTCACAAACACCCAGACCCAAAACAAATGCCTGAGGATGATTCAAACATTTGTCTCGGTGTGGGGATCGAATCCGCGGCTACTCGTTTCACAACCGGAGTCTATCCAACGACACCCAATTAATTATATGCACAGGACTATGTATTGGTTACGAATCTAGGTGTTTGTGAGACCTAAAACTCTCTCGTAGTTTCTGATACACGACACAAGACTCCAGTATGGAGTCGGAACTATAAATATGATATTTTTCTTTTAATTATTTAATTTCGGTTAATTTGTAGTACGTATGCCCAGTGTCCACCTCTTTGGGGGAAGAGTCGTGAACCTAATGTCATGACGACATGATATCTTAGTACTTATTCTTGATATCTTGTGCCTAGACCAGTTGTCCTTTTACGAACTTAATCTATTGCATATAATTGTTTAATGGTTTGACCAGGTTCAGGGTGATAACAATTTATATAAATATATAGGAAATACATATTTTCCTGAATGGTTTTCCTTTGTTTATGTACTGTTATTACATTAAGACTGCGAGAGAAAACAAAGCTATGTGCTAGTTTTAGTGACTTCAGACACAATTCAACTAAAAATTGTACGAAAAATGTGACGAATACGTTTTATGGTCGTATTTGGGTGGTAAATACATAGATTTTCTTAAATAATAGTGTACATCCTTTTATTTTCAAAGACGCTATGGCACACAAGTGTTAACAATGTTATTTTAGCAATAATTATATTTAAAACCAAAAAAATATCGCGTTTCGTTGCGAATTGTTTAGTTGCATTGTGTTTTTACTTTTTAGTCACTAAAACTACCACCCTACCCGGCTTCGTTTTCGGTAGCAGTCTTGATATGCCTCGTATAGTTTTGTTATATGTCGAAAAACAGCCGGCCTGCATAAGAAATAATTAGAAGTATATTATGCTTATTTACAGCCTTATTTATAAATAGTTTTAAAACCAATTTTAATTATAAAATATGTTATCCCTTTGGAACTTCTGAATTTAGTTTGAGCGAAGAAGACAAAATATACGATAGCTAAAATTGAATATAAATTTGTTTAAAAATAAGGCTACACATATAAAACAACAATTTGAATCGTTTAAAATGATTGCGAAATCAATAAAATATGTATAAACTTTAAAATGCAAATTTTTTATATTACAAAATGTATATTTACATATAACGGGTGTGGTTTTTGGCAAATATGTGAATTCCGCCAACGGGCTCGGCTTGCGTGGTGGCCTAACCTCTCTCAATCGTACTCTCATTTGTGGTCTTACAGAGATTATCGTATGAAACTCTCCGTATAAATGGACTATTGAAAATCGCAGAAATAGCTTCTTAACCAACGTCGTAAAATAGTGGTATTATACACTTGAACTCCGTTATAAGTGACATTGAAATTTGCAATTTATTATGTAACATAATTAGATTAGCCGTAAGCCTATGAGAATATATTATGCTCGTATTATATAACAAGGTCACAACGTAATATTTATAATGTTATTCGAATTCTCTTGCTATATTGTTTTATTGGAAAATTTCAGCCTAGAGATTCTAGTTTAATTCTACTAGTGCTATTATTATAAATGCTGTTTATGACTTCTTCATATTCGTTTTCTATTCCTTTACCCGCACACGGGTTCATGAAAATAATAACTTATCCAGTATTATAAATAATACATAAAGTAACTATAAATAAAGTAAAAAAATAAATAAAAGAAAAGTTACTAATATTAGCATACGTCAAAATATCAATCAATCAACTCTTGTAAGTATGTATGAAATTAAAGACTTTTATTTTTTTATTATTGTTTTATTGCTATAAATGGCGAGACGAACATGCCATTCGCTGATGTTAAGCGATACGACCGCTCATCGACAGTTGCAAAACCAAACACCATGAATTACAAAGCAATGCTTGGCATTCCACTGCGCTCGCCATCCTAAGACTTAAGATGTGAAGTCTCAATATGTCCAGTAGTTACTCTTGCTACAATGTCCTTAAAATGGAACACAACAGTGCATTTTCACTGCTGTTTGGCGGGAGAAATATTATTTACTTGCACGGCAAGGTGAATCCCCTGAAGAGAAGTAAAATCCAGAGAGCATCTATTGTTATATCTATTGTTAAAAGAAAAAAGCCTCTCATCGAAATTATATGGGCCAATTCCAATCCAAATGAAACGAAAAAAATGAAAAAAATCTGCATCTAAGTAAAATAAAATTTTATAGATTTATTAATATTTTTTATGTATCTTCTCGATTCCAAAACTCAAATGGATAACCCAACACGGGGTACAAACTTAGGACATCAAGGTTTGCATATACATGCTGTCAGTAAACCAATGAGGCTTTTAAAATCTTTATAGCAATATCAAGGACCACAAACACATCAATGTCGAAACAAATTGATTTGCATAATAGGCAAATTCGTCTAATGCCAAGGTTTCTGAGCTTTCTTAGAAACCAAGTTCAAGATCTTTTGCGTAATACAGTTACACGAGTGCGTGGTGACCTGGGGGCTACTCTGATTTGAAACGAAAACGAAAGTTCGAATCTTGTTGTTTATTTATTTATTTAGTTCTTTATTGTACACAGTAAAAAGGAATAACAGTTTAGAGACAATACAAAATAAAAAAGTACAAATGGCGCTCTTATCGCTCTAAAGCAATTTGCTTGAAGCCGGGTGGTAGTTTAAGCGACTTCAGACACAATGAAACAGAAAAAGTTGCAAAAATATTTTTTTTGGGGGGGTAATTTTTTGCGTCATTTGGGATTTCTGGCGGGGTCAATTTGTAGCCCTCACCAAGACGGTTCCGAGGATACCAAACTCGGTGGGTCTACGACCTATGTTGGCCGAGATAGGATTGGGGGGGGTGAGGTAAATTTTCGGGGTGGGGGTAGGGGAGGGGGGGGGGGGGTAGGTTTCGTGGGGAGGCTAATAGGCACTATTTCGGAATAAGGGTGGGGGAAGGCAGGGGGGGGGCTATGGGACAATTTTGGAAAAAGTGGGTGAAACTGAAAAATAATTCTCTAGTGCTGCGCGCGCACCGTTACGTTACCGGGCGTTACACTTTTTCATAAGTGACTCCCAGCCGCAACCTAATTTAAGACGTTGTCACGTCAAAAAGCGACAATTTTTGTTTTGTTATTTTTTTCCTATAACCATATTTGGGTGGTAAATACATTTTTGACTCACCCCCCCCAATCCTATCTCGGCCAACATAGGTCGTAGACCCACCGAGTTTGGTATCCTCGGAACCGTCTTGGTGAGGGCTACAAATTGACCCCGCCAGAAATCCCAAATTACGCAAAAAATTACCCCCCCAAAAAAAAATATTTTACCTCCAAAACAATTAATTTAAGTTAGCCTCCCCACGAAACCTTCCTCCCCCCCCCCCTCCCTTACCCCCACCCCGAAAATTTACCTCACCCCCCCAATCCTATCTCGGCCAATATAGATCGTAGACCCACCGAGTTTGGTATCCTCGGAACCGTCTTGGTGAGGGCTACAAATTGACCTCGCCAGAAATCCCAAATTACGCAAAAAATTACCCCCCCAAAAAAAAATATTTTACCTCCAAAAAATTTATTGACGTGACAACGTCTTAAATTAGGTTGCGGCTGGGAGTCACTTATGAAAAAGTGTAACGCCCGGTAACGTTACGATGAGTCACCGAACGAGAGAGAGGCCCGCCGAATGCCTTGCGTCTCTCTCCCACTCAACTATGATCGGTCTGCCGCGCGCGCAGCACTAGAGAATTAGGCGCATTGAATCGGCGCATGCTTGTGTCTCTGTCTTTGTCTTTCTCGAACGTTCTTGGCGTTGGAAAAACAAGGTCACAATACAAGTTCACACGTGTGGTTAAAGTATCGTCAGCTGTGTCTGTAGTGAAAATATGGAGTGCTTAGATTCGTCATTACATGTACAATGTTTTAGTAAACAAAATATATTTCTATAGTTAAAATTTGTGCAATTCTTATTTTCATTCAATTCCTTGTTCCTATTGTGCAATTTAATTATATTCATATCAATAAATATTCTACCGAGAAAAAGACGTTGTCACGTAAAATCTTCGCCCGTAAAACCGACTTTTTCCTAACATAATAGTGTATACCCTTTTATTTATAAATAAGCTAAGGTATGAAAGTGTTTAAATTATTATTTTAGCAAAAACTATGGATTTACCACCCAAAAATGACGATATTTAAAAAATCATAAAAAATAATTGTCGCGTTTCTTTACGAAATTTTTGGTTGCATTGTATTTGTAGTCACTTAAACTACCACCCGGCTTCGTTTTCGGTAGCAGTCTTGAGATACCCGGTATATATCTTATCAGGTGTGATATGTATATATATATATATATATATATATATATATATATATATATATATATATGTATATAACGTAGGGAACGTGGGGGAATGTGGGCGTTCTTCGTCTCTCTGCTCATCAGCCATCGTATTTCAAGAAAATAAGGTTCTGTATGCACTCAATAGATTTTAATGAAACTAATTAATTCACTTCACAATCTAAATATGCACACACAGCTCGGATGAAAATGGATAGTTTTCGGAACGCGGCGAAGTCGGACGTAGGTTGGCCACACTTGTTTCCTCCGCTGTGTCTCTCTCCAAAAGAAGTCCGTTGACAGCTCCACGTGCGCTTATATTAGCATCAAATGACATTTACTACCGTCAGCTGCCAACCTTAGTGTCGCCTACCCTCGTATCCGAATACGCCCAAATCAATTCAGATTTGACGCTCCGCTTTCCAATCTCCGACATATATATATATATACACAGGGTATATCAAGACTGCTACCGAAAACGAAGCCGGGTGGTAGTCTAAGCGACTTCAGACACAATGCGACAGAAAAAGTTGCAAAAAAAAGCGACAATTTTTTTTTGTTATTTTTTTCCTATGGCCATATTTGGGTGGTAAATAATTTTTTTCCTAAAATAATAGTGTATACCCTTTTATTTATAAATACTCTAAGGTATAAAAGAGTTTAAATTATTATTTTAGCAAAAACTATGGATTTACCACCCAAAAATGACGATATTTAAAAAATCATAAAAATAATCGTCGCGTTTCTATGCGAAATTTTTAATTGCATTGTGTTTGTAGCCACTAAAACTACCACCCGGCTTCGTTTTCGGTAGCAGTCTTGAGATACCCGGTATATATATATATATATATATATATATCGCACCCTCGGTGCAAAAATGTCACATATGCAAAAATTGCAAGATTGGAAGGTATAAATATATAATCTTATATTTTTTTTTTATTACATAGTCATATTTTTTTTTATCGGTAAATTAAAAGTTGATATTGTGATAGAAGCTGTTCAACTTCTCTATGTGTTGAAATATCATATTTTTAAGCGATGTCAAAGTTTCAAATGTTTTTCCTGAAAGTTGCGTTCTTGCAAAAGTGATATTGTTGCCGACCGTCGCATTTTTGCAAAAGTGATATTGGCCGATTGATATATGGATATCAACTTAATTCGATATTTATTGATATCGATGTATCGATATTTCTATGAAACTTGCATCCCTACTGGGGGCACTGTGAATCGAAACGAAATTCGAATGTTCGGTTGTCGTACGTAAAACAGTACGAATGTGCCTAGGAACTCCACAAATTTTCGAATCTAGGGGGCTACTCTATAAAAACGTTACGAATTTCGAATGTTCAGACACTGTATGTAAAATTTCACTAATGTGCCTTCCTTCACGAAGGTTGGACTCCTTTATCGTTTGTCGTAACCATACATTACAAACAGTTCAATCATTAAATAAGTATTTTGGAGGAGGCAGTTTCAAAACGTCGTCTTATTAAAGCGTCATTGGAAAAGAAAATGCCATTCGCCATTTTCAAACACACTCTCTAAAAATAAAAGGATCTTACGTTCCGTTTGTCACAGATGATATCTGTATCTGTATCTGTATCAGCCCATATACGTCCCACTGCAGGGCACGGGCCTCCTCCACAATCGAGAGTACGATTGAGAGTGGTTAGGCCATATAGTCCACCACGCTGGCCTAGTGCGGGTTGGCGGACTTACATACCATAGAAATTTTTATAAATCGCTATGGTATGCAGGTTTCCTCACGATGTTTTCCTTCACCGTTTTAGTGCGTGGTGATTGACTATCAATACACACATGACTCCGAAAAGTCAGAGGTGTGCCCTGGGATTCGAACCCGCGACCACCGTGAACATGTTGGCAGTCGCGTCTAGTCCGTTTACCAACAGGCCACCACGCACTTCTGTGACAGATGACACAGATGATATATTAACAAGAAATTTTCTAGAACTTCTATGGTATGTGAAGTCCCCTTGGCAGTAGGCCAGCGTGATGGACTATATGGCCTAACCCCTTTCAATAGTATTCTCGATTGTAGGAGTCTCAAGCCCAGCTGTGGACTTCCTGTGGCTAAAGAAAGACAGACAATATCGAAATTGAAAAAAATCTCTATTTGTGTATCAATGTAGGAAATCTATTTATTTAAACTCACATAAATATAATTCTCAGGGTCCCTTGCACAATTTAATTGAAATGTAATTAATAATTAATTATGAATCAAGGTGTATTGGATATTAAATAATACATTTACATGCCTTTTTAAGTTAGGAGTGGCAAATTGCAAATAATATGATCGCGTGCTCAAAAATGGTAGAAAACTTAGATTTGTAAACACTCGATATCGTTAATTGTTTTTTATTGACAATAGAAAATTGAAAAGCTCCCTTAGTGGCAAAAGGGGTATTTCAGTGTCATCGACCTTTTTTAATTGTAATGTATGGCGAGACGAGCGTGCCGTTCGCCTGATGGTAAGCGATACGACCGCTCATGAACAGTAGCAGAACCAAACAACAATTGAGACATCCTGAGATATAACATTTTAAGTTTATATGTAGTTATTCTGGATACAATATCCTTCAAATCGAAACACAACAGTGCATTTACACTGCTGTTTGGCGGGGGAAGTAGTTGTTCACTCACGATTTTTTCCTTCACCGTTTAGAGTGCGTGGTCATTGACTATCAATACACATGACTCCGAAAAGTCAGAGGTATGCCTTGGGAATTGAACCAATGACCTCCGTGAATATGTTAGCCGCTTCTGGTCTGTTTACAACAGTTCACGCAGACATTTAGCTAAATTAGTATTAAAAGCAGATCTAGATGGTTACGCAATGGACCTCCAAGAGATAATTTGGAATTAATGCTTAATGCCAAAAAATCGTTACAAGGTCAGGATTGAACCGACAACCTTCATCCAAATGAGACTTTCTTCATACTTGTTATGTATAAAATGATCGTCCTCTGCACTTATAATTATGATGTCATTTCTTGTGATTTCATAGATTTGTTTAGTTTTTTCATTGAGGTATTATACAGAGCGGATATCGGGAACAAAATCTGTGCATATGGTGTGTGCGCACGGGTACACAGTGAAGCGAGAGCGAAGATAATGTTACTGCGTAGGCGTGACAGAGACAGAAATAGAATGTGCCCTGCATTTTGTTGCAAACATTTTGTTTGCAGTGTCCCCTCTAGTATATTATCTCAATGGCTTTTTTTACATATTATTCACTGTAGCCCAGCGGAATTTGGCTTCTTTTGTTTTAAATGTTAGTTTTGCTTCGAACACTTGCTTTGTTTATGTGTAACTTGATTGTGGAACCTTCACTGGATCATTGGCTACTTACTGTGTCTTGATCATACGTTTTATCGTTCTGTATGTTTCCCTAATACATATAAAATAAAATAAAAATATTTGAATACGAAAAGTGACTTCAATGCGCCTAATATGCAGTGCGATCTATAGACTATAGGTATTAGGTCGTCTAAATCTTGTTCTGTCGCTGTCTATGTAAAATATTAAGAATAGTTTTTCTCTCTCGACATTCTAGTATTTGTACGGGCTGAGACGATATCCGTAACTTAGATTGATAGTAAAAGTCCAGCATGGAAAAAATATTTATTTAATATATTAATTGGACCTAATTATGCAAAAAGGAACCAATCCACACAAGTGCCAAAATCGAGATAAGGACAAGGAAGCTTTAAAATATGAGCCCTGTGTCTACCCTGAAAAGATCAAAATGATCTGACAATATAGAACAAAACATTTATATGACAAACTTATCAACCAACATAACAGTAGTTCAATAAACTCAACAGATCCACGCCCCATGGTCACCCAACAATCCAAAAAAATAATTGAATTTGTTTACATATACATTGGTAGAATATTGTTAATAAAATTTATTAAAAATAATAAACAATTTTACTGTGTTCAATATGACAAAAATGGTTTTGTTTTTCCATTTGGACCATAACTTCCTGAGATGATAGCGCTCAAACAAACTCTTCAGCTGAATATTATAAAAGATTCAAATCGGTTCCTTTTTGGTAAAATCTTTGGATACAAACATTTTTTTTTTCTGAAGTTAAAATAGACTATATTAGCAAAAAACGAAGCAGACATTTTTTGTGGGATTAATTAATTGATTAATATAATAACATCCGTGTTTCTAAAAATATATAGTTTTTGCTACAATTATGGACATTAGTTTAATAACTCCTGAACAGTAACTGGTCCAATACATGATGTCATCTTAACATTCATAATTTTAAAACACGAGTATATTGATACAGGAATTATTGTCTAAATAACAGTTTGCGGTGTGCTTAGGAAATGAGCATATCTCGTAAGTCTCTTCACACTTAGCTATAAACACATTGTAGCCAGAGCACAGAATACTAAACTAACAGAAGTCAAGCTTCATACAAAGCGCGCTAAATCAACGCACACATAGACAGCGTTCACCGACACGATATTCGAAACCAGTCGAGATCACTTCGAGAGCGAGTTTCAACCTTTGCGCGAACGCCGAGCGTAGTGTGAGTGTGGCAACAGAAGTGAAGTACATACACAAGCTTGACTTCTGTTAGTATTCTGTGGCCAGAGTAACTACTGAAAATATTGAGGTGAGTGATCTAAACATCTCATATCTCAGGATGGCGAGCGCAGTGGAATGCCAAGCATTGCTACTGTCCATCAGCGGTCGTATCGCTTACCATCTAGCAAATGGCAAGCTCGTCTCGCCATTCATAGCAGTAAAAAAACACGCTCCTGCGTCTAAATATCAGATCGAAAGAATATAATATTGAATTTATTTTATTTCATTGTATATTTTATTAAATAAACTTAATAATAGCACGTTATATTATACAGTAAGAAAGAAACAAAGAAAAATATTTTTATTTGCCACAAGCATTAAAAACGACGTACAAAAACAGATACTGTCTGTCTGTCTGTATCAGCCCATATACGTGCCACTGCAGGGCACGGGCCTACTCTACAATCGAGAATACGATTGAGAGTGGTTAGGCCATATAGCCCACCACGCTGAAACAGACACACAAAGGTCTATTTATAAAAATAAAAATAAAGAAGAAGTTCGCACGTCGTGGCTGTGACAAGTAGTTGATCACTCAGCAATTATGTTGGTGGCGGTGCAGGCCGTTGCACAACGCTGATTTAAAGTAGTAAAAAAGGCGGTCGTATCGCTCGAGGCAATCTCTTACCGCCTACCTTGGAATGAACAATACGAGGTGGAAAAAAGAGAGATTTATCATTCATAACGTATTTCGTTTGTTTCAGGTCTTTTCATACTGCTAATGCTGGGTTTCTTCGCTCTGACAGCTGGATGTTTTATATTGTTCTTGAAGCCCTACGATTTTCTGTTCAATCAGGTATGTGAATAGTATAGATTAATACCATTATAAATATTATAAGAAATAATGGATGCATGCTTCCAACAAGTCACTGTGGACATTTTTGGGGGACGCTTTCAGTGGGCTTGCTGTGGTTTAAAATGATTGATAATGTATGCTAATTGATCTACTTATCAAGTATATACGACTTTGAACTACTAATCAAGTAATCCAACATGAGCATTTGGTTTGATAAATCTCATAAAAATTGCCTTTGGCCTTGGGACTAACCTTGGGACTAAAATTAGTATATAACCCTTAGGGATTAGCTCGATGTCGCAGTTGCATTACGGTAGATTAGAAAGATGAAGTCATGGGTTTGATTTCCAGGTAGGGTAAAATGGTATTGGATTATTCTATTTATCAGCATGAAGTCAGGAATGGTCTTGACGGTGGTAGGTCTCTCATATGTGAGAGGCCATCTGGGTAGGTACCACCGCAATGTCTATTTCTCCCGTGAAACAACACTGCTTAAATGCACTGTTGTGTTTCGGATTGAAGGACATTGTAGCCAGAGCAACTACTGGACATATTGAGACTTAACATCTTATGTCTCAGGATGGCGAGCGCAGTGGAATATTGCTACTATTCATGAGCGGTCGTATCGCTTACCATCAGGCGAACGGCTTGCTCGTCTCGCCATTCAATGCAATAAAAAAAAAAAAAAAAAAAAAAGGAATTTGGGCCGATTAGGTGATAGACTCGCATCATTCAATCCCCTATCACATCATGCAACGAAATACACAACGCTAAATGTGAATATCCTGGTAGCACCTCTACCTATCCCATGTGAGAAAAAGGCGTGAGTTTATGAGTTAGGGATATAGGCATCAACTTGTGATACAGTTCAGAACTTTACATAAGCTTATATTATTACCAATATACCTTATATATTTACCAATCACATCTAAGAACATTGAAAAAGAAAGGAAAAGAAAAACGATTTATTGACACAACATGGAACGTACACAAAATTACAAATAAAATATAAAAACAGAAATAGAAAAAAAAATTCAACATTAGCAATAAAAAACAAACATAGTACATGTTTATAATAAAAAGAAGACAAAACACATTGTGCAAATTAGGTAACCATCTCAGCAAAAAGCTGTGCAGTGAAGTCA
The DNA here is from genome assembly GCA_009982885.2 of Hyles vespertilio. NCBI lineage: Eukaryota > Metazoa > Arthropoda > Insecta > Lepidoptera > Sphingidae > Hyles > Hyles vespertilio. Next base: position 3,592,764 of record CM042832.1, read on the forward strand.
TTAACAATAACACTAATTGCAGCACAAGACACTAATGCCAATCGAATAATTTCCAGAAAGTGGTCTTCCAAGAAGGAGGCGAGATTTTCGAGATGTGGAGGAAGCCTGAAGTGGAGCTGTATGCCAGAGTCTACCTCTTCAACATTACCAACGCTGAAGAATACATGGCTGGCACCGAAGACAAACTGAAGCTTAAAGAAGTTGGACCTTATGTTTACAGGTTGGTTTGAAATTTAGCTATAATTCATATCCCATCAAAATCCTGTAAAAAATACCAAGTCTCACAGCTCAGTTTTTCTACCGCAAAGTTGTGAGATCCATGTAATGCCAAGTCGGTTAATTTATTGAGTCCTTGCTTAAGGGACCTTCTGTATAAAGTTATTACGTAAGTTATCATCATATCAATATTAAAAATCCTTTACGTTTTAAATAAATAGATCGCCTTGGCCAGCAGCATTATGTATAAATTGTACGATACATTATGTTTTCATGCGATGGTTTTCCCTTGATTTAGACACTAAATACTAATTATATTCCAAATTTGAGGGTTTTATGTCTGCTAGAAGTGCCTTAGAAATGTTCAATTCCAACTATCAATTTAGAATATCAGAGCAAAAAGTCCCTCAGATATCGATTTTAAAACCAATCGGATGATGAAAAACGAATAAAATTTCCTCGTTATTACTCGCTTTTTCACGACAGCTTCCCTATTATAGGTCATAACGTGATGATATAGCCTATAGTATTCCCCGATAAATGGCATATCCAACACAAAATAATTTTTCAATTCAAACCAGTAGTTCCTGAGATTAGAGTTAACAAACAAACTCTTCAGCTTTAGATATTTGTATAGATAACTCCTTAATATAATTATTTTATTTATCTTGCAGGGAAGCACTAGAGCACAACATCACGAGGTTTAATGAGAATGGCACGTTATCAGCGATACCCCAACATCCTCTCACGTGGGTTGAAGAACTATCAGAGGGAAATAAAGAGGATGACATCTTGTACCTGCCCAATATCGCTTTATTGGTAAGTTTCCTGTTTATTTAAACGCTGGTGGCACTAAATGAATCGTATAAATAATATTAATAAATAAATACACCATAGTCACATACATACAGAGTATATCAAGACTGCGGCCCGAAACGAAGCCGGTTGGTAGTTTAGTGACTACATACAAAATGCAACAAAAAAATTCGCAAAGAAACGCGACAATTTTTTTTTTTCCCCACGAAACCTACCCCCCCCCCCCTCCCCTACCCACCACCCGAAAATTTACCTCACCCCCCAATCCTATCTCGGCCAACATAGGTCGTAGACCCACCGAGTTTGCTATCCTCGGAACCGTCTTGGTGAGGGCTACAAATTGACCCCGCCAGAAATCCCAAATTACGCAAAAAATTACCCCCCAAAAAAAATATTTTACCTCCAAAAAATTAATTTAAGTTAGCCTCCCACGAAACCTTCCTCCCCCCCCCTCCCTTACCCCCACCCGAAAATTTACCTCACCCCCCCCCAAATCCTATCTCGGCCAATATAGATCGTAGACCCACCGAGTTGGTATCTTTGGAACCGGCTCGGTGAGCTCTACAGATTGGCCCCAACCAAATCCCCAAATTCCTCCCTCTCTCCCCTAAAATATTTGTCCAGGCATAACTCCGTCATTTCTTAAAGTAAACCCCCCGTGTTTGGAGTCAGAGGAATCGTCTTGACGAGCTCGACAATCTGATTTTAAATTATCCTTTTTTGGTGGTAAATCTAGTTTCTGCTTAAATAATAAATTGAAACCCAGCGTATCATAGCGTCTTTAAAAATAAAACGGTGCACATTATTATTTTGGGAAAAACTATATTATGTTTACCATCCAAAAATGACAATACAAAAAAAAATTCATCGCACATTTTGACAAAAAATTTATATTGTGTCTGAAATCACTAAAACTACCACCCGGCTTCGTTTTTGGTAGCAGTCCTGATATACTCTATATATAAACGGACCAGACCCGTCTGCCATGTTCATGGTAGTTGAGGGTTCGAATCCCAGGGCAACGCTCTGACTTTCCGGAGTCATATGTGTATTGATATTCGATCACCACGCACTATAATGAAAAAAAAAAACATCGTAAGGAACCGCATACCAAAGCGATTTACAAGAATTTTCTATGGTATGTAAAGTCTGCCGACCGGCACTAAGCTAGCGTGGTGGACTATATCGCCTAACCACACTCAATCGAACTCTCGATTGTAGAGGAGGCCCGTGCCCTGCAAAGGGACGTATATAAGCTGATATAATAATCTTATTGGAGGCACTTGCTTAGTAAGATTACTGCTGTGCCAAATATTACAATGAAATAGCGCTGGCATAATATAATTTAAGCAACAAGCAAGAAATATAAATCTATGCAACATTTTTATTTGACTTATTGTTCTTGTAAATGATATTTCATAGCAACATGATGTTAACAATGATGTTACTTAATTTGGCATGACCATCAAATTATACAATTTTATTATAAAATCATAAAATTTGTAAATTGATTTAACAATGGATTACATGTCGAATTTTACATTTCATGGTATATTTATTGGTAGGTCTCTCATATATTATGAGAGGCCGCTTTGGTAGGTACAAGTAGTACAATGTAAATGCGTTGTTCCGGTTTAAATAAATTTGTAGCCAGTGTTGTGTTTTTTGCCTCGGCTCTGTGAACAAAATGTAAAATGTGATGATATTTACTTAATAAAAATCTGACGCCCGGGATAAAACAGGAAAACGTTTAAGGACAAACCATAAACATACTATAATAAATTTTAACCAGTATGGGTATCGTATCGTATCGTATCAGCCCATATACGTCCCACTGCAGGGCACGGGCCTACTCTACAATTGAAAGTATGATTGAGAGTGGTTAGGCCATATAGTCCACCACGCTGGCCTAGTGTGGGTTGGCGGACTTAAATACCATAGAAATTCTTATAAATCGCTATGGTATGCAGGTTTCCTCACGATGTTTTCCTTCACCGTTTAGTGCGTGGTGATTGACTGTCAATACACACATGACTCCGAAAAGTCAGAGGTGTGCCCTGGGATTCGAACCCGCGACCACCGTGAACATGTTGGCAGCCGCGTCTAGTCCGTTTACCAACAGGCCACCACGCATGTATGGGAATCGGGATCTACGATATTTTTCACCGATATTATGAGTTGGCATTCTCCTTTTATTTGTAGTCCTTTTCGCCAAATACCAATATATTTAAGTAGGCCCTAAAATTGTCTACAAATTCTAGACTCTTGACATATAGGAATTGAAAGGTTTGTTACGAAATCTAGACATCCTTGCATTCCGAGTTGCAACATAGTTTGTAGCAAACTATGCGACGTTGCAAAACATAATGTAAAATCACATATTGCATTGTGTTTGTAGTCACTGAAACTACCACCCGGCTTCGTTTTCGGTCGCAGTCTTGATATTCCATGTATAAGTATGATTTTTTGACGCAGTAACTTAACAAACGGTTAGGCGCGCATTTTTTATGTTTTGCATAAATAATTAATAAAATAAAACTACTTTGACACTGGCAGAAGCACAAACAGTGCATTGCCAAGAATAGAAAAATAAAATAATAAAGGTTGCAGCTTCGATCAGAAAAATGTGATACAAAAATATTTATTTTTGCGTGGGTGTTGTAAGGCCGAAAAGTCTCTCGTAGGTTCTGATAAACGACACAAGACTCGATATTAGTGTGGGGTCAGTACTATGAATGTGACTGTAGGATCTTTTTTTATGTAAATAGTTATTAAGATTCCATCTATGTCTAGTTCGTAATTATCTAAATTAATACATTCAAAAATAACCAAGGTTTATTTGCTAAATATCAGGAAATATGATTCGGAAGTTTGTATATTTTTTTACGATTTGCCCTCGACTTTTTTGAAAAGATGTGAAGGAAGAACTTAGATGGACTAAGGAAATCGAGAGACCAAAATCAACTTTTTAGGATTTTACTGTCAATTTCGCCCACACATTTTGTTACAATTGTAAAGTAAGGATATTATATTTCCGATTTTCATATTATGATCTCATTGGCCTCATATCATGTAAGGTTTTACATAATTAGTGTACTAGGTTTGATTCCTTGGTCGCGCATTTTATTTATTTATTTATATCCTTTATTGTACACTGAGTAAACTTAATAATAGAACATAATAATATTACATAGTACTACAAACGGCGGTCGTATCGCTCGAGGCAATCTCTTACCAACTACCTTGGCATGGACAATAAGAGACGGAAAAAAGAGAGCGCAGTAGCAGTGTACCAAGTAGGATAAAGCTTGACTAAAGAAAATAAAGATTATAATGATAATATTAAATAAAATCATACATGCAAAATACGCGACATTTTTTTTATTTATATACATATTTACCAGGTTTTACGGAAGACTGCTAGCAGTAACAGTATATCTTTAGTTAAATACACCCAACAGTCACATACATATTGATGACCTCACATTAAGATCGTTAAGTCTTGTGTCGTGGGTATCAGAAACGACGAGAGACTTTGCGGTCTCACAAACACCCAGACCCGACATAAATATTTATGGGCCACCATTGTGGGTTTGTGGTATTATACTAGAGCGGACATCGGGAACAAAATATCTGCGTATTGTGCGTGTACACGGGTACACAGTGAAGCGAGAGCGAAGATAATATTACTTCATAGGCGTGACAGAGACAGAAATAAAAGGAGCGGTACGGTACCCTTCATTTTGCTACAAACATTTTGTTTGCAGTGTCCCCTCTAGTATATTATCTCAATGTGGGCCACACAAACATTTTTATCGATGCGGGCATCGAACCCGCGGCCTCTCGTTTAACAGTCGGCGTCTAACCAAAACGCCACGGAGGCTGTCAGTCAAGTCAAATAGACTAAATGCGAAACAAGTGTGAAGTGAAATAAAAAAATAATCTATCTAATTACAGAGCATAACCAACGTGGTGTCCAGCCAGAATTTCATGGCCCGTTTTGGCCTTAACAACCTGATCTCGATGACAAACAGCCAACCCCTTGCCAAGATGACTGCAAAAGAGTTCATGATGGGTTACAAATCAGAGCTAATGACCCTGGGCAACACGTTCATGCCTGGCTGGATCTACTTCGATAAGCTTGGACTTATTGACAGGGTAAGTTTTTTTTGGACTCCATCAGGCTAGGGAAGGCCACTTCCGAACATAAGCCTTAAATTATTTCTACAGTTTTTTTTTGTATTCTATCCGTCAGGCAAAGAAAGTCCACTTCCGAACATAGGCCCTAATGATTTCCACAGTGACCTGTTGGAGGCAGCCTGCATCCAGCGACGTCCCGCGACCGACACCAGGTCTGACCAACTTGTGGGTGGACGTCCTACGCTGCACTTTCCGTTACGTGGTCTCCATTCGAGAAATTTTGGCCCCATCGGCCATCAGTTCTCCGCGCTATCTGCCCCGCTCATGGCTTCTCAACTTACTAATCCGCTGGGCTATGTCGGTGACTTTAGTTCTCCTATGGACCTACTCATTCCCGATTCGATCTCGTAGGAAAACCGATATGGCGATAAGCTCGCCCACTGTCACATCGTGGGATGGAAAATACAAGGCGAAACGTGGGTGTCCAGGCTTCTGCCTACCGCTCGAAAACAGGCGTGAGTTTATGTATGTATGAATTAATTATCTCATAAAACAATTTTGTCACATTTCAGATGTACGACTTCAATGGGGACTACGAGACAGTTTTCACCGGCGAGACAGATATTAAAATCTCTGGACTCATTGACACTTACCGGGGGTCCACAGACCTTCCACAATGGGAGGGAAAGCACTGCTCCAACGTTCAATATGCCTCAGATGGGACCAAGTTCAAGGGGGGAGTGGGGAAGAACGAATCTCTACTGTTTTATAGGAAGAGCTTATGCAGGGCCGCTCCTTTGGTGAGTGGACTATAAATAATAGTATGTTTTTGTCACCCACTTTGAATGAAGGAAGAGACAATAATTTATTTCCAAATATTCCTATTAAATTCACTTAAGAGAGATCTACCACCAATAAGAACCATCAGTTCGTTGAAAATCAATCCTAGGATATGATTTTATATAAGAGTTGTTTCATATTCATGTACTTTTAATGTTAAAGAATTCCTATGAAAGAATGTTGTATTTTCAAGTTTTGTTTCCTGTGAGACCGAAAGGCCTTTCGTTGTTTCTGATAGGATACAGATACACTGTATGGCCATGAGTTTTTATGTGACTGTAAAATGAATTTATTTAATATTTACCTCCAGATCCCTGTAGAAGAAGGAATAAGGAGTGGCATTCGAGGCTACAAATACGTGTTCCCTGAGCACATGCTGGATAATGGCAAATATTTAGAAGAGAACAAGTGCTTCTGCAGAAAAGGTAAGATAATCATTATATAGTTTTGATTTTTCTTTCTTTTTTTTGTTGTGAATTTTGAAATATAAGTAATATTTTTTAGCAATTGTTTTTGTTTTCAATCATTTATTTTTGGCATCCCAAGAAACAGGCTTAGTCTAGTTTGGATACCCTTAGAAAGTGTTGAATTAGTTAATCAGCACATTTTTTATTGGGAAGCAATGTTATGACCTGCATATTAGAATTATATTATGGCTAGAATTATATTACGAAAAATCCGTCACACAAAATAAATAAACTTTCTTTCTTTCTTTGTTACATATGTCTAAGATTAGCCATAACTTGCTCATATCGAAGAATACAACTTAGTTAATTAAGATGATGTTATATCACAGAATACTAACAGAAGTCAAGCTTGTGTATGTACTTCACTTTTGTTGCCACACTCACACTACGCTCGGCGTTCGAGCAAGGGTTGTTAACTTGGCTTATACGAAAACACGTATGTATCGTGTGTACTCGTATCGTTAGATTGAATTTTTAAAATAAAATATATAAAACATAATAATGCAATAAATAAATTTTAATTTCATTTATGTACTCGCTAAGAATGGTTATGTCATTATTCTAAGTTTATTTTTATTGTTTTTGTATAATATATGTCTTTTGTAATGAAATTTATATTCAATTATTATAATCTGGTGTTTTATATACAAGTGTAATAATTTTTATTCATTTGCTCAATCTTTGCACAAAACATCTCACTATTGGCGTGCTCGAAGCGGGTGACACTCGCGCGCGCAGTGGTCTCGACTGGTTTGAAATATCGTGTCGGTGAACGCTGTCTATGTGTGCGTTGATTTAGCGCGCTTTGTATGGAGCTTGACTTCTGTTAGCTTAGTATTCTGTGGTTATATACACTATATAACTATATTAACTATGCAATATGCTAACATCTTAATGTTTTCCATCAAACCAACCTGGATTCTAAACCCTCCATTTTTCATTTCAGGTAAATGTCTTCCCGATGGTCTCATTGACGTTACAGACTGTTACTACGGGTTCCCGATTGCCCTCTCGTACCCCCATTTCTACCAGGGAGAAGATATCCTGTTCAGCAAAATCGAAGGTCTTACTCCCAACAAAGAGCAGCATGAAACTAGGTATGTATTTTTTTTTATTGCAATGAATTGCGAAGCAAGCGATACGTTCGTCTGATGGTCAGCGATACGACCGCTCATAAACAGTAGCAGAAAAAGAACACCTAGAATTACAAAGCAATACTTGGTATTCCACTACGACATAAGATATTAGGTCTCAATATTTCCAGTAGTTATTCTGGCTACAATGTCCTTCAATCAATGTATTTTGTTAGATGATCTTAGATCTATTAAATTCCAGGAAAGGGGAAGTTGCTAGTTCCAAACTGCTTCTTGAAGGTCTGGAAATCCTTGAGGAAATCCATGTTCAACTGTTACAGCTGAATTCTCCGACTTCTTTAGCTCATAATTTTGTCACCCGCTTTATAATGGAGAGAAGTAGACAATAATTTAATTCCATCTCCTCCTATTAATTTAATGATTTCGTTGCGGGTTAAAGACAAGTTAGACATTCCCGGAGACTCGCCGAGCTTCAATGCTCAGTGTCATTACAATGTGTGTTGTTGACACAGGAGTTACAGTGATGGGTGTGAAAGCAGGACAGTCTCCAAAGGTCTATATTCAACTGTTGACTTCCTGTAGGGAAAGATTGAGGAGATAAAACCTACTGTCTGGTAATGAGTACTGCAAAACTAAAGGATGGGGGCTCGATTCCGGTACCAAGATTTTTTTTGTGGGAACCGCGAGTATATTGGGTCTACGTACCTATGAGACGGAAAAATCTCTCGTAGTTTCTATTACTCACAAGACTTGTATCTTGAATTGGACTCAAGAATATTTGACTATTGGATGTATTTATTACAATTTCGTTGGATAAGAATATGACTTTCTTTCTCCTTCTCATAAATCCTTCCAATGGTTGTCTGGTAGTTGCCTTAGTGCGATAAGACCGCCATTTTTAATTTGTTGTCATTTTATCTCTGTATACTGTTATGTTTATTGTGTACAATAACATAAAATAAAATAAGAATACAGCAGTTAATTCCTCTTCTCAATTCCAGGTTCTGGATCCAGCCGGACTCAGGTCTTCCACTGGACGTGAGCTCTAAATTCCAGATAAATATGGCGTTAGGAGATATCACCAATATGAACAACGTCGCCAGATTCGCCAACTTATACTTGCCAATGCTCTGGTTTGATATCGTAAGTGTTTTCTTAATATCAATATATAAATAGACTTAACACAAAAGTAATATTATTTCCACTTTTACAAGAGGTATTTAAAAATCTCTTAGGCGCAAACAAAATTACGTTGCACATAACTCTGATTTGAAAATGTCAATCCCAAACATTAGCAATGTTAAATACGTCTCAAATGAATCTCTGAAATGTATGGCGATGACATTTTCAAAGTCTTTATGGGCAAATTTAGTTTGTGCAACTAAGCCTTATTTTTCTTTAGTTATTAATCATCTTTACAGTTATCAGTAGAAATGGAAACCTGTAGCTTCCATTTTGAACTTTATAATTATTAATCCGATTGCTGTTAAAGTATTATTTAATGTATTAACTTTGAATTTAAACAGCTGATGTTTTAATTCTGGTTAACCGGCTAAACTAAACCATCCCTCAAGCATTTCCCAATTTTGACTAAAATCTTATTTCATCTTTACAGAGAATGTACACACTACCGCCATCTCTGGAACAGCGGTTTAAACTGTACCTAAACGTTCTTCCAGTGGTAGAACAAGGAGCCATGTACCTACTCTTCGTCACTGGAGCTATTCTGATCCTTCTTACAGTCTACATTCTCACTTTTAAAATCATGTTCAAATCCCTCGACAAAAACCGCTTCAACGAACCATGGCCTGAAAAAAACGGAATTTACTCACAATGCGAGATTTCAACAGATGGAAAGAACATCCTAAAACTCAGCCAGAAGATTAAAAACTATGAGAAAAATAATATAAATGATATTGAGAGGGATTTCAAGAAGTCTGATGAAGATTACATGGCTGTTAACCAATCGGATGAAGAAGATTGTAAATACCTTGAGGTCATTGATGATGGCAGTGATTTTGATGTTCAACCTCAAGGATCTAATAAATTTAAGGAATTAGATGAAAGACCAGACGATCTAATCGTACATATTACTGGATGAGTAGTATTTTAAAATTTTCTGGCCAGTTCTTGCCGCGAAGGCTAAATCGATTATCGACTAGACTTATGTGCATTTGTGCGGGATGGAATCGATTGCAAATATTCAATATTTGAAGCAATTTCGAATGCAGTTGATTTTATTAATTTTAATATATAAATAATGGTAATTTATGTAATATGCTTAGCGCCCAATTTTGTATGAATATTATGTTTAAAATAATTCAAACTTGTTCTACGGGATACATACATGTTTTTTTGTATTGTAAAATTTAATCTTGCATTTAAATATCTTGGACCAGAATTTGAATTTGTTTTATATAATAAAAGTGTTGCCATATACATTATTTTTGAAAAATCCCGCCCAAATGACTTTTTACAAATGTTTTATTTTATCGACTGACTGTTTTGCTCAAATATCTTTGTAATATAAACAACTTAACTGCCAATACAGGTTTTAAGTCAGATAAAATTTTATTCTTCGGACATTATAAGAATCTCATAAATATATACTACTTAAGGAATGTGTATATTTTGAATTACAATTATTAATATTTTTATGTGAATTACGCCATCTCTATTTTAAAAGTTGTACTAGATCGTCTGTAGTATTAAAATGGTTACTGCGCATCCTTTACTTTTCATAAGATCTCTATAGCATTTCATTCTTCTAATATCTTGTTTAAGTTTTAGATATCTTAAAATATTTTAGTAAATGCAGATATTTTAAAGCCCACACAAATATTATGTTTAACCTGCTATGATCCTTCAATCCCATATTGTAATAAAAAAATGTTCGGAAAAAATGCGAAATTAATTTAGAGTTATAAAAATAACCATTTTATTCCAATTTAGATAAATAGCTATTTATCTGTAATAGTATTTAATAAATATCTTATTTGGATCCATGGGTTATAAAATATAGCTAATTTGGTCCCATAATTTAATCAACAAAAATCTGCAGTAAATCATAAAATATTTTAAGATTATCTGTACTTATTTTTTATACGGGTTCAGGTTATCGAGATTATTCTTGTTTTACAACTATTAGTTCCAGTGACTGACGTACTGCTCTGGGTCCAAAATAATGGGACCAATTATTGAAAACTTGGAAAAAATTGGTACCAAAATGTTGAAGATCTTTTTATAAAAAATGTATCTATTTAAAATATTGGTACCAATAACAATTGGGATAAAACGGTACCTGGTAAAATCGGGTCCAAAAATAGTTTTAGTTAAAATTAGAATTAAGTTTAATTGTTATAATTAGTAATAAGTGTATGAAACTACGTTTTTGTAGTAAGTAAATGAATGAATTTTGAATATTTTCTTGCCATAAATGATTTCAATTAAAGTTTTGCTCAATTTGGGTCCAAATTAACAATTTTGTTTTAAAAACAATAAACGCTTCAAATTAATATATGGATAAGGACACCAATGGTTATTGAATAATGTGATAAAATAATTTAAGACACAATAAGGTCATTAGCTTAAGAAACGCTGTGTTTGGAGTTTTAACGCCGCGTTTTTTTTTGCCTTATATTGAAATTAATTATATGCCAATGATACAACCTGGTATATACCAAAGCCTAGGATTTGATTTTCGGTCGAAAAACTGATTCCTCAAAGAAATAAAAAGAAACAGTTCTTGTGTATTTACCGTCCAATTTCACCTTTTTTTCTAGTTTAAATGAAAATATATTATAAACAGTATTCTTTATTTGTATCGGTGATATTATACAGGGTATATCAAGACTGCTACCGAAAACGAAGCCGGGTGGTAGTTTAGGTGACTTCAGACACAATGCAACAGAAAAAGTTGCAAAAAAAAGCTACAATTTTTTTTTTTCGTATTTTCTTATTTGGTTGGTAAATACATTTTTTCCTTAAATAATTGTGTATACCTTTTTGTTTATAAATAATCTAAGGTATAAAAGAGTTTAAATTATTATTTTAGCAAAAACTATGGATTTACCACCCAAAAATGACGATATTTAAAAAATCATAAAAAATAATTGTGGCGAAATTTTTAGTTGCATTGTGTTTGTAGTCACTAAAACTACCACCCGGCTTCGTTTTCGGTAGCAGTCTTGAGATACCCGGTATGTACATGTATAAAATTATAAAATAAAACGCGGCGTTTCAACGCTCGTCTGTAAATAACCACCAGGTGGTAACGTTAAGTGTTTTATACGTTTGGTACTTGGTTGAAAAATGTAAATACTTTTTAATTAATTGAATATAAAATTATGAAGACATGTTGTTTTTCACTATTATTTATTTTATTTTTATTCTTTACTGCACACAAAAAAAAAACATATAATATTTTATAAATAAAATTAAAGAGTATAGTTAGCGTTCTTATCACCCTAGAGGCCCTAGACGATTTCTTCCAGACAACTTTTGGATGGATGGAACTTACATAGATAAGAACAGAACATAAGGAATGGATAAACAAATTATTAATAATCTAGTATTATGTCAGGACTATACAGAACGATATTGACATATGGTATTTAATTTAAAACACATGTTCCTTAACCCACCTAGGTACTATTGTGCCAAATTTGAATAAAAACTGCCTGATAGTTTTGTCAAAAATCACGATTTTAGGTTTCAAGGCTTTTGATCAACCCCTACAGATACTGAGTTTTTTTTTGGTTCAGATAAGTTCCTTAACCAAAGTGAAGTTCATCTAAGCGGTAAAAATACTCTTATCTACATGGGAAGTCCAAAAATCGTGAAAATGAAAATCACGATTTATGACAAAAAAAAATCTCATATTGCACGTATCGTCAAACACGTATCGTGTTAATAGCACTCGTATCGTTTGATTAATTTTTAAAATAAAATATATAAAACACAATAATAGAATAAATAAACTTTAATTGTATTTATGAAGTCATTGAGAATGTGTATGTCATTATTCTAAGTTATTTTTATTGTTTTTGTATAATATATGTATTTTTTTAAAGAAATTTAGATTCTATTATTATAATCTATAATATTCTATTATTATAAATATATTTTATATACAAGTGTAATAACTTTTATTCATTTGTTCCATCTTTGCCCAAAAAATGTCACTATTTTCGTGCCCGAAGCGGGTGACACTCGCGCTCGCAGTGGTCTCGACTGGTTTCGAATATCGTGTCGGTGAACGCTGTCTATGTGTGCGTTGATTTAGCGCGCTTTGTATGAAGCTTGACTTCTGTTAGTTTAGTATTCTGTGCCTGGGGTGATGAGAAACATGTGGGTTAATTTAAGTAACATGTGTCAATATCACCCTGTATATGTCACTGTTGGGTGTGTTTTATTTAAAGTTATTTAGCATATTGAAATCATAGATTTTTTAAAGCAAATATCGTTCACTAGATGGTAAATGATTCTGTATCAGCCCATATACTTCCCACTGCAGGGCACGGGCCTACTCTATAATCGACAAAACGATTGAGGGTGGTTAGGCCATATAGTCCACCACGCTGGCCTAGTGCGGGTTGGCGGACCATATAAATTCTTATAAATCGCTATGGTATGCAGGTTTCCTCACGATGTTTTCCTTCACCGTTTTAGTGCGTGTTGATTGACTATGAATACACACATGATTCCGAAAAGTCAGAGGTGTGCCCTGGGATTCGAACGCGCGACCACCGTGAACATATTGGCCGTCGCGTCTGGTCCGTTTACCAACAGGACACCACACACTAAGGTAAGTGATTACCAATCAAGAAAACCTACAAAAATAGGATCTAGGAGCAATGCCGATGTCTAAAAATAAGAGGAGAAAGAGAAGAATAAAAAATAGGAGACGGGGTGTTGAGGATCCGGCCATCACACTAGAAAAAAGGTCGTCGCTTAGGTTTGAGCAAATGAGTATATACATTCATAGTATCGGTAAAAAATATCGTTGATCCCGATACCTATACTGCTTAAGACTTATACATACATAAACTCACGCCTATATCCCAGAAAGGGTAGGCAGAGGTGGCAGGACACCCACATTTCGCCTTGTATGTTCCATCCCACGATGTGATAGGTGGCGAGCCTATCGCCATATCGGGCACAAATTCCTGACTCTGGGCTGATATTGAACAGAAAAATCCAATATCACTTTGCCCAACCCGGGATTCGAACCCGAGACCTAAGCTTTGTAACCGTACCATAGTACAACTACGCCACCGAGGCAGTCTTAAAATTTATTATATCATTTTTATGTTCTGTCCTTAATCGTTTTCCTCTTTTATCCCGGGCAACAGATTTTTATAAAATAAAGTAATTAAAATCACATTTTACATTTTGTTCGCAGAGCCGAAGGCACTTTTTTTTTTAAATTTGACTTCAATTTCATTTCTACAAGATATCCGTGCCTGGATCGGAATTATGCTTATAGTTATTGAAAATATATAAATTTCCTTGCACAATAAAGTAGGTTTAATTGATGGCACACAAATCTTCGCACCGAAATTAAATAAAATGGTCATTCTTCTTTCAGTATCTTAAGGAATTACGCCCAAAAAAAGGAAAAAATATTTATTACCTACACAAAAAATAACAAAATATTAATAAACAGCTGAAGTTTTATATTCGTAATATCTACGGAATATATTTATGAACCACCACGACAGAACGCCATAGAAGAGTGCTTGCACGACCCAGTCCAATATTACCATCCTATAACAAAAGAAAACATACCATATTAATAAATAAATAAATAAATACACCCAACAGTCACATACATAGTCCTGACCCCACACTAAGATCGAGTCTTGTGTACTGGGTATCAGAAAGTACGTGATACTTTTCGATCTCACAAACACCCAGACCCGAAACAAATACTTACGGACCTCACAAACATTTGTCTCTGTGCGGGAATCGAACCCGCGGTCTCTCGTTTCACAGATGGCGTCTAACCAACTGCGCCACGGAGGCTGTCAATATACAGGGTATATCAAGACTGCTACCGAAAACGAAGCCGGGTGGTAGTTTAAACGACTTCAGACACAATGCAACAGAAAAAGTTGCAAAAAAAAAGCTACAATTTTTTTTTTCGTATTTTCTTATTTGGGTGGTAAATACATTTTTTCCTTAAATAATAGTGTATACCCTTTTATTTATAAGTAATCTAAGGTATAAAAGAGTTTAAATTATTATTTTAGCAAAAACTATGGATTTACCACCCAAAAATTACGATATTTAAAAAATCATAAAAAATAATTGTCGCGTTTTTATGCGAAATTTTTAATTGCATTGTGTTTTTAGCCACTAAAACTACAACCCGGCTTCGTTTTCGGTAGCAGTCTTGAGATACCCAGTATTATGCAGGATACATCAACACTCCTACGGAGAACGACACAATGCAAATAAAATTTACGAAATTCAATACAATACAATACTCTGTATTGTAATGTATAATATTCTCTGTATTGTATGTATAAACACAAAATCAGACAAATTAAATATAAGATTTATGGTATTACAATGGGCGGCCTTCGCTTGTCTATTTTCATCATAGATAGATAAAATGTCTATTTCTCCCACCAAACAGTGTAAACGCACTGTTGTATACCGGTTTGAAGGACATTGTAGAGTAAATACTGGACATATTGAGACTTAACATCTTATGTCTCAGGATGGCGAGCGCAGTGTCATGCTAAAAATTGCTACTGTCCATGAGCGGTCGTATCGCTTACCATCTGGCGAATGGGATCATATCACCGTTCGTAGCAGTTAAAAAATACTTTCCTACGTCTAGATATCGGAATTATAGATTTTATTACATAAAAAATAATACTAGACGGAATAAAAATCTTTTTATAGCACTAATGGTTCCCATAATTCTTGGCCAACCTGAAAAGTCTATCATGGGTAAAATAAAGCTAAATGGAATAAAGATTTTCGCAAAGCGAGGATACTTCAACAGTTATTTTTAATAATAATACTATGTATTTGTAAAAGCGCACATAAGTCCTATCGCAGGGCACGGGCCTCCTCTACAATCGAGAACCCGATTGAGGTGGATTAGGCCATAAAGTCTAATACAATACCTTCTATGATGAGCTTGGGCTTTCGGTAAATCCTCATCTTTCTCCTTAAGAAGATATCTTCTACCTCCAATACAGCATTTGGTAAAATACTCCAATTTATCCCGATTCTCAATGTCATAATGGAAGTCATTTTTGTCCTCTTCTTTCAAAAACGACCTGAGCTCGATGAAATTCTTGTTGTCAAACGTCCATTGCTTGGTTATGTAGTAGCGCAGGGCCAGATTGGCTATGTAAATGCGTCGTTGGACTTTAACCAATCTGAAATTAATGATTTTAGTTAATTTTATGCTGGTGCCATAAAATGAATACAATGCCTCTCATGCTTCTATTTTCATAATAGGTCGCAAACGCTTGAATCATAGATATGTTCCCGGTCCATCAAATGGGGAAGCAGCGGGAAAGAAAAAGGAAGAAGAAAATGCAAAGTATCTACCAATGAGAGATAGTTAACATACGCCAGTCGGCACAATTTTGCCGGCCTAATAGGAAGCGGCTATACCTACGTTCATGGGATATAACAGGTGAAGGCGAAACGTGACACTTATCCTGCCAATGAATCAATATGACTTGCTTTTAATCACTGTTTAAGAAGATTACTATAAGGGTTACGATCACAATAGAAATAATCATAATCGTTTCAGCCAGTACAAAGCTATGAGGTAACAAAATAAAACAAAATAATAAATAATTGCACCCAACAGAAACAGACATAGTCTTAACCTCACACTAACATCGAGTGCTGTGTCGTGGGTATCAGGAACTACAAGAGTTTTCGGTCTCACAAACACTTAGACCCGAAACAAATACCTGTGGTTCACACAAATATTTGTTTCGGTGCGGGGATCGAACCCGCGGCCCGTCGTATTACAGCCGGCGTCTAACCCAGTGCGCCAAGAAGACTGTCAAAATAGAATCGAATTGAGAACCTCCTCCATTTTGTAATTGGTTTAAAATAAATAAAACTTACAATGGTTTCCTTCCCAGTAGGAATAAGAGTAGATCTACAAAGACGGCTGGCAGTAGATGCTGCACTAACACCTGGAAATTTAATAAATAAGAAATAACCAAGCTGACAGTTCTAGCTTGAACATACATACCGGTATATCAAGACTGCTACCGAAAATGAAGCCGGGTGGTAGTTTAAGTGACTACAAACACAATGTAACTAAAACTTTCGCAAAGAAACGCGACAATTTTTTAAATATCGTCGAGTTTGGGTGGTAAATCCATAGTTTTTGGTAAAATCATAATTTAAAACTTTGCGTACTATAGCGTGTTTTAAAATAAAACGGTGAACACTATTATTTAAGTAAAAACTATGTATTTTCCTGTTGGGGTGGCCAACAGGACGATAGAAAAAAAAATAACAAAAAAAAATCGTCGCAATTTTTTGCACAAAATTTAGTTGCAATCGATCTGAAGTCACTAAAACTACCACCCAGCTTCGTTTTCGTTAGCAGTCTTGGTATACCCTGTATACATAAATTCACGCCTTTTTTCCAGAAGGGATAGACAGAGGTGCCAGGACACCCACATTTCGCTTTGTATGTTCCGTCCCACAATGTGATAGGTGGCGAGCCTATTGTCATATCAGGCACAAATTCCTGACTCTGGGCTGATAATGAATAGAAAAATCTAATATGTATCACTTTCCCCGACCCAGGATTTGAATTCGAGACCTCAGCTTAAACCATACCCTAGTACACTACGCCACCGAGACAGTCAAGGCAGTCAAGTTAGTCAGTCTAACTTGTAAATAAGTAAATACACACAACAGTTACATACATAGTCCTGTAGGGCGATTCACGTATTTTATTAAGTTCAGCTACAGTGCAGTTGCGGTTAGTTTAGCCCTTTTCGTATTCTCGTAATTTTGACAATCGCTGTCAAATACGCTCGCGTCAAGTTCGCGTCACGCAAACGCTTTAGCTTAATCTACTGCTGCGCGTTTATGTCAATTTCCAACAAATTTTATACGTCTGACGTACAGTTGACGCGCAGCTCACGCGCAGTTCACGCGCAGCTCAACACTTACAAGAATACCATTTTGTACCAAAGCGTAAACTTAATTGTAACCGCACCGCAACTTGATCGGCGCGACATAAAGTTACGTAAATCGCACTAGTGACCCTACACTAGATACAAGCCTTGTTGGAATCAGAAATTATAAAAGACTTTTTGGTCTCATCAAACACCCAGACCCGAAACAATTAATTGTAGATCAAAACCTGCCTGAACAAGCCTGTATCAGGGATCTTACCAGCTCGTTTTATAATCGGTATCTAACTGTATCTGTATCTGTATCAGCCCATATACGTCCCACTGCAGGGCACGGGCCTCCTCTACAATCGAGAGAACGATTGAGAGTAGTTAGGCCATATAGTCCACCACGCTGGCCTAGTGCGGGTTGGCAGACTTACATACCATATAAATTCTTATAAATCGCTATAGTATGCAGGTTTCCTCACGATTTTTTTCCTTCGCCGTTTTAGTACGTGGTGATTGACTATCAATACACACATGACTCCGAAAAGTAAGAGGTGTGCCCTGGGATTCGAACCCGCGACCACCGTGAACATGTTGGCAGCCGCGTCTAGTCCGTTTACCAACAGGCCACCACGCACTTGGTATCTAACTAATCACCAATAAATGGCGAGACGAGCATGCCGTTCGCCTAATGGTAAGCGATACGACCGCCATGGACAGTAACAAAACCAAACACTATGAATTACGAAACAACGCTTGACATTCCACTGCGTTCGCCATCCTGAGACATTCATTAAGTCTCCATATTTCCAGTAGTTACTCTGGCTACAGTGCTCTTCAAACCAAAACACAACAGTGCATTAAATTGCTGTTTTTAGGAGAAATAGACATTGCTTTGGTACCCAAGCGGCCTCTCACATGAGAGACAACCAGTAGAATGTTCACCACTTACCCGTATGTAATAAATGCTCTGTATTGTCTCAATACTGCCTCCAATGTTCCATAGAGAGCCACTAATAGGCAATGATGCTGCGACGTTCTTCGCCATAACGATCAGATCTTTCATCTTTATGGTATTCAGATCTCCAGAACAACAGTTGTATACTTCTACATCATCATCTAGTTCTAGTCTGTAACAATAATTAGGATCAGTATTTACATACACTTCTTTACCTTCATCATCAATATCAGGAAGGTTACTCTATAAAAACGATACGCACTTCGAATGTTCGGACGCCGAATGTAAAACTACACTAATGTGTCTAGATACTCCACAAACTTTTGGATTCCTTGATCGTACGTCGCAACCATAGACTAAGTTTGGAGAAAATTATAAGCATAATAGAGAAAAGCATTGAATTTTAGAAGTGGTTATCTTATATCGTACTCCAAACGTCGACCATTCGAACATTCGAAATTCGTATCAGTTTTGTAGAGTAACTCCCCTTTATTAGCTTTTTTTTATAATAATCATAAATACACCCAACAGCCAGATACATAGTCTTGACCCCACACTAAGATCTAGTCTTATGCCGTAGGTATCAGGACTACGAGAGACTTTTCGCTCAAAAAACCGCGACCGACGACGATAATATTTGTGATCCACACAAACATTTGAGTGAATCCGCCGACTATCGCCAACAAAAGGAAATCAGTCGATTTGGTCCAACTACGGACAAGAAATTAAGTATGACTAAAAAATCATACGTATAGTAAAATTGTAAAAAAAAAGGTCATCATAAAATATTCTACCACTTTTTGCATTGTTTGCAATATTATCAGAATCGACATCTGTCTTATAATTAGTGTTTGGCAAATACTATTCTTTGTGCTTGGTCGCGAAAGGAATGTGCTTTTGTGGTGTTGGTTATTTTGAATTTATTATTTACGACAACTCTTGGCTACTCTAAAAAAGATTATAATTATTATATTCTCAAAAATAGAAGAGCTTGCTCAGTGCATCTACGCAATACCTCATTGCATTTTATGAGGGAAAGGCTCTATAATATTAATAATATTATTTTAGTTCCAAAATGTGCAAGACATGTTTACAATTATAAAGAATTCTAAAACATCAATCGATTTTAATGAGATAAATAGTATGCCAGACCACTTAGTCGTTATTGGTTAGGACAGAACAAAAATATGTTTTGTTTATATTCAGATCGACAGCTCTCAAAATGGCCACAATGCAATAATACAACATTATTGTAATTGCATTGCAATCAAAAGGACAGTGGGATGCTGTGCACATGTAATGGCTATTATGTGGTACCTTGGTTGGGCTAGGTACTAAAATAATATCACACCTATTGCAAAGCACCTCGACAATGTATTGTTACTACCAGGTACATGAGATATTGTTTAAGACCAAGTTCAATAGAACTTTTTATTATAAAAATGTGTTTCTTATTATCAATACTAACATTTTTACCGTCATCATTCCCTTTTTACCTTCTTTTGAAACGGATATTTCTACCCCACAGAAATGCTTTCTTTATCATCTTTTATCGAAAATTATTTATAATTATGTAATACATCTTACAATATTATTAAACGAAATTATTTACATAGTTACAGAAAATATAAAATATTGTCCAAATAAGATATATGTGAAGATAGTAGAATATGGTAGTTTTTGTAAAACTTTAAGAGGATATATCTTAAAAACCCCATATCGTAGCTCAAAAAGACTATATTATATTTAAAGGATATTGAATCTTTATTATTTAATTCTAGGTCTCATTTGTGTCCGTCAAGTATTCACTACTAGGCCCAATTTTCTTAGGAAATCGACCGATCTCCTTTCGCCGACTTACTATTTATTTACTATTTATCGCCGGTTTACTATTTCTTAGTGCTTCCACTTCACTATAAGTAACTTTATGAAATTTACTCGTAATTAACAAACTTGAAAATGAAAAATGAAAATAATTTATTGAATCCATTAAGATGTTCTACATCATTTAGATTCAGTATTTTTTTTATCTACCACCCGGTTCGGAAAGCAGTTTTCACTATAGAATAACGGGCAAGAAACTCTAGTGTTGCTCTTTTCAAAACCAGTTTACAATTTGGTGATTGTTACAAAAGTTACAAGTGGTTTAAATCAGAGCTGGTCATTAATAATTTGTTATAATATTTAAAAATACGAACATATTTATGTAGGATTTGAACGTATGATGAGAGATGAGTAGAATGGGACGTTAGACGAATGACTGGTATGGAACGTGGTTTGTGTGAAAAGATGACTAATGAAAGTACTTAAGATGGAAAGAGTTAGAGGATGAATGATTAAGATGTTGAAGTATGAAAGGACGGAATAGGAGAGAACAGTCTGGAAGACGATGGAAGACGACTGAGAAACACGTGAAGTGAGGACGAAGTAAAGACGTGAAGACGATCTGAGACCATATTTTTTTAAAGACGAATTTATAAGACAATAATCCGAAGATTATCCAAACGATTCCCACATTTACGTTATATTTAATATGGCTGAGTGAAGGGTAGTCGAACGAACGAAGAATCAGTACTTACTTCTTAGTGCCTCTACTCCAAGCAGAAGCTATGATGTTTTTCACACACAGGTCCACAGGAATATAATCCGATATTAGATCGGGCTTAGTGTAAATAGTACGCATAATACCTGGAAAAAGTTATTTTATGAATAAATACGCCCAATCACATACATAGTCCTGACCCCACACTAATATCGAGTTTTGTGCCGCGTATCAGAAACTACGAGAGACTTTTTGGTCCCACAAACACTCAGAGGCGAAACAAATGCCCGTGAATCACATTTGTCTCAGTGCGGGGATCGAACCCTCGACCTCACGTTTCACGGCCAGCGTTTAATCAACTGCGTCACGAAGGTTGTTGATTCACATTAACATAGTTCATCAGATGTTGAATTTTATTTAAGAAAGACGTAACAAGACATGGATTATAAATTTACATTTATGAAATTAAATGCTGATGCTTATCAAAGGTGGTTGCAATATTCACAGAACCAGAGTAAAATACAACGAAAATAAAAAAGCATCGTATATTTAGTTAATATAAAAAAAATCCCCGATATAGCCATAGGCTCGCCACCTGTCACATCGTGGGACGGAAAATACAAGGCGAAAAGTGGATGTTAGTGATGAAAAATATACATATAAAGGCACGGCATAATGACTGCACTGCAGCTGATGGTAAGCACAAATGCCGTCCAGGCAGAGAATAAATTGAATGGCAGTCCCATGTCATTCTGCTGGCCTGCTAAGAAGCCTCTTCACACTTCGGCGGAAGGACCCGGGATCATAGGAAAGACGGAACACGCGTGACGACAAACAATTCCAAAGCTCAACGGTGCGGCACAAAAAAGAAATTTGCGAACCTTTTGGTTCGTGAGATGGTTTGTACCATCAAGCTATGGCTTCGCAAGCCAGCACGCGTGATTCTGCTTAGGAATGGAGGGGAGGGGATTAAATTGTTCTGTAAAAGAGTTTGAAGTTATTTGAAAAAGGTAACGTACCTTTTCCGCAAGCTACCAAAATCCCAACAGGTCCATTGAAATTCTCAATCCAACCAGACATAGGTTCATCTGCGCTCGAAATCACTAGAAAATAACAAAGAACATTAGAATATTAGTTAATGAGGATAAGACATTTTTATTTGTGTAAGTACTTATACTTATGTAGAGAGAATATTACAAAAATATTAAAATGAATAAAATCCTTACTTATATTATAAAGGTAAAACTTTGTGAGTATGAATGGATGTCTGGATGTATGGATGTTTGAAACTCTTTCACGCAAAAAACGGCTCAACCAATTTTGATGAAATTTGGCATAGTGATAGCTGACACCCTGGATTAAAACAAAGGCTACATTTTATCCCGAAAAAATGTAGTGTTCCCGTGGGGTGTGCAAGAAATTAAAATATATTCGATACTCTTTCAAACTCAAAGGAATAGGATTGGCAGTTTAAAGTATGGCAGTAACGTTAAGTTTAAATATGTTAATTAATTATCAAGTGAAATAGTTCCTATGTTTCTAAAGTGGACTCAATAAGTATCTGCACCCGGGCAAAGCCGGGCCGGATCGCTAGTATAATTTAAAAAATGTGTACTAACTGGAAGTGACACAGTCTATATAATTTTAATTAATCTCCACTACACATATGTGGGTTTTATTTTTTTATTCGGGTTTGAATCCCAGGGCACACCTCTTACTTTTCGGAGTCATGTGTGTATTGATAGTCAATCACCACGCACTAAAACGATGATCGAAAACATCGCAAGAAAACCTGCATACCATAGCGATTTATAAGAATTTATATGGTATGTAAGTCCTAACATTCGAAGTTTACATCGTTTTATAGAATATATCTACAGACCCTAAACAAATACCTTTGGATCACACTAACATTTGAATATGAGTGGAACTTTCAGTTAAATAAACATTTCAATAAGGCTCATGTATACCGGTTTGGTAAAACACTAAAACGGTGAAGGAAAACATCGTGAGGAAACCTGCATACCATAGCGATTTATAAAAATTTCTATGGTATGTAAGTCTGCCAACCCGCACTAGGCCAGCGTAGTGGACTATATGGCCTTAACCACTCTCAATCGTACTTACGATTGTAGAGTAGGCCCGTGCCCTGCAGTGGGACGTATATGGGTTGATACAGATACCGGTTTGGTGGTGAACTATATGGCCTAACCGCTCTCTATCGTACTCTCGATTGTAGAGGAGGCCCGTGCCCTGCAGTAGGACGTATATGGGCTGATACTGCTACTACTACTACACATAAGTGGGAATAGTTCCGTCTCGGGTCAAATCAAACAACGATCGTTCAGATAATGTTCGGTATATATTCGTATTTTTATTTCAACTTTAAAAACGTCTTCCTTAGTCGTCCTTCGCGTCTTACGTCGTCTTCCAGACTCTTCTCTCTTATTCCATCCATCCATACTTCAACATCTTAATCATTCATCCTCTAACTCTTTCCATCTAAGTACTTTCACTAGTCATCTCTTTCACACAATCCACATTCCATACCAGTCATTCGTCTAACGTTTCATTCTACTCATATTTCTTCATAACATTCAAATCCTATAAATATCTTTAAATATAAAATTATAATTTCCTTACCAATAGAAGGTCTGACTATAACAGCGGGTAGTTTCCCCCTCTCTTCATAAACAACATGCTCTGCTAACTGCTTAGAGAATGTATAAGTGTTGGGCAGCTCCCCTAAATATCTGTAAAATTACATTAATTATTACAAATAAGCGTGGTGGACTATATGGCCTAACCACTCTCAATCGTACTGTCGATTGTAGAGGAGGCCCGTGCCCTGCTGTGGGATGTATATGGACTGATACAGATACAGATGACAAATAAAGTAAATAAAACACTCCTATTCGGGTCCCAGATTTAAAAGCTTATATGAATATTACGAGTTCCTTATAAAATACAATATCTGCAACGTACGCAATAACTTGAGACTTCATTAATAAGAAGCTTACTTACTAGCGAATTAATATAAGGGAACATGTACACTACACTACGGTAGGAAGTGACGGCAGACACTTTGCCGGGACACTAATGCTACGCTCCTATAAAGTCATAGAGTCGGATATAGAATTATGCTATATAGCCTATACACTTCCTCGATGATTGGGCTATCCAAGACCACGATTTTTCAATTCAAACCAGCAGTTCCTGCGATTTCATCCCCATTTACACGGGGAAAGTTTATCGCCTCGAAGATACAATTATCGTAAGGATATAAAGAAGTACAAGTTACACATATTTTGTCAGAACACAATAATCTTATGGCCATTATATCATGCGATTCTCGCCGCGATAAACTCTCTCTGTATAATTGGGTTATAAAGCGTTCAAACAAAGAAATCTTTATATACAGGGTGATATTGCTACATTTAATTTAATTTATACCCCATGTTGCTTATCATCTTAGGCAATATTGTGCCAAGTTTGAAAAGAAACTGCCTCGTAGTTTTATAAAAATCACTATTTTAGTTTTCAAGGCTTTTGATCGCCTGTACAGATATTAGTATTTTTACGACTCAAGTTCAGTTAAGCGGTAAAATCGTGAAAACTAAAATCATGATTTTTGGCAAAAAGTCAGGCTGTGGTATTGTTTGCCGTCTCACGTGTTCCCTCCTTCCTACAATCCTGGATCCTTCCGCCGCGCCGTAGCGTGAAGAGGTACCTTAGCAGGCCGGCATAATTGTTTCCATTGGCATGGGACCGCCGTCCGATGCCAATGGATACTCTGCCTAGGCGGCATTTGCGCTTACCATCAGGTGCAATACCGCCACTATGCCGGGTCAGAGAATAAAAAAAAAACATCTCGGATTTTTTTCTAATTATGTACAACGTCACCTGGAGTGATGAGAAACATGTAGGTTAAATTAAATACCCTTTTACATAATCACCCTGTATTTATGAATATAAATGAATACCATATTATTTTTTCCCCTATCTAAATGTAAAAAACCTGCTTTACTCCATTTCTGCTTCACTAAAGGTAGACTGTTAGAGAATGCCTCTGGCGTTAAGTCCGCCTGTATACTGTTTGGTATGTAAAGTTAATAAAATAAATAAATACATACATAATTACTTACTTAGGAGTAAGAACTCTAATAGTATGCTCGTCAAGATTATCGCATACTTGTAGTGTGTCGCGCCAGTCAGCGTGGGCCGGGTACACGACCTCTTCAATTAACTCTCTGTTGGTATTAGAATACGACGTGGAAACATGAACTAGCACCTGCAAACAAACACCAAGAATAGACTATTTATATCCATTTTTTTATTGTATTTATCAAAACGTATAGCTATGGTCTAACAAACAAATAAATGTCTAATTCCATTCAGAATGAAACAAGTTAGAAACGTTTTAAATCTTGTGGGGGTAACAGAAAAGAAATACAAAACCAAGATAGTGACGCCACTAGGGTGATTATACATTACAGTGTGCGCGTGTGAAAGAGACAGCAAGATGTCCCCACTACACCCCTACTCTTTAATTTCAAATATTAATATTTGCCTTGTTACAAGCTACTTTAATACTTTTTGACAGCAAGGCTTTATTTTTAACGTATTTGTGTTTGTAAGCGAAATACCATAATCGATAATAGTCAATACTCTATCGGGCTATTTGGAATGTGTGAAAATAAAGACTGCCTCGGTGGCGTAATTGTACTAAGGTGTGGTTTACAAAGCTGAGGTCTCGGGTTCGAATCCCGGGTTGGGCAAAAAGATATTGGATTTTTCTATTCATTATCAGCCCAGAGTCAGGAATTTGTGCCCGATATGGAGATAGGCTCGCCGCCTGTCACATCGTGGGACGGAACATACAAGGCGAAATTTAGGTGTCCTGGCACCTCTGCCTACCCCTTCTGGGAAAAAGGCGTGAGTTTATGTATGTATGTATGTATGAAAATAAAGAAGAACGAGATCGACTGCTGAACAAATGGAAATTAAATAAACTGGACATAGGTCTGATCCAAAACATTTTGTCAGGGCCTACGTCGGAGCTGGACCTAAATTTTTGTCGCATAATTACTAGTTACAACCTTTCAGCATTGATTGGGAATTCTGACTTTGACTTGTAAAAAGTTATGATTAGGTTGGCATGCCCATATGGACGAAAACCCCCAAAATCTTTTGAATAAAACAAAGTTGACCTCTAGACACATACACGTTTTAGATTACATTAAATGTTGTCATCAATTTTTATTATTCAAATACATATATCGAAAGCTTACATTATGCATAATCATAATATGGAAGAATTATTAAAATCCGTATAGTATTAAGTTACAAATATATAAAAGTTGGTGGTAGGAGTAATAGAAAAGGATGCAACATGCACGACGTGACGTCATTACATAAGGAGCATGCGTGCGAAAGAGAAAACGAGTGTCTCCACCGCATTATGAAAAATTATAATATCTCAGTCATTTTACAACCAATTTTGATGCTGTTTTCAAATACATGTTTTATATAAGCGATACTTTTTAGGAACCATTACATACTGCTCAAAATCAAACCTTAAACACAACCCTATTATAAAGAGTAAGCCGGTGGAAATCGGTTCGTATGTATAATCTATGGTTCATCATAATCTATAAGTATATTAATCTACCACTTTCTTATTAGTCTGTGTCTACCACACTTAAATTGCGTTACGTTCAATAAAAAAACGTTGTTTTTCTTTGAGTCAATATTTAAAGACATAAATAAATAAATCAAGACAATAGAAAAAGACCAATACTATGTTATCCATCCATCCATCAGCCAAAGGAAGTCCACTGCTGAACATAGGCCTCCCCCAATGATTTCCACAGAGACCTGTTGGAGGCAGCCTGCATCCAGCGACGTCCCGCGACTTTTACCAGGTCGTTGGACCATCTTGTGGGTGGACGTCCTACGCTGCGCTTTCCGCTAACTTACAGACAAATCCACGATGTTCTTAGCGAGATCCACAATTTGCTTCGTCCCGTTTAGATTCAGTTTCACCGCAAACTTTAAAGGGTCGTCGAACCTGAAAATTACCTACGTCTTTAATTCAACAAAATATTAACAAAATGTTGTCTGCAAGAAATCGCTGCGAGCGATAAGACTGCCATTTGTACTTCTACAATAATATAATCTTTGTGTATTTTTCTTTTCTTTATATAGGTATAATAAAGTGTATATCCTTCGTATGAGAGTGTGTATGTGTTGCAAACACACAGAATTTTCTATTTCTGTAAAGCAGCAAAGTGTACTGTTGGAGTAAACATTCTTTAGCACTGTTGTGTTTAAAAACTAGATGAAACGAAAAAGCGCAAGAAAAAGATACAAACATATTTATGAATATAATTTAGCCTGCGAGAGAACGAGATAGAATACAAGTATACAGTGATTCCAAAATCGACGTATCCGCTTTCTTTTGTTTTGCTATCCTATCATATGAAACGTAAATAATTTCTGGTCTTAGTAAAAATATTATAAGTTTATAATCATCCCAGTGACATAATATACGGGCAAGGCGTAAAGCATTTAACGACATTGCAAATTAATCGTCGTATGTTGAAAATGCTTGCTAGCATTATGACAGAAAGTGTAATAAAAAGAAGAAGATTACCTTACACTCGCAGCTACGTGGAATATAATATTCACTCTGTTTATAATCAATGCCCGATCTTCCTCTGACAGTCCTGAAAAAAAAATTGTCTTTAAATGTTGATTTTCTTTTTATTTAAATTATTGTTGTTTTTAATGCACACTATTTTATAAATAAATTATATTTCATAAACTCCCTACCGTAATAAACTACCGGTTGTTAAAGATCAGACTGCGGGTTCAATTCCACGGCCGAGAAAAATGTTTTGTTCAAGATTTGTATCTTTATGTGGGTCAGTACTATGTTTGTGACTGTTGAACATATTTATTAATAGTGAACCTAAAGTTTATACACTGAGGTATTATACTAGAACGGATACCGGGAAGAAAATCCCTGCGTATTGTGCGTGCACACGGGAATGCATCGAAGCGAGAGGGAAGGTGTATTACTTAGTACGTAGAGATAGAAATACGACTGGTGGTAGGTCTCTCATATGTGAGAGGTCATCTGTGTAGGTACCACTGCAATGTCTATTTCTCCCGTTAAACAGCAGTGTAAATGCACTGTTGTGTTTCGGATTGAAAGACATTGTAGCCAGAGTACTGGAGAGTGTCCTGGACATATTGAGACTTAACATCTTATGTCTCAGGATGGCGAGCGCAGTGGAATTTTGCTACTGTTTATGAGCGATCGTATCGCTTACCATCAAGCGAACGTTTTGCTCGTCTCGCCATTCAATGAAATAAAAAAAAAATCTTATAATTTTTTTTCATTTTGTTAGAAACATTTTGTTTGCAGTGTCCCCTCTAGTATAATATCTCAATGAGTTTATATTAATAAGTATGTTAATATTAAAACTTACCTAATCCCGGTTCCATAACATCTCCAGGGATAACAAAAACTTTGGATTCGAATATACCAGGCTTCTCTTTGCGAAGTCTGTCGAAACACTGCAACAAAAATGACTATTAAACAAGAGTGTGTCATGTGCAGCCCACATCTATATCTGTAAATTAAAATTTAGTAATAGCTGAATATGTCTATTTAGGACAAGTGGTCCGGTTAGGCAGGTCCAACTTCGAGAGAGAGGTCAATCGTCGAATCCAACTCGGTTGGGCAGCGTTCGGGAAACTTAGCGACGTCTTCTCGTCCAAAATATCTCAGTGCCTAAAATCGAAAGTCTTCGATAGTTGTGTGTTACCGGTGATGGCATACGGCACCGAGACGTCGCCACTCACTGTGAGCCTCATTAAAAGGCTCAAAGTCAGTCAACGTGCCATGGAGAGGGCTATGCTCGGTGTTTCCCTACGAGATCGAATCAGAAATGAGGAGATCCGTAGGAGAACGAAGGTTACAGACATAGCCCATAGGATTGGCAAGTTGAAGTGGCAGTGGGCCGGGCACATAGCTCGTAGAACCGATGGCCGTTGGGGCCGAAAGGTTCTTGAGTGGAGGCCACGTACAGGCAAGCGAAATGTCGGACGCCCGCCTACAAGGTGGACGGACGATCTGGCTAAGGTTGCAAGAAGTCGCTGGATGCAGGCCGCTTCCAACAGGTCATTGTGGAGATCCTTGGGGGAGGCCTATGTTCAGCAGTGAACTTCCTCAGGCTGATATGATGATGATGATGATGAATAGCTGTAAACTGAATTAATATTTTGATCTAAAAACGCGTTTTGACACGCTTTATATTAGCTTAACTAATATGTTTGTTAGTATGTTTGTAACCGACTCCTTTGGGCGCGATTTTGAACCACTTTAAACTATTTGATTTTATTTAAACTTTGTAGATTTGTCGAGAACCGATAACAATACAATAATTTAAAAAGTCTTTGATATTACCTTTTCCAGAACCTTCAGATATTTTGCATGCGTGTTTAATTTACGCGCAGCTATCTTTCTTTAATAAGATAGCCGTAGATAGCTGTTTTAGCCAACCCAATTAAATAATAGTTTAAAAAGCGAATGGTGATAGGCTCGCCACCTATCACATCGTGGGACGGAACATACAAGGGGAAATGTGGGTGACCTGGTACCTCTGCCTTCCCCTTCTGGGAAAAAGGCGTGAGTTTATGTACATATGTATGTATGTTAGTAAACTAAAATTACACACTTTAATAAAAAATCCGACTAAAAGAATAAAAAAAATTGATACTGAGTTAAGGATTTGAAAATGGAGTGAAATACACTCATTTTATTGTTACAACGCATCGGGTGCTACAACAATTATTTATGCTCAAGCGCTTTTGCCTTTTAACCACAGAGTACATTTTACATGTTTTAACCATAAAATGAAGGTATTTCACTCCATATTCTAATCTTAAACTCATTATAAATGCTCGACCTTTATGCCGACGATCTGCAAATTTATACTCGGGCACCCTTGGACAAGATGGTCGACGCAATAAGATCAATCAACAACGACATCCAACATATTTGTCGCTGGAGTAATGCCTATGGATTGAAAGTAAATCCTTCCAAAACCCAAGTCATTGTTGTCGGCAGCCCCAGGATGATATCAAAACTTGCTTGGGACAAGCTACCGTCTGTTTACTGTGATGGTATCATTGTACCATACAGTGACACGGTTAAGAACCTTGGCCTTTATATGGACAAGTGTTTCACCTGGGGTCCACAACTTAGCCGTAAGATTTTTGCCTCCGCTGGGTCTTTGCGAAGGTTACACAATTTTCATCCCATCACAACGAAGATTTCGCTTGCACAAACTCTCCTACTCCCCATCCTTGATTATGCCGATGTCAGCTATCTTGATCTCACCGAGGACCAACTTAATAAACTTGAGCGTCTTCAAAATTTCTGTATTAGATTTATATTTGGTCTACGCAAATATGATCATGTTTCCGAGTTTCGTGCTAAGCTCAAGTGGTTACCCATACGACTTCGTCGGAATGCTCATATTATTCATTTTCTTTACAATATCTTGTTTAATCCTCTCACTCCTACATATCTTAAAGAACGTTTCCTATTTCTCCATGAGACACATTCGAAGTCCTTGAGGTCGTCGGAGAACCTGAAGTTGAGAATGCCAGTGCATACCACGAAGTTCATGGATCAGTCGTTTACAGTCCAAGCTGTTCGACTGTGGAATGCACTACCTGTTAAAGTGAGACAGGCTCAAACACTAACTGCATTCAAAAAAATTGTCAAAGATCAACATAAAATTGTCACCTTTCTCTCTGAACAGCCAAAATGAAAAGTATAATTCCTTGCATTTGAACCTAAAAGTAATTTATAGTATATTTATTTATGTATGTATATATATCTGTAGAAATATACAGGGTATATCAAGACTGCTACCGAAAACGAAGCCGGGTGGTAGTCTAAGCGACTTCAGACACAATGCAACAGAAAAAGTTGCAAAAAAAAAGCGACAATTTTTTTTTTGTTATTTTTTCCTATGGCCATATTTGGGTGGTAAATACATTTTTTCCTAAAATAATAGTGTATACCCTTTTATTTATAAATACTCTAAGGTATAAAAGAGTTTTAAATTATTATTTTAGCAAAAACTATGGATTTACCACCCAAAAATGACGATATTTAAAAAATCATAAAAAATAATTGTCGCGTTTCTATGCGAAATTTTTAATTGCATTGTGTTTGTAGCCACTAAAACTACCACCCGGCTTCGTTTTCGGTAGCAGTCTTGAGATACCCGGTATATATATATATATATATTTAATTATATTTATAATAGGTGTATGTTTATAATTATGTATCATATATTGTGTAAATACTACTTATAAATAATTCGTCTATTATTATTTTATTGGAGCTTGTATCCTTTTTTTTTCTAGACTGCCCTCTCATCTTTCTTTTTTTTCTATCCATCCAAAGGTTGTCTGTAAGAAATCGCCTAGAGCGATAAGACCGCCATCTGTACTTTTTTTTTCATTTGTAATATATTTAAGTGTTTATCCTTTTTTGTGCAATTAAGAATAAAATAAATAAATAATATAAATTATTTTTACTTTTATAGTTGGGTCTTTTATTAAAGCGTATATTTTTTGTTTTGTTATTTATTTTTTAAAACGCCTTTTTAATGTGACATGTGATTTCAAATTGAAATATAAATAGCTAGGTTGTTGACAGACAACAATAGTGTGATAAGGGAGAAATGTGGGTTAAAAGAAGATGTAGTGAGTAAGATTGAGAAAGGGATGCTTCGATGGTTTGACCATATTGAAAGGATGGATGAAAGGTGACTGACGAAAGAGATTTATAATGTAAGAATGGATGGTGGAGTCGGTTGAGGACGTCCAAGGCGGTCCTATAAAAATCAAATAGGTAACCTTTTAAAGAAAGGAAAATACGGAGTCCTCGAAACCGATGAGCGTGTATGATAATGACAGTTGAAGAAGCGAAAGAGATATGTATGGACCGTAGCACTTGGCGCTCAATAGTCCCTGCCTTCCCCAATGGGACATAGGCGTGAGTTTATGTATGTGTGTTTTTGACAGCGTTCTGTATACGCGGCTGTGAAACGTGAAACTAGGCCAAGAGATCGTAGCGGCCAGAATCCAGACCTTCGTAATTTTAATTATAAAAGCTGAAAGTTTGTGTACGCATGCCTCTAACATAGGCATCGTACAATCAGCTATTATAAAGTTGCCTTGGAAGTTATGAGCTTCTATAAACAAATATTTCCTTGGTATTCAGACACTTTTCATGGTTCTTTTATCTTGCCAGAAACATTGAAGCTCATAACTTCCAAAGCAACCACGCTCGGAACTTCATAATAGCTAATTGTGTGATGTCTATGTCAGAGGCATGCGCCGACAAACTTTCAGCTTTTATAAAATTACGAAGGTCTGGCGGCCACGAGCTCTTGATCTAAACCGTAAATTCGATCCCAGCACCGAGAGAAAAAATATTGTATTTTTTTTTGGGTCTGGGTATTTCTGAGACGGAAAAGTCTCTCGTAGTTTCTTTTGTACTCAGAGTACTATGGGTATGACTGCCGGGTATTTTTAATTATTATTTATTCAAACTCAGTACTTTAAGTTTCTCAATCTGTATACTCCACAATCCAATAATATCATACTATTTTTGTAACCAATACATAAATTAATGCAAATACGCTTTTACTATGCAGGGGTCAAACACAATCACTTTATTTACATTCAATTTAAACTTTCTAACCCGTATGTCATCGACTTAATGCATCTAGTTTGTTAAACTTAGTGAATAAATACACCCAACAGTCACATACATAGTCCTGACACCACACTAAGACCGAATCACAATCAGAAACTCCGAGAGACTTCGGTCTCACGAACACCCAGGGGAGTTACTCTATGAAACGATACGAACTTCAAATGTTCGGATGTTCGCCTTCACTTCACGTCACTTCACACTTTCACTTCTAAAATCAATACTATTCTCTATTATACTAATCATTTTCTACGAACTCAGTCTATGGGTACGACGTACAGTCAACAACATAAGTCGCTACACAATCACGAGATTTGGAATAGTCTTATCATCCAAAATAATAATTATTTTCAATATCGTATGGTACTTCTCGGCATAGATGACTTTACTTGATTATATTTTACAATTACAGAGTAGTACGTACAAATTTTAATTCATAAAAAGGTTATCAAAAAATGTGAAGTGTTTAGCGACTTATGTTGCTGACTGTACATACGTAAAAGGAATCCAACATTTTGTGGAGTATCTAGGCACATTAATGAAGTTATACGTACGGCGTCCGATCATTCGAAGTTTGTATCGTTTTTATAGACTAACACCCCTGACCCCACACTAAGATCGGGTATTGTGTCAAGAAATTACGAGAGACTACGGTCTGACAAACACCCTGACTCGAAATAAATATCTTTAGATCACACAAACATTTAATCAAGAGTGGAACTTTCAGTTGAATACACTTTTCGCTATGGCCCCTTTTACCGGTTTGTCTATTTCTGTATACTACTGGAGATTTTGAGACTTAACATCGTATGTCTTAGGATGGCGAGCGCAGTGGAATGACAGCAGCAAGCATTGCTATGTAATTCATGATGGTTGGTTTTGCTGCTCTCCATTAGCGGTCGTATCTCGCCCTTCAATAAAAAATGTACATACATACATAAACGTCACGCCTTTATCCTATAGGGGAAGGTAAAGACCATGGATCTCCACTTAGCTCGATCCTGACATACTACTTTCGCTTCGTCCACTATCATTAATCTCTTCATGCATTCACGTCGGTTCAGGATACTTATAACCTGACCCTTGTCGAGGGTGCCATCGATTTGGTTGAAGTTGGTCCGATGGTGTCGACCCCAACCCACTCTTCCATTCACAATCGACTCATGTATCTGTTTTGTTAATCGTCATTCTCCATGTATGTTTGTTACTCTTTCAGGCACAAACGGCTGAACTGATTTTGATGCAATTCGGGATAGGGGTAATTTACACCCTGGATTAATACTTGGGCTACTTTTTATCCCGAAAAATGTAATATTCCCGTGGGATGAGTAAGAAATTTAAATATATAGATTTGCTAGTTTTACAAACACAAATTGATAATAATAATAAACGAGACAAGAGGGAACATACTTTTATCATGGGACACAATGAGAGAGGACAGAAAGGGATATAAGAGGACGGGACAGGAAATGCGATATAGATAATAATTTTAAATATAGAACAGCACGCTAAATAAACACACAATATACTTGTGAAGGAAAACATCGTAAGGAAACCTGCATATCCTAACGATTTGTAAGAATATTCATGGTATGTAACCCGCACTAGGGCAGTGTGGAGAATTATATGGCCTAACCACTCTCAATCGTACTTTCGGTTGTAGAGGAGGCGCGTGCCCTGCAGTGGGACGTATAAGGGCTGATACAGTACAGTACAGGACTGGACTCAAAAACTATCTGAGCACAACATCTAGTAAAGTATACTTACAGCGACAGAATACAGCTCGGAAAGTCTATCTTCAGGAGAAAACATTTTTCTTAGTTCTCAATAGTAAGTAAATTCTGTCGATACCCGAGCAGGAATAAAGAAGTTTCTCTATTAGAATCTTGCCAATGAATCCTGGAAATGAGACAATTTATATCTTCTATCTACCCTTAAAAAGCCGTAGATAAAACACGATAACATTTGTTTGTGGTCACCAAAACCATATACCTAGTCAGGTCATAAATTCTGTCACATATTTAATATAAAATAATTGAAACAAGTTTATTCATTATGTAACCATTTATATACCAAAATGAACTTAACAAAACATAGATTCTTATGACACTAAAGTTTATTCAAAATGACCTCCGTGATTTTGAATGCAGGCCTTCAATCTGCGCGGCCAGTTGTCTATCGCACCACGAACGAGGTCCATGTCAATATCGGCGGCTGCATTATTCAAGGATGTCTTGAGTGACTCCAAATTGGGATGAGGCTTTGAGCACGCCTTTTCCTCCAAGTGTTGCCATATCTTGTAATCTAACGGATTCAAATCTGGACTGGAGGACAGTCTTCGTGCCGGATGAAGTCGATTTCACGCGCCGCCAGTCAGTCTTGTGTGCTCTTCGCTCTATGAGCTGGCGCCGAATCTTGTTGGAATACCCAGTGCCTGTTATTGAACATGGTATGAGAAACAGGTTCCACAAGGTTCGTCAGGACTGTATTTTGATACACAACTGCATTCGTTTTTACACCTTTCTCACAAAAATGTACCTCTGTTAGCCCCAATAAGAAACTCCCAACCATACCATGAGCGACTAGCGAGGATGGAAAATGACCTCGTTGGACACGCGGAATACGGTTGCTCGCTTCTTCACTACTGTGTGCGTACACCTTATCATTTTGTTTGTTGTAGCTCTCTTCTACGGTAAAATTTTTCGTCTGAAAAAAGAATTTCCCGATATTTTTTTCCCGCGTACCGCTTCAACAAAGCGCGGCATCTCTTCAGTCTCAGGTCCATTAGACGAGCATTCAAACGATGTCCTGTTTTACTTCGATATGCCCGAACCCCTAAGTCTTCATTTAACACCCTTTTCACAGTGGTTCTGCTTAACCCCATCTGAAGGGCCAACAGTTTCTGCTTACGTTTGGGATTTCTTTGAATTCGCGCCTTCACAGCTTTTATCACTGCTGGAGTCTTAACAGACCGAGGGCGACCACTTCTTGACCTGTCATCTACACTAGAGTCTTCATTGTATCGTTTGATGGTACAATAAACGAATCTTCTCGAAGTTATATTCATATTTTTCAGTATGTCATAAATTTGAATTGGCGCGTAACCGCAACGATGCAACGCAATAACTGCAACACGGTCTTCTTTAAGCGTCCACTCCATATTTAAAAATGAGTAAAATTCTAAAAAGTATACATTTTTATTTTCATTAACAATTCGAAATTCGAATTCAATAACTTTTTTGTGGCCAGCATTCTAAAAGAAAAGTTTTTACTGTGTGACAATACTTATGACCTGACTGTGTATTTTATTAAAGCTGTTTTGTTCGTTGATCGTTTATTGAATAAAACTTATGGCATATTAATCTATTTAACAATACGTATTGGAAAGGAAATTGTAAGATATTAATGAAATATTATTGAATATTATTTTCTAATGTTCAGAATAAAATGCAATTAATAAGTATAAAACAATTATTACATTAAAAATAGTGAAAACAGTTTTTAAATGTCCTCCAGTTTTAAGACGGGCTGGCTGGAATAGGGTTCATTTTGACGCCAAAAACTGTTATTAATTCTACAAGGGAGTATTAAAAATATATGTAGACTAGGTAGCTCTTTGGTTCTAGTATATTGTTTTATACAGGGTATGGGTGGCAGCTTTAGTAACTTTAGACGCAATTAAACTAAAAATTTAAAAAAAAAAGCGACGCGTTTTTTTTCGTTTCGTCCTATTTTGGTGGTAAATTAGGGGTTTCTTTCTAAAATAATACTGTGTACTCTTTTATTTTTAAAAGACGCTATGGTACGCAAAGGATTAAATAATTATTTTATCAAAAACTATGGATTTACCACCCCAAACATGATATTGCAAAAAAAAACAAAAAAATATATCATTGCGATTTTTTTTAGTTGCATTGTGTCTAAAATCTGCAGTCTTTATGTAGCTTGTATGTTTTCTTCTTTCTTTTATTTTAATATTGTTACAATGACTGGGCTTAAACATTTTTAAATATGATGAGTTATATATTATCAATTCTTTAACAATCCGGCCGACAAAAAAAGTCTTACCTGAACCTCCAGTGATGAAAACCGTTTTCCCTTTATAGAACTGGGGTATAGTAGGCAATATAGAACCGTCCCTTTTCTCCAAAAACCCCATATTGACACTGATCCGTCTGGTACAACGTTCGATGCCGTGTGATGACCGATAGTGAATGCAATAAATTTTAAAACGGATTTTTAGTATTAGGCCTGGTTTACATTCGCGACTTTTAGTCGTGCAATTTTTTTGTCTTTAGGCTGTACATGGCGCTCAATTGAAAAATAATTTTAAATGTGAAGTCAAATTTAACGATCAGTTATTAACTTTGGTTTTCACGTTACGTACGGTCAAGGCAAATATATTCCGATAAACATACAACATATAATATTGACAAATGGTTGACACTTTTTTAGTTTTTTTTTATTCTCTGGTACCAGTTGTGTGTATTCTTGTAATATATAGAATATGTTATGATATTCTTGTAATATATAGAATATGTTATTTAAACAGCACTTCACTTTAAGTTTATCTAACTCGTTGTACTACATTTATAGGACCAAGAATAGGATTTCTTTTTAATATTTTGTGACTACCAAACTGTCGCACTACTAAAAGTTGTAATCACGTGTTAAACCTTAGGAATGGCATTCTAAAGTCCAATGAGACTTATTTACATTATTATTGGGAAACGGGTCTGTTTTGGAAAGGGGTCAAATAGCTGTAATCGTAGAAGAGTGACGAATATCAAATATCGCAAAGCTTATAATTACCGCCTTTTGTTTACGCGAATGTATCACATTCAAATAAAACTTATCATAGAGATTGTATAAATAATAAAACAACGATACATATAAATTAGTAAAAATGATAGATTTATAAGTAATCTTACATACATAGACTCACGCCTTTTTCCCAGAAGGGGCAGGCAGAGGTGCCAGGACACCCACATTTCACCTTGTATGTTCCGTCCCACGATGTGATATTTGGCGAGCCTATCGCCATATCGGGCACAAATTCCAGTCTTTGGGCTGATATTGAATAGAAAACTCCAATATCACTTTCCACAACCCGGGATTTGAACCAGATACCTCAGATTTGTAACCGTATCCTAGTACAATTACCCCACCGAGACAGGATAATTACTGAAGCTCGATTAATATGATTTAGATGCCTGTCTTCATTTATTGTAGGTACTGAACTGTACTGTATCAGCCCATATACGTCCCACTGCAGGGCACGGGCCTCCTCTACAATCGAGAGTACAATTATTGAGAGTGGTTAAGCCATATAGTCAACCACGCTTGCCTAGTGCAGGTTGACGGATTTTACATACCGTATAAATTCTTACAAATCGCTATGGTATGCAGGTTTCCTTACGATGTTTTCCTTGACCGATATTGTGCGTAGTTATTTACTATCAATACATAAATAAATCCAAAAAGTCAGTGATTTGCCCTAGGATTTGAACTTGCAACCACCGTGAACTTGTTGGCAACCGCGTCTGGTCCGTTTACCAACAGGCCACCACGCACTTATTGTGGATTGCATTTACTGTAGATCAAATAATTAATTTCCGTAGTAAAATCCGTAAGGTTATTTATTTAAAGTTATAAATTAGTTCAGGCATTATTTAGATTTAATCAAAACTTTTGGGACGTTTCGAAAAGGGTTGATATTATAAATTTCGATGTACTCTTTCCTTATCCCCAATTTTTTAAATTTATAAATAAATACACCCAACAGTCTAAACTCTAATGCATAGTCCTGTCACCACACTAAGATCTAGTCTTTGACGTTGACATTAGGAACTACGAGAGACTTTTCGGTCTCACAAACACCCAGACCCGAAAAAATACTTGTGGTACACAAAAAAGTAAGTCGAATGAGATTAATGACAGTTGATGCTACGAGTGGCGTATGTATGGACCGTAGCTCTTGGGGCTCTATAGTCACTGCCCAACTCAATGGAACATAGTCGTGAGTATATTCATATTTATGTAGGATTTGAATGTTATGAGAAAAGATGAGTAGAATGAAACGTTACACGAATGACTGATATGGAACGTGGTTCGTGTGAAAGAGATGACGAATAAAATTACTTAAGGTGGAAAGAATTAAAGGATGAATGATTAAGATGATGAAGAATGGAAGGACGTAATAAGAGAGAACAGTCTGGAAGACGAGGAAGGACGGAAGATGTATGCGGTGAAGTCATTTTTTCTATAAGATGAAATATGCTGAAGACTACTGAGACCATCTTCGTTTGATTTGACCTCTTACGGAACTATCTCCACATTTATTGGTACTGAATCTATTTAATTGCACTAGATTTTTTAGATCATTGGTGGTAGGTCTCTCATATGACAGGCCTGGAGAGATACCACCGCAATATCTTATTTTTCCCGCCAAACATCACGGTTTATATACTGTTATGTTTCGGATTAAAAGACATTGTAGCCAGAGTAACTACGGGACATATTGCGACGTACGTCTTTTGTATCAGGATGGCGAGCGCAGTCGAAAGCTAGGCATTGCTTTGTAATTCAAGGTGTTGTTTAGTTTTGCTGCGGTTCATAAGCGGTCGTATCGCTTACCATTAGGCAAACGACATGATAGTCTCACCATTCATTGCAATAAAAAAATACCAGTAGCAACTTTGGTGTGCTAGTATATAATAATATTGATTTTAATTTGACAGCCTCCGTGGCGTAGTTGGTTAAACGCCGCCTGTGAAACGAGAGGCCGCGGGTTCGATCCCCGCACCGAGAGAAATGTTTGTGCGGCCCACAAATATTTCTTTCGGGTCTGGGTGTTTGTGAGACCGAAAAGTCTCTGGTAGTTCCTGACACCCACGACACAAGACTCGATCTTAGTGTGGGGTCAGAACTATGTATGTGACTGTTGGGTGTTATTTATTTATTATATTAATTATTTAATAAATAAAGGATATAAAAAACAGCGAACTAATTTAACAACAATGTAAAAAAGGTTTCCTAATAATAAAGTAAATCAGTCTCATTGGACTTAGTACGCCAGTCATAAGGCCTAACGCATAATCACGACTTTTAGCTATGCGACAATTTAGTCGACAAAAATATAAACATTTTTTTTTTCCATTATGGGATCACCAATGGCACAGTTTTAGGTTAACTATAATGAGTGAGATAAGTTTTAAATGAAATAGTATTTAGAGAACATGTCTATTGCCAAGATAATACGGAATTGGCATCAGAGAAACAGGAAATTTTCTAAATTTGTGTAAATATTTGACCGACTTTCAATTTTATCCAATTAGGAGCGGTCCGGCCCGGCTCCGGCCGTGCAGATACACTTTTCAAAATGGCGGCCAAAATGTTTATTCGCACCACGATAAACTAATAAATTTTACTCGTATTTGCTAGATTTTTCACAACTACTTCCCTCCTACAGGCTATAGCCTGATAATATATGGCATTCCTCGATAAATTACGTACCTAAAACAATACTTTTTGAATTCGAACCAGTTCCTGTGATTAGAGGTAGAAAACAAAGCCTTCAGCTTTATATATTAGTATAGATTTTTCCTGCGACCGTATGTAAAGTGTAAGATAATTGGCTGATAGTGATTTATTTTTCATTTAAATTAAGTTCTACAATCAAAGGCAATTCTCCGGTATTACGACGAAAAAGTCGCCCGACGAATACATTAATAGAAAGTAATTATAAATATTCATAGACTTCAGTTTACTTATTTTTAATTCCAATGGTGACGGAACTTGTATATCAAATTGCATTGTTTTAAATATATTTATGTTTATTTTTATCCGACTGCCAAAGGAGGGTTATATTTTTCAAGTTTATGTATGTATTATGAGTGTTGCACTCATAATAGAGTGTATTTCTTTGGCACGCCCTAGAACCCAAACGGCTGGTCGTATTCTTATATAACAAAGTACTCTGTGGTCGTATTGATATGTGAGTGGTGTCAACAGATTCGTCTTAATGACAGTACCACTGTTTTTTTTGTTCTACATACTATATCACCGATAAAATTATGAGAAGTGAGCGTGTTATACCTCCTACTGTGTTTGTGAACACTCACAACTAAGATCATTCAAACCAAAATGAAATATTGCAATTAAAATCTTGTTTCTGCCTTTTTAGATCTTCAACGAATTTAATGAAAATGGCAAATATTGAGGCAGTCGTGTGTTTTGTATTTTGTTTTTTTTTACACTTATAAAAGGAATATAGAAGGAAGGTGGTAGGTCTCTCATATGTG
The DNA here is from genome assembly GCA_009982885.2 of Hyles vespertilio. NCBI lineage: Eukaryota > Metazoa > Arthropoda > Insecta > Lepidoptera > Sphingidae > Hyles > Hyles vespertilio. The sequence continues at coordinate 3,634,076 of CM042832.1, forward strand.
AGAAGCCGCCTGGGTGGGTACCACCGCAATGTCTATTTCTCCCGTCAAACAACAGTTTAAATGCACTGTTGTGTTTCGGATTGAAGGACATTGCAGCCAGAGTAACTACTGGACGTATTGAGACTTAACATCTTTTGTCTCAGGATGGCGAGGGCAGTGGAATGCCAAGCATTGCTTTGAAATTCAATGTGTTGTTTGGTTTTGCTACTGTTCATGAGCGGTCGTATCGCTTACCATGAGGCGAACGCATGCTCGTCTCGCCATACATTGCAATAAAAAAAATATAAAAACATCATCGTGCTTGTAAAATTTGATTAATTTTAATTTACCTATTGATTTCATTGGCCAAACAATCATAAAATCTACGCCACATATTTAATGCGGACCACTAGTGCCAAACATGTAGGAGCAAATGTGCCTAATGTTTTTGCTCAAGTTAAGAATCATCAAAATCGGATCACCCAGTACAGAGTTATGATGTAACTGGCATAAAACAAATACAATCGAATGTAGAACCTCCTTCTTTTTTTCTCTCTTTCAATCTCGTGAGCGGTCGCATCGCTAACCATCAGGCGAACGGAATGCTCGTCTCGCCATTAACAGCAATAAAAAAAAGGAATTAAATCCCGCAGTTGACGGGCCTCTTCTACTATTAAATGCGATTGAGAGAGGTTAGGCCAAAGTACATTGCGCTACCCTAGTACGGGTTGGCAAACACACATTCTTGTTACAATCTCTGTGTTATGCAGATTTCACGTTGTTTCTTTTAATGTATTTATAAATAATATTTACAACACTGTTTATTCTTTACATTTTATTCAATAATAAATAGAGTAAGATAATAAGAAATATTACATCATAGAAATGAATACAAATAGACACAGCGAGTTCGCTTCACATGTGAAGCCTTGGTTAGTTATCAAAAGTTATATCTCTGTGTATTCCTTTACTGTAGCATTAAATCCATTGAAATACCTTGTTAAGGATAAATAAATAATAGAAACCAGCCGAAAATCACTCTTTGTTATTGGACATCTTTAAACTTGATTGTGATTGTGTGTTTTTTATGCAATTACAGGGTTTTTAAAACAGTTAAATTTAAAACATTTCTCACAAGTAATTTCGTCATGAAATTTTTGTGACGCCAAACGCTTCTTCATAGCCAGTTTATCATATTTTTTTATTTATTGGTACAAAAACAGTTGAAAAATACAGTTTAGTGGAACATAATTATCGAATGTTCTGTCTTTTTTTGTTCTTTTCGAACGCCTTTAGATTTAAATTTGAGCGAAGGAGACAAAACATAACAATAAACTAATAGACTTAGTTTTCACACATTTAAAGGAACTAGGAATTTCTATTCAGATTCATGTCTATGATTCCAGTAACATTAAAAATAATAACTTAATATTAAATTGTAGATCTTCCATGCCACAAATGCGTAGAAGAGAACGGTCACGATTTTGTCGAGCCACCACATTCTGTAAAAATAAAAATATTTGGTTGGTTATTAGGTACATAAAGTACTGCGTGGTGGCCATTTGGGAAATGGACCAGACGCTACTAGACGCTATTATTTCCCGTTCTTCACTGGTGAAAACCGCTTTCAGAACCGGGTGATAGATTAAAAAACGACTGAATCTAAATGATGTAGAACATCTTTATGGATTCAATAAATTGTCATTTCATATTATAGAAGAAACATTGTATTTACCACCCAAATACGACGATAGGAAAAATAACAAACAAAAAAGTCGTCGCTTTATTTGCAAAATTTTTGGTTTCATTGTGTGTTAAGTCGGTAGCAGTCTTGATACCCTGTATACCTGGCTATCTGTACCAGCCCATATCCGTCTATCCGTCTCAATGCAATTCGCAGGCCTCTTGTTTGGTTGAGAAAGAAAAAACATACCTTTTAAATTGAACTCTGGCCCTGGGCAGTGTTTCATCTTTTTCCTTCAAAAGGAACCTTCGACCTCCCAAAATACAGTTGACGTAATAATCTTCCAACACCAAATCTTTCATATCATAGTCGAAGTTTTCTTTGTCCTTCTCTTTTATATGGTCGCGGAGAGAGACGTAGTTAGGGTTCTCGAAGATCCAATTTCTAATGCAGAAGTAAGAAACTGCTAAGCCGGCCCGGAATATTCTCCTTTGGATTTTGATAAGCCTGAAAACAATGATGAATTTGTGTTACTAAATATTCTACTCTTGAAATCCGTAAAGATCTTATTCGACAGAGAACCAAAGTTAGATATAGCACACGTAATTATTAAGCCGAAGTGGAAGTGGGCTAGCAACATCTGCCGAAGAACTGATAAACCGATTTCACTGGTTTTAGTGCTCTCATATGTGAGAGACGGTCTGGGTAGGTACCACCGCAATGTCTATTTCACATAGTAAATACACTGCTTTGTTTCGAATTGACGGGCATTGTAGCCAGAGTATTAATTATTTATACCATTTTGAGATTTAACATCTTATGTCTCCGGATGGCGATCGCAGTGGAATGCCAAGCATTGCTTTGTAATGCAAGGTGTTGTTTGGTTTTGCTACTGTTCATGAACGGTCGTATCGCTTACCATCAGGCGAACGGCATGCTCGTCTCGCCATTCATAGCGATAAAAAAAATGGCGAGCGCCATGAAATGCCAAGCATTACGTTGTTATCCAAGGTGTTGTTTGGTTTTGCTACTGTTCATGAGCGGTCGCATCGCTTACCATCAAGCGAATGGCAAGCCCGTCTCGCCCTACATTGCTATAAAGAACTTATTTAAATCTTTATTGTATAAAAAAATATATAATGTAAAAAACAAAAAGAAAAAAGTACAAATGGCGGTATTATCGCTTAAAGCAATGATTTATAGACAACCATGGGATGGGTTTAAGAAGGAGATAGATAGGACAGGGTAAATAATAAAGAACTTAAATACTTACATAGGTTTCTTTCCCATCAACCATAGAAGAGAATCTATAAATATCGCCGGCAGCAGATGCTTCAACATCACCTGAAAAGTATTTACATTAAAGTCACTACCTTAAACATTATCTTACTTACTTCTCTTACATTATCTTTAACTACTTTTTATTAAATATTTCTTCTTTTGCATTCATTACTTATTTTAAGTCTACTGCTGACAAAGACCACTCCAATTGCATCTACACATCTTCCAAATTCATTTAGCTGGTAGAATATGGGTATCTAAGATCCACACCAATAACCTTCCCTTTCTTTAATACTCTTTGTTATGTGTGTGTTTAGGTTGGTAGTTTATTAAATAAAACACAGTGATCGATTTCCAGTGCCTGAGGCCCGTCCACTCGGTCTGATTTCTGTCAGTGTACTAACCGGTGGCGGGCGCTCGCTCACTTTTATATATTTCTCATACTTAATTTACATCTACCTACAACACTATTTAGTTAGTACGTCACACTATTTATCTCTTTTTCAGCCAAATAAACTCCACTACTTCTATACTGTATCAGCCCAGATACGTCCCACTGTAAAGCACGGGCCTCCTCTACATGCGACAGTACGATTGAGAGTGGTTAGGCCATAATATAGTCCACCACGCTGACCTAGTGCGGGTTGGCGGACTTACATACCATAGATTTTTTTTATAAATCATTATGGTATACAGGTTTCGTCACGATGTTTTCCTTCACCGTTTTTAGTGCGTGGTGGCCTGTTGGTAAACGGACTAGACGCGGCTATCATGTTTACGATGGTCGCGGGTTCGAATCCCAGGGCACACCTCTGACTTTTCGGAGTCATGTGTGTATTGATAAATCACTTACCAGAACATAATGAAGGCTCCAAGAAGTAGTAATAGTCATCCCATGGTTCCATATCATGTCATTAACAGGATAAACTTGAGCAAACACTGTAGCGTTGTCCACGATACTCTGCAGAGTGATACGCATCTGATCGTAAGCGCAACAGTTGTAGATTGGCACTGGATCCGATGCTTCCAAGCTGGAAAATATAATCTAGGTAAGTATCTAAGTATTCACACATACATACAAAAACTTTATTTAGTTATTATCAGTATTATTTTAACAACTCTTCAATTGCCTAGCTAGCTTGTACTAAATAGTGATGCTATCTTCTTGCGGACACGACTAAACAATACAAAACATTTTGGTGGTATGATGGTCGTTGGTAGTTGGTGGAGCGTGGATCAGGTGGCGAAAATCACAACACAGTCTTTAAGTCTCAACACCGTATAATGTCACAATAACACCGTACATACACATTAAAATAAAGCACGGAAGGAATGACAGTCAAAGAGAGAAAGAAAGCTTAGAGTCCAAGAGCAAAACGCGGAATACAATAGTGGTAGGTAATCAGTTGTACGGAGCGTCATGCACCGCGTGGATCATAGGTTCCGACTGTGGTTCCGACTGGTGAGCCGCGCCGGCCGTTTGCCGTCGCCCGCGCAGTGTTTGCGCGGGCGACGGCAAACGGGGGGCTATCGTGGTTCGGGCATCTCCGCCTCGGGCCGCCGGCGAGGGGGGCTCCGCTCGGTAGCGAAGCCGTCCTCGACGATCGGCCGGGCGTCAGCTGAGTGGTGCGAGTTTGTGCGTACGCGGGTTCGAATCCGAATGTGTGAGTATGTGGGAATATGTGGGATGTGTGAATGTGAGGTTGTTTATGTGTGTAGGCAGTGTAGGTAGACCACACCACCCCCCTCCAGAGACCGTCAAGGGCGATACCAATCAGGAAACCTGACATTTCGTCCTGAGCGTGTTTTACGTGTAATGTCTGTAGGGTCATGTTCGTCGGCCAGCAAATAAGCCGGCTTAAGAGGATCAATTGAGACCGTGACCTCTTTTCCTTTAACCGACAATTTAAAAACTTTGTCGTCCCGTTCAAGCACCTTATGCGGTCCAGTATACGGAGGCTGTAAGGAACTTCGTGATGCGTCTTCCCTAAGGAACACGTAATCACAGGTTCTAAGGTCCTTGAATATAAAAATTTTGTCCCTACAATGCCGTGAGGCTGGCGCGGGCTGAAGTTTTGCAGCGATCGAACGTAATCGCGCCGTGAAATTGCTTACATCCGTAGTGGCCTTTGCATCGCTATGAAAGAATTCGCCGGGAAGCCTCAAAGTTTCGCCATATAATCCTCCTTATAGGCACTTCGTATTCCAAGCAGGACCCATGGTAAAGACTCGGTCCAATTATTTCCGTGGCACATTATGGACGCCTTGAGTAGTCTGTGGAATCTTTCCACGAGGCCATTGCACGCGGGGTGATATGCTGTCGTCCTTTTATGCTCGTATCCGGCTATCTTTGACAGATAACCGAATAGAGCGGACTCAAATTGACGACCTCTGTCGGTGACTACGGTCTCAGGACAGCCGAACCGAGCTATCCAACCCGATAGCAGAGCTTTTGCTGCTGTTTCAGCAGTAATATCTACTATCGGGATGACCTCAGGCCACCTAGTAAACCGGTCGATGGCTGTTAAGCAATATCGGTATCCTTGTGATAGCGGCAATGGCCCCACGATGTCTATGTGGATGTCCCTAAAACGACCACGAGGTAGTGGGAATACGCCTGTGGGTGCAGAAACGTGTCTGCTTATTTTGGCCCGTTGACACGAAAGGCATGTTTGTGCCCAGCGCCGACAATCCTTTCTTATCCCTGGCCAAACAAAACGCTCGGCAACTAGTTTTGCCGTCGCGTTGCCGCTAGGATGGCTTAAGGAATGTAGACAATCAAAGATTTGCTTCCGTAGCGACTTGGGTACAAAAGGCCTATGCGATGTTGTGCTGACGTCACAATAGATAAAATATTTGCTGTCAGGTATTGGTTTCCTCACCAGGCGTAAAGAAGATTTTTCTCTAAGGAAATGTAAAAGCTCTGGATCTGACGCTTGGCTTTCGGCGATGGTTACAAGGCTGACTGGAACTTGTAGCTCTTCTACCCTAGACAAAGTGTCGGCTACGACATTTTCGCTGCCGGATATATGTCTTATGTCGGTGGTAAATTGTGCTATGTAATCCAGGTACCTATACTGCCTAGGCGAACAGTTATTCTTCCGTTCGTGGAAGGCAAAACTGATCGGCTTATGGTCGGTATACACAACAAAATGTTTCGCCTCTAACATATGCCGAAAATGTTTAATGGCCTCGTAAATGGCCAATAATTCCCTATCATAAGGGGAGTAGTTTTGCTGAGCGGTGGTTAGCTTTTTTGAAAAAAATGCTAATGGTTGCCACTCACTAGCTGTACGCTGTTGTAAAACCGCACCTATAGCGGTGTTCGACGCGTCCGTCACTAGCGCAAACTCAGCATGACAGTCTGGGTGAGCTAATAAAGCTGCCTTAGCCAAACTGTCTTTGCACTCCTGGAAGGCCGTAAGTTGCTCGCCAACAAGAGTGATTGTCTGCGAGCTTTTTACTGCGCCTGTCAAAAGGGTGTGTAAAGGGGCTTGGATTGTCGCTGCTTTAGGCGTGAATCGCCTATAAAAGTTTATCATGCCTAGGAATCGTCTAAGTTGGCGAACGTCTTTAGGCAATGGGAAATCTAAAATAGCTTGCACTTTGGATGCAAGCGGTTTGCTACCATGCTCGGATATATGACACCCTAAAAACTTAACTTCTGAGGCGCCGAAAACGCATTTGGACGTGTTAATTAACATGCCGTATTCTTGGCGTGTAAATATAGTACGGAGATGTTCTTCGTGTGTTTTTTCGTCCGGAGAAAAAATTAAAAAGTCGTCCACGTAACAATAACAGAAGTCTAAACCACGGGTCATTTCATCCACAAAACGCTGGAACGTTTGACCGGCGTTCCTAAGCCCGAACGTCATATAGGGAAATTCAAATAACCCGAAAGGCGTAGTTATTGCCGTTTTTGGGATGTCTTCAGGATATACAGGTATTTGGTTATACGCCTTTACCAAATCTATCGTGCTAAATACACGGCAACCTGCTATACTATGTGCGAAATCCTGGATATGCCTTATTGGATATCTGTCCGGTATAGTACGCGCGTTGAGCCTTCTGTAATCGCCGCAGGGACGCCAGCCGTTATTTTTGCTGGGCGCTAAGTGCAGCGGAGATGACCAAGGGCTCTCGGAGGGCCTGGCTGTACCGTTGGCTAACATGGCTTGGAATTCCTGTTTGGCGATCTTTAATTTGTCAGGTGCCAAACGTCGTGGTGTAGAAGCAACCGGAGGGCCTGGTGTGGTCCGGATGTGGTGTTGTGTATTGTGCTGTGTAGTGCGTAGAGTGCCGGCTGGGCGCGTTATTGTAGGAAAATCGTTTAAGATTTTATGATAACGAGTCTCGCCAGTCGTAACCTTTACAGAAAATATGTTACTGTATTTATAAGCTGATAGAGCGCTAACTTTAATATTCGTAGTGTTATCTATCAGTCTATGGTTGCGGCAATCAACAATTAAATTATAAAATGATAAAAAATCTACACTTATAATACACTTTGTCACATCGGCAACTACGAAACGCCAAGGAAAATCTCGGCGCAAGCCGAAATCTACATTGATATTAACAAAACCATACGTTTTTATCGGTGATCCATTGGCGGCGCGGAGCTCGTAGTTGTCTGGAGCGCGACGTTCACGAAGTAGGGAGCGCGGGTACACACATAAATCGCTCCCCGTGTCAACCAGGAATCGTACCTTGGTCCTCTTGTCCGTCACAAATAGGCGACCGGTATTCGGGCAGTCGTCAGCCGCCATTATCGACCGCCCCCGAAGTTTTCCTGTTTGTAGTCACAGGGCTCCATGCATTTGTGCGCCTTATCTCCAAATTTTGAGTGGTAAAAACAAATTGGAAACTTCCTGTAGCTTGATTTGGATCGTTTGCGGGGCCCGCGGGAGCTACTGTGGTGTCTGTCGGAACTACGTGGTCGGTGGCGCCGCTCCGTGTCGTCCAATCTGGCACTGAGGGTTTGCATCTGCTTGCGTAGTTCAGCAATCTCCTTCACCAAAATGTCTTCTCTTGATGTAGATGCGACGGCTGCGGCATGGACTTGAGGAGTCGGAGTGACGATGTCCATGATTTTATCCGCCACCTCGGCTTGTACTTCCAACGATGCGGTTGAGTGCGCTGCCAAGACGGTCTACACATTTACAGGCAAATGACTAATTCAGATTGTTTGGAGATAATCATCTGGGAAATCAGGTCCAGCCAAGCTTCTGAGATGCCTGCAGAACTGCGAAGGCTTCCTGTCTCCGAGCTCTTCGTGTGTCAGCAATTGTTTAATTTTGCTGGCTTTTGACGCTGACAATCGGTTGATAAGCTCTTGTTTCAATTTCTCGTATTTGTTGACCGTTGGGGGATTAATTATTACGTCCTTGACTTCCTTAGAATACTGGTGTTCGAGATTCCCAATGACGTAATAAAATTTCGTCTGGTCATTACAAATATTTGCCAACGCAAATTGTCCCTCCAGTGCAGCTGGGCAAACCATATTTCTGGTTCATCGGGGTAAAAGGGTGGTACTCTAATGCCCACCTTAAATAATTCCGAGTGTGCGGGTGGTTGGTTGGTACCTGCTTGTGCTTCGTCCTCTTGACCTTGTCCGCTGACACGCGGCGGGTCGATGTCTCTCTTCGACATAGTTGAAGTGTTCCACGGGGTCACCAGTTTGGTGGTATGATGGTGGTTGGTAGTTGGTGGAGCGTGGATCAGGTGGCGAAAATCACAACACAGTCTTTAAGTCTCAACACCGTATAATGTCACAATAACACCGTACATACACATTAAAATAAAGCACGGAAGGAATGACAGTCAAAGAGAGAAAGAAAGCTTAGAGTCCAAGAGCAAAACGCGGAATACAATAGTGGTAGGTAATCAGTTGTACGGAGCGTCATGCACCGCGTGTCAATCATAGGTTCCGACTGGCGAGCCGCGCCGGCCGTTTGCCGTAGGACTGTTGATAAAATATCGATATATCAAAATATCGATATCATTATTAATAAATATCCATATTTATTACTAATACTTTTTTGGACGATATATCGATAGTTCGATATTGAAATGTAAATATCGACACTCAATATTTTTTTATAAATTTTTTCGGCCAATTTATTTAATTTACCCACTAATGTTGTCAATTACTTTGCATCTCTGCTTTATAAAGCATATGTTGATAATATGTGTATACAAGGTTACCGACATAGCCCATAGGATTGGCAAGTTGAAGTGGCAGTGGGCTGGGCACATAGCTCGTAGAACCGATGGCCGTTGGGGCCGAAAGGTTCTCGAGTGGTGGCCACGTACAGGCAAGCGAAATGTCGGACGCCCGCCTACAAGGTGGACGGACGATCTGACTAAGGTCGCAGGAAGTCCCTGGATGCAGGCCGCTTCCAACAGGTCATTGTGGAGATCTTTGGGGAAGGCCTATGTTCAGCAGTGGACTTCCTGTGGCTGATATGATGATGATGATGATGATGATGTGTATAATCTATGGTCTGCAATTAGCAATTCGTAATTATATATGTTCAGTTGCGGTGCAGTTGCAGTTACGTTTCGATCAAAACATCCCTTTTCGTATTCTCGTAATACGCTCGCGTCAAGTTCGCGTCACGCGAGCGCTTTAGTGTATTCTACTGTAGCGCGTTGCAATTTGATCGGTAAATTGTAATAAATTGACTGTGTAAGTTATTTTTGAGGCGACATACGATAATATTTTTAAAACATCCAATAAAATAAGAAAATATCGATATATCGAAATATCGATATTTTTTTCGATATATCAAACTCCGATATTGATGTATTTGAAAATATCGATATATCGAAAAACCGATATTTAAAAAAATATCAACAGTCCTAGTTTGCCGTCGCCCGCGCAGTGTTTGCGCGGCGCGGGGGGCTATCGTGGCTCGGGCATCTCCGCCTCGGGCCGCCGGCGAGGGGGGCTCCGCTCGGTAGCGAAGCCGTCCTCGACGATCGGCCGGGCGTCAGCTGAGTGGTGCGAGTTTGTGCGTACGCGGGTTCGAATCCGAATGTGTGAGTATGTGTGAATATGTGGGATGTGTGAATGTGAGGTTGTTTATGTGTGTAGGCAGTGTAGGTAGACCACAATATTAAACAATAACTATCGAAATAATTCAGAGAATAATTGAAAAGGAAATAGTGCTAAGCATCTTCGCACACAAAGCGCCACCTGAATAACTATCCAGGGGAAGTTCATGGGGGTCGTGACCCCCTCCACCTCCCCCTTTGGGCTGGCCTTAGATTGACAGAATTTATTTATGATATTTTTGATAAAATTTAAAAGCACAATTAATTCTGTATGTCGATAAATTAAATAAATAAGTGTGTGTGTTCACAAATCACGGCTGTAACAAATTTCAAAAAGTCATTATTACGAATACGTGTATTGAAGTCAAACCCAGTTTTCTAACAAGAACTATATGACTGGGCTGCTGCTATAAGCTGGATCTGCCTTTGTAAATATCACAGCTTAGTCGATTTCTGCCGTAAGCAAAAATAGCTATTGTAGTACTGAATGTTGCTTCTGTTCAAAGGCACGACTCTTGCCATCGAGCTATCAGCTAGTCTCATCATTCTCGCTAGGATAATGTAATAAATCTTACTTCTTAGTCCCTCTGATCCAAGCAGTGGCTATCAGATGCTTCACACAGATGTCTACGGGTATATAGTCAGACGTCAGATCCGACCTGGCGTACACGCTTTTCATAATACCTGGGGAAAGAAACGGTAATTAAAAACAGCCTTCAGTGCCCCAAGCAACAAGAAACACAACAGTGCATTTAAGCAGTGTTGTTTGACGGGAGAAATAGACATTGCGGTGGTACCTACCCAGATGGCCTCTCACATATGAGAGACCTACCACCAGTAATAGTATAGTAATCGTTGTCACGATACTATTACTATACGATACTTCAAAATGTTCCTGCTTGGGGTACTGAGACTATCAAATTTGTAGTGTCTTTCATACTAGGATTAAATAAAAAACGACTTCAAAAAAAGCACTAAAAGTAACGAATCATATACAGGGTGGACAAGAAAACGGCGCACCTGCCAATATACATTATAGTATATGGTGAAGGAATCTTAATTAAGACGGATTTGTATGGCGCTAGCGAATATTAAGAAAGATGCCGAGAAAAAAAAAACTAACGTTACACATGCTACCCCTTAACATGTTAAGCTAAAGTGATTGAACCTTACAACTGAACGGTAGACATTCAACAATAAATAAGCAGAGCTCATTATTTACTTATAAGTCGATTGTGTACATCACGCTCAGGGTACATAAAAAAGATATTAAATTAATACTGCCAACAGTCACATACATGGGTACTAACCCCACACTAAGATACAAATCTTGTGTCGCGGGTATTAGAAAAATAATTATGGTTCACGGAAATTATTTGTCTCGGGGCGGGAACCGAACCCGCGGTCTCTCATTTCACAGGCGGTTCTTACCAACTGCGCCACGGAGGCCGTCGGTGACTCATATGGGCTCGTTAGTTGTCATTAATGACCACCAAAATAGTTAACTGACCTTGTAATGTAAACCGTAATGACCTTGATAGGCAAAGCTGGAAGCGCAGGATCCGCCAAAACCCGCACGAAAACACTGTCACAGTTTGGTAGCACAAATCACTTTTTCTTTTACATTTCACATAACACAAGTTACATCAAAAGCTATCAAATTGGGTAATGTTCAAAGCATAGTGAAATTAATAAAATTTACTCAAAATAACTGAAAACGAATTTACAATAATATGCACACGACTAATACATGCACACGCGATCGCAATCCGAATTCAACTAATAAAAAATAAATTATTATTTTGATTCTTGAAAGATAAAGGCCTGTTCACATTAGATACAAAGCTTTCCTATTTGAGTTCATAATAATTCATCTGAACAATTAGTATTACTACTGTATCAGACCATATACGTGCCACTGCAGGGCACGGGGTCTCCAGTGCAGTAAATTAGTAGTTAGTGTTTATTGATTTCACTAATTTTATCTCAAATAAGTCTCATATGCAAATTCTATGCTATAATGGTAGACGACATTTCTCTAGGTATAAGAATTTAGAAGAAATTTTATCACTTTAAAGTAACATTATTTTCAAAATACATTAAAATAATGTTAAATACAATAATAAGCAAAGTAAATAGGCAATTTGTAATTGACTGAATCGGCTGATGACATATTTAAATAACATTATAAGCTCTTGAGCAAGTATCAGTATCAGTCCAATAAGATCTTTTTTTTAACGTAACTTTTATATCGGAGTACTTAATCCAATTAATTTATATCAAGTGTGTAGTGTGAACACACCTCAAGATGTCGGTCTTCTTTTGCAAAATGCTAAAAGTTACCGACAAAGAAATTGCCGCCTTTCGGCACGCACTCACAAACGGCGGCGGCGACCTCAAAGGAAGAATAATCGAGCCGCGTTGGATCCGACAAAGTACACTATGACCGGCGGCTTCCTTTGACTAATAGGGCCAAATTGGGCCATCATTTTAAAAATATTATTTTTTAATAATCAGTGTCATCAGATTATTTTTTCAATGAATCTAAATTATTTAGAAAATTTAAATGTTATGTAGGTATTACCAAAACTTTTCTAATTATAATTAAATTCGCAATCTTACATGATTTAAGCGATGACCAGTGTGATTTCTTGGTATCTTTCAGTTTGGATTTGTGACACTAAGGAAAATAATGACAAACAAAATAGTCAATCCATTCACGATGCAACTGCACCTAAAGTTATTATGTTGTTAATTTATTGACGCTTAAATCTAAGTACGTCCCTGTTTAACTGATTGATTTATTTGAAATGAAACAAAAAATATCCTTTTTTGAAGTTAGAGAAGGATAAATTATACAGCTAAGAGTTCATGACCTTACTCATGTGTAAACAGCTGTTAAAGCGAAGTTTAAGAAAGTTTTGATGCTGTTAAAAATGGTTTTCGTGGTATATTTCGTTAACCGTTCAATTATCGACGAAACGAAAAAATACGTATGTGTTTAAATCTTGTTCTTCATCCATTCCAACTGATTTTATGCGAAAAAGTGGTGATTAAACTTAAAACTTTAAACGGTCATAACTTCAAAACGGATAGGTATTTTCCAAATATTATTTTTTTATTACGATATTAATATTATGCCCTTGTACCCAACTGAGCAAGTGCGCCATTTGTTTGCGCTCCCTGTATATTTCGTGACACTGGTAGTAGGTCTCTCATATGTGAGAGGCCGCCTGGGTGGGTACCACCGCATTGTCTATTTCTCCAGTCAAACAGCAGTGTAAATGCAATGTTGTGTTTCGGATTGAAGAAAATTGTTGCCAGAGTAACAACTGGATATATTGAGACTTAACATCTTATGTCTCAGGATGGCGAGCGCAGTGGAATGCCAAGCATTGCTTTGTAATTCAAGGTGTTGTTTGGTTCTGCTACTGTTCATGAGCGGTCGTATCGCTTACCATGAGGCGAACGCATGCTCGTCTCGCCATACATTGCAATAAAAAAAATATAAAAACATCATCGTGCTTGTAAAATTTGATTAATTTTAATTTACCTATTGATTTCATTGGCCAAACAATCATAAAATCTACGCCACATATTTAATGCGGACCACTAAGTGCCAAACATGTAGGAGCAAATGTGCCTAATGTTTTTGCTCAAGTTAAGAATCATCAAAATCGGATCACCCAGTACAGAGTTATGATGTAACTGGCATAAAACAAAATACAATCGAATGTAGAACCTCCTTCTTTTTTTCTCTCTTTCAATCTCGTATACACAATATTCATATATGTATGTGTATATGTCTATGTATATATATTTATATACTTATAGATATACATATGTCCATTTAACCTTACGTACACCTCATGGTACCCCAAAACTGTCGTTCTCTCTTATCCATCCCATGGTTGGTTGTCTGTAAGAGATCGCCTCGAGCGATAACACCGCCTTTTGTACAGTTTTTTCGTCTATTATTTTTGGAACGAAGTTCCTTATCGTGCGGTGCGAAAAGGGGCTAGACGGAAAAAATTAAGACCAAAAGTTTTTATACAAAACTTTTTATCGTAAACCAAATACAAGAACATACAAAATCAGGCAAATTAAATATAAGACTCATGTCATTACAGTGGGCGGCCTTATCGCTTAGAGCGATCTCTTCCAGACAACCTTTATATGGATAGTATCAGAAGAAGGTGGCGGTACACAATAAAGAAAATCTAGAGGATATTGCGGAAAGAATAAAATATATACACACGTAACGACACTTTAAAACATTTGACAATCGTTTTTTACAATTTTAGTTTGTTACCTTGCTGTCAATCATCAACCCTTCATTTGACTATGTATCTTTGCCAATTATTACTTAAATTGAACCTACTAATTAAGTTTATATAACATTATATTTGTTAATAATAAATAAATATTATTATAACTTAAAAGAAATACAATTTTATTACAATTCCTTCACTAATTAATCGAAAGGAACTTCGTTCCATCCGGGTGTCCCTTGACACCTCTTAAGTTTTTTGTATTGTTAGTTTTAGGTGGACAATAAAGTTTTAAATAATAATTCATCAACGTCGCTGTAAAAACGGAGTCATTAGGAGCAGATTTATATTGCAAGAAACAGACGATTTATCCACTATCGTGTTTCGTAGTAGCCACCTTGATAGTCACTCTCCAGGCGATTAAATATAAACAGATACCAGTCTTAAATCTAAACATTTAGCTTAAATGAGTCCAAACAGTCCTTACCTTTCGAATACCCGACGAACAGGGCAACTGGTCCATTGAAGTTGTCAATCCAACCAGGCATAGGCTCGTTGATGCTGGATACGACTGAAAAGAACATTTTAATAATATCTTATACTAGCGGCCCGACCCAGCTTCGCCTGGGTGCATATATTTTTTTAATCCACTCCACACCAAATACATATTATTTTTCGTATTAATCTCTTGTGTACCTAAACTTGACATAGCTATCCTACTGTCTGGCTCAATCCCGGCTCATCCGTCTGTTCAGTCTCTTCCCGATCCGTCCCGTCCTTTTTCATTTATTATCCATCCCGTCTTATAGCGTGCATTTACATTTCGTCCTATCAAATCTGTCAGCTATCCCAGCCCTCTCCCGTACCTTCCACTCTATTATATCCCGTCTCTCCATATACATGTACATATAAAGATTGCCTTATGAAATTTTGACATTAAAAACTTTAGCGTTTTTTATTGTCTATCCAATATTCCGTCCCTTATTTCAGCACCAAAATGCTGTTTTTCCTAATAATATTGCACGCCATTACTTTTTGTTAGTAATAAAGTATTGTTAACCATTTAAAAAAAGAATTGGCCAAATTAGTCGAGGCGTTGTTGAGTTATGCGCTTACCAACACATTTTGTGATTCATTTTTATATTATAGAAGAAGATATTATAGTCCACCCTGCTGGCTTAGTGCGGGTTGGCGGATTTTATTTCACGTAGAAATTAATCCGAAAAGTCAGAGGTGTGCCCTCGGATTTGAACCCGTGACCATCGTTAACTTGTTGGCAGTCGCGTCTAGTACGTTACCATATACAAATTAATAAAACCTTCATACTGCCTTACCAGGTGACGTAAGTAATAGAACAAATATTTAAAAATATAAAACTGCATATCGTTTCATTATAATGTCTATACGGCATCAACGTACCAATATTTTTTTTATTCTTGAGTCTAAAAACAATATTAGTGCGAAATTTTAATATGTCCCCCAGCGCATCTAAAAGTATCAATTCAAAAACAATGTCGTTTATGAAAACGAAAAATTATAATTAGATATATTTTGGTGTACTCCGGCAAAACGCTTCGATAGAGTATACCTTGTTTAAAACTGTTGCAATAATCTCAAAAAACAATGGGCTCAAAAAAATTTTGGTAGATATGGACATCGTTTTAATTTACATTTAACAAAATTATGCGCAAGACGCCGTATCTAGATAATATTATATACACGATATACACGATGTACACATTTTTTGAATTTTGTTCTATTTCAGAAATAAAGAATGAAAGAATGAAAGACAATGGAAAGATAGATCATTTTACGTTGAATGGTAGTTGAAGCTGGACCGTCTCCCGTCAAATAAACAAAGATCATCCTATATTGGACGCATCACGCTTGAACGATACCAAAAAAAAGGTTTTTAGTATCTTCCTCAGAAATTTTCCTATTTTTCTCACCCCTAAAACCTTCCCAGGACTTCCACGAATATTTCAAGACCAAAATCAGCCAAATCAGTCCAGCCGTTCACGCGTGATGCCGTGACAACGCGAAACGGGTTTCATTTTTATATATATAGATAATCGTATGTAAAAGAGGAAACTGACTGACGTGTCAACGCACAGCCGGAACTACTGGGGCTAAGAACGCGAAATATTACACATAGGTTCCTATTGTGACGTGGTGGTACTAAGGAGAGATTTTTGGAAATTGAACCCCTAAGGGAGTGAAAAGGGTTAAAACTGTTGTATGGAACATCTAAACCGATCAAAGTTATAATTGTCAAACTTGACACTTTAAATGGACAATTGAAACAAAAATACTGCTACCTCTATTTTTCTAAACTTAATCCTAATGCGGTTAAAATAAGAGTCGAAGTATGGTGAGACTAGGATGATTCACCCACTGCCTAATCAACGCACAGTCAAAACTACCGCTTACCATCGGGCGAACGGCATGCTCATCTCGACATTCATTGCAATAAAAAAGAACCTAGTCTACGAAATCTTCGAATCTTCTATCGAAATTTGAGGATGAATGATAAGAGTCATAGATAATAGTATTGATTTTTAGAAGTGGAAAACATTAATCTTATATATTGACGTTTATCGTCCGAACATTTGGACTCCCTGTCGGAGTATAGAGTAACCCTGGTTCTAAAGTTAGAAGAAGAATATTCCCTACCTATAGAAGGTCTGACGATGACCGCTGGCAATATCCCTTGTTGTTCATAGACCACATGTTCTGCCAACTGCTTCGTGAAGGTATAAGTATTGGGCATGTCACCAAGATACCTGGAAAACGAGGAAAATAACCAGCCATTATATTGCCAAACCCAAAAAATTTGTCAGTCATTGATTTAAATAACTAAGGATAAGCTCTTCAGTGCATTGGGAGTAAGATAGAGTTTTTTGTCAATCAGAAACTACGAGAGTCTTTTCGCCTCACAAACATCCAGACCTGAAAAAAAAATGGATCACACAAATATTTGTCTCAATGTGCTGGCCGAACTTAAGGTCTCTCGCTTCAAAGCCAGTGCCCAACCAACTGCGCATTTGAAGCTATCAAATTTGATAAACAATCTAAACAATTTTTTCGGGTCCGAGACGAGCATATCTTTCCCCTGATGGTAAACGATACGACGGCTCATGAACAGTAGCAAAGCCAAATAACACTTTAAATTACCAAGTATTTTTGTGGCATTCCGCTCGCCATCCTGAGACATATAAGATGTTAAGTCTTAATATGTCCAGTATTTACTTTGACTACAATATCCTTCAAATCGAAACACAACAGTGCATTTAAACTGCTGTTTGGCGGGAGAAACGGACATTATGGTGGTACCTACCCAGGCGGCCTATCACATATAAGAGACCTACCACCAGTAAAACCTGAGCCTCTTGTAGTTTCTGATACCGCTAACTCAAGAGTTGATCTTAGTGTTAGTTCATGACTATTTAATTGACTGTTGGGTGTATTTATTTATAAATTAAGCCCACTCACTTGGTAGTTAGAATATCCAGGACATCATAATTAATATTCTCGCTGACTTCTAGAATGTCTCGCCAGTCTACATGGGGAGGGTACATCACTTCTTCAATAGGATTTCTATTCGTGTTCGAATATGAAGTTGATACGTGGATGAGGGCCTGAAATAAATTCATTTAGATTTATTTTATATGCTGTACTGTATCAGCCCAAACATTGCTAAGGGGCTCCGATACAACCAGGAGTTCAAATGAGAGGGGTTAGGCCATCCATCACGCTGGTCTAAGCTGCCTCTATATCGAACAGTCTCCGACTTCACATTCTTGTTAATATCTCAATGCTGGTTTGATACGATGCTTTCTTTCACCGTTAGAGTACGAAATAATTAACTATAATCAACACACACATGACATTAAGTCAGAGGTATACCCTGGGATTCGAACCCGCGACCACCACCTCTGGTCCGTTACCAACAGGGTATCACGCATTTAATAATAAATAGTTGTAATTCTCTTACAGATAAATTGTCAAGTTTCTTCGCCAAATCAATAATCTGTAGAGTTCCTTTCAAATTTAATTTTACAGCGTATGAAAGATGATCATCAAATCTGAAACATATTAAAAATCAATTATTGAAATAAAACTATTATTTACGGATTACATCGCGGAGCCCACAAATATTTCTTTCGGGTCTTGGTGTTTGTGAGACCGAAAAGTCTCTCATAGTTCCTGATACCAACGACACAAGACTCGATCTTAGTGTGGGGTCAGGACTATGTATTTAATTTTTAAGATAAAATCCGTAAAAAATGTTTTATTTCTATGTGTAATATTCGCGTAAATCGAAGAAACTATTAAAAATCAATCAATTATTTACTAGAATCGAACCCAAGAGAATAAAGAGCAGATGATATTCAAACAATAGAGAAAAATATATTCATACCTTACACTCGCCGCTACGTGAAATATTATGCTCACATTCTTTGTCAAAGTATTTCTATCTCTTTGTGATATACCTAGAAACACAGGAAAGATTTAAATATAATAATTATTACCATAAGACATAGTGATAGTCAATCACCACGCACTTAAATGGTGAAAGAAAACATAATGAGGAAACCATACCATAGCCATTTACAAGAATTCCTATGATATGGAATGTCCGTCAACCTGCACTAGGCCAGTGTGGTGGACTATACGGCCTAACCATTCTCAATCATACTCTCGATTGTAGAGGAGGCCCGTGCCCTGCATTGGCACGTGTACGGACTGATACTGTACATTATTGGTCCGGGAAACGAAGGAATAGGTCTCCTGATGGCAAGTGAAAACCGCTTTTAAATCAATGAACACTTACCCAGATTTTCGTCTAATATATCTCCATGTATGGCGACAACCTTTGACTCAAACACACCAGGTCTCTCCTTACGGAGCCTGTCGAAACACTGAAAACAAGTAAATAAGTTAATTAAAGACTGGCCTGTTGGTAAACGGACCAGGGGCCCTACTATATTCATCCGAAACGAAGTTCGAAACTTGGGATGATCGAAGTTTATATACGATACGAATGTACCTACATACAGGGTATATCAAGACTGCTACCGAAAACGAAGCCGGGTGGTAGTTTAAACGACTTAAGACACAATGCAATAGAAAAAGTTGCAAAAAAAAGCAACAACTTTTTTTTGTTATTTTTTTTTCCTATGGCCATATTTGGGTGGTAAATACATTTTTTTCCTAAAATAATAGTGTATACCCTTTTATTTATAAATACTCTAAGGTATAAATAATAATAATAATAATATAATCTTTATTTCAAGTACCAAAGACTCATAGCTTATTTACAATAACAAAAATTAGTCACATTACAAATGAAATAAAATCAGAATAATAATAGATAACATACAATAACAAAATACGCTTAAATTGTCAACATCATGCCATATGTAGCCCACAGCAGTGATTAATGATGGGGCAGTTAATCCTACCTGCAAGCACCGCTAGCATGCTGTTGGCGCTTTCACGCACTCTGCGTACTAAAGAAGCGCCTCTCTTGCGTATTATCGTGTGGAAGTTTAGGGATGAACTGGGGTAGCTTCTTCAAGGAAACAGCACAACGGTTATAATTATTTATATTTACAAAGTACAGTCTTTTCAAGCGTAAGTGTCACAAGCCAAAGCACAGCGAAAAGCAACAAGTGGTCTGCGTCGAGTACGAATTGCGACTGGTGCGATGGCCGGCGCCGGGCGCGAGCGCCGTCGGTAGGCGGGGCCTAAGTACCGTTAGCCGGCTGACGGATCGATACGAACCAGCGGTACATCGCA
Source organism: Hyles vespertilio (assembly GCA_009982885.2). Taxonomy (NCBI): domain Eukaryota; kingdom Metazoa; phylum Arthropoda; class Insecta; order Lepidoptera; family Sphingidae; genus Hyles; species Hyles vespertilio. The sequence goes on from CM042832.1 coordinate 3,654,149, forward strand.
GCTGTTTCTTTAGTGCGATTCACGTATTTTAATAAGTTCAGCTGCAGTGCAGTTGCAGTTAAGTTTCGATCAAAACAGCCCTTTTCGCAATGATGTTTTAATAAAGATGACGCATATTCATACTGCGTGACGTTTAAAAACTGTACTGCTATGCATATACATACTCATTTGTTAATACTTTATGACAATTTTAGTGAATGAAACAGATCATACAGAAAGTACGAGATGAAAAGAGATAGCATTGCGCTATCCAAACATAGAATCGAAGCGATAGAAACAGAAGGGTGACGATAAATAAAACTACCTATTTGGTTTTATAAGTATATAATATATTAACTTTGAGGTTGCTACATGAGTCTACCTGTGTTATGCCATCCTGAAACAAATATATTTTTATTTGCACATAACTTTGATAAAATAAAAAAAAAAATAATTGATTGCTGTTTTGACGTGACAACGTCTTAAATTAGGTTGCGGCTGGGAGTCACTTATGAAAAAGTGTAACGCCCGGTAACGTAACGGTGCGCGCGCAGTACTAGAGAATTATTTTTCAGTTTCACCCACTTTTTCCAAAATTGTCCCATAGCCCCCCCCCCTGCCTTCCCCCACCCTTATTCCGAAATAGTGCCTATTAGCCTCCCCACGAAACCTACCCCCCCCCCCTCCCCTACCCCCACCCCGAAAATTTACCTCACCCCCCCAATCCTATCTCGGCCAACATAGGTCGTAGACCCACCGAGTTTGGTATCCTCGGAACCGTCTTGGTGAGGGCTACAAATTGACCCCGCCAGAAATCCCAAATTACGCAAAAAATTACCCACCCAAAAAAAAATATTTTACCTCCAAAAAATTAATTTAAGTTAGCCTCCCCACGAAACCTTCCTCCCCCCCCCCTCCCTTACCCCCACCCCGAAAATTTACCTCACCCCCCCCCAATCCTATCTCGGCCAATATAGATCGTAGACCCACCGAGTTTGGTATCTTTGGAACCGGCTCGGTGAGCTCTACAGATTGGCCCCAACCAAATCCCCAAATTCCTCCCTCTCTCCCCTAAAATATTTGTCCAGGCATAACTCCGTCATTTCTTAAAGTAAACCCCCCGTGTTTGGAGTCAGAGGAATCGTCTTGACGAGCTCGACAATCGAGAGCAGGCAAAATACGATTTTTCTTATTGACGTGACAACGTCTTAAATTAGGTTGCGGCTGGGAGTCACTTATGAAAAAGTGTAACGCCCGGTAACGTAACGGTGCGCGCGCAGCACTAGAGAATTAGGCGCATTGAATCGGCGCATGCTTGTGTCTCTGTCTTTGTCTTTCTCGAACGTTCTTGGCGTTGGAAAAACAAGAAAGCGTCACAATACAAGTTCACACGTGTGGTTAAAGTATCGTCAGCTGTGTCTGTAGTGAAAATATGGAGTGCTTAGATTCGTCATTACATGTACAATGTTTTAGTAAACAAAATATATTTCTATAGTTAAAATTTGTGCAATTCTTATTTTCATTCAATTCCTTGTTCCTATTGTGCAATTTAATTATATTCATATCAATAAATATTCTACCGAGAAAAAGACGTTGTCACGTAAAATCTTCGCCCGTAAAACCGACTTTACAGGCAACCATTTTTTTATATAAGTTTATGGTAAGCATGCACTGAAAAATCGATATCTTATTAATATTTTTTTTTTTTGTTGTAACGATGGCAAGTGATACGACCGCTCGTGGACATAAGCGAAACCAAGACACCTGAAATTACAAAGCAATGCTTGGCATTCACTGTGCTCGCCATTCCGAGACATAAGATCTTAAGTATAAGTACAGCGATTACTCGGGCGAGAATGTCCTTTGGATCGGAACATAACATGGCATTTAAACTGCCGTGTGGCGGGGGAAATAGACATTGCGGTGGTACCTACACATGGTGGTAACGTATGAGCGACCTGCCACTAGTAAACAACCGATACTACAACCGATGGTGCAGGTTTTGTTAGGTAGATATATATATTTTCGTAGTTGTATATTTTTAATCATAATTAAATGTGCTAAACCAATATTAATCAGTTTTAAAGGCATCCAGTCACGATCTTCTCTTTTTGTCCGAGCTGTGCTTAGTGCATATCCATTTACGTGGAAATCTGGAAACATGAAATAATGTTATATGTAAATATAGTTATTCAAAATATATGAGGAAGCTAATGCATTTTGTAATGTTCGTGGTTGGATTAAGTTATTTGAATTGATTATGAAAATAATTCATAACAAATAACTTAATTGTTTTAAATGTGATTGAATTAGAAATAAATATACAACTATCCAAATCTATTAAAACTTTCATCGTCAATTTTCTGTATGATCGGTTTCGCTTCTGACTTGTTAATCTATGACGTACGCTTTTTGTCCCTATCGCACTTCACAATCTTTGTATTACGCGATCCTTCTTACACAATTGAAGGCGGTGTATACTAATTTAAAATAAAAATTAAATTTTGTGTGGTTTTTATATACTTACGTATGGTGTGTAGGTCCCATTTAGTTTCGTATTTTTGCACCATTGTTTTAACACTTTTAAAACACACAATTCGACACTTTAGACAATATTTTCGAAATAAATTATGTTGACAGCACTGAGGTCTTCCCTCTGTCGCCGTTGCTATGCGACTAGATGAAATTACACCAATTGCCCGAGTTTGAACGCCTCACTTTTGAAGTGCTAGTGCGATATCTACGTCGTATTTGTATAATATATCATTGCCTTTTCGTATTCTCGTAATTTTGACAACCGCTGTCAAATACGCTCGCGTGAAGTTCGCGTCACGCAAACGTTTTAGCGTATTCTACTGCTGCGCGTATATGTCAATCTCAAACAAATTTCATACATCTGACGTACAGTTGACGCGCAGCTCACGCGCAGTTCACGCGCAGCTAAACACTTACAAGAATAGCATTTTGTACCAAAGCGTAAACTTAATTGTAACCGCACCGCAACTTGATCGGCGCGTCAAAAAGTTACGTGAATCGCACTTCTTTCAAATAACTGTGTAGATTACTTGAGTGAGTATAACGAGTCTAAATGACAGGTGCATGGTGTTTATATGGTATGCTTGTAAGTGTGTGTGTGTGTGTGTGTGTGTGTGTGTGTGTGTGTGTGTGGCTAGTATGGACTGTTGGCTACAGAAGCAATCCACTCGCGCTTCCGCAAACATTGTTGAAGCACTGCAGTAGCGTGGCAGCCCCAACAACATCCTGAATGCGTTGTTAAACTGGACCCGAAGGGCGTTGAGCGATTTTTAGTGTATGTTGTCCACAGATTGCATGTGTAAAACGTAGTGCAATAGGCTCTAAAAAGAGTTATTTTAACATCAGTAGAGCACTGCGCAAACCTGCGAATCAACATGTTGGCTCTGATACACAACGCCCTTCGCTCCCGTTCAACATCATCATCATCCCTTAGATCAGGTGTAACCAAATGACCCAAGTATTTAAAACTATCTACTCTTTCTAACTGTGTATCTTTAAGTTTTATAATTTCCATTTCTAACACTTTTCTTGAACCACCCTAAAAAACCATGCATTTGCTTTTCTTGGCATTATACATCAAGCCATGTTCAGCCGCATAGCTCTCACAGATAGTCACCAGTTTTCTAAGTCCGCAGACCGAGGCGCTCAGCAGCACCATATCGTCCGCGTAGCTTATGTTGTTAAAACACACGCCATCTATGTAACAACCTATATGTTGTCTACTGAGCGCCTCGATCAACCCATTAATGTACAGGTTGAAAATGGTAGGAGAGCTCAGATCTCCTTGCCTCACACCACATTCCAACCTATATGGGTCCGACAACGTGCATGCCCATTTAACGTTGTTAATTTGGTTCCCATACCAGTACTTAAATATTTCAATAAGTTCGTTTGGTATATGGGACGATCTCATTTTATTCCATAAGATGTCATATGAGACCAGGTCAAAGGCCTTGGAGAGGTCGAGAAAACAAGCGTAAACAGAGGTTTTTCTAACAGTATAGTACTTAACAGCACTCTTAAGACACAATATTGCTGTTTCTGTAAAATAAAAGAGAATATTATAAAAGAGTTTAAATTATTATTTTAGCAAAAACTATGGATTTACCACCCAAAAATGATGATATTTAAAAAATCATAAAAAAGCTTTGCAAAAATTTTAGTTGCATTGTGTTTGTAGTCACTAAAACTACCACCCGGCTTCGTTTTCGGTAGCAGTCTTGAGATACCCTGTATATAGTTATATTGATTGCTAGGTAAATATTAACAAAGAATTGGTAGATATTTAAAAAGCTAATTAATTACTGACCGCCGAAAGAGGGTAATGCACCCATTAATAATACATTTACATTCAATTACAAAAAAAAAACGATTTTGTATACTGCCATGCCCTACAGGGACCACAATGCGCTCCTTAAATTTATAAAACCTATTTAACAATATCGGAACGCAATGAAATAAATGAAATGAAATTAATAAGTCACATTCAAAATCAGTTCATTATTAATTTGATAGCTCACTTTACGTCACAACTTGATACTTAACAATTTTGCCGGCACAGACTACGTAATTATGGCTGCAGGAAGCCGCTACATGCTTCCAATCCTGGAGGCCTACGTTCTTTTCATTTTCTATAGCTGAAGAAACATATCATTCCCTGATCTGTGTTTTTATTGCAATGAATGGCGAAACGAGCATGCCGTTCTAATGGTAAGCAATACGACCGCTCATGAATAGTAGCAAAACCAAACAACACCTTGAATTACAAAGCAATGCGTGGCATTCCACTGCGCTCGCCATCCTGAGACATAAGATGTTAAGTCTCAATATGTCCAGCAGTTACTCTAGCTACAATGGCCTTCAATCCGAAACTACAACAGTGATTCTACACTGCTGTTTGACGGGAGAAATAGACAATGCGGTGGTTCCCACTCAGACGGCGTCTCACATATGAGAGACCTACCACCAGTAGTATTACCACCAGTAAAGTACCTATATGACCCCACATGACATGCATACTAATATAAATTAACAATTTAAAATAAACTAAATAAGAAATAACTCTACATAATGTTTCTTGAAAGGTTAAATGACAATGCGTTAATTACCCGAATTGTTGTAAATTATTGTAATTTAAGAGCGTGGTGCCCTGTTGGTAACGGACTGGAGGCGGCTGCCAATATGTTCACGGTGGTTGCGGTTCAAATCCCTGGGGATATCTTAGGGACTTTTGAAGTCATAATCAATCACACACTATAACGGTCATGATCGTAGCCAACCGTGGGATCAGGGTGGGGCAGCAGTCTAAAATCATATGTAATTAGCAAACTGTACCCGCGGACTTCCCCCGATATTTTTTTACCTATAAAAAAGTTACACCTTAAAACAGCCTGTATCTGTATTTATAAACGAATTATCCTAAATACTTTCTAATTGCTTACCTGGCTAGTTCGTTACCTAGATGATTTTTTTTTTTTAAAGTTGGTTAGGTACCTTACAGGTCAAAGCCAGGGTGGGGCAAGCGCCCCACTCTGCCCCACCGTGGCTACGCCCATGATAACGGTGAAGGAAAACATCGTAAGGAAACCTGCATACCATAGCGATTTCTATGAATTTCTGTGGTATGTAATTTCCGCCAACCCGCACTAGACCAGCGTGGCATACATATGTGATCCTAATCCCTCTCAATCGTACTCTCGATTGTAGAGGAGGTCCGTGCACTGCAGTGGGACGTATACAGGCTGACACAGAAACGTGTGATAACTTAGTTGTTTGACGACAAGGGGCCCTACTCTGTAAATCCGAAACGAAGTTCGAATCTCCGGACGATCGAAGTTTATGACGATACGTATGTACCTACTCTGTATATGTTCGAATTCGAATAACGTACATCGTAACCATAAGTCTATGGTTACGACCATAAGTCAATAACGACCATAAGTATATGTAGGTACATTCGTATCGTAAATAAACTTCGATTATCCGAATTTTCGAACTTCGTTCCGGATTAATAGAGTATGGTCCAAGAATGAAATGTTAAATATATTCACTGGCTGTAAAACGAGAGATTACGCGTTCGATTTCCACACCGAGACAAATATTAGTGGCAACAAGTATTTTTTGTGTTTGGATATTTGTGAGACCGAAAAGTTTAACGTAATTTTTGGTACATAGACTTGTAACTTAGATAATTTACGTAGGTAGATTTGTAATATCACTCGCATATTACGTACTTTTATCCTGTGCCTGTGACTAATAAAACAAAATTATTTCTTTCTCTCTAATTTGTTTAGGGTCATGACTATGCAAGTAACTGTTGGGTATATTTACATACATACATAAACCCACACGTTTTTTTCCCAGAAAAGGAGACAGGAATACCAAGACACCCACATTTTGCCTTGTATGTTCCATCCGTCAAGTAATAAGCGAACCTATCGCCATATCATGATGAGGATACAAATTCCTGACTCCAGGCTGATAATAAATAGAAATCAAATATCACTTTGCCCGACCGGGATTTGAACCCAATACTATATTCATCCGAAACGAAGTTCGAAACTTCGGACGATCGAAGTTTATGACGATACGAATGTACCTACTCTGTAAATGTTCCTATTGCCGATATATTCGAATCATTCATTCTTCGATCCGAAGATTCGAATTTTAATGTTACAGAGTAGGTTTCGAAACGAAAAACGTTACGAAGATTGAAACTTCGGATTTATATAGTAGGGCCCCAGCTTTGTAAAGGTACTGTAAAACGACTGAGCCACCAACGATATATTTATTTGTTTATTTAATAACTTACCTCCCAATCATAAAGTTTCTTGAGACGCTTCTCAACTGTTTCTCCTTTCTTTGGCCGTAAAAGCAAATAGATTTTGTCGAGGTTAGAGCAGGAATATAATAATTTCTCTATCAACACTTTTCCTATGAAACCTGAAAAATACAAAAAAGATCCACCTTCATTTTCTAATAGTAATACTCAAATTATAATTTGTTTTCTTAAACAATAGGCGTTACTTTAAAAACTAAGGATTGACCCAGATTGATTGTGCATTTGAGTTTCAAAAAGATGACCGTGAAAATCGCGCTAAAATGAAATAAACTTAAATTAATAGATTTCGTCTAAATGGTGCTTCATTTTTTGAACTTTCTGTCATAATACAAGGAAACATTTTCAAAATCATTGCCAGAGTAACTACTAGACATATGAGACTAAACATTAAGTCTCAGGATGGCGAACGTAGTATAATCTAGAACATTGCTTTGTAAATCAAGGTGTTGTTTGGTTTTGCTACTATTTATGAGCAGTCGTATCGTTTACCATAAAATAAATGGGATGCTCGTCTAGCAATTCATCGCAATAAAGTTTATACTTTATTTATAAAAGAGCACATTTTAACTCTTCCAGGAATCAAACCTAGATACCACAGTTCCCAACACAACTACACAACCTACATTGCCAAAACTAAAAGGTATTTTAATAAACTTAGAAATACGTACCAGTCCCTCCAGTGATGAAAATTGATCTTCCCTTATAATATTCGGGAATACCAGGAATGTTCGTCAAGTCTCGATCTTCTAGGAACCCCATCTTGAACCTCCTTGGAGTAACGTGTGATGCCGAATAAAAATATTGACGGTAGCAACCTTGTTGAATGTTTGGGTGGGCAAATTAGGGTTACTTTGGTCGAGCTTTTGTTTTTCAGGTACCAAAATGACTGAATTTGATAGCGTAATTCTAATGTCCACCAACCCGCATTAGGCCAGCGTGGTGGACTATATTGCCTAACCACTCTCAATCGTACTCTCGATTGTAGAGGAGGCCCGTGCCCTGCAGTGTATATGGGCTGGTAAAGAAGAAGAAAGAAGAAGAATTCTAATGCAGTATCGACTAAGGAAAATTAATATTTTTTTGTCAATGGTCACAATAATTCACTTTTGTACCTACTTAATTTAATATTTTTTTCTTAACCACTGTCTTAATTTTTTATCATCGCATAGACCACGGGACACATCTGTTGTTCAATTGAAAGGGCTTAGGCCAGTCTAGCTGCAATTAATTAGGCCTAGTGCAGGTCGACGGAATTTACATACCGTAGAAAACCACAAATTGTTCTTAACGAAAGGTAGCGTTATCCTAAATGTAACAAAAATGTAATTTTGTAAATCAGAATAAGGCTTTTAAAATCTTGTAATTATCATGAAGAAAAAAAAGGATTCAAGACGAATTGTGACGTCATTGCCTTTAAAATACACGGGTGCGAGAGAGATGAAAAGTTTCTAAACACTACATAGTATAAAGCAAAGTGGCTTCCAGCGATCTCTCTGTATCTATGTACGCTTAGATATTTAAAACTACGCAACGGATATTGATGGGGCTTTTTCAATATATGGAATAATTCAAGAGGTATGTTTATATGTATAATATATATGTATCTGTAGATTATACATATTATATATCTGGTTTAAGGGGAATAAAAAAAATCAGCACCCATGCGAAAATAGGACGGGTGGCTGGTTTTTAAATATATTTTAATATTATTTCAACAAAAAGTTTTGTTCTCGTTTCCAATATACTATATGAAAGCATATAAATGTAAATTAAATATTTTTTCCGTATATGCAGAACCGACAAAATTAATTCTCTATACTGTAACAGGAAATTGTAAAACAGTTTTGTTTAATGTCCAAATATGCGCATTTTAGGTGCCTGTTTATTAAACTTTAAATTATACTTATCAATTACAATGAATTATAATTTTTTCGTGATTGTAAGGCAATAATAACATTGTTGATTATTTATAACTTCATATTTAGAGCCATCGTGGCGTGGGCTGGAAAACGAGAGGCCGCGGGTTCGATCCCCGTACTACAACAAATTTAAGTGTGATTTACAGGTATTTGTTTCGGGTGTGGGTGTTTGTGAGACCGAAAAGTCACTAGTAATTTCTGATACACGACACAAGACTCGATCTTAGTGTGACGCCTGCAGTTTCTTGCTGAGTCATGACTCGACAAAGTGGTAGTGCCACATTGTTGTCAACCACTATACACCATACACGAATAGTTTATGTATCGCTAAAGCCAAAGCTATGAATTGCGACACAAAAGCGATTAAAATGCGACGGGTTTAAATGTTCATGTTAGTACTTTCTTGATGATTTAGTAATTCTAAATCAGGTCAGTGACGTTAAAGATTTTTTTTATATCCATACTTAATATAAAAAGTTGAAGAGTTTGTTTGTTTGTTACCTGCAATCTCAGGAACTACTGGTTCGAATGAAAAAAAAAATGTTTGTGTTGGATAGATCATTTAGTTTCTCGCCACAGTGTGTCTATGAGTAACACGTGTGTCTTGAATTTCTTTTTCCTTATCGCAATCCGATTATTTTTATTTAGTTAAATTGGAACGATTGTGAATTAGTTTAGTTATTTGTTATGTTTTATATATTATTTTATATTTGGTAGTTATAATTAAGTGTTTCTTGTGTTTATATTTTTGTTTAAGTGTTTGTTTTTTTTTTCATTTGTTTGTCAACAAGTTGGTAAGTCTACCTTCATAATGAATTATGAACGAAATAAACCTCCTGACACTCCCGACATTAATATGTCGTTATCCCCATCGCCATCAGCCCCTCCTTCTTACCCTAACAACTTAAGTCCCCTTTTGCAAATTGCAGAAGTTGCGTCTAGCATGCTAGAAAATGATAATTCTGTTTCTCATGCAAATGTGTCGAACAAACGACCGGCAGGTGATGACAAACAGACAGAAATCCGTCCATCGTAGCAGTCCAAAAGCTACATCGGAAGAACCAGGTACAATGCTGAAGATAGGGCTCCTTTTCTGGTACATGTGTCTCGGATTGAATCTCAACCTAATTCTGGCGCCTTTCTTCATCCAGTAACTTTCGGACTATTTCTTTACAACCAAAACATCCATAATATTGTAAAAGATGGCGTGAAAAGAATAGGAAGAAATCGTGTCTCCGTTGAGTTTGCTTCTCCTCAAGATGCAAACTCATTCCTAATGAATCCCATTTTAGCAAAACACAAATTCAATGCTTCAATACCGACCTTCAATGTAACCAGAATGGGAGTTGTCTCTGGAGTTCCAACCGATATGGACGAAGAGACAGCAAAAAAGTATATAACCGTTCCTCCAGGTTGCGGCCGTATCCTCAAAATTAGACGCATTAGTCGAAAAATTACCAGAGACGGGGTTTCAGAGTGGAAGCACACTGAGACCTGCGTTCTTACTTTTGATGGACAAACTCTTCCTAAAAGAGTTTACTGCTGCTATACATCCCTCCCGGTTGAACGGTATATATACCCCACAATCCAATGTAGGAAATGCTGCAGATATGGCCATGTAGAAGATATGTGCAGGTCCAAACATCGCTGTGTTAAGTGTGGGCAGGACCATCCTGGAAATGGTTGTGATGTCTCGGAGAGTGATGCTTTCTGCGTGCTGTGCTCTGGTGAGCACTTTGCGAATAGCAAAGCATGCCCAGAGTATAGCAGGCAGAGAACCATTAAAATTACAATGGCAAAGAAAAGCATATCGTACGCTGAAGCCAATAAAATGACCCCAGTTGCATCATCCACACGTAGTTATGCGGACACTCTCAAATCTACCCAAGCCCAAGCTCACCTTTCCCACCGCAAAACTGTTTTCCGCCAACCTAAGACTCCTATAACCTTATCCCCAGCTCATGACAAAGTTGCTCATCGTAATATTGTTAACTCTCCAAAATCTTCACAGCATAATGGCTGTGCACTCAATACATCCCTAGACCCTACCATAATTGACTTAATCACCCAAATTTTAACTTTACTACTATCCACAAATTCTTCTCAATATCATAATACTCCATCATCATCCAAACAACCGTCCAACATTGCCCATGAACTTTTAACAACTTTACTTAGTTTTAAAAATGGCTCCGCCACTAATATTTCTCCAGTGGAATGTGAGGAGCGTGCTTCATAAGAAGCAAGACCTGATATTTCTGCTAAATAAATTTAAACCAATGACTTGTGCTATCGCTAAGACTTGGTTGCGTCCAAGCCTTAGCTTCCGTGTACCACAGTACAATATTTTTAGAAGCGACAGACCTGATGGCTACGGAGGTTCTGCCCTGCTAACAAATAACCGACTCCCTTTTGTAACATCCCCTTTACCTCCCTTTATAGGAGATATGAACTTAATAGCAGGCACAGCAGACGGCATTACCGTGGTCTCTATTTATATCGCCCATCCCGATCGTAACTTTCTGCCCATAATCAAAACAACTTTTGAAAATTTAAGTAGGCCTTTATTAATTATGGGTGATTTTAATTGCCATCATTATAGATGGGGCTCCGATCACTGCGATTCCTTCGGAACAGGCTTAGTGGAAATCCTAGACGACCTTAATCTTTGCATCCTAAATAATGGTTGTCCCACTCGCCGAGTCTTACCCGGTCAAAGGAAAAGTTGCGTCGACCTTTCTATTTGCTCTCCAGATGTTGCAGTATCTGCCTGTTGGCAATGCACGGATCTAGCTCATGGTAGTGATCACTACCCCATAATCATCTCCTTCGCTCATCGAACGTATTTAGAAAGAACGTTTCCGCCTTTATTAAAATATAATTTATCAGACCCAGACTGGACCAAATTCGCATCTCTTTTAGAACATAAAATCACTGCCCTTCCTAAAATAAATGACCCAAATTTAACAAATATTGACCAATCTCATGTAAATACCTGTTGTGAGCAATTTGTGCGGGCCTTAAACTCTTGCGCTGATTCCTGTTTTCCAATTAAAAATAGTAATAGGCACAAAATTCCATCTCCACCATGGTGGGATCGGGAATGCACCTTAGCTATTAAAGAACGCAATGGTGCAGAGAGGAAATACAATAGTGATATGAGCACCCCAAACCTGCTGAACTATAAACAAGTATATGCAAAATCGAAAAGGTTACTGCGGAGAAAGAAACGTACGGGTTGGATGAATTTTTGTAACTCTTTATCACCTTCTACTCCCTCCACCTTAGTTTGGAAGAGAATAAATAGATTTAGGTCTGGTTGTTCTCCCTCAATCTCCTCTACCATCTCCCGGGAGACTGCCAGTCTGTTTTTTAATAAAATTTGTCCTCCTTATGTACCATCATTGCAAGAAACCCACATAATCCCCCCACATCCTAAGACCCACACGATGCACCTTTCACTATGGAGGAACTTGATTTGGTCCTTGGTAGTGTTCGGGATTCCGCCCCTGGTGCTGATGGGCTTCCTTATTCTTTTATAGTGCATTCCGGCATACATGCAAAGAAATATTTTTTAGAAATGGTAAATTTTTGTTATTGTTATGGTATAATACCAAAAGACTGGAAGTTACAAATTATTATACCAATCTTAAAACCTGGTAAACACGCAGATAATCCCAACAACTTCAGACCAATTGCTTTGTCGTCGGTCTTGGCCAAAATTATGGAAGATCTTATTAAAAACAGGTTGGAGTGGATTGTTGAGTCGAGAGACTTACTTCCAAAGTCTCAATTTGGATTTCGGAAAGGACTGGGTACCATGGATAGCGTTGGAGTGTTAGTAGCCGACATTCGAGTTGCTCTCTCCAAAAATGACTCAGTAGTCGCTTCCTTTTTAGACGTATCTTCAGCATATGACAACGTCCTCCTTCCCATTCTCAGACATAAATTGCACCAGCTGAGTATCCCGGCAAGGATGGCCCAGTGTATATGTCTGATGCTTATGTCAAGGTCCCTGACTCTGAGAGTCCCTGGTGAGCAATTCTATCCGAGATTAACGTGGAGGGGCTTACCTCAGGGTTCGGTACTAAGCCCTATACTATATAATCTCTATACAGCCGATGTTGAGACCTGTCTAAATTACAACTGCCACATCCTACAATACGCCGACGATCTAGCGTTGTATGTGAGGAACAAATCAATTCAGGATGCAGCCACATCTCTTTGTCTCTCTTTGCAATCTCTGAACTGTTGGCTTTTAAGACATGGCTTGAACCTCTCAACCCAGAAAAGCTCTGTGGTTATCTTCTCCCGGAAACAACAGTACCCGTCGATTCAAATAGGCATAGACGGCAACGCTATACCGATCGTTCCGAAAGCAAAATTTTTGGGCGTATATTTGGATTCCAAATTAAATGGTAATTAAAAAATGCGAACGCGTTGTCCCCATGCTAAAAGTACTAGCTGGTGTTTGGTGGGGTGCACACCCATTCACAATGAAACTACTGTATAATGCCCTAGTGAGAAGCATAATGGACAATGGTGCGCTATTGAGACTGGACAAGTTGCAGGCTAAATGCCTCCGGATTATATCTGGTTGCATGAAGTCCTCTCCAATTAATGCGTTACAGGTCGAATGTGCAGAACCGCCGTTATCACTAAGGAGACAATACCTGGCCACCCGCTTTTGGTCTAGAATTAGTGGCAAAGGCTCCCACCCACTGCAAGAAAAAATTGGAGAACTAAATCAAATTTGCAATGAAGCACCTTATTGGATTCATAAAGAGATCCCGCTTTACCTCCAATCCTATCGATCCTTTGCAAATTTAGAGGGCCCAATAATTAAAACACACAGGCTCCCTCTATTTAACATCCAATACGAAATTCTTTGCTATAGACCTGAAATTATCTTAGATATTGGCCTCTCTAAACACACTATGGCAGCGGATCGGATTTTTAATGCCTTGGTTGGAGAACGCTGGAATGATTATCACAGATTTTTTACTGATGCATCTAAATTAACATATGAAGAATATACAGGTTCTGCCGTTTTCTATCAAAATTCAAACATTATCTTACAATTTAAATCTCCTAAGGAATCATCAGTCTACACAGGAGAATGCATTGCTATTTTAGAAGCATGTAACTATATAGAGTCCCATAATATACATAAGGGTGTTATATTCACTGATTCACTGAGCTGTCTTAAAGCTCTAGGTCAAAATCCTTATAAAGATAGACTTCATAACTCCCTGCTTTTAAATATTAAAAAATGTTTATACTCTTGTTCAAGAAAGGGCAAAACAGTGCATTTAACATGGATCCCTAGCCACTCAGGTATAGGAGGTAATGAGTGTGCAGACAGACTAGCCAAGAATGCAATTTCTTCAGAAGCATCCGACCTAAAGCATTTTGTTCACCATAACTATGATTTACTAAGCCTTGCTCATAGGACTTTGTTGACATTGTGGCAGGATCACTGGAACAAATCTGCAATGCATAAAGGCAGACATTACTATGCCATACAATCAACCATACCACCTAAACCTTGGCTCTACAAATTTAAAATAAAAGTTTCGTATAGGCCACTGCTCTTCCCCGGTATTCTTAAACAAAATTCGGATCCGGGACTCGTCTCTTTGCGAGTGTGGGTTGGACGATGGTACTTTGGAGCATATTTTCTTTAACTGCCCTAGAAAAACCTCCACATGTGATCTGTATACTCATTTAACATTTCTGAACATTCCCGTCCCTATTAACTTTCCTTCTCTTTTGACCCACTCTTCCCCTCGACTTTTGAAGCTATGATTGCCTTCATAAGATCTAACGCCATTCGTCTGTGACCTTGAAATCTGATGCGTGTTGTACTGTGGTATACCTACCTGTTATAACATTTTAACAAGTGTATATTATATTTCAATGCTTTTTATATATATATATACTACGTGTGATTGTGTTTGTTCTAGCATTTATACTAACTACGTCGCCATAATCTTATTCGTAAAGTTCACTGCCGAACCAACTATAGTAATGTAGTAGGTTGTTCCACGAAAAATCATATCACACACGAGTTCTCATCGCACATCTGACATTGGCAGAATTGGCGACAGCGGCATAATTTGCCAGAGGGAAAAAAAAGGAAAAAAAATATATCATTTATTGAGGAATGCTCTAGGCTATATATTATCACGCTTTGATCTATAGGAGGGGGAAGCAGTAGTGAATATATGAAGTACAAGAAAATTTTATTCGTTTTCGTGGTCCGATTGGTCGATATTCTAAATTGATAGTCGGAATTGAACATTATGGCTGGCATTTGAAAATTGTATCGGGCGGAGCTGGGTCGAACCGCTAGTTTTTAAATATGTGTAACACCACAAGGCGGTCGTTTACCTGATGGTAAGCTACACACACAACTACACATAAACAAAAATAAATAACACCCAACAGTCACATACATAGTCCTGATCCCACACTAAGATCGAGTCTTGCATCAGGAACTGTGAGAGATTTCGGTCTCACAAACACACAGACCCGGATGAAATATTTGTGGAAACATTTCTCTCGGTGTGGGGATCGAACCCGCGGCCTCTCGTTTCACAGGCGGCGTCTAACCAACTGCGCCACGGAAGCTGTCACGGTTGGGTGTAATTTTTTAGGCCACACATTACCATAGATATTGTTTAAATCCTACAATCGGTTCCCTCACGTTTTCTTAGTTATATTAAACATCTGCCTGGGTG
Organism: Hyles vespertilio; assembly: GCA_009982885.2. NCBI lineage: Eukaryota > Metazoa > Arthropoda > Insecta > Lepidoptera > Sphingidae > Hyles > Hyles vespertilio. Next base: position 3,669,667 of record CM042832.1, read on the forward strand.
CAGATACACTTTTTGGAAAATATTCTAACCTTTGTTCATTATAATGTAAGATTCTAATCAAAGATTTTTTTCAATACGTTGCATTAGTATGCCAATTCAATGTAAACTAACAAATATTTCCTCTTTATAATATAAGTTCAGATGAATAAAATACATAACATTGAAATGTTAGTCATTATTTTTATGTTATCATGGATATAAATGCGGTGTAATATGACTCAAATAAGCAGGAAAATTAATATAACGCACATAATTATTTGTGCCTGTTAACTAAACCAGACAGGTCTTAGAAAATGTTTTTGATATTATTGGTGTTTAATTTAATATTTTATACTTATTCCGGTGAGTTTTTGTAAATAAATATTTTTATACGGGCTGGACCGAATTTAGGATACTTTTTAATGCAGTGAATTGCGAGAATTGTCCAGTAGTTACTCAGTCTGCAATTTATTTCAAATTGAAATACAACAGAATATTTACACTGCTGTTTGACGGGAGAAATAGACATTACTGTGGTACCTACCCGGGCGGCCTCTCACATATGACTTAGGAGAGACCTACACCAGTAAATAGGAACAATACTAGTCTTTCTAATTGAAATATGACATAAATTATAGAAATCATATTCATTCATAAAGAAACGTAAATGTGTTGTATGTTAATTTGATATATGTGTATATAAACTAAATAGAATAAAGATTGTTACATTATTCGTACGCCTGAAGATGCCCGAACATTCGTTTTTCCTAATACACCCATTCCATGGTTGTCTGACAGAAATTGCTTTGAGCAATAAGACTATTATAGATATTTTTTATGTTCTTTTCTGTTGTCTACTTATAACTTAAAAGAACTAATTTATTTAAATCAACATTGAGTTTTGATACACCTATCGATGGATACACCCCGTTAACTAAATTCATATCTTCGATCAAATGATGCATCTACACCTCAATATGCAGTGTGTATAGATAGTCAATCACCACGCACCATAACGGTGAAGGAAAATATAGTGAGGAAACTTGCATACCATAGCGATTTGTAAGTTTCTATGGTATGCAAAGTCCACCATCCCGCACAAGGCCAGCTTGGTGGACTATATGGCCTAACCACTCTCAATCGTACTCTCGACTATAGAGGCCCATGACCTGCAGTGGGATGTATATGGGCACCGTACAGAAACCTTAGTAACTCTTTCTTGCGTAACGTTTCCAAATGTTATACAGCGACATCTGATTACAAAAAGCTCTTTATTTTCAATACATGATATGTAAAACATTACATTACATTATCGTTTTCAGGTTAAGCTGTTGACATAACATTACATTGTAGCCAGAGTAACTACTGGACATATTGAGACTTAACATCTTATGCCTCAGAATGGCGAGCGCAGTGGAAGGCCAAGCATTATTTTGTAATTCATGGTGTTATTTGGTTTTGTAATGCTCACAATTATTTGTTTTGAGACTGGGTGTTTGTGAGACCGAAAAGCCTCTCATAATTTCTGATACACGACACAAGACTCGATCTTTGTGTGGAGTTAGACTATGTATGTGACTGTTGGGTGGTTATTTATTTTACTTTAAATGTTCATTTCGAAAATTAGTTGCGTTTTGTAACCATGACAATGCTGTTAATTTAAAAACATTTAGAAACACAAAGGTTACAATTGCGTGTAGGTATTACAACAAAAGTCATTGTTACAACGACACTAGGTACTTTGTTTAATTCAAGCAAGTAAATTACTTTTTTTATTGAAATTATTGGCCATATAAGCGTGTCATTCGCCTGATGGTAAGCGATGCGACCGCTCACGGACAATAGCAATACCAAACACCATGAATTAAAAAGCAATGCTTGGCATTCCACTGCGCTCGCCATGAGAGATACTATGATAAGTCTCAATATGTTCAGTAGTTACTCTGGCTACAATTCTTTAAAATCGCTATGATATGCAGGTTTCCTTACGATTTTTCATTCTGATAGTGTGTTGTGATTGAATATAAACACACACATGACTCCAGAAAGTCAGATGCGTGCTCTGGGATTTGAACCCGCTACAACTTTGAACATATTTGCAGTCGCATCTGGTCGAAAAAGGCTTTTGAGTGTTTTTGTATATTTACTATTTATTTTATTTATTTATATATGCATTATGGTACACCAAAATGAAGGAAAACAAAACACTTAGAAATTATGGTACACTGTTAATATTATTATAATTATTTATTTATATACAGGGTATATCAAGACTGCTACCGAAAACGAAGCCGGGTGGTAGTTTAAGCGACTTCAAACACAATGCAACAGAAAAAGTTGCAAAAAAAAAGCGACAATTTTTTTTTTGTAATTTTTTTCCTATTGCCATATTTTGGTGGTAAATACATTTTTTCCTAAAATAATAGTGTATACCCTTTAATTTATAAATACTCTAAGATATAAGAGAGTTTAAATTATTATTTTAGCAAAATCTATGGATTTACCACCCAAAAATGACGATATTTAAAAAATCATAAAAAATAATTGTCGCGTTTCTAAGCGAAATTTTTAATTGCATTGTGTTTGTAGCCACTAAAACTACCACCCGGCTTCGTTTTCGGTAGCAGTCTTGAGATACCCGGTATACATTATGGTACACCGAAAAATGAAACAAAACACTTAGACACTAAAGATATGGTTACAATAGGCGGCCTTATCGTTTGCGATCTTTTCTTGCTTACTTTTTTCTTTATTTATGTTTTGTTTACAGACGAAGTCACAATCAGCATAGATGGAGTCAAGTTACATACGGAATGGAAGAAAACGCTGTCATTCGATGGTTTTGCGACATATCATTATCATGAAAACGAACTCGTTCGAGTGAATTGTTTGTGGTCCAGTATAGGATACACGACAATCAAACTGAGAGGTTCGTATGAGAGCCTCAATTTGATAAATATCCTATGATACATAAAACCCAATGGGGTAGTTGGACTTAGAGTCTTTCCCGCCCTCACACCCACCACTGCAACTCCTGTCAGCCAGGATCAACAGCATACAAAGAATTGACACCGAGCTCCAAAGCTCGGCGAGTCTCTCAGGGACAATAGCTTGTCTTTAACCCGCATCGAAATTAATCAGAAAGAAAAACAAATAGGAGGAGTTGGAAACAAATAATTGTCCACTTCCCTCCACAGCAAAGTGGGCGTAGTTGGACTACAGTATGGTACAACGCTGAGGTCTTGGGTTCGAATCCCGGGTCGGGCAAAGTGATGTTGGATTTCTGGTGTCAGGAATTTGTGCCCGATATGGCGATAGGCTGGTCTCCTATCACATCGTAGAATAGGGTTGTGTCCAAGATTTTACTTGAGCCGTAAGTAATCATTCCTTAAAAGCAGCGTTTATAAAATAAACGAATTTGAAAACAGCATCAAAATTGAATGTAAAATGACTGAGATATTAATACATTTAATAGTACGGTGGGGACACTCATTGTCTCTTTCGCACGCGTGCACCTTATGGAAGATGACGTCACGCCGTGCATTTTGCATCCTTTTCTACCACTCCTACCACCAACTTTCATATATTTGTAACTTGCTTATTACTTAACGGATTTTAAAAATACTTTCTCATTTTGATTATGCGTAACGTAACCTTCCGTTATAAACAAAAATAAAAATGTATGAAACTAGCCTATTTAACACAAGATGAAAAGTGGGTAGTCTGAAAGTACGTCTACATACCCCGTTCAGAAAAAAGACGTGGATTTACATAAGTATGGAAATATCCATGATTACAATTTAGATGGGTTAGGTCACATACCAAAGAAAATCTGGTAATTTTCTATCTATGTTTCCTCGTGGGGTTTTACCGTTAAAGTGTGTCATATGAACGATCAATTCTGGGGTCCTACTATATAAATCCGAAACGAAGTTCGAAACTTCGTGACGTTTTTCGTTTCGAAACCTACTCTGTAACACGAAATTCGAATCTTCGGATCGAAGAATGAATTATTCCAATATATCGGCAATACGAGATTTACAGAGTAGGTACATTCGTATCGTCACAAACTTCGTTCGTCCGAAGTTTCGAACTTCGTTTCGGATGAATATAGTAAATAAAAATGTAAATGTTCGAATTGCCGATATATTCGAATCATTCATTCTTCGATCCGAAGATTCGAATTTCCTGTTACAGAGTAGGTTTCGAAACGAAAAACGTCACGAAGATTCGAATTTCGGATTTATATAGTAGGACCCCTTACATAACTTCAAATTGTCCGAGTTTTCTAATGATTCAAACCCGCGATCGCTTTTCATTCATATAAAAAGTTGGCAGGTGTTAGCAAATACTCGTAATACATGGTGGTAGGTCCCTTTGCGAGAGTGTGTCTACATTGGTACAATAGGGTTGTGTCCAAGATTTTACTTGAGCCGTAAGTAATCATTCCTTAAAAGCATCGTTTATAAAAACAAACGAATTTGAAAACAGCATCAAAATTGAATGTAAAATGACTGAGATATTAATACATTTAAAAGTACGGTGGGGACACTCGTTGTCTCTTTCGCACGCGTGCATTTTGCATCCTTTTCTACCACTCCTACCACCAACTTTCATATATTTGTAACTTGCTTATTACTTAACGGATTTTAAAAATTCTTTCTGATTTTGATTATGCGTAACGTAACCTTCCGTTATAAATAAAAATAAAATGTATGAAACTAGCCTATACAAAGTATGTACAACCGCTTTTTATTATTCATGCCATGCAACACTGTGAAAGCAGAAAAGTAATTGTTATCTTTTTCCACAGATCACTTCCAATAGATACCGCATTACGATAGTTTTGTTTTGAACCGAAAACGCCAACGAAGGGAACTCCGCGGGGGGTGGGCGGGTTTGCAGCGCGGTCACGTGGACTTCACTGGAGAGATGAGGCATAAGTCGATAAATAAAAAAAAATATCGATAGTTCGATTTGCCAGTAAGTTCATGTGTTATGATCGCTTCTATAACTTAATTACCAACTTGTTAAATGTTTGATAATATTTTTTCACCGGCCTGATCTGATAAATTATACCAAACGGCAACCGCTAACTACAACTAAAATAGGATTAAGATTTATACTTTAGTATGTAACGGTTTTATTTATGTTATTCACCGTGTATTTTTGTATACCATAATGGCGAAATACCCAAATTAAGTGTGTTGATATAAAAGATCAGATATAAATATGAAATAGTAAATAACTAAACCTCACGCCCTAAAGGGCTACAATAACTTATACCGTTTCTTGAATTCTGACGGCGGCTGTAGTAAATGTAATATCGACAAGTGACGATGAAACCCACTTGACGAACTATGAATGTTTTTGAGACGATATATACAACGTATGTTAAAATTAGTGCAATAGCTTGTGTTACTGATTCTCAACAAACTTAGTATACTAAAACTTATGATAAATACCCTCCCATTATATTTGAAAACGTATACAACTAGAAGGAAAAAAGGAAATTTAATTACGCCAAAGATAAATAAAAAAATATTGTAAAAGTACCTTGTTAACAAATTTAACTATTTCAAATTACATAAAATAACGTAATTATGGTAATTTGCAATTTTTATTTAAACCAATATATTTTGTGACTGTCATTTAATAAAATTAATTAACATTATTGTTTTACAATATCGATATTTATGGGGATTATATTATAAACATGCGTCAAACACTAGAAGAACGCGTGATTTCTCCAAAAAAAGATGGCTTATTACGGTTATTGCTATGCGAAAAAGAGACGGCTGATTCTCCATCCGAACTCGACTGTTTGACATTGATACAATAACCAGTATAAATTGAGCTCGCTCGGGACCAAATTAATTTAAAGAATATTAGTTATCGATGAAAACTTATTGCGTTTTTTTGGATACTTTATTTTTATGAGATTTTTGCACACCACTTTATTGAACAAATCATTATTAACTGTAATATTATGTTCCCAAAATGTAATTTTCGCTAACGTGCGACGACATGTGCGGGTCCACTACTTGGACGACACTGATGACGCGACATTTGGCATCGGTTTATATCTATCTGATAGCTTATATGTGTTGGGCGCAACCGCTGCCTTGCATTAGGTATCTATTGGGAGTGATCTGTGTCTTTTTCTTAATTTCAGTTTTCGCCTGATGGTAAGCAACACGGCCCAAACAACTCCTTGAATTACAAAGCACTGCTTGGCATTCCACTGCGCTCGCCATCCTGAGAATTAAGATGTTCAGTCTCAATATGCCCAGTTACTCTGGCCACGATGTCCTACAAACCGGAACACAAATATGCATTTACACGATTGTTTCGCGGGATAAATAGTCATTGCGTTGGTACCCAGGCTACCTCTCACATATGAGAGATCTACCACCAGTATTTTAATGAAAGTTACTATATTTCCTGTGCCATATCGCTGACAAAATGCATGCAAAAATTCAAAACTATTGATTCAACAGTAAGCTTGTGTTAGCTCTTCTGGTAGAAATTATACTCGTAGTTCACTTGTTTCCACAATGACTTTTATTAATTGTTTCACAATATTTGTACCAAGTAATCTGGGGGCACGGCAGTGCCCCCTCCAAGTCGAGCTAAAAAACGGCACAGTCGTACCATCCTCTTCTCGAAGCAATTCAGACCATTTTCAACCCCCCATAACTTCGTTGTGGTTAAAGCAAGAAGCCTGAATTTTCAGTTACTAAGCAGGCATTATGTAAACACGGTATATTTAAAATTTCATTCAATTTGAACCAGTAGTTTAAGAATTATAACTTGTCAAACTTTCGTAATTTTGTCACTCACTGATTGACTGACCTATCATCAAAAGTCTAAGGCACTTCTAGCAGATATAGAACAATCAAATTTGGAATATGATTAGTGTTTAGCGTCTAAAGTAATGGAAAATTAAAACATTTCATAATTTCATTTCATCTGTCTAGTTTTCTAGACACACCAGCAGCGTGAATAACTTTGTAATCCCATATAAATGTATAGGATTACAAAGTTATATTTGCAGTTAATGATTCGTTGTGCCCGTATATAATGGAATAATAGTTGTAGATAGGTATCTATATATATGAGGCATATCATGGGGTACAGAGAGGGAAAGAGTGTATTCAGCCCATGAAACTGTACAACATTCCTCTCGAAAAACATGACGAAGATAAACTTGCAAATAAATAGACTAAATAGCTCGAAAATATCAATTACCATGAAAGAAAGAACACTAATAATCAAATCCGCTATATTTGTGATAAATTGATACCTACAAAAATAAGAAAAAACCATAAGACAGAGGCTTTAAGAAAAATCGTTATACAGGGTATATCAAGACTGCTACCGAAAACGAAGCCGGGTGGTAGTTTAAGCGACTTCAAACACAATGCAACAGAAAAAGTTGCAAAAAAAAGCGACAATTTTTTTTTGTTATTTTTTTCCTATGACCATATTTGGGTAGTAAATACATTTTTCCTACAATAATAGTGTATGCCCTTTTATTTATAAATAATCTAAGGTATAAAAGAGTTTAAATTATTATTTTATCAAAAACTATGGATTTACCACCCAAAAATGACGATATTTAAAAAATCATAAAAAATCATTGTCGCGTTTCTATGCGAAATTTTTAGTTGCATTATGTTTGTAGTCACTAAAACTACCACCCGGCTTCGTTTTCGGTAGCAGTCTTGAGATAATCGGTATATTCTAGAAGCAAAAAGTACCCAAAAGGAAAAAAGTAGGACTCTACAAAAAGACGTGAGATCCCATCAAAAACATCCTGTAAAAAAATTCCAAGTCTCGCAGCTCATTAAAAGTCGATCTATTTATTTAAAACGTAAAGAATTTTTATATTGATATGATAATAACTAACGTAATAACTTTATACAGAACGTCCCTTAAGCAAGGACTAAATAAATTAATCGACTTGGTATTACATGGATCTCACAACTTTTTGCGGTAGAAAAACTGAGCTGCGAGACTTGGAATTTTTTTACAGGACGTTTTTGATGGGATTAGTTGTTTATGGTATCAGACTTCCACCACTAATGTGCGTGTTCGCATCATCCAGGTTCTCTGGCGGGAATTGCGGGAACGAACGAATGAATGTCAGAGTGAAGAGCGAGTATGAATAATCACTAGAGTGAATAACAAATGGATCAATACCACATCTGATATTATGCGAACACGCACATTATGAGATATACATTTTCTTATACGAGTAAAACTAGGACAAAATAAATATAAATAATTATAAAAGCTAAAACTTGTGAACGCGGAACAAACATACCGAATTTAGTATTTATAATGTACTGTATTGTATCAGCCCATATATGCCTCACTGCAGAGTACGGGCCTCCTCTACAATCGAGAGTAATAATGAGAGTGGATATGTGATGTAAATATGGATGCCAACTTACATTTCAGATGAAAATAAATTCAACTGGTTTACGAAGACCAAGGAAATCACATTTATGATCAAATTAAGGACGGAATCGAATGAACAATATGTCGACTGTTATCACATAGATGCTAAGAAAACAGTTTTCAGAATAATGTTCAAGCCGAAACCTATCGCCGAATATCCAGGTATTGCCAGTCTTTAGATTATTTATTGTCCCACCCTCACACCCACCACTGCAACTTCTGTAAGCCAGTATCAACAGTGGCACGCATTGTATTGACACCGAACACTGAAGCTCGGCGAGTCTTCGGAATGTCTAACGTGTCCTTGATGTATGATGTATCAGCCCATATACGTCCCACTGCAGGGCACGGGCCTACTCTACAATCGAGAATACGATTGAGAGTGGTTAGGCCACATAGTCCACCACGCTAGCCTAGTGCGGGTTGGCGGACTTACATACCATAGAAATTCTTATAAATCGCTATGGTATGCAGGTTTCCTCACGATTTTTTCCTTCACCGTTTTAGTGCGTGGTGATTGACTATCAATACACACATGACTCCGAAAAGTCAGAGGTGTGACCTGGGATTCGAACCCGCGACCACCGTGAAAATGTAAGCAGCCGCGTCTAGTCCGTTTACCAACAGGCCACAACGCATTTCCTTACGTGTCCTTAGTAAGATAAGATTAAGTTGAATCATAGACTTCTTAGCCTCTAGACTTCACATAGGGCGACCGTGGTCACATAAAATATGTTCTACTGTATTCTATACCTAATATGAAAAGTACGCCGGGTACTTTGGGTGTATAATATTTTTATGTTCACAGATCCGTGGATGATAAAAATTAACGAGATGGAATGGAGCCCACGACCAGACAGAATTGAATACAAATACGTTCTAGGAGAGGAGTTGTATGTGTCCTGTCTAAACACTAACTACGGTATGTGAAGAAGAGAAATGTGATATTAATTACACAATAAAAATATAATCTTTTTATTATTGCAGTAAATGGCGAGACGAGCATGCCGTTCGCCTAATGGTAAGCGATACGACCGCTCATGAACAGTAACAAAACCAAACACCATGAATTACAAAACAATCAAGCGCGGATTCACCATAGTGGGCACGATGGGCATTACCACTACCCTAACGGACTTATGACGTCACACTACCACTCTATATGGAGGTCGATAGGCTGATAATATTATATGAAATGCCATAATATCATCAATATAATAAAATCGCAGAGTTAAATCTTTATTGTCTATAACGATCATGAGCAAGATCATACACAGACTCCCACTTCATTGATTTTCAAGTTGCCATACACCCTACCTCTTTAGAAGGCTGGATCCGCCCTTGAAAGCAATGTTTGGCATTTCACTGTACCCGCCATGCTGAAACATAAGTCTAAATATATCCAGTAGTCACTCTGGCTACAACGTCCTTTAATCCGTATCCCAACAGTGCATTTACAGTGATATTTGGCGGTAGAAATGGACATTGCGGTGGTACCTATTCTGGCGGCCTCTCACATATAAAAATCGATTCTCTATTATACTTATCATTTTCTGCGAATTTAGTCTATGGTTGCGACGCGACGTACGGTATAGGTGTCCAACATTTTGTGGGGTATCTAGGCACATTAGTTGAGTTTTACGTACGGCGTTCGAACATTCGAAGTTCGTATCGTTTTTATAGAGAAACCCCCACTGAAAGGTCTATTTAACTATCAATGACGAGGCCTATGCTCAACAGAGAACTTTAGAAAACTCTTCAGCTTACCCACCAGTAAAGCACCACCACCAGTAAAGTAACTCATATTAGTATATAGATTAATCTCAAGTTGATACAATTTCATTTCAGATTCACAGATGACTACAGACGGTTATAGTCACTTGAAACTAAACACTACAGAGTCTAACCATACTATAAATTGTTCAAAAGCGGGAAACAATTCCACGAAAATGTTCTTTTACTTATTAGATACAGAAAGTAAGTATTTGAACGCATATAACCTATAAATATTTGTTGATAAATGGGCCAGCCAGCAGACCATAAAAAGAGCGTGGTGGCCTGTTGGTGAAAGGACTATACGCGGCTGCTAACACGTTCACGGTGGTCGCGGGTTCGAAACCCAGGGCACACGTCTGACTTTTCGGAGTCATGTGTTTAATGATCAATTACCACGCACTATAACGGTGAAGGAAAACATCCCGAGGAAACCTGCATACCATAGCGATTATAAGAATTTCTATGGTATGTAAGTCCGCCAACCCGCACTAGGCAAGCGTGGTTGATCTTACTCTCAATCGTACTCTCGATTGTAGAGGAGGCCCGTGCCAGTTGCCACAGAGTACTAACAGAAGTCAAGCTTGTGTATGTACTTCACTTTTGTTGCCACACAGCTTCTTGTGCCACACTCACACTACGCTCGGCGTTCGCACTAGGGTTGTTAACTCTGACTTATGCAAAAACAAGTCTCGTGTTAATAGCACTCGTATCGTTTGATCAATATTTAAAATAAAATATATAAAACACAATAATAAAATAAATAAATATTAATTGTATTTATGAAGTCGTTGAGAATGTGTATGTCATTATACTAAGTTTTTTATTGTTTTTGTATAATATAATGTATTATTTTAAAGAAAATTATATGAGGTTAAAGAACTTTATTTCCCAAAAGAAATTTACAAATTTCACTTAATGAGAAATTTATACATTTAAATATATATATACTGGGTGGAATCGCTTATCGTCACGAAAAAAATTGTGCATGGCAAGTACATAATTTAGAACACTTTGGCATACTTATTTTAATTTTTTTATGTTTTTGTTTATGTAGTGTAAAATTAATTTACCACTACTAGTTACTAATTTAGAATAAGTTATTCATAAAACAACGTTGTTTAGAGAAAGATGACATAAATGAAAAAAAATTTCATAAATACACATTATTGTTACCCTACTTTATACAATATGAATTCGAGTAGAAACTTCTAAATCTAAGTAATAAAATCCTTTGATCGCGCCGCCCTCACCGCCGCGCCGCCGCAAGCGCAAGTACAAAGCGTGCCGCCACGCCGCGCCGCCCGCTCCCGCGCCGCCACCTTCTAGGGATCTTGCCACTTCCTCAGTCGTGCGAAATTCGGTACCGAGTGACGTTGTACGAAATTATTTTGGTTATTGGTTAGTTTCTTGCGGTCAAAATGAGTGATTACACGAACAGTGAGTATGTGACAATAATGACATGCTATGTTCGATCCAATGAAAACTTGGGTCATGCAAGAAGGATGTATGCAGATCCAGAACATCTGCAGTCTTTGCGTAGGAATGGTATCATGAATGATGAATCTACGAGTTCCCAGCACAAGAACTATTTTAACGACTTATCCGAGGCTACTCGATCATGGTAAGTTCAGACTTTCTAATCATGCAAGAATCCGTGACCTTCGACAGCGAAGTCGTCTATTCTCGACATTATTAAAACGTTTGAATAAAAACATATGCAGCTTTTTCTAAGATAGTAGGTACGTTATGAAAATAATAATGTAAATCTTAACAACTTACCAACAACTACATTTACTTAAATGATCCTAACACACTAAAATTCTAAATAAATCAAAATGTCATATGGTAATATTTAGAGTAATAATACCGATAAATAGGCGCAAAGTAAGTTCAAGGTCGCTGCGCGACAGTCAGCTGTTGTGTGGCGTGACTCATACAAGCGCGCGCCTGAGTATTGACATGTTGCTAAGTACTTTTAAGTGTAGGGTGATTTAGATAATATGTGTTTTGGAGATATCTTGTACTGATGTTGTTTATGGGGTTGTTTGTAGTTTTAAATGATAAATCTCGTATATAACGTTAATTTCACATACACAATACACTATTAAATTTTCCGGACGATAAGCGATTCCACCCAGTATATAGTAGTTTTGGAAGAGCGTTACTAAATATACCAATTATTATTCAATAAATATCTACTGAATATAACACGTTTCAAACAAAAATACAATTTTTATAAGATTATGTGGGTGGATATAAAAAAAAATCTGGCGTAAGAAACAATTAGTACAGGCAACGAAGCATTTTTTCCTGCATAATTTGCCAGGAGTTTTTTGTTTTAATGAAGAGGTGGCATATGACCTCACTAAGTTAAAAAACCCAAAATACAAAAATGGCGTCCGCTAGAGCCGCCATTTTGGAAAACGCGTTTGAAGCCATATCTCCGGAACCGTCCACTTTAGGCCCATCATGCCAAGAACCTTTCTTGTAGATAATTAAATTTCCCATCTTTTTTGTTCAATATTTTTTTTTTGTACCATTAACCGTTCGCGATTTACAAAGTTATCAATATTCGTTTCATGCCTTTTTGCCGATATCTTTGTTAATAATTGTTTAAACAAAAAATTGTTAATGACTAAACTTTTAAATCAATAAATTCTTAACAACTTTTCACCCATACTTTTTTTGCTCTAAAATCAATATTTTAGAAGTTATCGCGCGTTGAATGGTGTACTACCGAATCAAGGTCAATGGAAACGAAGGATGCATAGCGTAATTATGAAATCCAATGATTTCTCCATGATTATCACGTAATTAATTAAATACTGATGGCATAAGGGAACAAAGCAATGAGGAAATAGTAAATTTTGTTAAAAATCCATGTAAAATTTATTGTAAAAAAGGTATAAAATGAAAATTAATAACATTGTAAATCGCGAACGGTTAATGGTACAAAAAAATTATTAAACAAAAAAGATGGGAAATTTAATTATCTACAAGAAAGGTCCTTAGCATGATGGGCCTAAAGTGGACGGTTCCGGAGATATGGCTACAAACGCGTTTTCCAAAATGGCGGCTGTAGCGGACGCCATTTTTGTAAGTATTTTGGGTTTTTAACTTAGTGGGGTCATATGCCACCTCTTCATGAAAAAAAAAACTCCTGGCAAATTATGCATTGCGGACAAGAGTAACCCGTTGCTTCGTTGCCTGTACTAAATAGCTGACAATTATAATGAAGCAAAAAACGTGTGACATATTTTTTTTCTTGTTCAATAGATAAGCGTAACAGAGATGTACTCAGACATTTTCAAAGGTGTATTTTTTTAGTTTTTTCTTAAAGACGTTATAACTCTCAGTTTTGATTTCTATCGGTAATTTATTGTACATCTGTGCACCTTCAAACCTTATATTTTTTTTCCGTAGTTTGTTCTCGGATTCATTAGACATATATTATTTGCATTTCGGAGAGGCCGCAAGCCCTCTTCTACGTTGGATTTAAAAATTAATTCTGATTGTATTCTTTTATCTAAAAATTTTCTTATTAATATACATGTATTGAAAAAGTAAATTTGTTTTAAATTCATTAATTTTGTTTCTAAATAAATTTTGCGTGAAGGTGCACGAAAGTCATTATGAAATATATTTTTTATGATTTTGTTTTGTACTATTTGAACACATTTCAAGTTTGTAGCAGCGGCGGTCCCCCACACCTCAATAAGATAGTCTAAATGTGGCTTGAGCATAGAATAATATACGTTGAAGCAAACTTTTCTTGGCAAACACTGAGCTATACCGTATAGGCGTCCTAATAATGACGATAACGTTGATTTTATTCTGTTTATGTGTACCTTCCATGTTAACCCACTATCAATATTCAGTCTTAAGTATTTTTCTTGAGTTGATTCTTTTATTTGGATATTGTCAATTTCCATTTTAGGATAGTCTTGTAGTCGCTTGTTTTTAGCTTTGAAAATCATATAACTAGTTTTTGATAAATTGATAGTTAAGAGATTATTTCGAAACCATTCGTGTAGTAAATTTAGATCCTGCTGAGCCAACTTTATCATTTTAGACAGCCTCCGTGGCGCAGTCGGTTAGACGCCGCCTGTGAAACGAGAGGCCGCGGGTTCGATCCCCGCACCGAGAGAAATGTTTGTGCGGCCCACAAATATTTCTTCCGGGTCTCTCGTAGTTCCTGATACCCACGACACAAGATTCTATCTTAGTGTGGGGTCAGGACTATGTATGTGACTGTTGGGTGTTATTTATTTATTTCGTCAATTGAGTTTCCATAGTAAAAAATACATGTGTCATCTGCATACAGGCTGATTTCACCATTTAGCGGTATTTGACATATATCATTTACGTAAATCAAAAATAATAGTGGTCCCATGATAGAGCCCTGTGGAATGCCACAAGAGATGGCTTTTGAGTTACTTTCATATTTACCGATTTTTACTATTTGCTGACGATTCTTTAAGTAAGATCCCAAAATTTTGTAAGCAGTACCTACTATTCCGATGTGATTTAGTTTTTTTAGTATTTTTTTTTGTATTATTATAATCTGGTGTTTTATATTCAAATGTAATAACTTTTATTCATTAGTTCCATCTTTGCACAAAAAATATCACTATGTGCGTGCACGAAGCGGGTGACACTCGCGCTCGCAGTGGTCTCGACTGGTTTCGAATATCGTGTCGGTGAACGCTGTCTATGTGTGCGTTGATTTAGCGCGTTTTGTATGGAGCTTGACTTCTGTTAGTTTAGTATTCTGTGCCCGTGCCCTGCAGTGGGGTCTATATGGGCTGATACAGTCTATCAGTCATACCATACATACCATCTGTATCTGTATCTGTATCTGTATCAGCCCATATACGTCCCACTGCAGGGCACGGGCCTCCTCTACAATCGCGAGTACGATTGAGAGTGGTTAGGCCATATAGTCCACCACGCTGGCCTAGTGCGGGTTGGCGGACTTACATACCATAGATTTTTTTATAAATCGCTATGGTATGCAGGTTTCCTCACGATGTTTTCCTTCACCGTTTTTAGTGCGTGGTGATTGACTATCAATACACACATGACTCCGAAAAGTCAGAGGTGTGCGCTGGGATTCGAACCCGCGACCACTGTGAACATGTTGGCAGTCGCGTCTAGTCCGTTTACCAACAGGCCACCACGCACTTTTGGCCATATATACATACCATCAAGTGGAGTTATTTCTTTTTTCAGGAATCAGTGGCTTGCGTTCCAGTAACATATTGTTTTGGTTTAGCGATCCCAAAAATACCCTCATTATACATTATGAGTATGAGGAAAACGATTATCTTGATTTGTCGTGGTCGGTTAAGCCTATCGCCGATCAACGAAACACGTATACTGTTTTTTTAAATGGTAAGATTTATTATTTAAATAAAATGTATGTAGATATGTATGTAAGATACCCTATACTATCTATATTCTATTGTAATGGCATCTTTGAAGTCCATTTGCGAGTTTAATATGAAAACGTCAGATATTTTTTTTTCATCAATAACTAACTAACTAAAAATTAACTAACTCCGCTGGCTCAGCGACCCGAAGTGGGTCTTGGCCTCCGAAATGAGAGCTCTCCACCTATCTCTATTCTCCGCCACCTCTCGCCAATTACTGACTCGAAGTTGGCGCAGGTCACCTTCCACGGAATCGCGATACCTGGGCCGACCCACCGGCCGTCGACCGGTTGGTCGATTCAAGTATGCTTCCTTTACTTACCGATCCTCTCCCATCCGCTCGAGATGACCAAGCCAGCGCAAACGATGAGCCTTTATCTCTCCGGTGATGTTAGCATGTGCCAGCAGATCTTCTAGTTCTTTCAGCAATAATAATAAATATATTTATTTCGAATAAAGTGCACCAATTATAGTTATCTAAACAAAGCTCAGATCAAAAGTACCTAAAATATTATAAAATTTACTTAACTGAAACATTTAAATAATTCTTGTACACAAAGAGAGATTACCAGCGATTTTCGTATTACGCATGAGCCTGTATCGCGGATTGATTGCAAGCTTAGCAAGGGCCGATGACAATAAACTAATTAAAAATATATATTTATCATCTATCTCAGACCTTCAGGATTTACAGTTTATAAATGTTTTTAAAACTGGGTTATTTGCGTGCAGCTGCTTACCTTAGATAAGATAACCGTTTTCACTAAAAACTAAAAAAAACACTTTAGTAAAAGATCTAACAAAAAAATTAAAAAAAAATTAATGTGGATTTGAAAATGAAGTGAAATATTTTATTATTAAAAAACGTGGAGTGCTTACAACACTTTTCTGGAAGTTGTAGAACCACGCTGTTTTTTTATACAATCCACCGTATTCATAAGTATACTTAACGCAGTTTTAAAATCCCGTAATATGAGCTGACCCAAAAATGTTATTCATAGACGTCAAAAACCACAAGTTTCAAATGGCCGAGACCTTTTATCATCATCATAATCCAATATCACTTAGCCCAACCCGGGATGGTTTCTTAACTTGGTTTAATTAATTTACATTAATGTGGTTGATCAGCGGTTTCTTACGGAGATATGTATAAATTAATAATTTAATAAATTAATAATTTAATTTAATTATAGATAAACCACAACGACAAGTTTTCGATTTAAAAGCAACCGGCAAATATTTTCATATAAACATACCAATCACGCTGCGTCGGGAAGACCATGGCAGCACGATTCAGTTTTGGAGATCAACTATTGACGATGTAAAGCTGTCTCCGCACAAGGTAATATGGATAATACCACGGTTAAAGCCGGTTCTGCCAGGTGAACAGTTACAGAAAAAACAGAGACATACTGAATCCAAGATAGGTATGTATCTTTTTTGCATTGAATGGCGAGACGAGCCTGCATTTCGCGTGATGGTAAGCGATACGACCGCTCATGAACAGTAGCAAAACAACACCTTGAATTACAAAACAATGCTTAGCATTCCACTGCGCTCGCCTTCATGAGACATGAGATGTTAATTACAATGTCTATCAAACCGAAACACAACAATGCATTTAAAATGCTGTTTAGCGAGGAAATACACATTACGGTGGTACCTACCCAGATGGCCTCTCCCATATGAAAGACCTACCACCAGTTAAAAAACACGTTGTGTAAAAAACTTGCTCTTATTCATAGTCACAATAAACCTATTTTAGTTATCAAGACTGCTACCGAAACCGAAGCCGGTTGGTAATTTTAGTACCTAAAGACACAATTTAACTAAAAATGTTAGAAATAATAGGGTTGATTGTTTTTTGTTATTTTTTTTTCTATCTTAGTATTTGAGTGGTAAATACATAAGTATTTCTAAAATAATTGTGTAAACCCTTTTATAGATTGTCGAATAAATGTGTTTACATGACATTTTGTAGTATTTTTTAAAGAACGGGTGCTGGCAACACACTCATTCGTGGTACATACGCTGTCAGTTACGCTTCTGCGACGTGCCTAAATATTTTCGAATTTTGCAGTCCCCAATTGATTTAACAATGCCAAAAGCATTTAAAAGTGGAGAACGTCAACTCGTTCATAGATTGTTGCAATATTATGAGCAGGAGAAGGCCTCAGGGCAATTAGCTATCGACATAAACAAAGTGCAAGAACGTATCTCCGCCATGACGCCGGTTTGTTGTTCAACTCAACAGATTTTGATACTTACGATTTTTACACGCTTTTATTATATACGTGTATTTTAGTTTTTTTTAACTATTATTTAATTTATATTTTTAAATTACTGTATAAAATTTAATAACAATATATTTTTAGGTCTGTCTCGTGTAGTCATAAGCAAGTTTAAAAAGGAAGGACAGGTGAATCAAGGCGTATGGCGGACTCCAGGCAAAGGAAAAGGGGCTATACCTGGTCGTCCTAAAAAAGTGATTATTGATGATTTTGACAAATGTGCAATACGTCATAAAATTATTGAGTATTACGCTGTTCGTAAACAGGTACCAACATTGCGTAAATTACTTAGAGAACTGAAACAGGATATACAATTTCCAGGAGAGATGACAGCTTACGCCCTATTTTGAAAGATCTGGGATTTAGGTATACCAAATGTGGCAGTAAAAGGAAAACATTGTGTGAGAGATTTGATATCGTTGCATGGAGAGCTAAATATCTCAGAACCATAAAAGCTTTACGAAATGAAAGTGGAGATAAAAAACATTTAGTTTTCATTGAGGAAACGTACGTACACACTTCTCATAGTGTAAATAAGTGTAGGCAAAGTGACAGCCAACTAGGAGTGTCAAAAGACATATCACTGGGTGAAAGATTTATTGTGGTACATGCTGGTTCCGAAAATGGTTTTGTACCGAATTCTTTGCTAATTTATAAGTTAAAAGACAAGAAAGCAGATTACCTACGATGACATGAACAAGGACAATTTTAAAAATGATTTTTAGAATTTTTTTTACCGAATTTCTCTGGGCCCTCTGTTATTATTATCAATAATGCCCGTTACCACTGCAGTCAAATTAATAAAGCCCCTAATCAAAGTAACAGAAAACATGAAATACAGGAGTGGCTTTCGTCCAAAAAAATCAGTTTTCCCACCCATTTCTCTAAATCGGAATTATAATTGTTAGTAAAACAAAACAAACCTCAACCGGAATATGAAATTGACGTGATGGCTAAAGAAAAAGGCCATGAAGTATTAAGAACTCCACCATATCATTGAGATCTTAGCCCGATAGAGTTAATATGGAGTTTAGCCAAAAGAAATATTGCAATGAAAAATGTAAATATTGAAAAGAAGCACCTTCCACGATTAATCGAAGAGGATGATTGATGATTGGAAAAAAGAATGTGATCATATCATTAATATTGAAAACCAATATATAGAAAAAGATCGTATCGCAGAAGACTTGCCTCGATTTATAATAAATGTCGGAAACAGCAGTAGCGGCAGTAGTGAAGAATCTAATATAAGCACATCATACATGTCAGGTGTTGAATATTTAAATAGTGATTTTGATTATGATTCCTAATAAATATGGTGATCTTTGATGTTGATTTTTTTTACACTGATTTATCCTAAAATCATATAGACTTCGTCATCGAGTTCTCATTATCATCTTGGGTTGTGGCATGATTTCCCAATATTAGAAATAAGTAATTTTTAGATCAAGTATTAAGATTTGTCAATGGCACTACACACTTTTGATGGTGTTGCCAAGAGGGTTTTTAAAATTCCTTATTGTTCTCCTATGTAAACACATTTAATCGACAAACTATATTTAAGAATTTTTAAAGACCTTTTGGAGCGCTAGGGTTTAAATTATTAGTTTAGCAAAGACTACGGATTTACCAGCCAAATACGTTGATATTTTAAAAAATACCAAAACAACATAGTCACGTTTCTATGCGAAATTTTGGTCGCATTGTGCGAGTGCAGGGGAATGCCAAGCATTGCTTTGTTATTCATGGTGCTGTTTGGTTTCACTCCTCTCCATGAGCGGTCGTATCGCGTACCATTAGGCATGGTATGCTCGTTTCGCCATTGCAAAAAAAAACCATTAGTTGAATTGAAGTTATAAGAATTAATTTAAAAATGGTTCAATTTACAGGATTTTACGGCGCCATAGCTAGTGGTGTTTTTGCATTAACACTGATTATAATGATAGTACTATATCTTATAAAGAGAGGAAAACAAATTATCCCAAAGGTGAGTATACAAAGTTATTTTATACTGACACGACTACATTTGGTTTTACACGGGTGGACCCAAGCGCGGATCTAGTCTTCAAAAAAGATTGTGGGCATGGCAGCCCGAAAATCAATGAAGTGGGAGTCTGTGTATGATCTTGCTCATGGATCGTTATACGCAATAAATATTTAACTATGCGATTTTATTATATTGTTGGTATTATGGCATTTGATATAATTTTATCAGTCTATCGATCTCATCAAAGAGTAGAAGTATGACGAAATAAGTCCGTTAGGGTTGAAGGGGTAAACCCCAAACGTTATAGGTACTTACGTTGGCCATGTCGGGTTCTTAATCACATTGTATGGTGGATACAGGTATTATTCTATGATCTTCGAAGTTCGAAAATTTGAAACGAATTCCGAATGAACGAACATGGACGTAGCGCTGTATGACTCCACAAAATGTTCATATTCTGCATCTTACGTCGTAAGTTCGAAATGAACGATGTGTCATAGAGAAAAGTATTGATTTTCTCTCTCTCTTCAGTCGGTCCCTCATTATTGAGGATCGTGACTCTCAATTGTCTTGATGACCTCTCTCCACCGGGATCGGTCTTTTGCTTGATGTAATGCTGCATTAATGGAGACCTTTAGTGCATTGGCAACCTGATCTACCCATCGTTTGCGAGTTCATTTGCGAGAGAGAGTCAGTTATAAGTGCAAAAACTTATAACTGACTTTCTTGGGGCGTCGTACGTTCGAACATTCGCATTTCGTTTCGGATCATAGAGTAACCTCCTAAATATCCTACCGGCTACCACCATGATGTAAAATGATTATTTCAATGAGTAAAGTAGTAGTTATGCCTTCAACCAATGTATTTTTCAGGATGAATCTCCAGTTCATGACTACGGGAATTTTACAAATGAGGAGTCAACGATACCCCCCTTCCCGTCTCAATGGGACACGTATGCGAACATGCAAGAAGATCTACACAAAGATGTCGAGGATTTATACGCAAAACCAGTGCCTAAAAGTCTAAGAAAAGGCAAAATACCAGATGATAACGCCAAGGTTGACGTTTCGGATACAGATTTGTATACGCAAGTACAAAATCGTGTGGATTTTAAAGAAGATTCTACGGGCTATGCTAAGGTCAGATGAATCATGAAGAGATTTAGTGCCCAATAGCTTGGGAAGGCATCGAAACGAAAAAAAAAGTCATAGGTTCCTTCTAATACTGAACAAAAACGACCGCTCCATACCTTATAAATAAGCACCTTATAAATAAGCACCCAATTTTGTCCGCCAGGTTAAAATCTGTACTTACATAACATGATCAAATTAATTATCTATAAACAACGAGTATCATAATTAAATGTGACTACAACAATTATTTTTTTAAGTTTATAGATACAAAATGAAAAGAAAGTGAAACTTTTATCCTTCCCGCTGCCCTTCCCAATTTGATGGGCCGGCTGTATATCCATGATTCAAGCGTTGTGCATATTCATGCAACAGTTGACCTGTTGTTCATTTGTCAGGCTTATGCAATAAAAAAAATTAAACAAAAATGCAATTTGTTATTATTTTTATTTCTTCATAAAAATGTTCCGACTTACGTCAACTATTTACATTAAAAATAGCAGTTACAGTTTACGCGCGTAAATATTGGCGCCATTTTGTGCAAAAACCAAAATGGCCGAAGCGTGGCTATGATAAGTGAATTGTGTAGGTACTATGGAAGATATGTTCTATTGTATAACTAGGATGCTGGCACTTGCAGATGAAAAATAGATTTTATGAATCCGTAATAAAGTTAATTTTGCACAAGCAAACTTACTTATAGCTGTGTCCCTCTCTCACTCATAGAAAACACATTTTCCGTTCTACTCTCACATTAGTCTAAAATAAAACACTGCCAAAATCATCCCTAACTTTAATAACTTTTTCCAAGACTAGTCAGCATTCTAGCTATTCAGTAGAATATTTTTTCCATCGTGTTAGATAAAGCGTATGGTGTGTGAATAAAGCAGGCCCGGAGTAAGGAGTTGTGGGCTGGACCCCCCGAAATATAGTAAAAAAGTATGAAGCCCAACGATATTTAAACAGTAACAATAAAGGTGACATTTAATAATAAACTCCCTGTGTTGTACACGTACGTGTGTTACGGACCCGCTTTTTCGCCTTAATATATCCTAATTACTTATAACTATTATGGCGTGTTCTAAAAATATATGATGTTTTATGTAAACGTAGTTTTGGATTCCTGGACATGGCGACATTTTTATAGGATTTTTCTATTTATTATCAGCCCGGAATCAGAAATTTGTGCCCGATAGGCAATAGGCCAGTATCACATTATGGGACGAAAACACATAAGGCGAATCTCAGTATGAGGTCAGGTCATATATGTGACTATTAGGCTATGCGTTGTCCGAGCTTTATAATGGCAAGACGTTTGGAAGGTAATTGCCTCCCATGCAATTAGTCACGCTTCAACCAGTGTCGCGTATACACGTTTCTCTGACTATTTGTATTCTCAAAACCAAACGCGGAAAAATAGATTACATTGATTTAAAATAATGTACAAATGATTCTGAAACTGAAACAAAAAAAAAAATAGTTTATTTAGTGCGCAAGTACACACTAATTTAATTTTTTATTAGATAAAATTAATAAATTCGCTCTCATGGCGACGTTTGACAGCTCTCGCCACGTCACCCCGTACTTCATGCTTGGTGCTACGTCACACGCGCTTTGACCAATAACCGTGCGGCACTTCTTGTTACGTAACTAGCGATGTCTATTCATCTTCTTCTAACTTATGTATCTTGCTTTTTTACTCTTTCTTCGAACCAATTTAAAATGACAATACGCATCGCGCCATTTTTTTGTGCCATTATGTTAGTGTATGAATGACGTGTCTATTGTAAAACGTCATTGCTATTAGGTATATTTAATTACATTTTTTTACAGCAGAAGCATTTTATTATTAGGTACAATGTTGTTTCTGCTATAACTTTTTGTGCAGGCGTATGAATAAATAAAATAATTATCCTCATTTTTAGTGTTAGCTAACTTTATATTTTAATTAATTTTAACGGCAAAGAAAAACAGCGTGTGTAATTATTATTTAACACCCAACAGTCACATACATAGTCCTGATCCCACACTAAGATCGAGTCTTGTGTCGTGGGGAGAGACTTTTCGGTCTCACAAACACTCAAACCCGAAAGAAATATTTGTGGGCCGCACAAACATTTCTCTCGGTGCGGGGATCGAACCCGCGGCCTCTCGTTTCACAGGCGGCGTCTAACCGATTGCGCTACGGAGGCTGTCAATAAATCTACATACCAAAGAAATCTAAACATGATTTTCTGATTATGTAATTCGCCAACCTGCACTAGGCCCGGGTACACAATAGCCTAACATCAATGGTACCCTCAGTTATAGATTCCCGTATACAATATGCTAATATGGGCTGATATAGTACAGTAAAGCATACTTAGGAATCAGGCATTCCTATCTTACCGTATTTTTTGTTGTCCAGGAACCCAACACTTTTCGAAAGCATTATGGAAGCGATTCTTATATAATAAACTTTGATATAGTCTCTAAATCCGGGATTTCAGTATTAAAACTTATCACAGTATTTAGCCTGGTTTGCGTATGCAAACAAATAGAGAACCTTCTTTTATAAAATCGGTTAAAACAAACATTTGTACAGGCACTTTTATCGTAAAGCAAGCATTCATTTGACAGGTTTCTTAGACCGCAATTTTTACTACATACATAAACCCACGCCTTTTCCCAGAAGGGGTAGGCAAAGGTGCAACCCGGACACCCACATTTCGCATTGTATTTTTCGTTCCACGATATCGCATAAGAATCGCTTCAATAATACACTAAAAAAAATAAAATACAAATATATAAATAACTCTGTCATCTCATGCAATTCCCTCAATCAAATCCAAACTACAAGGTTCGTTCATACTGTGACGTCACAGATATTTTTCCATATAAATACTACTTTTAACTAGATACGATATTGAAATAATATTTATTATATTCATATTTACTTTCATGTCTTAAGTTAGTTGCTATAATCTCATATGTATTTCGATTTGAACGTAATACATATTTATTATATCAGTTGCAAAACGTTTACCTTATTAACTAAACAAGTAATTCACCGACTTTACTTTAAATCTTAAGAGAAACTACCAAAAATGTAAAAAAATATTTATTGCACATTGATAAATTGCTCGACTCGAAAACCAAATCTTGGACCTCACGACACCGAGTACTAATGAAATAACATCCTAAATCGGCGCGTATGAACAAACCTTCACAACCCAATCAATTCCAACCTACAAAACAAAGGAAAAAAAGGAAAATAAAAAGAAAAAAATATACTCGTAATAAATTGTAATATCATAACCATTAATAAACATTAGTCTTTTCGCATAAATGGCATTTATAATTTTGAACATTAAATAAAACAAAAACTATCTACATAATCGACATCTGCTACATGATCGTCGAGTGTGAACGGACCTAGTCGGGCGCGTTCACATCGTACGGACAAATTAAATGTTATCTAGTATAGATTACAGAAATAATATTAACTAGTGGAAGAAAAAAAGTCTATTCCGAGTAAAATATGGATATACGTTTTTTAAAAGAAAATTTAACTGATGATTTTAAACCCGAAAACTCACAAATTATATTGCCATACCTGGTAATCAAATCCAAGAATATTACCATTCATAAGAAAAAAGTAAAGATTATCGTAATTTTTTCGGAAAATACAGTCAACGTATTCCATATACACTCAATAGTAAAATATATAGTATAAAGCGTCTATATTCATGTCTAAAAAGTATAAAACACATAGAAATAAAGCTTATAGTCAAAGTATAGAATTGATGCCTTTACAACCGACACGGATACGACACGACATATCGTGACGACACCCCAAACAAAATCAAATTCGAATCAGATCCTTTCACCCCGAATATGAATTTTCTTACTAGAAAATAACTTGCAACTTAGCAAAACACTTAAATTATCTTTACAAATCTAAGCTCTAAATAAACACAAATATACAAAAACGATGATGTCATGTCGTATCCGTGTCGTATCCGTACGATGCGACGCGCCTTTCGTATAAAAAAACAACTCCACGAAAAAAAAGTGTCGAAATTGTGTTATTTACATCCCCTAAAGCGTATCACATGCATACAAACTAGACATTATTATTATTATTAATTATTAATAATTAAAAAAAACATTGTGACGAATTCTAAATTTCAACATTGACAGTACATGGACGATTTCGAAGATTTCATTTAACTCATATTTTTGACGAGTTTTACAAATGTATTGTTGTCCTGCTCGCACTTAGTAATACGTCGTTTGATTCTAAGTCGGCTATCTTGCTCTTTCGCTCATTTTCGTTACAATAGCATTAAAAGCTTGTCTTTGTCGCTCACACGTATTTTATAATCTCCCTTCTCTTTCTACCATTTGTCTTTTATTTTGCAAGAGCCTTCTCGCTTGCTCTTGTAGAGCTTGTCTATAGTCTTCTCGCTCGCACAGTGTCCAATTCCTAGCATACATTTCATAATCAATGCTTTTATCATTGCTTAACCAGAAATCATTAAGCTCTAGACATCATAAGTGTTTTTCACCAAGTCCAAGTAAATTAAATAGTCTAATATTTTTATTTATTTTCTTTATATTTTAATACATATTTGATTGCGAATTAATTAAAGATAATAAATAAAAATCTCTGTGTATTTTGGGTTGAAATTTACGAAAACTCGGCGCATTAGATTGTTACTTTCCACATTCAATTTAAGATTACATTATTTTATCTTACTTGTCTTCATTTTGTCTTACATTATATTTTAAGGTTTTTACATACATCAATACATATACAATGTCTTTCCAACGCACAAAATAGGGACAGAATCAAGTCTTTTGGTGTAAATTATTTTAACACAATTTGTCTTTAAATAATTAGTAGATTTGAGCTGGAAAACGAAAAATTAATATTGTATTTTGCGTTTATTTTGTCTCAAAAGTTTTCACCGGTTTTCTAGCTAGCTGTGTTAGCTAAATAGAGCATCCAATTTTTCTGGTTACCTTTCTGTAGATACCAATTTTCCGAGTCAATTGTATCTTACTTAATTACGTGGGTTTATGTCGCGAAAGGAAATTCTCACCCATATGTAATATTATCTTTCGTTTTACACCTTAAATTAACATAAAAATGCAATTTTCATAATAAACAAAACGAAGAATATTTTAAGTCAACATATTATATTGGAATGGCATGTTATAGGCTTAAGCTTAGACTTTATACCGTACATAGCGTATTTTAAAAATGCACTTTACATAACATATAACTATCTCCCCCCACTTATTTTTGGGGGATTTCATAATGATAAATACCAATTTTACCCTTACAAAAACTTCTAGGGTCGCTTTACTCCTTTTCAAATTAAAGTCATACAATATTCATTCAGTTAACTTGGTTTTATTTTGATTTAGCTCCATCTAGTGGTACATTTCTGAACCTACTTTCGATCTACTCAATATCAGTTTGTAAATATTTAGATATCGAATATTTTGTCCCTTTCGCACGACTTTTGAAATCAGTTCGAGCGAAAAAGATAAAATATTCTACAACTTAAATACGTTTATAAACTGATAATAATTAAGACCATTGATATTTAATTTGTAGTTTTTCTCCCCTCATATCTCATATGACTTTCAGCTTAATCAATATTTTTTAAAGTGGAATTATTGGAAACAATTTCAATGGCTTTTACATCAACCCGCACTAGACCACACCACCCCGACGCGAACCAAACGGTTCTCGAATTCGATTTTGTGCCGCACCGTCAGGCTGTGGAATTGTTTGCCGTCTCACGTGTTTCCCTCCTTCCTACAATCCTGGGTCCTTCCGGCGTGGTGTGAAGAGGCACCTTAGCAGGCCGGCATAATTGTTTCCATTGGCATGGGACTGCCGTCCGATGCCAATGGATACTCTGCCTGGGCGGCATTGTCACTTACCATCAGGTGCAATGCCGCCACTATGCCAGGCCATTATAAAAAAAAAGACCAGCGTGGTGGACTTAGGCCTAAACTTAAACTGAGGAAGCTCATGTCTAGAACAATTATATCTAGATTCAAAAAGTCCACTAGGCATAAACATATATATTTGACCTGTCATAACTATATTGCAATAATTATTCAACTTCCAATGCTTACTAGTACAAACAGAATGCTTATTAAATCAGCCTATACTCTGCCACTGCTAAAAATTCTACAACTTAGTCCCATCAAGATGGGTTAGGCCAGAATCTATTTGCCTAGTGCAGGTTCTGTATCAGAAATATGTTTTTACAAATCGCCACGGTATGAAGGTTTCCTCACGATGTTCTCCTTCACCGTTTTAGTGCGTGGTGATTGACAATTATCATCAATTGATAATAAAAATGACTCCTAGTGCGATGAAACAACATTAATGCTAAGCCGTTTATATTTCCATAGTTTCCATGGCAACCGTCCCACCCTCTTGTTTAAACACTTTATTTTTAAATTCTCAATGTAGGGCTTTTTCACAAGTGAATAATGTCGCCCTACAAGACTTGTAGATTCATGGATTAGGGTGTATTTATGTTCGGTTAAATTACTTTTTGTGTGGATGCTAGCTGTCTCCTCCGGGTTCCCTCGTGTTTGGCGGTAAGCTGTGTGGACTCTGCGAGAACTGGTTCACCATTTTGTTTTGCATCATATTGAGGAGGATGTCTGAGTATTGTTCTATGAGCGACATGGCTGGGTTGCCACCGCCTGACGCCTCTGAAAAGAAAAAAACATATTTATAGAAAAAATGTTACATACATTTGACAGCCTCCGTGACGCAGACGGTAGGACACCGCCTGTTAAACGATCGCGGGTTTGATCCCCGCACCGAGAGAAATGTTTGTGCGGCCCACCAATATTTCTTTCGGGTTTGGGTGTTTGTGAAACCGAAAAGTTTCTCGTAGTTCCCGATACCCACGACACAACACTCTTAGTGTGGTGTCAGGACTATGTATGTGACTGTTGGGTGTTATTATTATTATTACATACATACATAAGCCTATCATCATATCGAGCACATATTCCTGACTTCGGTCTGATAATGAATAGATTGTTTTACACAATAAATGAAACAATGGTGGTAGGACTGTCATATGTGAGGCCGACTTTGTTGGTACCACCAAAATGTCTTTTCCTCCTGCCAAGCAGCAGTGTAAACGCACTGTTGTATTCCGATTTAAAGGATATCGTAGCCAGAGTAATTTCTCGGCATATTAACTTAACACCTTGAATCTCAGGATGGCGAACGCAGTGGAATGCCAAACATTACTTTTGTAATTCAAGGCGTTGTTTGGTTTCGCTACTGTTCATGAGCGGTCGTATCGCTTACCATCAGGCGAGCGACATGCTCGTCTCACCATTCATTATAATAAAAAAAGTTACAGGGCTCTCATATGTGTGATATGTACCACTGCAATGTCTATTTTTCCCACCAAACAGCAGTGTAAATGCAGTAAATGCACTGTTGTTTTCCTGTTTGACTGAGACAATTTATTTACGTGATCATCGGTTGTACGGCATGCACCATGCAAAAAAACTTCTTGCAGAATTATGTATCCTTCTCTTCTTACCTTTAGACACTAGGTGCTCCAGTTTCTGTCTCGTGGAGTCCACGTTGAGTCCCCGATAGTCTCCGTCGGTGGAGGACAGGCTACTGAGCGCGTCGCCGCCGTTGTGTGGCCGAGACACGGCGCTGCGTAACACTTTCTGAGTCTCCAGGATCGCTGCTTCTAGACCTGGGGGGAGGGGGGGGGGGAATAGGGTTATATTAAACTCACACCTTTCTCCCAGAAGGGATAGCCAGAGATGCCAGGCCACCTAACCTTGTATGTTCAGCATTGCTATGTGGTAGTCCTGCTTCTCTGGAAGACCCCCCTACACCTACACACAAGACCGGCGAGAGATAGGTCGTCGTATCAAATAGCGAGACCTTATCCTCTCGCCGGTCATTCACCCCACATGCTTACGCACGCCACTCAACAGCGACTCAGAAACAGAAACCCACAAAATAAAACACAGGCGGAAAAAAAAACCTTGTATGTTCCGTCCCACGATGTGATAGGTGGCGAGCCTATCGCCATATCGGGCACAAATTCCTGACTCCGGGCTGATAATAAATAGAAAAATCCATTATCACTTTGCCCGACTTGGGATTCGAACCCGAGACCTAAGCTTTGTAACCGTGCTGTTTTTTTTTAATACTGGTCAGGCATAATGACTGCATTGCATCTGATGGTAAGCGCAAATGCCGTCTAGGCAGAGTATCGATTTGTCTGTATAATGCAAACATTAATAAATAATAAAAATAAAAAAATTATACATGTATAATTTATATTATGTTAATTAATATTTAGCATGTACATCACGTATTCTTTTTTCTCCCATAATTTGCACTACCCCATATTTCAATATAATAATCCAGTCCATCCAAAGGCTGCCTGAAAGAGATAGCAGCTAGCAATAAGGCAGCCTATTAATAATAATAATAATAATAATAACACCCAACAGTCACATACATAGTCCTGACCCCACACTAAGATCGAGTCTTGTGTCGTGGGTATCAGAAACTACGAGAGACTTTTCGGTCTCACAAACACCCAGACCCGGAAGAACTATTTGTGGGCCGCACAAACATTTCTCTCGGTGCGGGGATCGAACCCGCGGCCTCTCGTTTCACAGGCGGCGTCTAACCAACTGCGCTACGGAGGATGGTAAAGTATTGTTACCATGCTTTTAGTTTTTAAGCGTATTTTTTGGTGTACAATAAAGCATATACAGGATATTATAAAGATTGCTACCGAAAACGAAATCCGGTGATAGTTTCAATGACTACAAACACAAAGCAACTAAGAATTTCGAAAAAAAAACGGGACATATTTTGTAAATATTTAAATATCATTGTGTTTGTGTGGCAAATTCGTAATTTTTGCTAAAACAATAATTGAAACCCTTTCGTACCTTGCGTCTTTAAAAATAAAAGGTTGTACACTATTATCTTAGAATAACGTATTTACCACCAAATTACGACGATGGGAAAAAAATAAAAATAACTGTCGTGTTTCTTTGCGAAATTTTCAGTTACATTGTGTTTGTAGGCACTTAAACTACCACCCGGCTTCGTTTTCGATAGCACTCTTGATATATCCAGTATATTTTTTAATTTATTGTATTGTCATCGGTCTTGGATAAGTATGCTAAATTTCGATTCGTTAATCCGACGTTTTGAAGTGATCGAAAATCTACTTTAAACATTCCGTTACATACATACATAACTGTACTTCCTGTATGTATGTATGTAGTTGATAAAAGAAGCTAATAAAACCGTATTAATTAATAAGAATATAATGTCTCACCACTGATATCGGCTGCGGCGTCCGGTTCCCTCTGCAACGTGGCGTACAGCTGCACAACCTTGCACGCCGTGCGCGTCAGCTGCTCGGTTAATGCTGAGCACAACTGCGATGACGACACTGTGGACATCATCATCATCATCGTCATAACCGCCATCATCATCATCATTATCAACGTCATCAACAACAATACAAAACTTATAGGTACTTATTCAAACAGTTTTGAACGACTTTTGAATTCAGTTTGAGCGAAGAAGACAAAAAATACAATAGCTAAAATAGATTTAAAAAACCGTCTATGAATAAGACCTTCTATGAAGAATGCCGCCGAAGTACATATTTTCATGAACGGATCAAAACATTGATTAAAAAAATACCATTTCTGTAGTTTACCCAAGTGGCTTAATAAAATATTAAATAAATTGCGCATAGTAAAATCAAAGAGAATAAATCTAAAATTTCAATACTATAAGTTATAACTCACAGTTGGTGTCTGTAGGCTGCTCCTGTTTCGGTCTCTGCCTTGTGTTTGATGTCAACCTGGCAGTCACTTCCCTGGCTTTGGCAGAGAGATCCCTTTCACTCCCACTGCGACCTGGGATATGAGATAAATAAATTAATAACACCCAACAGTTGCATACATAGCCCTGAACACTAAGATCGAATCTTGTGTCGTGGGTATCAGAAAGTACGAGAGAACAGACCCGAAACAAATATTACTGGGTCGCACAAACATTTCTCCCGGTGCGGAAATCGAACCCACGGCCTCTCGTTTCACAGGCGGCGTCTAAGCGACTGAACCACTCTGGCTGTCAAATTGCAAATTTGTCAAACAACTTGCTTATACACCATTGAAAATTGAATTTTACACAAAAGCGTCTTTTGTAATTTTACAAAAACTTTTTTTTGCTTTTTTTTTCATTCCCCACTTCCACACTAACCATGCCAACACTAAATCGAACAAAAACATTTTTTTTGCTTTTTTGCTTTTTTTTCGTAGTCACCAATCCCAACGCTAACTATGTAACAAAAAACATTTTTTTTTTTGCTTTTTTTGTTTTTTTCTTTTTTTGGTACTCACCGATCCTCCTCTGCGCGTCGACGGATCCGGCCCTCGGGCGTTGCCCCTGCTTGTCTGTCCTCTCCTCGGCCTCGGAGCTGGACTCCTCCTGCCCTCCCGTGGTGAGGCTCACTGTGCGAGTGCGGGGGGCGTGGGGTTACAGCGGTGGGGTTCGGTGTCGAGTTTAGTTGGGATAGTGGTAGCGGTTATTAATGGGATGAGATTTTTTCTATATTCATTCCAGTGCAAATTGAACTGAATTATGATTTTAGATATGCCTGTTTTTTTTTAATGACGTAATGTATCCACATCTGGTATTATATGACTTCATATTTTGATGGGAGACTTGGGAGAGTTTTATCGTAATTTTTTTAAGTAAAAAAATGGAAAAATATCTTGTCTTTTTCAAACAACTAAAGTCGACACCGCATTTTAAATAAATTAGAAGATTTGAGGGAACCATTAATCAATGCTGGAGTGATTTATATGAATGTAATGCTACAATAACAATAAGAGATTCCTATTTACTTTGATTAGTAAAACTAAGCATTGCTCGATTTCCGTCAAAAAGAAATCGTACTCATAAGTTCGTTGTATTATTTAACTAAATTATAGAGGTATGTAAATTTCATGATTTGTCAGAAACTTGATTTCATGTTGCAGGAACAAAATTATGTTTCTCTTTTAGTTAAATGTGCTAGAATCTAAATCGTTTTAAGATGGTACATCATCTCTTTTTTTGCTAGTGTTTAACTTTACCATAGATAGAATCAGCCCAAAATTAAATTATTTAACTGTTTTGTTCAAGAATTTACTAAATGATTTTAGTACTTTAAATCAAATCTCTGACAGTCACAACTTTAATTATTATAGGACCTGAATCATCTAAAAGGTAATTTAATCAAACTCAACAAGATTTTAATCTATGTTTAACAGTGGACTCGACGCATCTAAAGAGAGAAAGAGATCGCAGGAGTTTCTAATCGAAGTTCCTGCAGCGAGAAAAAGTAACTCACCAGCACTATAAGCGTTGGCAAGTCCTCGTCTCCTGGCTGTATTGGCTGCGGCCTTGTTCATGGAGCTGATGGTAGGCCGCATCAGACCCTGGGCACGAGACGGCTGCTGGCGCGAGGGTTGAGGGTCTGACTCCGAATCGCTCTGGAAAATTTCAATAGTTCAATGGTTAGCAGAAATTTTGCTATTAAAGTGAGCTTAATGTTTACAGTGTCCTGATGTTGAAGCTTCGATTAAGACACTAGATACAAGGTCCGGAACAAAATCACACGCCAAAAGTCGCCCAAGTTGCTTATACTTATACATTTGAATTTCGAACAACATTTTTGGTTTGTATTTATCATAAAGTGCACTGTGGTCGCTTCCTCATGACAATGTAGATAAGAAAAAAAAGGAAAAGAAAAGAAAGAAAGAAATATCCGATCTATTGGTAATGGTATAAGTATATGTTTGTGTATGTATAAGTATACGTGTATTTATATTATAGGTATTTAAATAATGTGGTATATTATTCATTGTAGATTATCATTATTTCATTTATGCCCTTGACTGCCCTTTCTTTCTCCTATTTAAATATCCATCCCATGGTTGCCTGTAAGAAATTACCTAGTGTGATATGGCCACCACTTGTACTATTATTATTATTATGTGATTTCTTTGCTGTTTCTCTGTACAGTGCAAAAAAGAATTAAAGAAATAAATAAAAGAAAGCAAGAATGAGAGAACGAAAGAAAAAAGAAAGAAAGTAGTATAATAAAATTTATGTACATTTGTACTTTGTTGTTTTGTATTATCTCTAAACTGTTATTCCTTTTTATTGTGTACAATAAAGAATTAAATAAATAAATAATAAAATATCACATAAAAAAACCTTGACAACATTTATCCCAAACAAAAATATCCTTACCTGGTTCAATACACCCACACTGGAACTCCTGGTCATGTTGGACTTATTGGAGTACCTGGGGGCTGGTCTCGCGAACCCACCGGGAGATTTGGAGGTGTTGCCGCTTTGAGGAGTCGACGGTTTTGACGATTGACCTGCTGATTTTTTTATATGTTAGATAATGCCTGAGATTGAGTCTAGATTCAGCTCGGTAACTATATACAGTTTGAACTCTCCGCGGCGCAGGCGGTTAGACGCCTGTGAAACGAGAGGCAGCGGGTTCGATTTCGACGAGTGTAGAATCCCCCATTCGGATTTATATACCCTTTATGAATATGAATACACACAAAACCTGAGGTTTATTTATATTTACCTGACTTCATAGACACGAAATGTAATAAAAATATATCCAAAAAACTTAATACATAAGCGAACAGTAAACTATACAGTAATTCTTTAACTTCCATGATTTTTTTGAGAGGTATGTAACATTCCTATCACAATTAATTTGGACTGTATTGTAATATACTTCGTACCATTTAGATTTAATATAATATCCTGTAAATGAACATATTCTAAGTGAAATGAAATGCATGCAAATTAATTACAAGAAGCGCGCAAACCACAAGACAAACAAGCGCAAATGCTTAAATACTTTGGATATAATATGCTATCGAAAATATATATTGTTATTTTATACTTACGATTTTCTGGGTTCTTTTTCTTAATTTTTTTTTATAAATAAATAGTACCAGCAAGCTTTTACTGGTGGTAGGTATCTCATATGAGAGAGGCTGTCTGGGTGGGTACCACCGTAATGTCTATTTCTTTCACCAAATAGTAAAATAAATGCACTGTTGTATTCCTGTTTGAAGAACACCGTAGCCAGAGTAACTACTAGATATATTGAGACTTAACATCTTATGTCTCAGGATGGCGAGCGCAGTGGCATGCCCAGCATTGCTTTGTAAGTCATGGTTTTTATTGGTTTTGATGTTGTGCACAGCGGTCGTGCCGTGTGGTCGTGTCGGTCTTTAGAACTGGCAAATATAATTTGATCTATGCTTTGTGATAAACAATAATTTAAAAACAATTAAACTACACAATGATATACCAGTCGTAATGCAAAGAAAAAAAACAAGTGATTAGATGATGCAGTGTTATGCAGTTAAAAATTGCAATATGTATTATGTATGTAAATAAGTTATACATTAAACAATTACTTTTTATTTTTGACTGTTGACATTCACTACTTTTTTTGCTTGCATACCACGTTTTTGTCGAAACAAGATACTTATTGATTTAGCTAATTTTACACATCACATAACAGTTTTTGGTGGTACCTTTTAATCTACCACATTGGTCCTATGCGGTGAACTTCACATACCTGCGAAATTCTAGGGAGAAATCGGTTGTTTTCCTTTCCCTTTAAAGGGATTATCAACAAAGCTGCAACTTGTTGCACTATAATTATTTCATAACACTAAAATGGATAATAGCTGTACAAAAAAAGAGCTTACAAAACTAAAGAAATAATGTTCATAAATAACTAGCTTTGTACAAAAGACATCAATTTAAAATCTACCAATACTGTACATTCTGATTAATAAATTAATTTATTATAGTTAAAACATCCACATATCTAGCAACAACTATAAATATTTTACTTCAACTTATTTTACATTCTAAAACGTTGAATAAATAGAAGAAATAGATAATTATGGTAAATATTAAATACAAAGATAACCCAAGACCAACAATAATTAATTTCACATGCTTTAAATACTTACTAAAAAAACACCACTCCAATTTATGTAGGTGATTACAACTAATCCCAAACTCACACACCATAGCTTGTCCCACCACCGCAATACAGATTAGAATCTAAAGTTTAGATAATAGGATACTTAACTATGATATTTCCCTTTTCAAAATCATATACCATGAAAATAAAAACTTTAAAAACTCTTGCAAAATAAAGCTAATGAGGCATCAGCCTCAGTCACTCCCTAGGATTCTAGTTCACGATTCATTAAACAATCCCCTACCAGGTTTATTCAATTCTGAATTTGAATGGATTCTGAATGTAGCCTTTTAATAAAAATCATTTAAAATGATAGACTTTTCAGTGTTACATCCAGAATTAAAACCAATACATATGGATCACATAACAAATAGTTTCTATACTGTGATCGAAAACCAACGTCTAACAAACGGTGCATCGGATAATATCTAAAATAGTCAAGTACCCTAGAAACTATTTATGTTGGTGATTTTTCTAAAACTGACACCCAAGTCCCCTCTATAAATAATGTGAGTGTTTTGTCCCACACACCGCCACCGGGACCCACCTTGGTTCCGCGGCGCGGGCATCGGCTTGGCAGCCAGGTCCGAGAGGGATATCGCCCTCCTCATACCCGCACTCTCTTCCTCCCGGTCCGAGGCGGACGCGTGACCGCGGCCCGCTATGCAAGGCATTCGGTTTAACACATGCGATAAACGAAAGAGCAACCTGATTTGTGTTACAAATGAAGTGTTTCTCACTGAATTTTAGTGGGTGAATTTCTGTAATAGTTTGCTATTGTCAGCTGATGTAAATGTGAAGTGTTCTTTACTATTTTTTGTGGAGGTTTTTTTTTGTGTGTTTTTTGTGTGTTGCGTGTTATGGATACAATCAAATTGGCAGTATTTTTCTTTGATATAATATCAATATCAAAATTTAAATCAGATTGCTCTCAAAATGCAAAAAACGGCAAAATAAAATCAAAATCATTTCAGCACGCACATATGCACTATATAAAAACATGCATAGAGAGAAAAATACAATAACAATATATCCTTAAATATGTTCAAATGTATGTATGTATTTTTTTTTCTTTTCTTTTTCTTTTTTCTATGGCAACACTGAAAAAAAAAACATTTATAAAAAGCTGAACAACGCGAGTATTCAGTGGTAAATTGTGAAGATGGTCAGCTGGTGCCTAAAATGCAGTAAAAACAGATATTTAAATTACTCCCTTAGTCATCAATCCTCACGCAGAACCTATTGCCGAAGCGTACTAAATCACATGCGCAGAAAAAATGCATAAATCCTAACCTTTTGTTTTTTAAATATTACAAAGACACACCCCCAATATTTCCGAGACGCTAAATTATTTATGTTACACATCCTGCACATCTTCACAATTCATACAAAAAAGCGCAAAACAAACATAGGGAACCGCAACATCAATATCGAAACATGCTGTCCCGACCTGGCAGCGGCGTGAATTTCGACGGCAGGACCGGAACGGACACCTTTCGAGCCAGACACGACATCCTCAAGCCAGCCCCGCACTGAACCATCGGCCTACTGCCGAAAAAAACGATTCTCCATACATAGTCTAGGTGTGGGTACCCTAAGAATCTTTCTGAAAGGATTCTTCGGCCTGCTAAACCCGTAGAATGACAGTCTCTTCGGAGAGTTGGTACAACTGGAGCTTGTCGTTGAAGATTCGTAATTTTCACTGTCTAAATGGACGTCTGTTTTGGGAACTATTGTTTCATTATAGACTCTTTGTTTTAGGCTTTTAGGTCCTATATCGGTTGGGACTGTGTTGTTAAGTTTTATCGGGTCGTTATTACCCGTGTTCACGGATTCGTTCATACATTCTATCTCTTTAACAGTGACTAGTCCTATTTGGTCTGTATCTAGAATGTCTGGTAGTGATAGGTTGCGTTTGATCTCTTTCCCGTCAATGCTATTTTCCGTATCAGTTTCTGCTTCTTCTAAAGTCAAAGACGCGTAGTTACTCGACTGTTTGGTGGCTAATTTCTCGAACTTTCTGGAAAGCACTTTGACTACACCTTTCCCGTCGTTTATGTTTGCACTTAGCGGTCTCATCCGCCATTCTTTCAATATTTTCTCTTGTAGAATCTTCCGTTCTTCCATTTCAACCAATTTGTTGATTATCTCAATTTTACGTTCGATGTATTTGTATTTCTTTATTTCTTCCTCTATAGGAGCAATATTTTCTTTTGCGTCAGCCTGCCTACTATGGCAAGGCATCGAATCACGATCATTCTTTGCTATTTTTAGATTTATATGGTCCTTTATAGATTTTCCGAATGGATATTTGTTTTCTTGCTCGGCATAATAATCCAAGGAATCTTTAGCAAAGTCTTCAATCACGTCCAGAGAATCCATGCTAACTTGTTTCATCCTCTCCATTTTCTGCATGGCGTAGACTTCCAAACTGTCCATTTGCATCTCAGATTTGTTCTCATTTATATCTTTCTCTTTGACGAACACGTGAAATGTCTTTTCAGTGTTATCAGTTGATTCCGTTTTATTGTTATCATCGTCCGATTTCTTATTAGCAAGATAATTCTTATTGTGTAGTCCATCTAACTTAGCTTTATATTGGGAGGAAATTGACGAACTTAATCCTGATTTGTCCATTCCCGCTTTAAGTCTGTTGTTCATTTTCACAGACGATGTTCTCTTTATAGGTTTGGGTGGTTTGTGGGGTACAAACTCCATGGTGATTTTATTATTATTTTTCTGCCCAGAACCCCTTTCAAGACTTTTTGTCGTATTGTTATTTTTAGTTCCATTCACTTTGTTTTTGTTCAACTGATTTTTAGTGACTTTAGTCTGAGAACTCTTTCGTATTTGCTCTTCAAATTTCTCAAGGTTTTTCTGGACGTGTGAGTTTCTCTTCTCCATTAGATTCTTAAGTGGGTTTGGTTTTGAAGCTGGCTCCAGTACTACCTCGAAACTACAGCTTTTAGACTTAGGCATAGCAGGCTGATCGCATCCTGAAAAGTCGTTTCTATACTTATGTTTCTCAGTGAAATTCGGCTGCAAAGATTTAGTAGTATTGGCCATGTAGTCAGCTTTATTAAGTCTTGGTATTTCATCATTAGGTTTCTTCTCTTTCGTAAACGGCTGTATATTATTACCATCGAAATAATAAGCGATATTTTTCGCCGGTGGGGGTTGTTTACTGGAAGAATCGTAAAGGCTTTTCGATCTAGTGACAGTTTTATGTCCATCCACGGGTATGTCAAACCCGTAGACCTTACTAACCGGATTGTTAGGTATATTTGCCATATTTTGAACCGGATTTTGGTTCATATAGTCTCGGTAATTAGGGCTAGTCCCTTCCAGGTAATTATTATACATGTATCCGCCAAAGTACGGTGCGTTGTTAGGACTAGACCCATAACTTTTTGAAGAATTATCGAATTCGTAGCAACTTTTACTGTTTCGTGGTATAGCATTACCTTTCTGTTGTCGTTTAAGACGAGCTCCTTCAAACAACATCTCTAAAGGAGCGCTTTTGGTACACTCAGAATCATCTGATAACACACTCTCCAAAGAATTGCAATTCGTTTTCGATAATAAATTGTCGTTATCCAGAAACATGTCATCAGAAAGTACTGACTCCTGACTACAACTAGATTTCATGTACTTCTTTTGGTTGAGGAAGAAACTAGCGCTGCTGTGTCTATTGTTCTCCAAATACTCTTCATCATTAATATTTTCATATGAACAATTCTGTGATTCATTCAAATTGTATCTGCTATCGAATTTAGCTTGTTGGAAAGCCACTTCGTTGCCATACTTCAAGAATATCTCATTCGAAACGCTTGAACAATTAGAATTGTCACTAAGAACCGATTCGTTAGACCTAGTAACACATCTTTTAGTCAAAACACTCTGACATCTATACATATTATAGCTATTAACATTCTCATCCAATTCCTCGAGATTTGACGGCATATTTCGTGGTAAAGTGGAGCTTTTTTGCCCAATATAAGCCGGTTTAACAGGCACAGCTGGTTTTTCATAAGTCCCATATATCTCGTAGTTAGAAACAGCTCGTCTGGGCATACTTCTATTATGTTTCTTGCAAACTTTCTTTGAATACAGTTTGTTTTTGCAACTAGCGTCTTGGCTTAAACTGCAGTCCTCTAGAGAATCGGATGAGAAATTTCCATCCTCTTTTTCTTCTTTAGTCGGTTGTAGATCTAAATCACTTTGATTATTTGGTTCGTATTCGTCCAAATCACCGTATTTTTTAGTTATCTCCGCTATCATTCGTTCTGTGTCGCTTTTTATAGTATCTACTATACTTTTACCACTGTCTTTGAGATTTCTATTATCAAGACCCACGAAAAAGCTCAATGAATTACGTTTTTTAGGGTCTAAAGAGTTCGTATCTTTCTTTTTAACATTATCATTCTGATTTTGATCACTTTGAGGCACTTTATCTGCCCATTTACATTCCTCTGACACGGGAGAGACGGGACAAGATTTATAATTCTTAAATATGCTTCTAGCGTTAGGTTTAGGCATTTTGGGTTGCGGTTTATCATCATTCTTGTTAAGGTTCAAATGGAAGTTCCTAGGCGGGACCTTAGGTGGCTCTTTTTCAGGAAACAGTCTGTTGAATACTTTAGATTGTACCGGCTTGGCCAAATCGATCGTAAAAGCCATGGGCTTTTGAGTCTGCTCTTTAAAGACAACGGGTTTAGCGTACGGAACGAAATTCATGTTCCTCTTATCATTTATATTAGTCGGTAGGTTACTTTGGGGTGGTAAGTACGTCTTATTTTCCACATAATCTGGCAGCCTATGGTTCAGGTTGGCGGGGATGGCGTAAGGATTTTTATTGCGATAGTCTTGGTTCAAATTTTGATAGGGGTTCAAACTGTCGAAGTAGTTAGAGTTTAGACTATCTAAGGTGTCCTCCGGAAGGGGGTTAGGTAATCCTGGTCAGCGTTAGTGGGGGGAAAATTGATGATTTGTTAGTTATGCACTTACAGTATTGTAATTTTAGTTGCATTTACTCATAAACGTTTATTACTGTATGGTTTTGAAAATATCTCTTTAATCAACACATACGTTTATGAGCAAAACGCAATAATTTTATTATTTTTAAAGACCAAAAATGATACATTCGACTTGTTTCAGATTATTCAACTTATTACTAAGGGTTTTGAGCGTTCACGTGATTTTTCCCATGCACAAATGATAAAGTGATTTCATTCTACAATATCAGCAAAAATCGTCTGTGAATAGAAACTACTAGTAGGAACTAGAGTGGGTTCTAACGAGGTTAGTATTTACTTGGTACCTACCAAGTAATAATCCGAGTAAGCCTTTTTAATATTCATTGCCGATTGATTATTTATTGAAAAATACACCCACTAATCACACGCATACAATTTTCTGGAACGACATCGATATATGTAAAAGAGTTGTCTTAATTTTTACTACCATTCCCAAAATCCTACCATCCGTATCCATATATTCTACAACCATCAGACGCTGTATCTGTGACTTTTCTACCATTTACCAATCACGTGCGCACTCAAAACCCGACCCTTAGCACTATACACTACGACTCACCATAAGGTCGAGTATTGCTCGGCACGGCGAGAGAGACGGGTCGACCGCGACGCGTAGTGTCTTTCTCTGGTATGTATGACAGGTCTGTTGTAGATTGACTCGACTTCAAGTTCGATCGGAACGCCACCTGGGGGGAAAAGGGGTGTTAATTATTCATTTATTTATATTTTATTGCAGTGAATGGCGAGACGAGCATGCCGTTCGCCTGATGGTAAGCGATACGACCGCTCATAAACAGTAGCAACACCAAACAATTACAAAGCAATGCTTGGTATGGCTGAGACATAAGATGTCATAAAATATCAATATGTCCAGTAGTTACTTTGGTTACAATGTCATTACATATACATTTAAACTGCTTTTTGGCGGGAGAAATAGACATTACGGTGGTACCCACTCAGGTGGCATCTCATATATATGAGAGATCTACCACTGTAAGGGTAATAAAAGGGGAAATCTTATCTATAATATACATTTTAATAGTATAAATTTCTACGTCAAAGTCAAGTCGAGTTGTACTTGCACTGTTGTGTTTCGGATTGAAGGACATTGTAGCCAGAGTAACTACTGGACATATTGAGACTTAACATCTTGTGTCTCAGGATGGCTAGCGCAGTGGAATGCCAAGTATTGCTTTGTAACTCAAGGTGTTGTTTGGTTCCTCTACTGTTTATGAGCAGTAATGTCGCTTACCATCAGGCCAACGGCATGCTCATCACGCCATTCATTTCAATAAAGAAAATAAAATTGAGTAGAGAAGCACAATACAAATAAACTCACACTCTCCAACTGCCGCCTGGTCTCCAGTATCCTCCTGTTGAGTTCCTCCCTGCGTCGCGCCGCCTCCGGGTCGAGCGGCTTGCCGCGGGGCGCGGGGGACGGACGTGACGTCACGGGAGCGCGGGATAAGTGCTGCGCTGATAGAGAGTTGTGACCTGTCAGTACACATGAAGATTCTGGATAATATCATGTATTTTTTAAATTATTGTTTTGTACAAGTGCGTGGTGGCCTGTTGGTAAACGGATCAGATGCGACTGCCAATATGTTCACGGTTGTCGCGGGTTCGAATGCCAGGGCACACCTCTGACTTTTCGGAGTCATGTGTGTATTGATAGTCAATCACCACGCACTATAACGGTGAAGGAAAACATCGTGAGGAAACTTGCATACATAGCGATTTATAAAAATAAATATAGTATGTAAGTCCACCAACCCGCATTAGGCCAGCGTAGTGGAATATAATATAACCTAACCACTCTCAATCGTGCACTCGATTGTAGAGGAGGGCCATGTCCAGCAGTGGGATAAAATAATATACACAATTCTCTACTTTTAATTAATTTCAAATTCTGCAGGTCTCGACCCTTTATTATTATCTCTATAAATAACCCCTCAGCACTTAAAATATAATAATTTACCTCCAGTAAGCGTAGTATCCATCTCAACTCCACTCAGACTGTCGAAGGCGGACTTTATATACTTCTCCCTTCGTCCGGCTGTGTCTATCGACTCACAAGAACCGGATAGCGGGTTCCTATCCGCGTTATCACCAGAGGGCGTTGATACCTGATGGTTAGAAATATTAAGTAAAAAAAACCTTGAATTGATAATTGTAAGTTAATAATTAAAGACGATAACAAACTGACGGACAAAATAACGTACGAACTTAATAACGTACATACAGACACATAATCGTATTGACATACATAAATACATATAGGCAGACAAACAATCATATGTAAGAAAAATGAATTGGAAATTGTAACTTAAGAATTCAAGACGATGACAAACTGACGGACAAAATAACGTGCACACATACGTACACAAAATCGTATAGACATACATACATACATATAGGCACACAAACAATCCCATAAATACATACAGGGTATATCAAGACTGCTACCGAAAACGAAGCCGGGTGGTAGTTTATGCGACTTCAGACACAATGCAACAGAAAAAGTTGCAAAAAAAAATGTCAAATTTTTTTTGTTATTTTTTTCCTATGACCATATTTGGGTGGTAAATACATTTTTTTTCCTAAAATAATAGTGTATACCCTTTTATTTATAAATAATCTAAGGTATAAAAGTGTTTAAATTATTATTTTAGCAAAAACTATGGATTTACCACCAAAAAAATACGATATTAAAAAAATCATAAAAAATAATTGTCGCGTTTCTTTTCGAAATTTTTGGCTGCATTGTGTTTGTAGTCACTAAAACTACCACCCGGCTTCATTTCGGTAGCAGTCTTGAGATACCCGTATAGGTTGATGTCAAATCATATACAAAAAAAGAATATAATAGCTGATATTAATCAACATCACAAAATTAAAGGTTAAAGGGAAGAACCCTATACATTTTCTAGAGAAAAAACTATAAGGTTTTATAAGGGTTTCGTTTACCTATTTACGTACGCAACCTTAAAACGCAAAGTAAAACATTACTGCTATAAAAATAATTTTATGAATAGGTATAGGTGATAAAAGTGATGAATTTGATGAAGGGGCGTCATCAACAATGATGTAGGTGACGATAGCAAGGTTTGTCATAAAGGGTATATAAATATAAAAGGGATATGCTAAACTCATCACATATGCTTAGTCATCACCCTTTTGTTCTGCTGCAACACATATGCTGCTACACTCTTTTCTTGTATTTTATTGTCGTTGCTTTTTTTATCTTTCTTTTAATCATTTTGTCCGTTGTAATTTGTAATAGATTTGTATTTTAGTTTAGTTTTGTATCAGTGTATGTGTACTTTAAAGAACAAATAAACGTTTTTCTATTCTATTCTATTCTATTCATATTGTTCAACTTTTACTATGGCGGTCAACTCTGAAATAGCGAAAAAGCAGCTATTCCATACAAATATAATCGTTTCAAACAGCAAAATGTATGGAACAAGTGGTTTTTTTTTTTCACTATTTCATGGTTGTCGCCATATGTAAAGTTGTTCATTGTGATTAATGTAGCATCCCCCTTTTCGACTTTATATACCCTTTATGAAACCTTGTATAACGCAGTCGATATTAAAAGCCTAACCCACTTAATCGTACTCTAGGATTGTAGAGGAGGCCCGTGCCCTGCAAGTGGGACGTAGATGAGCTTATACAGATACAGAAGGTGATGAAGATACCTCGTCATCGGACGAGTATAATTCAGCTGATGTTAAAAGCCTAACCCCTGTCAATCGCACTCTAGATTGTAGAGGAGGCCCGTGCCGTGCAGTGGAACATATACAGGGTATATCAAGACTGCTACCGAAAACAAAGCCGGGAGGTAGTTATAGTGACTACAAACGCAATGCAACTAAAATTTTCGCAAAGAAACGCGACAATATTTTTTTATGATTTTTTAAAATATCATCAGTTTTGGTTGGTAAATCCATAGTTTTTGGTAAAATAATAATTTAAAACTCTTTTATACCTACCTTAGATTAATTATAAATAAAAGGGTATACACTATTATTTAAGAAAAAACTATGTATTTACCAACCTAATACCACGATAGAAAAAAAATTAAAAAATCGTCACAAATTTTTGCGCAAAATTTAGTTGCGTTGTGTCTGAACTGAAACTACCACCCGGCTTCGTTTTCGGTAGCACTCTTGATATACCTTGTACCTATATGG
Source organism: Hyles vespertilio (assembly GCA_009982885.2). Lineage (NCBI taxonomy): Eukaryota > Metazoa > Arthropoda > Insecta > Lepidoptera > Sphingidae > Hyles > Hyles vespertilio. Next base: position 3,714,086 of record CM042832.1, read on the forward strand.
GCTGATACAGGTACAGAAGGTGTTAAAGATACTTCATCGTCATCGGAGTCATGTCCTTGGGCTGATAAAGAAGAATAATTCTAAAGGTGCGATACATGAAGATACAGAAGTATAAGATACCTCATCATCATCAGAGTCATGTCCCGAGCCACTCAGCGAGGTGGCGGCAGGCGGCAGTTCCAGTCGGGGCGACTCCGCCTTCCAACGCTTGGAACGACGCACCGACTGACGAAGTTCCTCTGCGTCCATCGCGTTTACCATGAACTCGCTGTAACAATATATTTAAGGTCAGCAATACATACATAGAACATACATTTTACTGGTGGTAGGTCTCTAGGTGTGAGAGGCTGCCTGCATGGGTACCACCGTAATGTCTATTTCTCCCATCAAACAGCAGTTTAAATGCACTGTTGTGTTTCGGATTGAAGGACATTGTAGCCAGAGTAACTACTGGACATATTGAAACTTAACATCTTATATCTCAGGATGGCGAGCGCAGTGGAATGCCACGCATTGCTTTATAATTTACAGTGTTGGATGGTTTTGTTACTGTCCATGAGCGGTCGTGTCGCTTCCCGTCAGCCGAATGGAGAGTTAGCCTCGCCATTCATAGCTCCAAATAACTCACAATCTTGGTCTTGAAACCACAGTAGTATAAAAGTCTTGTGGTTCGATATCATAAATGACGAGATTTTTCCTCATTGTCATTACACATTTTTCTGATAATTAAATTGCAAGATGTTTCAATTTTTCTCATGAGAAGTATGTTTTATTATAATGTATCAAATTGAACATTGTGGTACTAAAATATTCCTTCGTTTCTCCTCTCCAGATTGGCTATCCTTAAAATTCCACTTACCCAGGCGTCTCATCATCATTATTCCCCGGATAGTATGTAGGCCTGTTTCCTCGTTCAGACGAGGATGTCCTCTCTCCATCCGATATGTCTTCAACATCACCATCATGTTCAGTCGACTCCTGATCCTGGAATGATGAACGGGATTTGTGACAACATTAATTAGTGTCCATACAACCCGACTCCCATCGGCTTTCCTTTTGTAATGTAATGTATCTTAAAGTTATAGAAACTTATTTTATTAAACCATATTTAATGTATGTAATGTGTAAATTTAAATTACTTATACAGTATTTAACAAAGGAGAATGCCCATTCATAGTATCGGTAAAAAATATTTTAAGTCCCGATACGGATCCTGCTTAAAATTCATTATAGCGTTTATGGTTTGTCTTTAAACGTTAACCCGTTTTATCCCGGACACAGATTTTTATAAAATAAACTAATTATCATCACATTTTACATTTTGTTCACAGAACCTCAAGTTCATTTCTCCAAGAACTCCGGGCCTGATAGTTACTGAAAATATATATTTTTCCCTACACAAAAAAAGTAGGTTTCATCGAGGGACAACAATCTTCGCATCGATACTTAGTTTCATGGTAAAATGGGCATTTTCCTATAAAAAACATTCGAAGCAACTTTTATTATAATAATCTATCTGTAACGAAGATTTGAGGGATGTGGTGAGTCAATGACTTATACTGGGTATCTCAAGACTGCTACCGAAAACGAAGCCGGGTGGTAGTTTTAGTGACTACAAACACAATGCAACTAAAAATTTCGCAAAGAAACGCGACAATTATTTTTTATGATTTTTTTAATATCGTCATTTTTGAGTGGTAAATCCATAGTTTTTGCTAAAATAATAATTTAAACTCTTTTATACCTTAGATTATTTATAAATAAAAGGGTATACACTTTTATATTAGGAAAAAAATGTATTGACCACCCAAATATGGTCATAGGGAAAAAAATACAAAAAAAAATTGACACTTTTTTATGCAACTTTTTCTGTTGCATTGTGTCTGAAGTCGCTTAAACTACCACCCGGCTTCGTTTTCGGTAGCAGTCTTGATATACCCTGTATATACAGTACGGTACTCGTTCTATATGATGTATGTATATGTCTATGTGTATTGTGATGGTTTGAATGAATTTTGCTATAGTAAGTGATAATGCAGTTAACACAACTAGTAAAATTATTGTTAAGCACTAATTATTTACTAACATACAAAGTAGTGGAGACATGAAGTTAATTACAATACAATAAAAATATAACTAAAAACATCTTATGTTAATCAAAATTTTCTAACTAAATGAGAAATTCATCGATGCCATAATATTTCATCCGATAAAAATTATCTATTGGCTATAAAGTTTTATTATATTTTTTTGTGGAAACTACTGAAGCGATTCTCCGTATGTGATTTCAATTAAAATCATGTCTCCACCATCCAATAATAAATACGTTCGATTTATTTTAAAATAATTGTGGCTGTTTTAGTAACAAACAATAATACATAAATAAATAACATTTTTACTTATACAATACTAAGGACCGAATTTTCATTCGTCAAATAAATTCTTTATGACCAAGACATTGCAACTTTGACATACATAATATATTTTTAGAGAATTGTTGAATTTGTCAAAAGTCAATTTATTCTTCCCTTAATTGTATTTAACGATTGTAAAATCAGTCCTTATTTTTTTACTGTAGAAAATTACATACTTCGATAGTATAATTTTCAAGAAAAGGTGTCATAATAATTTTGTTAGTATTTTAAACACAATTATATAAAACCGCATTTATCTTAGGCATATCCGAACCTCGTATTTAAAACTGCCGAGAGACGAGTCGTCCGTGTGGTGTCGATTTCGAGCGTCCGGGGTTCGATTCTTCGTTAGGTTTATTGTCACCTAGTGCGGTAAACAACATAAATTAACCAAAAATAATAGTGTGATGAGCTGAACTGTGTTTTAAAAAACCTTTTTTCAAATTAATTAATTAACTTAATTATTGATACAAAATATATGTATATCTAATTTTAGTTATGGAAGAACGGAGTTTCCTAACACAGGCACCAATGCTTAAAAGGAGGCTCCAGCGACCAGTTATAGTAAACGAAACTTTGTAAAGATAAATAAATATTATTATTATTTAACTCAACACTTTGTACACGTAAATAGTACAGGCGGACTCAATACATTTTCTATCAGCCAACCTTAAAGTAGTGTAGAGAGAGAGGGGCAGAACTTTATATTTTTTTTTCTTTTTATACTGATATGATTAATATACTGCAGTGCAAATGCTGCTTTTTATAGATATTTTGCAGTCCAATGTGAGTACATGTTATCCCAGAATATAATATACCACTATTATTTTACATTAATTATATTATTACTGAGACCCAACATACGATTAACCATTTAGTATGGCAAGAATTTTGCTGGCAAGCGTGATCGTTGCCATTTGATTTTACGTCGAAAGTATTCCTATTACGTCGACTATATATCGTTTTATTATTAGCACTCATTGCGGACTTAATGTAGGAATTGTATACTAATTGATTTAATGCCATAACACAGTCCAGCTCGTAAATAAAATAAAAATAAATATAACTTATAAAATTAACAAACATAAACAGTGCATAGCGGTTGAAGCGTAACATGGCGTCGCTTAATTAACAACATCGATTTGATCAGAACAGCAAAATTGACAGAGGAAGCAAAATACTCATTTTACCAATAATTTAGATTAGATTGTCATATAGCGTTGGGTAATTATGTAATAAGTTTGGATAATAGTATTAAGCTACTTTAATGAAGTAATCAGTAAAAAATACTATTGTGAACTTAACCTTGTCATGTCTCCGTCACTGCTAGTTTCTGCTTATATATTTAAGAAAAAAACATTATTATTTCAATAATTTACGAAAGAAAAAATAATGCTTTTATAATGATTCTTCCTCTGCATTTTTCTATTGCAGACGAGACTCTTTTCACACTATAGGTATAATTTAATTACCTCATGCTTAAATGGTTAAGTCTAACTGGATTGAGACTTATGCTTCTCCTGCAAATTATGTTTATGACCAACGCTATATTGTAAACTAAGCGATAATGATTAAAGCGTTATTATATGGTACAGCCCGCAGTCACCGCAACACGATGCGTTATGTAAATGAAATATAATATATAAATTATGATATTTACACAGATGGTAAATGTTTACTCCTTAAACATTTACCAATACATCGTAAAACGAAAATGTAATAATTTTCGGGATATCGTAGCCTACCCATATTTAATAGAAAAAAAATAACTGGTGGTAGGTCTCTCATATGTGAGAGGCCATCTGGGTAGGTACCACCGCAATGTCTATTTCTCCCGTCAAACAACACTGCTTAAATGCACTGTTGTGTTTCGGATTGAAGGACATTGTAGCCAGAGTAACTACTGGACATATTGAGACTTAACATCTTATGTCTCAGGATGGCGAGCGCAGTGGAATGTTGCTACTGTTTATGAGCGGTCGTATCGCTTACCATCAGGCGAACGGCTTGCTCGTGTCGCCATTCAATGTAATAAAAAAAAAATGTATGTATGCTGAGTCGATTTACAATATTCACATTTTTTAATAAATGACTTGGAAAATCACTGTCCCATGCAATAGTGGAATTGATAATGCCCTATTTCTATTTTTCTTTTTTATTAAGTATCATTATTTTTAAAAACTCATTTCATGATACAATGAATCATTTCATGATATGATTGATATCGAAAGCGATACGATCACGCGATGCACACAAGCATGACTCAACAAAGTGTAACAACGCTCATCAAAAACGTAACAACGCTCACCAAAATCGTAACAATGCTCGCCAAAAATGTAACAACGCTCATCAAACGTACCAAAATGCAACAAACACAAGATGCAAAATAAAAAAAAAACAAATAAACCTTCTCGACACGAGGCGATATGGTGAGTATATCGTATGTTTTCCGTATTGTAGCGTCAAAGTTTCGGAATAATGCCTCCACTCGCGGCAGTTGCGACAGATTCAGTGACTTCGGCCGCTGGGTAACACCGCAACCAATCAGTAGTGATAGGGTGTGGATTATGCAAAATTTCATGATATTTTGTGCTAATTTTAATAGTCATGACATAGGAGTAAGGATGAAAAAGATAAGTCGCATGAAAGTATGAAATTTCAAAATAAAAATGTTTAGTTTTGGGTCTTTCGTAAAATCCTTCGTATTTTTCAAGCGCGTCGAATTGTGTGGACAGAAAGACACACAACAAAAGAACAACAATAAGTGAATTGTAAATAAATTTTTATCTGCGATGTTTTCGTAGCCTTAAGGTATACAAAAATATGATGTAAACTCCATTAAACTGTAAAGCACTTCACATCTAAATCTACTTACGTATGAAGATATTTTACTGAAATTAAATACGCAATAAAAAAAACAACAAAAAAACAAATCATGAAAAATTGCATCGTCCACGAGGAAAGGAAAAATAATAGTAAAAAAATAAACACAAAAGAAAAATAAACCAAATTATATAAAAACATTAATAGAAAAACATAAAACAGATCAGAAAACTAATTGCTGTTAACAAATCATAACAAGCATTAAAAACATCTAAAAAAAAAGAAAAAGTCAGCAGACATGGATATTTAATTTTTATTTTCTTCGATTAAAACCTTGCATATTTTTAAAACTGTACCCCGTATTACGTGCTCAATATTACAGACAGCCTCCGTAGCGCTGACGGTTAGACACCGCCTGTGAAACGAGAGGCCGCGGGTTCGATCCCCGCACCGAGAGAAATGTTTGTGTGACCCACAAATATTTCTTTCGGGTCTGGGTGTTTGTGAGACCGAAAAGTCTCTCGTAGTTCCTGATACCACGACACAAGACTCGATCTTAGTGTGGGGTCAGGACTATGTATGTGACTGTTGGGTGTTATTTATTTATTATTTAATATTCTGTCCCATCAATGGCGTAATTCGGTAATTTAAAAACTATTATCAATTAAAATAACCTCGCAATTATTTTGCCGGCGCAACAGTTTTCCGATCTACAATAAACATTTAACCACGCACAAACCGCCACCGCAAACCATAACCATTTTGTGAGTGATTACACATGTACAAAATCAAAAGTAGTGTATGTTTACATATAACAGATTTTTTAAATAACGAGTTTCACTATTGAGAATAAATAATGTATAAAATATAGCAAATACCTTTATAAAAAAATTGTTAGATTAATACAGTAATGTTTTGTTTTCTGTCTAGCCCCATTCAAGAACTGCGCGTCTTAGACCCCTAGGTATATGTAAACATACACCTCTATGTAAATATTATTTATTATACATATATACAAAATCGTGGATGTGTTGAAATAAGGTTAATAAATATCTCTACTCATTTTTTTTAGTTTTTACAATATTCACAACAACAAAAAATAACAAAATGTTTATATTGACATATTTATAGACATATTTTAGTTATTTTATGTTTTTTTTCCCTCAAACTGAATTCAAAAGCTTCGAAAGGAACCAACCTAATATAACTAAATTAAATTTAACAAAACATATACAGGGTATATCAAGACTGCTACCGAAAACGAAGCCGGGTGGTAGTTTAAGCGACTTCAGACACAATGTAACAGAAAAAGTTGCAAAAAAAAGCGACAATTTTTTTTTGTTATTTTTTTCCTATGGCCATATTTGGGTGGTAAATACATTTTTTCCTAAAATAATAGTATATACCCTTTTATTTATAAATACTCTAAGGTATAAAAGAGTTTAAATTATTATTTTAGCAAAAACTATGGATTTACCACCCAAAAATGACGATATTTAAAAAATCATAAAAAAAATTGTCGCGTTTCTAGGCGAAATTTTTAATTGCATTGTGTTTGTAGCCACTAAAACTACCACCCGGCTTCGTTTTCGGTAGCAGTCTTGAGATACCCGGTATATATCATATCAATAGTCTTTGGAATTAAACCTACCACAGATTCTAAAAGTATTATATTTGACAGCAGATACCCAAAGTCTCAGCAACACCTTTTTTATCTTTATTTATTTATTAACGCTTTATATACAAGTAATAAAGGCAGACTTAATGCCTAAGGCATTATCATCCAGTCAACCATAGGGTGGTGCAGAGAAATCAAAGTAGGCGTATCATCACTAAATAATATTAAATAAAAATTCAAGTGTAAACTAATAAATACCAGATACATCAAGACTGCTACCGAAAACGAAGCCGGGTGGTAGTTTTAGTGACTACAATCACAATTCAATTAAAAATGTCGTAAAGTATCGCGACAATTTTTTTTTTATAATTTTTTAAATATCATTTTTCCATAGTTTTTGCTAAAATAAAGAATATACATGTATAATATGTATCTTTGCTTATACTTCACCCTAATATCTTGCCTTTTTTTGTCTATATCTTCAACCTAACGCCCATATCAACACATCCACGCCCACTACCTCACGCGTGGGCCCACGTACCTGTTTGGCGGGCTGCTCTTTCCTCTTCTCTATGAACCGTGTGTCTGTACCGCTGTCCAGCGAACTGTCTTTAGATCCGTCCGAGTCGACACGTTTTTCTGTGAATTATAGTAAATACATACATACATCAGAGGCGGCTCGTAATATTTTTGATGGGGGTTCAAAAAAAACTAATTAAAAAACTAGAGCTTACAATTTATTATATTTGTATACAAAATCCATTTGCTGGTCTTTTTGGCGTGCGAAGATATCTATTACTTTCTTGTGAAAATCAGAAATGGAATTGATTAAGCGTACAAACTATTTAAAAAAAAAAACAGCGAATTAACTGAGTGACGCGTGAGCGGCGCTCCACATTACGCTAATTTCTCATACGATATCTTTTGTTTCACGCGTCAGCGCGAGTCGTAGCGCTCTTTCGCACTCATTGAATACAGTACTAAGAGTCGTACTAAGCTTCGTTTCATAGGAGCACAATCGCTGGCGCTCCACTCGTTACAAATTGACGCTACATGTACCTATATAGGTAATATAAATATATAATAGACTTATTATAGGCGTAGTAAAATATAAAGAATGTAATGTAAGAATTTATGTTTTATAAATATATATAAATTATTAAATTAGCTAAGTATGTAATTTTCGTGGGAGTGCACTGCACCAGCGCTTTTTCGGATGAGCCGCATCTGCATACAATTACGCCTTTTTTGTTCCGTCAGGCTGTGGAATTGTTTGCTTTCACGTGTGTTCCCTCCTTCCTTTTTTTTAATGCAACGAATGGCGAGACGAGCATGCCGTTCGCCTGATGGTAAGCGATACGACCGCTCATGGACAGTAGCAAAACCAAACAACACCTTGAATTACAAAACAATGCTTGGTATTCTACTGCGCTCGCCATCCTGAGACATATCAATATATCCAGTAATTACTCTGGCTATAATGTCCTTTAAACCGGAATACAACAGTGCATTAACACTACTGTTTGTCGGGAAACTCGTGGACGTTGGGCAACAAACAGCCAAATTAAAGTGTGGGACTGGGCAGGCCACGTCTGTCGCATGTCAGGCGAGCTGTGGGCTAGGACTGCTACCGAACGGACTCCCCAAAATACAAAAAGACCACGTGGTACGCCGCGCAGAAAGTGGAAAAACGAGTTAGATGATTTTCATAACAACTGGCGGATGAAAGCCTTGGATAGAGACAGGTGGAAGAAGGTAAGGTAGGCCTTTACCCTTTAGTGGGACAGAATAGGCTAGAAAAAAAAAATAGGAAAAAAAAACACTGACCTGCAGCTGGGTGTATCCTGGTGGCCCACTTGCCCCTAGCGGGAGGTTCTGGAGCGGGGGACTCAGGCGCGACCAGCTCGTCGCCCAGACTCTTCTTGGCCCAGGATGGGAGACGGCCTATCCTCAACCTAAAATATTAAGATGTTTTATTATACAAGAACTGGCTGGAGTGTGGCAGAGTATTAAAAAAACAATAAATTTAAAATAACTGCATAAACCTATGTGAAACGATAGCTTTATTGTAGCCTTCTCCTTCCCCTCTCTTTTTGAGATAAATAAATAAATACACCCAACAGTCACATCCTGACCCCACAATAAGATCAATTAGGTCTTGCGTAGTGGGTATCAGGAACTACGAGAGACCTTTCGATCTCACAAACACCCAGACTGGAGACAAACACTTGCGAGCCTCACAATTATTTATCGCGGTGCCGGTATCGAACCCAGGGCCTCACGTTTCACAGCAGGCATCTAACCAACTGTGCAATGGAGGCTGTCAAAATCTACTTCATATTGTTAGAGCCGGTGTTAGGGTAAGGCTCGATTGGGCGACGGCCTTAGGGCGCCGAATACCGGGATATACTGTAACCTAGCGTGTATCTATAATTTTCTGTCTTACGCTTGGATTTTTGTAGCACTTATAGGGCGTATACAGGGTATATCAAGAGTGCTACCGAAAACAAAGCTGGGTGGTAGTTTTAGTGACTAAAATACAATGTAACTAAAAATTTCAATTTTTAAATATCGTCGAGTTTGGGTGGTATATCGATAGTATTTGCTAAAATAATAATTTAAAGCCTTGCGTCCCATAGTATCGTAAAAAATAAAAAGGTGTACACTATTATTAAAGAAAACACGATGTATTTACCACCCTAATACGAGGAAGAAAAAAACAAAAAAGTCGTCACAATTTTTTGCACAAAATTTAGTTGCATTGTGTCAGAAGTCACTAAAACTATCACCCAACTTCGTTTTCGGTAGCACTCTTGATATACCCTGTATTTATCTTACCTAGCTATCTAAAATCTATACCTCTAAATATTCGCTAATTTAAACATAAATTGAATCGAAATATCTAATGAAGTATCTTGTTAAAGATAGATAGATTATAGGGAACGGAAGCTAGTCTGTTATACTCACGTGTAGTCCGGTACTTGTGGCGCGGCGAACTTGTCCGTGGGTATGTCGCGGGGAGGCGAACCCCACTGCGATTCACTCTCACTCTCCAAGCCAGAGGTGCCGTTACTGGCGCCAGATACTTTCCTGTAACAATGTATTTACATGTGAATGTATCGGCGTGAAAACGATTACTGCTGACAACTAAAACTTACTATATTTTTTTTATCATATATTTTTTTCGCAACCTATTCTTTTTATTACATATTGATTACAGACATATATACAATCAAGCCTTTTTCCCATAAGGCATAGATAGAATTTCTCCCAGTAGCAATCCTAGCACTTTTCGCCTTGTGTGTTCCCCCCACGATGTGATAATACGTGGCTGAAATTCTTGACACTGAATAGAGAAATCCAATATCACTTTGACCGACTCGGGATTCGAACCCTAGACCTCAGTGGCAGTCATATCAGTATTAGGCTTTCCTAACATTCCCAGGAGGTTTGATCATTCATAAGTTGCAGTGATTTAAACATGCACACTGTATATCAAACACCCCTCCTCCCCCTTCCTAACTCTCCCCCTTTTCCCTTCCCCTCCACCTCCCCCTCCCTCTGCCCCCCCCCCCCCCCCCCCCCTGCGCGATCGCAGTGCAGTGTTGACTCACTTCCCCTGTCGTATGGCCTGCTGCGCGAGCCTGGCGCGCATGGTGACGACCATGTCGTGCGGCACGCGCCACACGAAGATGCAGCCGTCGCCGGAGCCCGACACCAGGTGCTGGCAGTCCGCTGTGAACCTGCAACGACAAATACACAATTATTATTTCTTCTATTTTGTATACATTATTAGTTACTAGCGGCCGGACCCAGCTTCGCCCGGGTACAAGTAAATTTCTGTACAATAATATGTACGTATTATACATATAAACCTTCCTCTTGAATCACTCTATCTATTTAAAAAAAAACCGCATCAAAATCCGTTGCGTAGTTTTCAAGATTTAAGCATACAAAGGGACATAGGGACTGAGAAAGCGACTTTGTTTTATACTATGTAGTGATTAGCTATATTAATTATTAGTGTGCAGGACGAAGACTAATTTTTAATAGTTAAGTTTGCTTTGTATCATGTTACTAGTAAATAGTTATAAGCTTGTTTGTGTAATGTTCTTATATAAGTTTATAATGTTCTTATGTAAAATGTTGTCGTGTTAATAAATAAAACAAACGTTCCCTTAGAAATAAGCTTACACTTATAAGTCGTTCATTGTATATTTGTTATAATTTAACTATGTAAATTGTTATGTGCAATATTGTTACGTGTTATATACTAGTGTTTATCTATCAGAGATTATATAAAGTTTTGAGTAGTTAGACCGAAATTGTCAAAACCTAGTATATATATATTGATTTAAGCATGATCTCGGGTGCGAGGTCCGCCGAACTTGGTGCCTCCCACAAATTCGGTGCGGAGTTACACCTGGCGGCCCCGCACTCCCCGCACGACCGAGCTACCGCCCCGCAAGTCGCTACAGCGACACCCCGCAGCGCGCGCTCCCATTGGCCGAGCGCGCCTGTGACGATCGCGGACCCGACCCTAGGGATTAGCCCAAAATTGGGAATATAGATCGGCACCCTGGGTCGGGCAAATCAGTTCGGTTCCGGCCTACAGTGAAGAAAACATCAAGAAGTCAGCAAGCCGGCAAGTAGTCAGCAAGTCAGCAAGTAGTCAGCAAGTATTGAAGAATCAAGCAGAATCGCTGCCGGGAGACCCCAGTACGCCGCTCTGCAGCTACATCAAGACGGTGCCGCAATTACGTGTCGTAATTAAGTGTACATTACGTCACTGTATAAAAACGTACTTCTCAGTGCGAATAAACTGTTTCTACTTTCTAATCACTGGTATTATTCACCACGCACCCAGCACCCCGAACATTCTACAATTGAACGAGGCTGTTCGAAGGCGGTCTCGTTCAATTAGCAACGTTGCGTATTTAATTGTATTCACATACAGTAAAAATGTATCTTAAAAATATAATTTTAAATTACATGTATCTTAAAAATCGATACACATACATACATAAACTCACCCCTTTTTCTCGAAAGGGGTGGGCAGAGGTGCCAAGTGCCACATTTCGCATTGTATGGTCCGTCCCACGATGTTATAGGTGGCGAGCCTATCGCCATATCGGGCACCAAACTGATTCTGGGTTGATAATGAATAGAAAAATCTAATATCTCTTTGTCATACCAGGGATTCGAACCCGAGACCTGAGCTTTGTAACCGTACCCTACGCCACCGAGGCAGTCAATATAACAGTACAATTATTATTTCTTAGTAAGTATATTTTATCTTCTCGGTTCGTTCAAACCGGCTTTAAGAGCGTTTATACCCTGCACGCGCTTTTTGGCTTAAAAACAGGACTTTTCAAATGAGTTAATAGCCACCAATAAACAATTTAAAGGAAAAATAATTATTACTAATTTTAGAAAATAATAAATAACACCCAACAGTCACATACATAGTCCTGACCCCACATTAAGATCGAGTCTTGTGTCGTGGGTATCAGGAACTACGAGAGACTTTTCGGTCTCACAAACACCCAGACCCGGAAGAAATATTTGTGGGCCGCACAAACGTTTCTCTCGGTGCGGGGATCGAACCCGCGGCCTCTCGTATCACAGGCAGCGTCTAACCGCCTGCGCCACGGTGGCTGTCAAAAGAAAATGTTGTCATCTAGGGATTTTGGTGGAAAACATTATAGGTTGATGGATAATTTGTGAGTACTATACAGATTACTGAACACAAGTTTCGTTATTTAGGCTTTAAATGGCAATTTAGAAGCTTAAGGTATCCGAAACCACTAAATATAAGATGAAAATAAAAATATTATCAGACTAATAAGACCCTTATGGAGGGATTTTGCTGAGAAAAATAATCTTTTTGTGTTTAGTTCCTGAAAAATAAAAATTTAAACAATGCAAAATTATTCAGAAACTCTCGTCAAGAACATATTTTTTTTCACCAACTTATCGTACATAATTTTTTATAGCAATTGCATATTACAATAGAAGAACATCTTATCAATAAATTACCATTTTTATATTTCAACAAAATTAGTTTTCATGTTTTCTACAAATATTTTAAAAACCACTATAAAACACGCTGTCCGACGTGGATCAAATCAGACCGCCGCAAGGCCTTCTAGAGGGAGGACGTATCGCTCGTCGCTCCGGCCTGGCTGCAGTCGATTATGCCGCGCGTAGTAAAAATAGCCACGCGCGGAATGCGATTACCACATCTTAGTACTTTGGTTGTAAAATATTTAATTATTTTTATTACCTACAATGATTTTGTAGTGAGTATAAATTATGTTTCAGGTAATATAATGGGATGTAATTCCGAGGCTAAATTATGTTATTTATTTATTTAATCCTTTATTGCACAAAAATAAAAATACAGTGAAGAAACAACACAATAATAATAGTACAAGAGGCGGCCTTATCACTCTAGGTAATTTCTTCCAGGCAACCTTTTAATGGATATTGAGATAGGAAAAATGAGCGGAAAAATTATATATATATATATATATATATATATATATATATATATATGTGTATATACGAATACATACCAACAAAATATATTAAAATACACATACATACAATTTACCATATACATAAATATATAAACCTATCCTAACATTTACCAAAGAGGCGAATGGACAAGATATTCCTCAGCTATGCTCTAGTTGAGAAAGGAAATGGTCTTTAATCATTTTTTTAAAAGACGACAGTGTTCGTGCCCGTCTTATCTCGACTGGAAGTGAGTTCCACAGTCGGACAGCTTGGACTGCAAATGATTTGTCCATGAATACTGTGGAGTGCATGGGCATTTTTAGTTTCAGGTTCTCCGACGACCTCAAGGATCTTGAATGTGAGTCGTGGAGAAAAATGAATCGATCTTTCAGGTAACGGGGCGTGAGAGGATTAAACATTATATTGTATAAAAGTGAAAGAATATGAATATTCCGACGAAACCGGATGTGATGTATTGTAATATAAAATTAAATATATTTCGTAATTGTAAGGGGTTGTAAGGCCCCTAACACTATTTATGTGTTCGAACACGAAATGATTAATAAAACGTCCGTAGTATCTACTGATTGAACACTGATTTAAATATAATAATAACGAAAATATGATTAGTATCTAAATTTGTATTATTCTTTGCTTGCACAGTAATATTTGTCTACTTATAATGCAAATAAAATATTTTTATGATATTATATTACAGTTACATTTCAATTGAATATTTGAAGCGCACGGATCAAAGTTGTTTGAGCCGATTGTATAGCGAGCCGACGCGGCAGCTCTACGCACACAGCTTTGGTCGCTTATGTGTGCGTGAAATTAACGAAGAAATACCTATAGTTGACTTTGCGCGCAAGGTGTATACGCTCTTAAATTAGTACCCACGGGCCTAGGTCAAGTCAGTGTATTTGGACGTTAGGATTTGTAGTTCGCAACTTTCAATGTTTAATTGTTCTCTGTTATATGAATCTGTTGTATTGACTAGGTCTGTGTTAAGGAATTTTGCTAGTAATTCTACAAGTATTTAAAATTACAGCTTTTTGAAGTTGAGTTTATAGAGTGGACGGAAGATCTCATTTTTTTATTGATTCTATTATTAATAATATTTTTTATTTATTTATTAGGCACAAGTCATTGATTTACAAATGTTTTTTTTACAAAATTAAAGACCTATAGTGCCGTAAACAGAATGATACAAGAAAAAAGGTAGTGATATGTGGAACATTTACAAATAGTAGTAGAAGGACGCAAATAAAGTATTATGGTAAAATAAAGTAAACTACACATATCATTGAGAGAACCAAATATAGGGAAAAATAATATATTGTCACAATATCAACACACAATATTATAATTCACGTGAAAAATATATGTAATTGATACCGATACTGTACTATAAGTTTTTTTAATGGTACGTTACTCACTTGAGTCCGGTGACGATTTCCGAATGCCCAAACATGGTCGCCATACATTCTCCTGAATAATAATCATACACGCTGAGAATTTTGTCCGTGCTTGACGTCGCCAGGTAAATACCGCTGTTGTCTAGGGCCACCTGAAATTAATAATTATAATATTATGCAAATTTATATTACAGCATAAAACCGAATGGAGGGCCCATTGTTAATGGGCCCTACTCTTTAAATCCGAAACGAAGTTCGAAACTTTGGACGATCGAATTTTAAATACGATACGAATGTACTTACTCTGTAAAAGTTCGAATTTGTATAACGTACATCGTAGCCATAAGTCTAAGGTTACGACCATAAGTTAATAACGACCATAAGAATATATAGGTACATTCGTATCGTATATAAACTTCGATCGTCCGCAGCGGCGTGCACAGGATTATGACACTGGGTATGCGGCGGAGTACTCGGTCACAAAAACTTTTTCTTTTATAGTTTTTTAGCATAGCCACAGCCACACGACGGATCTCTAAGTCGGAAACCATGCCAACATAACAAGTCTTAGATGTACTACTATTCATGTCCATCTTCTACGGCAACGCAGACAAAACAGCGATCGATCGTCGCGGCGGAAGAAATTCTAATAAGTAAAATAAAAAAACTGACCTAGTCAGCTTTAAATTTTCACATATTCAAGGTTCCGGTTAGTTGAGATTACTATACCTATCCCGATGTAAATAAACGCAAGATTTCGGCCACCTCATTCATTCATTTGATAAACATACATTTTTAACACAAACCTCGCAATCAAACAAAATTTAAAAAAATAAACAAACACACTAGTAAAAGCAAATGACTACAATTAATATCGAAACTTAGTAATAAACTGTTAAATGTACACACTTTCAAATGTTAAAATGAAAAATCCGTTAAGAAATCTATTTTTTTTTTACAAACATAATAGTATAAAATAGTAAACAATGCAAAAACTCATAAAAAAAGCAAAATGGCCCCCGCGAAACACAAAACATTTCTATTTAAACAAATAAAACGTTACTAACCAAAATGCATAATGTGCATAGGTGATTTATTAAATTCCAGCCTATTAATTTTACTCGGATTATAGGCAACGAACATTTACGATTACTCCCGACAACTGCCGAACTCCCGAGGCCTGCCGCAGGAGTCGCGGCTTTCAATATTCATGGGTGTGTGCGTTTGCGACTGTGCACGGACACCAACATTACTACACACATGCAAACAAATATCATGCGGCACGCGGCGGCATGACTTGGTTGATTAGGTACATTATTTTGCTTTGCAGCGCCTCTTGCTTTTCGCGTGGCAACCATAATGTTTGCGTGATTGCAAATAGGTGCTATTTATAAATATTAGGCGTTTTTAAGTTATTATATTTTGTTTATTCATTTATTTACTATAAATTAAAGTCATCTAAAACGTACGAACGTTATAATAAAATATCTGTGAATGGCAAGTAAAGCACTGCATTTCTGCCTACAAGAGTGCACGCCCCTGATCGTCCGAAGTTTCGAACTTCGTTTCGGATTTACAAAGTAGGGCCCAATAGGTAGGATTCTGACTCCTATGCACAACAAAACCTACAAATTAAATGTACGAACCTTGATAAGTGTACCGTCTTCAGCCGTGGTACCTCTGAATGTCTTGGTGTGCCTGCCGTGTGCCGCGCTGTATACTCGCACGTTGCGATCCTGAGGAGTCATTATACAGGGTATATCAAGACTGTTACCGAAAACGAAGCCGGGTGGTAGTTAAAGCGACTTCAGACACAATGCAACAGAAAAAGTTGCAAAAAAAAGCGACAATTTTTTTTGTTATTTTTTTTTCCTATGACCGTATTTGGGTGGTAAATACATTTTTTCCGAAAATAATAGTGTACACCTTTTTATTTGTAAATAATCTAAGGTATAAAAGTGTTTAAATTATTATTTTAACAAAAACTATGGTAAATACCACCCAAAAATGACGATATTTAAAAAATCATAAAAAATAATTGTCGCGTTTCTTTGCGAAATTTTTAGTTGCATTGTGTTTGTAGTCACTAAAACTACCACCCGGCTTCGTTTTCGGTAGCAGTCTTGAGATACCCGGTATACATTAGAAGATAAATAAATACCACCCAACAGTCACATACATAGTTCTGAACCCACACTAAGATCGAGTCTTGTGTTGAGTTTTAGAAACTACGAGAGACTTTTCGGTCTCACATGTTTTGATGTATTAATAAGATGTAGTTTGATGTTTGAATTTTTTTCGCTTTTATATCGCAAATATGTTACTTTTATGTAGTCATTGCATGTGTCGAAATATTAGTAAGTATTATGAACTCTTGAAAATATATTATTGACGATTGGTTTTGGTAAAAATAAAAAAAAAATTAAAAAAAAATTTACAACATAAACCATTTTTTTTTCCTTTTAATCGACTATAGATCTTGATTGATAATCAATACACAAATGACTCTGAAAAGTTAGAGGTATGTAGATTGAAATATTCCAATATTACTTTTTGTAGTTTCACCCATAACAGCTGACGGATATATTACTACAGACAGTATTGCTGCCACTCACCTGACACGCGGTGAGTATGTGCCTGCCGCCCGCGTCCACCTCCATGTCGTACAGCGTGGTGCGCCCCGACACGTTCTGACCGCGGGCGAACTGGTAGCCGCCGTCTTGTGTCTGCAATGTATTGTATTTTATTTTTATTTATTTGGATAACAGATATAATTATACGTAAAATTAAAAACAACTAGAATAACACAATCCACAACAGTTTCGACAGATTAATAAAATATGTGGATTTACGGGATGTAGAGAACTAAAACTAGAAAAAATATGGTAGCAGTCCTTTTAATTTCACGTTTATTTTATTTAACATAGAAAAAACTCTTTACATGAATTTAAAAAATGAGTTGAATGCGCCTACCGTTAACTGCGGTACGTGCGGGAGTGTGTCCGCGTGTAAACGTCATTAACACGCAAATTTAAGTCAAATAATTTATTCTTCAACACAAAATTATACAATCAGACCTTCTTTGCCATTATTTTTTTATGCTTACATTTATTTTTAAACTTAACTATGTACTTGAACGTCCAACGACCGACCATTAAGACGTTCAAGAAGAAAAGGCTGTCATTACATTTTACATAGATATTTAAAATATACCTTATTCAAACTAACATTAAGTTGACATTACATTGACAAACCTTTATAGAAGTCGATATGTCAAATCACTTAACCATTAACCATTACAAATAAAAACTCTCCATTCTCAATCACGCCTAATAAAACTATCATCTACTCACAGATCTCAATTGCCTGAAGAGTATAGTTTTGTCGGCCCCACACGAGACCATCTGAAGCCCAGCGCTGGACATGATGAACCTCACCGCCGTGATCGACGAGGAGTGCTCGTCCAGGGTCTGTAGGATCTGGTAACCCTGAGGATTGAAGAGTTACAATTATAGTTAAAGTTTTTTTTTTTGTATTGCAGTGAATGGCGAGACGAGCATGGCGTTCGCCTGATGGTAAGCGATACGACCGCACATGAACAGTGGCAGAACCAAACAACACCTTCAATTACAAAGCAATGCTTGGCATTCCACTGCGCTCGCCATCCTGAGACTTAAGATGTTAAGTCTCAATATGTCCAGTAGTTACTCTGGCTACAATGTCCTTCAATCCGAAACACAACAGTGCATTTAAACTGCTGTTTGACGGGAGAAATAGACATTGCGGTGGTACCCACCCAGGCAGCCTCTCACATATGAGAGACCTACCACCAGTGTATTTTTATTTAGATTATTTATATTTACAGTTACAAGTAAGTTACACTCGTCAGGATTTGATGGAGATAGAAAAGTTACAGATTATTATTAGTTTTAGATTCGACAGCCTCCGTGGCGCAGTAGGTTAGATGCCGGCTGCGAAACGAGAGGGCGCGGGTTCGATCCCCGCAACGAAATAAATGTTTGTGTGGACCACAGGTTTTTTTTTCGGGTCTGGGTCTCCGAAAAGTCTCTCGTAGTTCCTGATACCCATGACATAATATGAATTGATCTTAGTGAGATTTTAGGACTATGCATATGAGTTTTAAGTGTATTTATTTGTTTTATAGCAGCCCCGCCCGTCCAACTTCACCCGTGTGCAGAAATTATGTTCCACATCAAAAATTATAAGTACAATTTTTTTCCTCGTTATTGCAACATAATTGGGTTATAGCAGCATCCACTGATATTGGTTAAAGCATGTTATTACATAGCCTATAACCTTCCCCATTAACCGGGCTATACAACACCAAAACAATTTTCCAAATCGAACCATCCATCACTTAGTTAATCGCATACAAACACATACAAACTCAACACTTACATTATCAACACTAAACACGTGTATAAGTCTATCCCTGGACGCCGAGGCCAGCAGCCTGGGCGAGGCCGGCGAGTACTCGAGCGCCAGCACCTCGGCGTCGTGAGCCTCCAGCGTGTGCAGCAGCGCCGTGCTGGCGGTGGCGGTGCTGCTGGTGGGGTGCAGCGCGTGAACCCACACGTTGCCAGCGCGGTCGCCGGCCGCCACGTGACGACCGTCCGGGGATGCGCGCACGCATCTGTGGACACGGAAAATAACATATAATTTGACATAACTGGAAAAATGAAAGAAAGAAATGTAGAATGAAATAAACAAAGGTAAAATGAAAGAAAGAAAGAAAGATAAAAAAGAGAGAAACAAAGGAAGAATGAAAGAAAACAAGAAAGAAAGAGAAAGAAAGAAAGAAGGATAGAAAGAGTGATATGAGTAATTCTTGATAACCCTGCATAGCTATGATTATTATTAAGTCTTCTTCGCTCAAACGGAATTCAAAATTCGTTCGAAACGAACAAAACATTAAATAACTAAAATATATTTATGAACTATGTATGAATAAGGCCGTATTGGTTTTTTGATTTTATCTACTAGCAAAATATTATATTTATATCTTTTGCTAAGTTAATAAATATTAGTCGCGTTACTTTCAAATAAATTGGACGTTAACGTACACAGAGTGATATTGACACATAGCACTTCATTTAACTCACATGTTTCTCATTACCCCAGGTGACATTGCACATAAATTGAAAAAAATATGAGTATTAGTTTCTTTTTTTTTCAAAATTAGTAGTTTTAGATTTCACGATTTTTGGGCATCCCCTATAGATACGAGTATTTTTACCGCTTAGTTGAACTTCAGTTCGGTTCGGAAACTTACCAGAGCCGTTAGACTTGATCTGTATAGTGGTTGCTCAAAAGCCTTGAAACCTTAAATTGCGATTTTTGACAAAACTATCAAGTAGTTTTAGTGCAAATTAGGTAAAATGTTATCTGATGTGTATAGGAATACCTGGTTTCAATTGAATACCATATGTCAATATCACCCTGTATAGATAGTATTGTTACCTGACTCCGATTTTATCGTCATATGATTTCGCTTTATCCTTATCGTTGGTGGCAGTGAGGTCGACGTCCTTAAGGAACTTCAGCTCTGGATCTATGTACAGGACCTTGTTCAGTTCCTGGAAGAGGAAAATAATAATTACAATTATACTGGGTGGAATCGCTTATCGTCCGGAAAATTTAATAGTGTATTGTGTATGTGAAATTAACGTTATATACGAGATTTATCATTTAAAACTACAAACAACCCCATAAACAACATCAGTACAAGATATCTCCAAAACACATATTATCTAAATCACCCTACACTTAAAAGTGCAACATGTCAATACTCAGGCGCGCGCTTGTATGAGTCACGCCACACAACAGCTGACTGTCGCGCAGCGACCTTGAACTTACTTTGCGCCTATTTATCGGTATTATTACTCTAAATATTACCATATGACATTTTGATTTATTTCGAATTTTAGTGTGTTAGGATCATTTAAGTAAATGTAGTTGTTGGTAAGTTGTTAAGATTTACATTATTATTTTCATAACGTACCTACTATCTTAGAAAAAGCTGCATATGTTTTTATTTAAACGTTTTAATAATGTCGAGAATAGACGACTTCGCTGTCGAAGGTCACGGATTCTTGCATGATTAGAAAGTCTGAACTTACCATGATCGAGTAGCCTCGGATAAGTCGTTAAAATAGTTCTTGTGCTGGGAACTCGTGGATTCATCATTCATGATACCATTCCTACGCAAATACTGCAGATGTTCTGGATCTGCATACATCCTTCTTGCATGACCCAAGTTTTCATTGGATCGAACATAGCATGTCATTATTGTCACATACTCACTGTTCGTGTAATCACTCATTTTGACCGCAAGAAACTAACCAATAACCAAAATAATTTCGTACAACGTCACTCGGTACCGAATTTCGCACGACTGAGTTTGTGGCAAGATCCCTGTTCGGTGTCGGCGGCGCGGGAGCGGGCGGCGCGGCGCGGCGGCACGCTTTGTACTTGCGCTTGCGGCGGCGCGGCGGTGAGGGCGGCGCGATCAAAGGATTTTATTACTTAGATTTAGAAGTTTCTACTCGAATTCATATTGTATAAAGTAGGGTAACAATAATGTGTATTTATGAAGATTTTTTTCATTTATGTCATCTTTCTCTAAACAACGTTGTTTTATGAATAACTTATTCTAAATTAGTAACTAGTAGTGGTAAATTAATTTTACACTACATAAACAAAAACATAAAAAAATTAAAATAAGTATGCCAAAGTGTTCTAAATCATGTACTTGCCAGGCACAATTTTTTTCGTGACGATAAGCGATTCCACCCAGTATATACACCCAACAGTCACATACATAGTCCTAACCCCACAATAAGATTGAGTCTTATGTCTGTATCAGAAAACTACGAGAGACTTTTCACACAAATATTTGTTTCGGTGCGGGGATCGAATCGATCTCTACTTTCACTTTCGGTGTCTAACTGACTGCGCCACAGAGGTTGTCAAAAATGAATGGCAGGTGTATGGTGTTTGTATGGTACGCGTGAATTTAATGGCGTGTATTGTATGCGTATGGTATACGTGAATTTAATGACAGTTGTATTGTGTTTGTATGGTATGTGTGAATTGTATGGCGGGTGTATGGTGTTTGTAAGGTCCGCGTGAATTTTATGGCATGTGTATGGTGTTTGTATGGCGCGTGTGAATGTGTATAATGTTTGTGTGTAGTGTCGGTACATACATTGCTGTATATGTTCTGCGGCTGCGAGGCGAGCGTCCACAGTCTCACTGTGTCGTCGCTGGAGCACGTGATGAAGGTGCCTCCAGGTGCAGCTGAATCGCCGCACAACATGTCCACGCCCCATATGCAAGCGGAGTGGTATAGGGCAGAGTGGGACTTGCCTACCTGCGGGTATATCAATATTTTATTTATTATTTACATTGAGATAATACACGGGTATATCAAGACTGCTACCGAAAACGAAGCCGGGTGGTAATTTTAGTGACTACAAACACAATATAACTAAAAATTTCGCAAAGAAACGCGACAATTTTTTTAAATTTTTTTGTTGTTGTAAGTCCATAGTTTTTGCTAAAATAATAATTTATAACCTAGCGTGTCATGGCGTTTTTAAAAATAAAAAGATGTACACTATTATTCAAGAAAAAACTATGTATTTACCACCCTAATAAGACGATAGAAAAAAAACACACACACACAAAATTTAGTCGCATTGTATCAGAAATCACTAAAACTACCACCCAGCTTCGCCCCTGTATACAAGAGGGGACACTGCAAACAAAATATTTGTAACAACATGAATGGTACATTCTATTTCTGTCTCTGTCACGCCTACGCGGTAAAATTATCTTCGCTCTCGCTCCACTGTGTACCAGCGTGCACGCATAATACGCAGAGATTTTGTTCCCGATGTCCGCTCTAGTATAATACCTCAATGATTATTTAGAGTATCTATTATTCCTTAAAGTATCTATAATATAGAGGTACTGGTGGAGAAGGTTACTCGGGGTAGGTCTCTCATATGTGAGAAGCCGCCTGGGTAGGTACCACCGCAATGTCTATTTCTCCCGCCAAACAGCAGTTTAAATGCACTGTTGTGTTTCGGATTGAAGGACATTGTAGCCAGAGTAACCACTGGACATATTGAGACTTAACATCTTATGTCTCAGGATGGCGAGCGCAGTGGAATGTTGCTAGTATTTATGAGCGGTCGTATCGCGTACCATCAGGCGAACGGCTTGCTCGTCTCGCCTTTATTGAAATTTAAAAAAAACCTCTAAACGTACCCTCTTGATATCCCTGACGTCCCACACATACAGGCTGTGGTCGTTGTACACGGCCGTCAGCTTGTGATTCCGCTCGTCGTAAGTCAACGCCACTGCGTCGGGATACCTCGCCGCTGAAGGTTGCCGGAACATGTGACTGTAATAAATAAATTATTATTAATAAATTAATATGTAAAGCTAGTAATTTTTTTACTATCAAAACATTTCTGTTTTTGTTTTTCTAATGCAATGAATAGCGAGACGGGTGAGTTACGACCGCCCATGAACAGTAGCAAAACCAAACAAAACCATGAATTACAAAGCAATGCTTGGCATTCCATTGCCATGGCCATCATGAGACATAAGATGTTAAGTCTCCATATATACTAAATAGTTTATTATTACTCTGGCTACAGTGTCCTTCAAACCTTTCTTTATTTATATTCGGTAATATTCCTCAGTTTCACTGTAATCATGAGCCTCATCCAAACGCTTCAATATTCTCATTTAATTTATATTTATAATTGAATTAGGTTATTCAATCTTTATTTATTATTTTATTTACTATTTAAGTAACAAACCATGTTTCAGATCTAAACCACCTCCGAAAATTAAATTTCGAACTAGTGTAACAGTTTAACAAATTCTTTCTGAAATACTCACTTAATATTAACCCCCTGCGCGACATCAACCCCTAGGTAATGCGTCCGCGGCAGCGTGGTGATGTACTGCAGCGTGTCCGGGGCGAAACACCTCACTATACCCTCGGCGCAGCCCACGAATATGTAGTTGGACCCGATCGCCATGCAGTTCGCTGATGTCGTCTGTAAATACACAAAAATAAATTAAAAAATTGCGCCAAAGCTTTTCTTGGCCAGCATTACCATTGTCATAAGGAACCGATGTCAATTTCATTCCTGAACGACCGTCCCGACGAGGTAATTACTCTAAGGTCCCGACCCTCTATAGAGGTTTGTCAATGTAATGTCAACCTCATGTTAGTTGGATTATGATTTATTTTAACTGTTAATGAAATGACAGGGTATATTTTGAAATATCTTTTTTATCTTTTTTTTCTTAATATGTTTTTAAGAAAAAAAAAAAGATGGTTATTTGTTCTTTAAATAATTATTACTTTGATAGATTTATTATACTAATTAAGCGTAGATTATAAGTTATTTTCTTTTTTTTTAAATGTTTAGAATTTTAATATTTGTTATATAGATTTGATTGATTTCGTTTATTGATGTTTCTTTATGTTAACCAGTTAACCAGTTTTGTATTTCATATTATTGTATGCCAATTTGGCGGGCCATAGTGGTCCATACAAAACACAATTGTAACACCTTGTGTAAACCTATGTCCACAATAAAAGTTTTTGATTTGATTTGATTTGATTTGAAAACAATTGACATATGCGGCTCGGAGGTCGGTGGACGTTCAAGTAGTAAACTTTCTATTTGACCGATGAAAAATAATAAATCCATGCAATATCCACAATCTTATTTTAATATCTTGTCCCGATGATCGACAAATGCTATCGCAACTTTTCGATGTGGTAAATATGGATGGATGGAATGTATCGATCTCTCCGACAACAGATGGCGCTCTCTATCAACTATTTCGCATTATCCTTACTAGGGCTTTAGTCATAGACAGTTTTTAAAACCTATTTTAGCTGTCGAAAATTTTGTTTTCATAACTCAAACTATATTCAAAAGTGCGAACGGGACAAAAAATCGAAAACAATTGCGCGGTAAATATTAATCATTTTTTTAGAAGTTATTTTACCAATTTAGTTCACGAATCAAAAAAAATATTTAAGTATATTCCCCTATCTTAAAGACCACAAAAATATACTTATCTTGGAGCCCCATGCAAATCCCCCATTGTTGTTGTGTACACTCCACTCACAGATGTCGCCACTCACACTATCACTTCAAACAGCCCACAAACAGATGTCGCCACTCACCCTGAGCTCCACCCATTTATCCAGCAGCCGTCGGCTGTTGAACTCGCACAGTAGCCCGCCCCGAGTGATCGCGTACGTACTGTCAGCGGCCAGGCCTCGTCCACAAACCACGTCGCAGAACTCGTTGTCTTTCTGCTCGCCCAGGATGGCCGAACGACCCATTAGGGGCACTGGTTCTTTGAACTGAAATGTAACAACATATTTAAATGTTATATTTAAATCACACATAACCACTACTACCACCACTTTGACTATACGGCCTAACCACTCCCAATCGTACTCTCGATGTTAGAGTAGGCCCGTGCCCTGCAGTGAGACATGTATGAACTGACAAACATACAAATATATAACCTGTACATCTAGTATTCTTTTATGTAAAAAAAAATATAGATGACAGATGATTGTAGCTGTGCAGAAAAACTTCTTCTAGTTTATGATACATTCTATGGATACTTATGTATGTGTGTTAATTTGTCTTTTAGTAATAACAATAAATAAAAATTAAAAATTAATTTTTGGAATAACTTTTATTCTGTATTGTATATCCGCCGGCTGAGAACAATGATAACAACGGCTTCCAAAATCCATTATGAAAATTGTCACTTCTAGAGAAGATTATGATAATGATCATGATATTCAATAGTCATACTCGTATCTTGTGTTGCACAGCCATTAGTTAATGATTAATCATTTTTTTCACTGTACAAAGAAACAACAAAGAAATCACACAATATTAATAATAGTACAAGTGGTGGCCTTATCACAGCAGGTAATTTCTTACAGGCAACCATGGGATGGATATTTAAGTAGCAGAAAGAAAGTCCATTATCTCGATCAACGGGATGATCGTTACTTTCATATCTGTGTTCATTTATCAAGACTGGAAGACCGACTCACCTTAGCATTCCTAGAGTACTCCAGATACCAGAACTTGACGTGCCTGAACCCCACTGTGACAAAGTAGTTTCCATTCTCAGCGAAACTCACTGCTTTCACCCGAGATGAAACCTGCAATGGAGCACATAAATATATTAATTATCAGTCAAATAACTGAGCTAACATAGGCATGCTCCTTATCTCATTTGAAGGATATTGTAGCCAGAATAACTACTGGACTTATGTCTCAGGATGGCGAGCGCAGTGGAATGTCAAACATTGCTTTGTAATTCAAGGTGTTATTTAATTTTACTACTTTTCATGAGCAGTCGTATCCATCAGGGGAGAGGTATACTGGTCTCGCTATTAATTGCAATAAAAACAATATTCAAGCTGAGGTAGACGATTTATGGATGAGAGAAATTGGAATCTGGCTAAACCTATAGGTACAGGCTAGAATTTATGACTATTGAGAAAATCAGCGACTAAAATTGAATACCAAAACATTAACATGGTTATTAATAAGCTTGGCAATGTTTATTTTTTGCATTTTATAAGTCATCTTTTACATTTGACGCTTCCGTACTTCTAATCTACACTAATATAAATCAATATTCATGAATAGTTTAATGATAAATACCTTATTGCTAGCGAGTTTCAGGTTCGCCCGCCAGTCCCACACGTTGACTATCATATCATGCTGCGAGCCGACTGACACTAGGTACTTCGATGATGTCGAAAACGCCTGCAAAAATATAACAATTTGTTTATGTTGTTGGGTGGTATCACAGAGTACATTTTACATACTAAGATAGAGACGTCACTCAATCAATTCAAGGCGCCCTCTGGCGTTAAGTAAGATAAACAATCCAGTAATATATCTATAATTACTTTCATTACGTTTATATACGAAAAGAAAAGATTTAGGGACGTTTGGACCTGAATAAGATCTAACAGAATCAATTTGAATTTAGTCTATTTGAAACAAATTATTCTGTATAGAAATGTGAACATAACAATTCTCATTTCCGCATGTGTATGCATTTTAATAAATTTAATAATTGTTTTAAAATTAACTCATCAGCAAATAAGCTAATCAATGCTGTTAAAAGTAATTTAGGGCCAATAATATCCGCGTAAAATACAATCTACATAAAATGGAGAAACCCGTACAAACCAACGATTTTTTCGCCCTCTGGTGTTAAGTTAGTAAAAACGATGATTATAATTCGTCGTTGTTTGTTCTAAGTTAAACCACCGTGGGTGGTATGAACACAAACGAATAAAATGTTAATATCTCATTAGGGTAAAATTTTAAGGGATGAAATGAGCATAGAATTTGAAATAAAGAGACTATAATTTTAAAACCTTATTTTGGTGTAATTTACTATTTTAATTATGTAGGTTTATCTTAAGATGGGACCAAAATCCTGAGAAACCTTACTTCAGATAAGCGGTCGGTAATTTTGGACCTACCTACCAACTGGAGACAAAAAACGAAATAAGAATGGATTGTAAATTTAATATATCCCTTGGTAAAACATAGAAAAGTCCATACCACACAGCTGACTCCATGCGTGTGCCCAGGGAACTCTGCGATCTGCACTGCACCCGAAGCGCTCGGATCCTGAAATAGTTTTAAATATCACTTATAAAATGACTTATAATTCTAACATATTGTTATATTGTTGAGGATTGTTGTCACAGATAATGTACTGAATACAGAGTGGAATAACATAATTATTTAATTTTATCATTTGAACTCCACGGGTTTACATACATACGTATGAATTTTGAAAAATGGCAATTATATTGAAGTTTACTCATCTGACGTCTAGCAAATCATTAAAATATTATGCGTTCCGTTTGACGTCCGAAGTCCCTTATGAGAGTACATCGATTCTTTCTCCTTGCCTGGTCGCTAGATGTCGCTACTTCCGCCACCTAGATGCACCTACAGCGCCACCTACCGTTTTCCGGCTGCATCTAAACCACCTACTAAATACAAGCCGCTCTCTATGTCATTGTTGCGTCGTTTTTCGAACCGAGCACATGGTCGTTACGAAAAAATCTATATTTATTAGTTATTAAATTATTTAGATTAATTTTGTCGCAAATTTTATATTAGTTTAATTAGCTTTCGAGATTTAAGTAGAAAGTTAAATTCAAACATTATTCAAGTTAGTTTGTCTTCCGTTACCTTTACCTCTTTAGAAAAAATGAGTGATAAAGAGGTTATCGCATCTAATTCAAATGATAGTGATAGTTCTTCGGATTGTTCGTCGGATCAAGAAGGGCCACCAAGGAAACGCCAAAGGCGTACCAGTTCACGGGATCTGGAGGAAAGGTTTGACTTTTTGTCACAACAATTGGTGAGTCATTTGAATAATATTTTAACGGCCAAATTCGCTACATCTACGGAGGCCCCGCCGTTAACCGCGCAAATGCCTTTAGCTAATAGCAACAGCATGCCACATACTTCGCTCTTGCCGGACAGTTCGCTACCAATATCTAATGAACAGTTTTTAAATCCACCCAAATTAGATGCGAGTAGTATTGTCAACTTGGACGTGTCTGTCAAAGAACCGGCTGTACCAAAAGCAAATTGCGCACGTGTTGAAAAAATTAAGGTTATGCAAAGATTTGACTCACCTGATTGGAACGCGGTTCGGTATACAGACGTTCAGAAGAAATACGCGGCTTTTCCAGCTTTTACCGAATTAAGAGTAAATGAGGAGCTGCGACGTCTGGAGGATCCTTTTGCCCCGTTACGTTGGTTTCAAATGGAACGTAGTTTTGCCGCATTATCCAATGCATTTTAGCCCAAAATGAAGCCGTAAACTCGGCATTACAAAATCTAGTTGACTGGTCTGCCTCTAGGGACATCCAGCTTAATGCGTCCTCTATTTATGAAAAGTTAAACCAGCTATTTGGTAGTGATTCCGAATATAAGACAATATCTCACGATATACTACAGGTGATTTGCGGGAAACGAGCTGAAGTGTTAGAATTGCGCCGTAGAGATTTAGTTAAAAAATTAAAGGATAAATATATGAGAGAGGATCTGAGTAGGATTCCGCCGTCTTGCGAGTACATGTTTGACCCCGGTCAGTTGTCAACATATTTACAGAAAATTGGTGGAGTAGATAAATTACAAAAACAGTCCCCATCTTCTACACGAACCCGGGCAAAATCGCCACAGCCCTCGACCTCCTCTGCTGACGCAAAGTTGTTTCGGAGCCAGCCGAATAACAATTACAAACCCAAACGTGCTGAAAACAAAGATTCCGAACGATTCTTTCACAACAACTCGTCAGCCAAGAAGAGGGGGGGAGGGAGAAAATATAAGGCAGAGGGTAAAAGATCGGGATATAAAAATAAATGACTCGACAGGGTTTTCAGGCGGCTGTCTGAGACGCTTTCAAAACACTTGGGCTCTTTTCAATCCACCAAAATCAATATGGAAATTGATAACAGGTCTCAGAATACCATTCAACAAGACACCCCCATTAGTTCTCCCAACCTCAGATGTTTTAACAAAGTATCAAACTCCAACATCTCAGTTAATGTCAACCGAAATTCAAAATTTAATTCAGTTAAAAGTCTTAGAGCCGGCTCCCCTGACACCGTCTTTTATATCGCCTCTATTCATAATTCCGAAATCCAACGGCAAAAGTCGAACAATTTTCAATCTCAAGGCATTAAATCAGTACTTGAAACCAAGGCATTTCCATCTGTTCCACCATCACCAAATGCCAAATTTTCTACAACACGGAGATTGGATGGTGAAACTGGACCTAAGTCAGGCTTATTACCACCTGCCAATAAAAGATCCACACAGAAGGTTTCTCCGGATCAGCTATCAAGGTCAACTGCTACAGATGACGTGTCTGCCGTTCGGTCTGGCAGCAGCTCCACGGATTTTCGCCTCGGTAACGAACTGGACCGCAGAAATACTCCGCAAAAAAGGACTGAGGTTAGTGGTCTATTTGGACGATTATCTGATAGTACATCAGGACAAAAATACGCTTACAGCACATATAGAAATCGCAATACAGTTTTTGAGCAGTCTGGGTTGGTGGATAAATATGGAGAAATCGGTAACAACACCAACGAGGCAAATCGATTTTCTGGGAGTCACATGGAACACCAAATTCAACACAAAGTTCCTACCCTCAGAGAAAATACAACGAATTCATCAGATGTTGCGAGTACGACTCGAAGCAGGCAGTTGGAACCTAAAACAGGCGCAACGCCTATTAGGTCATCTCAACTTTGCAACCTTCATCACCCCACGGGGAAGGTTGCATTGCCGCTTCCTGCAGCGACACAGCAACAGACTCAGAAAGTGTCCTCAATCGCAGATTCAGTACCCAGAAGAGGTACATACAGAACTAAAATGGTGGGTGGAGAACATCAGTCAGAGGTCAGCGATTCATCTCCAAAGAATGCCGACGAACCACGTCATCACCGACGCGTCGGACATTCAATGGGGAGCCCTGGTGAACAACGACAAGATAAAAGGCCTATGGGAGCAACACCAGGCAAAATGGCATTGCAATCTGAAGGAAATGTATGCTGTGATAGCCGCTATATCAGCCAAAGCAATGGAGCTCCAGAATTCTACAATGATTCTTCAGAGCGACAACAAAACAGTCGTGTCCTATATAAAAAACGAAGGAGGAACACGATCTCGTCAATTGCTAGATCTGACCCAACAGCTGCTGGATCTGGCGGACCACCTCAACATTGTGCTTCGGCCTCACCACCTACCAGGCCTGTGCAATACCGAAGCAGATCACCTCTCACGAAATCGCGCTGCCGCAGAGTGGCACCTCACAGGCGAGGAAACATCGAGACTGTTCAACATGTGGGGCACGCCAGATCTAGACCTCTTTGCGTCAAAAACAGCACATGTCGTAGCAAACTATGTTTCGCTAGACTTGTCAGATTCGAACGCTTACTATCACGACGCGTTCAGCAGATCCTGGCATTACCGACTTGCATGGCTGTTCCCGCCGCCCAGCCTAATACCCAGGGTACTGGATCATCTCAATGCAGCCTCAGGCCAGTACATTCTAATAGCACCCAGGTGGACGAAGCCCTTTTGGAGGCCAGACCTGAAGAATCGTGCTCTGAAACGTCCCGCGAAACTCAAAAATCTGGAGAAGACACTGGTGGACACAGCGACAATGCTACCGCCGGCACAAGTCGGCAAGTTACACCTGGAAGCCTGGCTCATTTCGGGTGGGATGCCCTGACGGATACATGGACGCCGCAAGAGAAACAGTTATTGTCATCGTGTTGGAGACAGTCTACAATAAAGACTTATGCCCCCATTTGGAGCAGATGGGTGAGATTTTGCCAAGAAAATAGCATTAATTTTCGTTTACCGGAACCTGTAAACGTAGCGAGGTATCTCGGTTATCTATTTTTGACCAGTGGTCTCTCTTACAGAACGATTCTTGTTCATAAATCGGTTATTGCATCCGTTTGCGAAACAATATCTGATGTTAAAATTACTGCAAACCCGATAGTAAAACACATACTGAAAGCTATTTCCGTGGCAAAACCGGCGCCTTCTCAATTACCGATTTGGGATGCAAGGATTTTGATTAGATGGTTAAAGAATTACAATGTAAATTTAAATAGTTTATATCAAGTATCTAGACACACAGCTGCTATTTTACTATTATCTTCTGGCCGTAGAGTACACGATCTTACTCTTTTACATACTGATAGTCAACATTTTATAGATAACACTGATTCTATTACTTTGCACCCCGCTTTTGGGTCGAAAACTGATTCATCCTCATATCAACAATCTAGCTGGACATTTTTGGCCGCACCGGATAAAAGCATCGATGCAGTATATTGGTTACGTACACTAGTAGATATGACGCGAGGGATTCGTGAAAATATTACTTCTAGCTGATGCTGGTATTCAGGCTTCAGCTGGAAGCTGTAGATCAGCAGTCTCATCTTTAAATTGGGTAGAAAATTACCATATTAATGATATCCTAGCTAAAGCTAATTGGCAGCATGAATGTACTTTTAAAAAGTTTTATCTGAAACAAATTAATAAGTCTAATAGAGAAATTATTTCAGAAAAATCCTTATCGCAATATTTTCAACCTGATTCATAATACTTACAGAAAAATATTTTGATTTATACCTAGCATCTAAATCAATATGCATTTACATTACATTATATGTTCAATCACATTGTTGCGTTTTAATTTAAAAGCGTTACAAAAAATACAAGCCACCAGGAGATAACAAACACTCTCTCATAAGGGACTTCGGACGTCAAACGGAACGCATAATATTAAAATTTTACCTTCCAATAAAATTTGTATTATGCTTCCAAAGACGTCCGAAGTCCCAGTAATGTCTTCCTGGGGCTATACCATTATGAGCCATACAATGACATAGAGAGCGGCTTGTATTTAGTAGGTGGTTTAGATGCAGCCGGAAAACGGTAGGTGGCGCTGTAGGTGCATCTAGGTGGCGGAAGTAGCGACATCTAGCGACCAGGCAAGGAGAAAGAATCGATGTACTCTCATAAGGGACTTCGGACGTCTTTGGAAGCATAATACAAATTTTATTGGAAGGTAAAATTTTAATATTAAACCAGTATTTAATGCAACAGTCTTTATCTCCACATCAACTCATTAGTTGGTGTTTTGGATTAAAGTACATTTTAGGCAGAGTAACTACTAAATACATTGAGACTTAACATCTCATGTTGAGACATATGGATGGCGAGCGCAGTGAAATGCCAAGCATTGCTTGGATTTGCTACTGTTCTTAAGCAATCGTATCGCTTGCCATCAGGCGAACGGTATGGTCGTCTCCACGGTATGCAATAAAAAAAAGTTTTCGCTTCTATAACAAAAGTTTCCCGCCCTCCACCGCTAGATGGCACTGACCTGCAAATCCCATACTCGCACGGCCGGCGCGTGGCCGCACTCGCCCGTCGCCAAGTACCTGCCATCTGGCGAGAAGGCGACGCAAGTGACGCTCTTTCGAGACGAGTTGAGCACGTGAGTCTGCCTGTTCTTGCGCACGTTGTACAGGACCACTGTGCATCTGTGAAAGAGATAAATGATTGCTTAGTATGAGGGAAAGAGAGAGAAACAAAATCATTTTCGTCATAGTTGTAAGGCACATAAAGTACACGGCAGTAGATAGGAATTACATAAAGATTGTCTTATTAGACTGGTCAGAGATAATTAGTATCGCTTATCGCGATGTGCAAATTGGACTACGTGTGTACGTTCAAAATATTAAATTTTACTTTTAGTTTGTTTTATGTGATCATTGGTTAAATAAATAATAAATAAAATAAATACATCCACCAGTCACATACATAGTCCTGACCCCATCCTAAGACCGTGTCTTGTGTCATGTATCAGAAACTACGAGAGATTTTTCGGTCTCAAAAACACACAGACCCGAAACAAATATCTGTGGATCACAGAAACATTTGTCTCGGTGCGGGGATTGAACCCGAGGCCTCTCGTTTCACAGCCGGCGTCTAACCAACTGCACCACGGAGGCTATCAAAAGTTTTGTTTAGTAATTCGTTTTGGCCACAGAAAGACCACTGCTGAACATAAGTCTCCACCAACGATCTCTACACCGACCTGTTGGAAGCGGCCTGCATCCAGCAAATTCCTGCATCATTTCGTTCATCTTGCAGGCGGGTGTGAAGTAATTGAAAATTTAAAAATACCGTCATGTCTCCATGACCCTTACCACTCAAACCCACGTCCAAATCACCCGTTAACACCTAACACGTAAACCTACATGAATATGTGAACGCGCATAGGCAGTTAAGCGCACGTTGGCATGTCGGGCGGCCGTGAGAAACGGCGGCTGTACGCGCGTGCCGCACATACGAAATGTGGATTAGGTGTATGGTGGTAAGAGGAGCGATTTTATTTAGCTTAATACCAGCATGATACTCGAAATACAACAGATTGTCTATTGCGTATTGCAGTGTGCAACTCCTCGTCATGTTGAAAACTTCCAGCGACCATTTGCGGCCATAGACAGACAAAAGGGGAAAACAATTAAGACTACGTAAATGATTCTTTCCATTTTGTTACCTTTATTTATGACTCATACTCATATCAATTAAGTCGTGAGCATCACAAATTATGAGAGACTTTTCGGTCTCACAACACCCACACCAGAGACAAATATTTGTGGACCTCCCAAACATCTGTCTTGGTGCGGGGATAGAATCCGCGGCCGCTCGTTTTACAGTTGGCGTATAACTGCGCCACGGTGGCGGTCAAATATAATATATAAAATTTATAAATAAGACCTAGGCTCTGTAGAAATGGCGATACACTGTCTTACTCAGGCTTCGCATATAAAACACTACATAGTATAAAACAAAGTCGCTTTCTCTGTCCCTATGTCCTTTTGTAGGCTTAAATCTTTAAAACTACGCAACGTATTTTGATGCGATTTTTTAATAGATTTATGCCCAAATACTGGAAAGCCAATTAACTTTTAACTCCGATTAACTAGCTCTAATGACCTGTTAAATTGATTCCAGTTAAATATAACTTCGATTAAACCACTTAAGAATTAAATATTTAATGGGGCATTATTCATCCGATTCGTATTCTCGAAAGCAACTTAAGAGCGTATACACCTTGCGCGCAAAGTCAACTATAGGTATTTCTTCGTTAATTTCACGCACACATAACCGACCAAAGCTGTGTGCGTAGACCTGCCGCGTCGGCTCGCTATACAATCGGCTCAAACAACTTTGATCCGTGCGCTTCAAATATTCAATTGAAATGTAACTGTAATATAATATCATAAAAATATTTTATTTGTATTATAAGTAGACTAATATTACTGTGCAAGCAAAGAATAATACAAATTTTGGATACTAATCATATTTTCGTTATTATTACATTGTTAAGTTGCATTCAAATCAGTGTTCAATCAGTATACACTACGGACGTTTTATTGATAATTTCGTGTTCGAACACATAAATAGTGTTAGCGGCCTTACAACCCCTTACAATTACGAAATATATTTAATTTTATATTACAATACATAACATAATTTAGCCTCGGATTTACATCCCATTATATTACCTGAAACATAATTTATACTCACTACAAAATCATTGTATGCAATAAAAATAATTAAATATTTTACTACCAAAGTACTAAGATGTGGTAATCGCATTCCGCGCGTGGCTATTTTTACTACGCGCGGCATAATCGACTGCAGCTAGGCCGGAGCGACGAGCGATACGTCCTCCCTCTAGAAGGCCTTGCGGCGGTCTGATTTGATCCACGTCGGACAGCGTGTTTTATAGTGGTTTTTAAAATATTTGTAGAAAACATGAAAACTAATTTTGTTGAAATATAAAAATGGTAATTTATTGATAAGATGTTCTTCTATTGTAATATGCAATTGCTATAAAAAATTATGTACGATAAGTTGGTGAAAAAAAATATGATCTTGACGAGAGTTTCTGAATAATTTCGCAATGTTAAAATTTTTATTTTCATGAACTAAACACTAAAAGATTATTTTTCTCAGCAAAATCCCTCCATAAGGGTCTTATTAGTCTGATAATATTTTTATTTTCATCTTATATTTAGTGGTTTCGGATATCTTAAGCTTCTAAATTGCCATTTAAAGCCTAAATAACGAAACTTGTGTTCAGTAATCCGTATAGTACTCACAAATTATCCATCAATCTATAATGTTTTCCACCAAAATCCCTAGATGACAACCTTTTCTAAAATTAGTAATAATTATTTTTCCTTTAAATTGTTTATTGGTGGCTATTAACTCATTTGAAAAGTCGTGTTTTTAAGACAAAAAGCGCGTGCAGGGTATAAACGCTCTTAAGAGTTTGACAGCTGTCAAACAGTCAATTCTTTAAGAATTTCTAGTTTTAAGCAGCCGTCGTCTTAAGGCCGCCTGCGACCACTCTTAACTTTATCAATTCTACATAAAATTTACTAAAATGACTCTCGCGTCGGTTTCATCGCTGTCTGATGACGATATAGCTTCATCAAGGCGAGTCAATCAAGAAAAAAATCAATGCTTTTGACAAATACAAAGAAGAAAACATTCAAACAAAGTGAGGTTCCGCCTGAAGAAAGAAACTGTTCTGCATCTGTGTTCCTTGCTGGAGACAAAATAGAACCCACTACAAATAGAAGTCGATTGATAAAAACTTGCGACCAACTGTTACTTGCTTTATGATATTCTACGACAGGCAGTTACCAGAAGATTATTGGAGATGTATTTCATGTGGAACAGCCGACTGTACAACACAAAGTTGCAGCAGAGTTAGTTAAACTACAAAATCGTGGCATGAAAATTCCCAACTAACAACAACAATGCCATATTGCGAATGATTTCTATGCGATCGCAGGAGTGATTGAAGTTATAAATTTCATACATATAAGGATCAAATCTCCAGGTAATTTCTACTTATAATAATGTATACATAACTATTAAGCTTTTACATGTACACAAATATATGTTTTCTTATCCTATTTTAACTAAATGTGCTTCTAAAATGCCTAGCGTATTTTATATTGTGTAGTAATCATTTAGAGTATCCCTTTTTACTGTACATAATATTATATTATTAATCATAGAATAGAATAATATATTATGCACAGTATAAAGGCACACTCTAAATGATTTCTACACAATAATTTATATATATATGCTTGTTGGAATCAAAACATTTAGCAGGTAATTGGCTCTTTCCCAGCCCACTGTACCCCATATAACCAAGCTCTCTAAATAGTTGTAGGGCTAAATATATAATATAATATAATTAATCATACAATGATTTGTACTGATTGTAGCTATTCAGTATATACTGGAACAATGTTCAACTACAATAGTAGTTTCCTATAAAGAATTCAATTTTATGAATATATTTTTTCAATTTACATAAAATTATTTGTAGTTTGAAATAAGAATATTTGCTAGAGCTCTAATTTTTATTATCTTGTTTTTAGGAGGACCACAAGCAGAAACATTTAGAAACAGAAAAGGCCATTTTTCTATAAATGTGCAAGCAGTCTGCGACCCTAACTTGAGGATAAGAAACATTATAGGCCGATGGCCAGGCACGGTGCATGATAGTAAAAATTTCAATGATTCTCCTTTATGTGCATTTCTGGAAAGGGGAGACTGAAGAAGCTTACAATCAAGACCATACTAAAACAAGAAGCCCACTGGAGAGGGTCTTTGGTTTTACAACAAAGATCTTCTTGTCTGCAAGTTGGGCTATAAGTTTTTGAAAATTAGCTTACTATTATAGAGGCATGTGCTGTGTTACATAATATAGCATGTTCCCAGAATGATCATATATTGGAGATTGATCTTTCTGAATCATTTCCACCAGCTCCACATAGTATAACCAATGAAAATGTTGCAACAAGGAATAATATAATAAAATACATATTTTAAACCGTACAGTGCATTTTATTGAATTACCATGGAATGAATACAAATAAAAATGAGTTATGTTTTATTGTAGTATACCGGGTATCTCAAGACTGCTACCGAAAACGAAGCCGGGTGGTAGTTTTAGTGGCTACAAACACAATGCAATTAAAAATTTCGCATAGAAACGCGACAATTATTTTTTATGATTTTTTAAATATCGTCATTTTTGTGTGGTAAATCCATAGTTTTTGCTAAAATAATAATTTAAACTCTTTTATACCTTAGAGTATTTATAAATAAAAGGGTATATACTATTATTTTAGGAAAAAAATGTATTTACCACCCAAATATGGCCATAGGAAAAAAATAACAAAAAAAAAATTGACGCTTTTTTTTGCAAATTTTTCTGTTGCATTGTGTCTGAAGTCGCTTAAACTACCACCCGGCTTCGTTTTCGGTAGCAGTCTTGATATACCCTGTATTTTAATAACAGCATTAGTACATATTATATTTTTTTAATTATCTACATTTCTTTAGATCTGTCTTACATTTATATCTATATTCCTTTATAAACACAAAATAATAACAATTATTTTAACATTAATTTAAAACTAAATTAATAAATGTACTATTAAAAATGTACAATAGAAATATAATATGACATTTTTTAACAATGAAAATAGGTGAAATAAACAATTTATTTTATGTATTACATATTAATTAAAATTCATAACATTCTTCAACTTTGATTTAAAACACTGTTTTCTGATGCAAATATTTCTTCCTTGACACAATTTGTCTCATTCTTTTTTGTATATTTTTATATTACATACTCATTTCAAAAGGGTGTGTATTGTCCAAATGATTTGTTGTATGCATGATTTCTATAGCGTTACCTGCAAAAGTGTTTAAGTTAAAGTATGTCATAATTTTATATTTCTCTTTTTATTTTTTATATATATTTGTTGAGCTTACTTATTTAGTCTATAGCTGATATACATGGCACTATATATATGAGCCATATTTCTTGGACGGTCTTATTATATAGGTACACATTGAATATTTATGTACTCCACTCCAGCTCCTGAAACAAAGGATTATTTATAGTTATACACATTGTACCATACTTTATTTTCCATATTTATTACATAATACTACTATATGAGGAGGAGATAATATATAGGAGGCCTAATATGAGAGAAGCCTATAGGTACCCAGCAGTGGGATCCTACAGGCTGTAGATGATGATGATGATTTAAAATGTGTGAATAATCGATTCATATTATATATTAAATAGTTAATTATCATATAAATTCGTTAAAACTTAGAGGAATACGTGTATACTTACCTGTTTATAATATCCAGCACAGCTTCTTTCTCATATCGTATTTATTTACATAGTCTTCTCCATTTGGTACTTAGGTGGTTCTGCAGCCGTTGTTTGGTATTTTATATACCTATTTATTGAAAAGATATTCCAAAAACTAACTTTAAAACCGAGTGCAATTGTAAACAATAAATAAAGTAAACAAACATCATAATATTTTTAATAAACTCGCTACGGATATAGGGACATAAGTTTTTTCACCCACATGATTTTATTAACAGATTTTTAAAATAATAACATGGCAATATATAATATAGCTTTAAACATAATCGTAACAAAAGTAAAAACGTTACAATGATTCCTCATATTAAATATAAATGGTTAAATTTCCAATTTAGGGAAATCATGTATGAAGAATATTGCGTCAAATCATCATCATCATCATATCAGCCACAGGAAGTCCACTGCTGAACATAGGCCATTATATATTATAACATTGCGTCAAATGGAACGTTTATATTTATACAATAAAAATTGTAACTGAAAACAAACTTTTCGTTAATCTGTGGAAATTTAGCTGGATGTTTGCTGAGTAGACCGATTTATGAGCTAAATGGCTATCCAGTATTTCGTTTCGAAATTTAACGGACCTCAAAATAACGTCATATCAAATGAGTCCGGTGGCTGAGTAGCTATCCAGTATTTGGGGGAGAGTGATTCAGGAGGAAGGTTTATGTGTGTTTTCTTAGTATGCTCTGTATAATATCATTTAAATTAAGTAACTTGTAAAATTTGCCATTGTTTTTCTGTGTAAGTGATTGGGTATATCATGCTCGGTAAAAAGTCTGTGCTTGCGGTGGCGTCGTGTGCCAGGTCGATGGCCGATGGCTGGCACATGCGTCATACTCGTGAACGGGTGCCTCTTGCGTAGACTGGTCTATCCGATTTACTTACATTGTAACGGATTCATTGATGGATTACATAAGGCTTTCGCAATTATTCACTGTTTTGGCGAAAAAGAGTATACTGATTCTTCGTTCTGGGCGACTTCGCTTCACTCAGCTATAGTAATTATAATATAATAATATTCGTATTAAAATATTTTTAATAAACTGCTCTGATTTAAACCAACTTGTAAATTATGTAATAATCACTAAATTATAAACTGGTTTTGAAAAGAGCAACACTAGAGTTTCTTGCCCGTTCTTCTCTAGTGAAAACCGCTTTCCGAACCGGGTGGTAGATAAAAAAAATGACTGAATCTAAACGATGTTGAACATTTTAATGGATTCAATAAATTATTTTCATTTCATTTTCATTTCATTTCATTTGTATAATACGTGCATATTATTATAGAAAAATCTATATGCACCCGAGCGAAGCTGGGCTGGGCCGCTAGTAAATAAATAAACTCGCTCCCGCTCCGCTCATGCCCGTATTTCTCGTCCTTCCGCTGCATCGTGTTAACACGCGGCGCTCGTGACGTGTCGTATGGATATAGGATAGGCATTTTAATCATTGCTTTAAAAACTAATGATAAGCAAGTCAAATTATAAAGTTTCGTCTGAACGGTGTTAAAATTATTATCTTAATTTTTTTTATTTTCTGTCATAATACAAGCAAGCATTTTCAAGCGCAATTTTCAGTTGCGAGCGACGACTCATTTCAGTAACGCTCCACTAGAGATATCACTCCATACATTTAAGTCAATTATTTTAATAGAGTTTCAGACTATGATCCCTAAGATTTTAGTAGGTGTAAAAATTAATGGCGTATGCATAGTTGTGGACTTCTTATAGCTGAAGTTGATAAATAAATATACCCAACATTCAAAGAAAGTCCTACGACCATTTGATAAAATTCTGGTGTTTACTACCAGACACATTTGGACAACACAACATCTAAGCCCAAGAAAATATTGTCAGACAAAAACATTTACCCCGACGCAAGGACCGAAACCCCACACAGCCGGCGTCTAACCAAACTGCGCCACGGAGGCTGTCGACATGACTCACTCCCCCCCTCCTCTCTCCTCAATTTAATCTCCCCATTCGTCCAGTCAGGTGGGTAATTCAGCCTCGTCACCGCGCCGGAAACGGAAACGCCATTACGATCGCCGGGTAAATATTGACGGGTCGACGCACTACGCGCGAGGATTGAATTCTAATACTTAAATATTAAATTAGAATGGGTTTTACGCATAGTTTTAAATTTATAATCGAGGTAGGGATCACGATTAGGCGTGGAATTTAGTAAGAATTTTATTGCTTTCCGGTGGTTAAGATTGTGCCCTCCTTACACCGCCATGCATCTCCTGCGAGTCAAGATCGACGGCATTGTAATGAGAATTGAAGCTGAGCAAGTCCCAGGGAATGTTTAAATGTCTTAAAAAATGTATTAACCAAACTCAATGAAGTTGTCGTGAAACAAACTACCATGGGTTCAATAATACCCTGGCCTAGTGAGCGTTGGTGAACTTTACATACCATAGATTTTTTTATAGATCGCCATGGTCTGCAGGTTTCCTCACGATGTTTTCCTTCACATTCATTCATTTTCATTCATTCATTCATCGCATGGTGATTGACCATCATTCCGACACATGATTCCGAAAAGTCAGAAGTGTGTGTCCTGGGATTCGAACCCGAGACCACCATAAACATATTGGCAGCCGCTTCTGGTCCGTTTACCAACATGCCGCCACGCATTTTTACATATTTACCACATACTTATTTTACATAGTTTCCATAATACAATTAGTGTTTTCTATCAAATTCCCAGACTTGAACCGAGCAAGTTCCACCCCTCCATACTAGACTACTATACAATGGCCGAGTGGTCATTTATTATGCCGGCCTTGGGGGGTTACTCTATGCTCTGACACGAACTTCGAATGTTCGGACATTCGAGATCCACGTATAAGATAAAAGTTTTCCACTTATAAAAATCAATACTAGTCTTTATGAAACTTATCATTCACTCTGAACATAATCTATGGTTACGTACGATAGTGGATTCCAACATTTTGTAATCTATTTAGGCATTCGTATTGTTTTTTTATATTTTTTATTGCAATGAATGGCGAGACGATCTTATCGTTCGCCTGATAGTAAGCGATACGACCGCTCATGAACAGTAGCAAAACCAAACAACACCTTGAATTACAAAGCGGTGCTTGGCATTCCACTGCGCTCGACATCCTGAGACATAAAATGTAAAGTCTCAATATCCAGTAGTTACTCTGGCTACAATGTCCTGCAATCCGAAACACAAAGTGTATTTAAACTGCTATTTGGCGGGAGAAATGGACATTGCGGTGGTACCCACCCAGGCAGCATCTCACATATGAGAGACCTACCACCAGTAAAACAGTTTTACGTTCGATGTTCGACCATTCGTCGACGTGTACAAGTATAGTGTAACCTCCTGTACATATCGATCGCGAGGTGCGGCGTAACCGCACCCCTGCGGGCGCGGCGTAGGGGTGCGGATACACTGGGGATGACTAGATAAATACATAGCCTAGATAGGGGTGAGTGGATTGTGACGTATACTGGTAAGTTTGAAAATAAAAGCTAATTAAATTGCAGTTGTAAATTGTAATACGACACGATTATGACGCTGAAATCTCGGGTTCGAATCCCTGGTTGGATGTAATATTGGATTTTTTTATTAATTACCAGCCGAAGTCGGCAATTTATGGTCAATGTGGCAATATTCCCTATATCGTTTAACCACTCTAAATCGTACTCTGGATTATGGAAGACCCGAACTCTGCAGTGGGACGTATATGGGCTCATACACATACAATGGCAATCATATCATGGGACGGAACACACGAGTTAAAAGATTGGGTAGCACCTCTGCTTACGCCTTGTTGTTAGAAAAAAGCACGAGTTTAAATGTAAATTATACTATGGACGTCAATATGACATATTGACCACTCACCACCGAAAACATGACGCACAATTCCTCTCCCAATATAGCTATCGGTGACCTCAAGAACATCTATGATATTGCGTATCTACTACAATAGTCGATCATGTCTCATTCCGGGAACGAACTGGCATACACTGACGTTTCATTCACAAACAGTTTGCATACAGTTTTGGCCAGCGCCTGATTTGTAAACGGACGTAATAGCTTAGGGGTGTCGTGTATACATTAATTTTATTTTAGATATTAGATTTATATTTAGATAGCGCCCGGGTGCAAAAAAGCTTTTCAAAATGTTCAATTCCAACTATCAATTTAGAAGACCAATCGTACTACAAAAAAGTATGAAATTTCCTCGTATTTGCTAAATTCACTGTCGGTGCATGCGCATCGACCGACGCGACGTCGGCCGAAGAACCCCGAGTGTTCGCGAGCGGACGGACGCCGCCGACGCGGTGCGTGGTCCTTCGAGCCGGATCATGTTGGTATGTATAGGTATTGATATTGAATCTAAATGAAGTGGACTGTAATATAAAATATTTTACTGGTACTTATTATATAATAATACAAAATATTAAGAATTGACGAGCGTCGCGAGTGGGGTCGCTGCGCGGAGTGCCGCACCGCGTCGGCGGCGTCCGTCCGCTCGCGAACACTCGGGGTTCTTCGGCCGACGTCGCGTCGGTCGATGCGCATGCACCGACATTCACTACTGCTTCCCTCCTATAGGTCCTAGCATGATTATATATAGCCTATGGCATTCCTCGATAAATGACCTATCCAACACAAAACAATTCTTTCAATTCGAAGCAGTAGTTCCTGAGATTAGAGGCAACAAACACACTCTTCAGCTTTTTATAGTAATATACATTAATATAGTCCCCCCATATTTGTTTTTCTCATTTATATTCCATGTACAGTCATCGATCGGTTACAAATTCATTTTTTAATTAAAGGCCTTATTCATAAACAGTTTTAAAAACTACTTGAATATAGAATGTTTTGTCTCTTTCTAACAACTTTCGAATCCAGTTTGAGAGAAAAAGACAAAACATTCCATTACTAAAATAGGTTCTAAGAATATCTATCAATAAGTATATACTATACTGCACTGCTCTCACCGTCCATTATGGTAACTTTAAGCCATTTACAAAACGCGAGTGTGAACCCTAGACCGCGGCCGCATGGGGAGCATTGCATCATTGTTATGGCGGCTTCATGGTCGACGACCCGCCGCCGTTTCGGTGGTCAGTGGAGCGGTGTGACTAGAAAAAAAAACTAACATGCTAAAGTAATTTGGTAATTCATCTTGTTAGTGTAGATAAATTAGTCAGTTCATTACTATTTCAAGTTTATGTACTGTCTGTACTGTATAAGCCCTTTTTGGTTAAACATTTGTGTTAGTATTGGCACAAAACAAATTTGTTTCAGTAATAATACATAAATAGTCCTGAGACCGCATTAAAATATCCAATAAGTGTTAAGTTGTGTATCAGAAGTGAATATCAGACTTCGGTCTCACAACCTGAGACAAATACTCATGGGCCTCGCAAAAATGTTGTACTATTTAATATATTTTTCTCTATTGTAACTGATTCTATGTATGGAGCAAAACAGAATGAAGAAATAAATATTTGGTTCGGTGCAGACTGCAGGGATCGAACTCGCGATCTCTCGTTCACAACCGGCCAAACCTAACAAACTGCGCCACGAATGCTATTAAACTTACAACCCTGAGCAAGACAGGTCATCATTAATAAACAGCCGCGTACTGACCGAGCAGCCTCGCGAGGCCTGCCGCGCGAAGCAAATGCTCGGCTAGTCGGGACGTGCCTCGCCCGAGGCAAACGCACACGCCGCCTCGCCCGAGCGTGCCGCGGCCCGAGCCGA
Organism: Hyles vespertilio; assembly: GCA_009982885.2. NCBI lineage: Eukaryota > Metazoa > Arthropoda > Insecta > Lepidoptera > Sphingidae > Hyles > Hyles vespertilio. The sequence goes on from CM042832.1 coordinate 3,758,617, forward strand.
GCGTTGTCGGTTTTTTGTCCATGCTCAAAGGCGCCTCGGTACGTTTGCCGCGCTCAATCAAGACGGTTGTGTTTCGCCTCGCTTGTTCGTCGCAGGTTAGCGTCATGGATAAAGAACAGTGTCTTAAATTAATACAACTATACGGTGAATATAGAAGACTTTGGGATGCGCAATGTCCCGATTATACTTGACGGCGCTGGCATCCTTGGCCATAGGCCAATCCTGATATAGGCAAAGATCGCCTATATACTAATAAAGGATTAAGAGAAGATGCATGGAGAATAAGTTAGAAATTGAACATTCCAATAGCTGACTTGAAGAAAAAAGTCTAATCTGTTTTGATATAATAGTTTTATCCAAAAACGTTTAGGTTTCCGTTTTCTTTACTTTACAAGCTGTAAAATTATTAGAATGGCAGTGATGGCGGTAGCTTTCAGAACGTACTGCCTCAAAACTTCTCTTGAGCAAAACTGGCTCGGCCATGCCGCGCGAAGCTGCCTCGATCCAAAAAATGTACACATCGAGGCTGCCTCGCGAGGCAACCGTCCCGCAGCAAACGTCTGAGGCTGCCGCGCGAGGCTGCGCGACTAGTCAGTACGCGGCTAACTTCAAACACTACAATGACTTGACTACAATCTATAAATATTCATATACGGCGATGGAAATATAACGCTATTAATTCACAACGCGACACCTACCATTCAATGTAGACTTTCAAATTATTCAATAAAGTGTCATACCGGTATTGAAACCATAACTAACAGAGTAAATGAGGAATTAATATCACATACATAGTCCTCCCAAGTTCGAGTCTTGTCTCGTGGGTATCAGGAACTATGAGAGACTTTTCGGTCTCACAAACACCCAGACCCGAAACAAATACCTGTGTTTCACACAAATATTTGTTTCGGTGCGGGGATCGAACCCGCGGCCTCTCGTTTCACAAACGGCGTCTAACCGTCTGCGCGAGTATGAACAGTCGGCGCATCATATACTTTGGGAGTGTAGTATTTGGCAAAATGAGCGTAAAATCATGTTTGATAATATGCAGATATCATCCGGAGTCGTATACTACATGGACCTAGTGGAGACTAGGACGAATTTCCGTGTTTTACGGCGTTTTTGCCATACCTATTTACTGGAATCAAGTATAACAGCTCACACAATAGGTCCCATTTAAATGTAATAATGAATTCCGTGGTGCTTTACAGCTGGCTTCTCCGGCTGTAAAAGTCTTTTTGGGAGGTTATTTACCTCTTTAGTTCAATGTTTTGTCACCCGATTTGCACGGAGGGAAGTGGACATTATTTATTTCCAACTCCTCCTATTAATTTAACTTTCTGATTAATTTCGTTGCGGGTTAAAGACAAGTTAGACATTCCCGGAGACTCGCCGAGCTTCAATGCTTGGTGTCATTACATTGCGTGCCACTTTTGACCCTGGCTTACAGGAGTTGCAGTGGCGGGTGTGAGGGCGGGACAGTCTCCTAACCGTCTGCGCCAAGGAGGCTGTCTAATCTTCCACAACTAAATTTTATGCAAAAATTTGTGACGACGATTTTTGTTGTAATTTTTTTTCTGTCATCCTATTAGGATTGTAAATACATCGTTTTTTCTTAAATAATAGTGTACATTTTCCAGAGTTGTAAACTACGTCACATCCGGCGGTAGGCGTGTCTATTGCCGTGCATTAGGAAATTGCTTCTATGACGTAGTTCCGGCGAAATGGCCTCTACGAAACGCTTGGTCTTTATGAGTTGAGTTTAATAGATTGCATTTCTTTAAAGACCTTTATAAAGGTATTGAGAAAAGTTAGATGTTATTTTACACCGGCACGACAAAGCTGTAAGTCTGTTATATATGAGAGGCCGCATGGGTATTTACCACCGCAATGTCTATTTCCCCCGACAAACAGCAAATGCACGTTTGTGTCCCGGTTCGAAGTACCTTGGGCCCTACTATTTTTATCCGAGACGAAGTTCGAAACTACGGACGATCGAAGTTTTTTATACGATACGAATGTGTCTACTCTGTAAAAGTTCGAATTTGTATAGCGTACATCGTAACCATAAGTCTTTGGTTCGACCATAAGTCAATAATGACCATAAGTATATGTAGGTACATTCGTGTCGTATATAAACTTCGATCATCGGAAGTTTCGAACTTCGTTTCGGATGATTATAGTAGGGCCCCTTGAAACCAGCGTAATTGGACATAGTGAAACTTTACATCTTATGTCTCAGGATGGCGAGCGTAGGGGAACGCCAAACATTTCTTTGTAATTCATGGTTTTGTTTGGTTTTACTACTGTCCATGAGCGGTCCTCGGATTTCCTATGTACTCGCCACCAATTCTATTCACCACCCGCACTTCAATTTCATCATCATCATCATATCAGCCACAGGAAGTCCACTGCTGAACATAGGCCTCCCCCAAGGATCTCCACAATGACCTGTTGGAAGCGGCCTGCATCCAGCGATTTCCTGCAACCTTAGTCAGATCGTCCGTCCACCTTGTAGGCGGGCGTCCGACCTTTCGCTTGCCTGTACGTGGCCTTCACTCAAGAACCATTCGGCCCCAACGGTCATCGGTTCTACGAGCTATGTGCCCGGCCCACTGCCACTTCAACTTGCCAATCCTATGGGCTATGTCGGTAACCTTGGTTCTCCTACGGATCTCCTCATTTCTGATTCGATCTCGTAGGGAAACACCGAGCATAGCCCGCTCCATGGCTCGTTGAGTGACTTTGAGCCTTTTAATGAGGCCCACAGTGAGAGGCCACGTCTCGGTGCCGTATGTCATCACTGGTAACACACAACTATCGAAGACTTTCGATTTTAGGCACTGAGGTATTTTGGACGAGAAGACGTCGCGAAGTTTCCCGAACGCTGCCCAACCGAGTTGGATTCGCCGATTGACCTCTCTCTCGAAGTTGGACCTGCCTAACCGGACCACTTGTCCTAAATAGACATATTCGTCTACAACTTTGAGAGTCGAGCCCCCAACTCTAATAGGGGTGGGCAAAACATGGATATTCGACATGATCTTCGTTTTATCCATGTTCATTTTAAGACCCACCTGTTGGGAGACTCGATTAAGGTCTTCGAGCATAGTGCTAAGGTCTTCCAGCGATTCTGCCAAGACTACAATATCGTCGGCAAATCGAAGGTGAGTAATATACTCGCCGTTGATGTTGATGCCGAATCCTTTCCACTGCAAGAGCTTGAAGGCATTTTCCAGCGCGGCAGTGGAAAGGACAACAGTTTCGGAGATATGACATCTCCCTGTCTCACGCCTCTCTGTAGTGGAATAGCCTTCGTGCTCTGATCCTGTACTCGGACCAATATGGTGGCGTTGTTGTATATACACCTCAACACTTCGATGTACCGATAGTCTATGTGGCACCGCTGAAGAGACTGTAGCACAGCCCAGGTCTCGATCGAATCAAAGGCTTTCTCATAGTCCACAAACGCTAAACAAAGCGGCAAGTTATACTCCTCGGTTTTTTGTATAACCTGCCGTAGCGTATGAATATGGTCTATGGTACTAAAGCCTTTTCGGAAACCGGCTTGTTCGGGAGGCTGGAAGTCATCAAACCTGCGTTCGAGACGATTTGTGATGACCCTCGAAAACAACTTATAGACATGGCTCAGGAGCGAGATGGGCCTGTAATTCTTCAGCAAAGTGTTATCACCTTTTTTGAAGAACAGTACCACCACGCTCCTGCTCCATGCCTCCGGCGTCGAGCCCTCGAGGAGAACGGAATTGAAGAGCCTCTGAAGGACTTTCATTATCGGCGTTCCGCCCGCTTTCAGAAGCTCTGAAGTGATTCCATCCTCGCCCGGCGCCTTGTTGTTTTTAAGTTGTTTGAGGGCCATCTCAATCTCAAACAGGCTGATGTCCGGGATATCATCGCTAAAGTGTCGGATTAACTCGGCTCTCGGGTCTTCGGCCGAGCTAACAGTAGGTTCGGCAACCGAGGTGTAAAGCTGTCCGTAGAACCTCTCGATCTCTCTTAATACCTCTGCCCTCGTCGATACCACGCGGCCATCGTCCGTTTTCAGGCTAGACAACTGGCTTTGCCCAATAGACAAGTCTCTTGCAAACACTTTGGAGCCTCCGTTCCGCTCAATTGTCTCCTCAATGCTCACAGTATTGTGAGCACGGACATCGTGTCGCAAGGACTTCCAGATCCGACTATTGAGCCGCCGATATGCTTCGGCGTCAACGGAAGACTGCAGCGTCAAAGATCGACGTTCGGCCATGCGGTCAAGAGTGTGGATCGAGAGTTTTTGTGGTCTATCTCTACGGCGAGGTCTAAAATACTTAGATCCCACCGTATGGACAGCTTCTACCAAACCGCTGTTTAACTCGTCCACTGCAAGGTTTTCTTTGAGACAATCAAAGCGATTTGTCAACTCGAGTTGAAAGCTGTCGGGGTTTTGGATATGGGCGCGAGTAGGTCGGAGCGTAGACTTCCTCAAGCGACGCCTTTCCGATTGGACGTTGATATTCAATGTGCCCCTAACCATTCGGTGATCACTACCGGTTTTCACCCTGTTGATCACAGAGACATCACTGAACATCCGTCTATTCGTCGTCAAGATGAAATCTATCTCATTTCTCGTAGAACCGTCAGGACTCAGCCAGGTCCATTTCCTGTGAGGCGGCTTCTGGAAAAAAGAGTTCATCGCGAAGAGTCCCTCTTTTTCCAGAAAGTCGGCCAGCCTCTGACCCCTGGGGTTCCGTTGCCCATGTCCAAATTGCCCCACTTTCAACTCTGCATCGCTTCTCTTGCCCAACTTTGCGTTGAAGTCCCCCATAACAACATTGAAGTAGGTTTTGGAAGTATGTATGGCCCGACTTATGTCCTCATACATCTCCTCTACTTCTTCATCTGGGTGTGTCGAGGTCGGCGCGTATACCTGTATGACCTTCAACGAATATCTTTTTGATATTCTGAGTATAAGGTATACTACCCTGCTCGACACACTTTCGATGGATACGATATTGTTGATGAGAGACCTGTGGACGAGAAATCCGACACCTCCTCGGGACTGTTGGTCGTCCCCCCGGTAGAAGAGCAGGTTACCAGACTTCAGGGTTATCGTATCCTCCTCGATTCTTCGGACTTCCGATAACCCTAGAATATCCCAGTGTAACCCGCTCAATTCTTCTTCCAGTTCGACAATCTTCTCATCTGTCCTCAAAGTGCGTATGTTGTGTACTTCAATTTCGCCTAACAATATTTCAAAGCCGCTGTATGAAGGAAAGTTTCATAAATTATTAGTAGACCGCAGTGCGCTTCCATCATGCAGCATTTTATATTATACGGTGCCTAGATTATTCTAAAGGTCGGCGGGTCGGCGCACGGCTTGATTGATGTGACCAATCGTCGTGGTTTTACTAAGACAGTCAAATCTCTTACTACTGTATCCCTTCTTCAATACTCAGTGGCATAAATTGTTCATAGTGGCATAAATTTATTACGGTGACGGTAAATATCCTCTACTCTGTTGAGTTGTTCGTAAAAATACCTGCAGGACACCTGATAGTTGGTACAATAGGTAGGGTCGAAAAACGGTTTTTCAGTTACGGAAATTTCAATGCGCAGCTTAACAACTGAAAATCTGCAATAGGTTACCGCATATTTCTAATCCCTAGGTCACTAAGACCATAATTTGCACATTGACAATGTCAACCCAAATGTCAATCCAGAAAAAATAAAATAGTTAATGAGTAACGAATTATGATACAATTAGCTGTAGTCTGAATTTTGATATTATCCCATTTCAAATAGAATTTATGGTTACATTAGTCTTGTTCAATCAGAGTGCTTTAATGTTTTAAGAAGTCGTTTCCTCAATAGGTTCGTTATGAGATTCATTACAACTATTTTTAATACAAATACGCTTCAATTCAGAATGGACTAATAATGAAAAGCAGGAAAATGGAGGAACACTGAAGTAATGGATTGAGGAAACCTGAATACCATAGAGATTTACAAGAATGTGTAATGTGTATGGTAACACATCATATTGAGTCCGTTTATAATTGGACCAGCATGATAGACCTCACCCTTATCTATGGAACTATCGCTTTAGAAGAGTCCGTCTTCAACATTGGGCTGTTATGGGCTGATAAAGTATAAAGAACTTTGTAAGACTTTCTAAGGTATGTAATGTCCGCCAACCTAAACCAGACCAGCGTGGTGTACCATGGCCTAACCCCGCTCAATCATACTTTCGACGAAGTACGAAGTGTCGAAGCTCGTGTCCCGCAGGGAGTTGTATATGGGCTGACACAGTAAGGTGTAGTCTAAAAATGAACCTTCCTCTTAAATCCCTCTATCGATTAAAAAAACGTAACGTAGTTTTAAAGATGTAAGCATATAGAGACAGACACACGGGAAGCAACTTTGTTTTATACTATGTAGTGATAAATTTCAAAACGACCCACTTACCCCTACAAAAATAATCTGCCACCCTCCACATAAATATTGCACAACATCCCCAACTTATCCATCTTGTCGTTAAGAATTTAACAGGCTGAATTTCAGAGTCGAGAGCGGCTTCGGAACACTCAAGTTGATATTCTTAAGATGGTGTTTGTAGACTTCTGCCCTAGTCTGTTACTGCGGTTCCGCTTGTCCATTTTGTAATTTATTTTTGATGACTGACGATGAGAATGTTATTTGGTCTGTATACTTATTGATCATTAAGGCTTACACGCTTTGCACATTCTAACAAATTTCTACGCTAGCTTACCGAAAAAAAATTAAAAACAAAATTAATAATAATTTAGGCGGGTCATCTGGGCCGCCCCATAATAATAATATGACCAGCAATGGTTTTGCGCGGGGCGGTTAAACGAACGTAAATCAGGGTGCCCCTCGCCCTGGGATGCCCGGTGCCTCGCACAATGCGTGTAGAGGCCATCCAGGGGTTTCTAGTCAGTATGCTGGCGTTAGTATTGCTAGGGACCCAGCTCAGCCACAATATCCGCGTTTGTACTGAGCTGGAAGGGCAGAGACACTGACATACCCCTTTCGGCCTCCCCCGTGGTATCAAAGGGGAGCTTAATAGTTTTTTCTCAAGAATTCAAGATTACCTACGCCTTTTTATACTTTTATAACCACCATAATGACTGATAGCTGCGAATATACATACGAATTTCTTTCACCAGTCGATAAAATTACACCCGTATAATCAAATCGGGATATCCATAATGAACTCAAGAGATGACATAGTGAGCGTTGGTTAGTATGATTTTACCTATTATGTTGTTTTAAAAGGGAATAGCAAAATCCTGTCAACTTAAAACAAGTTAAAAATTGCCGTAAGACTCCCTTAGCTTCAATACTCGTTGGAACTAAACTGCACTGTTGATTCTCGTTTACAGGAATAGCAATGATGAATGTGAAGGCGGTACAGACCAAACATCTATCCGAAAAGCAACCATTTTAAATTGAAGGTAGTCACGAATTTCAACCGTTCAACACGCAACTACCCACCACACAATTCACAGAGAGACGTTAAAACTTCTACATTAGCTGTAGATACGTCGCGACGCCCGAGCGCTCCGTGACCGCAAAATTGCGACCGGCGGCGCGTGTAATGTCGCCGGATTGGATTTTAAACCCGAGGGTAGTGTCGAGCTTCAAATGGGTTAGCGTATTTTATGTATAGGCAACCTTGTTTTTTTCAAGATTGGCAAGCCTTAGCTTTGACGGTTAGTGCATGAAAAATATTAAATCCAATATAATAACGAATTGGAAAACATAGCCACCCTAATGTTGTTTATAGAGGTTATAAAGCTAATGAGAATTTTAAGCCAACTTTTTGTATCTCAATCAATGAGAGATAATATTAAATCTGTCGATAATTTGGGAATGCATTGCATTTAGTTTAATTCCATACTTATAACAGCATGCTGGATAAGACTCTAAGAGGATGACAAATTACGACGATTATGTTGAGAGCAAAGCTATTAAGCACCTCTTCGGGTACCTCAAGAACGCTTAAATTGGTCTGACATGGCACGTTGTGGATATTGCGGTTGGGCCGGTTCTATAAAACATCCTACGCCAGGATACCAACTAAAACTGACCGACTGGGATATCCCAGGTCTAAAAACGCCCCCACTAACTTCCCCATGAACGGTCAGCTGTGAAAAATTATTAGTTCCTATAATTGGGAGGCTCTATGGACTATGCCCTGCCAATCTACTGAAATCTATTTTATATCCATCAGACATCTATTGTATCCCACTTAGAAAATATTTAGCCGTTTGTTTTAATATGAGGAGCTGATGTTCCACTTACCCTGCAGGATACGCGACGAGCTCCGTGTTGGGATCGCAGTCGAGAGCAGCATTGCTGTTCACGGTCAGCCCAAGAACCGTCTCCAATTTGATCTGTCGACAAATTAAATAGACATTAATAACATTTATATTTAAATCATATATAACACGTACATCTAGTATTATTTTCTTTTATATCATCCTCGGTACTGCTCCATTATTTCTTTATAATAATAATCCAGGACATCCAAAGGTTGCGTGGAAGAGATCGCAGCTAGTGCTACCAATACAATGTAATAGTTTTAAGTATTTTAACTGTTAAAATAAATTAATAACATACGCTTATTAAATTATTTTGTTTTCAATTGCTTGTGTATTGGACCGACATAAGTTGGTCAATAATAGATTATTTTAATATGTCGGACGTCGGATCCAATAAAATGTCGCGTGCTGTAAGATCTAACAAAGCTGTATTTGTCAGGTGTAATACTTGTCAAAAAGGTGTTTTGTAGGTTTATAAACCGATCTGAAATGGTACTTATAGTTCAGTCAATATGTAAATTGCCCTCCGAATAAAGACCTACCCTTATTTAACATAATGAATCGTTAGGGGGACATGTCAAGAGGTCACAGAAAAATTAAAAAGGTCGCGCTGTTTGCTGATTTTGAGAAATTCAAAAAAATGAATAAAAAAAATATTTAATACGCTTTTCTTGGAAACTATTTGTGTTAGGAAAAAGTTTTTTAAATAAAAAATGTAGAGGGTATTACGAACTACATTTTTTGTCATTAGAGTGACGTCATCATCATTCAGTTTAATTGTATGTGTGGAAGAAATAAATGGTGAAACCAGACTGGATTTTTTATCACAGAATCACTGACGCAAAAATTATTTATTTTCATAATGGTTTCTTATATACGGGAGTATTACACATTCAAATAAAATTTATTATATCTCGTATTTGGTTTAACTTTTATATCTTTTAACTTTCCGTCGTACGGATTAGCTTACAGGTTTCGTGGTCCAGTCTGCCCCGCAACCTAAAAGGCAGTAAAGTAATCGAAACTTCTGGAAGTTAAAAAACGAAAAAAAACCTAAACACAAAAAATAGATAAATAATTTCATAGTAAACTGTCCTATGTAATCTATTTTACAATGTATCTTTTATCTGAAGGTTCTCCATGTTTGTGTATGAACCGGTAAGGCCTTGCGTTAACCGCGTTTGGTTAACTAATAGACTAACACATTGTTTACACTAGTATATGGCGTTTAAGGAACTAGACGCATTACAAGCGTGATGTTTACTGTGAAATATGAATAGCCTTGTGACTGTTCTAGTTATTTAGGTACATATTCGTCACGCTTGTATACCATGAAATAGGCTAACTTCCCCAATTATAAATCTTTGACATTAATATTTATTCATAACTGCATATAAAAAGGAAAAACACTTATGGCTCTAGGCGGTTTTTACAGACAATCTTTGAATGGAAAAGAGAAAAGAAAAAGAAGGGCAGTCTAGACAATAAAGAATACAAGCTCCAGTAAAATGATAATAGATAGACGAATTATTTATCATTAATATATGTACACAAGTGCGTGGTTGCCTATTGCCTGTTGATAAACGGTCTAGACGCGGCTGCCAACATGTTCAAAGTGGTAGCGGGTTCAAATACTAACACCTCGGACTTTTCAAAGTCATGTGTGTATTGAGAGTCAATCACCACGCATTATGGAGACTGTCCCACCCTCAGACCCACCACTGTAACTCCTGTGAGCCAGGATCAACAGTGGCACGCAATGTAATGACACCGAACACTGAAGCTCGGCGAGTCTCCGGGAATGCTAACTTGTCTTTAACCCGCAACGAAATTAATCAGAAAGTGAAATTAATAGGAGGAGTTGGAAATAAATTATTGTCCACTTCCAGTGCACCACGCATTATAACGGTGAAGGAAAACATCGTGAGGAAACTTGCATACCATAGCAATTTGTATTTTTTATGGTGTTTAATGTCCAACCCGCACTAGGCCAGCGTGGTGTTCTATACGGCCTAACCACTCTCGATCGAACTCTTGATTATAGATTAGGCCCGTGCCCTGCAGTGGGACGTATATATGCTGATACAGTACAGACCCGATTTATAACAGAGAGTAGTTGATAATAATTCATTGCTAATCAATAATCATTTAAGTATTATACTATAATGGAAATCTCTGCGCATTGTGCTGGTACAGGAACCCAGTGAAGCGAGAGCGAAGATATTGTTAATGCGTAAGCGTGACAGAGACAGAAACTGAACTAGTGGTACGGTATTAATATTACGCATAAAAATTTACGCATTATTTTCCCGCATGAAGTAATTTCACTGCGCAATAAAGACAAGTTAGATAGTAAGAAAAAATTGACGAATGAGATTAAATTCTCGATTTTACAGCCTCCGTGGTGCAGTTGGTTAAAATTTATGAAACGAGAGACAGCAGCAGGTTTTATCACCGCACCGATAAAAATATTCGTTTACTCCACTATTCGTTTCGGATCAAACGGACTTGTTCATAAACATTTTAAAATCTATGTTAGTTGTCAAATCTTTTGTCTTCTTCGCTCAAACTGAATTCAAAAATCTTTCGAAAGGAACAAAACAGTCGATTACTAAACTAGGTTTATAAACTGTCTTTTAATAAGCGAGTATACCAAGCCCTCACAATAATTCTATCTATTTTAGACTCCTGGGCTCAACATTAATTATGATCTTAAACACTACATACTATTTATCACATTGTGGTTCGGAACATACAAAGCAAAATGTGGGTGTCCAGGCACCTCTGCCTACCCCTTCTGGGAAAAAGGCGTGAGTTTATGAATTTGCTATACACTACACTTCCTAAACACGTAACCAGCCAACAATCCATACACAAGCATTAAACAACGCTTATGAGTCATCCCGGGGCCGGTCGGACGGGATTCCAACCCGCGACCTCGGGAGCAAGGCCAGGAGCCGTCCTTGTGCGAGGACGCCCGGCGACACTCTATACCCCCAAGCCCGTTCCTTGGGATGGGATATTTATTGGGTTAATATACGTAAATGTGTTATAATTAACTAGCGGCCCGGCCCAGCTTCGCCCGGGTTCAAATAGATTTCTGTACAATAATATGTACGTATTATACATATAAACCTTCCTCTTGAAACAATATATCTTTTAAAAAAACTGCATCAAAATCCGTTGCGTAGTTTTAAAGATTTAAGCATACAAATGTGAATGATGCAGACGTTACGAGCAACTTAGAGTCGCTACAACTCCGGAGGGATGTCGCCTCTCTAAGCGTATTCTACCGCCTGTATCACGATGAGTGCTCTGAAGAATTGTTCAACTTGATCCCTTTCTCTCCATTCCTTACCAGAACCACGCGTGCTGGCTTGCGAAGCCATAGCTTGACGGTCCACACCATCCCGACGCGAACCAAAAGGTTCTCGAATTCTTTTTTGTGCCGCACCGTCAGGCTGTGGAATTGTTTGCCGTCTCACGTGTTCCCTCCTTCCTACAATCCTGGGTCCTCCCGCCGTAGCGTGAAGAGGCACCTTAGCAGGCCGGCATAATTGTTTCCATTGGCATGGGACCGCCGTCCGATGCCAATGGATACTCTGCCTGGGCGGCATTTGCGCTTACCATCAGGTGCAGGCCAGAGTAAAAAAAAAAAAAAACAAAAAAAAAACATAGGGACAGAGAAAGCGACTTTGTTTTATACTATGTAGTGATTACAAAGAAAGGAGAAAAATACCAGGGGAGTACTCTTTACCGCTCTAAACTCTGCCTAACCCAAAAGGACATATGAAATGAAATGAAATTAATTTATTGAATCCATTAAAATGTTCTACATCATTTAGATTCAGTCATTTTTTTATCTACCACCCAGTTCGGAAAGCTGTTTTCACTAGAGAAGAACGGACAAGAAACTCTCGTGTTTCTGTTTTCAAAATCAGTTTACAATGTAGTGATTATTACAAAATTTACAAGTTGGTTTAAATCAAAGCAGTTCATTAATAATTTGTTGTAAATTTACAATATATATTTTTGATACGAATATGTTTCGGTTATAATTACTATGGTTGGGTGAAGCGAATTCGCCCAGAACGAAGAATTAGTATACTCTTTTTTTTTAAACGGAACGTTTTTGTTTTTTTTTTTTTAATGAACGAGACGAGCATGCCGTTCGCCTGATGGTAAGCGATACGACCGCTCATGAACAGTAATAAAACTAAAGAATGCCTTGAATTACAAAGCAATGCTTGGGAATAAGATATTAAGTCTCAATATGTCCAGTTGTTAGCCTGGCTGCAATGTCCTTCAATCCGAATCACAACAGTACATTTAACGTGCTGTTTGTCGGGTGAAATAGACATTGCGGCGGAACCTACCCAGACGGTCTCTCACATATGAGAGACCCACCACCAGTAATTTTGTGACATAATCCAAGGTAAAGGCAATTTATGAGATACAAAATCGCAATTAAAAAATATAATTACATTATTTAACTTTCTATTTGATTCGCCGAAACGGTGCAATTCCGTTTAGCTTTCACTCCATTAAAGTAGATATTTATTTGTTGATTAAATTTTGGTTGCAACGATGCCTGATACAATCTAACTATTACATATTCATATATACTAAAACTTATTTTGTCTCGACTTCACCCGGTTGCAAGTAATGAAAAATAATTTAATTTTACATACATTCATAACATACATAAACTCAGCCCTTTTTGCCTTGTATGTATGTCCCATAATGTGATGTGGGGCGAGCTTTTCGCCATGTCGGGAACAAATTCCTGACTATAATTAATAGAAAAATCCAATGTCACTTTGCCCGACCCGGGTTTCGAAACCGAGACCTCAGCTTTGTAACCGTACCGTAGCATAACTACGCCACAGGCAGTCGACGCAAATGACCCGTTGTATTATACTTAACAATATTCTAACCTTTCATACAGTTTATATTTAATTAAATTTACCTCACACTCTTTTCATCTTTAGGAAGTCCACTGCTGAACATAGGAAGTCGATGGATGCAGGCCACTTCCAACCGTTCTATCCATAAGTGAATCCATTCAATTGATTCAACATATCATAAAATCACCCTGATAATATCCCTTATAGGCAACAGAACATTTTTAAAAAAGCTAACAACTAGACCCCTTTATAACGTGCGGTACCATACTTTAGTATTATTAGTTATATAACTATGATTCCAAGTTATTATTGTATGAAATCATAACATTAATATTCCATCAATACAGTATATAGACACTTAAGAATGCAATGTGTCCGCCAACACGAATAACGCGCCATAATCGCTATGATTTATCTGTTGATTTTGATCTAGGATTATTGTGATTTTATGGGTAACTGTATTTTTAAACAAAAAAATAATTAATTTGTCATGATGGCGCTAACATCGAATTTAATATTAATATGGCGATACATAACATTGTCATTCAGATACCTACTTTTGACGATAAAATCTTTTTAATTAATACTGCGCTCCAATAGGTCATAGCGTGATGTTATTATGGCCGAATATGGACGAAACGACGAATAGTATGGACGGACGATCTGACTAAGGTCGCAGGAAGTCGCTGGATGCAGGCCGCTTCCAACAGGTCATTGTGGAGATCCTTGGGGGAGGCCTATGTTCAGCAGTGGACTTCCTGTGGCTGATATGATGATGATGATGATTATGGCCTGTAGCCTTCCTTGATAAATGGGCTATCCAACACCAAAATAAATTTTCAATTCGAATCAGCAGTTCCTGAGATTACCGCGTTCAAACAAACTGTATAGCTTTATGCATTAGTACAGAGTATATCTTAGGTATAATTACATCCTATTCAATCCAAACCTGCTACCAGTCTGGATGAAATATGCCAAACCTCCGAAAGCTTGCATTCCGACCCTATATCTAGTGCGGTGTCGAAACTATTGCCAATACTAACGTCTACCTGTTTACGACCCACGTGCAAAGGCAGGTTGTATATTGATTACTTATTTTAGAGCCTTCACGCTTGTATTATAGTGAGGTAAGCTGAGAGTAAACTAGAAATGCGGTACAAAACCTCCCGGTCTTTTTTTGGGCACAGGCAGTCCACTGTTAGACAAAAGCCTCTCCCACTCCAACATCGATCTGATGTAAGTATGCATACAGCGACTAAAACAAATTACTTGTAACTTCCTTTTTATTTCTATGAATGGCATGGCTTCGTCTGATGGTAAGGTCCATCTATGAGAAGAGACCGCTCTTGGACAGTAGCAAAACAATTAAAAAGCGATGCTATGCATTTTTACTGCGCTCGCCATCCTGAGACATAAGATAGTAAGTCTCAATATATTCAGTAGTTACTCTGGCTACAATGTCCTTTAAACCGAAACACAACAGTGCATTTACACGGCAATCAATTTCTCCCGAGACATTGCGGTGGTACCTACTTACGCGGCCCCTCACATTCTCTCTACTATCGCTAAACTGAGAACATCGTGGTAGATTAAAATTATCGACCGATAAATTATATTTTTAATTCATCATATACTATACAATTATGTATCATGATTATGACTATAAGTACGGAATATTAATTCAAGTAATAATCCTAAACCACCGTGTACAAGACTCCATCCGCCATTTGTATCGATCTGTTCAAAAATAACCTGCAAATTTTCCGAGAAATATTCGCGCGTCTGCTAATTTAAATACACCCCCAATTTAGCCTTACATGTTACAAAGGTTAAAGTTCATTTATTCAGCATTTCTGGGTAGTGGAAAATTAATAATCGTTGTGATAAGGTCGATTCTATAGCAAAGCTCATTTGGAGGTCGCCTGGATAGGTACCAACACAATGTCCATTTCTCGCGACAAACAGCAGAGTAAATGCGCTGTTGTATTTCAATTAGAAGGACATTGTAGCCAGAGTAACTACTGGACATATTGAGACTTAACACATTATGTCTCAGGATGGCGAGTGCAGTGGAATGCCGCATTGCATGGTGTTGTTTTGTTTCGCTACTGTCCATCAGCTATCGTATCGCCTACCATCACGCGAAAGGCATGCTCGTCTCGCCATTGATAAAATAACGCAATAGCTTGGCGACTTCTGTGAGTGATATTGCCGGATGCCCTACACCTCTTTCCATTTCTCATTATTTTTCATTCTCCCGTCCCGATTTGCTGATCCGGCAACACATCCATGATTCAAGCGATGTGGATGTTGATGAGCGGCAGTGATCACTTAATTTAATTTAAAAGCTTTATTGTACACCAGTAACAAAAAATAAATAACATACACAAAATTCAACAAAAAAGAGGCGGTCAATACAATGGCGGTCTTATCCCTCGACGCGATGTCTTCCAGACAACCAACCAACCACTTATCATCAGGTGACCTGTTGGCTCTATTATCCCTTCCACCACAAAGCACGACCAGCAGATGATACTCATAATAAAGGAAATACAAAAAACAAAACATCATATAGTTCGTAATTATTATAATTTTATACTACATACGTATGCGGAATTGTTTTTGAAATATATTTACATTTAATACAATAATGCATGTTTATTATTTTTTTCTCACATTAACGATATATTTGAAGGAAATGATGTTTTTGATGGTACGCGGAAGTCTTGGGTTTCATTCCTGAATATGCGCAACAGAGTAACAATAATTAGAAAAAGTGATATTAAAAACATAATTCCATAATTGGCAAAAAGATATGTACGCGTACATTATGCACACATACATAAAAATCATTCGAATTGTGGACACTTTGTTGCGCCTAATAGTAATATGTGTTTATATGAGCTTTTGTTTTCAAATGAATATATATTTTAAAGTATCCTACAATTCGAATTTATATGGACAACAACAGAACTATTTATAAATAATGAGCTCAGTCTGTTTTGACGTGATCGGGCCAGTTGACCAGCGTGGGCGGCCGTCGCGTCTGTTTTCGACATACTGACAATGTCTGCTGGAGACAATATAATAGCATGGACAGATTTACTCGCCAGTCCTACATACATACACACATAAACTTATGCCTTTTTCCAGAATGACGAATCAAACATACCATTCGCCTTATCGTAAGTGATACGA
Source organism: Hyles vespertilio (assembly GCA_009982885.2). Taxonomy (NCBI): domain Eukaryota; kingdom Metazoa; phylum Arthropoda; class Insecta; order Lepidoptera; family Sphingidae; genus Hyles; species Hyles vespertilio. Next base: position 3,775,064 of record CM042832.1, read on the forward strand.
CTCATATACAGTAACAAAACCAAACAGCACCTTGAATTGCAAATTTGGTATTCCACTGCGCTCGCCATGCTGAGACAAGATGTTAAGTCTCAATATGTCCAGTAGTTACTCTGGCTACAATGTCCTACAAAACAAAACACAACAGTGTATTTACATTGGTGTTTGGCGGGAGAAATGAACATTGCACTGGTACCTAACCAGACAGCCATATGAAAGATCTATGATATGCATGCGTCAATCGTGCCACGCATTATTTTCTTGTTTGAAAAATAACAATTTGTATTTTTAACCTAATTCCTTTTCTTTCTGAAGCCAAAGCCCAGAAATGCATAAACATGTTGTCCGTGCAAAATCCTGAAGATTCATATATCAATAATGCCGGCACGTAGACGCATAACAATTACAACGAGCAATTATAATTTCAGCACATCACGCAACAGCTTCGCGGTCGGCGGAGAGACGCATAATTTTTATGTTATTAACTTTTTTGCGCTGAAATTGTTGCAGTGTTCATGAAGTTAGTGTTTACAGAAATTCTAGGAATACGGGGGCGATGACCTAGATATATCTTTTGGCTACCTAGCGGAGCAGGCGAAAAGCCGGGTGTTAAGTTTTCTTTCTTTACTAAACATTCTGTGGAAAATACAAGCATTTTAAAAATTGTTGAGATAGCCGACTAATTACAGTAACGCTCCACTGGAGATGTACTGGAGCGTCGCACCACTTCATCGTAACATTTTATGCGGTCTTAGAACTGTTCATATATTTGTCAATGTCTTCATTTGTTTGTCAAAACCTTTCATTACGGGAGAAATAACTACGACAAATCTATTGAATCAAAGAGAACGCCAAAGGTATTTTGAAGGTCCTCTTATCAGCACTAAATAATCATGTAAAGCTTAATAGTTCAATCATAGATATGACCTTTGTTGTAATATCGATGGATGCCTTTGTCTGTGAAAATCCTTATACTCAGCAATGGACTTGAAGAAAGAAAGGCAGAATGAAACAGGAATTGAGAAAGAGATAGACATAATATGTTACTCACCTCATACGCCGGCGTATTAAGACTGTCCCTGATGACAGGCGCGCTGTTCCTCGGTCCGATAAACGCCATATTCTCATCTTACTTCACATACAAATATGACTTGTAGCAGATAACTTATAACGTTCATAACGTGCTATTTAACACTAAACACTCACGATAGCTTTTTAATATGATATTTAACACTTAACGGTTATCGCATTGTCACTTCTATCGTTCCAAATTTGAATTTGCGTAGGGTATTTAGATATTTCTAACTACCCGTGTTTTTATTTATGATTCACTTATGTGTTAAGCTAGAATTGTCAGAACATATTTATTTGAATGTCGTGTCAAGGAAATACTTTAGGAAACCTAAACATCCGATTCTAAATTTGTATCTACAATGATGATCATATTTTGACACCTATTTAGCACTGTGAGGTGCTAATGTATCTGTAGTTATTTACTAGTATTTATTTGGATTATATAAGGCTATCGTATGCAAAATATCATGCTTATAGAGCCTCTTTAAACAGTTCATTGTTCATAAAATGTTTGGAGACTATCCCGCCCTCACACCCACCACTGTTACTCCTGTAAGCCCGGATCAACAGCACGCATTGTAATGACACCGAGCATTGAAGCTCGGCGAGTCTCCGGGAATGTCTAACTTGTCTTTAACCCGCAAAGAAATAAAATCATGAAGTATCATTGTTCATTAGACCGTTGTTAAAAATAAGGAACCTTTTTAAATTTACACATCTGACGTGGATAGCGGAATTTAAAACTACTAAAACTATTTGTAGACGCAAATGTTGGAGAATTATATTATAATTATATTTATAAGAACTCCTATGGTATGTAAGTCCGCCAACCCGCACTAGGCCAGCGTGGTGGACTATATGGCCTAACCACTCTCAATCGTATTCTCGATTGTAGAGTAGGCCCGTGCCCTGCAGTGGGGCGTATATGGGCTGATACAGTTACAGATAATTTACCTATGTAAGCCTAAATACCCAAGAAACATACAAATTACCCATATACGTCCCACTGCAGGGAACCGGCCTCCTCTACAAATGTTAGTCCACAAAGCTCGCCTAATACGGGTTGACGGATTTACATACCATAGAAATTCTTACAAATCGCTATGCTATCGCTATTCATTGAGTAGCGGGACGAGCTTGTCGTTCGCCTAATGGTAAGCGATACGACGGCTCATGAACAGTAGCAAAACTAAACACCTTGAATTACAAAGCTATGCTTGACATTCCACTGCGCTCACCATCCTAAGGCATAAGATGTTAAGTATCAATATGTCCAGTAATAACAATGGCTACAATTTCCTTCAATCCGAAAACAACAGTGCATTTAAACTGCTTTTTAGCTAGAGAAATAGACATTGCGGTGGCACCTACCAAGGCGGCCTCTCACTTATAATCTACCTACTTCCCCTGTATCACAAGACACATCTACAACAGACTATCAAGACACAACATACTCGTTTCCTGAGTGACGCAACGCAAGGTCGACATTAGCACTTAACAATTTACATCACATTAGCAATTGTAACGCTGGCTGGTGGGCTCACTTCACCGATGATGCAATTATTATCAAGCGATTATTATTTTCCGTGTGTTCGGTATATTTTGTTGTTTTTCTTTTGGGATAAGTAGAATCGTTTTTTTAGTCTTTGCACTCTAAGTATTGGAAAAAGGTTCATCCAAAGGTTGTCTGGCAGAGATCGCTCAGAGCGATAAGATCGCCTTTTGTACTTTTGTATTTTATAGTATCCCTTTTTGTAGTTATAATAAATCAGTGTACAATAAAGATTAAATAAATAAATAAATAAAGGATTATTTCCAAAGATGTGTTAGACGAAATTAAATATTACGGAATATTTGGTTGTGGATGTTTTTGTATTTTGTAAGTGGTATCATTATTTACTAGCATATATCACACGTTTTATGTTAAAATCAAATAGTAAACATCTGCAATTGTTTACGTATTTTGAAGCGCAGACTCCAAGTCCAAGGTTAAAGATCCTTACCAACACATTTTATTTTTTAAAAGCTAGAAAGCATCCTAATAACTTTTCTACATAAAAAAGGTCACGCTACTATTCACAAAGGGGTAGGAAGAGGTACACTCTCTCGAGTCCAAAGTCACGAATTAATTTTCAATTTCTACATAATACATACACCAAATTTTCGGGCCTTTTAAATTCAATTGCGTAATGGAATACAATTGGGATTAATCACATCAAAAAATGAAAGGCATTAAAACATCGACCCGCCGCGGGGGCTCCCTCGATGGCGTAATTGTACTAGGGGTACGGATACAAAATTGAGGACCCGGGTTTAAATCCCGGGTTGAGCATATTGGACTTTTCTATCCATTATCAGCCCAGAGTCAGGAATGTGTGCCCGATATGCTGACAGGCTCGCCACCTATCACATTGTGGGACGGAAATCTTGGTGTCCTGGAACCTCTGCCCACCCCTTCTGGGAAGGCGTGAGTTTATGTATATATGTACATGTGTACCACGGGATCACCCTTCGCTTTCACAACGCGTGTCGGACGCAGCCGAGAGAAACTCGTAATTACCCGATCGCTTTCACGCGGACGCTGGGCTGCGCTGCACTCTCGCTGCATCATGGCTCTATGTAGCTTAGGACTATTTTGTAATAGTCTATATGGTGGTAGGTCCCTCATATGTGAGGCCACATGGGTGGGTACCACCGCAATGTCTATCTTTCCAAACAGCAGTTTAAATGCAGTTATGTTTTGGATTGAAGGACATTGTAGCCAGAATAACTGCTGGACATACTGAGACTTTACATCTTATGTCACGGTACTTCTCTGTAATAAAGACTTTGTGGGCATGAACCATGCTAGACTAGTAATGTTTATTTTTCTTTGCATTTTTAGCAAATTATTTTTTTAGCCCATATACGTCCCTCTGCAGGGCATGGGCATCTTTTGCCATAGAGAGTACGATTGAGATGGGTTAGACGAAAGAAAAGAAGAGTTCGTGTTGCTGAGGGAGTTTCTTGCGCCGCTTCTTCTTCACAGCTACAACACGTTCCGAAGCGGTGGTAGCAGAAAAGGACGATTGAAAAGATCTTGTGAAAGACTATTTGAATAAAGAATATTTTGATTTGATTTGATTTGATTGATTTGACCGAATAGCCCAACATGGCCTAGTGAGATTTGGCGGACTTCACATACCATAGACATTCATGATTCTTATAATATACAGGTATCCTCACAATGTTTTCCTTGGTCATTAAATTGTGTGATAATCGTCTAACAATGCCCAAGAATTTTATTACCTCACTACACTATGCAATTTATTTCATAATAATTATTATATTACATACATAACCTCACGCTTATAACCTCAAACAGATAGACAATAATACTATTATGTCATGTCTTATAATATTATAACTAGCGGCCCGGTCAGGCTCAGCGCGGGTGGTGTTACAAAATGTTCAATTAACTATCTATTTAGAATACCACGAAAACGAATATTATTTCCTCGTATTTGCCACATTTTTCACTACTGCTTCCCTTCTATAAGTCATAGCGTGATGATATATAGCATACATCATTCTTCGAAAAATGACTTACCCAACACAAAAATAATGTTTCAATTCAGACCAGTAGTTCCTAGACTAGAGGTAACAAACACACAAACTCTTCAGCTGTATATACATATTACATACATAAACTCACGCTTTTTTCCCAGAAGGGGTAGGCAAAGGTGTCAGGACATCCACATTTCGCCTTGTATGTTCCGTCCCACGATGTGATAGGTGGCGAGCCTATCGCCATATCGGGCACAAATTCCTGACTCTGGGCTGATAATGAATAGAAAAATCCAATATCACTTTGCCCAACCCGGGACTCGGACCCGAGACCTCAGCTTTGTAACCGTACACTAGTAAAACTGCGCCACCGAGGTAGGTATATATATTAGTACAGATGAATAAAAATACTGTTCATAGGATAATGACCATCGAACAGGATGGTGGTGGTGTATATTTGATCGATGGTGTGAACGCCGGCGGAAAGATCAAATATATGGAAATGCCAAAAGTCACGTGACTGCCCTGTGAAAAAATGACATTTGTCTAGAGGCCCAGGGCCGCATAATTATAATACGTCAGACACTCTACAGGCATAGCTCTTCACTTACAATCAGGTACAATGTAGTTATTTTGTGTTATAAATACTATTCGTTATCACCCCAGAGACAAGAATTTGTGCCCGATATGGCGATAGGCTCGCTACCTATCACATTGTGTGACGGAACATACAAGGCGAAATGTGGGTGTCCTGGCACCTCTGCCTACCGTTTTTGGGAAAAAAGCTTTTGTTTATGTACGTATTTGTTTATATACCGTGAGATATACTATACTGGTAAACAACACTTTTATATGAAAGCTAAAAGAAACGAAACCGCAGAGTTTCTCATTGTTGCGCCAACAATTAACTTCGCATAGCGCCCGATGACTTCTGAACGTTTGTGTGTTGGGGACGCATTTAGAACGATTGATGGGGTTAATAACCACACTAACACGTGAAATATTTTGTTGGTTTTAGAAATAAATGTACAGGAACATTCAAAAGAATAAAAAATAAATTAGAGCACGAAATTCATACATAAGATATTTTTTTAATTGATCTTCATTAAAAATTGCTGAACCTAGTTATCCTAACATCAGCCACAGGAAGTCCACTACAGAACATAGGTCTCCCCATGAATCTCATTCCATATAGTAATACTTTAATTTAATACCACACAATATCATCTATATTATTTAAATATATTGAAAATAAGACTATTATACTTTAAGATTGCTATGGTAACGTAAACTTAGTCATGACATTAAACCCAAGGCTTCTCCGATACGACTATCATCAGATACTATCACTCTAATTTATTGACTACTGAATCAATGCAACAGCAAAGTTTCACTTTCAAAAGTACTAGCATAATAAGAACAAATTATCAACACAATCCCGAAACCCTACCCTACATTTACACCCAAAAAACACAAAATAAGCCCCTATACCCCCACCTGCGTCCGGCCCACACATCAATACAGTATACGTGTTAATGGCGACCAAGAAAGAATGGCCCATTGAAACAAACGCGCCCCTACAGAGCAAGTGAAATACGACATGGAGTAGCAAACACCCACATCGGCAGTAAAGTAAGGAGTCTCATCCACACCGGTCTTAAAACATTGTCAACTGTTCATGTTCGCTTGGGGAATAGTCTAGGGTTATTTATTTATTTGAAACTACTATAAAAATTATTTTATCACATACATAGGTACTGAAAAGTTGTTTTTTATTGCAACTAATGGTAAGCGATAGGACAGCTCATGAACAGTAGCAAAACCAATCAACACGTTGAATTACAAAGCAATGCTTGGCATTCCAGTGTTCTCACCATCCTGAGATATAAGATGTTATATCTCAATATGTTCATTAGTTAATCTGGCTACAATGTCCTTCACACCGAAACACAACAGGGCATTTACCCTGCTTTTCAGCGGGAGAAATAGACATTGCGGTGGTACTTACCCAGGTGGCCTCTCACATATGAGATACCTACCACCAGTAGAAATAAAATACTTCTTTAGATGGGTATAAAACGTATTAGAAAATGAACATCCGCAATAGTTCCTTGGATTGTACATATGCTGATAACCCCTCAAAATGGCAGGGAAAAGTAGAGGAAATTACGGTAGGATTCACCCCTTGGTCGATACAGAGGTTTTTGGCCTTAAGCTATCTCGTGCACACAACAAATATCAACGACAAAGCTTTACGGTTTACGTCAATTTTGCGTGTACGCAAGTGACAATCTTTAAAAATAAAAATGGTGTACGCTATTATTATACAAAAAGAACTATGTATTTACAACACGAATCCTACGACAGGAAAAAAAACGTCGCATAATTTTGTCACAAATATTTTCACATACAATTGAATACTACGTAACAAACCCCACGACCTAGTCGACCCTGAACTAAAGTAAACCCACGCATACACTTTCACGTGTGACAACTATGCCTTACTCTTATATTATGAAGCAACACAGTAGTCATAACCCAATGACAATTACTCAAAGACACGAACTGTCATGGCTTGAGGCGATCCATTTACATCATATAAATTATACTTACATACTGGTCGAACGTCTCTCATATGGGAGAGGCTACCTGGGTACCAACTTAATGTCTATTTCACCTGCAAAATAGCAGTTTACATGCACTGTTGTGTTCCGATTTGACGATATTGTAGCCATGAACCAGAGTAACTACACGATATATTGACACTTAAAATCTCATGGTTCAGGATGGCGAACGCAGTGTAATACTAGTGCTTTGTAATTCACGGTGTTGTTTCGTTTGGTCAAGACCATAAAAGGTCGTATCACCATTCATTGCTTGACAAACATTATTGTATCAGAAACTTGGGCAGACATTTCGGTCTCATAAAACTTAGACCTGAGAAAATTCTTGTGGACCATGCAAACATTTATCTCGGTTCGGGAATAAACCCTGAAACCTCTAGTTCCCAACCAGCGTCTAACCAACTGCTCCACAGAGGCTTTCAATTCGACCCTGAACTGAACCGAGATACCCACGCAAACACTCTCACTGGTGACAATTGTGATTTACTCTTATGTGTTGTGAAGCAACAGTAGTCATGTCACGATGCGTGAATTGCCCCGAGGGTATCCACTTTCGTCATCGAAAGTAAATCAAGTCTTTAGTAGTTCTGGGTGGTTGCTGTATAAAAACGTACGAACTTTAAATGTTCGGATGTTCGACGACCGGAGTAAGATATAAGATTTCCACTTATATAAATCAATACTATTCTCTATTATACTTATCATTTTCTATGAACTTAGTCTATGATTGCGACGTACGATATAGGAATCCAACATTTTGTGAAGTATCTAGCCACTTTAGTGAAGATTTACGTACGGCGTCCGAACATTCGAATTTCATATCGTTTTTATAGAGTCACCCGCTGACTTTTATATCACTTACTAGCGGCCCGGCCCAGCTTCGCCCGGGTACAAATAGATTTCTGTACAATAATATTATACATATAAACCTTCCTCTTGAATCAATCTATCTATTAAAAAAACCGCATCAAAATCCGTTGCGTAGTTTTAAAGATTTAAGCGTACAAAGGGACATAGGGACCTAGGGACATAGGGACAGAGAAAGCGACTTTATTTTATACTATGTAGTGATATGCAAAGAGTATCATTATACTACTGCCTCGGTGGAGTAATTGTACTACGGTTACAAAGCTGAGGTCTCTGTTTCGTATTCCCGATCCGGCAGTGATATTGGATTTTCCTATTCGTTTGTCAGCCCGGAGCCAGATATGACGATTGGCTCGCCACGAAGTCTATCTGCACCCGCGCAAAGCCGGACCGGACTGCTAGTTACCTATATGATCTCGTAATGTTTACCTGTGAAATTGTATGTTTCAATAAATATTTTTACATTTTTTTTTTTCATTTTATCCTCTCGATTTGCAGCCAATAACCTACCCTAATTAGTAATTCGTAATTACGCGATCAAATACCCAACAAACAGACACCATATAAATCTACCATTACCATAAGACTAAGGAGGTTTGCATTAACCCAGGTTCCCGTTATGGCGGCAAACCGTTTCCCGCGCGCGCGCGCGCCAATTCCGTATGTTTCCGCTCCGCGTACAAGATGGCGTCGCTTCCGGTTTGAACTAGCGGTGTGACCTTTTACGGTGGTTTGTGGTTTTAAAAATTTAATCGCTTGTCGTTAGAGGTTGATTGTTTAACTGTTCTTTTTTTTGGATGATTCACTTTGTAAATTATTTTAATGTTTATAAATAAAGTTACAGCTATTTTTCGTGGCGTAGTTTAGTTAGTAGAGGGCTGGAATAACAAATTAGAGGTCAGAGATTCGAACCCAATGTACCGCTGTCTATTAAAAACATAAATTAGTAGTAATTAGTAAATCTTCAATATTCATTTGTGAATTTGCAATGACTATAAAGAATCATTGTAAACATCAAGGGTATTTAAGTACTAGCAAGCCTATTGTAGAGAGCAGATAAACGATATAATGATAATAAATAAATAAATAACAACCAACAATCACATACATACTCCTGACCCCACACTAAAATCGAGTGTTGCGTCGTGGGTATCAGGAACTACAAGCGATTTTTCGGTATCACAAACACCCAGACCCAGAAAAAATATTTGTGGGCCGCACAAACATTTCTCTCGGTGCGGTACTACCCGCGGCCTCTCGTTTCACAGACGGCGTTTAACCGACTGCGCCACGGAGGCTGTCTAATATCAATGAATAGATTTATGCAAGGAAGATCGATACAATGGGACGCAATTATACCTCTCATTAAATCAGAAAACCCTAAGGCGTAACTAAACTGATAATAAAAATAAAACCCAAATTTTAAAAAATCCCACGCGCAATATTCGAACTCACGTCCACGCACGTCTGTAGCCGACGGCTAATATTATTACGCAAGTGAATGCAACACTTTCACAAGGCGATATGTAGTTCCGTACCATCCGTATGTAAGCTATTAAATGATAATTATTAGTTTTCTTTATGATAATATGTTTGAGAGGAAATTTAAGTTAGCTAGATGTAGCTTCCTTTTGTAGATTTATTTTACTTATTGGACAGCCTCTTTAGCGCAGTTTGTTAGACCCCGCCTGTGAAAGGAGAGGCCGCGGGTTCGATCCCCGCACCGAGAGAAATGTTTGTGCAGCCCACAAATATTATTATCAAATAATGTGTGTATAGATAGTCAATCACCACGCACTAAAAACGGTGAAGGAAAACATCGTGAGGAAACCTACATACCGTAGCCATTTATAAAAATTTCTACGGTATGTAAGTCCGCCAACCCGCACTAGGCCAGTGTGGTGGACTATATGGCCTCTCTCAATCGTACTCTCGATAGTAGAGGAGGCCTGTGCCCTGCAGTGGGACGTATATGGGCTGATACAGAACTAGATCCCTTTATAATATGCGGTGCCATACTTTAGCAAGGTCAAGTTAAATTGTGTTACATAAGTATAACGCCAAGTTTAACAAATAAAATTGTATATACACGAGGTATATAAGTTCAGAGGTCACTCCAAGAGGGCGAGTACTCTTATAGACTGTAGAGTATAGAACAGTCGTGACCGCGCGCCCTTAACCGGACCTCTATGTAGAACGGTGGACAATCATTTTATTACTTACAGTTCAAATAGATCGTTTATTTTTATTTGTATGCTAGCACGGCGGAGTGTTGCATTTATTTATTCATTGTTAGGGTTCCTTCCGTAAGAAAAACAGAAGTCTCATAAGGATTACTTCATGTTCCGCCTGTCTGTCAAGAAAGGTTTCCGATTGATTTACAATTTAGAAAAAAAAAACAAATTTAGCAAAAATTAAGATCTATATCGCGAAATTGTGGTTAAAATTTAACACTACAGGCTTCTATTCTACTACTGACAACCATTATAATTTTAACTAAAGGATTTTAACTTTAGTTTTTATTATGGTTAAACCATTGCATAATCTGCGTAAAAACCCAAAAATCATTTATTTCTCTACATACAATACTTTTCATACAAAATTCGGTGAAATAGTTGTACTATGGTATGATTACAAAGCTGAGGTCCCTGGTTCGAAACCCGGGTCGGTCAAAGTTATATTTGATTTTTCTATTTATCAACTCGAGAGTCAGGAATTTGTGCCCAATATCGCGATAATCTCGCCCTCTATCACATCGTAAGACTGAACACTATAGGCGAACCAACTAGTACTGAACCCACCTCGCGTAGGCGTCAATGACAAAAGTACACACCGAGTCCGCGTAATGAGGATATGATTCCACACTTGATTCCACAGGTATTATCCTATCAAGACTATTCACGGTCATACACTGCCGCTTCTAGAACATTCTGTGATGTTCAAACTTTTTACTGGTTCCATTTAATACTCCCTTGGTGGCGTAGTTGTACTAAGGTACAGTTACAAAGCTGTCAAAAACTCAACGAATTGAATAGAATGAGAAATAAAAACTAAAAACTTAAAAATAAAAAAGTAAAATAACAATTTTAAGTTAAACGGTTTTATATTGCAGATAAATGTACTAAAAATTATTACTACGTAAAATTATTTTTTAGCTTTTAGTACATTTATCTGCAATATAAAACCGTTTAACTTAAAATTGTTTTTTTTACTTTTTTATTAAGATAAGTATATGAATATTATAATAGTAGTAGTATGACTGCCTCGGTGGCGTAGTTGTACTACGGTACGGTTACAAAGCTGAGGTCTCAGGTTCGAATCCAGGGTTGGGCGAAGTGATATTGGATTTTTCTATTCATTATCAACCCAGAGTCAGGAATTTGTGCCCGATATGGCGATAGGCTCGCGACCTATCACATCGTGGGACGGAACACACAAGGCGAAATGTGGGTGTCCTGGCACCTCTGCCTACCCCTTCTGGGAACAAGGCGTGAGTTTATGTATGTATGTAATTTAATACTCCCTCGGTGGCGCAGTTGTATTGTAAAATTACACACAAAATTGTCTGTCCACTTAATTTTTTAATTGGGCTCGTAAAAAGAATCACTAATTCATAGACTAATTATTAGCCGATGGGCTTTGTGAATCACAATCGCAAATCGCAAAATTTAGCTTATTCATATAACTTATGAAATGTTATTATCACCTCCACTTGCTATTTGTGAATTCTGTTGCTATTTATTTCAACACTAGGTGATACAGAAGCCTCTATTATTATCAGCGACTAGTATCACAACATTTCACCTAAGGTACTATAGCACACATCTTTTATCATTACAATACTCTAAACTAATGCAAATATCTTATTAGTAACACCTCTACTCAGCCCATCAAAGATTTAGATTAATTTACATATCGTAACAATATATGCACTTTAAAAACTTCATCAAATTCAGCACAGTCATTAAGTAAGCTAATTGCCCTCGCAAACTAAAGACTTCGCAACGCAGCAATATACAATACATTTATGCAAATCAGCTTATTCACGCCTTCAAGATGTGGGTGAGGAAAAATATTATGCAACTACTTCATAACATGCACAATAGACTGTCCCGCCCTCACCTTCCATAAGCCAGGATAGTCCTGTACTTTACGGTACTATATCAGCCCATATACGTCCCACTCCAAGGCACGAGCGTCCTCTACAATCAAAAATAAGATTAGGAGTGAGGCCGTATAATCCATCACGCTGGTCTAGTCCGGATTGGCGGACATACTATAAAAATTCTCAAAAATCGCTATGGTATGCAGATTTCCTTCACGACGTTTTCCTTCACCGTTACCGTGCGTTGTGACTTGACTATCATTACACACATGACTCCGAAAATTAGAGGTGTGCCCTGGATTTGAACCCGCAACCAACATGAACATCTCGGCAGCCAACGTCGTCTAGTCCGTTTAGTGTTTACTAAGCCACCACGCATACCGGTTGGTTGGAGACGGTGGGCTGAAGATCGAGCCCAGTGGCATACTATTGGAAAGGTCTATATGCAGCAGCCGACGCGGAAGGGCTAATGATAATAATGTTTATTTATCTATCCCCTAATAACTTCCAAACTACTACTACTTTAATATAGAATAGTTGGAAACATCTTAATTTTCCGCTGGTTATAAGCTAAAAATTATGACCCCAAGAAAGGTATCAAATATGAGCACCTATTTTTTACTATTTGTGAGGATACGTGTATCCTAACCAAAAAGATAAACTAAAATATCTTGAAGATACTACCTACTGGTGGTAGGTCTATCATATGTGCGAGGCCATCTGGGTAGGTACCACCGCAATGTCTATTTCTTCCGTGAAACAACACTGCTTAAATGCACTGTTGTATTTCGGATTGAAGGACATTGTAGCCAGAGCAACTACTGGACATATTGAGACTTAACATCTTATGTCTCAGGATGGCGAGCGCAGTGAAATGTTGCTACTGTTTATGAGCGGTCGTATCGTTTACCATCAGGCGAACGGCATGCTCATCTCGCCAATCACTGCAATAAAAAAAAAAAAGAAGAAGAAACATTGCGTAACTGCATTAATAGTTTAAACCACAATCATTGTACAGTTTTGGCGAATGATCTAAGCGATGCGCGCCACTTATCTACGTAATTTGCCTTCTCGGTAGTGTGACGTCATCAGTGTACCTAAATGGGGCACCTATACGTACCTTTTTTTTTGTTTTGTTTGTCTAGTCAAAGCTTGTATCATCTGTATGTAGTGGGTGTCGTAAAATCCAAATATTAGTTTTAAGTTTATATAAATTAATATAAGTTTATGTAAATTGCTCGGGATTGGAAATTACAGTAAATTTCCCCTTATCACGTTTGAGACAAAAAATTGAACGAATCTAAGTGATGTCTAACCTAGGCCTTCAAAGTTAACGACATACGCTTATGTTCGTTTAATATGTTTTCTTATTGTATCAGCTTCAAACTATCTAACCCCAAGTAAATGCGTAATAATAAAACACACTCTTTTTTTCCAAAAGGGGTAGGCAGAGGAGCACCTCTGGTAGCATCCAGGAATCCCTCGTTTCGCCATGTATGTTCCAGCCACGATGTGATAGGGGGCAAGCCCATCGTCATATCGGGCAAATTCCTAACTCCGCTAACAATAAAAATCCAGTATCACTTTTCCCGAGCCGGGATCCCAAACAGCGACCTCAGTTGTAACCGTACCGTGGTACAACTGCGCCACTGAAGCACCCATAAATAACATTTTATTTTATCGGTATGAATAGTGATTTGAGCATGCGGTTCGCCCGATGGTAAGCGATACAGCCGCTCATGAACAGTAGCGAAACCAAACAACACCTTGAATTACAAAACATTGCTTGACATTCCACTGCGCTCGTCATTCTGAGACATAAGATGATGTGTCAATATGTCCAGTAGTTACACTGGCTATAATGTCCTTCAATTCGAAACTCAATAGTGTATTTACACTGCTGTTTTGCGAGAGAAATAAAAAAGACATTACGGTGGTACCTACCCAGGCGGCATTTCACATTTGGGAGACCTACTACCAGTATAGATAGTATTATAAAAATACGTAGCCTATGTAATTTCTAGTACATTGACACGATAACCCCGCAATATCATCTGCATAATTCCAAGACATACACATAAGAAAAACATCATTATGTACACAGTATGAGTCTCTGCTTATTTTTGTCATATCGCTCCAGTTAACAGGTAAGAACTTTTAGATAACAAAGAGTCACGGGTGTCACTTCCATTTTATCTTTTTTTAAATTATTATTAGACAAAAATAATATACCTACATTTGTCTAAATATTGAGAATAGTTTGGTTGTCTGTAAGAGATCGCCTCGAGCAATAAGACCGCCTTTAGTACGTTTTTTTTTCTTCTCTTATTTCTTTTTTGTTAGTCTCAGGGGTACAAAAAAGTTATAAATAAATGAATTATAGTTTAATAGTATATAAGTAGCGTGTATAGTGGGCCAGGGCCGAAATACCCACAATGCGTCGACAATGCTCAAACTTAGGAAACGTACCGCAGAGTTTAGGTCTAAAACCGTCAATAAAGTTTACAAGTACTGTACTGTATCAACCCATATCCATCCCACTGCAAGGCACGAGCTTATAAAATCGAGAGTACAACTGAGAGGGCTTACGCCATATAGTCCACCACAATAGTGAGGGCTGGTGGAAAACAATTAGGCTGATGTACCTTGGAAAGACCGTGAATATTCAAACATATATTATTGACTCGACAATAAAACACAAAGTCTTCTGTAATGCGGATCAGAAATTGTGAGATTCCTTTGGCCTCCCAAAACAAAAACAAAAAAAAAACAGTATGAAAGAAAACTAATATTCGTAGGTCATATAAACATGTACATCAAACTCACGGGCGCTTTATTTGTCAACCCTATTCTTTACCAAATGCGCCAGAGTTTGATAAAATAATTTGTGTCATCCCTACTGCTTCCCACATCTCACCGCAACATCGTGTCGTGTGTACCGACATTGTTTTCGTTGCCACAACCGTTGTTAATCTTTTAATTGCTTCTGCACGTCGCGAACGTTTCGTCTAATTATCGAATGACGGGCTGCTGTATTTTCGTCATTTATTTAAAAGGTCACCAAAATTATAAAGTATTATACTTACATAAATAAGTTGATACCAAAAACTAAATAACTTAATTTATATAATAATCTCTCTTTCTCTCCAATCTTTAAATCAATGCTGAGTATCGTAACTCGTCCATCAGAGGTGAAATTTCAAGTAGCTTCCGGCGCCAAGCATAGCGGTCTTGTGCGAGTCTTATTGCCCTGTGCATTAAAATTTTCTGGACAATGAGGTCCATCCAACGAATTAGTCTACGTCTACGTCTCTCGGTCGTGATTCCCTCCATGGTCAAGAGTCGGAGGTCGTGGCAGGCAATGCTCTCCTTCTGTGAAATTGTAATTTCGCAGAAGGAGAGCGCAGATCGGGATCGTGAGCGGAACGATCCCGCTCGCCGCCTGCAAAGAAGAAGGCGCCGGGTAATAACCGGCTGAACCGGCGCCTTTATCCTTTACCCTGTGGTTTGGGGGTACAAGAATTCCTCCACGGTATCCTCTGCCCGTCGTAAGAGACGACCTAAAGGGGTCATCGGAGTCACTGGGCACACGGCGGGGGCCGTGCGCCCTCGCGTATAACGGACTCCGAGACGTGTGATGGAGCCTCGTCTCCGTCATAGACGCCCATAACAGCTTTACGGGCGTCCGAAAAGGGGGTGTAAATGGAGGTAATCTGGGCCTTCAAATGATAACATAAGGCCCAGCAATGGGTTCAGGTAAGGGGCGGTTCGCGGACGTAAATCGGGGCGCCCTTCGCCCTGGGATGTCCGGTGCTGCCCACAATGCGTGTGAGGGTTATCGAGAGGTTTTTAGTCAGTATGCTGGCGTAGGTACTGCTAGGGACCCAGTTCGGACACAATATCCGCGTGCGTACCGGGCTGGAAGGCCAGAGACACTGACATACCCCTTTCGGCCTCCCCCGGGGTACCGAAAGGGCAGCTTAATAGCTTTTCCTCTTGAAAAACCCCACACTAAGATCCAGCCTTGTGTTGCGCATCAGAAACTACGACACCTTTTAGTCTTATAAACGTTGTTTATTCATTTATATTCTTTATCTATACTAATATTGTAAAGAGGAAGTATTTGATTGCTTGCTTTGAATAAGCTCTGAAACTACTGGACCGTTTAAAAAAAACATTTCGCCATTACAATCTTACATTATCCTTGATGAGCATAGGCGTTTTTTTTAAGTGAATCTGCACCCGGGCTGAGCCGGGACGGGCCGCTAGTTTGGAAAATAAAAAGATTACAATAAGAATTCGATTAAAAAGGCTTAGGCCATACACCACAATGTTTTATTACAGATAGCCGGGCACAAAAATATACATGCCATAGAAACATACTATGTGAACCTTACAGAATGGTTGTATAATGTATATAACAATACTTATGTAACACTATGTGCCCGCTTTATTAGCATGCGGCCGACAGAAATGGAAAGTTAAGTAAATAGCATATGCAAACACGGCGTGGAATGCTAACGTTTAGTTATTAAAAAACTCATGTGGCTGTTAGGACACGCGTTTAACGGCCATTTGTAACTGATGGTATTCATTTTCCAGTGAAATACCGCTTAGCAGCAAATCGAGATATCTAGATGTCGACACGCTCAATTCAAATATTTATTTATTTAAAAATGGCACACCAACAGCACAATATATTAAACCACTTATTTTTAAACGGTTTTATTTAGCTCACCCGTTTGTTTGGGTCAAATTTAGTAATTGAAATTTAACCCTCTTCCCGTTAACCGATTGATCTGAAATTTGGTGTACGCCTTTGATTCTGGTGACAATACAATTATCCATATTCAATATTATTGTGAATCCAAGATGGCCGCCGCTACAAGATGGCGGACAACTTAGTTTTTTTCAATCCCATCAATATGGGTATCAAATAAAAGGGCTTGTCAAGTAGAATTCAGTGCACAATATAAAATCAAAATCAAAGATAGCCACTGCTACAAAATGGCGGATAATGTATTTTTCAATCCCATCAATATGGGTAGGTATCAGAATAAAGGGCTTGGTAAGTATAATACAGTATACTATACAAAATTACAATATGAATCTCCCACCCAAGTCAAAAACTCAACGAATTGAATAGAATGAGAAATAAAAACTAAAAACTTAAAAACAAAAAAGTAAAAAAACAATTTTAAGTTAAACGGTTTTATATTGCAGATAAATGTACTAAAAGCAAAAAAATAATTTGAAACATATGCATTGAATAAACTAAAATAAAATTTTCACCATTTTAAATATTGGACGTGCCCCACGATTTTATTTTAGTTTAATCAATGCATATGTTTAAAATTATTTTTTAGCTTTTAGTAGGTACATTTATCTGCAATAAAAAACCGTTTAACTTAAAATTGTTTTTTTACTTTTTTATTAAGATAAGTAGTATGAATATTATAATAGTAGTAGTATGACTGCCTCGGTGGCGTAGTTGCACTACGGTACGGTTACAAAGCTGAGGTCTCGGGTTCGAATCCCGGGTAGGGCAAAGTGATATTGGATTTTTCTATTCATTATCAGCCCAGAGCCAGGAATTTGTGCCCGATATGGCGATAGGCTCGCCACTTATCACATCGTGGGACGGAACATACAAGGCGAAATGTGGGTGCCCTGGCACCTCTGCCTACCGCTTCTGGGAAAAAGGCATGAGTTTATGTATGTATGTATGTAGTAGGAATATTTAAATATATATGCCCATTATAGGCGTACATAGTTTATGGTCAAAAATAAACAATAACTATAATTATCCTCCTCCTTGCGTCGTGCTCCTCAATATTGAAGGTCGTGACCTTCCTTATGCCTCGTTTTCATCCTAACGAGTTTTTTTCCATTTGGTTCTGTCTACGGCGCGGCGGTGTGATAATTATAAATACTTGATATTCTATAGACATTATGCACGTACCATTGGGCCAAGTTAGATCATTACAGCTTCGAAAAGACTAGAAATAATCCCTTTTTCTTTCTCACCACTCTACCAGGCCATCACAATGCTTAACTACAAATTAAAACCGCGGCGATGCCTATCTATCCTTAGCAGGAAAACACATGTTTTGTATGCAAGCAACGACTGAATATTTAAACGTATGGACCGCTGTAACACGCTTGTTACGCTTATGTAAAGTGTTAGTTACACGGCTGAGTTGACCGAAAGGGGCTAAGTTTGAAGGAGTTTACGCTCATATTTGTGAATATATGATATGGAGAGAAGAGCCACTTTTGAATCTATTATTCCAGCCTCCAAATTTAATAGGAGGCAAGTAAAATACTCATTGCTAGTTAAATGCTATGAATATGTCATCGGGTTATGTTTTTATTAGGATTAAGAATAACAAATTTGAAATATAAAATATTAACAATTATTTCTAAGCTTATACTAATTCAATACACGAATAAATAATCATTCGCAAGAAAAATCGAGACTACTACATTTATGGTAATACTAAATCCGATATACATATGCAAAACTTATGACACTAACAAAGTACGGAAGGTGATATTTATGGAACCAAAAATAATATGTCTCAGCGTGTGTCAGTGCGAGAGTCGACTTCCAGAGGTTTTGCCACCGATTTCTCATATCAAGGGAGGTATAAACAAAAGTAATATTAGATGATGACTGAGACACAAGATGTTAAGTCTCAATATGTCCAGTAGTTACTCTGGCTGCAATGTCCTTCAATCAGAAACACAACAGTGCATTTACCGTGCTGTTTGACGGGAGATATATACATTGCGGTGGTACCTACTGAGGCGACGTCTCACATATGAGAGATCTATCACTAGTCAATCATCATTACATATAAATGAACTTACCAAGCATGATACGACTAAAATTAATTAAATCCAACTTCTTTATCAGCCCATATACGTCCCACTGCAGGGCACGGGCCTCCTCCACAATCGAGAGTATCATTGAGAATAGTTAGGCCATATAGTCCACCACGCTGGCCTAGTGCGTGTTGGCGGATTTTACATGCCATAGAAACTCATAGAAATCGCTATAGTATGCAGGTCACGATATTCTCCTTCGTCGTTAAAGTGCTAAATGAACTTACCAAGTATGATTCGACTAAAACTGATTAAATCCAACACCTCCATTATATAGTAAACGATCATTGCATGACATCACGTCCCGTACGCGATGTGAACTCATAATGTTTTATGTGCCGTTTTATTGTGTAAGGCCGTGTCTACTTCAATATTTATTACTGGAAACTTTTGACATATTTATGAAGTACCATACGTATGTATGTATATATACATACGGTGAAGAAAAACATCGTGAGGAAACCTGCATACCTATATACCTATAGCAATTTGTAAAATTTATATGGTATGTAAAGTCCGCCAACTCGCATTAGGTCAGTGTGGTGGACTATACGGTCAAACCACTCTCAATCGAACTCTGGATTGTGGAGGAGGCCCGTGTCCAGCAGTGGGACATATACATATGTGCTTATAGTGATTATATACATATGTATATATCACTATCCTATCGCCCTCCTGGGCCTCCCAAAGTAAGCGCCAACCATCCCGATCGTGAGCAGCCCTCATCCTTCCGACACCCTTTTCAAGTCGGGGTAGCATAATTGGTTCATTAACAGTACCAAAAGTAAGTGAAATTCAACCTTTTATGACCGCGAAATCACGTAACAAACCCTTGATAGTACATACTTATATCGGTTTAAGTATATTTCCAATTGACCACCCATCTTATTACTCGTATTTACATAAATATAATAACCATGAATGAATATTCAAATACTAATCTAATCAAAAAAAATCTAATAAAGTGCGTGGTGGCCTGTTGGTAAACGGACTAGACGCGGCTGCCAACATGTTCACGGTGGTCGCGGGTTCGAATCCCAGGGCACACCTCTGACTTTTCGGAGTCATGTGTGTATTGATAGTCAATCACCACGCACTAAAACGGTGAAGGAAAACATCGTGAGGAAACCTGCATACCATAGCGATTCATAAGAATTTCTATGGTATGTAAGTCCGCCAACCCGCACTAGGCCAGCGTGGTGGACTATATGGCCTAACCACTCTCAATCGTATTCTCGATTGTAGAGTAGGCCCGTGCCCTGCAGTGGGACGTATATGGGCTGATACAATACAATGATACAATCTAATCAAACGATTCATATAAATATTATGATCAGTATTGTAATCACAGTTCAAATGTTTATCATTGAGAGGTTACACAAACATAACACACACACAGAAAATTAACATCTGGTCCTTCATTCAACTATTAGGTCATACTTTGTGCGTCGAATGTTTTTTATTGCCACAAACAAGCAAACATATATGCTAACTAGCGGCCCGGCCCAGCTTCGCCCGGATACAAATAGATTTCTGTACAATAATATGTACGTATTATACATATAAACCTTCCTCTTTAATCACTCTATCTATTTAAAAAAACGCATCAAAATCCGTTGCGTAGTTTTAAAGATTTAAGCATACAAAGGGACATAGAATATAGGGACAGAGAAAGCGACTTTGTTTTATACTATGTAGTGATGATTATAGATTATCGCTGGATTAAAAGTATGTATCAGCCCATATACGCCTCACTGCAGGACAAGGGCCTCCTCCACAATTAAGAATACGATTGAAAGTGCTTAGACCATATAGTACACCAAGCTGGCAATAAGATGTGAAGTCTCAATATGTCTAGTAGTAACTCTGGCTAAAATGTCCTTTTAAACGGAACACAACAGTTCATTAATACTAACTATTTGGCAATATTTGATGTTTTAAGTGAGAAAATGGTACCACATTGGTCGATTCGACCTTTTCCTTGACAAGGTATCTAGAGTGTTTTAGCCGATACAATCTATGGAAATATTATTTTAAAACTACTAAAAAGGCTCGCCATCTACAATTACAAAAAAATGAAGATAAACCTATTTAATGTCATAACTCAACAGTGGATAAAACTTGTAAGCTTGGTTTTAAGGTTTGTCCTTCCGAAAAACATTCTCATTGCAAACCGAACCTAATAAATTGTGAACAGTCCAAGGTGACCGCTAGCTACTGCCATCACTATGCTCCTGGCACGAACCATTTGTATTGAATAAATATAATAAGTACTTGACAATCAACGTAGTCCTGACCACTCGTTTTTGACTAAAGTCTTGTAACACAACTGTACTGTATCAGCCCATATGTTCCATTGCAGGGGACGGACCTTCTCTGCAATTGAGAGTTGTTAGACCATATAGACCACACTGACCTAGTGCCTTGGCGAACTTTATATATACCATGGATCTTAACGCTACCATCAGGCAAATGGCATACTCGTCTCGGTATATATTTAAACTAGCGGTCCGGCCCAGCTTCGCCCGGGTACAAATAGATTTCTGTACAATAATATGTACATATTATACATGTAAACCTTCCTCTTGAATCACTCTATCTATTAAAAAACTCTATCTATTAGAAACCGCATCCAAATCAGTTGCGTAGTTTTAAAGATTTAAGCATACAAAAGGACGTAAGGACATAGGGACAGAGAAAGCGACTTTGATTTATACTATGTAGTGTTATATTATATAAACACATCGCAACACCACCAGACAATAAGTCGACACAAACGTAGAATAATGATAGAGTATAAACTAACTATTCATTATTATAGTCTAAGATCCCGCCATACATCGACCTTCACCGAGATGTTTATTTGATGAAACGTATTTTATATTCAATTTAATATGTCAATAAATATATTGTATAGGGGTTGCCTAGCAAATTTCAGTCCAGAATACGATTAATTAATAATTAAAAAAAAAATTTTTTTTAACATTTCACCTGTTTGATTATTAAACAAATTCTATACCAGTCGAAAGTATGAAGCCCATAGAATATGCAAACGTTAGGTTGCCTATTTTTTTCCGGTCACAACCCTCAGGTTGCCAGGTATAAACAGGTAAATCGCTACTAGCATTTTGCACCGGTCTGATTATTGAATGGAAATTAAATGAAAATAAAGATCATTTTATTACGAACACGGTGGTATAGGGTTGCCTGCGAAAAATCAGTCCCGAATTGCGGTTGTCGAATTTAGAAAAGTGAAATATTGCTCCGAGTGACCATCCCATGCCATAGAAGAGGACACAGCATAGAAGCTGTTCGAAGTCCGCTCATAAAGAAAGAGGGTGCCCATGCTATTTATTCTTGAGAATGAAAAGGACAGCGATAGACTCGTATATGCTGTGTTTTGGAGTAGTTTATTAGTAAAATAGAGGAAGAGTTATTTAATTTTGGTTAATCAATTAATTATTTATGTGTGTATATATTTTATGTGACACCAAAGTATATACTGCCTCGGTGGCGTAGTTGTACTAAGGTACGGTAACAAAACTGAGGTCTCGGGTTCGAATCCCGGGTTGGGCAAAGTGATATTGGATTTTTCTATTCATTATCAGCCCAGAGTCAGGAATTTGTGCCCGATATGGCGATAGGCTCGCCACCTATCACATCGTGAGACGGAACATACAAGGCGAAATGTGAGTGTCCTGGCACCTCTGCCTACCCCTTCTGGGAAAAAGGCGTGAGTTTATGTATGTATGTATGTACATTTTTAGTATATATACATTTTTAGCAAAAAAGAAGGTTATATTATTACATATATAATAATAATCTTGCAAATTGTAACTTTATTATTAGAAGACAAAATAAAAAACAACAATTAAAAATACTTCTGTTTATTGTAAAAAATTGTAAAAACAAAAAAAAAATAGTCAGATTCCGAGTCATTTCTTTTGGATTATTGTTACCAAATGGTCGTTTTCCCAATAATCAACCAGAAACCGCACCAGAGCCAACAGCTTTTAAAAATTTCATCATTAAAATTAATTAAATCAACATCCGAATTTTTTTTTTTTTTTTTTTTATTGCATTGAATGGCGAGACGAGCATGCCGTTCGCCTGATGGTAAGCGATGCGACCGCTCATGAACAGTAGCAAAACCAAACAACACCTTGAATTACAAAGCAATGCTTGGCATTCCACTGCGCTCGCCATCCTGAGACACAAGATGTTAAGTCTCAATATGTCCAGTAGTTACTCTGGCTACAATGTCCTTCAATCCGAAACACAACAGTGCATTGAAACTGCTGTTTGACGGGAGAAATAGACATTGCGGTGGTACCCACCCAGGCAGCCTCTCACATATAAGAGACCTACCACCAGTGAATCACACAAAAAACACTTTTTCGCCATTTTTTTTAACAATAAATAGTAGCACGTTTTTTCAATTGCAACTATAACCACAATCTACTCCAAAATGATGCACAGCATATACGAGTCTATCGCTGTCCTTTTCATTCTCAACAATAAATAGCATGCGCACCCTCTTTCTTGAAATGGGCGGACTTCGAACAGCTTCTATGCTGTGTCCTCTTCTATCGCATGGGATGGTCACTCGGAGCAATATTTCACTTTTCTAAATTCGACAACCGCAATTCGGGACTGATTTTTCGCAGGCAACCCTATACCACCGTGTTCGTAATAAAATGATCTTTATTTTCATTTAATTTTCATTCAATAATCAGATCGGTGCAAATGCTAGTAGCGATTTACCTGTTTATACCTGGCAACCTGAGGGTTGTGACCGGAAAAAAATAGGCAACCTAACGTTTACATATTCTATGGGTTTCATACTTTCGATTGGTATAGACTTTGTTTAATAATCAAACAGGTGAAATGTGTAAACATTTTTTTTTTTTTAATAATTAATTAATCGTATTCTGGACTGAAATTTGCAAGGCAACCCATATACAATATATTTATTGACATATTAAATTGCATATAAAATAGGTTTCATCAAATAAACATCTCGGTGAAGGTCGATGTATGGCGGGATCCTATACTATTACATGGGTGCACAACGTGTCATTAGTTTAAGCGCACGTGGGAGACATATACAAACAAATACATGTCCTAGACGACCACCGATGGAAAATTCTAGAAATATATTATACTAGCTGAACGGACCGGCTACGTTCGGATATATACTTATACACTTTTTTGAAAATATTCTACTGACTGTTTTCTTCAGGGATAATGTGGGAATCTAATGATGAAAGAATTTTTCAAATCGGATGATTAGTTTCACAGCTTATTCGATGCAAACAATCATTTTATTCCTCTTTATATTAGTTTAGATAGTTTAGACTAGGATATAATAAATTCATACTATTGCCTAATAACTACATCAAACAGACATAATCCTGCCTCCACTCTTTACATTAAGAGATGTCTTATGTTGTGTAATATTACTCTGTTTTTTTACATATGTACATACATAAACTCACGACATTTTCCCAGAACAGGTAGGCAGAGGTGCCAGGACACCCACATATCGCCTCCTATGTTCCGTCCCACAATTTGATAAGGGACGAGCTTATAGCCATATCGGCCACAAATTCATGACTCTGGACTGATAATACATAAGCCAATACCACTTTGCCGGAGCCGGGATTTGAACCCTGGACCTCAGCTTTGTAACCATACCGTAGCACGATTACGCCAACGAGGCTGTCTGGATTTGTCTCTTAAATTTGAGGCACTGAATCATCCCATAAATATAGGTCCCACTGCAAGGTACGGGCCTTCTCTACAATCAGAATAACTATTGAAAAAGTTTTGGCCACATAGTCTAGCCTAGCATTAGTTGGTATATTTATGGGCCATACAAACAGTCGTTTCACTTTGAGATTTAACATCTGCGTATGCCAGCTGGTGGTTTTAATATAACATTAAAAACATTACAAAAATATTTGTCTCGACGTTGATCGCGCCCGCGACCTTGCGTTTTACAATGAGCTTTTTGTTTACTACGCCACGCGGGCTAGGTGTTAGTAATTAAACAACATACAGTCTTATAAGAACCGGTTTGATATGGAGATCAGATAATCTACGCGAGATAAATCTTCAATTCATTGCAACATTTACACGGTAGCACTGATATTATAAAATAATAAATGATAGCCTCCGTAGCGCAGTTAGACGAGGCTGCCAATAATCGAATAGTCGCGGGTTCAAATCACAGGACAAACCTCTAACTTCAGAGTTATGTGTGTATATAGCCAATCACCTCGCACTATAAGGGTGAAGGAAAGACGATTCACACAAGGCGAAATGTGGGTGTCCTAGTAGCAACTCTACCTACCCCGTGTGAGTAAAAGGCGTGAGTTTATATATGTAATAAAGCGCACTAGAAGATTCCATGAAAATGTGCTTATAAGTAGAAAAGCAGTCTCGCCCATACAAGGTCAGAACGGAAACAAACAACGACCATAAACAGGGCATTACATATAGCATTCAATCTAAATAATTACCAGGAAACGTACCTTTGAAAAATTTTAACGCCTTTGGAATACTTGTATGGCTAGTTGTAGTAATTGTTTGATTTTTTTTTTTTTTGCAACTTATGGCGAGACGAGCATGCCGTTCGACTGATGGTAAGCGATACGACCGCTCATGAACAGTAGCAAAACCAAACAACGCCTTGAATTATAAAGCAATGCAAATATTCAACTACGCTCGTCATCTTGAAATATAAGTTGCTAAGTCTCAATATGTCCAGTGGTTACTCTGGCTACAATGTCCTTCAATTCGAAACACAACAGTGCATTTACACTGGTATTTGGGGAGGAACAGACATTGCAGGGGTACCTACACAGGCGGCCTCTCAAATATGAGACACCTACCACCAATAAAAAAAAATTGAACTGAAATGACTAAGGGCTAGCGCAAACTACGACAGCATGGCAAGGGATATTTAAACTTATCCCGTGGGAATATGACATAAATTCCAATGTGTTAAATGTATGCCGTCACATTATTAATTAAAATACAAATAATTATGAATAGCAAAACTTAATGAACGTTTCATCTCCTCTTAACATTATTTAACTAATTTACGTTTATTTTAGTCCTACACATTACACACATAAAAAAACAATTGTTGTATTCTGAGATTCGAACCCACGACCACCGTCTCTACATATCATTTTTATTGTAACATTTGTGAAAAAGATTTAATTATGTTATTTAGTTTTGATTTATTTTGTATTCTGTTAATTCATCCTTATCTGTAACAGTAGTCTTTGATTTGTTTTTGCTCTAAATATTTACTAAATATATTTTTCTTGTTTCGTTTACGCGTGTGTAATAATATAAGAGTGTTGTGTACTCCTTTAAGTGGTTTATGCATCAGTATGTAACTGTAGCAAAGAATATTTTAGTTGTGATAATGTATATACCGTTGGAGAACCTTAATTTAATAAAATAAATAAAAATAAAATAAAATAAAATATCAAATCAAATCCATCACCAACAAACCTATACATTGCTTACTTTATGCAAACAAAATTCCACATTGCAAAAACAAATCCACAAATTCGAACCCACGTCTCACAGTATCGATCAATTAAATCTAAGCTATGCGACCTTAAGTGATCGCATTGAGGTCAAGGCGACAGACGCCCTCTGTGAAATTTCACGTGGGCATCGAACGCGGGACCGAGGCAATCGTGACGTAACCTAACCGGTGCGCTAACTCGTTTTTAGAGTTCCTAGATGGTTAAAACGAAACCCTGACCCTGCTGTATGTCTGTCTGTCACTAGGCTGTGTCTTATGAACCATGATTGGTAGAAAGCTGAAATATTCACAAATTATGTATTTCCGTTGCTGTATAACAATAACTAAAAATTTAAAAAATGAGAAGATTAAGGGGTTCCACATACAAAAAGTCAAGGGATTTTTGTGGTCAATCTTAATAAGGGTAACAGGTAGACGCTTAAAATATTCACAGAATGTTTAGTTGTATAATACCTGTCAAAATAAATAATCAAATAGAAATAAAGTACATATTAAAGGGAGCTCCCATACACCAAACGTCATTTTGAAGCAAATTTTAAGTCGATCTTAATAAACAGGAACAAACGTGATTGTTTTGGGTTTCTTTTAAAGATGATGGTACGGAACCCTTCGTGCGCGAGTCCGACTCGCACTTGGCCGATTTTTACTGTATTCATTTGAGACAGAAATAGATGGGCATTATTTTTTGGATAGGGTTTTCCATTCATATATGTATAGATATTTTTAGTGTAGACAGCCTCCATTGCGCAGTTAGTTAGGCGCCGACTGTGAAGCGAAAAGACCCAAATTCGGGACAAATATATGGCACACAAATATTTGTGTCGAGTCTGTGTGTATGTGAGACTTCAAAGTCTAGTAAATTCTGATATCAGTGACTTAATTGGGTATCTTACTGCGAGCGACATGGATACCACAGCGATTTACAAGGATTTCTATGATACATAAAGTCCGCCAACCCGCATTAGGCCAGCGTGGTGAACTATATGGCATTACCACTCTCAATCGCACTCTCGATTGTAGAGGAGACCCGTGCCCTACAGTCGGACTATATGGGCTGATACAGACCAATAGATATTTTATTTAAATTGCAATGCCACATATCTGAAAAGTTAATATTTAATCATCGATCCCTAGTGAAAGGGACAGACTACAAGACCTAGCTAAAACCGTCCATATTCAGAGTACGTGGGCAAGGTCCATGACCTTTGGTAATCCGAATACCGTAACACTTGCGAAATTATATAAATGTTACGATGATATATTTGTGTTTGGGTGTGCTAACTGTTTGAACTAATATTATAAAAGCGAAAGTTATATTATGCGTGATGTCTTCCAATAAGCAAGACGAGTATTCTGTTCGCCTGATGGTAAGCGATACGACAGCTCATAGACAGTAGCAAAACTGATCAACACCTTGAATTACTAAACAATGCTTGGCATTTCACTGCTCTCGCTATCCTGAGACATAAGATGTTATGTTTAAATCATCATCATCATTTCAGCCACGGAAGGTCCACTGCTGAACATAGGCCTCCCCCAAGGATCTCTAGTCCCAATAAGTAAACAAATATAAATATCTAGAAACAAAGGATAAGAACGACGCAAAATCGAAAATATCATTTTTACGTAAATTTTCTACCACCTTTCCCCAAGACTAGTTAAATGCCTATCCCATTATTTACAACATTCATTTATGACACATTTGCGTAAAGTTTAACCGTTATAACTCATCTGTTGTTATCCATAACGAGTTACAGATAGCCCACAAGACAGTCGCGCGTAGTCGTAAATATTCGGGGTTATCAGAACATGTCACATTAACGATAAGTTAAATAGTTTTTGAGGTCACTGCTAAATGGCGTAGCTAGGCGATTATTTAAATCTTTACTAATATATAAAGCTGTACCCCAAGCAGGAACATTTTGAAGTGTCGTATAGTAATAGTATCGTGACAACGATTACTATACTATTACTACAACGATACTATACGTCAAAAATTATTAGTGCTAGGGTAAACCAGACTGTGATTGCCCACCGATAATGATTGCCCGCATTAAGCAAAACCTTGTCTGTTGTCGATTTTGTGTCATCCTAGTTGGATTAAAGATTATCAGATGGTGATTTAATCAATTTATGGTTAATACAAATTTTACAACTGGAAACATTAAAGAAAAAACATAGCAGTAATGACGGATTTTGTAAAGACCGGTGAAAGTGTTTCATAAACAGAAATAATTGAACAATTTTGTTAAGAATATACTTGTTTAAATGTTCATTTTTATTGTGTTTGTTATATTTTTTGAGCGGTATTACCTACCTATGATGAAATTAATAGTATTTTCTTAGTTTTAAATGGATATGTTTGTTCAAAAATAGTTCTTAACCATTTTTTTGACTGTGGGCAATCACTGAACTGAAATCTGTGTACTTTTAGCGATTGCCATCACTAATTTTAGTGATTGCCATATGTCAATGTCCATAGTTATTGCCATTATGGCAATGACTGTCAATATTTTTTCGGTTAAATTTATACGCCCACTTGATCTCATCTCTGCATCACCCAAAGGTAGACTGGTAGATAATGCCTCTGGCATTAAGTCCGCCTTGTATACAATGTATATGAAGTATAATAAATAAAATAAATAAATAAATAAGTTAACTGTTTATTATTTCCTAATTTGTATGTATAAACGATATTAATTGGTAATTATCGTTGTATTAACAGAATGCCGAAGGCACCTAAAGTCCAATATATTAAAGAAAATATGCAAAGTTGTTCAAGATGTAAGCAACAACTTATCTACTAGGCAGATTGTTGAAAAATACGGCATTCCGAGGTCCAGTCTTATAAGAATTTCTATAGTATGGAAGTCCGCCAACCCGCACTAGACTAGCGTGGTGAACTATATGTATGCCGTAACCACTCGCAATAGTACTTTTGATTGTAGACGTGGCCCGTGCCCTGCAATGGGAAGTATATGGGCTGATACAGTTGTTTCAAAATTGATGATTTTGTTTCTGCTGATTCTGACTCTTCAGCATCAGCACAAAATATATTTGATGCTTTTAAGAAAGCTAAACGAAATTTATTTTGATATTTTACTATTTTATTCGATTTAGGTTTAATTGTTTTGTTTTTAATATTTATTTGGGTTTATGTTTAATTCATAATTTCAAGAGACTGGGCAATTACTGTGCTGTGATGTTGGCAATTACTATAAACTGTGGGCAATTACTGTAGTTTTAAGACTATGTATTTAACTGCAATATTTAATAAGTAATGTTATTTATAGCTAAAAACTGTTAACACTCTACAAAAGAGTTTATTAGGTTATAATAAAATGGTATTAAAAAGTTGGTAGCTACAATACTTTTGGTGTTTTTAATGTCAATGTGTAACAAACTCTTAAGTGGGCAATAGCTATCTGGTTTACCCCTACCACTTTTTTACACATTTGTATAGTAAAAGTATCGCTAGACTATACGATTACCATACTATAGTGTCGTAAACGTTTCCCGCTGCCATCATTTAGTTCCAAATACGCTCACAATGGCGCTGTTCAAATTCCCATACAAAATGTTACTATTACGATTACTATACTATAGAGTCAAATGTTCCTGCTTGGGGCACTGAAGAGTTTGATAGTTTGTTACCTCTAATCTTTGAAACGAATGGTTCGAACAAGGAATGATACAGTGCCCTCCAAAAGTTAGTTGAAATTAATTCACCTTTACAATGATGTCACGTAATTTCTAAAATACGCAGTTTCAATAAAAGAACTGTTTACTATTTATGTTCGGATACTCTATTCTAATACATACAGTATCGAATTTCTCGAAATTCCATTTGCTTTCTTTCTTAATCAATGTTTATATACTCAGTACTTGAATTGTGTGCGTCAAAAGTCAGTTGAAATGGAAAACTTTTAACGATTTCCGATAATCTCGTGGTTTTAAACTCATTTACCAATATTGTTAGGGCAGTTTGGGTAGTTTATATTTATTAATAAGATATTGTGAGGTGATATGACTGTTTTAGAATAAATAATGGCTCCAAAGTGAAAATAACACGTAGAAGATAGAACAAAGATGATTGGTAAATAGAAAATAAATAAAAAAATTTAGTGCTGAGGGAAAATTATTCAAAGTTAGTGAAGAAGATAAGCGAATAATAATGCCGAAGAGTTTGGAATGTCCTAGTCTTGCAGATAGGCCACGGTAGAGGCGTCCTAGGTCTACTAATTCTGTTGATGATCGACAAATTGTGCGGCAGTGTAAAATTAATCCCAAGATTGTGATACGAGTGATCAAAAAATAGTAATAGAAAGCAGGAACCATGGTTTCTATAACTACTACCAGGCGATGTCTGCATGATGCTAATTTACGAGGTCACGTTGCCAGATAAAAACCTCATAGCATCGATCCATAAAAAAGACGGTTGGAGTTCTCCCGCAATTATTTAGATAAACTAATAGACTTTTGGAATAAAGTATTTTTTCGCGATGAATCAAACTTCTAACCGTTTGGAAAAAGAGGTTGGCAAACTGTATGTCGTAGGAGCAATAATAACTCTTACGACGACAAGCACTTGCAGCCGACTGTAAAACACGGCGTTGACAGTATGATGGTTTGGGGGTCTTTTTCTTGGAATGGTGTGGAACTGACTGCAAATAATTGAAGGCAGATGACATCACAGATCTATTGTAATATTTTCCATGACAATTTATAATAATCTGTTGAACATATGTGGTAAAGTAAATTTTTTAAGTTCCAACAAGACAACAATCTGTAGCATACAGCAAGGATAACTGAATAATATTTTGAAGATAACGAAGTAGACTTACTGGGATGGCCTTCAATATTACTCGACCTTAACTCTATTTAACATTTGTGGGATTAATTGACCCGAGAATCCCTGTTTCCATAAAAGGCAACAGGAATTTGTTGAAAAATAGAATTCATGAAACATGGTCGACTATACCGGTCAAAACTTTACAAAATCTTGTAGAATCAACACCTGGACGATTTAAAGCAATTCTACAGAATAATGGCGGCCATACCAAATATTAAAAGTTAAGACAGTGGCAAATATAACAATCCCTAAAATATTTTTTCATCAATTTCAACTAACTTTTGCCACCGCAATTTTACTGTTTCTGTACATAAATTATTATTAATAACGTTATTATGCACCTTTTATTGATAGACATATTCAAAATTGATTAAATTTTAATAAACAATGATTTGAATTGGTTTTATCATAATTTCCTCACATTTATTACATTTTTGATCATTTCAACTAACTTTTGGAGGGCACTGTATATATTTTTTTATTTCAATGAATGGCGAGACGAGCAAGCCGTCCGCCTGATGGTAAGCGATACGACCGCTCATAGTTTCGAGACAATTGTCTGACATCCATAGACATATTTCAGATCTGGGTGTTTGTGAGAGCGTTGTAAGACTAAAATGTGTCGTATTTTCTGATACCCACGACAGAAGACTTAATCTTAATGAGGGGGTCAGGACTACGGATTGAAACTTTGACTTGTCTTTCATTTCATTCCTCGCTTAACAATCGCCTGCAGTTAAAACCACTGTCTGTATCAGCCCATATACGTCCCACTGCAGGGCACGGGCCTCCTCTACAATCGAGAGTACGATTGAGAGTGGTTAGGCTATATAGTCCACCACGCTGTCCTAGTGCGGGTTGGCGGACTTACATACCATAGATTTTTTTTATAAATCGCTATGGTATGCAGGTTTCCTCACGATGTTTTCCTTCACCGTTTTAGTGCGTGGTGATTGACTATCAATACACACATGACTCCGAAAAGTCAGAGGTGTACCCTGGGATTCGAACCCGCGACCACCGTGAACATGTTGGCAGTCGCGTCTAGTCCGTTTACCAACAGGCCACCACGCACTTAAAACCACTACTGCTATACAAATTGCATTCCTACCGCATCCTGAATTTCCCGTGTTCTCTTTTACAGAGGTCGTGAAGTCAACTGGCCAAATGGTTCCGAGTACCACTTAAACTCAATTAACACTTCGCTAAACGCAGTGACATCTTCCAAACAGCACGTATATGCAGCATCACATTTGGCTTTTAGTAACACGGTAAAGAGACCACGCTGTCGTTCAAAACCTTGGAGATATTAAGTTATGTTTTTTTATAAAGTGTTGATCCTTAGTTACAGGACTTACTAAACATAATATTAATCATTAAGTTACTAGACTGTTGGGTGTATATTTATATCATGTGTATATATTTCTGTATTACTATGTATTTACATACTTAAAATCTTGGTAATAGTTAGGAAAAGAGAAAGAATAAATCTTATAATTAACTTAATTTTTGAGCAACTGAATGCTTGTTTTTTGGATTTTGAAACTGAAGTATTAAATGTGTCGAGATCGGATGTTTTACTGTTCAAAGCATCTCTACACATTCTAATGATTGGTGAGTTGAGTCCAGTGTTTGTTAAAATTCCTGTACATCCTGGCTTAGGGGAGTTTCTTTACCTATTTAAGCAGAAAGTATACCATAATATAAAGTACATTCCGTGTTATTTAACATCAGTATATAAGCGTTTCAATATTTATTCGCAGCGTGCAGCGGCGGCCTACATTCGCCACAACGAGCGCTCTCTAGAATTCCGTACGCCTTTCCAATGACCAATTACAAACCCATGTTTTCTATGTAATATTAAACTTGCCGAGCGAAATTATACTTCTTAGGGCACTTCAAGGCGTTATCTGGGTTTAGGATTTAGTATTTGGTACACATTTGAATATATCGGAATAATTTCTATATTTATTTCAACTGTAGAATTTTGAAGGTCTAATCTTAAATTGCATCTATTTCTGGCTACCCTAATCACATAATGACTAGAAATAATCCAACAATACTTACGTTATAATACAAACTTATGAAGTCAAAACATTCAGAAAAATAATAAATTCAAACTTCCAATCAACTTGAGTTTATCGCATAAATAAGGTCAATATTGTAATAATCCGATTATTTTGATTCGAATTTATTATAAAAAACTCTACTCTAAACCACAAAGTGCGTATTCACTCATCTTAAAGATAATATAAACAATATACCACAAGTATTTGAGCATTTCGTCTGGGAAATACAGAAATCTGGTTCACTAAATATTTGTTCTCAAGTACATTAAGCATGTTGAATCATCTAGTCTCTGAAGTTGTCAAATAAATACTTGATATTTATGTAATATAACATTTAAAAATGTCTACTCTTGTTTTATAGCCAGAATTAAGATCTTTAATTTGATACATAAATATATTTATTCCTATCATTATTATCTTATATTTGCTCTCTACAATAAACTTGCTAGTTAACTTAAATACCATTGATGTTTAACATGATCCTTTTGGGTCATTTAAAAAAGGTCTTCATATGAATATTGGAGCTTAACGGTCTTAGACCATTTTTAAACCTTTTGAATTCAGTTTGAGCGAAGCAGACAAAACATTCGGTAAATAAAAAAGGTTTTAGAACTCGATGATGATGATAACGCCATAAGAATATAAATTAAAATTATATCCGGTAACTTGGGAATCTTTTTAAATAAATGTCCAACACTGACTAAAAGTTGATGTAATGCTTATAAAAAAAGGCTCTATCAACATGAAATATATTACATACAATATCCTTAAAAAGAGTACTTAAGCACTATTTGAAAGAAAATATCCTGTTATGGAATTCAAAAGGGGATAATGTATGAATTAAATAAGAAATATAAAAATTCATTTCTGAGATGTTCTAATTTTTTAACAAGTCGTTTGCAAGTATCTATGATTATCATAATATGTAAGAGTTTTAGGTTTTAATATGACACTTTTTGATAAATACGTTGTATAAATTCTATATCCGTTTTATTATGTAAATAAACAATCAACTCATAACTTTTTGCATTACGAAACCTATTATTAAACGAATGTCCCTAATGTAACACCTAATTAATACATAATCTCCACATTACACAAACCAAACAAATTTACCATATCAAACACTGCTTCAAACAAGTCAACACTGGCACATCACAAAAATCACTTTTCAAAACACAATTTTCCGCACCATAGTCGTTATTATTTCGCCGGCACAGTTCCGGACATGCGCACCGTACCGATGCCGGCACCTGACTGAACGCGGTAGCCGGGAGGGGAGAAGTGAGAACCCCATTGGCCATTAATTGTCATCTGTTGATGGAAACTGCGCACGTAGATCTCCAAGGTTACTTGTGTTTATCATTGGTAATGTGTAATCTCATTCATATTAACCTCTTTGGCGTAGTGGTATACGTTTTAACTGGGAAGGATTGGCCTCGATTGGGCGTCTCATTTTTCTTTCCTAAGGAACTTGTAAACAGGATATGGCAATCCCATCGCACCCCTAACAATAATTATAACTCTTTGGCGTAGTGGTATAAGTAGTAACTGGGGAGGTTTAGCCTCGATGGCGCGTCTCAATTTCTTTTCTGAGAAACTCTGACACGCAGGATTTGACAATCCACATACCCCATACACACCTAACAATAATTATAATTAAATACTCTCGCAAATTCTGATGACCACAGCATAAGACTTCTATGTAATTATGAAATACTTTTAATGCAATGAATGGCAAGACGTAGCCTGGTACCTAAGCGATACGGACTGCTCATGGACTGTAGCGATGCTTGGCATTCCACTGCGCTCACCATACTGAGACAAATGCTTCAATATGTCCAGTAGTTACTCTGGCTACAATTTCCTTCAATCCCAAACACAACAATGCATTTACACCAATGTTTGACGGGAGAAATAGACATTTCTTTGGTTCCTACCTAGGCGACCTCTCATATATGAAAGACCTACCAACAGTAAAACTAAACTTAATAAAAAGCTTATCCAGCATTTTTTAAATATTTTTTAACAAACCTCCGAAAAAATCACCGCTTGATGCTATTTCCGTACAAGCTTTCATCTCAAAAGCTGTGTCTTGCTTTTGAGATGAGAGCGCTCAGCCTTATTCAACTGCTCTCTTTGCGAGCCGCTCTCGTGTTCCCGGGCGGCGTGCTTTGTGTAATATTAGCAAATTTTGTTTGTGTAAGGCATGTTTTTTTTATTGATGAATGGCGAGATAAGTTTGCCATTCACCTAATGGTAAGCGATACGACCGCTCATGAACAGTAGTAAAACCAAACAGCACCTTGAATTACAAAGCAATCCTTGGTATTCCACTTGCGCTCGCCATCCTTAGACACAAGATGTTAAGTCTCAATATGTCCAGTAATTATTCTGGCTACAATGTCCTTTAAACCGAAATACAATAGTGCATTCACACTTCTATTTGACGGGAGAAATAGACATTGCGGTGGTACCTATCCAGGCGGCCTCTCGCATATCGACCAACCAGACCTACCAAGATTGGTGCCTTGATAGCACCCGAGCTTACCTTTTCTGGGCAAAAGGCGTGGGTTTATGGATATATGGATGTTTGTATGTATTTCTACTCGTAGATACACAATATGTTACAAGTTATTAGTGTAAAACTAGCGGGTTTCATCAATTAGCCGCTCGGCATAGAATGCAGTGCCATCACGCACCACTACCTAACCATATTACATTCTTGCATTGCTCGCATACCGAATGTCTTCAATGACATTGAATTTGTAATGTAGATTATATTTGGGGTTTTTGATACAATTTTAATAATGATGTTCTTAGTTTTTTTTTTGTTAAAAATAATATGGCTAGTAAATTAAATTAAAAATCTATAGCTTTAGGTGGAATAATTTGAAAATGGATTGGATTGGTGGTAGGTCTCTCATATGTGAGAGGCCGCCTGGATAAGTACACAGTAAAGCCCATTTTGTTCCCGTCAAATACCAGTGTAAATACACTGTCATGTTCCTGTTTGAAAGACATTGTGACCAGAGTAACTACTGGACATATTGAGACTTAACATCTTATGTCTCAGGATGGCGAGCGCAGTGGAATGCCGAGCACTGCATTGTAATTCAAGACGTTGTTTGCTTTTTCTACTGTTCATGAGCGGTCGTATCGCTTACAATCAGGCGAAGGCCAGATCATCTCGCCAATTATAGCAATAAAAGAAACGCTCTTGTCAGATGGCGAGGCGACTTGTACAAGATGTCCGGTAGCGACTGTATGCATAAACCAGCAGACCGGGCTCTGCAGCATACTTTGAGAGAGGCCTATGTCCAGCAGTAAAAATCTATGTATTTACTACCCAAATACGACGTAGGAATACCTTTAGTTGCATTGTGTCTGAAGTCACTAAAACTACCCTGTATGTATATTGTAAGTGAAGTTTGTAATCGCAACAATATTTTTTAACTATAATCACATATTTTCTGATTTTTCC
Source organism: Hyles vespertilio (assembly GCA_009982885.2). Taxonomy (NCBI): domain Eukaryota; kingdom Metazoa; phylum Arthropoda; class Insecta; order Lepidoptera; family Sphingidae; genus Hyles; species Hyles vespertilio. The sequence continues at coordinate 3,812,140 of CM042832.1, forward strand.
CTATACTTATAGTTTGAGATCTTGCTACTTGGAAATTCCGTGAACTTATAGCCCAATGGAAAATACCGTAGAGGTTTTCTGGAATAACAGATATTAAAGTTATTGTACAGGGTTCCTGTTATACCTTTTTAGGTAGGGTTTCGTATATAATTTGCATCGTCAGCATATGACATGACCACTTCTTTTTATACATCGTTTTTCAAATGATTTGCATAATAATAATTCCGTAGAGCTTCTCTTTTGTATTTCGCACTAAACTTAGTCGTCAGAGTATACGATTTTTTTTAAATTATAGCATTTCAGGTGCAAGCCGTTTATTATACAATTTCAAGAGACATAAATATTTGTAATTTAACATTTATATTGACTGCAGAAGAGCTCTAATAGATCTCTTTCCAGATTATATAATTTTACCAAAACAATACTTACTTAATTAATAGCTGTTGTAGGCGAAATCTTTCTGCATTAATATATTGAATTTGAGATAAAATTTAATTATCCCACTAGTGAGACTTGAAAAATCAAAATGTGATATATATATTTTTTTACTCTAAGAAAATGAAAAAAATCAAAACACTCACCCTATCTGTGATGGCTTCTTCCATTTTCCCGCGTTTGAGTCCGGGCGCGCGGACCACGTTCGCCGGTGGCGCCACCACGGTGGGGTGCGGCGCCGCGGCCGAACCGCCGCCGATGCCCACCGGTATGAAACCGGCCTCCATCACTCAAGTACGAACCATCGCCGCCACTCGACAACAGATGGCGTTATACACAATAATTTAAAAAACTTACGACGATCAATTCACCATTGCACATAAACACGTAAATAACACTTTTCACAACTCTTTCACTTCACAATAAAAAACAGCACTGATCAATTCACTGAACACTATGGACGTATGCTATGTCACTAGCCATAATTGAGAGGAACTGTCCCGTATATTGAGCATTTGATTTATGCGAACACTTTGAGCATATTCATGAACGGAATGCCAAACTTGTCGTATTAATTATCACTTGTCGACGTTCGGTATCGTATTCTCACGTAATCATTTGCGTGTAAACACTATCACAACATCAGAAACACATCGGCGACAACGGCCGGCCGTGTTCTGCATTTCGTTTGGTCCAACTTCGCCGTCCCGCTCACACCCATAACCTGTGAAAGAGAAACAGATATTAATTGAGGATCAATGCAAAACATCAAAACCGGTTATGTTTTGTACGTGTACCAGGTACACATTTTTTTATTATCAAAACATCAAGGTCGTTGAGATTATGTGTGTTTCACGTTATAAAGGTGGTTTTCTATTACATTCTTGAATATTCCGGTGTGTGTGGCGGTCGCTCGTCCTTCGCGTGACTGGCATACGGGACGAAAAATGGCGCCAACTTAGATGGCGCGTGTTAAATCCTTTTTGGTCAGCTGATTGGAAAACAATACTAGCGATAAAATCGTATGGACTTGGGAACTATTCAGAGGCCTCAAACACACAGAATTGAGAAGTTAATTGGATTCAAAACCTGAAATATCATGATTAGGACATATGAGAGGGTATTAGGACATATCCAGGTTATATCAGAGATAAAATATGTATAAGAAACAATAACTATATTTATATTCTGTATCAGCCCATATACGTCCCACTGCAGGGCACGGGCCTCCTCTACAATCGACAGTACGATTGAGAGTGGTTAGGCCATATAGTCCAACACGATGGCCTAGTGCGGGTTGGCGGATTTACATACCATAGATTTTTTTTATAAATCGCTATGGTATGCAGGTTTCCTCACGATGTTTTCCTTCACCGTTTTTAGTGCGTGGTGATTGACTATCAATACACACATGACTCCGAAAAGTGAGAGGTGTGCCCTGGGATTCGAACCCGCGACCACCGTGAACATGGCAGTCGCGTCTAGTCCGTTTACCAACAGGCCACCACGCACCACCATATTTATATTGCATACAATAAATTAAAAGTTTATTTTTTAAGGCCACTAGACAAATTGCAACCAACGCAGAGGAATGCCAAGCATTGCTTTGTAACTCATGGTGTTGTTTGGTTTTGCTACTGTTCATGAGCGGTCGTTCCTCTTACCATCAGGAGAATGGTCGTTTCGCATTCATAGGAATAAAACCACCTTTCATTTATCAAAAGTTAGGTAATAATTAAGTTATTGTAAATATGTTTCCATAATATGACCTGGAGAAGAACCTTGCAAAAAACCTTCGAAACAGATTAAAAAAGATTTAAGTGAAGTTCTTAAAAAAATTGTACACTAAAAGCGAAGTAATTGGCCACTTTTAAAATTCCTGTCCATTATCACGCAATAAAGAAGCATAAAATAATTGTTCAATATATTCCATTTGTATGATATTTTTAGATGCTATTTTTAATCACTGTTCAGCATTTACAAACGGTTGGCAACAACGCGTTATAAAATTGTTTATGCACGATTTTTCATGCTTTAAGATAATTATTATTACTGGTTAAAATAATTTATTGAACGATAGTAGTGGTAAAGCAACAAAGCCCTTTTAATCTATTACACAACATACTAAATAAATAGAAAAATCTGTATCAGCGCATATACGTCCCACTGCTGAGCACGGGCCTCCTCTACAATCGAGAATACAATTGAGAGTGGTTAGGCCATACGGCCAACATGCTGGCTAATGCGGGTTGGCGGACTTTACATACCATAGAAATTCTTACAAATCACCATCGTATACAGATTTCCTCACGATGTTTTCCTTTACCATTATAGTGCGTGGTGATTGACTATCAATGCACACATGACTAAAAAGTCAGAGGTACTAAATTTATAAATATAATGCATCAATGTTCTTTCTCATTTGATTATTGGCAGTCGAATGTTGTCGTTGTTTTCCTAAAGGACGTTTCCTAGTTCCAATCAATCTCATTTAAATCGATCAATCTATTTTATCTACATACTAGCGGTCCAGGGTGCAGATACACTTTTCAAAATGGCGGCCATATGTTCAATTCCGACTATCAATTTCGCATATGGACCAATCGGACCACGAAAAACATCCCCGTGTTTGCTAGATTTTTCACTAATGCTAATCCTATAAGTCATAGCGTGATGATATATAGCCTATAGCATTCCTCGATAAATGACCTATCCAACACAAAAAATATTTTTCCGTTCGAACCAGTATTTCCTGAGATCGGAGGTAACAAACAAACTCTTCAACTTTCTATACCAGGAATATCAATACTGCTACCGAAAACGAAGCTGGGTACAAACACAATGTAACTGAAAATATCGCAAAGAAACGCGACAATTTTTTTTCAATATCGTCGTGTTTGGGTGTTAAAGCCATAGTTTTAGCTATAATAATAATTTAAAGCTTTGCGTATCATAGCGTCTTTAAAACTAAAAGGGTGTACACCATTATTTAAGAAAAAAACTATGTATTATTTACCACCTTAATAAGACGATAGAAAAAAATAACGAAAAAAATTCGTCACTATTTTTTGCACAAAATTTAGTTGCATTGTGTCTGAAGTCACTAAAACTACCACCCAGCTTCGTTTTCGGTAGCAGTCTTGGTATACCTAGTACTATATATACTGCGATCGTCAACCTGATAATGAATAGACAGTAATATCTGAAGTTAAACATATTTTTTCTTCTTTTGTATTGCTATAAATGGAGAGACGAGCATGCCGTTCGCCCGATGGTAAGCAATACGACCGCTCATGAACATACGTAAAACCAAACGCCTTGAATAACAAAGCAAAGCTTGGCATTCCACTGCGCTCGCCATCCTGAGACATAAGATGTTAAGTCTCAATATGTCCAGTAATTACTCTGGCTACAATGTCCTTTGATTCGAAACACAAAAGTGCATTTATACCGCTGTTTGGCTGGAGAAATAGACATTGCGGTGGTACCTACCCAGGGAGCCTCTCACATATGAGAGAGTAAAATAAATACACCCAACAGTCACATACATAGTCCTGACCTCACACTAACATCGAATATTGTATCGCGTGCCAGAAACTACGAGAGACTTTTGGTCTCACAAACACGCAGACCGGAAACAAATACATGTGCTTCACACAAATATTTCTCTCAGTGTCGGGATCGAATCCGCGGCCTCTCGTTCCACAGCCGGCGTCTAACCAACTGCGTCACGGACGCTGTCGAAAGGACTATGACACCCAGCACTTTCCCCTAACACGGTATAATTAACGTCACGATAACATTTTCATTGCGTTCAACGAGTTGCGTGCGAGTTGTGTAATATATTTGCATAGAATCTCGTAATGCGAAGTTTTTGTGTAATACGTGATGACATCTTGTCTACTTAATATTAGTGGCACAGATAGAAACAAATATGTATTATTTATACATTGCTTTCTTAGGCTCGAACAAAAAGTTGATAAATTATGAATGGATTAAGTACAGCATTCGGTATCAGCCCATATACGTCTCACTGCAGGGCACGGGCCTACTCTACAATCGAGAGTACGATTGAGGGTGATTAGGCCATATAGTCCACCACGCTGGCCTCGTGCGGGTTGGCGGACTTTACATACCATACAAATTCTTATAAATCGCTATGGTATGCAGGTTTCCTCACGATGTTTTCCTTCACAGTTTAAGTGCGTAGTAATTGACTATCAATACACACATGACTCTAAAAGTCAGAGATGTGCCCTGAGATTCGAGCCCGCGACCACCGTGAACATGTTAGCAGCCGCGTTTAGTCCGTTTACCAACAGGCCACCACGCACTTTAATTAACAGGTATATAACAAGAATATAATTTACAAAAATATCAAACTCCCCCTCCGAGATTTAAACCTACATCACACGCATAAGTTCTGCCAACCGCGCCAGAGCCAAGCAAAGTATTGCAAGTTAAATTTTCGTAAGCCTTTTAACCCACATAGTTAACTTTCATTGAGAATATCGGGTGTCGGTTACGAGGCGCCGACACACGATACGCGTCTATGCACGCTTGCCAACTCATTCATATACTTTTGAATGCATATCTTACTTTAATGCTAAGATATTCCATCTCTTAAGAAATAAATACACCCAACAGTCACATACATAGTCCTGACCCCACACTAAGATCGAGTCTTGTGTCGTGTATCAGGAACTACGAGAGACTTTTCAGACTCAAACACCCAGACCCGAAACATTATATCTATGGATCACTCAAATATTTGCCTCGGTGCGGGGATCGAACCCGCGGCCTCTCGTTTCACAGCCGGTGTCGAAACAACTGCGCCACGGAGGCTTGTATGTTATTTTTCCTTCACCAATAAAGTGCTTTTTAATTGCAATGAAGGGCGAGACGAGCATATCGTTAGCCTGATGGTTAGCGTAAGTATGAACAGTAGCAAAACCAAACACCTTGATTTACAAAGCAATGCTTGGCATTCCACTGCGCTCAACATCTTGGGACATAAGATGTTAAGTCTCAATATGTCCTGTAGTAAACCTGGCTACAATGTCCTTCATACCGAAACACAATAGCGCGTTTACATTACTGTTTGACGGGAGAAATAGACCTTGCGGTGGAACCCACCCAGGCGCCTCTCACATATGAGAGACCTACCAGTTGTGTGTGATAATTTACTATCAACATGAACATCTCCAACGCTTGGATCATGGAAATAGTGTAAACAACGAATTAACCTAGGAGAAAAAGAATTATTACTAGCTCTACCTACCACCTCGCTACAAAGTCGTGAACGTATAATTTCGCAACGCAAACAAGGCAAACGCGGAAACGTACCGCTTTACCGATTAATGAGAACGCGTGAACTATTCTGATATTTGCTTGATAAACTCCGCGAAGGCCGTTCAAGTCAGGCCTCTTACCCGTAAATAACACTAGTAACAGTTTTGAAGCAACTTTTATTTTTTCTAGAGTTTATGTATGGTTATGTTTTTTTTTTATCGCATACTAGCGGCCCGGCCCAGCTTCGCCCGGGTGCATATAGATTTCTCTACAATAATATGCACGTATTATACACATAAACCTTCCTCTTGAATTACTCTATCTATTAAATAAAGCCGCATCAAAATCCGTCGCGTAGTATTAAAGATTTAAGCATACAAAGGGACATAGGGACAGAGAAAACGACTTTGTTTTATACTATGTAGTGATATCCAGCAACTAGGTAATTCATTGATAATAACCATACGTTTTTGTTACTAACATTTTATTTGCCGGGGGTTTACTCTATGAAACGATACGAACTTCGAATGTTCTGACGCCGTACGTAAAAAAACTTCAAATAATACTAGATACTCCACAAAATGTTGGAATACTCTTTGATACGTCGTAATCACAGAATAAGTTCGGAGAAAATGAGAAGTGTAAAAGAGAACAGTATTAATTTTTAGTAGTGGAAAACTTATATCTTACTCCGGACGACGAAAATCCGAACATTCGAAGTTCGTTCCATAGAGTAACCCCCGCGTAAGTATCTCCTCTAGTGTATTACCTCAATTAATTCGGCAAATTATTTAAGCCCTGCTAACACCTCTGCCTATCATTTTAATGACAAAGCCTTGAGTGTATGTATGTGAATGCAAAACAAAACTGTCTCAATTTAATTCCCATCAAAAACTTGGAGCACTCCGTTCCGAACTAATAATCCGCTAAATAAACAGAGGATTGAAAGCAACTCGACCAAATCCAATAGTCTGCCGGCGAATGAAATTCGTTCTCATTTGTACTGGGATTACTTATTATAAGCAACGTTTTAATTGAGTCGGATTATGAAAGCTTTGCGGGGGTGATGAGTTTAAATTAAGGTTATTTGTGCTGAAAACTGATGCAGTTTTATACTTTATAGTAATCACTTCTTTAAAACAAAGTCTCTTCCCATCTATCTCTCTTCATGTTATGCTGTGGCTTTAACACTAAGCAATGAATTTTGATTCTTTTTCTTAATAGATTCCATGTTTCCTTGGCACCTGGACACGTTTTCTGGTACTTTCATCTTCCCAGACACATTAAAGCTGATAACTTTCAAAGCCACCACGATCAAAACTTCATAATAGCTGATCGTGTGATGCCTATATCAGAGGCATGCGCTGACAAACTTTCAGCTGTTAAAAATGGAGAAAATCTGGCGCCTATAGGCTCTTACTCTAAAAGGTATAAGCCTTCTATCAGTCTTTAATTTTAGAGAAGGCCCTTGCCCTAACGCAGCAACGGGCTCTTGCCCTAAAAGTCATAAACCCTTCTATCACACTTTGATTATAGAGGAGGCCCTTGCCCTAAAGGACGTATATAAACTGGATAATTATCATTATAAATTGGGCAATATTTTACCTTATTGCGTACATACACGTCTATGCTTTTAAACTTGCAACATTATCTTAAACATTGTGAATATTCATAGACTTTACACAATGTCAAACATGTTGTGTGTGTCGGGTTTTGATATTTGCATTTGTGGTTCTGTAGATTATACATGGTATATCAAGACTGCTACCGAAAAGAAGCCGGGTGGTAGTTTTAGTCACTACAAACATAATGCAATCAAAAATTTCGCAAGGATATGCGACAATATTATTTTTGTGTTTTTTAAATATCATCGTATTTGGGTGGTAAATCCATAATCGTATCATAAGGTGTGTAAAATTAAAAGTGTGTACACTATTATTTTAGAAAATCCTATGCCCATATGGGTGCTCTGAGGGGCAATCCAAGCAAATTTGATAGCTGCTGATATTGTGGACAAATTGTAAAAAAATCCATATGATACGATGCAGAAATTTGGACGCCTGCCTAAATCTCAAACATTCTAATATTTTGTTATTGCCAAAAATCAACTTTCTATACACTTTCATTCCGGAAACATAAAACTTCACTAATGCGCCTAGATACTCCATAAAATGTTGGATTTCTCAATAGTACGTCGCAACCATATACTAATTTCGGAGAAAATGATCAGTATAATAGAGAATAATATTGATTTTAAGAAGTGGAAATGTCATATCTTAATCCGGACGTCGAAGGCTTATAGTCCGCCCCGTGACCATGAAAGCTGTAAAGTCCAAAACCAAATCCGCGATAAATCCCTAAAAATAGCTTAATTTCAGTGTTCTTTAACTCGGATATTATTAAAATTATGTAAGACAAATAACAGTATCAATTTTCATGTTATTTATATACCACTTGACGAAATTTTTATAAGTCTCCGTCTACCAACTTGATTAAGCTAACCTACATATTCTATCACTCTAAACGCTTATATTTTACATGGTTTTACGTGCTGTTATCCCGCCATAATTTATGCTTATTCACATGGTTTAAGGCACTGTTTAAGGATCCCTATCGGCACGCAGCAAGCCTCTTGTAATGTTAAGTTTATGTTAATGTCTAAAGGTTTTGTCACTCGCGCGTTTACAAGCGTAGTGATGTGGTGTTATTTAATTTATACACAGGTATATAGGAATTCCTGTACATTATATATAATGTATTAGCGGCGTGCACAGGATTATGACACTGGGTATGCGGCGGAGTACCTACTCGGTCACAAAAACTTTTTCTTTTATTGTTTTTTAGCAAGGCCACAGCCACGCGACGGATCTCTAAGTCGGAAACCATGCCAACATAACAAGTCTTAGATGTACTACTATTCATGTCCATCTTCTACGGCAACGCAGACAAAACAGCGATCGATCGTCGCGGCGGAAGAAATTCTAATAAGTAAAATAAAAAAACTCAGCTTTAAATTTTCACTTATTCAAGGTTCCGGTTAGTTGAGATTACTATACCTATCCCGATGTAAATAAACGCAATATTTCCGCCACCTCATTCATTCATTTGATAAACATACATTTTTAACACAAACCTCGCAATCAAATAACATTTAAAAAAATAAACAAACACACTAGTAAAAGCAAATGACTACAATTAATATCGAAACTTAGTAATAAACTGTTAAATGTACACACTTTCAAATGTTAAAATGAAAAATCCGTTAAGAAATCTATTTTTTTTTACAAACATACTAGTATAAAATAGTAAACAATGCAAAAACTCATAAAAAAAGCAAAATGGCCCCCGCGAAACACAAAACATTTCTATTTAAACAAATAAAACCTTACTAACCAAAAATGCATAATGTGCATAGGTGATTTATTAAATTCCAGCCTATTAATTTTACTCGGATTATAGGCAACGAACATTTACGATTACTCCCGACAACTGCCGAACTCCCGAGGCCTGCCGCAAGAGTCGCGGCTTTCAATATTCATGGGTGTGTGCGTTTGCGACTGTGCACGGACACCAACATTACTACACACATGCAAACAAATATCATGCGGGACGCGGCGGCATGACTTGGTTGATTAGGTACATTATTTTGCTTTGCAGCGCCTCTTGCTTTTCGCGTGGCAACCATAATGTTTGCGTGATTGCAAATAGGTGCTATTTATAAAATATTAGGCGTTTTTAAGTTATTTTGTTTATTCATTTATTTACTATAAATTAGTCATCTAAAACGTACGAACGTTATAATAAAATCTCTGTGAATGGCAAGTAAAGCACTGCATTTCTGCCTACAAGGAGTGCACGCCCCTGTAATGTATCACATAAGTCCCACGGCAGGGCACGGGCCACATCTTTGTCTACGTACGATGTTTATTTCAAAACTGGCGACTAACAAATTGCTCTATGTAGAGATTTAAGATTGTAAATTACTTTCCTACAACGGTTAAGAAAAACATCGTGAGGAACCTGCATACCACAGCGGTTTTCAAGGATTTCTATGTAAAGTCTTTACATATGTAAAGTCCGTCAACCCCTATTATAAATAATAATAAAAATGTTTCATTAACCAAATTGCGTTACAATTTCTTAAAAACTAATTACAACATACATCATTTCTAAACTAATAACATTGCCAGGGGCTCCCAAACTAGGCCTAGCCTGTCTTCTTGGGAAGCCAGGTATTAGGCCAGAGTGTTGGACTGTATGGCCTAATCCCTCTCAATCGTACTCTCGATTGTGGAGAAGGCTCGCGCCCTGCAGTGGGACGTAAATGGGTTTTGATACAGTTACTCTGGCTACAATGTTCTTCAAACCGGAACACAACAGTGCATTTTTACACTAGTGTTTGGCGGGAGAAATAGACATTGCGGTGGTAACTACCCAGGCGGCCTCTCACATATAAGAGACCTACTACCACTAAAATTCATTAATATATTATACACATTTTCCATCAGTTTCGTCACTAAAACCTCCAAGATTAAATATTCCAACCTGACGTCACATCTCTAATTGCCAACCTTCAACATTGTTTTGATGCGGGCACAAGGCAAGAATTCACGGACGCTTTAATATGTACTGGTTCTATTAAATAGCTACTTGATATGGCACAAAATAAACGAAAACATACTCGATAGTCACATAATATGTTACATCATAGGCTGTGAAACGAGAGGCCGCGGATTCGATCCCCGTTTCAAGACAATTTTTTGTGTGAACGACAAGCATTTATTTCGGGTCTGGGTGTTTGTGATACCGCATAGTCTCTCGTAATTCCTGACACCCACGATACAAGACTCGATCTTAATTTGGGAGGACTATTTACGTGACTGTTGGGTGTATTTATTTAAATTATATATTGAAGTATGTTGTACATAAACACACGCCTTTTTACAGCAAGGGTAGGTAAAGGTGTAACCAGGAAACCCAAAGATCGGCTTGTATGTTCCGTCCCACGATGTGATAGCGAGCGAAACTATCACCATATCAGGCACAAATTCCTGACTCCGGGCTGATGAATAAAAAAATCCAATATCTCTTTGCCCGACCAGGCATTCGAACCCACACCAAGAGAGTCGCGTGATATAAAGTTTATACTATAAACATATATTCAACATACACACACACTCACAAATCCAGAAATAATAGTCCAGATTCCACAACAAGACAAATTCCTTACATATTAACTGCGACGCCAAAACAAACTAAAAATATATAAATGCATTCAACAGTCACAAAAATAGTTTCAAATCCACGTTAAGATGCAAGATTGTGTCGCGTATCACAAACTATTTGAGGTTCTAGTTTCCCAACATCCATACCGGAAAGGTTCTGGAGTGGTCACGTACAAACAAGCAAGAAGTGGACGCTGGATTTACTGGTGGTATATTGGCTATTTCTCCCGTCAAACAGCAGTGTATATGCACTGTTGTATTTCGGAATGAAGGATATTACTAGAGTAACTGCTGGTGGACATATTGAGACTTAACATGTTATGTCTCAGGATGGCGAGTGTATTAAAATGCCAAACATAGCTTTGTAATTCAAGGAGTAACTTGGTTTTTCTACTATTCATGACCGGTCGCATGGCTTTTTCGGAGTCTTCAAATGGAAAGTCAATCACCACGCACTATAAAGACGAAGGAAAACATCTTGAGGTGCGCTGTATACCATGATTTGTAATATGTTAAGTCCGCTAACACGCACTAGGCCAGGGTGACGGACCACATGGCCTAGCCCCTCTCAATAGTATAGTCGTAGAGGAAGCTCGTACCATGCAGTACGTCGTATATGGGCTGATACAGATAAAGAAATTCAGTGGTCGCAAAATTCAAAATGTGTATGTCTATTTCAACCTAGTAGAATTATGTCAAGTTGACGAAAAACAACGATCTCTTGCCATTGGATATTCCATTCCACTACAATGTACCTTGAGGTACACCCACTTTCGCACAGTGTAAAAAACTATTCTTTCCCACAACACCCACATTCGAAGCAAATATTTCGTGATGATTAACGTAGGTCATAGGTGAATATGTATGGATTAAGTTAAGTAATAGTAATAGTTATAGTCGATCACCACGCACTAAAACGGTGAAGGAAAACATCGTGAGGAAACCTGCATACCATAGGGATTTATAAAAAAAATCTATGGTATGTAAGTCCACCAACCCGCACTAGGCAAGCGTGGTGGACTATATGGCCTAACCACTCTCAATCGTACTGTCGATTGTAGAGTAGGCCCGTGCCCTGCAGTGGGACCTATATGGGCTGATACAGATACAGACAGATACAGAAGGAAAACATCGTGAGGAAACCTGCATACCATAGCGGTTTATAAAAAAATCTATGGTATGTAAGTCCACCAACCCGCATTAGGCAAGCGTGGTGGACTATATGGCCTAACCACTCTCAATCGGTAGTTGATTGTAGAGGAGGCCCGTGCCCTGCAGTGGGACCTATATGGGCTGATACAGAGAATAGTTATGTAATAACGTTTATACGGCTTGATCCATTACGATATGGGTTCCCAATCTTTTTCAGTCCGCCGTTTTTTTTGTGCTATGTATGACTTGACTAGACAAGCATGCCGTTCGCCTGATGGTAAGCAATACGCTAGCCCATGAACAGTAGCAAAACCAAACAACACTATGAATTACAAAGCAATGCTTGGCATTCCACTGCGCTCGCCATCCTGTTACACTAGTAAATACACATGTTTACTATTTTGTCTCGACAACCTAACCTATCTAGCTGGTCCAAATAAATATAATCATACTAGATAAGTAGATGGACACAAAGAATTCAAATGAGAGAGAACGAGAGAGACAGAGAATTTCTCCAAGGTGCGAGCGGTGCCCTCTTTCATTTTCTAAAGCACTCACTTTGGGAACCTCTGCATTACGATATTAAGGCTCAGTTGCACTAAGTAACTTTGCCAATACCTTTGCCTATGAAAATGTCATCGTCATACATTTGAGATGTATTTGACCTTGCGAATGTATGGAATTGACAGTTTCAAGGGCAAAGGTATTGGCAAAGTTAGTTTGTGCAATTGATCCTAAGAGATTCAAGTATCCAAAAATGTTACGTAACTCATTCATGAATACTTGTAAATATGCAAAACGTATGGGACTATTGTGGCATAATACTTTTCCAACAAAACTAAAATATGAAAATCTGTGCAGAATATACCCATATACCATACAAAAACTTTAAACAAATTGTTAACCAGAAAAAGAAGAACTCGTTTGTTATTTTAAAAGAGCTATGGCGATGACAAAGTAAGCAATCCCATTTATAAATAGTCTCATATTTTTCGACAATATTTCAGTTTTGTTTTTTTTTTTGTATACTCTTTGACAAAAACAATCCAGTAATTTTTGGCTTAACTATTTTTTTTATAAAATAAAATCCCGCATTTCCCCAATCCACACATTTATGGGATAATTATACTACTGAGTCCACACCGGGAAGAGTCAAGAGACAAAGACTCGTCATAACGAAGCCGTTTCATTCGTTGAATACCTTTTGTCTCATTAATTGTTCATTCGGAACTCTGAATTGAGAAGAAAGTTACAATTATTTAAAGAATTTTCGGGCGTTTTTTGCATGTATGATTGTAGTATCATTTAAATTTCGTGGTGGCATTATTGTAACGAACTTGTAGGAATTAATTCATATTATTTGTATCAAAATTAAAATTAGCGCCTTACTCAATTTTTATTTATATTTTTAGTCTGAACATTTTTACTGTCTTTGCCAAAGTATTCCAACAAGACTATAATATTTAATTCAATGAAACCCGAGTCGGCTACCAAAACAGTGGTCGCGGGTTTGAAACCTAGGGCAGCTCTGAATTCTCAGTCACGTATTGATATTTGATAAAAATCAATCACCACAAACTTTTTTAGTTTTCAAGGGTTTCATGGGATCAACCCGAATGGGAACGAGTCTTTTTGCCACTCAGGTAAGTTTCCGAACTAAATTGAAGTTTAGGTGAGCGGTAAAAATACCCGCCCGTATCCAAACGGGTTGGCCAAAAATCGTGAAAACTAAAATCACAATTTTTGACAAAAAATCTAATTTTACATAATAACAAACATGTGGATAAAATTAAATATCAAATGTCAATATCACCCTGTATACTGGGTAATTACTCTATCTGCATTAAGGTGCATTGTAGCTACTTTGTACCAGTTATAAAAAAACACAACCCGCAAAACTTATTTTATTCTAAATACGACATATGTAGTGAACAATATACAAGCTATTTTAGTCATTATTTCAATTATGTGAGAGTTTATTGTCCTGTGCAATGGTTTTGTCGCCCTAATGTGTTCGAGATTTCTGGATATTTGCCAATGTTGTGTTACTCATGATACCTCACTTAGGCCGGGATTTAATTTCTTACTTAATTACATGTTACATATTGTTAAACGACTTTGCTATTGATTATTATTGTTTTTTGACATTTAAAAAAGTAAGTATTTCTTTATATATTTCGGTGAATACGATCGTCTATTTAACCAACTTCAAAAAAGGAGGAGGTTCTCAATTCCACTGTATGTTGCTTTTTTAAAATGAAAATCTTACATAGTGCAAACTGGGCATCGAATTTAAGATACCATGGTTTTAAGAATACTTACAGCATTGCTAAACATTATTGTTCTTTTTCTACAGTAAATAGGTTGAAAGCAAACTTTGCATATAAAACAAGAATATATCTATCTAACTGGTGGTAGGTGTCCCATAAGTGAGAGGCCGTCTGGGTTACTAATGTCTGGGGTTGTTGGGATTGGACATGGACATGGGGTTTAATGTCTATATCTCGCACTAAACAGCAGTGTAAATGCACAGTTGTGTTTCGGTTTGAAGGACATTGTAGCCAGAGTAACTACTGGACATATTGAGAATTTCATATTTTGTCTGAAGATGGCGAACGGCATGCTGAACTCGTCATTCATTGCAATAATTTATTATTTACAATAGTAAATGAAAATATTATAAAAGACAATAAACATTACAATCCAATAAATATCTTCCAATATTCATCTTCAAGTACATTCACTTCGCCTACTAACCTCCAAAACTTTAAAACTGTACAAAAATATTAAGATTGGAATCGATTACGGCACGCCGGTAAGCCGGTTCACGGTCAATTAACTGCCGGGCCATTGTGCGTGATCCGCTCTATTTGACGCTGTCGTTGCTAAGATGAGACGGCCTAACCTCTCTCAATCGTACTCTCTATTGTAGAGGACAGGACGTTAATGGGCTGATAGAGATTATGTTTTGATTAATGAGGGATGAATTTTGGATCGCTGTTTGCAGTATTTTTGTTCTCAAAATATTATATTTGGTCTTATAATACTGTTGTTCTAAGCGAATTTGTAACATGAGTGGATATACTATTGAATAAATAATATACGTAGCGGAAAGCGCAGCGTAGGACGTCCACCCACAAGGTGGTCAGACGACCTGGTAAAGGTCGCGGGACGTCGCTGGACGCAGGCTGCCTCCAACAGGTCTCTGTGGTAATAATTAGGGAAGGCCTATGTTCAGCAGTGGACTTCCTTTGGCTGATGGATGGATGGATGGAAATAATTAGGGATGAAACGGATAGTGATTCGGCCGGATACCGGATATTCGGCTAGCTACGAGGCCAGAGCGCCGGATATCCGGCTACCGGATATTCGGCCGCTTATAGCGTTACAATTTGATTTGAATATGCACGCGCGATCATGATCGGAAATATTCGTACGCGTTCGGCGTGATCGGCACAACTCGGGGGCGTTCGAGTGTAATCACGCCTAAACTACTAAACCGATTTTGATGAAATTTGATACATAAATAGATTAGACAATGAGAAAGGAAAAAAAAACCAAAGAAAAAAAATTATTCCGACGGAAAAGCGTGATATAGACGAGTTTAGAACGTAAAGAATTCAACATCTAGTGATATATACCATGTATATTTATTTATTTTATTATCAGGTATCCGGCCGGATAGTGCGCTACTATCCGGTATCCGGCCGGATAGTGAAAATAGGCCGGATAGGCCGGATACCGGATAGTTACCGGATATCCGTTTCATCTCTAGAACTAATATACCTAACAAAAAAATCTATAGTATACTATGCGCTAAGCCAGCGTAGTAGACCATGGACTTACCTATTTTAACGGAAATCTCTATTGTAAAGACTTCAACTCAACAGTGGATTATTATTATTTGTTTTCTATAAATGGCTAGAAGAGCTTGCTGTTCGCCTGATGATAGACGATACGACCGCTCATGGACAGAAGCAGAACCAAACACCTTGAATTACTAAGCAATTATTGATATTCCTCTGACGTAAAATATCAAGTCGCAATATATCCAGTAGTTACTCTGGCTGAAATGGCCTTCAAACCGAAACACAACAGTAGTAAATGCATTTACACTGCTGTTTGGCGGGAGAAATAGACATTGCCCACCCAGGCATCCTCTCACATATGAGACCTACTACCAGTAAAATCCCTAGTAACATCCTCCCAAATTCCACTCATGAGTTAAATTACTCAGTCCATACCAGTCCATAGTAAAATATCAATAACAATTTTTTTTTTTTTTTTTTTTTTTATTGCATTGAAAGGCGAGACGAGCAAGCCGTTCGCCTGATGGTAAGCGATACGACCGCTCATGAACAGTAGCAATATTCCACTGCGCTCGCCATCCTGAGACATAAGATGTTAAGTCTCAATATGTCCAGTAGTTGCTCTGGCTACAATGTCCTTCAATCCGAAACACAACAGTGCATTTAAGCAGTGTTGTTTCACGGAAGAAATAGACATGCAAAATGCAAAAAATGCGCATACATCCTCAATATATTGACAAATACTTCTTCATCGAAGCGACTGAATCAATTGTTACAATATAAAATGCACGTCTGTACTCACAATAGCTGCGCGGACAATAGAAGGATACGCCGATGTAAATCCTTAATGCCGGGGTTAGGCTAACCTCCACTGACGTAGCTATACTCAATGGCGAGTATTTACACAAATAGGCTCTATCAATATACCAATAAAACGCGTAAAATAAAATTACCTGTGATATTTCAGTATGCGTTTCCTTTGTTATGGTAAATATTTATCCCATCAAAAACATCCTGTAAAAAAATTCCAAGTCTCGCAGCTCAGGTTTTCTACCGCAAAAAGTTGTGAGATGCATGTAATACCAAGTCGATTAATTTATTTAGTCCTTAAGGGACCTTCTATAGAAAGTTATTACGTTAGTTATTACCATATCAATATTAAAAATTCTTTACGTTTTAAATAAATGGATCGACTTGGCCATCGCATGAAAACATAATGTATCGTACAATTTATACATAATGCTACTGGCCAAGTCGATCTATTTATTTAAAACGTAAAGAATTTTTAATATTGATATGGTAATAACTAACGTAATAACTTTCTATAGAAGGTCCCTTAAGGACTAAATAAATTAATCGACTTGGTATTACATGCATCTCACAACTTTTTGCGGTAGAAAACCTGAGCTGCGAGACTTGGAATTTTTTTACAGGATGTTTTGATGGGATCTCACGTCTTTTTGTAGAATCCTACTTTTTTTTCCTTTTCGGTACTTCTTACTTCTAGAATATCACTAACGATTTTTCTTAAAGCCTCTGTCTTATGGATTATTCTTATTTTTGTAGGTATCAATTTATCACAAATATAGCGGATTTGATTATTAATGTTCTTTCTTTCATTGTAATTGATATTCTCGAGTTATTTAATCTATTTATTTGCAAGTTTTTCTTCGTCATGTTTTTCTAGAGAAATGTTGTACAGTTTCATGGGCTGAATACACCATTTCCCTCTCTATATCCCCTCCTATTATGCCTCATGTATATAGATATATATCTACAACTATTATTCCACTATCTACGGGTACAATGATTCATGAACTGCAAATGTAACTTTGTAATCCTATACATTTATATGGGATTACAAAGTTATTCACGCAGTTGGTCTATCTAGAAAACTAGACACAAATTATGAAATGTTTGAATTTTCCCGTACTTTAGACACTAAACACTAATTATATTCTAAATTTGAAGGTTCTATGTCTGCTAGAAGTGCCTTAGACTTTTGATGATCGGTCAGTCAGTCAGTGAGTGACAAAATTACGAAAGTTTGACACATTATAATTCTTAAACTACTAGTTCAAATTGAATGAAATTTTAAATATACCGTGTTTACACAATGCCTACTTAGTAACTGAAAATACAGGCTTCTTGCTTTAACCACAACGAAGTTATGGGGGGTTGAAAATGGTCTGAATTGCTTCGAGAAAAGGATGTTACGGCCTATAGCTCGACTTGGAGGGGGCTCGGCCGCGCCCCCAGATTTTATGTATTGTAATTCAAAAGTCACTGGTGGTAGGTCTCTCATATGTAAGAGGCCGCCTGGGTAAGTACCACCGCAATGTCCATTTCTACCACCAAACACCAGTGTTAATGCACTGTTGTGTTCTGGTTTGATAGACATTGTAGCCAGAGTAACTACTGGACATATTGAGAGTTAACATCTTATGTCTCAGGATAGCGAGCGCAGTGGAATGTCCAAGCATTACTTTGTAATTCAAGGTATTGTTTGGTTTTGCTACTGTCCATGAGCGGTCGTATCGCTTATATCAGGCATGCTCATCTCGCCATTCAGTGACAATAAAAGTATTTTAAAACCTCCTGCATAATCCACGAAATATTTCGGTTACTCAACGCCAAGATTCTAAATAAATATCTTCGCATTCGTCACATACTTGATCAACAGACTTTTTCCAAGTGATGCTATAACAAAGCTACATATATCTTCCTGCAGTGGATCACACCACATACCACGTGGGTGGTGGTGGAAGCTTCAAACCACACAAGAGTTCACCCGATACGCGAGTTACGCGACACGACCATTACATTTGTTTACTATTTACAGAAGCTGCATTATTATGCCGGCCTGTTAGTATAAAAGTTTTCCCTTTACCAACCTTCATAGACAGTATTTTAATGTATTTTATTGGATGTTTTGTCTTCTTCGTTCAAACTGAATGTAAAAGTATTTCAAAAGGGACAAAACATTGGAAAACTAAAATAAATAAATAACAGCCAACAGTCACATACATAGTCCTGACCCCACACTAAGATCGAGTCTTGTGTCGAGGGTATCAGAAACTGCGAGACACTTTTCGGTCTCACGAACTCCCAGAGTCGAAAGAAATATTTGTGCGCAATAGGTTTTACGAGTTACTTTATAACCCTAAACGAAGTTTGAATGTACTGACTTTCGACATATAAAGTAGGTTATAAGTTTTTCACATCTAAAAATCTATACTGTTCTCTATAATATTTATCATTCTCACCGAACTTAGTCTATGGTTACGAGGTAAACGGAGGACAACATTTTGTGGAGTGCTTAGGCATATTCGTACAGCTATAAGTTCGTTTCAAACGACTTTTGAATTCAATTTGAGCGGAGACGACAATTCGTTAACATAAGTTTATAAACCATTTATGAATAAGGATTAACATTACGCATGTAATAAAAAAAATGAAATAATAAATAAACGAATACATATTATTGTTAAGGATTTTATCGCGGATTTTAATTTCCAATTCTAGACATTATTAGGATTTTGCAGTCTTCGTCGTCGTGGGGCGGATTGAATGGGTAATCCAACATTAATGTTCGAATGTCTATTCTTACAATTATAAAAGTTAAACCGAACGAAACCCACTAACTAAGACCCTTATTAGTAAACAGATTTAAACCTGTTTTAGTTATCGAATAGCTTGTCCATTTCGAACGACTTTTGAATTCAGTTTGTGCGAAGAAGACCTTTGATAATTTCAATAGGTTTACAAACTGTATAAAATACGAAATAACTTATATTATTATACTCGTAGCACATATTTTACTATAAATATATTTTGAAAACAATTAGAATTACAATTTACTTTTACATAAAAATTCCTAATTATGTATCAGTCTCAAATCTACGACCTCTATTTTGCCAATCGACTAGTCTCACACAATAAAACCCGAGCAAATTATCTCGACCGGCCGACCTAGGAACCGAAGCTGAACTGCACGGTTCAGCGGACACGTGTCGCCAGCAGAGCAACGATCCAGCGGTAATAAAACGGCTTTGACTTGAATTATAAAAATCTTTCGCCCGGGATAGAACAGAAAAAACTTTAACGACAAACCATACAAAATGCTATAATGAATTTTAAGCAGTATCGGTATTCGGATTAACGATTTTCTTTCATTCTCCTTTACAAGTATAGTATAATTTAAAATTTCTTCTTCTTCTTCTATAGTACAATTTAAAACATCTATTGTAAATAGCAAAGACGCTTTTTACGATACTAAATAATACATGTGTATGCAATACATTGTGTCGTATGAATCACATTGGGATTCAAATTCACAAGAAAATGATTCATAATAAACAAAGAAATTATAATTTGTGTTTGTAATCTTAATCCTGGTCACAATCAGCTCAACGTTCATTCATGTAAGTATGAATAGAAGAAAAATTTAAATGTTAGCGTTGCAAAGTGTAGAAGAGTAAGTGGCCTTTGACTAGAGAAAATCTAAGCATGACTGTGGCCCTGGCGTTGGTAAGGTACAAGAGAATTGACTGCTAGCTAATGTTCATGCAAATAAACATAAACTTACATCACTTTTCCCAGAAGGGATGCGCAGTGCCGTAGTTGTACTATGGTATGACTACTAAGCTTCGGTCTCCGGTTTGAATCCCAGGTCAGGCAAAGTGATATTCGATTTTTCTATTAATTATCATTCCGGAGTCAGGCATTTACCGAAACAAATTTGTGTGAACCACAGTAATTTGTTAAAGTTTGGGTGTTTGTGAGATTGAAAAGTCTCTCGTAGTTCCTGATACCCACGACACAAGACTCGATATTAGTGTGGGGTCAGGACTATGTATGTAACTGTTCGATGTATTTATTTATCCCTTCGTAAATAGACCCATGTGCTTTTCTGGACATATGACAGTTGCTGTGCAGTTCAATTAAAGAAAAGTTGTATCGATGTCCAAAATTCTTCATCCTTATTTTTTAAGCTAACAATATATTTTGCCGCATCCCGCATGTGTGTGTCAGCAGTTAACGTATCTAAGAGTTTCCTGCCTTTATTCCGAAACAATGCTATTGGTAACCACTAACATGTTGTGAAACAATGTGTGACGTAGCCTCGTGTTGCAGACTATACGGGTTTATCCAAGAATTTTTAGCATGTCTGGTTTTATGGTAAGCAACTTCGATCAAATAAGTATACGCTAGATCAGTGGTTCCTAACCTTTTTAGGTCCGTTACCCCTATGATCTAACTAAGGTGACTGATTTTACCCCTCCTCCCAAGTATAAGTTTGGTATATTAGATTTTGTTTCACTAAAACAAGCTCATTGTTACCCCCGCAAAATACAACTTTTACCACCGCGGGGGTAATTACCCCCAGGTTAGGAACCACGGCGCTAGATGATATTTAACGGCCTAATAAACGGCAAGAGAAATAACAGCACAAATGAGCGTGTGGTCTTATTTGATTTTAATATACCTATAATAAATCTTAATTTAAAGGAATAAGGTTTATTGTTACCTGAAGTTGATTATTATTAAGGATTTTTTGCTACATCTCGTAGTTCGAAATTCAAATGTATAAGTATAAGCAACCTCGGCTACTTTTGGCAATTTTGTTCCGGACCCTGTATCTAGTATATATTTCACCGGCAAACACTGTTAAAAATGTCGTTGCGAGAGGACAGATTAGGATCTTTCAATCAACAGCCTTCATTTTACCAACTGCGCCATTCGTGCTGATTATACATCTATATTCAAAGTCGTATAAAACCAAACAGTATACAAAACCCTAAACAAACTTCAAACAAGAAGCCATACATAGCGTAAACAATGTGCTTAAGCCGATTGTACTGAATCGTTCATTACAACACCTACAGGCTACTTCGCAATAAAAATGGCCACTTCGGAACTAAAGACTTTTTTATTTCTATGAATGGCGAGACGAGCATGCCGTTCGCTTATGTATCACACAAATATCTGTCTCAGTGCGGGGATCGAACCCGCGGCCTCACGTTTCACAGCCGGCGTTTAACCAACTGCGCCACGGAGGCTGTCTGATTAAATTGATACCAATTATATTGTCTTCCACACGCATGAAATCCGTGGTACAAACTAAAGTTAGGTTCGACTGGTAGAGAATGCCTGAGGTATTAAGTCCACCTATACATAATTTATAGGTTCTTGAGTGGAGGCCACGTACAGGCAAGCGAAATTTCGGACGCCCGCCTACAAGGTGGACGGATGATCTGACTAAGGTTGCAGGAAGTCGCTGGATGCAGGCCGCTTCCAACAGGTCATTGTGGAGATCCTTGGGGGAGGCCTATGTTCAGCAGTGGACGTCCTGTGGCTGATATGATGATGATGATACACAATTTGTATTGTTGAGAAAATATAAAAACAGTTATACAAAGTTTTTATACAATTTAATTTAATTTTACAGGCGACTTTAGATATGAATCTTCTTACTATGGAGTCAGGACTTGGACTGTGCAAATGTATATTAAAAAGGTCAAGAGCCAGTCGGTCTCGCGCACGAAGGATTGCGTACCATCATCTATGTATAAAGAAACCCTAAAAATAACATTTGTTCCAGTTTATTAAGATAGAGTTAAAAATTACGTTTGTTGTATGGGAGCCCCCCTTCTAAATTTACGTTATTTTCATTTAATTATTTATTTTGAAAGATTATTTTGATTTTTTTTATTTTAAAATTTACATCTACTTAAATATATTGAGCAACAAAATACGAACACGTTTATTGTACGGGAACCGGCCTTAATACTTTTATTTTTATTTTTGGTATTTGTTGTTTTAGCGGCAACGGAAATACATAATTTGTGAAAATTTCAGATTTCCAACTATAACGGTTTATGAGATACAGCCTGGTGAAGACAGACAGACTAACAGACTGCTGATACTTAGTAATAGAGCCCCATTTTTACCTTTTAGATAGGGAACCCTAAAAACAATCCAACGCCCAAACATCTAGAAAAACCTTAAGCTGTGTAAGAATATGACGTAAAACTTATTGTATGATATCATTCCAAATATTTCTTTATCATAATTATCAATGATTTGTCAAATAATCACATGCGCAATAATGACTGCATATCCGTGTCTAAATCATGTGCTTATTATAAGGAGAAGGGGAGATAAATAGAGGGAAGGGGGATACAATGACACAACGGTTAAAAACCCATCGACATAATCTTAGGTCAAGTTTTTTGAAAATTGCTATCAATGACGAGACGAACATGACATTCGCCATTGATAGTAAGCAATACGACCGCTCATGGACAGTAGCAAAACCAAACAACACCTTGAATTATAGAACAATGCTTGGTATTCCGACTGCACTCGCCATTCTGAGATTTAAGTCTAAATATGTTGACAGCCTCAGTGGCGCAGTTGGTTAGACGCTGGCTATGAAACGAGATGCCGCGGGTTCCATCCCCGCACCGAAACAAATATAAGTGTGAACCACGGGAATTTGTTTCGGGTCTGGGTGTTTGTGAGGCCGAAAAGTGTCATGTAGTTCCTGATACCCACGACACAAGACTTGATCTCAGTGTGGGGTCAGGACTATGTATGTGACTGTTGGGTGTATTTATGTATTTTATTAATGTCCAGTAGTTACTCTGTCTACAATATCCGTCAAACCGGGACAACAGTGCATTTACACTGCTGTTTCATGTTTGGCTGGAGATCTCTCATAAAATACCTTTCAAGCATGCACCGAGCACGCGATAAAAAAAACCACTTTCCTACGCACAAACTTAGTGTTATCTATATGTTATCAGCAATATCAGTCAAAGCCAAACCGGAGGGCGTGGCGGGAAGCGCGTCGGATATACGTGGTTAGGGTCACGACCCTCGCATAGCTAATTTATTAGAGTATTCTGTTTTTTATTGTTTATTGTCCGGTGGTAATGACACGCGATGTGCCGGGACAACTATCAGGGGTTCAATTCAAATCATCGTAGCAATGACAATATAATAATAAGCATGCCATTCGCCTGCCCAGCAGTGAAAATGCACTGTTGTGTTTCGGTTTGAAGGATATTTTAGCCACAGTAAACTGGACATATTGAGACTTAATATCCTATGTCTCAGGATGGCGAGCGCAGTGGAATGC
The DNA here is from genome assembly GCA_009982885.2 of Hyles vespertilio. Classification (NCBI taxonomy): domain Eukaryota; kingdom Metazoa; phylum Arthropoda; class Insecta; order Lepidoptera; family Sphingidae; genus Hyles; species Hyles vespertilio. The sequence goes on from CM042832.1 coordinate 3,836,199, forward strand.
CAACCATAGCGTTGTAATTCAAGTTGTAGTTTGGTTTTGCTACTTTTTATGAGCGGTCGTATCGCTTACCATCAGGTTAACGGGTATCTCGCCTCGCCATTCATTGCAATAAAAAAACAGTCCCTCATCAATGAGACCTAAAACAAATATTTCTGGGCCACACAAAAGTTTTCTCAATGCTGTAATTGAACCCAAATGCCAGGGCACACCTCTGACTTGTCTGGGTCATGTGTGTATTGACATTCAATTACCACACAATTGTAAGGTAAAGAAAAAAGTGTAGAAACCTGAATACTAATAATTTCACTAGAATTTTTTTACTATGTTTTGGTAACCTATCTGTAATAGTCTACCATCGTATATTATAGCTTAAGCTGGCATAGTATACATTTTGCTTGTAAAGGAATCCCATGATGAACATAGGTGATATCGGACATATAAAGTAATGCTTTTTACATAAATTCACACCTATGTCCCATTGGGCCAAGCAGAGACAAATACTTCAACAGTCATTCATATGATCATTACACACTAATAGATTTTGAGGAGGCAATTTTTTTTCTGTTTTAATCATATGATCAGTCATTAAGATTATAAACAGATGAGATCTATTATTTTTGGTGTTTTTGACACAGTTCCTGTTAGTGCTTGACTAAATAGTCAAGCACTAACAGGAACTGTGTGAATTATCCAGAATATAAATATATTCTGGATCATTCTTAACCTAAGTCGTCCCAGAGCTATTTGAGCTGACATATAGTTTCACAGTTAGTGAGCAACTGCCAGAGGGTTCAGATGCTATTCCAGCCTTGATGTGTATCTAACTCCATGAGAATGCAATTCCTCTTTTTTTGGGCATATCAAGTTTTGCTGGACTTCTGTAAGAATCATGTTAAAAAAAAAGGAAAAAACTTCACCTCATTTAAAAGTGCAATGCAATTCAAATAGAATATCCCTTCACACCTCACAATATAATAAATATAACATTGCATATGCAATGATTATTTCCGAGAAACAACCAAACTCATTATATTGTGTGAATGATATAGATAAACTGATAAGCTGATTGCATGTGGTTTATTAATAAATATGATACAGGCATAATGATTTCTCTTATTTAAAACATATTTGTGATATGGTGGCAATTATCAAGAGATAAACTTGGTAGTGAAGAATGAAAGTAAATGATGCAAGTAATTAGAAAACTGGTTAGTTAAATAGGTGAAGATAGTAGGAAGTTATCCAGAGGGCCTACAATGGTAGCATTTTACTGGTGGCAGGTCTCCCTTATGTAAGCAGCTGCCTGGGAGACGAGCATGCCGTTTGCCTGTTGGTAAACGATACAACTGGCTCATGAACAGTAGTAAAACCAAACAATTCTGTATCAGCCCATATACGTCCCACTGCAGGGCACGGGCCTCCTCTACAATCGAGTACGATTGAGAGTGGTTAGGCCATATAGTCCACCACGCTGGCCTAGTGCGGGTTGGCGGACTTACATACCATAGAATTTTTAATAATTCGCTATGGTATGCAGGTTTCCTCACGATGTTTTCCTTCACCGTTTTAGTGCGTGGTGATTGACTATCGTCTGGACTGCGTTCCATACATCAAAAATCTAAAATATTTTTTTAGCCAAAATTATATTGTTAAACAAAAATGTACAGAGAATGAATATTCTAAGGAATGATAATATCGAACCGTTGGCGTCAAAATAAATTGGAAAGTCCGAAAAAAATCCTGTTACAAAAATTGCCATTTCGACTCACTGTGGGCCCGGCCGCTAGTAATAGATAAATCATTGCTTTTGTTCCTTAATACTAAAGTGACTTATGCAATTGTGGATGTCTCATTAGGATAAAGATGTACATAAAAAAAAAACGAAATAATGTAAACTAAAAATATAATCTGTAATCAATTAAGAAATACAAACAAATGGTATCGATATCTCGTTAATAATCGGATATTGTACTAACCAATTTATTTGACATCATCCCTATTTCACAATTTTGACATATGTCAAATGGAACTTTTTGATTTAGAAATAGTATAGGAAATAAGTAAGTACCCCTAGCTTTTAACTGGCCATGCTGAAGCAGACATATTTTGCAGCACTATGTATAGCGCCCACTATGCAGACAAATAAAGATATTCCTTTTACCAAGCATAGTCTTCAGCATTCTCACTACCCAAATGTATTTCACATGGCTTTATGGCAGACAATGGTATGGGCACAGCAACAAATTTTCTATTAAATATCAGCCTGGAGTCAGGAATTTTTGCCCGATTTGGCAATAGACACATCACAACATGAGAGGGAATATACAAGGCAACACATGAGTATCCTAATAGCCCTTCTGAATACCTCTTTTGCGAAAAAGGTGTGAGTTTATGTATCCATATACAATGGCACTATATAAATCAAACATACTCATTTATACCTTAGTTTTAATAAGCATGACTTTACCAATAAAATATATGAGAAATAATTTAATGATTAAGAAAAACAGAGAACATTATTACTTAACTGCATATTACAGTAATAGGAGGGTAGACAGCTGAGTCATAATATTTTAGACATTTACCTATTTCAGGAATTTTCATTTGCTTTATATAATTTCCAGACAAGGATATTTAAAGACCTACCTTCCTGTTATGTTATAGTATTTTGTGTGAAGTTTAGGATTGTAAATATTATTAAATCATAATGCTACATTTTTTTTCTCAAGCAGTCGTAAGGATTGTAAAGGCTATTTGTGCAAGGACTTAAAAAAAGGGAAAAAAGAAATTGGTTAATTGTGGCAAAAATACATAATTTTGTATTAATCTCCCATACATCTAAAAAGGACAAATGTCACTATGACATTGTCTGTCTGAATCTAGTTCACGTAAATTCTGAGAAATTATTTTTTCCTCAAGCATCTCGATCGGTCACGACTGTGAACCTTTACAAACCAAAACAATGGCACTATTATGCCGAAATAAAAGCACAAAGACATACTTTCACCATCACATCGACAACAATAAGATGAGTATAGAAATACTGCAATTTCTGCGTACGAAAAAACGGCCCAAATTGCATCAATTTTACACGCGTATTTATGTGATAAAATCGCTTACCTTGGACAAATGTACGACGTTGGACGCATGCAAATCGACGGAATTACACACTTAACAGATTTTTACTGTGATAACAGCACGCATAATAATTAAATCCGTAAAAATCTTTGTCCCAAACTTCGCGATGCTTACACACAATATGGACACTGCTTTATGATTGTTCACTGAATATTTACCGCTGATGTGTAAAAAACGAACAAACAAACAAGCACGTGGAACAATTTGAGCAATATACACAACTAAATCGAGCGTTCGAAAAATATACTTGCCCGATCGGTTGGCAATCGACACAAGATTATTTTAGATTGATTGATTGATTTGACGATTCCATTCATGTTGTACGGTCGTTGCAGGTCGTTTGAACGAATGACCGTAAGACGTTTCGTTTATGTTGACTTTTGCCTAATATGGAAAATTAAATTATTCCTTTTTTGGTATTTTTTATATTTTAATAAAAAAATGGGTCATACAACGTGTGATGTATATTCAAATACATTTTGTTCTAAAATTTATGATAATTAAAAAATATATACACAATAATTACATATCACTTTGTTCCAGAGTGTGTATAGCAATATATCTAGCAACGTCATTGTAAGATCTTATTCAAACGAATACCTTTTGCTTTGTTCAAATGTTAAATTAAAAATTAATTATAAATAGCAATTCAAAGATGTTTCACGTAGTTACATATTTCAAGGAATTTTACAAATATTTAATAGAACTCTTGCAGGCTGGTAACGTATTTTTATTGATTAAAGTCTTTATGTATTCCTCGTCACGAATTTTAATAAATTACCTAGAGTACCCAAACTATGGAGGTATGTGGTGGAGACAGGTTTCCTAAGTCAAATGTTTTATAACATTCGAAATATTTTGTTATTCACGTAAAACCAGTTTTAAAGGACTCGGCCAACTACATCATCACTTTATATTATTATCGAAAATATCCTCCAAAGCAGTTATTTTTTAGTTTCATTAATAATATTATTATGGGCCAGGCACGGAGAACTGATGTCTGTTAGGACCAACAAAATCTGGAGTTGAGGCCACGTACAGGCAAGTCCAGTGTCTGAAACCCACTTACGAGGTGGAGGGACCCTTGGTAGAGGCCTATGTTGAGCAGTGGACTTCCTGTGACTAACGAGAGAAAGGGAGATATATTGTATGGTGTTTGGTTAAGGAACAGCTAGATAACGGCTTGGAATAAAAAAGGGTGAAGAAAGCTTAGTTCTACTGATTTTCAAAGTAAAGTATTCATTAAAACTTTTGAGATGTATAGCTATTTTATTTAAGTCACTGATTTTGATAAAATCGAGTTTGATAACAGAATTGAATGCGAACAAGGGCCATGGACAATATCGTTCTTGCTGTTCCGTCATAGGAAGGCTACTGTTAATTCTAGGCCACTGCTGGATAATTGCAATTGCATCATCAATATAATTGTAAAAAAATAACAAGTCTCGGAACTTAGTTCTGCTGCTATAAAAAGTTGCGAGATCCATGTAATAATACCAAGTCGGTTAATTAATTCAGCCCCTACTTAAGAAACTTTGTCTTGCGAGGTGTCTTAACTTATTACATAATTACCTAACATAACAACATCATATAGCGTCCATATCAATATTAAAAATCTTTTATGTTATACATAGAATAGATTAACTTAGCCATCGCAATAAACAATCTTATTCATTACTAGCTGTGCCCGTGACTTCGTCCGCGTGGAATTTAACAAAAAAGTGAATGAGATTTTTTTTTTTTTTGTTTTTGCATTTTTATTTACCTTTGTAACGAAACCATACCACGTTCTAATTCTACGGTGGCGCCATCTCTTAGCGAGCGACGGTAAACTCCCGTTACACATTTATCTTCAGTTTTTTGTGTTAGCTTTATTGAAAAATTTCTTTATATACAATATTTTTTAAATGTGATATTGATTCGTTGGTGGGAGAAGTGGTGGGAGGCGCCCGACGTGACGGCCCAGTGGTGGCATGCGCGTGAGCTGCGCGCGGGCATTGCAACATTACTTTATTTTTCTAAAATAAAAGAATTTTTCTAAAATATATGTAGCCTAAGTTACTCCTTGTTATATCAGCTACCTGACAAAAAAAGTCCCGTCAAAATCGGTCCAGCCATTTCAGAAATTAGCCGGAACAAACAGACAGACAGACAATTTTTTTTTAAATCTCATTTTCGGCACAGGTATCGTGTATATAACGATATGTAGTTGGACAATTTTTTTATTTTCACTTTTAAAACAGACACTTCACTTGATTTATATGTATAGATAATATAGGTTACTTGTAAGATACATTGTGTTTTCATGTTATGGCCAAGTCAATAAACATATTACAGGTAAACTAGTTCATTAACTGCAAATGTAACTTTGTAATCCTATATATTTATGCAGTTGGTGTAACTAAAAATCTGGGCATAAACTTTAAAATATTAAATATTTTAGTATTTGCTTAATTTATACTCTAAAACCTAATGACCCGTGAAGTAATTAGGAATATCTAATAATAAGAGAATATAGATAGGAAACATTTAAACAGATTCATAGAATTTGCAAGACAATGTACTTTGTAAATTATAAATACTCTTCAGTTAAGAAGACGGCAAGCAGTTTGAATAGCCTCTTATGGCAAAAATTTTACTTGCTGTAATTCTAAAGATCATTGTAAAAGTGTTACCCATTACCTGTAACGTGACAGCGGTACAAACGTCAAAACAATCATAGAATTAAAAATCAAGAAAAAAAACATTTTATTTATAAATGTATTAAAAAGTGTAAATAATTAAAATATTATGTAAGATAGTATAATAAAACATAATAAATAATTTTTAAAATCTTCTTAATAAATTACCTATAATGGCGGACAATACTGAACAAGAAACCAAAAACGAAGAACAAAGTGAATTTAAGAAGCCCGTACTTATTGGACGCATTGGAAAACTTCCTAAAAAGGCTAGAAATGAACTGGAGAAGCCTGTGGAGGTGAAGAAAGAGGAGGAACCGCAAAAAGTTGCCTCAGAAAATGACTCGAAACAATCTTTACCGCCAGGAAATTCTGCCAAAGAATTAGCGGGGCCTATACCTTACAAGGAACCTAAATGGTCCGGGTTGTGTCCTGATGGTAAGCATTTATGTATCATTAGTGGTATTAAGTTGAATTTTCATTGAAATCGCGTCTAAAATGACTTACATTGGTCGATATGCGTCACCCCGAGACTGCTTTAAAAGCCCCTTATTGCTGTAATAGCAATACTTGGCGGCAGAAAAGACAGTGCAGTTGTACCTACCCTAATGGATCCTTGCAAGCGAACAGGCCAGCAACTAGATTTCCTAAATTGCATTCACATTTTACAGCATTAGTATTACCTACCAATTATGTCAACACTTAAGTAGCCCATATTCATGACTGTGCTGAAGTAATTGCATACTTAACGTTACCATTTATTTTTGGTGCCAGAGCGGGACATCTGTGGAATGAAATAATAATAATAAAGTTTTTACAAGTTTTTATATAAATGTGAAACTCTGAATTTTCTGAAATTATCAAAATAGCTTTAATTACAGCGGCACTTAACTGTGTTTTATCACTTGTCCATATTTTGTTAATGTGAGAAAAAACTCTTTTGATAGGTGCGTTACTTCCAGGCGGACACAACATACTCAATATTTGTGATATTTTTTAATAAGTTTTATAAATCAAGATTGTATTTACAAAAGTGCTGGAATAATTCGATCCCACGGTTTTTAGCATTAGTTTGGTAAAGCATTTCGAGCGGGAAATACATTTTAAATTATTTTATGGTCTGTTTGCAAGAGCGGGACGATTTCGGCCTTGCTGGGGACACCGGGACAGACTACTTGAAAGCGGGACTGTCCCACCCAAAGTGGGACGTATGGTCACGTTATGCATACTGCCAGCATCATAGCATTACTAAACTTCATATTTTCTTATTATCAAATACTACCAATATTTTGCAGGGAAGATGTGTATAATCTCTTTGTCTGAATATATACACTTTGTTTTTTTACTTCTGTGTTCTGTTGTGGGTTAATGTGGTCATAGCAATTTATATTCATTTTCTTTGTAGGTTCTGACTATGGCCTTGAAGTGCTGAAGTCAGGAATGATAGTAGAAAAAACAGATCTCACAAACAAACCATACTATGTGTTTGGTAGACTGACAAACTGTGACATTGTGATGGCACATCCTACCATATCTAGGTATGTAAAGTGTTTTTTTTAATTACAATAAATGGCAACACAAGCATGGCATTCGCTTGATGGTAAGCAATATATCCACTCTTTGACTGTAGCAAAACAAACACTATGAAGAAGAAAGAAAGAAAAACTATTTATTAGTCACAGACGCAACATACAAACAACATCGATTAGTGTAAAGATATACAACTTAATAATGAAAAAATGGTTGGTTACTACTCAGCTTAATGTTATGATGTGGTGCAAACCACAACACAAAACTAGCAAAGCAAAGCTTGGTATTCCACTGCACTCGTCACCCTATTGAGAGTGGTTAGGCCATATAGTCCACCACGCTACCCTAGTGCGGGTTGTCGGACTTACATACCATAGAATTTTTTATATTGCTATATGCAGGTTCCTCACGATGTTTTCCTTCGCTGTTTTAGTGCGTGGCAGTTGACTATCGATACACACATGACTCCGAAAAGTCAGAGGTGTGCCCTGGGATTCTACCCCCGACCACTGTGAACAAGTTTACAGTCGCGTCTAGTTCGTTTGCCAACAGGCCACCACGCACTTTTATATTTTTTTTGTATCTGTATCAGCCCATATACGTCCCACTACAGGGCATGGGCCTCCTCTTCAATCGATAATACGATTGAGAGTGGTTAGGTCATATAGTTTATATTTTTATACCTTAAAAAATCTTCCCAATCAGGCACCACGCAGTCCTCCAATACAAAGCCTTCGCGGAAGAAGGGGAGCCTCCGTCCGGCTGGTATCTCTACGACCTGGGCAGCACTCACGGCACATTCTTGAACAAAGAGCGGTTGAAGTCCAACCATTACACCAGGGTCAGAGTGGGGCATCAGATCCGGTTCGGGGCTAGCAGCAGGACTTATATTATGCTGGTGAGTGCTGTACCTACCTTGCAAAGGTTTATATAAGGTCGTAATGTGATAAGCATAGTCAATTTTGAATAATTTTTAAAAAAATTTTTGGACTAAAATTTTAAATTGGGATAGTGGCACACAGAAAACACTCACGCTCGCTTATATGTTTAAAATTTAAGTATATACATACATAAACACAAGCCTTTTTTCCAGAACTGGTAGGCAGAGGTGCCAGGACATCCACATTTTTCCTTGTATGTTTCGTCCCACAATGTGATAAGTATTCATATCAGGATGTAATGCGAAGTCAAATTGCAATAAGGTTAAAATGTCTTTTTTGTTAAAACCATAAAAGTTATAATACAGTATGGTTACAAAGCTGAGTCCTCGGGTTCGAATCCCGTGTTGGGCAAAGTGATATTTAATTTTTCTATTCATTATCAACCTGAAATTAGGAATGTGTACCCCATATGTCGCCACCTATCACATCGTGGGACGGAATATACAAGGCGAAATGTGGGTGTCCTGGCACCTCTGCTCACCGCTTCTGGGATAAAAGGCGTGAGTTTATTTATGTTTATGTATGTATAATATTCTTCTAGGGTCCGGACTTCGATTGTGAGGGAGAGTCCGAACTTAGCGTAACAGAAATAAAGAAGAAAGCGCAAGAGATGAAATTGGAAAGGGACAGGATGATACGTGAGGCGATAGAACAGAGAGAGAAGGACAGACTTGAAGAGGAAAAGAGAAGGGAAGAACAAGGAATTGACTGGGGAATGGGTAAGTCCTTGAAGACTGTTTATCTACCAAAAGTCAGTAAGATTGATTTCCAGGCACACCAATCAGCGGCATACATCTTTTTCGGATTTATGTCTGTTAGGTTTCTCATATGGGAGCCACAGGGTCCCTCATATGTAAGTACTGTAATGTATTTCTCTCTCACCAAACACCAGTGTCAGGTCAGGGGTGCTCCTATCTAGTGGTCATGGCTTGTCCTAGAATAGGTGCTACGAGTACGCGACCTCGGCCCCCCGAGCTACTGCAGTCACTACAAACATTCCCTTCCATGACTGCAGTATCCACTCCTACAGGCCATACTCTCCTTTCCCATTATATCCTCTACTCACAAACCCTATTTCCTTTCCCCCGCTGATGATGGGCAGCAGCGTCGTCAGCGCGAGTCCCCTCCTGCGCTCGCCAACCCGCCTGCCAAGCGTGGCGAGTATTGGCAAATACCCCTCAATGGCGACACAAAAATTGACCAGGCCCCCAGTCCCCGGCAGCCCCACTATTCCTGGCGATGGTAGCAGCCATGGTTACGGTGGGGCAGGGGGTGCTAAGAATCCCCGGGTTGGCCCCGGCTACCACCCCCGACGACAACTGGCCCTGGTAACACACAACATACGCACTTTGAGGACAGACGAGAAGATTGTCGAACTGGAAGAAGAATTGAGCGGGTTACACTGGGATATTCTGGGGTTATCGGAAGTCCGAAGAATCGGGGAGGATACGATAACCCTGAAGTCTGGTAACCTGCTCTTCTACCGGGGGGACGACCAACAGTCCCGAGGAGGTGTCGGATTTCTCGTCCACAGGTCTCTCATCAACAACATCGTATCCATCGAAAGTGTGTCGAGCAGGGTAGTATACCTTATACTCAGAATATCCAAAAGATATTCGTTGAAGGTCATACAGGTATACGCGCCGACCTCGACACACCCAGATGAAGAAGTAGAGGAGATGTATGAGGACATTAGTCGGGCCATACATACTTCCAAAACCTACTTCAATGTTGTTATGGGGGACTTCAACGCAAAGTTGGGCAAGAGAAGCGATGCAGAGTTGAAAGTGAGGCAATTTGGACATGGGCAACGGAACCTCAGGGGTCAGAGGCTGGCCGACTTTCTGGAAAAAGAGGGACTCTTCGCGATGAACTCTTTTTTCCAGAAGCCGCCTCACAGGAAATGGACCTGGTTGAGTCCTGACGGTTCTACGAGAAATGAGATAGATTTCATCTTGACGACGAATAGAAGGATGTTCAGTGATGTCTCTGTGATCAACAGGGTGAAAACCGGTAGTGATCACCGAATGGTTAGGGGCACATTGAATATCAACGTCCAATTAGAAAGGCGCCGCTTGATGAAGTCTACGCTCCGACCTACTCGCGCCCATATCCAAAACCCCGAGAGCTTTCAACTCGAGTTGACAAATCGCTTTGATTGTCTAAAAGAAAACCTTGCAGTGGACGAGTTAAACAGCGGTTTGGTAGAAGCTGTCCATGCGGTGGGATCTAAGTATTTTAGACCTCGCCGTAGAGATAGACCACAAAAACTCTCGATCCACACTCTTGACCTCATGGCCGAACGTCGATCTTTGACGCTGCAGTCTTCCGTTGACGGCGAAGCATATCGGCGGCTCAATAGACGGATCTGGAAGTCCTTGCGACACGATGTCCGTGCTCACAATACTGTGAGCATTGAGGAGACAATTGAGCGGAACGGAGGCTCCAAAGTGTTTGCAAGAGACTTGTGTATTGGGCAAAGCCAGTTGTCTAGGCTGAAGACGGAAGACGGCTGCGTGGTATCGACGAGGGCAGAGGTATTAAGGGAGATCGAGAGGTTCTACGGACAGCTTTACACCTCGGTTGCCAAACCTACTGTTAGCTCGGCCAAAGACCCGAGAGCCGAGTTAATCCGACACTTTAGCGATGATATCCCGGACATCAGCCTGTTTGAGATTGAGATGGCCCTCAAACAACTTAAAAACAACAAGGCGCCGGGTGAGGACGGAATCACTTCAGAGCTTCTGAAAGCGGGCGGAACGCCGGTACTGAAAGTCCTTCAGAGGCTCTTCAATTCCGTTCTCCTCGAGGGCTCAACGCCGACCGGAGCGTGGTGGTACTGTTCTTCAAAAAAGGTGATAACACTTTGCTGAAGAACTACAGGCCCATCTCGCTCCTGAGCCATGTCTATAAGTTGTTTTCAAGGGTCATCACAAATCGTCTCGAAGGCAGGTTTGATGACTTCCAGCCTCCCGAACAAGCCGGTTTCCGAAAAGGCTTTAGTACCATAGACCATATTCATACGCTACGGCAGGTTATACAAAAAACCGAGGAGTATAACTTGCCGCTTTGTTTAGCGTTTGTGGACTATGAGAAAGCCTTTGATTCGATCGAGACCTGGGCTGTGCTACAGTCTCTTCAGCGGTGCCACATAGACTATCGGTACATCGAAGTGTTGAGGTGTATATACAACAACGCCACCATGTCGGTCCGAGTACAGGATCAGAGCACGAAGGCTATTCCACTACAGAGAGGCGTGAGACAGGGAGATGTCATATCTCCGAAACTGTTCACTGCCGCGCTGGAAAATGCCTTCAAGCTCTTGCAGTGGAAAGGATTCGGCATCAACATCAACGGCGAGTATATTACTCACCTTCGATTTGCCGACGATATTGTAGTCTTGGCAGAATCGCTGGAAGACCTTAGCACTATGCTCGAAGACCTTAATCGAGTTTCCCAACAGGTGGGTCTTAAAATGAACATGGATAAAACGAAGATCATGTCGAATATCCATGTTGTGCCCACCCCCATTGGAGTTGGGGGCTCGACTCTCGAAGTTGTAGACGAATATATCTATTTAGGACAAGTGGTCCGGTTAGGCAGGTCCAACTTCGAGAGAGAGGTCAATCGTCGAATCCAACTCGGTTGGGCAGCGTTCGGGAAACTTCGCGACGTCTTCTCGTCCAAAATACCTCAGTGCCTAAAATCGAAAGTCTTCGATAGTTGTGTGTTACCAGTGATGACATACGGCACCGAGACGTGGCCTCTCACTGTGGGCCTCATTAAAAGGCTCAAAGTCACTCAACGAGCCATGGAGCGGGCTATGCTCGGTGTTTCCCTACGAGATCGAATCAGAAATGAGGAGATCCGTAGGAGAACCAAGGTTACCGACATAGCCCATAGGATTGGCAAGTTGAAGTGGCAGTGGGCCGGGCACATAGCTCGTAGAACCGATGGCCGTTGGGGCCGAAAGGTTCTCGAGTGGAGGCCACGTACAGGCAAGCGAAGTGTTGGACGCCCGCCTACAAGGTGGACGGACGATCTGACTAAGGTCGCAGGAAGTCGCTGGATGCAGGCCGCTTCCAACAGGTCATTGTGGAGATCATTGGGGGAGGCCTATGTTCAGCAGTGGACTTCCTGTGGCTGATATGATGATGATGATGAAACACCAGTGTAAATACATTTTTGTGTTGCTGTTTCAAGAACATCGTAGCCAGAGTAACTATCGGACATACGGAGACTTAACATCTTATGTCTCAGGATGGCGAGCGCATTGAAATGCTAAGCATAACTTTGTAATTCAAGGTGTTGTTTAGTTTTTCTACTGTTCATGAGCGCTCGTATTGCTTACCATAAGCCAAACGGCAAGGCTTCGCCATTAAAATCATTAAAAAAATCGAAATTCCCATCCGACGGCAACACTACATTTTTGGCATAATGAGTACCATACGTAAAATCTAATCCAGGTTTCAGCTATTCCTATACAAAATGCCATCTAACATCCATCGGTCGAGCCGTTTTTGCGTGCAAGAGTAACAAACATTCATACAATTCATTCATACCTATTATTTTCTTTTAAGGGTAAAATCTAAACATAAAACTGACTTTTAAGAATAAAATCTAAATGTAATTTCCTTATGTAACTTCTCAGGCGAAGACGCAGAAGAAGAGACAGATCTTTCAGAGAACCCTTACGCTGCGACTGTAAACGAAGAGTTGTACCTGGACGATCCCAAGAAGACCTTACGAGGGTATTATGAGAGGGAAGGGTTTGAGCTGACGTATGACTGCCAAGAGAAGAGCGCTGGACAGTTTATATGCAAGTATGTTAAATTATTAATACTATGGAGTAGTATGGAGAGTATGATGGGTACCACCACAATGTCTATTTCTCCCACCAAATAGCAGTTTAATGCACAGTTGTGTTTCGGATTGAATGACATTGTAGCCAGACTAAATACTGGACATATAGAGATCTTACATCTTATGTCTCAGGATGGCGCAGTGGAATGCCAAACATTGCTTTGTAATTCAAGGTGTTGTTTGGTTTTGTTACCGTTCATGCGCGGTCGTATCGCTTACAATCAGACTGGAACAGCATGCTAGTCTTTCCATTCAAAGCAATAAAACAAAAACAGGAGCGTCATGCTTACTTTATTGCGCCATTATAAAATATTATTTGTTTTTATTTTTTCAGGGTAGAACTGCCCATAGACGACGCTCGTGGTAAGCCAGTGATAGCTGAAGCGATCCATCGTGGCAAGAAGAAAGACGCCGTCATAGCCTGCGCCATGGAGGCTTGTAGGATACTGGACAGAGCTGGTCTACTCCGACAGGCTAAACATGGTAACTATACGTGGCAATCGAAAGGGCATTCAGTCAAAGACAGGCATTTTTAATAATCGGATGTGCGATAAAACTCAAAGAATTTTTTTTTATTTCTATGAGTAACTTTCGCATAAATCTCAATACTCAATATCTTTATTGCACACCACATATTATAAAATGTAATTTTTTTATAAAAATGTACAATGTGGACGCTGTGGGGCACTGCAACAATTTAGGAGACGGGAGGATCTAAGAATTAATTAGATGTATCTAATTGAATATTAGTTCTGTCATTTTGTAAAGCTGAGTGAAGTAAAGTCTCCCAGAACGAAGTGTTAGTATGCATTGTTTCACCAAAAACAACAAACAATAAAAAATCTAAAATTAAAAGTTGTAATTATAAGCTTTACCGTTCACAAGTATGACGCACGTGTCAGCCGTCATGCCCCACCATGTTACAGCGAAGTGATTCCAATATTTCTGAAAGTGCGATATAATTAAAACTTATTCAGTAATAAATTAGTGTAAAATAAAGATGAATAAATAAATAAATAACTCGCCACGCCTTACGCCCGTACTAGGCCAGCATGGTGGACTATATGGCCTAATCACTTTCAACCGTATTGACGATTGTAGAGGAGATCCGTGCCCTGCAGTGGGATATGAACTGATACAGAGAAATAAATTAATAAGATAATTTAATATAATTTCCAGGTGTTTGTATTCATAGTGTTATCATCTATTTATAAGGTTTTCTTTTATTATTCATTCCAGCTAATTATTTAACCCTTAGACTGCCCTTTCATTCTGCTATCATTATATCCATCCCAAGGTTGCCTGGAAGAGATTGCCTAGTGCGATAAGGGCTTTTGTACTTTTTTAAAATGTTTTTTTTTAATTTTTTAAATTCGGGCCCGGCATAATGGCCACATTGCACCTGATGGTGAGCGCAAATGCCTCCCAGGCTTAGTCTTTTATGTAACTAGTTCTGTGTAAGGTGCAAAATAGGATATATAAATAACTAAAAAAATATTTTGCAGAGTCCCGTCGTCGCAAGCAGCGTGATTGGTCGGCGGACGATTACTACGACTCCGACGAGGACACGTTCTTGGACCGCACCGGAAGCGTGGAGCGCAAGCGGCGCGCACGCATGACCAGGCTGGGCGCCGCCGAGCATGACGCGGACAAACCGCTCACTTATGACGGACTGGTAAGTGTATGCAAACCGTTTAAATACTGATAGAGAAGTTACGAGTATAAAAAATAAAAAAAAAAATCTTTTTTGGATGCAAAAAATGAGTGTGCATGACGAGACTGGTCGCCGTCGAGCAGAACGCTGACAAACCGCTCACTTATGACGGACTGGTGGGTTATTTCAAACCGTATTGTAAATAATAGAGATGTGATGCTAGTAAAATACATTTTTGAGCGTAATACATGCGCATGACGTGGCTGGGCGGCGTCGAGAATGACGCAGACAAACCGCTCACTTATGATGGACTGGTGAGATTTTATAAACCGTATTATAATCGATAGAGATGTTGTGATAGTAAAAAAGAATAAAATACAGTTGTTGAGCGTAATACATGCGCATGACGAGCCTGGGCGTCGCCGGGCATGACGCCGACAATCCGCTCACTTATGAGTTATGACGGACTGGTAAGTTTTCAACACGTATTATATCCGATAGAGCTGTCATGCTAGGTAATAGGAAGAAAAATATTTTTGAATACAAAAAATGAGTGTGAATGACGAGACTAAGCGCCGCTGAGTATGACAACGGCAAACCGCTCATTTATGACGGTCTAGTAAGATTTTGTGTGGTGTGTTATAATAGCTACCCAAAAATGATAGGAAGTGTAGTATAAGCGCCCACGGACATAAGACTGCTTACAAAAATATATTTACACGCTTTTACAAACAATTTAGAGCAGGGTAAGGATGGATAAGTCTAGGTGTCGCCGAGCATGAGTCTGATAACCGTCCACTTATGATGGACTGGTAATGAAATTTTGCCTATTTGTGTTTTATCGTGCCTGAAAAATTATAGGGAGAGTTGGAAAGGCGCCCATAGACATGATAGTGCCAAATAAAAACAGTATTTGTTTTTTAACCGACTTCAAAAAAAGGAGGAGGTTCTCAATTCGACTGTATGTTGCTTTTTTTTTTTATGTTTGTTACCTCGTTTCTCTGTACTGTGTGAACCGATTTCGACCATTCTTTCTTTGATTGAAAGCTGGTGCTTGTCGTTTGGTCCCATAAAAATATGGTGAAGATCTGATGAATATCTTCGGACCTGGAGAGAGGAACTCCTTAAAATTAAGGAGAATTGCAATAGTTCTTTTTGCATTACGTTCATAAGAAAAGTTAAGATACAGTGAGAGAGGGAAAAAGGGGTGGGGGTGAGGGGGGGTGGGTGATAAAATTAAAATACACGTAAATTCTAATATCTTCGGCAGCTTTTAACCGATTTTAGTGATTTCTTTTTCATTGGAAAGAACGTATTAACAGGTTGATCTCAGGAACACAACATTAAGATCTGATTATCATGTTCGGACCTGGAGCGTAGAACTCCTCAAAATTTAATAGGATTTCAACGGTTCTTTTTGCATTGAGTTCAGTATAAAAGCTAGGCTACAGTGGTTGAGGGAAAAAGGGGTAGGCGCGAAGGGAGGGGGGGGGGGGGAAAGAAAAAAATAAACATGTGAATATTCCAATATCTTTGGCAGCTTTTAGCCGATTTTAGCGATTTCATTGTCATCGGAAAGAACATATTCCTTGTGGCGTGGGGACCAAATCTTCTTCATTTAAATACCTATCAACACTAAAAAGATAAAAATAACTAAAATTTTTAATAAAAAAAATAAAAACCGACTTCAAAACAAAAATCCACTAAAAACCAAAAAATAATAAAATAATAACTAACCACTTAAAGCAAAAAAATAATAATATTTATTTCATGGAACTCGTGCACGTTGATTCATTTGCTTAATGACTTGACTAGCCAACAAATCAAAATATATGCGTAACATATTGAAGGCGGGTCGCCCAGTACCAAACATATAGATATTTAAATTAATATAAGGCATAGGTCCTACATGTTTGGTACTTGGCGGCCCGCCTTCAATATGTTACGCATATATTTTGATTTGTTGGCTAGTCAAGTCATTAAGCAAATGAATCAACGTGCACGAGTTCCATGAAATAAATATTATTATTTTTTTGCTTTAAGTGGTTAGTTATTATTTTATTATTTTTTGGTTTTTAGTGGATTTTTGTTTTGAAGTCGGTTTTTATTTTTTTTATTAAAAATTTTATCCTTTTTAATTGAAGAGACACAAAATCTAAATACCTCATTCTATGATGGTTCATGGGAATTCCAAGGTTCTCTTTAAGACATTGTGATTGTTTGAACTGCACTTTTCATTATGTTAGTGATTTTCTTTTTACTTGTATGTTTTTTTTTCGTGCTATAAAGCGTTAAGCATCATAAATGTATTTTAACTTAGTTTAAGTTTTCATTTTGTATTAATCTTGATCGATAAATTATTCAAAAAAATCTACTACAAGCATCACGCTTGCTCTCAAATAAGGCGGAGTAGTTAAAATTCTGTTCTTTTTTCAGCTAAAACAAATATCAGAGCTTGAAGAGAAGATATCAGCAGAGGAGAAGGTTCTAGAAGGTCTGCGGTCTCTAGGCAAGGCGTCAGATACAGGCGAGGCAGACGATCTAGACGCCTACATGTCCTCACTTGCTCATGGTACAATGGCGCAGAAAGCGGAAATATCTAAGTGCAAGGTAAGATTAATACACAGTGATATATTTGACAGCCTCCGTGGCGCAGTTGGTTAGACGCCGCCTGTGAAACGAGGGGCCGTGGGTTCGATCCCCGCACCGAGAGAAATGTTTGTGCGGCCCATAAATATTTCTTTCGGGTCTGGGTGTTTCACCATATCATCATCAGATCAGCCACAGGAAGTCCACTGCTGAACATAGGCCTTCCCCAATGATCTCCACAATGACCTGTTGTGGTCGGCCTGCATCCAGCGACTTCCTGCGATCTTAGTCAGATCGTCCGTCCACCTTGTAGGCGGGCGTCCGACACTTTGCTTGCCTGTACGTGGCCCCACTCGAGAACCTTTCGGCCCCAACGGCCATCGGTTCTGCGAGCTATGTGCCCTGCCCACTGCCACTTCAACTTGCCAATCCTATGGGCTATGTCGGTAACCTTGGTTCTCCTACGGATCTCCTCATTTCTGATTCGAGTGACTTTGAGTGACTGGGTGTTTGTGAGACCGAAAAGTCTCTCGTAGTTCCTGATACCCACGACATAAGACTCGATCTTACTGTTGGGTCAAGACTATGTATGTGACTGTTGGGTGTTATTTATTTATTTATATGTTTTTCTCTCTGTTGCCTCGGTGGCGTAGTTGTACTAGGGTACTGTTACAAAGCTGAATTCTGTGGTTCGAATCCCGATTTGGGCTAAGTGATATATTTTTCTATTCATTATCAGCCCAGAGTCAAGAATTTGTGCCCTATATGACGATTGGCTCGCCACCTATCACACGTGGGACGGAACATACAAGGCGAAATGTGTGTGTCCAGAAATTTTGTACTCATGGAAGACACATCTAGAAGACCAAAGTGTTAGCGACAGAATCATAAAAACCCATATGGACGACTAAGGGTCCGCCACGCCGAGCCAGCCGCACGCCGAACTACTACAAACAGTCCACACCGTTCTCCCAGAGTGTTAACACGTTACTTATAATATTTTGTAATCACTATACAGGGTATATCAAGACTGCTACCGAAAACGAAGCCGGGTGGTAGTTTAAGCGACTTCAGACACAATGCAACAGAAAAAGTGGCAATAAAAAGCGACAATTTTTTTTTTGTTATTTTTTTTCTATAGCCATATTTGGGTGGTAAATACGTTTTTTCCTAAAATAATAGTGTATACCCTTTTATTTATAAATACTCTAAGGTATAAAAGAGTTTAAATTATTATTTTAGCAAAAACTAAGGATTTACCACCCAAAAATGACGATATTTAAAAAATCATAAAAAATAATTGTCGCGTTTCTATGCGAAATTTTCAATTGCATTGTGTTTGTAGCCACTAAAACTACCACCCGGCTTCGTTTTCGGTAGCAGTCTTGAGATACCCGGTATATGATTAAAAGCCAAAGTCATATTATTATGTTTTTATAAAGTCACTTTAATTCTAATGCTGCGATATGTATGTCAACAGATGAACATTCAAAAGCTTAAATCCGAGTTGAGTAAGACCCAGCGTCTGGCGGAGTTGGCGCGGCCAGCCCACCTCCCACCGCTGGTCAAGAAGCAGGATAACAAGATGGCAGTCAAGATGGCCAGTAACTCTGTAGTGTATGGAAAGAGGTGAGAGAATTGTCTAAAGTGGGGATACCACCCATCCTGTACCCATCTAGGATTAAACAAGTATAAGAATAGCAGTTGTGGTAGGTCTCTCATATGTGAGAGGCCGCCTGGATAGGTCGAGGCGAAATGTCTATTTCACCCGCCAAACAGCTGTGCAAATGCATTGATGTGTTTCGGATTGAAGGACATTGCAGCCAGAGTAACTAGTATTTTTTTATTGCAATGAACGACGAGACGAGCATGCCGTTCGCCTGATGGCAAGCGATACGGACGCTCGTGAACAGTAGCAAAACCAAACAATTCTTTGAGTTACAAAGCAGTGTTTGGCATTCCACTGCGCTCGCCACCCTGAGACATGAGATGTTAAGGCTCAATATTTCCAGTAGTTATTTTGGCTAAAATATTCTTTAAACCGAAACACAACCATACTGTTTCTTTGAGACTTAACATTTTATGTCTCAGGATGATGAACGCAGTGGAACCTCAAGCATTGTTTTATGCAGGGCACGGGCCTCGTCCACAATCGAGAGTACGATTGAAACTAGTTAGGCCATATAGTCTGCCACGGTTGGTGGAGTTACATACCATAGATTTTTTATAAATAATAGTAATGTTATGCAGGTTTCCTCACGATGTTTTCCTTCGCCGTTTTAGTGCGTGGTGAGTAATTATCACAATAACCTACCTTTTAAATATTTATAAATATTTTTTTACAGGATTCGTCTCAAAGAAGACGCCGAGAAACGTCCGAAAATACGCAAAGAGACAACTCAACAAGAAACAGAATTCGTAGAAGAAATGGATTCAGATGAAGAGACAGAAACTAAACCCATAGAAAAAGTAGAAAATGGTACGACAGAAGATAAACCAAGCGAAGTGAGTAAGAAAGAGACAGAGAATACGGAAGAAGACAAGAGTAAGGACACAAGGGTGTTTGGGCCTATGAGGCCTCCGGATAACTATGTGATCCCTGAGGATTATTTTGACCAAGTTACTGATCGGGACTTGCCGGAAATCACGGATGAATGATTGTTGTGGATTAAATGTTGGTTTAGAATTTCAGATTATTTTATTTATCCCTTGATTATATATTATGGTAAAAGACTGCGCCCGAAAACGAAGCCGGGTGATAGTTTTAGTGACTACTGGCACAATGAAGTAATTTAGAAAAAAACGCTTCAGTTTTTCTGTGATTATTTAAATATCATCTTGTTTGAGTGTTTAATCTATAGTTTTTGCTAATATAATAATTTAAAGCCTTAGGTAACGTAGCATATTCAAAAGTATGTTTTCATAGAAATATGATGAAGGATCCTGTACGGAATCCGCAATGCACAAGTGCAACTCGCACTTGGCTGGTTTCACATTTGACATTTCAGAATTGAGTCTGTTTCAGTCTCCGTAAAAAGGAACGCAGACGCACTCACGTCAAAAATAAAAAATGGCCTCCTTGCTAAATGTTTTGGTGCGAAAATCTCTAAATTTAGGCCAAACTGCAGCCCTTTTAAAGCATATACCTGCCGTCCAAAATGTGAAGTGAGTCTTTATTGTGTAAAATAATGATAATGCTAAATACACGGGAGTTACAGTGCAAATAAAATTATGTAACATTTTAGGTTATGTTTTGGATGAATTTATTGCGTTTTAGATTTAAATTAATAAATACCAGTGTTAGTTGTTAATCAGTCCGAATAAATATTATTCATCTAATTCTATATTGATTGCAGATGACTTGAATAATTGTAAAAAAATTCAACAGCTGATTAGCCAAAACAAATTCTACATATATTTTTTTATTCAAGTAAACTTTTGCAAAATCTATTAATTCTTAATAAATTGTACCAAGGTTTCGTATTGGAGTAATGAAGAAGGAACATTGCGTGAAATTTGCTTCCCAAAATTGTCATAATATATTTTCATTTCCTAAAATGCCAGAAACTGTATCATATTAATAATATAAGTAAACTATAGTTAATAGTATCCATGTAAAAACATAATGTTTTGAGACTTGGCTGGAAATTCACTTCACCCTTGATACATTTCAATAATAAAAATAAAATGTTCTGTAATTTAATATCTTGAATTGTATGTGTTTCGCATCCTAGAGTATTGATATCATTTTTCTTTAGTGTTTTTCATTTTTTTTATTGCTTTGAATGGCGAGACGAGCAAGCCGTTCGCCTGATGGTAAGCGATACGACCGCTCATAAACAGTAGCAACATTCCACTGCGCTCGCCATCCTGAGACATAAGATGTTAAGTCTCAATATGTCCAGTAGTTGCTCTGGCTACAATGTATGTACAATGTATGTCCTTCAATCCGAAACACAACAGTGCATTTAAGCAGTGTTGTTTCACGGGATAAATAGACATTGCGGTGGTACCTACCCAGATGGCCTCTTACATATGAGAGACCTACCACCAGTATTATATATATGTCAATAATATCCTAAGCT
This sequence comes from Hyles vespertilio, assembly GCA_009982885.2. NCBI lineage: Eukaryota > Metazoa > Arthropoda > Insecta > Lepidoptera > Sphingidae > Hyles > Hyles vespertilio. The sequence continues at coordinate 3,857,680 of CM042832.1, forward strand.
TAGATTGTAGTTTAGATTTTGTTCTGCTCTTTATAAATCCATATTTTATGTAAACCATAGCCTGTTAGTGCCTTATTTATAGACAGTTTTAAAACTTATTTTAGATGTAGAATATTTAATCCAAAGGTTGTCGACATCCAAAAGTCAGAGATCATTCAGAGCGATAAGACCTTTTTTACTTAAGTATTTTAGTTTATCCCTTTGTGTTATAATAAATTAGTGTACAATAAAGATAAATAAATATTTCGCACCCTTCTGAATTACTTTTGAATCCAGTTTGAGTGAAGAAGTCAAAATATTTGTTAGCTAAAATAGTTTTTAAATCTATGAATGAGGCCGTTAGAGTATAGACTTGTCATGTTGCAGAAGTTTGCTCCTTATTTTTGTGATTATTTATGAGGTCCTATTACATGGGATGGGTTGGCACTTTGCCTCCAGTCACATTCCTAGTTTCCTATAGTTTCTTATAACATGGGTTGGCATTGTGCCTTTTATGTTTGTAGCATCCTATAATGTATACAGCAGCATGTATTTGATAGAAATGGTGAGGGCATGCTCGAAAATAAAACAGATTTTAGATTATCAAAACCCTATAAAATTAAGCTTTATTTACAAGGAGATAGTTTCTCGCATTAAAGATACAATTATTGATTATTATGAAGTTGATCTTGTAAACATTTATCAACGGAATAATCTTATGGTGGTTATGTCATGGAATAATGAAATATGATTCTGGCAGCGAGAAACTCTCGAAATAGCGCATTACTTAGCTATTGAAAAGGAGTTTGATTAGAGAAAGAATTATATATGCCCTATTGTAGTTAGAATTAGATTAGAGGAATTGAGATATCCCCTATGTTCTGTTTAATATATTTTGCTCATATATTCACCTTTTTTTTCAGATAGCATGTCCTCCAATAAAGTATAGTCAAGTAGATTATGCATGTACCCTAGAGTGCATAGAACATGTTTTCAATCCTTCTTCATGTTTCACCAGATAGAAACCATTCCTCCTTGAAGACAAGGAAATCAAAATTATTATAAAAATCAATATTGAGAAAATGCTTCTTCCGAAGCAAAAATTGGCTGTCCTGAATTATTTATATTGAAGGATTTTCCTGTGCAAACAGTAAGTGATATTGAGCTGATTATTTTTAGGTGCTTGTATATTGTCTTGCTTTAGTTTATGATTTATATGAAATGTTATTTACTATTCTATCTATAAAAACAATATGTGAAAATATATATAGATATAAGGGTAGTGTCCAAGGTTTGTGAACTTTGTGATCCTGGGTTTGACTCCCAGGTTGGATCCTCCAGATTCACATTATCTGTGGTTGGAACTTTTATCAGTAATACATTCATCCTATTACATCTAGAGATGGTAAGATGCGGTTTCTACGCCGCGAACTCGGGTTCGGCTTGGGCAAATTGATATTGGATTTTTGAACTGATCGAACTATTACTAAAGTCTTGAGTTATGTATGTAAGTAATTATTTAAATTATAATTTATATATTGTGTAGCTCCCGCAATGCCCACCGTTGGTACCCAGACAAGGACTACGTGGAGCAGTTCCAGGGCGCGGTTATGTACCCTGATGAAATCACCTCGCTGCTCAAACACCCACCATACAACAGTGAGTAGAGGCAACTTCACTTAAAGATTTCCACTATTTCACTTGAAATAAATTTCAGTGGAGACAGATACGGCAGTGATTTTGATAGCCTTTTGGGACAGTTCATCATCACCATCGTCTCAGCCACGGAAGTAAATAAATAAAGAATAAATAGAATCCAACAGTCACATACACTAAGATCGAGTCTTGTGTCGTCGGTATCGGGAACTGCGAGAGACTTTTCGGTCTCACAAACACCCAGACCCGAAATAAATACCTATGGTTCACTCAAATATTTGGTTCCGTGCGGGAATCGAACCCGTCGCCTCTCGTTAAGTCCACTACTCAACATATCAAGCGGACTCCAGCGAATTCCTGCAACTTTAGCCAGGTCGTCCGTCCACCTTGTAGGCGGGCGTCCGACGTTTCGCTTCCCTGCAAGCTTGGAGCCACAGTCATTTTAGCCAATAAGGTGCCAATTTCTATAAGTGAAAAATTGCTATAAGCTTACTAATTTATACTGTGTCTACTTCTACTGTTGTTAGTTGTAAGTTTTCCATGTTTTAAATAAGTAAATAATGTCACCAGGTATCGTAACTCCTGGTGAAAAGAGAGTATGCAACATGATCCTGAACTTCGGTCCGCAGCACCCCGCGGCGCACGGCGTGCTGCGACTCGTCTTGGAGCTGGACGGAGAGGTGAGTCCTACCTACTTACATACTGTATCTCACTGCAGTACTGCATCACACTGACATACTGCACCTGATGGTACATGCAGGTCAGGGTAGCCTCTAATGGGTGTTCGACTTACTATAGATTACTGATAGTGTTTTATGGTGGGTCAAGATGTAAATTGTAAGATTGCTCCTCTGATCCAGGGTTCCAGATCGAAAAGAAACAATAATCACTAAGATTAAAAAAAAAATTGTATCTAAATAGAGCATCGACTGGTAAGACATGTCATCTTGCATATTCTATTACTGACTGTCGTGATTCTGTGCTGTTAGGTATGATTAGTTACATTTATTACATTCGCTTCTTTAAAAATCTAACGTAATCAAAAAACAAAAAAAAAGCGACTGGTTCGGTCAGTATGGCACTGTATGTAGCCTAGTCCCCGGCGCCAGGAGTGTAGTCCAGCTGCTCGCTTGCAGTGGGTCCGCGTACTGTAGGGAGGCTAGTCCCCGGCGCCAGGAGTGTAGTCCAGCTGCTCGCTTGCAGTGGGTCCGCGTACTGTAGGGAGGCTAGTCCCCGGCGCCAGGAGTGTAGTCCAGCTGCTCGCTTGCAGTGGGTCCGCATACTGTAGGGAGGCTAGTCCCCGGCGCCAGGAGTGTAGTCCAGCTGCTCGCTTGCAGTGGGTCCGCGTACTGTAGGGAGGCTAGTCCCCGGCGCCAGGAGTGTGGTCCAGCTGCTCGCTTGCAGTGGGTCCGCGTACTGTAGGGAGGCTAGTCCCCGGCGCCAGGAGTGTAGTCCAGCTGCTCGCTTGCAGTGGGTCCGCGTACTGTAGGGAGGCTAGTCCCCGGCGCCAGGAGTGTAGTCCAGCTGCTCGCTTGCAGTGGGTCCGCATACTGTAGGGAGGCTAGTCCCCGGCGCCAGGAGTGTAGTCCAGCTGCTCGCTTGCAGTGGGTCCGCGTACTGTAGGGAGGCTAGTCCCCGGCGCCAGGAGTGTGGTCCAGCTGCTCGCTTGCACTGGGTCCGCGTACTGTAGTGAGGCTAGTCCCCGGCGCCAGGAGTGTAGTCCAGCTGCTCGCTTGCAGTAGGTCCGCGTACTGTAGGGAGGCTAGTCCCCGGCGCCAGGAGTGTAGTCCAGCTGCTCGCTTGCAGTGGGCGCGTATACTGTAGGGAGGCTAGTCCCCGGCGCCAGGAGTGTAGTCCAGCTGCTCGCTTGCAGTGGGTCCGCGTACTGTAGGGAGGCTAGTCCCCGGCGCCAGGAGTGTAGTCCAGCTGCTCGCTTGCAGTGGGTCCGCGTACTGTAGGCGGGCTAGTCCCCGGCGCCAGGAGTGTAGTCCAGCTGCTCGCTTGCAGTGGGTCCGCGTACTGTAGGGAGGCTAGTCCCCGGCGTCAGGAGTGTAGTCCAGCTGCTCGCTTGCAGTGGGTCCGCGTACTGTAGGCAGGCTAGTCCCCGGCGCCAGGAGTGTAGTCCAGCTGCTCGCTTGCAGTGGGTCCGCGTACTGTAGGGAGGCTAGTCCCCGGCGTCAGGAGTGTAGTCCAGCTGCTCGCTTGCAGTGGGTCCGCGTACTGTAGGCAGGCTAGTCCCCGGCGCCAGGAGTGTAGTCCAGCTGCTCGCTTGCAGACGGTCCGCGCCGCCGACCCGCACATCGGGCTGCTGCACCGCGGCACGGAGAAGCTCATCGAGTACAAGACCTACACGCAGGCCCTGCCCTACTTCGACCGCCTGGACTACGTCTCCATGATGTGCAACGAGCAGTGCTACAGCTTGGCGGTTGAGAAACTGCTTAACATTGACATACCTTTACGTGCCAAGTATATTCGGAGTAAGTACCTCCCCTCCTTCCGTAGTTTCTTATATCAAGAGTAGACCGTTTTTTTATTATTTCATGTGTTATTTCTTATCACGATTTAGAGGTAGCATGATTTCGTGGAATATAGGTAATACCACAAATTTATTGCTTTGGAAATCTTGGCAGAAATAAATTCTTTACTTGCTTCAAAAGACCTGGAGTAGTTAGTATTTCCTTGCGTAGTTTCTTTTATCTAGAGTAAAACGAATTTTGGTCATTTTGGTTACGGAAAAAAGGTCCAGATATTGGTTGCTTTAGAAATCTAGGCAGCTATATAGTTTATGTCCTGTAGTTTCTTCAAAAGACCTGGAGTATAACATTACTCTGGTGAAACTCCTTAGCCCTGTTCACGGAGATCACGCGCATCCTGATCCACATAATGACAGTGGACCTGCTTTAACTGTATCTAGCATGTCATAAAGAGTTTGAACTCTCAAGAATGATAATATGTAGAAGAAGCTAAGCATTAGCAATATACAGAGAGACAAATGACTTAGCCAAGGTTACAAAAAAAACACAAGCCGCTTTAAACAAATCGCTGTGGAAATAATAATAGTAATGGGTTTTCTGAGGCTGAAGGCACATAGTCTATAGTTTGTTCAGAAGACCTCCAGTGTAACACAGTGGCCTGTGCACCCCTCAGCGCTATTCGCGGAGATCACTCGCATCCTGAACCACATAATGGCGGTGGGCACGCACGCGCTGGACGTGGGCGCGCTCACGCCGTTCTTCTGGCTGTTCGAGGAGCGCGAGAAGATGATGGAGTTCTACGAGCGCGCCAGCGGGGCTCGCATGCACGCCGCTTACGTCAGGCCTGGTGGAGTTGCTCTGGTGAGTAATTTTAATCAGAATTTTAAGACCGAACTTCACATGGTCCTCTGACTTCTATGCATGTTTAGGAATTATATTTGATACTAGCTGTGCCCGCGACTTCGTCCGCATGGAATTTAACAAAAACAATTTTTCTAAAATCCAAGATTTTTTCTAAAATGAATGTAGTCTAAGTTACTCCTTATTATATCAGCTACCTGACAGTAAAAGTCCCGTCAAAATCGGTTCAGCCATTTCAGAGATTAGCCGGAACAAACAGACAGACAAAAAAAATTCTAAGGTAATTTTCGTTATAGGTATCGTGTATATAACGATATGTAGTGGGACATTTTTTTTTATTTTCACTTTACAAACAGACACTTCAATTTTATTTATACAGGGTATATCAAGACTACTACCGAAAACGAAGCTGGGTGGTAGTTTTAATGACTTCAGACAAAATGCTACTAAATTTTAACCAAAAATTTGTGACGATTTTTTTTTTGTTATTTCTTTTTCTATCGTCGTATTAAGATGATAAATACATAGATTTTTCTTAAATAATAGTGTACACCATTTTATTTTTAAAGACGCTATGGTTTGCAAGTCTTTAAATTATTATTTTAGCAAAAACTACGGATTTAGCACCCAAACTCGACGATATTTAAAAAAGAATTTTAAAAAAAATTGTCGCGTTTCTTAGCGAAATTTTTAATTGCATTGTGTTTGTAGTCACTAAAACTACCACCCGGCTTCGTTTTCGGTAGCAGTCTTGATATACCCGGTATGTATAGATGGTCATAATCCAGTCCATCAAAAGGCTGGGGGAAGAGAGAAATCTAGCTATAAAGTCGCCTATTGTAACCATGTCTTTGGTTTTTAAGTATTTTGTATGAGTCTTTCATTTTGATGTAGAATAAAGCATATAAATAAATGGTCTTCTAACTGGTCTTCTACCCATGCTTAGTGAGTTTTGAACCTTTACCAAGTGTTATGTGATAGGTTTAACGATACGCTTTCTTCTACCTACATGGTCTTCTGATTTCTACCTATGATTGTTGTGAGTGTGAGTTTCGACCCTTTACCAAGTGACAGGTTCCAAATCCCGCTTTCCAACTAAATTCTGCTATTTCGCCTGGTCTTCAGCATCCTAAACTGTCAAATGTCAATGGTGCTCAAATGGTGGTCAAAAGATTATTTTCAGTTGTTTAAGTAACTAGCTAACTCAATCTTTTGGTAGCATTGTCTACCAGAAAACTGCCAAGGTGACTTGACTCTTGCTTCGTAAAGTGTGTGAGAATGCTAAATCTCCAATATGCCTTCCTTCCCTTTGTAGTCATCATTAGGCCACCTATTTTCAGCAGTTTACTTTTCATTACTGATGATTTTTGCTCGACTCCTTTAGGACATACCCCTAGGTCTGATGGACGATATCTACGAGTTCGCGTCCAAGTTTGCCGAGCGCCTGGATGAGGTTGAAGACGTGCTGACCACCAACAGAATCTGGGTGCAGAGGACCAAGGACATCGGCGTGGTCTCCGCACAGGACGCTCTTAATTACGGATTCAGGTGAGGAGTTAAAAATGACACTGTTCATACTGGTCTTCTCATTGGTCTATTTGTGTTTATATGCTGTCAATCTAGAGATCCAGGTTATCATAATAATCATCATGGCGATTTGCTACTGGATATAGGTCTCTCCAACTACAGTCCATGAAAGTCAATCGTGGGGGTAAGCAACTATACATAATGTTCAATTATGAGAAGGGTGGAAATTTAAGCTGAAGCAGTTTCATATCCAAATTGATCAGTTCATATAGAAATGAACCTTTCCGGATCTCCAGCAAGGTGGTGTTTTAAATCAGCAGATGATTGAAGTATTTCATTGTGTGTTGCAGCGGCGTGATGCTGCGCGGCTCCGGCATCAAGTGGGACCTGCGCAAGTCGCAGCCCTACGACGCGTACCACCTGGTGGACTTCGACGTGCCCATCGGAACCCACGGAGACTGCTACGACAGGTGAGAGCACCTGGCGCCGGCACCTGGCACCAGACCCTGGCGCCGGACCCTGGCTCCAGATCCTGGCTCCAACCCACACGATCCCTGTGCAGGTACCTGTGCCGCGTGGAGGAGATGCGCCAGTCGCTGCGCATCATCGAGCAGTGCCTCAACCAGATGCCGGCCGGAGAGATCAAGACGGATGACGCCAAGCTCACGCCGCCCTCGCGCGAGGAGATGAAGGTACTGCACCCTCGGTACTGCACCTACTGCACCCCACCTCACCCCCGCACACTCACGAGCCCTTGTCTCTGTGCAGACCTCCATGGAGGCGCTCATCCACCACTTCAAGCTGTTCACGCAGGGCTACCAGGTGCCCCCCGGAGCCACCTACACCGCCGTGGAGGCGCCCAAGGGAGAGTTCGGCGTCTACCTCGTCTCCGACGGAGGCTCCAAGCCCTACAGGTTATATTCCTTTTCAAACTTAACCAAATCTTATTTCTAGTGACTTTAAAGTTTGAAAGGCCATGTTCTAAGATAGGATTACAGGTAAAATTATACTTACTTACTGTAACTGGCGACAACTTGGCATGAGAGTCGGGGTATGACGCATTTTTTCATGTTGTTTATAATATATTTTACTTTATTATTTTTACTCTTATTTCATTGTGTAGCAAAAAAATATCGATATATACTCCATCACTAGAAAACTGCCATACTGACTTGTTGTCTATATTAAGACCAAGTGTTTTAATAAAAATGTCTACCTCTAGACATTTTATACCCATATTTTATCAGTGTGGTTAATCCATTAGAATCATACTTTGTTGATATTATCTCAAATTATCTAGATATACCATGATATATTCAGAATCGGTGTGACTTATACACAGGCATTAGAATAAAGATTTGTATTCCCAGATGCAAGATAAAGCCTCCAGGTTTCGCCCACTTGGCAGCGCTGGAGAAGATCGGCAAGAACTCCATGTTGGCAGACATCGTCGCCATCATAGGAACTCTGGACGTGGTCTTCGGAGAGATCGACCGATAAATAACATATTGTTTATTCAGTAGACAAACAATTCCCGATTATTCTTCTCATAACTTATATAAAAATGTAAAAAAAATGGAAATTACTTGTAAAATGTTTTGTTTTATTTACACCTTGGATACCCTTTCTTTCACAATTTTAATGCTTTAAATGTTTACGTAGTCTTTTTACTGAGTAAGTTAGTCCTTCACAGACAGAAAAGAACTGAATTTAGTTGAATGCCTATTTGATTCCGAATTTTGACCAGTCTTTCCCATGTCGAGACCCTTATAAGCATTGATGTATCTTACAAATCAGAACATACCTCAATTCATGAGAATAAAAAAACTCACTAAAATTAGAGGTTCTAGGCTAGATTTCGAATCCAGGACTTAGTTAATCCACAGCCTATGCGTGCATTCTAAATGCATCCGTCCTCACACCTTACAATACATACATGCTATACTGCCAACAAAATCACTATTATACCCCCTCTACACGATGGGCCAGCGCTGGACCAGCAAGTTGGCCGGCCATTAATGTTCATGTAATTGATAGAAACGCAACCGCACGATGGCGACATAAGTACTGATCACCCACTTTGATGTGATTTGAAAAACTGACACCGACGTCATTCCAAGACCATCACACGCTCCATAAGGCATTATACGCCACTAAGAATTTCACACAATGGGCCAACATAGTAGACCATCGTGTTGACGGGATGTTATATTTTTCATCCCAAATATAATTTATTAGAGGGTAGTTTCTAATTTTCCTGCTAAAATCGAAGTGATCAGCAGTCACGTGCGCGCTTTCCAGCACATCGGTCGTGCTTGGCCATAGGGTTTTGTATTCCGTGTAATTTTGTGCATTAATCTATATTGTGGTTTTCTTTGCACTTATTTAATATTCGAGTTGAAATAAAACTATTCTTTACGGATTTTATCGCGGATTTGGTTTAATTTTACATTTTTTGAGTTCCCTCCCGACGTTTCGATTACTTTACAGCTTTCGTGGTCACGGGGCGGACCGATAATATTCGAGTATTTAAATGCGTGCTTTTCTGAATATTTTGCTTAATTCGATTGTTTTGAATAATCTAGTCATTATTTTAAGTGGTATTCAGAGTTTTGTTATTTATCAAGTAGTATATTTGTGGGTTGTGGTGCGATAGAGCATTCTCGTCGGTGATCATGCGTCTTCGAAAGCAGTTTGCCGGTAAGTTTTTAGAATGGATATAGAAGGGGTTGTTAGCGTGATGTATATCTTATAGTCGTCCAGCAGGCCGACCTCAATGTGGGGCATATTTAGGCATAGATTAGATGGAGATTTATTACGAGATTTATTTCTCTCTTATTATAAAAATTTTGAAGACGGTTTATTTTTTTAAATTATTTAGGTATTATTTTTCTGTTATGGTAATTTTTCTAATTTTGAGTAGATTGACCTGCATAAAAAGTGTTTCGAACACACTCATTTTCTTTTAATGAGAATGTATTTATGTGTAAACTAAACGAAATTATAGACAATACTCAGCTTACCATAAAAAAGCATCTGATGCTAGGATGTTATGATCCAAATGTGACTAAAAAAGGACTAAAGCCATTAAACATTGTGAATGCATTATTAGATTTCATTTATGGAACGACATAAAATAGTGGATATAGGAATGTGCAATAAGAATATGCATATTACATACTCTGCATATGCGTTCGGGAAACTTCACGACGTCTTCTCGTCCAAAATACCTCAGTGCCTAAAATTGAAAGTCGATGTGTTACCAGTGATGACATACGGCACCGAGACGTGGCCTCTCACTGTGGGCCTCATTAAAAGGCTCAAAGTCACTCAACGAGCCATGGGGCGGGCTATGCTCGGTGTTTCCCTACGAGATCGAATCAGAAATGAGGAGATCCGTAGGAGAACCAAGGTTACCGACATAGCCCATAGGATTGGCAAGTTGAAGTGGCTGTGAGCCGGGCACATAGCTCGTAGAACCGATGGCCGTTGGGGCCGAAAGGTTCTTGAGTGGAGGCCACGTACAGGCAAGCGAAATGTCGGACGCCCGCCTACAACGATAACGACCTGGCTAAGTTTGCAGGAAGTCTCTGGATGCAGGCTGCTTCCAACGGGTCGATGTGGAGATCCTTGGGGGAGGTCTATGTTCAGCAGTGGACTTCATGTGGCTGATATGATGATGATGATGATACTCTGCATAACACATTCCTCAATCCTTAATCGAGTTTGGTGAAAAAATCTGACTTCATACTTCCACACATTTTTTTGTAGCTAGCCTGATCGCTACAAAATAAATGAAACTTTTCAAGAAAAGTTAATATTGTCCAATTACCTTTTCTTGTAGCAAATGTCTTCTCGTTGGCTGTAGATCAAATAATTGTAAAATGGCCTACAAAATGTGAATATTTCTACCAAATACTTACCTAAAACGAGTCAGATTTTTTTGAATAAGTCGTACTTTTGCTCTAGATAATATTATTTTACTACCTATCACCTATAAAACAAGTTAAAGTGAGTCGGCTAAAGCCTAAATCAGATCTTTTGAAGAGAACTTACCACTAGTAGATCAAGAGCCCGTGGCCGCCAGACCTTCGTAATTTTATAAAAGCTGAAAGTTTGTGTACGCATGCCTCTGACATAGGCATTACACAATCAGCTATTATGAAGTTCCGATCGTAGTTACTTTGGAAGTTATGAGCTTTAATGTTTCTGGCAAGATGAAAGAACCATCAAAAGTGTCTGAATACCAAGCAAATATTTGTTTATAGTTGCTTTCATAACATATATGATATTCAGCTTTTGTACGATAACGGCGGCAAAATTACATGTTATTAAATATCACGCAATCTTCAAACTTTAACATAATGTAATTTTGTCAGCGTTATAGTATAAAATCTGAATTTTATATATGTTATTAATGCAACTATAAACAAATATTTCCTTAGTATTCAGACACTTTTGATGGTTCTTTCATATTGCCAGAAACATTGAAGCTCATAACTTCCAAAGCAACCACGATCGGAACTTCATTATAGCTGATTGTGTGATGCCTATGTCAGAGGCATGCGCACACAAACTTTCAGCTTTTATAAAATTACGAAGGTCTGGCCGCCACGGGCTCTTGGTCTATAGAGAGTTCTACCAGTTAGTAGTATAATCTTGTTTCGACCCCTGTTATTGGCTTTCTATTGAATTATATTTAAGTGAGTACTTTGTTGTTTGTGTAATTCTAAATTTGCATCAATGTGTAAAACTGTTTCTTTTTTAGCAAATTCGCATTATTGTTTCGCACAGAGAAAGACAAATCTCGTCTATGGGTATTCTATTTGATCTGTATTGCACTTACAATCATAAAACCTTTTTATTACTACATTACGTACTTAGTTTGTCGTAACAAATCTAATTACTAAGTAGTGTAGGTACGCATTACGGACTGATTTTCGTGCATGTTGCAAAATATTTTACAGCTGCTTGCTTTCCGTCCACCCTGTAGGACTTACATAATAAACCGCTAACCTTATAGTGATTTCCTCTCATGAGCATCTACATCGAAGGTTGTGAAGCCTCTGTTTCAAAACGATAAGAGTAAAGCTCCATTTAGACGAGGAAATTTTTACTCCTGATGTCAGGCGAGAATCATATGCTATTAATGCATCACTGTAAGATTATCGTATGACGTATTGTAAAGTTTACATGTAGGCGAGACATAAAACTCGTATACGACAATCATACGGATACTCGCTATAATAACATAAAACATAAAATGATCGGCTGATGCAACTGTAACATGGTAGAATTTTTCATTAGGGAATTATTGCTTACGAGTTCTCGTATCACATTTTTGCTCGTTCATTCGAGTATCGGCTAAAATCGATTTCAGTGCGAGATTCGCCTAATACGAGTTGAGTTATTGCTGTGCTCACAGAAAAGTTCAATGTTTAAGTTGTAGATAAGTAGTTCAAGCCAAATGGTTAGAAAATAGAAACATAGACAGTTATGAGGTAAACGACTGACTACAATTTTTCTGTTTGTTCCCATAAAAACCCGGTTCGCGAGGGTCGAGGGCAGGCAAAGGTAGAGGTTGTATTCAGCCTTATTGCGAGCGAGCGAGTTGCATATGTTATAGTTTTCCAAGTTTGTATAATACATTCTAAATTATAAAAATAAAATCGATAATTTTTCGAATTCAGATGATAGTGAATGTGTAGGTAGTAGGTTTATAAATATAAATAGTTTACGATCTTTTAGCGTGCAAATCAAGAAGCTTATACCCAAATGGAGATTGCATTCCGTATAAAACACTGAAGCACAAAAATTTGACCTTGAATGCAGTCGCTGTTGCCTGCTATCCTTTTCTTTAGAGTGACAATGAATGAAAATGACATTTTGTTCATTCATTGTCACTCGAAAGAAAAGGGTAGAAGGCAACAGCGACGTCATTAAAGGTCAAATTTTTGTGCTTCACTTTTATATACGGAATGCAATCTCCATTTGGGTATAAGCTTCTTGGTGCGAATGCGTGGTTTTCAAGCTGTGGCCAAAATATTAGAAATAGTGGAACGAACTAAAATTACTGGAGCTCAAACATATTTAGAAAGCGCTTTTAAAAGCATTCGAATCGAAGAATAAAGGTAATGCGCACCTAGAGAATTTCAACGTGTAGGGTAAATAATCACACGGTAACCCTGAATTTTTCCACTGACAGCTTTGGACAGCTTTGGAGGTTATGTGTTAGTCTGTGTGCGGCACGCTAAATACGAGTCAATATTTTGGTCAATATTATTGTCTGTCTACGAGTGTGATACTTTCATAATTTAATTTTATCCTAGTGGTCTATTCTTTGATTCTATCTTACTATAATTTACCAAGAATGCCACATAGAGCATATAAATTTGGAAGTCGTGACAATATTAAGTTTATTAAGATTTATAGGAAATATGAATGTTTGTGGAATACAGAAAATATAAATTACAAAAACCGAGACGCCAGAAATGCAGCCCTTCTTGCGTTTTCAAAAGAATTAGGGATCGAACATTTTGGCCCCAAGGATATCACCATGAAAATAAAAAACATGAGAAGTCAGTATCTTCAAGAACGCAAAAAAGTTATATCTTCTGGGACTGGTGTTAGAGCGGAAAACGTTTATGTTCCTAAATTACCTTGGTATAATTGTTTGGACTCATTTCTGAGAAAACCTTCAGAATTCCGTCCATCAATGTCGAATACGGTATTTATTTGTCTATTACCTAGTGTAGTATAATGTTTATAAAATTCCGGAGCGATAGCAATCCATTGTATTTACACCACAGATTTACACTCTTTGAAACCCACGGTATCGTTTTTTTTTGTTCCCAAATAGAACATTCCAATAACACTAACTTCGAAATCGAATCCTGACCTCTTATATACTACCCCATACGCCACCGCTACGCCCTGTTGTAGGTATTTAAAATGTGATAAAAATAAAATTTATGTTGCTTCCACCAAATTAATACATGTTTGCCATCTAAAGCCACTCGGAAAATGTGATCCCGCCGCAAATCTTTGCTGTATATTGGCCGATTGTTCTCGAGTATTTGGTTAAAAAAATATAAGAATCTCCAACGAAGATAACACATCGCATTTATATTTAAGTTCATACGTATCCTTCTGCGTTTATAAAATAAATAAGTTTATTTTATTTTATTTCAGTCGGATGAAACTACCCTGAACACATTTTCTAGTCAAGAGAACGATGAAGAGGATAGTGTAAACGAAATTAAATTTGTCGATATACTTAACTCGTCATCACATATAAGCCAAACGAAAAAAGAGAAATCTATAGATATCGATTTAGCGATCGATAGATTAGACGATAATGGAATAAGAGGCGGGCAAAGTGAAGACGATTTGGATATGTTTGGGAAGTATGTTGCATCGAGTTTGCGCAAGCTTGATAAAAAAAGTATTATATATGCTCAAGATGAAATACAGGCAATACTGTCAAAGTATAAACTGCAGAATTTGTGATAACCAACTCCTTTTTTCCTCTTTGCTGATTATAGGTCTCAAATATGTGTGGGGCCGCCTAGACAGGTACCGCCGCAATGTCTATTTCTCCCGCGAAACACCAGTGTTAATGCATTGTGTTGCGGGGTGAAGAACATTGTAGTCTACTGAATAATTATAGACTTGACATCTTATGTCTCAGGATGTCGATCGTAGTGGAATGACAAGCATTGATTTATTTCATGGTGTTGTTTGGTTTTGCTACTGTCTAAGAGCGTTCGTATCACTTGCATGCGAATGGCGTGCTCGTCACGCCATTTGTGGATTTAAAAAATATTCAAGGCACGCAGGGATGGTGGAATATGGTGGTTGATAGATATGGAATCCAAAAGAGGTATGGCGAATAATTTAAAAAAAAAGTTAAGTATGCTTAAGATTACTAGTGAAAGAATATTTTTTTTATTTATGTTCCAATTGATTATTTACAAGACTGTTGACAAATAAATATGTATATAAATATATTGATTTAAGATTAAAAATTAAATTCATTCATACCTATGGTATGCATTGAATTATTATGAAAAGTGTTTTATTTATTTATAATTAATAAATAAGGACGCAAGCAAAATGTATAAAAATATTTTAATTCAAAATTACGGCCACAAGATTCAATTGTGACCATATATTTAGATTACCGGGGCGAAGGGTCCCTCAGATATCGAACTTTAGGGCAGTCTGACAAAAATATAATATTTTGTTCAATGAATATTTACAGAAGTATACGTATGCGGCTGCATAGCGCACCATGTTTGGTCGTCTGATACGGGAGCTACGAGCTTAAAAGCGTGTTTAAAAGTTATACAGCACATTGTGTTGCAACACTATAACCATTACCCAATTTTAGGGGAGATCTCACGGTAATTCAACTCACCATTTAAAATAGTCGTTTATTTATTTATCTGGTAGATTTTGGTGGCGGCTCCAGCGTGTACTACTCGGAAACTCGGTGAAATTGTTTTTCAATATAACTACCTGCACGTCCACTGTCAATATCAGATTTACGTCGACAATACCTCATGTCCAATAATTAGAGTATGACAACCTTTAGTGACATAAAAAACAAGGCAATAATTTATTAATATTATTTATTTATTTTATTTATTTAACACTTTATTGTACACCATACCGGGTATATCAAGACTGCTACCGAAAACGAAGCCGGGTGGTAGTTTTAGTCACTACAAACACAATGCAACTAAAAATCGTGCTAAGAAACGCAACCATGATTTTTAATGATTTTTTTAATTTCATCATTTTTGGGTGGTAAATCCATAGTTTTTGCTAAATTAATAATTTTAACTCTTTTATCCCTTAGAGTATTTATAAATAAAAGGGTACACACTATTATTTTAGGACAAAATGGATTTACCACCCAAATAGGACCAAAGAAAAAAAAATTAATAAAAAAATTGACACTTTTTTTTGCAACATTTTCTATTGCATTGTGTCTGAAGTCGCTTAAACTACCACCCGGCTTCGTTTTCGGTAGCAGTCTTGATATACCCTGTATATACATAAAAATTACAAAACAACATGAAAAAAAATATGCACAAGTGGTATTATCCTAAGGGTATATCTTATTCGACCAGAATATATATAGAATTTATTCATTTCGTACAAACTCAAGCTTCAAGTTGAAATCTGTAAAAATATACATATGTCATAAAATCATATAAGTATTATGGATACAATAACTTTTATAATGGACTTAATGCAAAAAAAAACCTTGCAGCCTTGCTTGAATGCGTAGTATTTACGCAATTTTAAGGAGTTCTATTCTTGTGTAAAAATATGTGTAATGTTTTATATGAAGCCCCGACTCAACCCTCTTCGATCACTTCATGAGACGGAACACACAAGGCGTAACATGGGTGTCTTGATAGCACCTCTACCTATCCCTTGTGGGCGAAATGCGTGAGTTTATGTATGTATGTATTAAATATTGAAGTACCTGTACGAGAGGTTTTCGAGAATCGTATGGCATTATCGTATGTGATGCAAACACGAAGTGAGTTTCTCGCCTCGAAGATGCGATTATCGAAAGGATATAAAACATTTGTGTAAGCAAGTTAATCTCATGGCGTTTACGTCATGCGATAATGGCATACGATTCTCGTCATAACAAACTTTCTGTGTAAAATTAAGTGTAAAGACACAAATGTAGGTCTGACAAACACCCAAATCCGAAACAAATGACCAGATATGGTGAATATTTAATCCACACTAAACTTGGAAGAGTTAATTTGCCCTAGACTAGACCCTAAAAGTTCTAAACTCTGATCAGTCTGCTTTAAAATCATCAAACAACAATAGGATGAATCGCCGTAAGTCCAAATGCAAGGCACAGGTCTCCTCTACAATCGAGTGTACCATTGAGAATGGTTAGGCCATATAGTCCACCTCGCTAGCGTAAGAAAGGTAGGCGGACTTTCGATTATTTTTTTTACAATTCGGTACGGTAAGCAGGTTTCCTCACTATGTTTACCTTTTCCATTATACTGCTTGGTGATTGACTATCAATACACACATGACTTCGAAAAGAGCATATTCAATTTGATAAATAAAACAAAACATAATTATATTACATTTATTTTTTTTAACATTTTTGCACCGGTTTTTACTTAACGCGAGTTTATGAGACGACGAATGAAGGACTACTGAATCAATTTAGCTTATACTATCATTTGGTCTATCGGTCGATTTCTCCGAAGACCACGTCCAGGGTTCCTATGATGGCGACGATGTCTGCCAACATGGAGTTCTTGCCGATTTTCTCCAGCGCTGCCAAGTGGGCGAAACCTGGGGCTTTGATTTTGCATCTGTGAATAGTTAGGTATATACGTTTAAATAATGTGTTTTGAAATATTGTATTTTCGCAGTACCCCATAGTCACAATTACATACAGGGTGATATTCCTGTTCCTAACCATGTTAACTAGGGTATGTAACATACAACAGTAGGAAAAAAACTGCCTAGTAATTTTGTCAAAAAACGTGATTTTAGTTTTCAAGGTTCAACCCGTGTAAGTATGAGTCTAATAACTGTCAATGTTCTCGAATCTAACTAAAGTTCAGCTTAGCGGTAAAAATAATCGTATCACGTTTGACAAAAAAACATCTCATAAATCAGCGTTATGTTGTGGTTTGCACCACATTATAACATTAATGTGAGTGGCCACCTACCGGTCACAGTCGCGACCAGCCATTTTTCATTATTAAATTTTATTTTACTCTGTGTTTTATGTACGTTGCGTCTGTGATTAATAAATAGCATTTTTTTCTTTCATTCTCGGATTTTTATAATGCCACCTGCCTCCCTAGCTTTAAGTTTCCAGCGCTTTCAAGCTTTTATCTTTCTACAATCGTTAACACCATAATGTAAACGATCTTAGAAAGCGATAAAGTCAATGCCCTTTAGAACAACTTATGAATTCAGTTTGAGTGAATGAAATAAAACTTTCGATAACTAAAATAGTCTTAAAACTGTCCATGAATAAGGCCGTAGTAAATTATGCTTATTTATTTTTGGCATACTGTTTTCAATTTTTGTATTACATTATTTTATACACAACAGCAAAACGATTTCTTCTGAAGCAGTATTAAAAAAGTTCGAAATAAGACAATTTAATTTAGCATTTACTATAATCAAATGTGCGAGCATAGTGGAAATATATCTTCTATTTTTCACGCACGCCCGTAGTATACGGTGACGTCACAGCGTTTTATACGCACCTGTTAGATCACAACTACCCTCACCATCTTTTAATTATTTTGAAATTGAGTTTATGAATGGATTCTAAAGTTCTTATTGGTTAGATTTTGGATTACATCTGATAAAAACAAGCAGAATATCCTAAGCTATTTATCCTATTCTAATATCAAAAACAGCATGAAAATAATTAGCACATACATGCTCGTGATAATATGACGGGTTGTCAAAATGCTTGGACTATATCTAGATCTTTGTATGGACTATACTAAGGATAAACATTTATGGTGGATAAAAATCTTGGAATACATGAAAAGGGAAATTCAAAACAATCCTTTTTTTTCATTCCTTCTACCTTTCACTTTCACTTTCAGCTCGCACCGTCTTGGTCAATCTTCTCTCTTTTCACAATTCAATTCAAATTTTTGCTTTTTTTTCTTTGAAGACATTTAACCAGCTTTCAATCCACTTTAAAGCCTGGTACAGGTATACTGAAGATCTAGCATACCCAACACACTTTTTAGGTTTTCTTGAGACATGGCCATGTCTTTTATATTAAGATTCCTGAGTTTTATCTGCCATATCACCGACACTAAGGCTGGTTCGTATAATGCTGTGGTCGAGATCCATAGAACATCCACCAAAGCAATTTCTTCGCAGCTTTCTTATAACTAAAGATAATATCATCAGCTATTGAAAGTGCACTGCACAAAGGCCCTCTTGAAAGATTCAACTATATAATGATTTATGATAGTATTATTGTCATTAGCTTTAAAGAAGTTTATCAGTAAGGCCTTCAGCAAAGATTTGTACAGCAGATCATTTTAAGTGTGCCTATTTTCTTAGATCTGTTCACCTTAAGGGTGGATATTTAACCTTGTGCATGTCCATTCCTAGTACATGGCCTTTCAGAACTTTAAAGTCACTAGAAATAAGATTTGGTTAAGTTTGAAAAGGTACAATATACCTGTAGGGCTTGGAGCCTCCGTCGGAGACGAGGTAGACGCCGAACTCTCCCTTGGGCGCCTCCACGGCGGTGTAGGTGGCTCCGGGGGGCACCTGGTAGCCCTGCGTGAACAGCTTGAAGTGGTGGATGAGCGCCTCCATGGAGGTCTGCACAGAGACAAGGGCTCGTGAGTGTGCGGGGGTGAGGTGGGGTGCAGTAGGTGCAGTACCGAGGGTGCAGTACCTTCATCTCCTCGCGCGAGGGCGGCGTGAGCTTGGCGTCGTCCGTCTTGATCTCTCCGGCCGGCATCTGGTTGAGGCACTGCTCGATGATGCGCAACGACTGGCGCATCTCCTCCACGCGGCACAGGTACCTGCACAGGGATCGTGTGGTTTGGAGCCAGGGTCTGGCGCCAGGGTCCGGTGGCAGGTGCGGATGCCAGGTGCCGGCGCCAGGTGCTCTCACCTGTCGTAGCAGTCTCCGTGGGTTCCGATGGGCACGTCGAAGTCCACCAGGTGGTACGCGTCGTAGGGCTGCGACTTGCGCAGGTCCCACTTGATGCCGGAGCCGCGCAGCATCACGCCGCTGCAACATACAACCAAATACAAAAATCATCTGCTGAATCAAAACAACACACCTTGCTGGAGATTAAATTTAGACAAAAAATGGGCCATTACGTATGGCTGGTTGCCCTCAGGATTGACTTCCATTTACTGTAGTTGGAGAGACCTATATTTAGTAGCACACCGCCATGATAAATAAATAAATTTATTTACTTATACACACAAATAGACTAATGAAAAGGCCAGTACGAACAATGTTATTTTTAACCCCTCACCTGAATCCGTAGTTAAGAGCGTCCTGTGCGGAGACCACGCCGATGTCCTTGGTCCTCTGTACCCAGATTCTGTTGGTGGTGAGCACGTCTTCAACCTCGTCGATCCGCTCAGCGAACTTGGACGCGAACTCATAGATATCGTCCATAAGACCTAGAGGCATGTCCTGAAAGTAATCATATTATTTGTGGCTTAGCAATTTTTTTTTACTCTACTCGTGAACTGATTTTGTACGTAATTTTACAAAGCAGCAGTCTAAAAATTGGTAATATTTTCTTGGGTCTCGACAATATAGGGCTGAGGCCTAAAAAATCCACTGGTTAGCCATGATCAAGTAAGATAATTATGAGAGCCAAATATGTCCTAACTAAGGATGCCAAAGACCAAGTAAAATAGCAGAGATTGCGCAGATAATAAGACCTTGAACCAGGCTAGAAAAAAGGAGAGATTAAAGACCAAATTCACTGAATATAAACAGAAGACTGCATCCAAAAATAACACTCACAAGAGTTGATTAAAAATACTCACCAGAGCAACTCCACCAGGCCTGACGTAAGCGGCGTGCATGCGAGCCCCGCTGGCGCGCTCGTAGAACTCCATCATCTTCTCGCGCTCCTCGAACAGCCAGAAGAACGGCGTGAGCGCGCCCACGTCCAGCGCGTGCGTGCCCACCGCCATTATGTGGTTCAGGATGCGAGTGATCTCCGCGAATAGCGCTGAGGGGTGCACAGGCCACTGTGTTACACTGGAGGTCTTCTGAACAAACTATAGACTATGTGCCTTCAGCCTCAGAAAACCCATTACTATTATTATTTCCACAGCGATTTGTTTAAAGCGGCTTGTGTTTTTTTTGTAACCTTGGCTAAGTCATTTGTCTCTCTGTATATTGCTAATGCTTAGCTTCTTCTACATATTATCATTCTTGAGAGTTCAAACTCTTTATGACATGCTAGATACAGTTAAAGCAGGTCCACTGTCATTATGTGGATCAGGATGCGCGTGATCTCCGTGAACAGGGCTAAGGAGTTTCACCAGAGTAATGTTATACTCCAGGTCTTTTGAAGAAACTACAGGACATAAACTATATAGCTGCCTAGATTTCTAAAGCAACCAATATCTGGACCTTTTTTCCGTAACCAAAATGACCAAAATTCGTTTTACTCTAGATAAAAGAAACTACGCAAGGAAATACTAACTACTCCAGGTCTTTTGAAGCAAGTAAAGAATTTATTTCTGCCAAGATTTCCAAAGCAATAAATTTGTGGTATTACCTATATTCCACGAAATCATGCTACCTCTAAATCGTGATAAGAAATAACACATGAAATAATAAAAAAACGGTCTACTCTTGATATAAGAAACTACGGAAGGAGGGGAGGTACTTACTCCGAATATACTTGGCACGTAAAGGTATGTCAATGTTAAGCAGTTTCTCAACCGCCAAGCTGTAGCACTGCTCGTTGCACATCATGGAGACGTAGTCCAGGCGGTCGAAGTAGGGCAGCGCCTGCGTGTAGGTCTTGTACTCGATGAGCTTCTCCGTGCCGCGGTGCAGCAGCCCGATGTGCGGGTCGGCGGCGCGGACCGTCTGCAAGCGAGCAGCTGGACTATACTCCTGGCGCCGGGGACTAGCCTCCCTACAGTACGCGGACCGTCTGCAAGCGAGCAGCTGGACTACACTCCTGGCGCCGGGGACTAGCCTGCCTACAGTACGCGGACCCACTGCAAGCGAGCAGCTGGACTACACTCCTGGCGCCGGGGACTAGCCTGCCTACAGTACGCGGACCCACTGCAAGCGAGCAGCTGGACTACACTCCTGACGCCGGGGACTAGCCTCCCTACAGTACGCGGACCCACTGCAAGCGAGCAGCTGGACTACACTCCTGGCGCCGGGGACTAGCCTGCCTACAGTACGCGGACCCACTGCAAGCGAGCAGCTGGACTACACTCCTGGCGCCGGGGACTAGCCTTCCTACGGTACGCGGACCCACTGCAAGCGAGCAGTTGGACTACACTCCTGGCGCCGGGGACTAGCCTCCCTATAGTACTCGGACCGTCTGCAAGCGAGCAGCTGGACTACACTCCTGGCGCCGGGGACTAGCCTTCCTACGGTACGCGGACCCAGTGCAAGCGAGCAGTTGGACTACACTCCTGGCGTCCGGGACTAGCCTCCCTATAGTACTCGGACCGTCTGCAAGCGAGCAGCTGGACTACACTCCTGGCGCCGGGGACTAGCCTCCCTACAGTACGCGGACCCACTGCAAGCGAGCAGCTGGACTACACTCCTGGCGCCGGGGACTAGGCTACATACAGTACCCTACTGACCGAAGCAATCGCTTGTTCTCTGTTATTTAATTATGCTAGATTTTAATAGAATGTAATAGATGTAACTTATCATACCAAACAGCAGAGAATCACGACAGTCAATAATAGAATATGCAAGATTACATGTCTCTTACCAGTTGATGCTTTAAGTAGAAAAAACAATTCAATATCAGTGACTACTGTTCCTTTTCGAATCTGGTACCCTGGATCAGAGGAGCAATCTTACAATTTACATCTCAACCCAGCATGAAACCCCATCAGTAATCTATAGTAAGTGGAACTCTCATCAGAGGCTACCCTGGCCAGCATGTATCAACAGGTGGAGTATGGCAGTGAGATGCAGTATGGCAGTCAGATGCAGTCCGACAGTAAGTAGGACTCACCTCTCCATCCAGCTCCAAGACAAGTCGCAGCACGCCGTGCGCGGCGGGGTGCTGTGGGCCGAAGTTCAGGATCATGTTCTTGACTTGCTTCTCGCCGGGAGATACGATACCTGGAGATACATAACATCATCATGAACTGAAAGTCTTGATTGAGGAACTCGCAAAAACCACCAATTATGATGGAGATACAAAAGAACCTTGTCATAATACTTCTTGGGAGAATTTATTTCTTGTACCAATGCATACAATATGAAAAGCAGGAGAGCCGCACAGTATGGTCAATTTAAAGAAAAAACTTCAAAATAACAATTATGACAAAAATGTCTGACAAGAAAGATGACGTAAGAAAAATATTTTTCTGTAATTTATTTCAATATTTGTATAAAAAGTCACAGCTATGCACGGAATGGTTTCAGTGCAGTCTAGTAATCGTCTTTACCAGTAAAAGATAATATTTCCATAAATGCCGATACTATTGTACCAAATACTAGTGGTAGGTCTCTTCTATGTGACAGGCTACCTGGTAGCGATGCGCGATGACGAGAGGTTTCATTCGATTGTTTCGATTGTTCGAATATCTCGATGGTTCTCGATTGTTTCAACTTGGACTCGAGTCCGAATTGATCTGTTATTGCGACTGGCGCGCGGCGCGTTCATTCGAGACTCGAGAGCAACAATCGACTGACCTCCGTCGGCCCCCGCGGTGACCGAGCGCACAGACTAATAAACAACAACCGTGCGAGACTCGGTGACTGATTCGAACGATCGAAAACTAACGGTCAAATCCAACGGGCAAATTGACTCGAAACAATCGAAAAACATCTCGATTGTTTTGTAGAACGGCGAGTCGATGGTTGACTCGATTGTTTATTTTAACTACTCCGATTCATTCGATTGATATAACATCTCGGAATCGCCCATCACTACTACCTGGGTACCACCACAATATCTTGTGTTCCGGCTTAAGGGACATTATAGCGAAAGTAACTATTGGATCAATGTGTCCAATAGTTACTTTGGCTATACTACTAGCTATAGACTTAGCATCTTATGTCTCAGTGAGTACAGTGGAGTAGCAAGAATTGCTTTATATCATGGCCTTGTTAGGATCATTGTCAATGAATTCATTCATGAATTAATGTTCTATTGCTTATCATCAGGCAAATGGCTGGCTTGTCTTCCATACATTGTAGTAAAAAGAAACCTGCTAAAAATTTACAACATAAAATTTTGAAATAAAACTATTTATAGCAGATTTTATAGCAGATTTGGTTACATTTTTAGAATTTTCAATGTCCAGACATTTCAATTACTTGATGGTTTTTGTGGTTACATATACTACATATAATTTAACATGGTTGATGTTACTCACTATTGTATGGGGGGTGTTTGAGGAGTGAAGTCACTTCATCGGGGTACATGACCGCACCCTCAAACCCCTTAACATACTCCTCATCAGGATACCAACGGCTGCCATTGCGCTGTGAGCTAAAAACATTGGATGATTCAAATTCCTATTTATCTTACACATTTTTAATTTCTGAACTACAATGTTGGATTTTTATTATCAATATAGTTAGTAAAGAAAAAAAAAATGTTTACTATTATTTATACTTTCATATGATGCATCAATGTTATTATATGTGTTGTAATATAGACAATAAATGTAAGCATATGTAGTTTGCTACATGTTGCCCAGAATTAATTGAATTATGTGTATAAATTTCAGGTCTACAATTAACTCTATTCAAATAAGTTTGTATCAATATCGACAACTATATTGTCTAACGTGTATACCAGTCAAAACAAATAATATCCGCAATATAATTGCCTGTAAACGTTATTGTTTTTGAAAAAGGTATAAATGTAAAATCGATGTTTTGGTCAATCAGCTGTAGAATGATTTTATGTTTAACAAATTGAAAAAACGACTTTCGAAGAGCAAACCAAAACATATATAAGATTATGCAGATTCTACTAACACTCCTATATATTATTCAACCGTAATTTCTTCAATTATTATGAAGAATAACAAGATTTTCATAAGATTCATAACCTAAAATGTTACATAATTTTATAATCACTATAACACCTTGTTCTTAACATTAACACATTATGTATCACAACAAACACTCACTGCACATTGTACACAGCTGGAATATTCTTTAGAAGGGCTGCAGTTTGGCCCAAATTCGAGGATTTTCGCAGCAAAACATTTAGTAAAGAGGCCATTTTTGACGGGACTGCGTTCCGTTCCACGGAAGAGTCAAAAGTACTGTCAGTTAAATGTCAAAACATCGGGAGCTTTGCGAACATTCGTATCACTCATTATTAATTATTTGATGAACAAATTATGTAAAGGAAAAATTATAAATCATAATACAAATGTGATCTATTATAATA
Source organism: Hyles vespertilio (assembly GCA_009982885.2). NCBI lineage: Eukaryota > Metazoa > Arthropoda > Insecta > Lepidoptera > Sphingidae > Hyles > Hyles vespertilio. The sequence continues at coordinate 3,882,326 of CM042832.1, forward strand.
GAATAAACTTGTGGAATTTTTGAATATCAAATGTTTGTATTTTTTCGGTTAAGCAGCAGCTTAAGTTTTATTTTGGAGAATAAAGTAGCAAAACATATATTTTAGGCCCCTCGCCCACGGCGACTTTTGCAGCGATGCAGTCGCGCGTCTAGCAAATGCGCGACAGCATCGCTTCTAACGCGTGTTAGAAGCGAACGTGCTCGTGCATCGTCATCGTGTGCATCGCTACAAAAAGTCGTCATGGGCGAGGATGTTTAATGCTATTTACCTATTTGACATGAACTATAATATGACCCCCCCCCCTGGCGTAAAAGCTGGATCCGCCCTTGTGTGTTTATTGATAGTCTATCACCACACACTAAAACGGAGAAGGAAAACATCGTGAAGAAACCTGCATACCATAGCGATGTATAAGAATTTCTATGGTATGTAAGTCTGCCAACCCGCACTAGGCCAGTGTGGTGGACTATATGGCTTAACCACTCTCATTCATACTCTCAATTGTAGAGGAGGTCCATGCCCTGCAGTGGGATGTATATGGGATAATAGAGTACAGTGAATATATTTGCTACATCCTATTATGCATATGCCTCGCAATACCTTAGAGGCTTGAGTGAGGGAGTGAACAAAATTGCCAAAGATCCCAAGTAAAGGTCATGCCTGTTGCATGCAGGTCGCTTTCAATTAGCAAATAAGTTGCAGTGGAAATTCCCAATATTAGGGAAAGGGGTATTTTCATCAATATAAAAGACAAAATAGTTTTCCCATTCGATGACAGAACCAAAGCTTATAACCAAGGGTAAAATAAAACGAAAATTGCATAAAAAATTCATATATTTATTACAAAAATCTGTGTGTATGTTTATTTGACGCGTTTCTGCTGCCTCTGGCGATAGATGTCGTTGAGCGGCGGCGCGACGCCTAAATCGTCGTCATCGGAGTCATCGCCCAGCTTCCTTCTGCGAGCCTGTACCATAAATAATAATAATTAGTCATTTAAAGTCCACTGCTGAACAAGTGTTCATCAGTTCATGAACAACTGTTTGTACAGTTTTGCAGGACACTACAATAGTTCCCATGTATATAGCTTTTTTTGTTAAATAAATAAATAAAAAAAAAAGATACAGAACATGCATTATACACGTATAATATATCTTTTCATCAAATATAAAAAAAACTGGATTTGTCTGTTATTGAAATACTTGTATTAATTTATTAAGTATTAGCTCTAATAGTGAGAATGTTGAGAGAAAGTTTGTCCAAAAATTGGGGTGACATAAGGGCAATATCGGTAGAAATTGAATATAACTTACATACATACATAAACTCACGCCTTTTTCCCAGTAGGGGTAGGCAGGTAGAGGTGTCGGGACACCCACATTTCGCCTTGTATGTTCCGTCCCATGATGCGATAGGGGGTGAGCCTATCGCCACAAATTTCTAACTCCGGGCTGATGATGAATAAAATAATCCAAAATCACTTTGCCCAACCTGGGATTCGAACCCGAAACCTCAGCTTTGTAACCACACCCTAGTACTACTACGCCATCGAGGCTGAAGAATATAAATTAGTATTTATATATTTCTTTATTATATATTAATAATTTTTTTATTCAATATTATTTAAGGGACTTTTATACTAATATAAAATACATTACCGTCCCATCACACCTTATAAATAAATATCTACACAAAAAAATAAGAGAATTGAAAATAAAACAACCAAAACACAAATCTAACAAATTAAATACTAAAGAAAACAAAAATATAATATCGTAAAATTATAACTTAAATAACTTGTAATCCTGATCAACAGGGCCCCCGCAAGGGCTACTGGCGCCTGTGTGCGAAAAAGATTTTGGCGCCCCTTAAGGCATTTTGAATTATCGTGATTTTATTAATAAATTCTTGTTCACACTCATTTAAAGCATTTACTTAACTAATGAGGTACAGAAAATTAGAAAATAACCCAAAACTAAACATAATAAAAAAAATTAGGATCAAATAACAGAGATATTGCCTCATGTCTACATGTACAACATGTTATAGACGAAGAGCCCGTGGCCGCCAGACCTTCGTAATTTTATAAAAGCTGAAAGTTTGTCTGCGCATGCCTCTGACATAAATATCACACGATCAGCTATTATGAAGTTCCGATCCTCGTTGCTTTGTAAGTTATGAGCTTTAATGTTTCTGGCAAGATGAAAGAACTATCAAAAGTGTCTGAATACCAAGGAAATATTTGTTTGTAATAACATATATAAAATTCGGCTTTTATACTAGAACTTCGGCAAAATTACTTGTTATTAAATATTACGCTATCATCAAACTTTAACATAATTCAAAACGGTTTTTAGGGAGCTTAAAGTTTCATCTATAATTTTTAAGAAAAAACTAATTTTAAAGGCGGTTTTCGGATCATGAACGATCTCATCTTGGTGTTCATAGTCAAACAGTTTTGGTTCAAACTTCCTCCTGGCCGTTGGTTAGGGTGGAAAGTCTTCTTCAATTGTGAAACGCCGCCTGTGAAACGAGAGGCCGCGGGTTCGATTCCCGCACCGAAAGAAATGTTTGTGCAGCCCACAATTAATATTTCTTCCGGGTCTGGGTGTTTGTGAGACCGAAAAGTCTCTCGTAGTTCCTGATACCCACGACACAAGACTCGATCTTATTGTGGGGTCAGGACTATGTATGTGACTGTTGGGTGTTATTTATTATTATTTAATTTCGAGAGAGGATGCTACTTCTTTCACTTGTAAAATATTTTTTTTACTTGATTGATCAAATCTATATTGCTGGCAGTGATCAACTATACTTTTTAGGTAGGTTTATTAATAAACGAAACGGGTTAATAACAGTGTGCAATTTAAAATTTGTTGTTATTTCAAAATCACAGAAAGACACTCCAATTTTATTTATTTGTGTTGAAAAAATTATATATATTTTTGTTCCACTTTTGGCCACACAACCAAATTAGAACCACGGCTGGAGTTGTTGAACTTGCGCTAGCGATTCTCTTAGTAATTAATCACTCCTCAATATACTTAAATTAAATGATAATAATGTACCTAATACCTTTATAAATGCCTTTATAGCATTTTACATGTAATTCTTTAAATTGATATAACTTTTTTATTATTTTTATATAAATAAAACAAATACTAAATATTAAGTGGAGCTCTAAAGACTATTTTCATATATTATCTTCTATGAACTGACATCGACCGCTTACGATTTTATTCTCAGAACAAGAACTAAGCATAGAAGGAGTCTGAAACATACTCATATCTTGTCCTGTTTTATCCAATGGGCCAAATCATGGGAGAGAATGAGACAAATAGTATGTGCTAAGGACGGCTCCTGTTCACTCATGAAACGTAAATCGCTATGTTGGGTATGATTACGCGACCGAATTAAAAAGTGCAGTTATGTCAAATGTTACAAACGGCCAAAGCGCCGACACAATTTAGTTACGAGATATTCAATAGTTACGTGCTGCACTCTTTATCGATAATATAAATAATGTATATTTTAGTTTACTAGCCATGTTACATAAATTGGCTTGTACTTTAAAATACCTACCCGGCAGTGTAGTGGTAAAAAGCGCTCGGCCACTGCGCGAGGGCTGTGGTCTAGGATACTCTTCATAATTTTCGATATCATCATGTCCATGGCAAAAAACATCTCTTTAGAGGCTTTGCGTACTAGCAGAGTAACGCAATCACACATGTAATGTTTTTTATTTATTTATTTATTTAAATGCTTTATTGTACACTAAGTTAATTACAGAACATTATATTATTACATAGTGGTACAAAAGGCGGTCGTATCGCTCGAGGCAATCTCTTACCGACTACCTTGGGATGGACAGTAAGAGATGGAAAAAAAGAGAGGGCAGTCAATAGTGTACCAAAAAAAAAAAAAATTGAATAAAGAAAAAATAAATTAAATAAAATCATATATGCAAAAAACGTGACATACGAATATAACGTTTTTTTTTACATTTACATGCGGAAGTTTCAACTGCTAATTCAAAATGGGTTTTCATGGGAGTTATCTTATATTTTTGCTAGTTTCTTTTTTATCTTAGTAACAACTGAGAACATCAGAGAAGACCTTTTCAAAAAAAGTAGATCATCGTATTATATTTTTTGTTCTGTAGCTACAAAGATAATAATAAGATACAAGTCTTTAATAAATAAAAAAATGGCTATGGATTTGAAATAAATAATAATGATTCATGTATGAATACTTGTGTCTGCGAATTTGCTATAAATAAAGTTCATGTATCCATATCGATAAACTATCAGAAGAGATCACAGCACAATTATTTCTTGTTGTCAAAATTAGAGTGTACGTTGAAATGTCAATAGCGTTCCTTCTATGTTATTCATTGTTCTGAGATTTTATTATATGAATTGCTTTTTTTTTGGCAACCTTTTTTTTGGGCCCTTGATTTTGGCGCCCCTAAAAGATGGCGCCCGTGTGCATTGCACACTTTGCACATATGGTAGCGGGGGCCCTGCTGATCAAATATTAATTGTAATTAATTACCCCCCCCCCCCCCCCCCCAAGGTTTTAAATATATTATAGTCATACCTTGCTAGCGACCGTAGTGATGCCTTCATCATCGACAATCCAGTGGACGGACCGCGCCAAGTCGAACAGCTTAGTGTCGCATCCGTTCTCTTGCGTCGGCGCCGGTGCTGTGGAGATATCATCATTCATCACCATAAACGTAACATAGGTCTTCCACAAATCTCTTGGGCATTGAGTTATTATACAAGAACAGACTTATATTTACTGGTGGAAGGTCTCTAGTATGTGAGAGAGTGCCTGGGTAGGTACCACCGTAGTGTCTATTTCTCATGTAGTGTTTCGATTGAAAGGACATTGTAGTCAGAGTAACTCATATTCAGACTTAACATCTTATTTCGGAATGCAGTACCAAGTATTGCTATGTAATTCATGTCGTTTGTTTTTGCTACTGTCCATGAGTAGTATTACCATCAGGCGAATGGCTCGTTTCGTCATTTATCGCTACAAAATAGTAGTGAAGGTGTGACTCACGTTTGTCAGGTAATGATATCCTGTTGAAGAGTTGCATGAGCGCGTCGACGGCGACGAAGGGTCCGCGGTAGCAGGCGGGCGGCGGCATCAGCGTGCACACGTGCGCCGCGGCTGGAGGCATCGGGAATGTGCCGCCTGGGACAACAAAATAATCAAAACATTACATTAAAAAAAAATAAAAACATCCACCCTGAGAGTATTTAGGGGCCGTCCATTAATCACGTGATATTTAATTTATTTTATTTTGACCCCCCCTCCCATTTGGTGATATGTGGCGAGATTTAAGACCTTTTTAGTATATATAAATAAATCATAATTTCTAATATTATCTTTAAATACGGGTGTAAATTATAATCCATTTTTATTCTGAAATAAAGGGCCATGATATAATAAAAGAATCGAGTAATCATACCAAAAATATATTATGTAGCATTTTAATCAAAATTCTGTTTCGAAACACGTGATATCTCGTGTGATTTGATTGTGAGTTTTGTTGTGATTAAGGGATGGCCCCTCATAATAATATAGATAGAGGGATATAGATACATAGAGATATAATATAGAGGGAGCGCTGGTACTTCAAAAACGTAGATAAAAATGGTGGTGCCGGACCACCTTTTTCTGTCCTCCTATTGGCTGATAGTTGACAGATTGTCCAACATACATTAATTACTTGGAAAAGAAAAGTAAAAATAAATAGTTTAGGGCTATTTAATTCCACTTCAACTCGTTTTAGAAGGACAATAGCTAAATATAAATTGAGTTATCAAAATAATTTATAACAATTTATAGCTAAATAATTAATTAAAGGAAAATGCTCATTTTACTATGAAACTTAGTATCGGTGTGAAGATTGTTGTCCCTCGATGAAACCTACTTTTTTGTGTAGGGAAAAATATACCGGGTATCTCAAGACTGCTACCGAAAACGAAGCCGGGTGGTAGTTTTAGTGACTACAAACATAATACAATTAAAAATTTCGCAAAGAAACGCGACAATTATTTTTTCTGATTTTTTAAATATCGTCATTTTTGGGTGGTAAATCCATAGTTTTTGCTAAAATAATAATTTAAACTCTTTTATACCTTAGAGTATTTATAAATAAAAGGGTATACACTATTATTTTAGGAAAGAATGTATTTACCACCCAAATATGATATGATAGTTTTAGTGACTTCAGACACATTGCAACAGAAAATGTTGAAAAAAAAAGCGACGAATTTTTTTTTGTTATTTTTTCCTATGGTCGTATTTGGATGGTAAATTTATTTTTTCCTAAAATAATATTGTATACCCTCTTATTTATAAGGACTCTAAGGTATAAAAGAGTTTAAATTATTATTTTAGCAAAAACTATGGATTTACCACCCAAAAATTACGATATTTAAAAAATCATAAAAAAAAATGTCGCTTTTTTTGCGAAAATTTTAGTTGCATTGTGTTTGTAGTCACTAAAACTACCACCCGGCTTCGTTTTCGGTAGCAGTCTTGATATACCCGGTATAAATAAAATTGAAGTGTCTGTTTTAAAAGTGAAAATAAAAAAAAATCCAACTACATATCGTTATATACACGACACCTGTGACGAAAATGATATTTAAAAAAAGATTCTGTCTGTCTGTCTGTCTGTTTGTTCCGGCTAATATCTGAAATGGCTGGACCGATTTTAACGGGACTTTTTTTGTCAGGTAGCTGATATAACAAGGAGTGACTTAGGCTACATTTTTTTTTTTTTATTGCATTGTATGGCGAGACGAGCAAGCCGTTCGCCTGATGGTAAGCGATACGACCGCTCATGAACAGTAGCAATATTCCACTGCGCTCGCCATCCTGAGACATAAGATGTTAAGTCTCAATATGTCCAGTAGTTGCTCTGGCTACAATGTCCTTCAATCCGAAACACAACAGTGCATTTAAGCAGTGTTGTTTCACAGGAGAAATAGACATTGTGGTGGTACCTACCCAGATGGCCTCTCACATATGAGAGACCTACCACCAGTAAATAATTTTAATTTTAAAATTTAAAATAATTTTAGAAAAATTCTTTTATTTTATAAAAATAAAGTAATGTTGCAATGCCCGCGCGCAGCTCACGCGCATGCCACCACTGGGCTGTCACGTCGGGCGCCTCCCACCAACGAATCAATATCATATTTACAAAATATTGTATATAAAGAAAATTTTCAATAAAGCTAATACAAAAAACTGAAAATAAATGTGTAACGGGAGTTTACCGCCGCTCGCTAAGAGATGGCGCCACCGCAGAACTAGATCGCGGTATGGTTTCGTTACAAATGTTGATAAATAAAATAAAAATGCAAAAACCAAAAAAAAAAAAACTAAATAAACTAATTAACTTTTTTACTTAACTTGTGTTTTAAATTAACTTTTTTGTTAAATTCCACGCAGACGAAGTCGCGGGCACAGCTAGTTTTCAATAAATATAAACGTCATTTAGACCCAGGCCCAAAAAAGGGTTGGACAGAAATTACGAAATATCACAAGGGGGAGGGGGAGTCTAGTAAGATATCACGCGTATTTTTTGTTCGATACGTAATTTTGATTAAAATGCTACATAATATATTTTTCGTATGATTATTTCGTGTTTTTTTTTTTATTATATCCTAATCCTTAATTTCAGAATAAAAAGGGATTATACTTTATACCCCTATTTAAAGATAAAAAATTAAAGGGGAGGGGGGATCACGTGATTAATGGACGGCCCCTTTCTACTCGTATCTTAAAAGTTATTTAACAAGAATTACTAAAATAACTTACTTATACTAAGGATAAACTACAATATATGCAGGGTGATATTAACACACGGTATTTAATTTAAGCCACATATTCCTAACTACCCCGAGTAAAATTGTACCAAGTTTGAACAAAAGCTGCCTGGTAGTTTTGTCAAAATTCTCATCTTTAAGTTTCAAGGCTTTTGATCAACCCCTATATACCTACCGATACCGAGTCATTTATCGCTAAGGTAAGTTCCCGAATTGTACTGAACGTCAGCTAACCGTTAAAAAAATCGTATCTTTATGGGATGCCCAAAAATCCTAGATTTATATCTAGATTCTAGATATTTGACAAAAAAATGTTCTCATATTTTTTTCAAATTATATACTATGTCCCCTAAGGTAATAAGAAACATGCGATTAAAATTAAGTACCATGTGTCAATACTCAACATCACCCAGTATACTTATAAAAAAAGTAAATAATAATGATCTCGTAATTTCAGCCAAGCAGAGATAAAACATTATTAAAAAAATACAATCAAATTGAAAACTAGATAATAATAGAATTTGTGGTCAATGGGGTTGGTTACACTTTTATTTAAAATTAACGCCCGAATACTGGAACGCCATTCAAATAATAAGTTGCTCTTAACAGCGCACGGCCCACTTACGCCCGAATACTGGAACGCAACTTGAATGTAAGTTGCGCTTAACTACGTTAATCCCGATTAAATGTACTGGCTAAGTGGGCCGTGCGCTGTTAAGAGCAACTTATTATTTAAATGGTGTTCCAGTATTCGGGCGTTAGCCAGTACATTTAATCGGGATTAACGTAGTTAAGCGCAAGTTATATTTAAGTTGTGTTCCAGTATTTGGGCGTTAGGAACTTAATATTAAGTATAGTTATTGGCAAAGGGTAATTGTGTGTTGTTCATTGAAAAAAATAATAATAGAAAACGCACCGGGTATGGGATGTTCGCCTGGCAACGGGTTGATTTTAGGCTTGTACGGGATCATCTGGCTAATATCGGGCCTGGCGATGTCTTTGTTTGGATCGTTATCTCTGTAAAACAAACACACATACTGGGTATATCAAGACTGCTACCGAAAACTAAGACGGGTGGTAGTTTTAGTGACTTCAGACACAATGCAAATAATAATTTCTTAGAGAAATACGTAATTCTTTGTGTTTTTTTTAAATATCATCGTGTTTGGATAGTAAATCCATTTTTTGCGAAAATAATAATTTTATACCATTTTATACCATAGCGTCTTTAAAAAATAAAAGGAGGTATACTATTATTTTAGAATAAATTACATTATCACCCTAATACGACGAAAGGAAAAATATTCGTCGCAATTTTTTCGCAAAAAAATATCCAAACAAATTACAGATACGAATTATAATCAAACAGTTTAGGCGGTTGAATCTAATACAAAATATCTCGACCAAATTTATTAAAATATAGCCGGTGAAAGTAACACTAAAATATCTCTTACTTTTGTCCTAATATAACTGCAGCTAATTCAGGCGATATTCCGGCCAGAGGACCGCCTAGAGCCCACGATTTGTTCGACATTGAAGCGACCTGCAAAGAAAATAAAAAATAATTACTAAAATTTTTAGTGACCACTATTCATTGTAACTTTTTTTCAACCAAGTCCATCTAATGATTGTCTAGAAGAAATCGCGAAAAACGATAAGACCGCCAATTGTCACCTTTATTTAAACGTGTTGTCATATATATTTTTTTATATTATGACTGTATGTGGTTTCAATAAAGAATTTATAAAAATAAAACTTGGCATTCCACTGCGCTCGCCATCCTGAGATATAAGATGTCACAAAATGTCCAGTAGTTACTCTGGCTACAATGTCCTTCCATCGTAAACAACAGTGCTCTTACATTGCTGTTTGGCGGGAGAAATAGACAATACGATGGTGCCTACACAGGCGGCCTCTCACGTGTGAGAGACCTACCACCAGTGAAACCACATTCTTCTATACAGGGCGATATTAACAAATGGTTTTTAATTTAAACCATATGTTCCTAACCATCTCAGACAACAGTGTACCAAGTTTAAACAAAAATTAAATGGTAGGTTTGTCAGAAATCGCGATTTTAAGTTTCAAGGTTTTTGATCAACCCCTACAGACACTGAGTCTTTTTTGCTCAGGTAAGTTCCCGAACCGAACTGAAGATCAGCTAAGCGGTAAAAATACTCATATCCATATGGGGTGCCCAAAAATCGTGAAAACGAAAATTACTATTTTTTACTAAAAATACCACTCATATTTTATTCAAATAATGTATGTCACCTGGGGTAATGAGAAACATGTGGGCTAAATTAAGTACCATGTGTCAATATCACCCTGTATAAGCGATACTTTTTAAGAACCATTACATACTGCTCCAAATCAAACCTTGGACCTTTATAACATACCTCAGTATATCCTATAGACTTCAATTCCGCAATGCTGCAAGGATACAAGTCCAGAAATTTGTATCTGTCCACCAGTTGAGCTGTTTCTTTACCTTCAAACTCTTTTATCTGTTAACAGAAAAATAATAATACTTAATACATACATAAACTCACGTCATTTTCCCAGAAGGGATAGGCAGAGGTGCCAAGACACCCACAACACACCTATTTGTTGCAATGTTATAGTGGCAATGAAAATACATAATTTGTTAAAAATGTCAGTTTCTAGCTATAACAGTTTGTGAGATACAGCCTGGTGACAGACTGAAAGACAGACAAACAGACAGACAGCGGAAAATTAGTAATAGGGTCCCGTTTTTACCTTGTAGGTATGGAACCCTAAAAAGTAGTTTCCCAAAACAAAATATATTTCTCTTCTTTTTTTGTCCACATTTTTTAATCATCAATAAACATAGCTTACCCTTGACGTAATTAATTAAAGCATTAACAAATAAGCCTAGAAAAAGCAACAATAATTTCAGAAACAATTATTTAAACTGAAATCAACCTTCTCAAGTACAGCCTGCCTCCGTTTCTCGACCTTGACGATACTGACGAGGTCGCCGATATTGGATTCGAACTCGAGGAATCGATTCCATATGTCCACTGAGCTCTCGGGCTTCAGACTGCCGGAGGACAGCACTCTTTCGAACAGCACTCGGGTGTTGTTGTCCTCTGGAGAGAAAAAAATATTTATGTAAAAAAAAACCTATTTTCTTAATATGTTTTTGTCATAATTTTCATCAAAAAATGATATAATAATAAATAAATAAATACACCCAACAGTCACATACATAGTCCTGACCTCACACTAAGATCGAGTCTTGTGTCGTGGGTATCAGGTACTACGAGAGACTTTTCGGTCTCACCCACCCAGACCCGGAAGAAATATTTGTGGGCCGCACAAACATTTCTCTCGGTGCGGGGATCGAACCCGCGGCCTCTCGTTTCACAGGCGGCGTCTAACCAACTGCGCTACGGAGGCTGTGTATATCTCAATGACACATTTAATTTTACAAATTGTTGATGATTTTATAATACAAAGTTTTAGTGAAAACAAATTGTGTTTGTTGGCACTAAAACTACTACCCGGCTTCGTTTTCGGTATCACTCTTGATATGCCTGTGATTTACAAATATTTTTAATTGGGCTTAAAGCTCATTTCTCCAAGATCTCTGTGCCTGGAATTATGTTTATATTTATTGAAAAAAATAATCCCTACACAAAACAGTAGGTTTCATCGAGACACAAAAATCTTCCCACCGATACTTCCATATTAAGAGCGTTTATACCCTGCACGCGCTTTTTGGCTTAAAAACAGGACTTTTCAAATGAGTTAATAGCCACCAATAAACAATTTAAAGGAAAAATAATTATTACTAATTTTAGAAAAGGTTGTCATCTAGGGATTTTGGAAAACATTATAGATTGATGGATAATTTGTGAGTACTATACGGATTACTGAACACAAGTTTCGTTATTTAGGCTTTAAATGGCAATTTAGAAGCTTAAGATATCCGAAACCACTAAATATAAGATGAAAATAAAAATATTATCAGACTAATAAGACCTTTATGGAGGGATTTTGCTGAGAAAAATAATCTTTTTGTGTTTAGTTCCTGAAAAATAAAAATTTAAACAATGCGAAATTATTCAGAAACTCTCGTCAAGAACATTTTTTTTTTCATCAAATTATCGTACATAATTTTTTATAGCAATTGCATATTACAATAGAAGAACATCTTATCAATAAATTACCATTTTCATATTTCAACAAAATTAGTTTTCATATTATCTACAAATATTTTAAAAACCACTATAAAACACGCTGTCCGACGTGGATCAAATCAGACCGCCGCAAGGCCTTCTAGAGGGAGGACGTATCGCTCGTCGCTCCGGCCTGGCTGCAGTCGATTATGCCGCGCGTAGTAAAAATAGCCACGCGCGGACTGCAATTACCACATCTTAGTACTTTGGTAGTAAAATATTTAATTATTTTTATTACCTACAATGATTTTGTAGTGAGTATAAATTATGTTTCAGGTAATATAATGGGATGTAATTCCGAGGCTAAATTATGTTATGTATTGTAATATAATATTAAATATATTTCGTAATTGTAAGGGGTTGTAAGGCCCCAACACTATTTATGTGTTCGAACACGAAATGATTAATAAAACGTCCGTAGTGTATACTGATTGAACACTGATTTGAATGCAACTTAACAATGTAATATAACGAAAATATGATTAGTATCCAAAATTTGTATTATTCTTTGCTTGCACAGTAATATTTGTCTACTTATAATGCAAATAAAATATTTTTATGATATTATATTACAGTTACATTTCAATTGAATATTTGAAGCGCACGGATCAAAGTTGTTTGAGCCGATTGTATAGCGAGCCGACGCGGCAGCTCTACGTACACAGCTTTGGTCGCTTATGTGTGCGTGCAATTAACGAAGAAATACCTATAGTTGACTTTACGCGCAAGGTGTATACGCGCTTAAATATGTATTCTCCTTTATACCTTATTTCGGACGTCCAACATTCGAACATTTCGGATCGTAGATTAAACCCTTAGAAATAAAAGTTTTACTCACCATTCAAATGCGACAAATAGTCGATATAGCACAGCACATACTCCGGTATATGTGAGAACTTCTTGAGGCCCAGCTCGAATATCCTGAATGCTATGTTCTTGTCTTTGGAGCAGTAGTACTCCATCAGGGCAGCCGCTACGAACACGTGGTATCGAGACCTGGGGAATAGGAACAAATATTAAGAATATTTCAGGAGGTAATTTTCAATACCAGCCAAATCCACTTTTGTACAAATCGAGAAATTGCACATTTTTTGCCTGGCGTTTCTTATAGCTGATATGAAGCTGGAAATGCATTACTCTGATAGTTTTAAGGTTTTAGGTGAGAATTTCAATATGTAAACGAAAGTTGACAGTGTATTAATTAGAAAAACGACATTAAAGTTTAGATTTGGCTACTTTTGATTGTAAGTGTTGGATTTGACTACTTATGAAAACAAATGAATTGAATTTGGATAATTTTGAAAAAAAAGTGTTTGGATTAGACCATTTTCGAAAGTAAAAAAAATATTTGATTATTTAGGGTTGCCACTTGCAATTTCAATGAAGAAAACGGAAGAGATTCCATTATTGTGCGTCCTTTTTAGGAAAAAATAAGAACATTATTATAAAATTACATAATATTACGTTGATATTTTAAAAGATTGAACATCAATTTATCATTGAATGTTCAATGAGAAATTGCTGTAAACTCCGTTGCAACTATACTAATTTCGATGATGACATTTTCTTGATAACAAAGGCATTTTGAGAAAGGACGTAGGATATTTTTCATCTTTAAATAGCGGGCCGGCCCGAATCCACCCGAATTCAGATACTTTTTTGAGTCGAAAATCCAATTCACATCAGAAACTTATCATTTCGGATACTAACTTTCTCCGCGAGACAGCCGTCCACTATACAGCTTTTCCCACCCCATCTCGTTATGTCCTATCTTTATGATTTCGCATAACAAAACTCTTTCCACTTGACAGAAGGTGTTTATCAGTTATCATTATTGTGATCTGTTTTAAAGATCCGTTTCATAATAGATTTTATTTAAAAAAATGCTTTAAATCTAAAAAAAATAGATAAACTCACATGAGACTGCTAGCGACATACTAGCGAACGTGCAGTGCGACTTTTCATCATCGTGAAATTTTTGTTGTATTAAAAAATATGAAATATTTATTTAATATTAAAGATTACATAACAAGAACTGAAGAAAATTTAAAAAATCTAAAAATTTCGTTTGGGCCCGATGTTGTAAGTGACAACCCTATCAGCCATCAAGTAAGCATCGATGGAATAGGCCATTTTTGAAAATAAACACTTTTGTAAAATGCGTTTTGGCGGCTTTTTATTGTATTTTCATGGATTTATCTACAATTAAATTGTCAGGAATTCTCAACAGATTCATCTGGCATTATTAGTGAAAAATTCGTGAATTTGGAGATGACCACTTTTGAAAATCACCTCCTCATTTATATGTTATCTAAAATTGTCCTTTCTTTCCTTTGCCTTGAAGAGCTCGCCTAGTGCAATAGGGCCGCTAATTTCACTGATTTTCAAGTTAGTTATTCTTTGTTGTTTTTTTTCCTGCTGTATAACAAAAATTATAAATAAATAAATATTTTTTGATCACTGCAAATAACCTTTTTAACAAACATGAATTTAACGCACTAAAACGGTGAAGGAAAACATCGTGGGGAAACCTGCTTACCATAGCGATTTATAAGAATCTATGGTATGTAAGTCCGCCAACCCGCACTAGGCCAGCGTGGTGGACTATATGGCCTAACCACTCTCAATCGTACTTTCGATTGTAGAGTAGGCACGTGCCTTGCAGTGGGACGTATATGGGCTTGTACAGATAAGGATATTTACTGGTGGTACAGTTTGTTTTAGTGGTGGTACGTCTCTCATATGTGAGAGGCCGCCTGGGTAGATATCAGGTGTCTATGTCTCCCGTCAAACAGCAGTGTAAGTGCACTGTTATGTTTCGGTTTGTAGGATATTGTAGCCAAAAATTTCATACAAACACACCGAACAGACAATCTTTATTGAACTCTATTAAAAATACAAAATAGGGTATGGGGCATCTAACCTAGAGTTGCCAGCCCTAACCTAGTGTTCCCTATGGTTACCTGGCGTCTTCCCTGGCGCGTTTGAACACGGTCCTGGCCGACTTGATGCCTTCAGCTCGACGCGCGAACTTCATGTACTGCACGTACGCCAATGTGGGGTCTATGTCCTCCATGTCTAGGTATCTTGTGTATACTTGGTGAACCTGGGAATAATTTTTTATTTATATTTAGTCTTTTGTACATCTTTTTGTACGTCGTTTTTAGTGTTTGTGGCAAATAAAACTATATTTCTTTCTTTTCTTTCTTTCTAGTTAAGGATTATTAAGTTTATAGCAATCCAAGAATTTCTGTCTACTGGGTATATCAAGAGTACATTGTGTTTTTAATCACTAAAACTACCACCCGGCTTCGTTTTCGGTAGCAGTCTTGATATACCCGGTATAATGTCCGCCAGCCCGCAAAAGCCAGCGAGGTGGATTATATGGCCTAAACCCTCTCTATCGTCCTCTCGAATGAACAGGAGGCCCGTGACCTTCTGGACTGGACGTTTAACATATTATACCGGGTATATCAAGACTGCTACCGAAAACGAAGCCGGGTGGTAGTTTTAGTGACTACAAACACAATGCAACTAAAAATTTCGCAAAGAAACGCGACAATTATTTTTTATGATTTTTTAAATATCGTCATTTTTAGGTGGTAAATCCATAGTTTTTGCTAAAATAATAATTTAAACTTTTTTATACCTTAGATTATTTATAAATAAAAGGGTATACACTATTATTTTAGGAAAAAATGAATTTACCACCCAAATATGGTCATAGGAAAAAAATAACCAAAAAAAATGTTTCGCTTTTTTTTATCTTTTTCTGTTGCATTGTGTCTGAAGTCGCTTAAACTACCACCCGGCTTCGTTTTCGGCAGCAGTCTTGAGATACCCTGTATATTACATACGGATGATTGTATGCGTGTTTGCGTATACAGGAATTTTTATAAGTCAGTATATTTTTTATTTGTATATGCGTGCTTACGTGTACATTTACGTGTCCGTGTGCGTGTGTATGTGTCCATGTGCGTGCGTGCGTACGTGCGTGTGTGTGTGTGTGTGTGTGTGTATGTGTATATGGTTCATTAATAAGCTTATTATCATATTGCTTGTTTTCTAAGTAATTTGTATGGTGAGGTTAAAATTGATTCATAATTTTGAAAACCATGATGTTTAACTCTGTGTTTTGAACCCTGTTAAAATTTGAATCATCTATTTAAAATAACCCTGTAGTATATTTGGACTATATGACCTAAACACTCGTACTCTCGATTGTGGATATTTTACCTTGTTATAATGCAGTCTGCTCTCTTCATAATCAGCGTGTGCGAAGTGCAACAGTGTGGAATGTTTTAGGGGTCCGCTGGTCGCTCGCTCGTATACAGCCGCCGCCTCGTCCGAGAACAACCGAGCCGCGTTCGAATCCTGGGTGAGGAAGTTATATTATTTGTTAATTTTTATAATAATAAAATAAAAATTTATAAAAATTTAAAATTAACCCTTCAAAATGTCTAGAGTGTTCTGAATGATACACAGGAAGATTCTAGTATCTATAATACATGCTAGCTCTAGTTTAGATACTAGCTTTAATGTGTTAAAAATATGCACTAGCAATTAAATTAGATAATTTTTGAACGAAAACAAAACAGAAAAAAAAATACTGGAGAATTATGTAGGAGAAGTGAAGGATATCAATTAACATCCTATTTAATGAACTGAGTTTATATCGTTTTGGGGTAGGCAGAGTTTAGAGCGATAACTGGTTTGGCTTTAGTAGAGCTCTTACGTTTGTTCAACTGTAACTAATATATTTATGTACGCTCGTTGTTTGAGTGTTTTATAATTATGACCCGTGCATAACTATGGCATGAACGTTAATCTAAAGAACTTGTCGACTATACAGGGTATATCAAGACTGCTACCGAAAACGAAGCCGGGTGGTAGTTTAAGCGACTTCAGACACAATGCAACAGAAAAAGTTGCAAAAAAAAAGACAATTTTTTTTTTGTAATTTTTTTCCTATTGCCATATTTTGGTGGTAAATACATTTTTTCCTAAAATAATAGTGTATACCCTTTAATTTATAAATACTCTAAGGTATAAGAGAGTTTAAATTATTATTTTAGCAAAATCTATGGATTTACCACCCAAAAATGACGATATTTAAAAAATCATAAAAAATAATTGTCGCGTTTTAAAAAAGTGTTCTAAGCGAAATTTTTAATTGCATTGTGTTTGTAGCCACTAAAACTACCACCCGGCTTCGTTTTCGGTAGCAGTCTTGAGATACCCGGTATAACAGCATTACAGCTAATGATTGTAAGTGCATCGATATATGCCATTTTTCTCCATCTCAATACAAGAACTAAAATACGCTGATATTTTATTGAACTTAGTATAAAGTGATCTTATATTTAGATTCCTTTCTCATGTATTCTGGATCTGGGTAAGTATACGCACCAGTTCTTTATTTATACCGGATATATCAAGAGTGCTACCGAAAATGAAGCCGGGTGGTAGTTTTAGTGACTACAAACACAATGCAACTAAAAATTTCGCTAAGAAACGCGACAATTTTTTAAAAATATTTTTTAAATATCGTCGAGTTTAGGTGGTAAATCCATAGTTTTTGCTAAAATGATAATTTAAAGTCTTGCATACCATAGCATTTTTAAAAATAAAAGGGTGTACACTATGATTTAAGAAAAAACTATGTATTTACCATCCTAATACGATGATAGAAAAAAAATACAAAAAAAAATCGTACAATTTTTTGCACAAAATTTAGTTGCATTGTGTCTGAAGTCACTAAAACTACCACCCAGCTTCGTTTTCGGTAGCAGTCTATATACCCTGTATGTTGTTATAATCAATAAAAACTGTTGTGCATTGAGTTATTCTACTTATATCTGTTGTTACCCAAATAAATAAAAATAAAATAATAATAAATAAAGAATAACTAATACATAAACTCACCCCCTTCTCCTGCAGCAGTTTGGCAGAATGATCGAGAAACTGCGCGGCCTGATGCCACACGTCTGGATGGTGGGCCAGGCATAGAAGACACTGTTCGATGGCAAACATCACTCTACGAGCCACGAGGGCCGTGTCTTCAGACCTGAGTGGGTTACTGCGCTCCCAGGATATGTACTTCTTCCACAATTCCACCTGGGGAAGGAAAATTTTTAGACTGGCCCGGTATAATGACAACACTGCCCCTGTATCTGATTCACCAACGTCACATCACCTAAAATTGACTTCTCAGGCGAGCGTTCCAAATTAGTAGTGTATATAACATTGATATTAAAAAAAATTTTTTTTCATGTGCTCCATTTGACAGTTGAAAATTTGCCACTGTCAGTACAAAAGCCAAGTCTGATCCAAAACCTAGGTCTAAAGCTAGTTAATAGGTTACCTGTTTCATCTCCTCCCTGTCGACGGTGGGCGGCGTGGCCGGCATGTTCCTATTCAACCCTCGGGTGACCGTCTCCAATTCTTTGGCCACTCGACGAGCGTTCATGTACTCTCTAGATCTTTCCATTGCCATGCGCTCCGCTAATGACGAAGAATATTGCTATTTAGTATTGTAATAAATAGCAATAGCAATCGCAAGTGAAGTCGATAACATTTCACATGTTATTTAGATAAGCAAAATTTTGCGATATGCGATTGCGATTCACAAAGTTGGTCGGCTAATATTTTTGTACGATTTCGTGTAATCTATGAATGAGTAAGATTATAAGGTAAATTCATTTAAAGTAGAAACTGAACAGTCAATTTTGTGTGCCTAATTTAAGATGTGAAAAAAGTTATAATACATATATGGTCAGATTTTTTTCGTTTACTTGTGGGGCGGAAATTAGCAATAGCAGAAATATACTGACTTCAAAAATAACAAGGTGGTTATGTTAATTTGAAATAGCAATAATTCCCATTACTACTGCTATTACATGCTTTTATTAGACAGCTTTCCTGTCCCAGTTGGTTAGATGCCGCCCGTGAAACGTGAGGCTGCGGATTTGATTCTCGCCCCGACACATATTTGTGTGATTCACATGTAGAATCATTAGAGAATAGTTTGTGACACCAAAAATTATCTTTTATTTTTCGATTTTCACTATACTATAAGGGCCTCATTAATAAACTCGGATGAGCGAAGGATTAACTTTAGGCATTGGGCTAGAGCATTCAATCTATTATTGTGAATAGCTAGATAGTAATGTGTAACATTCGCGTAAATCTAAGAAACCATTATATAGATAGTATCATTACTATCTATATAATGGTTTCTTATATTAATAAAAATCTATATTCTTCAGCCTAACATGATAATCCTGTTATGGCAATCCACTGATTTTAAAAGTAAAAAGAACGGTCAAAATAAATTAGTCAATTTTAAAGTTTTGGGCTAAAATTTAACCCCTCGCTCATCCGAGTTTATTAACAAGGCCCTAAGTGTATATTCTTCAGGAATTGACGTGACTAATGAGTATCTAAATTTAAAGTTACGATTAAATTTTAATTTAATTTAGCGATTTACTTGAACTATTAATTATCTTAAGCCATTGCGCGATCTAATAACGTTTACGTGTTTACAACAGCAATTAGTTTATTACCAAACTAGTGCATAGTCTATGTTAATCGGGGATAATATTAGATTCTAATGGTGAGAGAAATTTCAAATCAGTCTAGTAGTTTCAGAGCCTATTCAATACACACCAATATTTCCTCTTCATAATATTAGTTTTTTTTACCTATGATAGTGTTTATGCTTTGTTCAAAAGCTATGTAATCCTTCCAAAGCGTTTCAATTCCTATTATAGGCGTGATAACCGCCCTCTGGTAAACCTGTAATAAAAAAACGTTTTATTCCCTTTGGAAGTTACGCACTTTAACGTCCCGACCGCTGTATCGATTTGTCAACGTGATGTCAACTTAATGACAGTTTTCATAAGGTATATTTTGACTGTCAATATCAATTTAATGACGGCCTTAATGATAGCTAAGGTATATTTAAAAAAATATACCTATGCAGCCCGGCAGTCGCTGGACGTTCAAGTAGTTACCGACCTAGCTTAGAATTACACAATACGCTGGTATAAAAATATTAATAAATCCAAAAAATAATTTGTTAAGTATTTTGAAAACAAAAGAAAGAGAATAGTAAGAACATCTCAGCCTTCCTGGCGCAGTAGATAAGACGCCTGTGAAACGAGTAGTCGCGGGTTCGACCTCCGCATCGAGAAAAATGTTCGTGTGAACCACAAGCATTTGTTTTGAGTCTAGGTGTTTGTGAGACCAAAAGTCTCTTGTAGTTACTTGATACCCACGACACACGACTCGATCTTAGAAAAATCTGTAAATCTGATCGAAATAGTCTGTTAATGCATACCTTTCTAACAGCTGATATTTTCTGATTTTCGGCGTAAGATCCCACAGCGTCCACGCTTTTTAGGAAAGTGACATAATCATTCCATATAGGGTAGGCGTGGATGTCTAGGCCTATTTTATCCAGTGCAAAGTCGTACGCTTGTGCCATTTTTTCCCTGCAAAAAATAAAGAATTAATAAATAACAACACCCAACAGCCACATACATAGTCCTGACCCCACATTAAGATCGAGTCTCGTGTCGTGTATCACAAATACCCAGAGACGAAACAAAAACTAAGGCACCTTAATATAACTTCAAGATTATGTGAGTTTTTATTGCAAAGAATGGCGAGACGAGCATGCCGTTCGCCTGATGGTAAGCGATACGACCGCTCATGAACAGTAGCAAAACCAAACAACGCCTGGAATTACAAAGCTTGGGATGCCACTGCGCTCGCCATCCTGAGACATAAGATGTTAAGTCTCAATATGTCCAGTAGTTACTCTGGCTACAATGTCCTTCAATCCGAAACACAACAGTGCAGTGCACTGTTTGGCGGGAGAAGTAGACATTGCGGTGGTGCCTACCCAGGCGGCCTCTCACATATAAGAGACCTACCACCAGTAAATAAACTGTGTAGACCACAACCATTTATTTCGTATCTGGGTGTTTGTGAAACATAAAAGTCTCTCGTAGTTGTCGATACCCACAACACAAGACTCGATCTTAGTGTCGGATCAGGACTATTTATGTGACTGTTGGGTGTATTTATTCTCCCTAACTCCCTGCTTCGGTGTTTCCCGAGCGTTATGGTCTGTGCTTCAAAGGAGTCTTAAAGAGAGTCCTATCCTTACAGTAGGCAGCAATCTGGTAGTGCTGGATCCCTGGCATTGCGAAGGTCCATGAGCGGGGGTGATCGCTTACCATCAGGCAGGCCGCATTCTCGTCTGCCCGCTAATCGCAAATAAAAAATATATTATTTCACTGATTGTGTATGTAACTTACTTGTATGTAGGCAGCATGGCCTTAGTCTCCTTGATGTAATTGAGATACAGCCTCCAAAGCTCAATGTTGAGGATCTTCATCAGACATCGCTGGAACAGCTGTTGAACCGTCAGAAATGTTAGATGGAGCGAACTAGCTACAGAGAGACAGTTCTGAAGGATTTTTTCATAATTTTAAATGCCTCTTGGCGCAGTTGTATTACGGTATGATTGCAAAACTGTGGTCCCAGGTTTGAATTCCGGGTCGGGCGCAATGGTAATGGATTTTTCTGTTTGTCAGCCCGGAGTCAGGAATTTGTGCCCGATATTGCAATAGGCTCGCATATCACATCATGGGACGGAAAATACAAGGCGAAACGTGGGCGTCTTGGTTGCACCTCTGCCTACCCCTTCTGGGACAAAGGCGTGTGTTTATGTATGTATCATTTTAACACTTTTCAAACCGATCGTACTTTTTTTTATTTGATTCACACAACTGGTCCGTAGTCCGTACAATAGAACATTTAATACCTTCGATCAAATATACACATGATTATAAGAAACGGCCTAAAAAACGGCAAGAGAAATAAGAGCACAAATGAGCGTGTGGTCTTATTTGATTTTAGTACAACCCATAATAAATCTTAATTTAAAGGAATAAGGTTTATTGTTACCTGAAGTGGATTATAATTTAAGATTTTGCTACATCTCGTAGTTCGAAATTCAAACGTATAAGTATAAGCAACCTCGGCCACATTTGGCATGTGATTTTATTCCGGACCCTGTATCTAGTGTATGTTTGATCGAAGTTCAATACATAAAAAATAATTACCTAAATAAACCAATGATATGTCGTCCGTTAGTGACTTACTAAGTGTAAAATACGGCATGCATCGAGTAAAATCCCATTCAATAGAGATGTTGTGACTCATGTTAAAATTCGCCTATTTTTGTATCATTGAAGACAGTTTTTAATACCTAATATAATATTTTTAAAACCTAATTGTTCGTAAAAAAACCAAAGAAAATATTTTAAAATGTTTTATCCATTACCCATTATCACGTGACGACAAACAGCGATCGGAGCGCGCTGACGTCACTGCACGGGCGGCAAGATGAGAAACTCAGTACTTTGATAGTACGCGAGACTTTGTTACCGACCCTTTACGTAGATTATAGACACGTGACAAGTTGGAGCGTTTAAGCGAGAATTTTTAAAACTATTTTTGTTTGCGTATTTTTAGGTTAAAATGTCTCCTAAATATATTTTTTTTTGGTTATAAAAGATCTGTAAAATAAAAGTAATTCCAATTTGTATAATTAGTGCAACAGAAAAATGAGGGATAATTATGAAGTTAAATTAATTATTTCACTTTCGGGTTTTAAAAAAGTGTTTGATGTCTGACCGCATGACATGTCGAGATCATGATAAATCTTATTGTAGTGAACGCATAAACGAAGTAATGAAAAAAGAGGCAAAGAATTATTATCTTATAGACCCCAATAGGATTATGTCCAAGGTTTGATTTTGAGCAGTAAGTATTAGTTCCTAAAAATTATCGCTTATAAAAAAAAGATGAATATGAAACCAGCATCAAAATTGGTTGTAAAATGACTGAGCTATAAATATTTTTAATAGTGCGATGGAAACACTCGTTTTCTCTTGCACCTTAAAGAAGATGACGTCACGTCTTGCATGTTGCATCCTTTTTTATTACTCCTACCACCAACTTTTATATATTTGTAACTTGCTTAGTATTGTAGGTATTTTAATATTCTTATATTTTGTATTATTGTTATACATAACGTTACTTTTCGATATAAACAATAATAAAAATATTGCTCAGCGCCTGGTAAAGATTCTCCAAATATTTCCGCCGATCATGTACTGGGTACAGGTTGAAAGGCTCGTTTTAATAAAAATAGTCTGCATTTATAGTGTTAATAGAGATAGATTTGACACCATAGCGATTTGTAAAAAATCAATGGTCAATCAAAAAAATAAACCACCAACCTACACTAGACCAGCGTTGTGAACTATATGGCCTAACCTCTCTCAATTGTAGGGGAGGCATTACAACTAAATAACTTGTTGGCAGTTTCAGCATCTTTAATACATATATAAAATAAAATAAAGATAAATAAATAAAAAAATAAATAAAACTGGGTAGGTACCACCGCAATGTCTATTTCTCCCGTGAAACAACACTGCGTAAATGCACTGTTGTGTTTCGGATTGAAGGACATTGTAGCCAGTGTAACTACTGGACATATTGAGACTTAACATCGTATGTCTCAGGATGGCGAGCGCAGTGGATTGTTGCTATTGTTTATGAGCGGTCGTATCGCTTACCATCAGGCGAACGGCTTGCTTGTTTCGTCATTAATTGCAATTTAAAAAAAATAGATACAATTTAATTTCTCCCATAATCCTGACTTCAGAACTGTCCCCTAACTATTAAGCCTTATTATAGTTTATATCTACTTACCTTCATACTCAGACTTTACCAGTCGAGAAATTTTCACAGAATGTTATTTATTTTATTTACATCCATAATAACTCGCAACATTCAAAATGTCCATATGATATATCTATATGATTAGCAAACTGTCCTATAGATTTCCAGAGAACTTTACGATTTTATAATATATTTTAATTGTAGATAAAAATCTAACAAAGGTAAATAATCTTTAAGCGTATAGGACATTGTCAAAAATAAAAACAGGATTGCAATTTACAGGGATATTTTACATGTCAAAAGTGATCTTCTGTGGCAAATATAGAGTTTAAATTATCATTTTAAAGTTAAAAATAACATCTTCATAAACTACTAAACCAGTTATGATAAAGTTCACATCCAAACTTGATTTTTAGAGTGAAAATATTGTATTTCGTAGAGATTTCGTTAAATATATGAATGTTTGGATATTTGCCATTAGAAAATCGCCTCCAACATGTCTGAACACATTTACCCTATCCGAAAAAAAAGAATAATTTCATAATATTTGAGTGTTTATTTTGGTACTTAAAACTAAATACACTAAACATGTTTCAAATCATAGACTATTTTAAAACTTATATTTGTCTATGCCCATTATTTTCTATTATCACAGAATTTATTCTAGTAGTTCTAGTAAAATACTTATATTAATAAATACTGACCTTTTCAACTCTTTCGAAATTGCGCGCTTTCATCTGAAATCATGTAAAATGCACGAGTTGTTAACTTTGGGCCTTTTAAATGGTTTTATGCCTGTTGGTTGCAAAGTGGATAATGTTTTATTAGAAAGAAGTTATCCAATTAAATCAGTAGTCAAAATATGTTATTGGGTTTCTAATCCAACAAAAAAAAAAACATTAAGATTTCAAAGCTTAGGAACATTAATTAAATAAATTATTTTTATATGTATAATTACTTCAATAATATTATTTTTGACTTAAGTTTAGAACTGATAACTTAATACCAATAACATTATTTTGTATGAGACTCGGTCATTCATTTAGCACTTTATTGGTAGTAAGTGTCTCAAACATGGGGCCACATGGGTAGGTATCACTGCAATGTCTATTTCTCCCGTCAAACAGCATTGAAAATGCACTGTTGTGTTTTGTTTAGAAGGACATTGTCGCCAAAGTAACTACTAGACATATTAAGATTTAACATCTTACGTTTCAGGATGGCAAGCGCAGTGGAAATTCCAAGCAATGCTTAGTAAATCAGTGTTGTTCGGTTTTGCTGCTGTCCATAAGCTGTAGTATCGCTTGCCATCAGTCGAATACCATGCTAATCTTGCCATTGATTGCAGTTTTAAAAATATGCTTTGCGCATACACCACTCACCTCCTGCTCAATATAAATCTTCCAATACCGTCCAGTCGTAGGAAAGGCAGTGATAAGTTTCTCATACATCGCCCTGACTTCATTGATGTTCCGTGTCTGAGCTTCTCGGATGAGCAGGGACCACGAATCCACATCGTATGTATTGCTCTCAACAGCTCGTTGAGCTCGGGTCAGTCTCTCGTTTCCCCAGTCCTGAAGATGATTTATATGTGTTTAATACAATACATTAAAACCATGGTTCCTAACCTGGGGGTTATTACCCCCGTGGCAGTAAAACCTGTATTTTGCGGGGGTAACAATGAGCTGGTTATCGTTTTAAGTGAAACAAAACCTAATATTACCAAACTTGTAAAAGCTAAGCAGTACCTTGTGGTACTGTGGTGGTATAAAAATTATAAACTAAGAGAAATTTCCAAAAGCATGGAATATGTGACATGTGCAATTGTTTTAAGTTTAATAGTCTACATATAAGGTATTAACATGTGTTGTTTGAGATCATCCTTGGGAGGAGGGGTAAAATCAGTCACCCTAGAGGGAGGGAGGGGTAAAATCAGTCACCCATAGATCTTAGGGACCTAAAAAGGTTAGGAACCATGGCATTAAAAGAACTCTTTATAGTAACCAAAAATAAATAAATACTATCAATTATATAAAAAATCAAATATCAATGTTACAGTGGGTGGTTGTATTGATTAAAGCAGTATCTGCCAGACAGCCATGTTTAATGTGTATAGTGAGTTAATTATTATCAAAGAATTTAATATTAATAAACTATATTACAATCCAATTAAACTAATACATATGTTTGAAGTTACATACTTTTCAACTTAAACATTTTCTATAAAACCCATGGAATTATGGTTTTCCGGACAATAATCGTCACACCTGTATCCCATAGGGGTAGGCAGAGACTGTAGACCACCACTTTGCTCGATCCTGACATACTACTTTCGCTTCATCCACTTTCATCTACGTCTTCATGCATTCTCGTTGGTTCAGGGTACTTTTAACCTGACCGTTGTTGAGGGTATCACCGATTTGGATGGTGTACGTTCGGTGAGGTCGACTCCTACCGACTCTTCCATCCACACTCGCATTATGTATTTGTTTCGTAATTCTTTTTTCATCCATCCTCTCTACATGAACAAACCATCGTAACATTCCTTTCTCAATTCTCGTCACTACATCCTCTTTCACTCCACAAGTTTTCATCACCACACTATTTCGCACTCTGTCACACAAGCTTACACCACACATTCCCCTTAACCATCTCATCTCTACTGCCCTAATTTTACTTTCATGCTTCTTTTGCCATACCTAACTTTCACTACCATACATAAGCGTTGGAATTAACACTCGTCCATGGACAGCCAGTCATGCTTTTTGGAGACCTTCCGACTACTCATAAAGGAACACTCCTTGAAAGAGGAGTGAATACACATTCACTCCTCTTTCAATATCGCTATCATGCTTTCCATCACTTGTGAAAACACAGCCCAAATATACGAATTCATTCACTTGTTCTACTTGCTCATTACCTATCATAATATCACACTTTGTCATATTCTCTTCCCTTTCAAATACCATAACTTTCGTCTTACTCACATTCATTTTCATTCCTTTTCTCTCAAACGCTTCATGCATAATTGTCACCATATTGTGTAGCTCCTCCTCTGATGATGCAAGAATAACCTGATCATCAGCATAGAGGAGACATAGACATAGAGGAGAGGAGGAGAATTCTTATCCCATATTCACTATCTTTCAGATCTTTTAGGCAACTGTCCATGAAAAGGTTGAACAACCACGGGGACGCTACACATCCCTGTCTCACACCCTTATCGATGCGAAACCAATCAGTGTATGCTCCGTTAATCCTAACACAAGCACTAGAGTTCTTATACATAGAGACTGTAGTGCTCGAATCAGGTTGCTGCTCAACCCAAACTTGGACAGTGCTGCCCATAACTCATTCCTCATCACTCTATCATAGGCCTTTTCTAAATCTACGAAAGCGCAGAAGACTTTTCGACCTTTAGCTAAGGTCTTCTGAGCAACATTTCGTAGAGAAAATACCTGATCTGTGCATCCCATACCCTTCCTAAATCCTGCTTGCACGTCCTATATCTTGTCATTTGTCTCTTTTACAACTCGCTCACTCAATACCTTAGCATACAATTTGCCGACAACACTTAGAAGGCTGATACCACATGTTGTCATGCATGTTTTCCAGATAATGTGATTGAAATTATGTGAGTTAGGCCTATATAAAGTTGTATCTACTTAAAAAGTATGTAAGTATATGTATAATGGTGTCTTTTAGTTTAATAGGATAGTATGCAAACAGAAATTTTACTACGGAAAGGGTTAACGGGTAAAATTTTGAATAGGGTAGCACGATGTGGTGGGGTGCGGGGTGTGGAGGGGTGGAGAGGGAGTGTCCCATCTCTCCTGGTACCACTCCCATGAAAAGGTAATGCACCATTCCTGAGATATATCAATTTAAGTAACCTAACCTACAAAAACACTTGTTGTCAATACAAATTTGCTTCTGCAACGTCTCCGGCTTTTTATATACACTCTAGGGTTGGTAGCCAAAAGACTACGTGAAGTCGGGGTGCCCTGCGTCGGTTTTGGAGCACATTCAACCTAACCGATTCATGAAGTGGGTGCACTAACTTCCATCTGAACATAATTTCTAAGGCGTTATAAAACATATTATAACACAACAAAATACAAACAAATCAGTATTGGTATAACGCAGATACGAAATCCGCCAAAAACCATCAACAAAACATTCTTAACTTCTTGTTGACATTGACCTTTTTTTATTTATTTTTTTAACGAGAGTAAAGCTCCTTTAGCCTTCCTTCCGATACTCGGGGGTGGATCGGAAGGGGCATGTCGGGATCTCCGGCCTTCCAGCCTGGGACGCGGGGACAGTAGTCCGCACTGCGCAGATGTTGTATCCAGGCTGGGTCCCTACCGAGATCTAAGATCTTTTGCCGGCATACCGACTAAAACCTCTCGGTGGCCGTCTCGCGCTTAATGGATGACAGGCGATGTGGACAGGCGAATGGCGCCCATTTAACTCGCCGTGCCACCCGACGCACTGCCAAATATGGCTCCTCCCAGCTTGGGGGGGCGCAGATGCCCCCACTTTCCCTACTTCGGACGCCCATGGTGAGGTGCTCGTCCGCGACAGATACGAGGCCACACGTTCTGCCGCCCATCTCGGAGCCACTCCTGACATGAGCGCACAGCCCTCGCTGTGTGCTTAGCGACCCCGATGACCCCTATTAGTCGCCTTTTACGACAGGCAGGGGATACCGTGGTGGAATTCTGACGCCCCTTGACCACTGGGCGGGGCGCCGGGTCAGACATTGTCATTTACCCGGCGCCTCCTTCTCGGTTGACATTGACACCTGAATCAACTCGCATAGTTTTTACGGTTTTTTACGTTCCGTTTCACCGATTTTTACACCATAGACTATATATTTGACTTAGTACTGATGATTTGTTTGTAAGTCGCCCATAAAAACGTTCCGTTTTACCCAATATGTGATTTGAGGTTAGGAACAATTTATATTAATTTCTCGAAAACTATGCATTTCCTTTGAATAGGAGTGATAACGTTGTAATCAGGAACTCAATCCCTATCACCTGTGATCACTTTTAGCCCTCAACTCGTGCTACCCTGAACTAAAGTCCGCCCGGGTTAACAACAAACAGATAGCAAATCGTAAAATTATAAGCTTCCTGTAATAATTTATTTTGCCATAAGCACAGGATAAGGATTGACAGAAAGAAAAGGGTTATTATGATTTATTGCATAAAATGAGGTAGAACATTCTCTTTGCCTTTACCCAAGTAAGGGGCAGTAACACCAATATAAATAAATAATAAATAAATAAATAACACCCAAAAGTCACATACATTTTTGACAGCCTCCGTGGCGCAGTTGGTTAGACGCCGCCTGTGAAACGAGAGGCCGCGGGTTCGATCCCCGCACCGAGAGAAATGTTTGTGCGGCCCACAAATATTTCTTCCGGGTCTGGGTGTTTGTGAGACCGAAAAGTCTCGCGTAGTTCCTGATACCCACGACACAAGACTCGATCTTAGTATGGGGTCAGGACTATGTATGTGACTGTTGGGTGTTATTTATTTTATTTATTTATTTACAAAGTCTTGACCCCACATTAAGATCGAGTCTTGTGTCATGGGTATCAGGAACTACGAGAGACTTTTCGTTCTCACAAACACCCAGACCCGAGAGAAAGTGCGGGGATCGAACCCGCGGCCTCTCGTTTCACAGGCGGCGTCTAACCGCCTGCACCACGGAGGCTGTCATATAATATATGAGTATTGTAGGTGTCCCCTTTTGGGCATACCCATGACT
This sequence comes from Hyles vespertilio, assembly GCA_009982885.2. NCBI lineage: Eukaryota > Metazoa > Arthropoda > Insecta > Lepidoptera > Sphingidae > Hyles > Hyles vespertilio. The sequence goes on from CM042832.1 coordinate 3,911,931, forward strand.
CGTAAACCTAATTTTGCTGCTTAAAATAGAGCCACATTCAATTAGTTATAGCATGTCTCAAAAGAACCTGTTTTGTTTCAACATGAAACCGAAAAATACCATGACAAAGTTTGTGTTCTATTTGTTGTTCTATTGATTTCACCAAAGTTAACAAAACTTTATTACTCTAAGGTATGAATGAATATGCATTAACAATTCCTGCTATTTTTACTTAAGTAATTAAAAAAAAACACAATATAATGACTCAAACAAATAGGTGCTTTTAATATAATTTATGTTTTGTAAATAACAGTAGGCCTGACATTCATTAATTTAGTATTCATAATTGTTATAAAATTGGTGCGTCATTTTTACTTACAATTTCAGCATTTTCTTCTGCAGTCGTCATTTTGATGTAAGGTTATATTCCTTAATTTAATACAATGTCCCTGAACTAAATAATAAAATAAAGTGATATTGAACTATTTCCTACATTTAAATTAAGCACGCCAGTAATTAATCGAGAACCACTGGACAAACAAATATATTTATTACAGAATCAACAAAATACGAACAGACGCCATGAAAAACGGTAATCAACGGTAATTGGCAATTGGCATCAATTGGCATTAGAGATGTTAAAAAATAATCGATTTTTAATTTAATCGATTATTAATTTCTTAAAATCGATTTTTAAAATACTGTTAATCGATTTTTTATAAATAGATTAAATAAATTATCCATAAAAATCGATTTTAATCAACAGCTCCATCTATGCGACGTATGAAAAAACTCGAAGTAAGTTTATACCAAGAAGCTTATACCCAAATGGAGATTGCATTCCGTATAAAACACTGAAGCACAAAAAATTGACCTTGAATGCAGTCGCTGTTGCCTGCTATCTTTTTCTTTAGAGTGACAATGAATAAAAATGACATTTTTAACCGACTTCAAAAAAAGGAGGAGGTTCTCAATTCGACTGTATGTTGCTTTTTTTTATGTTTGTTACCTCGTTTCTCTGTACTGTGTGAACCGATTTCGACCATTCTTTCTTTGATTGAAAGCTGGTGCTTGTCATTTGGTCCCATAAAAATATGGTGAAAATCTGATGAATATCTTCGGACCTGGAGAGGGGGCCTCCTTAAAATTAAGTAGGATTTCAATGGTTCTTTTTGCATTAGGTTCATTATAAAAGTTAAGTTACAATGAGAGAGGGAAAAAGGGGTGGGGGTGAGGGGGGGTAGGTAAAAAATTAAAATACACGTAAATTCTAATATCTTCGGCAGCTTTTAACCGATTTTAGTGATTTTTTTTTCATTGGAAAGAATGTATTGACAGGTTGATCCCAGGAACACAACATGAAGATCTGATGATCATGTTCGGACCTGGAGTGTAGAACTCTTCAAAATGTAGTAGGATTCCAATGGTTCTTTTTTCTTTTTTCATTGGGTTCAGTATAAAAGCTAAGCTTCAGTGGTGGAGGGAAAAGGGGGTAGGCGCAAAGGGGGGGGGGGGGGGAGAAAAAAAAATAAACTTGTGAATATTCCATTCTCCAATATCTTCGACAGCTTTTAGCCGATTTTAGCGATTTAATTATAATCGGAAAGAACATATTCCTTGTGGGGACCAAATCATCTTCATTTAAATTCCTATCAACACTAAAATGATAAAAATAACTAAAATTTTTAATAAAAAAATAAAAACCGACTTCAAAACGAAAAACCACTAAAATCCAAAAAATAACAAAATAATAAGTACCACTGCAAAGCAAAAAAAATAATATTTATTTCATGGAACTTGTGCTTGTTGATTAATTTGCTCAATGACTTGACTAGCCAACAAATCAAATCTTATTATTTTGTTATTTTTTTGTTTTTAGTGGTTTTTCGTTTTTGTTCATTCATTGTCACTCGAAAGAAAAGGATAGAAGGCAACAGAGACGTCATTCAAGGTCAAATTTTTGTGCTTCACTTTTATACACGGAATGCAATCTCCATTTGGGTATAAGCTTCTTGGTTTATACTGTTCAATATTATTATCATGTTATGAGTGAGTTATGACGTATCCGGTAGCATCTCTATTTAATCTGTCATCTGTGAACCTTCTCTCATATGAGAGACCTACCACCAATATTCGTTTTAGTATTCGTTTTATATTTTAGTTTTTGAGACCATGACGGAGTCGTTAAGTTTGTTATAAGTATTTTATTTCATTACTAGTCAAATGTAAAATAGGAGTGGACATTGGTGACAATAATTACTTCTAATATTTTCATTGTTTAAACTTAAAGATTAACAAAAGATAATAATATGTTTTATATTATTGTTTTTGAGATTACAACGCAGACGTTTATTTCTTAAAGAATTTTATTTTAAAACTAGTCACATGTAAAATTATCATCATCATATCAGCCTATTGCTGTCCACTGTTGAACGTAGGCCTTAATATGAAATAGTACTGGACATTTACGGCATTTTTTTTAATTGGATTAATATTTTAGTTTTTGAGACAATAAAGTTTTTTGTTATTGCGATGCTCATCATTTCATTTTTATTAAAATAAATGATTAATTTTACTGGAAATTAGTATCAATAAATCAGCTTGGTTTCTTCATTCCTTACCTTGAAAGTTTAAAGGAACATTCACTTTGATTTTTAGTTTTGAATTTCTTTTTTTTATTCATGTCAATTTATTTGATTTTTATTTGAATAAATTGTTAATATGAAAATGAGAATTATAATTGGAATATAAAAAACATTTAGATTTTTAAATAATAGAAAAAAATTGATTTTTTTCGCAAAAATCGATTATTTTTCTATTATAATCGATTTTTAACAAATCGATTAATATTGAATAAAGCAAAATCGATTTTAATTTAATCGATTTTTTTCCATTAACCTCACATCTCCAATTGGCATTTGGCGTTCGCAAATGCGTTCAGAAACATAAAGCTTTCCGTTAATAGTTATTCGTTTATTAATGTACTCTGTGTTTAAGGCTCCATTCGCACGGGCGCTATTCCAATGCGCGTTAAAAAAACGTTGCAATGAAAAATGAAAATCTTGATTATCACATATCTAGAAAATTAGGGTTCCCGTGGCACGACCAAGAAGTCATCCCACTCAAACATAGGCCCAGTTTTAATGAAATTTAGTATAGAAGCAGATGATACCCTGGATCAATGCATCGGCCTTCGAACCAAGAAAAATGTAGTGCTCCCTGAGGTAAGCAAGAAAACAAATATGAGCTACTCTATAATGGTTTCTTAGATTTACGCCAATGTTACATATTGAAATAAAACTATTATTTACGGATTTTATCGCGAATTTAGTAAAATTTTTTACATTTTTGACTTCCCGACGTTTCGATTACTTTACAGCTTTCGTGGTCACGGGGCGGACTGACGTGGGGGGTCCGCAAATCCGTAAATAATAGTTTTATTTCAATGAGCTACTTTTTCAAATTCATAGGGATAGTTTGCGATAGAATATAGGGCGAATAAAATAGGATATAAGAGAACAGGATTGGTTGAGGGTTGACAGAACGTGTAACGGAACAGAATATGTAACGGGACAGGACTAGAAAAGTATAAAGAAAGTCACATTGAGTGTCAATACAAGACAATTAATACGCGAAATATGAATAATATGTGTCGGATGCAAACTACACTCAAGAAGTATGATAAATTAAAGTCTGTCTTTGACTTGAACCTGTGACACGGTTCAAGTCAAATGCCAAATTGCTAAATATTTTAACCTATAGAATGTCACAGTCGCCACTCGCCGGCGTTCAGCCGCTAGTGTGTAATACCTATAATCGTTACGAAAATAACCGCCGCACCCAAGAAGCTTATACCCAAATGGAGATTGCATTCCGTATATAAAAGTGAAGCACAAAAAGGAGAATGCCGAAAATTGGCCCTGCATCTGCCCACTTTATCGTTTTATTACAAAATCATAACTCAATTTATCCACAATGATAGTATCATTTGCTTACTGAAATACTCCGGGAATATTATTTTTATAATAAAAAGTAGCTACCGGAAAAACAGTTACATGACTATTTGTTTTATACATTCCCAGATCATACGCCATGAAAGTGTTGCCAATTTTTCATTTTCTCCTAAAAATTGTGGATTTGGGTGTAGTTGTGATATATTATTTTAGTTCGTAATTTTTTTATAATTCTCTAAAAGCTGATGATTTTATGTGATGTTTCTATAACAAGCATTCAAACCAACAAAATGATGATTTCCAGAAATAGAATAGAGAATCTTGTCCTAAAAGACACCTAGTACCTAATCATTAAATATTCACTGAAATAAATACATGCTTCCGACAGTCGTATAACCGACTTGATCCCACATTCAGTTAATTTAAGTCTTTTTTTTAATGGTGAGTTATTGTTATTTTGTGTCTTGGGTTTGGCAGTTGGCAACATTTGTCACAACCACAATTAGTACTACTTGGTCTGTGACCACAATTCTCTGTAATTTTTACAAGTCAAACACAACAAACACAAGTTAAACAAGCAAGCTCATATTACGGTGAGCATATAAGATTTAATATAATAAGTATCGAAAATGTGAATACACAATATGGTTTAATGAAAACTATGACAACAACGTTGTAAAAACTAAGTAAGGAGAAAATAAAAAGTGTTTTTCCTTCGAACCCCCAAGTTTTATTGCATCCAATCCTTTTAAAAGTTATTTACTACATTGTATATAATAATTTGAGTGTATTTTGAAACGTGGGCAGCTGGGGCCGACATCTGTATGGGGAGTGGGCATGCCCCTTTGACATTGAATGACGTCGCTGTTGACTTCTATCCTTTTCTTTCGAGTGACAATGAATGAAAATGACATTTTGTTCATTCATTGTCACTCGAAAGAAAAGGATAGAAGGCATAGCGACGTCATTCAAGGTAAAATTTTTGTGCTTCACTTTTATATACGGAATGCAATCTCCATTTGGGTATAAGCTTCTTGGCCGCACCCCAATTTTTTTTTTTTTTTTTTTTTTATTCTTTTCGTTCCGTAAGGAACCGGCTAAGATCCAAGACCATGCTGCCAAGTCGAAAGTAAGGCCGCACCCCAACCATACGTTCCACTTAAGGGTCACTCACGTCACCACTCACGATCGCGATTTTTCTCGCGCGTTCAGCTTGTCCATAAGCAATATAGGTCTACCAGAATCTCATGGCATAAAATTACAAAAAAACATAATGATTTTTATGTGGCAATACCATCGGTCAACAGCTGATTCAAAACTTGAGTTATGTCATTCGATATGAATATTTTAAGATTTCCATCCTTTCTTAGCGAAAATGTACAAATTAGTTTTACAATCACAAGTGCGACACATTGTTTACAGGGTTTATCGCCAGATCCGTGAATAATTTGGTCAAATTTAAACAAAATCGACGTCGTTTTAACAAGTAAGTTGGAGTGAATAGTTTTGATACTTCATTTTTTTTTGGTTAGTGTTAGATATTTGCATGTGTTTTATCGTATATACTTTAATATCATTTTTTGACTAAACAGTAATGCATTAAATACCTATTTACAGGAGTTTCCAGAGATTTTAGATAATCGTCTTCATCAGAAGATGTACAGGAAGAGTATTTAGAAATAAGCTCTGACTAAAGTGTTAATGAAATAAAGAAGACTGAAAATAAAATTATACGTTTTTATTTTACAATCTTGCATCTTTCGTATAACATTTATCGAATCTAATAATTATTTAAATAAATAATTATTAGACATTTACATTGATTTTACAATTTGGAAATTGAAAGTTGTTTGATTAAGTGAGAACTAATAAGAAGAGAGAATTAAAACGAAACTGGTGGCTCGGTACCACCATTTTTATCTACGTTTTGATAGTACTAGCGCTCCCTCTATATTATAAATACTCGTAAGGCACGTATGTATATTATAATTCAAAATTGAAAAAAATCTTATTTGCCTATTTTAATTGGTTATTAATCTAAAAGTACAATTTTGAAGTAATTTTAATGTTTAAATAATCTATATATTTTTACTTAAAACATTATGTACTTTATTTACAAAGTTATACTAAAAAAATAATGTCAATTTGAAATAATAATTACTTACAATTATTGAAAGTATCAAAATATGTTCATCCAATTACCCCAGTGTTGCAATGCGTAAATTCAAATTTCCCAAAATGCCATGAGATTCTGGTAGACCTATACGACTTACGATCATAAACCCCAATGGAACGGCTAATACGATGAGGCGTTTTGAGCGTTGAGGTATGACGATTCCTATATAGGGTATATCAAGACTGCTACCGAAAACGAAGCCGGGTGGTAGTTTAAGTACTAAAACATCCCGACCTCCGATTTTGACAGTTGACGTTTGTCAAATTCAATTTGTCAGCCTAATGTAAATAAAAATAGGGTTTATTTTAAAAATTTGAAATTTGACATTGACAGTGGACGTGCAAGTAGTTAAGCGACTTCAGACACAATGCAACAGAAAATGTTGCAAAAAAAGCGACAATTTTTTTTTATTTTTTTTTCCCTATGGTCATATTTGTTTGGTAAATACATTTTTTCTTAAAATAATAGTGTATAATCCTTTTATTTATAAACTTTAAGGTATAAAAGAGTTTAAATTATTATTTTAGCAAAAACTATGGATTTACCACCCCAAAATCATGATATTTAAAAAATCATTGTCACGTTTCTTTGCAAAATTTTAGTTGCATTGTGTTTGTAGTCACTAAAACTACCACCCGGCTTCATTTTCGGTAGCAGTCTTGATATACCCAGTATAACAAAGTACTCTGTGAAGGACGAGTTAGAAATAAATTGTGAGCCGTCACAGGACGTGCGGTGAAATTCGATTTTGAGCACCGTGAACGCTTAGTGGAACGTGGCCAAAGCTTTTTGACGTTTGTCAATTGTGACTGTGATTGTGACGTTTGGGAAAGCTCATTTCGATTGCTGTCATTTTGAGGCGGGCGATAATTTTGCCAAAATAAACAAAAATGTTATTCTACTCGTTTTTCAAATCTCTAATTGGAAAAGACGTTGTTGTAGAGCTTAAAAATGACCTCAGTATATGCGGGACGTTACATTCTGTGGATCAGTATCTCAACATTAAATTGTCGGATATAAGCGTCATCGACCCGGACAAATATCCTCATATGCTGTCGGTAAAGAACTGTTTTATCCGAGGATCTGTGGTCCGGTATGTGCAGCTGCCGGCAGACGAGGTCGACACCCAACTACTACAAGACGCGGCACGGAAAGAAGCAACTGTTTCAACAAGATAATCCTAACCTAAAACAGCCACAAATTATGCTGTTCGGACTATTAAATGGGTGTAAATACTAATATAAGCGTGATTTTTTCAATAAAATTCTACTTTAATTAATTTTGAGTTGTTTTTGACTTATTTTCAACATTACAATGGTATGTATTATAAATTCTTGGTGTCAAAAAAGTGATATGTTTTCTTTGATTGTGCTTTTATGCACAAACTATAGGGAATAAGACTCTCCAGCTTCGCATGTTCAGATATTCTTTCATTCCACAGCAGAAATTGCTAATGTTATACCTGTAAAATGAGTACCAGGTCGGTGAAATAAAAAAATTGAATATCTTAATTTAGTTAAGATGCTATTGGATGGTGCAGTAAATAATAATAATAAAGAGCACATAAAAACCTTCCTTTTCAATTACTCTATCAGATATTTCAAAACTGTATTAAAATTGGTTGCATAGTTTAAAAGATTTCATAGAAGCAGCAAGAAGTAACTATTTTGTTCTAAATTATTACCAATCTGATAGCTAACAAGTTCAAAGTGATGATATTTGAAATTCATTTTTGCAGTATAAAAAATTAAAATTGAGATAAAACAGTCCTTTGCAATTAATACAATAAGTTTAAATTTGTTTTCTATCTTAGGCATATCTACCACTACACACTTGTACCATATACCACTTGCCAATAAAGAATTTATGCATGACAATATTTTTAATTTCCATTACTGATCATTCAGCAAAATATGAAATTTTTACATAATTAATTTTTCAACCTTATGCATTATTATCTGTATCTGTATCAACCCATATATGTCCCACTGCAGGGCACGGGTCTACTCTACAATCGAGAATACGATTGAGAGTGGTTAGGCCATATAGTCCACCACGCTGGCCTAGTGCGGGTTGGCGGACTTACATACCATAGAATTTTTTATGACTCGCTATGGTATGCAGGTTTCCTCACGATGTTTTCCTTCACCGTTTTAGTGCGTGGTGATTGACTATCAATACACACATGACTCCGAAAAGTCAGAGGTGTGCCCTGGGATTCGAACCCGCGACCACCGTGAACATGTTGGCAGCCGCGTCTAGTCCGTTTATCAACAGGCCACCACGCACTTTGCATGCATATATGCATTATTATATATATATTTTTCATTTATATATTACGGAGCAAAAATACACATTTAATAATAATAATAACCCCCCCAGAGATTGAACCTTGACGTGGTGGGGGGGCTTAAAGAAAGCAGGAACTTATACAAGGTATGAACATCTAGACTAACATACCTTATTGCGAGTGATACTTGATTTATACGCGAATAACAACTGCACGACCCTTTCTGAACGAATCGTCCCAAACTACCCTAATATAAATGGAGCCAAGTGAAAGAAGATACAATTTACGGTCGCTGCCCGGGGGTCGCTGGGGCGCACCTGGAGCCGGTGCTGGGTGCTTCAGTTTGTGGGACACCGGTGGCGCTGCGCTGAGCAGGCGGGCGCACGTCACACAAGATGCTACAGCCGATCGTCGCATGTTGACCAGGCGGACTCGCGACGTAGAAGTTACAGCCGACTTATCGGATGAAGACACCGTATACCTTTTCTCATCCGTTCCCTCAACGTGCCCATCTTATATGACAAGGCGAACACCTACCTTATCCTCTACAAGCACGGTCGATGGTGTTGTTCAAGATGTCGATTTAGACGTAGAGTTTGAACCCACCGTAGACGTCAGCCGAACGCGCAGGCGATGGACATCTGAAATGAACCAATTTATCCTGCGCACTTACCTTAAATTAACTTCTCTAGACACTGACAGAAAGACCTATCTCGAACCGCTTCATGTAAAATTCATAGAAAAATTCCCTAACATGCAGGTAAGCCGCCAAAGGGTGGGAGACCAGCGGAGAGCTATAATACGCAGTAAACTTTTGCCACAAAATGTTATCGATCAAATCTATAAAGATGTCGAAGAAGAAATCAATACCTCACAATCCTGTACCCATTCCTCACAGAAAAATATACAATCACAGATAGAACCAATTCAACCGAAAAACACACCAAGCAGTACCAACCGTATAAGGTGGACAACTGCACAAAATGAAGCTATAATACGATTTTATTACCGAATAACCCAATTAGAAACCAATAAAACCGCATATCGTAAATTACTGCACAAAGATTTTATCAATAACTAGCGGCCCGGCCCAGCTTCGCCTGGGTGCATATATTTTTTGATTCCACTCCACATCAAATACATGTTATTTTTCGTATAAACTCTTGTATACCTAAACTTGATGTAGCTGTCCTGCCGTCCGGCTCAATCCCGTCTCATCCGTCTATTCAGTCTCTTCCCGATCCGTCCCGTCCTTTCTCTTTATTACCCATCCCGTCTTATAACGTGCATTTACATTTCGTCCTATCAAATCTGTCAGCTATCCCAGCCCTCTCCTGTACCTTCCACTCTATTATATCCCGTCTCTTCATATACACATGTACATATAAAGATTGCCTTATGAAATTTTGACATTAAAAACTTTAGCGTCCATCCAATATTCCTTCCCTTATTTCAGCACCAAAATGCTGTTTTTCCAAATAATATTGCACGCCATTACTTTTTGTTAGTAATAAAGTAAAAAAACAGTAAAAAAAAAGAATGGGCCAAATTGGTCCAGGCGTTGTTGAGTTATGCGCTTACCAACACATTTTGCGATTCATTTTTATATTATAGAAGAAGATATAGTCCACGCCGCTGGCTTAGTGCGGGTTGGCGGATTTTATTTGACGTAGAAATTAATCCGAAAAGTCAGAGGTGTGCCTTGGAATTTGAACCCGTGACCATCGTAAACTTGTTGGCAGTCGCGTCTAGTACGTTACCATATACAAATTAATAAAACCTTCATACTGCCTTACCAGGTGACGTAAGTAATAAAACAAATATTTAAAAATATAAAACTGCATATCGTTTCATTATAATGTCTAGATACGGCATCAACGTAGCAATATTTTTTAATTCTTGAGTCTGAAAACAATACTAATGCGGAATTTAAATTTGTCCCCCAGCGCATCTAAAAGTATCAATTCAAAAAACAATGTCCTTTATGAAAACGAAAAATTATAATTAGATATATTTTGGTGTACTCCGGCAAAACGCTTCGATAGGGTATACCTTGTTTAAAACTGTTGCAATAATCTCAAAAAACAATGGGCTATTTTGATAGATATGGACATCCTTTTATTTTACATTTAACAAAATTACGCGCAAGACGCCGTATCTAGATAATATTATATACACGATGTACACATTTTTAGAATTTTGTTCTATTTCGTCAGCCGTCAATGAAAGACAATGGAAAGATAGATCATTTTACGTTGGATGGTGGTTGAAGCTGGACCGTCTTTTACGTCTCCCGTCAAATAAAAGGTTTTTAGTATCTTCCTTAGAAATTTTCCAACTTTTCTCACTCCTGAAACCTTCCCAGGACTTTCACGAATATTTCAAGACCAAAATAAGCCAAATCGGTCCAGAAGTTTTTGAGTTCATCGATGACATACAAATAAACATTCATTTTTATATATATAGATTTCCCATCCATGTCACATGTGTCGGAACAAAGAATAGCAGATCAAAGAAGGGCTATAATTGCTAACAAGTATATTGCAGATGATCGACTTCATGCAATTAGGCATGAAGTGGCTGAAGAATTATCGCTTAATACAAATAGTAATATTAATAATAGTAGTAATCCAGAGTATTCTTGTATAAACACCAACGAAACGATATTAAATAATGTAGAAGTAAATGGCTCTAATGAGCACAATATAAACCTTGAAACCACAGAAGACAGAGATAAAGAAATAGACGAAACGTTTCAAAAAGCAGTAGATTATTTTAAAAATACTGAACCCACTAGTAGAAAGTATATTCCGAAACAAAAACAATCTACAAATTTGCGAAGATTGTACAATATATAAATAACATTACACTCCCTGAAAATATTAACCAAGATACCGACTTTAACACTCTAAACTCACAAACAGTTATATACCGGGTATCTCAAGACTGCTACCGAAAACGAAGCCGGGTGGTAGTTTTAGTGGCTACAAACACAATGCAATTAAAAATTTCACCTAGAAACGCGACAAATTTTTTTTATGATTTTTTAAATATCGTAATTTTTGGGTGGTAAATCCATAGTTTTTGCTAAAATAATAATTTAAACTCTTTTATACCTTAGAGTATTTATAAATAAAAGGGTATATACTATTATTTTAGGAAAAAAATGTATTTACCACCCAAATATGGCCATAGGAAAAAAATAACAAAAAAAAATTGTCGCAGAAAAAGTTGCAAAAAGTTTTTTTGCAACTTTTTCTGTTGCATCGTGTCTGAAGTCGCTTAAACTACCACCCGGCTTCGTTTTCGGTAGCAGTCTTGATATACCCTGTACCTATTGCGCTGCTTGGACAGCAGCAAAGGCTAATGGGTCTAAAATCAATTTAGATGCTCAGGAGAGGACTCCTACTAGTCGAAAAGTACGTAAGCCAGCTTGGCAGGTGCGATTAGAACGTAGAATAAATGATTTACGTACAAAAATAGGCAGATTAACACAATATATGAACGGCAATAGAACAAAAAAACTAATAAAACACGTAAAAGCAATAATGGAACAATATAAAACACACTCTTTACATGAAGAACCAAATACTCAGTTAACTCACACCTTAGACACGCTAAAACAAAAATTAACAGTTATTGCAGGTCGCTTACAGAGATATAAAAATTGCACATTAAGAAAACAACAAAACAGCCGATTTAATAACAATGAAAAACTTTTTTATCGTACAATTAAACAGGCAGCTACAAACACCGAACCTGATAATACAGCCGATAATATAAGTAATATTCCAAGCTCCGAAGAACTAAAAGATTTCTGGGCAGGTATATGGGAATCACCAGTAAATCATAATACGCAGGCCAACTGGATAGAAGAAGAAATAACAAATAATGCTCGATGCACAGAAATGAATTTCGAACAGATCAACTTAGAAACATTTGCGAAAGTAGTTTGTAATCTACATAATTGGAAAGCAGCAGGATCGGATCACATACATAGTTACTGGTATAAAAAATTTACGTACATACATCCATACTTGCTTAAACATATTAATGATTTTTTACGGGAACCAAATAAAATACCATCTTATATTACATCCGGAGTTACGTACATGATACCTAAAGACCGAAATGACCCCATGAACCCCGCTAAGTATAGACCGATCACATGCCTACAAACATTGTACAAAATTATCACCTCTTGCCTCTCTGAATTAATTTATCAGCACATAGATGCCAACAACATTCTTGCCGAACAACAAAAAGGGTGCCGTAAGTTCGCGCAAGGTTGCAAAGAGCAACTAATCATAGACTCCGTAATACTTAAACATGTCCATAAAACCAAAGCCAATCTTTTCTCGATGTATATCGACTACAAAAAAGCCTATGACTCTGTCCCCCATTCATGGCTACTCCAAATCCTGCAAATCTACAAAGTCCACCCAAATATCATTATATTCCTTGAAGCAATGATGAAAAACTGGACAACTCGATTAAAACTTTCTTCTCCTACTAAAACAATAGAAACTGACCCAATTAAAATACAACGTGGTATATTTCAGGGAGATTCACTCAGCCCGCTTTGGTTTTGCTTAGCTCTAAATCCACTTTCCAATATTTTAAATTCAACACCATTTGGATATACCTTAAAATATAGAAATGTAGAACAACCCATAGACGAACAAGAATGTACAAATAGGTTAAATCATTTACTCTACATGGACGATATTAAACTATATGCCCAAGATGAACACCAACTTGACCAGCTAGCTAACCTCACGGAATTGTTTAGCAATGATATCCGAATGGACTTTGGTATCGATAAGTGTAAGATCAACTCTGTAAAGTCAGGACTGAATTATCAACACCACTACACCTTACAAACTGGAGAACAAATAAACCCCCTTACAGAGCAGGAAACCTATAAATACTTAGGGTATAACCAAACGACACAAATTAATTTTAAAACAACAAAACTTAAACTCAAACAGCAATTTCAACATAATAATAATAATAATATAATAAATTTTTATTATTTCCATTTGATTATTACAAATTCTCTTAATCTAAATATTAGGATACATTACAATTACAGCTCAATTTTATTTTAGAAAAAGTATTCATTGACGACTATACTTACTAGTATAGTCGTCGTAAAACTGTGACACAGTCGTCAGCATCTTCCATCATGAGCTGTTTTACAAACACATATTATATTTATAATTTAGAAGTGCATTATGGTTAGCATCAACATAGCGTCAACATAGATTAAACATTATTTTAAAAACGCAACTTTATGCCCAAAATACAGTAAAAGCAATTAATACGTACTGTACCGTACCAATACTCACATACTCCTTTGGAATAATAAAATGGTCTAAATCTGATTTAAAAAAATTACAACGCTCAATAAACACCTCAATGACTAGATTCCGTAAACATCATCCCAGATCATGTATACAAAGACTCACACTGCCAAGAAAAGAAGGGGGTAGAGGACTTATTGATGTTGTTAATCTCCATAACAGGCAAATCACAACACTGAGACAGTATTTTTTCCATAAAACAGCATCCTCGTTACTTCATTAATCTATAGTAGAAAACGATGACAATTTCACTCCGCTTAATATGAAAGACAGAACAGAGCAAAGAAATGAGCGACTGACAGACGACAGGACAAAACTAGAAGAATGGATCCAAAAGTCTCTACACGGAGGGCACCGCCAAGACCTGAGCCAACCAAACGTCGACAAGGAGGCGTCGAACGCGTGGCTCAGCCAAGGCCAACTCTTCCCAGAGACTGAAGGATTCATGCTTGCCATACAAGATCAAGTAATAGAGACAAGAAATTATCAGAAACGTACAATAAAAACCCTTAGTTCCGACATATGTAGAAAATGCAATAGTTCAGCAGAAACAATCCAACACATAACCGGAGCGTGTAAATCAATAACCCAAACAGATTATAAGCACAGGCATGATCAGGTGGCTAATATTATCCACCAGAAGCTAGCACTTAATTACGGATTGATTGATAACACTCAGCCCTATTATAAATACAACCCAGAAACAGTATTAGAGAATCCAAGAACTAAATTATATTTTGACAGAGCCATCCTTACAGATAGAACCATTCCTTACAATAGACCAGATATTACATTAGTGGATAAAATTAGCCAAACCGGATACCTCATAGACATAGCCGTCCCAAACACACACAACTTACAGACAACAATAGCTGAGAAATTGACAAAATACACCGAGCTAAAAGATGAAATTACCCGACTCTGGCACCTCCGTAAAGTTAGTATAGTCCCTATTGTTATTTCCACCACAGGAGTAATACCCAAACAGCTACACCAATCACTGAAAACTTTGAATCTCCCTCCCAAAATTTACCTTCTGCTACAAAAAGCGGCCATCCTCAATACATGCCGTACCGTCCGAAAGTTCTTACAGACGGAATCAGATTTACCCACTACCAATATTTTAAGATTAGCTGCAGCCTAAAGAAATTCCTCTGATGCTCACTTGGCTTAGGCTCGTGAACATCAGCGTACCGGAGTAAATCCGAGTAAAATAGATTTAAAAAAAAAATAATAATAATAAAATCTTTATTTAAATAACATGACATAAAACAACTAGTACCTATTACCAGAGGTATCCAAACTAGGCAAAGCCTGTAACTTGGAATACCAAAAACGAATACAAAATGAGAGTTAACATATAAGGTGGCCCATTTAAAGGACTATCTCTTAAACAATATAAAAAAAAAGGTTAAGTAAAAAAGTATGTAACATATTTCCGTTTGGACCATTTACAGGATTTGTTAAATAAGTAACTAGTACGAGTATTTAAAATGCTAAGCTTAAATACTAAACAATTATTAAAATATAAATAAAAAAGAGTAGTGTAAAATATAGAGAAAAAGAATATAATATATGCATATATATTACTGAATTTATCATTAAAAAAAAAGAATATTATGGTATCAAAATAGTGTGTGTTACCAATCGCTCTGTTTCCTCATAATCAAGAGTTTCTAGACAACTGAAAATTTTGTTTTTCGCTTTCTTAACGGGATCGTTCTTTATATCACAATATTTTAAAACATTATTGTATGTTAATAAATGAGAAAAATAAGGGAATCTTTTTGCAAATTTTGAATTAATTGATGGAAGATCAAGTCTGTACACTCTACGTGTTAGCAAAAAATCATAAATCGGGGAGCTACGAGCCAGTTTGTGAGCAAAAAGACATGCTTTGAGAATATAAAGCTGACGGACTCTTAAAACCTTTATTTCTCTATAAAGAGCATTTGTGGGGAACCTGTAAGGTTTAAATAACATAACTTTAAGAACGGCATGTTGAGCTCTTTCGACAAGTAGCACATGAGTTTTGGCTGCACCGCCCCAGACTCCGATACAATACGTTAACAGTGACTGACACAGAGCGTAGTAAACGAGTTTGCGAGTATCAATGCCAGCTGACCTGCGTAACATCTTCATTATGCTTATAATTTTTCGGACTCTATTTGCAAGGGTGGCTAGATGACACTCAAAGTTCAGGCGTTCATCTAAAGTAAGACCTAGATATTTTAATGTGTTTGTTCGCCCAATTGTAACACAGTCACAATTTGATGGGGAGGTGAAGTCGCATGTATGAATCTTGCAGTCAAGAGAGCAGGATGGTTGTGTTTTGGGAGACTTGTGGAAACACATGTATTTTGTTTTGCTAGTGTTGAGTGTTAGTAGGTTTTTCTGCATCCATTTTGAAACCAAGATCATTCCCTTTTCTGCCGCAGCCTTTGCATTATTCCAATATCGGCCGTAAAAAATGATCGCAGTATCGTCAGCGTAACAAACTATGTCAGCGGATTCTAAGTTGAGTTCATGGATATCATTCATGTATATAATAAAAAGTAGTGGTCCGAGTATACTTCCCTGTGGCACGCCGAAGGAGATGGGACGAGTAGAACTGTGTAGCTTGTCTATCTTAACTAGCTGGCGTCTGTTGGAAAGGTAACTGTGAAACCAATCTAGACTGGCACCGCGAATTCCCAAATTTTCCAGTTTTCGTAATAAAATTGGTACTGATACAGTGTCGAAAGCTTTAGCGAGATCAAGGAACACACCAAAACAGTTAAGCCCTCTATCCAAATTGGAAGCCACACAGTTGACAAGTGTTTGCACAGCGTCTTCTGTCGACTTGCCCCTTCTAAAGCCAAATTGTCGCTGTGATAGCAAACAGTGATCTTCTTAAAATCGAGTTAGACGTTTGTTCATGATTTTTTCTAGAAGTTTGGAGAATACACTCAAGAGCGATATTGGTCGATAATTGCTGGGCTCGTCTCTAGCTCCTTCTTTGTGAATTGGTGAGACTGAAGCAACTTTCCAAGCATCTGGGAAGCATCCTTTGATGAAGCTTAAGTTGAAGATGTGAGTAAGAGGTGTTAAAATGAGGACTCTGACGGACTTTATTAATGAATTTGAGAAGCCATCTAAGCCGGGGGCGCTGTTATTTTTTAAGGTACAAATCAAATTTTCGACTTCGTCATTATCTGTAGGAGAGATATAAAAGGAATGAATTGGGCCATTGGTGGTGTTAAATTTCGAAGCTAAACTATCTTCATATTCCCTTGTTTCTGTGAGTATTTTGTTCGCCAAGTTTTGTCCAACGGAAACAAAAAAATTATTACACTCATTGAGTGATTCGGAAGGGTCTTCACATTTAGATAACAATCCAAAAGGTGCGTTATTCTTCTTTTTAAAATGACATAGTTTGCTGATGGTGTCCCACAAGGCTTTAGGGTTGCTACTGTTTTTTCCAATTTCCTTTTTGTCAAAATCGCATTTCACTTTCCTTAATAGGTCGTTACAAAAATTCCTATCCTCAGAAATGAGGTAGTAACAATGTCATTGTCCGGATATTTTCTTGCTTGCATGTGTAGACGGTCCCTATGCCTTATACAGCGTAGTAAACCCGGTGTAATCCATGGTTCAATATTATATTTTGATCTGCTGGTTTTGATTCCTGTAGCATGCTTTTGTACTATCACAGTAAAAATATCTAAAAAATGATTTGTCGCTTCATTTACATTGGTCATCTGAAGCACCTGAGTTCAGTCTACTTCTTTTAGATCGTCTCTTATCTTCTCGAAATCGGTTACTAGTTTTAGTCGGGGAGGTTTCTTTTTACTTTGTTTATCAGATAGACCCAATATAACTATTTTATGGTCAGTAATATCAGTATCACAGACAACACTTAGCGCTGGTTTTGATGATTAAACAAATATGTGATCAAGACATGCTTCGAATCTGGTGGGGAGAGTGATAGCCGGAAGGAGACCATGTTCGGCAATCCTGCATAAATAATCGGAAGCAGTGTGTGAGATAGAATCTTTAGGCAAAATGTCGATATTAATATCGCCCACTAAAACTATATTAGAATATTGTTTTAAGTTAGAAAGTGCTCTATCGAGCGAGTCAATAAAATCGTTGGTATTCCTAAACGAAGGGCAGCGATAAATTCCTAGGATGGTTATCTGTTTAGGTATTTCTATGCTTATACAGCATGCATTCGCCACAAATGGTTCTGTAACATTTACATTGTAACGCTCTTTAACGTATGCGACAACACCACCGTTTTGATTTAGGTTTCGCTTTGTAAAATAAGGATTATAACCTGGAATATGACCAATGACTGAGGAAGACACAAGCCAGCATTCTGTAAGTATAATGACGTCACAATCAATATTAAGGCGATGAAGTGCTATCAGGAAACTAGTGAAATTCTTACCAATGCTTCTGATCTTAAAAGTAAGAACTGTGAAATTGAATTTTTTTGAAAGAACGGTTTTACAATCTTCAAGGTTATTTATATTTTGACATTTTATATGGACAGAGTTATCTGATTGTGTCTGTAGACTTATAGTGTCCATGATTCGGTAAGGATGTTTATCTCATACAAAGGAAAAGGAAGATTCGTTAACATATGCGTTTGAGAATAAAATCCTAGTAGTGTAGAGCAATAATAACTGAATGATATTTTTAAAGTAAATAAATCGGAGGAAAAAGCGCGTAGTGTAACGATATTTTTATAAAGAGCGCATTGTGTAAGGATTTTTTCTATAATAAACAATAATAGCTTAATAATATTATTCATATTGAGATGGGATGTAGTTGAAAGTGGATTAGGTAATATAGAGGTTATAACGCGACCGTGTTTCCGAACGCACCGCGCTGTTCCCGGCGGCGCCCACGCGACATCACGCGATATGGTACGAGCCGGGACAGCCAATGGGAGCGCGTGGGGTTGTTCGGGAGCGCGCCCCGTTCCCGAGTCGCCGCATTTGAGCGACGACAGTCGATCAAAGTTGACCACCGGTTCGCGACGCATGCGCTCATCTCGCGTCCAAAAAGCTCCCGCGCACCTCGCAGATTATCACCTACAATAACACTCAGCCTTCGCCACGAACCCACTTAAAGGTGTTTCAATAAATAAATACCGTTAAAACTGGCTGCCCAACGAGCGGGCGAAGCACCCGTGTGTATATTGTGTGTTTGTGTGTGATCATGCCACGTGCCACGACACGTCAAGTGCGTCAAACGGAGCTCTTGGAGGAGGATGCTCCAGAATATGACGAACAAACGGCCACGCCAAGGTCAGCGGAGCGCCGCGCGCCCGCGACCGAAGCTTCAACATACATCACTGCGAGTAACATCGCGTCTATGATTGCGTCCATCCAGCAAGCTCAGGCTGCGAGCTTCGAGGCGCTACTCGCAAGAGTATTGGATTCAGGATCGCCGCATTGTTCTCCCGCGCAGGAATGTGCGCCGGCTATGCCATCCGTTCAACCTACGCCTGGCAACTTCGCCTCGTGTAAGGCTCGATTCAGCGGAGCACCTACTGAGTCACTCGACGGCTTTATAGATGCCATCGAATCATTTAAGGATTGTGCCAACGTAAGTGAAGCCAATGCGCTACGTGGTTTGTCCATGTTGCTAACGCACGACGCGGCAACTTGGTGGCAAGGAGTTAAGACCACCATAGTCACATGGGATGGAGCCCTACGCTGCCTGCGCTGCGCCTTCGGGGACAGCCGCCCGCCACATCGGATATATATTGAACTCTTTTCCAATCCACAAAGCGCAAACGAGAAAACAGAACTATACGTGGCCAAAGCGCGCGCTCAGCTATCTGGGGGCGCGGCCGAGCCCCCTCCAAGTCGAGCTATAGGCCGTAACATCCTTTTCTCGAAGCAATTCAGACCATTTTCAACCCCCTATAACTTCGTTGTGGCTAAAGCATGAAGCCTGAATTTTCTGTTACTAAGCAGGCATTGTGTAAACACGGTATATTTAAAATTTCATTCAATTTGAACCAGTAGTTTAAGAATTATAACTAGTCAAACTCTCTTAATTTTGTCACTCACTGACTGACTGACCGATCATCAAAAGTCTAAGGCACTTCTAGCAGACATAGAACCTTCAAATTTAGAATATAATTAGTGTTTAGTGTCTAAAGTAAGGGAAAATTCAAACATTTCATAATTTGTGTCTAGTTCTCTAGATAGACCAACTGCGTGAATAACTTTGTAATCCCATATAAATGTATAGGATTACAAAGTTACATTTGCAGTTAATGAATCATTGTACCCGTATATAATGGAATAATAGTTGTAGATAGATATCTATATACATGAGGCATAACAGGAGGGGATATAGAGAGGGAAATGGTGTATTCAGCCCATGAAACTGTACAACATTCCTCTAGAAAAACATGACGAAGAAAAACTTGCAAATAAATAGATTAAATTACTCGAAAATATCAATTACAATTAAAGAAAGAACATTAATAATCAAATCCGCTATATTTGTGATAAATAGATACCTACAAAAATAAGAAAAATCCATGACAGAGGCTTTAAGAAAAATCGTTAGTGATATTCTAGAAGCAAGAAGTACCGAAAAGGAAAAAAGTAGGACTCTACAAAAAGACGTGAGATCCCATCAAAAACATCCTGTAAAAAAATTCCAAGTCTCGCAGCTCAGGTTTTCTACCGCAAAAAGTTGTGAGATGCATGTAATACCAAGTCGATTAATTGATTTAGTCCTTAAGGGACCTTCTATATTAAGTTATTACGTTAGTTATTACCATATCAATATTAAAAATTCTTTACGTTTTAAAGAAATAGATTATTTAGAGCTGCGAGACTTGGAATTTTTTTACAGGATGTTTTTGATGGGATCCCGTTTACCCAGTGGCGACATTAGTGAAAAAGTAAAGTTAGATATGATTTACGGCCTGCTCCACTATAAGATAAGAAAAAGGCTTCGCCGAGAAGAATTCGTGGACTTTGACGATCTTCTATATAAAATTCGAAGTATTGAAGAAACGACGGCGGGGTCGCACACTACGCGTTTCGGAGCATCAAAGCACGCCACCGCTGCAGTCATCCGCTCTCCAAAGAAATCGCCGCCGCCGCCGCCACCGACGACGGCGCCTTTAACGTCACGAGCAGCGAGCGAAGACCAATCTTCGACACCAGGCGCTGCTCCGCGACGACTTCTGACGAGTGTCGACTCCAGCACCACGCCCGTTAACATTAAAAGACAATATTGCGTGTATTGTAAAAATCACGGTCATACGCGGAATCATTGTAGAAAATTATTACATAGCGTTAATAACATAAATGTTGTAAATAAGAATAATGTATCATGTTACGGTTGTGGCGAAAGTGGAGTAATACGGGCGAATTGTTCTAAGTGTAATCAAAATTTTAGCGCAATAGATTTTACACCTGTATCGAAATCGGTAAGTTCAACGACTTCGGGTATATCATATGCGACCAAGACGTCCGCTCACGTAAGTAGTTTTAAAGATTTTTCTGTGGCTTGCACTGGGGCTGTACCTAACTTGTGTTCTCAAAATCGTAGTATAAAGTCAAAGAGCTCGACCTGTGCAAATAAAAACACAACGCTCATTACTAAAGAACCTAGATACATTTTAACAAATGCAAGTACACCCCGTGCTATTAATTGTTTACCTAAACGTAACAATAATAGTTTAGTTTCACGTAATAAACAGTCACGTCATTATAAAAGCATTAGTGATGTATATTCGAACATTAAACGAGATACATCTCGTCCCGTTATTAAGGGGGAGTATTATAAGCAATTTAAGTCAGTGTCTTCTAGGGAACCTAGTCAGTGTGCCCTAAATGTAAGTCCGTAAGCTAAGCATGGTTTTTCAAAATTAAATCGTAAACATTCTAATAATAATTCCCAGTGTCCATCACGAAGTAGGGTGTACCCTGAATTTTCGGGACAAATTCGGGAAAACAGGATACCAAGTAGGGTGACCATGACTTTTTCAGGACAAGATCAGGACACTAATAACGTGAGTTTGTTAAATTTAAAATCCGACAATGAGAGGTCAGTAACCTTTTCCTCAATAAGTTCCCGTAATATAGATACGCCGCGACGACCTGTATTAAATATTGAAGTTCTAGGAATCCGAGGAAAGGGTATTATAGACACCGCGGCCAAGGGAACTATCGCCGGATATTCGCTCTTCGCTTTGTTGAAAAAGCGAAATCATGCATTCAAGACTAGCTGTATGCGTGTTAAGCTTGCTGATGGCTCAGCACCAACACGCCGAATGCTTTCAAAGACACTGGAAGTCAAGATAGAAGGTAAGGTTGTAGAAGTAGATTTTTATGTTTTTCCGGATGCAACGGATAATGAAACCTTACTAGGTATAGATTTTATAAAAGCAGCTGGAATAGAAATTAACTTTGCGAATTCGACATGGCGTTTCCATGGTTCAAAAACAATATTTCAATTGGAGTATGAGTACCCCAGGAACATTGCGTCTTATTCTGCTGCTGACTTCCTCAGGGAAGACGAGGGTACAATGCTAAGCTCTTCTGAACGTGAGAGCCTAGCTGCTCTTCTACAAAGCAATGAAGACATATTTAGATCAGGGGGAGATCCAACCCCATATGCGGAACATCATATTGATACTGTAGAACATCCGCCTATATCTGTTCCACCGTATCGCCTCACGCCGGCAAAGAAACAACTAATGAAAGCTGAACTTGACAAAATGATAAAAGACGGAGTTATTGAGGAATGCGAGTCTGCTTGGACCTCTCCGGCAGTTTTAGTCCCCAAGAAAGACAATAGCGTCCGATTTTGTGTAGACTACCGTAGATTGAACGCGATCACGAAGACTGATAGTTATCCTCTACCACTAATGGATGAACTTCTACAACTGACGAAGCGTCATTGTTTTATGTCTTCTATAGATTTGAAGGCGGGTTATTGGCAAGTGCAAGTACGCCCAAGTGACCGGGATAAAACCGCTTTCGTTTCTCCGTTCGGAACGTATCGCTTTACGCGTATGCCTTTTGGATTGAAGAATGCGCCATCTACCTTTCAACGATTAATTGATCGTTTCCGTTCTGGTGCTAGTTTACAAGGCATTATTTTGTTAGCATATCTAGATGATTTGCTCATAATCTCTAAGGATTTTTCTAGCCATTTAGATGATTTACAAAAGGTATTCGACCGGTTACGTCTCTTCGGTTTACGTGCTAACCGTGTAAAATGTTTCTTTGCTCGACCAACAATAAATTACCTAGGACATGTAATAACTCCAGAAGGTATCAAGCCGGATCCTTCAAAGATTGACGCAGTTTTGCGGATGCCCAGTCCTAAGAATTTAAAGCATTTAAAATCCTTCCTCCAAACATGCTCCTGGTTCAGGAAATTTGTTCCGAATTTTTCTCAGGTAGCCAACCTCTAACTGTACTCACTCGTAAGAATGAGCTTTGGAGATGGGATAGTCAGCAACAACAAGCATTTCAGTGTCTGAAGGACAAGCTGACCTCGGCACCAATATTAGTCCAAGCTGACTGTGCGAAAGTTTTTGTGTTGCGTACAGATGCTAGCAACTATGCTCTAGGGGCAGTTTTATTGCAGGGAGAAGGCGTAGAGGAACGCCCAATAGAGTATGCGAGTCGTTTGTTGACTCAGGCCGAAAGAAATTATACTACGACTGAGAAAGAAGCATTGGCAGTCATATGGGCAACAGATAAATTCCGCGGCTATCTTGATGGCCACCCTGTCGTTGTAAAAAGTGACCATCAACCGTTGAAGTGGCTATTGACCCTTAAAACACCTAGTGGACGATTAATACGTTGGGCTATGAAACTGCAGGCCTTCGACATTCGTTTCGAATATATGCCTGGCAAGTGCAACGTTGTGGCAGACGCCCTAAGCCGACCTCAATGTGATAATGCCACCACTGAAAGTTGTGATGTATGCGGCGTTAGTGTCGATATACTCCGTTTCAACGCTGCCGAACTACGTGAAGAACAGCTGGACGATCCGGAGATTGCCAAAATCATCAATAGTCTCGAAGATACCGAACCAATCGACACTCAGTGGTTGAATAGAGGCTATATCATGAACCAAGGGGTTCTGTACCGATATCTCCCGGACTCTGATACTGAACAGCCCCAATTAGTCGTACCGGCTACCATGCGTGAAAGGATTCTTAAAGAGTTTCACGACGCCCCGACTGCTGGTCACCAAGGAGTAGAGCGCACTTTAAACCGTATCAGTCAGAATTATTATTTCGTAGGAATGCGTAAATACGTCACGGATTATTTGAGAAATTGTGAAGATTGTCAGAGATATAAGGCCGCTAACCACAAGCCTGCTGGATTGTTACAAACACCCATACTTCATCAACGTGGGGAAGTACTTGCCGTTGATCTCTTCGGACCTTTGCCGGAAGGTCAACATGGAGAAAAATGGGTGCTTTTAGTTGAAGACACAGCTTCAAGGTGGGTTGAATTGTTTGCTTTAAAGGAAGCCACTGCAGAGATATGCGCACCCATACTCATCAATGAGTATTTTCTAAGATATGGTTTCCCTCGCCGCATCATATCAGATAATGGTGTTCAATTCATTAGCGCTACCATGCAACAGTGCATGTTCATCCTGGGTGTCAAACAAAATCTGATTCCTTTATACCACCCCGAAGCAAATCCAGCTGAACGCAAGAATCGGGATTTACGTACACAACTATCCATGTTAGTTAAAAATGAGCATCGTAGATGGCCAGAATTCTTATCTTCAGTGCGTTTTGCCATGAATAGTGCTACGTGCTCCACTATAGGATCTAGTCCCGCACAGGTTATGTTTGCAAGAGAAATGCGTACTCCATTTGACGCGCAACATGACTTAAGGGCTTTTTTAGATAAAGAGAATTTCCTCCCTCAAATAACTCCATATCTCAGGAGGTTTCTTGGTAATTGGGATACTCTTAGGGATAGAGCTGAGAATCGTCAGGATGGAAGAAAGAAATACGCTGACAGAGCCCGCCAGACTGTTCACTATCAGGTAGGTGATCTAGTTTTCATCACCACTCATTTATTAAGCGATGGCAGCAAAGGTAGGACTCGAAAATTCATGCCCAAACGTGATGGACCCTACCGCGTAAGTAAAATCGTTAGCCCAACTACCTACGAAGTCACTGACTTGGATTCTACAGTTTTGGGGAAATTTCATGCTTCTGATTTGAAGCTGTATAACTGTCAGTCTGGCCAGGTCTCAGCTCCAGTACAGCCACGGCGCCTTCGTGGACGGCCACGTCATGGTGCCAATACCGAGCCCCCTACTAAACGTTGTAGTGGCTCGGAGGGGGAGGATATAACGCGACCGTGTTTCCGAACGCACCGCGCTGTTCCCGGCGGCGCCCACGCGACATCACGCGATATGGTACGAGCCGGGACAGCCAATGGGAGCGCGTGGGGTTGTTCGGGAGCGCGCCCCGTTCCCGAGTCGCCGCAGTCGAGCGACGACAGTCGATCAAAGTTGACCACCGGTTCGCGACGCATGCGCTCATCTCGCGTCCAAAAAGCTCCCGCGCACCTCGCAGATTATCACCTACAATAAAACTCGGCCTTCGCCACGAACCCACTTAAAGGTGTTTCAATAAATAAATACCGTTAAAAGGTGTAAAATATGATGGGAAGTTCAGACTAATTAACGCCTTAAAATGACTTACAAAACTAAAAAAATAAATTAATACATTATGAGATCCAACATTTGTACTTTGAATGAACAATAAAAACGTTATTAGAATAACAAATTGCACTACACACTGTCCAGAAAAATACAAAATCTTTAATATAATAGAATTTAAAAGAGAACTCAATATTAAAGTATAACAATTAATATTATTACGAGCTACAAAACAGTCTTTGACACAGAATATAGGTTTAACAATCGAGTTAAAGAATACCAGGATGCATATTTTACGACTTAGTATTAAGTAGACTATGATCACTATCCATACAGCAACAGTCTGGTCCAGGACAACAAAAACAAAAGCAATTTGAGAAAAAGAATAGCAATTAGGTACGATTTTAATATGTTAATATTAGGAGTACTGACTTTCAACCGTAGGGCTTTTACTATCTGTTTGCTTGTTAGTTAATTTCTCCAAGAATGATTCGGATGTAACACGTAGTACAGAGCTTGTGTCAGTTCTTCGCATAAAAATATTACCGTTCGCTGTCCATACATATTTAAATTTCTGTTGAGAACCGACGGCGCGCGCTTTGCTGAAAAGTATTCTGTTGGGTTTTGTTAGGTGTTCGTTGACAAACACACGGCGAGGGTTTCCGGGAACGTTGATCATGTCAGTAGTGAGGCCGCGTCGCACTCTCGCGGCCCGCAGAAGCTGGTCACGTGGGGCCCGTCGGGTTAGGTTAATGATCACCGGGCGGCCGGGAAGTTGGTCCTGCTCAGGAAAGATGGACGACCCGCAGAGTCACCATCGGCCTACCGGCCTATCGTGCTGCTCGACGAGGTCGCAAAGCTCTTCGAGCACATTATTCATGTGCGCCTCGTCGAGCACTTAGAGAGCGTCGGTCCCGATCTGGCAGACTGCCAGTTCGGTTTCCGGAAAGGCCGATCCACCATCTCCGCGATTCTGCGGGTGAAGACATTAGCGGAGGAGGCAGTGGCCCGGGGCAAATGCGTCGTGGCGGTGTCACTAGACATCGCCAACGCATTCAACACCTTGCCCTGGCCCTGCATTGAAGAGGCATTGCGGTACCATGTGGTGCCCCCGTATCTTCGGCGCCTGGTGCACTCGTATCTGTCCGACAGATACGTAGTGTACCCGGGCGCGGACGGGTGGCACCGTAGAGCCATGTCGTGCGGCGTTCCGCAGGGGTCAGTCCTCGGACCTCTCCTGTGGAATATCGGCTACGACTGGGTGCTCCGTGGTGCCAATCTCCGGGGTGTCGACGTCATCTGCTACGCCGATGACACGCTGGTCACCGCGTGTGGCGGTACCTTCGAGGAGGCTGCCTCACTCGCCGCGTTGGGAACAAGCAACGTGGTGAGGAGGATAAGGCGACTGGGCCTGGCCGTGGCCCTCCATAAGTCCGAGGCCATCTGCTTCCACAGACCTCGGAAGGGGCCACCGGCAGGGGCCCAATTGGCGATTGAGGGCGTGGCTATTTCCATCGGCTCCACGATGAAGTACTTGGGAGTCGTGCTGGACAGCCGGTGGAACTTCCGCGCCCACTTCACCCAGCTAAAGCCGAAGCTGGTTCGGGCGGCAGGCGCGTTGTCAAGCCTGCTGCCCAACCTCGAAGGTCCCGGCATCCCCTGCCGAAGATTGTACGCGGGAGTCGTGCGATCCATGGCACTTTACGGTTGCCCCGTTTGGGCCGAGTCCCTGGACAGGCGCTGTGTTTTCCTCCTGCGTCCAGCGCAGCGAGCGGTGGCGCAGCGAATGGTCAGGGGCTATCGCACGATTTCCCATGAGGCGGCCTGCGTACTGGCTGGTTTCCTTCCCTGGGACATTGACGCCAGAGCCCTCTCGTCAGCCTACCACTGGCGGGAGGAGGCGTCCCGTCGTGGGGAGCTACCAGCCTTTAGAGAAGTCGAGGCCGTTCGGGCCTCCTTCCGCACGGCTGCAGTGGAGGAGTGGCGCACCAGGCTGAACAATCCCAGTGCTGGTGTTTGGACCATCGCGGCAGTGCGTCCTGTCCTAGACCAGTGGCTGGGCAGGCGCCACGGCGAGATGACGTTCCGCCTGACACAGGTTTTGTCGGGGCATGGCTGTTTCGGCAGATACCTGTGGCGGGTGGCAAGAAGGGAAGAGTCCGCCGTGTGTCACCATTGTGACAACTGCCCGGAAGACACAGCCCAGCACACTCTCTCGGAGTGTTCAGCTTGGGAAGAGGAGCGCGCAGCTCTCCGAGCAACCATCGGAGAGGACATCTCACTCTCAGCCGTGATTCCTTCCATGGTTGAGAGTGGGAGGTCATGGCAGGCCATGCTTACCTTCTGTGAGATCATCATCTCACAGAAGGAGAGCGCGGGGCGGGATCGTGAGCGGAACGATCCCACCCGCCGCCGCCAACCGAGAAGGAGGCGCCGGGTGAATGACAATGGCTGACCCGGCGCTCCGCCCAGTGGTCAAGGGGCGCCAGAATTCCACCACGGTATCCCCTGCCTGTCGTAAGAGGCGACTAAAAGGGGTCATCGGGGTCGCTAAGCACACAGCGGGGGCTGTGTGCTCACGTCGGGAGTGACCCCGAGATGGGCGGCAGAACGTGTGGCCTCGTGTCTGTCGCGGACGCCCATCTCACCATGGGCGTCCGAAGTAGGGAAAGAGGAGCCATATTGTGCGCCGGGTGACACGGCGAGTTAAATGGGCGCCATTCGCCTGTCCACATCGCCTGTCACCCATAACGCGCGTGATGGCCACCGAGAGGTTTTAGTCGGTATGCCGGCAAAAGATCTTTTAGATCTCGGTAGGGACCCAGCCTGATAACAGGCTGGAAGGCCGGAGACCCCGACACGCCCCTTCCGATCTCCCCCGAGTGTCGGAAGGAAGGCTAAAGGAGCTTTACTCTCGTTAAAAAAAAAAAAATGATCACCGGGCGGGGTCTGTCATTGCCAGTCGTGCCGTCAGAACGTTGGCCAACTCGTTTGATGTCATCTACATCATGGGGGTCCAGACTAATACCGAGTTTGGCTGTAAGGTTCGTCACTATCTGAGAGAGGTTCTCGCCCTGGTTCTCTGTAATACCAGTAAGCTCAACGTCCTTAAGAAATTGTTGCTGCTGTCTGTTTTCGAGTTCTAGTCGGAGTTGGGACACCTCGGCTCGAAGGTCAACAACCTCGGCTTTATATTGTTCCAGATGCTTTAGCTCCTTCTTCATGTCGCTAATCTCCTTGCGGAAATGTTCTATATCCTACGAGGTAGAATTGAGAGAAGTGGTGAATACTTGCATTTCTGTTTTCATGTTATCAAAAGCATTTTGTAGTTGCAACAGGGACTGAAATGAAATGAAATGAAATGAAATGTTTCAAATTGATCACGTAGGCAATTAAGGAGCTCTTATGACAAGTCAATACACATAGAACTTAATCTCTATTTACAATATATTTCCTATACTTATTATTTCTTATTTTAATTTCTTGCTTTTATCAATTTATTTATTAATTTTATTTATTTTTAAATTAATTTTATTTTTATTTATAATTGAGTGAAGGATTTCAAGACATCGGCCGGTTTGGACGACAAAACTGCCTCTTCTGAACTATTTGGTATTGCACATGCAGGTGTGTCTTCTAATAAGGCTCTGGGCTTATGACTGTTTTTTCTAGAGCAAACTGGAGTATCATCGTTCAGGGGCTCTTTTGACTTCAGTTTGCAAAACGTGCAGTAATACTGGTTGAAACCGGTAGTACGAGCACACTTAGTCTCTGCTCTTGTCAAGTTAAGGCAGCTAAGGTGAAAATTCTTTGAGCATGAGATGCAGCTCAAGATAGTGTCCTCGGAGCTACGATCCTCTTTAATGATTTTATAGCAGACTCCACAATTCATTTTAAGTGATTAACGCCCTCTAGCGACAAGTAGAAAGAGAATTTATACAGCTCGACACAGTGTATCGGATTGTTTAAAATAGAACGAAATGCGATCAGAGATGGCGCTAATTCGTGTAATAAATGTAATCAAAACTGGAACATATGAGTTAAAATGACTTGTAATATGTATTCTACCGAGTTGTTTAAACGCGTCTCACAGATTTATAACCACTCAATCCAGCACTTTCACAGTTAAAGTTAAGTAACGGTCAAAAAAGTTCAGAACCGTTTATTGCCACTTTTAGTCCACAGCAGAGTTGGGCAAAATTTATTCGAATGACGAATAACGAATAAATATTTTTTTTATTCGTTATTTGAATAAAGAATAACATAGGTTATTCGAACCAAAATTATTCGAATAACGAATAACTTTTTTTATTCGTTATTCGAATAAGAATAAAATAAACGAGCGAATAATTGGTATTAAACTCGGTACATATTTTATTTGAAAACAACTTTAAAAAACGAATAATAGCAACTGGACATGTATACACAGACTGCATACACTATTTTTTTCTGTTATTGTTGGTGGGGAATTGTTTATCGTGAAATATTAAATTGTTTTCGTCACTAATCGTTGTAGTCGTCTCTGGCTCTCGTGGGCGATATAAACATCGATATTTTGCCATCTAACAAAACTAGTGCAGAATGTTCTAAATATCTTAATCTAACTAGTTATCACGGCCTTGTTCCAGCAATAACAATTCCCACTAGAATAAACAGTTGCATCGATCATATCCTAATAAAATACAAAGTATCCCTAATAGGTGCGGTCTGTGAAACTGATTCTACCGATCATTATGCTGCACCAGCCGGCCTTAAAACGTCTCCCCCTAAACAATATCAGAACTTACACAAAACCACGATCGATTACAAAGCAATCCTAAAAGAACTTCAGGTATGCGACTGGAACAAAGTTTATAGTGAAAAAAGTGTTGATTCCGCGGTTTCAGCCTTAACAAATATTTTAACTGCAGTTGTTAACAAACACACGCAATTTACTCGTACAAGTAGAAGTAAACTCGTTCTTAGTCCATGGATCACACCTGGACTCCTTCGCTGCATGCGACACCGTGATCATCTTTTTAAAACTCACAAACAATTTCCCAACGACGAAATCTTAAAGATCACGTACAAACGATACAAAAATTTTTGTAACAACCTACTGCGCGAAACTAAAATTAAATACGATAAAGAATTATTAGCACAAAACAAACACAACCCCAAACAACTATGGAACAATATAAGAAACATTTGCCACATTACCTCAAAAAAAGGAAACACAGACGACCTACTCTCTTGTACCGACAATCCCGTCCAGTCTCTTAATTTATGTAACAAGTTTTTTTCAACTGTAGGTGAAAACCTTGCACACACCACACTCTCACAAATAAATGAAACTGTAGATAGCTTATCCTCGAATATTAAAACAGGCAGAAGTCCTAATGCCTCCTTCTTCCTCTTTCCTACTGATGAATCCGAAATAGATAGTTTAATAAAACACCTTAAACTTGATAGCACTCCAGGCATGGATAACTTAAACAACAAACTGATAAAAATAGTAAGTGCACAAATTATCTCCCCCCTAACGTACATTTTTAACCTGAGCCTGTCCACTGGCTCCTTCCCATCAAGCTGGAAAAATGCAGTTGTAACTCCAATTCATAAAGACGGTCCAAAAAACATTCCCAGTAATTATCGTCCGATTTCTCTCCTTACTGTCTTCTCAAAACTTCTTGAAAAATCATAAACAAGCGCCTAGTTTCCTTTCTCGAAAAAAACCTCTTATTATCCGAAAGACAATTCGGTTTCCGTAGTCATAAATCCACTCAAGACGCCGTAACTCTTCTATGCAACAACGTAGCATCTAGTTTAGACAAAGGTGATGTATGTATTGGAGTTTTCCTAGACTTGGCTAAAGCTTTCGACTGCGTCTCAATTCAACTACTTCTCCGTAAAATGGAACTTCTAGGCATCCGAGGTCTGGCACTGGACTGGTTTAGAAGTTACCTCACCAATCGTACACAAACAGTAAAACTAAATGGTATCAATAGCAACACACTCCCAATAAATTATGGTGTCCCCCAAGGTAGCATTCTCGGGCCTACGCTGTTCATCATCTATATGAATGATCTCCATGACCTGTACATAAAGTCCTCCGATATCATTTGCTACGCGGACGACACAGCAATTTTGTTTTATGGGAGTGACTGGAATCGCGCCCTAAGACTTGCCGAAGAAGGCATGAGTAAAATTAAAAACTGGCTACAACAAAACCTACTTACTCAAAACACCAAAAAAACAAAATTTTTATGTTTCCACAAGACCTCCGCAACAAATTCCAAAACAATATCCGAACTTAAACTCCATTCATGTCCATCCACATCCAGCTCTGTAAACCGACTCTCTTGCCTCTGCGATAGTATTCAACGCACATACATAATTAAATACCTTGGAATTCACTTGGACGAGAGACTAACTTTTGAGACACATGTTAACTATTTATCAAATAGAATTCGTAAGCTCTCAGGAATCATCACTAAACTTAGAAATAGTGCAGACATTGAAACCTTAAAACTAGTTTATTTTGCAATATGCCAGTCGCTCATCACCTACTGCATAACCATATGGGGCAGTTGTAGTAAAAGCATTCTTTTAAATCTCGAGAGAGCCCAACGTGCGTTTCTAAAAAGAATGTTAAACAAGTTGTCTGAAGTCGCTTAAACTACCACCCGGCTTCGTTTTCGGTAGCAGTCTTGATATACCCTGTATAGTGAAGCCAAAGTTCTGCGAGTTCGCCAACTTTATATCCTACACGCAAGCCTTCAAACTCACAAAGCCGTTTTACAATCGGATTCCTTCACAAATCTACGTAAAAAACGTGTCTTTCGTCTGCCCTCCCATCCCGCAAAAACAATTACGATAAAACATATTATACACAATACACACACACACACACACACACACACACACACACACACACACACACACCCGCACACACACACACACACACACACACACACACACACACACACACACACACACACACACACACACACACACACACACACACACACACACACACACACACACACACACACACACACACACTCACACACGCACGCACGCACGCACGCACGCACGCACGCACGCACGCACGCACGCACGCACGCACGCACGCACGCACGCACGCACGCACGCACGCACGCACGCACGCACGCACGCACGCACGCACGCACACACACACACACACACACACACACACACACACACACACACACACACACACACTAATACATACTTGGCACTTTCTCACACACACACTTAATTTTTAAATAAAATATTTATTTAACTGGTTTCTCAAGACACAGGCAAAGCCTAATTTGAGAACCCCTGCAATATTCTTGTTATGTAACATTATTATTTTTAATAAAGATTTTTCATTTTTTATTTTCACTAATTTATATTTGCCATTGACAGTGTATGATGCAACTATACAATGGGTAATGCCCATCGTGGGCTAAGCGGACAATGATAAACAGAAAAACTAATCAATCAAATCATCATCCACGCCCACTTGAAAAACTCTTATATTATATTTCGTTAATAATATTTAACATCGTTTTAGACTAATCATTCGTAAAAGGCTTTTTAAATAAAAACAGATAAACAATAACATTATATTTTTATAATATCTATCATTTGAGTGTCATTAAATCGACTAATCAATCGTAAGTTTACAATATTTTTATACATATAGGCTAGGTACATGACAAAATGACACAGTTGACGTTTGATTGAACATTTTTGTTACCTTCAAGAATGATATGTTTTATTGGATTGAATTTATTTATTTCTGGTAACGTTAATAAATGGACTCTGCTGATATCACACTGGGGCGGAGGAATATGGGAATAGTAAAATCCTGAACTAAAATAAGTATAAAGCAGCCAAATACATTATAACTTGCTGCTTTGTTTAGCGTTTGTGTGCGATTCGATCGAGACTTGGGCTATGCTACAGTATCTCCAGCGGTGCCATATCGACTATCGGTACATCGAAGTGTTGAAGTGTATATACAACAACGCCACCATGTCGGTCCGAGTAGAAGATCAGAGTACGAAGGCTATTCCACTACAGAGAGGCGTGAGACAGGGAGATGTCATATCTCCGAAACTGTTAACTGCCGCGCTACAAAACGCCTTCAAGCTCTTGCAGTGGAAAGGATCAACATCAACGGCGAGTATAACACTCACCTTCGGTTTGCCGACGATATTGTAGTCTTGGCAGAATCGCTGGAAGACCTTAGCACTATGCTCGAAGACCTCAATCGAGTCTCCCAACAGGTGGGTCTTAAAATGAACATGGACAAAACGAAGATCATGTCGAATGTCCATGTTGTGCCCACCCCCATCTGTGTTGGGGGCTTGACTCTTGAAGTTGTTGACGAATATGTCCAAGAAGCTTATACCCAAATGGAGATTGCATTCCGTATAAAACACTGAAGCTCAAAAATTTTACCTTGAATGACGTCATTTTCAATTTTTTTGAATTTTTTCATGATGAATATGAAGTGGCAGGAAGAGAAAAACGGAGTCTTATGAAAATTGATAAATATATATTCTGATGTAAGTAAATTTTACAGTCGATTAGACTCATACAATTATTTATAAAACCAAGAAAAAATATTATATATGTGTGAATAAAGGATAAAAAAATACTTATCACTGCTTATCACTTTAAAAAGTGTCTTTGTCCATTCATTTCCCCGTCTACGATTTCAGTTTATAACATTTACCTACTCTGTGATGACTTGATGAGTGATCTTCTAATAAAATTGGCAAGTGGCAACCCTACCTACGCTCGAAGGCCGTAAAGTAGAGATGTGAGGTTAATGGAAAAAAATCGATTAAATTTAAATCGATTTTTCTTTACTCAATATTAATCGATTTGTTAAAAATCGATTATAATAGAAAAATAATCGATTTTTACGAAAAAATCGTTTTTTTTTTCCCTTATTTCAAAAATCTAAATGCTTTTCATATTCCAATTATAATTCTCATTTTCATATCAACAATTTATTCAAATAAAAATCAAATAAATTGATATGAATAAAAAAAATATCAGATTCAAAACTAAAAATCAAAGTGAATGTTCCTTTAAACTTTCAAGGTAAGGAATGAGGAAACCAAGTTTATTTATTGATACTAATTTCCAGTACAATTAATCATTTATTTAATAAAAATGAAATGATGAGCATTGCAATAAAATAAAAACTTTATTGTCTCAAAAACTAAAATATTAAACAAATTAAAAAAAAAATGCCATAAATGTCCAGTACTATTTCATATTTAGGCCTACGTTCAACAGTGGACAGCAATAGGCTGATATGATGATGATAATTTTACATGTGACTAGTTTTAAAATCAAATTCTTTAAGAAATAAACGTCTGCGTTGTCTGTAATTTCAAAAACAAAAATATAAAACATTATTATCTTTTGTTAATCTTTAAGTTTAAACAATGAAAATATTAGAAGTAATTACTGTCACCAATGTCCACTCCTATTTTACATTTGACTAGTAATGAAATAAAATACTTATAACAAACTTAACGACTCCGTTATGGTCTCAAAAACTAAAATATAAAACGAATACTAAAACGAATATTGGTGGTAGGTCTCTCATATGTGAGAAGCTCCAGAGATGACAGATTAAATAGAGATGCTACCGGCTACGTCATAACTCACTCATAACCATGGACGTAGTATATAAACAGGACTGCGCACTGTCATCGGAAAAACGAGCCGAGCAAGAGGTGTAGGAAGGGGGAGTGTGTCCCGTTCCTATAGGGTGACCATATTTTTTGGGATATACAGGAATTTTAATAAAATTGGCTAATATAAAGTCAAATAAAGCATTTTGTTTTTGAGGTAACAAACGTGATATTGTCTAACCGTGTAAAAAAATATTTGACCAAACCAAAATATTGGACCATTAGGACCTAGCAAAAAAGTTCAATATCATAGTTTATTACGTATACTTTTAATAGGTGAAATGAAAAATGAAAATAATAATAATAAATCTTTATTGACAGCAAAATTCAGTTAACAATCTTCTCGTCTGTTCACAAAGTGCGTATGTTGTGTGTTATCAGTTCCAGTCGTCGTCGGGGGTGGTAGCTGGGGTCAACCCAGAGATTCTTACCACCCTCTGCCCCGCCGTTACCGTGGCCGCTACCATAACCAGGAATAGCGGGGCTGCCGGGGACTGGAGTCCTGGTCCTGGTTTTAACAACTATTAGGCTTTTTTATTGTTTATGCCAATACTAACCACGCTTGGCAGGCGGGTTCGCGAGCGCAGGAGGGTTCGCGTTGATGACGCTGCTGTCCGTCTTCAACTGGGGAAAGGAAATAGAGTTTGCGGCTAGAAGATGTTGTTGGAAAGGAAAGTATGGAATATAGAGATGGATACTACAGCCACGGAGGGGAAAGTTGGTAGTGATTGCAGTAGTTCGGGGGCCGAGGTCGTATACTCGTAGCACCTATTTTAGGACAGGCCAGGACCACTAGCTAGGAGCATCGCTGACCTACTTAATACCAGATACACGTTATTATTCATACCTAATCTTGTAAAACCTAATGGCAACGTAGTTGTCCTACCATCTCATACCTAACAAATATCTTATTCGAATCATTAACAAAGTTCAAAATGGTGGCGATAACTATAATTCTGAATCTCAATTTAAAGGGGAGGTTTAAATTTCGAATTTCTGACCAATTGGATCAATAACAAAAGAGTTTCTTCCTTTCTGCCATATTATTAGTGATATTTACAAAAAAAAATTGATTTTATATATAATATTTCATCCCTTATTTCGACCCCATAATACTATTTTTCTAATATTACTCACGCCATTATTTTTCATTTGGAATAAGGTTTCCATAACTGTAACGGCTTAAATTTTTATGTAACATTTCAACCCCTTTATGGTTAACTTTAAGAACATAAAGTGTGCAGTTATTTTTGTTCATAAATGAGTAAAGTTTGACATCTGTAACTTCAACAGTTTAGATTTTTCCATACATACTGCCATCTCGTTGTTCAACCCCTTCAAGCGTTGTCTATACCGGGTATCTCAAGACTGCTACCAAAAACGAAGCTGGGTGGTAGTTTTAGTGACTACAAATACAATGCAACTAAAAATTTCGCATAGAAACGCGACAATTATTTTTTATGATTTTTTAAACATCGTCATTTTTGGGTGGTAAATCCATAGTTTTTGCCAAAGTAATAATTTAAACACTTTTATACCTTAGATTAGTTATAAATAAAAGGGTATACACTATTATTTTAGGAAAAAATGTATTTACAACCCAAATATGGCCATAGGAAAAAAATATCAAAAAAAAATTGTCGCTTTTTTTTGCAACTTTTTCTGTTGCATTGTGTCTGAAGTAGCTTAAACTACCAGCCGGCTTAACACTTTTTAACCAATTTCCATTAATAAATATCGAAAATAATTTGAAATTATACACCTGTGACATTTCGTATAAGCGATGACATATTTTATTTTTATTATCAAGTGGCCAGAGGTATAATTACAAATTCTCCTATCATGCATATAACCTTCCATTGTAATGCCATGAATTCGTTTATGGACCCATAAGTAAAGTTAAATAATAATATTTTTCTATATGTTACAATAGATATTCCGTGTTTATTTTTTTATCGAACTAATTACCTTTTCGCGAATGTAAAATAATCTACTAGATAAAATATTTTTTTTGGTCTAGCTTGCAAATGAAAAGGGATAAAACCCCCTCATACTGTCTCACTCGGTTTCGGCCTTCTTCCATGTCATTTACCATAGTAAATTAAACCTTATGCTACATGCACATGTCTTATTTCAGGATGACACCATTTTCTTCGTGCGCAATCCTGTTTATATACTACATCCATGCTCATAACATGATAATAATATTGAACAGTATAAACTTACTTCGAGTTTTTTCATACGTCGCATAGATGGAGCTGTTAATAAAAATCAATTTTTATGGATAATTTATATAATCGATTTATAAAAAATCGATTAACAGTATTTTAAAAATCGATTATAAAAAATCGATTATTAGAAAATAATAATCGATTAAATTAAAAATCGATTATTTTTTAACATCTCTACCGTAAAGTGATCTGTGGCCGTAAAAATAAAAAATAATCCTACAAATATTGGTGAAATATTGTTTTATTTATCGTACTACTAGTTATCGTAGTGTTTTATAGTGTTAGAAATAGGAATAATTTGTGGAGTGAATTCATGGAGTGGAATGACGAAAAAACGCTTGAATTAATACATTTTTATCAAAGTAATGAACTATTATGGAATGCTACACATAGTGGATACAAAAATCGAACAAAACGTTACGATGCATTACAAGAAATCGCAAACCATTTTAACACAACTGTATTTGAAATTGAAAGGAAAATAAAAAATTTAACGAGTCAGTTTTACAGGGAAAAACGAAGAGTAACTGACTCAAAGAAGTCAAACTCAGACTCTGCGTATCAATCCAAATGGTTTGGATACAAATCATTAAGTTTTCTTATAAATAAGAATAATCCGATTGCAACAATCGACACAGTAAGTAAACAATGCATCTGTTCATTTTATTAAAATGTAATATAAATTTAATATTCATGGTAATTTAAGTAATGCATTACCGTTTCCCGCCCATATAATTTGATAAATTCATTGACCCATAAATATTGAAACTTTTACCCAAAGGTGCTTGCAGTACACCCAGATTTCCCTTTTTCTAAATAGTAATCAGATATATTTTAAAATATTTAAATTTTAGGATACACCAGACGAGAGCAACGATGCTCAACCACTGCCAAACGATGGGTCTCAGACATCGGCAGATGAATTAATCATTAAGCGTCCTTGGAGGAATCCTAATAAAGAAATAGTTTCACAAGCCTTAACCATCATGCAGTCAGTCGTCCAAAGGCAAATTCAGCCTCAAGAAAAAGATGAGGACACACTTTTTGGGGAATATATAGCAGCCAAACTAAAAAAGATGGATAAGTCAACTAATGCAATTGTGAGGCATAGAATAAATAATATAATATTTGAAACGGAAATTGGATGTCAGCCACACACATATGACGACTATGCGAGATCTAGCTCCCATAGTCATTCACAATATTCCACAGGTTCTCCAAATTATGATCTCAATGCAAACCCTCCCACTGTAAAGTATGAGTAGCCAAGACATACAGAAAATATTAATTAATAATAAACAGTTACACATTTTTCTGTATCTAATGTATAATCTATACATATAAATAAAATTAGAAGTGTATTTGTACAGTGTAATTAACATTTTTATTCCAACACACACAAAAATTACTTGGTAATTTACACAATGGGTGCAGTGGGGGTGTAACTATGTGTGGTTATATCAGGTTTTAAAAATATGAACAGCTTAGAGTACAAGAACTTCAATATTTAATTTAGTAGCAATTTTTTTTTTGTTGCAGTTAATGGCGATACGAGTATGCCGTTCGCCTGATGGTAAGCGATGCGACCGCTCATAAACAGTAGCAAAACCAAACACCTTGAATTACAAAGCAATGCTTGGCATTCCACTGCGCTCGCCATCCTGAGACATAATATGTTAAGTGTCAATATGTCCAGTAATTACTCTGGCTACAATGTCTTTCAATCCGAAACACAACAGTGCATTTAAACTGCTGTTTATCGGGAGAAATAAACATTGCGGTGGTACCCACCCAGGCAGCCTCTCACATATGAGAGACCTACCACCATTTTATACCAAGTAACAGGCAAAAGGGGCCATCTATTAATCACGTGATCTTTTATTTGGCATTTTTAAACTCCCCCTCCCCATTGGTGATATTTGGTGAAATTTAAGAACCCCATCCAAGATAACTTGTATTTTTAATACATATAAAAATCGTTAAATTTTTCGAATATTATCTTTAAATACGGGTATTAAGTATAATTTCTTTTCTATTCTGAAATTAAAGACCATGGTAACTTACTAGACCTCCCCCCCTCCCGTCTTGTAATATTTCGTGATTTTTCTCGAACAATTTTTATGTTTTTAAGTTGGGATGAATGGGAAAAATTGTTGTAAATGAAGAAGGTAATAGCCTATATACAACGTAATCACAAGTGCATTATATAATTAGTGGTTCGTATTTTTAGGTTTTCCTTCCTTTTTTTTTTTTTCTGGCCCGGCATAGTGGCGGCATTGCACCTGATGGTAAGCGCTTATGCCGCCCAGGCAGAGTATCCATTGTCATCGGACGGCGGTCCCATGCCAATGGAAACAATTATGCCGGCCTGCTAAGGTGCCTCTTCACGCTACGGCGGAAGGACCCAGGATTGTAGGAAGGAGGGAACACGTGAGACGGCAAACAATTCCACAGCCTGACGGTGCGGCACAAAAAAGAATTCGAGAACCGTTTGGTTCGCGCCGGGATGGTGTAGACCGTCAAGCAATGGCTTCGCAAGCCAGCACGCGTGGTTCTGGTAAGGAATGGAGAGAAGGGGATCAAGTTGAAAAATTCTTCAGAGCACTCACCGTGATACAAGCGGTAGAACACGCTTAGAGAGGCGACATCCCTCCGGAGTTGTAGCGACTCTAAGTTGCTCGTAACGTCTGCATCATTCACAATGCGGATGGCCCGCCGCTGCAATCCATCCAAGGCATCGAGCAGGTACTGGGCGGATCCATCCCAGAGGTGCGAGCAGTACTCCATACCCGGCCGGACCTGCGCTTTATATAAGCGACAAAGCTGACCGGGCGTGAAAAACCGACGCACCTGTTCAGGACTCCAACCCTGCGTGATGTGGCAGATATTACGCCCTCGATGTGATTCCTTGGACTCGGCAACCCGGAGGCCCGCATTGGTATCGCCTATGAACCGTGCGTTTCCTTATTTTAAAGGATCCTTTTGGCTAAGATCAAAGTGTAAAGTGTAGAAATAAGCGTGAAATAAGGTATAGTGGAGTATTTGTCGATTTTTAAGAATATAAAACATATTGTAAATACATTTCAACACGCAGATAAAGTTGCGGGTAAAAGCTAGTATTATTTATGACAGCTTAATACTAACATAAATAAAAAAATATTAGGTTTATTATGTATTTTATTGAAACATTATGCACGTTTTAAATACTTATAGGTACTTTTTGTTCATCATTGAAATATTTCCTAGAGCGGACATCGGGAACAAAATCTCTGCGCATTGAGCTGTTCTGGGACACCCTGTATACGCGTCCGGGCGGATATTAATTTCCTATTAACGGCTTCATATTCGTCAAGTTGGGACAAAATCTGCACATTGAACAGCACTTTTGGTATAGTTGGGTAATATTTACCTATTGGTATCATTTTTATTTTAAAATTATAATTTTGTACATTTCATAAATAGCTATCGGAGAAACCCGATGTCACAAACTATAAAGTTCAAGATCCAAGTAGAAACAACCAACAAATTACAAAACAATGCTATGAGTCCATACCTACCATACTAGCACTAGCTGAAGCAAAAAACAATCTGAGCCTATGAGTATATAGTTTTTATAAATAATATAGATTTTATATACAAAAAATTTACTCTATGAGTTATGACCTTTCATAATTTTTTTCTCTTTTTATATTTTTATATTATTATGCTGATAT
The DNA here is from genome assembly GCA_009982885.2 of Hyles vespertilio. NCBI lineage: Eukaryota > Metazoa > Arthropoda > Insecta > Lepidoptera > Sphingidae > Hyles > Hyles vespertilio. The sequence goes on from CM042832.1 coordinate 3,953,019, forward strand.
GGCAATTATTATGTGTACGAAACGTGTACTGTCCCACAAACTTATCTGACCCGGTGAGAGAGTCGCTGTTGTCGAATTTGGTGTTGCCATTAAAAATAGATATAGCAATAAAGTGGGTGAAGTAAGATTTTTCAATTCGATCAATAGTGTCAGGAAAATTAGTGGACCAGTTTCCTTTGCATGTTATTTTTCCTTCCCAAGATTTCTAACAAATCGCTCCCCATACCCTTAAACAAGTGTATCTGTATCAGCCCATATACTATATGTCTCACTGTTGGGAACTGCCCAATTCTACAATCGAGAGTGCCATTGAGGGTGGTTAGGCCATATCATAGGCCATATAGTCCAGCATGCTGGCCTAATGCGGGTTGGTGGACTTACATACCATATATATTCTTATAAATCGCTATGTTATGTAGATTTCCTCATTATGTGTTCCTCCACCGTTTTAGTGCGTGTTTATTGACTATCAATACCCACATGACTCCGAAAAGTCAGATTTGTGACCTGGGATTCGAGCCTACGACCACCGTGAACATGTTGGCAGTCGCGTCTGGTCCATTCATCAACAGGCCTTACTTACATGTATTGTACTAGTTGTGACGTTAAGGTGTTGACCCGCTAATTCGGGAACAAAAAAAACCACGTCCACAAATTAAATTATATTAAAAAAAAAACAGGGGGTAGGATGTCTGCCGTCTGGGTCTTTGCTACGCTTGGTACCGTCCTTGGGAAGATGCGTAAAAATCCGGGATCTTGCACGAGGGCACGGCAACCAAGGTGTTGTGCCTATGGGGGTCTTGCGCTTGGGTGACACGGCGGCCGATGTGTTGGTCTAGGTCGCGTCGCTGCCTGCAACCCGCCGACTGGACAGCCGGATTCAACGAGACCACTTAAATGGTAATGTTGCACCCCAATGGGGGTGCAATACGAATATAAGTATTCCAAACTATGTGGAGGTTTACCGTAGGCAATATATATTTAGCGTACAATTTTAACAGTTACGAAACACAAGTGCGTAAGACGACTCATAATATGTGAACGCAAACTTGTGTAAAGGTCCGTCACAGAGGACGATCGGACGGTGACTGCCGGGGCTGCGCACACGCCGATTGCTTCGTCGTGTGGCATCGATGCCGTTCAATGTAACGGTACTCTATCTAGTACCTACAGCTCCCGCGCCGACGCGCTGACGAACGTAGTAATTATTTTAGTTTTAGAATTAATATTATGTTATTTATGTAAAATACTCGTAATTAAGGTATAAAATTGTATGATAGAATAATTACTTTGACCAGTACATTTATTATTAAAGCTAAATAAATTAAAAAATGATTATGTAACTGAGTACAACGTTACATTACCCCCGCTGCCACTGAAGGATTTTATTTCCTAAAAATAAAATCCGCTCTTCTATTCTCCGTGATAGCACTTGCTCATTCAAAATCCGATCTTTCATTCTTCACGCAATCAAACAATGGCATTTACTATTATACAGTAAACTGTCATCTTACTTACATTTTCGAGGTAACCAATTTCAAAATTAGTGACCCGTACTACACTTTAAGCTTTTAGGGTGAAATATTATGACTAGGGGAGCAATGGCAAGCAAACTCGATTATTACGCTATGTTTGAACCTATTAACTTTAAATCTTTTATATGCCATGTTCCTAAACTTTTACCTGACATATCTGACAAAACATACACTAGGGGTGACTTCTTTTCAATTATCTTGCATTTTATGAACTTAGGGGCTAGCTTTTTGCTAAAATGCTTATCTTTATCACTTAAGACATATGCACGTTTGAAAACTATATCTCCAACCTTAAATTCTACAAATTTCCGACGGAGGTTGTAGTGTGTAGAATTCTTTGTGTGAGCACGCCAAAGCTTTACTTGGACATCGTTAAATATTTCGCTATGACATCCTAAATTCTCCGCATAAATGTCACGAGGAAGGAATAAAATTTCATCGCCTAGTTCAGTGTCAGTATAGTGCGTGCCGCATGTCACCAACTCTCTTCCAAATACTAAGAATGAGGGAGTGTAGCCAGTGGCCTCACTCACCGAGTTATTGATTGCGAACTGAACTTTAGGAATAAAAACATCCCAAGTACGATGATCATCCTCCACAAATGTTGAGATACACGTGATGATGGTTCTGTTGTACCGTTCTACAGTGTTTACTTGTGGCGTATACTTTGGCGTAAAGAAAATATTTGGAATATTAAATTTTTTTAAAAAAGATTCAGTGATTCTGCTGATAAACTGACTACCATTATCTAAAATTATTGTTTGAGGCACTCCATGCACCAGGAACACTGAGTCCTCTAACAATTTCGTGACAGTTTGAGCGGTAGCAGAGCGTAAGGGAAACACAAGGCAAAATTTTGAAAAACAGCATGTGACTACTAAAATATAACAGTTCTGTTTACGGGTGGTAGGCAAAGGGCCCATTAAATCAATGGAGAGCATTTGAAAAGGTCTACAACATTGCTTAGGTCTGCCCATTTCACCTAAGGTTTGGTGATTTTGAGTTTTATACGCGAGACACCTGTCACACGAGCCAACAAATTTAACTACATCCTGATGCATACCTGGCCAAAAATAGCGTAACGCAATCCGATGATACGTTTTAAAGACGCCCAGATGTCCGGCCGTAGGTTCTGCATGATTTTCTCTAATAACCTGCTCACGTAACTCACTGGGTACTACTTCTTTCCATGAGAATTCAGGATCTAAATTATGCTTGTTTTTAGTAAGTCTAAATAAGGTATTATTTTTTATTAAGAAATTTGGAAAATTTTGTGGCTCAGTGAGACAGGAGTTGTAAATATTTTTATACCAAGAATCGGAAGTTCCAATATAGAAGCCTGAGGTATTTACCGTATTAATTGCAACGGATCGCGATAATGCGTCGGGAATCACGTTGTCTACTCCGCGACGATGTTTAATTTCAAAATTGAACGCGGACAACCGAACTCCCCAACGAGCTAACCTTCCAGTAGGGTTTTTTAAAGAAAGGAACCATTTTAAGGCACTGTGGTCCGTATAAACAGTGAAAGGCTTCCCATTCTCCAAATAACACCTCCAATGCTCTAAGGCTGTCAGGACAGCTAAGGCTTCCCGTTCTGTAATGCTGTAGTTTCTTTCCGCCGCTGACAATGACTTACTCATGTAGGCTACTGGGTGCTCCTTACCATCTACAACTTGAGTTAGCATAGCGCCCACGCCATAGTTGCTGGCATCAGTATGCACCTCAAAAGGCTTGCCATTGTCAGGGCAGGAAAGTACAGGAGCAGAAACCAGACATTCCTTAAGCTTCATAAAAGCTGCGTCGGCTTCCGGGGACCAGACAAAAGGTGGTCCACCCTTTTTAGTTGAAGTCAACTTATTAAGTGGGTTGGCTATTGTGCTGAAGTTGGGGACGAAACGACGATACCAAGTTGCCGTACCGAGAAAGCGTTTTATTTCCTTGCGACTCGTAGGTGTTGGGTAATTCAGGATAGCTTCCACTTTCTCCGGATCGGTACGTAGTCCACAACTATCAACCACATAGCCCAAATATTTAAGTTGATTGCGAAAAAACTTGCATTTCTCTAAATTAATTGTTAAGTTGGCATATCTCAACTTCTCCAGAACGCGCAAAAGGAGTGATACGTGTGAATTAAAATCATTGCTGATAATGATTATATCATCAAGATATGCGAACACTTTTAGTTCAAACTCTGCGAACAGTAGATCAACTAATCTTTGCTGAGTAGCAGGAGCATTTGTGAGACCGAATGCGGTACGTTTAAAACGGAATGTGCCACGAGTTGGTAAGTAAAATGCCGTTTTGTCGCGGTCTTCGGGAACGATGGGTATTTGCCAGAACGCCTTGGACAAATCAATGCTAGTTAGATAGCGGGCATCGCGAAGATTGTCCAAGATTTCTGAGACGTAGGGCAAGTTGTATGCGTCACGTTTTGTCACCGAATTTAATTTCCGACTGTCGAGGCAGAAACGAGGTTCGCCATTCTTTTTAGTGACAATAAGGACTGGGGACGACCAAGCGCTCTCACAAGGTTCGATCACATCCAAACTCAGCATCTCGTCTACCTGCTCAATTAGGATACGCTGCTTCTCAGGCGACATGCGGTAGTATCGTTGACGGATTGGCTGGGCATCTCCTGTGTCAATACGATGCGTAATCAAGTTCGTTTCACCCAATCCCCTAAGTTCAGCAGATATGTCCTTGAATTGACCGATAATATTGTCAGCTACAGATTTTTCCGAACCACTTAATTGATCGTACGCCTGAATAAAAGAAGGATGTTCGATATCAAGGCCAGCGTTCATGGTGGCTACATTCGAAAAGGTGACACTAGATAAGTGATTTGGAAAGATCTTAAACTTGCGCCAGAAATCTATTCCTAACAGAAAATCGACGTTAACGTCCGGCACAACGTAAGCTGTTATAATGTGAAAGTTATTTTCAAAATGTATTGGCAAATTCATGTAGCCAATACTAGACATTGATTGACCACCTGCTGCTGTTACTGTTATGCATAAGTCTGTATGTAATTTCAAATTGTTATTTTCCAAAAGTATGTACATATTGTTACCTATGATAGTTACTGCGGAGCCAGAATCTAAAAGACCAATTAACTTTAAATGATGAATTTGTATTTTGGCATAAGGCCTCGGGTCATTAACAGGTTGCTTTTGCAGAACTGTGTGAGTCCTATATGTGTTAAAGAAGAATTCGACAGTTTTTAGCCATTGTTTCCAATCATCACTGTCAAACTTTTCACTCTGAGTGTCACAATTCTGCAAGCCTATACGTTTTTTGACATACTCGCCTTTTGCTTGTTGCAATTAGGGCATTGAGGTGTTTTGACGTCCTTAAAACCACAAACGAAACAATGAATATTATCTTTATTGGCAGTGCATTGCCGTAAGTTATGGGTATTGTTACGACATCTGGGACAATAAGGTGTTTTAGGATTAGTGTTATGAACTGTGTGTACATGATTTCTGTTGTTTTTATTTGTATTATAATTGTTGTTGTTGTATGAATGTTTATTGTGAGGATTGAAATTTGAATTATATTTAAAATGATTATTTGATTTATTAGTCGATTGATTCATGTAAGCAAATTCTGGTGCTAGTGTTTCAGCAGTTTTCTTAGGTGGTTCTTTAAAACCAGCAAGACGTGCTTGTATATTTTCGTAATTACGGCATACGGAACCTAAGGTGTCTAAATCTACAATTTCTGAGACTGAAGCTAGTGTACTTGCGTAACATGGTCGTATATTGTGAAGAATTATCTCTAGCTTGTCTTCACTTGATAAGGATTTCGATAATCGTGAAAATAGTCCAGACATTACCGATAGATATATTGTGATGTTTTCTGATTCACCTTGTGTCCTAGCTCGTATTTCACTGAGTAGCCTATAGTCGTAATCAGCTTGATCAAAATCTTGTTTAAGCAGAGCAAGAAGCTCATCCCAACTAGACACTCGATCTTTAACCGCACGGTACCAATGCAACGCATCCCCAGTAAATATTTCTGTACTAAGCGAAAGTAGTTTTTCATTAGAAATATTTCTGGCACTACTAAATTCAGAAATACGTTGACTAAATGCGCGAACACAGGTTTTACCATCGAATTTTAGTTTACTTATTTCACCAGCTATACCACGCTCACAGGTCACATTAATATTTAAAGGTGTAGTATCTAATTTTGGTTCGGAGCTAGAAGTGGAAGCTAAAAGAGGGTCAAGTCCTTTATCTTTAATTAAATTATATTTTTCAAACAAAATTTTGAATTCCGATACAAGGGCTTCGCGTGTACTACGAGATGTCTCATCACAGATTATTCGGCTAAGACGATGGTATAGATGATGGAGGAGGTTTTGAACCCGCAATAAAGTCGTCTTATCCAAGGAGGAGTCCAAATAAGCCTTAATTTTAGTGATGACGTCACCAGCTCCTCTCAAGTCATCAGTGAGTGAAAGTGGGCTATCTAGAATATCCTCGGATGGAAAAAGTGGGCCCAGTTTTGAAATTTGTTTCCTTAGTTCCTGAACAGTAGCAGCGGGTGTAGTGCCTCTAATTTGTACTTCATACTCTAATTCAGATTTTTGTAAAGATAAAAATTTTACAGGATAAGCCATGTTCATAAAAAAAAATGCACAACAATAGGGATGTTGTTGAACAAGGTATACTAATTACTAATCTACACCGTTCTGTTACAAGGAAAGCAAATACGTTATGGTTGTTAAAAAAACTACACTAACTAAAAAATAATAAAAAAAAGCAAATTAAAAAAAATGCAACTAATGTGTATTTGGCAGTCTCAATAATTACAATAACAATGTTAACATTAAACGACAATAATTGAAAATACTAATAACCGCCAACTGCACCTTAGTTACTGGCAACCAAAAATAAAAAAATAAAACGTTTACAAAAAAAAAACACAACACAACTACTATACGAAGCAAATAACCAGACTCCAATAGAACCACGTAAAAGGCGCCAGTGTGACGTTAAGGTGTTGACCCGCTAATTCGGGAACAAAAAAAACCACGTCCACAAATTAAATTATATTAAAAAAAAACAGGGGGTAGGATGTCTGCCGTCTGGGTCTTTGCTACGCTTGGTACCGTCCTTGGGAAGATGCGTAAAAATCCGGGATCTTGCACGAGGGCACGGCAACCAAGGTGTTGTGCCTATGGGGGTCTTGCGCTTGGGTGACACGGCGGCCGATGTGTTGGTCTAGGTCGCGTCGCTGCCTGCAACCCGCCGACTGGACAGCCGGATTCAACGAGACCACTTAAATGGTAATGTTGCACCCCAATGGGGGTGCAATACGAATATAAGTATTCCAAACTATGTGGAGGTTTACCGTAGGCAATATATATTTAGCGTACAATTTGAACAGTTACGAAACACAAGTGCGTAAGACGACTCATAATATGTGAACGCAAACTTGTGTAAAAGTCCGTCACAGAGGACGATCGGACGGTGACTGCCGGGGCTGCGCACACGCCGATTGCTTCGTCGTGTGGCATCGATGCCGTTCAATGTAATGGTACTCTATCTAGTACCTACAGCTCCCGCGCCGACGCGCTGACGAACGTAGTAATTATTTTAGTTTTAGAATTAATATTATGTTATTTATGTAAAATACTCGTAATTAAGGTATAAAATTGTATGATAGAATAATTACTTTGACCAGTACATTTATTATTAAAGCTAAATAAATTAAAAAATGATTATGTAACTGAGTACAACGTTACATAGTACGTACAAAATTTTGTTTATGTGGTATTTATTTTGAAAAGCTGACAACACAGACCTGTGGCGGCAACTACGCGTTGATACAATTTTTCTAAGGGTATTATTGGTGCTTGAGATGCTTTTCTTCCTTCATAAAATGTAATACCTGAAGTCTAACGTTTCTAGCGTCACTTTATCAAGTTCTCGGCATATTTCACTAGTTTTAAATAATGCAGTAAAAATAAATACATTGAGTAAACAACCAATGGCAGATACGTCAGCGCTCTGTGCGTCAGCGACTGGCAGATAGACTGAAATTTCAAATGACGTTATTGTTTCCACTTTTGGCCACCGGGCCAGATAACTTTGTGGCTCTATAAAAGCTTTCTTTTTGACGTTTTTTTTAATGCACAACAATTTGTACTGCAACGTAAGAAAATTTATACTATCATAGTAGAAATAATAAATTTATTTGTATTGTTAATTATTAATTTACTTCTACATATTGACCATAATAATATGGGGTCGCTATATTAATACTTTCTTAAAGTATTCATTTTATCTTAAAACACTTCTCAATTCTATAATTTTCTTAGAATGCTATACATTCACAATCATATAAGTTTTAGAAATTTTTATTAATGGCTTCGGTAGAAAGAAAATTCAAATATGGCAACACCGATATTTCATTCATTTCAACATTTCCAAGCTTTTCGCTCTTCGCACAGAGTACATTATATATATCTTCGCGTTCGCTAATCGTCGCTGTTTATGTATTTTATCATCTAAAGAATTTATCTCAAACGAATGAATAGAACCTTTCTGCAAAGTTATTTTCGCCGCGAGTGATGCAATGGTGCCTCTTTCGTTTCAGATTGTGTGTGTCGCAATGTAACATACGTTCATTGTGCTCAGTGTTTTATAACATGTGATCTTAAATGTAAATAATTAATTAATATAATCGCACAAAATGGACGTGAAAGGTTGTTATAGTGGGTGTTATGTGTTATGACTGCGTTTAATTCGGTTCGGTGCTGTTGAGAGGCAAGTTTTTTTGTTCCGCAAATCCCGTCGCTGTTCGCTTGGAGTTGCAAAAGAGTAAGATTTTATTTTTAAATTATCTTTGTTTATGTTACGAGTTGCCAGTGTTTTATAGCACCCAATTTGTTATTTACAAAATATTATTCTATTTCGCTTTTATTTAGAAAACACATTTTTTAAATATTTATTTATATTATGATAAACACACCAGCGCTATAAAAATAATTTTGGAATTAGAATGTATTTTTTTAATTCTTGTTACTCCTACATAATATCTGCAGGAGCCAAGAAGTTCCCTCTGAATTGAGTTTGTGAGTCATCCTATATGGTGTTTATTTTTTGGGATTCATGTCTTCATTGCTGTTAATTTTGCGCGGAATTATGCTTTCGGCACATTCAATTAATGTCAATTAACGCAATTCGAATGCATGTTTAACCTTCTGGGCAATCTATGAAATTGATGTTTTATGCCTGTTTACCAGCAGCACAATTAAATTCATACATCTGTTATTACTATAATACAGTTCCTAATAGAAAATCTAGACATAGACAAATAGCAAACTTAAAAAGTAGGACCACTTAAAAAAAGTACCACTAGGCACTAATGAAATAATGTAATTTTGGCAAATTTTATAATTTTTGCAATAATTAAATGTATTGGAAAAATTAATATAAACTCATTTGCTTAAAGTCATTATTTCATTTATTAATCTTCAGTTTTTTCCTATCATGTATTTAAAGGTCATAGCTCTAATAATGCCTTTTAGTTTACTTACAAAAATAATCTATTGACTCATGCCAATAAACTATTCTGGAGAATTTCTGAATCAACAATATGTTAGTCACAATCTGAGTTTGTGTTTGAGCTAGACTAAAACCTAAGCCATATTAAGTACTTAAATGGTTGTAATTTCTTGTTATATGCTCATTTCATTAAATGACTGTGTATAACTTGTTTATCTTATGGGTATTAATCTGTTTTTATAAGTCTGCTTTTTGTAAGTTTGCTTCCTTACAATAAAATAAATTAAAAAAAGAGCGCTCTCCATGTACATTTAAAATGTTTTTATGTTTCAAACAATGTATTAGAGTCTCTAACTGACAACTAACTGACGTTGCAACGGCTAGATTGGTATATTTTGCTTATTTTCATAGTATAATGTCATACGGCATTATTTTATGGGGATCAGCGGCTGATATCGAATCCATATTCATCTTACAAAAAAGAGCAGTCCGTGCTATTTATAATCTAGGGAGCCGCGATTCTTTGCGATCTGTTTTTAAGGAAAGCAATATACTAACCGTGTCATCTGAATACATCTTTCAGAATATAATGCACGTTCATAAAAATATTAACAAGTTTTATAAGGTCAGTGACACCCACACTATTAATACGCGGAATAAAAATAAACTTGCAATACCCTCGTTTAGACTAGAAAAGTCAAAAAAATCTTTCTTTGGTAGTTGTATTAAATTTTATAATAAACTTCCCAATAGGATAACGCAGCTACCGGATAAACTATTTAGGGCACATATTAAAAACAAACTTATGACTAGGGGTTATTATAATATTAAGGAATATATTGAGGATAAAAAAGCCTGGGATTAGGTGTTCTCTTGCACATTGCGACCTCCTGGGGCCCTGCACTATTCACTCATTACATCCCCTAATTTAAATAATTAAAAATTTTAAACTTAAAAATTGATCAATATACAATTAAATTAATCAATTAAATTATAACTAAATATATAATGATTAATTAATGCCAATTAAAATCATATGACGACCGATCGAGAAAACAAATAAAAATAATAATATGGCAAATCTTTGTAAGACAAGTCACAAATATTTATTTTTATAAATTAATAAATTGACCAAAACCAAGCCCACTGAGTTTGACTCGCTGGATCTACTCAGAAATGGGTCGCGCCGCGTAGTATCCAGTAGTAAAGTAAAGCCCGCTGAGTTTGTTCGCCGAGACTTCTCAGTCAGGGCGTTGGATCCGGCAGTAAGCCTAAACATACGGGACGTTTCGGAAATACTTATGGTCGTTGTCTTAAATTGGACCCAAAACAAGCCCACTGAGTCTTATTCGCTGGATATACTCAGGATTGGGTCGCGTCGCGTAGTTCCAGTGGTAGTGTAAGCCCACTGAGTTTGTTTCGCCGGGTCTTCTCAGGAAGGGCCGCGTTGGATCCGGTGGTAACAATAAACCGTTGTAATAATATTCATGGTCCATTAATTAATTAATTTAATTTAATTTAATTAGACCAACGTACATATTGTATTTCTTTGAAAAATAAATTACCATAAAGTCATAACTAATACTTTAAATAAAATAAAGAAGAAAAGAAAAAAGGAAACAAATAAATAAAACTAATTCTAAATAAAAATAAAATTAATTTAAAATAAATAAATTACATAAATTAATTAATTAAACCAAGAAATTAAAATAAGTAATACTAAGTATAGGAAATATATTGTTTATAGAGATTAAGTTCTATGTGTATTGACTTGTCATAAGAGCTTTTAAATTGCCTACGTGACCAATAAATACATTTCATTTCATTTCAAATACATTTCATTTCATATAGTCCATCGGTTTAGGTACTTAACTAAATATAAACAAACCATAAAATAGGTTATTTAACATTGCCATTTCTCATTTCAAAATTAATTGAAGACAAAAAAAATGTTTACGTAAATGTAAAACTACAATATATGTTCGATTTTATTATAACGATTATAATTATGAATGTGTAAGCTTGGAAACAATTAAATTATGTGAGATCATAATTAAATTACCTAAATTAAATTATCCAATTTTACATAATGCAGTCTGTCTATAAAAAAAGACCCAAACACTCAGGCATCCAAAACATTTTCATAAAAGTTACAAGAAATATTATGCTACAAAATCGAGAAGTACAACTTTATCGTAATGCAACTATTTAAATGAAAAATAATGCGTTAAGTCGGATAACTAAGCATCATCGTAATATGTTATGTGTGGCAGCCAATTATTATTCATTGCGATAATATACTTACTGTTTTCGTGAAGTGGTGAAGTGTTTGGAAGTGTTCGTGGTTGTTCTTTACTGTTTTATTTATTATTTGTTATAAGCTGCTGTTAATTGTTGTTAATACTTGTTACTTGGTTGACTAAGAAAATATTCGTAAATTGGACATTGCAATAAAATGTTGAACAACCATGTGTCACGTGTTGCAATAAAATGTTGAACAACCATGCGTCACGTGTTCTGGTTTGTTTACATTTAGTTAAGTACCTAAACCGATGGAGTATAGGTATTATAGATTGTACACATTGTTCTTTATGATTCAATGAACAATTAAATACCATACTAGCGGTCGGGCCTGGCACCGCCTGGGTGCATACACGTTTTAAAATGGCGGTCAAAATGTTTAATTCTGACTATCAGTTTAGAATATCGACCAATTGGACCACGGAAAACGAACAAAATTTCCTCGTATTTGCTAGAAATTTTACTACTGCTTTCCTCCTTTAGGTCATAGCGTGATGATATATAGCCTATAGCATTCCCCGATAAATGTACTACCCAACACTGAAATAATCATTCAAATCGGACCAGTAGTTCCAGAAATTAGTGCGTTCAAACAAACAAACTCTGCAGCTTTATAATATTAGTATAGATTCAATAGACAATTCCCCAATGTCTTTGTTAATGAGTCCCTTGACGTAACAATTGGCAAACAATATAAGATTTATCATTACAATCAAATAAAAATGAAATTGAAACATAAACAATGTTAATGAAAATGTTGAGTGGCTATACCTATAATGTATAGCTTCTTTCTAATATAATATACTGGTTTTTTTTGTACCAATTACTAAAGCAGAACCCTTTATGTGATGTGCTCCAAAGTAATTCTGTCACTGGACCTTTACATATAATATTTTAATATTTTGCCTATCTTCTTAGACGGACAATACACATTCAAAATTTGTCTCATGAATATCCATTTGGTTACATTATATTATTTTTGTTTTGGTTCCACATGTCTATGTACATATTTCAAAGGTTTCTAAACTAACTATCAAAACTGAAAAAATTGCATGTGTTGTTGCACTAATTGCAAGTAGAGATTACAATTTATAACTCTTTAAAATAAAATATATACACAAATTTTATTCCTTCAATTGATTTTCAATCAAATAATATTGAAATTGCATATAATGAATATAATTAAACAAGTGAATTAGCTACAATTTTATTGGTGTATAGTAGTGAATTAACAGTTTCAATAATTTTTAAAGGGACTGTCGATTTATTCATTGGTTTTCTTTGAAATAAAGTAGCAGAGTTACTTTATAATTCACAAACATTCTGCATTTAGACCACTAAAATTCGAGTCAACAATGAAATCTTGGCATGCACAAGACAAACAGTTAAAATTAGCAGAGTGTGCTTGCATTCTCGTCAATTGTTATGAAATTTACAGTAGACAGACCAATATCTGATAAAAGTTTTGCTCAGATTTCAAACATCAGAATTTCAAACCAAAAGTTCCCATAATTTTGTACAAAGGCACCTTACTATAACTTCAGGATTATGTGATTTTTTTATTGCAATGAATGGCGTGATGAGCTTGCCATTCGCCCGTTATTAAGCATAAGGACCACTCAGAAACAGTAGCAAAGCCAAACAACACTATTAATTACAAAGTAATGCTGCCATAATGAAAATGTGCTTGCCATCCTGAGACATAAGATGCCAAATCTCAATATGTGCAGTAGTTACTCTGGCTACAATGTCCTCCAAACTACAACACTGTAGTGGATTTAGACTGCTGTTTGGAGCGAGAAATACGCCCAAATACTGGAACGCAACTTAAATATAAATGGCGCTTAACTACGTTAATCCCGATTAAATGTACTGGCTAAGTGGGCCGTGCGCTGTTAAGAGCAACTTATTATTTCAATGGCGTCCGAGTATTCGGGCGTTAGACTTTGTGGTGGTACCTGCCCAGGTGGCCTCTCACATATGCGAGACCAACCACGAGTAGTTGTAAAGAAAATGTTAGTAATAAAATGGTTGAAGTCTAAAATATACTTCATATAAGATATCAGCTGTTTTACATATAATACCAGGCACATTATAAAAACATCTATACAATATTATCAGTCATACAGATTGAAAGAAATCCTTTTGTGCATTGTGTTGAAAGGATTTGTTGCTGCCAACATGAAGGTATTATTAATAAATTTTAGTTTTTAGTTGTAGTAGGCCCCATTCCAGTGCAGGAAAAACACCTAACAATTAATTTCTCTTCTCTCTGTGCAAGACATTCAATTGCCAGTTTTTCAATGAAATGATTAATAAATATTCCTTCTGATTTGTGCACTGCACAAACATTTTTCTCGATGGATCGAAACTGCGGCCTCTTATTTCACAGGTGGCATCTAAACGACTAGACTGTGCCAAAGGTTGTCAATTGAACTTATACTCATTAAATCGCGAACCTCCTTTTCTCAGTCAGTTAAAAACCTCAAGCGGCAAAAGCGATAACTAAGTAGAAAGTGTGAGAGCTAATTAAATAACATGTAAACAGCAAATTGTTTTTATCTAAATGTGATAACAATTAACACTTGTTTGTGTCGTTAAGGTAATTGAGTTGTTAGTGAGGCGAGAACTACTGATAATACTTATATCAAACGAGCGGCCGAGAGTTTTAGTCCCGCGCAGAGGCTAATGTATTACAGGAATTTCGCATTAGAGTTTTGGGAACGAAACGTTTTCCGTAGTTTTTGGTGTTTTCGCATTTTTTTCCCCTAGTATGTTGCAGTTGGCTGTATTTAGTAGTTAACCGATTTAAATAAAAAAGCTATGTCACCATTTCCACGCATAGTAGTTTTATAACTATTGGCTAGAATATAAGTAATATGTCATCCATTTTTAAATTAAAGATTAATTGAATACCTCAAAAATGTATTATATTATGGTTTTAACGAGGGCGCTAAGTAATATCGAATTTAATATGGCAGCCCGATATACACTTGTATACTGGTATGTATACTTGTTATTTTTATTTATTGCTGTAATACTAAAAACAGAATGATAATCTATAGAAATACCTACGTATAAAATTATTCACCGAACTAAATGATATTTTTAATACTGTAGCCAATGCCATAATTATTTTTTTAATTACAATTGTCACCGCATCGTTTTCTTTTTTGTCAATTTATACACGCAAGAAAACCTATACATATTTACAGCGATCCACAACGTTTTTAGATTATCCCTCGACATCCAGTAACTATCCAAAGTATTTATGCACTATTATCACTTCCTCGTAGTATTCATGACGGCATTGACCCCTTATCAGTGCTACTTCTGACCCCTACTGATTACAAATAAAACGCATCACCCGCTCTTGACGTTTAGAACACATAAATATCCATAAACTACTATCGCATCCTTTCTCAGTATTCTTGTGTTCATTATTTTATAAGGGTAGCGAATATCTGTATCTGTATCAGCCCATGTCGGTCCCACTGCAGGGCATGGGCCTACTGTATAATCGAGAGTACGATTGAGAGTGGTGGTTAGGTCATATAGTCCACCACGCTGGTCTAATGCGGGTTGGCGGACTTACATACCGTAGAAATTCTTATAAATCGCTATGGTATGCATGGTTCCTCACGATGTTTTCCTTCACCGTATTAGTGTGATATACATATATAGCGAATATGCGTGGATAAATAGCATCTTAAAGGCCTTAAAGGCCGGCAACGCATCTTCGTGACCTGCGGTGTTGCAGATGTTCATGAGCGGCGGTGATCACTTACCATCAGGGGAACGGTATGCTCGTTTGCGCCCTATAACATAAAAAAAGAAACGATTAATACACTAAGGACACTTTTCCGAACCTATAACAAGATATAAGTTGTTACAGATGGCTATCGGAAATTACGTGGGATTTTTGTCTCGCATACACCCAACCTGAAACAAAAAATTTTGGAGCACGCAGAAATATTATTAAGGAGTTTTTCTCGCGATATTTCGTTTCACAATCGGCGTAATACCACTGAGGCTTTCAAATCACAACTAAAAGATTGTCGAATGTTTTGTCCGTTTCGAACGACTTTTTCGACTTTTCTTAACAACTCAATTTTGTATAAATATAAATACACCCAACTGTCACATACATAAGCCTGACCCCGCACTCAGATCGAGTTCTTGTTTCGTGGGTATCAAACACTATGAGGGACTTTTCGGTATCCCAAACACCCAGATCCGATACAAATATTTGTGAACCCCATAAAAATTTGTTTCGATATTTTTGATTACCAATATTGATATCTGTACTAGAAGGAGGGTTGAACCGAATAATTATAGAAATGAAATAAAAAGTGTACTGTCTAAAATTATAAATATTGTACAACACTCACTATCAGGTGCAATATATTATCTTTTTCGTGCCAGCAGAAAAGAAATGTCTCAGCAATTATTAGCAACAATGGGTATGTGACAAATAACGTGTGAATTTTCACAAGTGAAAATACTGTGAAATAGATGATTACTATCGATTAGATGATTATAATTCGCAATGATTTCTATGCCTGGCGTATGATTCGGTCTGCTAGTGCTAACGCCACGCCGCGTCAAACATAACAATACTTAAAAAATATTATTGGGAAATAAAAATATTTTTGTTACTAATTCATTGAATGAGTTTCGATTACTTTAAACCTTTAAAAAATACTTTTATTTCAATGTGTAAATCTCAGAAATCATTATTAATATTATTTTGTTCTTTTACCTCTCTAATTATTATTTTCTGCTTTCAAATGCTTATGAAGTATTTTAAAATTGCAATTAATTATTTAGGAATCATTTTCTACTTAAAACATGGTTAAGAAATCGAATTACGGTTACTACAGTCGACTCTCGTTAATTCGAAACTCGAGGGCCTCTTAAAATATTACGATTTATCGAGTGTTTGAAATATCACATGGTTCGAAATTTACGAGAGACACTATAAAATTTCGAATCATTAAGTGTTGATCAACTATTATTCTATCAATAGTAATCGTCAAACATTTATACTATATCTTTCTCTCTCTGCAACTTTGAATTGTCGAGTGTTGGAAGCCATTAAGTTCGAATTAACGCGTCGTCATGTTATATGGCGATGATTTTTTGGTATGAATTACCAAGTGTGTAAAAATGTATAGATTTAGTTCGAAATATAAAGAGATTTTGTGGGGAACTCGTGATAACTTTGAATTATAGAGAGGTTCGAATTATCGCAGGTTTGAATTAATGAGAGTCGACTGTATTATGTATTTCAGTCATACAAAATCACTATCAACTACAAAAAATATATATTTTAAATGCATGTTTTAATATTTTCGGATTATGGAACGCTGAAATAATTTCTAAAGTATTCGAACAAAAATAAAAAATACAAAAAGCTATTTGACAGCGGTGGGATTCGAACCCACGCCCTTTCGGACTGGTGCCTAAAACCAGCGCCTTAGACCGCTCGGCCACGCTGCCTGTTATATGCTCCAACGAAATTGCACAGCACATTTGAGTGCCGTTGCGTCACACGTGACGTATCGACCTTTGTTCATTGCTTAGTATTCAAGTTTAGTATGTGTTTATTTTTAACCTTTATTGTTATGTATATGGCTATGTACTATTTATATACTATAGTAATTAGGTAATGTGTATTTCAAACTTGTTTACGCTCGTAATATTTTTGCGCCGTTTGCAAATTATTTTAAAAAATATTGCGTGTTATTATTTCACTCCTGTAAAAGAAATGAGAGTATGTGCGCATTGATAAGAAAATAGCGGTAAATTAAATCATTCCTACAAATAGAAATATTTTCACACAAATAGTTTATCACAAGATCTTTCTTTTTCGATCTCGTTTCTATAAACTGCTGCTACAACTCATTTAAAATAATATTTTATCACACTCGGGTATCGAACCAGTGGCCTTACGGTCCACAGCCATTTATGATTATGTACTCTTGAATTCAATAAGAAACATTAACATTATGTATCATTAAAAATACTTTTAAAGGTTAAATAAGGAGTGACATTTATATTTAAATAATGTTACTTCGGCTACAATGTTCTTGAGACCGTAATACAACAGTGCATTTGCACTGCTGTTTGGCGGGAGTACCTACCCAGGCGGCCTATCACATGTAAGATACCTAGCACAAGTAAAAAGTAGTTTCATTAAAATTTTCCCATTCCAAATACATAGTTTTATACGTCGAAAAATATTATACAAAACTTGATGTCGTTCGATTTGACTAAGCAATTGGTAGCGTAGTATTGAAACGCGGCGAGTTGGAAAAATAAGGGGTGGTTTGAATACACGGAGGCTAACGTACACTAGATGTGTGATTTATGTTGGCTTTAAATAGGTACCGTGTTCGATTCTCAGCTTGAGTAATGTATGTAACATGTTGTTTAATGAAAATAAAATAGCCAAGTTGTTGCACTGTAAAAATAATGTATTTTTTGTTGCGAGACACAATTTTCAAATAACTTTAAATCAAGTACAATTTAACACTACACTGTTATACAAATTAATATTAAATGACAAAATTTGTAAAAGAAACAACATTTAAAGCTATTGCTCCAATTTATATTTTCCCGAGTACAATAATAAATATTTCGAAGAACTTATAGGTTCTTAACTCGTTTTATGGTTTTATAGTTTTTCCGTCTACGGGTTTTATTCTACAAAATGTATCACAGATTCTAAAGAAAATTGCTGTTACCACAGATAGGTATACAGTCTAATAGCCGTTCTCTATAATTAATCAATCTTTAAAAAGAGATTGTATTAGATATATCGATGTTATTTATGTTTCAGTTAACAAATATAAAGAGATATAGATATGGTACAGTCAGCAACATAAGTCGCTACACATTTATGAAATTTTGAATGGTCTTATCATCCAAAATAATAATAATTCCCAATATCGTATAGCACTTATCGACAAAGAAGACATTACTTGATTATACTTTCCGACTACAGACTAGTAATTAGAAATATTAATTCATAAAAGGGTTATCAAATCTTGTTAACGATAGATAGGATATAGCGAACGACCGTAAGAAATGCGCGGGCAATTTATATTGAATGGAGGGTTCAAAGAGCTTCATTTACATTTTTTGTGTTGAGAAAACATCTTAAGCCCGGAATGAGAAGTCTCAAAATGGTAATGATGTCATTCCGTACGTTCGTGAAGTCATGAGTCAATACTTAATTCGACAGTAATAAAACTTTTGAAGTATAATTACGATGAATGAAATATTATTTTCAAACAAGCTTACTCGAAACTAGGGGGTTACTTTATGATCCGAAACGATGTTTGAACGTTCGAACGTTCGAGGTCCGAAAATATAAGATTCTCACTTCTAAAAATTGATATTTATTATCTATGATACTTATCATTCACAACTTGTCTATGATTACGACGTAAGATAAGTTTCGAACATTTTGTGAATTTCATAATTCAGAATTTTAGAATCATTAATTGCAGAATGAATGTACAAATAGAATATGTTCTTATTCTAGAGTGAGTCACAGAAAAATGTGGAGTACCTAGGCAAATTCGTATAGTTTAACGTACAACGTTCGAACTTCGTTGTGTGTTTTTATTTCATTGAAAGTCGAGACGAGCATGCCGCTCGCCTGATGGTAAGCGATGCGCCCGCTCATGAACAGTAGCAAAACCAAACAACACCTTGAATTAAAAATGCTTGGCATTCCACTACGCTCGCCATCCTGAGACATAAGGTGCTAAGTCTCAATATGTCCAGTAGTTACTCTGGCTCTAATGTCCTTCAACCCGAAACACACTAGTGTGTTTACACTGCTGTTTGGTGGGAGGATTAGACATTGCGGTGGGACCTACCCAGGCGGCCTCTCACATAAGATACCACCAGTAAGTAGTGTAATGCGCTTTAACCTTTATATTCAATACTGAAATCAAACTTGCCCTTAAAATCAAATATTTCAATGTCATATCCAGTGACCGCATCCCTTAGGGCGGCAATATGAGGGCGCAGACGGGCGTTAACTCATTTTAGGGCTTCGTGGCCGCCGGGTCGATGACCCTGATCGATGTTGCGTCACCGCGCCCTTGGCGCCGCCCGGGCGTCGAACGTCGGACTTCGCGGTGCGAAATTGATTGCCACTGTCATGTTATATTGATTTTAAGTGTTGTGTTGTTATGGAGTGTAAGTTTTGTATTGTTTTTGAATTATTGATAACAAAGTGGTCTCGGGTTCGAATCCCGGATTGGGCAAAGTGGTATTGATTTTGTCTGTTCATTTTCATTCTGGTGTGTTACTTAGTATTCGGTGGTGTTACCTATCCCATCGTGGTACGGACTACCCAAGGCGAAAAGTGGGTGTCCTTTTAGCACCTCTGTCTACCCCTTCTGGGGAAAGGCGTGAATTTATGAATGAAGGTACTCATTATTGTGTCTAGACTGCATTTGTGGATCTCACACAAAATCATTTAAAAGTAAACGTTTAAATTATTAAAAACCTTTATATTAGATCTAGAAGCAAGATTTAATAGCATCAGTAGGAATAAAAATTAATCTGAATAATATCAGAAAAATAACCCGACTTTTTTATTACTTAATTAGATCCTTTAACTTCTAGACGAAACTAGCCAATTAACGGATGCCCTCAATAACTTTTACAATTTAATAACCTAGACTACAGTCTAGACTAGGTCTTAATGTTAGAAAGGAGCAATCGTAAGGCCAATGACGATTGAATTTCTGGGTTCAAACCCAGGTTGAACTTTGACATTTCGAAGTAAAAATTGTGTTAATGGTTTAATATCGCTTTTTATAAATTTCTTTAATTTTGGTGTACAAGATAGCATGTACAGTCAGCAACATAAGTCGCTGAACACTTCTCATTTTCTGATAACCTTTTTATGAATTAAAATTTGTACGTAGGTAATACTCTGTAGTCGTCAAATATAACTAAGTAAAGTCATCTATGCGGAGAAGTGCCATACGATATTGAAAATAATTATTATTTTGGATGATAAGACAATTCCTAATCTCGTGAATGTGTAGCGACTTATGTTGTTGACTGTACAGTATAATCTCACTAGTTTGGCACTTCAATAGACCGATACGTTCAATAATCCGGCACCTTCCGCCCGCGATTTCCTCGCAAGTTGCTTATAAGCAGACCTCAATTAAATATTATTGTAAAACAACGTATAAATTTTGAGATATATTTCATCACTACATAGTATAAAACAAAGTCGCTTTCTCTGTCCCTATGTCCCTTTGTATGCTTAAATCTTTAAAACTACGCAACGGATTTTGATGCGGTTTTTTTAATAGATAGAGTGATTCAAGAGGAAGGTTTATATGTATAATACGTCCATATTATTGTACAGAAATCTATTTGTACCCAGGCGAAGCTGGGCCGGGCCGCTAGTTTACTATAAAATCTGGTGAACAAGAACACATGTACATGCATACATTATACTTTACTTATTCTCTTTATGAAATATATTTCATTTATTATAATTTTTCTCTATCATCCAGTAATCCAAACATGCCAATAAACCGGCACCCTTTGGTTTTAAATAGTGATTGCTGAGATTTTACTGTAATAGAATGTAAGTTATACTCGTAATGCTGGGCGTATGTATCGTTATTATGCTTTAAAGCTAGTTATAGCTTAGTATCGTGGGCGTATGTGGGGATGTGTCAGATCAAATTCCACGCTCTTACAGCACTATTTTCAGATGATAATATTTACTCTCTTGATCGCAACAAACCATACTGCTTGCTCACAGACCGTTGAAATGCACTCCACTTTTTTGATGAAGTCCCTGAAATCTCCATTCACTAGCGTAGATTCTGTCGAATGCCTATAGATGACCTTGGCATCTTCTTCTTATTTATCAACCTATATACGTCCCACTGCAGGGCATGGGCCTCCTCTACAATCGACAGTACGATTGAGAATGGTTAGGCCATATAGTCCACCACGCTGGCCTAGTGCAGGATGGCCTTGGCATACCGTTTTAAAAAATTAAAAATCAGCTCAATGAACGATATCTTAATATATATAATTCACGTGTCACGTTGTTTGTCCGCGATGGACTCCTAAACCACTCAACTGATTATAATGAAATTTTGTAGATATGTGTTATTTGTTCCAACTTAAAGGTGGGATAGTTTTTATCTCGATTGAATTGACGAAAGTATAAAAAAAAGGAAAAAACATTTTGCCATACAAAATGTTCATGGGTTTGTAACTGTCAAAGATTTAATGTTCATAGCGTCGATACGGTAAACTCTTCCCTAAAATTAAATAACGTATTTAAATAAAGGTTTCGAATCGACAACACATAGCCACAATATTCGATTTATGTCGTATTTTAGATTTTAAAGATGTAAATTAATGACAGTAATGAAAAGTGGTTGACATTTAAATTGATTGTCAAATATTTATGCATACGTTCAGGAATTTATTGTAAACTAAAGAGTATATTATGATGCTACATAAATATAGGACAATTAAATAAATAATATTCACATGTATTAAGTTTTACTTCTTTTCAAGATAGAATTTCAATTGAAAATGAAAAATCTTTTATAAAATAACACATAAAAATAAAAACTGAACTGAACTGAATAAAATAAAAATTTTATATAATTATGGAGAATATTGCAGGGATTCTCAAATTAGGCGTTGCCTGTGTCTTGAAAAACCAGTTAAATATAATTGTTTCTACGTTAATTGTGTGTGTGTGAGTGCATTTCTACGAAAATTAATATTTCATCTCTTTATTACTAACAAGAGTAATGGCGTAATATTTTTGGAAAAACAGTATAGTGGGGGTGAAATAAGGGATGGGATATTGCATGGATAATAAAATCGATAAAGTGTTTAGAAAGTAGAGAGAAACTGGATATAATAGAGTGGGAGGTAGGGGAGAAGACTGGGATAGCTGACAGATTTAATAGGACGAAATGTAAATGCACGGTATAAGACGGGATGGTTAATTAAGAGAAAGGACGCGACGTATCGGGAAGTGAATGAACAGACGGGATGGGACGGAATTGAGCAGGACAGTAGGATAGCTAATTCATGTTTAGGTATACAAGAGCTTATACGAAAAATAACACGTATTTGGTGTGGAGTAAAATAAAAAAGTATCTGCACCCAGGCGAAGCCGGGCCGGGCCGCTAGTAAATAAATAAATAAACATCTCATAATACGAGTAGCTTCCAAACATAACAAACAAGTTTTATTTTAAGCTCTTTGTAGTGCCTTAAACAGTGTTCATGAACGCAGTAGGAAGTACAAATATGGACGTGACACAGGAAGCATGTTGTCAGCTCTGCCAAGCATAGCGAAGAGGCTATCGTACTCATAATAAATACACCCAATAGTCACATACATAGTCCTGACCCCAAAGTTAGATCGAGTCTTGTGTCGTGTCAAAAACTACGAGACTTTTTGGCCTCACACAACTAAAACCAATCACATAATCACACAAACATTTGCCTCGGTGTTGGACAAATTGCTGACTCAGAGCTGATTAATAGAAAAATCCAATATCACTTATCCTGAGCCGGGATTCGAACCCGAGATCACAGCTTTTCAGTCATATTGTAGTAAAACTGCGCTAATACTAGCTGGAAATATGTTTGTCCATTTCCCTCCATAGCATGCAGTAGTGTTTGTGATTGTTAAGTTCCCCAACCCGCACTAAGATAGTGTGGTGGACTATATGCCCCCACCCTTCTAATCGTACTGTGGTTGAATTAAAACTATTATTTACCGAATTTATCGCGGATTTGATTTAATTTTTGCAACCAATATTTCTTTAAATTTATAGTTCCGCCTCTTGATCTTCAATTGATGTAAAGCAATCGAAACGTCATCAGGAAGTTAAAAAAAGTAAAAGTAATAGTAGTGTTGAAATAACACTATTATTTCTATGAGTAACAATCTAAGATCTTATTACGTACTTTCGGTTGTAGAGGAGTCCCGTGCCCAGCAGTGGGCGATTATGGGCTGCTACTATTGTGCAGTTGGTTCTGTTAGGTCTCAGGGTCGATATCCAGGTAGGCAAAATCACGGTTGTTCGGTTTGATATTATTTATTTAAATGAAAATACTTGATAATTATGATATTAAAGCAAAATAAATAAACAAAGGCAAGATTAATCAATCCCAAAAGGAATGATATACAGAAATCTGTGTGACCGATAATATCATTAGATAAGATTATTTTAAAACCTTTGTGAATATTGATAAAATGTAGGAAGCTAGAGATAAGATATTATTAAATAAATAAATACACCCAACAGTCACATACATAGTCCTGATCCCACACTAAGATCGAGTCTTGTGTCGTGGGTATCAGGAACTACGAGAGACTTTTCGGTCTCACAAACACCCAGACCCGGAAGAAATATTTGTGGGCCGCACAAATATTTCTCTCGGTGCGGGGATCGAACCCGCGGCCTCTCGTTTCACAGGCGGCGTCTAACCACCTGCGCCACGGAGGCTGTCAAATCACCGCAGTAGTTATGATATCATTAATTTTGTGGCAGTTTGTCACTACAGTTGCAGTGCAGAAGCACTGTTGTGTTTCGGATTGAAGGACATTCATTCAGTAGTCAGAGTTACTACTGGGCATATTGAGACTTAACATCCTATGTCTCAGGATGGCGAGCGCAGTGGAATGCCAAGCATTACTTTGTGATTCGAGGTGTTGTTTGGTTCTGCTATTGTTTATGAGCTGTCGTATCGCTTACCATGAACGGCATGCTCGTCTCGCCGTTCATTGAAATAAAAAAAAAATGCGTACTGCCCGGTCTTTAGTTCGATTCTCAGGTCAGACAATCCTATTTTTTGTCAGATATCTCCTTCTTTGAAATACGAAAATTTAATGAAATTAAGTGCCATCTCTTCATGTTTTTGCGCTGACTTGTCACAATTTAATTGCATCTTCATCATCATCATATCAGCCACAGGAAGTCCACTGCTGAACATAGGCCTCCCCCAAGGATCTCCACAATGACCTGTTGGAAGCGGCCTGCATCCAGCGACTTCCTGCAACCTTAGTCAGATCGTCCGTCCACCTTGTAGGCGGCGTCCGACATTTCGCTTGCCTGTACGTGGCCTCCACTCAAGAACCTTTCGGCCCCAACGGCCATCGGCTCTATGAGCTATGTGCCCGGCCCACTGCCACTTCAACTTACCAATCCTATGGGCTATGTCGGTAACCTTGGTTCTCCTACGGATCTCCTCATTTCTGATTCGATCTCGTAGGGAAACACCGAGCATAGCCCATATTTAATTGCATACTTTACCAAAAAATGAATTTCTTGTCACTATTTCACGAAACTGATGACATCTGTCGGTCCCATCATGACCATTTTTTTTTACTGTTTTCTATATTCCTTTGAATTCACAGATTCAGAAAAAGACCACAGAGTATAATAAGAAATGCTATTATGGGGGTCACGAGTCCCCCACATGTCACCTAAATCCGCGCACGTACGCGATTGCGCAACCCGCCCCGGCGATACAATGGCCCATTTTCCTTCCCTTTTCTCGGCCACAATTAAAATTTTGTCTAAAAGCGCCTCGCGTCCGTTCGATACGTGAGCACTTACTATCGCTGGGTGGTTTCTGCGGTTTTTATGTGGGTGAAATACTAGTTTTTTTTTATTTTTATTTCACTTTTACTGGTTGTAGGGTCTGGTCGTTTATATTTATTATGTTTGCTCATTTTATTTCTTTTTTACAATGTGGCACATGTCTGTTTTGTAGTTAAATGTATTGTTAGTTAAATAATAAATTAAAATTGATCAATAGATGTCCTCAATTCGGTGGAACCTACTATACAATCAAATTTGAGGTTGCCGTTTTGAATCCAAAGTACCCACTACTAAGTTCTTAAAATTCAATGTGTATTATTTTATTGTGGCACATCTTAACAGTTAGGGAAATCATTATATAGAATCATGCATTACTGAATGTTTTCCGCAAAAATACCCCAAAAGTACGTGAAGACTAATCTTTACTAGCCCGATGTGCTTGATTTTAGTCTGAAATCTTCATTAATAAGAGTCCCAAGTTTTTATTTATACATTTTTATTAAATGACGTGTTGTCATTGACCTTGTTAGCCACAAGCGGAAATGCGCCGGCAACAGATGACTAACATCTTAATTACTGTTGTTATTCATCAATAATTGCTATTTCCACATTCACTGCTACAATCATCTGTCAAGATAAACATTTATATATCGTTTCCTTTAACGGAGAAACAATAATTTTCTACGGATACCTAAACTCTGAAAAGTATCTACTCTGAATTTGAAAGCATGTTAATATTTTGTTGTACTTAATTTGGAAAAGTACAGAAAAAATATAACATTTATAGATTAAAATTTAAATACTATTAAAAGGTACATTATCCACAACACAACTGGTCGGTGCGTCGTAATAGAATTATTTTTTTATATATACATAACCGTTCGCGTGCATGCTATAGGGATACATCATGTTATGTCGCCTTGTCACTATCATTAATCTGTAAATCCATCTCATCAGTGCAGCGTATTTCTGACTACTTACTGTAACGGTGAAGGAAAACATCGTGAGAAACTTGCATACCATAGCGATTAGTAAGAATTTATATGGTACTAGCAGCCCGGCCTCGCTTCGCCCGGGTACAAATAGATTTCTGCACAATAATATGTACGTATTGTACATATAAACCTTCCGCTTGAATCACTCTATCTATTAAAAAAACCGCATCAAAATCCGTTGCGTAGTTTTAAAGATTTAAGTATACAAAGAGACATAGGGACAGAGAAAGCGACTTTGTTTTATACAATGTAGTGATGTCAAGTCCGCCAACCCACACTAGGCCAGTGTGGTGGACTATATGTCCTAACCACTCAGGATCGTATTCTCGATTGTAGAGGAGGCCAATGCTCTGCAGTGGGATATATGGGCTGATACATTACAGTACAGCGTATTTCTTACCGGTGGGGGGTCATGAGTCCCTCTAAATCCCCTTAATCCATGCCTGTGCTATTACGCAACGCAGTCCCAGAGATACAATGCCCCGGTTTCCTCCAGTCTCGGCCACATAGAAAGTTTCAGTTGAAAGCTTCGTGTTCTGCTTTTAACTGTCTATTCCGATAATGGACAGGGTCGAAGATGATCGATTAGTTGTCTAGTGTAGTGATTGGTCTTTATCCGACAGTGATGTGGGGTCAGTGTAATATGATATTCGGGCAAATTTTAAAATGTTTTGTTTTATGATTTTTATAATAGCAGAATTATGAATGAATTAGAACTTTACTTACTTATTTATTTATTTAATTAGGTAATTAATAAGGTTAACACTGTATACCATTTTGGAAATTGCTTTAGGCCTGAGTCTTATGATGTCCTAATGCAGATGGGATGTTTAATATAATATATACGATTATTAGGGATGATTCTCAGTTACGCTCGTTTTCTCACTGTATTAGCCCATATACATCCTACTTGTACGAGTGAGATTGTCCGTTATTGTTAAAACGTGTAAGCGGCATCAAATGTCGGAATAATATTTAAAATAATTAATGTAAATAGTTTTACTCGTAAAATTATACAGCTCGTTTTAGAAGGCATATTACTGGAGTTCATATAAGCTGAAGAGTAATAGTTGCTTGTGGCTGAAGAGAGAGATAGACCCCCATACAACATTCTAAGTACGTCTCTACTCTAGCCTGTCACTTCGCGGAATCGATATCGACGGTTCTAAATTTAGTGGTTTATATTGAGAATGCTTCTGTGCTCAACAGTTGGTGTTTTGTGGTTTTTGTTAAGGAAACCGTTGCAAGAAGATTTATTGATGGTGTATTTTGTTGTATGTTGAATGAAGATGGGAAGTGAATTTGTCGGTGGTTTGTTTTGTTTTATTGGCCTGATAAAATGCATTTCAACGGATGGTAAGCGCAATTAATAAGAAATAGAAATACATATGATTATTATTTACGGGTAGAGTTGCTAGTTTCTGGATGATTGATATTATTATGTACATACATACATAAACTCACGCCTTTTTCAAGAAGGAGTAGGCAGAGGTGCCATCAGGAAACCCACGTAACGCCTTGTGTATTCCGTCCTATGATGTGATAGGGGGCGAGCCTATCGCCATATCGGTCACAAATTCCTGATTCCGGGCTGATAATGAATAGACAAATCTAATCAGTAATTCTGTTATGTCAATATTATTGTTGCCTTTACTAACCAAATATACACGTAATGAAATACTGTTGCATGTTACGGGTTTTCTATAAATTATACCATAATGTATGGTTGCTATCCAAGCAAATGTCTGATTTTGGATTTTGAACCCAATACTACTTGATATTGGGTCCATAATCCACGCCCTATCAGTAATTTCTAAGCCAATGACACAGACAATTCACTAAACAGCGTTAAATTAATATTATTGTAATAAAAACAACACAAAACAGTTGAACATTTGCTTTCTCCCACAATTGTTGTAACACTTTCATTGAATTCTACTGCTTTTTATTACTGTGATTAGAATTTGTGTCCATCACGTATGGCTTTTCAAAACGTTCTGCAGTGAAGGCCATGTCCAAGCAAGCACTGGTGGTAGGTCTCTCATATGTGATATGCGTGTAGGTAGCTACCACCGCAATGTCTATTTCTCCCGCCAAACAACAGTGTATATGCATTGTTGTGTTTCGGTGTGAAGGACATTGTAGCCAGAGTAACTAATGGACATATTGAATGTTGAAACTATTACTTAATTAATAGACAGTTCATCTCGTGTACGCAATAGCTTAAATATGAATGTACAATAAGCCCATAGCCCATCATTATCCGCGCTCTCAGGGCTTTTCTTGAGGCCTGTTGAGTCGCTCTTGAGACGTCTCGACTCACGCCGCCGCTTCCCTTCCCGGTGCGGTACTTGCTAGTTTAAAAACTAGGAGTTCGTTAAGTAAACTAACAGTGTGTATTGGTCTGGGCATTATGCTGTTGAAATAAAACTATTATTTACGGATTTTGTCGCGGATTTGGTTTAATTTTTACATTTCTTAACATCCCGACTTTTCGATTACTTTATAGGTGTCTTAGTGACGGGGCGGTTAGACCGCGGTGAAATTCGTAAATAATAGTTTTATATCAATGTGTAACATTCGCGTAAATCTAGGAAACCATTATGCATTATTTTTTTATTCTTTTACGTTTATTATACTGCTCTTATTTAAAAAATTGCTATCACTACATAGTATAAAACAATGTCGCTTTCTCTGTCCCTATGTCCCTTTGTATGCTTAAATCTTTAAAACTACGCAAGGGATTTTGATGCAGTTTTTTTAATAGATAGAGTGATTCAAGAGGAAGGTTTATATGTATAATACGTACATATTAATGTACAAATTTATTTGTACCCGGGCGAAGCTAGGCCGGGCCGCTAGTTAATATTAAAATACGTGGTAAGTCAGGCATATGTGAGAGGCCGCCTGGGTACCACGGCATTGTCTTTTCTCTCGTCAAACGCCAGTGTTACAGCACTGTTGTGTTCTTCTTTGAAGGACATTTTACATTGCAGTGTAAATGAACTGTTGTGTTCCCGTTAACGAAAATTGTACATTGCACCGAGACAAATACGAGTATTTGCGAGTTCCACAGGTATTTGTTTCGGGCCCGGGTGTTTGTGAGAGCGAAAAGTCTCTCGTAGTTTCTGATACACGACGCAAGAGTTTTTAGTGTGGGCTCAGGATTATTTATGTGACTGTTGGAAGGATTTTTGTTCTTTAATATAAATCATAAAAACATTTAATGTTAGCATGTGAATTTGTAACAGCAGTTGTCAATTCAAAACTTTTCCATCGCTGTCCAAACAGTAATTAGTTCACAAATGCTTGTTTACATATAAAATAACTACCAGCAGACCTTACATAATCCGGTTAGGCAAATAGAACCGTTTGCATATTTACATTCCCAAATATTTCGCTTATCTGCTGACCCGCGCACAATTCAAACATTGCCTAACGATAATTCCCAACCGCAGTCCTGCATCTCTCTCTTTCGCACTTGTATACATTTATACGAGAGAGAACGAGACGGCATCTTATATCTTCAGGATCTCTTGTAAACAGACGTTGCGATTTTCCCAAGCTTCGGGAAAATTCGGAAACGGTCGGGCGTGACCGCCGCGCCGCGTGGATAATCTTGTTTTAAGCTGATGTTTGAATAGGATTTATTTCAATTACATAAAGAGAAATTATTGCATTGTGTAGCTGGGCTACCCTTCTTTTATTAGATTAAATTTAGCTCTATTAAATTCCACTGTACACCGCTTCTAATAGGTCTCTGCGGAGATCTACTGGTCTACTAGTTAAAACTTTATCTCACATAAGGTCGCCTGGGTAGGTACTACCGCAATGTCTATTGAAATAGACCGACGAACAGCAACTTAAATGCACTGTTGTGTTTCAGATTGAAGGATATTGTACCCAGAGTAGCTTCTGGACATATTGAGACTTATCATTTTATGTCTCATGATGATGAGCGCTGTGGAATGCCAAGGATTGCTGTGTTATTCAAAGAGTTTGGATTGGCTACTGTTCATGAGCGGTCGTATCGCTTACCATCAGGCGAACGGCATGCTCGTCTCACCAGTCATTGAAATAAATAATTTAAAAAAAACCCGAAAGAAATATTTGTGGGCTCGGAGCGGGAATCGAATCCGCGGCCTCTCGTTTCCCAGTGTCTAATCGACTACGCCACCGGGGCTTTCAATGAATATATGTCATATGTTGTGTATATGTATTTGTCATATAATGTTGGCTAATTTTAACAAGAAAAATAAAACGCGCATTTCTAGTTAAAATATATTCTTTCAAACAGTGTCAAAAAGTTATTCCCAAAGGATTTTCGCGTCAAGGCCGCACGTTCTGCTGTGTAATACCGTTTAGGGGTAGAGGGTTGAATGAGCCATTTTTTACTGTTAGTGAGGACGGAGCGAATTTTATGCCGTGCCGAATTATATCAAGGAGCTCTGAGGAAAGGAAACAAAATGTTGAGGTATTTTGTTGAGAAACGACACCCGTTTGTTAAAGCTGATGTATTTTTTTTATTACAATGAGTAGCAAGACGAGCATGATTCAGGGAGCTTACCAAGATTAGTACAGATCAGCTTAGCATCAGGATCAATAGCAGAATGCAAGCATTGACAGCCTCCGTGGCGCAGTTGGTTAGACGCCGACTTTGAAACGAGATTTCGCGGGTTCGATCATGTGTGGCCCACAAATATTTGTGTCGGGTTTTGGTGTTTGGCCGCAAAGTCTTTCTTAATTCCTGATACCCGCGAACAAGACTTCATTGATCTTAATGTGAGGTCAGAACTATGTATGTGACTGTTGGGTGTGTTTGGTTAGTTTATTTCTATGTGTAATTCTAGTGCTATTTGGTCTTGCGATTGTTCATGAACGGTCTTATCTATTACCATCAGGCGAATGGCTCGCCATTTGCTTCGCCCGGGTACAAATAGATTTCTGTAGAATAATATGTACGTATTATACATATAAACCTTCCTCTTGAATCACTCTATCTATTAAAAAAAATCGCATCGAAATCCGTTGCGTAGTTTTAAAGATTTAAGCATACAAAGAGACATAGGGACAGAGAAGCGACTTTGTTTTATACTATGTAGTGATAATACCCTGTATCTGTTTTAACTCGTTACTGGTGGTGGGTCTCTCATATGTGAGAGGCCGCCTGGGTAGGTAGATCTATTTCTCCCGCCAAATAGCAGCGTAGATGCACTTTTGTGTTTCGGATTGAAAGACTTTGTGGCCAGAGTAATTACTGGACATATTGAAATTTAACATCTTATGTGTCAGGAAAAAAGAATACGTAGAATTGCAGGACAATACTGAGCTTCTAGAATCAAGACTACAGCACAATGTCCTCCTAGTGTAGGTTGAATCAAATAGTTATATTTAATTTAAAAATTGAAAATCCAACCAATAAACAACACACATTTCATTGAAGTAAAATCGATGCTCAAGTTGGCGCCACTGGCGCGCCGATATAAATCAATGCCGCCAACATTGACGCATGGCTTGTCAAACATGGCGATACGGAATGCGGCTGATGATAATGTTTGTACAAGTGCATCAACCACGTGTTACATGGGTGGAATTGAACTTTGTTGTTTGATTTGATATGCATAGATTCACGCATGTGTTTCTTTGCGGTAGGCAGAGAAAATAGACAACACTTCAATAAGTACCCACCTCTTTAGTTGTAACTGTTTTGTCTGTAACTGTCATTATTCGATTCCTGTGGGCTATTCAGTTGAGAGTGTACAGTGGCCATTTTGACTTAAGATACGTCTCTTTCGAGGGCACGGTCCTCCTCTATAATCGAGAGTACGATTGATAGCTATTAATACAAATTACTACTAAAAATCAGGAGTGTGCCCTGGGATTTGAACCCGCCGCCAGCGTGAATAACCTTTACACATTTAGTGGCACACTAGTGGCATCTCTATGCCTATCGCTATAATAATAATATAATAATAATAAATCTTTATTTCAGACCACATTTGTTACAAATCAGTCCATATTTTATATCTACCATCTTATATACTATCTACCATCAGCTATACTATCTTTTGTGATTTTGGCAATTTCTATTTCCTATAAATTTTACATTTAGGATTAGTTTCGGAGCTGGTTAAACACTACATAGACACTTATGTTCGGTGTTTTTAAATGTGTGCAATCAATCCTAGCTTAAAGGAGTACCACAGGTGGTAGTCTCTTATATGTGAGATGTCACCCGAATAGGTACCACCCCAATGCCTATTTTTTATTATTACTATTATTTATATATACTTTATTGTACACCATAAAAAAGGAACAATAACAGATTAAATACTTAAAACTAAAGTCATGGTAACAATTGGCGGCCTAATCGCTAGATGCGATCTCTTCCAGGCAACCTTTGGATGGACTGGATTAATTTAATAAAGAAGTAATGGGGCAGTACAGAGGACGAGATAAAAGAAAATTATACTAGATGTACAGGTTATATATTATGTTTTAAATATAACATACTTATATACCTATATTATAAATACATAAATAGCCGCATAATAATTTTTTTCCCGCCAAACAGCAGTGTACATGCACTGTTGTGTTCCAGATTGATGGACATTGCAGCAAGAGTAACTACTAATACTAACACTTGACAATTGGACCGAGTTATGCCAAAATGTACCAACTGCATAAAATTGATTTCGAGAAAATGGTGTTTAAAGTTAGATTTGTTATTACTCATGGTTCAACTATTTGTATGAATTTATTATTATTACCAATTTGTGCCTTTACTAAAGAGCTTGGGTACACATATAAGTAGATT
Organism: Hyles vespertilio; assembly: GCA_009982885.2. Lineage (NCBI taxonomy): Eukaryota > Metazoa > Arthropoda > Insecta > Lepidoptera > Sphingidae > Hyles > Hyles vespertilio. The sequence continues at coordinate 3,985,829 of CM042832.1, forward strand.
GTGTATAAACTCATTTTGATTTATTTATTTGAAAATATATGCAGTTGGTACGTTTTGGCAAAAATGTATTTTTCAGGTAATCGGACATAAATTAGATATGCCAAAATGTACCACATGTATTTTGTTTACAAATTAATTATAAAAGAGCATTTTATTTCAATAAACTATAACACATATTTTATTACAGGAAGACGATAACATATTTTTTAAGGAAGAGGATTTTTAGTATTCCTATAATGAAAAATGAAACAATAATAATTTTAATCATTTAAGTGATTCAACTGTATTTGGTTCATGTTTTTTGACTCTGATAATTCAACTTAAAATTGCATACACGAACCATAATGGTTTGAGACATTTATACAAAATTTATTTTATTTAAATTTTATTGACCCAGAGTCATTTGGTTTATATTTATATGATCAAGGGTGCACCACATGTTTGTGGATCATTATAGCAGAATTGTTTTAAACATAGTCCATATGTGTGGCTTGGTTCATACATACTTTTTTTCTGTCAAATATGAACATAGGATGGGCTGTTTTTGCTGAGTAGTAATATATCGCATTCTGATCAGTTTGGTGTCAATAACTCATTTTTTGACAATTTGTGGGTTGGTACATTTTGGCATAACTCGGTCCTAGACTTAGCATCTTACGACTCGGGATGGCGAGCGCAGTGTAATGCCAAGCGGTGCTTTGTAATTCATGGTGTTGTTTGGTTTTGCTACTGTTCTTGAGCTGTCGTATCGCTTACCATCAGACTTATGGCATGCTCGTCTCGCCATTCATCAAAATGATAATTAATATACACACGCCGGCAGAATTAGAGGAACACGCGTTAAATATTGAATTTCTTAGAAAATATTATAATAAATGAATTGTTTTTATTTGTCAATATTCAAAATGAGGCAAAATTTATAAAAAAATACTAAAATTGAGTAAAAAATACTTTAATTAATGACGCAAATGCAATTAAACGGAAATATAGTAAAATGAAATTTCTGTATTGTCAAATGTAATCGTGTATTTTAAAAATTTACAGAAATAATTTAAGAAAATTAATAATGCGTATTGCTACCACGGGCTCAGATAAGAGTCTGGATATGATCCTTCATGCTTTTAATGACGTCATCAATCATTTTTTGCGACAAATTCTCCCACTCTTGCACTAACATGAATTTTAATCCTTGGACGATCTTAGGGGCTTGGTTTCTTCCATTTATCTTTCTTCCGATAACGTCCCATTCGTTCTCTATGGGATTCATGTCTGGTGATCTTGCTGGGCAATCCATTTGCGCGATTTGGGCCTGATTTAAGTAGTCGCGAACCATTTGTGCTGTGTGGGGCCGCGCATTATCATGCATAAATAAAAAATATTCGCCTATGGATGGTGCAAAAGACAATACATGGGACTCTAAGATCTCTGCGACGTATCTTTGTGCAGCTAAAGACCCATTTTCTATAAGTATTAACTCCGCGCGTGCTTCCAAACATATACCACCCCATACCAAAATTGACCCTCCGCCATAACACACCTCTTTCAGTAAAGTTTCCTCGATTAGCATTCTTCTCGATACCTCCAGATCCTCTCCCTTCCTTCTATGCAATTCACAACAAAACTGCTTTCATCACTAAACAAAACTCGGCTCCACTCATTTGTCCAGTCGCGATGTTGATGAGCAAAAGCTTATCTGGCTACTTTATGTACCACCTCGAGTTTTGGAGCTTTTGACGGAACGTAAGACTTCAGTCCAACTTCATTTAAACGTGTTCTCACTGTACTCTCATTGATATTAACATCACGGACTTCTTGTGACATGTTTCGGGTCTGAATAGCCGTTTGAAGACGATTTCTCAAAGTTTTCAGCCGTATAAAATGACCATCCTGGGTACTGGTCCACCGTGCCTTATCCTGGCATCCGCACATAAGAGCCTTTGTGCCTCTAACGTTTAACGTTGAGAAAGACGACAGATACCGACACACCCAATGCGCGACTTACTGAATCCTACCCTTGACCATTTTCAATCATTGTTACCGCTCTTGCAACTCCAGTGGAAGGTAAGCCACTCATTTTATATCCTACAAGACAGGTACTCTCAAAACAATAACAATAAAAATATCTTAAGTCACATAAAATTAAATTAAACAAAATTTTGTGAAACCACTTGAAAGTGAAAAAATCTTAAAAGCACTTGAGAGCGTATAATCTATAATATAAAAATGAATCGCAAAATGTGTTGGTAACCGCATAATTCAACAACGCCTGGACCAATTTGGCTGATTTTGGTCTTGAAATATTCGTGGAAGTCCTGGGAAGGTTTTAGGGGTGAGAAAAATAGGAAAATTTCTGAGGAAGATACTAAAAACCTTTTTTTTGCGTATCGTTCAAGCGTGATGCGTCCAGCCAGTATAGGATGATCTTTGTTTATTTGACGGGAGACGTAAAAGACGGACCAGCTTCAACTACCACCCAACGTAAAATGATCTATCTTTCCATTGTCTTTCATTGACGGCTGACGAAATAGAACAAAATTCAAAAAATGTGTACATCGTGTATATAATATTATCTAGATACGGCGTCTTGCGCGTAATTTTGTTAAATGTAAATTAAAACGATGTCCACATCTACCAAAATCGCCCATTGTTTTTTGAGATTATTGCAACAGTTTTAAACAAAGTATACTCTATCGAAGCGTTTTGCCGGAGTATACCAAAATATATCTAATTATAATTTTTCGTTTTCATAAACGACATTGTTTTTTGAATTTATACTTTTAGATGCGCTGGGGGACATATTTAAATTTCGCATTAGTATTGTTTTCAGACTCAAGAATAAAAAAAATATTGGTACGTTGATGCCGTATCTAGACATTATAATGAAACGATATGCAGTTTTATATTTTTAAATATTTGTTCTATTACTTACGTCACCTGGTAAGGCAGTATGAAGGTTTTATTAATTTGTATATGGTAACGTAATAGACGCGACTGCCAACAAGTTAACGATGGTCACGGGTTCAAATCCCAGGGCAAACCTCTGACTTTTCGGATTAATTTCTACGTGAAATAAAATCCGCCAACTCGCACTAAGCAAGCAGGGTGGACTATAATATCTTCTTCTATAATATAAAAATGAATCACAAAAAGTGTTGGTAAGCGCATAACTCAACAACGCCTGGACCAATTTGGCCAATTCTTTTTTTAAATGGTTATTATTACTTTATTACTAACAAAAAGTACTGGCGTGCAATATTATTAGGAAAAACAGCATTTTGGTGCTGAAATAAGGGACGTAATATTGGATGGACAATAAAAAACGCTAAAGTTTTTAATGTCAAAATTTCATAAGGCAATCTTTATATGTACATGTGTATGGAGAGACGGGATATAATAGAGTGGAAGGTACGGGAGAGGGCTGGGATAGCTGACAGATTTGATAGGACGAAATGTAAATGCACGTTATAAGACGGGATGGATAATAAAAGAGAAAGGACGGGACGGATCGGGAAGAGACTGAACAGACGGATGAGACGGGATTGAGCCAGACAGTAGGATAGCTATGTCAAGTTTAGGTATACAAGAGATTAATACGAAAAATAACATGTATTTGGTGTGGAGTGGAATCAAAAAATATATGCACCCAGGCGAAGCTGGGTCGGGCCGCTAGTTAACGATAAAACTCTAAATATCCAAAAATCTTTTTGCAACATTTAACTTTTTAAAGATGCTGAAATATAAAATCAAAGACCATTTAAACAAACAGCAAACAAAATTGAAAAAAAAACTATTTTTTGTGCGTGTTCCTCTAATTGTGCCGGCGTGTGTATAACAAACATAAAAACACATGCAGTCGAATTGAGAATCTCTGTTTTTTGAACTCGGTTAAAAAATAAAAGAGAAGCAGTGGTCTGACTGACTGGCTAGTGTTGCCTTTCAAGATAACAGCTGTGATCTTCAACGCACATACGCCGTGTACATTTTTATGTATCCTCGTTACTGTTACGGCACGGCTATTATTTATACGCGATACAAGCGCGGTTATGGCGCAACCGTGCACGTGTTCGCTATTGAGGCGACTACGGACGTGGTCGGGGTAATTAACTGCACGGGTGAGGGGGGATAGATCAGATGGTGAACTTTTTGTAGTTTTATGGTGGTTGAGAGATGGTTGGGACAATATTCAGACAATAGTCGTTATAGTTTTTGATAACCATGATACAAGATTTGGTATTTTAGTATGGTGAAGAAGTGAAATAAAACTATTATTTACGGAATTTGTCGTGGATTTGGTTTGGATTTTAACATTTTGAAACTTTGCGATGTTTTGATTACTTTATAGCTTTCGTGGTAACGGGGCGGGCATGTAGAAAATTAAACCAAATCTGTGATAAAATCCGTAAATAATAGTTTTATTTTAATGTGTGACATTCGCGTAAATCTAAGGAACCATTACCTAAGTACGGGGAGGAACTTCAAATAAATTTTCATGTTTCAAAACTTATAAGATAAATAATAAATAAATAAATAACACCCAACAGTCACATACATAGTCCTGACCCCACACTAAGATCGAGTCTTGTGTCGTGGGTATCAGGAACTACGAGAGACTTTTCGGTCTCACAAACACCCAGACCCGGAAGAAATATTTGTGGGCCGCACAAACATTTCTCTCGGTGCGGGGATCGAACCCGCGGCCTCTCGTTTCACAGGCGGCGTCTAACCAACTGCGCCACGGAGGCTGTCATAAGAGCTTGGGTTGTTGTACTTTAGAGCTGGAAATAAGCGTTTTGATGAAAATTTAGTTAACCGCTTGCGGAAACGCGGAAACGGGTGGAAGGGGGCCCAATAATATACAAAAATAAATTGTTATTGCGCCTAGAGCAATAATTCAGGAGATGGACAATATTTGGGATATGGATTGCGGGTCTGAAAATGGATAGGAAATAGGAGATAATATGAGTGACTACAATCCAACTGATAGTAAGTGAAGTGCAGATGATGGAGTCTACCAACGTGGGACATATACACATTGAGACCAAACTAGACACATTTGTAAGTCACTATTGCAGATTTTCCACTATGGTGAACGGTTGCAACTTTCCACATTATACAATTATCTTACGTCTAGGAAATTAAAAAAAAAACGTTCTGGAAAATATTCCAGGTGGCAATTTATGTTGGAGTTTGTTACTTTAGAAAATCCTACGTCATTTACTGACGACTAAACCATTAGTTTTTGTCCCTAGCCACCTGACCTACTTTATTTCCTTCGGCTTATGTGCATTCAACAGAATTTCCCCGTGAAAATTACTTTTTTTTTATCTAAAGCTCATAAACAAAACAAATTCAGAGCCTAACAATATAATTCCTAATATTGAAAAATAAACCTTATATCCTTGAAATAAAATATTTATTGTAATGTACAGCGTGTTTCCGATTAACAACACCATAAGAGCGTTTATACCCTGCACGCGCTTTTTGGCTTAAAAACAGGACTTTTCAAATGAGTTAATAGCCACCAATAAACAATTTCAAGGTAAAATAATTAGTACTAATTTTAGAAAAGGTTGTCATCTAGGGATTTTGGTGGAAAACATCATAGATTGATGGATAATTTGTGAGTACTATAAGGATTACTGAACACAAGTTTCGTTATTTAGGCTTTAAATGGCAATTTAGAAGCTTAAGATATCCGAAACCATTAAATATAAGATGAAAATAAAAATATTATCAGACTAATAAGACCCTTATGGAGGGATTTTGCTGAGAAAAATAATCTTTTTGTGTTTAGTTCCTGAAAAATAAAAATTTAAACAATGCGAAATTATTCAGAAACTCTCGTCAAGAACATATTTTTTTTCACCAACTTATCGTACATAATTTTTTATAGCAATTGCATAATACAATAGAAGAACATCTTATCAATAGATTACCATTTTTATATTTCAACAAAATTAGTTTTCATGTTTTCTACAAATATTTTAAAAACCACTATAAAACACGCTGTCCGACGTGGATCAAATCAGACCGCCGCAAGGCCTTCTAGAGGGAGGACGTATCGCTCGTCGCTCCGGCCTGGCTGCAGTCGATTTTGCCGCGCGTAATAAAAATAGCCACGCGCGGAATGCGATTACCACATCTTAGTACTTGGTAGTAAAATATTTAATTATTTTTATTACCTACAATGATTTTGTAGTGAGTATAAATTATGTTTCAGGTAATATAATGGGATGTAATTCCGAGGCTAAATTATGTTATGTATTATACTATAAAATTAAATATATTTCGTAATTGTAAGGGGTTGTAAGGCCCCTAACACTATTTATGTGTTCGAACACGAAATGATTAATAAAACGTCCGTAGTGTATACTGATTGAACACTGATTTGAATGCAACTTAACAATGTAATAATAACGAAAATATGATTAGTATCCAAAATTTGTATTATTCTTTGCTTGCACAGTAATATTTGTCTACTTATAATGAAAATAAAATATTTTTATGATATTATAATACAGTTACATTTCAATTGAATATTTGAAGCGCACGGATCAAAGTTGTTTGAGCCGATTGTATAGCGAGCCGACGCGGCAGCTCTACGCACACAGCTTTGGTCGCTTATGTGTGCGTGAAATTAACGAAGAAATACCTATAGTTGACTTTGCGCGCAAGGTGTATACGCTCATAAGAAGCGTGTATGACGTCAGCCGACCATACAAGGTTGTAAGTTGCATTGTTTATGAACCGTCCGACGAATGTGGCTACACAATTTAATAGGATTATAGCGCTACGGCCGGGTGTGGATTGAAATAAAAAGTCAAAAGCGCGGGAAATGAGCGCGCGCCCCCGTCCATAATGAAAGAGCTCTTTTCAAATTTGGAATGCGTTTTTCTATTTATACAGCCCGCTTCGGTTATTGTTGGTTCGCTTTCACGAGTTTATTTTGTAATTTTATTCTTTTTTTAAATGTGGACAGTGACATTTCTAATTATTATGGTGATGTTGGTACATGTTAATAGTTTTTTTTACGTCTACGAGTAGGCAGTGAAAATAATTCTATACAGCCATGTATTCATTACTTTTTACTATTATCGTGCGCTTTCTAAATTTCTTAGCATATTTTTCTTAGAAAGTGAAAGAGTCTTGTTAAATCTATAGAGACTAGACTACAAATGGGTCGTATCGTCTGAGATGGTGCAGCATGGGCTGACTGCAAACAAGACAGAAATTACCTAAAGTATGGTTGGTAGAAATATATGGGACATAGTGCGTGCCTTATTTAAGATAATATTGGTTTCTTTTCCACACATAACCGTTTTGCCTTTTCTTTAAAATATACAAATATTTAAATATACTTTTATTGAAATAAAATTTAATCTACGGGACATGGGGACATGTAATTAAAATAATTAAAACATCCTGGGGGACCGAGGACAACAGATGGTGTATGACTTAATCATAATTAGTTCATGAGATGTTTTCGTGACTGTTACGATGCTTACGAATATATTTAGATACATAAATGACTTGCTCTTGACATGAGAGTTAGTTTAGTTTCGATTCTGGGTGACTGAAAAGTCTCCAGACTCCAGTAGTACCTGATGCCCATGACACAAGACTCATTTTAAGTGTGGGTTCAGGACTATGTATATGACTGTTACCTCACCTGCCAACTTCTATTATTTACTTCATTATTAATTTCGTTGCGGGTTAAAGACAAGTTAGACAATCCCGGAGAGTCGCCGAGCTTGTTGATTCTGTGACACAGGAGTTATAGTGGCGGGTGTGAGGGCTTCCAAGAGAATAGTCCAGGTTCCCTAGAACAATTTTCATAATTGATTACTAACAAGCTGATTTTTCGTGAGTAGCTTCCCTTCGACTAGACGCCCAACTTTTTCCTTACAGTAACGTTGGTAAATGGTAGCTTAGTAGGGTAGCAAGGATAAAACATGTCGATGTGACGAATTTTTAAAAAAATTTATTAACCGAATTTTCCTTTGTTAATTATCGAGATAATTATCTAAATAACGTGAAAAAATATTTGTCCTACAAAATATAAGGTTTTGTTAGGGAGTTCCCCCTTTCCAACATGTATCATAAACAAGGTCATGGAAAATAATTACTAACCAGCTGATTATTTTTTTTATTGATTAGCTAACATTTGTATAGTTTACTACCCACAATGTCCTACAAATTATGTGACTGTTGGATGTAATTATTATTATTTACTAGCGGCCCGGCCCAGCTTCGCCCGGGTACAAATAGATTTCTGTACAATAATCTTATATATAAAAATGAATCGCAAAATGTGTTGGTAACCAATGATGTTTTAATAAAGATGACGCATATTCATACTGCGTGACGTTTAAAAACTGTACTGCTATGCATATACATACTCATTTGTTAATACTTTATGACAATTTTAGTGAATGAAACAGATCATACAGAAAGTACGAGACGAAAAGAGATAGCATCGCGCTATCCAAACATAGAATCAAAGCGATAGAAACAGAAGGGTGACGATAAATAAAACTACCTATTTGGTTTTATAAGTATATAATATATTAACTTTGAGGTTGCTACATGAGTCTACCTGTGGTACGCCATCCTGAAACAAATATATTTTATTTGCATATAACTTTGATAAAATAAAAAAATAATGATTGCCGTTTTTATATAAGTTTATGGTAAGCATGCACTGAAAAATCGATATCTTATTAAATTTTTTTTTTTGTTGTAATGATGACAAGTGATACGACCGCTCGTGGACATAAGCGAAACCAAGACACCTTAAATTACAAAGCAATGCTTGGCATTCACTGTGCTCGCCATTCCGAGACATAAGATCTTAAGTATAATCAGCCTCCGTAGCGCAGTTGGTTAGACGCCGCCTGTGAAACGAGAGGCCGTGGGTTCGATCCCCGCACCGAGAGAAATGTTTGTGCGGCTCACAAATATTTCTTCCGGGTCTGGGTGTTTGTGAGACCGAAAAGTCTCTCGTAGTTCCTGATACCCACGACACAAGACTCGATCTTAGTGTGGGGTCAGGACTATGTATGTGACTGTTGGGTGTTATTTATTTATTTATTTTATTTATCTTAAGTATAAGTACAGCGATTACTCGGGCGAGAATGTCCTTTGGATCGGAACATAACATGGCATTTAAACTGCCGTGTGGCGAGGGAAATAGACATTGCGGTGGTACCTACACATGGTGGTAACGTATGAGCGACCTGCCACTAGTAAAAAACCGATACTACAACCGATGGTGCAGGTTTTTTTTTAGGTTGATATATATATTTTCGTAGTTGTATATTTTTATTCATAATTAAATGTGCTAAACCAATATTAATCAGTTTTAAAGGCATCCAGTCACGATCCTCTCTTTTTGTCCGAGCTGTGCTTAGTGCATATCCATTTACGTCTCAAATCTGGAAACATTAATTAATGTTATATGTAAATATAGTTATTCAAAATATATGAGGAAGCTAATGTATTTTGTAATGTTCGTGGTTGGATTAAGTTGATTATGAAAATAATTCATAACAAATAACTTAATTGTTTAAAATGTGATTGAATTAGAAATAAATATACAACTATCCAAATCCATTCAAACTTTCATCGTCAATTTTCTGTATGATCGGTTTCGCTTCTGACTTGTTAATCTATGACGTACGTTTTTGTCCCTATCGCACTTCACAATCTTTGTATTACGCGATCCTTCTTACACAATTGAAGGCGGTGTATACTAATTTAAAATAAAAATTAAATTTTGTGTGGTTTTTATATACTTATGTATGGTGTGTAGGTCCCATTTAGTTTCGTATTTTTGCACCATTGTTTTAACACTTTTAAAACACACAATTCGACACTTTAGACAATATTTTCGAAATAACTTATGTTGACAGCACTGAAGTCTTCCCTCTGTCGCCGTTGCTATGCGACTAGATGAAATTACACCAATTGCCCGAATTTGAACGCCTCACTTTTGAAGTGCTAGTGCGATATCTACGTCGTATTTGTATAATATATCATTGGTTGGTAACCGCATAATTCAACAACGCCTGGACCAATTTGGCTGATTTTGGTCTTGAAATATTCGTGGAAGTCCTGGGAAGGTTTTAGGGGTGAGAAAAATAGGAAAATTTCTGAGGAAGATACTAAAAATCTTTTTTTTGGGTATCGTTCAAGCGTGATGCGTCCAGCCAGTATAGGATGATCTTTGTTTATTTGACGGGAGACGTAAAAGATGGTCCAGCTTCAACTACCACCCAACGTAAAATGATCTATCTTTCCATTGTCTTTCATTGACGGCTGACGAAATAGAACAAAATTCAAAAAATGTGTATATCGTGTATATAATATTATCTAGATACGGCGTCTTGCGCATAATTTTGTGAAATGTAAATTGAAATCATGTCCATATCTACCAAAATCGCCCATTGTTTTTTGAGATTATTGCAACAGTTTTAAACAAGGTATACTCTATCGAAGCGTTTTGCCGGAGTACACCAAAATATATCTAATTATAATTTTTCGTTTTCATAAACGACATTGTTTTTGAATTGATACTTTTAGATGCGCTGGGGGACATATTTAAATTTCGCATTAATATTGTTTTTAGACTCAAGAATAAAAAGAATATTGGTACGTTGATGCCGTATCTAGACATTATAACGAAACGATATGCAGTTTTATATTTTTAAATATTTGTTCTATTACTTACGTCACCTGGTAAGGCAGTATGAAGGTTTTATTAATTTGTATATGGTAACGTACTAGACGCGACTGCCAACAAGTTAACGATGGTCACGGGTTCAAATCCCAGGGCACACCTCTGACTTTTCGGATTAAATTCTACGTGAAATAAAATCCGCCAACCCGCACTAAGCCAGCAGGGTGGACTATAATATCTTCTTCTATAATATAAAAATGAATCGCAAAATGTGTTGGTAAGCGCATAACTCAACAACGCCTGGACCAATTTGGCCAATTCTTTTTTTAAATTGTTATTATTACTTTATTACTAACAAAAAGTAATGGCGTGCAATATTATTAGGAAAAACAGCATTTTGGTGCTGAAATAAGGGACGGAATATTGGATGGACAATAAAAAACGCTAAAGTTTTTAATGTCAAAATTTCATAAGGCAATCTTTATATGTACCTACATGTATATGGAGAGACGGGATATAATAGAGTGGAAGGTACGGGAGAGGGCTGGGATAGCTGACAGATTTGATAGGACGAAATGTAAATGCACGTTATAAGACGGGATGGATAATAAAAGAAAAAGGACGGGACGGATCGGGAAGAGACTGAACAGACGGATGAGACGGGATTGAGCCAGACAGTAGGATAGCTATGTCAAGTTTAGGTATACAAGAGATTAATACGAAAAATAACATGTATTTGGTGTGGAGTGGAATCAAAAAATATATGCACCCAGGCGAAGCTGGGTCGGGCCGCTAGTATACATATAAATATAAATAAATAAGTATTATACATATAAACCTTCCTCTTGAATCACTCTATCTATTAAAAAATATCGCATCAAAATCTCTTTTCCTCTGGTTTTAAGTAGGCCGCCATAATTGTGTGGATATTTTTGATTGTAATTCACTTACTATCAGGTGGTATTCATTTTTGCAGACTAGTACTTAGTATTCTTGTGTCTGTAGACCTTAATCTCCCGAAAGCCTGGATGTCCACTGTCAGTCGTTTGTTTTGCAAGTGTGTTGATAATTTACGTGTAGAGTAGACGTGGGCGGCGTGTTGCGGGAATGTGCGGTTAAGAGTAATTTTATGATAAGGCTATTTTGTATTTTTTATACTGGCATGGTAAACTGACTATACTGGCGCCGTTTGGTAAGTGCTGTGTGGTTCCCATAGAGCATTTAATTGTGAGAAAGATTCAGACCATTTCTTATGAATACTGTTAAGCTGTCTGTTTGATACTGCTTGTAAACAGATGAACCTGAGATACTGAGGTGGTCTTACGTCCTGTATAAGGTGGTAGTAATTCATACCTCCAATCTAGCAACAGCGTGGCTCTAAAAATTGTATTTAATCAGCATCAGTTGTAAACAAGAACTTATATCAATGAAAGTGCAAACTACTGGGTTAGTCCCAAATAGCAGTGTAAATCCACTGTTGTGTTTTATATTGAAATATATTGCAGCCAAAGTAACTACTGAACATATTGAGACTTATAGAATATCTTGTCAGGATAAATGCTAGAAATTATACCAAATAATTAAACGTTAAATATTTCTACAACGCACGTTTCGGGTGGTCCCAGTGTTGACACATGTTACATTAACCTTGACTCTTTATGTTTTACTCACTTTTACGCCGAAACCTTTATAGGTCTGTGTACGTGAGGTAGCGGGTTCATGGCCTTTTTGACGACATGGAAAGTAAAATTATTTTTATTTCAACTTTGTAATACGCTGGTAATGTCTATTTCTACCGCCGAACAGTAGTGTGAACGCACTATAACGTTCCGGTATGAAGGAAATTGTAGCCAGAGTAACTTTAGACATATTGAGACTTGCCATCTCAGGATAGCGTGCGTAGTGGAATGCCAAGCATTGCTTTGTAATTCATGGCGATGTTTAGTTTGAATACTGTCCATGAGCGGTCGTATCGTTTATCATCAGGTAAATGACCAGCTAGTTTCACCAGTAATCGTAATGAAAAAAATCCTTTTATAAATTATTTGTTTTACTCCTCATGATATTATTTTCTGCATGAAATCGGATAGTATAGTTATGCAAGCTCGTCCAGCCGATTACATGTGAATCATATAAAAACAATGCCGTTTGCGGTATCGAGATATTTATATCCTATTCTGCCATTCTGTATTTGGGTATGTTAGGTAAATAAATTGCCTATTTTGCATTCTCTGTAAATGAGAATTGTTTAGTTTGGAAGGTGTGTCAGACTCACTTTTATGTTTTGTTACAGGCGTGAATATGTTTCATTTTATTCTTTATTTGGGACTAAAACAGAAATTATCCCATGTAGATAACAGAAGAATGTGTAGCAGAATCCAGTTAAGTTGAAAACTCGTTAAGATACTTACTTCATATAAAGCTTTTTATACTTTCTATACTAAAATCAAATAAGTGAATAAATATACCCAACAGTCACATACATAGTCCTGACCCCACACTAAGATCGAGTCTTGTTTAGTGGGTATCAGGAACTGCGAGAGACTTTTCTGTCCTACATACACCCAGACCCGAAATAAATACCTGTGGCTCACACAAATATTTGTTTCGGTGCGGGGATCGAACCCGCGGTCCCACGTTTCACAGCCGGCGTTTAACCAACTGCGCCATGGCTGTCATACTGTTTCAAAGAAGGGCAAACATCAGACATTTCCGACTAGTATGACCATTAAAAATGCAGTGAATTGCCGCGGTAGCCGACGTCAGCTGGCAGACGGGGGTTCGAATACAGGGGCCGTGGGCCGAGTCATTCAATGAATTATTTCGACAAGGGAAAAATGCAAAGGTCAATACACGATGTGTGTGTGTGTGTATGGATATGTCAAGTGCAATGGCTTGTGAAAAATGTATTAAGTAAATATGGAGGATATTCCGAGTTCAATGGTTCTGGTGGTAGGTCTCTCATATGTGAGAGGCCGCCTGTATAGGTGCTAGGTACCACCGCAATGTTTATTTCTCCTACTAAACTGCAGTGTAAATGTACTGTTGTGTTCCGGCTTGATGGATATTGTAGCCAGAATAACTACTGACGTATTGAGACTTAACCACATATGTCTCGGGATGACGAGCGCAGCGGCACGCATAATTCTTGGCGTTGTTTGGTTTTGATACTGTTTATGAGCGGTCGTGCTTTTGCCATTCGGAGATATGTTAAGTAATCAATACGTACTGTACTTATTCTGGCTAAAATGTCCTTCAAACCGAAACACAACAGTGCATTTACACTGCTCTTTGGCGAGAGAAATAGAAATTGCGGTGGTATCAACTCCGTGGCCTCACATGCCGTGTATTTACTGGTAATATCTTTAACATTGTAATAAAACAATATGAGGTGACCTGCGTACAATGATTTTTAATTTATTTCAAAATAGGCGTTCCGAACGCGTCAAAAATTATAACTAAAAATTCTCTTTACCAACTAGTCGCGTAGAAAGCATTACGTAACGTTGGGTGGCAGCGTTTTTTTTAAATTGTCACTTGAGTGAAAAACTTCCGCCAATTGAGAATTTAAGGAGGAAACACTCTGTATTAATTTCACAGGTGGACCGAGGAAAAGTGCACTTTAATTGTGTAGCGGAAGGTTGAAGTTCCATTGTAGTGTGATAGAAATTACAATGGGGGTCTTTGGCTGTGTAAATTCACTCGCTTCCTAACAGAGTTTATTTAGAAGAGTGTTGGTATAAGGACAGGCTTGAAAATACATGAAAATTATATGTGAGAAAAAGACAAAGAGGTAGCTACCAAGATTTCATTATAATATAGATATACGGCTTTATTAATAATCAGTCATAAGAAATATTTCATTTATCGAATATTTTGTCCGTTTCGAACGACTTTTGAATTCACTTTGAACGAAGAAGACAAACATTCGATAATTAAAATACTGTATCAGCCCATATACGTCCCACTGCAGAGCACGGGCTTCCTCTACAATCGAGAGTACGATTGAGAGTGGTTAGGCCATATAGTCCACCACGCTGGCCTAGTGCGGGTTGGCGGACTTACATGCCATATAAATTTTATAAATAGCTATGGTATGCAGGTATCCTCCCGATGGTTTCCTTCATCGTTTAGTGCGTGGTGATAATGATATTACTTGAGGTAATATTATCTATGAATAAATAAAATAAATAAATAAATTAAATATTATATTATATTTTGCTCTTATTTGGAATTCGTAACTAGTGTAAGAAGAGTTATCAGAAGTTATTTTGTATCTGATCCCTAAATTAAAATTGTATGAATTAAGACGAATCTAAACTTCTGTTTGTGAACAAAAAACATTTTTATGCCCAAATACTGGAACGCAACTTAAATATAAATGGCGCTTAACTACGTTAATCCCGATTAAATGTACTGGCCAATTGGGCCGTGCGCTGTTAAGAACAACTTATTATTTGAATGGCGTTCCAGTATTCGGGCGTTAATCTCTTAAGTTTAGACTAATTAATTCAAGGAGGAAGTAGTTGGAACTTCAGTCCGCCCCGTGACCACGACAGCTGTAAGGTAATCGAAACGTCGGAAAGTCAAAAATGTAAAAAAAAAAACTAAATTCGCGTAAAATCCGTAAATAATATATAGTTTTATTTCAATAGTTGGAACTTGATTCTTAAATCGTTTTCATTTCATTGTAAACTGTTTATAAAACCGAGATTAGTATTTAAAACTAAAAAAAAAAACATAATTTCCCTCATTTTCATAACCCATATTACAGCTAAAAAACGCATACGTTTCATTAGACCCGAATTTCATGTTCATTTTGAGGTAGTTTTTGAAATCATGAATGGACTTTTTCAACTACCCTGAAAGGGGTGAATGGGGTGTGTGTGAAAGGGTTGTAATACTCTAGCCGGGTCACTTACAAAAGGGCATCGTTAGGCCGCCACTTCCGGCCGCCATGTCGCCAGATGACATATTGTCTTGAGGGAACTTTTTCAAGGGTAGTTGGAGATTTAGCGGTGTAATTTTGTTTATAATTTTGTGATGCATAAATATGTATGTAGTTTAATATATTTTTGAGATATTAAAATAGTAGTATAGTATATTAAAAATATATGTATAAGAAATACGGTTAATGCTAATAATATGATTCTCTTGCTAAGATTATGATCTTGAGTTTATGCGTTTTATTTTGAGTCTCAATGAAAGGAGAATGCCCATTTTACTATGAAACTTAGTATCGTTGAGAAGAGTTGTGTGCCTCGATGAAACCTACTTTTTGTGCAGGGAAAAATATATTCAATAAATATAAACATAATTGCGACCTAGGCCCGTAGTTCTTGTAGAAATGAACTTAAAGTCCAACAAAAAATATTTTTTGTCTGCGACTCTCTGAACAAAATGTAAAATATGATAAGGATTTCTGTATTTTTAAAATATTGGTTGTCTGGCATAGAACAGGAAAACGTTTAAGAACAAACTACAAAAAATGCTCTAATTAATTTTAAACAGTATCGATATCGGAATCAAAAATTTTTTTACCGATACTATGACTGGACATTCTCCTTTTCTATTTTAACAACCAAAATTGAAATCAAGATTTGTTCATCACATAATCATTGACTGTCTGGGAATTCAACCTATCTGTTGTTGGCAGCATTGTTGCCGATAAATATTTTGAATACCCGAACAGAGGGCATATCCGGATGGCGAATATCATAGCAATTCGCGGCATGATGGTCATTTTGAGTACAGACATCGTTCTGAACAGAATTACTAAGTGTGTGTTAAAATTTGTAATAGTATTTTTTTTTTGAAGTAAATTCAGTTCTCATTTTGTGTGAATGTTTCACTATTTATGCGTCTTTCGTTTTTCTTGTTAGACACTTAAAATCGGCGAATTTAATTTATCCGTATGATTTATTAATTAGCCAGTACACAATATTAACTTTTTTAAGCGAACACGTTTTAATTTTTCTTTCTTTTGTTTCAGATATCGCCAATCTACGTCACAGCGCATTTAAAAATGTATATATGAAATACCTAGTCAGGTCATAAATTCTGTCACATGTTTAATATAAAATAATTGAAACAAGTGTATTCATTATGTGACCATTTATATACCCAAATGAACTTAACAAAACATAGATTCTTATGACACTAAAGTTTATTCAAAATGACCTCCGTGATTTTGAATACAGGCCTTCAATCTGCGCGGCCAGTTGTCTATCGCAGCACGAACGAGGTCCATGTCAATATCGGCGGCTGCCTTAATCAAGGATGTCTTGAGTGACTCCAAATTGAGATGAGGCTTTTAGCACGCCTTTTCCTCCAAGTGTTGCCATATCTTGTAATCTATCGGATTCAAATCTGGACTGGAGGAGGGCCAGTCTTCGTGCCGGATGAAGTCGATTTCACGCGCCGCCAGCCAGTCTTGTGTGCTCTTCGCTCTATGAGCTAGCGCCGAATCTTGTTGGAATACCCAGTGCCTGTTATTGAACATGGTATGAGAAACAGGTTCCACAAAGTTTGTCAGGACTGTATTTTGATACACAACTGCATTCGTTTTTACACCTTTCTCACAGAAATGTATCTCTGTTAAGCCCCAACAAGAAACTCCCAACCATACCATGAGCGAGGATGGAAGATGACCTCGTTGGACACGCGGAATACGGTTGCTCGCTTCTTCACTACTGTGTGCGTACACCTTATCACTTTGTTTGTTGTAGCTCTCTTCTACGGTAAATTTTTTTTCATCTGAAAAAAGATTTTCCCGATATTTTATTCCCGCGTACCGCTTCAACAAAGCGCGGCATCTCTTCAGTCTCAGGTCCATTAGACGAGCATTCAAACGATGTCCTGTTTTTCTTCGATATGCCCGAAGCCCTAAGTATTCATTTAACACCCTTTTCACTGTAGTTCTTCTTAACCCCATCTGAAGAGCCAACAGTTTCTGCTTACGTTTGGGATTTCTTTGAATTCGCGCCTTCACAGCTTTTATCACTGCTGGAGTCCTAACAGACCGAGGGCGACCACTTCTTGACCTGTCATCTACACTAGAGTCTTCATTGTATCGTTTGATGGTACGATAAACGAATCTTTTGGTTATATTCAAATTTTTCAGTATGTCAAAAATTTGAATTGGCGCGTAACCCCAACGATGCAACGCAATAACTGCAACACGGTCTTCTTTAAGCGTCCACTCCATATTTAAAAATAAGTAAAATTCTAAAAAGTATACATTTTTATTTTCATGAACAATTCGAAATTCTAATTCAATAAACTTTTTTGTGGCAAGCATTCTAAAAGAAAAGTTTTTACTGTGTGACAATACTTATGACCTGACTGTGTATATAGGTCGCGCAGACCTTAAATCTCATGTGATAGCCGCATTACGTAATAGGCCTATAATTAGCATTAAAAATTATAAACTACCCTCGTTCCTGTAGTGTAAAAAGTCAATTAGCGTGTACCAAAGTAATCGGAGTATATCTAGCCAACCTCGCGGTTACTTATCGAGCCAAAGTTAGCGAATAAGATGTCCAATCAAATTCCAATATACAGTCAAGTTGTTCCCAAGTCGCAATACAAAAACAAGAGTCAGAAAGCCCGCCAAAATATACCGAGGACGGATTTCGATCCGCTGAATTACAACAACGGGGGGAATTTTCCCGTGATGAATGCGGAAAAGATTGAGAAGGTTGAGAAGGATAGGAAGGAGAAGAAAAGAGACGAGACTAGAGATAAGCCTCGCAGGAGTCAGAATAAGAATGACGCGAGTGAAGGGAAAGTTGAGGCTTATCTGAGGCAATACCAGGTCAGCATGAGGCAACAGCAGCATCGGCATTCGGCGGTTAGACAGGCCGAGCATCGGGTTAATCTCAGGTATATATTTTTTCTGTTTTTTTTTTATTACTGTGGCATGGTAGTAACTTTTGAAAACGAAAGTTTTTTTTTAGTAATAATAACCAGTATATTTTAATTTTTAATAATGATTAATCGTTTTAAACGGTCAATAATTCATTACGTTTCAAAGTACCCAACAATAATAATTAATAAATGTGTGAACTATCTTTGGTATTAAATGCTGTGATTACAATTTTTTGGTGTTATAACATTAATAATATCAATTGAGAGAAGTCGTAATTAATGTGAGAATTGTTACTGGATTTGTTTTGTCCAAATGTAACCATTTTTACATATTAATATGCTGCTTCCATCGTTTGCTCTATTTTGGCAAGCTTCTCAACAGGCAGCGTGGCCGAGCGGTCTAAGGCGCTGGTTTTAGGCACCAGTCCGAAAGGGCGTGGGTTCGAATCCCACCGCTGTCAACTTTTTGTCAATTTCGTTATTCGGTTTTACTTGTTTGTATGTAATTTAAATATTTTCGATTTCATTTCAGTTTTGTATTTTGTGATTTATATTTTTTTTTGTGTCCCAGCATAATGATGTCACTTTGTAATTAATGAAAATCTCCTTTGATTAATTATTTGATGTACTTAATAATGTGGTATGATTTATGTTATTTGTAATTATGTTATACTAAAGTATCATCACGCTAGTAAAAATGTAGGGGTAGGCAGGGCCTTATATTTTCAGAATCAACATTGTTTTAAATTAAATTAATAGATGTTCAGTTATGTGCTTTGTTAGTAATCTATGTATTAATACGTGATGCAAAAACTTTGGACCCCTTTTTACGAAAATTGCGCGGACGCAGGAGCATAAAATTTGGCACACTTATAGTTTATGTGTAGGAGAAGTGCAGAACGCTAATATTTTTCAATAATAATGCTTATAAAGTACATTAAATCAAAAAATAAAACATTACACACACTACCATGCATTTCACACACACATACATACACAAGTATTTGTACACGCATACATATTCTGGTGTCAAATTGTTTCTTTTGTTTTTCATTTTGTTCTTCTGACATATACATTTCAAAAAAAACGTTTTATTTGCCTAATGAGGTAATAATATTAATATTAAAAGAGATTATTAATTTTAAATGAGGTAATCATATTAATATTAGGCCTAATATTAAATGTAATATAAAAAAAGGTTTTAATAATAATGCATAAAAAGTACATTAAATCAATAAATAAACTAGCATGCATTTGACACACGCATACACAAGTATTTGTACACGTATACATACTCTTTGGTCAAATTGTTTCTTTGGTTTATTATAGACATAGTTAAATGACAATCAGAAAAATTTGTTTACTGTGGTTTTGTTGTATGTCAAATAGAAAAGATTTATTTGACGAATACTACGTGAAATACTGAGCGCTTATACAAATTGTGTAGCTGTAAGATACTTTTAAATGTATACGGACTATCATTATATGCATAAAGAAAGTTTCTGTAGCAGCAATCTGCAATAACAACATTCAGGTACAAAAAAAAAATATAATTTGCTATTGCTGGTTCAAAGCAATTATTGTAGTTTACGATTTTAGTAATTGCATATACTTCAGGATAAATAAGTAATTTTGAGAGATACGTACATTTCACGTGCACGAATTATCAGAATAACAACATCATCATACAGGAAAAAACTTTTTCTCTTCTTGATTTGGTCGAATTTCGACCACTAGGCGACCACTAGTTAAAATTAATGTGCTTATATTATTTTTATTGTCTTAATTAGCAGACATTTTTAACAGATAATATTTAAAAAAAAAGGACGCTTTGCCATATCTATTTAGGAAATAATTAAAAACAATTTTATCTTTACTTTTTTGTCAATGCCGTGACTTTTTAGGTCATCGCAAGTCAAGGAATCATAATTATAATCGGTTATGATAATGTTTAATTTTTCAAAAACATTTTATTAGCGAGAAATATTTTTGCGTTTTCTTTTTATTCCTCGTTGTTGGTTTTAAGGACAAAATATTTTGTGTAAGTATCCTAGATGAAATATTTTTACGTGTTCCACCGATGAAATGTTATCTTTTCGTTCAAATTTTTTCCATATATAATTTTTGATTATATTTTTTTTTACATACATACATAATATGTATGTATGTAAAGTATATTATACTCATACTCGCCTTTTTCACAGAAAGGGTAGGCTGCGGTGCCACCAGTACACCTTTAGCATTTTATGCTCTGTCTGATAGGGGGTGAGCCTATCATAATATCGGGCACAAATTCCTGACTCCTGGATGATAGTGAATATAAAAATCCAATATCACTTTGTCCGAGTCAGGGCTCGAACATTCAAGGCATTTTTTTAAATTGAGTTTTTCAAAGATTCCCACAGCAACGTGTTGGAACTGACTTCCATCAAGAAATCTTCTCAAGTTTTTTTAAATTTAAATTTATCAATATGAATTACAGATCCCTCCCACTCAACGACGCAGTGGCGACCGCTCGCGGCCACGATCGCACGCCGACTGACCGCCATCGAGGCTTCCCCGGCGACAGAGATGGCGCTAGGGAGCACCGCCGCGAGAGAGACAAGGACAGGGATAGAGATCGAGATCGAGATCGCGATCGCGACCGTGACAGGGATCGCGATAGGGACAGGGATGGCTTTGATTTTGATGGTAATTAAAATTTGTTTTATTACTTTTTTTTTACAATGAATGGCGAGACGAGAATGTCATTCGGCTGATGGTGAGCAATACGACCGCTCATGGACAGTAGCAAAACCAAACGACACTATGAATTGCAAAGCGATGCTTGACAATCCTGAGACATGATATGTTAAATTTCAATATGTCCAGTAGTTACTCTGGCTGTAACGTCCTTCAAACCGAAACACAACAGTGCTGGTTGGCAGGAGGGATAAACATTGCGCTGGTACGTACCCAGGCGGCATCTCACATATGAGAGACCTATCACCAGTAGTTGTGTGATCGGCAGATTTTGTTTCTAGTCTGGTTATTTGTGAGACCGAAAAGCCTCTCGTAGTTTCTGATGCAACACAAGATTCGATCTTAGTGTGGGGTCAGGACTATGTATCTGACTTTTGGGTGTCTTCTTCTTCTACCTGGCGTTATCACAGCCAGTGCCAGGTTTAGCCTTCAGGAAAATTCTTCTCCGTTTAGCCCGATTGTATTTTTAATATATCCTTGGTCCATATGTTTCCAGGTACACGACTAAGCCCGATAGCGACCCGGGACAAAGACTCACGACCCGTGCACAAGTCGTCCTCCGCCCACAAGGTTACGGAGGCTGTGTCGACAGACAAGAGGAGGTTCTTCTGCCGCGAGTGGGCTTTTCAGAAGATTGCGCACTGTTTGGAGCAGAGGCCTGTCAGTAAGACGTGTGGGGCGCTTATACTTGGTGAGTTTTGAGATCAGGTCATATTGTTTTTATTAACCGCTTGATTGTCCGTGATGGGGGATGGAGTCCAAAAATCGCCCAAAATCAATTATTATTAGTCTAGGGCAATAAATCAATTATTATTGGAGAATGTCCATTGTGCTATGAAAGTTAGTATAGGTACGAAGATTTTTGTGCCTCGATCAAACCTAATCTTTTGTGTAGAGAAAAATACATATTTTTTCAATGAATATAGAACACAGTTGCGACCCAGGCCCGGAGTTCTTTGAAAAGTTAGTTTTATGAAAAGGTTTTTAGCTTTATTTGTTTGATTTTCAATGTGACATGGGAGTATTTATTTATTAGTTTTATGAAAAGGCAGACGGTTTAAGCTTTATTTGCTTGATTTTATAACAGCCATAATGTTATTTACAAGGTGATGCGGGCAGTGGTAAGACAGCTCTGTGTCAAGAACTAAGTGAGCCGGGTCAGGGTCCGCAGGCGAGACAACAGAGGGCGCTGAACCGGAGGCTGCTTGCGAGACACTTTTTACAAGTAAGATTATATGTATATCAGGGCTTGAAATCGATACCAATTCACATTAAAAGTATCGGTAATTACCGGTAATTTCATAAAGATACCTGTGTATCGTTAAAAATTAGTAGCGGTAATTGAGTATCGTAACGAAACACAATCGTTATGATACCATAACGTTAACAATGATCAATATTTTTTTACGTCGGTAACGTTAAAAATATCGGTAATTTCGTAGCGTTAATTTATGCGAAGTTGTCGATTTTCTCAAAGTTCTCTTGAGTGTCCCACGGGATATACCACAAACGCATGTTGACTGCCGCCACGTTCTTCTTATGAATGTGGTTGGTTGGTAAACATTGCGAGTTGCCGGGAGCGAAGGTAACGAAATAGTCTCATAACGTTAAAAGTATCGGTAAGTTTGAGCCAAGGTAACGAAATACACTCATAACGTTATAAGTATCGGTAAGTTTGGTAGTACCGGTATTTATATTTAACGTTAAAATAACGTTAATTTGGGTATCGTTACTTATGAATTTACCGATACCTGCTTCTAGCTCCATTAACGATACCAAACTTTTACCGGTATTTCAAGCCCTGATGTATATTCTCAATACAGGGGAGAGGTCATGGGGTTTATGACCCGCCTGGGATGGCTCCAGATTGATAGGATTTATTTATTATCTTGTTGATAAAAATTATATATAGATACAAAAACTTTGTATGTCGATAAATGAAGTAAAAAAGTGTTTCTGTTCATAAATCACGGCTGTAATAAACTTTAAAAAAATATTATTGCGAATTAGAGTATTGAAATCGTACCTAGTGTTCTGACAGCTATATGACCCCAATGTACCTTGCAAATTTTTTTTATGTGTAAATAAGTATAATATATTAAAATAAATTTTAAAATATGTAAATAAATTACCGTCAGTTTCCATTCTTAATCGACCTCAAAAAAATGTTGGCCTATTTAGGTATTTTAGATCTATAAAAAGATTAATTTTATTTCTCACTTTGGGGCCGTCCATTAATCACGTGATCTTTTATTTAGCATTTTAAACCCCCCCTCCCCTTTAGTGATATGTGGTGAAATTTAAGACTAAATCCAATACCACGTGTATTTTAGTACCTACAAAGAATAGTACATTTTTTTCAAATATAATATCCGAAAAAAAATTTAAACCTTAAATACAGGTATAACTGTATAATCCTATTATTGTCTGAAATTAAAGACCTTGATAAAAATGACAAATGATTGCAATATAAGTAATAATAGACGAATTGTGTAATACGAAAAAGATATTATGTAGCATTTTAGTCAAAACTATAATGTGTCGAAATAAAATACATGTGATATCTTACAAGACCCCCTCTCCCCCATTGTGATAATTCGTGATTTTTATCCAACCCCTCCTCCCCCTTTCAAGCCTCACGTGATTAATGGACGGCCCCTGTAAGTTTTTGAACTCTGTTATTTTTTTTATTGTTTTGTTTCCAGAGCAATTCAGAGAGCAGCCTCCGTCCCGGCGAGCTGGTTCGTTCCCTGGCGATGCAGATCCTCAGCCACTCGTCGCGTCGCCTGCGGGAGAGAGACGCGGCGGCGCAAGTGGAAGATCTGGACACGCCGGGAAACGGGAATAGGTGAGGGCTACTTACTCAACTAGGCCAGCGTGGTGGACTAGATTTTATTTTTGTATTGAAAAAACTATCGGGTAACAAATAGTAAATTATACTCTGAAATCGAATCCGAGATCAAAAATGTAAACAAACAAATATCATTGTAAAAGTGACATTTCAGGGTTATGAAACATTTTCTCAAAAAACATATTAGGTATAATTTGATTAGTGAATAGATTCAAATGTTGCGAGTACTATGTTTTGTTTATTTATATTTATTTTTGAATTTTGAACATTTTGTATGTTTTATTATGCCTGTCGACGTGACCCTTGACTTGGGCCCAAACAAATTCTAATGGGTTTAATTCACAGTGATTTTCAAAGACCATAGTGCGTTCGTCTACGAACACGAGCGCCAGAAATCTTAGGAACAAAATAGAACAAAAACTTAACAGAAAACGTGAAACCAACACCACGACGACGTAACTTTATCTCATGATGCACATTCATCAAGTTAAGCGACTAAATGAACTAAAGGGAGGTGTCGCGGGCGTCAAAGCGACGTATTTGTAGTTATGGACACTAAATTTAAAAAAAGTTTTATTTCAGTGGCCTAATGTTACGAATTTCTGCATAATACCTGTAGCATAAAATATTTTGGTACCATTTTTGTCACATAATTAAAACAGAAGTTGAAATTGTAGTTTATGTAAATATTATACCAAAGAAATTTGATTTGGCTTTGTTTTATACTTAATTAACGAATGAGAATAATGCAAACCTATTTTTTTAACGGTTGTGAACAAACTACCATGATAAATTATTTTATTGTCGTGGTAACACTTTTGTTTACATTTTTGATCTCAGATTCCATTTCCGAGTATAGGAAAATATGTTATAAAAATACAGGTTTTTACTGATAAACAAAATTTAACGTATCAATGTAAGCCAGTTACCATAACAAAAATAACATTACCATGATAATTCTTTTTTGGTATCTGCGACACAGGCCAAAAGGCTAGTGCAGAACCGCAGTGAAATGTTTATGTTAAAATTACTAGCTATATAAATTTATTGTGATCCTGTTTTTTATTGTGAAATATGGTCTAACCCCTCTAAATGGAATTACAGTGGTGTAAGAATAGGCTGGGAATAGTAATAATAAAATAGTATATTTTTTTATTGCAGTGAATGGCGAGACGAGCATGCCGTTCGCCTGATGGTAAGCGACGCGACCGCTCATGAACAGTGGCAAAACCACACAACACCTTGAATTACAAAGCAATGCTTGGCTTTCCACTGCGCCCGCCATCCTGAGACATAAGAAAGATGTTAGGTCTCAATATGTCCAGTAATTACTCTGGCTACAATGTCCTTCAATCCGAAACACAACAGTGAATTTAAACTGCTATTTGACGGGATAAATAGACATTGCGGTGGTACCCACCCAGGCAGCCTCTCACATATGAGAGACCTACCACCAGTTTTGATTTCTGTTTAACATAGAGGTGGGGAGTTAGCATAATTTCGATTCAACGGGTCGGATACATTCATACATAAATTCACGTCTGTTTCCCAGCAGGGGTAGGCACAGATGCTAACAGGACACTCACGTTACACCTTGTATGTTCCGTCCCATAATGTGATAGGCGGCGAGCCTATCGCCATATCGGGCACAAATTCCTGACTCCTGAGTGAAATAAATAATTGTTATCAATATTTATAGTTTGATCAGTTGGCGTAGTTGTACTATGGTACGCTTGCAAAGCTGGGATCTCTGGTTCGAATCCCGAGTTGGGCAAAGTGATATTGGATTTTTCTATTCATTATCAGCCCGGAGTCAAGAATTATTGCCTGATATGGCGATAGGCTCGCCCCCATCACATGAGACGGATCATAAAAGGCAAAATGTGTGTTTCCACGCACCTCTGCCTAACCCTTCTGGTAAAAGGCGTGAGTTTACGTATGTATGTATCAGTGTTAATAAAAATATTTAAATTTCCAGGACTAACTCTGAAGAGGAACGTCTAATCAGCCGTTTCCGGGAGTTGGGTGATGATGGTGAAGAGAGCTCCAAACCTCTACTGGCTGATAGTGAAGGTAATAACGTTATTTCTGTTATAGCTTCATTATATGGGGCGTCCATTAATCACGTGATCATTTATTTAGCTTTTTTGACCCCTCCCCCTCCGCATTACTACTAGCATTTTAATGAAAAATAATATGTCGAAAAAAAATACACGTCATCTCTTACTAGACCCCCCTCCCCCCTTGTGATAGTACGTGATTTTTGTCCAACCCCTTCCCCCATTCAAGCCTCACGTGATTAATGGACGGCCCCTATCTACATTGATGTGTATTTTTTGTATGTTGTGTGCAATAATGTTAATAATGCTGATGATTGTAATGGTATAGATGATGATGAGGATTCTATTGATGCTGATGGTAATAATGATGATGATGATATTAATATTGATTGATTTTATGGTATTGATGATGATGGCGATGATAATAGTTATGTTGGTGATGATGATGATGATGATGTCCACAGACCAGCGCACGGATGAAGAGGAGTGTGGCGACAGCGGTCGCAGCGCTCGACGAGTGGACTTGCACCAGGACGCACCTCTATCGCATCTGCAACATGTTAGTATCACATCATCTACTGGTGGTAGGTCTCTCATGTGAGAGGCCGCCTGGGTACCCTTGCTATGTCTAGTTCTCACGCCAAACCGTGTAAAGACACTGTTGTGTTCCAATTTGAAATACATTGTATCCAAAGTAACTACTGGACATATTGAGACAACGTTTTTAAAGCTAGAGGATTAACATAACATAAAAAATTACGCTTTAATAATTTGTAAATTATTTTGTTAGTATGGAGAGTCATGAATTCGTTGAATTAGACGTATAATCTTATTTTATATCACAG
The DNA here is from genome assembly GCA_009982885.2 of Hyles vespertilio. Lineage (NCBI taxonomy): Eukaryota > Metazoa > Arthropoda > Insecta > Lepidoptera > Sphingidae > Hyles > Hyles vespertilio. The sequence goes on from CM042832.1 coordinate 4,012,874, forward strand.
ATCATATCAAATTGTAAATCAAAATTTTTCATCTTACTTACAGTTGCCAGAAATCTTGCCCCGCAACAACGCGAAACCTACAAATCCTTTCGTGACCGACGACAAAGATACTGACTTTCGGCTTTATGAGAACCACGAAAATCTATTCCTTCGCAACATATCCCAACGGCAATCGAAAGAGCAAAGAAATTCGCGGCTTTTACGTCAAAGCTCAGAACCTTTGACTGAGAAAAAGCCGCACGTACTACAAAAAAGCCTATCCACCGAACAGAAAAACGACAGCGCGAGCGAAAGCGAGAAGCCGAAAGTCGACAGCCCGCCGAAGTCTAGAATACCTGTGGCGAATTTCAGATATCCTAATAAGAGTGAATTACGTTCAAACGAAAACTCACCTAGGAAAGGCGATAGGGATAAAGAGCGGCCCTCGTCGCCGAAGTCCGAAGATTTGCCCGAATATCAGAATGTGCTGAACCCGAAGGATGAGGATGTGGATGAAGGGGATAAGAGGGATAGTGAGGATGTCCCCCCGCCGATACCCAGTTTGCCTGTTAGTCCTAGGACTTTGATAGCGAATGCGTATTATGACAAATTGTTGTCCGAACCGGAGATACAGCAGGTATTTGTATTTATTAAATTATATTTGTTGGAACTATTTTATGTTGAGCATTTGTGATATAACACCGTAAAGAGCCCATAGATTATTTATTATTTAGAGTACGGACAATTATTGAGTTGCATAAATATTCTAATTTGATCCTTTATTAATTAATAAGAACTAAAGTTGAATTTTGTTGGTAATCATTCATAGTATCGGTAAAAATATAATTAATCCCGATACTGATACTGGTTAAAATAAATAATACCATTTTTTACCGTTTTTGTATGTCCTTAAACATTGCTCTGTTTTATCCCAGGCGACAGATTTTTATTAAATAAAGTAACCATCAACAAACTTTAAATTTTTTTCACAGAGCCCCTTTTTTTTTCTGGGCCTGGATTTCAATTATGTTTATATTTATTGAAATTATATATTTTTCTTCTTTTCCTTCTCTCTCTCCTTCTCCTTTGTAAATCATTACATTATAGAATGTTTTGTAAACTTTCCTCACCTGAGAATCAAACCCAAGATTCCACGGTTTATTATACATTGTTCTTTATTTTTCAGGCCCTGCTACCCCAGAATTTAGAGAAGAACCCTGACGAGTGTTTCAAGCAAGCGCTACTGTTCCCACTGCTGGAGATAGATCCGCCCAAACAGTGTCTGTTCCTACTTGTAGACGCTATCGACGAGGGAACTGCTAATGGTACGATGGTTATTATTCCGGCACAAGATATTCAATAATAATAATAATTATATTTTTATTTATTTCTTTGGGAATCAACAGATACAATGTTGATGCGATCGACTAAGATGGATCTGAATTTGTCTGTGTCTGTGAATGAGTCAGATTGTATTGCGGATGCAAACGCTCTATAAGTGATTTAATTTCAGTTCGAATCACATTTTATGCTCGAGTGCAATCTCGTTAAACTCGCGAGATCTCGCCTTTTTTTCGTCCGAGATCAATCTCGCTAAAAAAGGCCGAGATCTCGCGAGAACGAATTCTCACGAGAACGAGATTGCATTCGCTATTCGAATCTTCGGACGATCTAAGTTTATCGGATTTTCAGAGTAGCGCTCCAGGGGCCCTACTATATTCATCCGAAACGAAGTTCGAAACTTCGGACGATCGAAGTTTTTTATGCGATACGAATGTATCTACTCTGTAAAAGTTCGAATTTATATAACGTACACCGTAACCATAAGTCTATGGTTACGACCATAAGTCAATAACGACCATAAGTATATGTAGGTACATTCGTATCGTATATAAACTTCGATCATCCGAATAATATACTATTCCACAGGAGTCCGGGAAGACCGCGACAGCACAGAAGGTTCCCGTACAGTGTGCGCGCTGTTGTCCAGACACCAGCACTTGTTCCCGCAGTGGCTTTTATTAGTATGCACCGCTAGGAAACACTCCAGATCGCTCACTAAGATGTTCACAGGTAACTAAAGGGTTTAACTGGTGCTTAGGGTCCGTCCATTAATCACGTGATCTTTTATTTAGCATTTTTGACCCCCCCTCCCTTTTAGTGATATGTGATGAGATTTAATACTACTCCCCCACCCATCCAACATCACGTGTATTTTAGTACATATAAATAAATCTTAATTGTTTTCGAATATTATCTTTAAGTACGTGTATAAAGTATAATTGAAGTGCGTGGTGGCCTGTTGGTAAACGGACTAAACGCGGCTGCCAACATGTTCACGGTGGTCGCGGGTTCGAATCCCAGGGCACACCTCAGAACCCTCACAACTTTTCGGAGTCATGTGTGTATTGATAGTCAATCACCACGCACTAAAACGGTGAAGGAAAACATCGTGAGGAAACCTGCATAACATAGCGATTTATAAAGAATTTATATGGTATGTAATTCCGCCAACCCGCACTAGGCCAGCGTGGTGGACTATATGGCCTAACCACTCTCAATCGTACTGTCGATTGTAGAGTAGGCCCGTGCCCTGAAGTAGGATGTATATGGGCTGATACAGATACAGATAAAGTATAATCCTTTTTGGTTCTGAAGTTAAGGTCCATGACATAATAAAAAAAATCATGTAATCATACGAAAAATATACTATGTAGCATTTTAATTAAAAATATTGTGTCGAAATATTTTTAGTTAAAATGCTTATGCATAAAAAATTATGTGTCGAAAAAAAAGACACGTGATATCTTACTAGACCCCCCTCCCCCTTGTGATATTTCGTGATTTTTTCCAACCTCTCCCCCCATTCAAGCCTCACGTGGTTAATGGACGGCCCCTTAGTCTGTCATATTATAAAAAAAAAATGTGTGAGCCCATCTGGGTAGTTAACACCGATATGTCTTTTTTTGAATAATACAATTAAAAATATTTTTCTATAATTTATGATTAGCCGAGAATGGAAGACGATGGAACTCGATAAAGACGACGGATGGATACGCATTTAAACATAAGGCTGCGGGTTCGATGCCCGCATAAATATTTTTAATATTTGTGTGAAATCATCGCGAGGAAACCTGCATACCAGAGCGATTTATAAGCATTTCTATGGTATGAAAGTCCGCCAACCCGCACTAGGCCAGCGTGGTTGACTATATGTCCTAACTCAACTATTGTACTGTCGATTGTAGAGGAGGCCCGTGCCCTGCAGTGGGACGAATATGGGCTGATACTGATACAGTTTGAACCATAGATATACATATGTTTGGGTTATGGATGTTTGTGAGACCGAAAAAAGACTATGTAAGGTTGTATGTTGGGTGTATTTATTTTATTCAAGATTATTACGACAATCTGTGTTTGACTTAACCAGAGACGGAGCTATTCCCACACACATATCGCACCCCCGGTGCAACAATGTCAATATTGAAAAAATGCAACTTTTTAGGAAAAACATTGACATCGTATAAAAATATGATATTTCAAGACATAGACAAGTTGAACAGCTTCTATCACAATATCAACTTTTAGTTACCGTTAAAAAAATTATGACCACGTAATATTTTAAAAAATATAAGTTTATTTATACCTTCCAACCTTGCAATTTTTGCATATGTGACATTGTTGCACCGGGGGTGCGATATATTAAAATAATGATTGAACTTATTTTTCCATGTCTAGGGTTCAGGAAGATCACTTTGGATGAGTTGCAACGGGCGCATGTCTCCGCCGACGTGCAGAGATACGTACTGGCAAGATTGGATACCGAACCTAGGTTGAGGTCAGTGTATATATTTATTAGAACTTTACTGTACACCGGAGACCAACAATAAAGAAATAAGAGAAGAAAAAAAACGTACAATGAGATGGATAAGAGAGAACGACGGTTTTGGTTTACCATGAGGTTTACGAAAGGTTAAATAGACATGTATAATTATAAGCATATACTAAATTAATGTATAAATAAATACAGGGTATAACAAGACCGTTACCGAAAACGAAGCTGGGTGGTAGGTTTAGTGACTTAAGACACAATGCATCTAAAAATTTAGCAAATAAACACAAGTTTTTTAAATTATTTTTTTGATTTTTGATTATCGTCGAGTTTGGGTGATAAATTCATAAGGACCTTGGGCCATGGTGTAGTACATTACACCAAATATAGTTAGTGAAATTGGCATTCGATTTCTGTATGAAATACTATTATACCGGGTATCTCAAGACTGCTACCGAAAACGAAGCCGGGTGGTAGTTTTAGTGGCTACAAACACAACGCAATTAAAAATTTCGCCTAGAAACGCGACAATTTTTTTTTATGATTTTTTAAATATCATCATTTTTGGGTGGTCTATCCATAGTTTTTGCTATAATTATTATTTAAACTCTTTTATTTCTTAGAGTATTTATAAATAAAAGGGTACACACTATTATTTTAAGACAAAATGGATTTACCACCCAAATACGACAAAAGAAAAAAAAAATACAAAAAAAAATTGACACATTTTTTTGCAACATTTTCTATTGCGTTGTGTCTGAAGTCGTTTAAACTACCACCCGGCTTCGTTTTCGGTAGCAGTCTTGATATACCCTGTATGTTGCATATTAGCTTTATACAAAATAAATACCGAGCCAAGAACACTACAAGTATGACTGGTGGTAGGTCTCTCATATGTGAGAGGCCATCTGGGTAGGTACCACCGCAATGTCTATTTCTCCCGTGAAACAACACTGCTTAAATGCACTGTTGTGTTTCGGATTGAAGGACATTGTAGCCAGAGCAACTACTGGACATATTGAGACTTAACATCTTATGTCTCAGGATGGCGAGCGCAGTGGAATATTGCTACTGTTCATGAGCGGTCGTATCGCTTACCATCAGGCGAACGGCTTGCTCGTCTCGCCATTCAATGCAATAAAAAAAAAAGTATTATGGGCACAATATGGCGTCCTGAAACGGCATGTTTGACAACCGATGTCAAAACTTGACATTTATGAAATACTAGCTGTGCCCGCGACTTCGTCCGCGTGGAATTTAGCAAAAAACTTTATTTTTCTAAAATAAAAGAACTTTTCTATAATAAATGTAGCCTAAGTTACTCCTTATTATATCAGCTACCTGACAAAAAAAGTCCCGTCAAAATCGGTCCAGCCATTTCAGAGATTAGCCGGAACAAACAGACAGAAAATAACTTTTCTAAAATAAATGTAGCCTAAGTTACTCCTTCTTATATCAGCTACCTGACAAAAAAGTCCCATCAAAATCGGTCCATTTCAGAGATTAGCCGGAACAAACAAACAAACAGACAGACAGACAGACAGACAAAAAAAATTTAAATATCATTTTCGGCACAGGTATCGTGTATATAACGATATGTAGTAGGACATTTTTTTTTATTTTCTCTCTTAAAACAGACTTCAATTTTATTTATATGTATAGATGAAGTCGTAATTCGTTTCCCTATAAATCAAATATAAATTAATAATTTGAAGGCTTGCATAGCATAGCGTCTTATGACCTAAAAAAAGGGTGTACACTGTAAAAATCGATGTATTTACCACCCTAATACGAAAAAAAAGTCACAATTTGTCTGCACAAAATTTAGTTGCATTGTGTCTGAAGTCACAAAAACTACCACCCGGCATCGTTTTCGGTAGCAGTCTTGATATAACCGGTATTATATTTATATTAATTTCTCACTATAAATATATTTTAGTAATTGTTTTTGTTTTTAATTATTTATTTTTGGTATCCCAAGAAACAGGCCTAGCCTAGTTTGGGTACCCTTAGAAAATGTTGTATTTTTAGTTTAAGAAATTCCCTGTTTACTTTTATTATTTATTTTTTATTTTTATTTTATTCAAGTTAAGGAAACAAACAGTACAAAGTATAAATACAAAATATAGAGAACTAATATTCCCTAGACTGTCACAAGAGCCGTATTACGGCTTTAATTTAAAAATAGGGGCTCTATTTCAATGACCTTAGGGTTTCGAGGGTAAATAGTGGACGTTTCACAGCAGATGACAGTTCTTCTGTCAAATCATGTTGCCAGTCTAGGGGTTAAAGCTAAACTTAGACCAATAAAGTTTCCAATATCTAAATTATGTTTTTTTTTTTACTTTTATTTAGTAAATATTATATGTATTTAGGGCGCGGGTTTCGAGTGACGCGACGGCGGCGGCGGCGGCGGCCGCGGCGCTTGACCATTTAAGAATCAAGAGCGATGGATGCCTACTATACTTGGAGAAGGTAACGTGTTCATATACCATGACATTTATGTTTTAATTCCTATATACTCATATCAATGGCTTAATTATCAGACATCGTAACTCCATTCAACGAAATAAAGGATAACCTTAGAGTATATATATATATATATATATATAGAGGGAGCGCTGGTACTTCAAAAACGTAGATAAAAATGGTGGTGCCGGGGCTACCTTTTTCTTCTCTACATCCAGTGTGAATTGTGACAGCTTGGAATACACATGACTTACATGAAAAAGAAAAATCAAAAAATGTAGTTTAGCGCTATCGAATACCATCCAAATTTATTTTAGGGTTTAATTATTAACTTTGTATTCGTTTATCATCGACAATAAATCCAATTTCTTCTTAATTAAAAAGAAATAATTTAAATCATTTTACAGAAAAACATTCATATTTTTGAATTTTCGAACGCCTTTTTATTCAATGTTGCAAATAATTAAATTGTTGAAATTCCGAAAAAGTTCAGGAATAATTTTTATGTAAAAAATATAAAATATTTGAATTGGGAGCGAAAAAAATTATAATAAGCCAAGAGTGAATCTTATTTTTTCATTTATTATTAATATTTTGTATTATGATAGCTAAAAACAATGTAACGTGAATATATGAATTTCCGTTTATTTATTTATTTATATATTTTTCGTGGAAAATTCATTTATCGGTAACATTAATATAGCAGTGCTACCAACATAACGAACAAGAAAATATCTACGTTTTTGAAGTCGCAAATGTATGACAGCGCTCCCTCTATATATAAATACTCTAAGAGGATAACATTGAAATAATATACTAGAGGAGACACTGCAAACAAAATGTTTGTGACAAATTGAAGGGTACCTTCTATTTCTGTCTCTGTCACGCCTACTAAGTAACATTATCTTCCTTCTCGCTTCAGGTGTACCCGTGTGCACGCACCATACGCATAGATTTTGTTTCTGATGTCCTCTCTAGTTTATTACCTCAATGACCCTCGGTGTAACTTGTCTCACAAAATACGACAACATATTATTGAAACAAATTATCTACTTGTTTTTTTTTTTAAATATACAGGGAGCGCAAATAAATGGCGCACTTGCTCAGTTGGGTACAAGGGCATAATATTAATATAATAATAAAAAAATAATATTTGGAAAATACCTATCCGTTTTGAAGTTATGACCGTTTAAAGTTTTAAGTTTAATCACCACTTTTTCGCATAAAATCAGTTGGAATGGATGAAGAACAAGATTTAAACACATACGTATTTTTTCGTTTCGTCGTTAATTGAACGGTTAACGAAATATACCACGAAAACCATTTTTAACAACATCAAAACTTTCTTAAACTTCGCTTTAACAGCTGTTTACACATGAGTAAGGTCATGAACTCTTAGCTGTATAATTTATCCTTCTCTAACTTCAAAAAAGGATATTTTTTGTTTCATTTCAAATAAATCAATCAGTTAAACAGGGACGTACTTAGATTTAAGCGTCAATAAATTAACAACATAATAACTTTAGGTGCAGTTGCATCGTGAATGGATTGACTATTTTGTTTGTCATTATTTTCCTTAGTGTCACAAATCCAAACTGAAAGATACCAAGAAATCACACTGGTCATCGCTTAAATCATGTAAGATTGCGAATTTAATTATAATTAGAAAAGTTTTGGTAATACCTACATAACATTTAAATTTTCTAAATAATTTAGATTCATTGAAAAAATAATCTGATGACACTGATTAATAAAAAATAATATTTTTAAAATGATGGCCCAATTCGGCCCTATTAGTCAAAGGAAGCCGCCGGTCATAGTGTACTTTGTCGGATCCAACGCGGCTCGATTATTCTTCCTTTGAGGTCGCCGCCGCCGTTTGTGAGTGCGTGCCGAAAGGCGGCAATTTCTTTGTCGGTAACTTTTAGCATTTTGCAAAAGAAGACCGACATCTTGAGGTGTGTTCACACTACACACTTGATATAACTTAATTGGATTAAGTACTCCGATATAAAAGTTACGTTAAAAAAAAGATCTTATTGGACTGATACTGATACTTGCTCAAGAGCTTATAATGTTATTTAAATATGTCATCAGCCGATCCAGTAAATTACAAATTGCCTATTTACTTTGCTTATTTTTGTTTTTAACAGTATTTTAATGTATTTTGAAAATAATGTTACTTTAAAGTGATAAAATTTCTTCTAAATTCTTATACCTAGAGAAATGTCGTCTACCATTATAGCATAGAATTTGCATATGAGACTTATTTGAGATAAAATTAGTGAAATAAATAAACACTAACTACTAATTTACTGCACTGGAGACCCCGTGCCCTGCAGTGGCACGTATATGGTCTGATACAGTAGTAATACTAATTGTTCAGATGAATTATTATGAACTCAAATAGGAAAGCTTTGTATCTAATGTGAACAGGCCTTTATCTTTCAAGAATCAAAATAATAATTTATTTTTTATTAGTTGAATTCGGATTGCGATCGCGTGTGCATGTATTAGTCGTGTGCATATTATTGTAAATTCGTTTTCAGTTATTTTGAGTAAATTTTATTAATTTCACTATGCTTTGAACATTACCCAATTTGATAGCTTTTGATGTAACTTGTGTTATGTGAAATGTAAAAGAAAAAGTGGTTTGTGCTACCAAACTGTGACAGTGTTTTCGTGCGGGTTTTGGCGGATCCTGCGCTTCCAGCTTTGCCTATCAAGGTCATTACGGTTTACATTACAAGGTCAGTTAACTATTTTGGTGGTCATTAATGACAACTAACCAGCCCATATGAGTCACCGACGGCCTAAGTGGCGCAGTTGGTAAGAACCGCCTGTGAAATGAGAGACCGCGGGTTCGGTTCCCGCCCCGAGACAAATAATTTCCGTGAACCATAATTATTTTTCTAATACCCGCGACACAAGATTTGTATCTTAGTGTGGGGTTAGTACCCATGTATGTGACTGTTGGCAGTATTAATTTAATATCTTTTTTATGTACCCTGAGCGTGATGTACACAATCGCACGACTTATAAGTAAATAATGAGCTCTGCTTATTTATTGTTGAATGTCTACCGTTCAGTTGTAAGGTTCAATCACTTTAGCTTAACATGTTAAGGGGTAGCATGTGTAACGTTAGTTTTTTTTTTCTCGGCATCTTTCTTAATATTCGCTAGCGCCATACAAATCCGTCTTAATTAAGATTCCTTCACCATATACTATAATGTATATTGGCAGGTGCGCCGTTTTCTTGTCCACCCTGTATAATACAACACAATATTCTTTATTGTAAACCAATATATAAAATAAAATTAATCGAATCTCGTACTCGATCTTAGTATGTAGTGAGGACTATGTATGTGACTGTTGGGTGTATATACATATTTATTTATTATTTATTTACCAGGTGCTGGATGGAGTGGCAGACGGTTTCATAGCGTTACGAGAGATCCGGGAAATTCCCGGGACGCTGAATGGACTGTATTTGTGGCTAGCGCAGAGACTGTTTCACGGGAGGCGATTTACTAAGGTAAGATAATTGTATCTGTAAATCGGTGATACCCTTAACAAGGGTCAGGTCAAAAGCACCCTGAACCGACGAGAATGCATTAAAAGGTTGATGAAAGTGGATGAAGCGAAAGCAATATGTCCGGATCGAGCAAAGTGGCGTTCTATAGTCTCTGCCTACCCCTACGGGATACAGGCGTGATGATTATGTATGTATGTATGTAAGATAATTGTATACATACATACATAAACTAACGTCTTTATCCCAAACGCAGGTAAGCAGAGGTGCTACCAGCCTTCTTAGCCAAGTTACAAGCACTTTCAATCTATTTTCTTTCTACAATTGCTAAGGCCTTGACGTAAGCGCCGACGTTTATGAATAGAAGAATCCAATTAAACCAAATCCATCTCTTTGCCCCACTTGGGATTCGAACCCGAGAAATGAGCTTTGCAGGCGTACCGTAGTACAACTACGCCACCGAATCTTCCATTATTTTATTATATTCCATAATTTTACTATGTCATAATTTTATAATTACTTCTGATGATGATCTGATATGCGTCACGTATATTCAAGTGCCGCATTAAGAAATTATTATTATTAACCACCTTATGGTTTAAGCACTTTTAAAAGTGGTAGAGTTAGTTTAAAAAAACTGACGCGAAACGACTCCATTGACTTGTTTCTTTAGGTGAATGAGACAATTGGAAGCCCAATAACACATTCCACCTGCTAGTAATGGCAATAATTATTGCTATTTCTAATTAACATCACTACGTTGTTATGTTTGAAGCCTTAGCATGCTCTATATTTCTGCTATTGCTAATTGCTACCCACTTGAAATTGTTAACAAAAACATATGTATATGTATATGGTGGTAGTTTTGGTGGCTACAAACACAATGCAATTAAAAATTTCACCTAGAAACGCGACAGTTTTTTTTTGTGATTTTTTAAATATGGTCATTTTTGGGTGGTAAATCCATAGTTTTTGCTAAAATGATGATTTAAACTCTTTTATACCTTAGAGTATTTATAAATAAAAGGGTATATACTATTATTTTGGGAAAGGAATAACAAAGGGAAGTTGTCGCTTTTTTTTGCAACTTTTTCTGTTGCATTGTGTCTGAAGTCGCTTGAGCTGCCACCCGGCTTCGTTTTCGGTAGCAGTCTTGATATACCCTGTATGTATGTATTTATAATATAGGTATATAAGTATGTTATATTTAAAACATAATATATAACCTGTACATCTAGTATAATTTTTCTTTTATCTCGTCCTCTGTACTGCCCCATTAGATCTTTATTATATTAATCCAGTCCATCCAAAGGTTGCCTGGAAGAGATCGCATCTAGCGATAAGGCCGCCAATTGTTACCATGTCTTTAGTTTTAAGTATTTAATCTGTTATTTTTCCTATTTTATGGTGTACAATAAAGTATATATAAATAAATAAATAAATATATATATATATATATATATATATATATATATATATATATATATTATAATTTATTACCATTTTCATATCCAAAATCACACACACAAAATTGACTGTTTAGTTACTTCCTCAGAGTATTTATATATAGAGGGAGCGCTGTCATACATTTGCGACTTCAAAAACGTAGATATTTTCTTGTTCGTAATGTTGGTAGCACTGCTATATTAATGTTACCAATAAATGACTTTTCCACGAAAAATATATAAATAAATAAATAAACGGAAATTAACATATTCACGTTACGTTGTTTTAGCTATCATTTCTGTAAAATATTTTTACTTATTTCTTGTTAATTAATAAGAGATTGGATTTATTGTCGATGCTAAACGAATGCACAGTTAATAATTAACCCTTAAAACAAATTTGGATGGTATTCGATAGCGCTAAACAACATTTTTTGATTGTTCTTTTTCATGTAAGTCATGCGTATTCCAAACTGTCACAAATCACACTGGATGTAGGGAAGAAAAAAGGTGGCCCCGGCACCACGATTTTTATCTACGTTTTTGAAGTACCAGCGCTCCCTCTATATATGTATACTCTAAGGTTACTTCTTTAATTCGTAAAACAACAACTCAATTCTTCATAGATAGACGAGATGGTATATTATTTGAAATATTAGCCGATCGGCTACGTGAATCACAATCGCAAATCGCAAAATTTAACTTGTGAAATGTTATTATCGACTTCACATGCTATTTGTGATTGGTATTTCTATTTATAGCAACATTAAACCTGCCGTTCTTTATCCAAGCCTCTTATTCCCCCAGGTCCGTCTCCTACTAGACGTGTTGCTGGCGGCTAGATGCGGGGTTACAGAGGAGATGTTGTACAAATGCCTCCTAACCAAGGAGTACAGCGTCACCAGGGAGGACTTCAATAGGAGGTTACATCTGTTGAGGAGGTATAGTATATACTGTACTAGCGGCCCGGCCCAGCTTCGCCCGGGTGCATATAGATTTCTCTACAATAATATGCACGTATTATACACATAAACCTTCCTTTTGAATCACTCTATCTATTAAAAAAAACCGCACTAAAATCCGTTGCGTAGTTTTAAAGATTTAAGCATACAAAGGGACATAGGGACAGAGAAAGCGACTTTGTTTTATACTATGTAGTGATGTATAGCCAGCAGTCACGTGCATAGTCCTGATCATACACTAAGATCGAGTCTTGTGTCGTGTATCTCAAACTATGAGAGATTTTTCGGTCTCACAAACACTCAGACCCGAAATAAATACTAGTGGGCCGCACAAATATTTGTTAAGTGGTGGGATTGAAACGACAGAGGTATAATGATACAGCAAAATCATCATCATAATTTAAAATCATTGAGTTCGATTCCTAGCTAGGCATATGTATTTACCAAAAATCTAAGTAATAACTATTAATATTTTTCAATATTTTCCTACTGTACTAAATGATAATCATAATCATTATGAAGATGCTGATGATGATGATAATGATGATGATGGCGGTAGGGTGATGGTGGTGATGAAGATGATAAATTTCTGCAACTATCCAAGATCCTACTAATAGAAGTTTAGAGTTTGCCTTGTTTAAAACTTCGTTGTAGTCTTGATAGTGTGTCTAATTATTATAAATACCATAATTAGCATATAGACAATTTATGCAATATTATATTGTTATTCTTTTTTTTGTGGGTTAAAATTTAATTTCTCATGATAATGATGCTCCCAGGTAGTTTCTCGTCATAATGATAACTATGTTTTACCCCCAGGATCCTAGTGATGGAGAAGTCGACAGGATATCTGTCGATATTCCACCACTCGTTCGCGGCTTGGTTGGTGGACGTGAAGCATTGCACCAGGCGGTACCTGTGCTGCCTCACGGACGGACACGCCGCTCTCGCTATGTACTACACGCTGGATGCTAAGAGGTGAGGATATATATAGGATATGTCCAGACTGCTACCGAAAACGAAGCCGGGTGGTAGTTTTAGTGACTACAAACACAATGCAACTAAAAATTTTGCTTAGAAACGCGACAATTATTTTTTATGATTTTTTAAATATCGTAATTTTTGGGTGGTAAATCCATAGTTTTTGCTAAAATAATAATTTAAACTCTTTTATACCTTAGAGTATGTATAAATAAAAGTATATACACTATTATTTTAGAGAAAAAAAAATGAATTTGCCACCCTACCACACCTACCACGACGATAGAAAAAAAAATGACAAAAAAAATTCGTTGCAATTTTTTACACAACATTTAGTTGCAAAATTGCACAGGCAGCAGGCGGACGGCATTTTCTACCAGTCAACCAATATACAACGTTGATGCGACCGATGGGCATTAAATTACACTATGTATTCTATACGTAACCCGCACTAGGCCAGCGTGGTGGACTATATGGCCTAACCACTCTCAATCGGTAGTCGATTGTAGAGGAGGCCCGTGCCCTGCAGTGGGACGTATATGGGCTGATACAGATAGATAGATTCTATACGTCCTTGGTATTCATTCGGCACTTCACTAAAATTAATAATACCAAAAATGAGATTTTGTTTGTTTCAAACAAACTAAATAGCTTCCAAATAAGAGTAAAACGCAACCATCCTGTGTAAATAAATTTCACTGACCTGTAGATACGAACAGATAACAAATGGGGAATATGCATGTTTTTTTTTTATTTGTTTATACGATTCTACTAGTTATTACATTACCGAACATACAAATATCACGTCCAAAATATAAAGTGTTATGCAAAAAATTAAATATTAAAATCGCTATCAATTTTGGGCGATACAAACGCGGCCATATTGGCGCGCTTGTTTGTGACGTCACGATTACACAACTTCGATGTTAACAGCAGTGTTTGGTTCAATATATTATTACCAGAAAATAAAGAAAGTGAGTGAATATCGACTTAATTACCATGGAAAAGCACAAAAAAATATTACAAATATTGTGTCGTTCCTATATGCCCAAAAAAACATAAACACTGCACCTGACAAAGTATATTTCCTTATGCCGAAAGGTGAAAATCTAAGAATAAAGTGGTGCAAGGCTATGAGAAGAGACAATGTATCGCGTTTGAGCTGTTTATATTGTTGTGAAGACCATTTCGATGTAAGTTAGGATATTAAAATTAAGTAGAATACATATAAATATCATTCTTACGTTTACCTACCTACTTGTTTTGTTTACAAATCTCTACAAAAACATAAACTAGGTTACGAAAAGTCGTAAATATATTATTAAGTATTCTTATATCCTTATGTATGTATGAGTATAAGTCTGTATCAGTCCATATACGTCCCACTGCAGGGCACGGGCCTCCTCTACAATCGACAGTACGATTGAGAGTGGTTAGGCCATATAGTCCACCACGCTGGCCTATTGCGGGTTGGCGGACTTAAATACCATATAATTTTTTATAAATCGCTATGGTATGCAGGTTTCCTCACGATGTTTTCCTTCACCGTTGTAGTGCGTGGTGATTGACTATCAATACAAACATGACTCCGAAAAGTCAGAGGTGTGTCCTGGGATTCGAACCCGCGACCACCGTGAACATGTTGGCAGTCGCGTCTAGTCCGTTTACCAACAAGCCACCACACACTTTAATATATGAGCATAAGTATTACTGATGAATAAAAACATCTATTTTTTTTTATTGCATTGAACTTCTAGACGAGCAAGCCGTTCGCCTAATGGTAAGCGATAGGACTGCTCATAAACAGTAGTAAAACCAAACAACACCTTGAATTACAAAGCAATGCTTGGCATTCCACTACACTCGCCATCCTGAGTATGTCTCATGTTAAGTCTCAATATGTCCAGTAGTTATTCTGGCTACAATGTCTTTCAATCCAAAACACAAAAGTGCATTTACACTGCTGTTTTACGGGAGAAATAGACATTGCGGTGGTATCTACCCAGATGGTATCTCTCATATGAGAGACCTACCACCAGTAAAGAAGAATTAATAAGTATTAGAGTAAGAGGCAAGTTCGAGACTAGTTTTATTAATCTATCTTTATTTCGGGGTTTCACATCAAAGAGGATACAGAAAATTATATTAAATATAAAATAATGGCATTAATTCTCTTCACAATGAATTAATACTGTGAACACATAAAACTATTCACTTAATATAAAAAAAAAACAGAGACACAAAACAAAAACAATTATTCCTCAGAAAAGAAACCATACAAATAGCTTGTTGATAGCAGACCTCTCGTGTAAACGTGACGTCACGTTTCATCCACCAATAGTGTTGCGTTTCGGAAATATGCGCGGAATGCCACTTTTTGATGATTAAATTTCATTATTAAATTAAAATAAATTTTAAAAATTATTGTATAGTGTGTTTTCAGTAGCAATAAAGATTACAAAAAATTATATTTTGTCCATATTTAAGTTACGTGCATATTCCCCATTGGCAACGTCGCGCGCGGCGCGTGTTATTGTCGCGCCGCGCCGCGCCGCCGCCGCCGCGTGTGCGCACCCCGCTTAGTTACTTGTGAAGTACGCGCACAACATACATTTCTAAAATTACACATTTTAAATTTTCGATATTTCCTCCATTTACATGAACGCACAAGTTATAGTGACGGACAATATTATTATTGTTTAATTCTAATTAAGTCGTGTCCGTGTCTAGGCACTTTATTTTTTCAAATTCTTAAATAACCCTATTTTTAGTTCTTTAATTATGTTTACTTTTGAGGCATACATTTCACCCTTGATGTAGCCCCGTAAAAAGAAATCCAAGGGTAGGTCCGGAGATCGTGGTGCCACCGTACAGGTCCGAATCGACTTCTTCATTGTTGTCCAACAGTCAATAACACAAAAACACTAACACTAAATAATAAATATCCGAAGTTGAGTGTCCTGCCACAATGACAAAAAGAAATAACATCTTAAAGTTATTTGGTGTCAGTAACAAGACAAAATCATAATTGTCGGCGCGAGATCGGCAAGATTGAAGCGGCGCGGCGCGGCGGCGCAGGAGCTTCCGTGTTACATCCGTTGGGAAAGGATAGCGGCGGCACACTAAAAACTATTTTTTAGTAGTCTTGGGTAGTTCGCGAACGACCTAGGTGGGAAGAGCGCTCCTTTAGGTGAACTATGCGAACTAGTTCATTGAAAATCCCGCTCTTAGTTCTTTTTATATTTCTTTTAGCGTCCACTTTACTAGACAGTGGCGCTATGTGACCAACCTCAGATTTAGCTGTTGACTAATCATTAATATAAATTATTTTATTTTTCATTATTTAAATAAAAAATCTCATATTACAATTATTTATCATAGTAAAATTTTCATGTTATACTTTGTATTTTTTAAATAAAAATAAACAAAACTTACAATAATCATAACTATATTTTTTTCCTTATTTATTTTTCTTACTAAACTATTTAAAAAAAAAGAACTAATGAACTAATAGAGCGAACTAGTTCATCTTTGGATTATGAACTAAATTGAGCGCTCTGTGGAGTGACCGGTTAGGCCCAAGCCTATTTTTTAGAGGTCAATTACGTACGGGTCACACACACACTGACCTATTTCTATTTCTTTTACGCGCGGGATGTTTTGATATGTCTCTCTCGTAATGAAAGTGTAGGTGTGTGTGTATTTATTGCTTTCTTGTTTGCATCGGCATCTTTGTAAGTAACTTAGTTGTATTTATTAATAAGTGACTTGTGCAAGAGCGGCAACAACGCGCAGATTTTAGTACAATCTATCGTTGTAAGGTGAATGACCATGCGTTAAACGTAATCAGCTGTTAGAAAAGCTACATCGTGTTCAAATGGGGCAAAAACTTACAAATTCGTCTATGAGTAAACTACTGCTCCTATTTAATTGATTTTTAGTACAGAGGTTCAAAATGGTACCTAGTATATGCAGTTTAAAGAAATGCCCATCGGTCGCATCAACGTTGTATATATACCGGGTATATCAAGACTGCTGCCGAAAACGAAGCCGGGTGGTAGTTTAAGCGACTTCAGATACAAAGCAACAGAAAATGTAGCAAAAAAAAGCGACGAGTTTATTGTTATGTTTTTCATATGGTCGTATTTGGGTGGTAAATACATTTTTTTCCTAAAATCATAGTATATACCCTTTTATTTATATGTATTTACCACACAAATACGACGATACGCATGAAAACTAATAGTCATTTTTTTTTAATTTCTTGTATTGTGTCTGAAGTCAGTAAAACTTTCACCAGGCTTCGTTTTCGGTGTATTGGAATGAGGGTAGCCAATAATATTGTGATGGCAGGGAACCTCAGGGACAGACAATAAAACGGTGTTGAAATTATTATGGACATATCAGTGTAAACAATCAGTTATAATTTAAACTATAACTCATTAGACGCGAGTTTTAAAATACCCGTACGTAGTTTATATTGAGTGACGTCATCTCGACATCGCACCACAGACTAGTCACACTCTCAACTTGGTATAATAACATATTGTTTGTTTCAGATTGTCGGCACTGGAGATTCACAATTATGTGTACCACATGACTCAGTTGGAACAGCACATGTCCTCGCAGAAGAAGGGGAAGGGGTAAGCAGTAGTCTAACTTATAGATTGAAAGAAAAAACACTTTTAGACGAGAGATATGGATGTCAAATGTTGCGAAATAAAGAACAATAGATTTTCAAAACAGTGCGCCGATAAATATAAGAATTTTGTTTATACTGGCCCGGCATAAAACGGTTTTGTTACCTCAAGGTCTACTTCCACAAACTTATTGACTTTCACAGAATCCCTTGTCCAAGCAATTGACGCAGGTGATCAGTATGATGTTATTTATACAGACTTTAGCAAAGCCTTTGATAGAATCTGCCATTCCATATTGATAAATAAACTCGCGTCATACGGCATATTTGGGCACTTACTGAGGTGGCTAAAGTCTTATTTAATAGGTCGAGAGTTTTACGTGGTTGCAAATGGGTATCAATCCGAAATCAAATGCATAACATCTGGAGTTCCCCAAGGCTCTCATTTGGCTCCTATTTTATTTAATTTCTTCATTAATGATCTTCCTCTTTGGTTTCAATTCTCTGAATGTTATTTGTACGCTGATGATCTAAAAATAGCGAGAAAAATTAAGTCGTTTGAAGATACACAGAACTTGCAAAGCGATATTAATCGGCTTGTAGAATGGTGTACGAATAATGTAATGGAGTTAAATTTTAAAAAATGCTACCACGTAAAATTCTCGAGAAACCATAATTATATAGATTCTGATTATTTCTTGGACAATTATAAAATACAGGAAGTGGACATATTCCGAGATCTAGGAGTAATCTTTGATAAAAAAATGACCTTCATCCCACACATGGAGGCTATAATAAAAAAGGCAAATAGAATGCTGGGGTTCGTATTAAGAAATACCAAGTCCTTCAAAAGAAGTGGCACTAAAATAATGCTTTATAACAGCTTAGTACGGAGTATCTTGGAATACTGCAGTGTTGTTTGGCGGCCACACTTCGCATCACATGCTCTACGCCTAGAAAGAGTCCAAAAGCGATTCTTGTGGCATCTAGCATACTGTAAAGGTCAAAGCAAACAACTTTCCACGTATAACAGCCGCCTGCAGTATTTCAAGATGCTCAGCTTGTCCTGCCGAAATAACATCAGTGATGCACTGTTTATTTATAAACTTATCAGAAATAAAATCGAATGCCCTAATTTGTTGAGCCAAATAAAGTTCAATGCCCCTTCCCGCTATCCACGCAATAAAATCACACCGCTATGTCCTCCCCGTCGAAGAACGGTTCTAGGAGCAAATTCACCATTACCTAGACTCTGCCGGATCTTGAATAAATGCAGTGATATGGTGGACTTGCATTTTGACAGTGTTGGCAGATTTTATAAAATAATTGTAGAGTTTTATTCAACCAATTGATAATTTTAATTTATTTTTAATTTTTCTTTATGTTCGTTTTTTATAAAAAAGGGACAGTATTATCTATTTTAAATCTAACCATAATTTTGATTTCCGCTGTATAATTAAAAAAAAAAAATATTATTTCCCTCAATATAATTTACATTAGTGAGTTACCTACTTTGTTCTATTTTGTGCATGCCGAACTAGCCTGTAAGAGATTGTTACGCTTAAATCATTGTTAATCGCATGGTTATATTATAAGACATGTCTCAGTGTAAACAATTGTTGGCTGGTCTTTTAAAATAAATAAAATAAATAAATAAATAAATAATTACAACTCTGCACCTAATGGTAAGCGCAAATGCCGCCCAGGCATTTGCAGTATCTAATGGCATCAGACACAATTCAAAGTAATAAGGTTTATAAGGTTAAAAATAATAAGGTATTTTTTAAGGTTTATTTTAAGACTGCTATATATTGTAGTTCGAATTACAAATGTATACGTATAAGTTTAAGCAACCTCGGTCACTTTAGGCTTACAGTATTTTGTATATTTGATCGATGAATAAAACGTTCAAAATACCAGATTATCCATTTTATTACATTTTTGAAATCCGATATCGATTGTCTGTTAACGTTTGTCAGTAAACAATATAAAAAATATACAATTTTATTTCATTATCGGTGTCATGAATCCTTGAGTATTTTTCGCAACCCATCTGTTTCTAATTTATAACTAACTTTAGAACCCTATATAAACCAGGGAACTAGATGAAGTCCTGGACCTGCACACGCTGATTCTCCTGTGGGTTCTGGACTCGTCGTGTGACGTGGAGTCAGCTCTGAAGAGGGAGGACTGTCGGAAATTAGAACCCGTTGTCGCTGATGTGAGTATATTTTGAGAAATCAGGGTAGGAGTTATTTGACAGCCTCCGTGGCGCAGTCGGTAAGACGCTGCCTGTGAAACGAGAGGCCGCGGGTTCGATCCCCGCACCGAGAGAAATGTTTGTGCGGCTCAAAAATATTTCTTCCGGGTCTGTATGTTTATGAGACCGGAAGGTCTCTCGTAGTTCCTGATACCCACGACACAAGACTCAACTTTAGTGTTTGTGACTGTTGGGTGCTATTTATTTATTTATTTGTGGTGGCTTGGAGACTGTCCCACCCTCACTCCCACCACTGTAACTCTTGTGTCGCAGGATCAACAGTGGCAATGTAATGACACCGAGCATTGAAGCTCGAAGTCTCCGGGAATGTCTAACTTGCCTTTAACCCGCAACGGAATTAATCACAAAGTTAAATAATTAGGAGGTGTTGGAAATACAATTATTGTCCACTTCCCTCCGTGCAAAGCGGTTTTTATATTATTTATTGCGGGTTATTTGTGGTGGCCTGTTGGTCGGACCAGAATGTACTGTGGATGAGAACACGGAGAGCAGGGTGGGCAAAAATTGATACTTTTTTTTTGCCATTTTTAAGCTATTGCATAGTTTCTATCGCGGGCCTTAAGCGTGGAGACCGAATCCAGAAATTCCGTAACGAAAATAACCTAAGTCCGATCGAAATTTAAATTTAATATTTTTATTTTGTATCAATTATGTGCCAGTACTTTGTAATGCGAATTGCAAAGCTATTGCGTGGTTATTTGTAATCTAACCTCTTTCGATATTTAGTTTTGCCATCTATCGATGAATAGCAAAACTTATGACTTTTTGAAATATCACGCTTGTCTCTTTCAGCAACTCACCTCTAGGTGACATTGGCATTGGTGGCTCATGCCTGCTTAGAGTTTCGGCGTTAGGGCACCTCGTCTTTGTATTCGCACGTGCAACAGTGAATATCTGTACAATTAATATCAAAGAAAAACAAAGGAAAAAAAAACTGCATAAATAATATATATATATATGTATATATAATTACATACGTTGATAAAAAAAACTATGCAATAGCTTTACCGCGGCAGTCTCCGAGTGCCACACGTCTTTTTTTAGTTGGAGTGTGTTTAGAGTCACTGACGCTGCCACCCAGCTTCGTTTTCGGTCGCAGTCTTGATATATCCTGTGTTATTGTATGCCCATTTGGCGGGCCACAGTTGTATAGATAAAGAAATTAGAACTGCTTATGTAAACCTATTTCCACAATCAAAATATTGGATTTGAAAACGGCAAGGAGAAAGGACAGAATTGAGGGATGGAATGATTTATGAATTGAGATAAATATGTTTGTGAAATTAGTTTTAAATTTTTGATACACTATTATTGGCTCGATATAACGCCAGAAGATTTTTTATGTGTTTTGTTATGTAAAATAATTATTTTCGTTTTGTTTTAGGCAAACATAAACAACAATGAAGAGGGCGACACGGCATCGGCAGAACAACCTACATCAGGTAAGTTTATGGTAATTTTTAAGTAATAATCTTTAAGACACTTTTATTTCCCCCGCCAAATAGCAGTGTAAATGCACTGTTGTGCACTTGGAGATAGCACTCTGTAAAAAAATACATTTATAATCCCTGATTACTTATAAAGGATACAGGCGTGCCGGTTTTGTATGTGCGGGTATATATGACTAACATAGTTTTATTGATATTAATAACGAATTTTCCTTCCGTACAATAGTTATTTTACCGTGGGAATTTGGAACGAAATAAATATCCCTATTTGTGGCTGTTCATAATTTTATTGATGGTAAATCTCTCATGTGTGAGAGGACGTCCGGGTAGAAACCATCATAATATCTATATCCTACTCCCGGCAATCAACAGTGTAAATGCGCTGTTGTGTTTCGGTTTGTAGCCAAAGTAATAACTGAACGTATTGGGAGTGAACATGGTATGTCGCAGCATGGCGAGCGCAGTGGAATTCCAAGCATTGCTTTGTAATTAATGGTGTTGTTCAGTTTTCCTTCTGTCTTTTCAAGATATTTACCTTTTTCGTTCAATTACCAGCTAATTCTCTATCAATATACATGTCATGACACCCAAAAAAGTAAGAATTTTGCCTAAGATTTGAATCCGCGACCACAATATACCAGCCTCCGTGCGCAGTTGGTTAGACGCCGGCTGTGAGACGAAAGGCCGCAGAGACAAATATTTATGTAATCAATAGGTATTTGTCTCGGGTCTGGGTGTTTGTGAGACCGAAAAGTCTCTCGTAGTTTCTGATACAAGTCACAAGACTTGATCTTGCTGTGGGATCAGGACTATGAATGTGACTGTTGGGTGTTATTTGTTTATTATTAGCTGTGCCCGCAACTTCGTCCGCGTGGAATTTAACAAAAACTTTATTTTTCTAAAATTTTTTTTTTCTAAAATAAATGTAGCCTAAGTTACGCCTTATTATACCAGCTATCTGACAATAAAAGCCCCGTCAAAATCGGTCCAGCCATTTCAGAGATTAGCCGGAACAAACAGACAGACAGACAGACAAAAAAAATCTAAGGTAATTTTCGTTATAGGTATCGTGTATGTAACGATATGTAGTTGGACATTTTCTGGGGGCACGGCAGTGCCCCCTCCAAGTCGAGCTAAAAAGCGGCACAGCCGTACTATCCTTTTCTCGAAGCAATTCAGACCATTTTCAACCCCCCATAACTTCGTTGTGGTTAAAGCAAGAAGCCTGAATTTTCAGTTACTAATTAGGCATTGTGTAAACACGGTATATTTTAAATTTCATTCAATTTGAACCACTAGTTTAAGAATTATAACTTGTCAAACTTTCGCAATTTTGTCACTCACTGACTGACTGACCGATCATCAAAAGTCTAAGGCACGTCTAGCAGATATAGAACCTTAAAATTTAGACTATCATTAGTATTTAGTGTCCACATTAAGGGAAAATTTAAACATTTCATAATTTCTGTCTAGTTTTCTAGATACACCAACTGCGTGAATAACTTTGTAATCTCATATAAATGTATAGGATTACAAAGATACATTTGCAGTTAATGATTTGTTGTACCCGTATATAATGGAATAATAGTTGTAGATTGGTATCTATATATATTATATATGAGGCATAACAGGAGGGGGGTATAAAGAGGGAAAGGGTGTATTCAGCCCATTAAACTGTACAACATTGCTCTAGAAAAACATGACGAAATAAATAGACTAAATAGCTCGAAAACATCAATGACCATGAAAGAAAGAACACTAATAATCAAATCCGCTATATTTGTGATAAATTGATACCTACAAAAATAAGAAAAAACCATAAGACAGAGGCTTTAAGAAAAATCGTTATATATATTCTAGAAATAAAAATTCCAAAAAGGAATAAAGTAGGACTCTATAAAAAGACGTGAGATCCCATCAAAAACATCCTGTAAAAAAATTCCAAGTCTCGCAGCTCAGTTTTTCTACCGCAAAAAGTTGTGAGATCCATGTAATACCAAGTCGATTAATTTATTTAGTCCTTGATTAAGGGACGTTCTGTATAAAGTTATTACGTAAGTTATTATCATATCAATATTAAAAATTCTTTACGTTTTAAATAAATAGATCGACTTGGCCAGTAGTATTATGCATAAATTGTACGTACATTATGTTTTCATGCGATGGCGAAATAAATTAATCGACTTGGTATTACATGGATCTCACAACTTTTTGCGGTAGAAAAACTGAGCTGCGAGACTTGGAATTTTTTTACAGGATGTTTTTGATGGGATTTTTATTTTCAGCTTTACAAACAGACACTTCAATTTTATTTATATGTATAGATTTTAATATCGGCATGCCACAAGTCATGTGTGTTCTGAAACTGTACCAACATAGCTATTCATAATGAATAATATGACTAATTAATTGAAATTGGTTTCCTGCCAGCGATTGACGCAAGTTCGCAGGAAATGTAACGTTCATTGTATACAATTCTTTGAAACATATTTGTGTGGTGAATAAGCTAGGTTTCTAGGGTCCGGTCGGTTTAAAGGGACAAAAGCACCTAATGGTAGGTGCTGATTAGATTTATAAATACCTAACAGGTACATACATAGTCCTGATCCCAGATTAAGATCGAGACTTTCCTGCGTTTATGAAATATCTATTACTGGAATCAAGTATAATATAATAGACCATATAATAGATCCCATTTAAATGTAATAGTGATTTAATCCGTGATGCTTTACAGCTGGCTTCTCCGGCTGTAAAAGATCGAGCCTTGTCTCGTGTATTAAAAATTACGAGAGACTTTTCAGTCTGAAAAACATGAAACAGAAAAAGAAAAGCAGCCGACATGATTGTATCATAATGTCAATTTTCATTCGATATTTGGTCTTATCTAATTCCGCCAACACGCACTAGGCCGCACTAGTTTTTATATATGTATATGTGT
The DNA here is from genome assembly GCA_009982885.2 of Hyles vespertilio. Taxonomy (NCBI): domain Eukaryota; kingdom Metazoa; phylum Arthropoda; class Insecta; order Lepidoptera; family Sphingidae; genus Hyles; species Hyles vespertilio. The sequence continues at coordinate 4,037,381 of CM042832.1, forward strand.
ATTTATCATACTGCATATTGTATATAATTCTATATATATGATTCTGTGTAGTTGTATGTTTTTATAATATTATTTGTCTTTCTGTCTGGCAGCAATTGCCTTAAAGCATATATTTTTATTGCTATGAATGGCGAGACGTCGGCGAGTCGTTCGCTTGATGGGAAGCGACATGACATCTCATGAACAGACTTACTGGTGGACTGGTATATTGGTGGTAGGTCTCCCATATGTGAGAGACCGCCTGAGTAGATACCACTGCGATGTATATTTCTCCCGACAAACAGTGGTGTAATTGTTGTATGATGGTAAGCGATACGACCGCTCATGAACAGTAGCAAGACCAAACACCATGTATTACAAAGCAATGCTTAGTATTCCCCTGCACTCGTCATCCTGAGACATAAGATGTTTAGTCTGAATATGTTCAGTAGTTACTCTGGCTACACTATCCTTCAAACCGAAGCACAACAGTTCATTTACATTGCTGTTTGTCGGGAGAAATGGACATCCTACCCAGGCGACCTCTTACATATGAGATACCTTCCACAAGTTAAAAAAATAGACTACTGTGATGGACAATGGCTTGGTCACTCTCAATCGTAATCTCGATTGTAGAGGAGGCCCGTGCCCTGCAGTGGGACGTATATGGGCTGATACAGTACTCTTTCTGAACGGAATTCCTCTTATCATCAGAAGCATTGTAGTCACTTTTCCGAAGCGGAATAAAAAAATCTATAAATGTATTTTGTTGTAAAGTAAAAGAAATGCCATCGGAAATAAGATTATCGCCGTAAGATTTCTTATTATGCGTAACTTGTAAAAGGTTATCTTCTGATAAGATAGCGTGCCATTATTTTATTTATTTTTTATCTGCATGTACCTATATATGGTTTTTTTTTAATGTTGTCTGTGTATCTCCAATTGAAAAAAATTTTGGGCGATAACAAATACATTTATATTATCGTGAGATTAGGAAGACGTGTTTGGATGTATTTATTTTTGATATAAATAAATGCACCCAACAGTCAAATACCTGCTCAGTTCAGATCTCACGCTAAGATCGAGTCTTGTATCGTGGGTATCATTAACTACGTGAGACTTTTCGGTCTCACAAACTCTGCACCACGTAGGCTGTCAGTTATTCATTATTTTACTTTAAAGATACTAAAAATAAATAAGTTTAATAGAGTTCTTATCGCTTGAAACGAAATAAAAAGCATTCCAAATTAACTAAAAAATATATATTTAATATTATAATTAATTATAATAAAATAAATAACATTAATAAATAAATGAAAGTAGAAATATAATACCAAGTATAGAAAATATTTTGTATGTAGAGAATAAATTCTATGTGTAAGAGCTTTTTAATTACCTACATGACCAATAAATACATTTCATTTCATTCATTACACTTGAATGTTGCGAAAATTATATCTGAAACGAGTGAAGTCGCATCAAAACATACAGCTACGAACATTTTATCAAGAACTGACCCATTACTTTTCCAGTTATTGTCCTCTGTGACACATAACGCATATTTTTATCAATGTCCTGTCGGTAATATACCGAAAGCAAGGCAAAATCAACCTTAAAACAACGTAACAGAACTCAAATGTAATAAACAGACAGATTGTAGGAAAACATACGCATAAATATATGTTACAGTCGCTTCCTAATTGTGATTTTGACTTGTTGTGTTCAATGAAATAATTAATTGTTTGTAAATTCTATTTTTGTAAATTTTTGCTGGTGTATTGTGAATATTATTGTGTTTTTCTTTTTGTATGAGTGTTTGGCTTTTTTGGATGTGTGGAACAAAGTTAAATTGGAGTATTGACGTTGTTATGATATTGTAAGCAGTAAAATATATATTGATCAGTTAACTACATGGTATATATGGCCTAACCACTCTCAATCGTACTATCCATTGTGGAGGAGGCCCGTGCCCCGAAGTGGGACCTATATAGCCTGATACAGGTACAGGACAAATCAGCCATTTTTTCGGACATTTGGGTAGAAAGACCGGACACCCTACATTATTGAGGATTTTATCTCAGTATTATTAAGTACGACAAAAAAATTGTACGTAAAATCAAGCCTTTTTGATTATTATTAATATACAGGGTATATCAAGACTACTACCGAAAACGAAGCCGGGTGGTAGTTTAAGCGACTTCAGACACAATGCAACAGAAAAAGTTGCAAAAAAAAGCGACAATTTTTTTTTGTTATTTTTTTCCTATGGCCATATTTGGGTGGTAAATACATTTTTTCCTAAAATAATAGTGTATACCCTTTTATTTATAAATACTCTAAGGTATAAAAGAGTTTAAATTATTATTGTAGCAAAAACTATGGATTTACCACCCAAAAATGACGATATTTAAAAAATCATAAAAAATAATTGTCGCATTTCTATGCGAAATTTTTAATTGCATTGTGTTTGTAGCCACTAAAACTACCACCCGGCTTCGTTTTCGGTAGCAGTCTTGAGATACCCGGTATATCGTGTTAAATTCTAGTGAAAAAAGAAATAAAATCGAATGCTAAACTAGTCTTAGATAGGTACTTTATTATTAATCGGTCAAATATGCGAAATGTAAAAAACCTAACAAAAGCCGGACACCGTTTATTTTGGCCGGAAATGAAATGTAATTAAAGAGCCTATGTCCGACTTTATTCGGACGCCTGGTAACGCTAGTTACAGTTGATCAATAACATGTGGATCGCTGTGGTAAACCGGGAGAGCAATGCTTAACAGTAGAATTCTTGGGAGTAAAGTTGATGATGACTTTTTTTTTTATGTGTGTAATGAAGGATAAATGCGTAGTGGCTTGTTGATAAATGGATTAGACGCGGTTGTCAACATGTTCACTGTACTTGCTAGTACCCACAAGGGTAATTATTGTCTCTTTTTTATTTTCTTTTGGTTTGCTATTAAACATCTACGTATTTTAGCTATAAGAATATGAATATAATTTCTTAATTAAGTGCGTGGTGGCCTGTTGGTAAACGGACTAGACGCGGCTGCCAACATGTTCACGGTGGTCGTGGGTTCAAATCCCAGGGCACACCTCTGACTTTTCGGAGTCATGTGTGTATTGACAGTCAATCACCACGCACTAAAACGGTGAAGGAAAACATCGTGAGGAAACCTGCATACCATAGCGATTTATAAGAATTTCTATGGTATGTAAGTCCGCCAACCCGCACTAGGCCAGCGTGGTGGACTATATGGCCTAACCACTCTCAATCGTACTTTCGATTGTAGAAGTAGGCCCGTGCCCTGCAGTGGGACGTATATGGGCTGATACAATACAATACAAACAATTAAGTGCGTGGTGGCCTGTTGGTAAACGGACTAGACGCGACTGCCAACATGTTCACGGTGGTCGCGGGTTCGAATCCCCAGGGCACACCTTTGACTTTTCGGAGTCATGTGTGTATTAATCATAGATGTAGTATAGAACATAGATCGGCACTGTGTCATTTTGAGCGCGACCAAAACTGATTTACGATTGTGTGCGTGAAGTTTACATGTGTGCTTGTCATATAGTGGTGTACCATGCACTTCCGATACTATCATATCGATATCAATATAGCTGTCGGCCTGTAATTGTGAAATAAAATGTTATGGATATATGCGACATTTTATTATATATTAACAGAAACTTATTGATGTGTTTATTTCAATACAGATTGATAAACACACAAATAAATAAAGATAAATTGTCATATTATTTGAAAACATTTTGTTTGAGATTTTTTTTATGGGTCTTTATGTCCACCTGAAAAAAATATTTTTCATTGTGATGTATACATAGTACATCTACTAATTAAATTGAGAACAAAAAAAAACCTTTTATTAAAATAAAACTATAATTTACAAAGTTTTCGCGTTTTCGGTTAATTTTTTTTTTAATTTCCCGTCGCGAAGTTTCGATTACTTTACAGCTTTCGTAGTCACAGGGTGGACTCAGTCTGCAACAAAATCCGTGATTATTAGTTTTTTTCAATGAGTAACATTCGCGTAAGTCTAAGAAACACATTTTTACTATATGTATACTAGAGTTAAAAAAATATGCTTATTTAAGTCAATTAATTGACTTGTAACACATTGGGAAGTGTTGGACGCCTGCTAGGCCGCGTTGGAGGTGTACGGAGGAGCTTGTAGGAAGTCGTTGGATGCAGGCAGCTTACAACAAACTGATGTAGACATTCTTGTGGAAGGCCTATGTTCATTAGTCGCATTCCTGTGGCTGAAGAAAGAGACAGTTTAATAAACTATGAACCTTTTCTCGATCACGTCACCTAAACTAATGTTATGATAAATGAATAATGTTGCTTCAAGGTTTGGACGATCATACTGTGCATAGAAGTATCCCATATTTTATAATAATATCGAATATGTTCTTGTTTTACTATTATAAATTGACAGCCTCTTGGCAGAGACTGAAACAGGTTCTTAATTCATTAATCACACACATGAAGTGTTAAATTAACTATTCCACAAATATAAAAAAATGAGAAAAAGTAAAGTAATAACTAATATTGTAGAATGAATACGATAATAATAGCCGGGGAAATATGGCCGGGATAACGCCAGGTAGAAGAAGAAGAAGAATGCACACTATCACAACATACTATAGCTCCATAAAAATGTAGGGAAACATGTGTTGTCATCGACTATTTTATCGACAACCTTTTATTGATCGAACCTGTCAGTCAATCCCTAGCAACTTTTGATTGAAATTATTGTAAATTCACGTATTTGATATTATTTTTTATACGTAATGGATGCTTTCAGCGTATTTATATAATGAAATACTATATTCTTTTCTACCGATATGTATACACAGATTTCCATTCAATTCTATAATATCGTCACAAAATAGTATTGTGCAAAAGTGGCCGGTACCTGTGAAAACTTTAATTATTTCGGATTTTTACGCCTGCATGAACCACACCTTGGCACTGCACAATGCACTATAATAAACTACGTTTAATAAATATAATAAAGTACTGTAAAATTAAATAAATTATGAAAATAAGCGAATTTTGTTGCTCGCTTAGTTTGACATATTTCGACTCTGGGTCACTGCAGGCTACTTCTGTGTAAACGTATGGTCGCATCATGCATCTCGCTTTAACATATGAGTTAAATTATTCTATCTCTTTCACATTGCCGATCTATGTTTTATACTAAATCTATGGTATTGATAGTCAATCACCACGCACTAAAACGGTGAAGGAAAATATCGTGAGGAAACCTGCATACCATAGCGATTTACAAAAATCTCTATGGTACGAGTATGTAAGTCCGCCAACCCGCACTAGGCCAGCGTGGTCGACTATATGTCCTAACGACTCTCAATCGTACTCTCGATTGTAGAGGAGGCCCGTGCCCTGCAGTGGGACGAATATGGGCTGATACAGAAGTGGATTTGTACTTTTTTATTTCAATACATGGCGAGATGAGAATGCAATTAGTCCTAAGTTTATAATTGGTTACAATGTCCTTCAAACGTGTTCAAAAACACAACAGTGCGTTAATACTGCTGTTTGGCGGGAAAAATACAGGGTATGTCAAGACTGCAACCAAAAACAAAGCTAGGTTCTAGTTTCCAAACACAGAACAACTAAAAATTCGCAAAAAATATTTTGTGTGGTGTTTTAAATATTTTGTTATGGTCGTAAATCTATAGTTTCTGTTAAAACAATAATTTAAACCATTTTATAAAAAATAAAATAAACCTTGCATCATTATTTACCAATCATATAAGATGAAATGAAAAAAATACAAAAAGAAACCGTCGCGTCGGCTTCGTTTTCGGTTGCAGTTTCGATATAACCTGTATACAATGCAGGGGTACCCGCCCAGGCGGCCTCTCACATCACATATGAGACACCTAGTAAACCCACATACCACCAATAGATGATTGATGAAACATTCTACGTTCTACTAGAGTTTTGCCCGTTCTTCTCTAGTGAAAACCGCTTTCCGAACCGGGTGGTAGATAAAAAAAATTACTGAATCTAAATAATGTAGAACATCTTAATGGATTCAATAAATTATTTTCATTTTCAACATGTTTTTAATGGTGGTAGGTCTCTCATATGTGAGAGGCTGCCTGGGTGGGTACCACCGCAATTTCTATTTCTCCCGTCAAACAGCAGTTTAAATGCACTGTTGTGTTTCAGATTTAAGGACATTGTAGCCAGAGTAACTACTGAACATATTGAGACTTAACATCTTATGTATCAGGGGGCGAGCGCATTGGAATGCCAAGTGTTTTGCAATTCATGGTGTTCGGTTTTGCTACTGTTCATGAGCGGTCGCATCGCTTACCATCAGGCGAACGGCATGCTCGTCTCGCCATTTACTGCAATATTTTTTTTTTTTACAAACTATTTATTCTGATGTTTTTCAGTTGAACCAGCGACGTTGGAGTCCATAATGCCGGAGCTGGTGGACGGCGGGGCGTGCGCCCGCTGGCCTCGAGACAGGCGGGTGCTGCGCGCCCTGCTGGAGCTCACCAGGACGCAGGATGCCGTGCAGCATGAGCCCGAACCTGAAGTGGAAGAGGAGGCTGATCATATACGCGCGCTTGTGAGTCATTTGTAGTTATTGTAGACTAGTGTAAGAGTAACTACTGGACATGTTGAGATACGGCTGATAAGACGCTTTTGTTCAGTTAGTCCTGGGAATTTTAATATTTTAGTAACACTAGCTAAAAATATTAATAAAATATTATTAAATTAAGTTCTATGTGTATTGACTTGTCATACGAGCTCTTTAATTGCCTACGTGACCAATAAATACATTTCATTTCATTTAATTTCAAATACATTTCATTTCAATAAAAACAATGATTATATTCCCTAACCGGTGCAAACTATATTGTGCAAGCATGGTATCCTTAATTTAACAATTCATGTTAGGAGACTGTCCCGCCCTCACACCCACCACTGCAACTCCTGTAAGCCAGGATCAACAGTGGCACGCAATGTAATGACACCGAGCATTGAAGCTCGGCGAGTCTCCGGGAATGTCTAACTTGTCTTTAACCCGCAACGAAATCAATCAGAAAGTTAAATTAATAGGAGGAGTTGGAAATAAATTATTGTCCACTTCCCTCCGTGCAAAGCGGGTGACAAAACGATGAAATAAAGAGGTAAATAACCTCGCAAAAAGACTTTTACAGCCGGAGAAGCCAGCTGTAAAGCACCACGGATCAAATCCTTATTACATTTAAATGGGACCTAATATGTGAGCTGTTACACTTGATTCCAGTAATAGGTATGGCAAAAACGCCGGAAAGCACGGAAATTCGTCCTAGTCTCTACAAGGTCCGTGTAGTATACAACTCCAGATGATATTTGCATACTATCCAGCATGGTTTTACGCTCATTCTGCCAAAGACTACACTCCCAAAGTATATGATGCGCGGATTGTTCATATTCGCAATTTGCTGTTGAACATGGGCACGCAGGCGATTCCACAAGCTTAAAAGAGTATAGTTTAGACTTAAAGTTACCATGGCCCGTGAGGAACTGTGATACGCAATAATCGACATCTAGCCATGTCTTCGTCAAACGATCACGCACGCAAGGAAAATATTGGTATAAATGCCGTCCCTTCAAAGATACCTCCCATCTATTTTGCCATTCATCTAATAGTTCGCTATATGCCATAGGAAGCGGTTTAAATAATCTGTCGACTTTTAAGAGTTCACGTGCAGTTAAAAATCTTTGATCCATATTCTCCTTAGTAGAGTAATACATGGCGGCGCGACGTTGCACCTCCAGATCGACTGGAAGTACACCCGCCAGGACAGGCAAAGCTTCGGTACTAACAGTTCTATATGCCTTGCACAAGAATATCAACGCCAAACGTTGGCTCTGGAGCAGTTTTCTTCGCACAGCACCGATAGTAGCCCTATCAGCCCATACGGGAGATCCATAACAAATACATCCTAAGTAAGTTGCTCCATAGATGATTTTTAGTGTATTAAAAGATAGCCCCCACGTTGATTTCGATATTCTTGTCAAAGCAAAAAAGTTCCTTTTCGACTTTTCCCCGACGTTCTTAATATGTTCCAGAAAGGAAAAATTCCTTTCCAAAATTAAACCGAGATAACAAACCGATTCTTTTTTCTTTACAGTGATACTATTAAATTTAATTCGCGGCGGTGATTTTAAAGTTCCTTTTAGAAGTAATTGGAACGTTTTATGTGGTGCAAACTGTAAGCGATTTCGATGTCCCCAATCACATATTAATTTTAAACACGCGTCTGCCATATTTTCTAATCCCGACCTACTGTTTGACTCTATAAGCAAGAGGCCATCGTCCGCATATCCGGTCAAAGAACACCCCGACGGTAAGGGGATTGTAAGAAAATCGTCGAAGCCTAAATTCCACAAATAAGGACCTAAGACCGAGCCTTGTGGACAACCCATCGTCAGTGGTTTCGACACGGCATAGTGTCCAAGTTTAAGTTTTGTTGTTCCATGCGAGAAATACGAGTAAATAAGTGAATATATATTTTTAAAGCAACCTCGTAATTTCAACTTAAGAAGCAGCATTGGCCACCAAGCGTTGTCGAAAGCACCGGAGATGTCCAGAAAAATACCGAGTACATATTTACACACCGATGTACTTACCGCTCTTCTAACCGAAATTGCCGCGTCGATAGTTGACTTACCCGTAGTAAAACCGAACTGATTTTCGTGAAATTTTGGTCCGCCCGGTAGCAATCGAGGGACGATAAGACGCTCTAAAAGTTTACCTAGCGACGGCAAGAGTGTAATAGGTCTATACGACTTAGGATCATGTGGAGGTTTATCGCCACTCTTGGGTATTATCCGAATGAAACCGGTACGCCATACTCGCGGAAATACCCCTTCAGCAATGCATCTGTTATAAACAGTAAGTAACGCATCGCCTGCCGATTTACACGCCTCTTTAATCATTTTGTTCGATATTTTATCGTCACCGGAAGCCTTGTTTAGGGGCAAAGATCGTACGATTTCACTAAATTCATCAAACGACGACAGATTTGAATCCGAAGAGTTCGGCAGTTCCCCGGCCCACATCCTAATCTGCTTGTGGTATTCTGTGTCATTTTCAACATTATCATCCGGAATTAAGGATTGTAACAGAGCGTCCGTTGTCTTCTCAATACCAGTGGTGTAGTTGTTGTCAATTTTTAAATTCTCAATATATGCTAAATTGATTGACCTATTCGCTTTGAATTCATGGTATAAAGGAGACCACGGACCCTCACTATCTAACCGAGCCACAACTTTTCGTAATAAATTACCCTTAGATTTTTGGACGGCCGCTTTATAATGCGATCTGGCAACTCTCAGTTTATTTAAAGCAGATGTAATTGCTTTCCCTGTGACAGAACGTCTCTTAAGCCCATTAAAACGCCTACGCGCTCTGCGAAAAGTCCGACGTAGTTGGACTAGTAAATCATTCCACCAATCACACCTCCGAGCGTTAGTGATGGAACCTCGACCGATGGTAACGTCTGCGCAATATGTAAACGTGTCCGACATAATCTCCGCACAGGTTTCAGCTGACAGATCATTGCGAGTGAAGTCCCCAGCATGCCGAGCAAATAGCGAGCTAAATAAATCCCAGTCTGCGCCTCGGGATTTATATTTAAAATTAAAATTATTATGTACCGGACCCTGCGTCAATCTAGGCAAGAACTCGTACACAATCAGGCGATGGTCACTACACGACGCGTCCGGTAGGACGCGCCACCTATCAATACGGACGTCTCCACTAGAAAGTGTGACGTCAATAGAAGATTCGCCCATAGGGCTACTGTAAGTAGGTGGTGCATCGGGGGTGTTGTGTATTTCGAGATTCATCTCTGCAATGAAATCTTCTACAGCGCAACGTCGCTCGGTATCAGTGGAGCGATATTTGCCATACCAAAGGACAGATGACGCATTAACGTCAGCACCTATAATAATTTTATGTCCAGCGAGGGACCGCAAGACATAGCGGAGGTGACACAGGTGAGGACCCACAGGATCTGAGTATTGAAAATAACAGCTCACAACATAAACCTTACAAATCGGACTAGACACCTCAGCGACAGCACAGTGTGACGTCATAAGATTACGCACAGAGGTTACGGTAAGATTTGAACCCGACACAAAAATACCTGCTCGTGAGTTGCTATCAAGTTGTACGACCTTACTAGATATACGCGCATGTTGATATTGCTCCTGTACTAGTACGATATTTAACTTATACTCGCGAATTAACGTATCTAATTCCGACGTTGCTACCCTATCATTATGGAGGTTTAACTGTCCGATGGTAAAGTTATTCATATTGTGTTAGTACTGGGTCGAGAGAAATAGTTGTTGGAGTTTGTAGTTGTACGTTGGACACTCCTGAGACCCACAGCGATGATCGTGGGGTTTTTTAAAGCGCTTGCAAGGTGCGCATACTGGCTTAAAATCTGTGTCTGAACTGTGCGGACAGAAAATAACTCTATAACAATTCATGTTATAGAGTTATTTATAATAAATTATAGTGTTAATATGGTAACAATAGTTGGTAATTTTAAAATAAACTATTACAATATTTAAGACTGCCCTTATATGTTTTAGAAAAGATCAATAATATTTTTACGATGCGCTCTCATCGAACGCCAAAAAGCGACATGAAGTTAGTTGTTATTTTATTGATTATGCATGTGTAACCATGCCTTTAGTTTTTAAGTATTTTGCATGCGTTTTACATTTTGGTGTACAATAAAGCATATATAGGGTATATCAAGACTGCTACCGAAAACGAAGCTGCTTGTTTGTAGTCACTAAAATTACCACCGACTTCGTTTTCGGTAGCACTCTTGATATACCCGGTATTTATATATTTGGAATATTGTATCCTTATAATTTATATAACAAGTGTACATATTTGTTTCTTAATTTATTATTATTTTTAAAGATTCTAGTCGCGTTTGGAAAAATATACTAATATTTTTGCGAAGCGCGCTCATCGACGTCTAAAAATCTTCACGACGAAGTTGATATTATTTTATTAATTATTTAATAATCTGTCGCAGTTGACATCCGATCCTGTTCCTGAGAGCGATGACCGCGCCAATGAGATCGCCGACGAGCAAGACGACGTGGCGGTGGAGCCGAGCGTGGTGCACGAGCTCGTCGCCAGGGGGGACGACGAGACGCTCGCCGCGCTGCTCAAGGTGAGGGTAGGGGGGTAGGGGGAGGCAGGGACGTGGCGGTGGAGCCGAGCGTGGTGCACGAGCTCGTCGCCAGGGGGGACGACGAGACGCTCGCGGCGCTGCTCAAGGTGAGGGTAGGGGGGTAGGGGGAGGCAGGGACGTGGCGGTGGAGCCGAGCGTGGTGCACGAGCTCGTCGCCAGGGGGGACGACGAGACGCTCGCCGCGCTGCTCAAGGTGAGGGTAGGGGGGTAGGGGGAGGCAGGGACGTGGCGGTGGAGCCGAGCGTGGTGCACGAGCTCGTCGCCAGGGGGGACGACGAGACGCTCGCCGCGCTGCTCAAGGTGAGGGTAGGGGGGTAGGGGGAGGCAGGGACGTGGCGGTGGAGCCGAGCGTGGTGCACGAGCTCGTCGCCAGGGGGACGACGAGACGCTCGCGGCGCTGCTCAAGGTGAGGGTAGGGGGGTAGGGGGAGGCAGGGACGTGGCGGTGGAGCCGAGCGGGGGTTCTAGGGAGGAACATCATCTTTATATCTGATGCACACAGCCGGGGCACAAAGCCCCTCCCCCCCCCCCCCCAAGGATCTCCACAATGACCTGTTGGAAGCGGCCTGCTAGAACTAAAATAGCCACCTGGCTTCGTTTTCGGTAGCAGTTTTTACATACCTTGTATATTATTTCATTTATTAATTAAGTTAATCAGTCTTATCGTCCTTATCGTCTTGCAAGATATTTAATATCCGTGCTACAGCGACACCCGTCTCTATCATCCTTGATATGTGTGCGCAGCGTCACCCATCGCTATGCTCCGCGACGGACTCGTCCGGGGGCACGGCGCTGCAGGCGGCGGCGCGCGCGGGCCGCGCTCGCTGCGCCGCGCTGCTGCTGGCGGCGGGGGCCACGCCCGACGCCGCTGATGCTGATGGATGGAGCCCGTTGAGAGCCGCGGCGTGGGCGGGACATGTTGATGTACGTACACTTGTAGAAATACATAATCATGGAAATTAAACTATTGTTTACAAACTTTGTCGCTGATTTGGTTTAATTTTTAATTTTTTTTTAAAGGAGAACGCCCTTTCATATTATCGGAAAAAAATATAATTGATCCCGGTATTGATACTGCTTAAAACTAATTACGCAATTTTTTATGCTTTGACCTAAAAGATTTTCCTGTATTGTCCCGGGCGACAAATTTGAATAAAATTAAGTAATTATCATTTTCGGGTTCGATTCCCAGGACACACCTCTGACTTTTCGGAATCATGTGTGTATTGATAATCAATCACCACGCACTAAAACGGTGAAGGAAAATATCTTGAGAAAACCTGCATACCATAGCGATTTATAAGAATTTCTATGGTATGTAAGTCCGCCAACCCGCACTAGGCCAGCGTGGTGGACTATATGGCCTAACCACTCTCAATCGTATTCTCGATTGTAGAGTAGGCCCGTGCTCTGCAGTGGGACGCATATGGGCTGATACAGATAAATGGTGAGACGAGCATGCCGTTAGCCTGATGGTAAGCGATAAAAACACTCATGAATAATAATATAGCAAAACCAAACAACACCTTGGAATACAAAGCAATACTTGGCATTCATCATTTCGTAATTCAGTCATAATCACCATCATCATCTCAGCTGCAGGAAGTCCACTGACGAACATACCGGGTATCTCAAGACTGCTACCGAAAACGAAGCCAGGTGGTAGTTTTAGTGGCTACAAACACAATGCAATTAAAAATTTCGCATAGAAACGCGACAATTATTTTTTATGATTTTTTAAATATCGTCATTTTTGGGTGATAAATCCTTAGTTTTTGCTAAAATAATAATTTAAGCTCTTTTATACCTTATAGTATTAATAAATAAAAGGGTATACACTATTATTTTAGGAAAAAAACGTATTTACCACCCAAATATGGCCATTGAAAAAAAATAACAAAAATTTACGGGCGAAGATTTTACGTGACAACGTCTTTTTCTCGGTAGAATATTTATTGATATGAATATAATTAAATTGCACAATAGGAACAAGGAATTGAATGAAAATAAGAATTGCACAAATTTTAACTATAGAAATATATTTTGTTTACTAAAACATTGTACATGTAATGACGAATCTAAGCACTCCATATTTTCACTACAGACACAGCTGACGATACTTTAACCACACGTGTGAACTTGTATTGTGACGCTTTCTTGTTTTTCCAACGCCAAGAACGTTCGAGAAAGACAAAGACAGAGACACAAGCATGCGCCGATTCAATGCGCCTAATTCTCTAGTGCTGCGCGCGCACCGTTACGTTACCGGGCGTTACACTTTTTCATAAGTGACTCCCAGCCGCAACCTAATTTAAGACGTTGTCACGTCAATAAGAAAAATCGTATTTTGCCTGCTCTCGATTGTCGAGCTCGTCAAGACGATTCCTCTGACTCCAAACACGGGGGGTTTACTTTAAGAAATGACGGAGTTATGCCTGGACAAATATTTTAGGGGAGAGAGGGAGGAATTTGGGGATTTGGTTGGGGCCAATCTGTAGAGCTCACCGAGCCGGTTCCAAAGATACCAAACTCGGTGGGTCTACGATCTATATTGGCCGAGATAGGATTGGGGGGGGGTGAGGTAAATTTTCGGGGTGGGGGTAAGGGAGGGGGGGGGGGAGGAAGGTTTCGTGGGGAGGCTAACTTAAATTAATTTTTTGGAGGTAAAATATTTTTTTTTGGGGGGGTAATTTTTTGCGTAATTTGGGATTTCTGGCGGGGTCAATTTGTAGCCCTCACCAAGACGGTTCCGAGGATACCAAACTCGGTGGGTCTACGACCTATGTTGGCCGAGATAGGATTGGGGGGTGAGGTAAATTTTCGGGGTGGGGGTAGGGGAGGGGGGGGTAGGTTTCGTGGGGAGGCTAATAGGCACTATTTCGGAATAAGGGTGGGGGAAGGCAGGGGGGGGGCTATGGGACAATTTTGGAAAAAGTGGGTGGAACTGAAAAATAATTCTCTAGTGCTGCGCGCGCACCGTTACGTTACCGGGCGTTACACTTTTTCATAAGTGACTCCCAGCCGCAACCTAATTTAAGACGTTGTCACGTCAAAAATTGTCGCTTTTTATTGCAACTTTTTCTGTTGCATTGTGTCTGAAGTCGCTTAAATTACCACCCGGCTTCGTTTTCGGTAGCAGTCTTGATATACCCGGTATGTATGAATTTATTATTGTCTTATTACTATCGGATTAGACATGCAATCAATTAATTATTTAAACATTTAAAATTCTGTATCAGCCCATATACGTCCCACTGCAGGGCACGGGCCTCCTCTACAATCGAGAGTACGATTGAGAGTGGTTAGGCCATATAGTCCACCACGCTGGCCTAGTGCGGGTTGGCGGACTTACATACCATAGAAATTCTTATGAATCCCTATGGTATGCAGGTTTCCTCACGATGTTTTCCTTCACCGTTTTAGTGCGTGGTGATTGACTATCAATACACACATGACTCCGAAAAGTCAGAGGTGTGCCCTGGGATTCGAACCCGCGACCACCGTGAACATGTTGGCAGTCGCGTCTAGTCCGTTTACCAACAGGCCACCACGCACTTTTAACAACACTTTTAACATTTAAAATTAGGGATAAAAATAATACATGGAAATTTTTATTTCAAAATGCATTTAATCCCTACAAAAAAATGCTTTTAAATATAAATGCCATTGATGTAAATTAAAAGGTGTAAATAAAATCTTTTTTCTAATAGGTGGTGGATGTTCTCTTGGAGTACGGATGCGACGTCGACTGCGTGGACGCTGACAACAGAACGGCTTTGAGGTAATAATATACATGTAACCTTCGGCCTGCTTATATAATATTATATTCTTTTTGCTGTGTATTGTCGTTGACACTGACATTAATATTTTAAATTGAAATAATTGATGTATTTTTTTGTGAATTTCCTTTAATTTAAATATGGGAAAGATTATTTAAGTTTATATAGTAATAATAGTAAAGCATGGACATTTAATTGTCGATTCTCTGTTTTAGGTTAGTAAGTATTTCAATAGTTGATATTTGATATGTAAATGTTACTATATTTAATGAATAAAACTCTGTTTTAGATGAATCACATTGTGTTATGCTTTAAGAAGAAATAACTCTTGATCTTATAAATCGACAATTAACTTACATGTGAAAAATATATATTTACAATGGAGAAATTAAGATTTGAATTTGTTGTAAAAGCCAAACCAGATGATACTAAGACAAATATTTATACCATAACCTCCATCACGGATACACAAAATCAAACTTTTCTTATGCCTAGAGAGTATCAATCAGTGAATTTACACAGAGAAATATTAAAGCATGAAATATTTGACAAAATAAAAAAATCACTCCAGAAAAGGCACGATAAGAGACAGGTTTGGATAACATTAACCAAGGAAATGAGGAAAACATATTTAGATGATGATAATTTACAATTTGATTGATGAATTTAAGAAGATGAAAATAAATGCATTTATCTTTGAAAATGAGAATTTTGAGTATGATCTAATTCTAGGATTAGATTCAATACATAAATTTGGGTTGACTCATGACGAGAATTTAAATATCCAAATACAGAAATATGACATTTTTGAAATAAGTAGTAAAAATATATTTGAAGATAGAGAGATTGAAAATATTCAAACAAATAAAGAGAAAAGAGAATACGCAGTTAATTTTAATGAAGGTATAGATACAAACAAATTTGACATAGATACAAAATACTTAAATACTGAGCAAAGACAAGAGATAAACATATTATTGGATAATTACAAGGAAATTTTTGCTAAAAATAAATATGACACTGGAAAAGTGAAGAAATATGAAGCCTGTATAGACTTGCAAGTTGAAAAATATTGTTATAAAAGACCATATAGATGTTCAATCCAAGACAAGATAGAAATAGAAAATCAAATTTCACAACTTCTAAAACATGAATTGATCGAGGAATCTTACAGTCCTTTTGCGGCACCTGTTACCTTAGCTTTTAAAAGGGATGAAGGAAAAAAAAGTAGATTATGCATAGACTTCAGAGATTTGAATAAAATAATTATACCTCAATCACAACCATTTCCTCTCATAGAAGACTTAATAACAAAACAATACATTGTAATTATTTTACAACTCTGGATATAAATTCAGCTTTTTGGTCTATCCCATTAAAAATTACAGACAGATACAAAACTGGTTTTGTAACTCAAGAAGGTCATTACCAATGGACCTGTTTACCTTTCGGCCTTAAGACATCACCAGCCATATTTCAACGGATTTTGGGAAATATTATAAGGAAAAATGGTTTGACAGGATTTGCAGTGAATTTTATTGATGATATACTGATTTTCTCTAAGACATTTGATGAACATATTACACACTTAAAAAAATTGCTGGAGGCTATTCGAGAAGAAGGTTTCAGGCTAAAAGTAACAAAATGTAAGTTTGCAAGTAATTCAGTTAAGTATTTAGGTCATATATTACAGAAGAATACGATTACACCTCTAAAGGACAATTTAAAATCAATAAAAGATTTTCCCACTCCTCAAAATAGAAAACAGATACGACAATTTTTAGGAAAAATAAATTTTTATGGAAAGTATATTCCGAGTGTCTCAATAGTTCTTGATCCTTTACATAAATTGCTGAGAAAAGATCAAAGATTTAATTGGACAGAACAGTGTGAGGATGCATTCCGGAAAGTTAAGGAGTATCTATGTTCCAAACCAATACTAGCCATTTATGATCCACAAGCACCAATATTTATTTATACAGATGCCAGTACCATAGGTATAGGAGCAGTTTTGAAACAAATTCAGAACAATGGCGAAGAAAAACCGGTAGCATATTTTTCTAAAAAATTAAATGAATCACAGAAAAATAAAAAAGCGATATTTTTAGAATGTTTAGCTATAAAAGAGAGCATTAAGTTTTGGCAATATTGGTTGATTGGAAACTATTTTACTGTCTATACAGATCACAAACCTCTCGAGAAGTTAAATATAAGAAACAGACCTGACGATGAATTAGGTGATATGTCTCATTATCTGTCACAATATAATTGTGAAATAAAATATTTTCCCGGAAAAAATAATACAGAAGCAGATTGTCTCAGCAGAAACCCAGTATTGGGCATTGATGCAAATGATGAAGATAACTTAAGAACGGTAAATTTTATTGATATTCATGACATAACATATGATCAAGCACAAAATTTGCAAATAAAAGAACTTAAAAAAAACATTATATTACTAGATGGAATTTACTATAAAAAAGTGGGAAAAATAAGAAAAAAATAATTCTAAGTGAAGATTATAGTAAAATTATAATAAAAAAGACTCATGAAAAATATTGTCATACTGGAATAAATCAAACAGAATCTAAAATAAAACCATTTTATACTGCACCGAATCTATCAGAAAATATTAAACATATATGCAAGAACTGCGAGATATGCCTGAAAAATAAAACGAGACTAAATAGAAAATATGGCTTTATGTCGCAATTAGGTCCAGCTAATAAACCCTTTCAAATAATGTCACTGGACACAATAGGAGGATTTGGGGGTCAAAGATCAACAAAAAGATACTTACATCTACTAGTAGACCACTTCACTAGGTACGCATACATCCTGTGTTCTAAGAATCAACATGCTCGAGACTTCATCAAACTTATAGAAAAAATTCCTAAAGAAGAAAAAATAGACATCTTACTCTCTGATCAATATCCAGCTTTTAATTCGAATGAATTCAAAAATTACCTTAAGGACAGGAATATTCAATTAATACTTACAGCGGTAGATGCACCATTCTCAAATGGTTTAAACGAAAGGCGAAACCAGACTATTGTAAACAAAATAAGATGCAAAATGAATGAATCGAAAGGAAAAACAAATTGGTCAAAAATAGCAGAAGAATGTAGAAATAGATATAATGAAACAAACCATTCTGTACCAGGATTTTCTCCTAAATATTTGCTATCTGGTGAGTCTACAGACTTGTTACCACGTGAATTAAGAGAAAAACAGATATTAACAAAAAGTTTGGAAGAAGACAGGAAAATAGCACTCCAAAGGTCAATAAAGTCACACGAATATAATAAAGCTTTATTTGCCAAGAATAGAATACAACATGAATTTAAAAAAGGAGATAAGGTATATGTTGATTATGGAAACAAATTAAACAAAAAAAAGATGGATGAAATTAGAATTGGTCCTTTTGAAATTGAAGAAAAAATATCGGATTCAGTTTTTAAAATAAATACTGGTCGTGGTACAAGATCTATTGGACTATATCATGTTACAAAGCTTATTCCTATGCTTGTTGATATTTAGATTTCGCAGCAAAATTTTACTCAACTAATGTTGAAAAAATTTGCCTTTCGAAGGGGGGAGATGTAACCGTCGGCCTGCTTATATAATATTATATTCTTTTTGCTGTGTATTGTCGTTGACACTGACATTAATATTTTAAATTGAAATAATTGATGTATTTTTTTTGTGAATTTCCTTTAATTTAAATATGCGAAAGATTATTTAAGTTTATATAGTAATAATAGTAAAGCATGGACATTTAGTTGTCGATTCTCTGTTTTAGGTTAGTAAGTATTTCAATAGTTGATATTTGATATGTAAATGTTACTATATTTAATGAATAAAACTCTGTTTTAGATGAATCACATTGTGTTATGCTTTAAGAAGAAATAACTCTTGATCTTATATACAGATATACATATCAAATGGTAGAACTATACGGTTAAAAGTCTCTGCGTTGTGACATAGACCAGGGGTAGGTTACATGCGACTCTTTGGATGTTGCAGCTCTTTATATCCATACGCCAATACAATTATTTAAATAAATACTAAAAAATCATTTTGATTCGATCAATGAGGATTAGGCACCATTTCTATCTCTCAACCATTTGTTCTCGCTTTTTATCGCACTTCTCCTCCGTGACAGGCGCCGTAAGAGTAATCAGAAAAAAATTGGCCCTTGAAAAACTTAGAAATGTGCTAGGACCTATGCCTTATATTCATTTAAATATCTATATGTTTGGTACTGGGCGACCCGCCTTCAATATGTTATGCATATATTTTGATTTGTTGGCTAGTCAAATCATTAAGCAAATTCATCAACAAGCACAAGTTCCATGAAATAAATATTACTTTTTTGCTTTGCAGTGGTACTTATTATTTTGTTATTTTTTGGTTTTTAGTGGTTTTTTTATAGATCAAAATCTTTCTCCCCAGGGCGGCGGCATGGTCGGGTCACCTGGGCGTGGTGTCCCGCCTGCTGGCGGCGGGGGCGGCGCCCGACCGTGCGGACGCGGAGGGGCGCACTCCCCTCATCGCGGCCGCGTACATGGGACACGCAGATATAGTCAGGGCTCTGCTGGACGCGGGGGCGAAGGTCGACCACGCAGATCATGATGGTGAGTGATATTTGACAAAAATTGTACTCTACCAATTTATATTAATTTAAGATCCATCCTGTACCCACTTTTAAATAAATAAAATAATGTATTATTACTCTTACTCGTAAAAAAATATTCGTGCGTGTACGTTATACCAGTGGTAGGTCTCTCATATGTGAGAGTCCATCTGGGTGGGTACCACCGCAATGTCTATTTCCCACGTCAAACAGTAGTTTATATACTGTTGTGTTTCGGGTTGAAGGATATTGTAGCCAGAGGAACTACTGGACATATTGAGACTTAATTTATGTCTCAGGATGGCGGGCGCAGTGGAATGCCAAGCACTGCTTTATAATCCAAAATGTTTGGGTTTGCTATTGTATATGAGCGGTCGAATCGCTTACCATCAGGCGAACGGCATTCTCGTCTCGGCATATTAGGCAATAAAAAAAAACTTGCGTGCACGTATGCGTGCGTACGTATTCGTACGTGCGCGTATGTGTGCGTACGTATGTGATAAACATTGCATATCAAAACTGCTACTGAAAATGAAACCGGGTGGTAGTTTAATTTTTTTGTCGTTTTTTAAATATAATTTCATTTGGTAGGTTAATCTAATGTTATGCAAACTAATAATTTAAATAGCTTTTTTAAAAATAAAAGAGTGTACACTATTACTTTAGAAAAAAACTGTTAAGAACCACTCAAATACGACGATAGGAAAAAAGTAAAAGAAGACAAGGGACGTTTTCTTTACAATGTTTTTAATTGCATTATGTCTAAAGTCACTAAATCTACCGACCGTTTTTTTTTCGTTTTCGGTACCAGCCTTAATACACCCTGTATAACAAGGTTGGCATGATAAAGTAGTGATAACTATGGTGAGAATATTGGTGATAATGATACTGTAACGATGACGACGATGATGATGATGATGATGATGATGATGATGATGATGATGATAATGATAATGGGACAATGATGGTGATGGTGATCCCGGTAATTTGACGATGATTTGATGACGATGATGCTGCTGACAATAATGACACTAATAATAACAATGACTCTGGTTCCCTCTCCAGGTCGCACGGCGCTATCAGTGGCGGCGCTATGTGCGTCAGGCGCGGCGGTGGCGTCGCTACTGGTGGAGCGCGGCGCGGACGTGTCGCGACCCGACAGGGATGGAGCCACGCCGCTACTGGTCGCGGCTTTTGAGGGGCATACGTGAGTAATACGGAAAATATAGCAATAGCAAATAGCATTAGCAATAGCAATAGCAATACCAATAGCAATAGCAATAGCAATCGCAATGGCGATAGCAATAGCAATAGCAAATAGCCAGTGAAGTCGATAATAGCAATTGGGTATACTGTACCAGCCCATATACGTCCCACTGCAGGGCACGGGCCTTCTCTACAATCGAGTACGATTGAGAGTGCTTAGGCCATACAGTCCACCACGCTCACCTAGTGCGGGTTGGCGGACATACATACCATAGATTTTTTTATAAATCGCTCGAATTTAGAATTAATATGCGGCCTCATTAAAAACTTACTCTTTTATTGCCCAGTTATACGTATAATATGAAAATTGTACAACTAGATTTCATGTATGTGCAATGAGATCTGCAAAGTGTTGCTTTTTTTTATTGTTGAGAATGGCGATACGAGCTTGCTGTTCGCCTGATGGTAAGCGATACAACCGCTCATAAACAGTAGCAATATTCTTGCGCTTGTTAAATACCTATGATATGAAAGTTGTATAAAAATTACAATACAACTAATTGTACAATTAATCGTACACCTGAATCTGCCCCAACTTTCGTTAGTTCTCATTTATCTATCTCATGGTTGTCTGGCAGAGATTGCTTGAAGCAATAACACCGTCACTTGTGCATTTTTTTGTCATGTAATTTTGTAACTTTTATGTATATGGTGTACAATAAATTGTTAAAATCAATGAAGTTTTACAAATAGACACGTCATAGATTAACTTGATGGCACAATAAAATGGCGCGGTTTGAAGAAAGAGTAAAAAACTCAGGATACGTATGGTAGAAGAAGATGAATAGACATCGTTAGTTACGTAATAATTAATGGCGCATGCTTATTGGTCAAAGCGCGTGTGGTGTAGCAGCAACATGACGTGGCGAGAGCTGTTAATTGTCATTTTAATTGTTAAAAAATTAAATTAGTTTTTCCGCATTTGGTTTTGAGAATACAGATAGTCAGAGAAACGAGTATCCGCGACACTGGTTGAAGCGTGACTGATTTCAAGTCGGGCAATTTACTTGCAATCGTCTTGCCCCAATATGGTTTATAAACAATATGGTTTATATCTTAAGATAAAATAAAATAATTCCACCTACATTCCATGCCCTCCAGTGAGATCTGCGAGGTCCTGCTGGAGGGCGAGGCGGACGCGGAGGCGGCGGACGGCGCGGGGCGCAGCGCGCTGTGGGCGGCGGCGGCGGCGGGGCACGCGCGGGCGGTGAGGCTGCTGCTGTTCTGGGGAGCCTGCGTGGACGCCATGGACCAGGAGGGACGGACCGTGCTGAGTGTGGCTGCTGCACAGGGTACGTATACGCACACCATGCGCACGCAAGCTCCACAAATGTCGAAATGTCGAAATGTCGGACGCCCGCCTACAAGCAGTGCGTTCTATTTGACGATCGCAACGACCACGCTCACGACCGCGATATTTACCGTTCTACTTGCTCGTGAGCGTTACGATCGCAAACCCAAGTGGAACGGGTTATGGGGCGTTTTGAGCGTTTAGGTAATAAATATTTTAAAATAGCTATAAAATGGTTAGGTTGCATTATGTGTTTAAAGTAATTTTCTCCGGTGACGATCGTGATCGTCAAATGGAACGGCGAAATAAGTGTTTTGAGCGCCGTGAACGCCAAATGGAACGCGTCCAAGGTGGACGGACGATCTGGCTAAAATTGCAGGAAGTCGCTGGATGCAGAAGCTTCGAACAGGTCACTGTGGAGATCCTTGGGAGGCCTATGTTCAGCAGTGGACTTCCTGTGGGTGATATGATGATGGTGATGAAGCTCCACAAAGGAATAACTTTCAAAGTCTAATAACGAAGGAAGTCTCTCGTAGTTCCTGATACACGACGCAAAACTCTATGTTACAGTGGGGTCACGACATTATTTATTTAATCATTTATCCTAGTATCCAACTAATACATTGAATATTGAAAGAATCCTCGTTTCTAAAAAATTATAACACTCTCGATATCAGTAGCCTTCAAAACAGGAGGAGGTTCTCAACTCGACTGCATGTAATTTTTTTTGTTTGTCACCTCATATCTCTGTACTGGGTGAAGCGATTTTGGTCATTCTTTCTTTAATTGAAAGTTGGTACTTGAAGTCCGCCTTCAATATTTTATGCATATATTGATTTGCCTGGTCAAGTCAAATTAATCGACAAGTACAAGTAAAATGATTTTTTTTTGCTTTGCTGTTGTTTTTTTTGTTTACTAATAGTGGTTTTTATTTTGAAGTCGGTTTTTATTATTTTTATTATTCAATGGAAAGAGATTACCGCACACCATAATTTATACAAGTTTTAATTTTTTTTGTTGTCTGCAGGTAACGTGGAGGTGGTCCGTCAACTCCTGGATAGAGGTCTGGACGAGCATCACAGGGATAATTCGGGATGGACGCCGCTACATTATGCTGCTTTTGAAGGTATGTACTACGTACTAAGTATTATACTGTATCAGAAGTCTGAAAATTAATCTAAGGCCATTGAAACCCACTCCAACTCGTTTTAGACGCATAATAACTGAATGAAGAACTTTCGTTCACCAACGGAGTTTATAGCGATTTGTTGTTAAATAATTAGTTAAGTTCACTAATATAACAGAGCCATGTACTACCAATATTACGAACTAAAAATATCTACATTTTTGAAGTCACAAATGTACGACAGTGCTCGTATATTATAAAATACTCGTAAGTTTCCATCACTTACAAATCTTGGTGGATATTTTATGTGGCTGCTATGCTCTACGCTTTCCTTTAAATATTTTATTTGTATTACCAGTAAATAACAAAACATTCCTCCCTTCCCTCCTCAGGTCACATAGAAGTCTGCGAGGCCCTCCTCGAGGCCGGTGCCAAAGTGGACGAAGCAGACAACGAAGGCAAGAGTCCCCTCATGCTAGCGGCCCAGGAGGGCCACACCAGGCTGGTGGAACTGCTGCTGGACGACTGGGCCGCGCCGGTGGACCAGCGAGCTCATGATGGAAAGACTGCTTTCAGGTTAGTGCTGGGCCAGGGTGATGGAATTGATGGACTAGGACCAGGGTGATGGAATAGATGGACTAAGGCCAAGTCCTGTCAAACTCTCGGGTTTTCTAGAGGAGTCTCGTGCTCGGTAGTAATCGATAAAATACAGCACAAAATATCAAAAATTCATATGACCATATCGCACCTTTCGAAAGTGACCTAATCCAAAAAAATATATAGAGTTTGGCTTTTAATCATATATTGGCTCCAAATGACCTATCGATCCGTTATTAAAGAAGGACCTATCGACGCATGAAGCACGAAATATGTATACTTCGATCTTGTATCTGTATCTTTCATAAGTACAAAATTTCCTATGTTACAAATGTTTAATTGTTACCTAAAAAATAAGATTATTTCTTAGTTAAGTCTTTATAATTCTGAAGGTGCGATATGTTGGTTGTCCACAGACTAGCGGCCCTAGAGGGTCAGTTCGGCGCAGTGCGTGCGTTGCAGTCGCGCGGCGCGGACGCCGACGCTCTCGACGCAGACCGGCGTTCCACGCTGTACGTGCTGGCGCTGGACAACCGCCTGGCCATGGCGCGGTATCTACTGCAACACTGCGCCGCGTCGCCGCACCTTACTGATGCAGAGGTATGGATAGGCACAGACAGACATATAGACATGCACGCATACAGACGCTCAAACAGATAGACAGCCAATCACGCATGCATACGGATGCGTATACGCACGCGTACACACTACACGCACTCAATACATAAACTGACTGATAGATACGCTCACGGACAAACAAACAAACAGACAGACAGACATCCATGTAAGCACGACCACGGACTCGTAAGCGAACGTGCACAATCAATACACACTGACAGACAGACAAGCACGCGGACGCACAAACATACATAGAGTCATGCACGCCAAACATGGACTCGTAAGCGTAAGCGAAAACTCGATACACTGACAAATGTACACGCACGTGGACGCACAAATACACAACCACGTACGCACGTCAAATCGTAAACGCACGCGCACCCACAACACGCACTGACAGATAAGCACACGGACGAACAAACAGACAAATGTACACAAACACACATTGATATCATACTTGATACGTTGACTTTAGTGTTGGGCCAGGGCTATGTATGTCACTGGTGGGTGAATTTATTTATTTATACTCTTATTTTTATTGATAGTGGAAATGTCACATTATGCTGATGGTAGGATATGCGTATTCGCTTGGATGGCGACCAACCTGGTGGTCTTTTATATGTGAGAGGCTGCCTGGGTGGGTACCACCGCAATGTCTATTTCTCCCGTCAAACAGCAGTTTAAATGCACTGTTGTGTTTCGGATTGAAGGACATTGTAGCCTGAGTAACTACTGGACATATTGAGACTTAACATCCTATGTCTCAAGATGGCGAGCGCCGTGGAATGCCAAGCATTGCTTTGTAATCAAGGTGTCGTTTGGTTTTGCTACTGTTCATGAGCGGTCGCATTGCTTACCATCAGGCGAACGGCTTGCTCGTCTCGCCATTTATTGCAATAAAAAAAACCCTACATAGTGATCTCTAAATAGTGTATTGATATTTTTTAACTTTTATTGCTAGTATTAATTGTTGGAGGGTAGTTGTGAGTCAGTTCGTGTGTCTATAAAAGGCAATGTGAGTTTACAGTCGACACAGTTGTTCACAGGCTGTTGTACAGTCGACTTAGCTCGGTCAAATCGATATACTCATATTGTATAAATAATTGTTGGTTTGCATTTCAAGTTTTTTAGTGTTGATAAGGCTGATGATGATAATGATTTGGCTTTGTTAATATCAATAATTTTGTCTAAAAAATTTAATATCGACACTTAAAAATTATTATTTATTTATTTAATATTTAATTTACTTAATTAATCCGTTTTTAGAGACATTAAAAAACAACAAAGTGCAAATGGTGGTCTTATCGCTCTAAGGCAATTTCAGGCAGACAACCATAGGATGGATATATGAGCAGGAAAGTTAAATTATATTGTAAGGATGGGTGTTCGGAGAAATAAAAGTAGTCAACGTATCAGAGTATACATTTATTACGATCGATACAAATAGGGTTACACGTAGTGTTGGAAAAATATCAATAGCAAACACAAATAGCAAGTGAAGTAGATAATAACATCACACAAGTTATATAAATAAGCTAAATTATGCGATGTGCGACTGTGATTCACAAAGCCGATCGGCTTAATATTTTTGTATGATCTCGTGTATTCTATAAAGAAGTGAGTTTTTTAAAAACCCATTTAAAGAATAAACTCAACGGTTAAATGTGTGCGTGTAATTTTAGATGTGAAAAATAATAATAATAATAACACCCAACAGTCACATACATAGTCCTGACCCCACATTAAGATCGAATCTTGTGTCGTGGGTATCAGGAACTACGAGAGACTTTTCGGTCTCACAAACACCCAGACCCAGACAGAAATATTTGTGGGCCGCACTAACATTTCTCTCGGTGCGGGGATCGAACCCGCGGCCTCTCGTTTCACAGGCGGTGTCTTACCGCCTGCGCCACGGAGGCTGTCGAAAATGGTTATAGTATACCGGGTATCTCAAGACTGCTACCGAAAACGAAGCCGGGTGGTAGTTTTAGTGGCTACAAACACAATGCAATTAAAAATTTCGCCTAGAAACGCGACAATTTTTTTATGATTTTTTAAATATCGTCATTTTTGGGTGGTAAATCCATAGTTTTTGCTAAAATAATAATTTAAACTCTTTTATACCTTAGAGTATTTATAAATAAAAGGGTATATACTATTATTTTAGGAAAAAATGTATTTACCACCCAAATATGGCCATAGGAAAAAAATAACAAAAAAAATTGTCGCTTTTTTTTTTGCAACTTTTTCTGTTGCATTGTGTCTGAAGTCGCTTAAACTACCACCCGGCTTCGTTTTCGGTAGCAGTCTTGATATACCCTGTATAGTCAGTTTTTTATTTACAAATTCTGTCGGGAACAATTAGCAATAGCAGAAATGTAGAGTAAGCTAAGGTTTCAAAAATAAATAGCAAGGCTAATTTGAAATAGCAATTATTTCCAATATTAGTTGCACAGGTTTTATACATACATACATAAACATACATAAACTCACGCCATGTTCCCAGAAGGGGAAGGCAGAGGTGCGAGGGCACCCACATTTCGCCTTGTATGTTCAGTCCCACAATGTGATAGGTGGCGAGCCTATCGCCATATCGGGCACAATTCCTGACTCTGGGCTGATACTGAATAGAAAAATCCAATATCACTTTGCCCAACCCGGGATTCGAACCCGAGACCTCAGCTTTATAACCGTAACGTAGTACAACTACGCTACCGAGGCAGTCACAGACACAGGTTTTTTTTTTTTTTTTTATTGCAATGAATGACGAGACGAGCAAGCCGTTCGCCTGATGGTAAGCGATACGACCGCTCATAAACAGTAGCAAAATTCCACTGCGCTCGCCATCCTGAGACATAAGATGTTAAGTCTCAATATGTCCAGTGGTTACTCTGGCTACAATGTCCTTCAATCCGAAACACAACAGTGCACTTACGCAGTGTTGTTTCACGGGAGAAATAGACATTGCGGTGGAACCTACCCAGATGGCCTCTCACATATGAGAGACCTACCACCAGTAAAGTTATACAATATAAAATTGCCATAGGATAAGTCTAAACATAATATAGAAGGTACAATATACAGGTGATATCGACACATTGTACTTATTTTAATCCACATGTTTCTCATCACCTCAGGTGACATTTTACATAATTTAATAAAATAAGAGAAGATTTTTTTGTCAAAAATTGTGATTTCAGCTCTTAATATTTTTGGGCATCCCACATAAATATGAGTTTTTTTACCGCTTAGCTGAACTTCAGTTCAGTTCGGAAACTTATCTGAGCTGCAAGAGACTCGGTATCTATAGGGGTTGATCAATAGCCTTGAAACCAAAAACCGCGATTTTTGACAAAACTATCAGGCAGTTTTTGTTCAAATTTGGTACAATGTTACCTGGGATGGCTAGGAGCATGTGGTTTAAATTAAATACCAGATGTCAATATCACGCTGTATAACACCACACTACAATATATTCGGTTAGTAAAGTTTATAAAATAGATTTTTATTTTCCAGGGTCGAACACCACTGCACGTGTCAGCTTGGCAGGGGCACACCGAAATGGTCAATTTGCTGATTACTGTTGGTGAGTAAATTTATCCTTGATCCTTTACTAATATAAAGCTGAAATGTTTGTTGTACGCGGTAATTTTGGGAACTACTGGTTAGAATAGGAAAATTATTTTTGTGTTCGATATCTCGTCCGTTTATCGAGGAAGGCTGTAGGGTAATTTTCTTTTTTTTTTTTGCCGCATAAAGTCCTCTGCTGAATATAAGTCTCTCCAAATCGACCTGTTGGGAGCGGTCTGTATCTAGAGACTCTCTGTAACGTTAGATAGTTCGTTCGTTCACCTTTAAGGCGGGCGACCGACACTTCCTTGCCAGTACATGTCTCAAAGGTTAGGAGAAGAATTTACTCGATATTTTTCTCCAAGAATGAATGGGATGCAGTCAAAGGATTAGCAAGTTGAAATAGAAGTAGGCCACGCACATAATGCGAAGAACTGATGGCTGTTGGTCATGCGTTTTTCGTGGAGGGTAGTTTTAATGTTGGAAAAATTTGAAATGAAATTTTTAACCTCTATTATCTTCATTTAGGGGTCGTTCATAAATCACGTGATCTTTTATTTAGCATTTTTTAACCCCTCGCCTTAAGTGATATGTCGTGATTATTGTCAAACCTCTTCCCCCCTTTCAAGCCTCACGTGATTAATGAACGGCCCCCTATACAGTTGTATGAGTTGACGTATGTGTGACGTGTACAGGCGGCGCGCACGTGGAGGCTCGCGACCGGTGCGCGCGCACGGCGCTGCACGCGGCGGCGTGGCGCGGACGAGCCCCCGCGCTGCGAGCACTACTCACGCACGGCGCCGCGCCCTCGCCGCTCTGCGCGCAGGGCGCCACGCCGCTCGGTATGTGTAGCTCATGTAGTTACTAGTAGTAGCTCTACCATGCAGGCGTGGCGCTGCGAGCACTACTCACGCACGGCGCCGCGCCCTCGCCGCTCTGCGCGCAGGGCGCCACGCCGCTCGGTATGTGTAGCTCATGTAGTTACTAGTAGTAGCTCTACCATGCAGGCGTGGCGCTGCGAGCACTACTCACGCACGGCGCCGCGCCCTCGCCGCTCTGCGCGCAGGGCGCCACGCCGCTCGGTATGTGTAGCTCATGTAGTTACTAGTAGTAGCTCTACCATGCAGGCGTGGCGCTGCGAGCACTACTCACGCACGGCGCCGCGCCCTCGCCGCTCTGCGCGCAGGGCGCCACGCCGCTCGGTATGTGTAGCTCATGTAGTTACTAGTAGTAGCTCTACCATGCAGGCGTGGCGCTGCGAGCACTACTCACGCACGGCGCCGCGCCCTCGCCGCTCTGCGCGCAGGGCGCCACGCCGCTCGGTATGTGTAGCTCATGTAGTTACTAGTAGTAGCTCTACCATGCAGGCGTGGCGCTGCGAGCACTACTCACGCACGGCGCCGCGCCCTCGCCGCTCTGCGCGCAGGGCGCCACGCCGCTCGGTATGTGTAGCTCATGTAGTTACTAGTAGTAGCTCTACCATGCAGGCGTGGCGCTGCGAGCACTACTCACGCACGGCGCCGCGCCCTCGCCGCTCTGCGCGCAGGGCGCCACGCCGCTCGGTATGTGTAGCTCATGTAGTTACTAGTAGTAGCTCTACCATGCAGGCGTGGCGCTGCGAGCACTACTCACGCACGGCGCCGCGCCCTCGCCGCTCTGCGCGCAGGGCGCCACGCCGCTCGGTATGTGTAGCTCATGTAGTTACTAGTAGTAGCTCTACCATGCAGGCGTGGCGCTGCGAGCACTACTCACGCACGGCGCCGCGCCCTCGCCGCTCTGCGCGCAGGGCGCCACGCCGCTCGGTATGTGTAGCTCATGTAGTTACTAGTAGTAGCTCTACCATGCAGGCGTGGCGCTGCGAGCACTACTCACGCACGGCGCCGCGCCCTCGCCGCTCTGCGCGCAGGGCGCCACGCCGCTCGGTATGTGTAGCTCATGTTAGTTACTAGTAGTAGCTCTACCATGCAGGCGTGGCGCTGCGAGCACTACTCACGCACGGCGCCGCGCCCTCGCCGCTCTGCGCGCAGGGCGCCACGCCGCTCGGTATGTGTAGCTCATGTAGTTACTAGTAGTAGCTCTACCATGCAGGCGTGGCGCTGCGAGCACTACTCACGCACGGCGCCGCGCCCTCGCCGCTCTGCGCGCAGGGCGCCACGCCGCTCGGTATGTGTAGCTCATGTAGTTACTAGTAGTAGCTCTACCATGCAGGCGTGGCGCTGCGAGCACTACTCACGCACGGCGCCGCGCCCTCGCCGCTCTGCGCGCAGGGCGCCACGCCGCTCGGTATGTGTAGCTCATGTAGTTACTAGTAGTAGCTCTACCATGCAGGCGTGGCGCTGCGAGCACTACTCACGCACGGCGCCGCGCCCTCGCCGCTCTGCGCGCAGGGCGCCACGCCGCTCGGTATGTGTAGCTCATGTTGTTACTAGTAGTAGCTCTACCATGCAGGCGTGGCGCTGCGAGCACTACTCACGCACGGCGCCGCGCCCTCGCCGCTCTGCGCGCAGGGCGCCACGCCGCTCGGTATGTGTAGCTCATGTAGTTACTAGTAGTAGCTCTACCATGCAGGACTGCAATGTTTTAAAGTACCGGGTATCTCAAGACTGCTACCGAAAACGAAGCCGGGTGGTAGTTTTAGTGGCTACAAACACAATGCAATTAAAAATTTCACCTAGAAACGCGACAATTTTTTTTTATGATTTTTTAAATATCGTCAGTTTTGGGTGGTAAATCCATAGTTTTTGCTAAAATAATAATTTAAACTCTTTTACACCTTAGAGTATTTATAAATAAAAGGGTATATACTATTATTTTAGGAAAAAAAATGTATTTACCACCCAAATATGGCCATAGGAAAAAAATAACAAAAAAAAAAATTGTCGCTTTTTTTTGCAAATTTTTCTGTTGCATTGTGTCTGAAGTCGCTTAAACTACCACCCGGCTTCGTTTTCGGTAGCAGTCTTGATATACCCTGTATAATAAAAAAAAAAGTCTGTCAAAAGAAACGAAATAAAAATTTAGTTTATTTTTACAGACTACTTCGTTTTCAAAACTCTGTATTCCTCCACAGACATGTATCGAGAAGTCCCAAACTCAACAGTGGGCGTTATGAGCCGGTTTAATATATTTTTTATTATTGTTTCAGGTATAGCAGCACAAGAGGGACACGAGGAGTGCGTGCTGTGGCTGTTACAACACGGAGCTGATCCATTACAAGCTGATCATTGTGGTGAGTTACATTATTATTATTATTAGCCTTTATTGCTGATACTAAACAATGAACAAATTGTTTTAACTTAAACCTAGTACATCGGGTTTCCCGGTTTAGTGGTCAGCGTGTCCAGTGACACATAGGCCTCTTCCAGCTGCTTCCATTCTTCTCTATTGGTAGCTTTTCTTGACCAGATTGTCCCTCCAATCATCTTGATATCATCTGCCCATCTTCTAGCTTGTCTACCTCTTTTTCTTTTGATTGATCACGTGGCTGCCATTCTGTTATAATTTTAGTCCATTTCATTCTGCTTTCCCTTGTCATATGTCCTGTCCATCGCCATTTAATTGTCTTATTTTCTTTAGTACGTCTTCCACCTTTGTTGTAGATCTAATGTCTGCTGCTTTTTTACGGTCTTTTAGCGTCACCCCCAACATACTCCTTTCAATTCCTCTTCGACACGATCTTAGTTTTACAAGATGTTTTTGAGTCAATGCCCATGTTTGGCACCCGTACGTAAGACATGGCAGGATGCAAGAATTAAACACTTTTTTCTTGGCTGTCGTAGGGAAGTGTTTGCTTTTAAATACCTCTTTAAGGGACCAGTATCTTTTCCAAGCACAGGCCACTCTGCTTTTTATTTCTATATCTGTCCGGTCTCTACTTCCGGTTGGATCGTTGGAAAGTACAAACGTCACAAATTTTGCTCCAAGAATATAAAAACATAACGCTTGAAATACTAAACGAAACTATAAACTGTGAATCGAATAATACGGACTAATAGTGCAAAGAAAGTGATAATAAACTTGTGTATTTTGCTCCGATCAAAATAAGTGAAAAAAAAAGAAACAAATCTTTGTATTAACATAACCTATAAACAACAGTTGACTTTGACATTTTATAACAGTACTACCAACACCAGAGATCAGAACATTACGTTTCGTTACACACGATCTATGGTTCAAGTGTTGCCACATTTACAAACAAATCTCTAACAAATTAGAATTGCCAAACGAAAAAAAAAATAAGGAGTATTTAATAAAAAAATTAAAATCTGAATCCATAAATTTGAAATGGACGAGCAAATGCAATTACTATTTTCAAAAATAAAACAAGAAATGGATAAACAAACAACAACCCTAACAGATTCAATCACAAAAGCGGTATTAAAGAAAATGGATGATAAGTTAACACCAATCATTGAAGAAAATTTGTTTCTAAAGAATGAAGTAGATAAATTAAATGAGAAAGTAAAACGCCTAGAACTTGGAAAAAAGGAGAACAATTTAATATTCTACGGCTTCGAGTTACATTATACAATAGTTTTAATGCTAATTCTGTCTTTAAACCCTTTCAAGTATCAATATTTGCAGTTTTTTATTTCTACAAATATACAGCTCACCGGATGGCAAGTGGTCACTACCGTTCATATATTTGTAGCCAACAGTCCATACAAGCCACACACACACACACACACTTACAAGCATACCATATTATAAACACCATGCACCTATCATTCAGACTCGTTACACTGACTCAAGTAATCTACACAGTTATTTGAAAGATAAGAAACAGCTGTGATGTATCGCTGGTTCGTATCGATCCGTCAGCCGGCTAACGGTACTTAGGCCCCGCCTACCGACGGCGCTCGCGCCGGCCATCGCACCAGTCGCAATTCGTACTCGACGCAGACCGCTTGTTGCTTTTCGCCGTGCTTTGGCTTGTGACACTTACGCTTGTAAAGACTGTACTGTACGCGGTGTACAAAATGAAAAACTGTTATAATTGTCACTGTTTTATTGCTAAGAGTTATGCCGCGACGGTGTCTTAGCGCTAACTAACTTTGATACACACATAAACACGTAATGCACACATAACTTATAATTTTGCATCATGTGCGGAAATCCGTACATGTACTTTGTAAATATAAATAATCATAACCGTTGTGCTGTTTCCTTGAAGAAGCTACCCAGTTCATCCCTAAATATTCATCACGCTTAGATCATAAATGTGTGGTCGGCCTATCATATCAGATGGGGAACGGGTAGTGTGCAGGACGAAGACTAATTAATAGTAAATAGTTAAGCTTGTTTGTGTTTTGATCTTATTTAAGTTATATAAATGTTCTTATAATGCTCTTATGTAAAATATCGTTAAATAAATAAAGCAAACATTCCCTTAGTTATAAACTTATGTATAAGTCGTTGTTGTTGTAATGTATAAAGTCTCATAATTTTCTATGTAAATTGTTATGTGCAATATTGTTACTTATTATATACTAGAGTGTTTATCTATTGGAGATTATACAGGGTATATCAAGACTGCTACCGAAAACGAAGCCGGGTGGTAGTTTAAGCGACTTCAAACACAATGCAACAGAAAAAGTTGCAAAAAAAAGCGACAATTTTTTTTTTGTAATTTTTTTCCTATTGCCATATTTTGGTGGTAAATACATTTTTTCCTAAAATAATAGTGTATACCCTTTAATTTATAAATACTCTAAGATATAAGAGAGTTTAAATTATTATTTTAGCAAAATCTATGGATTTACCACCCAAAAATGACGATATTTAAAATATCATAAAAAATAATTGTCGCGTTTCTAAGCGAAATTTTTAATTGCATTGTGTTTGTAGCCACTAAAACTACCACCCGGCTTCGTTTTCGGTAGCAGTCTTGAGATACCCGGTATAAAGTTTTGTGTAGTTAGAACAATATTGTCAGACCCTAGTTTATATACTGATTTAAGCATAGTGTCGGGTGCGAGGTCCGCCGAACTTAGGTGCCTCCCACATATTCGGTGCGGAGTTACACCTCGCGGCCCCGCACCCCCCGCAGGACCGAGCTACCGCCCCGCAAGTCGCTACAGCGACACCCCGCAGCGCGCGCTCTCATTGGCCGAGCGCGCCTGTGACGATCGCGGGCCCGACCCTAGGGATTAGCCCAAAATTGGGAATATAGATCGGCACCCTGGGTCGGGCAAATCAGTTCGGTTCCGGCCTACAGTGAAGAAAACAGCAAGAAGTCAGCAAGTCAGCAAGTAGTCAGCAAGTCAGCAAGTAGTGAAGAATAAGCAGAATCGCTGCCGGGAGATACCAGAACGAAGCTCTGCAGCTACATCACGACGGTGCCGCAGTTACGTGTCGTAATTACGCCGCAATTACGTCACTTTGTAAAACGTACTTCTCAGTGCGAATAAAGTTTCTACTTTCTAATCACTGGTATTATTTACCACGCAGCCAGCACCCCCGAACACATTCTACAATTGAACGAGGCTGTTCGAAGGCGGTCTCGTTCAGGTAGGATGGTAATAATCTCACTCACCGAATGAAACGCGACAGCTACGCAGTGTCGTCATGTCGATTTCTTATTGAGTCACTGGTACTGCCCCGGACCAGCTTCTGATGTTGAGTTATGGATTGACAACAGCTTGGCATTACCACAAACTTCATGAGAACGCTTTGCAGGTCGCATCCTGGCAATCCCATGCATGCTAAGTTATGGCTTGGCAACAGCTTGGTATTACCAGTTTCTTCATGATTGAGAAGGCGACGCAGTCTCTTTATATCGATTTCCTGAGTCTGTGGTATTGCCCCGGACCAGCTTGTGATGTTGAGTTATGGATTCGCGACAGCTTGGTTCTGCCACTCTTTTAATGAGTGACAATGGTGTTTTTTTGCAATGAATGGCAAGACGAGCATGCCGTTCGCCTGACAGTAAGCGATACGACCGCTCATGAACAGTAGCAAAACAAAAAAAAATGGTTGCCTGTAAAGTCGGTTTTACGGGCGAAGATTTTACGTGACGACGTCTTTTTCTCGGTAGAATATTTATTGATATGAATATAATTAAATTGCACAATAGGAACAAGGAATTGAATGAAAATAAGAATTGCACAAATTTTAACTATAGAAATATATTTTGTTTACTAAAACATTGTACATGTAATGACGAATCTAAGCACTCCATATTTTCACTACAGACACAGCTGACGATACTTTAACCACACGTGTGAACTTGTATTGTGACGCTTTCTTGTTTTTCCAACGCCAAGAACGTTCGAGAAAGACAAAGACAGAGACACAAGCATGCGCCGATTCAATGCGCCTAATTCTCTAGTGCTGCGCGCGCGTACCGTTACGTTACCGGGCGTTACACTTTTTCATAAGTGACTCCCAGCCGCAACCTAATTTAAGACGTTGTCACGTCAATAAGAAAAATCGTATTTTGCCTGCTCTCGATTGTCGAGCTCGTCAAGACGATTCCTCTGACTCCAAACACGGGGGGTTTACTTTAAGAAATGACGGAGTTATGCCTGGACAAATATTTTAGGGGAGAGAGGGAGGAATTTGGGGATTTGGTTGGGGCCAATTTGTAGAGCTCACCGAGCCGGTTCCAAAGATACCAAACTCGGTGGGTCTACGATCTATATTGGCCGAGATAGGATTGGGGGGGGGGGGGGGGTGAGGTAAATTTTCGGGGTGGGGGTAAGGGAGGGGGGGGGGGGAGGAAGGTTTCGTGGGGAGGCTAACTTAAATTAATTTTTTGGAGGTAAAATATTTTTTTTGGGGGGGTAATTTTTTGCGTAATTTGGGATTTCTGGCGGGGTCAATTTGTAGCCCTCACCAAGACGGTTCCGAGGATACCAAACTCGGTGGGTCTGCGACCTATGTTGGCCGAGATAGGATTGGGGGGGGTGAGGTAAATTTTCGGGGTGGGGGTAGGGGAGGGGGGGGGGTTAGGTTTCGTGGGGAGGCTAATAGGCACTATTTCGGAATAAGGGTGGGGGAAGGCAGGGGGGGGGGCTATGGGACAATTTTGGAAAAAGTGGGTGAAACTGAAAAATAATTCTCTAGTGCTGCGCGCGCACCGTTACGTTACCGGGCGTTACACTTTTTCATAAGTGACTCCCAGCCGCAACCTAATTTAAGACGTTGTCACGTCAAAATATTTTGAATTGCAAAGCCATGCTTAGCATTCCACTGCGCTCGCCATCCTGAAACATAAGATTACGATTCTCAATATGTCCAGTAGTTACTCTGGCTACAATGTCCTTCTTTCCCAAACACAACTGTGAATTTAATTATTGTTTGTCGCGAGAAATATACATTGCGGTGCTGACCACCCAGGCGGCCTCTCACATATGACTTACCACCAGTGATTAGCAATAGCATAGCTCTACCACTCTTTATGAGAACGTGTGGCAGGTCGCACCCCGGCTATCCCATACATGCTAAGTTGCATGCAAGCATGCATGCATGGATTGGCGACAGCTTGTTTCTACCACATTCTTCATGATTGGCAATGTATCACAGGTCGCACCCCTGCGAAGGTGGCGTGGCGCGCGGGTCACGCCAACATCTGCCGGCTGCTGGAGCGCTGGGTGGCGGCGCCCGCGCCCCCGCCGCCCGCACACGCCGCGCATGCGCCCAGACCGCCCAGCGCTGGTCTGTACTCTTGGAAATAAATACCGGGTATCTCAAGACTGCTACCGAAAACGAAGCCGAGTGGTAGTTTTAGTGACTACAAACACAATGCAACTAAAAATTTCCCAAAGAAACGCGACAATGATTTTTTATGATTTTTTAAATATCGTCATTTTTGGGTGGTAAATCCATAGTTTTTGCTAAAATAATAATTTAAACACTTTTATACCTTCGATTATTTATAAATCAAAGGGTATACACTATTATTTTAGGAAAAAATGTATTTACCACCCAAAAATGGTCATAGGAAAAAAATAACAAAAAAAATATTGTCGCTTTTTTTTTGCAACTTTTCTATTGCATTGTGTCTGAAGTCGCCTAAATTACCACCCGGCTTCGTTTTCGGTAGCAGTCTTGATATACCCTGTATAAACAAAAAAAATTCTTTAAGTAACATGTTTAGGAAAAGTAATTATTATTTTTTATCTAATAACATGACGTATTTAATTTTTTTTTAAATTTAGACCACTTAACTATTTAAGGCTTAGCCCGGGTGCAGATACACTTTTTCAAAATGACGGTTAAAATATTTCATTTAGAATATCGACCAATCGGACCAAGAAAAACGAATAAAATTTTCTCGTATTTGCTAGACTACTGCTTCCCTTCCTCGTTATACGTCATAGCGTGATGATATATAGCATATAGCATTTATCGATAAATGACCTATCTAACAAAAAAAAGTTTTAAATCCAACCATAGTTCCTGAGATTAGATTAACAAACAAACTTTTCAGCTTTAAATATGAGTTCAGATAATATGGTAACGTAAAGGCTTAATATCTTGTTTCTTTATATACAGGTTCGCCAGAATACAAGCGCCGCAGTGTACACAGTTCGAACTCGACTAAGTCATCGTCCAACCTCACGGGCGGGTCGGGACGGTCGCACGAGCACGCGGAACAAACGGACACGCACGGACACGATAAGGTAAAGTAAAAGAACGTACATATCAGGCATATAGAGACCAATGGTTTCTTCGATTTACGCGAATGTTACACATTGAAATAAAACTATTATTCGCGGATTATTTACATTTTTGACTTCGCGACGTTTCGATTACTTTACAGCTTTCGTGGTCACGGGGCGGACTGAGGTATTAGTCATCCGCTCTGTGACTGTTACAATTTAACTACCCTTCCTTTCCATCCATCCATCCATCAGCCAAAGGAAGTCCACTGCTGAACATAGGCCTCCCCCAATGATTTCCACAGAGACCTGTTGGAGGCAGCCTGCATCCAGCGACGTCCCGCGACCTTTACCAGGTCGTCGGACCATCTTGTGGGTGGACGTCCTACGCTGCGCTTTCCGCTACGTGGCCTCCATTCGAGCACTTTCCGACCCCATCGGTCATCAGATCTCCGCGCTATGTGCCCTGCCCATTGCCACTTCAACTTGCTAATCCGGTGGGCTATGTCGGTTATTTTAGTTCTCCTACGGATCTCCTCATTTCTGATTCGATCTCGTAGGGAAACCCCGAGCATAGCCCTCTCCATAGCTCGTTGAGTGACTTTGAGCTTCCTAATAAGGCCCATAGTGAGAGGCCACGTCTCGGTGCCGTAAGTCATCACTGGCAACACACAACTATCGAAGACTTTCGATTTAAGGCACTGAGGTATTTTGGACGAGAAGACGTCGCGTAGTTTCCCGAACGCTGCCCAACCGAGTTGGATTCGACGATTGACCTCTCTCTCGAAGTTGGACCTGCCTAACCGGACCACTTGTCCTAAATAGACATATTCGTCAACGACTTCAAGAGTCGAGCCCCCAACACCGATGGGGGTGGGCACAACATGGACATTCGACATGATCTTCGTTTTGTCCATGTTCATTTTAAGACCCACCTGTTGGGAGACTCGATTGAGGTCTTCGAGCATAGTGCTAAGGTCTTCCAGCGATTCTGCCAAGACTACAATATCGTCGGCAAACCGAAGGTGAGTGATATACTCGCCGTTGATGTTGATGCCGAATCCTTTCCATCGCAAGAGCTTGAAGGCGTTTTCCAGCGCGGCAGTGAACAGTTTCGGAGATATGACATCTCCCTGTCTCACGCCTCTCTGTAGTGGAATAGCCTTCGTACTCTGATCTTGTACTCGGACCGACATGGTGGCGTTATTGTATATACACTTCAACACTTCGATGTACCGATAGTCTATATGGCACCGCTGGAGAGACTGTAGCACAGCCCAAGTCTCGATCGAATCAAAGGCTTTCTCATAGTCCACAAACGCTAAACAAAGCGGCAAGTTATATTCCTCGGTTTTTTGTATAACTTGCCGAAGCGTATGGATGTGGTCTATGGTACTAAAGCCTTTTCGGAAACCGGCTTGTTCGGGAGGCTGGAAGTCATCAAACCTGTGTTCGAGACGATTTGTGATGACCCTCGAAAACAACTTATAGACATGGCTCAGGAGCGAGATGGGCCTGTAATTCTTCAGCAAAGTGTTATCACCTTTTTTGAAGAACAGTACCACCACGCTCCTGCTCCATGCCTCTGGCGTTGAGCCCTCGAGGAGAACGGAATTGAAGAGCCTCTGAAGGACTTTCAGTATCGGCGTTCCGCCCGCTTTCAGAAGCTCTGAAGTTATTCCGTCCTCGCCCGGCGCCTTGTTGTTTTTAAGTTGCTTCAGGGCCAGCTCAATCTCACACAGGCTGATGTCCGGGATATCATCGCTAAAGTGTCGGATCAACTCGGCTCTCGGGTCTTCAGCCGAGCTAACAGCAGGTTTGGCAACCGAGGTGTAAAGCTGTCCGTAGAACCTCTCAATCTCCCTTAATACCTCTGCCCTCGTCGATACTACGCGGCCGTCTTCCATCTTCAGCCTGGACAACTGGCTTTGCCCAATAGACAAGTCTCTTGCAAACACTTTGGAGCCTCCGTTCCGCTCGATTGTCTCCTTAATGCTCACAGTATTGTGAGCACGGACATCGTGTCGCAAGGACTTCCAGATCTGTCTATTGAGCCGCCGATATGCTTCGGCGTCAACGGAAGACTGCAGCGCTAAAGATCGACGTTCGGCCATGAGGTCAAGAGTGTGGATCGAGAGTTTTTGTGGTCTATCTCTACGGCGAGGTCTAAAATACTTAGATCCCACCGTATGGACAGCTTCTACCAAACCGCTGTTTAGCTCGTCCATTGCAAGGTTTTCTCCTAGACAATCAAAGCGATTTGTCAGCTCGAGTTGAAAGCTCTCGGGGTTTTGGATATGGGCGCGAGTAGGTCGGAGCGTAGATTTCATCAAGCGACGCCTTTCCGATTGGACATTGATATTCAGTGTGCCCCTAACCATTCGGTGATCACTGCCGGTTTTCACCCTGTTGATCACAGAGACATCTCTGAATATCCGTCTATTCGTCGTCAAGATGAAATCTATCTCGTTTCTCGTAGAACCGTCAGGACTCAGCCAGGTCCATTTCCTGTGAGGCGGCTTCTGGAAAAAAGAGTTCATCGCAAAGAGTCCCTCTTTCTCCAGAAAGTCGGCCAGCCTCTGACCCCTGGGGTTCCGTTGCCCATGTCCAAATTGCCCCACTTTCAACTCTGCATCGCTTCCCTTGCCCAACTTTGCGTTGAAGTCTCCCATAACAACATTGAAGTAGGTTTTGGAAGTATGTATGGCCCGACTTATGTCCTCATACATTTCCTCTACTTCTTCATCTGGGTGTGTCGAGGTCGGCGCGTATACCTGTATGACCTTCAACGAATATCTTTTAGATATTTTGAGTATAAGGTATACTACCCTGCTCGACACACTTTCGATGGATACGATGTTGTTGATGAGAGACTTGTGGACGAGAAATCCGACACCTCCTCGGGACTGTTGGTCGTCCCCCCGGTAGAAGAGCAGGTTACCAGACTTCAGGGTTATCGTATCCTCCCCGATTCTTCGGACTTCCGATAACCCCAGAATGTCCCAGTGTAACCTGCTCAATTCTTCTTCCAGTTCGACAATCTTCTCGTCTGTCCTCAATGTGCGTACGTTGTGTGTTACCAGGGCCAGTCGTCGTCGGGGGTGGTAGCCGGGGCCAACCCGGGGATTCTTAGCACCCCCTGCCCCACCGTAACCATGACTGCTACCATAGCCAGGAATAGTGGGGCTGCCGGGGACTGGGGGCCTGGTCTCTATTTGTGTCGCCATTGTGGGGGTATTTGCCGTTACTCGCCACGCTTGGCAGGCGGGTTGGCGAGCGCAGTAGGGGACTGGTGTTAATGACGCTGCTGCCCGCCATTAACCGGGGAAAGGAAATAGGATTTGTTGGTAGAGGATGTTATAGGAAAGGAGAGTATGGCCTGAGGGAGTGGATACTGCAGTCACGGACGGGAAGTTAAGGTGACTGCAGTAGCTCGGGGGCCGAGGTCGCGTACTCGTAGCACCCATACTAGGACAGGCCATGACCACTAGATAGGAGCATCCCTGACCTAACCCTTCCTTTAGAATAAATTAATTCTTAATTATAATTTTGTGATAAAATCCATGATGTTATGTATATAATTAAAAAATATAAATATCGTGTTGTGAGGTGGCACTATTACCCGCTTTCCTCCCCGTATTCTTGAGACTGCTCTAGTATGATACATAGTGTTATTTAATCCATGTCTTAATTAATATCGCCAGGTATCTCGCGGGTCGTCTTTATCTTTCGCGCAACAAGTGGTGCGGTGTGGGCGTGGTCGACGCGAGAGAGAACGAGATCCCGCTATACCGGAACACCATGCGATAGACAATGACAGCAAGCTCAGGTATGTATCACCATTAATTACATACATACATACCGGGTATATCAAGACTGCTACCGAAAACGAAGCCGGGTGGTAGTTTAAGCGACTTCAGACACAATGCAACAGAAAAAGTTTCAAAAAAAAGCGACAATTTGTTTTTTTGTGATTTTATTTTCTATGGCCATATTT
Organism: Hyles vespertilio; assembly: GCA_009982885.2. Taxonomy (NCBI): domain Eukaryota; kingdom Metazoa; phylum Arthropoda; class Insecta; order Lepidoptera; family Sphingidae; genus Hyles; species Hyles vespertilio. The sequence continues at coordinate 4,079,126 of CM042832.1, forward strand.
GGGTGGTAAATAATTTTTTTCCTAAAATAATAGTGTATACCCTTTTATTTATAAATAATCTAAGGTATAAAAGAGTTTAAATTATTATTTTAGCAAAAACTATGGATTTACCATCCCAAAATGACGATATTTAAAGAATCATAAAAAATAATTGTCGCGTTTCTATGCGAAATTTTTAATTGCATTGTGTTAGTAGTCACTAAAACTACCACCCGGCTTTGTTTTCGGTAGCAGTCTTGAGATACCCGGTAGATACTCTAAGGCGCGATTGTATGTACAGTCAGCGACATAAGTCGCTGAACACTTCACATTTTTTGATAAGCTTTTTATGAATTAAAATTTGTACGTACTACTCTGTAGTCGTAAAATATAACCAAGTAAAGTCATCTATGCCGAGAAGTGCCATACGATATTGAAAATAATTATTATTTTAGATGATAAGACAATTTAAAATCTCGTGAATGTGTAGCGACTTGTGTCGCTGACTGTACGTGTACATTCCAGGAGCTACCTCGCCAACGAGCGCGACGCCGAGCTGACGGCTGCGGGGTACTGGCGCTCGCGCCGGCCCGCGTGCGCCTCGCCGCTGTACGCGTCGCCGCCGCGCAGCCCCGAGCCGCACAGCCCTGCTGCACCACCCAGCAGTGGCGGGGGTGGCGGTGGCAACCCACTCAGTGTCGTCGCTGGGGCGGTGCACAGTGGCTTTGGTGAGTCTGAATAATAATAATAATATTCCCTGAAGGCCGGCAACGCATCTCCATGCCCTATGGTGTTGCAGATGTTCATGGGCGGCGGTGATCGCGCATGCCTCAGGGGAACCGCATGCTCGTTTGCCCCATATAATATAAGAACGAAAGAACATACATACCGGGTAAGACTGCTACCGAAAACGAAGCCGGGTGGTAGTTTTAGTGACTTCAGACACAGTGCAACTAGATTTAATGCAAAAAATTGTGACGAATTTCTTTTGTTATTTTTTTTCTATCACCGCATTAGGGTCGTAAATACATAGTTTTTTTTCTTAAATAATAGTGTAACACCCTTTTATTTAAAAAAAAAAGCTATTGTACGCAAGGCTTTAAATTATAATTTTAGCAAAAACTATGGTTTTAACACCCAAACTCGACGATATTTAAAAAATAATAATAAAAATTGTCGCGTTTCTTTACAAAAATTTTAGTTACATTGTGTTTGTAGTCACTAACACTACCACCCGGCTTCGCTTTCGGTAGCACTCTTGATATAATACCCGGTATAATATATCCCATCAAAAACATCCTGTAAAAAAAATCCAAGTCTCGCAGCTCAGGTTTTCTACCGCAAAAAGTTGTGAGATGCATGTAGTACCAAGTCGATTAATTTATTTAGTCCTTAAGGGACCTTCTATATAAAGTTATTACGTTAGTTATTACCATATCAATATTAAAAATTCTTTACGTTTTAAATAAATGGATCGACTTGGCCATCGCATGAAAACATAATGTATCGTACAATTTATACATAATGCTGCTGGCCAAGTCGATCTATTTATTTAAAACGTAAAGAATTTTTAATATTGATATGGTAATAACTAACGTAATAACTTTATATAGAAGGTCCCTTAAGGACTAAATAAATTAATCGACTTGGTACTACATGCATCTCACAACTTTTTGCGGTAGAAAACCTGAGCTGCGAGACTTGGATTTTTTTTACAGGATGTTTTTGATGGGATCTCACGTCTTTTTGTAGAGTCCTACTTTTTTTCCTTTTCGGTACTTCTTACTTCTAGAATATCACTAACGATTTTTCTTAAAGCCTCTGTCTTATGGATTTTTCTTATTTTTGTAGGTATCAATTTATCACAAATATAGCGGATTTGATTATTAATGTTCTTTCTTTCATTGTAATTGATATTTTCGAGTTATTTAATCTATTTATTTGCAAGTTTTTCTTCGTCATGCTTTTCTAGAGGAATGTTGTACAGTTTCATGGGCTGAATACACCATTTCCCTCTCTATATCCCCTCCTGTTATGCCTCATGTATATAGATATCTATCTACAACTATTATTCCATTATATACGGGTACAATGATTCATAAACTGCAAATGTAACTTTGTAATCCTATACATTTATATGGGATTACAAAGTTATTCACGCAGTTGGTCTATCTAGAAAACTAGACACAAATTATGAAATGTTTGAATTTTCCCTTACTTTAGACACTAAACACTAATTATATTCTAAATTTGAAGGTTCTATGTCTGCTAGAAGTGCCTTAGACTTTTGATGATCGGTCAGTCAGTCAGTGAGTGACAAAATTAAGAAAGTTTGACTAGTTATAATTCTTAAACTACTGGTTCAAATTGAATGAAATTTTAAACATACCGTGTTTACACAATGCCTGCTTAGTAACTGAAAATTCAGGCTTCATGCTTTAGCCACAACGAAGTTATAGGGGGTTGAAAATGGTCTGAATTGCTTCGAGAAAAGGATGTTACGGCCTATAGCTCGACTTGGAGGGGGCTCGGCCGCGCCCCCAGATTCGACAGCCTCTGTAGCGCAGTTTTTTTGACGCCGCCTGTGAAACGAGAGGCCGCGATTTCGATCCCCGCACCTAGAGAAATGTTTGTGCAGCCCACTAATATTTATATCTGGTTTGGGTGTTTGTAAGATCGAAAAGTCTCTCGTAGTTCCCGATACCCAGGACACAAGACTTAACTGATCTTAATGTGGGGTCAGGACTATGTGACTGTTGGGTGTATTTGTTATTATTAATATGATATTATCCACTGGTGGTAGGTCACTCATATGTGAGAAGCCGTCTGGATAGTATTTGGATAGTAATTGGGCGAATAAGATGACTGCTTTTTAAATAGTGGTGGAGAAATAATCGGGGTTTCATATGATTTCATGTTGGTATTATAATTGGTATTGGTATACTTTTGTATTTGCATTATGCCTGCGTGGTGGACCATTTGGCCTAACCCTTCTCAATCGTATTCTTGATTGTAGAGGAGGCCCGTGCCCTGCAAAAAATTGAGAGGGGTTAGGCCATAAAGTCCACCACAAACATACAAACATAAAAATAGATAAAAACTAGTCTATTTCTTCCCCAACACTATTTAAACACCATTCATCTTACTCGTCCAATTCTACATACACCGATTAAAACCTAATTTTAGCTTTAATCAAATGTAATTAATAATTAACGTGTAATTTCAGGATCTCAACCACCGAGCTTGACCGCGGTACAACCAGTGGTTACGGACACGCACTTCAATAGAGACACGCATATGCGCATCATACTGGGACGAGATAGCAAACCGTCGAATGATCGAAGCGATAGGTACGTGGATATATTGGCTTAATATGTACATAAATTTTCAGTATGAGAAAATAAGAAATGAAGAAAAACGGATTTATTTGTTACAAACTATGTTTTGGGTTTAGTATTACAATAAAATTTGCTAGATTTATTAATAAACACGATAAAAATATGTTTGCTGGAGTGACATTACACAAGGCCAAGATAGAACGATAGATAAAAAATATAAACGCACCTAGCGGCAGAAAACAATATCATATGTTACGTGTTAACAAAGTCTGTCCGCAATAAAATAAGTGCAAAAATAGTTATGACCTATTTTATATTTTATTCAAGACACATCGTACAACATACAGAGAGTATAATACAAAAATACAAAAAAAAAATGCACTGCGGCGCGAGCCACAGCTACGCTGGTTATTGATCAGTGCAGTTTACACTATGATTCAGTCACTTTATAAAACAAATCCCAAACCTATATTTCAAGCACAAAACGGTTAATCGATTATCGATATCGATATTATCGATATACGGTAATCGGGGAAGAAGGTATGAGGGTGACCACTGACCAATATATGGGACGCTTACTAGAATGTCATATCAGTTAATATTGTAGCATGGGATCGTAAAATTAAATAAAATGTATACAATTGTAATAACATATTGTTGTTTTGCTTTTATTTTGTGTTGCCAATGAGTTTTTGTGTTTCTTTTAAGACTTAAAATGGGTAAATAAATACACCCAAGAGTTTTGAATATATATTTCGCATAATTTTAAAGAAATACAATAACTCTACAAAAGCTTGTAGTTTGGTGTAACGAATTAAATATTTCTGCAACATGTCTGAAAAGTAAGTATGGGATTAGATACAAAAAGAATCAGTAAATTATGAAATTGTGAGAAATAAAATTACTCAAATCATTTCTTCTCCGATTCAGAGATTGGCTATACAAGCCTTAAGCCATAATAGCCTCTGTGGCGCAGTTGGTTAGGCGCCGACTGTGAAACGCGAGGTCGCGATTCGATTCTCGCACCGAGATAAATGTTTGTGTGATCCATAGATATTTTGTTTCGGGTCTGAACTATATGTTATGTATATCCATATGTTCTTTAAAAACAATCTATAAGTTCGTTACACCAAACAAGCGATTATGTGCCCTATACGTATCGCATAAAGTACATAATAGTGTGATGTGAAATAGCGAGGTGTGGACGTCGATGGGACGGCTTGCGTACAACCGCATTGTGGGCAGCCTCGGGAGAGCGAGAGGCAGGATATTTAAGAAAACGTGAGTGAGCGGGACAGATGATAACTTGCGCGTCACGCGGCCATGCTGTTGGGATGTTGTGAGACATAATGAAAAAGTAAATTTTTGATCCATATTTAAAAAGAATATTAAATTAAAATGCTGTATATACAGGGTATATCAAGACTGCTACCGAAAACGAAGCTGGGTGGTAGTTTAAGCGACTTCAGATACAATGCAATAGAAAAGGTTGGAAAAAGAAGCGACAATTTGTTTTTGTAATTTTTTTCTTATTACCATATTTGGGTGTTAAATACATTTTTTCCTAAAATTATAGTATATACCCTTTTATTTATAAATAATCTAAGGTATAAAAGAGTTTAAATTATTATTTTAGCAAAAACTATGGATTTACCACCCAAAAATGACGATATTTAAAAAATCATAAAAAATGATTTTCGCGTTTCTTTGCGAAATTTTTAGTTGCATTGTGTTTGTAGTCACTAAAACTACCACCCGGCTTCGTTTTCGGTAGCAGTCTTGAGATACCCTGTATAAAGAATAGTGTTAGACTGAAATTGAAAATTTGATTTCTGGCAATAATATTTTTTTTTTAATATATCGTGTTGATGGTTGATTTTTATTGTTCTAATGACTTAATTTAGCTGTGTAACATTCGCGAAAACATTAACATTAAATAAATTACATAAAAAAGAGATTATCAATACCACATGGAATTGATAATATCTTTTTTTAAGTCGATTAAAAATTAGTTAAAGCTCTGTCTTAAATGTAATGATGACAGTGACATCTATGACAGTGTTCTATGATCGTAGTTTTATCTTAAAATAATGAAAAGGACAAAGTTCGGATATAATTACATAAATCCAGTACACATAAAATTAATCGAACTCTTTTGCAAATGTCCACAACATCGCAATGACGGGTCTGCAAAGCAACAATTGGTTTTGGCTTCAAGATTATTTCATATACAGGGTGTGGTCATCTAATGTTATCATCAAGTTACTCACTTCATTGCTTTGTTAGGGGGGAGAGGGGGGCATGGAGTGGTGAGAAAAAGGCGGGGGAAGGGGTAATTCACACAGAGCTTTTAATTAATATGATAAATCACACACATAAGGTTTTGTGTCATGAGTACCGAAAACTAAGAGATTTTGCTGTTTGACATTATCTGCATCATAGACAAATGAGAACCAAATCCCCGATAAAATCCGTAATAAATAATTTTATTTCAATGTGTAACATTCGAGTAAATCGAAGAAACCATTATGTGTGTGAATGTTTGGTGTTTGATTTAAATAAAATACTATTAACGAAATAGTTCTGCTTATTAATACTACTACTAAGTAACATTTGATGTTTGTTAATTTAACCTTTTGTATTGTTTTTTTCTGTGGTTCAAAAAGGCATCGTATAAACGCGCTTCAAACAAATTTGCAGAGATTGTTATTTTAATTAAGTTATGTTTAGTTATTAATAAGTTATTTTATAATTGATATTTATTTGTTAAATATTTTGCTTTTATTGTGTAGAACTGTATCGATATCTTCCGACGGGATTTATTTCTCGTCAGTAAAGAAAATTATGTCGGCTTGGTATTAGATGTACTGGGTGACATTGACATAAGGTATAGCCGTTTTATTTTGTCAAAAATCGTGTTTAGTTTCCATAATTTTTAAGTTTTTTATATGGGTTGATCAAAAGTCTTAATCAAAAGCCTTGTAACCTAAAATCGTGATTTTTTGACAGAACTGTCATGCTGTTTCTTTCAAGCTTGGAATAAAGTTACTTGGGGATGGTGAGGAACATGTGGTTTAAATCTGGGGGCGCGGCCGAGCCCCCTCCAAGTCGAGCTATAGGCCGTAACATCCTTTTCTCGAAGCAATTCAGACCATTTTCAACCCCCTATAACTTCGTTGTGGCTAAAGCATGAAGCCTGAATTTTCAGTTACTAAGCAGGCATTGTGTAAACACGGTATATTTAAATTTTCATTTAATTTGAACCAGTAGTTTAAGAATTATAACTTGTCAAACTTTCGTAATTTTGTCACTCACTGACTGACTGACCGATCATCAAAAGTCTAAGGCACTTCTAGCAGACATAGAACCTTCAAATTTAGAATATAATTAGTGTTTAGTGTCTAAAGTAAGGGAAAATTCAAACATTTCATAATTTGTGTCTAGTTTTCTAGATAGACCAACTGCGTGAATAACTTTGTAATCCCATATAAATGTATAGGATTACAAAGTTACATTTGCAGTTTATGAATCATTGTACCCGTATATAATGGAATAATAGTTGTAGATAGATATCTATATACATGAGGCATAACAGGAGGGGATATAGAGAGGGAAATGGTGTATTCAGCCCATGAAACTGTACAACATTCCTCTAGAAAAGCATGACGAAGAAAAACTTGCAAATAAATAGATTAAATAACTCGAAAATATCAATTACAATGAAAGAAAGAACATTAATAATCAAATCCGCTATATTTGTGATAAATTGATACCTACAAAAATAAGAAAAATCCATAAGACAGAGGCTTTAAGAAAAATCGTTAGTGATATTCTAGAAGTAAGAAGTACCGAAAAGGAAAAAAAGTAGGACTCTACAAAAAGACGTGAGATCCCATCAAAAACATCCTGTAAAAAAATTCCAAGTCTCGCAGCTCAGGTTTTCTACCGCAAAAAGTTGTGAGATGCATGTAATACCAAGTCGATTAATTTATTTAGTCCTTAAGGGACCTTCTATATAAAGTTATTACGTTAGTTATTACCATATCAATATTAAAAATTCTTTACGTTTTAAATAAATAGATCGACTTGGCCAGCAGCATTATGTATAAATTGTACGATACATTATGTTTTCATGCGATGGCCAAGTCGATCTATTTATTTAAAACGTAAAGAATTTTTAATATTGATATGGTAATAACTAACGTAATAACTTTATATAGAAGGCCCCTTAAGGACTAAATAAATTAATCGACTTGGTATTACATGCATCTCACAACTTTTTGCGGTAGAAAACCTGAGCTGCGAGACTTGGAATTTTTTTACAGGATGTTTTTGATGGGATAAAATATCATATGTCAATAACACCCTATATACTGGTCGTACTGTACTATAAACAAGTCATATCAGTATGCCTGGTTTTCATCAAACTGTCATCAATACTTTCCGTGGATAACAATTTCCATCCTTTGTAATTCCTATTAAGTACTCTAACGTCCCGACCGCTGTAGCGGTTTAAGTTATAAGTAAAATACTGTATTAGCCCATACACGTCCCACTGAAAGGCACGGGCCTCCTCTACAATCGAGAGTACGATTAAGAGTAGTTAGGTCCTATAGTCCATCACGTTGGCTTAGTGCGGCTTGGCGGACTTGCATACCATAGAAGTTCGTATAAATCGCTACAACTTTAATTTTATTTATTTGCAGTAAAAACAAGAGAAACGGAATCGTCACGAATCCGGCAATGAGACTTGTCGCCAACGTTAGAAATGGATTAGGTGAGTACAAAATAAGCATAACATCTTCCACTAACTACATTTTTCTTCAGCGTCAAGGAGAACACAAAAAAATCTAGTGACTGCCTGGGTGGCGTAGTTGTAGTAGTAAGATTACAAAGCGGAGGTTCGAAAACGGGTGGGACAAAGATATTGGATTTTTCTATTCTATACTGTATTTTACTAATTGCGGACCGAACATTTAAAAGCGGACCCTTTGACTTCGAATTATTCATACATACAAATATAAACTCGCCTTTTTCTCGGAAGGGGTAGGTAGAGGTACAATCCGGACACCCACGTTTTGCTTTGTATTATTCGTCTCATGATATGATAAGGGACGAGCCTATCGCTATATCGGGCACAAATTCCTGACTCCAGACTCATAATTAATGAAAAATCCAATATCACTTTGTTCTTCCCGGAATTAGAACCCGAGACCACAGTTTTTCAATTAAACAGTAGTATATCTGCGTCACCGAGCCAGTTATAATAAAATTAACCAAATATAATTTTTAATTCCAGACAACGCAGCTGCCAACATAAGGCGCACGGGCGTAGCTTTGGCCGCGAGCGCCAGTTCTGCCAACCCCGCGGTCAAAACCAACGCGTTCCAGTGGAGGAAAGAGACGCCGCTATAATAAACGACGAGTGTGAAAGAGAGAGATAACGCAGTGTTGCCGCGTAGCGAGAGTGTACTATTTTGGTAGATAATGTTGCTAGAGTACACGGGGCGAGCGTTTTTTTTAAAAAGCCGTGATAAAATAGTCATAATTTGGATATCACAATGTTAAAAATAATTAAAACAAATAAAAAATGTATACCTAAATATTTATTTAATTTCATTATGTGTGTCAAAGAAATTAAGTAGGTATGTTTTGCTAACACATCGAATTCAGACGTCATAAATTTGAATTTGTTGCTATGCAAAAACAGTTAAATTTGCAAGGATTTTTAAGAAATGACAAAACAAAAATCCACATTTAAAAAACGCTCGCGTACAACAAATAAATATACGGAGACATCCGCAGGTATAATAAAGTTAACTATATTATGTATAGTGGAAAAATTATATATGCTTAGTATGTATGTTCGTGTGAGAGGAATAAACGTGTTGCTTTTCACCCGAGTCTCATCAAAATTGTACTAGTCGTATGGATAGAGCTACGGGCGAGGACAGATTTGCGGGTAGATGGAAAAAACAAAAAGAAAAAATCCTATTTTTTTTTCTTTCTGACGTATTCTTTTTGTGAAATATTGGGTATACAATGAGTTTTTTTGTGAGGCGATAATGATGATAGAAATGAGTTAAAATGAATTTGTAGTCATTTGAAATAATGGGTAAAAATTGAATGGTTTTTTTTGTGTGAAGCAAAAATGATGCCATTCAGATGAGAGTTTATCGTCTTTGCCTATACTTCAATGAGATTAAGACGTTATTAAACTGCCTACACATTAATGACGTCCAAAATATAACTTTCTACCTTTTTATTTTTAATTAAGTTTTTTTTAGCTATACAAAAACTATCCTTTGGCAAGTTATGAATTTGTAAGAAATCTCTACAACCCTAAACAACTTTAGCACAGTAAAAATCTCGGTAAAGTATTGATTGCTAGTTGCAACTGTTATGTCAGTTTTCGACCCGCGTGTCTGTCCATCGCTCGGTAATGTATAGATATAGTTTAAGTTATGTAATTGAGTCCGTAGTTCCTTATGTGTTCTCTTGACGTCCACTTTTGAGCTACGTTTTAGATACAATTCAGTTATGAACTAAAAAATATATTTTTTAATGAAGATATTTTGAATATTCAGACGCAGTTTTAAAACCTATTTGGGTATCGATTGTCTAATATTTTTCGCTCAAACTGAATTTAAAAGTCGGTTGAAACATTCGATAATTAAAATACGTTTTAGAAATGTCTATGAATATGGGCGTTAAAATTTAGAGTCAAATATACAGGGTGTATCTAGACTGCTACCGAAAACGAAGCCGGGTGAAAGTTTTAGCGACTTCAGACACAATGCAACAGAAAATGTTGCAAAAAAAAAGCGACAATTTTTTTTCGTTATTGTTTTTGTATTTTTCCTGTTGCCATATTTGGGTGGTAAAAACATATTTGTCCTAAAATAATAGTGTATACCCTTTTATTTATAAATACTCTAATGTATAAAAGAGTTTAAATTATTATTTTAGCAAAAACTATGAATTTACCACCCATAAATGACGATATTTAATAAATAATTAAAAATAATTGTCGCGTTTCTTTACGAATTTTTTTGTTGCATTGTGTTTGTAGTCACTAAAACTACTAGACTTCGTTTTCGGTAGCAGTCTTGATATAATATTCTTTATAATACCTCATTAAACCTGCACTAGGCCAGTTTGGTGGACTATACGGCCTAACCACTCTCAATCGTTTGTACTGGTGGTAGGTCTCTCATAAGTGAGAGGCTGCCTGGGTGGGTACCACCGCAATGTCTATTTCTCCTGTCAAACAGCAGTTTAAATGCACTGTTGTGTTTCAGATTCAAGGAAATTGTAGCCAGAGTAACTACTGGACATATTGAGACTTAACATCTTGTGTCTCAGGATGGCGAGCGCAGTGGAATGCCAAGCATTGCTTTGTAAATCAAGGTGTTGTTTGGTTTTGCTTCTGTTCATGAGCGGTCGCATCGCTTACCATCAGGCGAACGGCGTGCTCGTCTCGCCATTCAATGCAATAAAAAAAAAATCGTACTCTCGATTGTAGAGGCCTGTCCCCTGTAGAGGGACGTATATGAGCTGATACAGATATAATACCTCAATTTTCTATTAATTTATATTAAAATACATTTTTTGCTGTTACTGAGCAGACGCTTGCAAACATACGGCGTTTGATAAAGACGTAAATAAGTAGCTATATAAGATACATATATAAGTAAGGTCATGCACATTTCTAACGCTAGGGTATCTACGTATTGCGTTAGATTTTCTGAAATAATATTAAACTTTGAGAATGTTGGAAAAGCTGTCGGTTTTAAAATTACATCGACAATTTTGAGCCTAACAATTTAACATTCCTATATTATTCCAAAATATCTAAAACGTATGGCAACAAAGAAAGACGTCAAGACTACACAAATTAAGATACTAAAATATTAAATACGGCTCTTAAATAGTTAAATCTTAATCAGTTTATGTTCATGGCCGCCTTATACAGGGTGTGAACTAACAAAAGTAGAGAAATTACATTTTGTATCCATAATTTAAGTATTATTTAATATAAACGGCTAAAAACCCGTTGCTGGGTTGTATACAGGCTGTTCCTTTGTAGAAATTATGCACTGTGCTGTATAATGTTGTAAAAATGTTAGTGAACACGCTGTATAATTATATTTTTACTTTGTATTTTAAGTATACAGACTGTATTACTCATTAGTTTAATAGTTGTGGAGCAATGGAATGCAAAGTATTACTTTGATATTGCCAAAAAAAAGATAAATGTCCCATTGTCTTCTTGATTATTAGTTTCTATCATCCTTAATGAAAATACAAATATTCGTCTATCAATAGCAACTTCTATCGGCCTACAAAACAATGTTATGTATTATAATTTAATTTTATGTAAATCCCGCTTTGGGGTTCTTTATGATTCCAATATTTTGAATTTAATCTACTATGATTTGTGATTACAAATTGATACTTTGCATTCCATTGCGCAGTGTCTACATTGATTTTACATTTTTAAACCAAACGCGTGAAAAAAAAAACAATGACAGTATTATTTGAACACTTAAAAAATATGTATTCGGTATATTGCCATTGAGCTTTCGCATCGAAATGGTGCAGCTTCTATGCCGTGTGGGTCTTTTATTTGGGTTCAATAGGAACCCCAGTGTGTATTGGTTGAATTGCATTTATATAAGTGACATTTAATTATTTTTTGATGATTGGACGTAAGATGTGGGGTCGCGAATAACCCCAATTGCATTTCTCAGAATGTGAAAAGTGATATTTTTTTTCTGTTTGTGTACTGTGTGTGAGACTTGCGCGGCATTTTGATATTTTTGTGAAACGTTTTCATATGCTGAAATTATTTGATACTTAAATTGCAATTGATGAAAATACAAATGGCACTAAATTTATCTAAGCCTAGACTAGACGTGTATTCCATATAAATCTAAATTCTTTTTTTATTGCAAGGAATGGCGAGACGAACATACAGTTCCCCTGATGTTAAGCGATACGACCGCTCATGAACAGTTAAACCAAACAACACCTTTAATTAGAAAGCAATGTTTGGCATTCCACTGCACTTTGTATGCTGAATTAGATTAAATTTAAGCCAAATGTTAATCGTTTGAAATTTGGTCTGAATTCTTTGAGCATATCTGTCAAGATTTACGCCAATTGCAATAGTTATTCGCCAAGCATTGCTTTATTTCATGGTGTTCGGTTTTGCCACCGTCCATGAGCGGTCGCATCGATTACCGCAGGCGAATGACACGCTAGTCTTGCCATTCGTTGCACTAAGAAAGATATTTTGAGTCAAATAAAAAACATCAACAGGATTAAATAATTTTAGTGATATGAAAACTTTTCCACATGGGGTGAAAAGGGAACGATCTCAAAATTGAACGATTAATTACTTTAAAATTAACAAAAGTATTATTAATTTGCTAGCTTAGTATTTTTGTTTAAATTACAAATATAAATAGTCCACTGCTGAACATATATTGCAATGTACAATAAATAGTAATAGTAATAAATAGTACAATATTACAATCATTTGAAGGCAAGTTTTTTACTGCCGGAGTCAGCTGATTATTTTGCGTTACATTGCGTTATTTAAATAAAAGGATAATAATGATTATTTTAATAAATAATCAATGTATTTATCTTTTCAAACGTAATGTTGCGTGACAAATGTAAAAAAAGCTATTTGGTGATTTTTTCGTAGTTTCATCTTTGATAAAAGTCTCTTTACACCCCACATAAAAATATCGTGAAAAATTATGTTTTAAGTATTTGGTCTCAAAACGAACAAAGTTAAATATAATATACTGTATTAGAAAGTGAAGTCAAAATTGTATTATTAAAAAATATGGATTTTATAGCATTGATTTTTTTATTTATTTTTATTACCATCTGATCATTGACATAAATATATGGACAGGGTGGAAAGCGCGTAGTGTTCCGATGTAAGTGCGCGCGCTCCAGTACATCTCTAGTCGAGCGTTACTGAAATTAGTCGTCAATTGGAAAGATTTTGAAAATGCTTGCTTTAATTATGACAGAAAGTTTAATAAAAATGAAATATTTTTCATTATGACGAAGAGGAAATCTATTAAGTAACATACGTAAATATTATCTAATTAGCGCGAATTTCACAGTCATGTTTTTGAAACCCAAAATGTACGGTAATGTAAAAATGTAATGTAAGCCGGTCCTGAAGGACCTTTAGATTTTAAATCAATGCATTTGATATTTATTTACCTTCATTATCTACTTGAACGTCCACCTACCAACAGGCGCAAATGTCATTTTCTTTAAAATACACCCAGCGGCGTGCACAGGATTATGACACTGAGTATGCGGCGGAGTACTCGGTCACAAAAACTTTTTCTTTTATAGTTTTTAGCATAGCCACGCGACGGATCTCTAAGTCGGAAACCATGCCAACATAACAAGTCTTAGATGTACTACTATTCATGTCCATCTTCTACGGCAACGCAGACAAAACAGCGATCGATCGTCGCGGCGGAAGAAATTCTAATAAGTAAAATAAAAAAAACTCACCTAGTCAGCTTTCAATTTTCACATATTCAAGGTTCCGGTTAGTTGAGATTACTATACCTATCCCGATGTAAATAAACGCAAGATTTCGGCCACCTCATTCATTCATTTGATAAACATACATTTTTAACACAAACCTCGCAATCAAATAACATTTAAAAAAATTAACAAACACACTACACAGCACACTAGTAAAAGCAAATGACTACAATTAATATCGAAACTTAGTAATAAACTGTTAAATGTACACACTTTCAAATGTTAAAATGTACGTTAAAACGTGTTAAAACGTATCCGTAAAGAAATCTATTTTTTTTTTACAAACATAATAGTATAAAATAGTAAACAATGCAAAAACTCATAAAAATAGCAAAATGGCCCCCGCGAAACACAAAACATTTCTATTTAAACAAATAAAACCTTACTAACCAAAAATGCATAATGTGCATAGGTGATTTATTAGATTCCAGCCTATTAATTTTACTCGGATTATAGGCAACGAACATTTACGATTACTCCCGACAACTGCCGAACTCCCGAGGCCTGCCGCAGGAGTCGCGGTTTTCAATATTCATGGTTGTGTGCGTTTGCGACTGTGCACGGACACCAAAATTACTACACACATGCAAACAAATGTAATGCGGGACGCGGCGGCATGACTTGGTTGATTAGGTACATTAATTTGCTTTGCAGCGCCTCTTGCTTTTCGCGTGGCAACCATAACGTTTGCGTGATTGCAAATAGGTGCTATTTATACAATATTAGGCGTTTTTAAATTATTATATTTTGTTTATTCATTTATTTACTATAAATTAAAGTCATCTAAAACTTACGAAAGTTATAATAAAATATCTGTGAATGGCAAGTAAAGCACTGCATTTCTGCCTACAAGGAGTGCACGCCCCTGAATACACCCTATTTCTATGAATATAAAGGCTGTCATTACATTACATTGACAGTTAAAATATATCTTATTAAAACTGACATTAAGTGGATATTACATTGACAAGACTCTTAAACAGGCCGGAAGTTTAGGACAAGATTTTAGATACTTAACGATTGTAGGGCACCAAGCTGGCCGAGTAAGGGTTGGTCTGTCTGTATCAGCCCATATACGTCCCACTGCAGGGTACGAGCCTCCTCTACAATCGACAGTACGATTGAGAGTGGTTAGGCCATATAGTCCACCACGCTGGCCTAGTGCGGGTTGGCGGACTTACATACCATAGATTTATTTTATAAATCGCTATGGTATGCAGGTTTCCTCACGATGTTTTCCTTCACCGTTTTAGTGCGTGGTGATTGACTATCAATACACACATGACTCCGAAAAGTCAGAGGTGTGCCCTGGGATTGGAATAAGGGTTGGTACTTACTATTAATTATTAATTTTATTGGATACAGATAATAATTATACATAAATCATAACATGAATAGCATCTATAAATTATAAATTACACCCAACAGTCACATACATAGTCCTGACCCCACATTAAGATCGAGTCTTGTGTCGTGGGTATCAGGAACTACGAGAGACTTTTCGGTCTCACAAACACCCAGACCCGAGTGAAATATTTGTGGGCCGCACAAACATTTCTCTAGGTGCGGGGATCGAACCCGCGGCCTCTCGTTTCACAGGCGGCGTCTTACCGCCTGCGCCACGGAGGCTGTCAGATCTATAAAACCACTAAGGTTATATCACAGCTGACACAAGTTGGGAGAACTGTTACGTACATTGGTATGTTTATTCACAATGTTTTTCTACACCGGACAACGTTTAAGGACAAACCATAAAAATGCTTTGATAAATTTTAAGTAGTATCGGTATCGGGATCAACGATATTTTTTACCGATACTATAAATAAATAAATAACACCCAACAGTCACATACATAGTCCCGATCCCACATTAAGATCGAGTCTTGTGTCGTGGGTATCAGGAACTACGAGAGAATTTTCGGTCCCACAAACACCCAGACCCGAAGGAAATATTTGTGTGCCGCACAAACATTTCTCTAGGTGCGGGGATCGAACCCGCGGCCTCTCGTTTCACAGGCGGCGTCTAACCAATGCGCCACGGAGGCTGTCAAATGGCATATGTATGAATAACATGAAATATGACTATGAATGAATGTGAATAACTATGAATGGGTATTGTCCTTTGTCTGAGCCGCTGCAGACCAGCTTACCGCTGAACACTATTGAGGTTTTGTCAATACGGGCGTCCATTAACTACGTGAAGAAAGTTTGGGAATTTTTTGAACCCCCTCCCTTTTGGTAGATTTCGTAAGATTTTCCTCTACTCCCTCCCCATCCCCTAATTTTCCGTGAGATTCTTCAAAACGTATGTTTTATCTATAAACAAATATTAAAAATTTTGCTTGACCCCCTTTCCCCCCACAACACCTCACGTAATTAATGGACGCCTCCAAATAAGATGAAGTTTGCAATTTCAAGTTACACCAAGGACAGTTTGGAGTATGTTATATGTATCAAGTGTTAACATTTATTGAAGGCACTATCCGCAATTTTATATCCCACAATTCGGTACATTAGAAAATCTGATAGCTATATGTTCATAAGGCTATGTTAACATTACAAGGTTGTAGGATATCCAAATCCACTTGGATAGCGACTACTGTACAAAATTGTGGAAATTTGACCAGAGTATGAATTTCTGTGGTATGTCAATATTTTTATATCATCGTTTAGACGAAATCTATATACCGATTTTCACGGTCGTCTTTTTGAAACTAAATATATTCAAGGGCCTATCCTTACTTTTTAAATCAATGCGTTTCATATTATACTTTTAGAGTTACGAAATAACAACACTAAAAGCCACTAGGCGTTGCATGTCTCACGCCTATCGATAAACCAATTTACAGTGACCTGTATGTGTCGCGTTTCGGGTACAGCCTTTGTATATGCAGAGATTAAGGACTTGAGTCTTGTTACATTACATAATCAGGAAGGCCTGTGTACTCAGGGGGTACTTTATACTTCGACACGAAGACGAAGGTTCGAACGTCGTACGTAAAACTATACGAATATGCCTAAATACTAAAATAAATCTATTATTTACGGATTTTATCGCGGATTGGTTAAATTTTTAAATTTTTGACTTTCCGTCGTTTCGATTACTTTACAGCTTTCGTGGTCACGGGGCGGTATGATTTAAATCTAAGAAACCATTATGCCTAATACTTTACTTATTGGTTGAATTCTTTATCTTATGTCGTAACCTTAGAATAAGTTAGCAAGTGAATGATAATTTTCATAGAGAATAATATTGTTTTTTAGAATTGGAATACATGTTGACTTCAACGTCCGAACATTCGAATTTCATTGAGTAACCCCCCTGGGCTTGTTAAAGGCTAAATTTGCATATTCCAAGAATAAAAAGTAAAAATTATCAGTTTCAATGAGACGTTTAAACTTGCGCTAGGTAAGTGCTGGTCAAAAATTACCTATGCATTTTACAACAATTTTAAGTCAATGTGGTGGAGAACGCTGAGGGTTTATTAATAAACGCGGATTAGTACGGGATTAACTTTGGTCTAATATTTTTTTTACTTTTAAAACCCGTTAGTTGTCATAACAGCCTTGTCATGTTAGGCCAAAGTATAGCTGTGCTAAATGATTCCGTTTTTAAAGAGGGCGCTAAGATTGAATTTAATATAACATTATATACAACCCGATATAATCAAATCAATTCTAAAGCCTTGGGATGAAGTTACTGATATAAAATATAGTCACGCACTTTGCTAATGAAGGTTAAAAAAACTTGTATCTGTGCTATAAAACCCATGATTAGTATACTTATCATACTATTGTGTATAGAAAAACAATAACGCCAATAGCATTGAGTTGTGTTTATATGCTTTATTAAACCGACTCCAAAAGTCGTAGTTATACCTCCAAACTTTTTAATCGATTTTGATAAAGTTTTGAGCAAGGTGAGCTCGAAAATTATTAAATGTTTTGAAGTCAGTTGTAACCGTGATTAATAATATTTTCTTAGAATTACGCGAATTTTCCACATTGAAATAAAATTGTTTTTTTTTTCGGATTTTACGGACGGGCATTATGAATAATGCTAAGTGCCTATTGGGCAGAGTGATATAAAGCGAATCAAAATCAAAACAATGAGCCGAAGTGGTAGATTTTAGAATAAAGCAGCACGATGGCGTGGGTTGGGAGGAGTGGAGGGGAAGGGGGAGTGTCGCACCTACCCTGGTACCACTCCCATGAAAAGGTAACGCACTATTCTTGAGAAATATCTATTATAGCAACCTAACCCTTAAAATACTTGTTGTCAATACAAATTAGCTTCTGCATCGTCTCCGGCGCTACGGGAAGTTCAGCACCTTCGCCCTTGCGGAACAAAAGATAGACACCCATGCTCACCTTCGCTTACAGCGGGCGGGGGCTGCTCTCCCTCCGCGCCTCCGGCTTTTTATATACACTCTAGGGTCAGTACCCAAAAGACTACGTGAAGTCGGGGTGTTCCGAGTCGGTTTTGGGGCACAGTCGACCTAACTGATTCATAAAGTGGGTGCACTAATTTTCTTCTGAAGATAATGTTTCGGTCGTTAAAAAATAACTAAACATAAGCAGATCAATTCAACCTTTCTAATTTATGGGTCTATCGGAGATGCGACAATGCGGCAGCGCACCACGTAAAAAATCACCTATTAATCCCATTGCCCGATCATCATGTAGCCATATTCATAATGCCCGGGCAATGTGATAAATAGGTGAGTTTAGATTGTAATTAATCACTTGGCCCGATATGACTCGGCAATATTCATACTGCCCGGGCATTATGAATACTGCTCGCATTAATCACTTGGCCCATAACAGATACATTCGTATCGTATATAAACTTCGATCGTCCGAATTTCGAACTTCGTTTCGGATTAATATAGTAGGGATAACCAGAGTGATACAAATTGTTGTATGGGCAAGACGAAGCGACATTTTAAATGTTTTTCCATATTAATTTATTTCGTAAACATAAATTAACAATAATTTACCAACACGAATTAGATCCTAAAAATATTAAAATAGATATTTGCGAATTGCGAATAAAATGAGTGATAAGTATCTTTGTGATACAAAACTACCCTTTCTTGCTAAATTCTACATTTCAAGTATCTAAAATTGGAGGGCTTGCTCCCGTGGTTATGTTCACGCTAAATAAACTCTCGAATCCTTTCGGAAAATCTAGAACTTTTGAATTATCTCGATGGGTAGTTGTACTTAGTCTGTATCAGCCCATATACGTCCCACTGCAGGGCACGGGCCTCCTCTACAATCGAGAGTACGATTGAGAGTGGTTAGGCCATATAGTCCACCACCCTGGCCTAGTGCGGGTTGGCAGATGTACTAAGATGTACTTAGTAAAAAATAAAAATAAGAAATCGGGTTATGAATGTGATTTGAACTTTTTTTTTACTTGATAAATACAAAATTGGAATGATCTTTATTGTACATTCTAATTGTTCTTACGATGCTTTGTAACCAAACCATGATGTAATGGTTTCCTATGCCAATGTTGCGTAAAAGTTGACAAAAAAATATTTTTAAAGGGTGATACAACTACAAGCGCTTTAAATATGGCATTTAAACATCTGCGACGCTGTTTGTATGAAATTTAAGAATTTGAATTTAGACTTATAATGGTTTTTTAGATTTACGCGAATATTAGAATTTAAAATAAAACTATTTTAAATGCGGATTTTATCGCTGAAAAGGTTTAATTTTAAATTTGTATGTTCCCAACTCGGTTCATATCATCGTGTTGGGTTGCAAATCTAATCAATAATTTAAACCCTATCGAACCAGATTATTTAAAAATAAAACAATGTTCATTATTACTTTAGGAAAAAATATCGCATTTTTTGCAAATGTTTTACTTGCATTGTGTCTGAAGTCACTAAAACTACCATCCGGCTTCGTTTTCGGTAGCAGTCTAGATATACCCTGTATAGTGTTTCTACGTTTGAACTAAATAATGCCGTTAAATTTTTTTAT
The DNA here is from genome assembly GCA_009982885.2 of Hyles vespertilio. NCBI lineage: Eukaryota > Metazoa > Arthropoda > Insecta > Lepidoptera > Sphingidae > Hyles > Hyles vespertilio. The sequence goes on from CM042832.1 coordinate 4,099,032, forward strand.
CAATTTATTTTGTAAAATAGCAAGTATTATTTATCATATATTGTGTTTGTGTGTTTGTATTGTGATTGTAACAAATATGAGGTAATGTAGGCCTTGCGATGTATAATGTGAATATATAATGAAATATATATAATTTCTCTTAATTTTGTTGTTTTTCCTCTTAAGTATATGTACATACATACATAAACTCATGCCATTTTCCCAGGAGTAAGCAGGGTTAACAGCAAACAGGGTTAACAGAACAAACACCCACATTTCACATTGAATGTTCCGACTCACCATAGGGGGCGAGCCTATCGCCATATCGAGCACAAATTTCTTACTCCGGGCTGATAGAATAGAAAAATCCAATATTATCGACCCGGGATTCGAACCCGAGACCTCAGCTTTGTAACAGTACCGTAGTACAACTATGCTAAGGCAGTCGTTAACTTAATATGCAGGCTATATCGGACAAACACGGGTCGGTCTAGAAACAAAATATTTGCGTGGGTGAATATGATAGGTATTAGGTTTTCTATCGCATTTTGTTTTATTATTTTAGGGCGAGGAAACACTATTTTCCAATATTTTTCATTAATGCTTCGCTCCTTTAGGTCAGAGTGTGATCATATATTAATATAGTTCGTTCATAAATGGGTTATCCAACATTTTTTCCATTCTTTTCAGTGGTTCCTTATATTACAGCGTTCGAACTCAAACAAATCCTCAGCTTCAAATATTAGTTTAGCTTCACATTTTAAAGCTATAGAATTTTCGGTAATCTTTCACTTAACGAAATACTTCTTTATGGATAAAGGTACTGTCTGTATTTTCAACAAGCACTTTCAAAAATCAAAACCCCACAAAAAAAAATCCTAATTATCCCAATGTTGAAACGGGCTCAATCTACCGTAAACCAAATATAATAGTCCGCTAATTGCCTTCACGGTAAAAAAGCACTTGTGAACGAAACATGACACCTCCGGCCCTTATTTCTAACCAGTGTAAGCTGACCCCTGCCTACTCGAGCGCCCCTTGCGAAGTATTGGGGTGAATAGGCCCGGAATTTTCGGATGTAACAACAATGGTAATAACCTTTCTCAGTTTGTTTAATGAGGGGGTGATAACAATGTATAGTGCGGAAAAAATGAATATTTCAGTTATTTTTTTGTTGTTGTCTATATTAGTGGTGCTTTGAAGATATTTTTTGTTGAGAAAATGTATTTAGGTGAAGAGGGAATTATTTGTATTTTCTATGATTACTTATAGGTAGCGAGGTTTCAAATTTCATTTCAAATTTCAAATTTCAAATTTATGATTACTTATAGGTAGCGAGGTTTCAAAGTTTTTTTGGCCTAAGGTAACAAAATTAACCCTGGTCTAATAGCGCAAAAATTTAGGATAAAATGTGTAGTATCCTTAGAAAATAAACTAACAATATATTAAATTATCATAGAGAGGTAAATTCAATATTAGCGAACAATTATATTGAATTTGGAAGTTAAGCGGAGCTTTTTTCTGACTTTAGTGATTTTATAATTGTTTGTTTCATTTTTATTTTCATTTTAATTTATCCCAGGGCACACCTCTGACTTTTCGGAGTCATGTGTGTATTGATAATCAATCACCACGCACTAAAACGGTGAAGGAAAACATCGTGAGGAAACCTGCATACCATAGCGATTTATAAAAAATTCTATGGTATGTAAGTCCGCCAACCCGCACTAGGCCAGCGTGGTGGACTATATGGCCTAACCACTCTCAATCGTATTCTCGATTGTAGAGTAGGCCCGTGCCCTGCAGTGGGACGTATATGGGCTGATACAGATACAGATTTTAATTTAATTTAGTTATATTTTCTCCACATTTTAATACATATATAAACACGATACTCTTATAAATTAATGTGAGAGACGATGAAATATTACGAAAAGTGGCCTCGTCGATTGGTTATAATTGCAACGAAATAAGATCAATAGTTCAACATATGTTTGCCAACAAACGTTGTTAAATTCATGGATTTCCAATTGAGTTACTCTTTTTTAAAGTCGTTCTAACAATCCCAACAATTTTCCATAAAAACAAACGCTAAAAAAACCCTCTACATAAAAAAGCGCGGCATTGTTACCGAGTACTTAGTTCCGCCACTCGCCGCGTGGCGCGCGCGTGTCGCGTCTCACATTACCGCACGACGCTTTGTCCCGTATCCTGCTTGTATGACAGACTTGACGTTGAGATGCGCTTAAGGAAATTCAAAACGCTTTTGTTTTGTTTTTTAATAATCTTAAGATGACGAGGCTTATGTTGAGTTTTATAAAATCTGTAGGATGAAATTGTTTTTAAATAAAAGTGGCCTCTTGTAAACCGGATAAATCAAGATGTTATTATTTAATCGAAATATTAATTAAAATAATACTCTAAAAAATAATAGTCATGCCTGTCTTGATAGATAAATACCAAGCAATTTAGCGGTGTAGGAAAAGATCTTGAGAAAAGTACAGAAAGGAGAATGATCATTCACAGTATCGGTAAAAAATATCGCAGATCCCGATTCCGATACTGCTTAAAATGTATTAAAGCACTTTTATGGTTTGTCCATAAACGTATTCCTGTTATATCCCGGGCGACAGATTTTTATAAAATATGTCATAATATTTTACATTTTGTTCCCAGAGCTGAATACAAATATATTTTTTATTGGACTTCAAGTTAATTTCTCCAAGAACTCCGGGCCTGAGTCGCAATTATGTTTATATTTTTTGAAAATATGTATTTTTCCCTACACAAAAAGTAGATTTAATCGAGGCACAACAATATTCGCACTGATACTAAGTTTCATAGCAAAATCGGAATTCTCCTTTGTTTTGGTTGCTGGTTATTGCAGGTTATTGGTTATCTCATATGTGAGAGGCCATCTGGGTAGGTACCACCGCAATGTCTATTTCTCCCGTGAAACAACACTGCTTACATGCACTGTTGTGTTTCGGATTGAAGGACATTGTAACCAGAGCAACTACTGGACATATTGAGACTTAACATCTTATGTCTCAGGATGGCGAGCGCAGTGGAATGTTGCTACTGTTTATGAGCGGTCATATCGCTTACCATCAGGCGAACGGCTTGCTCGTCTCGCCATTCACTGCAATAAAAAAAAAAAAACTAACTATCCATGGGTACGACGTGGTACAGCTTTTAATCGCAGATCTACACAATATTTCATTTAAATTATATTTTTCATACACATAGACATACTTATCAAAACATTACTCACTATTTCATGCAAAATAGTAAATGGAAAAATTTTTTGAATTCGTTTCAAATGTGGTGGTCAGAGTAGGAGACTGTCCCGCCCTCACACCCGCCACTGCAACTCCTGTAAGCCAGGATCAACAGTGGCACGCAAAGTAATGACACCAAGCATTGAAGCTCGGCGAGTCTCCGGGAATGTCTAACTTGTCTTTAACCCGCAACGAAATTAATCAGAAAGTTAAATTAATAGGAGGAGTTGGAAGTTGGTGGTGGTCAGAGTAATAGGAAAGGAAGCAACAATAGTGTTTGACTTCATCTTTCATAAGGTCCGTCCAAGCGAAAGAGCTAGGGAATGTTCCCACCATGTTCCAACTAACCACAGTAACCACTGGACATATTGAGACTTAACATCTTATGTCTCCGGATGGCGAGCGCAGTGGGAGTGCAAGCATTGCTTTGTAATCCAAGGTGTTGGTTTGGTTTGCTACTGTTCATGAGCTTACCATCAGGCGAACGGCCTGTCTTATCTCCATATATTGCAATTAAAAAAACTTACCAAAAAATATTAATATTGAATTCTTTGCTATTTCGAATTTATATTTGTTATAAAAGGTATTTTCCAATAACTATTAAATACTGTTAAAAACTAAACATTCTTATTATACCACCGTACCTAACTTTCCAAAAAATATGGAAATCATACACACACAAAACTACACTACAAATTGCTTAATACCGTTCCATCAAAACAAGGTCTCTAATCTATTTACGTTCAGAAAATTCGCTCCCATACTCCACAATAAGCACACTAACTCAACACGAGAGCAAATTAAAAATCAAAGCTCCCCTAAATTGTGGAGAGTGAATTTAGTTTGGCAACACCGTGCGGCGTGTTATTGGCGGCACGCGTCTAAAGAAATGCTACAATACAGCGAATTGTGTAATTAAATCAATTGGTACGGACAATTACTGGGAATTATTGTTGCTTGTTAGATCAATAGTATTTTGGATTAAATAATACCAATTAATTTTAATCTTTTGTTATTGTTATTACTTACGTTAAACTTAACTATAGACGATAGAATAAAAAAAACAAATCAATAAAAGTTTCTAATTAGTTGATCAATTTTCCCAAGCTATTTTATTGGATTTATAAGTTTTAGTTAACTCTAAAAAAACTATATCCAAACTGAGAATTGTGAACGAAAACGAAGCCAGTTGGCAGTTAACAGCCGTTGCCAATAAACAATCCCAATCCAAAATTTGCCATTTTAGATTGACAGCTCAATCTTTTTTCTGATACTATATTGCCAATAATCAATCTCAGTAGTGAAAAAACTATGGCAACATGACAAGAGACCGATCGAAAAGTAGAAAACAATCCAGATTGACTTCAATCTAATTTTTTCAATTGATTATTGGCATCGGCCGTAAGTGACTACAGACTTCAAACAATAATAGTCTAATTTCAATGTCTAAGTGAGTGTATTTATAAATACAAAATCTGAACCGCCTCTACACTGTTAAGTGTATTTATAAAGACAAAATCTCACCCCCTCTAATTAGTGGAATCTGCATAAGCAATCTCCGAGCGTTCACGGCCACGTCCCGCCACTCGGCAATTAGTCGCGCCGGCATAATAAGTGCCACCGATCAGCGATACAACACGGGTGTCGTGTTGACGGAACAGCAGGTGCTTCAAGCTACCACTTGTACGTGGGAACGTTAAATGTTTTATAAACTTCGTGCGGAGATAACATCTTTCCATAGTCAGCATTTTACGCAATAACCGTGGATCGATAGAGGGTATTTGACTTTTGTTTTTACTGTGTTTAACAAAATGCAAACAATCATTATTGATAGTCAATTACAAATTAAAACATCGTAAGGAAACCTTGCATACTATAGCAATTTTTTAAGAATTTCTATGTTGGTAAGTTATTAATTCATTTCAATTTGGAGCATTCGCGTAAATCTAAAAAAAACATGATGTAATTAATTGTCGCTCTTCTGAGGACGAAATTTTTTTTCCTAATAATTTCTATGTAATGTCAATTATTACGAATCGAATATCAAAACCTTACGGTTGTAGTTTGTAGAATGCTTTGTAGTGAGAAAAATCAACAGCGCAATTAACAATACCAACAAATTAGAATGCCTGGCCAATTATGAAAATCAATACTGCTAATCCCAAGAGAGAAATGTGTTAGGTAGCCTGTCTGCCCAATCGATGGCAAAAGCGTATTGCAATATCAATTAAATAAACTCGAAAAAGAAATATGGCATAACACTTGGTGGTGTTAACTGTTAACTGCTACCTGTCTATCCAATAGGTGGCAACTGGTCAATATTAGACGTATCAGTAAGGAATACGGATTGCGGAAATGATTACATGACCCCAAAGTGACAAGTCTAACCCGCACCCGTGTCTATAAGAGATCCAAAGTCCCCATAGTGGATTGGAATTGAAAAAGGGACAAACAAAGAAGATTCCATACCCACAAGTCGTGATTATGCGAGATCAAAATCCCTATGGTGGATACTGATTACGGGATAGCTATAGGAAATGGGACAACTCCTCATCCATGGAGTGATACTGGATAGGAATGATTAATGGGACAATCCACAAGGACTATAGAAACTTTTCAGAGTTATCGAAGCACCTCTCACACGCTATATGCATGCGGGGTGCCTTCCAAAAATGCCTGATGGTAAGTAGGTCTATCGACCTAGCGACAAATAACACGAAACTCGTCCCAGCTTTTATACTACGAACGTGCACGAAACCATACCGCGATCTATTTTTCAAGTGGCGACATCTTTTAACAGACAATACGAACTGAAACGAAGCCTTGAGATAAAGCTAGTTTGTGTTAATCTAATTAGATAGCAAATTCTAATTGGTAATGATCTCGTCTGGCGTTCAGTGGGCACTGGAAGAGTTATTTTTATAGACATAATTTAGTACCTAATCAATATTTCATATACATTTCACTGCAGATTATAGGGCTGTTTAAAATCAAAAGGGCTTGATATTATAAAATTGATAGTAAATTACCACGCATTAGTGAAAGTAAAAGCTAGGAAATCAGCATAACAGGAATTTAAAGAAAATTCTATGTAAGTAGTATGTAAAGTCCGCTAACCCGCACTAGGCCAGCGTAGTGGACTTTGTCCTAACACTTCATATTTGAGCACTTGTATTAAGAGGCGGATTGTGCCCTGTAATGGGAATTATATTAGCTTGATTATTATTATTATTACACAGGAAATGAAATAAAAACCGAATTAATTTAATGTTATACATAATTAAAATCAGGTTTCTTAACTACCTGATTCGAATGGCATTTTTGATCAGAGAAAAACGGGCAAAAAACTTTAGTGTTGGTCTTTAAGAACGGAAAAACAGTGCGGATAGTGGAGCAGAGTTGAGAAGAAAATGAGAAAGAGTGAGAAGAAAAGAGATATAGAGAGAAGCTGTGTATAATGTTTCTTTATGACTGATTAGGTTTTAATTAAAAATCCGTTTTTTTTATTGCTATGAATGGCGCGACGTGCATGCCGTTCACCTGATCGTAAGCTATACGACCGCTCATGGAAAGTGCCAACCAAACACCTTGAATTACAAAGCAATGCTTGGCATTCCACTGCACTCGCCCATCCTGAGACATAAGATGTTAGGTTTCAATATGTCTATTAGTTACTCTAGGTACAATATCCTTCATGAATCAACAGTGCATTTACACTGAAGGTTGGCGGGAAGTTTCCTCGATAATTGCGTCTGTGGTCGAAGCCAGATATCTATACTAATACAAGTAAGTACAAGTAAGTAAATAAAGTTAAAGGCTTGTTTGCATGCGATTTTCTCAAGAACTACTAGTACGGATTGAAAATTTATTTTGTTGTTGGATAGCCCTTATAATATATATCTAGAAAGGTTACATGTATATAACATCACGCTATGACCAATAGGGGTGGAGTATTATTGAATATGTTGCAAAAAAGTTTAAAGTATTTGTAACTTTTTTTTGATCATTTTTACAAAAATCGTCACTTTTAACATATCACAAAAGTAAGCATTGAAAAAACATTGAAATAAAACTATTATTTACGGATTTTATCGCGAATTTACTTTAATTTTTTACAATTTTACGGGGCGGACTGAGAGTGAGTCCGCCCCGTGACCACGAAAGCTGTAAAGTGATCGAAACGTCGGGAAGTTAAAAATGTAAAAAATTAAACTAAATACGCGATAAAATCCGTAAATAATAGTTTTATTTCAATGTGTAACATTCGCGTAAATCTAAGAAACCATTATTGAAAAAACACATCGATTTTTCAACAATGCTATGATCTGAATCAGTAATTGAACACTGAAGAACGCTGATCTATACTAATATTATAAAGCTGCAGAGTTTGTTTGTTTGAACGCGCTAATCTCTGGAACTACTGGTCTGATTTGAATGATTCTTTCAGTGTTGGGTAGTCCATTTATCGAGGAAGGCTATAGGCTATATATCATCACGCTATGACCTATAGGAGGAAAGCAGTAGTGATATTTCTAGCAAATACGAGGAAATTTTGTTCGTTTTTCGTGGTCCGATTGGTCGATATTCTAAACTGATAGTCAGAATTAAACATTTTGACCGCCATTTTAAAACGTGTATGCACTCGGGCGGGTCCGGGCCCGACCGCTAGTATTTAATGAAATAAAGTTTAATATTGCCTTAGCGTGGTACATACGCAATTTGCAATATATGTGAATTTATATGACGGGTATTCCCCTATTGTAGACTATGTTGATAGTTGATACTATCTGAGTGAATATGATTACGTATTGATGAATGTTTAGCAACGTTGAATATTTGATGTTGTTTAGATATTTTTTTTAATTAATGTATTAATAAATAAATTACAAATATTACGGAAATAAGATTATTTTTTTGGAAAATTAGTTCCTGTCATTTCTATCATATTTTCTGAATAAACAAATGTCTCAACCGCACAAAAAAGTATGCCAAACAAAACCGATTGGGATCGAACCCACAATCTAACACCGAAACCCAACTACCTCTGCACCTTACTCGTCAAAGTATCTACTTAAATACATACATATAAACTCACTTTATCCCAAAAGGGGTAGGCAGAGGTTCAATCAGGACACATTTTACCTTATGTGTTCCGCGATGTGATAGGGGAGAAACTAGCGCCATATTATCACATTTCCTGACTCCAAGCTCATAATAGTAAAATCAAATTTGCACTGAATCGTCTCGAGATAGCCGTTTGCCTGATGGTAAGCTGTACGACTGCTCATGAACAGTAGCAAAACTAAACAATAGCCGCGTACTGACTGACCGAGCAGCCTCGCGAGGCCTGCCGCGCGAAGCAAATGCTCGGCTAGTCGGGACGTGCCTCGCCCGAGGCAAACGCACACGCCGCGCCGCGCCGCCTCGCCCGAGCGTGCCGCGGCCCGAGCCCAGCGTTGTCGGTTTTTGTCCATGCTCAAAGGCGCGTCGCTACGTTTGCCGCGCTCAATCAAGACAGGTTGTGTTTCGCCTCGCTTGTTCGTCGCAGGTTAGCGCCATGGATAAAGAACAAGTGTCTTAAATTAATACAACTATACGGTGAATATAGAAGACTTTGGGATGCGCAATGTCCCGATTATACTAATAGAGGATTAAGAGAAGATGCATGGAGAATAAGTTAGAAAACGAACATTCCAATAGCTGACTTGAAGAAAAAAATCTAATCTGTTTGGTATAATAGTTTCATCCAAAAACGTTTAGGTTTCCGTTTTCTTTACTTTACAAGCCGTAAAATTATTAGAATGGCAGTGGTGGCGGTAGCTTTCCGAACGTACTGCCTCAAAACTTCTCTTGAGCGAAACTGGCTCGGCCATGCCGCGCGAAGCTGCCTCAATCCAAAAAATGTACACATCGAGGCTGCCTCGCGAGGCAACCGTCCCGCAGCAAACGTCTGAGGCTGCCGCGCGAGGCTGCGCGGCTAGTCAGTACGCGGCTAATGAATTACAAAGATATGCTTGGTAGTCCACTGTGCTCCCTATCCTGAGACATAAGATAAGTCTCAATATGTCCAGTAGTTACTCTGGCTACAATGACCTTCAAACTGAAATGCAACAGTGCATTTACACTGTTTGGCGGCCGAAATAAACATTATATATTATACGTTATCGTTTAGTCTGACTCGGGATTTGAACCCTAGACCTCAGCATTGTAATAGTACCGCAGTACAATTGCGCCGAGGCAGTCACAAGCTAAACATTTTAATTACTAAAACACGCATGACGCATGGCATTCTTATAGTCAATTATAATTAAGGTCATTTAGAAGTTGAAACTTCTGTGAGGAGTTTTAAGTGGGTTATATTACATTATTTATATTTGAAAACCTCCGTGGCGCAGTTGGTTAGATGCACACTATGAAACGAGAGGACGCAGGTCCCTGCACCGACACACATGTTTGGCCCACTTTGTGTCGGGCATAATTGTTTCCATTGGCATCGGACGGCAGTCCCATGCCAATGGAAACAATTATGCCGGCCTGCTGAGGTGCCTCTTCAAAAAGAATTGAATTGGGATTGTTTATTGGCAGCGGCTGTTAATTGGTCTTAATGTGGAATCAGAAATATGTATGCGACTGTTGGATGCATTTATTTAATCTCGGGAATACACTTTAAAGTATTGTAGGTAAGGGACCAAACGCGACTGCCGATATGGTGGTCGCGGCTTCGAATCCCAGGCCATATGGTTTTCAAAGGTGAAGCAAATTTCTTTGGTATATTAACTCTTACCTACACTTGACTAGCGTGGTGAACTACGGCCTATTGTATCATATCGTATCAGCCCATAAACGTCCCACTGTAGGGCACGAGCCTCCTCTACAATCAAGAGTACGATTGAGAGGGGTTAGGCCATATAGTCCACCACGCTGGCCTAGTGCGGGTTGGTTGATTTTACATACCATATACATTCTTATAAATTCGTTATAGTATGCAACGTTTCCTCACGATGTTATCCGTCACCGTTAAAGTGCGTGGTGATTTGATCAATACTCGCATGACTCCAAAAAACAAGAGTGCCATGGGATTCGAACCCGCGATCAACGTGAGCATGTTGACAATCTCGTCTGGTCCGTTTACCTACAGGCCACCACACACTATGTATGACCCAGCACCCCAATAGAGTATTTGACTATTATCGATTTTTGGTGTTATTTCGCTTACAAACACGTTAAAAATAAAGTCTTGCTGTCAAATAAGTATTAAAGTAGCTTGTAACATAAGACAAATATTAATATTTAACATTAAAGAGTAGGGCATCTTGCTGTCTCTTTCACACGCGCACACTGTAATGTAAAATAACCCTAGTGACGTCACTATCTTGGTTTTGCATTTCTTTTCTGTCACGGAATGACCTGTGTATCCTTGGTGTGGATATCTGCTGTGATCTCAATCCAAGGAATCACATCGAGGGCGTAATATCTGCCACATCACGCAGGGTTGGAGTCCTGAACAGGGTGCGTCGGTTTTTCACGCCCGGTCAGCTTTGCCGCTTATATAAAGCGCAGGTCCGGCCGGGTATGGAGTACTGCTCGCACCTTTGGGATGGATCCGCCCAGTACCTGCTCGATGCCTTGGATGGATTGCAGCGGCGGGCCATCCGCATTGTGAATGATGCAGACGTTACCAGCAACTTGGAGTCGCTACAACTCCGGAGAGATGTCGCCTCTCTAAGCATGTTCTACCGCCTGTATCACGGTGAGTGCTCTGAGGAATTGTTCAACTTGCTCCCCTCCTCTCCATTCCTAACCAGAACCACGCGTGCTGGCTTGCGAAGCCATAGCTTAACGGTCCACACCATCCCGGCCCGAACCAAACGGTTCTCAAATTCGTTTCTGTGCCGCACCGTCAGGCTGTGGAATTGTTTCCGGCGCACGTGTTCCCTCCTTCCTACAATCCTGGGTCCTTCCGCCGTGGTGTGAAGAGGCACCTAAGCAGGCCGGCATAATTGTTTCCATTGGCATGGGACTGCCGTCCGATGCCAATGGATACTCCGCCTGGGCGGCATTGGCATTTTCCATCAGGTGCAATGCCGCCATTATGCCAGGCTATTCAAAAAAAAAAAAAAAAAAAAACTTCCACTACAAGATTTAAAACGTTTGTAACTTGTTTCATTCTGAATGAATTTATAAATCTCTTTGTTTGTTAGACCATAGCTATGGATACATTTGGACAAGTACAGTAAAAAAATAGGACTCGAACACCCTATTGGTCTTGATTGGTCTCAACTGTAAAGAAGGTCCGTCTCTGCAGTAAGTCATATGTGGGTTAGATATTCAAATAATAGTATTGATACTAGATTTTGTTCATGGTGACAGCTTGGGACAGGTTTTTTATTGCATGTGATGCATGTAAGCGATACGACCGCTCATGGAAAGTCGCAAAACCAAATTATGAATTATAATGCAACGCTTGGCACTCTACTGCGCTCGCCATCTTGAGATATAAAATGTTAAGACTCATTATGACCAGTAGTTCCTCCACAATGTCCTTTAAACCGGAACAAAACAGTGCATTTACTACCATTTTAACAGAGCTAACTACCTGAGGATATGGGACGAGATAAATAATAAACCTAACAGTCACACTAAGATCGAGTCTTGTGTCGCGGGTATCCGGAACTACGATAGACTTTTCGGTCTCACAAACAAATAACTGTGTTTCACACAAATATTTGTTTTGGTGCGGGGATCGAACCCGCGACCCCTCGGTTCACAGGCGGCGTCTAACCAACTGCGCCACGGAGGCTGTCAAAACTTACATCAGTTGTTTTCTACACCTAATTATATGTAATTCAATTTTCACTAATATAGCAGTGCTACCAAAATAACGAACACTAACATATCTACGTTTTTAAAGACGCAAGTGTATGATATACCTACCGGGTATCTCAAGACTGCTACCGAAAACGACGGGTGGTAGTTTTAGTGACTACAAACACATTGCAACTAAAAATTTCGCAAAGAAACGCGACAATTATTTTTTATGATTTTTTAAATATCGTCATTTTTGGGTGGTAAATTCATAGTTTTTGCTAAAATAATAATTGAAACACTTTTATACCTTAGATTATTTATAAATAAAAGGGTACACTATTATTTTAGGAAAAAATGTATTTACCACCCAAATATGGTCATAGGAAAAAAATAACAAAAAAAATTGTCGCTTTTTTTGCAATTTTTTCTGTTGCATTGTGTCTGAAGTTGCTTAAACTACCACCCGGCTTCGTTTTCGGTAGCAGTCTTGATATACCCTGTATTAAAAACACCAACCGAATATTCTAGACTAGCAAAATTGAAACTTCAACAATCACCATTGCTTCTTTTCATCTTAATTAGTGGTCTCAGGATTATGGAAGGAAACGCGTGAATCGGCAAATTGTTCCACATTTTACTAAGAGATAAATTATTGAAGAGTCTAGGCGTAGATTTTTAAACACTAAACATAATAATATACTTATAGTAAATCAAGTAATTTTCGGAGTCATGAGTGTATTGAATATTGATAGACAATCATCTTTCATTCATTGGTGAATGAAATTACCCTTAACTCTCTCAATCATACTCGCATTTGTAGAGGATTGCCCTGCAGTGGGACTTATATGGGCTGATACAACCATAGCCGCAAAATTCTAAATTAATTGTGTGATTGTAATTATTTTGTAATGTTATGTTGTTAATTTTTAGTCACATAGTTTGTTTCTTATTTGTATGTCCAATATTTATATAATATAATCTTTGTCTTTTTATTATAATCTTTCTTATGTTGTTAATTAGTGTAATTGGTATGACCGTACTAATTAATAAATAAATAATTTAATTCATTAAGGCCCATTTACACGAAGTGTTTCTACAATTATCCTAAGCATGTGAAGAAGTTGCACCATTCAAACATTTACAATGTAACTTAAGGCTTTAAATACGATAATTTTAGACATAACTGCATGTAATAATAGCAAACTATTTTCATCCGGAATCAGCCGATAACTTCTATATATACAGGGTATATCAAGACTGCTACCGAAAACGAAGCTGGGTGGTAGTTTAAGCGATTTCAGACACAATGCAACAGAAATATTTTGCAAAAAAAAGGCATTTTTTTTGTTATTTTTTTCCTATGGCCATGTTTGGGTGGTAAATAATTTTTTTCCTAAAATAATAGTGTATACCCTTTTATTTATAAATACTCTAAGGTATAAAACAGTTAAAATTATTATTTTAGCAAGAACTATGGATTTACCACCCAAAAATGACGATATTTAAAAAATCATTAAAAATTAATGTCGCGTTTCTTTGCGAAATTTTTAGTTGCATTGTGTTTGTAGTCACTAAAACTATCACCCGGATTCGTTTTCGGTACCAGTCTTGAGATACCCGGTATATACGGGCTATTAACAACTACTACCTATTTTAACTGAAAAAATAAACCCAAGCAAACCCACATGTAGTATTACACTCAAAAATAACGGCAGACGATGATAAAAACGTGAAATAGCGAAAACTGACCCCAAATCTCCGCAGATCCGTAATTGCCGAGCCGGGATTGGTTGAGTGGGGGGGTGCGGGCGCCCCCGCTCGCTATTGGTCGACGGGGGTAGACCACGCCCCCTGACGGATTAAGGGTGAGATGGGGTGGGTTGTGGCGGATGCGGAGGTTTTGATACTTGATGTAATTTTTTATTTTGTGTGGTAATATTATTGGAATGCTGTGACACGATGAAGCAAAAACATCGTTAGAAAATATTAACTATTTAAGAATTATTCCCAATATTATGTAGTGTTAAGTACAAAAAGTTAATCTTTTTTTTATCACTATACAAATAAATTACATTTAATGTTTTGTATATAGAGAATAAGTTGTGTATTGACTTGTCGTTATAGCTATTCAATTGCCTGCGTGACTAATAAATTAATATCAATTTCATTTTATTTCATTGAAAGACTAGAAACGCATGTTCGCGTGCGATTCTTAAACACTCTTGATTTTTTCGTAGCCGCTTATTTTAATAGATTTCATTGACGAATTGTTGAACTAAGAAGCAGCATGGTCTAGGAAACGATTTCCAAGTTTAAAAATATAATTTACGCGAATTTTTCAGCTTAGTTTTCAAGTTTCACTGCCTGTTCGATGGCTTAGTTATACTGCGAACTTGTACTCCATACTCCATAGCGACTGTCTTGGGAATAATAATTTAGTGGTTTCCTTCTGCTCTTTTTTTTTTGGATTTATTTAGTTCTTATTTTATGGTTACTGATACCTCTTCTAAAGGCCGAAAGGTTCTTGAGTGGAGGCCACGTACAGGCAAGCGAAATGTCGGACGCCCGCCTACAAGGTGGACGGACGATCTGGCTAAAGTTTCAGGAAGTCGTTGGATGCAGGCCGACGACAACAGGTCATTGTGGAGATCCTTAGGGGAGGCCTATTCACCAGTGGACTTCTTGTAGCTGATATGATGATCATGATTATGATACCTCTTCTGCCTACTCTCTGAATAATTATTATAATATATTAACATTCATCATACAATTGAAAATGAAAATAATTTATTGAGTCCATTAAGATGTTCTACACAATTTAGATTCAGTCATTTTTTTATCTACCACGCGGTTCGGAAAGCGGTTCTCACTAGAGAAGAACGGGCAAGAAACTCTAGTGTTGCTCTTTTCAAAACCCAGTTTACAATTTGTTGATAATTACAAAAGTTACAAGTGGTTTAAATCAGAGCATTTCATTAATAATTAGTAATAACATTTAAAACAATTATGAACATCGCTAGTTCCTAAACTAGAATACTCTGTCATAGGAAACCAGTGCCTACACATACATACACTATTCTATAGAGAAATACAAAAAATACTCAAGTATCAAGACTATTCCTTCCTAGTATCTCCTATTTTGCATTCAGTGGATGATCTTGGTGCGTTAGAGCGTCTTACAATATTATTATGTATAGCTACCCGTGCGGGGTTTCATTCTATGTATGTATAACCTTTTTACATCATTGACGATTGGTATATTTAATACTCAAACATTTGTAAAGTATCAATCCATTTACGTTCTACTGCAGGGCACGTGCCTCTTCTACAAATGAGAGTGCGATTGAGGGAGGTTAGGCCGTATAATTGGCAGACTATAATTACCATATATTTTTTTGCAAATAGTTATGGTATGCAAGTTCCTTCGCATTTTAGTGTACATACACATGTGTTATAAGGTGTGGGTTCGATTCCAAAAGCTAAACAATTTTATACTAATCAATAGCAGGTAATTTTTTACTAATAAATGACTAATATCTATGGAATATGTTCGATTTAGTTCACGTATTTAGTTTTCAGTGGAATGCCAAGCATTGCTTTGTAATTCAAGGTGTGTTTGATTTTGCTACTGTTCATGAGCGGTCGCATCGCTTACATTGCATTCAATGCAATGAAAAAAAAACGTGTCATTTTTAAAATTAACTAAATTTGTAACTTGCCGACGTTTCATAAGTCCGTCTTATAAGTATGCAACATTCGCGTTAATATTATGCACTACTGTTTCAACCCATATACTTCCCACTGCAGCGCACAGGCCTCCTCTACAATCGAGAATGCGATTGAGAGTGGTTAGGCCATATAGTCCACCACGCTTGACGCTGGTCTAGTGCGGGTTGGCGGACTTTACATACAATATAAATTCTTACATTTCGCTATGGTATGAAATTTCTTCATGATGTTTTCCTTCACCTTTATAGAATGCGCTATCTGTAAATATTGCTTTTATTACAATGACAATATTAATACTATCAGATTTGATATAAAGGTTGTAAGAACATTCATTTTCATTAACTCTTTATTACAATGAATGGCGACACGAGCAATGCCTTTTATCTGATGGTAAGGGATACGACCGCTCATGGACAATAGCAAAACCAAACAACGAATTACAAAGCAATGCTTGGAATTCCGCTGCGCTCGCCATCCTGAGACATAAGATATTGTCTCAATATGTCTAGTAGTGACCCTGGCTATGTCCTTTAAATCCTGAGCACAACAGTGCTCTTACACCTGATGTTTGGCGGGTGAAATAGACATTGTGGTAGAACCTAACAGTCAGTTTGTATAAATAATTTTGTTTGAGAAGCTAATCAATGTAAACAGACACGTAACAGATCAATAAAACGATATCGCCTGTCAGGAGCACGAGTATGTACATATTTCAAAGATAAGTATTGTTCACTCAACATTTGCACCTTAGTCCTTAGATGCGTCGATCAAATATCGACGCACGAAAGCGATTTTGTCGCATCTCCAAAAATGCGTATATGCGTTTTATACATTATTTATTTCAGAAAAAAATACCGCATCCAGTACATCTCTAGTGGAGCGTTACTGTAATTTTGAATTTTGAAAATTCTGGCTTGTATTATAATAGAAAGTTTAATAAAAATGAAGATAATATTATGGCTTAGGCGAAATCTATTAAATTAAGCTAATTTAATACAAGAACATCTTTTTGAAACTCTAAATGTACTGAAGGGCCTACCCTTAGTTCTTAAATCAATATGTCAAATGCTTTTTAAATTAATATATTTTATTTAAAATTTCATTACAAAAATCTTAACGAAAAATTCACCTTATTTTAAGTCACACCTTAAACCTTTCTAAGTCACAAAATCACCCTACAAAGACATCCACCCCTATAATTTCAACAAACAAACGCGCCCTTATCCCGCGACATCCAGTGAAGCCACCCCCTGTAGGGGCGGTCCATTCCCACCCTCAGTCAGTGCGCCGCTCACGCCAAATCGACTCGTTTCGGCAAACAACTGCCGATTATAACTTAATCGATTTTCATTTATACAGCGGGATAATCGCGTGCCAAATTTCACGTGATCAAAAATTGAAATTTACGCACAGCCGTCATTTTCGAATTAGTGTTTTAAAAAAATCTGTGCGTTTTTTCATTTAAATCAGTGTTATTAAATTGAACATAAATTGTTTGAAAAGTTGATTTCTAAATTTAAACCAAGTGTGAAATTAATTTAAAAATCATGCTATAACTCCTAGACTATATTAAATCAAAGTCAATAAAACGTTGTGCTACAAAATGGAATTGAAATGAAAAAATAAACAAAAATGGATCACGAAACCCGCAGTGATTCGCCAACGGACTCAAATCGGCAGGAGCACTCAAAAACATCATTTTTAATCGAGGATATACTTTATAGAGGCCAAGAGACCAGGTTTAAAGCCCCAATGACCGTCGAAAGGAGGTTGGAATATGAGCCGAAAC
This sequence comes from Hyles vespertilio, assembly GCA_009982885.2. NCBI lineage: Eukaryota > Metazoa > Arthropoda > Insecta > Lepidoptera > Sphingidae > Hyles > Hyles vespertilio. Next base: position 4,116,618 of record CM042832.1, read on the forward strand.
CTTTTTTCTCCGTACCTGGTGAGATCAGACCTCATACACAGCCAAGAGAAGGGTCGTATTTACAAGTGGCAATGGGCGCTTTAGGAGCATATTTACACACTCCAAATACTTACAAAGCTATGGAGGCACCTTATTTTCTTTCTCAAGGTAAGTTACAAATAGCTATTTAAAAAGTTTTATAAGAGTATTTTAAAATTAAACTATTATGTACGGACTTTTTCGCGGATTTGGTTTGTTTTTTACATGTTTTAACTTCCCGACGTTTCGATTAATTTTTAGTTTTTTAAAATTAACTTTTTAATTTAATAATTGTAAAAGAAGGGTAATTAAATTGTAACAGTCGCTGGGCGGATGACTAACACCTCAGTTCGCCCCGTGACCACGAAAGCTGTAAGTAAATTGTAAGCAATCGAAACGTCGCGACGGAAAGTTAAAAAATGTAATAATTAAAATCAAATACGCGATAAAATCCGTGAATAATAGTTTTCTTTCAATGAGTAACATTCGCGTAATTCGAAGAAACCCTTAAGTTTTCAATTTAATAAGAAACGAAATTTAAGAAACAGACCGAAGTGTACAATCTCATTTTATTAAATTATGTTTGATAAATAACTATGGCTGCCTAGAATATTATTTTTCCACATGCTTAAGTACACATCGCGTATCGCGTACAAGCATATCTTTATTTACTTGAAATTCCCTCCTTCCTCTTTAATAATACTTATCGAAAATTCCGGTACAGCGGCGGGAAAACCTATTGAAATTGGAAGATGGTTTTAGTTAATCAATGATGTGTAATAAAATAATGGAATATCCAGACACAATGCAAACTTTACAGCATTTCATTTACATAAGCATTATACCATATTATGTAGACAGTAGTGTACCAAATGGTAAATAAAAGTATGTAATACAACATTGAATTAATTGAATACCTAAAGGGTTTTGTAATCGGCACTTTTTTCAGCGAACAATTTTCATAGATTAACGGCCTTTCTCTATATTCTATCTATATTTAACAAGAGGTTAAAATAGCTACCATTACAATGTCGATACAATTCTACGTTTCAGTAAACAATCAACAAACAGATCAATAAACAAATTTATAAAAGTTTTTCAATTAACAGTTATTTATCCAGCCTAGCTATCTGTAAATATATGCACCGTATCTGTGTTATTCTATTATTAACTAAAACATAAAATGCATTGAAATATTTAATGAAATCTGTAGTTAAAGACATATATATTACTAGCAGTGGCCCAGCTTCGCCCGGGTACAAATAGATTTCTGTACAATAATTTGTACGTATTATACATATAAACCTTCCTCTTGCATCACTATCTATTAAAAAAACCGCATCAAAATCCGTTGCGTAGTTTTAAAGATTTAAGCATACAAAGGAACATAGGGACATAGGGGGAGAGAAAGCGACTTTGTTTTATACTATGTAGTGATGAACAAAGGCTGTAACATGATATTATGTAGACATGTCAAATGCCACACGCCGAGTTTCGACTGACCAAAAATCCCAAGATAGCCATTACGTTCATTTTTAAACTACTTCGAGACTTTAAAATAACCATAGAACTCCTTACAAACCAATTATTTTATTTATGTATTAAATTTGTTCAAACTACATATGTAGTTTAAAATCTATATGGCCAAACCAATCTGTATCGTACTTTCGATTGTAGAGGAGACCCGGTCCCTGCAGTGGGCCGCATGGGTTAATACAGAATACATACAGAATTTATTTATTGTACACAGGAAAAATAGAAAAAAATATAAATAAATTTAAAATAAGTACAATCGGCGACTTTATTACACAAGGTAATCTCTTTCAGGCTTAACTTAGAATTAAAAAGCTAACAAGTTAACAAAAGCCTATATGATTTGATTAAATAATATTTATTTGTGGTTATCTGTACTGTTTTGTATCAGCTTACATACACATACATACATAAACTCACGCCTTGCTTCCAGAAGGGGTAGGCAGAAGTGCCAGGGCACCCACATTTCGCCTTGTATGTTCCGTCCCACAATGTGATAGGTGGCGAGCCTATCGCCATATCGGGCATAAATTCCTGACCCTGCGCTGATACTAAATAGAAAAATCCAATATCACTATGCCCAACCCGGGATTCGAACCCGAACCCGAAACCCGAAACCTCAGCTTTGTAACCGTACCGTAGTACAACTACGCCACCGAGGTAGTCAGTAGTAGGCAGTATCAGCTATTACCACCCAATATTGGGCAGGGGTCTCTTAAATAACAGAGTTCCAACTTCCATTGGGACATTATCACCTTGATATCTATATTCGAGCGGGTTAGACCTTTCATTGCTAGGTAGATAACAACGTTTTAAGGTTTAACGTTTTCTCGACATAAGACATAACTATCTTATGTAGCCGTAACATCTTATGTCTCAGCATGGCGAGTGCAGTGGAATGCCAATCATTGCTTTGTAATTCATTGTGTTTTTTGGTTTCGCTACTGTAAATGAGCACTGGTATCGTACAGGCGACTGGCATGTCTCACCATTCGTTGCAATAAAAAATATCTGCCAAATTAATAATAATTTAGTATTCACAATTAAGCAACACAATCAGTATTTAACATATACTCTCACGCCTTTTTCCCAAAATGCGTAGGCTGTTTGCCTTGTATGGTCCGTCCCACGTTGTGATAGGGGCGAGTCTATCACATATCGAACACGAATTCCTGACTCCAGGCAGATAATTCATAGAAAGACCAGGGATTCGAATCCGAGACCTCAGCGTGGGCCACCGAGAAAGTTCATAGTTACAATCAAAATATAGTTACGAGTGGATGACTACAGTGCAACGCCATGTGTATTTTTTAAAACAAATGTGTTTAGATGCTTCCAGAAGTTAAGAGTAACGGAAAAGCAAATGAATACCAGTAAGTAATAAAGTCCTAAGATATGAGAATGGTACATAATTATGTTTGAATGAAATTGAACATTAAGTGCGTGGTGGTCCGTTGCTAAACGGACTAGACGCGACTGCCAACATGTTCACGGTGGTCGTGGATTCGAATCTCAGGGCACACCTCTGACTTTTCGGAGTCATGTGTGTATTGATAGTCAATCACCACGCACTAAAACGGTGAAGGAAAACATCGTGAGGAAACCTGCATACCATAGCGATTTATAAAATTTCTATGGTATGTAAGTCCGCCAACCCGCACTAGGCCAGCGTGGTGGACTATATGGCCTAACCACTCTCAATCGTACTCTCGATTGTAGAGGAGGCCCGTGCCCTGCAGTGGGACGTATAAGGGCTGATACAGACAGAAATTGAACATATAAATAGTGGTGAAAGTATTACAATCATCATCATCATCATCATATCAGCCACAGGAAGTCCACTGCTGAACATAGGCCTCCCCCAATGATCTCCACAATGACCTGTTGGAAGCGGCCTGCATCCAGCGACTTCCTGCGACCTTAGTCAGATCAAGTATTACAATATTTTAATTATAAAATCTCTATGTGTTACCATCGCTTTGCTCTACACAAATAAATAATACACATCTGTATCAACAATTAATGTTATAATTATGATTGCATATTGGACTATACGGTCTAACTCCTCTCAATCGTACTCTCGATTGTAGAGGAGGCCCGTGCCCTGCAGTGGGACGTATATGGACTGATACTGATGGCAATATTATATCGTTGGTTAGACTCTTGTATACAAATACAAATTGAATTAAGAAATATCAATTTTTCGCTCAATAAGTTCCTTAAATAAAAGGAGTACAAAGTGGGTATAATAGTTTGATATTTACGAAAATGCTATACTTTGACATAAACGAATTAAAATTGACCACAAAAGACGTGAAGTTATCGAAACGTGACTAACGATACGATTAATGAAAAAATAAAATCACGATAAAATCTCTAAATTTAATTATATACCAATCATCAAAGCTTTAATTTTTATTTGTTGTGTTTCAATATTACTATTTTAATGTCGCTGCACTAATTTTATGCGCTGAATTTTGAAATTAGTCGTCTATGGAGTAAAATACATACATTTTATTGTTACAAAGCGTGGGGTGTTTACGACAATTACTTATCCTACAGCCACTACTACCCCACGCTTTATAGCAAGAAAATGTATGTATTTTACTTCATTTTCTTTCGAATCTTAAACTCATTATCAATTCTTTAGTTTTTAATTGGATCTTTTATGCAAGTGTGGTTTTTTAGTTTTTCTTTAAACTATACTTTTATTCAAATAGGCACCAATGATATGTGTGACAACAAGACAACATTAGTGTTTTGTATGTCTTTCTTTTGTTAAATAAAGTGTATTTACATTATAGGCTATTTGAATATACCGGGTATATCAAGACTGTTACCGAAAACGAAGCCGGGTAGTTTTAGTGACTACAAACACAGTGCAACTAAAAATTTCGCAAAGAAACGCGACATTAATTTTTAATGATTTTTTAATTATCGTCTTTTTGGGTGGTAAATCCATAGTTCTTGCTAAAATAATAATTTTAACTGTTTTATATCTTAGAGTATTTATAAATAAAAGGGTAGGAAAAAAATTACAAAACAAATTGTCTTTTTTTTGCAACTTTTTCTATTGCATTGTATCTGAAGTCGCTTAAACAACCACCCGGCTTCGTTTTCGGTAGCAGTCTTAATATACCCTGTATAATAACCTCTAAGAGAGGCACCGTGTGTTACAATACAGGTTCTACCTATTTCTGCAGACGGAGGTTTTAGCTTATAATATTGTGCATCGTAGTCTGCCTTTGTATGCTGCCTGTAAAATGTTTTTGCTTAACAAAGTTATAATTTTACATTATTATTTATGTAAATTAAAAAGCTACTAATAATGCAACCACAAAACCTAATTAGAAAATAAATTAAAATAAATTTGAATAAAAATAACCAAATTGTTTTTCGTATCACTTCTTAACTACCCTATAAAGCAGGGAGTCTCTCATATAAATTATTTCGTTAGCATAAAAATCCGTCCTGAAAAAGGCATTGGCTAAACAAAATAGCTTGGATCATACCTATTTATAGTAAAACATAGATTTTTAATCAATTAAGTTTAACGCTCAGGTTGACGAGAATTTGAGATTTTTTTACCCTATTTTAAGAAATATTTTTACGGCCTAATCCATAAGACTGACTTAAAACCTATATTTAACAGACTTCGAAAAAAGGATGTTATTAATTCGACTGTATGTTTTTTACGTTTGTTACCTCATAGCTTTTTATTGGGTGAATAAATTTTGATTATTCAAATTGAATTCAAAGTGTTTACAAACGGACAAAACAATCGCCAACTAAAATACGTTTCAAAATGGTTTATGAATAAGGCTATTATTAAGTCTACGTTGCCGCACATCATGTACACAAAGGAAACACAAAATAACAGTAATCCAACGCAATGTAACATTAAAAGCATTGAGGTATTATACTAGAGCGGACATCGGGAACAAAATTTCTGCATATTGTGCGTGCCACGGGTACACAGTGAAGCGAGAGAGAAGATAATGTTACTGCGTAGGCGTGACAGAGACAGAAATAGAAGGAGTGGTACGGTCCCGTTCATTTTGTTACAAACTTTTTGTTGGCAGTGTCCCCTCTAGTATACGATCTCAATTATTAAAAGTAATTAAACATCTATCACTCACCGCAATTCTGCTCTGGAAACCGCCGTCGTCTTTGAAAAAGCTGGTCTATTGTATCACTCCAGCACTTACACAAAATTGTTCACAAAATCGTTCACAAAACTACCGAATTACCAGCTCAAGAGAGCAACCACCACGGTTGGCAGCGTACACGTAACTAAACCGGAAGATTTTAAAGATGGCAAAGATTAACTGACTATCGTCAGAAAGACAAAAAAAAATACGGCGAAAATTAAGAACTATGTTCACGATGCGGCAAAATGTAATAATTTACCCGCATTTTTTATTTATTTTAATAAATACACCCAACAGTTACATAGTCCTGACCCTACATCAAGATCGATTAAGTTTTGCATCAGAAGCTGCGAGAGATTTTCGGTTTCACAAACATCCAGACCCGACAGAAATACTTGTGGGCATCACAAACTTTTGTCTTGAACCCGAGGCCTCTCGTTTTACAGCGGGGCGTTTAACCAACTGCGCCACTGAGGATGTCAACATTTGAATATGTTTAATTCTGTTTACAACGCATCTAGCATAACTTAGCATGCAGCGGAATAAGGAACTACAAATTGAAATAAAAAACTGTTGAATACATTGTTCGACATGTTCCTTTTTTCAATATAAACTTTATCAATATAAACAAATATATTTATACTGGTAACTCTAATAGTATTAACGAGACCAATGTTATAAAATGTGAAGAAAGAAAAATCATTTTTATTACTTTGCACGACAACGCTTTTGGGCTAAAATCTACTATTAGTAATTGGTATTTGGCAGATCAGTAAATATTTTTTAATAAAGAAATACACTTTTTAAAATTACCTCTCGGCGTCATGTATGTATTGACAGTCAATCACCACGCACTATAATGGTGAAGGACAACATCGTAAGGAAACCTGCATACCATAACGATTTGTAATAATATATTGGTCTGCTAACCCGCATTAGGTCAGCGTGGTAGAGTATATAGCCTAACCACTCTCAATCGTTCTTTAGTTTGTAGAACGGACCCGGGTCCTACAGTATGTACATTCGATTAAGAAATTCATGTTCTTTTTTTATTGCATAGGAATGAATGGCGAGACGAACGTGCCGTTCGCCTGATAGCTATACGACCGCCCAACGAACGAAAACCGCCCAAACAGCGCCTCTCTCATTACAAGGCAATGCTTGGCATTCTACTGCGCTCGCCATCCTGAGACATAAGATGTAAAGTCTCAATATGTCCAGTAGCTACTCTAGCTACAATTTCCTTCAAACCGGAACACAATAGTGCATTTTCACTGCTGTTTGGCGGGAGAAATAGACATACCTACCCGGGCGGCCTCTCACATATGAGAGACTTTTGTGGTCGCAAGGGGCACTGATCTTACTTCTGACCTCAGATATATATATCTATATTCTCTAATCTCACTACAACTTGCTTGCTTAAAATTATAGCCTGGGTAGAGCAATTATTTACCTTATACCGGGTATATCAAGACTGCTACCGAAAACGAAGCCGGGTGGTAGTTTTAGTGACTACAAACACAATGTAACTAAAAATTTGGCAATTCTACAATTTTTTTAAAGTGTTTTTTAAATATGGTCGAGTTTGGGTGGTAAATCCATAGATTTTTCTAAAATAATAATTTAAATTCCTGCGTATCATAGCGACTTTAAAAATAAAAGGGTGTACACAATTCATTAAGAAAAATCTTTGTATTTACTAACCTAATTTGACGATAGAAAAAAAAATGACAAAAAAAATCGTTGCAATTTTTTGCCCAAAATTTAGTTGCGTTGTGTCTGAAGTCTCTAAAACTACCACCCAGCTTCGTTTTCGGTAGCAGTCTTGATATACCCGGTAGAATGGAAACTAATAGAAAACTTATGTAAAGCCTTGTCGCCTTCGGATAGTGATTCGCGGTTACTCATTCCAAGTCGTAAAACTTTGCCGGCGACTTGGCAGTTGCTCGATATAATTAAGAACATTTTTGTGACATTGTTGACGTTATGACGAGCAGAGGGCTTGTGTTGTCGAAAGATCATGTCGGCGGGCAACACGAGCGCATGTTTGTCGCCAATATGATATTTCTTATAGGTTGCCGGGTTGTGCCGGCGGGCTGTGTCGTCGGACGGACTTATCAATTTTAATTTCTCCTATTTGTCATTGTAGCGGCAACGGAAATACATAATTTGTGAAAACAGCTTTCTAGCCATCACGGTTTATAAGACTGCCTGGTGACAGACAGACAAACAGAGGAGTCTCAGTAATAGGCTTCCGTTTTTACATTTAGCTTGGGAACTCTAAAAACTGGTTATAGTAACATGGTCTTCGATATTAAATAACGAAACAAGTATTTCGACATTTCAATATTTTTGTAATCTGTTTTATCCCTATTTACTTCATTCAGGCATTAAGAATAGAATACAATAATTTATTTGTATCCAAAAAGTAATTTAAATACAGTATGTCTTGTTTCTATTGGTCCCAAACTAGGCTTGTTTGTTTCATTCAACTCTGCTTGTCATATATTAAATCTTTATCTATTTCTAATGTATAAATAATAAGTAAATATATTGTCGACAGGAGTGCCTTACCACGCCCTATTCACCCCGTCGGACTTGTCTCTCTCAGCGCTGAAGCATTGCCGACGGCGGAAAGCAAGGACTGTATTCTCAGACCCACAATTAACAGGTATACCTTTGATTGTATTACATTATTTACTGTCGTTCTTTTTCTAGACTAATATTACAAAGAGGAAAGATTATTTGCATTTATAGGCTCTAAAACTACTAGATTTGCAAAATTCTTTCACCCTTAGAATCCTACATTGTGAATGATGCAGACGTTACGAGCAATTTAGAGTCGCCACAACTGCGGAGGGATGTCGCCTCTCTAAGCGTGTTCTACCGCCTGTATCACGGTGAATGCTCTGAAGAATTGTTCAACTTGATCCCCTCTCTCTCTCCATTCCTAACCAGAATCACGCGTGTTGGCTTACAAAGCCATAGCTTGATGGTCCACACCATCTCGGCACGAACCAAAAGGTGCGCAAGTTCTTTTTTGTGCCGCTCCGTCAGGCTATGGAATTGTTTGCCGTCACGCGCCAGGGAAGGACCTAGGAATAAAGTAAGGAAAACGTGTGTTGACAAACAAATCCATAACTTGAAGGTGCACGAAAAATAATTTGCGATTCTTTTCGTTCGCGCCTACACGGTTTTGACTTTGCAAGCCAGCACGCGTGGCTCTGTTCAGAAAAGGAGAGGAGTGGATCAAATTGGACAATTCCTCAGTGCATTCAGATGCAGACCGTAGAACACGCTTATATTTTGTTTCTTATTCCATCTTATTTCTAGAGAAATTCACATAACATACGTAAAATCTAGGAGTGTGCTCTTTGCTATTCTCGGCTATCGCAGAAATGCAAATGATACTAGAAATTCGATTTACTGACACGTGTGCGAATATCTACGTACATAGAACATAAATGTATGCATATAAGTATATATATATATAGGAATATTCTCAAAGATTTTAGTATGCTACAATTCGGTGAGCTTATTTCCGATTTCCGTCACAAATCGAATTTATCGTGATGGACATTGTTGCCCCAGGCATTCAATATGACATTTTTGGAGTCTAAAGTTGATTGTTCAGTCTGGATTTTGAACCTAGAATCTTGCAGTTTAAAACAGTAAAAAGCTCACAAGAAATCGCTTAAAAAATTCTCTAGAACCATAAGACCGCTATCTGTACTTTTTATATAAATTTGTTATATGGCTTCAGCCTTTTTTTTCTCTTTTACACCTAGTAAAGAACAATCAAATTAACTCTACATATATTAAAATAATCCAGTCCATACAAAAATTACCTGGAAGAGATCGCAGCTAGCGATAAGGCCGTCAATTGTTATCATGACTTTAGTTTTAAGTATTTTGTCTGTTTATTTATTTTATTTATTAATCTTTTTATACATAATGTTGTATAAAGGCGGACTTAATGCCTAAGGCATTCTCTACCATGCACCATTGGGTGATGTAGAGATTGTACTATAGGTGTTAATAGTATAACGAAGTGCAAATATATATTTATTGTTATATTATATTAAATATATAGTTATTGTTATGTTATATTATATTTATTGTTTATTTGTTTATTGTGTACCTTTTATTAATTTTGGTGTACAATAAAGTCTATAAATAAATAAAAATAATGCTCCCACTAGACAAGCGATAAGCTGAAACCTAATTTCGTTTATTAAAGGCGTAAAAAAGAGCAAAAATTTGCGAAATATTGTATCGAAATCTTCGAATAATTGGATACACATACAATGTACAGTCAGCAACATAAGTCGCTACACATTCACAAGATTTGTAATTGTCTTATCATCCAAAATAATAATTATTTTCAATATCGTATGGCACTTCTCGGCATAGATGACTTTACTTGGTTATATTTTACGACCACAAATTTTAATTCATAAAAAGGTTATCAAAAAATGTGAAGTGTTCAGCGACTTATGTTGCTGACTGTACATAAGGCAATAAGTCAATGGAGAAATCGTTATGCCTTTGTTCAATGGCCTTTCTATAAAAGAAGATATTGTTAATATATCTTTTTGTATTGCACTGAATGGCGAGACGAGCATCCCGTTCACCTGATGGTAAGCGATACGACCGCTCCTAAACAGTAGCAAAACCAAACAACACCTTGAATTAAAAAGCAATTCTTGGCATTCCACTGCGCTCGCCATCCTGAAACATAAGATGTTATGCCTCAATATTGTTAAGAGTCCAGTTTTTAGAGTGTCTCCTGTGGTCAGTCTATTTCCATGCTATGGTAATAATAATACCTGAAACTCCACCAGGCTTGGAGAAACGCTTCGAATCTCAGCGATACCTGTCGACTCCAGAGAGAGTGGAGCTCGCGGGAGCGCTGAACCTCTCCGAGACTCAGGTCAAGACCTGGTTTCAGAACCGACGCATGAAACACAAGAAGCAGATGAGGAAACAACAGCAGCAAAGAGGTAAGATAGGGATATTCTGAATTATTTCGTTGAGGGTTGGGGTAGATTGAGGTCAAAAAGTTCTTGAAGGGGGCCACGTAACGGAAAGTCGGAAGGACGTCCACCCACAAGGTGGTCAGACGACCTGGTAAAGGTCGCGGGACATCGCTGACTGCAGGTTGCTTCCAACAGGGCAATTTGGAAATCATTGGGGGAGGCTTATGTTCAGCAGTGGAATCCTTTAAGTCGTTGGATTATGATAAGGAAAATTTGACGATATATGAAAATAAAAATATTTTTGAATCCATATAATGTAAACATCATAAGATTCAGTTATTTGTTTTTATATTACCACTCAGTTCGGAAAGCGGTTTTCTTCATTAGAGAATCACGGCAAGCAACTCTGGTATTGCTCTTTTCAATTCTTCTCTTTTCAACAAAGTTACAATGTTTTAGTCAGTTATTTTTCTTTTTTTACTAGAATATCCATTACTTGAAAACTATCGGGGTTAGGACTATATAGGTTTATCAAGACCGCTACCGAAAACGAAACCGGATGAAAGTATTAGTGACTACATCGATATCAATGTTACTATAAGTCAATGAGTGACTACAAACATAACGCGACTAACAATACCACGATTATTTTTTTGGATATTTTAATTATCCTTTAATTATCATAGTAAGGGTGATAACTTCTATAGCTTCTGCTAAAATAACAATTTAACCAATTGCGTACTATAGCGTCTTTAAAAATAAAAGGGTGTAAGCTATTATTTTAGAAAAACCTACGTATTTACCACCCAAATACGCTGATGTTTAAAAAATCACAAGGAAGACGCGATTTTTATCGACATTCTTAGTTGCATTGTGTCTATAATCCACACTATAATCACTAAAACTACCACCTGGCTTCGTTTTAGGTAGCAGTCTTGATATACCCTGTATTTTTTTGTAGTTTGTTTAGTCTATCTCCCGGTACTGGTTTATTATCGTCTGGGACACCTGTATATTTTAATTTATTTTACACACACTGTAATTATAAGTATATACCCAATTCGAACTGGCGGGATTTTACACAAATCTTCAATATAAGTTCCTTAACAAAAAAAGTACAGCTATAGTATACTACAACCTTAGACTATTTATAATATGTGTATAAAGGGAGCGCTGTCATATATTCGCGTCTTGAGAAACGTAGATATTTTCTTGTTCGTAATGTTGGTAGCGCTCCTATATTAGTCAAAATTGAATTAATTATTTAGCAACAAATTAGGTATAAATTCCTTTGATAACCGAAATTATATTAAGCTATTATCCTTTTGAAACGAGTTTGAGTGTAATGAAATAGCCCTTAACTATTTATTTTTCCTTTTCTTTTCCAAGTAATTCATGTATAATGGTTTCTTAGATTTACGCGAATGTTACACATTGAAATAAAACTATTATTTTATTGCGGACTCTGAGTCCGCCCCGTGACCACGAAAGCTGTAAAGTAATCGAAACGTCGGGAACTCAAAAAATGTAAAATTAAACCAAATCCGCGATAAAATCCGTAAATAATAGTTTTATTTCAATAATTCATGTATGTTGTCCTGTCAAATATCAGCAATAAGAGGGCAGCAAAAATTGGCCCCCACCATTTTTATCTACGTTTTTGAAGTACCAGCCCTCCCTCTATATTATAGATACTCTCTACAACGTTTATGATATGTATTTAGTAACGAACACTGAACCCCGAATTCTCAAATATCCAAACACATCAGGTTCGAGGAACTATTAACGGAATTATCGAACTTGCAAGTTTGAACTCACGTGAACTTCTAAACTTGGGTTTCTTGATAGTTGCACGGTAATTGATCAAGATTTTCAAACTATTCCCCGTGTGAGCGTAGTGTAGTTTCACCGTAATTATAGTATAATAGTTGGCGATAATGTTATTTCTTTTATTTGTATTGTGATGAATGGCGTGACGAGCATACCGTCTGTCTGATGGTGGCTACGACTGCCCATGAACAGTAGCAAAACCAAACAACACCTTGAATTACACAGCAATGCCTGGCATTCCACTGCGCTCGCCATCCTGAGACTTTAGATCACACTTAAGATGTTTGAGTCTCAGTAATTATGTCCAGCGGGTATACTAGCTACAATGTTCTTCAATTCGAAACACAACAGTCCATTTACGCAGCATATTAGGTAGGATTATGATTGAATGAAGAATATTTAGTGAGTTGGAGAAGTTGTATCTGCAGGAATTAATTTTAAAAACACGTTGAGTAGAGGAGACTTTATTCAATTACATTGGAATCGAGAAATTTTCTAGGAACGTCTTAGAATACGGATATTACCTCCGATTTCTAACTATAATTAATTGTAATCGTAATTGTTTTAAAAATGAATTGCTGATTGCAAAGGAAACAAAAACGTACAGCCTGCAATATAGAAACCAAACCGACCACATTAATAATAAATCAAATTTTAAAAGAGCACAGGAAGTAAAACATAATGATAATAATATCAAAACAAATCGCATCCAATAATACTGTTTAAAAAAGCGAAGGAAATAAAAACATACAGCCTAACTGCAAAACAAATCGTAGACGTTGACAATCGATATCTGTAGCGGTACCGGTTGCTAGGCAACCAAGACGGCCATCTTGCCTCGCTAACTCGATTTGGGAACGTCTTGAGTTGCGGCGCCAAAGCGGCACTTATAAATCAGATTCCGCGCTCCTTGAGGTTTGGCGCGCCAATTAGGCAGTTTCGAGACTTGCCATTTGGCTTTTGAGGGAGAAAGGGGCGGTCTCGGCAGATATGTATTTTCAGCTGACTGAAAGGAGGAGATAAATAAATAAATACACACTGAGATATACTCGTATTACGACGTATAGAGAAGCTATCGCATTCAAATGTCTTTTTCGATTTTGGTAAAAGTTGACATTTACTCTTTGCGCGTAAAATTTCTTAGTGGACCATGAGTAAAATTAAAACGGTGCATAGTGGTTTATTGTTACCGCCACACAACTGTTCTGTGGTCCAGATCTAACGCAGCCCTTAACTTCAGGGTCTTTTTTACTGCAATGCATGGCGGAGCGTGCAGTTCGCCTGACGGTAAACGATACGACCGCTCATGAAAAATAGCATAACCAAACAACACCTTGAATTACCCAGCAATGCTTGGCATTTCACTGCGCTCGCCATCATGACACATAAGATGTTAAGTCTCAATATGTGCAATAGTTACTCTGGCTACAATGTCCTTCAAACCGAAACACAACAATGCATTTACACTGGTGTTTGGCGGGAGAAACAAAGATTACGGAAGTACAGTCAGCAACATAAGTCGCTACACAGTCACGAGATTTGGAATTGTCTTAACATCCAATATAATAATTATTTTCAATATCGTATGGCACTTCTCGGCATAGATGACTTTACTTGGTTATATTTTACGACTACAGATTAGTACGTACAAATTTTAATTCATAAAAAGGTTATCAAAAATGTGAAGTGTTCAGCGACTTATGTTGCTGACTGTACCTACCCATGCGGCTTCTCGCATATTAGAAACCTACCACCAGCCAGTATTTACCATCGTTTATTGTTTCAGGAGCTGCAACCCCCGTGGATTTCACGACAAAACATCAGCCTGTTGTTGAATGTCGGAAGGTATGAATATCAATAACTTACTAGCCTTTCACTACCATTTTTACCATTTTAATCTGGTACGGCAAAGCGACTTCAATATACTTGATGATAAGTGCCGTCTTGATACAATGTCGAGCAGCAATAAGTTATGTTAGTTTCGACTCATTCGGCATTATTCTGTTGGACTGTAATTGCTTCTACACAGTCCATAAAACATGATCTTTGCGGCACTGTATTCAAGGAACTTTCAGAGAGTGCGATAGAGGCCTACTAGACCTCGTAACCGTCGTAATCCCTAGTTTACCTATTATAATTTACACGCCGCACTGGCTAAAAGTATGAGACCTTTTAGATCTCCTAACGCGTGTTACAAAGTTCAGGATTATAAAAAATAATACCTAAGCCACCAAACTATTGCACATGTTACAGCAAATATCGCATAACTCTTTGATGAATGATAAAAATGCTAAAGAATATTCTCTTTTCCAGACTCCAGAAGATTCTAGAATGTCGACAACTCAGACATCGGATTCCGACACAGAACACAGCGATAGTGACATCGACATCGTCGGTGAATCGAATTACACCCAACATTACAACACGTAAAGATAATATTTGCTTTCACCCACGGAAAAATAATGTTTAGTTTACTAAATTAAATGATTTATGTTAACACGAATGTTATACATTAAAATTCTAACTATTTCAGGGTGTTATCGCTATACTAGTTTTTTTAACATTCCAACGTTTCGACGACTGTGCAGCCTTTGTGGTCAGGGCATACGTCTTACAAGGACTAATTAGTCTTAAGACAATTTAAAGGCAAAATTACTAACTACAATAACCAGCAGTTCAACTGAAATTGCGATAAAAGCAAAAAAAATAGTTTATTTATAAATTAGAGTTGAATATGCCACATTAAAAATATATTTCTGTGAAGAATAATTAGTAAGTAACTGCCTATTTGTTAGTCTTAACAACAAAATAAAATTTTCTAGATAGAAAAATAAAAACAAAATTTAAAGTGTGGTATTGAATTGAAACATTTTAAACCAAGATTCTGGAAGCTACATTTTCATACACATATTTACCTAAGATTCGTGACTAGTGGTTTCTTAAGGAGTGTAAATGTTGTGGAATTTAATATAATTCACCCACATAATGTAAATATGATAGTCAGTTTAGTTATTTACGCACAAGAATTGTATTATATTTTTTGTTCAATGAGTTTGTAATTCCATACAAAATCCTTATTTAAATAAATATGATTTATAAAATACTCGCCAATAAAATCATTAATTTAATATATTTTTTTCGAAACGTGGGTGAAAACTACTAATAATTTCTAGTTTCACCCCTTGGAGTGGTTTGTCTATTGTTACCATTTTCTTTATAATTTGTAGTAATAATAATTTTATCCATACATTTGTAATAAGTGCAATAACATTGTAATATATCTAGTCTCTCTAGTCATTTCGTAGGAGTCCTAATTTATATAATTTCAAATTGTAAATAGTAGATGTTGACGAAATATTACTTGAGTATGCTTTTTTCGATTTTTTGTGACCAAAACTCCATTATATTTACCAAAAAAGTAGACCAAATATATAATATATTATTTCTTATGCGTTAGTCATTCAACAAACAAAAAAAAATTTGGAAAATTTTGTGTATACCTATATCCGTGTATGTTCCTAAATTATATTCCTAGATACCTATAATAGATAACAGATATGGTATATTAAGGTGATGGATTGTGTATGAAGAATTTTTTTCACTGATTTATGCAAAACATTTTTTTTTGTATTTTATTTAAATCACGAACAATGTCACATTGAGTCGCTACTTGCTAGTTACATCAAAGAGTTACATAAAAATGCCAATTAACCGTAAAAAGCATACTAAACATAATATTTAAGATCTTTTAGTAATGATTTCGAGTAATATTTGATAATATAAACGTCGGTTACGCTCAATAATTAAATTATATTTAAGTTTAAATATAAGGTAGGTTTGTGTAGATTTTTAGTTATTATCAAAAATCTAGTGTGAAACCTCTGGAGAATAAAATAGTTTAATGATGATAATATTGATGTTGCTCGAAAATGATATAGTGGTATTTTGAATTTATTTTTTCGGCTGGTGAAGATTTTGATGGACAAATTAATTTGATTTATTTGTTAAGGCGATCATTTAGAACGACCAAGCCACATGTCAATAATAATAAAAGCCTCTACACGTAAACATAAAATAAAAATATGAAGCAGATGTAAATTTGGTGAAACAATTGGCGACCGTATCGCTAAAAGCGGTCACTTCCAGACAACCATTCAAGCGCGTAAAAAATGCCAGGAGACTTGGCGGTGCTTTATGTTTAAAATAAACTTATATAAACAATACCTGCATAGATAGATATTCCTAGATTTATCTTTATATTAAATTCAGCGAATAATAAACTGTTTTAACTAAAGAGATTTTAGAGTTTGCCCTTTCAGAGTTAGTCCGTGAAGAGTAAGAAGATGTGAGATCCGACTTTCGTGACAATGAGGATCATAATATGGTCTCGCCTTGGAAATATTGTACAGGAATATGTTTTTAGTGGGATATAAAGCATGAAATAGAGACTGCGAAAAGAAAATAAGATAAAAATGGATTTCCTAAAACGGATGATTATACTTTCAGTCACATACATACATGGGTCAAGTTCTAAGTTTATTTTAATATATCAGAAACAACACATTTGTCGACCACGAAATATGTAAACCCGAAACAAAATTTATCTCAGCACAGGTATCAAAACCGTACTCCTACGTTTCTTTTACAGGGTATATCAAGACTGTTACCGAAAACAAAGCTAGGTGGTTGTTTAAGCGACTTCAGACACAATGCAATAAAAACTTTGCAAAAAAAAGCGACAATTTTTTTGTATTTTTTTTCCTATTACCATATTTGGGTGGTAAATACATTTTTTTCCTAAAATAATAGGTTATGACCTTTTATTTATAAATACTCTAAGGTATAAAAGAGTTTAAATTATTATTTTAGCAAAAACTATTAATTTACCACCCAAAAATAACGATATTTAAAAAATCATTAAAAATTCATGTCGTGTTTCTTTGCGAAATTATTAGTTGCTTTGTGTTTGTAGTCACTAAAACTAACACTCGGCTTCGTTTTCGGTAGCAGTCTTGATATACCCTGTATATTATAAAAATATCTCTATTTTGTAAAAAGACAAGACATTGTAAGTTTATTCTCCAGAGGCGTTGTAATGAATGAATAATATTGTATTGGACGGATTGGTTGCCATCTGTTTTGTTGCCATTTTTTATTTTAGAGATTTACTGTATAAATAACAGTTGCATACAGATGTATATTGTATGTGTATTTATTCTAACACAAATGATTCCCATTGCCCCAGTTAAATTACAAAAATTGAAAAAAGTTGAGATGATATTTTGACAAAAAATTCCCCGTCTAGATATGAGTTTTTTAACAATCAAACACAACGTCGATTCATTTAAAAAACTTAACTAAGTGGCTTGAAAACTAAAATTGAGATTTTTGACAAAATTACCTGTTAGTTTTATTCAAAATCGGTACAATGTTAGCTGGGGTGGTTTGAATTAAATACAATAAATTATGTCAATATGAAATGAAATGAAATGAAAATATTTATTGAATCCATAAAATGTCATACACTATTTACTGTACTGTACTGTATCAGCCCATATACGTCCCACTGCAGGGCACGGGCCTACTCTTCAATTGAGAATACGATTGAGAGTGGTTAGGCTATATAGTCCACCACGCTGGCCTAGTGCGGGTTGGCGGACTTACACACCATAGAAACTCCTATGAATCGCTATGGTATGCAGGTTTCCTCACGATGTTTTCCTTCACCGTTTTAGTGCGTGGTGATTGACTATCAATACACACATGACTATCAATACACTATTTAGATTCAGTCATATTTTTTTTCCACTACCACCCAGTTCACAAGGCTGTTTTCGCCAGAGAAGAACGGGCAAGAAAGATCATTTTGTATATTATCAAAATTATACTTATATTTTATACCAATACCGATATCATACCTTTTATTCTTTTTACGAACTTTTAGCAAAATCTTCTTTTTTATCGAGTGAAAAGTAAAACTCTCCTTTCGGTACCTTGTAGGAAGCCGTATTTTTATCGTCATAGACTTCGCACGTTCGAAAATTCAACTGTTGTCTTGAAGTATAGACTAGCCCTCATCCCTGTCCTTTACATTGAGGAACAAATGTCCCCTATTTACTCAATTGCTTACCAAAATCTTGACTAGAAATCAATCATCGGTTTAATTAATCTAGTCGGTCACGTCTTCACATTTACCCCTGCAAAACCAAACATGGTTTTACTCAGGGGGGTTACTATACAGGGTGATATTGGCACATTGTACTTAATTTAACCTACATGTTACTAATTACCCCAGGGATACATAATTTGAAAATAATATAAAGATAATTTTTGTCAAAAGATCGTTATTTTTGTTTTCACGTGTTTTGGATACTAGTATTTTACCGCGTTGCTGAACTTCAGTTCGGTTCGGGAACTTACCTGAGTTGTAAAAAGACTCGATATCTATAGGGGTTGATCAAAAGTCTTGGAACATAAAATCACGATTTTTGACAAAACTATTTGGCAGTTTTTGATCAAACTTTGTACAATATTACCTATACAATATGTCAATATCACCCTGTATAATCCGACACGACGACAAATGTTCGAAAATCGCACAATAATGTACGAATATGCTTAGTACATTACAAAATTTCCGATTACTGTATCGTACGTCGTAATCTTAAACAAATTTCTAAGTTAAAAAGTTTCATTAAGATTAGTATTGATTTTTGGAAGTGGATTTTTTTATTTTATATGTTGTATTCAACGTCCAGACATTCGAAATTCATGTCGGAGTATAGAGTAATCCCCAGAATCGACATATATATATATAGCATTTTAATGACGAGCATTGAAGTTTAGCGAGTCTCAGCGTATACCTAATTAGTCTTTGACAAAGAAATAAAACAGTAAAATTCTAACTAAAATGGTTTCTTAGATTCACGCGAATGTTACACAGTGAAATAAAACTATTATTTACGGATTTTATCACGGATTTGGTTTACTTTTTACATTTTTTATCTTGCCGAGGCGACGTTTCGACTACTTTACAGCTTTCGTGGTCACGGGGCGGTAAAATCAGTAAATAATAGTTTCATTTTAATGAATAAAATTATATGTTTGTTTTTGGTGTTTCCGTTCATACACACGAGTATGTTTATATTTATTGTGAGCAAAGATGAAACATATGATAATTATAATAGTTTTATAAACGGACTATGAATAAGACCTTTATTGTTTGTTATGTTTTGGAGCCAATCCGCCACTTTCAATAGTAGTATGTACTTATAGAACTGATTTTTAGCAAAGAATTATTGTGAAGATGATCTAGAAAATGATTTTAAAAATAAAATAATAAAATTTGATCGTTTATTATTATTTATTCCTGCCCTCATTGTTAATATTTCTAAGTATACTATTAACTAGCGGCCCAGCCCAGCTTCGCCCGGGTACAAATAGATTTCAGTACAATAATATATACGTATTATACATATAAACCTTCCTCTTGAATCACTCTATCAATAAAAAAAACCGCATCAAAATCCGTTGCGTAGTTTTAAAGATTTAAGCATACAAAGGGACATAGGGACAGAGAAAGCGACTTTGTTTTATACTATGAAGTGATAAATACACCCAAGATTCACGCTAGAATTAATCTTGTTATTAAAGTCCTCCTACTATTAAAAGTTTATTTTTTGCAAAGGATGACGATGCCGTTCGCCTGATGGAAAGCGATACGGCCGTTAAGCAGTAGCAAAACCAAACAACACTTTGAATTACAAAGCGATTCTAGACATTCCACTGCGCTTGCCATCCTGATACATAAGATGTTAGTCTCAATATGTCCCGTAGTTACTTTACACATTAGTTCATTTAAACTGCTATTTGGCGGGAGAAATAGAAATTGCGGTGGTACCTAGCCAGGCGGTCTCTCACATACGAGAGACCACCAGTAATTATTATAAATACTTATGTTGTGATATAATATGAATATAAAAAAAACATGCATACCATCTAAAATCAAACGCATAACCCTTCATTCACGGTCGGGTAAAAACAATAAAAATCACAAACACGAACACAAGTGTAAGATCGCAGGCCGACATAACAAGGTTTACGCCGACCGGCAAAATAACTTCGTTATAACGCTCCGGGTCGCACGATCTGTTCCTAATTCGACCATTGTTTGGCCCCATTACAATGTGTGTTATGGGGAATACAATATTTCACATTATATTTGGAAATATGGTTGATATAAATTTAATAATACATACATAATCTCACGCCTTTTTCCCAAAAGGGTTAGGCTGTGATAATTGATATTCTCGAATAGAAATCTATCTCTCTGTTCTTAAATCCTGTATCGTACGTCGTAATCTTAGACTAAGTTCGAAGTGAATGATAAGTTTTATAGAGAATATTATTGATTTTAGAAGTGGAAAAAATTTCATCCAAATTTCAATAGAGAAGATGGCTTGAAGCTTGTACAAGCATGGTATCCAATTCTACATTTAATTAAATCGGAACCCAAAAGACCAACTGCCAGACCTCAAGACACAGTGAGCTACTTCTGCGTAGTTCGGAACGCAATCAAAGTGCTCTGTGGAACGCAAATACGGATTAACTATTTAAATTAACTTTTTCAATTTAATAATCCTAAATTAAGGGTAGTTAAACTGTAACAGTCACAGAGCGGATGACTAATACCTCAGTCCGCCACGTGACCACGAAAGTTCTAAAGTAATCGAAACGTCGGGAAGTCAAAAATGTAAAAATTAAACTAAATCCGCGATAAAATCCCTAAATAATAGTTTTATTTCAATGAGTAACATTCGCGTAAACCTAAGAAATCAAATTAACATCTCCACCTTGTTATTTTCGCAGCCTTAGCATGCTCTATATTTCTGCTATTGCTAATGGCATCCCACAGAATTTGTAAACAAAAAAAGTTATAATATAACAATTTTTCACATCTAAAATTCCACAAAAAATGGCTGTTCTGTTTCTTAATTAAATGGGTTCGTAAAAATAATCATTCCTTCATTGCTTTGTGAATAACTAAATAAATAATTAAAAGTACTCGCTATTTTTGTCTTATTTAAGTAACTTATGAGATGTTAGTATCGATTTCACTTGCTATTTGAAATTGCTATTGCTATTAATTCCAACACTAACTAAAATGAAAATGATAATAATTTGTTGAATCCTTTAAAATGTTCAACATCATTTAGTTTCAGTAATTGTTGGATCTACCACCCGGTTCGTAAAGCGGTTTTCACTAGAGAAGAACGGGCAAGAAACTCTAGTGTTGCTCTTTTCAAAACCAGTTTACAAAGTAGTGATTATTACAAAATATACAAGTTGGTTTAAATCAGAGCAAATTTCATCAATAATTTGTTGTACATTAAAAAAAAAATTGATACTATATGCTTACGTTATAATAAATGCTGAATGAAGCGAAGTCGCCCAGAACGAAGAATCAGTACTCTTTTTCGCCAAAGCAGTGAATAATTGCGAAAGCCTTATATAATGCATCAATCAATCAGTTACAATGTAAGCAAATCGGATAGATCAGTCTACGAAAGCCCTTTCACCGTTCACGAGTTAAAATAAATATTTTGTTAACTGTATATTTAGCAAATTCATTGCTACCCCTAAGAAACAAGACTATAATGCGTAACAGGTACAAAATGTCCCCATCTACAATCTGGAAATTCCCAATGATTACCTTTTAGACTTATAATAACGCCTTCAGACAATAGATCAAAGCATGCCGACCGTGTAATAAGTCGTAAACCAGGCTAAATTGATCCCTAGGGTGTTTTATTTAGACTCTAAGCCGTTGGAATAAGGTAGGAAATCGTGTGGTGATATTAGGGGTGAAATGGAGTGGGGTATATTAAATTTGGCGGGGTTAGAGGAGGTACACAACTCTTTTAATTTCACAGAAGCTTCAATATCGCCGTGATTTGATTAGAGTGGACGGAGTTGTGCAATAGCGTATTGTTTTTTTAAGGGAATTTTTGTTTGTAAAAAATAAATGATAAATGATTTTAAGCATGACAGTTTAAGGATGAATGTCATTTATACAAAAATATAGTAGAAACCAGTAAAAATATTTATAATTATGTAACAAAAAATATTTTTGCAAAAACTTACACAATTTCTGGATGCTGTTAAATCAATGCATTCAAAATAAGATAAGAAAGTTTGACAAAAAAAGTGCCGACTCCTTTTTGTATCCATTTCCTTTCTTATTTCCTTATTATCCTTACTTGGTGAAAATAATTTTACAAAATTAAAGTTTTGTATTTTACAGATATTGCGTTAGTCCAAAAAAAAGTATTTTTA
Source organism: Hyles vespertilio (assembly GCA_009982885.2). NCBI lineage: Eukaryota > Metazoa > Arthropoda > Insecta > Lepidoptera > Sphingidae > Hyles > Hyles vespertilio. Next base: position 4,139,464 of record CM042832.1, read on the forward strand.
CATTTTATTGTATATTCATAAAAAAATAAGAGTATAATAAAGTATACGTTTAATAACCGATACAATAAATGTAATTATTCCGAAAAACACCATTTCTTTTTTTAAATACTTATCCATAATTTCCAATAAACCATAAAATAATATCAAAAGCCATTCATTTTTATTTCTTTTTATCTATATATATTCTAACAATATTTATAAAAAAATCTCACTCCCAAAATTGGTTCCCTCTCGCAAAACTCCCGACCCTTTGTCGATAGCGGTACGCACAAAGGTGCTTTTTTGTCAGAGGTGTGGAGCTTTAAGCTTTCATTGTGAAAGCGAGCTGGCGATTGGCGAGCTTTCATGTTATTGATGTATAATTCGATTATGAAGCTTTGATGGCGCGTAATCTTGCGACTATTTGACATTATTATTATTTTATTAGATTTAATGTAAGCTTTAGTAAGGGTTGAACTTATGATAGGTTTGAGTTTAAGGCAATACCCTATCCTATAATTATTCGGATTTTGACAAGTTATACAGGGTATATCAAGACTGCTACCGAAAACGAAGCCGGGTGGTAGTTTAAGCGACTTCAGACGCAATGCAACAGAAAAAGTTGCAAAAAAAAGCGACAATTTTTTTTTTTGTTATTTTTTTCTTATGACCATAATTGGGTGGTAAATACATTTTTTCCTAAAATAATAGTGTATACCCTTTTATTTATAAATAATCTAAGGTATAAAAGTGTTTAAATTATTATTTTAGCAAAAACTATGGATTTACCACCCAAAAATGACGATATTTAAAAAATCATAAAAAATAATTGTGGCGTTTCTTCTCGAAATTTTTGGTTGCATTGTGTTTGTAGTCAGTAAAACTATCACCCGGCTTCGTTTTCGGTAGCAGTCTTGAGATACCCGGTATAAATAAGCTAAATTTTGCCATTTGCGATTGTGATTCACAAAGCCGATCGTCTAATATTTTTGTGCGATCTCGTGTATAGCCGCGTACTGACTGACCGAGCAGCCTCGCGAGGCCTGCCGCGCGAAGCAAATGCTCGGCTAGTCGGAACGTGCCTCGCCCGAGGCAAACGCACACGCCGCCTCGCCCGAGCGTGCCGCGGCCCGAGCCGAGCGTTGTCGGTTTTTTTTCCATGCTCAAAGGCGCCTCGGTACGTTTGCCGCGCTCAATCAAGACGGTTGTGTTTCGCCTCGCTTGTTCGTCGCAGGTTAGCGCCATGGATAAAGAACAGTGTCTTAAATTAATACAACTATACGGTGAATATAGAAGACTTTAGGATGCACAATGTCCCGATTATACTAATAGAGGATTAAGGGAAGATGCATGGATATTATGTTAGAAAATGAACATTCCAATAGCTGACTTGAAGAAAAAAATCTAATCTGTTTTGGTATAATAGTTTCATCCAAAAACGTTTAGGTTTTCGTTTTCTTTACTTTACAAGCCGTAAAATAATTAGAATGGCAGTGGTGGCGGTAGCTTTCCGAACGTACTGCCTCAAAACTTCTCTTGAGCAAAACTGGCTCGGCCAAGCCGCGCGAAGCTGCCTCGATCCAAAAAATTTACACATCGAGGCAGCCTCGCGAGGCAGCCGTCCCGCAGCAAACGTCTGAGGCTGCCGCGCGAGGCTGCGCGGCTAGTCAGTACGCGACTTATGACGAAGGGAGCTACGTATCCATTTAAAGAAGAAACTGAACAGTCAATTTTGTGTGTGTGATTTTATATGTGAAAATGTTTATAATATATGGTCAATTTTTTTGTTTACTATTTCTGGTCGATTGCAAATAGCAAATAGCAGTAGCAAAAATATAGAGCATGCTAAGGCTTCAAAAATAACAAAGTGGTGATGCTAATTTGAAATAGCAATAATTCCCATGACTACTATCAACACACACTCTAAAATGTCATAGGTATCGCCCGGGATTCGAAGACGCGACCCTCGCCTCCGCATTTTGCAAGAACGAAAAATCGAAACCCTCAACAGACACTTTTAATATAGACTAATAAATTAAATTACGGCTGTAATAGTTTTGACATGTCTATTAAAATCGGAGGGGTGCGAACAATGGGGCTGATTGTGAAGGGTTGTTAAACGTATCATAAGTTTATATTGAGTAAACAAAAATTTCTATACGGCCTAACCACTCTCAATCATATTCTCGATTGAAGAGTAGGCCCATGCCCTGCAGTGCGACGTATGTATCAACTTATAAACAATAATGTCAAAAGAAATATCTACGGTGGAAGGCATTGGGTGGTAGCGTTAAACTATGGTCAAAAGCCTAAATAAATACACCCAACAGTCACATACATAGTCCTGACCCAAGGGCGGATCCAGGGGGGAGGTCATGGGGGTCATGACCCCCGCCCCTCTTTGGGCTGGCCCCAGATTGACAAAATTTATGAATTATCTTGTTGATAAAATGTATAAGCACATTTAATTCTTTGTATTTGATAAATAAAGTAAAAAAGTATGTATGTGTTCACAAATAACGCTTGTAACAAGCTTTAAAAAGTCTTTATTATGAATTGGAATATGGAAATCGGACCCAGGTTACTGTCATGACCTATATGACCCCCCCTGGCGTAAAATCTGACATGAACTATAATGTGACCCCCTCCCCCCCTGGCCTAATAGCTGGATCTGCCCTTGTCCTGACCCCACACTAAGATTAAAAATGTAAGGAATTTTTTCGGTCTCATAAACACCCAGACGAAACAAATGTGGATATACAAATATTAGTCTCTTGGGATCGAACCTGCAGCTTCACGTTTCAAAGCCAGCGCCTAACCGACCAACCATGGCAGATTTTAAAATTAAATAATAAAGTACATAATGTATTTTACATTACGAATACTTTTTTCCTGATCTGATCATAATATTATAATACGTTTTAGTCGGCAAAGACTCATTCAATTTTCTATTTGAATTTCTCCAAAATTACCGTCTCTAAATCAGTAAAGCCGGCAAAACAATTACGACTAACAAGGGTCGCGAATAATGTGTTAAACTATCACATTAAGTGCTATTAGAATTGTGTCAATTGGGCAAAATGTCATGCAATCCCAAAGCGGTTCTTAACCTTTCTAATACCCTATTTATCATAATGTCAAATAGAAGACATTTTGTAGCTGGGAGCCGATTAATCGCTAATACTTTATTTTGATTATTTTAACTACTGGACATATTAAGACTTAGCAACTTATGTCTCAGAATGGCGCAGTGGAATATCAAGCATTGCTTTGTAATTCAAGGTGTTGTTTGGTTTTGCTACTCCTTCTTGAGCCGTCGTATGACTTACCATCAGGCGATCGCCAATCAGAGCAAAAAAATATACGATGGTCTCTTTAAAATTGGTGAGAAGAAAGGCGCCATAGTTTCAATTTACTATACTAATTTAAAATATTTATAGAAAACAGTAAAACAAATTTTGTTGAAAGATAAAAATGGTAATTTATTAACAAGATGTTCTATTAGAGTAAGTAAGCTATTACCATATTAAATTATCACTACATAGTATAAAACAAAGTCGCTTTCTCTGTCCCTATGTCCCTTTGTATGCTTAAATCTTTAAAACTACGCAACGGATTTTGATGCGGTTTTTTTAATAGATAGAGTGATTCAAGAGGAAGGTTTATATGTATAATACGTACATATTACTGTACAGAAATCTATTTGTACCCGGGCGAAGCTGGGCCGCGCCGCTAGTGTAAGATAAGTTAGAAAAAAAATAATGTTCTTGTCCAGAGTTTCAAATAATTTCGCATTATTTAAAATTTTATTTCTCGACAAAGAAACACAAAAAAGATTATGTTCTCAACAAAAACCCTTCATAACCTTCATAACCCTTTTTAGTCACGTGAAATTTTTATTATCGTCTTATTATTATTTCAGATATTTCGAGCTCCTAAATCGCCATTCGAAGCCTAAAAGAGAAAACCTCTGTTAAGAATCCTTATAGTATTCACAAATTATCTTTAAATCTTAAAATGTTCTCTACCTAAATCCCTAGATGACAACATTTTATAAAATTAGTACTAATTATTTTTACCTCTAAATAATGTGTTGGTGGATAAAAATTGATTCGAAAAGCACTGTTTCTAAGTCAAAAAACACACGGAAAGTATAAATGCTCTTAGCCACAAGACGATATGTAGACCATTTGTGGAAGTTTCAGCTCTACCGCCTCTACATCTATTGATACCTAAATGTAATTAGACAATGCAGAATGAGCCATGCTATTGGGCAATGCCGAAACTCCAAATATACCCTTTCCCTTTTTAATCCATTATTACGCCCCAAAAATGTTCGCAAACAGTACATAAAATAAAACACACAAATCCTTAATACCGAAATGTCAACTAATTAACATAAATTTTCCGTACGACTGCGATTCCCGCCATTTTGTCGTCAATGTCCGCTTAATGTCAATTAACTCGTGATTATCCTATTCGGCGCTAGATGGCGCGCATCGGGTTTCTGTCCTATGGGACTTGTTAGCAAAAACCCAGCGTATACTGACCTCTTAGGTAATACAGTGTAAAGAAGACGAGGGATCTTTTAAAATAGATGTTAGTGACACTAAATGAAGGATTATAATGTCCAACGTAAGGAGAGCTATGATATAAACTACTTAATACGTAGTAAGAGCTTGCCATTTGGATTTTTATACTAGTATAAAATAAACCCTAATAAAAAAAACGTTTTATGCGCGACATAAGGTCTTGTGTATCGCCATCTTTCAAACAACGTATATTGAACCTTTTGAGTATAAAATAAGGTTTAAATTTGTATGCTATATGTTATGAAAAGATTGGTGTCACAAGTTATCTTTTATCAATGATATTAACATATTGATTAGGAATACAATGGTAGTCTATGTTATAAACACAGAACACTTACACTTTACACTTATACATACATAAGTTTTCACTTTTATCGACAAAGGTGTAACCTGAAGTGCCATTAAGTTTACCCTCTTATATGGCCTAACCACTCTCAATCGTATTCTCGATTGTAGATGAGGCCCGTGCCCTGCAGTGGAACGTATATGGGCTGATACAGTCACAGTCATGTCATGGGATGAGCTTAACGATATGTCGGGTAATACAAATCCAAGAAATTTAATTGAGCTCTTTATTTTCAACCAAAAAAGTGGCTATATTACCGTCCACAAACATTAAGCTCTACATAATTATTTACGCATGTGTGCCTAATTCCATCTGTGTATCTCAATTTTCAACCAGGCTAGCACAATTTTTTCATTGCTATGAATAGCGAGACGATCATGACATTTGCCTTGTGGTATCCGATACAACTGCTCATGAACAGTGGCAAAACCAAACAACAACATGAATTGCAAAAGCAATGTTTCGCATTTTACTGTGTTCACCATCCTGAGACATAAGATGTTAAGTCTCAATATGTCCTGTAGTTACTCTGGCTACAATAACCTTTAAACCGAAATACATCAATGCATTTACACTGCTGTTTGTGGAAGAAATGTCAAAGTAGCGAGAGATGATAGCCAAGTGAATATTTGTTTGGGATTCCATGTCACTTACAGGTGCATTAAACTTTACAAAATAAGAGATTACAATAAAGATATTATGAAGTGCAAGCCTAATCTATTAAACTTTCGTCGCAAAAACTCAAGTTTTTTTTTATTGCAGTGAATGGTGAGACTAGCATGCCGTTCGCCTGATGGTAAGCGATACGACCGCTCATGAACAGTAGCAAAACCAAACAACACCTTGAATTACAAAGCCAAATTACCATCCTGAGACATAAGATGTTAAGTCTCAATATTTCCAGTAGTTACTGTGGCTACAATGTCCTTCCATCCGAAACACAACAGTGCATTTAAACTGCTGTTTGACGGGAGAAATAGACATTGCGGTGGTACCCACCCAGGCAGCCTCTCACATATGAGAGACCTACCACCAGTAAAGTTATTTATTTATACGCTTGTGGATGGTACCATCCGGTCTAGACATCCGATAATTGTTTCATGTTGTTATTGTACAAACTACAAACATAATTCCAGGAATATACGACATTAAATTATTTACAGATGATTCTAATATCCGTATTGATTCATGCCTCATTCTGTGACTTGATATAGATTACCTGGAACTCATATTATGTTAAGATAAACAATAAACTTGTTTAGGAGTAAAACCTGGCATGTGACATTTAAGTTCAGTTGATTATTCTTAATACGACTGATACGGGTTCTTGAACTTATACCTTCAAAGCTCTTATGGAGAACTCTTATGTCCAGAGTTCGTCTTCAGTTCTTCTTTAACAGTAAACTACATACATAAATTCACGCCTTTCTCCCAGAGGGGTAGGCAGAGGTACCACTAGGACACCCACATTTCGCCATTTAAGTTGCGTCTCTCGATACGATAGTGGCCGAGCCTATCGCCATATCGAGCACAAATTCTTAACTCCAGGCTATAATGATAGAAAAATCCAATATCACTATGTCACGGCATTTGAACCCAAGACCTCAGCTTTGCATAATACCGTACTACTGCTCCACCGAGGATATAAGTAAATCAGTATTAGTAAATCAACAATTGATGCAGATGTTCTCTTAATTGGAATTGCTCGCTCAAAGTTTTTCACGCTGTTAGACAAAAATCTTTGATTAAGCATAATTCATAACGCACTTTAAATATCTGTCGAGGTAACAAAGCCGAAATTTTTAGATGTGTAACCATCCCCATCATCAAGAAAAAGCATTGTTCACATCGAATTAAAAGTTTTGTAGATGTAATTATATATTGTGTATAAAAATAATGCCATACAAACACAAGTTTGCTATCAGATGTAGTAAAAGTCACATACAATATTCTTACAAGACTGCACAACGAAATGATAAAATAGATAAGATATTACGCCGGCCATTTTACTGCGCTTCGACAATCAGTATTACACTTTGTGTGTTGTTGTGATGTCAGTGTGTTAAAAAAGGTAATTTTAATGTAAAGAATCAACCAGAATCAAAATAATAATCAACCTAATTAATATGTGATGAAAGATTCGTGAATTCCAATTTCAAAATTGAATTTAATGTTTAATTTAAAAACAAAATTGTGATTTACGATAATCGTTGTAAGGTTCATATTCACATGTCTGTAATGTTCTTTATTTGAAAAGAGAATACAATAAATATTTAACTAGTTAATTGAAAAACTGATTTAGGTGATTCTGATAGTTATTTCTTTTGGTTGATTCCGTTAGGTATATTTTAAGTGAATAGTACAAATTGTTTAAAGTAGGACTGCTATATCATTGTTGACGTAACAAAGGTGTGGTGAATGTAATAGTGCGACGATAACCCAGTGTTCGTTGGTTCGTGTTTTATCTAAAGGTTGAAATTGGATTTGAGAACTAAGGAATCGGTGATTTCTTTGCATAGATTAGTGGAAATGGTACAGAAGTATTATCTTATCTTATAATAATCTGTATTGTGATTACTCAGCATATAAGTATATATTGTTTTATGTATAATAATTTTTAGAAGCCGTGTGAGGATACCTGCATACCATAGCAATTTGTCAGAGTTTCTATGGCATGTAAAGTCCGCCAACCCGCACTAGGCCAGCTTGGTGGATTATATGGCCTAACCACTCTCAACCGTACTCTCCATTGTAGAGGAGGCCCGTGCCCTGCAGTGGGACCTATTATGATTAGCTTTTATGTCTTAACTTAAATATTGCTATAATTTATTATAACAGCGTTAACTAGCGGCCTGGCTTATTATATAGTATTGTTACTACATTATCCTTGATGAATATAAGCCAGGCCGCTAGTTAAGTGTATAAGTGTGTAAGTTAATAGTGAACGAAATTTTTAATTCGGTCAAGTAGTTTCAAAGCTTATTCAAAGTCAACAAACAATAAAATTTTCACTTTATAATGCTAGTTTGAAATGTACACATCTACGAATAATATTATTTAATATCCCAAGTGTCAGCTTAAAAAAATCCTATTAACCGAAAATCATCATCACCAACATCATAATTTCAGCCACATGAGATCCACTGCTGAGTATAGGCCGAAAATAAAATAGTGTAATAGTAATTTTTTTACTTTGGCATCTCTGCTAAGAATAGATTGTTTTCAACATGTATAACCATGCTTTGTATCTTCTAATATTATAAATAACTTTACGGAACAATAGGTCAATGTGGACATGCTTGGGAGAGGTCTATGTTCAACATTGGATTTCGTATGGCTGAAGAGAGAGAGAAAGAGAGAAAAAGAGGGAGAAGGAGGGATAAAGTCACGTTAAAGTTGTTAGTATACCCAGCTATGTCTATGTGAATAAACAATATCGATTTGTTTGTAAATGCACTTCGCAGTCATACACTCCTAAGTTTTGGCATTGATATATGAATGATAAGATAATAATTATATTGAAAGGCAGATTATAAATTATGATTTAGTTTAATATTATACTATATTCAGTGATTTAAAAACTAAAGATAGGCCCTACAGTACATTTTGAGTTTCAAATAGAAGAAAGTGATAATCGCGCTAAAATAAATATTGAATTAACTTAATTTGATAGATTTCGTCTAAACGGTGATAAAAAAAATTATTATCTTCATTTTATTAAAATTTCCGTTATAATACAAGCAAGCATTTTCAAAATCGTTGCGAGCCATGACTAATTTAAGTAACGCACACAATTCTAAGACACAAGTATTGTGTCGTGGAAATCAGAAATTGCCAGAGATTTTTCATTTTTACGACATGAAAGGATCGAACCCGTGGCTATTCGTTTCACTGCCAAGTGCCAGCTTGTCAACGAATATGCCACGGAGGCTGTCTGTTTTAACAATACCTATATTCTAATGTATTTTGAGGTTTCAATAGCAATTCTACCATTAGTAAACGAATCCCACCCAGTTGAAGCTTTGTTGGTACGTACTAAAATAGCATTTATAGTGCTTATATATGATTTCTGTAATACTATAGGTACTTCGTTAAAGGATACAGAGTCATACCATACACAATTGGTTCATTTATTCCATACTAAGTAAACAGATACGTAATCTTATCTTAACGATAACGAGTGTTAGTAGATTGTTACTCATCGTCCCACTTTTCAGAAAAGATGTGGCGAACGCAGTTTTTTGTTTTGGCTGTCGTGGTTCTTGGGATCAGCTGTGAGGAAAGTAAGTGCAGTTTTTTTAACCAACGCCATCTATGAATTGTAGATGAGAAACTTTATTATTCTTAGTATGTTATGTAATTGTTTTGTAAAAAATAACTAAGAGAAACTAGCTGTAAGATTTAACAAATCATTTGAATCATAACAATTAACTACTGGTGGTAGGTCTCTCATATGTGAGAGGCCATCTGGGTAGGTACCACCGCAATGTCTATTTCTCCCGTGAAACAACACTGCTTAAATGCACTGTTGTGTTTCGGATTGAAGGACATTGTAGCCAGAGCAACTACTGGACATATTGAGACTTAACATCTTATGTCTCAGGATGGCGAGCGCAGTGGAATATTGCTACTGTTCATGAGCGGTCGTATCGCTTACCATCAGGCGAACGGCTTGCTCGTCTCGCCATTCAATGCAATAAAAAAAAAAAAAAAAAAATTAAAAGATCATGTATAAATACGATCTTTTTAAAATACTTCTTGATATTGTCTAAAGTAGCTCTATCTGTCGCCGAGTAGCATAAACATTAGTTCCATTTTCAGACTCAACGGAAGCACTTCCAAATCCCGCTGCCACGGAATCTGGAATTTGCAGAAAATGTATTTGCAAAGATGACAAAGTGAATTGCTTCGATCAGACATTAACCACATTCTTCAGCTTAGAAGAATGGAATGGTACGTAAATATCTTATCGTAGTTCTTGTGTTGTTACTTCAATTTACCTGTATCGTCCTAGTAATCATTCCAATTATTATTAATTCCTGAACAATTAATACCTAGCTTTAATTCGACAATTTAGAAATAAATTGTCACACAAAACGAATACACATTATATTAAATAATACATCCAACAATCACAAATAAAGTGTTACATATTGATTGGAGACTTTTCAATGTTAAAACGCTTACACCCGGAATAAAAATTCATACGTTACACAAGTTTTGGTTTGGTTTAGGAATCGAACCCGCGGCGTCTCGTTGGCGTCATCTTAATTCGATATATTAAATACATATAATTTGATTTTATCCACATAATCTATAATTCACATAATAATCAAATTTTCAACAACATTATGATCTGATGCCACACAAGCAACATAAAACTCCACTAACATACTTCAGCGGTAGTTAATAAATTCCTTATATTTTCAGCCCTAGCAGATTTGAAACCAAAACAAGTGGACCTGAGCGAGAATTTGTTCACAAACGTGACTGTAATTGGAGATCTGCCTATAGAAGTGCTCAATCTTTCGAGATGCAGCATCGAAAACATTGAGAAAGCCAGTTTCAGGGACCTGCAAGAGATGCGAGTCCTCGACTTGAGTCACAACAAACTCACCTCGGCTAAACTGAGCCCGCATGCTTTCGAGGTGAGGTTTTAGATACCATATTATTCTTTATATCTAATGTATTTCATTACTTACAATTTTATTCAGAAACATTAAAAAGAGACAGTGTACAAAACTGTAAAAAAATGAAACATAAATAGTAGATGGTTGACCCTTGGGTGGCGAAGCTCAAGACCCAACGCGGTTGTTAGGGAGAGAAAGTAAGGAACCGCCTTACAATAAGTGCCGTGCCTAGTAATACTGCCTTCTGTAACTGACTTGAAACAGTGAATTGAGAGATTGAGAGTTTGAGAGCCTTGTTTACTGGTGGAAGGTCTCTCATATGTGAGAGATCATCTGGGTAGGTACCACCGCAATGTCTATTTCTCCCGTGAAACAGCAGTGTTAATGCACTGTGGTGTTTCGGATTGAAGAACATTGTAGCCAGAGTAACTACTGGACATATTGAAACTTAACATTTTATGTCTCAGGATGACGAACGCAGTGGAATTTTGCTACTGTTTATGAGCGGTCGTATTGCTTACCATCAGGCGAAAGGCTTGCTCGTCTCGCGATTCAATGAAATAAAAAAAAACTGTAGGTGTTGGCCGAGGCTCTTTGGTATCAACCCATGAACAAAAACGACGATCGGGACAATAATTGTTGAGTCAATATCCCACATGTCTGTAACCTTCATACCTTATCATTAATGCTATGTCTTATCAATTACCTTCCCATATCTAGAACTTATTAAAAGCATTGGAAGTTAATACAATTTAATGTCTGACTGATAGACAGTCGCAAAGCGTGTTTTGATCTTTAAAATACTTAGACAGTGTTTAAAGGAATAATTTCGAAACCACTGGCTATTTAAAATTGTAGGATTCTTGATAGTTAAATTAATTATTAAGTATGAACAATTACATACAACTAAACTATTGATGGCAAAACTGGCGGGTTAGGTTAAAAATTAAATATTACTACCTTAACTATATTATATGCCAAATGGCGGGTCCATAGCTGCAAAAAACAAAAGCCAATATAACATCATTTTCACCTATGTACGTACCATTATAAAATATATTTAACTTCATATTTCCCAGGGTCGTTTCTCCCCCGAAGAATACGAGCCTTTGAGTGCCATGCGGGGTCTGAACTTAGCATACAACGACCTGCACTCCCTCAACCAGGATCTCTTCGAGCACCTACCAGAACTTGAAGAGCTGGACCTCAGCGGAAACCCTCTCACTACTATTGACCATGTCACACTCATTGCTATATCCAGCTTGCCAATGTTGAAGGTTAGTAATTTTGAATGTGTTATTTTTCTACGAGATATGAGTAGTGACGCAAATTGTCCAATCAAAAGGATTAGGGAAGTCTTTAAGACGTATATGGGTCTTTTCGAAGTTACAAGTGTTATGAGGGTAGTATTTAAGACATACATGTGATTTTTCGAAGTCATGGATGTATTACAATGTAATTATGGGTCGTTTTAAAGTTAAACAAAACCTTATTCAGGCTATTTGCATACTGAATATTTACAATAAATTATGAAATGCACCTAAAGTACGAAACCAACGTGGTGGAAAAATTATTAAAATGATTTATCCATGACTTAAGTTTATTCTGATAGTGAGGACTTTACACAACTTTAGACAATCTAATATAACGACGCACTTGATTATTATGATTATTTATTATTTGATTCTTTTTTGTACACCCAATAAATCTTAAACTAAACTTTCATATCGCTCGAGGCAATTCTTACCTTACCATGTAATGGACATAAGAGGAAAAAAGAGCATAAAAAAGAGAGTGATTGTTCTTCGTAGATTTAATATCAAAGCCGTTATAATTGTGTCTACAGCCCAAGGTATTTCTTTTCTAGATTCTCCGCATGCGCTCCTGCCAGCTCACAGAAATCCCGGAGAAGTTCCTTCACACCCCTCGCTTCTTGGAACGGTTGGATATCAGCGATAACCAGCTCACAGCAGTTCCTCAGGAATTGGAGGAGACCAAGAACCTTCTATTCTTGAACCTGAATCAGAATCCGATTGTCGAGCTTAATATGGACTCTGAGGATAATCCGTACGTATATCTTAGTTATTTCTGCTTTACCTAAACCATGAGAGAAAACATCGCAAGGAAATCTGCGTGCCTGCAAATTCTAAAAGAGTTTGAAGAATTTAAATACTCAGGAATTTTCAAAGTTAATCTACTCATCTGTCTGTATCAGCCCATATAAGTCCCACTGCAGGGCACGGGCCTCCTCTACAATCGAGAGTACGATTGAGAGTGGTTAGGCCATATAGTCCACCACGCTGGCCTAGTGCGGGTTGGCGGACTTACATACCATAGAAATTTTAGAAATCGCTATGGTATGCAGGTTTCCTCACGATTTTTTCCTTCACCGTTTTAGTGCGTGGCGATTGACTATCAATACAAACATGACTCCGAAAAGTCAGAGGTGTGCCCTGGGATTCGAACCCACGACCACCGTGAACATGTTGGCAGTCGCGTCTAGTCCGTTTACCAACAGGCCACCACGCACTTCACCAACAGGCCACCACGCACTTCGTACTTAATCTACTCATGCATACGAGGTTTTCCTAACTATATTAGGACTAAAAAGAGCAAAGATTCGAAGTTAGATAGGTGGCAATCAAATCAAATTTAATTTAACAGCTGCTAGAACGATTCCATTCGGATCGAGCTCACTATGGCGACAGACCTTATCGTCTCTGTATCCTTTTTTGAATTTACAGGCATAATTGAAGTTTCCATTTCTTAATCATATTTTGTTTATATTACCGTGAATGACGGGATGAGCATACCGTTAACTTGATGGTAAGCGATATGATTGTTCATGGATAGTAGCAAACAACACCTTGAATAACTTGGCAATGCTTAAAATTCCACTGCATTCAACATTCTGAGACATAAGAATTTAGACTCAATATGTACAGTAGTTACTCTGGCTACAATGGTTTCTTAGATTTACGCGAACGTTACACATTGAAATAAAACTATTATTTACGGATTTTATCGCGGATTTGATTTAATTTTCACATTTTTTGAGTTCCCGACGTTTCGATTACTTTACAGCTTTCGTGGTCACGGGGCGGACTGAGGTATTAGACGTCCGCTCTGTGACTGTTACAATTCAACTACCCTTATTTTAAAATTATTAATTAAAAAATAAAAGAATAAATAGCTAGTCTGTATTTGCGATCCGATCTACGCAGAAGGAGCTCACAGTGTCTTGAGGTCTGGCAGTTGGTCTTTTGGGTTCCGATTTATTTAAATGTAGTATTGGATCCCATGCTTGTGCAAGCTTCAAGCCATCTTCTCTATTGAAATTTGGATGTATTTTAATTTCAATAGCCTCGCGAAACATCCTGGGCAGGAAACGGTGTTCTTTAGCGAGGACTTGGGGCTGGTCAAAGCGGAGGTAATGCTTTGAGCCTTCTTCTATATGTTCAGCAACTGCAGACTTCGTTGAGCGTCGATGTTTGACGTCAGCTATGTGTTCTTTCACGCGGGTCCCTATGCTTCGTTTTGTTTGACCAATGTAGGAGAGGCCACAGTCGCAATCTATTTTGTAAACGCCCGGTTTTGCAAGGGTATATGGCACTTGACAGGTGGTAGAAATTGGCTAATCTTCTTGGGCGGCTTGAAGTAGGTTTTAATAGAAGCACGCTTCAGGATATAGCCAATCTCGTCCGTGACTCCTTTAATGTATGGCAAGACAACGGGGACTCGTTCAACTGTGGCTGGTTTCTGATTTGACTATTTTATAAGTACTTTCAAGTAATAAATCTCTTGCCTTCTTAGATGTCTTAGTAATCCGTAATCCTGATCAGTCCCTAGGTCACACTGTGTATCGGAAAAAGACCCATACAGATAAATATCTGAATAGTGATTCTCACCACCACCCAAAACAGTTAGCTACCGTGGGTAAATCCTTGTTTCAGAGAGCACGAGGAATCTGTGACGAGAAACACCTGGCAACTGAGCTGCAACACGTCAAGCAAGTACTGCGAGACAACAAGCTCCAAATTCCACGCCGCCGTCACAGAAACCGAGTGAAGCCAGCCACAGTTGAACGAGTCCCCGTTGTCTTGCCATACATTAAAGGAGTCACGGACAAGATTGGCTATATCCTGAAGCGTGCTTCTATTAAAACCTACTTCAAGCCGCCCAAGAAGATTAGCCAATTTCTACCACCTGTCAAGTGCCATATACCCTTGCAAGAACCGGGCGTTTACAAAATAGATTGCGACTGTGGCCTCTCCTACATTGGTCAAACAAAACGAAGCATAGGGACCCGCGTGAAAGAACACATAGCTGACGTCAAACATCGACGCTCAACGAAGTCTGCAGTTGCTGAACATATAGAAGAAGGCTCAAAGCATTACCTCCGCTTTGACCAACCCCAAGTCTTCGCTAAAGAACACCGTTTCCTGCCCAGGATGTTTCGCGAGGCTATTGAAATTAAAATATACATCCAAATTTCAATAGAGAAGATGGCTTGAAGCTTGCACAAGCATGGGATCCAATACTACATTTAATTAAATCGGAACCCAAAAGACCAACTGCCAGACCTCAAGACACTGTGAGCTCCTTCTGCGTAGATCAGATCGCAAATACAGACTAGCTATTGAAATTTTTTTTAAAATTAATAATTGTAAAATAAGGGTAGTCGAATTGTAACAGTCACAGAGCGGACGTCTAATACCTCAGTCCGCCCCGTGACCACGAAAGCTGTAAAGTAATCGAAACGTCGGGAACTCAAAAAATGTGAAAATTAAATCAAATCCGCGATAAAATCCGTAAATAATAGTTTTATTTCAATCTGGCTACAATGTTCGTCAAATCGAATTACAACAGTGCTATAGACTGCTATTTGGCGAGAGAAATAGACATTGCGGTGGTACCTACCCAGGCGGCCTCTCACATATGAGAGACCTGCCACCATTAACATCTCATCTCTTTAAAACTAACAAAACTATATTTTCCAGTGGTTTCCCTCGTCTGCGTAAACTTCAAGAGCTTCATATGTGCAACATGAGATCTTTGCGTCGTATCGGAGCAGGGGCTCTGTCTGGACTTGAGAACTTGGCCAAACTGCATCTCAGCTACAACCCATCGTTGGAATACATCGACCCTAAGGCCCTTGCACGTCCTGATGATATTGGAGAGACCTACGACTGGCCTTTAATTAAAGAGGTAAATAAGAACACTTTTCAAAGTTGATGAATGAATAATAATCATCATCATCATATCAGCCACAGGAAGACCACTGCTGAACAAGAGCCTCCCCCAAGGATCTCCACATCGACCTGTTGGAAGCGCCATGCAAATTAATAATTTGATTATGATGAATAATATATATTCAAGAAATTGCCTCTATGTTATAAGCAAATCGTTCAGAACTGTACAATTGTTAGCCTGGTTGACTTAATTTTTGATTAGCAAATATATCTGTAGAATATACACCAATATATTCTGAGTAAGAGGTCACCTGGTACCATCGCAACGTCTATTTCTCCTGCCAAACAGCAGTGTAAATGCACTGGTGTGTTTTGATGGATAGGACATTGTAGCCAGAGTAACTACTGGATATATTGAGACTTAACATCTTATGTATCAGGATGGTGAGGAGAGTGGAATACCAGACATGCCTTTTTTTATTGCATTGAATGGCGGGACGAGCAAGCCGTTCGCCTGATGGTAAGCGATACGACCGCTCATGAACAGTAACATTCCACTGCGCTCGCCATCCTGAGACATAAGATGTTAAGTCTCAATATGTCCAGTTGTTGCTCTGGCTACAATGCCCTTCAATCCGAAACACAACAGTGCATTTACGCAGTGTTGTTTCACGGGAGAAATAGACATTGCGGTGGTACCTACACAGATGGCCTCTCACATATGAGAGACCTACCACTAGTAAAATGCCTTTTTAATTCATGGTATTGTTTGGTTCTACTGATATCCATGAGCGATTGTATCTCTGTTCAGAGTAATAAACAAAATTGTAGAGCAGTTCGTTCGCTTAATGGTCATATTTAAATTAAACAACTTCAACTCCACTCATAACTCAAGTGTTGGGTTTGGGTTGTAACGTCGATAAGTCTGTCGTAGTTTCTGATACACAAGAAAATATCTTATTGTGGGGTCGTACATAATCTTACTGTTTTCGGATAATTCTAACATTGTTTTGCCTATGACTTTTTTTACATTTAAATAATAATTTCATTTCATAAACTTAAATACGAATAGGTATATTATAATATATTTATTTATTTATTTAACACTTTATTGTACACCATATATACATAAAAATTACAAAACAACATGAAAAAAAAATGCACAAGTGGCGGTCTTATTGCTTGAAGCAATCTCTGCCAGACAACCATGGGATGGATAAACGATAAGAACGTAACATTGGGGCTTCAGGTGTACGAATAATTCAATTTATATAGTAATATTACTAATATTTATATAATATTATTAAGTTTATATATAAACATACATATATATGTTGAATAAACATATAAATACACAAAATACACATATAATATATATACATAAATAATATAAAAAAATAAATATAAAAGCGATATAAATAAATAATAAACAAAGGAAAATGTGAACAAGTCCAATATCTTCATAGAACCTGAAAGTAGTGTTCTTTAACCAATTTTTTAAAGATGGGCAGAGATTTAGCCCGTCTCACCGTTACTGGCAAAGCATTCCACAACCTGGCAGCTTGTACGGAGAAAGATCTGTCTATGAAGGAAGTGGAATGCGCGGGGATTTTCAGCCTTAAGTTCTCCGATGACCTAAGAGACCTCGAATGCGTATCATGAAGGTATTCAAAGCGATTTTTGAGATATGAGGGAGTGAGGGGATTAAAAAGTATATTATAGAGAAGATAAAGAATGTGTGTATTCCGGCGAAGCCTTATTGGTAGCCACTTGAGCTTTGTACGAAAATCGGAAACATGATCATATTTGCGTAATCCAAATATAAATCTGATACAAAAGTATATTTATTGTTTTCTCACAAGCGGTGCAATTTATGACCGCCATCAAAGGGATAATCTTAAGTTATTTCTGTATCGTTTATTAGTCATCGTTATATTGTAACAACCACTGGCTGTCCTAAAAACAATTTAAAAAAATCAGGTACTGGGTGTACTTATTTATTTAATTTATTTCCGCAGCTCTACATCCAATCGAACAATCTATCCGAGATTGACTCGAGGTTTCTGTCACGCTGGGATCTTTTGGACGAATTGGACGTGTCCGACAACCCGTTCCTCTGTGACTGCTCCACGCAATGGATGGTCGACATGTTAGTACCCCTGGTCAACGAGAAGGGAGCTAACTCTTCGTTGATGGTGTAAGTTTTTATTTTAACTGATAGGGAGGTGTGATTTTGTAAAATTGATGTCACGGCATCGAGATATGCCATTTGACGCCACGGCATAAATTAAAACATTTGAATTTATGTCGTATTCCCACCAGAGAAGTTTGAATATAATTTGGCAAAAATACATCCCTTGCCATGCATGCCGTTACGATCTGCGCTGACCTTACGAGTAGATATTTCTTTAACTAGTAGCTTTATGACACTCTATTTAGTATCAGATGGTGATAATTGGTTGTACCATTTTACTATATTAAAGATTTTAATTTAGCAAAGAACAGAATTATATTTTTTTGAGCATTGCAGCTGAAATTTTTTCTAATACATTTTATGGTCACCCTTTAAAAACCTTCCTTAAGATCGATAAAATGATATTTATTTGTACTGTTCATGAATCGATTTGATACCATAGTTCAAAATTAATGAACACTGTAAAAAAATACACGGTAACAAGTTTATCTACTCGTCGCTAGATGGCGTAAAATACAATTTTAACTTACAGCTGCCAGGAGCCTGTTGAAATGCGAGGTTACACCATGAAGCATCTTCACGAAATTCATAGACACATGCGCTGCGTGGACAAATACGGACACAGACCCGAGAGGGATGGCGCTATACTGCTTGGTACTCTTATAGGTGAGACAAAACATATCTAATGGGGAATATGCACGTAACTTAAATATGGACAAAATATATTTTTTTGTAATCTTTATTGCTAACACATTCTACAATAATTTTTAAAATTAATTTTAATTTAATAGTGAAATTTAATCATCAAAAAGTGGCCTTCCGCGCAACTTTCCGAAACGCAACACTATTGGTGGATGATGCGTGACGTCAGATTTACACGAGAGGTCTGTTGTCAACAAGCTATTTGTATGGTTTCTTTTCTGAGGAATAATTGTTTTTGTATTATGTCTCTGTTTTTTTTTATATTAAGTGAATAGTTTTATGTGTTCACAGTAATAATTCATTGTGAAGAGAATTAATGCCATTATTTTATATTTAATATAATTTTCTGTATCCTCTTTGATGTGAAACTCAGAAATAATAGAAAGATTTATAAAACTAGTCTCGAACTTGCCTCTTACTCTAATACTCATTAATTCTTCTTTACTGGTGGTAGGACTTTCATATGTGAGATACCATGTGGGTAGGTACCACCGCAATGTCTATTTCTCCCGGCAACAGCAGTGTAAATGCACTTTTGTGTTTTGGATTGAAAGACATAGTAGCCAGAGTAACTACTGGACATATTGAGACTTAACATGTTATGTCTCAGGATGGCGAGCGTAGTGAAATGCCAAGCATTGCTTTGTAATTCAAGGTGTTGTTTGGTTTTACTACTGTAAGCAGTCCTATCGCTTACCATAAGGCGAACGGCTAGCTCCTCTAGAAGTTCAATGCAATAAAAAAAATTGATGTTTTTATTCATCAGTACTACTTATACTCATACATACATAAGGATATAAAAAATCTTAATAATATATTTACGACTTTTCGTAAACTAGTTTATGTTTTTGTAGAGATTCGTAAACAAAACAAGTAGGTAGGTAAACGTAAGAATGATATTTATATGTATTTTACTTAATTTTAATATAAATAAATAAATTTTAATATCCTAACTTACATCGAAATGGTCTTCACAACAATATAAACAGCTCAAACTCGATACATTGTCTCTTCTCATACCCTTGCACCACTTTATTCTTAGATTTTCACCGTTCGGCATAAGGAAATATGTATACTTTGTCAGGTGCAGTGTTTATGTTTTTTTGGGCATATAGGAACGACATAATATTCGTAATATGTTTTTTTTGTGCTTTTCCATGGTAATTAAGTCGATATTCACTCACTTTCTTTATTTTCTAGTAATAATATATTGAACCAAACACTGCTGTTAACATCGAACTTGTGTAATCGTGACGTCACGAACAAGCGCGCCAATATGGCCGCGTTTATGTCGCCCACAATTGATAGCGATTTTTATATTTAATTTTTAGCATAATAGTTTATATTTTGGACGTGATATTTGTGTGTTTGGTAATGTAATGACTAGTAGAATCGTATAAAAAAATCATGCATATTCCCCGTTATGGAGTCTATAGGTATATTTACTGGTGGTGCCTCTTATGTTGGTATTATGTTATACTTTTATGTAGGTAGGTAGGTACCACCGCAATGTCAATTTATCCTGTCAAACAGCAGTGTAAATACACTGTTGTATTTCGGATTGAAGGACATTTTAGCTAGAGTAACTACTGGACATATAGATACGTAACATCTTATGTCTCAGGATGGCGAGCGCAGTGTAATGCTAAGCATTACTTTGTAAATCAAGGTTTTGTTACAGTTTATAAGCGGTATTATATCGCTTACCATCAGGCGAACGGCATGCTCGTCTCGCCATTCATAGCAAAACTATGTATGTGACTGTTGGGTGTATTTAATCATTTATTTATGTATCTTTCCAGGAGTTCTCCTAGCAGTTCCTATTATGCTTTCCCTGATGCTGCTCTGGCGCCGAGGGTACTGCGGCTGGATGGGACTCCGAGGCCCTACCGAAGCTTCTAGGGCTTTCTATAAACGCGCCCCAGCTGAAGACAATTACTTCTAAATGTTTAGTTTAAGTTTATTTTTTTAAATACGAGTAAATGTTTAGTATAAGTATTACTGATTTTCATTTCTTTATATCCGTTATTTATCTCTCACATATGAGGTCTCTCATAGAGGTGAGAGGCCACCTGGGTAGGTACCACCGGAATGTCTATTTATCCCGCCAAAAGCACTGTAAATGTACTGTTGTGTTTCAGTTTGGACCACATTGCAGCCAGAGTAACTACTTGACTTATTGAGACTTAACATCTTATGTATCAGGATGACGAGCGCAGTGGAATGTCAAGCTTTGCTTTGTAATTCAAAGTGATGCTTGGTTTTGCTACTATTCATGAGCGGTCGTATTGCTTACCATCAGGCGAATGGCATCTTCGTCTCGCCGCTTACTGAAAAAAAAAAGACGTGTGGCACTCGGAGACTGCCGCGGTAAAGTTATTGCTTAGCATTTTTTATCAACTTATGTATTTATAATTATTTATTTATTTTATTTATGCAGTATTTTTTTCCTTTGTTTTTCTTTGATATTATTTGTACAGATATTCACTGTTGTACGTGCGAGCTTCGTAGAGTCGTACCATGAAGTAAATACAAAGAGGAGGTGCCCTAATGCCGAAACTCTAAGCAGGCATGAGTCACCAGATTGCGTGACGCTAGGAACGTTAGACTTCAGGTATTACATTTTATGAAGGAAGAAAAGCATCTCAAGCACCAATAATACCCTTAGAAAAATTGTATCAACGCGTAGTTGCCGCCACAGGTCTGTGTGGTCAGCTTTTCAAAATAAATACCACATAAACAAAATTTTGTACGTATTAGTACAATACATGTAAGTACATATAATAAACTAGAATTTATCGTTACGTTCGTGGGGGCCTGTTGATGAATGGACCAGACGCGACTGCCAACATGTTCACGGTGGTCGTAGGCTCGAATCCCAGGTCACAAATCTGACTTTTCGGAGTCATGTGGGTATTGATAGTCAATAAACACGCACTAAAACGGTGGAGGAACACATAGTGAGGAAATCTACATAACATAGCAATTTATAAGAATATCTATGGTATGTAAGTCCACCAACCCGCATTAGGCCAGCATGGTGGACTATATGGCCTATGATATGGCCTAACCACCCTCAATGGCACTCTCGATTGTAGAATTGGGCAGTTCCCAACAGTGGGACATATAGTATATGGGCTGATACAGATACACTTGTTTAAGGGTATGGGGAGCGATTTGTTAGAAATCTTGGAAGGAAAAATAACATGCAAAGGAAACTGGTCTAAACTATTTTTAATGGCAACACCAAATTCGACAACAGCGACTCTCTCACCGGGTCAGATAGGTTTGTGGGACAGTAACCTAGGGTAATGAACGAATGTTATTGAATGATTCGTGTGGAATTGTCATTCACTACGAGGGTAAATTAATTACTTATTGTTATAAAATAACAAAAAAATATAAAACATGCATTAATGTCGCGTAGAAAGGTTATGGAAATAAATTAATAAGCAAAAAGTAATAAATATTTATTGCTTTTATTCCGCAATATACAAAAATGACTCCAATTAATTATGCATTTAGATTTCCGAACGTAGCAATTTTTTTTGATTAGTTGTCACACATTAGCGGTTTTCACTTATCAAATATTGCAAATTAATAACTCTCATATTATATAGGCTATAGATAAAGATACGTATATATGTTTTATAAAATCCCTCTACATTTTTAAGGAGGAGAGCTTTATGAAAGTATTCTCTATATTTTTGCTCGTTAAGTTCCTCGGAGTGTACAGTCTCTGGGTGTCAATACGGCTTCCGTCCTGGCAGTGGTACTACTGACCCGATATTTGCACTCAGGATGCTCGGCGAGGCATACAGGGCGAAGAAGACGCCACTGCACATGGCTTTCTTGGACCTGCAGAAGGCCTTCGACTGTGTGCCGCGACAGGCAATCTGGTGGGCGATGAGGGTGAAAGGGATACCGGAAGCCTATGTGGACATTATCAGAGACATGTACCTCCGATCCGAGTCCTTCGTTCGGACCGCCGTTGGCGATACGAATCCTTTCCCGATTGATGTCGGTGTGCACCAAGGCTCGGCGCTGAGTCCATTCCTCTTCAGTGTTGTGCTCGACGCCATTACGTCTCACATCCAGGACCCCGCGCCCTGGTTGTTGATGTATGCCGATGACATTGCACTGGTGGAGGAGGACCGGCGACTTTTGGAGCGCAAGGTCAACCGGTGGAAGGAGACGCTCGAGAGCGGTGGTCTGAAGTTAAATGTGGCGAAGACCGAGTACATGGCTTGCGGGAGTACGGACCCCCAAAGCATCGTGATAGGGAACGAACTTGCCGTGAAGACGGACAAGTTCAAGTACCTTGGGTCCGTACTGCATGAGTCCGGTGACATCGACCTTGACGTCAAAGCCCGTATAAGCGCTGCTTGGGCTAAGTGGAGGGAGGTCTCGGGCATACTCTGCGACCGCAGGATGCCGATGAGGCTCAAGGGTCTCATCTATAAAAGCATCGTGCGGCCGGTGCTCCTGTATGGTTCTGAGACGTGGCCTGCCCTCAAACGACACGTCCAGGAGGTCCACGTCGCGGAGATGAAGATGCTGCGGTGGATGTGCAACGTTACGCGTTTGGACAAAATCCGTAACGAGCACATCCGTGGCAGTCTTGGTGTCCGCGATGTGGCTGATAAACTCCAGGAATCCCGCTTGAGATGGTATGGTCACGTCCTAAGGAAACCGCAGGAGTACGTCGGTAATGTGTGCCTGAGCCTCAATATTCCCGGACCTCGACCGCGGGGTAGACCCAAGAAGCGCTGGCTCGATGTCGTCAAGGAAGATATGAGGGTCAATGGCCTTACTATTGAGGATGCCGAAGATCGGGCGAAATGGAGGAGAATTTGCCGGAAGGCGGACCCTGGCACGGGCCGGGATAACGCCAGGTAGAAGAAGAAGAAGAAGAAGAAGTTCCTCGGCAACTATTTTCACATATTATATGCTCACACTTCTCTGCCCTAAGAGCTTGTTCGACTATACATTGAAATAAGCTTATAACATAAAATGATTAAGTAGGTACGCAAAACTAAAATCAAAGTTCCATGTAAATATTTTATTTATAAGTTTTTTTACAGTTTTGGTTAGGTTTGTTTTTAACTACAATAAATTCCACTTTCTGTATCCTCATACTTGATCGCAAGATTCCCAAGTTCGTTTCTCCGATTCCAAACAGTCCATAGTCTAAGAAATAACCTTCATATTTGAGTTAGGTATCACATTTTATCACAATAATTGTAACTTCATATCGCAACATTGAATTTCATATTATTAGCGAAATACGGAGTAGATAATTACACACAATAACACGACGGCCATCGGGAGACACTAAGCATGACCGTAATTAACACATTTTTCCTTAATTCGATGTGTAGAAATGCAAAAATATACTCTCGATAATGTTCTCACGATAAAATTGTCGGTGATAAAACAATTGTATTTCTCGATAGTAAATTGGCGATACTATACATCAAAAATTATTCCTGCTACCACTTTTCACACATTTGTATAATAAAACTATCGCTAGACTATACGATTACTATACTATAGTGCCGTAAACGTTTCCTGCTGCCATAATAGCATGCCATGATAACGCGGGACAAGTGGACTCTGCATATTTCGATTTCAGGAAGGCGTTCGACACCGTCGATAATGATATATTGTTGAGGAAGTTTGCCGCAATAGGATTTACCCCCCATCTTTTGAAATTCTTCGCCAACTATCTTAGTGATCGCAGACAGTACGTAGAATACGCTGGACATGAGTCTAAGCCCTATTTCACCTTCTCGGGCGTGAGTCAGGGCAGCAATCTGGGGCCTCTGGAGTTCATTATTATGATAAACGACCTACCTTCCATAATAAAGGAGGCGGAGTGTTTATTGTTTGCAGACGACCTCAAAATATTTTTCTCGATATCTGAGGTCTCTGATTGTGAGCGGCTACAACGTGATATTGATAGAGTGGTACAATGGAGTGAGGTCAATAAGTTGTACTTCAATGTAGCTAAATGTGGTATGATGACATATTCCCGCGCGCGAGCACCTCTCCACTATTCATACACTATGGACACCACAGTTATACCACGCGTTAAGGACGTCCGGGACTTGGGAGTT
Organism: Hyles vespertilio; assembly: GCA_009982885.2. Lineage (NCBI taxonomy): Eukaryota > Metazoa > Arthropoda > Insecta > Lepidoptera > Sphingidae > Hyles > Hyles vespertilio. The sequence goes on from CM042832.1 coordinate 4,164,218, forward strand.
CGAATGGTATCTGAATTAACGTTTCGAAGCCATATAATTGACATTTGCAAAAAATCTTTTAATAACCTTGGTTTTATTTTGAGACAAGGCAAGAATTTTTACAGCATCTCAGTAATTAAGATTTTATTCAATGCACTTGTTCGCAGTAGGCTCGAAACGAACTCCATCATATGGAATCCCCATGAGGCTAAATATAACTCATGGTGGAAAAACTACAAAATAAATTTACACGGTTTCTATATTGGAAAGAATATGGTATTTATCCGTACTATCCGCTGATGTATCCAAGCCTGTTCGTTATGGGCATGGTTGGTTACTGTAGGCTAGGGGTTAGGAGGGACGTCGCCCTCGTCAAGTTCGTGTTTAAAGTGTGGCGCGGGTGGGTGCACCACCCAGAGGTGTTGTCGGCGCTACAGCTGTGCGTACCCGTCAGCCGCGTCGGCACTCGTCGCCAACCGCTGATGTTCCACGTCAATTTATTTAGGACTAATATACTAAAATTTGCACCCCTGTCGCGCGCTCTAAGACTTCTCAACACCATCGCTGAGGACATTGATCTCAATTGTTGCAGTCTGCCCAAATTCACGGAAGTGGCACAACAATGTTTAGAGAAATGTTACGAATGTTATAATAATAATTATTTAAATATCAAGACTGCTACCGAAAACGAAGCCGGGTGGTAGTTTAAGCGAGTGCAGACACAATGCAATAGAAAATGTTGCAAAAAAAAGTTTTTTGTATTTTTTTTCTTTGGTCTTATTTGGGTGGTAATTCCATTTTGCCCTAAAATAATAGTGTGTACCCTTTTATTTAAAAATAATAAAAGAGTTTAAATTATTATTATAGCATAAACTATGGATTTATTTAAGTGCGTGGTGGCCTGTTGGTAAACGGACTAGACGCGACTGCCAACATGGTCGCGGGTTCGAATCCCAGGGCACACCTCTGACTTTTCGAAGTCATGTATTGATAGTCAATCACTACGCACTAAAATGGTGAAGGAAAACATCGTGAGAAAACCTGCATACCATAGCGATTTATAAAAAATTCTATGGTATGTAAGTCCGCCAACCCGCACTAGGCCAGCGTGGTGGACTATATGGCCTAACCACTCTCAATCGTACTCTCGATTGTAGAAGAGGCCCGTGCCTTGCAGTGGGACGTATATGGGCTGATACAGATACAGATGGATTTATCACCCAAAAACGATGATATTTAAAAATCATTAAAAATAATTGTCGCGTTTCTCTGCAAAAATTTTAATTGCATTGTGTTTGTAGCCACTAAAACTACCACCCGGCTTCGTTTTCGGTAGCAGTCTTGATATACCCGGTATATATTATACATATATTTATAATATAAATTTATTATATATACTTTCGCTTGTATGTATATATATGTTTATTATTTTTCGTATATTGAACTATAAACATCACTTCATTTATCATATTCAAATTTGTTAATTTATGCGCCTACTTTGTTTTCTCTCTGCACCAACCAAAGGTAGACTGGCAGAGAATGCCTCAGGCATTAAGTCCGCCTTTATACATTATTGTATATGAAGCATAAATAAATAAATAAAAATCGCAGGTATGCACGTAGTAAGATGTGAGAATCACTAAACCACAACCTTATCGACAGATAAGGTTTCGATAGGCCAAAGAATGAATACAGGTATTACATTGATTAAAAACTAAGGATAGGCTCTTCAGTATATTTGAGTTTATTTATTTATTAATCTTTGTTGTATTCTGATAAGTGATAAGTCAGAATATACAGGGTATATCAAGACTGCTACCGAAAACGAAGCCGGGTGGTAGTTTAAGCGACTTCAGACACAATGCAACAGAAAATGTTGCAAAAAAAAGCGACAATGTTTTTTTGTTATTTTTTTTCCTATGGCCTTATTTGGGTGGTAAATACATTTTTTCCTAAAATAATAGTGTATGCCCTTTTATTTATCTATCTCTAAGGTATATAAGAGTTTAAATTATTATTTTAGCAAAAACTATGGATTTACCACCCAAAAACGACGATATTTAAAAAATCATAAAAAATAATTGTCGCGTTTCTATGCGAAATTTTTAATTGCATTGTGTTAATAGTCACTAAAACTACCACCCGGCTTCGTTTTCGGTAGCAGTCTTGAGATACCCAGTATATATATAAACTCATTTGCAAGAAAAACGGGCACCTAAGCAATGAACCATTTGAAATGTTACTATTGGTTTGTTTGATAATTATAGGTAGTTTTATTTTCACAATTTTGTAAATTAATAAGCAAATAATCGTTTTCGTCAGTATTATCATAAAATCTTGATAAAATTTATGGGTTTTAATGCTAACGTTCACTAGTAGTGTATGCTCGCTAGTAGTGCATATGCTCGTGAAGTAAAAGTTCCGGAGTCGGAACACTTTACACACTTTCCGCCATATAGTATCGAACTTTTCTTACAGTATCGAATTTACTGAATTAAATGGGTTAATGGGGTTCGTTTTTTTTATTGCATTGAATGGTGCGAGCATGCGGTTCGCTTGATGGTAAGGGATGCGACCGCTCATGAACAGTAGCAAAACCAAGCAACACCTTGAATTACACACCAATGCTTGGGGCATTTTACTGCGCTCGCCATCCTGAGACATAAGATGTTAAGTCTTTATACAGGGTATATCAAGAGTGCTACCGAAAACGAAGCTGGGTGGTAGTTTTACAGCCGCTGCCAATAACCAATCTCAATCCAAAATTTGCCGTCAGAGATTGACATCTCAATCCTTTTTCTGATACTATATTGCCAATAATCAATCTCAGTAGTGAAAAAACTATCCAAAAAATCAATCTAGTTTTAGGAGGACCAATCCCTGTTTTGAGATTGCTCATTGTATGGAAATGACAATTTAGGCCTGCCAATATACAATTAATGTACAATTATCTGTGTTGACGTTTGTATGGATTGTTGAAAACTATCCAAAATTGCAATCTAACAATTTACACGGATTATTTATTCCTGAACGCTGAAATTGTTATAAAAAAATATATATAAAGTAATAGTTATAGCAGTGATTTGGAAGGGTTGGCGCAGCTATCCGATTAGGATACTGATAGCGATGGTGAAGCCGAATTTTCTTTCAAATTTAGGCTGTCCAAACCAGCTTTAGAATTATTATTATCCATATGAGGAGTGAATTGTAATAATTGTAATTGGCAAGTTGAAGTGGCAGTGGGCCGGGCACATAGCTCGTAGAACCGATGGCCGTTGGGGCCGAAAGGTTCTCGAGTGGAGGCCACGTACAGGCAAGCGAAGTGTCGGACGCCCGCCTACAAGGTGGACGGACGATCTGACTAAGGTCGCAGGAAGTCGCTGGATGCAGGCCGCTTCCAACAGGTCATTGTGGAGATCATTGGGGGAGGCCTATGTTCAGCAGTGGACTTCCTGTGGCTGATATGATGATGATGATATGAGGAGTGATTGCATCTTTTTAAATTTTTCAGGAACTATGTATGTTGTTGTAACTATACATGAGCATGGGGCTTCATCAACTTTTGTTGACGTTATGGTTTGGTTGTATGCACTCGGCACAATGCTGATATCAATAGCAGACTTTATCGAAGTTTCTGTTTCTACTCCAATTATTTTATTTTACTTAATATTTTTCCTAACATTGAAAATATTTTTTATAAATTATTTATTTTCAAAATACTGAAAGGATATTTATATGCAATGAAAAATTCTGCGTAAAACATTAATTTTATAATTATGTCAATGGTTTTATGTAAAAAAAACTAAAATTGTCAAGAGGAAACCAGGAAACGGATTGTTTTCAATCTACCAACAGACGCAATCGACTGTGGCCTGGATTGTTTATTGGCAACATGTTTATAGACCAAGCGAAAAGCAGAAAACAATCCGGATTGTCTTCAATCTAATTTTTTCGATTGATTATTGGCATCGGCCGTTAGTGACTTGGGGCACAGTGCAAAAAATTGCGACGAATTTTTTTGTTATTTTTTTTCTATCTTTGTATTAGGGTGGTAAATACATACTTTTTTTTAATAATAGTGTACACCATTTTATTTTTAAACACGCTATGGTACGCCAGGCTTTAAATTATTATTTTAGCAAAAACTATGGATGTACCACCCAAACTCGACAATATATAAAAAAAATAGTCGCGTTTCTTTGCAAAATTTTTAGTTACGTTGTGTTTGTAGTCACTTAAACTACCACCCGGCTTCGTTTTCGGTAGCACTCTTGATATACCCGGTATATCCAGTAGTTACTCTTGCTACAACGTCCTTCAAATCGGAACACAACAATGCATTTACACTGCTGTTTGGCAGGAGAATATTGGCCTATCACAATATATGAGAGACCTACCAAAATGTTTTTTCCAATCACGGAACCACTAAGAAATGTCCGGTCTATTCGATCAGTCATTCAATCTATGACAAGCTTTATCGTAGTAAGTAAATATTTATCTTGTAACGTATATACTCGCGTCAACGAATCACATTCGAAATATTTTTACAGTTATCAACTTTTAATCTAATCAATGGAGCAGTTTATAGTTTAATTGTGTAAGTGATATGTGAAGGACACTTGGTGTTTTTAAAGAATTTGTGGTATTGTGATAATATAAAAATAAATTTCTTGTGTGAAGTGATAATATGTTTTGGTTCTAAATATAGAAATAATTTTGACTAGAAATAAGTATAAAATTTTAAAAATACACACGTGATAAGGTACGATTTTAATGCACCAAAATTAGAAGTTGATTCCGCAGTCAATAATTTTTATAATTATTGATAAGACAGTTATAATTTGGTTTGTCTGTAAGTAGACTGGCATTGTAATGGCTTTTAATTTTTTTCGTGGTAATCTGAAAGGATTTTGTCAACTAAAACCCGGATATAAATCGTTTTCTTGATTAAAATATTCTTAGATAGCCATAAGTTAATACCGATAATAGACTATCGAAATAGGCAGTAATGTAGTGTATCAAAAGCATTACTTATGAGAAGAAAAACTTATTTGTGTTCAAATTATGATTTTTTAATTTATCATCAAACTATATTAAATATATTTATAATATGAATTACTTGTGAGATACATTAGTGTTTTCACGCGATATCCAAGTCAATCTAATTTATTTAAAACATAAAATATTTTTAATATTAATATGGTCACTATAAGGTGTTGTTAGGTTAGCTAATTACGTAATAGGTACATTAATATATAAGATTCCTTAAGTAGGGACTGAATTAATTAACCAACTTGATATTATATGGATCTCTCAACTTTTGCAGCTGAAAAACTAAGTTACGAGCATTGATTTAAATCTAAGGATAGACCCTTCAGTAACTTGGAATTTCAAATAGATGACCGTGAAAATCACCCCAAAATAAATATTAAATTGATTTAACTGATTTCGTTTAAACGGTTATAAGAATTCTTGTTATAATTTTAATTAATCTTTAAGTCATAATAGAAGCAAACATTTTCGAAATCCTTGTGAGCGTGGACTAATTTCAGTAACGCTCCCACTAGAGATGTACTGGGTTGCGCACCACTTATGTCGGAGCACTAAGCGCTTTCCGCCCTGTCCAATTTATGTCAATGGGAGACTTGATTTTTTATACAAGTTTTGTTTTCAATAGCATGTCATTTTACTTCGGGTTCGAACCCCGGGTTGGCGAAGCGATATTGGATTTTTCTATTCATTATCAGACCAGAGTCAGGAATTTGTGCCCGATATGGCGATAGGGTCGCCACCTATCACATCGTGGGACGGAACTTACAAGGCGAATTTTGGGTGGCACCTCTGCCTACCCTTCTGGAAGAAAGGCTTTAGTTTATGTATGTATTTATGTATGTTCATTTTACTTTTGCAGGTATATATAATTGATACGTCTTAAAATTTGTTCAAATACTATCTACAATACTGGAAGATCAGGGTTTGAAATCCTAAATGACTTAAACGAATATTGAATCAAGATCACATTGGAGTTATCGTGAATAATTGAGATAACTTGAACAAATGAAATGAGAGCATACATGAAGTTTCCGTGATTTCGCCAAAATTTTGTGAGCGTTCGGAAATAGACTAAAATATATAATTTGGACACAATGCATACATCTGTGATTTGGTGGTTCGTGTTATATAATATTTATTTGGCTGTTAATATTTATGGTAAGTGTATTTTATTATTATCTTTTTATAAAAGTGCGTGGTGGCCTGTTGATAAACGGACAGACGCGGCTGCCTACGAGTTCATGGTGGTCGCGGGTTCGAATCCTAGGGCACACCGCTAAATTTTCGGAGTCATGTGTATTGATAGTCAATTACCAAGTACTAAAACGGTGAAGGAAAACATCGTGAGGAAATCTGCATACCATAGCGATTTGTAAAAATTTCTATGGTCTGTAATTCCGCCAACCCGCACTAGGCCAGCGTGGTGGATTATATGGCCTAACTAATCTCTATCGTACTCTTGATTGTAGAGGAGGCCCGTGCCCTGCAGTGCAGTATATGGGATGCAGTATGTACTAGTAAATAATGTAATAGTAAAAGAAAGTCTCCTTTGAAGAAACACAACTATCTATCGCCCGTAGAAATAATTATGAAATAAATAAAGCGATATATACCGGGTATCTCAAGACTGCTACCGAAAACGAAGCCGGGTGGTAGTTTTAGTGACTACAAACACAATGCAACTAAAAATTTTGCTTAGAAACGCGACAATATTTTTTTATCATTTTTTAAATATCGTCATTTTTGGGTGGTAAATCCATAGTTTTTGCTGAAATAATAATTTAAACTCTTTTATACCGTAGAGTCTTTATAAATAAAAGGGTATACACTATTATTTTAGGAAACAATGTATTTACCACCCAAATATAAATAAAAAAAAATACAAAAAAATGTCGCTTTTTTCCCACATTTTCTGTTGCACTGTGTCTGAAATCGCTTAAACTACCACCCGGCTTCTTTTTCGGTAGCAGTCTTGAGATACCCTGTATATACAGTAAAGAATTCGTGTAGTTAAAGGATCATTAAATAATTATAAACATCTAACTAAAAGATAGCCCCCGTGGCGAAACTGGTTGGACACCGCGCCGGCTGTGAAACGAGAGGCGGCGGGTTCAATTTTCGCACCGAGACAAAAGTGACAAATGAACCACGAGTATTTGTTTGGGGTCTGGGTGTTGTGAGACTGAAGAGTTTCGTAGTTCCTGCTACACACGACATAAGACTCGATCTTAGTGTGGGCTCAGGACTATGCCTGTTGGGTGTATTTATGTATTTGAAAATCAGTAAGATATACTTGCAACCATTTTGAGGACTAAAATTATTTTATAATGAAGACTCAAATTACTAATTGCAATTACAGGACAGACTGAAAGCGGATCGGAATGGCAAAATACACCAGAATTACTCGATACCGGTGACTTTAATATAGGTTCTGGACAAATAGCAGAAGCTTCGAACAAGATTTGCAAAGTCTGTGATTGCAATAACCGGATGGTCGACTGCAGATTTAAAAATATAGAAACACCGTTCGAGATCAATGATTGGAACGGTGAGTACCTTAATTTTTATTTTTGGTTGTGGATTAACGTGGATATAGGAGAGAGTGCGAGTGGTTAGGACTATATGGCCTAACCACTCTCAATCGTGCTGTCGATTGTGGAGGAGGCCCGTGCCCTGCAGTGGGATGTATATGGACTAATACAGACACAGACATAAATAAACATGAATTGAAAACGTTTCGAAGATAGATCGATTTCCAAAGATATATTAAACGACGCCTCTTTTGTTCTGTCAAGAGGAAAAGCTGTAAAGCTCTCCTTTGGGTACCCTGGGAGGCCTGCAACATTGGCCAGGTCGTCTGTCCACCTTGTAGGCGGGCGTCCGACATTTCGCTTACCTGTACATGGCCTCCACTCTAGAACCTTTCAGCCCCAACGGCCATCGATTCTACGCGCTAGGTATTTGTAAATATGTCAACAATAAATACAATAAAACTGTTGTTGTCATCGATTTCTAATACAAACAGAAAAGTGTTAAATGTAAACATTGAATTATTTAAGTGAGCGTGAATAGCCAAGTTTTAAATGTTTCGTAATAGGCAAAAATGCTCAAAGGGAGTCCAATTTAATTGAAATCTAAAACCGCACATATGTTTTATCTAAAATGAAGTACTTGAAGAATCTGAGCCGGGATTCAAAAATATGGTGTTAAATTATATACCATCTTAGATAATACAGGATATATCAAGACGGCTATCGACACAATGCAACTAAAAATGTCGCAAAACGACGCGACAAATATTGTTTTTATTTAATATGTTTTTAATATTATTATGTTTGTGGTTTTTGCTAAAGTAATTTAAACCCTTATGTACGATGAAATCTTTATAAATAAAAGGGTGTACACTATTAAACAACTATCTAAGCGGCCTCTCACATATGAAAGACTTAACAGATAACTTGATTGCATTTTTTTTCCAGGTCTAATCACCTTCGCACCGCTAACAGTGGATCTAAGTAACAATCCATTGAAGACTCTCACCAGAATATCAAATGTGAGTACGATTCAATACCTCAATGTATCTCACTGTGAGATCGAGAGTATTGAATTGGGTACATTCAGTTATTTGAAGGATCTAATTAGCCTGGATTTGAGTTTTAATAGACTGGCCACGTCTTCTATCAACAGGAGGGTTTTTCTTGTAAGTATTGTACATTTTTCATGTAATTTTATTCATTAAGGTAAAACGTTATAATGTAGTCCAGTCATGTACCTAATAACCCAATTATCGCATGTCATAATCACCATAATATATTGTTGTGTTAATTTTATCAGCAAGATAAATTAATAAATTCTGTCAATCTGGAACCAGCCGAGGGGGATGTCAATGTCATGACCCACATGACCTCCCCCCATGGATCCGCCTTTGCTTATTTCTATCCTTATGGCATTAGTATCTTCGAGGCAAGGAACTCTTCCTGTGCAAAGGAAAAAGGTCTTAAAATGGGTAATTTCAAGATTTTCATATGCTTTTTCCAAATTTCAAATTTGCCACTTGTCTTCGACGATCGCGCCGCCATATTAAAAAAATAGCGCCTAACAGCGTGTTTTAGGAATATATTCTTTCAGGCTTGTTTTACGATAAAAATACTTTGGTTACCTATATTAAATTTTGCAGAACTCATGTGGTAACACTATTTGTTATACCAAAATGAACTCACATAAATTGTACAAAAAAATATTTAATTTAATTTTATATTAAATATTTTTTTAAGAAATTACTAAACTTAAACAAAAATTGAAATGTATTTTTCACATAACTAGTTTTCATGTTTTATATGTCAGTTGCTGAGCCAATATAAATAAATCTTCGCGCCAATTTTGCATCTTATCCACAATAAAAAAAAAATGTACTTACCGTGAAAAAACTCTGCTAGTCACAATAAGCATTAGAGTCATTTGAAAACATTGCATCGCACACACACCAACACTACACATTTAAAATCAACACACAAGTCGAGAACCGAACCCCGAACACTATAAATACTGGTTGAAACAAAGAGCACGACAAAGGACATCCCGGACCAAGCGCTTGTGCGGTAGAAACTAATAATTTAATATTTACAAATAATAATAAATACACCCAACAGTCACATACCAACATTGAAGTACTAAGTAAGTATTGTTTTAATTATAAAGGTATCAAGCCGATGTTTTAGTGCAATCTCCTAAGTGTAATTTTACTATACATTTACATTACTACTATTCCCCATTAAGAAATATGTTAACTACTTATAAATTTAACAAAAAAACAAACGGTTTTTTCGGTTTGTGTAAATTTATGACTTCGTCAGTAATAGGAGTTATTGGCTAGTTGGCTAGTTGGCTAGTTGGCATCAGGGCTTGAAATACCGGTAACAGTTTGGTATCGTTAATGGAGCTAGAAGCAGGTATCAGTAAATTCATAAGTAACGATACTCAATTTAACGTTATTTTAACGTTAAATATAAATACCGGTACTACCAAACTTACCGATACTTATAACGTTATGAGTGTATTTCGTTACCTTGTCTCAAACTTACCGATACTTTTAACGTTATGAGACTATTTCGTTACCTTCGCTCCCGGCAACGTTTACCAACTAACCACATTCATAGAAAGAACGTGGCGGCAGTCAGCATACGTTTGTGGTATATCCCGTGGGACGCCCAAGAGAACTTTGAGAAAATCGGCAACGTCGCATAAATTAACGCTATGAAATTACCGATATTTTTAACGTTATCGACGTAAAAAAATATTGACAATTGTTAACCTTATGGTATCATAACGATTGTGTTTCGTTACGATACACAATTACCGCTACTAAATTTTAACGATACACAGGTATCTTTATGAAATTACCGGTAATTACCGATACTTTTAATGTGATTGGTATCGTTTTCAAGCCCTGGTTGGCATAGTCCTGACACCACACTAAGATTAAGTCTTGTGTCGTGGGTATCAGGAAATACGGGAGACGTTTCGGTCGCATAAACACCCAGACCCGAAACAAATGACCTGTGGATCACACAAATATTTTTCTCGGTACGGGGATCAAACCCGCGGCTTCTCGTTGCACAGCCGCCGTCTAACCAACTGAGGCTGTCAAATATTTCTCTTAGTGCAGGGAACGAACCAACGGCCATTCCGTCCATAGTTGACTTTAAAGAAACCTGTCGATACAATTACTATAAATCTGAATTAATTCCAGGGTCTACTCCATCCAGACCAAGAGATACGTCCCTTCCAAAACATCAAATACATGAGTTTAGCAAACAATGACATCCATTCCTTAGCCCAAGACACTTTTACGTTCATGTCGACCTTAACAACCCTGGATTTGAGCGGAAACCCCTTGGGCTACATCGATCAGGTCACCATGGGTGTTATCACCGATTTTGTTGATTTGAAGGTACGTAGAAACTGATTCTCTTCAGCTATAAGAAGTATACTGATTAGACTGATAGTAATGGGAATTATTCAAATTAACATCACCAACTTGTTATTTTTAATGCATGCTCTATATTTCTGATATTGCTAATTGCCCCCACAGAACATGTTAACTAAAACGGAACAATAATTTTAACTATTTTTCATATCTAAAATAACACTCACAAAATTGATTATTCAGTTTCTTCTTTAAATGGGATCATAAAATATACTCACACCTTATTATGATTACATGAGATCGTATAAAAATATTAGCCGATAGGCTTTGTGAATCACAATCGCAAATCGCAAAGTTTATCTTATTCATATGACTAGTGAAATGTTATCGTCAACTTCACTTGCTATTTATTATTGCTATTGCTATTTATTCCAATACTAATGCTGAATATAAGCCTACCCTAAGAGATCTGTTGTAAGTGAATTGGATCAAGCTATCTCTAATCTTGGGTGGGTCATTTGTCCAATTTTTAGGAAATCTGACGTTTTATTTTCCACCTACTCTCCACTCTAGATACACTTTTAAACCCACCAGTGTTAGAAATTTATTAGGTACTTGAAGTAAATGATGATCTGCCCATGAGAATCTATACTTGAATCGTAAAATCTTTCTGCTTTTATAAAAGGAAAAGGACAAGGATAAAATTAGATACAGCGTATTACGCCCCCGGCAATGTCACACACACACTGAACAAAACGTAACAGCAAAATTACTGAATTGGAATTTCTGCCACGGATCCTAAAATGAATTGCTCTTTGGTTCCAGGAGTTGAATCTTAGCGGTTGCAGTCTAGAAACCCTACCAGAAGGAATGTTCAGGAGGCAGCGAAGACTGAAGAGGCTGGATTTGAGTGACAACAAATTTGATTCAGTACCAGCGTCTTTGGGCGAGGCTGTTTCTGTGGAATACTTGAATTTCGGAAAGAATGGAATAGATGTCTTGAATGATACTAAGTATGATATTAATTATCTTAATATTATGAATTCAAAAGATTGTTTGTTTGTTACCTCTTCACGCTCAAACCACTAGACCAATTTTGATAAAATTTAATATGGAGGTAGCTGACACTCTGGATTAACATATAGGCTACCTTTTGTCCCGACAAATAGTGTTCCATCCATTCATGTGCATGGAATTGAAATGTATTCGATTCACTTTCAAACTCAAAGGAATAGGATTGGAAGTTTAAAGAACGGCAGTAACGTTGAGATTAAATATTTAAATTAGTTATCACGAAAAATAGTTCCTCTGTTTCTAAAGAGGCCTCAAAAAATACATGCACCTGGGCAAAGCCGGATGGGACCGCTAGTTTAAAATAAATATCCCCAGCAGATAAACAAATAAAAATTAAATAAATACACTCAACACACATAGTCCTGACCCAACACTAAGATCGACTCTTGTGTCGTGGGCATAAGGGATTACAAGATACATTTCGGTCTCATAAATATATAAACCCGAAACAATTTATTATTTATTTATTTGGACCGCTAGTAATTCATATTTGATACCACCATTTCAGCCCAATAAAAAAAATGACAAAGCTCAAGGAACTGCGTCTAAGTAGACTGCCGAAGTTACGCAGAATAACAGACGGGGCGCTGAGTGGTCTAGCTGATCTTGAAGTGTTGGACCTGTCCTACAATCTCAAGCTGTGTGATCTTGAAGACGAGTTCCTGTCTTGGCATGACGAGGATACAGAGCATGAATTGTGGCCGCCTTTGCGTGAGGTAGGCAATTTACTTAATTTATTTACAGAGAACGATGATATGATCAGGGTAACTCTATAAAAATGATATGAACTTCGAATATTCTGACATCGTAGGTAAAACTTCAATAAAGTGCCTAGATACTCCACAAAATGATGGACTCTTCTATTGTACGTCGCAACCATGGACTGAGTTCGGAGAAAATGATAAGTGTAATAGAGTATAGTATAGATTTTTAGAAGTGGATATCTTACTCCGGACGTCGAGCATCCGACCATTCGAAGTTTATATTGTTTATAAAGAGAAGCCCCCCACATTCTTCGCTATAAGATAAACATCACAACCCAAACTGCTGGTAGATATCTCATATGTAAAACGCCCCTCGGCTAGGTACCACCTCAATGTCTATTTCTCACACATAATATCATCTCACAAATAGCAGTGTAAATGCATACTGAGTTCCTGTTTGAAAGGCATTGCAGCCAGAGTAACTACTGGGAATATTGAGATTTAACATCTTATATCTCAGGATAGCGAACGCACTGGAACCCTAAGCATTGCTTTATAATTCATGGTGTTGTTTGCTTTTGCCACTGTCCATGAGCGGTCGTATTGCTGACCCTCAGGCGAAAAGAATTTATTGTTACTTAGTACTGCTATATATTGCACTGTGCTAGTTACTTAAATATATTAGATGTTAGTGTTTAAAAACTACTTATTACTATTTCATTACCTGAAAACAATAGTACTTATATACCTTATAGTTACTTAGAAAAAAGTATTTAATTACCAACCAATCATGGTGATATTTAAATAATCACAAAAAAAGGCGCGTTAATGTGAAATTTTTAGTTGCATTGTTTGTAGTCACGAAAACTACCACCCAACTTGGTTTCGGTAGCAGTATAGATATATCTTGTATAAAAAGTGTTGCTTCATTTTTCAGTTCTACCTGAACAACAACAATTTGTCTACGGTATACTCAGGGTATTTGGAGCGATGGGATCTCTTGTCCAAGGTGGACCTGAGCAACAATTCTTTCCTATGCGATTGCAACAGCCAGTGGTTGATTGACGTGTACATTCCAACAGTGCAGACTTCTGAATCAAACACCACGCTTGGGAATATGATGTAAGTATTTTCTTTTTTTTTTATTATTGCAATTAATGGCGTGGTGGCCTGTTGGTAAACGGACTAGACGCGACTGCCAACATATTCACGGTGGTCGCGGGTTCGAATCCCAGGGCACACCTCTGACTTTTCGGAGTCATGTGTGTATTGATAGTCAATCACCACGCACTAAAACGGTGAAGGAAAACATCGTGAGGAAACCTGCATACCATAGCGATTTATAAAAATATCTATGGTATGTAAGTCCGCCAACCCGCACTAGGCCAGTGTGGTGGACTATATGGCCTAACCACTCTCAATCGTACTCTCGATTGTAGAGGAGGCCCGTGCCCTGCAGTGGGACGTATATGGGCTGTTACAGAATTAATGGCGATACGAGCCAGCCGTTCGCCTGATGGTAAGCGATACGACCGCTCATAAACAGTAGCAAAATTCCACTGCACTCGCCATCCTGAGACATAAGATGTTAAGTCTTAATATGTCCAGTAGTTACTCTGGGTACAATGTCCTTCAATCCGAAACACAACAGTGCATTTACACTGCTGTTTCACGGGAGAAATATATATGGCGGTGGTACCTGCCCAGATGGCCTCTCACATATGAGAGACCTTCCACCAGTCTATTCCGTTTGTCTCCATCGGTTCTGTTCTGTAACTTGGTGGAGTGCCTATTAAATAGGTAGTTTTAGTTCCTCCGATATTTAGTCCGACCATCGTTTGGCACTTCTACTTCTTTTTTTTTCACTTCTCTCTTCTAGTATTTTGTGTAAATGGAGTATATCCCATTGCATGTAGAATTGTTTTCTAAGTGATTGGACCCATTCATTATTTCAATATGCTTTAGTATAAAACAGGGCTCGGCAACCTTTTGAATCGGAAGGGTCAAAGTAGATTTTTAAGAGCCACAATTTTTGTTCTGACAACTGTCACAGGGGAAGGGTGTGGTGAAAAGCGAGGACAAGTGGCTGTGACATTGAAATAGTGCCCAATCCTCATTAATCGATTAAAATGATTTGTTAGTATTTATTTCTTTATATAAATTGTATCGGCGTATGGAAATAAAGAGCCACAGCTTTACATCCAAAGAGCAGAATTGGTTCGTGAGTTGCAGGTTGCCAACCCCTGGTATAAAACATTAAGCCCAGATCTTAAGGAATACTAAAGAATCAATATGGAAAATTAACAGTCGGTCTCTATAATCTATCTTCAAGAAGAGATTTAATGACATATTTCTATAACAAAGTGGTATAGATGTGGTGTATATTTATAGATAGCTAGATTAGGTAAATATATATTTCTATTTTAGCTATTTTAACCCCTTGTTAAAGACAGATAGGATATAGAGAATGACCGTTAATCATCTGAACCTTAGAATAGGATTGATAGACATTAATGTTATGTAATCAGATACACTGCCAGTCCCTAGGGCACTGACGAATTAGAGCCAAAGTCCTAAAGCTAAGTAATATAAACTTTTCATCTTTCAGTTGCAAGAAACCCAAGGAGATGAAAGGGATATCGATCTTGCAGCTGTACAGTGCCTCTAAGCAGTTGCCGTGTCCAGAATCATCGGATATTACGGAAGCACCAGTCTCTGACTTGGCTATAATCCTTGGCATTATGATAGGTATGTTTGGAATTGTTATTCCCGGTCACATTTTGTTTAAAAACTAACATACATTTCACTCATACATTACCGTAATGATGTTTTTGATCAATAACCTACATATTTAACGGTGAAGGAAAATATCGTGAATTCCCTTCACGCCATAGAGATTTTATCAAGATTTTAAATTATGTGAAGTCCGCCAAAACACACTAGGCCAGCGTGGTGAACTATGTTCTTAGATCTAACCCATTTGAATGGAACTTACGGTTATTGAAGAGTCCCGTAGTGCAATGGGCTTATACCTACAGAGGTGTATTGATAGTCAATCACCACGCACAATAATGGTGAAGAAAAACATTGCTAGGAAACCTGCATACCATAGCGATTTGAAGAATTTTTATGATATGTAAAGTACCCAACTCGCACTAGTCCAGTGTAGTAGATTATACATTCTAACCGATCTCAAACGTACTCTCGGTTGTAGAGGAGGCCCGTGCCCTGCAGTGGGACGTATATGGGCTGGTACAGATACAGATCAACTCATAATCCACGCAGAATACAGTCTTCTCTACAATTGACAGTTCTATTAAATACTGTATCATTTATCCACTGTGTATCAGCCCATATACGTCCCCCAGCAAAGCAAGAGCCTCTACTTCGAAAGAACAATTTAGATTAGTAATGTAATATACTACTACGCTGGCCCAGTACGGGTTGGTGGACTTTACATACCATAAATTTTTGTACAAATCGCTGTGGTATACAGGTTTCCTCACGATGTTTTCCTTCTCCGTTATAGTCAGTTACTAACAGATTCTTCGATTTCAGGTATATTCGTAACATTTCCGTTAGTACTGGTGGTAATTTTACTTTGGAGACGAGGTATCTTCGCCAAATGCAGAAATCGTCGCGTGGATTCCGATGCTGAAGAAACAGACGCTTTTGAAGTTAGAGAAATTAAAGTTACTTTATAATTATTTAGAAAATGAAATAAAACTGTTTTTTTACGGATTTATTTTTATTATATTTGAGTTTACTTTTTTCATTTTTTAACTTCCCAACGCAAATAGGGGTAATTAACCCAAAAATCCGGAATATATTTTATTTTATCTGAATTACCTTTTTATGTTCAGTAAATTAAATTATTGACAACAGACTATGTGTCATGATGAACTATAACATTCCCATTGCGACTGTCGCAAAATAAAAAACGCGAGCAGACAAAAAATAATCGGTATTAAACATACATTCACAAATGAATATTGGGTACAAACTTACATTATGTTCGAATATTTTACGTAAAATTGGTTTTTGTCCAACGTTTAATGCGCATACTCGTATGTGCGATGTTTCGATTACTTTACAACTTTTGTGGTCACGGGGCGGACTCAAAATCCGTAAAAAAATAGTTTTATTTCGATGTCTAACATTCGCGTAATTCTAAAATTTGTTGAAATTGTTGTATTTAGTGTATGAATTGGTTAAAGTTAAGTTAGTAGTTAAAGAATAAACTTTGTAATTGGAATGCCAATGTTTAGAACTGTGTTGTATGTATGTATTTAAGTTGCTAAACTTAGAACTAATACTTTTTGTACATAAATAATTACTTCCATAAGATATTTTTTTTAAGTATAATAGATATAAAGTACATTAGCTATCGTAAGATCTGCATCAGTGTAGTAAACAAAATATACGTTTTATTAATTAAATATATTCTTTTATTGCAATAAATAGCGAGACGATCATGCCGTTCGCCTGATGGTAAGCGATACGACCGCTCATGCACAATAGAAAAACCAAACAGCTCTTTGAATTACAAAGTAATGCTTAGAATTCCACTGCGCTCGCTATCCTGAGATACAAGATGTTAAGCATCAATATGTCCAGTACTGAAAATCAGCGTTGCGCTGTGGCTCGCGTCGCAGTGCAACAATAAGCTGAGTGGTCACCTACGTGTCACATTTATGTGACGTACAAACCTCCTTTTTTATTTTCTTGTTGTTGTATGTTAGATATATGTTAAACGAGTGTGTGCGCCATCTTATTGTGACTAATAAATGAGTTTTCTTTCTTTCTTTCTTCTTTCTTTCAGTACAGTTCAGAATGACTGGCTACAAACATTTTGGCTATTTTATTAAAACATAATTATTTCTTTGTGTATTATATTGTTGTGTATTGAAATGACTTCAGTGGCATCTTCGTCTCATGCTAGAGGAAAAAACTAATAATTAAAACTGATAGAAAAATTGTGACATTGAACGGAAAAATATATTTCTTCATGTTGTTTATGATATAATTTATTATTTTTACTCTTATTTCATTGGAAAAGAATATCGATATATCCTACATCACTAGTGTAATGATTTTGTTACTTTATTGTGAATATTTTAGGATTATAGTGCGAGTAGTGGACATTTTGTTTGCTAAATCATTATATTTTAATACTAATAACATTAAATACTCTTTCAAACTTCAATGTGGCTTGTTTAAAAATAAATAGATTTAAAATGTGAAAATGGAATGAGGTATTTTTAAAAATGTAAAACAGTATCTTTTGATTGATGTCTTGTTGCTGCGTGGTCTGATCGTGTAATGCATAAAGATGGATGTAAAGCAATCAGAGAATAATATTGTAAACGAAGAGATGGAGTTTCATTCTTAGCCAGAGACACCCTTCCTACAACAACAGTTATTAAGTACGACAATCTGACGGCCATTCATAATACTAGAATACTGCCATTCTGACTTGTCTACACTATACACAAATAAATAATCAATGTATAAGTTGAAGTATTTATTATGCAAAAATGGCTCACAGTGTTTCAAAAATCGCTTTCCTGTTTGTCCTTCCCACACGCTCTGGACATCTTAATGGCGTATCTTTTATCTGTAATAATATATTTTTAATAATTAATCTCGGTGAGGCAGTTGAATGAATGATGTTTGTGATACGAGAGGGTGCACACGCCATCCTGAGTCATAAGATGTTAAATCTCAATATGTCCAGTACATTTACACTTCTGTTTGGCGGAAGACATAGACATTAGACATTGCGGTGTTATTTACCGAGGCGGACATTGCGGTGTTACCTAACCAGGCGGCCTCTCACATATGGGAGACCTAAACCCTTAGTCACACTCTCAATAGGGAACATGCACCAGACTTTAAACTAAGTCAAAATATTTTTTTTGTAATCTTTATTAATATAGAATTATACCTTAAATATATTTTTTTAATTTATCAACTCTAAATCGGTAAAATAAATACTTAAAAAATGACATTTCAAATTTGCCGCGCATTTTTTCCGAAACGCGATCTATTGCTTGAAAAGGAAAGTGACGACAATGGTTGCGTTCTTATGAAGTTTTATGTTTGTTTATGAGTTATTTTGTGCTTTCTTTACACAATTAAATAAAATGGATTATTTTGTCGCGAAATACAGTTCTGTAGCAATTCATGAAAGAAACTTAATCCAAATACTACGTTGTTCATAACGCAACCTCTGACGTCACAGCGAGTTCGCGCCAACATGGCGTTTGAATGCTTCGAAACTGATAGCAGTTTTGATTATTTTTTTGTACTCTTTTGATTGATATTTTCAAAGACTTATATTTTTTTCCGATAATGTAATAACATACAGAATTGATTAAAAATATAAAAAAAATGACATTCATATTCCCTATTGTAGAGGAGGCCCGTGCCCTGCAATGGTACGTATATGGGCTGATACAAATCGTCACGACACACGCGGCCTCTCGTTTCACAGACTGCGTATGACTAACCAATCGCGTAGGATCAATGATAAATATTTCAAAAGCTAATTTATAAATTATTGTAACTTACGGTAAGTTAAAAGATTCCTGACAAAAGGTGGTGCAACAGCATTCTTGATTCTCGTTCTGTATGCTGCCAACCTGTACATAGTATTCTTTTTTATTGCAAAGAATGGCGAGACAAGCATGCCGTTCGCCTGATGGTAAGCGATACGAGCGCACATGCACAGTGGCAAAACCAAATAACACCTTGAGTTACCAAGCAATGCTTGGCATTTCACTGTGATCGCCATCTTGAGACATAAGATGTTAAGTCTCAGTATGTCCAGTAGTTACTCTGGCTACAATGTCCTTTAATCCGAAACACAACAGTTCATTTATACTGCTGTTTGGCGAGAAAAATAGACATTGTGGTGGTACCTACCCAGGCGGGCTCTCACATTTTTACCAGATTGTTCTATTTCAAGCACGTACTGAGTATTAATTTTCACGTCAAGCAATCTAAAAAAATGTCCATTCATAGCTAGATGGAGACTGCTTTGAGTTAATGTGGAGGTTATTCGACGAGGCCTATGTTCAGTAGTAGAGTTTCAGCAACTAAAGAATAAGAAGAAAGTTCTCACTCGCTTCTGGTTGGTCCGGCAAGCCGCATCACCTGAGCTCTCATGCAGCGATAACTGTGTGATCTTCTGAAATGTCTGCACCTAGAAACAAGAGGGAAGTCTTGCATTCCTATGATTGAGATAATATACTAAAGGGGACACTACAAACAAAATGTATATAACAAAATGAAGGTAACATTCTATTTCTGTCTCTGTCACGCCTACGAAGTAACATTATCTTCCCTCTCGCTTCACTGTGTACCCGTGTGTGCACCATACGAAGAGATTTTGTTCCCGACGTCCGCTCTAGTATAATACCTCAATGTTTCCGATGTTATGTTAAGACAGCCTCCGTGGCGCAGTTGGTTAGACGTCGACTGTTAATTATGAGGCCGCGGGTTCGATCCCCGCACCGAGAGAAATACTTGTGAGTCGAACAATTTGCCTTGGGTCTGGGTGTTTGTGAGAGTGAAAAGTCTCTCATAGTTCCTGATACCCACGACAAGACTCGATCTTAGTGTGGGTCAGGACTATGTATGTGACTGTTGGGTGTATGTATTTAATTGCGTATTTTAAATAGATTTAAATGTAACGTCGCTTGTTTCTGCAATTTTTTTAATGCATTATGTCTGTAGTCACTAAAACTACCATCCGGCTTTATTTTCGGTCCCAGTCTTGATAAACCCTGTATAACTAGTTCATTTGTGCCTTAGACTGTATAGAAAATCTCAGGTATTTAATGTGTATACCATCCTGTATGAGAATCATTAAATAAATAAATAAAATATACCTGTTACAACGATGTTTTGGTTCAGGCGGCCTGTAAAAAGGAAAACAACATTTCAATTGTAGAAAGTAATTCTTCTTGCATTTTAGACGCATCAACAATCTAGTAAAACCATTTCTAGATAACGCCTTGTTAGAAGAGAAAAATACACCTAACAATTACACACTTTGTCCTCTAGTGCTCACTCCGTGCAAACGAATATACTACGATACCTAAACTTTGCTTTAAATACACACACACTCTCAATCGTTCTCTCGATTGTAGAGGAGGCCCGTGCCCTGCAGTGGGACGTATATGAGCTGATACAGATAGAAATATAGAAACTATTTCACGTAATGATGAATTAACATAATATTTAAACTCAGCGGTACTGCAACACTTTAGACTGTCCATCCCATTCCGTTGAGTTTGAGAAGGTATCGAAATTACTCGAATTTCTTGAACATCCCACGGGAACACTGCATTTTGTCGCGATAATAAGTACCTTATGTATTAATCCAAGTGTGAGCTAGCTCCATGGCACATTTCAACAAAATTAGTCCAACGGTTTGAGCGTGAAGAGGCAACAAACACACAAACTTTCGCATTTATAATATTAGTGGAATTACATACATCGTAGTTCAAAATGAATTAATACAGGGAATATCCAGACTGCGACGGAAAACGAAGCCGGGTGGTAGTATCCGTGAGTACAAACAACGCAACTAAAATTAAATTTTTTGCATTTTTTAAGTATCATCGTGTTTGAGTGGTAAATAAATAGTTTTTCCTTAAATAATAATTTCAACCTTTACTTGTGCTTGCATATTTAAAAACAGTGTATATTATTATTTTAGGAAAATTTAGGAATACCAACTAAAAACCAAGATAGATAAAGAGTTGCAAAAAAGTAACTTTATTGGATTTTTTTTGTTGCATTGTGTCTGAAGTGACTAAAACTCATCACCCGACTTAGTGATTGAAATAAAACTATTATTTACGGATTTTATCGCGGATTTGATTGAATTTATTACATTTTTGACTCCCGAGGTTTCGATCACTTTCAGCAGCTTTCGTGGTCACGGGGCGGACTGGGGTATTACTCATCCGCTCTGTGAAAATTTAATAAATTAAACCATATCCACAATAAATCCGTAAATAATTGTTTATTTCAATGTGTAACATTCGCGTAAACCTAAGAAATCATCATTACACCCGACTTAGATTGTAAATGGATATGCCCTATATAAAGAAATAAATACTTACTCAATAATTCTGGACATTTTCATCATTAGATTCAACCTGGAAAGAAAATGATAAATATAACTATTAAATGCATTAGATACAGAGACATCATACAATAACTACTGGACATATCGCACTCCCGATGCAATAATGTCACTTATGCAAAAATTTCAAAGGTTGGAAGGTATTTTTTTTTTATTGCAGTGAATGGCGAGACGAGCATGCCGTTCGCCTGATGGTAAGCGATACGACCGCTCATGAACAGTAGCAAAACCAAACAACACCTTGATTACAAAGCAATTGGCATTCCACGGCGCTCGCCATCCTGAGACGTAAGATGTTAAGTCTCAATATGTCCAGTACTCTGGCTACAATGTCCTTCAATCCGAAACACAACAGTGCATTTAAACTGTTGTTTGACGGGAGAAATAGACATAGGTATAAAGAAATAATCTTATATTTTTTAGAATATGGGAGGTCCGTAGCTACTACGTAGGCCGGTGCTGGCAGGGAGCCGGTCCAATTCCCTGCCAACGGATAAGTTGATGTCGATTTAAGCGGAATAAACAAAATATTACGTGGTCATAATTTTTTTAATGGTAAATTAAAAGTTGATATTGTGATAGAAGTGTTCAACTTGTCTATGTTTTGAATTATCATATTTTTATACGACGTCAAATTTCAAATGCTTTTTCCTGAAAAGTTGCATTTTGCAAAGTGACATTGTTCGCGGGGGTGCGTTAAAGAGACTTAACATCTTATGTCTCAGGATGGCGAACGCAGTGGAATACCAAGCACTGCTTGTAATTCATGGTGTTTGGTTGTGCTAATGTGCATGAGCGGTCATGTTATTGTTATCCCTTTCATGTGAGGCATTCACGACTAAGTTGTGTGTATTATTTAAATTATTGATCTATCTTTTGTTCTTTCAAAAGGCTATTGGATGGTAATATCAAATAGTAATACTTTCTGAAATGTCTTTTTAAAAGGCCCTTCACCCTTGTGCAGTAATTAAAGCAGGCCCGGATCTAGGGGGGGGCAAGTCGGGGTCTGTGCCCCGGGCGGCAAGTTCAGGGGGCGGCATATTGAATCTTGGGAGACAACTACAAAACTCATCAATAACGTAACACCACTTACACTTTGTTTTTCGCCGTGCGCGAATTAGTGATTATGCGATAGGGGTGCGTGAAAAAGAGATGAAAACTTAATATTTGGAATGTAATTTATCTATCTCAACAATTACGTTTAGTTTCAAATATCCAATTTGTGTTTAGTAGTTAGTTTTAGTGAATTAACCGAACAAAGAACGAAAGTCTTTTATGTGGTACAGGCAGTGACGAATTTACTAGTAGGCTGAGTAGGCTGGAGCCTAGGGCGGCAGATTTTAAGGGGCGGATTCACTGCGGATTCAGAAGTGATTTCGATCGTGAATTGTTACAGAATCGCACGGCTGGGCCATTTTTTTTGTTTTGATTTACAGAAATAATAAAAGGCAATATTTTACACACTGAAAAATGGGTTTTGAAAATTAAGAATAGTTAAAATATTTCAGTAATATGTTCCCCACGTTTCCACGTTGACAATTTAATAATAAACACTTTATTAAATATCTATACTTGGATATTACAAAATATTCCAATAGTGATACATTATAAAAAATCTTGCTTAAGTGTGAAAAAACACCTATTAACATTGATTTTAATCTTTAGAGTTCCTTGCTAAGAATATTGTTTTTTTAAATTGGTTATTTATTGTTTTCACGCACCCAGTGGTCAAGGGGCGGAAAATTCCTCCACGGTTTCCTTTGCCTGTCGTAAGAGGCGATTAATAGGGGTCATTGGGGTCGCTGGCCAACTCTAAGATGTGCGGCAGAACTCGTGGCTTCATAGCGGACGCCCACGGTTAGGGCGTCCGTTGCAGAGAAAATCTACGCTACCTATGATGTGAGGAGCGATATTAAGAAGTGCGCCGGGTGGCACGGCGAGTCAACTAGGTGTTACTCGTTCATCCGCATCGCCTATCGTCCGTAATACATACAGCCTGGTTGCAAAATCTATGCGGTACGGACAATAATTGTCCCCGTGCGCCAGATTGGAAGGCTGGAGACCTCGACATGCACCTTATGATCTCCCCGTAGATATCGATTTAAAAAAAGGTATTGTTTTCACCCCGTTTTTAGGAAATTGAGTTTGAATCAGACCTGGACGTTTTGAGGCCTGACAAGGCTATCCTTATAATATCCGCCATAATATCTGTGCCGCTGTACGTATGTACAGGGTATATCAAGACTGCTACCGAAAACGAAGCCGGGTAGTAGTCTAAGCGACTTCAGACACAATGCAACAGAAAAAGTTGCAAAAAAAAGCGACAATTTTTTTTTTGTTATTTTTTTCCTATGGCCATATTTGTGTGGTAATACATTTTTTCCTAAAATAATAGTGTATACCCTTTTATTATAAATACTCTAAGGTATAAAAGAGTTTTAAATTATTATTTTAGCAAAAACTATGGATTTACCACCCAATAATGACGATATTTAAAAAATCATAAAAATAATTGTCGCGTTTCTATGCGAAATTTTTAAATGCATTGTGTTTGTAGCCACTAAAACTACCACCCGGCTTCGTTTCGGTAGCAGTCTTGAGATACCCGGTATAATGTATATAAATTTGTGTGTATGGTGTCCTACCACGAGGTCTATTTCAGTCTACTCTGCTCTATTAACCATAAGATGTTCTATGAAGTCGTTAATTCGTCGTGAGACATCACCGAATATTCGAAGTATACGGGGCCGTACTATCTGGGAAAGATGCTGCTTGATGCCGAGTTCTTGAAACGTTTGTGTGGAATTCGGACCTGATATTCCAAGCATTCCAACGCCTCATCTCTAGGGAATCTACATTTTTCTTCTCCCGTAACGTCCATGTTTCAGCGCCCGGTGCCCGGACAAGCCTGATCTTTAGTAGCCTTTGTAGTAGTACGATTCCTCCATATTTTCCTGAGCTTCTCCATTGCCCCTCTAGCCATCGCCATACGTCGTTTTATCTCAATGATACAACCACCATTGTTTTTTTTAAACAGCCCAGTATAAATGTACGACTGAACCAGTCTTGGAGAAGCCCAGCGACAGTTTGTGATGTGCATTGAAATCCCCCAAGACCATTTCAGCCGACGGGAACTGCGTCCGCCCGTCATCAGCCATATGGCTGAGATACCTGAACAGCCGAGTCGTCTCATCTTCCCCGTTGTGAGACCTGTAAAGGCACACGTCGGTACGGCTCAGGCAACCAAGATTCACGTGCAAACACAAAGCGGAGAAGAAGGGGCCCTCCATGCAGCTTAAACGGTGACAGTAGACGTCCAACCGAATATACATACAAGCATACCCCGGCTTTAGGCTTGAAGCTTTCTTCAAGCGAATAACCGGGGTACAGCAGGTAGGAATATTCGGCCAGACAACGAATCCGCGTCTCCATCAAGAAGAGCAAAGCAGACTAGGCCGTCTCGAGATGGTGGTGGAACGGCATTAAGGTCGTTTGGAGTTCGCGGATGTTGGTGAACTCCATAGTGAACGCGATGGTGGGGTTATGCACAGCTGAAAGACCTGCTTTGTTTAATTGCGCTGTCATGAGGTTGAAGGGATGGGTTTGATGAAGAGGAATTGAGAAGCCAAAGTCCGGGCATTAAGTAGACCGAATGGGCACCGGCATGAAAGGGTCGGCATGTCGCTAAAGGTCGGCAACATCCGGTCACCAACTGGCACGACGTACCCACCCAAGATTATGTGCGACATGGTGAGGCAGCCCCTCGTGGTGGTTAGCCACGATTGAGCTCTTGTACTGTACTGTCTCTTTGGCCGGCGGGTCAACACTCCTTCCTTCGAGATCGACCAAAAATACGTACAAAATCACTATTAGATCACTATGACGGTTTTTTACGCCCCGTGGACGGTGATCGCTACCCAGACGGACACTTAATTCCTACCACCACGAACTGAGCCACTCATTTGGCACTACCCAGGGGTTACGTTTACGGAAAACTAGAGTCAAAGCCTACAGACGTGTGTGACGTTAACCCTCAAAAGTGACGCTAATATAAAGCGTGTAAAAATGCTTAACATGGTGGTAAAATGACGTTCTTTCCCGAATTCCTGTGTTGAGTGGGCGTCTGGTTGCTAAAAATGATGATGATAATTAAGATAAAAATATAGGCAAGGGGGGGGGGGGGGGCGGCATTTTTCAGTTTTTGCCCCGCCTCGAAAAATACCTAGATCCGGCGCTGAATTAAAGTCGTGGCCCTAAAAGGGTTGAGAGTTTATTATGAACTCGACTATACGAGTACTGTATTTCAAAGGCGCTTGGGCGCTAGGAGGATGGGATACAATGGCGAGGCGTTGAAACTACAATACATTATAATTTGTTGTAATATATTGTATACATACCAGCCCATTCTGTAAGGCGCTTTTCGTCTGTTAATTGTGGGGTACAATTTTCTAATCCCGCGTTCTGAAAATATACAATAAATATATTAAATAATGGTTTCTTAGATTTACGCGGATGTTACATTGAAATAAAACTATTATATACCGCGGATTCGGTTTAATTTTTACGTTCTTTAACTTCCCGACGTTTAAATTCGTTTACAGTTGACGTGGCCACGGGGCGGAAATTAAAAAAAAATAAAAAACCAAATCCGATATAAAATATGTAAGTAATACACTAAGATATAAGTATTGTGTTGTATTAGAAAGTGAAAGGGACTGTGGCCTAACCCCACTCATTGGATCTCTCGATTGTAGAGGAGTGCCGTATTCATCGGTCTAAAAAACCATTTGATTTTGAGTTCACCAATCTATAAATAAATAAATAAATTCAAATTACGACAGCCTCTGTGGCGCAGTTGGTTGAACACCGGCTTTGAATCGGCGGAATCGATCACGGGAAACGAATGTTTGTGTGGTTTTGGTTCTGAGTGTTTGTGAGACCGAAAAGTCTCTCGTAGTTTCTGATACACGACACAAGACTCGATTTAGTGTGAGGTCAGGACTATATATGTGATTGTTGAGTGTATATATTATTATCATTAAATCTACCCCCTTTGGTGATCATTAATATCGTCTTGTAGAAGCATCTTCAATTTCTCTAACATGCATCTGAAAAATAAATTTATACTTATACCGGGTATCTCAAGACTGCTACCGAAAACGAAGCCGGCTGGGAGTTTAGTGACTACAAATACAATGCAACTAAAAATTTCGCAAAGAAACGCGACAATTATTTTTATGATTTTTTAAATATCGTCATTTTTGGGTGGTAAATCCATAGTTTTTGCTAAAATAATAATTTAAACACTTTTATACCGTAGATTATTTATAAATAAAAGGGTTATACACTATTATTTTAGGGAAAAATGTATTTACCACCCAAATATGGTCATAGGAAAGAAATAACAAAAAATTCCCCCTTTTTTTGCAACTTATTATGTTGCTTTGTGTCTAAAGTCTAAAAGTACCACCCGGCCTCGTTTTTGGTAGCAGTCTTGATATACCCTGTATACAAAGCCGAATAGTTTATTTGTTACCTCTACTCTCAGGAACTACTGGTTCGAATTGAAAAATATTTTTGTATTGGATAGGTCTTTTATCGAGGAACACTATAGGCTAAATACCATCACGCTATGACCTATAGGGAAGCAGCAGTAAAAATCTAGCAAATACGAGGAAATTTTATTCGCTTTTCGTGCTCCGATTGGTCGATATTCTAAATTAACTGTCGGAATTGAACATCTTGGCCTATCGCAATATTGGGTACAAATTCCGGGCTGATAATGAATAGAAAAATCCAACACTTACGGCCGATTTCTATAATCTATCTATCTTTAACAAGAGATCTCTCTCGAAATTTCGATACATTTTTTGCTTCAGTAAATAAAGACAGCGATATTTAGATAAGGTGCATATATTTATACGTATCTAGGCAAGATAATATGTATGTCTATCTTTGTTTATTGAAGCATACAGTGGTATCGACATAGTAACGATATCCATTTTAACCTCTTGTTAAGATAGATAGGATATAGAGAACAGCCGTTAGTAGTTAGTAGTGCCTGATACCCACGACACAAGACTCGATCTTAGTGTGGAGTCAGGACTATGTATGTGACTGTTGGGTGTTATTATTATTACTTACATTTCATCCTCTCTGCTACCACTGCTTGTCATCAGTACACTGACTAAAGAACTCCGGTTTAAGATATTTCTTTTGACTGAAACAGAAAAGAAGTACAGATCGTAATCGCTTTTGGTACTACTTTTCAACGTCAAATACAGGGTATATCTAGACTGAGATATAAGATGTAACGTCTCAATATGCCCAGTAGTTACTCTGGCTACAGTGTCCTTCAAACCGAAAAACAACAGTGCATTTACATAGCTCTTTGGCGGGATAAACAAAACATAATTTACACTGCTGTTTAGCGGAAGGAACAAAAACATATTTCACGAATAACGTTTGATAAATTGGGCGTTTGGATTGAGTTGGCCAGTTACTGTATAAAGAAAAATGTCTCACAAGATTTGTAGGGTAGTCTCAGTATGCTGCCGATGCGACGATCCATGAGCGACCTAAAAAATAAGCATCTACGTATAATTATATACATTTATGAACTCACACCTTTTTCCCAGAAGTGGTAAGCAAAGGTGCCAAGGACACATATTTCGCCTTGTTGTATGTTCCGTCTCACGATGTGGTAGGGGCGAGCCTATCGCCGTATCGGACACAAATTCCTGACTACGGGCTTATATTGAACCCATCTGAGAAAAAGGCGTGAGCTTATATGTATGTTTTGACGAGTGTCATTAAAATCTACAAAAGATTGGTTATATTTATCATACCTCTTTTTTTTTTCCGCTAGAGGGCGTTGATTAACACACACTGAGTTTGAATTACGCTCGCGAGTTTTTGAATAAATAACGTATTACCTACTTCTTCTCAAGAAAATTTTGTGTACATTCGTTAATTGTGCTAGTCGGGACATGCTCGATCGTTATCCAAACTAGACAGTGCAATTGAAGTGTTTTGGACTGAAAACAGTGAGAGAAACCGTTAAGTGATGTGTTTGTGAACTATTTCGACTAAGAAAGTTTGAATGTGAAAACACTGCGGTGAGTCCATCACTTTTTAGTTGTCCACTGAAATTTTCAAAAGACAACATCAGAAGACTTAAAATCTGTTTAAATAAATAATTACATCATCCAGAACAAAAGTGGCGCCATCTCTTACGAATGTTAAAAACCAATCGATACAAATTGCAGAACGATTGAATACATTTGCTTTAACAGCTAATAGTCTAATAGAGGGCGCTTTTCCATTATTGTATAAATGATTTGTGGAGCGTGTAATAAGACAATAATTAAAGAGGATCGGAACTCCGAAGAAATTACAGCCATCAAATGTTCTTCGTGTGCCACCTGCTATCATTTGGGCTGTCTCGGCCTACCGAGAGAAGAGCTTCGATCAGCTCGTACCGGAGGATATAAACAACTACCGCTGCCCAGTTTGTAAAGCCAAAACAAAAGAACGAGTGACGGATTCGACACCTATTCGCTCAGGAAAACGTATAATGAGCCATCGGTTGTCATGCCTATCAACAAGGAACACAGGTACTAGATACGTCAACCTCAGTTTCCGTCGATGTCATCCAATCTTTCACTCAGTCCCTGCTTCAACTCCAGACTGCATTCGATAATATGAAACTAGAATTAGGAAATTTTACTCTATCGCTTAACGCTACATCTGCAGACATTGACGAGTTCCGGAATGAATTCTAGACATAAAAAAGGAGCTAAAAGAGTTTGGACCGGTATAAATCGGAAGTAAATAGTCTGAGAGCTGAAATTCAGGAGCTGCGGAAGGAGCTAGAATCCAAGCAACAACGTGATTTCCTAAAAGATATTGAGATAACCGGCATCACTGAGCAGAAGAATGAAAATCTATCCCAGATAACTTCAAACCTCTGCACTAAACTGGGGGTTTGCGTGGAGTGCAGTGACATTGACGACATTAACGTGTCGGCTTGCGGAACAACGAAGGTGGGACCGACAGACCCCGGCCTATAATCGTCACATTCACTAGACGCGCGCCGCGGGATCAGCTTCTACGCGCCGCCCGGGTCAGACGTGGTATCACAACGAAATGATAGAGGTCTCAGGTAACTCACGTCGAGTATATGTGAATGAACATCTTACGAAAGCGAACAGGATTCTTTTTAGTAAGACGCGATCCGTAGGCACTCAACTAAAATTTAAGTTTGTTTGGACATCTCATGGTTCTATTTTTATGCGAAGGTCCGAAACTAGCTCAGTCCTCCGCGTTACGTCTGAGGCGACACTAGATAAATTGCTGAATCAGAACTCAGCCCCTTCCACTTCGCAACGTTCTGTTTCGCCTAACAAGCAGTATTCCTAATTATAATAAACATATTAATATCTTGTTATTGTTGTATGAAACTTGAATGCTTTTTATTGGAAGAGTTCGTATTTGTTGTTACTTATATGGAGATTTAACCTTGTGTTTAGTTGTAAGATAGCTGCAGAAAAATATTATTTCTCATTTTTTCATAACCAATATGCTCATTGTCAGTGGCCTTGTCCTTGCAACACAGATTTATTATCTAAGAGTCTCACGCACACTTTTTATAAAACTGAACAATGTCTTGGAAGGAGTATACAAATTTTTTTGCTATGCTTTATATCCCTAAAAACCTTTTTCCATGGCTGTGAACTGTTGAGTCTGTGTTTTTACATAGGACATATTTTCTTCCACTCCTACTCCATGGATAATATACGTATAGTTGCAGAATTAGATCAAACTCGTGTTATAAAATGCGTACTATTAATAAATTAGAAGATTGTAGATCTATTCTCACAAATGATTATAATCTAAAAAATTATTACATTTAATATAAGGAGCATAGGAAAGAACTTTAACTCCTTTCTGGTTGCCCTGCGTCGCCTTGATATCAATTTTGATGTAATTATACTTACTGAGTGCTGGCTAGGGTCTACAACAGTTATAGGAAATATTCCGGGTTACTCCTCGTTTTACTCAAAGCGCAAACTTGAACCAGAATGGGGGTGTCGTGGCTTATGTCAGCGATCTCTGGAATGCAAATGTTTCCGAACCACATCTAGATGAAGCGTGCTGTCTGCTCATTGACATCCCTAAATGTGTCACAATTTTAGGCATATACCGTTCACCATCCTTTAATAATACGTCTAATTTCGTTAATTCACTTGACATTTTATTGGAAGATCTTAAAAGCAAACCTAACTTGATTACGGCTGGTGACATAAACATAGACATAATATCAACGAATGATTCTAATAAGCATGACTCTTCCGATTATCTCTGTATGACTGCTGGTCATGGTCTGATCCCAGCTATTACTCAACCGACAAGACTTGAGTCTTGTCTAGATCATATCCTTTTAAGATCGGACTTTCAGGCAATTGGTACTGTTTGTGAAACGGACATAACGGATCACAAAATGTCAATTTTGGGTATAGCGCGACGGAAACATAAGACCAAACCGCATAGATTAAAAACGGTAACAAATTTTGATAATGTTGTGGAGGAATTAAAGCGAGTTGATTGGGCCCAAGTTTTGTGTGAAACCGATGTTGATACAGCCACTCAGAATTTTTTGGACAAACTGTCCTCTATAATTAAAAAATGTACTCAGGTTGTCAAAATTAGCCGTTCTAAAGCAGTAATTGAACCTTGGATTACTCCTGGCTTGCTACGCTGTATTCGCCACAGAGATCATCTGCATTTACTAGCCAGAGACCAACCGAGCAATAGTATAGTCACCAGAGCATACTCCCGGTATAGAAATTTTTGTAACAGCTTATTAAGAAGATAAAGGTTAATTACGAGAGTTCCCAATTAGAAAAAAACCAAAAAAACTCTAAAGCTCTTTGGAATACGATAAAGAAAATCTGTCATTTTAAAACAAAAAGAGCTCTGCAACTGAATTACTAACTAACTCGGATAACCACGCGTATGCCCTTCATAAATGTAATGAGTTTTTTCACTTCTGTTGGCACTAATTTAGCTAACAAATCCTAAGTGACACTAATGAATCTGACTACGATCTCGCATCCAACACGAGTACCTTAAATGGCCCGTCATGTTCTTTCTTTCTCTCACCCACTGATTCCTCGGAAAGTAGAAAACTTTATATCTAGCTTAAACAACATTAGTGCTCCAGGGCTAGATGGGTTCACAAACAATCTCATTAAAAAATCTAAATCATATATCGCCACTCCATTAACGCACATCTATAATCTCAGTTTTCAGATCAGGACAATTCCCTAGTGCTTGGAAGGTCGCATTAGTTACTCCAGTCTATAAAGACGGTCCAAAAGATATTCCTAGCAATTATAGACCTATATCGTTGTTAAGCGCCTTTTCTAAATTACTCGAAAAACTAATAAATAACGACTCAGAAACTTCATTGAGAGCAACGATTTATTATCGGATAGGCAGTTTGGGTTTTCGACAGTCGAAGTCCACTGAAGGCGCTGCTCACCAGCTTGTAAACGGCATTGCGTCACATTTGGATCAAGGCTTAAGTTGTTATGGAGTTTTTCTTGACCTGGCTAAAGCATTCGACACTGGTCTCAATTCCTATTCTGCTGCGTAAATTGAAAGCTTTGGAATCCGTGGTACTGCTTTGGAATGGTTTAGAAGTTACTTAAACAATCGACAGCAACTGACTCATATCAACGGTTTGAAGAGTACTGCGATTCCCGTCATTACGGGGTGCCCCAGGGCAGTATCCTGGGCCCTCTTCTATTTATCATGTACATGAATGAGATCCATAGCCTTGAGTTGGAATCAGCTGAACTAGTTTGTTACGCAGATGACACTGTAATTTTGTTCTATGGACGAAACTGGGATTTTGCTAGAAAGGCCGCAGAAAAGGGTCTTAATAAAATAAACGTTTGGCTGCAGAAGAATCTTCTAACCCTAAACACAAATAAAACCAAATACTTGTGCTTCCACAAAACGACTAGAACCCAACCTCCACCTCTGTCTGATCTCAAGATCCACGCTAACTGTGCTCCTACACTGTTCTCGAGTTGCGGTTGTGCACGTATACAACGGACGAAAGAAATTAAGTACCTTGGTTTAATTATTGACGAGCGATTAACCTTGAACCTCATATACGTGCTTTAACGGGTAGAATACGCAAAGTCATTGGCATTATGAAAATTCTACGAAATTCTGCTAATCGACAAATTATTAAAATAGTATATTTTGCAATCTGCCAATCGTTACTTAATTATTGCATTGGCGTCTGGGGTGGTGCAGCTAAAACAGTTATGCTGCCGCTTGAGAGGTCTCAGCGAGCCGTTTTAAAAGTCATGCTGAGTAAAATCGTTTAGATTCTGCACCAATAGCTTATATAAAGAAGCAGGAGTTCTCAGAGTGCGCCAGTTATACATCCTTAAAGCATGTGTTTCGACCCATAAAACCACTTTGAACTCTACAGCAAACTCAACATTATTTAAAAAGAGAATTTTAATTCTGAATCTGCCTTCAGTTAAAACATGCTTTGCAAAAAGGTTTCAATATTTCGCATACCCCTCGATTTACAATAAAGTCTCTAGACTATGCCCTATTAAGACGTGTTCAGTTAAAGAGTGCTCTAAGCAAAATATTTGATTTCCTAAAAGAATTGGATTACGAAAACCACTGAAAACATTCTGAATTCCACAGTCATAACACTGAATACAACATAAGATCGAGATTTCAGTCTGGTTTTGTAGATTTTAATTATGATTATGAAGTTCCTGTACACATAAAGATTTTTGAATTTTTTTTTGTTTTCAAATAACCTAGCGTTAATTCATTTTTTTCTCGTGTATTTAACTATCTTGTACTCAGACATTCCTAAATCTTTGTTTGGTAGCCCAAGATACAGGCTATGCCTAGTTTGGGTACCCCTGCTCACACTAGTTATAAGGATCTCATTATTTTGTATTACATTATTTTTAATTAGTATTAAGTCTCTGTATGTCCTGTATTTTTTTTAATAAAAGATTTTTTTTTTTTTTTTTTTTATACAATGACGCGCAAAAAACAGAGTATTTATACTTTTGAATTTACAGATCCAAAATGCTATACAAATATATGAGATAAATATATGTGCCGCCTACACAATGTATAAGTTAAACACTTAAATATGGTTTATATACCTGACTACAGCATTTCTTAGCGTACTGTAATTTGATCCGATCCACCCTTCATTGCAGGCTGCAGATATTTCTGTAAAGAAAATATACATAATGAAAAATATCCAAATGACCATACTAAAATCAAATAAGACCACACGCTAATTTATGCTCTTATTTATCTTGCCGTGTATTATGCCGTTACTTAAAATCTAGTGTATATTTGATCGAAGTTCTCACTACATCTAGAGTCGAAACTAATAATAAATAATAAACTACACTATACTAGACAAAAAAATTTAGATTTTTGTAAATACCTGACTCTCGCTTCAACATTGACAAACTAAGTGACTCTTCATGATGTAGTCTTGACCTGAAATTAGAAATACGATGTGTATTGATTTTAATTTACTGTATTTCATATTCAACTTAGACTACTCTCTCATAATCCTATTTATACAGGGTATATCAAGACTGCTACCGAAAACGAAGCTGGGTGGTAGTTTTAGTGACTTCAGGCACAATGCAACTAAATGTTGTGCAAAAAATTGCGACGTTTTTTATTATTTTTTTTCTATCGTCTTATCGGGGTGCTAAATACATAGTTTTTTTTCTAAAATAACAGTGTACACCCTTTTATTTTTAAAAACGCTATAGTACGTAGTGCGTGGTGGCCTGTTGGTAAACGGACTAGACGCGGCTGCCTACATGTTCACGGTGGTCGCGGGTTCGAATCCCAGGGCACACCTCTGACTTTTCGGAGTCATGTGTGTATTGATAATCAATCACCACGCACTAAAACGGTGAAGGAAAACATCGTGAGGAAACCTGCATACCATAGCGATTTATAAGAATTTCTATGGTATGTAAGTCCGCCAACCCGCACTAGGCCAGCGTGGTGGACTATATGGCCTAACCACTCTCAATCGTATTCTCGATTGTAGAGTAGGCCCGTGCCCTGCAGTGGGACGTATATGGGCTGATACATGGTACGCTAGGCTTTAAATTATTGTTTTAGCAAGAACTATGGATTTACCACCCAAACTCGACGATATTTAAAAAAAAATATATATAATATTGTCGCGTTTCTTTGTGAAATTTTTAGTTACATTGTGTTTGTAGTCGCTTAAACTACCACCCGGCTTCGTTTTCGGTAGCAGTCTTGATATACCCGGTATATCCATCCAAAGATTGCCTTGAATAAATTGCTTAGAGCGATAAGGTCTACTTGTACTATTATTATAATGTCATTTCGTTCCTATAATTGTTACTTTATACTGAAAAAAAAAGTAAGATAATCGAACATCTTTCCGAAAATATTGTTAAATTTCATAATGTCCAGTTATATTATACCTACCTGGTGTCGGTCGCGGGACGTCGTTGGATGCAGGCTGCCTCCAACAGGTCACTGTGGAAATCATTGGGGGAGGCCTATGTTCAGCAGAGGCCTGCCTTTGGCTAATGGCAAATGAATATCGTTAGGTAAAAAATGGAATCCCTTGATATACTCGCGCCGGTCTTAAATTAGTATTTTCTTAATCATACAAAAAAGATACAACATTTTGTAACTTACTCAGATTTTATAATGACTGGCATTTCAGATTTCTTCCTTAGAGCCATATTGGCTATTTCAGTGGAGGCACCGAGCTCTGTAAATAAATAAAAAATACAATTTTACTTTTTAAATGGCTTGACGAAATGGTACCATTATGAAAAAAAGATTCTAACGAATAGAATTTCTTCTTTTTTGTTTTCGATAAAAAATTATATAATGTTCATACTACATTCTATCAGTATTTATGCACTCTACATATTTGGCACTTGCCACATAGCGAATTGTGAAAATATTGTGCACCTTTGATTCTTTGGGTATTCAATGTCAATATGTAAGTAAGGGCAAAAACGAATGTCGTAATTTTCTACATTTCAGTGTTTTAACTTTATTATGATTATTACCTGCGATTCTGAGGTCGCTGTAAGAAGTTTTGCTCTGAAAAAAGAAATATTTTTATAGTCTGTACGTAGCCGGTACCTATATTTATTCAAATTAAAGATAATTTAGTAAAAAACATTTTAAATGAATACTTACATTTTTGTCGTTTTCTTCTTTAAACGAATTTCTTTTGATCGGCGTTGGAATTCTGTTTGAGAAAATAGTATTTTTTAATTTTTTTGGTAATTATTGAGTGACGAATGACAATGATGAAGAACTAGTCTTGATGATGAAGGCATTTCATATCGTAATCATCAGCATATAGTTGTCCACTGCTGGACCTATGCCTCCTCCAACGTACGGTATTCACCCTGTCTTCGGCTTGTCGCATCCAGCATTTGCTAGCGATCTCTCGCAAATTCTCACTCCACCTAGCTGGAGGCTTTTCGTTGGC
Organism: Hyles vespertilio; assembly: GCA_009982885.2. Lineage (NCBI taxonomy): Eukaryota > Metazoa > Arthropoda > Insecta > Lepidoptera > Sphingidae > Hyles > Hyles vespertilio. The sequence goes on from CM042832.1 coordinate 4,200,694, forward strand.
CTAATTAAACGTGACGTCACAGTGCAGTCATCCGTCCCAAAAAACAAAAAAAATAACTTACATATCACATACATGTTACACATTGAAATAAAACTATTATTTACGGATTTTACCGTGGATTTGGTTTTATTTTTACATTTTTTTAACTTCCCGACGTTTCGATTACTTTACAGCTTTCGTGGTCACGGGGCGGACTGAGATGTTAGTCATCCGCTATTGAATGTTACAAAAACTATCTTCATTTTATGATTATTTAAATTAAAAAGTTAAAACTGGGAATAATATTTTTTCATGAAACTTACTTTAATCCTTTGCATTCTATTTTTGAAAGCAACACTTGTGTAACATTTGTTGTGGTCCCCATTTCTGCAAAAGAATTGGTAGATGTACTTGCTATTAAAAACATTAAAATTAATAATCTACCCACGACTAATTAAGATTGTTAATGGCAAGGAAATACAGACCTTATTGCGAGTTTCATTACACAAATAAACATAATACAAATATTACTGTAACTTATAATATATTACCATCAAAACGAGATCGATCGATCGGCGAATAAATTCTATTTCCTATAAAATATATAACTTATCGTCAATAGCGAATGTATGAGCAATTGAAAAATAAAGGTACTCACCGACACTAGCTTTCTTCAATTCGTGGGTATTCTAAAATAAATAACATAAGATTAGAAGTCAAAGATAATCTGGTATAATCAATGACGTTTTACAAATAGACACGTCATACACTAACATAATGGCACAAAAAAATGGCGCGATGCGTATTGTAATTTCAAATTGGTTCGAAGAAAGTGTAAAAAAGCAAGAAACATATGTTAGAAGAAGATGAATAGACATCGGTAGTTACGTAACAATAAGTGCCGCACGGTTATTGGCCAAAGCGCGTGTGACGTAGCACCAAGCATGAAGTACGGGATGACGTGGCGAGAGCTGTCAAACGTCGCTTTGAGAGCGAATTTATGAATTTTATTTAATAAAAAATTAAATTAGTGTGTACTTGCGCACTAAATAAAATATTTTTTTGTTTCACAGTTTCAGAATCATATTTGTACATTATTTTAAATCACTCTAATCTATTTTTCCGCATTTGGTTTCGAGAATACAAATAGTCAGAGAAACGTGTATCCGCGACACTGGTGGAAACGTGACTAATTGCAAGGGAGGCAAATACCTTCCAAACGTCTTGCCATTATAAAGCTCGGACAACGCATCTATGCTTTATAAACATCTTAGGGTATAATGTGCATTAGATTCAAACATACAATACAAATCCAAAATTATTGTATTAACAAAATTTTCAGATTTTCTAAATTATTCCGACACTTAGCACCATAATAAGTTACTTTGTATTGTTTTAAAAAGCGAGATAAACATGCCATTCGCCTGATGGTAAGTGGAACGACCAGACATGAACCGTAGCAAAGCCAAACAACACCTTGAATTACAAAGCAATGCTGGCATTCGACTGCGCTCGCCATTCTGAGATTCATTCTATGTATGTGTATGTAAGGTAAGATAGGTTGTAAGGTTAGTGATACCCACAGTATAAATACTTTAAATAAAAATGAACTAACTATCATCTTTTAGATTAGAAAAGTCTAAAGTCTTTTGTGGGTAATTACACAATTTCAGTATACAATTTCACAATAAACAATCCAATTCGGTAACCCATTTATCTGTCAAATTATTTCAGACACGTATTAAAAGCATACTTATGTTTAGGGGTTATTATAGTATAAAACAATATAGGTATTAACCATAAAGAAGCCTAGTCCGTTTACCAACAGGCCACCACGCAGTTGTGTATTGACAATCAATCACCACGCACTAAAACGGTGCAGGAAAACATCGTGAGGAAACCTGCACCATAGCGATTTATAAAAAATTCTATGGTATGTAAGTCCGCCAACCCGCATTAGGCCATCGTGGTGGACTATATGGCCTAACCACTTTCAATCGTACTCTCGATTGCAGAGGAGCAGTGTTGCCAACTTAGCTACTTTATAGCTAGATTTAGCAACTTTTTGATGTCAGGCAGCTACAATTTTTTGAAACTTGTAGCTAAACTTTTTAGCTACTTTGTCTGGCAACTTTTGGTTGTTGGTCAGAGCGCTGAAAATAAAACGCGCCGGCTGGGAACCCCCGAAAAATATAATTATAATTCATTTGATTCCGAGACTTCAAATGCCATAAGACTACGCTGCGTCACACTTTTAATGCGCCTGGTTACCGAATTACAACAAAGACTTCCAGATAACTATAAACAATAATTAGAATCTATGCAGTTACTAAGTCAAGTTAAGTCCTGAAGAAACAGTAAAACCCGTGAAAATAAACGATATTATGAACCTTACTGAAATTTTGGGATTCACACCAGAAAAAATAGATAAGATAATGCAACAGTGGCATATTCTTCATTCGTTCAAATGGGTGGAAGTTAAAAAGTATAAAAATACTTCTGGAGATAACATACTTGAAGATATAAGCGAACTTGCTATAGCATGTCTTTCACTTCCACATTCAAATGCTGAGGTAGAAAGATTATTCTCCCAAATGAATTAAAATAAAAAATAAATAAAAGAATAGAATGAGTTTAGTAACTCTTAATTCTATCCTCTGTATAAGAGATTCACTTAGGAAAAGCGGCCAATGCTATCACAACTACGTCTTTCCTAAGTCCGTACTTGACAAAATGGGTACTGTAGAAAAATATTCAAAATCAAGTGGACGAGCTGATTCAGTTACACAAGATTTATCATTATTTCCCAGTGTTCACAACCTTTTACATCTTCCTCTAGTAGTTAATTGAGTTATGTGTTTCTTTTTTAAATTGTCTTATATAATGTAAAGTCTAATATTACTATTATAGTTTGTTTTGTTAATAAAATTTTAAATGCAATAAATATTAAAGCCTTTAATAAAAGATAGTTGTGTGATTTCTAATAATCATGTAAAACGGCATTTAATTTTACTGAGAAATTTAGCTATTTCTAGCTACTTTTCAGGACGAACAAATTACTCAATCTAGCAACTTGCTCTAAAATTCCTAGCAACAGGCCTTCGGTAGCAGTTGGCAACACTGCAGAGGAGTCCCGTGCCCTGCAGTGAGACGTATATGGGCTGATAAAGAAGAGTAAAAAAGGATTGGTTTCATTGGATTCTTTACCTTAAAACTCGCCTCCTTTCCCACTTGCAAGGCCTGTTCCGTAGACAATGGGAGGGTTTTGCTAAAAAGAAATAGTATAGCTTATAATCATTATCAATTAAAGCCGTGGATTAGATAGGGGAGAGCGGGGCTGAAAGTGCCGATTTGACAAATCCTAATTTCATTCGGATAACAAAAGTACTATGTCTGAACATAGTGGTTCATCCTAAGCCAAATTTTGTCTATTATACGAATTTACCTACAGATTTTGCATGTTTTTAATTGATTTTAAGAAAAAGTGATTTTTTTACACATCGGCGACAAGGCACTACCAACCCCACTTTGGGGCAAGATGTGCCGTAGCTGAGGTCGGTTGTGCCGTTGATAATGCTAGGTGTTTTACATGAATAAAAATTAATGTAGAAATTAATAGACATCAATTTTATTGTAATATATTTATTTGTTATACTATAAATCAACGGTTTTAAAAATTGTGTTACATTATGACGGTTAAATGAGCTCCCGCGTCCTGCACTGGTAGCTTCGGATATTCTTATAGAAAGTGTCGAGTTCCTCTTCAGAAAGTTTGTCAACCAATCCTTGCCAGCCTCACCATTCGTACGCCAAGATGGTGGGATATTTTGTACATTGAACTTCACGGCACACTGGTACGCAAGTTGTCGTACTTCTTCCGGGAGAAGACCGAAGTAAATAGAAACTCTTTTTAAGATGTACTTCAACAGTAGTTAGTAGTTCATTAAACACTAGTCTTTGGTTTGTATCCAACCGCAGGAGTGAGTGCAGCTGTTTTTAATTTGCGTCCATCGTTGATGACTGCATCAGCAGCCCTGTGTTAAAGATCCTGAGATGTAGTCCCCCTTTGAGTTTTTCGCTTGTATGTCCTCATTCTATCAAATACGATAAATATACCCATGTAGAATCATGTCAAAAAGTATTTTCTTTCTTTCATAAGTGCTCGCGTAAACATACACAATATTAAAAGAATAGGGTAAGCAGGGGGAATGGCGCTCACTGGGTAATGGCGCTCACCTCTGTAACTCAGTCAGACCTGAACATAGCAACACGCCGCGTTACGTGGAGCGTGAGGGGAGGGGGCCTCTAACAGACAGCGACGCCAACGGTCAATCAGCTCTCGTCCTGTGACCGTGAAGTGCGTTTCTTCGTTTGCGGCCGCGTCGATGTAATTTTAGGTTAGGTGTTTTTTGTCGGTAAGTCCAAAACTTTAATGCTTATTCATTATTAATTTTACATTTCTGACACTAAATATATTCTATTTTTAAATAATATAATCAATTTGCAACAATTATGTGTAAGTTTTTTTTAATTTCAAATTAATCACAAAATGGCCGTTTGGGGTTATACCGCTCATCTGAGCGCCATTACCCCTTAGTAATTTTTTTAAATTGTTGTAGATATGCCAAGAAATCGTCAAAGGACCACTGCCAAAGCGGCTTGGACCGAAGAAGACCTTCAATCTGCTAAAACTGCGATTGAAGGAGGTTTGTCGAAAAGAAAAGCAGCACAACAATATAACATACCATTTCCTACTTTAAGAGGCCGTTTAAAAAAATATTTGTTAAATTGAAAAAGGCTAATCTTACGTATAGTTGATGCTTATTTGTGATTATAGATTTTATATTCATTCCATAATGTTGATCTCATTAATATTTCTTTAATTAAAATGTATCTTACTTGTTATATTCCAAATAAAATGTTTGAGCGTTATTACACCGTACCCTGAGCGGCATTACCCAGTCAGGGGCAATGCCGCTCAAACATGTTTTTTTATAATTCTTCCTATTACTCGTAGATTAAATATATTATATGCTTTTTTTGTTAGTTTGTTGATTACTCGATAATTAAAGACTTTGTTATTTTTCTTAATTTTGATTTATAATAAATAATTTAAAAAACACACCATGTTTTCCTTAAGTGAACGCCATTCCCCCTGCTTACCCTAAAGGTTGCTTAGGGGATGGTTGTGCCGCGGCACAAGCAGCCCCACAAGAACGGCACATTTACCCCAATTAGCAGAGTCTGAAATTTTGTCTCACATATAAAAAGTATTTTGCTCAAAGCAATAAAATGGCACTGCATAATAAACTAGGATAAATATTAAATAACAAACATTTTACTAAAAATATCATATTAAAAGCATGAAAATGCTAACTTGCGACCAAAAAGTATCCAAACGAAAATATTTACTTACTCGGCGCTGGAGGAACCTCACATGCACTGCCACCCGGTCCGCGTCGCTGGCGCATTTAAAATCACCGTCGCGTGTGCGCGACTGTTAGACAATACGCGACACAATACGATCGAATATCGATCTTTTTTTGTTTTCGAGATATTCGCGTCGGCACAATTTACCCCCGGCACTTTCAGCCCCGCTCTCCCCTACTAGATAGCCGTATTAGGAAATATATTTTTCTTCTGGATGGCATCCGTATACACATGAAATGGAAAACATGTCAAATTTATTCATGGAAATTAACTGAGGCTATGTATTTGACAGCCTCGTGGCTATGTATTTGACAGTTGAGGGAGACCTTTGCCCAGTAGTGGGACAAAATAGGTTAATAAAAATAAAAAAAAGCAAAAAAGTGAGTTTTTTAATAAAATGTTATAGAGCAAAAAAAAAATTATAAAAATTTACTCACTTTTTTGCTTATAACTTCTTTAATTTTTTAATTTAGGGCAAAAAGTTATATAAACATATTTGTAGGCCAAACAGTTAACTACAAATTATGTATTACAAATTTTTTTTGTAAGACGCATAGTTTCTGAGTTATCGCGATAAAAGTGTTTTCACCCCTTTTTCCAAGATGGCGGCCGGGGGACAAGGGTGGCGACCCCACAAACTTGAGGTTAAGCTTCTATTGACCCCCCAAACATGTCCCAAAAATAAAATTGCGTCCTCTAAGAAATGCAATATTCGGTCCATAAATTGTAACATTTCAATGGACTACTACGCCATTGAGGTTGTCTAAATTAACTTACCCGTTGGTAGACTTCTTACACTTAACAGAAATGCTTTTCTCCGAACCAGTCGAGGCAACCAGACCAGCCAATTCTATAACACCAGTTGTCTCCTTCTGCGGTGACCTCAGCCTCTGACCTTTCTTTCTTGATCTCGACCTCTTGGGTCGCGTGACCTTGGTCTGACGAGCTGTAGAGCAACCTTGGAAGATTCTCTGCGCGCAGCTCGAACAGAATATAACTCCTTTGAAAATCTCTGCGTTGCTTAGGTCGGTTTCACTGCATACATCTGGTATTTTTAGATATAATTTAATTAGTTCTGTTATTGAATAAGTATTTTTAACGTATCTTTAAGTATAGGATCCGTAATGATATTATCCGACAGAGAACCAAAGTCGTAGACATAGCACATGGGATTAGCAAGCTGAAGTGGCAGTGGGCTTGTCACACGTGTCGAAGAACCGACAACGTTGGGGTAAACGTGTTGTTAAGTGGAGACCGCGTCTTGGCAAGCGTAGTGTAGGACGCCCTTCAGCTAGGTGGAATGACGATTTGCAAAAGGTTGCTGGCAGACGCGACAAGCCGAAGACAAATCCTTTTCTTTGTAGCTTTTTTACAACCTAGTCCATCTAATGATTGTCTGGAAGAAATCGCGTTAAGCGATAAGACCGCCAATTGTCACCTTTATTTAAACGTATTGTCACATTTTTTATCTTATTACTGTATGCGGTGTTGTGTTCAATAAGGAATTTATAAATAAATAAATAAGACCGGGTGAAATGGCGCAATTTGAAGGAGGCCTATGTCCAGCAGTGGAGAACAGTACAAGCTGATGATGATGATGAGTCTAAACGAGCAAACGGCTAGCTTAATGGTAATCTATAGCAGGATTATACTTACAGCATTTATGGCAGCTTCGGTGGTAGCTGTATCGACCACGCAATGAGACACTGTCACCTTGACTAACGGGTCCTTGGCAATGCTCGCACACACCGCAACTATAATAAATACGTAATGATCACGCCTATCTCTCATAGGGGTAGGCAGGTACTATAGATCGCCACTTTGCTCGATCCTGACATATAACTTTCGTGAAATCCAGTTTTATCAGCCTCTTCATGCATTCTCCTCGGATCAGGGTACTTTTGACCTGACCCATGTTAAGGATGCCACCGATTTAGATTGAATACTAGAATATTATATATTCCGTGACGCAGTTAGTTCAACGCCGGCAGTGAAACGAGAGACCGCGGCTCGATGCGATCCTCGTATCGAGACAAATGTTTGTAGAATCTATGACAAACACTCATAATTTCAAATTTCTGGGAGTTTGTGAGACCAGAGTGTCTCGTAGTTTCTGATACGAAACAAGACTCGATCTTTGTTTGGGTCAGTACTATGTATGTGACTGTTGGGTGTGTTTATTTTTTATTTTTAGCTAGGCCAGTTTGCTACACTTCGATGTGAAGATCCTTGGTGACGGCTATGTTCAGGAGTGGACTTCGAGGCTTAAGCTAGAAGCCAAATTGAACTTACTATAATAATCGAATCCGGTGCTTACTAATGGAAAACAGATATACTCACGCCATTTTTTTTATGTTTTTTTTTTTTGGTTATTTTATCTCATTTTTATACTCCAATTTCTTGTTACATTTTTGACAGAGAATTTATTTTTAAATTTTGGTGACAGATTATTTCTGCGTACATTCTCTATGCAAGCTTTTGCGGAACGCTCAAGGAACGAAACTTTTCTGCTTGTTTAGACTTTTTTATCATAATCATATCAGCCGCAGGAATTCCACTGTTGAACATAGACCTCCCCCAAGGATCTCCATATCAACCAGATGGAAGCGACCTGCATTCAGCGATTTCTTTAAACTTTAGCCAGGTCGTCCGTCCACCTTGTAGGTGGGCGTCCGACACAGACACATTAAATTAAAGTTTTCATAAATAGTTCCTTTCACTAAAATTAAAATCTATGAACTAAAAACCCACTATAATGCAGCATACTATTTTTTCATGCTATGAAGTATGAACTTATGAAATAAAAAATATTTCAAGCATCATTTATACCGATGTAGAGTACAACCCGCGGCGCGTTTTTTTGTTGTTGTTATGAATTGCGAGACGATCTGTCGTTGGCCTAGTGGTGAGCGATACGACCGCTCATGAACAGTAGCAAAACCAAACAACACCACAAATTACAAAGCAATGCTTGACATTCCACAGCACTCCCCATCCTGAGACTAAGATGTTAAGTCTCAATACGTCCATGTAGTTACTCTGGCTACAATGTCCTTCAATCCGAAATACAACAGTGCATTTACACTGCTGTTTGTCGGTAAAAATATACATTGCGGTGGTACCTACCCAGGCAGCCTCTCACATATGAGAGACCTACCACCAGTCACTTATTAGGAGAGTAGTTTCCTCCTTACAATGCATTATGTGCAGTTAAGACTAAAATAAATAAATGTATTCACATCGCTTGTATCTTTCTGTTGACCAATGTTTCCATATCATTCAGCAATATGTGATAACAATATGTTATTTATTGTTAGCACATGTGTTAGTTACATCTACGGTTTTTCTAATTGCTTTACATAAGATAGCAGTGGTGTGAATGCACCATTATACACAAAAAAAAATCATCAAAAAACTTCTAACACTTTATTAGCATATAAAAACACGAAATAGGTACAAAGTGAACTTAAAATCATCTCATTAAAATAGGAAACTTTGTAATTCGTAACGATATACTGTCCAGCACCTTATTGTCGATTTTCATGGGTATGATATTGCAAAAATATATTTTTTCTACCCATGGAAAATTATTGTGAAATTAAACTTATCACTAAGTTCAGCAGCAGGATTTCACAGCTAAACATAAGGGGGTTTTAGTATATACTGGATATATCAAGCTGCTAACGAAAACGAAGCCAGGTGGTAGTTTTAGTGACTACAGACAATACAAATAAAAAAATTGTAAAGTGTGTCAATTTTTTTTGTCTATTTTAAATTCCATTGTGTTTGGGTGGTAAATCTAAAGATTTTGCTAAATAATAATAATTTAAACTATTGCGCATCATAGCATATTTAAAAATAAAAGAAAGTACATTATTATTTAGGTAAAACTATGTATTTACCATCCAACTACACGATAGGAAAAAAGATCGTCGCGTTTTTTTTGCTAAATTTTTATTTGCTTTGACTGAAGTCATTATAACCACCTGGCTTCGTTTTCGTTCGCTGTCTGAATATACCCTGTATGTGAAAAAAAAAGTCGCATACTTAAAATAATTTCATCTCTAACATCACATGGTTTAAAATAAATTCTGATATTGTTGTTATTCAAGGGCCGAACCTATTGAGTATGTCTTCATATATTTTTCTGAGTTTGATTTAAAAAATCATTTATATTCATTTAATACAAGTCTTTTTTGCAATATCATAAAAACAATGCCAATTCAACTTTCCTTCGGTAAGGATAATAGATAAATCTATATAAATATACAAAATAATAACTAACCTAACAATATAAAAATAGGTGTCTTAAAAATAAAAAAAAGTCGTTTAAGAGACATCTTGAGATATTCGCTTTTATCGCTTAGCGCTTAACGCTTAATGTAGAATCAAAATATTAATCTTCTAAAAATGCCCTTTGATCAATTACTATCGATAAAAGAAAACCATATTACATAAACTTTATTGCAACATTCACAAAATACCATCACAGAAAAATCTATGATATAATGAGCTTAATAACAAGAGTACTTTCAGTAACTTTATACTACGGTAAGCGATAGTTACTGAGCATATCTAAGGGCAGTTCTAGATACTGTACTGAGATATACTGAGATAAGCGATGTCTCTAACGACAAATATTACGTTTTACTGGCCGGCGAAATGCTTGCAAACATTATAATAGATTTAAATAGACTGGCTTGACTCATAAATAGCTATGCGTTTACCATTGGTTTTTAGATATCATCCAAAATATTTTATTATTTCAAGGAACTATTACAGTAAATTATATTTTAAATATAATTATAAGGAAATTCAGTTTGTCTTCATATTTCTAATCTTTAATAAATAGTTTAGGCGAAATTAAATTGTATTAGAATTTGTTGAAATATTAACTTATTTACTGTATGGAATGGAAAAAGAAGAAAAAAAAATTGAGTTATAAAATCCTGACTCAATTTTTTTATCTTTAAAACAGCATAAAAATTTAAAAAAATGTTTTTTACGCTGAGGTTTAGTCTGAAAATGTCTTATTATAACCGAAGGTTAACACATAACTATTTACATTATGTATGTTAGTTTTTGAGATCAAATTTACATAAAAACATAGAGAGATAGAAATACCAATCTGAGATCAATCAATCACCATTTTTATCTTTTTTTTCCATTGATTTATAATTAAAAGTGTTATGTATTGAGATATGCACTATTTTTTAATTTAAAAAAGTCTCAGATTATAAGAAAAGAATTTTAACTAAGATAATCTAAATTTCCTCAAAAAAGGTTTTCAAGCCGCCATAAATCGTATCATCCCTTAAGAAACAGTGCACACCCCAACGCCCCTTAAAAATATCTTAATAATTTCAGGTATACTGGCCCCTTAGTAAATTTTATCGAACTAACCTAACTTATACAAAGAAAAAAATGACACTATACGATAAACATTTAAAATAAAACAACCATATTCATAACAATACTATAGTTTTAAGTACAAAAATATAATATTTAGGAAATAAAAATTTTTTTAAGTACTAATATTGCAACGAATGCCCTGTATACATTTTTTTAAATCTCGGAACTTCAATTTTTTTATCACTTCGTAACGTATTTTTCTTGGTATATTACATGATTGAAAAAAAATATGTTTTTAATTTACATTTATAATATAGCCCAAATCTGTATCTATGAAGGATTAGTCAGATTTCTCAAAGAATTAAAAGTCTCGTTAGATTGTGAAAAAAAAAACATGTTTGTGATTAAAAATCGAAAAAATCTTGTTTTCAATTGAATATGATAATCATCGTCATCATCATATCAGCCACAGGAAGTCTACTGCTGAACATAGGCCTCCCCCAAGGATCACCATAATGACCTGTTGGAAGCGGCCTGCATCCAGCGACTTCCTGCAACCTTAGTCAGATCGTCTGTCCACCTTGTAGACGGGCGTTCGACATTTCGCTTGCCTGTACGTGGCCTCCACTCAAGAACCTTTCGGCCCCAACGGCCATCGGCTCTACGAGCTATGTGCCCGGCCCACTGCCACTTCAACTTGCCAATCCTATGGGCTATGTCGGTAACCTTGGTTCTCCTACGGATCTCCTCATTTCTGATTCGATCTCGTAGGGAAACACCGAGCATAGCCCGCTCCATGGCTCGTTGAGTGACTTTGAGCCTTTTAATGAGGCCCACAGTGAGAGGCCACGTCTCGGTGCCGTATGTCATCACTGGTAACACACAACTATCGAAGACTTTCGATTTTAGGCACTGAGGTATTTTGGAAGAGAAGACGTCGCGAAGTTTCCCGAACGCTGCCCAACCGAGTTGGATTCGATGATTGAGCTCTCTCTCGAATCCTCTGATAATGCCGAATAATAAAATGAAAACAGGGCGAACAATTTAAAAAAATACTGCTTATAATATAAACTTTTCTTTTTCAATTATGCCACTATTTATATAAAAAAATATGACCTCTGAACACATGTGGTATATAATACCTTAATTCATTAAGCAATCCCTCACTTACCGCGGGTTCGTTATACGCGGTTACTTATTCGCGATTTTTAATCAATAAATATTGAAGGGCTCTTATTACAATATACCAGCCCCAATGTATAGATTGACAAATATTATTACATTTATAAACCATTTTAAAATATTTTTATTTTATACCCAGATAATAATGTTTTTCTTGAAATATTAATTAGATTTAATTTAACGTAATAGACGTATTCCTGAAAGAAATTTAAAAAGAAACCATAAAAAAAATCGACTCTCTTTATGATAAGGTGCAGAGGTGATTATATTATTATTCGTAGAAAATACAAAAAAAACTGAATTTGCTGCTCTGTTTTCATACATTTAAACGGAGAATATTTTATAGGTACATGTAACAATATGTGCCAACATTTACAAAAATACAATAATAATCTAGCTACCGAATAAAAGCTCGATACTTATATCTAAATGAAATTAAAGGATATAAGTAATTGAAAATAGTTGATCCTGCATGGTCTTAATAGTTACTCGAATATCCTATTACTCACAGAAAATCCGTATTTTGTAATACTATGATTTTTTACATACAAATATTTTCGTTACATCATTTAATTGACATAATATAATTATTAATTACGAAAAATGACTTGATTCAAAATAATCACATTATTAGACTAGAAAAGTGGCGACTGTAGAAAGGCGTGAAAAAAGGATTACAACGAACCTAATTGCATGGTCGCGAAGGGAAGGGAGCAGGAAGGAAAAAGTTATGAAATAGCAAAGCAGAGGTATTGGGGATCTGAAAAAGGTTCTTTAAAATAACTGAGTTGATGTGGGAGGCAAGTTTATAAAAATATTTCCAACTACTTACATTATCTGACTGCCTCGATGGCGTTGTTGTACTAGGGTACGGTTACAAAGCTGAGGTATCAGGTTCGAATTAGAGTAGGGCAAAGTGATACTGGATTTTTCTATTCATTATCAACCCAGAGTCAGGTATTTGTGCCCGATATGGCTATAGGTTCGCCACCTATCACATCGTGGGACGGAACATACTAGGCGAAGTGTGGGTATCTCGGCACCTCTGTCTACCTCTCCTGGTAAATAAGGCGTGAGTTTATGTACAGATGTACTTCTATTATTTACTTCATGATTACTTTAGTTGCGGGATAAAGACAAGTTAGACATTCCCGGAGACTGGCCGAGCTTCAATGCTCGGTTTCATTACATTGCCACTGTTGATCCTGCGACACAGGAGTTACAGTGGTGGGTATGAGAGCGAGATGATGTTAATATATTTCTGTTATATAAAATTACTCATGTTTTTGTCATATGTAAAATTTGAATCAAGTAATTTTCCGTAAAATTCTATGAAAAATATAACTTAAACTTCACCTATAATTATAAAAAAAAATAATGTATTATTATTACTGGCCTTATGTTTATTTAATGCCTTTAGTTTTTATATATTACGTATGGAATAAAAATTATACGTTTTCTCCTAATGATATTAATTTGGAACATTTGTTTTTTTTTTAATATACCGGAATTTTTGAGCTCACCCATATTTCAATATTCTTAAAAGATAAGTTATTACTTTTAATTAAATAAAAAGCTACAATTACTTATTAAAACCATGCCCTTAATTATCAAACTCAAACTATAGATTCAGACCAAATGGAAAGTATATTTTGATTTTTACACAAAAGTGTAGTGCAGGTATAAATAAGAATTTTTAAACTGGTTTACAGAAGAGGGAGATAAAATTGGGTTTAGTAATATGATTATTGAATATAAAATATATAGTTAATGCACGATTTATACATGTGTAATGTATTTACCTAACCTGTAATGGGGGTAAATCTTAGGCCAACCCGCACTAGGCCAGCGTGGTGGACTATATGGCCTAACCACTATCAATCGTACTGTCGATTGTAGAGTAGGCCCGTGCCCTGTAGTGGGACGTATATGGGCTGATACTCATAGTATCTTAGAAACACCCTTTTGATCTCATCTCCTTAAGGTTGATTGGAAGAAAATGTCGATGGCATCGACATTAAGTCCGCTTGTATAATAGTATTGTGTTTAAATAAATAAATATTTTCTATGATCTTCCCATTTAACATCATCAAGAGAAAACATTACTCTGGTGTAACTAATAAAATTTATAAAAAGCGTAAAATCGTGACGTATATGATACTTAACTTAATAAAAATATCTGCTATATTAAAATCTACTTAAATAAAGTTATTGCGAAATATGACGACGTAGTTTTTACAGTGAACTTCAAATAACGCGGTCTCTCATAACGCGGATTTTATGATAGAAACTGACGGACTGATCTGCCAAAATAATATATTGTAAATAAATTTATATTATTTGAAAATTCGAGCTTGCAGCATACTTATATTTGCTATTTCATTTTACATCGCGGCTTCGTATTACAAGGCTTCAAATAACGCGGTTTCTTAAATCATCGTTTCTTATTACATCGTTTCGTATAACGTGGATTCCCATAACGCGATTTCACATTACGCGATTCTGTACAATTATTTCAAAAATCCTATGTTTATCGGAGTTCACTGTACACAAATTTAACTCTCTCCTGATTTAATCCATAGAAGATTCTATGCAAAAATATATCTCTGAATATCAATAACAATTATTAATCGTCTCAAAACCCAGATCCGAAACAAATATTTGTGGATCACACAAACATTTGTCTCGGAGCGGGGATCCAACTAAATAATGGTGAAACATATAACAAAAGGATTAACTAAATAATACACATAACATAAAAAATAACTGGTACAAATATATACTTTTTAGTAGTCCAAAAAAGACTACAAAACTACTCTGGAGAGAATACGTCGTCAATAATTCTATCAATAAATATTGTCATTTTTACCGTCATTATTATTGAGCAAAAATATTACCAAATCACAAATGTGTAATGCCCTTATGTTTAATTGAGGCTATAAGCCTCGTCGGTAGAAAATCAGCCGGTGAGATATCTGTGAACATAAAAAACAATATTTTATAGCAAACTATTACATCATCGAAACTAGTTAAATCAGAATCTTATATTTTTTTTGTAGATTTTATCCATAATATTCGCACAAGGCACTACATATATTCACGATATCAAAGCAAATTTATCAACGTGTCTTAAATATCTGTGCATTCACACATACAAACCGATTTTATCCATTCATCCAAGTGCTCTCATAATCACGTCTTCAACGACCCAATTACCACATATTCACGCTTCCAACCGGCCAATAGCCACATATTCACGCCTCCAACCGCCCAATAGCCACATATTCACGCTTCCCACCGCCCAATAGCCACATATTCACGGTTCCTTACCTTTTTCTTCGCTTCTCTCTATCCCTTACCTAATGCCTGCGCATGTGCAGCCCCAGATGGTCGGACCGAGCGAAGGAGCGCGCGCACAGTGAACACGTGAACGGCCTGTGGCCGGTGTGTTTGCGAGTGTGACAAATTACTATTTATTTACTACTTAAACACCCACATATCTACGCATATAAACATAGTGTATTCACGCGTATCTACGCATTTAAGCGATATAAAAACCCACGTATTCACGCATTCAAATAAAATGTGATCAAGCAAAAATACTCACATAAAGACACATCCAACTGCCCACCATGCTATATTGGCGCCTCCAACCACCCAATATCCATATATTCACGCCTCCAACCACCCAATATCCATATATTCACGCTTCCATCCGCCCTAAATCAATCTATTCACGCCTCTAACCGTCCAATAACCACATATTTACGCCTCTTTACCTTTTTTTCGTTTATCTTTATCGCTTACCTAATGCCTGCGCATGTGCAGTCCCAGATGGTCGGACCGAGCGAAGGAGCGTGCGCACAGCGGACACGTGAACGGTCTGTGGCCGGTGTGTTTGCGAGTGTGACGTGTTAACTCGTCGGATCGGGCGAAACGCCACTCGCAACCCGCCCACGCGCACGAGTAGGGTTTCTCGCCTGGACGGAAGGTTGGTGAAGAAATTAGATGAATAGTCATATGGCTATGTTTATCAGTGGGATTTCTATGGATGATGAGAGAGAGGGAGAGTCATATAATACATATTGTAGACACACCTCATACTGAGATCATCTCAGTGAGATGAAAGTCTAGTTTCCTTTATCAGCGAAGGCTCTACTGTCGTGATTATTTTGGTAAATGCGAACCACCATCATAATTATTTGATCCACTGATGAACTTAAGCTACCACCAATGATCTTCAAATCAACCCCTTGGAATCGGCCTGCATCTAGCGAATTCCTGGAACTTTAGCCAGGTCGTTCATCCACTTTTTAGTCCACCACATGGCCTCCACCCTCGAGCCTTTCAGACCCAACGACCCTAAGTGAGATTACTAGGAACCAAACGTCTTTTGTTTCCTCCCTTTGCCATCCGTTTTTATAAGGCCAAAACCGCATCATTGGTCCAAGTTTTGCAGGCGGTAAGCGTTTAGCATCAGGTGACCCGTTTGCTCTTTTCTATATTATTTAAAATTATACAAAATCGAAAGACGCATGCCAGTTTCAACGTGTCAGTGTGGCTTATTTGAGAGGCCTATGTTCAATAGTGGACTTCCTGTGGCTCTATATAGCACCCTCCAATTAGAGAAGTTTGAATACAGAACGAATGGACCAAACAAACGAATCTGAATAGGAAACGAATGTTCGAATAAAAATTCAGCATCATTGACGTATCAGTGACGTATGCTACATTTGAAGAAAAAATGGCTGAT
Source organism: Hyles vespertilio (assembly GCA_009982885.2). Taxonomy (NCBI): domain Eukaryota; kingdom Metazoa; phylum Arthropoda; class Insecta; order Lepidoptera; family Sphingidae; genus Hyles; species Hyles vespertilio. The sequence continues at coordinate 4,217,390 of CM042832.1, forward strand.
TAAATCTTCTTCAAATATTTATACATATTTAAATAGTAATATTGATTGAATCTAGTAATAGTAATTAAAAAACTTAATCCACTCCCCACTAGATGTCGCTATAACATACCCGTATGCGTCCGCTTATGTGCCTTGAGGTGCGAACTCTTAGTGTAAACCTTGTGACATCCAACCACGTCGCATTTATGAAGCCTCCTACGACTCTGCACCTCGTCATTATTATTATTAATATATTCCTTCGCGCACTCCTCAGTAACAGTCTTCGTAAACGCGCGCCGCTGCGTCAGCTGATTCAGAGAGCCTGTCAGTGCGTTTTGCAAAGCCGTGTTAAGTAGAAAGTTTTTTATTTGCATGTCAGTCGGTTTGTGTGTGGGTGGGAGGGCGAACGGAAGTATCGGTTGGAGGAAGCTCTTTGACATTTCGAGAGGTGTCAACGCTTTTGTAAGGTCGAGTGACGTTTGTTGCGTTTGCGGGGCCTGTTGCGCGGAGATCTGTGTTGTCGGTGGTTTTAGTCTGAAAATGAATTAAAGTGTGTTTACAATTTTGTGGTCTATATTGGATACGATTCATTAACATTGATCATGATTATTTTTTAAAAATAATCGAACGATTAAAAAACTTACAGAAAGTTAATTCGCTGAACGAAATAGCTGGAATTTTGATAATTTAGAAAATTCTTGAACACTATTAACAGTTCTAATACCTACCATTTCCTCGTAATGGTGAATAACCACGAGCAAAATCTTTAAGCTAAGAAACACTTACTACAAAAGTATTATAAAGACTGGATTTATTACCTGTTAACTTGCTGCTTAGGTTTCCTGGCGCTGCGGAGGTCCGGACCCACTTTTATTTTAGGCACTTGATGGCTTGATCTGAAAGTGACATTATAATTTAATAAACAGATGTACTTTTTAAGTGTGGCCTTAAACGACGTAGGAGCCACGCTGTTGTCAGTCATAACTCAGCATGTATATGAATGTATATGAGATTATTGCGTGCTTGCGTGAGATGGCCGAATGTGCAATAGCTAACATGACCATTTTTTTTGTGCCAGAGCGGGACATCAGTGGAATTAAATAATAATAAAGTTTATAGTGTTTTATAAGTTTTTATCATAGAAGTTTGAATACCATAAAATAATAATCAAAATCATATTGTTGCATTTGTCGGCTGAACAAATTACACATGTACATGATTTATTTATAGTTATGATCGTAATCAAAATAACTTTCATTACTGCGACAGTCACCTATGTTTGATCACTTGTCCATATTTTGATAATGAGAGAAATAAATCTTTTGATAGGTGCGTTACTTTCAAGCAGATATATAACGTACTCAATAATTTTGGAAAAGTTTATTAAGTCAAGATGTTTTTACGAAAGTGTTGGTATAATACGACCCTACGGTTTTCAGTAGTAGTTCGATAAAGCATTTCGAGCGAGAAATGCATTTCAAATTATTGTTTGGTCTGTTTGCAAGAGCGGGACGATGTCGGCCTTGCTGGGGACATCGGGACAGACTTCCTGAAAGCGGGACTGTCCCGCCTAAAGCGGGACGTGTGGTCACGTTAGCAATACCCCTTTCTTCTTCCCATTATTTCTCCTTTACGCTCCCTTCCCAAATTGACGGAGTGGTGATGACCACTTACAATCAGGTGAACTGTTTTCTCATTTGACGGATCAATACAAAAATAAAAGAAATGCAGGAAGGTTACTTTGAAATTAAATTTGACAGATAATAGAGTATTATTTTATAAGACATTTAAAGTGAGGATTTCTTGGACTATGTCCAATTGGACATAAAATTTCACGCTACATAGCATACATGGGTGAGTGGGAAATTTCCCACTCGGAAAATCCACTTTGTTGGTTTTACTAAAAATATTATTCTCATATATTTGTACAATTTCCAAAATAGCCCTTATCAATACTACTTTCGTATGAGAGGTCGTGAACTTTTCATCAAAAACTCATGCAGGCGAGATTGTGACTTAAAACTCAATATAAAAAGAAAAATGTATGTATATAATAACAGATAAATAATAATAATACAATGTCCTTCAATCCGAAACACAATAGTGCATTTATACTACTGTTGCGTTGTTGTACTGTTGCGGCCTGTCACATATGAAAGACCTGTATCTGTATCAGCCCATATACGTCCCACTGCAGGGCACGGGCCTTCTCTACAATCGAGAATACGATTGAGAGTGGTTAGGCCATATAGTCCACCACGCTGGCCTAGTGCGGGTTGGCGGACTTACATACCATAGAAATTCTTATAAATCGCTATGGTATGCAGGTTTCCTCACGATGTTTTCCTTCACCGAATTAGTGCGTGGTGATTGACTGTCAATACACACATGACTCCGAAAAGTCAGAGGTGTGCCCTGGGATTCGAACCCGCGACCACCGTGAACATGTAGGCAGCCGCGTCTAGTCCGTTTACCAACAGGCCACCACGCACTTCTATGAAAGACTTACCCACCAGTAAAGTTAAATCGAAAATCTTACCCAAATTGAAATAAATATAAGTAATAATACTTTTTAATACACTAAAATATGTGATAAACATACTAACTGGAATAATATGTGTGTGGATGGAGTTTCGTCATCTCTTATAAACTTGGTCGATGCAGCTGTGGAGCCACCTGGAAAAAAAAAGCTTACATTATAGCATTTATTACAGCCTGAAATTTCCTTAGAGCGCGAAAACAACACCAACTCGCACTTGGCCGGCATTTACTATGGCCTAACCCTCCTCAATAGAACTGTCGGTTGTAGCGGAGTTCCGTGCTCAATTATGGCTGAATAAAAGAAGCAGGATTAATGGTAGCATAATCGAGAAGCTAATTTCGAAAAACCTGCAATATATATTGAAATTAATCTACTTATATCTTTGAGATAATAAACTAGAGGGGACACTGCAAACAAAATTTTTGTAACAAAATGAAGGGTACCCTACAGCACCTTCTATTTCTGTCTCTGTCACGCCTAAGAAGTAATAATTTACATATTTTGTGCCAAATATGCGATAAAATAATGTTATTTCAATGTGTAACATTCGCATCAATCTTAGAAATGTCTATTTAGATATTTTAATGACCGAAGTCGCGAGAAAAACCTAGTATAATATAAATAAAATTCCCGCCTTTAAATTGTCAAATACCGACGCGTAATTACGTGGACAGTTGGACTAGACTAGACCATGCCATCTCGTCACACGTCACTGAAATAAAAAACCTGACCGAGTAATTGCGGTAAAATATCGCTTAGAACTCGAAAAATAAGTAAAAAGTTGTATACATGTTCGCAAGTCGTCTTGGCTAGTGATTTAGTATGTGTGCGTGTGCTTGTAAATTTAAAGAAATCTCAGAGCGTTTATACCCTTTGCGCGCTTTTTGGCTAAAAAACAGGACTTTTCAAACGAGTTAATAGCTACCAATAAATAATTTAAAGGAAAAATAATTTGTACTCATTTTAGAAAAGGTTCTCATCTAGGGATTTTGGTGGAAAACATTATAGATTGATGGATAATTTGTGAGCACTATAAGGATTACTGAACACAAGTTTCGTTATTTAGGCTTTAAGTGGCAATTTAGAAGCTTAAGATATCCGAAATCACTAAATATAAGATGAAAATAAAAATATTATCCTACTAATAAGACCCTTATGGAGGGATTTTGCTGAGAAAAATAATCTTTTTATGTTTAGTTCCTGAAAAATAAAAATTTAAAAAATGCTAAATTATTCAGAAACTCTCGTCAAGAACATTTTTTTTTTTTCACCAACTTATCGTACATATTTTTTTATGGCAATTGCATATTATAATATAAGAACATCTTATCAATAAATTACCATTTTTATATTTCAACAAAATTACATTTCATGTTTTCTACAACTATTTTAAAACTATTTTAAACACGCTGTCCGACGTGCCTCAAATCAGACCGCCGCAAGGCCTTCTAGAGGGAGGACGTATCGCTCGTCGCTCCGGCCTGGCTGCAGTCGATTTTTGCCGTGCGTAGTAAAAATAGCCACGCGCGGACTGCGATTGCTACATCTTAGTACTTTGGTAGTAAAACATATTTTTTCTTTTTACACGCTTTATATTTGCTTCACTAGTATGTTTGTTTGTATGTTTGTAACCGACTCCTTAAGACGCGATTTTGACCCACTTTAAACGGACAGATTTCATTCAAATTTTGCACACCTGTCAAAGACCGATGACAATACAATAATTCGATTAAAATATATGATTATCCTGATTAGATTCGCCAGGATTCATTAATTTCGTTCCGGATCCTTTGCATGAGAGTAAGAGAGAGGGCTAGTGGTAATTGCGTCTTGTTTCGTATACATACATAGATGTCGGTCTAAAACCTACCATCGACAGTTGATAAGACAGACATTTGAAAATAAGAAAAAACGCTCTTATAAATAAACCAAACTAAAAAGTAGAAAATAAATAATAGTTTAAAAAAACTAAAAAACACGCTTTATATAGAAAACCCAACTACAAAATAGAAAATAAATTTTAATAATACTGAATTAAGGATAGTGTAAAAAATTAATAAGAATAAAATATTTTTTATTCTAAAAAAAGCGTGGGGTGCTTTTTAAGATATTATCAAAATGATAATCCTTCTACTTATACAGGGTATATCAAGACTGCTACCGAAAACGAAGCCGGGTGGTAGTTTAAGCGACTTCAGACACAATGCAACAGAAAAAGTTGCAAAAAAAGCGCCAATTTTTTTTTTGTTATTTTTTTCCTATGGCCATATTTGGGTGGTAAATACATTTTTTCCTAAAATAATAGTATATACCCTTTTATTTATAAATACTCTAAGGTATAAAAGAGTTTAAATTATTATTTTAGAAAAAACTATGGATTTACCACCCAAAAATGACGATATTAAAAAAATCATAAAAAAAATTGTCGCGTTTCTAGGCGAAATTTTTAATTGCATTGTGTTTGTAGCCACTAAAACTACCACCCGGCTTCGTTTTCGGTAGCAGTCTTGAGATACCCGGTATCTGTCGATAAAATAATTATATCTATTGATTGTGTGTTATTTTACGGAATATGTTTTTTTATTGCACTGAATGGCGAGACCAGCATGTCGTTCACCTAATGGCAAGCGATACGACCGCTCATGAACAGTAGCAAAACTAAACAACACCTTGAAAACAAAGCAATGCTTGACTTTTCACTGCGCTGACCATCCTGAGACATAAGATGTTAGGTCTCAATATGTCCAGTAGTTACTATGGCTACACTATAAAATACACAAGAGAGCATTTACATTGCTGTTTGACTGGAGAAATAGACATTGCGGTGATACCCACCTAGATGGCCACATAGAAGAGATCACCAGTAAAATGTTGTGTGAACGGAATGCTCGTTTTGTCTTTCAACGAAATAAAAATAATAACTATCGGATTTATATTACTAAGTGCTAAACCAGACCAGTAATTCAGTAACTAAACACGTGATGGCTACTGCAATCTGTGTGATAATGTCTGTCGTGACCACAAAGGTCGGGCGTGGCTACTGTATTACACAGAACTTTACCAATGTGTCCGACATAATAGGAGTTTTATTTTATTTTTGGAATGTTGTTGCGAATGGGGGCTAGATGGAAACAATTAAAACCAAAACTTGTAACGACACTAAAACTTTTGACAATAGTTTTTCACAATTTTAGTTTGTTACCCTGCTGTCAATCGTCAACCCTTCATTTGACTATGTATCTGCCAATTATTAATAAAATAAATGATGCTAATACGAATTTAATAATATGATAGAGCTATATTGTTCTTGAATGCGCAACCTAATTTTCAAGCCGGTTATCATCGATGAATTCTAAGGTAAATCTCGTGCCATGTCATTTGTACCAAAACGGCGGAAACTTATTTGTACTCCTATTAATAAAAAAATATTTTTATAACTTAAAAGAAATAAAATTTTATTACAATTCCATCACTAATTAATCGAAAGGAACTTCGTTCCATTCGTGTGTCCCTTTACACCTCTCAAGTTTTAATTATTTAAGGACATCCAATAGTAATTACATTGTTTCTTATATCTAATATATTACAATTTGGTAACATGTTAAATGCACTACCTGCAGGCGTAACAGCATTGAATATCAAATAACTGCGAAGTAATACTAGAATCAAATTAAAAGAAAAACATAAGGAAATCTACAATCATAATAAAATAACATTAAATTTTAAATAAACCCAATAGTCACACACATAGTCCTGACCCCACACTAAGATCAATTAAGTCCTGTGTCGTGGGCATCAGGAACTACGAGAGGCTTTGCGGTCTCACAAACACCCAAACCCGGCACAAATATTTGAGGGCCACACTAACATTGGTGTCAGTCAGGGCGGAGATCGAAACCGGGACCTCTAATTTCCCGTCGGCGTCTAACCAACTGCGCCACGGAGGCTGTCAAATCATAAAATTAAAAAATAATTAAATATTAACAAAATTAGAAATTAAAAGAAATAACCAAAGGAATTAAAAAAATAAACGACTAAACATAGTATGAATATAACTAATATGTCTACAATTTCTTGGGTTTAGGTTTCTATAAGGTTTGATTTTGAGCAGCATACAGGGTATATTAAGACTGCTACCGAAAACTTTGTCAGGTGGTTTTAGTGACAAACACAATGCAACTAAAAATTTCGCAAAGAAACGTGTCATTTTTTTGTTGATTTTATATATTATATCGTCGTATTTGAGTTTACCTCAAATATAGCTTTTTCTGAATTAATAGTGCAAACCCTTTTATTTTATAGCATAAACTATGGATTTACCAACCAAATACGATAATAAGCAAAAAAAAACTCGTCGCGTTTTTTGCAAAATTATGAGTTGTATTGTGTCTGTAGTAACTAAAACTACCACCCGGCTTCGTTTTCGGTTGCAGTCTCGATACACCCTATATAACAGTCAAAAACTATCTGCAATTGGTCCATTAATATCCGATAGTTTATTGAACGCATTAATCAGATCGACAGGGCGTGGGCCGCTCAAGCTACCACTACTGTATTACGAGGTAGATTTCCAATAGTTCCGACACAAATGTTCAATTCCGACCATCAATTTAGAATATCGGAGCAAAGGATCCTTCAGATATCGAATTTGAGACCAATCGGACCACGAGAACGAATAAAATTTCCTCGTGTTTGCTAGATTTTTCACTACTTCCCTCCTATAGGTTATAGCGTGATGATATGTAGCCTTAAGCATTCCTCGATAAATTATCTATTCAACATAAAAATATTTTTTCAATTCGAACCAGTAGTTCCTGAGATTAGAGGTAACAAACAAATAAACTCTTCAGGTGGCTTCTTCTTTCAGATGGACACATTATTTAATATTGCCAAAATAATAGGGAGCAATGCCATTCGTCTGACGGTAAGGGATACAATCGCTCATGCACAGTAGCAAAGCCAAACAAGACCATGAATTACAAAGCAAAGATTTGCATTCCACTACGCTCGCCATCCTGAGACATAAAATTAAGTCTCAATATATCCAGTAGCTACTCTAGCAACAACGTCCTTCAAACCGGTGCATTTAAATTATTTTAAAAACAAACAATACTGAATTTAATTGGAAATTAAATTCAAAACAACAAACCAATTAAACAGTGAAATATAATAGTATCAAGACGCGTGCACATTAATATTAATTTTACAGCAACCCATTCGGATACGTGTTCGGATACGATTTTCAATGACTGTTCGTATCCCGTCGCGATAATTTTGACAGGCTGCGTGATCGAGGTGCGAACAACGTAATTATATCGCGGATGTTTGTTCTTTTAATAATATAATGGCTTTTGATTAATTTCGATACGGGTTAAAGACAAGCTAGTGTCCCTGAGACACTCGCCGAGCTCCGGAGCTGGGTGCCAATTCTTTGTGTGCCACTGTTGATCCTGGCTGAAAGGATTTGCAGTGGTGGGTTTGAGGGCGGGAAAGTCTCTATAATATAATAAAGTAACCCCTCAGGTTTTTTAGACGCCGGCTGTGAAACGACGATCCGTTACGATTCACGCACACAGACAAATAAATAAATGCACCCAACAGTCACACACATAATATTAAATAATCCTGACTCCACAGTAAGATCGAGTCTGGTGTCGTGGGTATCAGGAACTACGAGAGACTTTTCAGTCTTCCAATGCTCAGACCCGATACAAATACCTGTGGATCATACAAACATTTGTCTCGGTGAGGGAATCGAACCCACAGCCTATCATTTCACAGGCGGTGTTTAACCAACTGAGGAGGCTGTCTTCGTTTGTCTGATCCATAAGTATTTGTCTCGGATCTGAGCTTATGAGACCGGAAAAATTTATTGAAAGAAAGTAAATACTTTTACTGACGGATTTAGCCGCATACAACGTAATAAATATTATGTATTACTCAGTGGTGTTGTACTACGGTACGGTTACAAAGCCGAGGTCTCGGGTTAGAATCCCGGGTCAGTCAAAGTGATACTGGATTTGTATTGTCTATTGCTACGGCTGTATTGTCAGCCCGGACAAAAGAATTAGTGCCCTATATGGCGATAGACTCGCCCCCTATCTCATTATGGGACGGAACATACAAGGCGGAATGTGGGTGTCCTGGCACCTCTGCCTACCCCTTCTGGGAAAAAGGGCATGTGTAACATTCTATGTTTCAGGATGGCGAGCGCAGTGGAATGCTACTGCTCTGTAACCCAAATTGTTCGGTTTTGCTACCGTCCATGCGGTCGTATCGCTTACCATCAGGCGAACGGAAAGCTCGTCTCGCCATTTATTGCAATAAAAAAAATACAGGCAGAATCGAAAATCGACCATGTGTTCAAGCGATCACACGCAACACCCACTAACAATGTATTGAGGCCTCCCCATTTTTTATTCAACCTTAACCCTCTAACAACCACGCCTGATCTTACAGACCGACATTGTCTGATTATGCGCTTGAACTAGTTTTAAGTAATTAATTATTTAATGTTCTAGTGTGGAGGCCACGTACAGGCAAGCGAAATGTCGGACGCCCGCCTACAAGGTGGACGGACGACCTGGCTAAGTTTGCTGGGAGTCGTTGGATGCAGGCCGCTTCTAATAGGTTGATATGGAGATCCTTGGGGGAGGCCTATGTTCAGCACTGGACTTCCTGTGGCTGAGATGATGATTAGAATGATAAAATGTTTAAAGGAGAATACCCATTCATAATATCGGTAAAAAATATCGTTGATCCCGATATCGATACTGCTTAAAATTCATTTTAGCATTTTTATGATTGTCCTTATCGTTTTCATGTGTTATCTCGTGCGACAGATTTTTATAAAATAAAGTAATTATCACCATATTTTACATTTTGTTCACAGAGCCGAAGACAAAAAAAAACATATTGGACTTTAAGTTCATTTCTCCAAGAACTTCGGGCCTGAATCGCAACTATGTTTATATTTATTGAAAATATACATTTTTCCCTACACAAAAAAGTAGGTTTCTTCGAGGCACAAAAATCTTCGAACTGATACCAAGTTTCATAGTAAAATGGTCATCTCCTTTCGCACGTTTGCAGGCCACATCCGTGGATTCGAAGCAACGTGTTAATGGCCAATTATCACGCACTTTAATAAACGAAATCATCGCGAGGAAATGCGTACGATAGAAATCTTTATAAGAATTTTTATGGTATGTAAAGTCCGCCAATCTGCACTAGGCCAGCGTGGTGGACTATAGCTTAAGCCCTCTCAATCATACTTCAAATTGTTGAGTCTTTTGCAGAGGCCGTGGTGATTATAGGAATAATATAATCATCGTGGTCTCTGCAAGACCCTATTATACCGCGTATCTCAAGACTGCTACCGAAAACGAAGCCGGGTGGTAGTTTTAGTGGCTACAAACACAATGCAATTAAAAATTTCGCATAGAAACGCGACAATTATTTTTTATGATTTTTTAAATATCGTCATTTTTGGGTGGTAGATCCATAGTTTTTGCTAAAATAATAATTTAAACTCTTTTATACGTTAGAGTATTTATAAATAAAAGGGTATACACTATTATTTTAGGAAAAAATGTATTTACCACCCAAATATGGCCATAGGAAAAAAATAACAAAAAAAAAATTGTCGCTTTTTTTTGCAACTTTTTCTGTTGCATTGTGTCTGAAGTCGCTTAGACTACCACCCGGCTTCGTTTTCGGTAGCAGTCTTGATATACCCTGTATATACGTCTAGCCATACATTGCAATAAAAAAAATAAACTATATTATGTGAGATGCCGCCTGGGTAGGAACCACAGCAATTTTTTTGACATACGATGTTAAGTCTCAATATGTCCAGTAGTTACTCTGGCTACAAAGTCCTTCAATCCGAAACACAACAGTGCATTGACAAAGCTGTTTGAAGATATAGACAATGCGGTGGTATCTACCCAGGCGGTGTCTCACATTTGAAAGACCTACCACCAGTAGTTCTCCCCCTATACAGCAGTGTAAACGCACTGTGTTTTGCGTCTTATCGGCTCAAAAGCATAATGAAAGGAATAACACATGGCCTTTCAGACCCCAGCAAGCGTATTACTGTAACTAATATTTCAATGTCTGACGGTTGTGTAACATCGGAAGCCGATAATTGTTCACGCTTGTTACTGTAAATACTCCAATTTATATTTATGACTATCGGCCGACAGAAATCGTTTAAGAATTTTCATTTTTTGTTTGTTTTTTTCAGCGCCGGACGTACATTTAATTGGACACGTGATAGTGATTACTGGTGGTAGGTCTCTCATATGTGCGATGGTGCTTGGATACCTCAATTACTATTTTCCCGGCAAACAGCAGTGTAAAAGCACTGTTGTGTACCTGTTTGAAGGACAATGTGCCAGATTAACTACTGGATATATTGAGACTTAACATCTTATGTCTCAGGATGGCCAGCGCAGTGGAACGCCAATCGTTGCTCTGTAATTCATAGTGTTGTTTGGTTTTGCTAGTGTTCATGAGGGGTCGTATCGCTTACAATCAAGGGAAATGCATGCTCGTCTCGACATTCATTGCAATGAAATAAAATCGCAAAGGTATGAAGGTCAACCATGTTTTCCTTCACCGTTGTAGTGCGTGGTGATTGACTATCAATACACACAAGACTCTGAAGTCAGTATGACCTGAGCGGTTACTCAATAAAAACGATACTAACTCCGAATGTTCGGATATTCGACAACCGTAGTAAGATATAAGATACGCACTTCTAAAAATCAATACTATCCTCTATCATACTTATCATTTTCTCCGAACTTAGTTTATGGTTGCGACGTCCGATAGAGTAATCCAACATTTTGTGGTGTATCTAGGCATATTAGTGAAGTTTTACCTACGGCATCCGAACATTCGAAGTTCGTATCGTTTTTAAAGAGTAAAATAACCCTTGGGATTTGGAGCTGCAACCACCGAGAAAGCGTAGACAGTTTTTATTCATGTAGTCTGCGATCAAATATACACTAGATTATAAATAACGGCCTAAAAACGGCAAGAGAAATAAGAGCACAAATAAGCGTGTGTTCTTATTTGATTTGTGTATGGTTTAAAAACATAATAAATCTTAATTTCAACGATTAAGGTTTATTGTTACCCGAAGTTGATTTTAATATAAGACTTTTTGCTACATCTCGTAGTTAGAAATTCAAATGTATAAGTATAAGCAACCTCGGCCACTTTTGGCGTGTGATTTTGTTCCAGACCCTGTATCTAGTATATATTTGATGGAAGCATGTAGTACTTTAAATTCTCAGCTAGCTAGTTAAAAGTCCTTGTGAATGTACTAGTTACTTATAAGGATGTTGAATTAATATCTGGCGCGCCCGGCAGATGCCGCTCCTTTCGTCTTATTTGAATAAACTTTTCCCTTGTATAGTATAACGGAGGTACTAAAACTTTTCTTCATGTCAGTCAATTTTAGACGTAAATAGTTTTTATACTAGCACGAGAAAATGATTATAATCAATATTGGACCTGAGGTTAATAAATTTAGTGCTTTTAAAAAATACTTTTAATTCATACACAATTATGGTAAGAAATTAACTCGAAGATCTGTTAAATTCTGTCAAGCAATGGCTCTATAAAAGAACTTAAAAAACTATACTCTCTTACCAAGTTAGGGTTTTTTAAACTAGTTTTTATCTACTGGCTCAACAGAAAATGAATGTATAGATATTTTTTTCCCATGGCTTTCATATACAGGGTATCTCAAGACTGCTACCGAAAACGAAGCTGGGTGGTAGTTTTAGTGGCTACAAACACAATGCAATTAAAAATTTCGCATAGAAACGCGACAATTATTTTTTATGATTTTTTAAATATCGTCAATTTTGGGTGGTAAATCCATAGTTTTTGCTAAAATAATAATTTAAACTCTTTTATACCTTAGAGTATTTATAAATAAAAGGATATACACTATTATTTTAGGAAAAAAATGTATTTACCACCCAAATATGGCCATAGGAAAAAAATAACAAAAAAAAAAATTGTCGCTTTTTTTTGCAACTTTTTCTGTTGCATTGTGTCTGAAGTCGCTTAAACTATCACCCGGCTTCGTTTTCGGTAGCAGTCTTGATATACCCGGTATAGCCTTACTTTACGGCCTTCTTCATAGACAGTTTTGACAGCCTCCATGGCGCAGTTGGTTAGTCGCCAACTATAAACGAAGAGGTCACGGGTTCGATAACGAGACAAATGTGAGACCTAGAGAAAAGAAGACCCGGTGAGAAAAAGTTATCGAATATTTCGTTCTTTTTTTTTTTATTGCATTGAATGGCGAGACGAGCATGCCGTTCGCCTGATGGTAAGCGATGCGACCGCTCATGAACAGTAGCAAAACCAAACAACACCTTGATTTACAAAGCAATGCTTGGCATTCCACTGCGCTCGCCATCCTGAGACACAAGATGTTAAGTCTCAATATGTCCAGTAGTTACTCTGGCTACAATGTCCTTCAATCCGAAACACAACAGTGCATTTAAACTGCTGTTTTTTGTCGTCCCTTTTGAACTACTTATGAATCCAGTTAAAGTGAACAAGACACATCAACATACTAAAATAATATTTAAAAGCTGCCTATGAATAATACCTTCAATATACGCTTACTACCTCAGTACATTTGACAATCTACGGACGACACCGTACCCGGCGCGTGCAGTGAACGGCCCAGATTCCCACGGCGAGCGCCGAATTTGCATTCGTTGAAATACAAGAGCGACGCAACCAATGGAAAACAACATCAAATTAGCGAACTTCTAGACGTACTCGGGAGAGAATGGGGGGTCATTTTAAGAATTTATTGGCAGGATATGTTGATCCTACACTCGTCATTTCAATGTTAGAGAAGATCGACATCTCATGTGGTATATAAAATTGAACAAAAATAAAAAGATCTATACATTTAAATACTTAATCAAGAAATGGGTTCCGTAAAAAAAAAATATTACAATTACAGTTCCGGGCTTAGAAATGTTAGAGGTACGCACTTATTATGATATCAAATTATTAATTGTTAGTGCTGCAGTTTTATGTTTTGAATGGAGATAAGGCGAAATAGTTGTTGATAAAGTAAGTAATAGACCACATAATTTGCCCAATGGGATACTGACAAATAAATAGTGACGTAATTCGGAGTTTTAAAATTGTCTCATTTTTAGTCGAGAAATGGGGACGTAGCATCTCATATAGAGAGTATAATAAATCTTTTTTAAGACATAAAACATATTGAAACTACAGTTAATAATGCAGACAAAGTTGCGGGCAAATGCCCTAAATATTTAAATAAACCTCATCATTTACATTGTTGCATTTTTTTGTTTTCACTACCAAGTTCAGAAGTTAGCTTTCTCTGGAGAAGGCCGAGCAAGAGACTCTAGTATTGCTCCATTGAAAACCAGTTTACAATAAAGGTAAGTTCGTAGTTTGGTTCAATCAAAGCAGTTCATGATCTTCTGACTTGCAAAGTTCTTGTGGTTCCTAATACTCGCGAAACAAGACTATCTAATGCCGTGAGATCGGAATTAAATTGCTGATAATTAGCTGTACTTATTAAATCTAATGTATAATAATTTTCTATGGACTATATAGCCTAACCACACTCAATCGTACTCTAGATTGTATAGGAAGCCCGTACCTTGCAGTGGGACGTATATGGACTGATACAGATACAGAATTCCAATATAGTTTTTAACTTACAATTAGTTTCAATATTAATTCAAATTTATTTTCCAGGGGCCCCGACCCCCCAACGTCTTCATCCTAATCCGTGCCCGCATGCAGACCGGTGGTCTGGCTATCTCGCATCGAAGGGCATTGGACCGGCGCGTATTGTCAGACTATTGCACTCCTTTCTAATGACCATAATTTTGGCCCCGACAGATTTACTGGATGCGGCCGATTTTAGTTTGCTCTTACTTAGGATAAATTTGGTAGATGTTTTTGGATGTGTTGTTTCGTCTAAACTTACGGCCTTGGTGGCGAAATTGTACTACGGTCCGACTGCAACGCTGAAGTCTTGGGTTTGAATTCTGGGCTGTGCAAAGTGGTATAGGATTTCATATTCGTTATCAGCAAACAACACCTTGAATTACAAAGCAATGCTTAATACTCAACTGCGCTCGCCATCCTGAACATAAAATTAGTTAAGTCTCAATATGTTCAGTAGTCACTCTGGCTACAATGTCCTTCAATCCGAAACTCAACAGTGCATTAACCCTGTTGTTTGGCGGGAGAAATAGACATTGCGGTGGAGGCCTCTCGCATATGAGAGACATACCACCATAACCAGTTCCGGGTTTGGCGATCATAAGGAGCTAAATTTTTATGAGCATTTATTTATTATTTATTGTTCAGTACCCTCTATTCCTTCTTTCTTCTTGTATCCATCCAAGGTTGTCTGCTAAAGATCGCTGAGAGCGCCAAGACCGCCTTTTGTACTTTTGTATTTTAATTTATCTCTTTGTTTTGCTGTGATTAATTAGTCTACAATCAATAAATTGGGAGGCTTTTCATCCTGATACATCTACTGTGCTATGTATGGCGTAAGCCCTCTAAATTGTACTCCCTGCTATACAGGGTATATCAAGACTACAACCGGAAACGAGGCCGGGTGGTAGTTTAAGCAACTTCAGAAACAAAGCAACAGAAAAAGCTGCAAAAAAAAGCGTCATTTTTTTTGTTTTTTCTTTCCTACGGCCATATTTGGGTGGTAAAACCATTTTTGTCCTAAAATAATAGTGTAGGTATACCCTTTTATTTATAAATACTCTAAGGTATAAAAGAGGATAAATTATTATTTTAGCAAAAACTATGGATTTACAACCCAAAAATGACGATATTTAAAAAATCATAAAAAAATTATTGTCGCGTTTTCTTTGCGAAATTTTTTGTTGCATTGTATTAGTAGCCACTAAAACTACCACCCGTCTTCGTTTTCGGTAGCAGTCTTGAGATACCCGGTATCAGAATTCCATGCTCAGCAGTATATACTGGTATAGTAACCACATCCAGAGAATGTTTTACAATCTTGTCTGTGTAACGAGCTTCAGCGCTGTCGTGTACACAGATCTGCGTCACTAATTGGTATGATGGCTGATACAACATTATGCCGGCCGGCTTAATTGCTTACTCCTGACTCTGGGATAATGACTGGTCTGCTTTCACTCCCAAATCCTATAACAGCATGGTAATGAAGAGCATTGAAGCAAGCGGAGTCTCCGGGAATGTCTAATATGTATGTACTGTATTAGCCCTTACACGTCCCACGGCACGGCCCACGGGCCAGAGCACGGTTGAGAGGTTACGGTTAGACCATTAATTTAAAACTATTATATTGTTACTTTTTAAAAGGAGAATGCCCGTTTTGCTATGAAACTTATCGGTGCGAAGATTATAATAATAAGAATTAAGCTTATCCTTCGATGAAAGCTACCTTTAGTGTAGGCAAAAATATAATTTACACTAAACATAATCAAATCCCAGGCCCGGAATTCTTGGAGAACAAACTTACTGTATCAGTCCATATACCTCCCACTGCAGGGCACGGACCTCCTCTACAATCGACAGTACGATTGGGAGCGGTTAGGCCAAATAGTCCACCACGCTGGCCTAGTACGGGTTGGCGGACTTACATACCATACATTTTTTTATAAATCGCTATGGTATGCATGTTTCCTCACGATGTTTTCCTTCACCGTTTTAGTGCGTAGTGATTGACTATCAATACACACATGACTCCGAAAAGTCAGAGGTGTGCCCTGGGATTCGAACCCGCGACCACCGTGAACATGTTGGCAGTCGCGTCTAGTCCGTTTTACCAACGGGCCACCACGCACTTTGAGAAAGGAACTTGAAGTCCAATAAAAATTATTTTTGTAGGGGGCTCTGTGAACAAGATGTAAAAGGAGAAGGGGCAAGTATGTATTAACTCCAGCCTATCCACCAATAACGGCAATTGATTGTCAATGGAAAGGTCTTTTCAGATGTTACAACTTTTTCTATGACAAAAAAACCCAAATCGCTGTATTTTAAAAAATATAGCTACTTAAAGACTGCACGAAAGTCACGCGAAAGGGCCTCGGCATAATGAGCAATAACTACAAGTGATGCTTTATTGGAAAGGTCTTCTGAAATTCTAAAACTTCTTCTAGGGCGACAAGTATCAAATCTCTGCGTGGAAAAAATATCGCTGGGTAAAAGTAACGCAAGGATGAAAACCCATATACATATTTTTTCACCTAGTCCATGTAATGTTGTCTGGAAGAAATCGCAATAAGCGATAAGATCGCCAATTGTCACCTTTTTTTTTAAACGTGTTGTCATTTTTTTATTATACTTGGTATCTCAAGACTGCAACCTAAAACAAAGCCGGTGCTAGTTTTAGTGGCTACAAACACAATGCAACTAAAAATTTCGCAAAAAGACGCGACAATTATTTTTTATGATTTTTTTAATATCGTCATTTTTAGGTGGTAAATCCATAGTTTTTGCTAAAATAATAATTTAAACTCTTTTATACCTTAGAGTATTTATAAATAAAAGGGTATACACTATTATTTTAGGAAAAAATGTATTTACCACCCAAATATGGCCATAGGAAAAAATAACAAAAATTGAGGCTTTTTTTTTGCAACTTTTTCTGTTGCATTGTGTCTGTCGCTTAAACTACTACCCGGCTTCGTTTGCGGTAGCAGTCTCCCGGTATTTTATTACTGGATGTGGGGTTCAATTCATAAATAAAAATAAATAATTAAATATATTCATCCATGCCTTACCTTTACGCTGCGATATTTTAACTCGCAAAGCCAGAGATGTTCCCTGGGATTTAACCAATTATATACACACATGCATAACCAAAATGGCCATTGAAATAGGGTCTTGAAACTACGTTCTGTTCCCTAAAAGGCAACGTAACAGCTCACTCGTACGTATTATTGAATGCATGCGGACCAGATCCCGACAGTATCGCTTAAGCCGCACACTTACACCTTTGATTTAGTATCGTGGAAGCTCGCTTTCTGCGTGGCACAAGGTTATGAGCGGAGCGGATTTGAAATACCTGATCTATTGGATATAATTTCATTCAGACTGCTGGAAATTTGGTTATAGAATATTCACATCCACTTAAAGAGACCGTGCATAGTGAAAATATGTCTTGTTGATACATGCATGTGTGTCGCCTTAACAGGCTGATTTATTTGTAGTATAGATCCAGCAAACGAGCAAACAGGTCACCCATGAAAATCAACAACGCTTGGATAATAGAATTGTTACGGGTTCTGAAGAGCCGGCAACCATTCGATAGGAAGGGGAGCGGGAAGGAAAAGAATGGGAAGAGTATCAACCATAATACGGCGGTAGCTACTCTACTTACATTCCAAATACATTTTAAGCCATAACCGGGTATATCAAGACTGCTACCGAAAATGAAGCTGGGTGGTAGTTTCAGTGGCTACAAACACAATGCAACTAAAATTTTCGCAAAGAAACGCGACAATATTTTTTATGATTTTTTTAAATATGATTTTAGGTGGTAAATCCATATTTTTTGCTGAAATACCGATTTACACTCTTTTATACTTTAGAGTCTTTATAAATAAAATGGCATACACTATTATTTTAGGATAAAAATGTCACCCAAATACGACTACAGGAAAAAAATACAAAAAAAAATATCGTCACGGTTTTTTGCGACATTTTCTATTGCATTGTGTCTGAAGTCGCTTAAACTACCAACCGGCTTCGTTTTCGGTAGCAATCTTGATATACACGGTATAACGGTGAAAGAAAACATAATGAGAAAATATGCATACCATTGAAATGAAATGAAATGAAATGAAATGAAAATAAAATGAAATGAAAATATTTATTGAATCCATAAAATGTCATACACTATTTAGATTCAGTCATATTTTTTTTCCCACTACCACCCAGTTCACAAGGCTGTTTTCGCCAGAGAAGAACGGGCAAGAAACTCTAGCGTTGCTCTTTTCAAAATAAGTTTACAATACAGTGATCATACAGGAGTTCAAATTCAGAGCAGTTCATAAATTATTCATAATAATAATTATATTGTACGGCTGAGTTAAGTGTGGTCGCCCTGACCGCGGAATCGGTATACACTGTTGAGCAAAAGCAATGAAGGGCAATAAAAAAATTAAAAAAGAAAAACAAAGTAATTAATATTATCATTATAAGCAAATTGAGCAGACCAGTCTACACAAGCAGCACACGTTCACGAGTATGACGCATGTGCCAGCCATCGGTCTCCTCAACCGTGTTATAGGGAAGTGACCGACCCGGCACACGACGCCGCCGCAAGCACAGACCTTTAAGCGAGCATGACGTACTCATTTCATCATTGAGATATGTATAACTATTGTATCTAAAGTCCAGCAACAGTCCAGGCGTGGTGGACTATATGGCTTAACCACTCTAAATCCTACTTTCTATTCTAGAGGAGGCCCGTGTCCTGCAGTGCATTTTAGTAATGTTGTCTAGCCAATATAAGATATCATTCATAATATTTTATGCAATGGTAAGCAATCAAGAAACCTAATAGTAAATGGTCATAAAAAACACAGACCACAAGAGGAATCATGGATCAATTTTACGAATGCGTCAATTTAAATTGTGTTATGTTACGTGTCATACAAAATAAAACATCAAATTCAATTCTACCATCAAATGCCCTTACACCTACAACATCTCACACTACCTTTATTTATTCCCCGCTAAATCTTTCAACTTGGACCGGCGTAACAAATCGATTCTCACACTGCGGCCGATACAATTACGCGTGAATTTATACATTCGGTAGTCATTGTTACAGCAAAATGCACGGCAGTTGCGAAAGTAAGCAAGATAGTTTAGTGACGAGAGGGGCGGATTGAGCTTTTAAGAATAAATTAATACATCCAATAGTCCTATGTCTTGTGTCGCGGATATTTGACATTAATTTTAGTAAATAGAATTTAGCAACACTGCAAAACCAGTTGTGACGTCACCAAACATCGGCGAAGATAGCCGACCAGCCGTCATCGCCTGTATTGGCCTATGATGGGCCATTGTGTGGACGAGGCATAACATAAAGTTTCCACTTTTAAAAATCAATACTATTCTCTATGAAACATATCATTCACGACGAACTACTCTATAGTTACAACGCGACGTACGAAAGAGGATTCGAACATTTTGTTTAGTATTGTGGTACATTCATACAGTTTTTCGTACAACTTTCTAACATTCGTCGTAATGTCGGAGAATAGAGTAACCTTGGGTACCAGGTACGAGTATATTTGTCTGGGGGGGTCGTAGTCACCTCCCTTTCTACAGCCGGGATCTTACACACCACCCACGGCTGTTGTCAAATATATTGAAATATGGACATATTTGGATATTTTTTATAGTTGAATATGAGTAATTGAGCTAATTGTGACAGCTTCCGTGGCGCTGTTGGTTAGCCGCCGGTTATGAAACAAGAGGCCGCGGATTTGATTCTCGCGCTGAGACAAATGTTTATGAGGCCTACAAATATCTATCTCGAGTCTAGGTTTGTGAGACCGAAAAGTCTCACGTATTTTCTGAAACTCACGACACAAGACTTAATTGATCTTAATGTGGGGTCAGGACTATGTATGTGACTGTTGGGTGTATTTATTTATTTAATTGTACAAATCTCCGCCCGATTAGGTCCCCTCGTCTCTACTTCAACGGAAACGCAGCCTTATACCAGTGAATCTCATATCTCAGAGCTTTCCGTATCTATTCCGTGTGTCGATACTGCGGGGAACAAATGCGTAGTATTTATGGCGATGTTAATCTTTTAAAGCGACCTATATACCGTGCGACTGAAAGCTGCCGTACATTGCTCATTAGGTTAAAGGTTTTTTACAAACGCAACTTACTTTAAGAGCAGTGTATGATGGATCTGAGAATGAAAGAAAGAAGAAAGAAAACCATTTTATTCTTTGTAACGAGCTTACAGTGATAGCGGTTTACACTTAATGAGCAAGCAAACAGAAAAAACAAATGAGAAAAAGTTGGTATAAAATATTGTGATTAGCCTTTCTGTACTCCCTCTTACCACATAAACGACCTATATACCACGCGACTGAATATACGAAAGCTATTGTACATTTATGCCAGCGTGGTGGACTATATGGCCTAACCACTCTCAATCGTACTCTCGATTATAGAGGGGGCCCGTGCCCTGCAGTGGGACGTATATGGGCTGATACATACATACATTGTACATTGCTCATTAAGTTAAACATTTTTACGCAGTCCCAATGTCTTCAGCAATGTACTTTTGACAACTAGTAATAACATAGCGTATAATATATATCCTTTCTCTCCTGATCTATGTACATTTTGATTAAAATACGATAGCTATGCATTGAAAAAATCTAGGCGCAGTTGGTTAGGCCGACTGCGAAACGAGAGGCCGCGGGTTCGATTACCGTGTATAACCGAGTAAAACCAGCCTGGAATAAATGTGATGATTTTCGAGAGATAAATATATCGTATAGATGTATGGACTTGGACTACATGTACTTATCAATAGATACATTGCAGTTACGAACTTTATACCTTAAAATACAAAATTTAGATACAATACCCATTAGGTGGCATATTTTTTACTCACTGAACCAATGTTCCCAGCAATGTACGTGTAACATTGAGACAACACTAGAGGGGATACTGCGAATAAAATAAAAAGGTACACGTAAAATTATACCTGTCTTTTTCACTCTTACGAACACACAATCTTCTCTCTCGCTTTACCGTCTGTCGAATCGCATTTCTCTCATAACTTACCACAAGCGACCTATATACAAACCGTGTGACTGAAAATTCGAAAGCTATCGTAATATTTATGTTTATAAGCCTACCGCGGACTTAGGATAGATAAACGAACGATATTAATAAACGATCTGGATGGCTATCTAAGGATTGATTCGGAAAATAGATGAATCGGGCGAAAGGCGATATTATTAATTTGACAATGTGGGAAATTTTACTTATACTTATCGGTTAATTTTAGTATGTTCCGCCCCACGATGTGATAGGTTGCGAGCCTATTGCCATATCGGGCACAAATTCCTGACTCTGGGCTGATAATGAACAGAAAAATCCAATATCACTTTGCCCAACCCGGGACTCAAACCCGAGACCTCAGCTTTGTAACCGTACTCTAGTACAACTACGCCACCGAGGCAGTCTAAATAACTATAATAAATCTCAAGTATTTGATATTATTGATACACGAATTTATGAATACAAATATTACACAACGCGATAACCAAATTGGTAAATTTGATCATTATTGTTCCGTTTATGTCGGTGAACGCGACCACACCAAGTTACCTTGCCTCTCAATACTTAAATTATAAGTTATGACCTTGTTAAGCCGAAGCCCGGACTTATTTATAACTTTATCTCGCGGTTGGTGTAATTGTAAGGTTTATGTAAGGGGAGATACGAGCGATTTTTGTGTATATAAAACAAATTTAATTTAAAAAAATCTATGAATGGCGAGACGAGCATGCCGTTCGACTGATGGTAAGCGATACGACCGCTCATGGACAGTACCAAAACCAAACAACACCATGCATTTGTATTACAATAGATGAAATCAACACCACAGTCATTTTTTTGTTACTATGAATGGCGAGACTCTAGCATGCCGTTCGCCTGATGGTAAGCGATATGGCCGCTCATAAACAATATCGCTCGCCATCCTGAGACATAAGATGTTAAGTCTCAATATTATGTCTAGTAATTTCTCTGGCCACAATGTCCTTCTAACGTCAGGCAGCCCGCACTTGGTCAGCATTTTGGTAGTAGTGAAAAAAGAAAATTTTACGCTCATTAACCCATGCCTTTCCCCAAGTGAAGTTGGCAGAGAAGCTACCAAGCCTTGAGTGATTCGTTCCATAATATCCGTTCTATCTCCATATCGGCACAAATTACCAACTCCACAGGGAATATATTTTCTATGGAATGTGAAGTCGCACTAGGCCTGCACGTTGTATAACCACCCCCTCTTAAAAACTCTGTTCTAGAGCAGTCTCTTGCTCAGCAGTGGGTGATATAGCTTCATATAGCTTCAGCCCTCTCAAAAAACTCTCGGTTTAAGAACGTTCCCTCGCGCAGCAGTGGATGATAGGGTATTTGATCCCATTTTTTAAAATTATTTATCTAAATGCATCCACATCCAAAATCTAGCAATAAATAATTTCTTAAATCCAGTCAGAATTAAACAAGTTAGAAACATATCAGATATAATATGGGAGTAAAAGAAAAGGGATGCAAAACAAATGTCCTCTTACATCCCATTTCATCAGCCCTAAATTCTATCCCATTTCATCCCTTTAAGCTTGAAAGAGAAGTAAATACATATACTAGAATTCCTTGCTCATCCCTTGGGAACATGGAAGTTTCCGGGACAAAAAAGTAGCCTATGTGTTAATCCAGGGTATCAGCGACCTCCATACCTTTCATTAAAATTGGCCGTGCCGTTTGAGCGTGAAGAAGTAACAAACACAATTCGCATTTATAATATTAGCAGGACAATAGATATTATATACATTTGGTTTTATAATACGCTATTAAAGGGGTTCACTTGAAGGAATTACTCCACTAAAAGTCTTCTTGTACTTTTCACAATTTATTATTCCAATACAGTCAACATGTTCTTATTCACTTTTACAAATTATTTCCAGTTCCGCTCCGCGAAACATACCGTACATTATATATTCTCTCCCGATCCAATACTCGCTCATCCGGCAGTATATGTTAGTAATCCATCATTCAAACCATTAGCCCTATATCCAAAAATTCAACGCCATAGTGCCAATGTCACTTATTATTTTTCAGTTTTTGATGGTTTTTGACATATATTTCAATATAAACCTTACACTATAGAAATATCGGGGCCATTAATGACGTCATTAAATTAATTTTTTCGCCGTCTCCATGTTTCTTATCGCGTGCTAATGATAATTTAAATGCATTTCGGTATTATATTTAATGCTTCGTTATGGTGTTATTAACACATTCAATTAGGTCGCCTGTCGGCTATGATTTTTTATAAGCAAAAATGACGAGACGAGTTATTCGTTTGCATGATGGTAAATCTCACCTGTATTCATAAACAGCAAAAACAGTACTTTTTTTTTAATTGCCGCAATGTGCGAAGAATTTGAAATGGCAGTGGGCTCGACAATAGAATGAAGAATTGATAGCCATTGCGGCCGGAAGGTTCTGGAGTATAGGCCACGGAAAACCAAGTGAAATGTTGGACGCCTACCCATAACTTGGATGGACGACCTGGTTAAGATAGCTGGATGCAGACCGTTTCCAATAGGTATACGTGGCAAACCATGGGACAGGCCTATGATCAAAGAGAGAGGCAGCAGCCCGCCTGATGGTGAGCGGCTACCGATCCTCATGGATCCTCACTAATCACTTAAAAATGGAGAATAACATCATGACAAATGCTATGTACCATAGGAATCTGAACATGATTTTCTATGGAATGTGGAAACCACCAAACAGCACGACGCCGGCTTGGAGGACTATGTTATAATTCTTTTTGATTTCGTCTTTAGCAATAGCTGATTATTTGGCAATATAAATTAATATCTTCCTCTTTCTTTCTTGTATACAGATATTTGGTTTCGAGCGTCTCATTATACGAGAGCGGCATCGGGAACAAAATACATATCCACGCATTGTGCTAACACTGTGAAGTGAGAGCAAAGATGACCTTACTGCTTAGGCCTAACAGAGACAGAAATAGGAGTGTTACGGTACCGTTCATTTTTGTTACATTTTGTTTGCAGTGTAAGGTACGTAATATCTCAATGGTCGTGGGTATTAGAAACTACGAGAGGCTTTTCGGTCTCAAACACTCAGACCCAAGACAAATGTTGTGACAGACAGACAGACTTGGGTTCTCAAACACAAATGTATCACGGAAGCTGGTATGATATAGAGATACATAAAATCTCCTCCGCTTGTAACTCAAACCGCTTAACATTTAGATGTGGCACACGTCCCTTTTAGGATCGGCGAGAATTTAATTCAACTTTATAATAATTAGCCACCAGTTTGACAGAGCGTTTAAGTCAATACCTTTGCGCCTTTTACAGTTAAAAGCTTAGGCATTGTGCTAATCTAATGACGTCATTTGTGGGAAAATTCCGAAAAGATTGTTCACTCGAAGCCCTGTTCTTACCAGTTAATGTTAAATATTAAGAGGCTTATCTACTGTTTTGTGGTAATTTCCATCGCGATTTATGGCATGACGAGCGTGCAATTCGCGTGATGGTGAGCGATAGACCGTTCATGGATGATAATGAAATAAAAACACTTCATTGAATCTTCAAAACGTTATACATTATTTAGAATTATTAACTTTTTCTCTTCGGATCACGACACTGTTTTCGCAATAGAAAAACGGGAAAGAAACTCTAGCGTTGCTCTTTTCAAAATAAAGTGATTATACAGGAGTTGCGGCTTAGTTGAATTCAGAGCAATTACAAAATTATTTTGCGTTTTTTTTTTCATTTCAATTATCCGCCTCGATGGTAAGCGATACAACTACTTATGGACAGTAGTAAAACCAAACAACACCATGAATTTTAAACCAATGTTTGGCATTCCAATGCGCTCGCCATCCTAAGGCATACGATGTAAATTCTCATTAAGCCCAGTAGTTAATCTCGTTACAATGTCCTTCAACCGGAACACAACAGTCAATTTACACTACTGCTTGGCGAGAGAAATAGACAATGCGGTGTTACCTACACAGGCGGTCTCGAATATGAGACCTACCACCAGTACAGACGAGCGTAAAGCAGTCTCCTTACTAATATTATAATTGCCAGTTTTGTTGGTTTTAGATTCTTCTTCGGAAGCTATATCCTCTCTCTGTCTACCTTCTAATATCGGGCATGATGCAGCATCACACTCGAATATCGATGGTCGATGGTTTTACTGTTAGAACAGCTTATTTGTACGCTGTTTGGAAGAGCAGTTTTGATTGAACACAGAATCTTCAATTTTCGACCTTAGAGTCATCTTCGGAAGCTATATCCTCTGCCTACCCTCATATCCTTATGGGTATAATTCTACATCACGCTCGAATTTCGATGGTCGATGGGTTTACTGTTAGAACAGCTGTTTTATATGCCGTTTGGACCAGCAGTTTTTATTGAAGACAGAATCTTCAATTTTCGACTTCACAGTTATCTTCGGAAGATGTATTCTCTGCCTACCCTCATCTCATGATGGGTATGATGCTGCATAATGCTCGAGTATAGATGGTATTACTGTAAGATCAGCTGATTAGAACGTTTCTATTGATCAGCAATTTCATTTAACATTTTGTGTTCAATTTTCGACCTTGGAGCCATCTTCGGAAGCTGTATCTTCTGCCTACCCTAGTCCTGATTGGTATATACAGAGATTGCGCCACATTTCGCTCTCATGAGCACAGTTCGTTATAATATGTAGGCCACGTCGGTGCCTCTCACGACTTATAGTGATGCGAAATTGTAGTATCGATAGTCGATGTGAATATACAACGTTGATGCGACCGATGGGCGTTTCTTTAAACTGCATATACTAGGTACTATTTTGAAGCTCTGTACTAAAGATCAATTAAATAGGAGCAGTAGTTTAGTCATGAATGAATTTTTAAGTTTTTGGCACATTTGAACACGATGTAGCTTTTCTAACAGCTGATTACGTCTAACGCCTGGTCATTCACCTTAAAACGATAGATCGTACTAAAATCTGCGCCTTGTTGCCGCTACACAAGGCGCGACAATAACACGCGCCGCGCGCGACGTTGTCAATTTGTTATCTAGTAGCATACCAAACAACACTATGAATTACTCGGGAAAAAAAAAGTGTACTG
Organism: Hyles vespertilio; assembly: GCA_009982885.2. Lineage (NCBI taxonomy): Eukaryota > Metazoa > Arthropoda > Insecta > Lepidoptera > Sphingidae > Hyles > Hyles vespertilio. The sequence continues at coordinate 4,243,888 of CM042832.1, forward strand.
TCTGGAGACTGAGTCTATAGTCATCATATTACCTTGAAACGGAATTAACGCTAAATGTCCGCCTACTATCTATAGTATATTATATCCATAGTGTTTATTCTATACCAACCGAACGGTAAATGATACGATATCTTTATAGAGGCACTATGTGATTTTATCGATATCGACAGTGTACACATCACTAGCAACGGAACGGTAACACGACGGGCGCGGCAGATGGGCCGACGACGCCGGGTCACGACTGTGCATCACATACATACAAATGTACACTCATTTATATTTTCATACTAATGGTTTTATTTTTGTATTATTAAATTGATTGGCTAAGTCCCAGGAGCGATAGCTCAAGACCTGTAAAAATCAGGAAATAAATTACAGCCCCCGTGGCGCAGTTGGTTAGACGCCGGCTGTGAAACCAGAAGTCGTGGGTTCAATCCTCGTACCGAGACAAATATTTGATCCACAGACCACAGGTATTTATTTCGAGCCTGGATGGTTATGGGATCAAAAGTCCCTCACAGTTTCTGATTCGACACAAGACTCGATCTTAGTATAGAATCATGACTATGTGTATGTGACTGTTGGGTGTATATATTTATTTATTTATTCACCTACCATTATATCCTTTGCCATGTGTAAGATGTGAAAAATACCAGAAAATAACATCGCTTAAAATAAATATTTTGCTCTGGTCTAATAATTACGTCGAATAAAATAAAGATGATTCGAATGTGGGTATGTATTTGTTTACATTACATTTTTCGTAGATATTCCCTTTACAACACTGTTAAAACGCTGCCCATTAAAGATAAAATCTAAAGATCATAATCCAATATTGTAACATTTAAAATGAGAAACAATATGCATAATTACATTTAACAAATCCAATTAAAAACACATTTAAACTGCGATACGGACTCGAGAAACGATTACATTTTGGCGCTAATGGCAAAAACAATATGGCTACCGTTAATATTCAAAATGGCGCGCGTTAATTTCCAATATGGCGGCACTGGATGCACGATAATTATTTTTATTGGTCCATATTTGATGCACGAATTAAAAGGTCGGCATGCAAATGAATCGAGGGTATAAATATATATTTTTTAATTTAATTGTAACAGTTTAGCTAATATAGTGTTTGGGAATTTGTTTGTTGGTCGATTACATAATTACGGCTGGACTATTTGCGATAAAGGCTTGGTCAAACATCGGTCAACTTAAAAAAAAAAAAGAAAGTTAATTGTGAATCTAATCGGCTGGTGTTTGATCAAACATTGGCCATCCTTTCCTTAGCAATTAGACGAAAACATTCGAAAATAATTTCGAGTCTAGAAAGTTGATCAATTTGTGATTAAGCTACGTTCAATTCTTTTCTGTATCTGTATCTGTATCAGCCCATATACGTCCCACTGCAGGGCGCGGGCCTCCTCTACAATCGAGAGTACGATTGAGAGTGGTTAGGCCATATAGTCCACCACGCTGGCCTAGTGCGGGTTGGCGGACTTACATACCATAGAAATTTTAGAAATCGCTATGGTATGCAGGTTCCCTCACGATGTTTTCCTTCACCGTTTTAGTGCGTGGTGATTGAATATCAATACACACATGACTCCGAAAGTTAGAGGTGTGCCCTGGGATTCGAACCCGCGACCACCGTGAACATGTTGACAGTCGCGTCTAGGGGGTTACTATAGAATCCGTAACTCGAAGTTTCGTGACATTTTTCGGACGGATGTTACTTCGTTACACGAAATCCGTAAAAGAACGAATGATTTGAATTTTTCGTCAATACTTCGTCGCCCGAACTAACTGTCAGAGACGAAAATTTGAAATTGACAATGTCAATTTGACATCGACAAAAAATATAATATTTCCGAGTTTCGATAAAATGTTGTTTGTAAAGTGATTTTATTACTTTAGACCATATATCAAGTGCAAAATCTTAATTAAAATGGCATGTAACAGCGGTGATTCGAAGAAAATTAAGTAATAAAAGTTCGAACAACAATAACGCAGCTAAACAAAAAATGAAAATTGTTTGCACTGGCTATTAGAAATGCCTGTGAAATATCTTGGAAATTATAGTGGGAAGAGGATGCTCACCACCAGGAATTAAAAGTACAAGATGAAGTGTACCGTTTATACCTCAGACGAGTAAATAGGTTTATACGACGCGATAGGACGTTCACAACCACAACGAGACTCGATATTGTTATTGTTTTTATTGTGGCGTAAAATAACAATGTACTCCCGACAGAAAATACAGGGATAATTTAAATAATACCCAAAACCAAACCGGTATAATGGAGAAGAACATTTAACAAGAACAAAACGGCCATACCTAATACAGTTTAAGACAAATTGAATAAATGTTGGTGTCAGTGTGAAAGAATATAGTGTAGAACATGGTGGATATTTCAAACAAACTAAAAAGATGGCAAAGAGGATACAACTATATTTTGGCTGATATTTACAACGAGAAGACCCCCAAACTTTATTTAAGAGGAAATCTTTTAAAGGTGTTTCTTCAAAGTTTATCTTATTTATACTTTTTGTACCCAAAAAATATCGCTATAAAACACTTAAATAAATTAATTGTGGATAGTAATTAACATATTTTATTAAACTTTTGATATTACTAAATAAAAATTGTTTTCTTTCCACCTTATGGTTATTGGTATGTTCATAGCTCAATATCAGCCGCATTGTGAGGAATAGAAAATTCAATATTACTAATAAGTATCTTACAAGTAGTTACATAATAAAACAATGTTACATATAGTGCATATTTTATATTTTCTCTAATAACAAGCTTATATTATATGAGTTTCACACACATTCAATGTTATGGCATAGTACCTACCTATTTGTTTTGATAAACTCTGCATGATAATAATTAGACAGTCACTTTTGAACTAAATATTAATTGAAAACTTTTATTACATGGATAAAAACTTCAATTGTATGTATTTTGTTTATATAAAACTTTTTGTAAAAGTTAATTAAGAAGCATTAATTATAACCAACCATAAAGATGTCAGGAAAGGAAAAGGTTTTGTTAGAATGAGTTTAGATAAATAACAAAACAAACTAATATCTATCTCCATCCATCCATCAGCCAAAGGAAGTCCACTGCTGAACATAGGCCTCCCCCAATGATCTCCACAGAGACCTGTTGGAGGCAGCCTGTGTCCAGCGACGTCCCGCGACCTTTACCAGGTCGTCGGACCATCTTGTTGGTGGACGTCCTACGCTGCGCTTTCCGCTACGCGGCCTCCATTCGAGTACTTTCCGACCCCATCGGTCATCAGATCTCCGCGCTATGTGCCCGGCCCATTGCCACTTCAACTTGCTAATCCGGTGGGCTATGTCGGTTATTTTAGTTCTCCTACGGATCTCCTCATTTCTGATTCGATCTCGTAGGGAAACCCCGAGCATAGCCCTCTCCATAGCTCGTTGAGTGACTTTGAGCTTCCTAATAAGGCCCATAGTGAGAGGCCACGTCTCGGTGCCGTAAGTCATCACTGGCAACACACAACTATCGAAGACTTTCGATTTAAGGCACTGAGGTATTTTGGACGAGAAGACGTCGCGTAGTTTCCCGAACGCTGCCCAACCGAGTTGGATTCGACGATTGACCTCTCTCTCGAAGTTGGACCTGCCTAACCGGACCACTTGTCCTAAATAGACATATTCGTCAACAACTTCAAGAGTCGAGCCCCCAACACCGATGGGGGTGGGCACAACATGGACATTCGACATGATCTTCGTTTTGTCCATGTTCATTTTAAGACCCACCTGTTGGGAGACTCGATTGAGGTCTTCGAGCATAGTGCTAAGGTCTTCCAGCGATTCAGCCAAGACTACAATATCGTCGGCAAACCGAAGGTGAGTGATATACTCGCCGTTGATGTTGATGCCGAATCCTTTCCACTGCAAGAGCTTGAAGGCATTTTCCAGCGCGGCAGTGAACAGTTTCGGAGATATGACATCTCCCTGTCTCACGCCTCTCTGTAGTGGAATAGCCTTCGTACTCTGATCTTGTACTCGGACCGACATGGTGGCGTTGTTGTATATACACTTCAACACTTCGATGTACCGATAGTCGATATGGCACCGCTGGAGAGACTGTAGCACAGCCCAAGTCTCGATCGAATCAAAGGCTTTCTCATAGTCCACAAACGCTAAACAAAAATATCTATCTACTTTAGAGCAAAATCGAAGTTTATTATTTCTAATTTTAATGACATCAATATAATATTATTATCCAATCAAACTATATTAACTTCACATAATAAGTATTTAACCTAATGTGAAGATAACCGGTTAATTGTAATAATATATCTTTCAATTGCTTCTTTAAAGCAATTATATGAAACAGAAACTCCTTCAAATGGATGTAATATACTGTAATTGTAAAGAAATGTACATACATACTTAAAAAATGGAATGAATTATTTGTAGTGTGTTATATACATAAATATAAGTAAGTATAACTTGTTTCACATAAATTACTACCAGGTAACAAATAAAATACAAATAAAACATTTATTTCAACATATTCCATTTACAACAGTTTTCACTAATGATTGAAGATTTGATGTTCATTATCCTAGAAAAAAGAGGATCTCATTATTGTGGTTGAATCATCCGCAAAGTACCAAGCGATAACTTCAAGTAGTTAAATCCTGTAACACAAAATAGTAATCTATTAAAACATTTACAACCTAGTTTTTCATGTTATTTATACACTACCAAATCATTCCAAACACAAGTTATTAACTAACTAAAGACTTTAATCTTATACTTTGTGAATATTGATAACGTGTGTGTGACTATTAACTTTATTAAATAACCACTAGTGGAACTTCTTTCTATCCCAGCAAAGTTGCATGTTTGAGCGCGACATGTATAAGTAAATAAATATTTGTTAGGCGCTTGAAAGAAATATAACAAGGAATATCAACCCAGTTCGATAATTGATCATTATGGCATTAAATAGATATAATAATTTAAAAATAAGATACTTACCGTTTTAATAAAATATTTTGCATAAATACGTACTTTTGTCAACATTAAAGAATATTAAACATTAAATTTTATTATAATAATATCTTTATATACAATGTACTCTGTGAATTAATTCTTTATTTATATAATTAAGTGTTTTGTAAATGTTAACAACTTAATTTTTTTTACGTTTTGACGTTTGATAGTTGATACTTGTTGTTTTTTTACATTTGACCTATCTAAAGGCAAAAGTCCCAGCCGTACAGCCTAGGGTGATATATTGGAATTTTCAAATTAATGTAATTTACTGTAATTGAATCATCAAGAAATATAGACACATACCTACTTAAAATTGAATAGAAATATTTATTTGTAATATGTGGTATCTTATTATCTTCACATAATAATGATTTAACCTAATGTGAAAATCACCGGTTAATTTTGACAATATATATTTTACAAGTGCTTCCTTAATTATTTATATCAAACAGAAACTCTTTCAAATGGATGTAATGTACTGTAATTGAATCATCAAGAAATATAGACACATACCTACTCAAAATTATCCAAAATACCTGTTTTTATCATTGACATATATTCTACGTAGTATATTATAACTCAATGGTTTTTATGCCCTCTTCAACTAGGCTGTGCAACATACAGATTGTAAGCTGGTGCTTACTGTACAGGGCTATCCTAGTGTAAGCACCAGCCGTTCCTCACTATTTGCCATATCTTAGCCTAAGCACCTGTAAATGTAGTATAAATCTTTTGTTTGTTACCTAGGTTAAGGAAAGATTGAATAAAGTATTTTATTATTTATTAAAAATTGAATGGAAATAATTATTTGTAATAAGTGGTATCTTATTATGTTCACATATAATGATTTAACCTAATGTGAAGATCACCAGTTAATTTTGACAATATATATTTTTCAAGTGCTTCCTTTAATTATTTATATGAAACAGAAATTTTTCAAATGGATGTAATGTACTGTAATTTAATCATCAAGAAATATAGACACATACCTACTCAAAATTGAATGGAAATAATTATGTGTACTTAATATGTGGTATCTTAATATCCCCACATAATAATAATTTAACCTAATGTGAAGATCATCGGTTAATTTTGACAATATATATTTTTCAAGTGCTTCCTTTAATTATTTATATGAAACAGAAACTTTTTTAAATGGATGTAATGTACTGTAATTGTAAAGAAATGTACATACATACTTAAAATTGAATGGAAATAATTATTTGTAGTATCTGATATATTATTATCTTTACATAATAAGTATTAAACCTAATGTGAAGACCATCAATTAATTTAAATAATATATATTTTTCAATTGATTTCTTAAATTATTTATATGAAACAGAAACTCCTTCAAATGGATGTAATATACTGTAATTGTAAAGAAATGTACATACATACTTAAAAAATGGAAAGAATTATTTGTAGTGTGTTATATACACAAATATAAGTTAGAATAACTTGTTTCACATAAATTACTGCCAGGTAAAAAATAAAATACAAATAAAACATTTATTTCAACATATTCCATTTACAACAGTTTTCACTAGTGATTGAAGATTTGATGTTCATTATCCTAGAAAAAAGAGGATCTCATTGTTGTGGTTGAATCATCCGCAAAGTACCAAGCGATAACTTCAAGTAGTTAAATCCTGTAACCCAAAATAGTAATCTATTAAAACATATTTACAACCTAGTGTTTCATGTTACACTACCAAATCATTCCAAACACAAGTTATTAACTAACAAAAGACTTTAATCATATACTTTGTGAATATTGATAACGTGTGTGTGACTATTAACTTTATTAAATAACCACTAGTGGAACTTCTTTCTATCCCAACAAAGTTGCATGTTTGACCGCGACATGTATAAGTAGATAAATATTTGTTAGGCGCTTGAAGGAAATATAACTAGGAATATCAACCTAGTTCGATAATTGATCATTATGGCATTAAATAGATATAATAATTTAAAAATAAGAAACTTACCGTTTTAATAAATTTTGCATAAATACGTACTTTTGCCAACATTAAAGAATTTTAAACATTAAATTTTAGTTATAATAATATCTATATATACAATGTACTCTGTGAATTAATTCCTTATTTATATAATTAAGTTTTTGTAAATGTTTACAATTTAATTTTTTTTTATGTTTTGACGTTTGATCGTTGATACTTGTTGTTTTTTTACATTTAACCTAAAGGCAAAAGTCCCAGCCGTACAGCCTAGGGTACACAGCTAGGGTAATATATTGAAATTCTTCAAGTTCTTTATTAGGAAGTAAAAACCGTGGGCTCGCCCATGTCATGCTTTAAATAATTTAGTAAAGGTGCTTTATTGAGATTTTATGTATTATAAAAATAACTAAATTAGATTGTTATATTGGTATATGACAGCTCCTGTGCCACAGGCTAGGCGGTTAGCTGATGATGCCATGCCGCCTGCGAATTGCGAAACGAAAGACCGCAGGTTCGATGATCGATCCCCGCACCGAGAGAAAGGTTTGTGAGGCCCACAAATATTATTATATTTTTTTGTGGGCCTCTTTGTGGGGGATCAGGATTATGTGTGTAACTATGGGCCTGTTATTTATTTATATGAAGTAATAGCCTCCGTGGTGCAGTTCGTTAGATGCCGGCTTTGCAAAACAAATGTCCACGGAATCGATCGCCGAACCGAAACTAATATTTGTGTGAACCACAGGTATTTGTTTGAGATACTGGGTGTTTATGAGACCCAAAAGTATCTCGTAGTTCCTGATACCCATGACACAAGATTCGATCTTAGTGTGAGGTCAGGACTATTTATGTGACTTTTGGATGTACTTATTTATAAATAAGAGTTCAATTTAAAATAAAATAGAAAATAATGTATATAATTTAAAACATATTTTATATAATAGTCTAAAATATATAGTGTATATCAAGACTGCTACCGGAAACGAAGCCAGGTGGTAGTTTAAGGGACTTCAGACACAATGCAACAGAAAAAGTTGAAAAAAAGCGTATTTTTTTTTGGTATTTTTTTCCTATGATCATATTCGGGTGTTAAATACATTTTTTTCCTATTTTTTCCTAAAATAATAGTGTATACCTTTTTGTTTATAAATAATCTAAGGTTTAAAAGAGTTTAAATTATTATTTTAACAAAAACTATGGATTTACCACCCAAAAATTACAATATTTAAAAAATCATAAAAAAATAATTGTCGCATTTCTTTGCGAAATTTTTAGTTGCATTGTGTTTGTAGTCATTAAACTACCACTCGGCTTTGTTTTCGGTAGCAGTCTTGAGATACCCAGTGGATTATCTATACACATAAATAAAAATAAATGTCTGTTTTTAAAGTGAAACTGAAAAAAAATGTCCAACTACATATCGTTATACTCGTATACACGATATCTATACCAAAAATGATCTGAAAAGAGTTTTTGTCTGTCTGTCGTTCTGTTTGTAATCGCTTATCTCGAGATCGTCTGGACCGATTTTGACGGGACTTTCACTGAAAGATAGCTTAATTAATTTTGCGTTATTTATCTAAGACAAGTAGAAAGAAATAAATCATTTATTCTTAAGCCCAGTAGGGCGATTCACGTATTATAATAAGTTCAGCTGCAGTGCAGTTGCGGTTAAGTTTCGATCAAAACAGCCCTTTTCGTATTCTCGTAATTTTGACAACCGCTGTCAAATACGCTCGCGTCAAGTTCGCGTCACGCAAACGTTTTAGCGTATTCTAGTGCTGCGCGTATATGTCAAATTCAAACAAATTTCATACGTCTGACGTACAGTTGACGCGCAGCTCACGCGCAGTTCACGCGCAGCTAAACACTTACAAGAATACCATTTTGTACCAAAGCGTAAACTTAATTGTAACCGCACCGCAACTTGATCGGCGCGTCAAAAAGTTACGTGAATCGCACTACTGCACGGCTATGATTAAAAATTAAAACTCGTAATATTATTTTTAAATAAAGATTTGTAGAAAAGTTTTGCAATTCAAATCCGATAGAAGTGAAACGTCAGAAAATTAACCTACGTTATCTTTTCTATAATTTTCGAGCACTGCAAATCCTCTAGAAAAACCACTTATCAATAAATATCATTTTCCCCCACTACATGCTAGGTCTAAATTACCATATAAATAGTGGAAAATTCACTTAGGTGGCAACATTGTTGGAGAATAATGATCACAGATAATGCTGTTTTTCTCCTTCCAAAATCCATAAGAATATCTATGATAATTATCATTCAGTCCGAAGTTAGTCTATGGTTACGATGAATTTTCAACATTTCGGATGGCTCACATACTCTGTGGTACATATACTTCGTCACTGACATCCGTCATCCGAAGTTTCGTGCTTCGTATCGGATTGTAGAGTAACCCCCCTAGTCCGTTTACCAACAGGCCACCACGCACTTTTTCACAATTCTTTTAGATATATAAAATGAGTTCTAATCGTGCAATCGTCAACTCTTTATTTATTAAACGAGTTTCGATTCTATATTGCATAAGTGTTGTAAAGACATGCAATTATCTCGCACAGCAATTAACTATGTGTAGAATAATTAAAATAAGTGCATTAAGATTGTGTTGTTATGTTATTTTTATTTATGTTCTTTATAGAATATAGCCTTTCTTCAAGGATTTCTATATTGATTTACTGGTAGAAGTGTTTTAGAAAAAGACCTATATTTTGCAGAAAAACTCTTATTTCTTTATATTATAGTCGCATAGTTACTACGGGTACGGTTACAAAGCTGAGATGTCAGGTTCGAATCCCGAGTCGGGCAAAGTTATATTGGATTTTTCTTCTCAATATCAGCCCAGATTCAGGAATTTGTGCCTGATATGACGATAGGCTCGCCTCCTATCACATCGGGGGACGGAACATACAAGGCGAAATGTGGGTGTACTGGCACCTCTGCCTACCCCTTCTGGGATAAAAGGCGTGAGTTTATGTACGTAGAACTCTTATAGCTAAGATGATGTATCAGAAATACTTTTCGACCCATAATATTAGGACCAGAATAATTTAATGTGAAGTCTCGATAACACATTAAAATATTTGTTGTGTCTGAAATAAGACTATTATTTACGGATTTTATCGCGGATTTGGTTAAATTTTTACATTTTTTGAGTTCCCGACGTTTCGATTACTTTACAGCTTTCGTGGTCACGGGGCGGACTGAGGTGTGTGTCTGACTGACTAATAAATGAGTATTTTATTTATAAGCAATATTAACAGTAGCAAAACCAAACAACACCTTAAATCATAAAACAATGCTTGGCATTTCACTGAGTTCGCTATCCTGAGACATAAGATGATAAGTCTGCATATGTTCAGTAGTTACTCTGGCTACAATGCCCTTCAATCCGAAACACAACAGTGCATTGACAGTGCTGTTTGGCGGGAAAAATAGACATTTCGGTGGTACTTATCCAGGCGACCGCCGATATATGAGAGACCTACCACCAGCAGAACTAACTACTAATCACTTTTTCTTGAATATAGTTTATTTATTATTTCATTATTTATTTAAGGAGTGTCCACCGAGGAATTTTAATTTTAAATAAAGCCAATATTTAGCATTGCACTTAGTCGTACCTAATTATACTGCCCATCCCGAACTAGTAGCCTATACGAATATCTAAGTTTTTGTACGTGCATTTCTCATTACAAGAGACCAGTCCTTGATTGCTTGAGGTTAATGCATTTTTAAATGAGGATAGTGGGGTGACCAACGAATGGAAGATTTTGGGATAATCGGAGACTATTTGAACGCGTTAGATTACGTTAGAGAGTAAACTTGGTCTGTATTCTTAAATATTTAAATGAGTTAACTTATATTTCAAATATGCTACTTCCTCCCCTCTGCCTAAATTTTTGCCATAACTTAAAAAGATCCACATTGCACTGAAATAATTCTGAAGTATCTGCACTCATAATATGTAGTGTGCAATTATAGAAATTGCTGTTAAGTTTTGCTCAAGACACGATACAACAACACAAGACTTTCTGTGGTGTCAATTCCGCCCACACATGCTAAGCCTGAAAAGTACACTATAGAGAGTAACGAGTAACGTAAAGAAAAAAATACACCCAACAGTAACATACATAGTCCTGACTCTTCAGTAAGACCAATTAAGTCTTTTGTCATAGGTATCAAAAACTACAAGGGACCGTCTCACAAACACCTGAAAGAAATATTTGTGAGCCACACAAACATTTGTAACAGAGCAGGGACTCAAGTCACGGCCTCTCGTTTCTCAGCCGGCGTCGAAACAACTGCACCACGGAAGCTGTCAATCAAGCCTAAACTATAATATAAAAACCTCGGTTGTGTCGGCTTTTCGTGCTCAGCCTATGTGTATTTACTTGTCATAAGTTTTTTAATGGCTTACATGACCAATAAATATACTTCATTTCATTTCATTTCAGCAATATACTTAAAAAATTATACAGATGTATAACAGTTCCTTGCCGAAAGACTCACCAGGATGAGCGTTGGAGTCCCCCAATATATACACTGACTCCGTGCCGCAACTTTCGATAAGCGCACTGATCTCACTTAGACACTCCGTGTATTCGCTTAGATTGTCTGCACTATCGGTAGGCATGTAAATTGATATGACTACAAAAGAACTACTGCTTGCCATTGACACTTTTATAGCGGTTAAGCGCACATTATCACTTTGTAACACGATGACGTTGTTGAACATATCCTTTCTCCATAATATGGCCACACCACCGTGCGGTCTTCCACGAAAGATGCCCGTCGACCTATCCACCGCCGATGTTCCAGACCATGCAAAGTTGTCATCAATAGTGCTTAGAAATGTTAAATCATGTGGAAATAGCCAGGTCTCTTGTAAGGCAATAATATGCCCTTGTGTACATAGTGAGCTTATACAGTCTACGGATCGCGTCACTGATCTACAGTTATAACTTATAAAAACACTGATTGTCCATATTATTCCTTTGTTATTACATTATTCATTGTACCTTGTCTTATATCATCTGATCTTGAGGAATTATTTTTAGCACCGAAAGAAATGTTTGTGCGGCCCACAAATATTTCTTCCGGGTCTGGGTGTTTGTGAGACCGAAAAGTCTCTCGTAGTTCCTGATACCCACGACACAAGACTCGATCTTAGTGTGGGGTCAGGACTATGTATGTGACTGTTGGGTGTTATTTATTTATTTTATTTTATCTAAAGTTGACATAACGTCGGAAAGATATTCCATCAGGCCAGAGCTTGGTATCCATAAACACATTTAGTTTTTGTTTAGGTATTAACATTTTAAAAGAATTATAAATCTTCTCTTGCTTCATATGTACAAGTTCCAATGTGACATCTATATCAGTTTTATCTTTAATATAAGAACCAATATATGCAGCCTTAGTATTTTTATCTACGTTGTATATTATAAGGATATTTTTGTATCCGCCGCCTTAAAATTGCTATGAGTGTCTACCCTAGCGTCACCTTTTAAGCCAGCAAATTTATTTTTATATCTTCGCCGTAGCACAGTTTTCCTCTGTTCTCCAGGTTCATCATTATTCCACTGGCCCTGTTTTGCTGCTGTTTTTGCAAAACATAGTTTTTCCATAGTGCTCGGCGTATGACTCATTGGACATGTAATGTCTGGCCATCGTAGTAGACTGTAGAGTCCACATGGGTCATAGACATAGACATATGGCCTAAAATATCTCAATCAATCTTACACTGTATTGTATAGGAGGCCCGTGCCAAACAGTGGGACATACCGGGTATATCAAGACTGCTACCGAAAACGAAGCCTGGTGGTAGTTTAAGCGACTTGAAACACATTGCAACAGAAAATGTTGCAAAAAAAAAGCGACAATTATGTTTGGTTATTTTTTTCCTATGATCGTATTTGGGCGGTAAATACATTTTTGCCCTAAATAATAGTGAATACCCTTTATTTATAAATAATCTAAGGTATAAAAGAGTTTAAATTATTATTTTAGTAAAAACTATGGATTTGCTACCCAAAAATGATGATATTTAAAAAAACATTTTTAGTTGCATTGTGTTTGTGGTCACTAAATCTACCACCCGGCTTCGTTTTCGGTAGCAGTCTTGATATACCCGGTATATGGGCTGATACAAATACAGTATACCTACTAATGATCTTTTCATAAACAGTTTTTAAAACCTATTTTAGGTATGGAATATTTTGTCCCTTTCGAACGACTTTTTAATTCAATTTGATCGAAGAAGAAAAATAAACGGACGACCTGGTTAACGTTACAGGAAAAAATATATTTGTTAATTTTATATACTCAAATAGATAGGATGGGACTGAATTGCATGCCTTAAGTGTGAATGAGACGGGATAGGTCGGGATATAACGACATGGGACAGGATAAGCAGTACAGAGGACGGCATTGAGTTTGAATATATATAAAACAGTACGATAAATAATATTTGACTGATGTGAAATTGATTTCAAAAAGTATGCACTCGGGCGGGGTATTTAGGGGTGATAGTCTATGAATGGACCGTAAGTGTCTCAATCATGGTCACCCTACAGTCTTCAACGTCGAGTCATGACACAGCCATTGGTAGTTTTTTGCCGCGGTCCGGCATGCGACCTGCGATCTAACGTCATTAGCGGTGACCTCGTGCTACCATCGCGATGGAAACATCAATAGGATGAACTGTTACCCAAAAATATTTTATACCTGAGCGGCTGTCTCGGTAGCGTTTGCATTATGGTTACAAAGCTGAGGTCTTGGGCTCAAATTGTGGGTTAGGCAAAGTGATATTGGATTTTTCTATTCATTATCAGAAGAGTCAGGAATTTGTGCCCGATATGGCGATAGGCTCGCCATATCACATCTTGGAAAACATACAGGACGAAATGTGGGTGTCCTGGCAACTCTGCCTTTCCTTCTAGGAAAAAGGCGTGAGTTTATGTATGTATGTGTTTGTATTTTTATACCTGCACGATATTTTGTTGGTAGAAGAGGTCACCCTGGCGGCATACTTGGCAGCCTCCGTGGCGCAGGCGGTTAGACACCACCTGTGAAACGGGAGGCGGCGGGTTCAATCCCCGCATCGAGAGAAATATTTGTACCGAAAAGTCTCTCGTAGTTCCTGATATCCACGACACAAGACTCGATCTTAGTGTGGGGTCAGAACTATGTAACTGTTGGGTGTTATTTATTTAGTCTATAAAACGTTACGAACTTCAAATGTTCAGATGTTCGACGTCTGTAGTAAGATATATGATTTCCACTTCTAAAAATCAATACTATTCTCTATTATACTTATCATTTTCTATGAACTTAGTCTATGGTTGCGACGTACGATAGAGGAATCCAACATTTTGTGGAGTACCTAGGCACATTAGTGAAGTTTTACGTACGGCGTTCGAACATTCGAAGTTCGTATAGTTTTTATAAACGGTCCGAAATTCCTCTAAGTTTTTTTTTTTAATGAATGGCGATTCTTGTATGCCATTCATCTGATGGTGAGTGTTACGACCGCTCATGAACAGTAGGAAAACCTAACACCATGATGACAAAACAATGCTTGGCATTCCACTACGCTGGCCACCCTGAGACATAAGATGTTAAGTCTCAATATGTCCAGTAGTTAATCTGACTACAATGTCCTTACACAAATATTAATATATCATTTTAAAACAGGTTAATGGACCAAAGACGCACCTATTCTACAATCGAGAGTATGAATGAGAGTGGTTAGGCCATATAGCTCACAACGCTGGCCTAGTGCGGGTTGATGGACTTCACATATCATTGAAATTCTTATAAATTGATATGGTATACAAGTTTCCTTACGATGTTTTCATTTACCATTATAGTGCGTGGCGATTGACTATCAATACATGATTCTAATAGTCAGAGGTGTGCCCTGGGATTTGAGGCCGCGACCAATATGAACGTGCTGGCGGCCGCGTCTGGTCCGTTTACCAACAGGCCACCACGCTCGTGGTAAATAGATATTTTTTTTGTATTGTATCAGCCCATATACGTCCCACTGCAGGGCACGGGCCTTCTCTACAATCGAAATTACGATTGAGAGTGGTTAGGCCATATACGGCCGATGCCAATAATCAATCGAAAAAATTAGATTGAAGTCAATCTGGATTGTTTTCTACTTTTCGATTGGTCTCCTGTCACGTTGCCATAGTTTTTTCACTACTGAGATTGATTATTGGCAATATAGTATCAGAAAAAAGATTGAGCTGTCAATCTAAAACGGCAAATTTTGGATTGGGATTGTTTATTGGCAGCGGCTGTTAGTCCACCACGCTGGCCAAGTGCGAGTTGGCAAATAGATAATATGGAGACTGTCCCGCCCTCACACCCACCACTGCAACTCCTGTAAGCCAGGATCAACAGTGGCACGCAATGTAATGACACCAAGCATTGAAGCTCGGCGAGTCTCCGGGAATGTCTAACTTGTCTTTAACCCGCAACGAAATCAATCAGAAAGTTAAATTATTAGGAGGAGTTGGAAATATAGATAATATATGGGCTGATATAGTATAGTACAGTATAGTAAATGGACCCGATGCGGTTACCGAGACGCTGGTCGCGGGTTCAAATCCGTGGGCAACCTAAGTTTCTAAGGTTATGCGTGTTGGTTGTCAATTACTACGCGCTTTAGCGATAATATATAATATATATATATATAAATAGAAAAGAATATGAGGAAACCTGCGTACTACAATAGTTAAAGGTTCTTCGTCAATTTCAGTCATCGACGGAACTCGCCCGAAGCCACCATTTGAAGGCGGATTTCTGTATGACAGTGGTACCCTGTCGAGCTTTTACTTTTACTTTGTGAGTATACCACTTTTTTAGATAGAACTAACATGAAACTTACGATTTGATTCAAAGACAGAGTTAAAGACAGACAAAGATCATTTTTGTGAATGTCTTCTAACTTCTTTGCTCAAATTGAAGTCACAAGTTGTTCGTTAGGGACTAAACATTCAATATCTAAAATAGGTTTTAAAGCCGTTAATTTTTACTGTTTCCCACATACGAATAGTCCCAGAGATGACGACCAAAATCATGTATCATAGCAATACGGTCGAAACTGTATAAAAGCGTTAGATTATGTGATTCTGAACCCGACTAGGTAGGTAGTAACGGTCAAAAGTGTAGCAATTGCATGTGAGGCTATTTCTGCTGTGTCCAAAAAAAAGGCAGTCGGTATCATAGCAATACGTCTGATATTGGAAATGTACATAGATTTAATAATTTTATGACGAATAAGTTGGTTTTCAGACATTTTGCGCGTAGTATGTAGCTGAAGCGAATTTTTGAAAATGTCAACAAATTCAGCCGACCTGTATTATAGCAATCCGAATGAATTTTTTTTCTACCATTCGTAAATAAGGCAGGATTGCAAAAAAAATATGTTTTCAGACATTTTAGATGTCGCATGTACTCCCAAAAGAGAAAAGAACGTTTTGGAGTCGGTAGGCCGATGCCTGAGCGCTTCTTACGTTCCTGCTGCGGTGGGAATGGTTTTTTGCATATTATGCTCCTGCCACTCTCTTACTATATAGCTGGTGAGTGACTATACTCACCGTTGAAATGACGCTCACTTAAAGTGACAACAAACTATAAGTTGCTCAGGTGGACGTGGGTGTATCGCTAGTTGTCCGAGGGCTCACGGATGTTATTTTTTCTTCTCTTCCCAATGATAAGGCATGCTTTGCTCATCTGCCGTTGACGAAGTTTTCGGGGATGGAAGAGTAGGTTTTTAAGAATTCAAAATTATCAATTATAATAGACGTTTTTATAGCATAGATACGTTGTCCGCGCTCTATTTTGGCAAGACAAAAGCAAGGTGATTGCCCGACTTGCAATCAGTTACGCTTCAACACGGTCGATATCGAAAAGTTGTCTGATAAAGGAGGTGCTACACTGAATTCTTCTGATATATTTTTTTTTACATCTGGTTAATTCATTTCATCAAGTTCAACAATTTTCAGACAGCTTGCTATGATACCGATCGGTAAAATTCCTTAACATATTTAGAATGGTCTCAAAATTTAATGCATCCAAATTTCCTTCTGAAAATATTTTTTTTCCTTTTAACTAATCCTAATTTACCCGTAAAGAATATTTTCAGACGGATTGCTATCATCATATTTTTTTGTATCATTTTTAATTTTTCTAAATTATTTTTTGGGTTCGCGCTACACTATTAACTTCTGAAAAATATGTTTTCGGTATCTTATAGCTATTATATAACTACAGTCAGAAAATCAGACAGATTGCTATGATACAGTCCGGTAAAATTTGTTGACATTTTTGAAAATTCAGTTCGGTCAAACGATACGCGAAAAATGTCTGAAATTGATATTTTCGAGTTCGAAATAATCAAATCTATCAATTTGATGCGGTTGTATTGCTATGAGACAAAAATTTTGGTTGTCATCTTTCGTACTAGAAATTAATCTATTTACATTCATGACACTGTAGTATACAAGTGTAACGGAAATCATCTAAAATAACATACAACCATTCGGAATAATTAATTAAAATACGTTTCAAACGCACATAACATGACTACATTTTTTATTATTCCATTTAATTAAAATGTAATTAAAATAAAATTATACAATTAACTTTACATTCGAAATTCAACTTTATGTTTTATGCAATAGAGTTCATACTTGAAAGTGGTGCTGTATATTCGAAATGGAATTACAAATTAAATAAAATTGATTTTTATAAAAAGGTTGTAATTTATTAATTAAATACGCACAAAAGTTGTTATATTAAGTGGGTGTGCGTGCGTTTTGTTTAATTCGATCACGACTTGTATAGCATTACGTAGGTTCTGAGCTTTGATCTAGACTCTTCCATTTAAAAAAAGAATATAGTGCAACACTTTTTATAATTGGATGTATGGTATAATTTATTTTCTCATTTAGTTTGTAATGTTTTTAAAAGATATGGCACTAATTTTATTATTTAAATTTTAAATTACGGACTTGTAGCAATCGAGTTTTAGTTTGTTATAGTAATTTCACCACCATATAATATAAGGTAGGTATCAATAAATATAAATTATACCGACGCAATTTCCACGCCAAAATGTGCTACTGGGCGAGTCTTGCCTAGTGCGAAGAGAATATAAAAACAATCTCAAGCGATTCCTTTTTTTCCTCTCGGGGAATATTATTGGATATCCGACTGCGTTAGATAGAAGGGATATACTTGACTCCCTACCGGCTAGAATTCATATGAACTTTACTGGTGGCTGGTCTCTCATATGTGGGAAACCGCCTGGGTAGGTACCACCACAATGTATATTTCTCCCGCCAAACAGCAGTTTAAATATACTGTTGTGTTCCGTATGGATTACAAGTATTTCTTTCGGATTTGGCCTCTGTTGTTTGTAACACTGAAAAGTCTCTCGTAGTTTCTTACGACACAAGAATCGATTTTAGTGTGGAGTCAGGACTATGTATGTGACTGTTCTTTTTAATTTTTTATTGATTTTTTATTACAATACATGTCGAGCCGTTCGCCTGATGTAAAGTCTCAATATTTCAGTTGTTACTCTCTGGCTACAATGTCCTTCAATCCGAAACACAACAGTGCATTTTAATTGCTGTTTGGCGGGAGGAATACATTGCGGTGGTACCCACACAGGCGGCCTCTCACATATGAGAGACCTACCACCAGTAAATTATTTTAAATTGTATATATTTATCTATTTATAATTATATTATACACAACTTAATGGATGATATAAATCGCGTCCAATCAGTGATAAAGCTATTACAGTGTTTAAACGATAGCTCAGTATTTATGCACTGTATATCTAGACCGCACACTAAATCTAGGCATTCCGTGTCGGAGCGTGTAGCGGCCTTTTAACAACCATTTCAATGTACCTTCCTATCTGTTTGGGCCATAGAGTAAATATTTACAGATGGAATATTTCTACAATCGTATGAAATATGTATGGTTTGTTTGTGGTAGAACCAAGCCATTTTATTTTTATTTTAATTTATTAGAATCTCCAACAAATACACTGCAAGCTTTGCCAATGAACTGTTGTAGTTTTAACATTGTTTCTTTAATTAGAAGAAATCACAAAATGCAATAGTACTGAACAACAGGAAAGAACTATGCAATAACTCATTCATAAACTATTGATATAAAGTTATAAGACAAAATTGAAATGCACTATGCACACTAATATCAAGTTTATTTTTATTTAATTATTTATTTTACATAACTAAATAATCTGTGAAAATGTTAAACACCTACCTGTTACCGCTGTATTTATTAAGCAAGATATCCGTCAAGAACACATTCATTATTTTTGTTGTGATAATGGCAACGGAAATACATAATTTGTGAAAATTTGAGCTTTCACGGTTCATGAGATACAGCTTGGTGACAGACAGACAGCGGAGGCTCAGTAATAAGGTTCTGTACAGACAGATAGATTATACAGGGTATCTCAAGACTGCTACCGAAAACGAAGCTGGGTGGTAGTTTTAGTGACTTCAGACACAATGCAACCAAATTTTGTGCAAAAATTTGGGACGATTTTTTTGTTATTTTTTTCTATCGACGTATTACGGTGGTAAATACATAGATTTTTCTTAAATAATAGTGTACATCCTTTGATTTTTAAAGACGCTATGGTATGCAAGGCTTTAAATTATTATTTTAGCATAAACTATTTATTTATCACCCAAACTCGACGATATTTAAAAAATAATAAAAAAATATTGTCGCGTTTCTTAGTGAAATTTTTAGTTGCATTGTGTTTGTAGTTTAAAACTACCACCCGGCTTCGTTTTCGGTACCAGTCTTGATATACCCGGTATAGAACGGGTGTTCTGTATCTCGGTAGGTTTTACATACATACACACATAAACTCACGCCTACATCCCAGAAGGGGTAGTCAGGGGTGCCAGGACACCCACATTTCGCCTTGTAAGTTAGCTCCCACAATGTGATAGGTGGCGGTATTGCCATATCGGGCACAAATTCCCGACTCTGGGCTGATAATGAATAGAAAAATCCAATATCACTTTGCCCAACCCGGGATTCGAACCCGAGACCTCAGCTTTGTAACCGCATCTTAGTACAACTACGCCATCGAGGCAGTCGGTAGGTTTTAGGCACAATATAATCGGCTCGCAGTCCTGCAAACATCTCTCATCGCAGACGCAGCCGCTTCCCTTTCACTACACCTCTTTCAGTTTAATTAACTGAGTATTTAGTAAGGGAAAGGGTTATACAACATCATAGATAACGCGAGCATAGCACATTTTGTTTGGATTTAACTTATTTAGTGAGGGTAGGGTGAAAATTAAGTATGAGTAGTTTAAAAAGAGGCACTCCTATTCATAGTATCGATAAAAAATATCGTTGAAAGAAACAAAGAAAGAACATTATTTATTACTGGCACAATAAATTATAGAGGGGTTAATATAAAACAGTAAAGGTAAAACAGAAATCGTGACATACGGCACCGAGACGTGGCCTCTCACTGTGGGCCTCATTAAAAGGCTCAAAGTCACTCAACGAGCCATGGAGCGGGCTATGCTCGGTGTTTCCCTACGAGATCGAATCAGAAATGAGGAGATCCGTAGGAGAACCAAGGTTACCGACATAGCCCATAGGATTGGCAAGTTGAAGTGGCAGTGGGCCGGGCACATAGCTCGTAGAACCGATGGCCGTTGGGGCCGAAAAGTTCTCGAGTGGAGGCCACGTACAGGCAAGCGAAGTGTTGGACGCCCGCCTACAAGGTGGACGGACGATCTGACTAAGGATGCAGGCCGCTTCCAACAGGTCATTGTGGAGATCATTGGGGGAGGCCTATGTTCAGCAGTGGACTTCCTGTGGCTGATATGATGATGATGAAAACAGAAATCGAACAAATAAAGCAAAGGTAGCTCTCATTTCGTTGATCCCGATTTTGCTTAAAACTCATCAAGAAAGAAAGAAAGAAAAACTATTTATTGATCATAGCATTCATCATAGCATTGTTTATGGTTTGTCCTTAAGCGTTTTCCTATTTTATCCCGCCCGAGAGATTCTTATAATATATCTTATTGAGAATATATTTATTCCCTACACAAAAAAGTAGGTTTTAACAAAGCAAAAAATCTTCGCACTGATATTAAGTTTCATAGTAAAATAGGCATTTTGTTTTACTTAATTCTAAATATTAAATAAAACTTTACTTATTGTAATAAATTATTAATGAACTGATCTGGTTTAATCCAATTGTAATGGTACGGGAGCTAGCAACGTTTGAAAAGTAAGAATTTTAGGTCAGCTCATTTTGTGATATGTCGTCCTTCTTGCACTTTTGGTTAGAGTCTGGGCTATCTGGCTGGCGTTAGTGGTTGCGTTCATTAGTGCGCATCCTACCTATCCAGGTAATAATCTTGGATTTTAAAAGCATTTTAGAAGGCGTAATTTTTGATTTTTTGTTTTTAAATAAGTCTACCTGGCATACTTTTTTTATTACCAGACATTTTTGACAATGCTAACTATGTGCCATACGCGAATCTTATTTTTTTTTTATAAAAATTTCAAAGTATTTTATAATGTCTGTAATTTTAATATTATGTTATTTAAAGATAAGAAAAACTTAAAATAAATTTGCCAGACATTAATTCGATTGTTAAGTCTGGAATTAAAATGAAAAAGTCATGAAAAGTATTGCAGTATAATGCTAGTATTCGGAGAGAGACAGTTGCAGAATAAGTCGAGAATGATACAGAGAACCATTACAAAAGTAAATTACTTGTCACTGTAAATGTAATAAAAAATAATAATAATATTCAAACACTACGGTTATTTTTCCATTCCAAATCCCATGAATCAGAACTACATAGAGTTGTAGTACGAGCTGATCATAAATATACACCATTTAACCTGTTAGATTCCATGATGGACTTAAACCCGACCACTAACACACAAAAGCTGAATGCCTGGACACAAAAATCTCTCCACGGGAGACACCGCCTCGACTTAACTAATCCTATCGTTGACAAAATAGCGTCAAACGCGTGGCTTAAGCGAGGCGAAATGTTTCCCGAAACGGAGGGATTCATGGTTGCCATTCAGGACCAGACAATCGACACAAAAAATTATAGGAAACACATAATCAAAGATCCTACAGTCCAAAATGATCTCTGTCGGCACTGTCATAGTAGTCCTGAAACAATTCAACATATAACCGGAGCCTGTAAATCTATAACCCAGACGGATTACAAACATCGACATGACCAAGTAGCTGTAATAGTACACCAATATCTTGCATACAAATACGAGTTAATAACAAATAAAACGTCATATTATAAATATTCACCCAAAATAATACTAGAATCGGACAACTGCAAGCTTTACTGGGACAGGACTATTATGACAGACAAGACAATTCATCACAATAGACCGGATATTACACTACACGATAAAAGAAACAAAGCAGTTTTTCTAATTGATATAGCTATACCAAATACCCATAACCTACAAACAATATGTATAGAAAAAATAGCAAAATATAACCTTTCTATAGAATTAGAAAATATAGAAAAAGACAGTGGCGAGTTGACTCCGTGCGGACCGTACCAATTGTGGTGTCAACTATGGGTGTAATTCCTAAGTATCTTCATAAAAGTTTGAAGACACTCCAAATACATCCCCTAACATATACCCTCATGCAAAAAGCTGTCATTTTAAATACCTGCCGAATAGTTCGTAAATTCCTGTCAATAGAAACATTTTAATAAGCTCATCCATTATTTTTCTATTTCTTACGTGTTTTAACTATCATTTATTCATTATCAGTTTCGTTTTGGCCGCAAGCCTGCGTAGCTGATTATTTCGCCAGAAATAGTAGAAATTATTTTAAATACCATATAAATAATAATAATAATAATCATTCTAGCCAGAGCAAGTTTCCAAAAAAAATTAAGCATAAAAAGGAATATAAAATTAGATTAAAATTTAAAAAACAACACTTTTTATTTAAATTGTTCTGATTACTAAATGTAAATTATAAATAATTAATATTAAGCTTTTCAAGTTGTTTCAGCCCATAGTGACGTCACAAAAAAAAAGAGGCATCTTTATAATCATCATCATCATCGTCGCTGTCTTTGTCAGTGTCATTCATATCATCTTCTTGGGAACTTTCGTTATCTTCTAAAACTCTATCATCTGCAACAGAAAAAAAATAAACAGTGTAATTCTTCTTGATCGTTATAAAACATTTTAGTTATTATTGATAAATATTCCATTTTACACTTACTTTGAACAATAATACCTGCAACTGAGGATGGTAATTGATCTCCCAAAAACCAGACAAAATCATATTTGTCACCGTTAATGGTCCAACCGAAAGCCATTGGAGGTAAAGATGTTGGATGTTTTGAGTGAGCATTTCTCCAAATTTTCGTGACGTAACGAACCCTCAATAAATGCTGTTGCAATTCCACTTTACAGGGTGGCAAACTGGATGACTTCAGCTGTCTCTGTCGGACTACTAGCATCATGCTGCAATACTTTTCATGACTTTTTAATTTAAATTTAAGGCTTAACAATCGAATTAATGTCTGGCAAATTTATTTTAAGTTTTTATTATCTTTAAATAACATAATATTAAAATTACAGACATTATAAAATACTTTGAAATTTTATAAAAAAAATATATAAAATCGCGTATGGCACATATTTAGCATTGTCAATGATGTCTGGCAATAAAAAAAGTATGTCAGAGAGATTTATTTAAAAACAAAAAATCAAAAATTACGCCTTCTAAAATGCTTTTAAAATCCACGATTATTACCTGGACAGGTAGGATGTGCACTAATGAACGCAACCACTACCGCCAGCCAGATAGCCCAGACTCTAACCGAAAGTGCAAGAAGGACGACATATCACAAAATCAACTGACCTAAAGTTCTTTCTCGAAAACGTTGCTACCTCCTATACTATAATATTCGTAGATAATAATCACTGTATTGTAAAATGGTTTTAAAAAGAGCAACACTACAGATTCTCATCCGTTCTTCTCTAGTGAAAACCGCTTTCCGAACCGGGTGGTAGATAAAAAAATAACTGAATCTAAATTATTATATTTATTATATTTTTAAATTTTTATGAGTTCAATAAGTTATTTTCTGTTTCATTTTTATATTAAAGAAAAGGAAAATGCTATAATTAATGAATTTCAAGAAGAATCGGTATTGGGTCAACGGGATATTTATTAACCGATACAATAATTAGAATGATTCATATTCTTTTATTTTTTTTATTCCTTTTATTTATTATTCATCTTTATCCTCCAGAATAAAAAATACATAGGCTATAAGTCCGTAGTCGCCTGTTGGTAAACGGACCAGACGCAGCCAAAATATTCGCGGTGATCGCGGGTTCGAATCCCAGGGTACACCTATCTATTCGGAGTCATGTGTTTATTGACAGTCAATCACCACGCACTAAAACGGCGAAAGAAAACATCGTGAAGAAACCTGCATACCACAGCGATTTATAAGAATTTCTATGATATGTAAGTCCACCAACCCGCATTAGGCCAGCGTGGTGGTTTATATGGACTAAACACTCTCAATCGTAATATCGAATGTAGAGGAAACCCGTGCCCTGCAGTGGGACGTATATGGGCTGGTAAAGACAGGAGTCCACCGACCCGCACTAGGCCAGCACGGTGGATCATATAGTCTAACCACTCTCAATCGTACTCTCGATTGTAGAGAAAACCCGTGCCCTGCAGTGGGACGTATATGGGCTGATACAGATAGGCTATAAACACATGACTGAATGACCATCAGTTTCCATACGGAACCATGAAAAAAATCCATAAGCGTGACTCTAGTGAGTGGCGCCACGAGGTCAGTCAAGATAACGCGGATGTGCATACCGGATCTCTGATCGAACTAATAAATAAAGCATCGCTTTAATGTCGACTCCATTGGCATATCAATTTAAACTCTATTATATTGTACTAAGATCTATAATACCGTATGTATTCTCGTGTTTGGTTGTGACGTCAAATGGGTCCCTTCATAACAGGATTGGATTTACAAATGTATAGAATCACGTTGATGTCGATTGAAGATACTTTTTCTTTTAATGCATAAATACGGTAACAAGCAAACAGGTGATGGTCAGTGATCAATGCACATGAATATACAACGCTTGGATCAATATGTTGTCGGACCCTCAAATTTATAGGAGAGCGGAAAGAAAATATGATGTGGAGGGGGAAGGAGTATTGGGCATCCGGAAATGTCGCGTTTCTTTTTGTCGCGAAATTTTTAGTTGCATTGCGTCTGTCATTAAACCTACCATCCTTCGCTTTCGCTAGCAGTTTCGGTACCTTGTATACATTATGCAGGTATATTTTATCAGTCTAAGGACACGAATATCAATGACAACCCGAAGGTCTTCCTTGTGGTATAATTATATTTTCGGGTATGCTTATTATATAACAAACCTTTTTTTTTTTCTGTACCTTCGAAAACCTACCATCAATTCACACCATATTGCAGCCCAGTCGGGTCCGAAACAAAAACCTACGCCAATATACTGACTAAAAACCCCTTGTAGGCCGCCACGCATTTCGGGCAATGGATGTATCGTTACCAACTCTTGAATATTATAATAACTATTTAGCAATATTTAGATTATATTATTTAGATTTGTTACACGAGGTTACCGTCATGTGGGATGTCGATCAAAAAATATTATCCCGATTGTCGTTTCTGCTAGTGGGTTGATAACAAAGAGCCTCGACCAACGTCTCAGTTGGCTGAACAGAGGCTCTCAATTGGCTGTTGGGTCAAGAGTCAAATACAAACACGGACTGGACACGGCACGCATTGTGAGGCGGTTACACACTTTGGGGTCGTTGCGACCTGTGGATTGGGTCTTGAGCTTCATTGTTGGTAGACTTTTATATTTTTATAAGTATTTTGTTTTTATAATATAAATATTTTATTATTGATTATCTGTATCAGCCCATATACGTCCCACTGCAGGGCACGGGCTTACTCTACAATCGAGAATACGATTGAGAGTTATTGATTATATTACATCAAAATGTAGAAAACAGTTTTTTTTAATGAATTGAATGGTCTATTGCATGCGGTTCGTCTGATAATAAGCGATACGACCGCTCATGACCAGTAGCAAAATCAAACGACGCATTGAATTACGAAGCAATGCTTAGCATTCCACTGCGCTCGCCATACTGAGACATGAGATGTTAAGAGCGTTTACCACCTTGCGCGCAAAGTCAACTATAGGTATTTCTTCGTCAATTTCACGCACACATAAGCGACCAAAGCTGTGTGCGTAGAGCTGCCGCGCCGGCTCGCTATACAGTCAGCTCAACCAACTTTGATTTGAAAAATTACCACCAAAGTACTAAGATGTGGCAATCGCAGTCCGCGCGTGGCTATTTTACTACGCACGGCAAAAATCGACTGCAGCCAGGCCGGAGCGACGAGCGATACGTCCTCCCTCTAGAAGGCCTTGCGGCGGTCTGATTTGAGGCACGTCGGACAGCGTGTTTAATAGTAGTTTTTAAAATAGTTGTAGAAAACATGAAATGTAATTTTGTTGAAATATAAAAATGGTAATTTATTGATAAGATGTTCTTATATTATAATATGCAATTGCCATAAAAAAATATGTACGATAAGTTGGTGAAAAAAAATATGTTCTTGACGAGAGTTTCTGAATAATTTAGCATTTTTTAATTTTTTATTTTTCAGTAATTAAACACAAAAAAATTATTTTTGTCAGCAAAATCCCTTCATAAAGGTCTTATTAGTCTGATAATATTTTTATTTTGATCTTATATTTAGTGATTTCGGATATCTTAAGCTTCTAAATTGCCATTTAAAGCTTAAATAACGAAACTTGTGTTCAGTAATCCTTATAGTACTCACAAATTATCCATCAATCTATAATGTTTTCCACCAAAATCCCTAGATGACAACCTTTTCTAAAATTGGTACTAATTATTTTTCCTTTAAATTGTTTATTGGTGGCTATTAACTCGTTTGAAAAGTCCTGTTTTTAAGCCAAAAAGCGCGCGAAAGGTATAAACGCTCTTAAGTCTCAATATGTCCCGTGGTTACTATGGCTACAATGTCCTTTAATCTGAAACACAACAGTATTATGATATTGACAGTGTTGTTTGACGGGAGTAATAGACATTGCGGTTGTACCCAAGCGATTGCTCACATATGAGAGACCTACCACCAGTAAATTTAAAATAAAGGCAATAAACACTCACCCAGCGGTCTTCCTCGTCTCCTGGGCGTCGGTGGTCTTCTCTTGATGCTGAGGTCCACTGGCTCTAACTGGACTGGCGGTCCACAGGCCTGCAAATAACAATCGCTTAAGAAGAATCCATAAAAAGGTAATGACTGACTGTTGTACATAATAAGTATTTATAGGTATTACATTTCTGATTATTTTATTTCGACTGGAAATCATGATTACAAAGCTGAGGTCTCGGGTTCAAATTCTAAGCCGGGCAAAATCATATTAAATTTTTCGCATATCACATCGTGGGCAATCACCCATGGCGAAACATACAGGGCCTTATCAATAAACTCGGATGAGCGAGGGATTAAACTTTAGCCCAAAACTGTAAAATTGACTAATTTATTTTGAACGTTCTTTTTACTTTTAAAATCAGTGGATTGCCTTTAACAGGATTATCACGTTTGGCTGAAGAATATAGACTTTTATTAATATAGTCATTACTATTTAGCTATTCATAATAATAGATTGAATTCTCTAGCCGAAGGCCTAAAGTTAATCCTTCGCTCATCCGAGTTTATTAATAACGCCCACAGGGTATACCAAGACTGCTACCGAATACGAAGCCGGGTTGTAGTTTTAGTGAGTACAAACACAGTGCAAGTAAAAATAACACAAAGAGACGCGACATACTTTTTGTGTTTTTTTAAATAAGGCCTTTTTTGGATGGTAAATCCATAGTTTTTGATAAATTAATAATTTAAACCCTTTTTAAATATAAAACGGTGTGCACTATTGTTTTATAAAAAAACTATTTATTTACCACCCATATAGGACGTAAAAATTAATTAGTTCATTGTGTCTGAAATAACTGAAAGTCCCAACCGGCTTCGTTTTTGGTAGCAATCTTAAAATACCCGGTATATGCCATGGTCGCAACGAGGAGAACCTCTGCCTACCCCTATATATAAAAGGCGTGAGTTTATGTACGCGTATTATTTACCCAGATCCGTTCATATCATGAATTCTACATTGTAGTGCTCAGTCACCGTAACAATGAAACGCGATCGAACAAATAATAATAAAAAAATGTATAAATACGAAATGGTTCATCAAACATACCGCATATATAAAATCGCTAACAGTACTAATTAATACAAAAATATATGTAGGCTTGCAATACCGCCAGTATGTTCGGTGGTGGCGTCAACCTTTAAGTGAGGAGTTGGAGCCCTACTATAATCAACCGAAACGAAGTTCGAAACTTCGGACGAACGAAGTTTTTTATACGAATAATGAAACGAATGTATCTACTCTGTAAAAGTTCGAATTTATATGACATACATCGTAACCATAAGTCTATGGTTACGAAAATAAGTCAATAACGACCATAAGTATATGTAGGTACATTCGTATCGTATAAAAACTTCGCTCGTCCGAAGTTTCGAACTTCGTTTCGAATGAATATAGTATATAATATAGCCCTTGGGTCCGGGTAGGTCCATTTGAGAAAAAAATAAAAGTTTCGCATTCAACCTGTGGAAATCCGAATTTGAAAACACTGATATTATTGTGTCGATCGGTAACTTGTCCTATTACAATTTAGAACTGGGTTCTGTTATGCAAATATATAATTATACTAGCAGCTCGGCCCGGCTTCGCCTGGGTGCAAATACAGATTCCAGTCCATATTTTATTTTAAATCAATATGACAGCCGTTGTCTAAACTGCTTATCCAATTCCAATCCCATCCTGTACCTATTCTTCTGTCCCATTTTATCCACCTTATATTCTATTCTATCCCATCTCTCCAGATTCAAATCATTATTTTGCTACGGAGATATTATAACACTGTTACTACTCCGACGACATTCATTGAAATCAATTAAAAGATACCATAGCTAACCCGACCACGCTTCGGTTCGGCTTAGTTATTATAATATGATTCATTTTATATTGAATTATTTAGCATAGCGAAAAAGCCCGACCCACCTTTGCCTGGATGCAGATATTTTTTTATTTTACTCCACACCAAATACGTGTTATTTTTCGTATAAGCTCTTGTTTACCTAAACATGAATTAGCTATCCTACTGTCCTGCTCAATTCCGTCCCATCCCGTCTGTTCAGTGACTTCCCGATACATCCCGTCCTTTCTCTTCATTAACCATCCCGTCTTATACCGTGCATTTACATTTCGTCCTATCAAATCTGTCAGCTATCCCAGTCCTCTCCCCTACCTCCCACTCTATTATATCCCGTTTCTCCATATCCAAATAGTGTGCCTTATGAATTTTTGACATTAAATACTTTAGTGATTTTGTTTATCTATGCAATATTCCATCCCTTATTTCACCCCCCACTATGCTGTTTTTCCAAAAATATTACGCCATTACTTTTTGTTAGTAATAAAGAGATGAAATATAAATTTTCATAGAAATACACTCACACTCACACACACAATTAATGTAGTAACAATTATATTTAACTGGTTTCTTAAGACACAGGCAACGCCTAATTTGAAAATTCCTGAAATTCCTGCAATATTCTCCATAATTATATAAAATTGTTATTCAGTTCAGTTCAGTTTTTATTTTTTTGTGTTATTTTATTAAAGATTTTTCATTTTCAAGTGACATTCTATCTTGAAAAGAAGTAAAACTTCTTACATGTGAATATTATTTATTTAATTATCCTATATTTATTGTAGCTTCATAATATACTCTTTAGGTTACACAAAATAAATTTCTGAACGCATGCATAAATATTTGACAACCAATTTAAATGTCAATCGCTTTTCATTATTGTCATTAATTTACATATTTAAAATCTAAAATACGCCATTAATCGAATATTGTGGATATATGTTTTCGCTTCGAAACCTTTATTTAAATACGTTATTTAATTTTAGGGAAGAGTTTACCGTATCGACGGTATGAACATTATATGTTTGACAGTTACAAACCCATGAACATTTTGTATGGCAAAATGTTTTTTTCTTTTTTTTATACTTTCATCAATTCAATCGAGACAAAAACTATCCCACCTTTAAGTTGGAACAAATAACACATATCTACAAAATTTCATTATAATCAGTTGAGTGGTTTAGGAGTCCATCGCGGACAAACAACGTGACACGTGAATTATATGGGCCTCTTCAGTGCGACGCGGACGACCTACGCGGATGTCCGCGACGGACGGTAAAATGTATCAATCCTATACAACGTGTTCAGAGCGACGCGGATCGCCCGCGCCGCGGAGAGCTGTCCGGGCCTCTTCAGTGCGACGCGGACGACCTACGCGGATGTCCGCGACGGACGGTAAAATGTATCAATCCCATACAACGCGTTCAGAGCGACGCGGAGCGCCCGCGCCGCGGAGAGCTGTCCGCGCGCGGATCGAAATCACTCCGCGTCGCTCGTCCGCGGCGCGGGCATCCGCGCGCGGACGGTAATGCACTTGTACCACAGATCACTCCCAATAGATACCAAATGCAAGGCAGCGGTTGCGCCCAACACATATAAGCTATCAGATAGATATAACCGATGCCAAATGTCGCGTCATCAGTGTCGTCCAAGTAGTGGACCCGCACATGTCGTCGCACGTTAGCGAAAATTACATTTTGGAAACATAATATTACAGTTAATAATGATTTGTTCGATCATCGATAACTAATATTCTTTAAATTAATTTGGTCCCGAGCGAGCTCAATTTATACTGGTTAATGTATCAATGTCAAACAGTCGAGTTCGGATGGAGAATCAGCCCTCTCTTTTTCGCATAGCAATAACCGTAATAAGCCATCTTTTTTTGGCGAAATCACACGTTCTTCTAGTGTTTGACTCATGTTTATAATATAATTCCCAGAAATATCGATATTGTAAAACAATAATGTAAATTAATTTTATTAAATGAAAATGTCACAAATATATATATTGATTTAAATAAAAATTGCAAATTACCATAATTACGTTATTTTATGTAATTTGAAATAGTTACATTTGTTAACAAGGTACTTGTACAATATTTTTTTAATTATCTTTGGCGTAATTAAATTTCCTTTTTTCCCTCTGGTTGTATACGTTTTCAAATATAATGGGAGGGTATTTACCATAAGTTTTAGTATACTAAGTTTATTGAGAATCAGTAGCACAAGCTATTGCACTAATTTTAACATACGTTGTATATATCGTCTCAAAAACATTCATAGTTCGTCAAGTGGGTTTCATCGTCACTTGTCGATATTACATTTACTACAGCCGTCGTCAGAATTCAAGAAACGAAAGTTATTGTAGCCCTTTAGGGCGTAAGGTTTAGTTATTTACTATTTCATATTTTTATCTGATCTTTTATATCAACACTTAATTTGGGTATTTCGCCATTATGGCATACAAAAATACACAGTGAATAATAGAAATAAAACCGTTACATACTAAAGTATAAATCTTAATCCTATTTTATTCGTAGTTAGCTGTTGCCGGTTGGTATAATTTATCAGATATGTAGTGCGATTCACGTAACTTTTTGACGCGCCGATCAAGTTGCGGTGCGGTTACAATTAAGTATACGCTTTAGTACAAAATGGTATTCTTGTAAGTGTTTAGCTGCGCGTGAACTGCGCGTGAGTTGCGCGTCAACTGTACGTCAGACGTATGAAATTTTTTTGAGATAGACTTATACGCGCAGCAGTAGAATACGCTAAAACATTTGCGTGACGCGAACTTGACGCGAGCGTATTTGACAGCGGTTGTCAAAATTACGAGAATACGATAAGGGCTGTTTTGATCGAAACTTAACCGCAACTGCACTGTAACTGAACTTATTATAATACGTGAATCGCCCTACAGGCCGGTGAAAAAATATTATCAAACATTTAACAAGTTGGTAATTAAGTTATAGAAGCGATCATAACACATGAACTTACTGGCAAATCGAACTATCGATACATTTTTTTTATTTATCGACTTATGCTTCATCTCTCCAGTGAAGTCCACGTGACCGCGCTGCAACCCGCCCACCCCCCGCGCAGTTCCCTTCGTTGGCGTTTTCGGTTCGAAACAAAACTATCGTAATGCGGTATCTATTGGAAGTGATCTGTGACTTGTACAGACAGTGCGCGACGGACGGTCGTGCGACGCGGACGAAAAGTACTGTCGTCGTCATGGCTGCAACCGTGCAAACTGAGAGGGTTATACAAGAAGTACGATTACAACCATGTCTTTGGAATCTCCGCGACTCCTTGTATAAAAATAAGGATGCTAAACTAAAGGCGTGGCTGGATGTTTGCAAAGCTGTGTATCCAAAATTTGAAGATAGTTCAGGCGAAGAAAAAAACAAATTGGTTTAAAAAAACAAACTGCTATTTAATAAATAGGCAGCAACCACTAACTTCAATTTTTTATCATTAGGCTTACTGTTGTAACTGTACCACTCTCAACCGCGTTCCGCGTCGAACTGAACGATGATTTGATCCGCGACGGACGCAAGCACTAATCCGCGCGCGGACGGTCCGCGTTGCACTGAATAGGGCCTATATATTAAGATTAGTAGAATAAGGGCACATTAGAAAATATAGCCATGCATTTTTAAAAGAAAATAAAAGTAATACAGGATTATGTAAACATTTTAAAAATATAATTATATACACTAAATATATCTAAAGGAGATCAGTCGATTTGGTCCAACTACGGACAAGAAATTAAGTATGACTAAAAAATCAGGCGTATTTTTTTTAGATTCATTTCTCTATTTATTTTTATCCTACACCGTCGGGATCATATTTTGTAAAAATAAAGGATATCATAATATATTATGTTTCTTATTATCAATGTAAATTTTTTTTTACCGGCATCATTCCCTTTTTAGAATGACTTACCTTCTTTTGAAACGGATATTTCTACCCCCAGAAATGCTTTCTTTATCAACATTATATCGAAAAGTATTTAACGTGTTTATAATAACGTAATACATTTCACAATATTATTAAACGAAATTATTTACATAGTTACAGAAAATATAAAATATTGTCCAAATAACATACATGTCGGAGTGATTAGAAAATTTAAGAATTGTAATGATATTATAATTATGATTTAAGCTTCTTATTGTAAACATAAATAATAGATTTTCAAATTATGCAAAATAAGTTGTTGATTTGATTATATTGATTTTTAGTAAGTTGGGTAGTTTGAAATAATGTAGAGGGGAGCGTACCAATATAAGGAGCGCGCTGACGCACTACAGGGCATTCGAAGTCTCGTCGGCAAGCTCTACAGTAGTTACGTCATAATTGTGCAGTGACAAAGTACTAATTAATTGTGTTTATCTGTGAAAACGACGTTTGATTACTCACCTCTTAAAATGAGTCAAGACGAAGACTTACATAACGAACGACCGCCTTCACCTATCCTAAACCCTTCTGTTCACTCCGAAATCAGAAGCGGGACGATCCCAGGCACTTCAAGAGGAGAGAATATGGATGGAAACTCGCAAACCTTATTCGCACTTGTCAATGCACTGGAAACGCTAACAAGGCAAAACCAAGCTGGTATACAGGCGAATCAAGAATTTATTTCTGGTTTTCTTAACAAGACAACAGCTGCATCACAGCGACCACGATTGAGTGATATCTATATAGCACCATTTGACCCGGATGGAGATGTACCTATACAAGATTGGTGTGAACACGTTGATCAAGCAAAGAAGCATTGGAATTTAACAGATTATGAAGTCTGTTCTAAAATTGCTAGTCTATTACAAGGAAGAGCTAAATCTCTTGGAGATACGTGGCTAGTAAAATCTCCAGTATGGAGCGATATGCGACAAGCTTTGATACAAACATTCGAGCCGGAATCAAGATATTGCAATGATATACTGAAATTTCGAAGTTTTAAATTCAATACATCAAACCCCGTTGAATCTATCACTAAAGCCTGGCAAATTTGGAAGCGAGTGATAAATGGCAACAAAGAAACAGACGCAGTTGAAGCGGTTATTGGGTGTATTGACAACGAGTTCCTCAGATTACGGTTGTTGTCCAGTAAGTGCACAAGTATCCCAGAGTTAATATCTGTCGCTTCAACTTTCAAACCTCGTGAATCAAGATTCGGAGAACCACCATCTAAACGCCCCAGATTTAGAAGTGGTCGAGAGGATACTGTGATCTGTTTTAAGTGTGGCAAACAAGGACATTTGCAATCAAGCTGCAACTTGAGAACTGGCGATCTTAGACCCTTGTTGAATATTGACAACAATGATGGACATAATTCGGCTACCGTACCAGCCGATCATCGTAAGCCTAAATGTAGTTATTGCAACAAGATTGGTCATATGGAGTCTACATGTTTCAAGAAAATGGGAGATGAAGCAGAGAAGATCAATTTATTGAAAGTGGATAATGAAATACTCACACCAATGGAAATTAATATTGATAGCCGAAGCTTAGTTGCTTTGTATGATAGCGGCGCTTCTCGATCTCTGATAAGACGGTCACTTGGTTACGGTTTACCGGGAAAGAGAGAAGAATGTTCCGTACTACTAAAGGGAATTGGTAACGATAGTATCCCTTTATTATCTTGTCTACGTGTGATCGTTACATGTAACATCAACAACGTATTTGTCGAGATCGCTTTTCACATTGTTGAAGATCACGAATTACCATGCGACATACTTATCGGAGCAGAGATTGTTAAAGGTACCGGATTGAATGTCCTTATTACTCAAGAACGCGCAATAGTCTTCAGACAATCTATTATACATAACGTCCGGACTGTGGAAGAGTATTTCCTACATACTGATTTGACAGATAATCACGAAAAACAAAAGTTGAGGAGCCTACTAAAGAAATATGAAGGCTCTTTTGTAGAAGGAATCCCCAGGACTAAAGTAACGAATGGCAGTTTAAATATTCAATTAAAGGATCCAAATAAAGTTGTTTCACGAAGAGCCTATCGTATGACACCCGTGGAACGACAAAAATTAAAAGCCATAATCAAAGACTTAATGGACAAAGGCATAGTACGAGAAAGTACTTCTGATTTTGCAAGTCCTGTGATTCTTGTGAAGAAAAAGAATGGCGAAGATCGGATGTGCACTGACTACCGAGAGCTGAACAGAAATACTGTTCCTATAAAATATCCGTTGCCAATAATATCGGATCAGATAGATCGACTTTCGGATGCCAACTACTTCATCAGCCTCGATATGGCACAAGGATTCTATCAAATACCGATTAATGAAGAATCCATTTCAAAAACAGCTTTTATCACACAAGATGGTCTCTACGAATATGTGAGAATGCCGTTTGGGTTAATGAACGTACCAGCAGTATTCCAGAAAGCAATAATGACTGCACTTCGACCCTTGCTTGACGATATCCTCATCTACATGGACGATGTGTTAATAAAATGTAAGCAGTTTTCTGAGGGCCTAGAAATTTTGGACAAAGTCCTAGCAGCACTTACTCGAGCAGGGTTTTCAATCAACGTGAAGAAATGTTCGTTTTTTAAAACATCTATTGAATATCTTGGTAACGTGATATCTAACGGCACTGTCCAACCAAGTCAACGAAAGGTCGAAGCTCTAGAAAAATCGCCAGTACCGACAAATGCAAAACAAGTTCGCCAATTTTGTGGTCTAGCAGGTTATTTCAGACGCTTTGTTCCATCTTTTTCACAGAGGATGATTCCTCTGTATAACTTGACTAAAAAGGACGCCAAGTTTGAATGGACTCCTGAATGTGAAAATGCTCGACTTGATATCATTCGACGTCTAACTTCAGCGCCCATTCTTATTATTTTTCGAGAAGAATGGCCAATTGAACTCCATACTGATGCCAGTAGCACTGGATTGGGAGCTATTTTAATACAAATAAATAATTTACAACAACACGTAGTTGGGCTATATGAGTATGAGAACTACGACACCCGAAAGTCATTACCACTCATACGAGCTTGAAACCCTAGCTATTGTGCGAGGAATTAAACACTTCAGACAATATCTTTATGGAAGAACCTTCACAATAGTTACAGATTGCAACGCCATAAAGTGTTCATCTCGAAAACACGAACTCTTGCCAAGAATCCACAGATGGTGGTCATATCTTCAAAATTTCGATTTTACAATTGAATATCGTCAGGGTAATCGAATGAAACACGCCGATTTCTTTAGCAGAAATCCTGCAAAGTGCATCAATTTAACGCAAAATATGGACACATGGCTCAAGGTCGAACAAAGACGAGATGAAGACCTTGCTAAACTCATTAAGCAGTTGGAAAACGGTGAGAATATTGAAGAATATCGTCTCCATGATCAAGTGCTACAACGGAAATATGATGAAGAAGTACCTGGAAGTAAGAAATGGAAAAAGATAATCCCTAAATCGTATCAGTGGAGCATTATTAACGCCTACCATACGGCATTGAAACATTTCGGATGGGAGAAGACTTTGGCAAAAATCCGCGAAAATTATTGGTTTCCTGAGATGTCCACAACAGTACGAAAATTCATCGAAAATTGCGTCATATGTCAAACCAGTAAAAGCGCTTCTGGATCTAGACAAGTTCAAATGCATCCCATAGAAAAGAAACCGATTCCATTCGATACTGTTCACATTGACATGACTGGACATCTTACAAAAAGAAACAACAAACATGAATACGTTGTCGTTATCATAGATGCTTACACCAAATTTGTTACTTTGACGTACGCAACAGATAAAACATCAAAATCTATGTTAAATGCACTTAAAGCTGTTGTTTCACTTTTTGGAGCACCAAGGCAAATCATAAGCGATCAAGACACGGCTTTCAAAGCTGAATTCGAAGATTTCTGCAAAGCCTTCGGAATCCATCAGCATTTTATAGCCCCAGGCGTGAGTCGAACCAATGGCCAAGTCGAACGAGTGATGGCCATAGTCAAAAATGGACTAACTATAATTCGTAACTACGAGACAAACAATTGGAGAAAAGGACTAGATGCTTTACAACTAGCAATAAACTGCACCAAGCATAAGACTACAAACGTGAGTCCAATGAAAGCCTTGACTGGAAGACAAGGCGCAGTACCAGCAGAAATAGTTTCCTTAATCGACGAAGAGGGGACAGTAGACAGAGCACAATTGGATAATTATATTCATAACAAAATTCAAACAAAGGGCAAAAATGATAAATTGAGATTCGACAAAGGAAAGGCTAAAATTGAGAGATTTAAGAAAGGAGACATAGTTTTATTCAGGACTAATCCTCGCAATCAAATCGGACTTGATCTTAAATACCCCGAAGCCTATGAAATTCGGAAGGTGCTACCCAATGATCGCTACCAAGTAAAGAAATTAGCAAACAGAGGAAGACCAAAGAAAGTTGCACATGATCAGTTGCGATTAGCTCCAAAACCAAGTAATCAGCAAGTAAACACCATTTCTGCTTCAGAACACCAGGGAAATACAGAATCGAATGATATACATAAAAATAATTAAATTTAGTTAAAGTGTGTGCGTCTTACGAATGACCGTGTCGGAGTATCGTTGCACAGATATTGGATTTTACTTTCATTTTAAGTAATTATTGATTTTCTTAAATAAGTTAATTGTTTCCTTTCTATTCTTCTCAACATTGTGGTGAAACTCGTTGAGGCCAGGAGCCTCCGAATCTTATTGTAATTGATGGAGGACAGGGGCCTTCGAATTATATTGCAATGCGTTGAGGACAGGGGCCTCCGCATTGTGTTGAAATTCGTTGAGGACAGGGGCCTCCGAATTATGTTATAATTCGTTGAGGACAGGGGCCTCCGAATTATGTTAAAATTCGTTGAGGACAGGGGCCTCCGAATTGTGTTGAAATTCGTTGAGGACAGGGGCCTCCGAATTGTGTTGAAATTCGTTGAGGACAGAGGGCTCCGAATTTCCAGTTTTCTTTTTCGGTCAGAGGCGACCGTATTGCAGAATGGCCGTGTCGGAGTGATTAGAAAATTTAAGAATTGTAATGATATTATAATTATGATTTAAGCTTCTTATTGTAAACATAAATAATAGATTTTCAAATTATGCAAAATAAGTTGTTGATTTGATTATATTGATTTTTAGTAAGTTGGGTAGTTTGAAATAATGTAGAGGGGAGCGTACCAATATAAGGAGCGCGCTGACGCACTACAGGGCATTCGAAGTCTCGTCGGCAAGCTCTACAGTAGTTACGTCATAATTGTGCAGTGACAAAGTACTAATTAATTGTGTTTATCTGTGAAAACGACGTTTGATTACTCACCTCTTAAAATGAGTCAGGACGAAGACTTACATAACGAACGACCGCCTTCACCTATCCTAAACCCTTCTGTTCACTCCGAAATACATGTGAAGATAGTAGAATATGGTAGTTTTTGTAAAACTTTAAGAGGATATATCTTAAATACCCCATATCGTAGATCAAAAAGAATTTATTATATTTAAAGGATATTGAATCTTTATTATTTAATTCTAGGTCTCATTTGTGTCCGTCAAGTTCACTACTAGGCCCAATCTCCTTAGGAAATCGACCGATCTCCTTTGTTATGCTAATTAAAATTTATGGTTTTATAAAGAAACGTACATAAAAATAACACATAAAAAACAACATTTTTTTGCCATTATGTGAAAATATCACTATCAAATCATAAAAAAAAAAACAGTATAAATATTTCGCCAATCATTACCGCGTATATGGAGAAATTGACAAAAACCCTCAACGTTCCGCTCACTAAGCCCGCAATGTATACAATAATTAATTATGAAACATTAACTGTATGCCGTTTACACGCTTTTTAACTTACGTGATTTATGACGGGAGTTCGATACTATTTTCATTATTCATCTCTTCATATTTAGCTGGTGGAAAACGTTTTTTTTATGTTCTGCAGCGACAAAAAATAAAACAATAAAATTTTGCCTTAATAACCGCATATTAGTAGGTCTCTCATACATATGTGAGAGGCCGCCTGGGTAGGTACCACCGCAATGTCTATTTCTCCTGTCAAACAAGAGTCAATGTCTATTTCTCCTGTCAAACAAGAGTGTAAATACACTGTCGTGTTCCGGTTTGAAGACCATAATAAGCATTATAGCCAGAGTAACTACTGGACATATTGACACTGTTAGTACATCTTATATGGCGAGTGCAGTCGAATACCAAGCATTGCTTTGTAATTGATTTTGCTACTGTTCATGTGCGTATCGCTTATCATCAGACGAATGGCGTTCTCATCTTGCCATTTATTGCCAATTAAAGAAGATTTTTGCGTGCCAGGGTTCCCAGCAAACCACAAAATAACATTTTATTTCCATCCAGGTCACTGAAATAGGATCAGCTGATTACCAAGCACTGCCAAAAGCGTAAACGGATGTTTTTTTTTGCAAATAAAGAAATATGTTTAGAAATCGTTCGCACAACTGGTGTGAATAAAAAAACATGTGCTACAATTATACATAATTGCTATCGTTATACTGGTATTGGCGATACTTTATTTTTTCTTGTCTATGCCTTTAAATATCATTTGATAAAGTGATATTGTGCGTTGGTTTTTTGGTCGATTATAGGGAAGGGATCAGGGCGCTTCTCGGAGTCATGTGTGTTAATAGTCAATCACCACGCACTAAACGGTGAAGGAAAACATCTTGAGGAAACCATGATTTAACATGCCATAGCGATTTGTAAGAATTTCTATGGCATGTTAAATCCGCCAACCCGCATAATGGTGGACTATGTGGCTTAACCACTTAATCGTACTCTCGATTGTAGAGGAGGCCTGTGCCCTGCAGTGCGACGTATGTGGGCTGATACAGATAGGCTATAAACACATGACTGAATGACCAAATCTGACACATCATCATCATCTCAGCCACAGGAAGTCTACTGCTGAACATAGGCCTCCCCCAAGGATCTCCACAACGACCTGTTTTCGTCGGCCTGCATCCAGCGACTTCGTGCAACTTTAGCCAGGTCGTCCGTCCACTTTGTAGGGGGGTGTCCGACATTTCGCTTTCGACTCATTTTTTTTTCTATTTATTTACTAAACAAGAACTTAGGTCTAATTACACATATACCCTACAAATCCACCTAGGTGGTTTGACTGTAGGTCGTAGAGAATCGAATAAATAATATGTAGATATTAATATGATGAGAGTGATGACAAGATTATTTTAAATTTAAAACTAAATAATATAAAATAAAAATAAATAA
Organism: Hyles vespertilio; assembly: GCA_009982885.2. Taxonomy (NCBI): domain Eukaryota; kingdom Metazoa; phylum Arthropoda; class Insecta; order Lepidoptera; family Sphingidae; genus Hyles; species Hyles vespertilio. The sequence continues at coordinate 4,284,449 of CM042832.1, forward strand.
CACCCAACAGTCACATACATAGTCCTGACCCCACATTAAGATCGAGTCTTGTGTCGTGGGTATCAGGAACTACGAGAGACTTTTCGGTCTCACAAACACCCAGACCCGGAAGAAATATTTGTGGGCCGCACAAACATTTCTCTCGGTGCGGGGATCGAACCCGCGGCCTCTCGTTTCACAGGCAGCGTCTAACCGCCTGCGCCACGGTGGCTGTCTATGTAATTTTGTTTGCCTGCTGTCTAAATATCTATTGGCACGCTATTTAATAAATATGGTAATCGCTTTTGAATGTTTCTATCGCTATATCATGATTATTATGATAAGCTTTAATTAAACAAGGTTATATCATCACGCTATCCTCACTAGCGGGTGCACAGAGACAGTAAGTAGTACAAGTGGATCGTGTGAGGTGCATCGCTGTACGCAACATCATTAGAGGAAGCGGGGTCCCATTATCAGCGGTTTTTTTATTGTTGTGAATGGCGAGAGGGGTATGCCATTCGTAAGAGATACAACCGCTCATGGATAGTAGCAAAACCAAACCATAAATTACAAAGCAATGCTTGGCATTTCACTGGAACTTGACTATTATACTTTTATAAAACGTACATGGCGTTTTAAGGTAACATTTTGATTCATTTTTCTATTTCTTACTGATTTTCTCAGAATAAGTTGCTGATTTGGCTATTTGACTTTGCTGCAGGTTTGAATCATATTGGACATTTCGAGGGACTGCCATTGTTCATAACGGTCTACGGGAGCTACAATGGCGGATGCGAGAAAATGTAGAGACGACTATGCCAGTAAGCGATACTACAACTGATGAACAGTAACAAAACTAAACAACATCATGTATAACAAAGCAATCATTGGCATTCCACTGCACTCGCCATCCTGATACATAAGGTGTTGTGTCTTCAAATGTACAGTAATTACTCTGGCTACAATGCAATTCAATCCGATAAGCAACAGTGCATTAACACTGCTATATGGCTGAAGAAAATAACATAAAGCGAGTTTTTAGCAGACGTTCGTCACTCAAAGAAAAATGTTTTTTTATTGAAGTCGATTTTTGATAAAACATATAAATGACTTCCCCGCCAACACTAACGCCACGCCATAACCTCTATAATTGCAGACGAGTCGTGCAATGAGCGTGCGTTTCGCAAACCTGCGTCTGTCCGCGCCACGCCCGAGTCAGCTCGCAGTTATTGCTCATGTGTAGGTCTAAAATATATCAAGACTGCTACCGAAAACGAAGGTGGGTGGTAGTCCTATATTTCTGCTATTGCTAATCGCCACAGAACTTGAAAACAAAACACTGACTATATACAGTTTTTCACAGTAAAATTACACACACAAAATTGACTGTTCAGTTTGTTCTTTAAATGGATTCGTGAAAAGAAAACTCACTCCTTTATAGATTACACGAGATCGTATAAATATTAGCCGATCAGCCCTTTGAATTAAATCGCAAATCGCAAAATATAATTTCTTTATATATCTTGTGAAAGGTTCTCTGTATCAGCCCATATAGGTCCCACTGCAGGGCACGGGCCTACTCTATAATCGACAGTGCGATTGAGAGTGGTTAGGCCATATAGTCCACCACGCTGGCCTAGTGCGGGTTGACGGACTTACATACCATAGAAATTCTTATAAATCGCTATGGTATGCAGGTTCCCTCACGATGTTTTCCTTCACCGTTTTAGTGCGTGGTTATTAACTATCAATACACACATGACTGCGAAAATTCAGAGGTGTGCCTTGGGATTCGAACCCGCGACCACCAAAATATAATTTCTTTATATATCTTGTGAAAGGTTATTATCGATTTATTATCACTTGCTATTTGTGATTGCTATCGCTAATTATTCCAACACTACTTAGGACAAATACCACGGTGACCTAGACTGGATTGGTAGACTTCCCATACCATAGAACATCTAAGTTAGACTATGCCACGTGAGTTTCCACACTATGTTTTTCTTCACCCTTAAAGTGCGAGGTACTATGACAGTCTCCGTGGCTGTTAGATCCCCAAACCAAAACATATTCTGTTTAATCCTAATTTCAATCTTTATTTTACTTCTCTTAACTTCATCCCATGGTACTCAGTAAGAGATTGCCTCGACACGACCGCCATTTGTACTCCCTATATTAAATATTCGTTTAGTTTAAGAGTTTTTTGGTGTACAAAGAAGATTAAAACAATAAATATATTTGCGTGAACCACTATACTGTTTCCATTCGTTTATTTTATTTTTGACAGTTCACGCCTATAAAGTACGACATTACAGTAGAACAATATTTTGAAATAAAAGTAGATACTTTCTTGACGGGTAACGCCCACTTAGAGTTGTGCCATTCGTAACGAATGACCACAGATAACAAAAACGATTTTGAATAGAATCAATCAATCGGAATCATTTGAAATAAAATTACATTAAAATGCTAATGAAAACAGTTAAACGTAATATAGTACCCAATATTAGGATCGAATGTATTTGCTGCAAATTAATTAATATGAATAAAGGTATACGTATTGAAGTGACTTTTAATAAGAGTTTAATTTAAAATAATTACAATGATTACAACGAAAATAAATGTTTAGTACCTACTTGTAATAAACAGTTAAACCATGTTGGAATTCATAGTACTTTAAGGATTAAATAATTAAAACAACTAAAAGGTAATTTGTTAATATTTTTATTTATAAACAATCGTCTGTTTCGTCGGAATCGGCGTCGTCGTCACTCGTATCCCCAGTAACACTAATTATTAATGAGTGCATGGGTAAGTTGTCAAATGCGACATCGCGATCCCAATCAGACATTATTTCTTTCTTCGTCTTATCTACGACACTCGCCCAGTTATGAGGCGTCACATTTTTTGACAGCCTCCGTGGCGCAGGCGGTTAGACGCCGCCTGTGAAACGAGAGGCCGCGGGTTCGATCCCCGCACCGAGAGAAATGTTTGTGCGGCCCACAAATATTTCTCTCGGGTCTGGGTGTTTGTGAGACCGAAAAGTCTCTCGTAGTTCCTGATACCCACGACACAAGACTCGATCTTAATGTGGGGTCAGGACTATGTATGTGACTGTTGGGTGTTATTATTATTATTATTATTATTTTCACACGCATTTTTAAGCAACTCCAGCATTTTGTTTGCGGTGAAAGGAGGAGTTGTATTTATTCTCGCAGCATATCCTTTCACTTGCGCCCATATTAGCTCTATGGCATTATACTGGCAATGATATGGAGGAATTCTAAGGACGGTGTGCCCATGTTCTGCAGCCATTTCATCTATAACGTATCGTTTAGGCTGCTTCCTCATTTTTAATATTTTAAGTAACTCTACTTTTAATAGGGACTCGTCCACCTCCTCGCCATTGTTACGGAGCCAGTTTATTATTTCATTTTTTTTACTGGCTTGCGTTGGCATTTTGTTAATTTGCCGAGAGTGATAGGACGCATTATCTATAAATATTGTTGATGGCTGTTCGAGTGACAATAACATTTCCCGAAACCATTTTTCATATACTTCGGAATTCATTTCTTCGTGGTAATCCCCTGTTTTCTTTGATTTAAAGCTAACATAGCATCTTGCACAAATCCTTTTGCGGTTCCAGCATGACAAATTATAATTCTTTCACCTTTTCCCATTGGCACTGCGGTCGAGGAGCTAGCAGTGTTGTCAGTCCAAGTTTTTGATACCGTGTGATTCGCATTGAGCCAAGTTTCATCGGTGAAAACAACATTCGACCAGTCTTCTATTTTTTTAGCTTGTCTTAAAAATTCGCATCGATACAAAGCAACATCATTGCGTTCCATCAATATTTTTCTTTTGTCACATTTTTTGTATTGGAATCCAATCCTATTCAATACCTTCGCCAAAGAAGACTTTTGACCACGGAACAAGCCACTAGTTTTCAGAGATTGTACTAGGTTATGTAAAGTAGGAATCTCTTTTCTTTGGTAATAATCGTATATATGACGACGAATAGCATCACCATCAAAACTGTCAATTGCTGTCACTTTAAAGGGCTGACGTTTTTTCTTAGGTGTAGATGGCTTGTTTGTTCCATGCCACTACTGCCGTAGCCTTCTTTAATTATTTTTGAAACTGTTGGAGCAGTAATACCTAATGCTGCTGAAACACGGTCTCTGATTTGAGTCACTGGTATAACAGGTCCACCATTACGGCTTTCCCTTTCAAAGTACTCATGAAGTCGCAACACAAACTCCCTTGTTTGTCCTTTAAGCACCTTTCCTTTAGGCATTTTGAAAGTGGATGAAGGCAGGTACGATGTTCTCAATTCAACCAAATGTAGGAATTCACGGGTAAAACAATACGGAGGAATATAAATACTCAACTCGACGTATGAAAAATGTGAATTAAAATTCAGCGAACGGAAAACACTAGCACGGGCGCGGGCGTCTCGTTGTGAGTGACCACAAAATGGCGGCGCGCGTCACCTGTCTGCCCAGTGTTGCCGTTTCACAATTTGTTTTTAACAACATTACTATTGCCGACGGAAGTGATAAGAATATTAACTTAACATGAGTAAATGGTTTATTTTAATATAATTATTAAATCAAGTAACTTAAATATCCCTGAAGTTTTATAAAACAATGCATGGAGCAAAAAATAAAATATGTATTAAATCGATTAAAACTTGTTCAAAAATAAAATCGTTTGTTATAAAAAATTGATTCGATAACGCATCAGGCCATCACTATTTGATTCAGTACTCGATGTGTCAAAAATAAAATAAACGAATGGAAACAGTATAGTAGTTATGTCTATGGCATAATAGTTTGTGAGCCCAAAAAATATTTCATAATTTTTAATAACCACAAAACCAAACGATTAACTCAGAGTAGATATAGCAACTGTATAGCACTTGTTCGATTGAAAATCAGAAGTGTCCCTTGAAAATCGAAGCCTCAACCGTCTTCGCTCCTATAAGCTAGCAACAGGAGTGTAATCACCAGTTCAATCAATAAATTCAAAAGAGCACACCCAAACGAATACCTTGAGATAAAAAAAAGCACCGAACCTTAAATTCCACATGATCCTAATAAGTTCATCTTGAAATGCCTTGCTTAGTAGCTTCCAACTAGACATGACTGTATATGGATAACAAATTTGAGGATGGCATCTGCTTGCGAAACTAGTTACGCCCATACCATCGTGTTGGGCAATGTTTGGGATGGGCTGGCGTTTCGTCAAATATGTACCTATTAAAGATAACCTTACTTTCCTTTTTCCTTAATAACGGCCTAACCGGGGTTCACATGGGTGGAGACACCTTTCAGGGGGGTTGGTCTATGGTCCGACACGAATTTGGACTGTTTTTTTTAATTGCGTTTGTTGGCCAGACGAGCTAGCGGTCGGCCTGCTGGTAAGCGACTACCGCTGCTCATGGACCTCTGCAGTGCCAGGGGTCCAGCAAAAAAATCACTGCCTACCTTAAGGAGAGACCGAGAGAAATGTTTGTGCGGCCGACAAAAATATTTCTTACGGGTCTCGGTGTTTGTGAGACCGAAAAGTATCTCTTAGTTTCTGATACACAACACGAGAATCGAACTTAGTGTGGGCTCAGAGCTATGTATGTGACTGTTCGCTGTTATTTATTTATTATATTTTTATTACTTGCTCATTCCACGGGAACACTACATTTTCGATTTAAAAAATAGCCATGTGTTAATCCAGGGTATCAGCAACCATTATACCAAATTTCATCGAAATTGGTCCAGCGGTTTGAGTAAAGAAGTAACAAGTGGCTGCAATTTCCACCAATTAAAATATAATAAACTTATAAAATCCGCGAAAACTTAACATGATTTTTAACATTAGAAGAAGAAAGGGAAACTCTGTTATAAAATACAGACAATAGATTTACGGTATTGTATTTAGTTTATTCTATAGGAAGGACCAAAACGACTTAGTTAATATTACATAACATCGTAGTACCCTCATCAACCAATAAACGCAATGCGGTGACAGCAGAATGCGTTCACCACGCAGCCGTTACAAAACCGTTCCAAATTCAAATTCGAATTTCGAACGCCAAACGTTCTAAAATCGAAGCCTTAAGGTTGTTAAATTAAATTCCAATTTCGAATGAACGCCGCGTTCCAATTTCTAATTCGAATTTCGAACACACGACGTTCTCAATTCAAAATTGTAACGGCCTAATTTGACAGCGTTTTGAATGTGGAGCGCGAGTCCCGCGCACCAATGGCGTATCGCGCCTAATTGATCTATTGATTTGTCACTTAAATGATGGTAGGAAACGGTAGCTTTCGGTAGGGATAGTGTTGCTTAACGGTTTATAGTATTTACATGTTTTCATGGAGTATATTCATGGTATAATTAAGGAGTATTCAGATCAGGAAAAGTATTTACTAAGAAATAATCATCTCATCTTAAAGACTGACACAGATCTCACGGGCTGTGATTTATTTTATTTATTGCCTACTTTGGCAGACAAGCTTCTACCCTTGTTATGTCACCTTTACTCATCCTTATCCAGCAACTTACCCATCATTTTTTAGATAGTAAGTAAATAGTCTATAGTTAATGAATTCTTACCTCCATAGCAGGCGGCAGCACGGGGCCTTCGCAACGCCCCGCGCCTTCCCTCTCATCCTGAAACAAACATACTGATATTACCAACTTTTAATCATGGCATAAGTGGCATACTGTACTGTATCAGCCCATATACGTCCCACTGCAGGCTACAGGCCTTTACATATCGACAATCGAGACAATCAACTCTACAATTGAGATTACTAAACGCATGGGCATGTTGGTAACGGACCAGACGCGGCTGCCAACATGTTCACTGTGGTCGCGGGTTCATATCCCAGGGCAAACCTCTGAATTTTCGGAGTCATATTTCATATGTCTATTTTGACATAATGGCCGACATGAAAGTGAAATGAGAGAGAAGTATTGGATCAATTGGGGAATAGCCCCATTCGAAGTTCATATCGCTTCATAGAATAAACCCCAGATCTTCCGATGTTACTTAGGTGCCGTCCATTAAACACGTGATCTTTTATTGAGCATTTTGAACCCCCACCTTTAGTGATGTGTGGTGCGATTTAAGACTACCCCCACTCCCTCATCCACCGTCACGTATATTTTTAGTATCTACAAAGAACCTACATAGGTGATTTATATAGGTATAAAGTATAATCTTATTTTATTCTGAAATTAAGGACCACGATAAAAATCTCTTGATATAAATGTTACAGATGTTTTTGATTGGCATTCAAGAATTATAAAACAAATAGTGTAATCACACGAAAAACATGTGATTTAGCATTTTAATAAAAAATCTGTCGAAAAAAAAAAAACACGTGATCTCTAGACACCCCATCATTGTGACATTTCGTGATTTTTTATCCAACCCCTCCCCCTTTTCAAGCGTCACGTGTTTAATGGACGGCCGCTTACAGGTCCAGACGCAGTTCCTAATCAGTCGGTATCGTCCCTATTGCACCACCGATGGTGAACGTCACGCCGATGGTCAGCGGTGAAAGCACAAATGTTACGTTCCCACGCTACAGTTGCCGCACCGTCGCACCTTCTAACGCGTTCAGGTGTCCGTGGGACCGCGAGCTTGTTGGCCGACATGTTGTGTGACTTATTGAATCTTTTTATTTGGGAGGTAGTTTGGGACAGTTACAGCAGTTGGTTAAACGCCGCCTGTGAACGAGAGGTTTGGTCCCCACACCGAGGGAAATGTTTGTGAGGCCCACAAGTATATCTTTCGGGTCTGGGTGTTTCCATAGATTTAGTATAAAACATAGATCGGCAATGTGAAAGAGATAGAATAATTTAACTCATATGTTAAAGCGAGATGCACGATGCGACCATACGTTTACACAGAAGTAGCCTGCAGTGACCCAGAGTCGAAATATGTCAAACTAAGCGAGCAACAAAATTCGCTTATTTTCATAATTTATTTGATTTTACAGTAGCTGGTTATATTTATTAAACGTAGTTTATTATAGTGCATTGTGCAGTGCCAAGGTGTGGTTCATGCAGGCGTAAAAATCCGCAATAATTAAAGTTTTCACAGGTACCGGTCACTTTTGTACAATAATATTTTGTGACGATATTATAGAATTAAATGGAAATCCGTGTATACATATCGGTAGAAAAGAATATAGTATTTCATTATACAGGGTATATCAAGACTGCTACCGAAAACGAAGCCGGGTGGTAGTTTAAGCGACTTCAGACACAATGCAACAGAAAAAGTTGCAAAAATAAGCGACAATATTTTTTTTGAAATTTTTTTCCTATTGCCATATTTTGGTGGTAAATAATTTTTTTCCTAAAATAATAGTGTATACCCTTTAATTTATAAATACTCTAAGATATAAGATAGTTTAAATTATTATTTTAGCAAAAACTATGGATTTACCACCCAAAAATGACGATATTTAAAAAATCATAAAAATAATTGTCGCGTTTCTATGCGAAAATTTTTGTTGCATTGTGTTTGTAGCCACTAAAACTACCACCCGGCTTCGTTTTCGGTAGCAGTCTTGAGATACCCGGTATAAATACGCTGAAAGCATCCATTGCGTATAAAAAATAATATCAAATACGTGAATTTACAATAATTTCAACCAAAAGTTGCTAGGGATTGACTGACAGATTCGATCAATGAAAGGTTGTCGATAAAATAGTCGATGACAACACATGTTTCCCTACATTTTTATGGAGCTATAGTATGTTGTGATAGTGTGCATTCTTCTTCTTCTACCTGGCGTTATCTCGGCCATATTAGCCCGGCCATTATTATAGTATTCATTCTACAATATTATTTATTACTTTACTTTTTCTCATTTTTTATATTTGTGGAATAATTATTATAACACTTCATGTGTGTGATTTATAAATTAAGAACCTGTTTCAATCTCTGCCAAGAGGCTGTCAATTTATAATAGTATAACTAGAATATATTCGATATTATAAAATATGCGATACTTCTATGCACAGTATCATCGTCCAAACTTTGAAGCAACATTATCCATTTATCATAACATTAGGTATAGGTTTCAAATTTATAATTATCATAGGAAAAACATTAGTTTAGGTGACGTGATCGAGAAAAGCTTCATAGTTTATTAAATTGTCTCTTTCTTCAGCCACAGGAATGCGACTAATGAACATAGACCTTCCACAAGAATGTCTACATCAGTTTGTTGTAAGCTGCCTGCATCCAACGACTTCCTACAAGCTCCTCCGTACACCTCCAACGCGGCCTAGCAGGCGTCCAACACTTCCTAATGTGTTACAAGTCAATTGATTTGAATAAGCATATTTTTTAACTCTAGTATACATATAGTAAAAATGTGTTTCTTAGACTTACGCGAATGTTACTCATTGAAAAAAAACTAATAATCACGGATTTTGTTACTGACTGAGTCCACTCTGTGACTACGAAAGCTGTAAAGTAATCGAAACTTCGCGACGGGAAATTAAAAATGAAAAAAATAAACCGAAAACACTAAAACTTTGTAAATTATAGTTTTATTTTATAAAAGTGTTTTTTGTTCTCAGTTTAATTAGGTGTTTGTACTATGTAGACATGACATCGAAAAAAAATACTTTTGTTCAGGTGAACATAAAGACCCATACAAAACATCTCAAACAAAATGTTTTCAAATAATATGACAATTTATCTTTATTTATTTGTGTGTTTATCAATCTGTATTGAAATAAACACATCAATAAGTTTCTGTTAATATATAATAAAATGTTGCATATATCCATAACATTTTATTTCACAACTACAGGCCGACAGCTATATCGATATCGATATGATAGTATCGAAAGTGCATGGTACACCACTATATGACAAGCACACATGTAAACTTCACGCACACAATCGTAAATCAGTTTTGGTCGCGCTCAAAATGACACATTGCCGATCTATGTTCTATACTACATCTATGGGTGTTTCTGAGACCGAAAAATCTCTCATAGCTCCTGATACCCACGACACGTCACTATGTATGTGACTGTTGGGTGTTACTTGTTTTATTATATATTTATTGAATTGCTTTATTTGGTAGTTTGGAACTATCTCGATGACATTGTACTATAATACTAATGGTCGATAGGAACGCTGAGGTCTTGGATTCGATTCTCGGGTCGGGTAATGTGTTTTATCAAATCGATTTACTTGGGAGTTAGTTTGAAACTCTCTCAATGGTGTAGTTATACTACAGTACTATAAAAACATTAAATCTTGAGTTCGAATCTCGTTTGAGGTAATATTGAATTTTTCTATTAATTATTACCCCGGAGTTAAGAACTTGTGCCCGATATGACGATAAGCTCGCCCCCTATCATATCATGGGACGGAACACACAAGGCGCACCCTGCTCCTGGTAGAATTTCTGGCTACCCCTTCTGGGAAAATGGAGTTTATGTTTTCAGGCATTAAAAACACAAAGAAGTATTTATGTCACATTTAGAGCTCAGAATAACAATCATGTGTTATTCTAAATTATAAAATAAATCGGATATAGAGTATAAAAAAATAAAAAAATATTATTCTACCCCTTATTTTTCGTTTGCCATCCGCTATGGCAGTGTATCCGTCGAGGTCCCAACAAGGTTGTTAAACCAAGGATAGAACAGGGCCGCGGATGATCCGGGGGACTAAATAGATAACCAACCTTTTTCATAAATATTTTTAAACCCTATTTTAGTTAACGAATATTTTTTCTGATTCGCTCAAACTGAATTCTAGAAACGTTCGAAAGGAACAAATAATTCGATAGCTAAAATACGTTTTAAAACCGTCTATGAATCATCATCCATCATCCATCAGCCAAAGGAAGTCCACTGCTGAACATAGGCCTCCCCCAATGATTTCCACAGAGACCTGTTGGAGGCAGCCTGTGTCCAGCGACGTCCCGCGACCTTTACCAGGTCGTCGGACCATCTTGTGGGTGGACGTCCTACGCTGCGCTTTCCGCTACGCGGCCTCCATTCGAGCACTTTCCGACCCCATCGGTCATCAGATCTCCGCGCTATGTGCCCTGCCCATTGCCACTTCAACTTGCTAATCCGGTGGGCTATGTCGGTTACTTTAGTTCTCCTACGGATCTCCTCATTTCTGATTCGATCTCGTAGGGAAACCCCGAGCATAGCCCTCTCCATAGCTCGTTGAGTGACTTTGAGCTTCCTAATAAGGCCCATAGTGAGAGGCCACGTCTCGGTGCCGTAAGTCATCACTGGCAACACACAACTATCGAAGACTTTCGATTTAAGGCACTGAGGTATTTTGGACGAGAAGACGTCGCGTAGTTTCCCGAACGCTGCCCAACCGAGTTGGATTCGACGATTGACCTCTCTCTATCTATATCGTCAATGAATAACAACTAAATATTATCACCCAACAATCACATACATAGTCCTGACCCCACACTGAGATCGAGTCTTGTATCGTGTACAGGAACTACGAGAGACTTGTGGGCCGCACAAACATTTCTTTCGGGATCGAACCAGCGGCCTCTCGTTTCACAGGCGGCGTCTCACCAACTGCGCCATAGGGGCTGCAGAATAGGCCGGTGAAGACGCAATAAATACTAGTGGGTTACACAAACATTTGTCTTGATAATTCGGGGCTCTCTTTACACAGCCAGCGTGTATACGGCCCTAAGCCTTTCATGGATCAACATATGTAGATATTTATTTACTGTATTGTACTGTATCAGCCCATATAAGTGCACTGCAGGCACGGGCCTCATCTACAATCGAGAGTACGATTGAGAGTTGTTAGGCCGTATAGTCCACCACGCTGGCCTAGTGCGGGTTGGCGGACTTACATATCATAGAAATTCTTATAAATCGCTGTAATATGTTGGTTTCCTCGCGATGTTGTCCTTCACGTGACTCCGAAAAGTCAGAGGTGTGCCCTGGGATTCGAAGCCGCTACCACCGTGAATATGTTAGCAGATACATCTAGTTCGTTCACCAGCAGGCCACCACGCACTTATTTATTTGGTTGTTATTGAGACAAAAGAGGATAGCATAGTGGTTTCTAACATTTACGCGAATGTTACACATTGAAATAAAACCACGCCTCGTGACCACTAAAGCTGGTAAAGTGATCGAAACGTCGAAAAGAAAAAAAACCAAATCCTCGATAAAATCCAGAAATAATAGTTTTATAATAGTTAGTAGTTAATATTGGACTTCCTGTGTATGAAGGAAGGGAGATAATGTTTGGTTAATGTGGCACTCGGTGGCAACGCGCGGTTCATTCGGGGCTTCGGAATTGTTTTTTTTTTTAGTTAATGACGAGACGAGCATACCGTTCGCCTGATGGTAAGAGATGCGACCCGCTCATGAACAGTAACAAAACCAAACAGCACCTTGAATTACAAATACTGCCCCCTCCATCCAGAGACATAAGATGTTAAGTCTCAATATGTCCAGTAGTTACTCTGGCTACAACGTCCTTCAATCCGAAACACAACAGTGCGTTAAACTGCTGTTTGACGGGAGAAATAGACATTGCGGTGGTACCAACAGGCGGCCAGTCACATGTGAGAGACCTACCACCAGTAAGTATGGTACCAATTTGGTAGTTAGCCGGATCTATGGAATAAAAAATGTATTTTCTGAACGTGTTCAGAAGGCGATCGCACAAAAGATGGCCGTCCATCGTGCCAGTGGGTGAAGGTTGCCCGATGCGCCGGCCACTTGCCTCGCCTTCTATATAATTATCTTGTGTTAGATTTTACGCCTTGTGCGTGGATTTGAGGAAATATTTGTAACAAAACTAATGCACAATGTTAGTTGTATGTTTACTCAGAGTATTTATAATATAGAGATTCAAAAACAAAGAACAAAGTGCCGGACCACCTTTGTCTGCCGTATTGGTTGACATTTAACAGGTTGTCCAACATGCACGAATTATTTGAAAAATATATATTTATTAGGGCTATTAAATCCCAGTGAAAGTTATTTAAAATGCATTATAACCAAATAAACTTCCACGTCCCAACGAAAGGGAATCTCCTCATTTTAGGACATCGCGTGTCATCATTGTTTTTTTTTAATTCAAATGCTACATCAACTTCGGGATCACATAGAGAGTAGTTTAGATCTTCTTGACATATTTTCAATGTTGAAAGAAAACTATTATTTACGGACTTTATAGCGGATTTGGTTTAATTTTGATTTTTTTTTTTACTTCCCTAAGTTTCGATTACTTTACACCTTTCGTGGTCACGGGCGGACTGAAGTATTAGTCATCTGGTCAGTGACTATTACAATTTCACTACCCTTATTTTAAATTTATAAAATTAAAAAGTTAATTGGTGTTTGCGTTCCGATCTACGCAGAAGGAGCTCACGGTGTCTTGAGGTCTGGCAGTTGGTCTTTTGGGTTCCGGTTGGGGAAAAGAGATAATATTCCATAAAACCAGACAGATACCCACACAAAAAAATTCAAAAAATACTTGAAAAAAATAAGATTTTGATAAGTGTTAAGAACTAGGCCAGCGTCGTGGACTATCTAGCCTAAACTCTTAATCGTCTTCTCTATTGTAAAGGATGTACGTGCCTTGCAGTAGGACGTACATGGGCTGACAGAAATCACTTTGTTCCATGAAACAACAAACAAATTTTCTTTTGTCTAATATAGGTACAATTATCTTTGTAGTTAGTATAAACCTTAATAGGAATACTTAGAACCCACAAGACAAAGAGTTTTTTTGGCCTCTTCTACAATCGAGGGTACGATTGAGAGTGGTTAGTACAATCCACCACGCTGACCTAGTGCGGATTGGCAGACTATACCCACCATAGAAATTCTTACAAATCGCTATGGTATGCAGATTTCCTCACAATGTTTTTCTTCACTAATAAAATGCGTGGTGATTGACTATCAATACACATGACTGAACAGTCAGAGGTGTGCCCTGGGACTCGAACTCGCGACCAATATGAACATGTTGGCAGCATTAATACCTATTTTTTTATTTCTTTTCTTACTTATTTAAAAAAATAAGCCTATAGGGTATGTATAATCCAATCTACATAATAACAAACCTACCTATTTCCGAGATTCACCGGAAATCGATCCTAAACCTTGGCACTACCTTCACATGCCTTTAAAGCGCACAAGATGCCTTTTTAGATATCTATAAATAATTGTAATGCATGTTTACGCTTGTACGGTATGCGAAGTCCGACAAGCCGCAATAGGTGTGGTGGCCTAAGCCGTCTCAATTGATATGTATGTTGTACAGGAGACTCGTGCCCAGCAGTGGGCGTATGGACTTATATGGTCCAAGACTGCTACCGAAAACAAACCCGGGTGGTAGTTTTCGTGACTTTAGGCAGAATGTAACTAAGAATTTTTGCAAAATACGCGTAGTTTCTTTTTCCTATCGTCGTATTTAGATGATAAATACAAAGTTTAACCTAAAATAATAATGGACACCCTTTTATTATTAAAGGCGCTTTGATCAAATTCAATCTCGCTAAAAATAAGCAACAAATATTGGTACATGAAAAATCATCAACAATCAACAAAGATCAACAAATCTTGGTATCTAAATGAAAAAAAATATTTGTCACGCTGCGAGGATCGAACCTGCGACCTCCCGTTTCACAGCCGGCGTCTAACCAACCAACCATTCTGTAAATTGTGTCTGACTGCATTCGAGTATACATAGGATATTATGTATTTTAGATAAATAAAATTCCACTCACCATAAACACCATTAAGCAACCTTTGATGCGATCTCCTATCTCTGTCTTTCGTATGTGCCATCTGAAAATAAACACACAAGTTAATAAAGGTCCCACTTATTCATAAGAAACCACTAATCAACCATATAAACGTATATTAGTTAAACCAAGTTTAGAGGACATAAAACGTTTATTAACTTTTGCTATTCATAATATATTTTTGCTACTTGTTATTTAAAATATATGTAACTAAGCTTACAAAATGACAGCCGGCGTGGCTTAGTTGGTTAGACTCCGGCTGTGAAACGTGAGGCCGGGGGTTCGATCTCCGCTCCGAAAGAAATATTAATGTGATCCACAGGTATTTTTTTCGGGTCTAGATGTTTGTGAGACCGAAAAGTCTGTCGTATTTTATGATACGACCCAAGACTTGATCTTAGTGTGGGGTCAGGTCCAGCTGAAAGACATCCGCCATTTTTGTGCCGAAAGCCTAAACAAGGATCTCGGCTATTTTAAAGTTAATAAGCTATTAAATACCTGATTAGTGATTTTTGAGGTCTATGAATAACGTTTTTAAGTCAGCTCATATTAATGGAATTTGAAACTGCGTTATGTCCTAATGAAAATGGGATGAAAATAAAGAAGAAAATGGTTCTATACCTTTTTAACATATTTATTAGATATTTAGAAGAATATTGCGGTAGTCAATTTAGATATTACTAATATAGAAGAGAAAAAAATAAAAAGACTCACAAATAAAAACTTCAGTCTCCACGCCGGAACCCTCGCAAATCCCGTACATTATAAAAATACCTAAACTAATACTGGCCTTATTAAAATAACTATGTTTGTTTCACATCACTAACATACTAATACAAAGAACGCAATGTATCACGCGCTACGTCATCACAGTTTAATTTACATTGCTGGGTCTGGTCTCATACGTTTTGCATCTGTAACAAAGAAAAATAATTTGTAGCCAAGTTTTTCAGACTTTCCCACCCACACACATCACAGTTTATTTATTTATAAATACGTTATTGTACACTACACAACATAAAAAACATTTTAAAACAAAGCGCTTATATATGTATAACAAACGGAGGTCTTATCGCTATCAGCGATTTCTTCCAGACAACCATAAGATGGACTGGAATGAACGGAAGCACGGAAGAAATGGGTGGTCACGGTATAGGGAAAAGGAATACAAAGAAGCAAAACAGAATTTAAAGGTAACAACAAATACTTTTATATCCTGTATACATACATATATCCTGTCAGCTAGGATCATTACAAAACAACTGACATAAAGTTCTGAAGCTCGGCGCGTCGGTTTCTATAACCTATCTATCTTTAACACGAGATTTCATTAGGCATTTCCATTGATTTAAAAACTAAACATAGATCCTTCACTACATTTGGAGTTTCAAAAAATGACCATATAAATAGAAGGAGTTGGAAATAAATTATTTTCCACTTCCCTCCATGATAGAGCGAGAAAAACAATGAACTAAAAAATATCTTCCTACATCTTTGTAGTGTAGCTATTTTAACCTATAGATATACAGGAACAGTTGCAAAAAAAAAACGACAATTTTTTTTGGGTTATATTTTTCCTATGACCATATTTGGGTGATAAATACATTTTTTTCCTAAAATAATTGTGTTTACCCTTTTATTTATAAATACTCTAAGGTATAAAACATTTAAAATTATTATTTTATCAAAAACTATGGATTTACCACACAAAAATGACGATATTTAAAAATCATAAAAAATAATTGTCGCGTTTCTTTGCGAAATTTTTAGTTGCATTGTGTTTGTAGTCACTAAAACTACCACCCGGCTTCGTTTTCAGTAGCAGTCTTGAGATACCCAGTAGATAGATAAGATATCGAGGCCGAGCATAAGACACACTAGCTTGTCCTTAATCTGCGTCGTTTATCCGACGGATATAAGAAAGTATCAGGGATTGTTAGGCATTCCGATTTTGGCACGACCGTCCCAATTTTTAATAAAATTGAATTTTGCCCGCGATGCATGGACCGTCCTGTATTTCATAGACTAACCGACTGAGGATTATTCAAAGATTCAATAATTATGTTTATATGTATGACAAAAAATATTTTTTTCACTACACAGTTACCCTTTTTTCTATTCTTGATTAGTTCCTGGAGTCAGGAATTTGTGCCCAAAATGGCGATAGGCTCGCCACCTATCACACCGTGGGACAGAACGTACAAGGCGAAATGTGGGTGTCCTGATAGCACCTTTGCATACCCCTTCTGGGAAAAAGGCGTGAGCTTATGTATGTAGGTATGTATGTATATTTAAAAAATAATGTGTCTTCTGTCGGGCGAAGCCGAGCCGAGCCGCTAGTATATATGACAGCTTTTGTGACGCAGCCGGATGAGAGCCAACTGTGAAACAAGAGGCTGCAAGTTTGATGCTTGCAATAATCGGTTCTCGAAGCCTTATGACGTGTATAGGCGATAGGTCTGACCACAGAAACGATGGCGGGATTAAGAATCCATCAATAAATGAATTAAATACTTAATTGAAGGGTGAAAGTAAATATCCCCAAATGAAAAAAAAGGATTTTGTGTATTACACAACTATGTAGAATAAGTGCGCCTGTTGTTAAACGGACAAGACGTGACTGCCAACATGTTCACGGTGGTGGCGAGTTCGAATCCCAGGGCATACATCTGATTTTTCGGAGTCATGTTTGTATGATAGTCAATCACCACGCACTAAAACGGTGAAGGATAACATCGTGAGGAAACCTGCATACCATAGTGATTCGTAAGAATTTCTATGGTAAAGTCCGCCAACCCGCGCTAGGCCAGCGTGGCGTATACCCTAACCACTCTCAATCGTACTCTCGATTGTAGAGAAGGCCCCTGCCCTGCAGTGGGACGTATGTGGGCTGATTTAGATTGTTTTATTTCTCTAGTGTAGAATAGGTGTTTATTTTAGTCTTGGGATTATTGACAGACCCCGTGGCGCAGTTGGTTAGACGCTGGCTGTGAAACGAGAGGCCTAGAGTACGGTTCCCGTACCAAAACAATTGTTTGTATACACAGGTAATTGCTTCGGGTCTGGGTGTTTTATGAGTCTCTCGTAGTTTCTAGACACAACATTCAATCTTAGTATGAGGTCTAGGGGGTTACTCTATGAAAATATACTTCGAATGTTCGGACGCCGTACGTAACTTCACTAATGTAACTGAATACTGTACAAAATGTTGGAATCCTCTGTAGTACGTTGTAAATATACTAAGTTCGGAGAAAATGATAAGTGTAATGGAGAATAGCATTTTTAGAAGTGGAAAAATACCTTAGTCTTTACATCCGAACATTCGAAGTTCATATCGTTTCATAGAGTAACCCCCCAGATTGAGCTTATCTCATACTAGCGGCCCGGCCCAGCTTCGCCCATGTACAAATAGATTTCTGTACAATAATATATAATACGTATTGTATATGTAAGCCTTTCTCTTGAATCACTATATCTATTAAAAAAAACCGTATCAAAATCCGTTGCGTAGTTTTAAAGATTTGAGCCAGCACCATAAATGTAGTAAGTAGAATAATTTGAGTAATGCACAATATTTTTAACATACACAAGCATAAAAAAAGGCCTATAATGCACATAATATAACCATCTCTATCCCATGTACAACTGTGTAAGTCTGCTTGTAAGAAATAAATACACACAACAGTCACATACATAGTCCTGGGGGGTTACCCAGTAGTCCTACACGAC
The DNA here is from genome assembly GCA_009982885.2 of Hyles vespertilio. Lineage (NCBI taxonomy): Eukaryota > Metazoa > Arthropoda > Insecta > Lepidoptera > Sphingidae > Hyles > Hyles vespertilio. The sequence goes on from CM042832.1 coordinate 4,302,964, forward strand.
GACGAAATCACACGTAAAACTAACCGAATATGCCTAAATATTTTATAATATGTTCGAAATTCGTACCGTACGTCGTAATCTTGGAGTTCGAAATATTTATGATAGGTTTCGTGGATATGTTATGGGCCAAGTGATTAATGCGGGCAGTATTCATAATAACCCGGCCAGTATGAATATTGCCGAGCCATATCTGGCCAAGTGATAAATTACAATCTAAACTCACCTATTATCACATTGCCCGGTCATTATGAATATGGCTACATGATGATCGGGCAATGTGATTAATAGGTGATTTTTTACGTGGTGCGCTGCAGCATTGTCGCATCTGCGATAGACCCATAAATTAGAAAGGTTGAATTGATCTGCTTATGTTTAGTTGTTTTTTAACGTCCGAAACATTATCTTCAGAAGAAAATTAGTGTACCCACTTTATGGATCAGTTAGGTCGACTGTGCCCCAAAACCGACTCGGAACACCCCGACTTCACGTAGTCTTTTGGCTACCGACCCTAGAGTGTATATAAAAAGCCGGAGGCGCGGAGGGAGAGCAGCCCCCGCCCGCTGTAACGAAGCATATGAATATATATCATGGTTGCCTATCTTTTGTTACGCAAGGGCGAAGGGGCTGAACTTCCCGTAGCGCCGGAGACGATGCAGAAGCTAATTTGTATTGACAACAAGTGTTTTAAGGGTTAGGTTGCTATAATAGATATTCCTCAGGAATGGTGCGTTACCTTTTCATGGGAGTGGTACCAGGGGAGGTGCGACACTCCCCCTCCCCCTCCACTCCTCCCAACCCACCTCCTCGTCCTGCCCTATTCTATATTCTAACATTTCGGCTCATTTTGATTCGCTTTACATCACTCTGCCCAATAGGCACTTGGCATTATTCATAATGCCCGGGCAATGTGATAAATTGATTGGTTATAATCACATTGCCCGCTCTTATTGGGCATTATTCATATTGCCCGGGCATTATGAATAATGCTCGATTAATCACTTGGCCCATAACAGATACACCTAATATTCGAACTACGTATCAGAGTATAGAACCTGACCCCATACCAAAATCTAATTTTGTGTCGTGTATCAGAAACTACGAGAGACTTTTCGGTCTCACAAACACCCAGACCATTTACAAATACCTGTGGTTCCCACAAATATTTGCTTCAGTCGGGAATTGAACCCGCAGCTTTACGTTTCAAAGGCGGCGTATATCGAACTGCACAACGGAGCCTGTCAGAGAAAAACAAGAAACATACCTAATACAAATATTTTTGGTTCATACAAACATTACTTATCCCAAATTGGATTGAATTGGTTTGAACCTGCAAAACTGTGTTTTATGGCATGGTCACCAAATTAACCACAACTGCTGTCACTATGATTTACATTTACATAAAATAATTCCATGAAAATTTGTTATTGGATGTAATATTAGGGGCTCAATAATTACTTCATTTTTAGCGTTCCATACCTTAAAGGTAAAAACTGGACCCTATGACTAAGCCTCTGCTGTCTGTCTGTTTGTCTGTTACCAGACTGTGTCTCATAAACTGTGATAGCTATAAAGTTTGAAATTTTCATAAATTATGCATTTCCATAACTACTAAGAATTTAAAAAATATCCCCATACAACGATCATGTTTTTTTGTTAAATATTAATAATGAAAACAGATAGACGCTTAAAATTTTCACAGAATATTTAGTTGCATAAACTAAATATTAAAGCAGCGCTCACATACAAAAAACGTATTTTTTAAGCAATTTTTAACTCGATCTTAGTAAAAATCAAGTTTGTTCTTTCTTTTATAGATTACTGTGGCCCGGCCCAGACTTGTAGAAATTGGATTATTATTCAGTTCTAGTTTTTTTAGTTATTTAAGACAATAGTTTCTAAGAAACAATCCAACAGATAACCTTATGGTAAGTGATTACTGCGATTCATGAATATCCAGAAGACTTGGATCATGGATTTGTTGCCGGCCTAACAAATTAGGAGGGAGGGAAGTGTGAAGGTGAAAAGGAAAGGATAATTATTGTCCATCTGGCAATGATGCTCTAATAAGTATATACATCTAAATGAAATCTAAACTATATTCAAACAGTAAATACTGAATGGAAAATCTTAAAGATTAGCAAAAGAGTACTATACAAAAATGCTTTGGTAGTTGGCCTCTCATGTGTGCGTGTACTGAAAACTAAAAGGCTTTTATAATGCAGTGTTTGAATTCACCGCCAGCTTCTTGCCCGGCATTCATTGAGAACATTTGTTTAGTTTTAGAGTAACATCTTATACTTGTACATAAATGTGTTATCCTGATTGGTTCAGAAAGAAAATTCAAAGACATGTTGCGCTTAAACTGTATGATAAAAATTATTGAATATCACTATAAAAAAAAGAATTAAAATAATCACTTTCTTCCAAATATTATGTTCTCAATTTTCAAAACATTATCAAGGCGATTTTAGTAGAAAATATAATAAATAATTAAAATAAATAACAAATGTTGAAACTGGGTGGTTGCCAATAAAAATTAAATAATTTCAAAGTAGTAATAATAAACAATATTTTCAGAAAAGTTCAATGTTTTTCGATTAGTAGTGTAAAATATAAGGTTTTAAGAGGTTACAATGATTCTTACAATGATATTTTCAACAGTTTCGAGTCAAAAAGTGGATATTTTCAATGCATGAACGTAAGTGGGGTATTTTACATAATTCACTTAATTGAACAAGGAATACGGAATTTACTGACTATAATAAAACGGAACGGTCAGCCATAAATCGCTTTATCTTAAGATATGTCCTTTCACAGAAAGATTAAGCACCAACATTCTCTTCAAAAGGACACATTTTGTTAAAAAGTTCGAAAGTGCAAACCTGGATATATTATGCAGACATTTAACAACTTCATAGCACAGATAACTCTCACAACACTTAACGTTTCATATTTTCGTAGTAATATATAACAGTCTTTTATATTTTCAACACATTTCCCGTAAAATCTAATTAGTTTTTTGAAAACATCATCCTACGTAAATATTTTCATCGTACTGTCAAAAATTATTACCCGTACAAAACACAAAACTGATACGACGTTACGCGATCGCGCGCGTGAAAGTGACATTTTATTCGGTCGGTTAATAGAAAAAAGTGTTGAAAAAAGTTGGCGGGTTTTTTTAAGGTGCGTTCGGATATTATAAATGAGTAGATTGTGAGACCGCTATCCGGCAGTGGCGGCCTTCTAACACTACTAGTTGTAGCTGGCGGGATGTTAAAATATCGCCAACCGCTCGCCTCGGCCGCTTGTTCACTTTACGTACAATGCCATCATTATTACTACAATTATGCACACAAAATCGGGCTACCGTTTGAACGTTGCGTGATTATCGATCGTCGGACGTTCAGTTATTATAATACAATTGAGATTTGGATAGCGATATATTCTAATGTTTGGACACAGCATGAATAGTAATTGTTTGTTGGTATTTTATTTTGTGAAATCATCGCCATCTGTGAGCGAGTAGCAAAACTTTTAAATTAAAATAGTTTTTGGTACTAACATGTTGCCAGTTAAGTCCATTCGTAGTCCATTCTGATTTCGTTACGGCATCTTTTTAAATAAGAGATACGGTTATCATCTTCTGTTACTCTTTCAAAATTAAAATATGTTACACGGAATGAAATGGTTTACAATTTTTACTCTACTAAAAGATGATTGAAGATTTACGGTCTCTACGATAACTATCGAAACTACCTACTATCGAAATTGTTAATTCGATGCTATACACCAATAACATTGTGGCAAATTATATATTTTATTATGTCCATATTATACACTTTCAATTTTATTATTCTATTGAAAACAGTTGAAAGTATATTTGTATGATATATTTTATCGTAAAGAATTATAAATCTTTAACTGGCGCAATAAAACAAAACTAATTTTTCAGTTTCGATAGTTTACGTAGGAAGCGTCGAAATATGCCAACACGCGAATGAAAAGAAAACAACTCAATATAATTATTTGTATTTATTTACAAATCCATTTCCTCTGTCTGTTTGTCTGTCTGTTCCTTCTCAGGAACATTTATTTTTCTTTTTTTCGCGTAGTGTTCTATCCTCTCTTCTAAGCTTGCTGAAATTAAAAAAAAAAACACATATATTAATTACAAATAAGTTATTTTAGAACAATATGACACCATTGCATATGATTGTAAATTGTAATGCATAAATAACAATCCAAATATAGTATTAAACGGTCGGTATTTTATAATCGGCATTTTACTTTTAATTTCAATGAATGGCGAGACGAGAATGCGATTCGCCTGATGGTAAACGATATGACCGGTATCATGAACAGTAGCAAAACCAAACAACACTATAAATTACAAAACAATGCTTGGCATTCCACTGCGCTCGCTATCCATAGACATACGTAGTTAAGTCTCAATATGTCCAGTATACTCTGGCTACAATGAACTTCAAACCAGAACACAACAGTGCATTTATGCTGCTGTTTGGGGGGAGAAATAGACATTGCGACATACATAATTATGGGCATATAATAAACTATATTTTTTTAATAGTTAACACTGATTATCCATGGTGGCAACAGAACAAAATTACCCTAGATTAACAAATGTTTTCATATGGCAACACTAACCAGTAATACCAACCTAAAAAGACTATATTTCAAACAAAGAATTCAAATAAAATAACAACTTACGACAAGTAACCCGTTTCAATAGAGGCGTGTACACTCTAGGCCTAACGCCCTGAATGAGGCATTCACAATGTGCCAATATTCTGTCCTTTTCATTCACAGCACAATCCGTATCTTTCGTCTTAGTCGCACCTAGGCTGGCGTATTGTATTTCTAATTCGTTTAACACGTCTCTGTACATTGTTGATCTGAAACAAGTACACATATTATATAGCTTGGTAAATATGAATACAATGCGGTAACAATTGACATTAAAGAAAAACAATGAAAGAAGAATGGCAACACTGTTTAAAATGAGATTATGTTCGTTGCATAATTTCATAAGTAAGTATTTCTATACATTTTCGTACGGTTTTTGTGATAAGTTTTATCAAGGATTTGGTGTAACTTTAAGTTCGCCCCAGTGATCATAAAAGATGTAATTGTAGTTAAAAATTGAAAAAAACACCATTTCCGCGATAAAATCCTTATAGGCCATATACTCCACCACGCTACTTCTTTATTCTTACTTTACTTCTTTACGCTTTATTCTTACAAATCGGTATTGTATGCAGGTTTCCTCACAATTTTCCTTCGCTATTATATGTTGTGATTTACCGATTAAATTGTAAATTACTTACTTAATATTTTGAATCGTCCAATCCCCTTGTAATTGTGTGATAATAGCCTTCAAATTCAGCCTGTCGTAGACCCAACTGTTAACATCTTCCAAATCGTACGAACAGTGGTATAAGTTTAATGCAACGTCTGAAGCAAGTTCGTATTGTGGTTTCCTGAAAAAGAAAATATTTTTGTAGTAGACATTTTATAAAAGTATTTATATATTTTTTTATTTATTGTGACGGTAGTATTCAAAATACTTTGAGAACGCAGCTTCCATGTTGGTATTTCCTTATAAGTGAACTTTATTATTCATAAAATATTTATTTATTTGTTTAGATAAACACAATATACAGAAACAAGATTGAAGGACATTGTAGCCAGAGTAACTACTGGACATATTGAGACTTAACATCTTGTGTCTCAGTATGGCGAGCGCAGTGGAGTGCCAAGCATTGCTTTGTAATTCAAGGTGTTGTTTGGTTTTGCTACTGTTCATGAGCGGTCGTATCGCTTACCATCAGGCGAACGGCACGCTCGTCTCGCCATTCACTGCAATAAAAAAAAAGAATCATGATCAGAATCATATAATCTAACGATTTTATACAGTTTCGACCGTATTGCTATGATGCATGGTTTTGGTCGTCATCTCTGGTACTATGTGTAATGTCGTGGATGTGTATAGTATGTGTAATTGCGTTTACGCGCGTGAGTCTGTTATTTATGTGTGTGGCATACACTGTGTGCCTGTGTGAGGGTGCGTCCGTATCAGCTGTTTAATGTTACAATAAATAAAGCATAAATAAATAAAATATTTCCCACTAACCTGGGCAATTTCTCCACGTCTAACAGTTCCCTGATTATATCCGGGGACTCTTTCCCTTGTCCTACAAGCAGTAGGATCGCCATTATGCTCCGAATCTGATGCCAGAGGAATGCGTTGCCTTCCATCACTAGGCAACACATTGATGTCGCTAGAATAAAAATAAAAGTTAATTAACAAATTATTTACTTGTAGCAAATGTTATTACTTATTGAAATAAAACTTTATAGTCATTGAGCGGATGACTAATACCCCAGTCCGCCCCGTGACCACGAAAACTGCAATGGGGCTGTCCATTAATCATGTGATCTTTTATTTACCATTTTTACCCCCCTCCCCTTTAGTGATATGTGGTGAGATTTCAGACTACCCCCCCCCTCTCCTCATCCAACATCACGTGTATTTTTAGTACATAATATAAATAAGTCTTAATTTCTTTTAGAATATTATCGTTAAATACAACATAGCATTTAAATGAAAATATGTGTCGAAAAGTACCCTCCTCCTTTTTTTGAAGTCCTGTTTAAAAAATACACATGATATCTTACTAAGCCCGCCCTCCCCCTTGTGATATTTCGTGATATTGTCCAACCCTCCCCTCCCCCTTTATTCAAGGCTCACGTGATTAAGGGACGGTCCCAAAGTAATCGATACGTTGGGAAGTCAAAAAAGTAAAAATAAACCAAATCCGCGATAAAATCCGTAATAATTTTATTTCAATGAGTTTGGGACGTTAGAGTACTTATAATACTGATTTAGATTTTTGCAATATGTATTTTTTTTTATATTTGCTGTCTTTTGTAAACGATGTGTTCACCAGTAATTGGCGCACATATACAGGGTATCTCAAGACTGCTACCGAAAACAAAGCCGGGTGGTAGTTTAAGCGACTTCAGACACAATGCACCAGAAAGTTGCAAAGAATAAATAAATATTTTTTTTGGTTATTTTTTTCCTATGACCATATGACCCTTTTATTTATAAATAATCTAAGGTATAAAAGAGTTTAAATTATTATTTTAGCAGAACCTATGGATTTACCACCCAAAAATGACGATATTTAAAAAATCATAAAAAATAATTGTCGCGTTTCCTTGCAAAATTTTTAGTTGCATTGTGTTTGTAGTCACTAAAACTACCACCAGGCTTCGTTTTACGATAGCAGTCTTGAGATACCCAGTATTTATACGTTATGGTTATACCCATAAGTGTATTAATATGTTGCTCTATTGGCGAAGCTAAATAATAAACGAAATAAAACAAAAATATCAGAGTTTTACTTACGCAAATCAGTGTCATTTGCATCGACATACATAATATCGGCGCTCAGTATATCCCTGACAAAAGTAGTGACGCCATTTGCGACGTCCATTTTACAAAGATGGCGGAAGTCGTGAGTGCCAATGAGGTGTACACACGCGGCACTCATCGCGCTCACATCGAGAGAGGAACGCGGGAAATAATATCTGTATGTGCGTTTCTTGCAGTCGAACCTAGAAAGATAAATAAAAAAATACATTTTTATTGCAATGGATGGCTAGACGAGCATGCCACAAATAGGGGTGGGATCCACAGGTTTTGGGTCTGGGTGTTTGTGAGACATAAAAATGTCTCGTAGTTTCTGATACACGAGACAAGACTCGATCTTAGTGTGGGGTCAGGACTATGTATACTATAATATTATGAGTTCAAATAAATTATTAAAACTTATAAAAACATATGTCACTAAAATGAAGTTGAAGTGCGTGGTGGCCTGTTGGTTAACGGACTAGACGCGGCTGCCAACATGTTCACGGTGGTCGTGGGTTCGAATCCAGGGCACACCTCTGACTTTTCGGAGTCATGTGTGTATTGATAATCAATCACCACGCACTAAAACGGTGAAGGAAAACATCGTGAAGAAACCTGCATACCATAGCGATTTTTAAAAATTTCTATGGTATGTAAGTCCGCCAACCCGCACTAGGCCAGCGCGGTGGACTATATGGCCTAACCACTCTCAATCGTATTCTCGATTGTAGAGTAGGCCCGTGCCCTGCAGTGGGACGTATATGGGCTGATACAGATACAGATGTCACTAAAATGGGTTAAATAGACATTTATTTGTACAGCCAATAGATTTTAATTAGTCCAAACAAGAATACATAACGGCGCCATCTAGCGGCGAATAGCGGAACCACTAAAAACATAACATCATGTATTAAATTCATAATTGTGATTGCTAACAATTACATACAAAATGGACACACCACTATAGTCACTTACATAGTGCTTAACCCACATTAATATTTAGTCCTGTGTTATGGATATCAGGAAATACGAGACTTTTGTGTCATGGACCCCATAAACAAATTCCTGTCAATCACACAAGCATTTGTCTTGTTATGGAGATCGTCTCCCGTGTCACAGCGGGCGTATAACCATTGGTTTCATGCAGTGGCGTGCCTAGGGTTGTGGACTAGTGCAAGCCCAATATTTTTTTGTTAGAATATGTATTGGTTCAGGAGCAAAATGGTATTAAGAAAGAAGAAAGTGTTCATCATGCGATAGAGGGCGAGCCTATGCGATGTAATTAAATAAAAATAGACCCCAGATTCGAATCCGAGACCTCAACTTTGCGCCATCGAGGCAGTCCCAGACCTACCACACGATCTATATAAGATTAGGATAAGAACCAATAAAATAACAACTATCTTTATCACCGTTATGAAAAAATCTATTAGAACAAGTTGTTTCGAAAAAATCTAATAGATGGCGCGATTTCCACGGCCATCTATTTAATATTGCCTAAATACTGAAGGGCCCATCATTAGTTTTAAATAGATGAATAAAACAAATGTGTAAGTTAAATTACTTTTGGGCATGCATACGTAACTTTATATTGTAATTATTTTGTAAATTAATAAACGGCACTACAATAGCACAAGTACAGCGTCGTGTTTAACTTCGCGGCCACAAATTATTGTTAATATATTCATGTTATGTTTTTGTGTATGCATGTGATTTTTTGATTCATCATGAGCTCTGAAAGGAAGCTAAGGAATATCTGAAAAACACTACGATTACTGTCTACGCGAGCATAATGTTTTGAAATCTCATCAAATATTATGTATATGACGCATAAAGAGGTTTCTATACGCTGTTTACCGGAATTATGAAAATATATTAACGCATTCACATGTTTTTGTCAATTACTATAAAAGTACCAGTTAAATTATTTAAATCACTATAGCCGGAACAATTCCAAAAATTTAAGTACATTGTTGGAAAAAAATATACAACACCGACAGTATAACTTATTAGTATGAGAACATCCAGCAATCTATGTAGTTATGTGCACTGATCTATAAAATTGTATCTATAGTTTTCACTCCTTTCGAGAAATACACAACAAATCAGGCGTAGGTTTGTGACCAGATACGAGTAGTTGTTTGTCTACGAAATGTAATGATCTTTTTCCTCGCCGATCGACACTTGCACACACTTTAGACCATCACAAGGCACATTTTCACCTATTATTATACATAATAAACGTAAAATACTATAATGAAACAAAAACTAAACGTATATGTTCAGTTGTTACTGGTTAATCGTCCGCTCGAAAGACATAATAATAAGCGTGAAGCTAGCCACAGGTCCTAAATTATAGACAATTCCAAATTAAGTATTCTCATCATCATCATCCTCATATCAGCCACAGGAAGTCCACTGCTGAACATAGGCCTCCCCCAATGATCTCCACAATGACCTGTTGGAAGCGGCCTGCATCCAGCGACTTCCTGCGACCTTAGTCAGATCGTCCATCCACCTTGTAGGCGGGCGTCCGACACTTCGCTTGCCTGTACGTGGCCTCCACTCGAGAACCTTTCGGCCCCAACGGCCATCGGTTCTACGAGCTATGTGCCCGGCCCACTGCCACTTCAACTTGCCAATCCTATGGGCTATGTCGGTAACCTTGGTTCTCCTACGGATCTCCTCATTTCTGATTCGATCTCGTAGGGAAACTCCGAGCATAGCCCGCTCCATGGCTCGTTGAGTGACTTTGAGCCTTTTAATGAGGCCCACAGTGAGAGGCCATGTCTCGGTGCCGTATGTCATCACTGGTAACACACAACTATCGAAGACTTTCGATTTTAGGCACTGAGGTATTTTGGACGAGAAGACGTCGCGAAGTTTCCCGAACGCTGCCCAACCGAGTTGGATTCGACGATTGACCTCTCTCTCGAAGTTGGACCTGCCTAACCGGACCACTTGTCCTAAATAGACATATTCGTCTACAACTTCGAGAGTCGAGCCCCCAACTCCAATGGGGGTGGGCACAACATGGATATTCGACATGATCTTCGTTTTATCCATGTTCATTTTAAGACCCACCTGTTGGGAGACTCGATTAAGGTCTTCGAGCATAGTGCTAAGGTCTTTCAGCGATTCTGCCATGACTACAATATCGTCGGCAAATCGAAGGTGAGTAATATACTCGCCGTTGATGTTGATGCCGAATCCTTTCCACTGCAAGAGCTTGAAGGCATTTTCCAGCGCGGCAGTGAAGAGTTTCGGAGATATGACATCTCCCTGTCTCACGCCTCTCTGTAGTGGAATAGCCTTCGTGCTCTGATCTTGTACTCGGACCGACATGGTGGCGTTGTTGTATATACACCTCAGCACTTCGATGTACCGATAGTCTATGTGGCACCGCTGAAGAGACTGTAGCACAGCCCAGATCTCGATCGAATCAAAGGCTTTCTCATAGTCCACAAACGCTAAACAAAGCGGCAAGTTATACTCCTCGGTTTTTTGTATAACCTGCCGTAGCGTATGAATATGGTCTATGGTACTAAAGCCTTTTCGGAAACCGGCTTGTTCGGTTAAGTATTCTAATTCTAATATATTAATAAAAATATTTAAAATATCATAATACGGTCTCAAAAAATATCTATTTATTTTATATATTATCCAATATAACTTGTAGCAAAACATAAATATTTTTCGATAAATTTGGATCTTAATATGACATGTCAAGTGCACAACTTCACTCCGCGAAGCCGGGCATTTTGCTTGGTACAAATTGCATAAAAAATAGCTATATGTATAGGTACGTAGTGTCATGGTAATAGCATTTCACCCAGAGGTGCGACTGAGAGGGCAATATACGCCAGAAGCCAGGTAAAAGCACACGAGAGAGAAAAAGATAGATAATACTTTGGTGTGTTCCATCTTTTTAAGATATTGCGTCACGCGTTGATTTTGAATGAAATAATTTTATATTAGTTTTAGACCGCGGCGCTCGCTTAGGCGAGTTGCCGGGCGCGGCGCGGGTGCTCCGTCGCAGGCGCGGGGTCCATTATGGCGCGGTAAATTTAAAAATGATAGACGTTTTGCATTAAACGAATATATTTTATTTAAAGTACTGATTTGTCTTTAATAATATAATAATAATAATAATAATTAGGTTAATGAATATTTTTAAGAAAGAAACCAGATTCCCTCAACTCACACATACTTAACACAAAAAAGACAACAATAAGCAAGGAGTTTGCTTGTCGCATTGCTGTGACACTTAGGGGACCACTCAGCTTATTGTTGCACTGTGGTACGAGCCACAGCAAAATGCTGGTTTTCAGTTGTCACCTTGAGTGACGTACAAACACTGGCCAACATACTATTATCATCATCATCTCAGCCACAGGAAGTCTACTGCTGAACATAGGCGTCCTCCAAGGATCTCCAAATCGACCTGAAGCGGCCTGCATTCAGCGACTTCCTTCAAACTTAGCCAGATTGTCCGTCCACCTTGTAGGCGGGCGTCCGACATTTTGCTTGCCTGTACACGGACTCCACTCTAGAACCGTTCGGCCCAAACCGGCCATCGGTACTACAGATTAATATTTATAACAATTTTGAGCTTAATAATATTAAACTATATATCGATACATTAACTTACCTAGCGCTGAACTCCGGCAAGTGATTTGGTATGGGCATCCAAGCGATCGCCCTTATATCCTTTGGCAGCAATCTATTCAGTATTTTACAATACGGCATCTCTTTTTTGTCAGATCCTGCGTCTTGCTCCTCTATTGTGAATTTACTTCGCAAGGATATTGATATAACCTGTAAAAAAATATATAATAAATAGATAAAATTAATAGTAAGTACTGGACATGAGATTTATCATCTTATGGTCTCAGGATGGCAAGTGCAGTGAAATACCAAGCATTGCTTTGTAATTCAAGGTGTTGTTTGGTTATGCTACTGCCCTTAATTGGTCTTATACTCTGCCTGGAATGCATGGTAATCATAAATACACAAAAAAGTAAGTTTCATGGATAAAAGTCTTCGTAACGATACTAAGTTTAATAGTAAAATGGACATTCTCCTTTGTGAGTTGATGTATGTATCTAATCTAATATCACACTCATAAACTCACGCCTTTTTCCCAGAAGGGGTAGGCAGAGGTGCCAGGGCACCCACGTCCCACGATGTGATAGGTGGCGAGCCTATCGCCATATCGGCCACAAATTCCTGACTCTGGGCTGATAATGAATAGAAAAGTCCCATATCACTTTGCCCCACTCGGGATTCGAACCGGAGACCTCAGCTTTGTAACCATACCGTAGTACAACTACGCCACTGCAGTCTAATATTATATTTAAGCAGCTAATCTAATATTATATTTTTAAAAAAATACTATGTTATCCCTGATGAACATAAAAACCCGGGCGAAACCAGGCCGGGCCACTAGTGTATGATATTTACCTGTCCAAAAGCGCTAACACCCTTATCAGTGCGTCCACAGCGGTGGTACTGTGATTTCTCCCGACTCTCAATCAGACATGCCTTTGTCAGTGCTTCAAATAGATGATGTTCCACAGTCTGTGTGGTGTCTTCCTGTACCACAAACCCTTGGTAATTCCAACCGAAATACATTATACGGAGTAGAACTCTTCGGTAGTGGCATCTGAAACAAATAATCAATAGTTAGATCTCAAGGCACAAAACTATCTATTCAGAGTACACATGACTCTGTATTAATAGTAGATTACCACGCATTATGACGATGAAGAAAAACATTAGGAAACTTGCAAACCATAACATTTGGTAAGATTTCCTATGGTGTGTAAAGGCTGCCAACCCCGCTAGGTCAGTGTGGTGGACTATATGACCTAACCCCTAGTCACACTTTCAGTTGTAGAGGAGACTTGTGCCCTGCAGCCGGACATATATTATGAGCTGATACAGTTACAGATACCACATTAAGACTGCATTGTATTATTTTATTTTCAGTCTTACAAGACCTCAAAAGTAAATAAATTGGACCCAAAACAATTGTTAGAATATATGTTTGTCCGTGATTTTGTGCACACAAATCTCAAAAAAGTTGTATGCTGTATGCAAAACATCGAATGCTCGAATGGAGGCCGCGTAGCGGAAAGCGCAGCGTAGGACGTCCACCAACGAGATGGTCCGACGACCTGGTAAAGGTCGCGGGACGTCGCTGGACACAGGCTGCCTCCAACAGGTCTCTGTGGAAATCATTGGGGGAGGCCTATGTTCAGCAGTGGACTTCCTTTGGCTGATGGATGGATGATGGATGATGTATGCAAAATAATGTTACTAAGGTGGATGGGAGTTTTCAATATTAATATATTTCATTTTATATATTAGAATCTCACATGCATCATTCTGCATGTATCTTAAATAAGAGGAGAGTACAGCTTGCATGGATTTTGTTTACAACATCAATATTATTTGGTACAATTACCTATAACAATTCTAATAAGAATATGATTGTACAGTCTGCCACTGAATGAGACTAAAAAGCTCTTAAATAAAATAATTACAGGGTTATAAAGAAATATATGTAATATAAAATAATTGTCAAAATAATAAAGTTAAAGTATCCACACCTGGGCGAAGACGGGCCAGACCTAGTAACTTAATTCATTCTAAAATAATGATTAAATTCCATGTATGAAAATTCCCATATCCACAAAGGAGTAGACAGGTACATTTCACTATTTCACCGCCTGGGTATTGAACCTAGGACTATATGCTTCATAGATACAAGTATGTGCCAGTAAACAATTGTTTGCTAATATATCAATAAAAACTTTTCATAATGGTTTCTTAGATTTACGCGAATGTGTTACATTGAAATAAAACTATTATTTACGGATTACACAAGTTTAAAAAATTAAATCAAATTAGATCCGTAAATAATAGTTTTATTCCAAACACTTTTTCACTTACTTAGTAAAATCAAATGGTTTTTTGGGTTTGCTTCGATTCCTTTTCTCTTCTTTCTTCGTATTTCTGTTTATAATACCCTTTAGTTGTTCATTGTGTGCCTCTAAACGCAATATCGTTTTCGCTAGGTCCTGTAAAAAAGACAAAATAAGAAAAAAATACTTAATGCCTACTTTAGGTTAAGTTTATCAATGAAAATTTAAACAAATACTTCTTTTTCCAAATTTAACAGTTCTTCGAGTGTATTCTTCTTATGTTTCTGCTTTGGTGGTAGTTTTTGCTCTGTTAAATCCATCTTTAATGGTATTTGTTATTAATGCATGTTTACTTCAAAAAACCGAAAACATGTCTGCTGTCAATCAATAACTGATAACGCCAGCGGCCAGACTACTAGCGCCGCGGCGGTCGACGTTTAAACTGCACGCAAAAAAATTGGCGGGATTTACAAATTTAATAGGCGGGATAGTTTAATGTATCCAAAACACAAAAGTAAAGTGGTAAAAGACCTAAATAAAAGTAAATAATAACAATTAGAGCGTTGGATAAAAATGTAGTGGATAACATTCATTTTGTACAAAATACGCGGGGGTCAAAGTGTATTAAAAGTGAGATATAGAACGAAAAAGCGGGATGATAGAGCAATGAGCGTGTATGTTAGGATTTTTATCTTTTTTAAAACGGGGAATGATATTCCATCATTCCTTACTTACAAATACTATGAGAATTCGTTTTTTATTGTATTTATGTTTGGTAAGTACATCACATTGTGCGTGGTGGCCTGTTGGTAAACGGACTAGACGCGACTGCCAACATGTTCACGGTGGTCGCGGGTTCGAATCCCAGGGCACACCTCTGACTTTTCAGAGTCATGTGTGTATTGATAGTCAATCACCACGCACTAAAACGGTGAAGGAAAACATCGTGAGGAAACCTGCATACCATAGGGATTCATAAGAATTTCTATGGTATGTAAGTCCACCAACCCGCACTAGGCCAGCGTGGTGGACTATATGGCCTGACCACTCTCAATCGCACTGTCGATTGTAGAGTAGGCCCGTGCCCTGCAGTGGGACGTATATGGGCTGATACAGAAGTACATCACATTCCTTACTTACAAACACAGTGAGAACAAAAAAATATTGTTTTTTTTCCGTTTGGTGTCGAGAATTCAATGAAAAATTAAGTGTCTGTTTTCGATATGATATCGCCTAAGATACAGTATATTAGAGTGTGGCAATTTTGAGTAATTTCATTACCTAATGGGCGAACTAAATATTATGTTGCAAATCCTTGGTACGGAATATATCTAGGTAAATAAAACTTTTAATGACCATTTTTATTTAGCTTTGTAGTAAAAGTAGTAAATACAGCGCCATTACCTTTGATAAGACATAAGAACATTTTATTTTTGCCTGCCTACGTGACGCAGTTGTTTTGACGCGCGCTGTGAACGAGAGGCCACGGGTTCAAGCCCCGGATCGAAAGATATATTTATGTGAACCACAAGACATGTTTCGGATCTGGGTGTTTGTGAGGCCGAAAAGTCTATCGTATTTTCTGGTACCCACGACACAAGGGGGGTTACTGTATAAAAACGATACGAAATTCGAATGTTCGGATGTTCGACGTCCAGAGTAAGATATAAGATTTCCACTTCTAAAAATCAATACTATTCTCTATTATACTTATCACTTTCTCTGAACTTAGTCTATTATTGTGATGTACGATAGCGGGATCCAACATTTTGTGGAGTATTTAGGCCATTAGTGAAATTTTACGTACGGCGTCCGAAAATTCGAAGTTCCTGTCGTTTATAGAGTACCCCAAGACTCGATCTTAGTATATGACTGTTAGATGTGTATAGAAATATTTTTTGATGTATTTCTATATCAGCCCATATACATCCCACTGCAGGGCATGGGCCTACTCTACAATCGAGAATACGATTGAGAGTGGTTAGATCATATAGTCCACCATGCTGGCCTAGTGCGGGTTGGTGGACTTACATACCATATAAATTCTTGTAAATCGCTATGGTATGCAGGTTTCCTCACAATGTTTTCCTTCAGCAGTGCGTGGTGATTGATTATCAATACA
This sequence comes from Hyles vespertilio, assembly GCA_009982885.2. Classification (NCBI taxonomy): domain Eukaryota; kingdom Metazoa; phylum Arthropoda; class Insecta; order Lepidoptera; family Sphingidae; genus Hyles; species Hyles vespertilio. The sequence goes on from CM042832.1 coordinate 4,319,456, forward strand.
CACATGACTCCAAAGTCAGAGGTGTGCCCTGGGATTCGAACCCGCGACCACCGTGAACATCTTAGCAGCGTCTAGTCCGTTTACCTACAGACCACCACGCACTCACGCATTGGATATACCGATATATCAAGACTGCTACCGAAAACGAAGCCGGGTGGTGACTACAAACACTGTAACTAAAAATTTTATCATTTTTAAATATCGTCGAGTTTGTGTGGTAAATCCATAGTTTTTGCTAAAATAATAATTTAAATTGCCCTGCGTACCATAGCTTCTTTAAAAATAAAAGGGTGTACACTGTTATTTAAGAAAAAACTATGTATTTACCACCCTAATAAAAAAATAACAAAAAAAATCGTCGCTTTTTAGCAATATTTTCTGTTGCATTGTGTCTGAAGTCGTTTAAACTACCACCCGGCTTCGTTTTCGGTAGCAGTCTTGACATACCCAGTATTCACTGTACACAAATTTATTTACCCTGTTTTTTTTCCTTTCACTTTTCAAGCTCATTTTGTTACTTGATATCCTTTTTGTTGTCATTTTGCATATTTGATATAACCTCTGCTCCCTCCAATTCAGTTGTTGAACTTTTTTACGCCTATATACTTCAATATGCCGATTTTCTTTGCCCTTTTGACTGGAAAGGTAACCATGTATTAATTTCTTTTGTCTCACAACCACGATTTGTTTTAATTAAAAAATCGATCACTTCGTCTGACCCGAGATTCGAACCCATGACCTCAGCTTTGTAAGCATACCGTGGTAGGACTACGCCACCGAGGCAGTCAATAGGGTATTTGACTATTATCGATTTTTGGTATTATTTCGCTTACAATAAAACAAATACAACTTACAAATACATTAAATATAAAGCCTTGTTGTCAAAAAAATATTAAAGTAGCTTGTAACATAAGGCAATATCAAATCAAATCTCAGAACAATGAGTAACATAGAAAGAGCCTGAAGATTACTCATATACTTATCCTGTTTTTTCCAATGGGCCAAATCATGGGAGAGAATGAGACAAATAGTATGTGCTAAGGACGTCAAATTGCTATGTTGGGTATGGTTACGCGACCGAATTTTAAAGTGCAGTTATGTCAAATGTTACATACGGCCAAAGCACCGACACAATTTAGTTACGACATATTCAATAGTGATGTGGTGCACATTTTATCGATAATATAAATAATGTATATTTTAGTTTACTAACCATGTTACATAAATTGGCTTGTACTTTAAAATACCTACCCGGTAGTGTAGTGGTAAAAAGCGCTTGGCCACTGCGCGAGGGCTGTGGTCTAGGATACTCTTCATAATTTTCGATATCATCATGTCCATGGCAAAAAAATCTCTTTAGAGGCTTTGCGTACTAGCATAGTAACGCAATCACACATATAATGTTTTTTTTTACATTTACATATATACGGAAATTTCAACTGCTAATTCAAAATGGGTTTTCATGGGAGTTATCTTATATTTTTGCTAGTTTCTTTTTTTATCTCAGTAACAACTGAGGACATCAGAGAACACCTTTTCAAAAAAAGTATTTCATAGTATTATATTTTTTGTTCTGTAGCTACAAAAATAAGATACAAGTTTGTAATAAATAAAAAAAATGGGTATTGATTTGAAATAAATAATAATGATTCATCTACCACTGTGTCTAGGAACTTGCTATACATAAAATTCATGTATCGATATCGATAAACTATCAGAAGAGATCACAGCACAATTATTTCTTGTTGTCAAAATTAGAGTGTACGCTGAAATGTCAATACGTTACTTCTATGTTACTCATTGTTCTGAGAGGCAAATATTAATATTTAAACAGTAGGGCTGTAGTAGGGACATCTTGCTATCTCTTTCACACGCGAGCACTACAATGTATAATAACCCTAATGACGTCACTGACATGAATCTTTGTTTTGTATTTCTTTTCTGTTATCCCCACTACAAGATTTAAAACGTTTCTAACTTGTTTCATTCAGAAAGGATTTATAGATTTATTTGTTTGTTGGACCATATACAGGGTGATATTGACACATGTTACTTAAATTAACCCACATGTTTCTCATCACCCCAGGTGACATTGTACATAATTTGAAAGCAATATGAGAAGATTTTTTTTTTCATAAATCGTGATTTTCGTTTTCACGATTTTTAGATTATTGGATAAGAGTGTTTTTAGCGCTTAGATGAACTTCAGTTCGGTTAAGGAACTTATCTGAACGAAAAAAAACTCAGTATCTATAGGGGTTGATAAAAAGCCTTGATACCTAAAATCGTGATTTTTAACAAAACTATCAGGCTGTTTTTATTCAAATTTGGCACAATAGTACCTAGGGGGATTAAGGAACATGTGTTTTAAATTAAATACCACATGCCAATATCACTCTGTATATGAATGCGTTTTGATAAATACAACAAAAAAAATTGGCGTCAAATACCCTATTATTAAAATACATAATATACTAGTATAGTAAAATACAAATACATACAAAATTTCCAATCTTTGGTAGATTTTCTGGAGGAAATTTAGGTACTTCATCTATTACAGGTATTTTTTTACCGGTGAGCCACTTCTTATTATAATATTTTTCAGGTAAATTCCACGCCAATGAAACTGGCATCTGAAATGATCGTACTATAAGAAAATTATAGATAACTAGCGATCCAGGGTCCTCTACTCTGAAAATCCGAAACGAAGTTCGAATCTTTGGATGATCGAAGTTTATAAGGATGCAAATGTACCTACATAGACTCATGGTCGTTACTGACTTCTGGTCATAACCATAGACTTATGGTTACGATGTACGTTATACAAATTCGAACTTTTACAGAGTAGATACATCTGTATCGTCATAAACTTCGATCGTCCGAAGATTCGAACTTCGTTTTGAATTTTCAGAGTAGGGCACCAGCCCGGCATCGTACATATATACTAACTAGCGGCCCGGCCCAGCTTCGCCCGGGTACAAATAGATTTCTGTACAATAATATTTACATATAAACCTTCCTCTTGAATCACTCTATCTATTAAAAAAACCGCATCAAAATCCGTTGCGTAGTTTTAAAGATTTAAGCATACAAAGGGACATAGGGACATAGGGGGAGAGAAAGCGACTTTGTTTTATACTATGTAGTGATACCGTGTAATATACACTTTAAATAGCGGCCAAAATGTTCGATTGCGACTATCAATTTAGAATATCGGAGCAAAGGATCCCTCAGATATTCATTTTGAGACCAATCGGTCAACGAAAAACGAATAAAATATCGTCGTATTTGCTAGACATTTCACTACTGTTTCCCTTGTATATGTAATATTATAGCGCGCCATCTTACGGCTCCCGCGGGCCCCATATCGCTCCCGTACCTTACCGTGCCTACGAGTTGCGCCCGCGCTCACACCCCGCCGCCATTCGTGAGTGTCGAGTCGGTTGTTGTCCGGGATAGACGCGTGTACGGGCGTGACCCGTGTGCTCTTCCGCGGTTGTCGATGTAGTAGTGTGTTACTTAGTTTCCGACAATATAGTTTATTCGCGAAGATGGTCTTTTAATCCATTTAGTTCCTATTCTGTGACCGGCACACCTCAGCAAAAATAGGTATTACGTATCTCGATAATATCGTAATTATAATCCGACAAAAAATAATTTAATTCGAACCAGCAGTTACTGATATTTTATACATTGAATATATGAATATTTTTTTATATTGGTTATTTTTCATGTGTACAAAGTTTCATGACTCTTTCGTTTGCATTTCTTTTCTGTTACTCCCACTACAAGATTTAAAACGTTTCTAACTTGTTTCATTCAGAAAGGATGTATAAATTTCTTTGTTTGTTAGACCAGAGCTATGGATTTTCACTACATAGTATAAAACAAAGTCGCTTTCTCTGTTCCTATGTCCCTTTGTATGCTTAAATCTTTAAAACTACGCAACAGATTTTGATGCGGTTTTTTTAATAGATAGAGTGATTCAAGAGGAAGGTTTATATGTATAATAAATACATATTATTGTACAGAAATCTATTTGTACCCGGACGACGCTGGGCCGAGCCGCTACTTATTAATAAAATACATAATATACTGTGACAGAGAAATACTTACATCATTACCAGTCTTTGGCATATTTTCTGGAGGTAATTTAGGTACTTCATCTATTTCAGGTAATTTTTTATCCCTCATCGACTTCTTTAAATAATATTTTTGAGGTAAATTCCCCGCCGCTGTAACAACTGGCATCTGAAATAAATAAATAACACCCAACAGTCACATACATAGTCCTTTTTTTTTTGTTGACGCGGGCAAACCGGGTTACCGCTACCGCCCCACCTCGGGGGAGGGTGGAGCGATTATGTTGGGTTCACCGATAGGCATGCCAACCAAAACCCCGCGTTGCCCTCTTCAGCGCAATTGGAACGGCCCCGGAACCCAAAGCAAGAGCGCTCCAGCTTCTACCGGGACCACATACATAGTCCTGACGCCACACTAAGATCGAGTCTTGTGTCGTGTATCAGGAACTACGAGAGACTTTTCGGTCTCACAAACACCCAGACCCGGAAGAAATATTTGTGGGCCGCACAAACATTTCTCTCAGAGCGGGGATCGAACCCGCGGCCTCTCGTTTCACAGACGGCGTGTAACTGACTATGCCACGGAGGCTGTCATATGATCATAATATAAGAAAATTATCGATAACTATCTGTCCAGTTGATAGTTGAACTATTTTTTTTTTTATTGCAGTGAATGGCGAGACGAGCAAGCCGTTCGCCTGATGGTAAGCGATACGACCGCTCATGAACAGTAGCAATATTCCACTGCGCTCGCCATCCTGAGACATAAGATGTTAAGTCTCAATATGTCCAGTAGTTGCTCTGGCTACAATGTCCTTCAATCCGAAACACAACAGTGCATTTAAGCAGTGTTGTTTCACGGGAGAAATAGACATTGCGGTGGTACCTACCCAGATGGCCTCTCACATATGAGAGACCTACCACCAGTAAACTAATAAATAAAAATAATACTTGTTAGTAGGGTTAACAAATAACCGGGCTTATTCATAAACTGATTATAAACCTATTTTAGTACATACCATCTGTATCAGCCCATATACGTCCCTCTGTTAGGCACGGGCCTCCTCTACAATCGAGAGTACGATTGAGAGTGGTTAGGCCATATAGTCCACCACGCTGGCCTAGTGCGGGTTGGCGGACTTACATACCATAGATTTTTTTTTTATAAATCTTTATGGTATGCAGGTTTCCTCACGATGTTTTCCTTCGCCGTTTTTAGTGCGTGGTGATTGACTATCAATACACACTTGACTCCGAAAAGTCAGAGGTGTGCCCTGGGATTCGAACCCGTAATGTATGTTAATATTTGTATTTTAGTACATACAAATATTAACATACATACATAAATTCACGCCTTTATCCCAAAGGGGTAGGCAGAAGGTTTAACACACGTACATATCGTCTTGTATTTTCCGTCCACGATTTAATAGGAGGTTACCGCCATATCGAGCACAAATTTCTAACTCTAGGATGATATAAATAGAAAAATTCTATGTCATTTTGTCCCACTTGGGATTCGAACCCGAAACCGCAGCTTTACAATCATACCATAGTACAACTGCGCCATCTAGGCAACCTCTCAGCCGTCTTTAACAATAATTAATAAAAGTGTCACGCCCGACTACTGAAACGCCATTCAAATAATAAGTTGCATCTTAACACCGCACGACCCACTTGGCCGGTATATTTAATCGGGATTAACGTAGTTAAGTGCAAGTTATACTTAAGTTGCGTTCCAGTATTTGGGCCTCAGTCTTAAGAATTACATGATAACAAACCCTTTTCGCCTCCACAGGATTCGCTATAATTTTTATTTCAGGCATATCACTTCCATTCTTCATGTCAATAATAATTTTATTTTCTACAGACAAATTAGATGGATCGGTTAACTGAAACGAAAAAATAGTTAGACTACGCGACAGGTTTCGAATTTTTTTATATTCAAATAGACATAAGATGTTTAGTCTCAATATGTCCAGTAGTCACTCTGGCTACAATATCCTTCAATCCGAAACACAACAGTGCATTGAAAAAAACATTCCGGTGGTACCTACCCGGTCTCTCACATATGAGGGACCTTCCACTTTTTCATTTCATCTCTGAAATGGCTGGACCAATTTTGACGGGACTTTATTGTTAGGTAGCTGATATAATAAGAAGTAACTTAGGCTACCTTAATTTTAGAAAAATTCTTTTATTTTAGAAAATTAAAGTTATTTTATTTAAAATAATTATAAAAGACATACCAGTATGAATTCGGTATCATGGTCATCTTGGGCATCAGCTGTCGGTAAAATTTGAAACGTACTTATTAGTTCTGATAGGGTATCTATTGGAGTTATCCCATCCCCATTCTCCACAGCAATACTTTCAGGGTTTTCTGAATCGGCTGGCACTGTCTGAAAGAAAATATTTTATGAAATTGATATTTAAAAAATATCAGATAGGTGTTGTAAGTCCATATTTTTTTATTTTAAATAACACCCAACAGTCACATACATAGTCCTGACCCCACACTAAGATCGAGTCTTGTGCCGTGGGTATCAGGAACTATGAGAGACTTTTCGGTCTCACAAACACCCAGACCCGAAAGAATTTTTTGGGGGGCACACAAACATTTCTCTCAGTGCGGGGATCGAACCCGCGGCCTCTCGTTTCACAGGCGGGGTCTAACCACCTGCGCCACGGAGGCTATCAAATTAATATTATTAGTAGTATTGTTTTTTCTTTGAACTGCAATGGTTCCTCCGCCGACGGCTGTAAGAGGCCGGGGGTTCGATCCCCACACCGAGACAAATATTGTGTGAACCATATGTATTTATTTCCGGTAAGAGTTTTTGTGAGACCGAAAAGTCTCTCCTGAAAGTGTTGAGTCAGGACTATGTGTGTCACTGTTGGGTGTATCACTACATAGTACAAAACAAAATGCTTAAATCTTTTAAACTACGCAACGGATTTTGATGCGGTTTTTTTTAATAGGTGGAGTGATTCAAGAGGAAGGTTTATATGTACGAGTATAATACGTACATACAGGGTATATCAAGACTACTACCGAAAACGAAGCCGGGTGGTAGTTTAAGCGACTTCAGAGACAATGCAACAGAAAAAGTTGCAAAAAAATGCGTATTTTTTTTGTTATTCTTTTCCTATGACCATATTTGGGTGGTAAATGCATTTTTTCCTAAAATAATAGTGTATTTATTTTTAAATAATTTTATTTATGAATAATCTAAGGTTTAAATTAAAAGGGTTTCAACTATTATTTTAGCAAAAACTATGGATTTACCACACAAAAACGACTATATTTAAAAATTATAAAAAATAACTGTCGCGTTTCTTTGCGAAATTTTTTGTTGCTTTGTGTTTGTAGTCACTTAAACTACCACCCGGCTTCGTTTTCGATAGCAGTCTTGAGACACCCGGTATTATTGTACAGAAATCTATTTGTACCCGGGCGAAGCTGAGCCGGGCCGCTAGTTTATTATATTTTGTTAACATTATTATAGTAGATACATAAGGCTGACTATAAAAGGATCGCGCCTGAGTGTTTGCGAGATCGAAAAGTCTCTCGTACTTTCTGATACACGACACAAGACTCGATCTTAGTGTGGGGTCAGAAATATGTATGTGACTGTTGGGTGTATTTATTCAAATACTTACATTTTTTACATGTTCTGATTCCGTTTCTGTTTGATTTGTTTCGTCGGCATTGTCAGTATCTTCAGTCAAATCGACTGGTTCTGTTAACTGAAACATACAGATACATAAACTCACGACTTCCAAAAAGGGTAGGCAGAGGTGCGAGGACACCCACATTTCGCCTTGTATGTTCCGTCCCACGATTGGATAGGTGGCGAGCCTATCGCCATATCGGACACTAATTCATGACTCTGGGCTGATAGTGAAAAGAAAAATCCAATATCACTTTTCCCAACCCGGGATTCGAACTCGAGACCTTAGCTTTGTAACCGTACCCTTTTACAAATACGCTACCGATGCAGGCGCTATTAATTGAAAATAATACTGTATTGAATCTGCTCATACACGTTACATACGGGCCTACTCTATAATCCTGAGTACGATTGCGACAGGTTAGGCCATAAAGTCCACCACGCTGGCCTAGTACGGGTTGGTGGACTTACATACCATTGGAATTCTTATATTTCGCTATGGTATGCAGCTTTTTCGCGATCTAAGGAGATTTCACCCCTATCTAAATTAAGTGATTGCGCCGTTAGAGAAAGCTAGTCTCGACTAGGCAGTGCGCTCCAGCGATCGCAGTATATGTATACATAATTACTTAGATTATATACTCTAACTAGATTGAGCAATGTCAACAAACGATGCGCTAAAAGTGTCCTCACTTTCGTTGATATGTGTGAGTACCGGGTCGTGTAATTATTGTAATCCAACTGTCAAGGTGTGTGTGTTTAGGGATGCCTACTCCAGATTATTAACTTAACTTTTCCCCATTATTTGATATACAAAATAGGTTAAATAAAATATTTTTTCTTTATTTAAAGTAATCATACTATTAATTATATTGATAACGCATTTTAGTAAAAACAATAAAGATCTAAACCCATCTCCTAGTGTTTGTTTCCGAATAGAATTAACTCTATGGATTTATTGCCTGGGCTGTTGTCTGATTTCTGTATTTATGTAAAATATAAACCATCATAAGTAAAATGTTCATGTGAGGCTACGAATGGTCTTCTTTTCGTTTCCGCTGTGTAATGTCTCTCCAGCAATTTGCTAGTACAGAATCCGTAGTCTAAAAATATTATTAGGACCTTGAATAAGTTCTCGCTGTTTCTTCAAAGATGACAATAGCAGTACCCCGTTTATGAAATTTTGAATGGTACATGCAAGGCAAAGAATTAATAAAATTACTATGAAGTGCATGTCGTCGTGGGTTTCATTAATATCGTGTAGGTAAGTTTTATTTATTCATTAAATAAATAATGCCATTCTTCTTGTTGTTATTCTGATCGAAATATTATGTAATGATATTCAACAAATCTTCCTAGTAATAAATGGACAACACTGGCCAATGAAACTCATCTTCAAAATAATGAATTAAAAGTTCATGTTTTCTTCAAATAATAGTGGTTTAACAATAATGTTACCGATAGAAAGTGATATTGGTATTATTATACAGTTTTCCCACACATATGTAGTTCAAACGACACTGACGTACGTGAGAAGCGAGTCTACCAAATTTGGTAGACTTTTTTTGAGCCGTGCGGTGAGGTGTGATGTGTCATCTAGACGAGTATATAATCTAAGACATAATTACATATTTTTTCTTATCTTTCATGGCCACGTGAGAGAAACTAAATTATTTCTTACCTGCTCAGTTCTCTTAAAATATGCGTGATCAGGAATAAGATGATTAGTCTCTGGATCCGAAGTACGCTGTAAATAAAAAAAAGTGTCATATTTATTCTTGTTTATCTAAAGGTTACGTTATTGCATAATAGGGAAGAAAAGGGTTCTTGACTATTATTGATTTTTGGCATTATTTCGCTTACAAACAAATACGTTAAAAATGAAGCGTCGCTGTCAAAAAAGTATTAGGTACAGTCAGCAACATAAGTCGCTTCACATTCACGGGATTTGGAATTGTCTTATCATCCAAAATAATTATTATTTTCAATATCGTATGGCACTTCTCGGCATAGCTGACTTTACTTAGTTATATTTTATGACTATAGAGTAGTACGTACAAATTTTAATTTATATAAAGGTTATCAAAAATTGTGAAGTGTTCAACGACTTATGTTGCCGACTGTACTTAAAGATACTTAACGATTAGATATAATAGGGAATATGCATGTCATTTTTTTATATTTTTAATCAATTCTGTATGTTATTACATTATCGGAAAAAAAAATAAGTCTGAAAATATCAATCAAAAAAGTACAAATAAATAATCAAAACTGCTATCAGTTTCGAAGCATTTAAACGCCATGTTGGCGCGAACTCGCTGTGACGTCAAAGGTCACGATATGAACAATGTAGTATTTGGATTAAGTTTCTTTGATGAATTGCTACAGAACTGTATTTCGTGACAAAATAATCCATTTTATTTAATAGTATAAAGAAAGCACAAAATAACTCATAAACAAACGTAAAACAACAAGCTACAACTTCATAAGAACGCAACCATTGTCGTCACTTTCCTTTTCAAGCAATAGATCGCGTTTCGGAAAAAAAGCGCGGCAAATTTGAAATGACATTTTTTAAGTATTTATTTTACCGTTTTAGAGTTAATAAATTTAAAAAATATCTTTAAGGTATATTTCTATAATAATAAAGATTACAAAAAAAATATTTTGCCTTATTTTGAAGTCTGGTGCATATTCCCTATTAAGTATAACGATTTTTTTTTATTATTCAACATTGTATTTTATATGCAATGGCGTAAGTCCATAATATAAGGATTTAAGGAGTAAGAATGTAAGCACCAATATTTTATGCTTTTTACGTTCTTAACCCTTTATTATATAGTTATATACTATTAAAGTGTTACCCCAATGCACCTAAATGATTTTTCCTTTTTATTTATAAAATAGCTAGCTGTGCCCGCGACTTCGTCCGCGTGGAATTTACCAAAAACATTATATTTCTAAAATAAAAGATTTTTTTCTATAATAAATGTTGCCTTAGTTACTTCTTATTATATCAGCTACCTGACAATAAAAGTCCCGTCAAAATCGGTCCAGCCATTTTAGAGATTAGCCGGCACAAACAGACAGACAGACAAAAAAAATCTAAGGTCATTTTCGTTATGGGTATCGTGTATATAACGATATTTAGTTGGACATTTATTTATTTTCACTTTACAGACACTTCACTTTTATTTATATGTATAGATTAAATTAAATAAACAAAATTTATTACAACAACTTTCATACCTGTGTATATAGTTCATCACCATATTTCCCAGTTTTCAAAGTTGGTACAGCAAATTTACTCAATCTAGTTGGTGACGAAAAGCAATGTGGCTCAAAATGTCTATTACAGAGCAGTTTATGACTTTTATACAATTTTTTTAGGAAGTTAATATCATTGCAATCCTTATCGGGATAGCAAAACTCAGCCCAGCCTCGCACTCTGAAAAATAATTATTATATTATAGTATAAAGAAACAACAAGATTACATTTACAAACACTTAAACCAAAAACAAATATTTTGGACCACACAAACATTTGTTTCAGTGTGAGGATGTAAAGCTCAGCTTCTTGTTTCAAAGTTAGTGTCTAAGCTACAACATGACATTGATAAAACATACATACATACAAACATATGTGAACTCATGCCTTTTAGGCAAACAAATTTTTGGCAGGGGTGATTCTAACACACCCACATTTTGCCTTGTTTTCAATGATGGAGTCTATCCCGCCCTCACACCTACCACTATAACTCCTGTAAGCCAGGATTAACAGTGGCAAGCAATATAATAACACCAAGCATTGAAGCTCGGCATATCACTGAGAATGTCTAACTTATCTTTAACCCACAACAAAATTAATCACAAATTGTTTTTCATTACGTAATACTGAGCACGCTTAAAGCCATATGACTTATTCCAGCTCTTTCGAAATACAACCTTGGTTTATAAAACTTTTCCACAATTATTGAGTATGTTATGTGCCTGCCTGGAAGTAATGCACCTATCGAAAGAGTTTTTTCTCACATTAACAAAATATAAGCGAGTGATAAAACACAGTTGAGTGCCGCAGTAATTAAAGCCATTTTGATTACGAAAATTTAGAGTTTCACACTTGTATAAAAACTTGTAAAAGCTTTATAATTATTATGTCATCCTCAGATGTCCCGCTCTGGCTACAAAAAATAAATGGTCACATTAGCTATGCTAGATAATTATTAGCCTAAATTACTTAATAGGTTTGATTTTCTGTTTTTTCACACTGAGTGCATTGTTTCTTAATAATTATTTATCATGAATTAAGTTATAAAATTATATTGTGTATATTATTTATTTATGTTATTTTTTTTAACACTTTATTGTACACCATATACATAACAATGACAATATAAAATGACATTAAATGTATGCACAAGTGGCGGTCTTATTGCTTGAAGCAATCTCTGCCAGACAACCATGGGATGGATAAACGAAACGAACGAAAGTAGGGGCTTCGGGTGTATGTACATATACCTACCTAAATGATTTGTATCAAAAATTATATTGACAAACATAACTTTTTAATTAAAATGAACTACAAACATCACCCTCTTTTTATTATTGCTGTCATTACTTTGACATATTATGCACAAACTATGATTTTTTTGCACTATAATACATAGTGATTATTTTCTTTTTTCAGTTTAAGTATGTTACCTTATAAAAAAAACTAACTCTATAAGACTAGGCCCAAGGTTCTATGAAATTTCACCCATCCTCTATAATAGAATATTTTTCAATTCACGCGGGGATTTCAAAAATTATTATATGAAATCATGGCAAAATTCATACCGAATCAGCGTGTCAGGAGTTACTTTTAGAAGACTTGGAAACCTGTGAAGGGTTATGTGTGGATCCTGGGACTTAAGAGTCGCACCACATTCGCAACATTGTCTATATTTATCACACATAATGAAACTTAAAAATTAAGTCGATACTTAAAAACTTTTAACACCAGTCAATGTTAAAAAAAGGCACTTTCGCCAACGCGGACACTTCAAACAACACAAAATATGGGAGGGAGTTTCCTTGACCATGTGTATCCAACACATATTAGTTTAATATCTCCACAAAGGTAAATAATACTACAAACAAAGTTGCATGAACTCTTCAAGTTTCAAAAGACATCTGTCACTTGTCATTTTTTTTTTTTGTTCTTTTCGTTCCGTATAAGGAACCGGCTAAGATCCAAGACCATGCTGCCAAGTCGAAAGTATTTCTTGTTTCTTAAGTATAGTACTTGTGGACTATTCTTGATATAATATATAAGATAAAATATGTCTTCAGTAGTAGTGCTTCAATTTCTTGACTTTAAAGTCAAAACTCAAAGGTATTCATTAATATGTCATAAGTTTTCCCATCAGTGGATATTGGACAATTCCATTGGTGATTATGTACCTCTCAAGTACATATATCAAAGAAAATTCTTAATTCTTCACGCTCAAATTGGTATTTAATATCAAATTATATAAATCCAGTCAAGGGCCAATGCCGGGTAAATTAAAATATTTACAAACGCTCTATGTTAAAATTACCTTCCTTTAAATTATTAATTGTAAACCCATTCAGAGATAAATTAATTACTATATCTAGCATTACTAGTACCTATATAAAATGTGAATACGAAAGTTCAAATCACAAGACAGTAACCACAACAGTAGCCAAGAGTGCAAATATTCAAAATTCTAACGTTACAAAGTATATACTCAGAGTGCATTAATAATATGTAATAAGTTATTAATCATCTACAGTGGTTTCTTAATTTATAAAATAATTGAGAATAAAAATAGAGAAATCAAATTAAAAACCCAAGATCTTATGTACATTAAGACGAAACTATTTACAAACCTCAATATTTACGAACAATTAAATTTGCCCAACAGTACCAACAATAAAGTCAAACAACGCTATGTACGTTGAACCATTTTCAAGAAGAGCCTGGATGGAGCGCGGAATTAAGTCCGTTTTTTTATAAATTTTAATCAGCTCACCCATCAGCATTCAGCACAAGGCGCTGAATGCCAAAGGATGAGCAATGAAAGAATAAATGAGACAGAGATTGCTCAACCTGAACATTACAATGGTCACAGTAAGGACTTTGCACCAATTTCAAACGAAATAGATGATAGTTTAAACGACAGTGTCCAAAATGAAGCCGCAAAACGGTAGTGTAAAATTTTCGACTTTTATAAAATCGACTTTTGCAGAACCAAGGTGTTGAGCCAATGGCGACATTGTAAGTAGCATACCATAGACCTTTATTTTGAATCTCAACTGTTTGTTTCCAATGCCTCGTCCACAAGTCGATTGATCTTCTTTTAAGGATAGGGACCACATCTGTGTGTGGTACAAAAAAATTTAAATTTCTACTGGAGTCAGGAACAGTTGTTGAAAAATGTGTAATAGTTCTGGCCAGAAAATCAGCCTTCTCATTTCCCAACACTCCCATATGAGAAGGAACCCACATAAATACAAGCTTAATATAATTAAAGAACAAATCCATACAAGTCTCCCTGATACGGGGAATTAAATAGTTAGTGTCAGCATTGAATCTACTGTTTTTAAGATTTTCAAGAACACTCATGCTGTCACTGACTATTACCCATTCATAACAACCATCATTACTATGTTTTATATGCCTTAAAGCAGCAAGAATAGCTACAGCCTCAGCAGTGAATATGCTTGCATGAGGGTCTATTTTATGACCAACGCCAGAATTCAAATATCCATCATAAATAGCAATTGATACAGCAGACTCTGTTTTGGACCCATCAGAATAAACAAATCTATAATTGGTAAATTTAGAAAATTTACAGTATACATCTTCTTTAGAGAATAAATTGTGATCAATAATGATGTCAATTTCAGGAAATTTACTATTAAAATCTCCCTGATAACATGGAAGAGAGGAAGATTTATGGATATGCAGATTTTCAAGAAAATTTACATATTGTGAGAAGCCTTGGAGAATATATAGGGAGCTACAAGCAGAAGATTGAGCAGTATGTTTCAAATTTAAAAATAGGTGATTATTTGTTTTGCTGTATAATTTTAATAAAAACTTTTCTTTCAAATAACCAAATCTTATACTTAATGGGGCAAGATTGCACTCAACTTGCATTACGTTAATAGGGGTGCTTTTAAATGCTCCAGTTATTAACCTCAAGCCTTTGTTTTGTATATTATCTAAGATGTCTACCAATCTCTTATCACCAGCAAAAGACAGGAACCCATACTCAAAGTGGCTACGAATTAGAGATTTATAAAGCAACAACAATATTTTGGGATCAGCACCCCAAGATGTTCTGCATAAAGTTTTCATAATATTAAAGGCTCTATTAGCTCTAGCACTTATTAACTCAATATACCTTCTCCAGGAAAGATTATGGGTAAATGTCACACCCAAAAACTTTGCATCATAGGAAACTGGAATAGAGACATTATTAAAATACACAGAGGGACTTACAGATCTACTTTTACCAAAAACAACCAATTTTGATTTAGATGGATTTATGTCCAGATTTAAATAAGAGAAATATGCACACAGAGATGCCAAAGACTTGTTGAGAATGTTTGTAACATTATTCAAATTGTTCCCAGTGGTGTAAACAACTAAATCATCAGCAAATTGAAGATTTTTTACTTCAGTGCCCAAAACAAGATTCAAACGACGTATATACAAGATAAAAATTAGTGGAGAGAGTATTCCCCCCTGACATACTCCAACAGATGAAAGTCTTGGTCCATAATATTTACCATTGTACTTTGCATAGACTTCTCTTTCTGTTAAAAAATTCTTAATCCAGTGAACTATTTTGTTTGGCATTCCAATTGAAAGTAATTCGGAACAAAGTAAATTAATATTAACACTATTAAAAGCTCCAGCAACATCAAAAAACACTGACAACAATAACTCCTTATTAACAAGACTATTATGAATATCCAATTGAAGCAGTCCTATGCTTTCACGGGCCGACACTCCCTTTCGGAACCCAAATTGATTAGCTGGAAGAATATTATTATGCTCAACAAAATATTCAAGCCTTTGTTTGAGTAATTGCTCAAATACCTTGCCTACACATGATGTAAGAGCAATGGGTCTATATGAGTCAGGACTCATTCGAGGTTTATCTGGTTTTAAAATTGGTACTAAGCAATCAGATTTCCATGACTGAGGTATGTCATTGTTTACAAATAATTATGTTATAAGAAATACTATTAAAATACAAAGAAAATTGCAAGTAGCTTAAGGCAATTTTGGTTTTGGCGCCTTTCACTTCGAAGGTTCCCGCGCGAATCCTGTCACTTGTCATTTTTTTTTTTTGTTCTTTTCGTTCCTTTTTTTTTTTTTTGTTCTTTTCGTTCCGTAAGGAACCGGCTAAGATCCAAGACCATGCTGCCAAGTCGAAAGTATTTCTTGTTTCTTAAGTATAGTACTTGTGGACTATTCTTGATATAATATATAAGATAAAATATGTCTTCAGTAGGTCTTTTCGTTCCGTAAGGAACCGGCTAAGATCCAAGACCATGCTGCCAAGTCGAAAGTCTGTCACTTGTCAGTGCTATTTGTAAATACAATAGAGATGAGAACAAATTGCAAGCGAAAAAAAAAGATTTTATTGTAAAATCGATTATCATGAAAAACAGAAAATGATTTTTTTTTTCTAATGTTAAATTTTTCTCCCATGAATACACGATTAAATAAATTCACAGACTAAATATATAATATTTTATCGATAAATTGAAAAGGGGAATATCTAGTAGTGGCCAAGAATACTGTGGCGTAAAAATGCTTTTAAGAAAAATATATTGGTTGAAAAATTAACTAACTTAAAAAGCTGATGATTTAAAAGCGCTGAAAGGTATTAAAATGTAAGCAATAAAAAAAACTGAATGACTACTTTGTAATCGAGATTTTGATTGTGAGTTTTTCACAAGTTTTCAACGACTATGCAGTTGCCATATTATTGTGAATAGTTTTCCTCTCTTTTCATTTTATTCAGTGCCGGATTAGCCATATAGCAAGAGCAGCAAATGCTACGGGCCCCGCGAATTGGGGAGCCCCGCGGTCCAACGCTTGTCTGACCGTAATTTAAAAAATATCAATTTAGATAGGTATTAGGAGCGTAAAATATCTATCACGCCTTAAACGCGAAGCGCTTAGCCTATGCTTCGCTTCCACCTGAAAATCTAAACTCGATTTCGTTGCGTTAAATCGTAAAAATAAGTAGGAACGTTAAAAAGTTTTTAACCTTAATGTTCTAATGTTTAATTATAATTTACATATTTGGACTAGCATCTATACCACATTTCTAGCGTTCAATCGGCCAGTTTTTAAATTTTTTATATACAGGGTATATCAAGACTGCTACCGAAAACGAAGCCGGGTGGTAGTTAAAGCGACTTCAGACACAATGCAACAGAAAAAGTTGCAAAAAAAAAGCGACCATTTTTTTTTGTTATTTTTTTCCTATGACCATATTTGGGTGGTAAATACATTTTTTCCTAAAATAACAGTGTATATCCTTTTATTTATAAATAATCTAAGATATAAAAGTGTTTAAATTATTATTTTAGCAAAAACTATGGATTTACCACCCAAAAATGACGATATTTAAAAAATCATAAAAAATCATTGTCGCGTTTCTTTGCGAAATTTTTAGTTGCATTGTGTTTGTAGTCACTAAAACTACCACCCGGCTTCGTTTTCGGTAGCAGTCTTGAGATACCCGGTAGGTATACATTAATCTCAAAAACAAGAATAAGCGTGTTGATTCTCAACCTGTGAGCAAAGATGAAACTGAGCAAAAGTATTTGAGGCTGCTCTTAAAACGAATCATTACAGTAACAACGTTTTTAGCAGAACAAGGTCTTGCATTTCGGGGTAGTGACGAAATTGTTGGAAATTATTTACGATTATTAGAATTAATAAAACAGGTTTGACGCTTTTATGGCTAAAAATATTCAAAATTATGCTCATAAAGGAAAGGGACATATGTCATATTTATCAAAAATAACTTGTGCGGAATCATCTAATTGCATAAAGCATACTGGATCAAATTATTTGCGAAATTAAGAGATGCAAATACTACTCAGTTTCATTGTATTCTACTCCAGATATATCGCATGTAGACCAACTGACTCTGATAGTGCGCTATGTTCTGCCATCTGGACCAGTGGAAAGGTTTGTTAAGTTCTTGGACATGGAAGGACATACTGCTGAATAACTCCCTCAATGTTTACTAGACTTCTTAAGTGAGAGCGGCACTGATATCATAGATTGTCTTGAGCAAAACTACGATACTGTCAGCAACATGAGTGGGAAATACGTTGACATACAAGCCAGAATTAAGGAAATAAATAACTATGCAGAATACATTCCCTGTCTTGCACATTCATTAAATTTGGTTGCTAAGTGCGCTACAGATTGCTGTACAGAACCATTACTTTTCTTCGATTTCAATGAAAACCTCTTTACGTACGAACGGAATCCTAGAACGCTTGCAAGCGACTAGTGCTTCGCTGCAGTCGTTTGATCAAGACCTTAATACGAGCTACGCCGTCTATGATTCATTATATGGCTACGTCCAAGACATGCGATCCACACTTTAAATATTGAGGCAAGAGCTAAAGATCTGACCAACTCTGAAGAATACCAGCAACAGACATCCAGACAAATCAAGCGAAATACAAAGTACGACCATTTCAGCGGCTCTGCTGCACTCGACAATTTTGTTGAAAATCAAACAGCTGGACCACGATTCGAATTTTAGGTGTTTATTGTCATTTTTGGTAACGTACTGTCGGCTTTAACTAAACGTATGAAAGCATATCATAAAATTACTAGTGTTTTTGGAGTATTTCGACAGCTAAAATCTCTAACAACAGAAGAGATTTTGGAAAAATCCTCTAGGATGGTCAGTGCTTACGAAGATGATTTGGAGAACAACCTTGGCGGCGAATTAGTGCAGTTCGCAGAGCTGCTGAAAGTAGATGTGGCTACTGTTATTGAAGAAAAGAAACGGGAGCCCCTGGAACTGTAATTTTATAAAGTTTTATTAAATAATTAATTAGAATCGTATTTCCCAAACTTAGAAATTGCCTTGCGAATTTACTTATGCTTTATATGCGTTCTTTTTCAACATTAAAACGTGTAAGAAATGAATTAAGGTACACGATGGGCTAAGAACGTCTTAATCATCTCACATTGTTGAATATAGAGCATGATTTGTTTAAAAAAGTAGACATTGAAAGTCTTATCTCTAAATTTGGCCATATTAAATCTAAAAATAGTTTATTTGTAACAGTTTTGTTATAAAACAAATTAATAAATAATTTATAACCTAAACTTGAGATCCTAAATAAAACCAAGGGCCCCTTGACAGAATTTGCTACAGGCCCCGCGCTGGCTTAATCCGGCACTGATTTTATTACATAATATATTGGATATATGTATTATATTAAGCATAAAGCTTAGAGTATATATATATATATATATATATATACAGGGTATATCAAGACTGCTACCGAAAACGAAGCCGGGTGGTAGTTTAAGCGACTTCAGACACAATGCAACAGAAAAAGTTGCAAAAAATAGCGACAATATTTTTTTGTAATTTTTTTCTTATGACCATATTTGGGTGATAACTACATTTTTTCCTAAAATAATGGTATATACCCTTTTATTTATAAATAATCTAAGGTATAAAAGTGTTTAAATTATTATTTTAGGCAAAACTATGGATTTACCACCCAAAAATGAAGATATTTAAAAAATCATAAAAAATCATTGTCGCGTTTCTTTTCGAAATTTTTGGTTGCATTGTGTTTGTAGTCACTAAAACTACCACCCGGCTTCGTTTTCGGTAGCAGTCTTGAGATACCCGGTATATATAGACTATAGAGGGAGCGCTGGTACTTCAACAACGTAGATAAAAATGGTGGTGCTGGACCACCTTTTTCTGCCCTCCTATTGGTTAATATTTGAACAGTTTGTGCAACATGCACATAAACAATTTAAAAAAAAAATTAAAAATAAGTAGTTTAGGTCTACGAACAAGAAAATATCTACGTTTTTCAAAACGCGAATGTATGACAGCGCTCCCTCTATACCGGGTATCTCAAGACTGCTACCGAAAACTAAGCCGTGTGGTAGTTCTAGTGACTACAAACACAATGCAACATAAAAATTTCGCAAAGAAACGCGACAATTATTTTTTATGATTTTTGAAATATCGTCATTTTTGGGTGGTAAATCCATAGTTTTTGTTAAAATATGAATTTAAAATCTTTTACACCTTAGAGTATTTATAAATAAAAGGGTATACACTATTATTTTAGGAAAAAATGTATTTACAACCCAAATATGGCATTGGAAAAAATTAACAAAATAAAATTGCCGCTTTTTTGCATCATTTTCTGTTGCATTGTGTCTGAAGTCGCCCAAACTGTCACCCGGCTTCGTTTTCGGTTGCAGTCTTGATATACCCTGTATATAAATGCTCTAAGGTATAAAGTAGTTCATCTATCGGCATAAGTATGTATGTTCTTTCGAGTTGTTTTAAAAACGACTTACTCCATCTAGTGACCAATAGACACAACTTTTATCAATTGAAAAAAATGTTATCTCATTATTTAAAGTATACCCAAAATTATGCGAAGCACATAGGTTTAATGATTGGCTTTAACTTAAACCACCAAGCTTGATTCCCAAAGCTTTTGACATTAAATAAACCGAAGAAACCCGTCCATGAAAAAACCTTATTAAGTCCACAACCAGCCTGTAATAATATCGATTAGTCGCATTGAGGTAAAATAGTTTTTAAATCAATTATTACTCGTTTTAAAAATATCCATCTAAATTAATACAATAAAAGTTATATTTAACTGGTCTCTCAAGACACAGGCAGCGCCTAATTTGAGAACCCTGCAAAAAAAATATTATTTCATTGTTTTCAAATTGATGGGTTTTTCAAAATATTACAAGCCCTAAGGGCTTATATGTTTGTAGTCACTAAAACTACCACCTGGCTTTGTTTTAGGTAGCAGTCTTGATATACCTTGTATGTATGTATACAAAATGCAATATCACTTTGCCTGACCTGTGATTCGAACCCGAGACCTTTGTAAGCATACCGTAGTACTACTGCGTCACTGAGGCAGTTTATTACTTATTTTTATAGCGGCCTGCGAGACATTCTGGGTCGGAGTAAATATTTGTTAATCAGATATTTACATCGGGGTTAGGCCAGACTATAAAATATACTGTTGTGACGTGTTCTGTTGATTTAATATGTTGGATTAATTTTAATGAAATAAATAAATAACACCCAACAGTCACATACATAGTCCTGACCCCACACTAAGGTCGAGTTAGGTGTCGTGGTTATCAGGAACTACGAGAGACTTTTCGGTCTCACAAACACCCAGACCCGGAAGAAATATTTGTGAGCCGCACAAACATTTCTCTCGGTGCGGGGATCGAACCCGCGGCCTCTCGTTTCACAGGCTGCGTCTAACCAACTGCGCCACGGAGGCTGTTGAAATACAAACATATGTTAGGAATCAGGAACCAAACGCCGTCATGTCTTAAACTATATTTGCGAATAAAAAACAATGAGCGCTGTAAAATATTATGATCACTGAGGTCGTCAAAGAATCTGGGATTGAGAATGTCAGTACATACCACGATTTTTTTTTATTGCATTGTAGGTAGACGACCCAGCGGCCCGCCTGATGGTAAGCGGCTACCGCTGCTCATCACAACAAAGTCGCTGCATACCTCGAAGAGAGTACTCTCTTTAAGCCTAGTTTGAAGAAGGACAGGTTATAGCGCTGTAGGACTTTTATGTATAAATCGTCTACTATAGAATTGTGAATTGTGGATCTCACTACAAGTAGTGGTGAGACCGACGTGATCACTATCATCTTTCAAAGAACTGGTCAAGGATCACTACTTTTGTCACTAAATTGATTCATTGATGAGGATAACTTTTCCTATTTGTATATTCTGGGACATAGATACATAAACTCACGGCTATATCCCAGAAGGGGTAGGCAGAGGTGCCAGGACACCCACATTTCGCCATGAATGTTCCGTCCCACAATGTGATAGGTGGCGAGCCTATCGCCATACCAGGCACAAATTCCTGACTCTGGGCTGACAATGAATTGAAAAATCCAATATCACTTTGCTCAACCCGGGATTCGAACCCGAGATCTCAGCTTTGTAATCATACTATCTACTGGTACTATAATATTATACAGAGTGTATCAAGACTGCTACCGAAAACGAAGCTGGGTGGTTGTTTTACGCCCAAATACTGGAACTTAAATATAAATGGCGCTTAACTACGTTAATCCCGATTAAATGTACTGGCTAAGTGGGCTGTGCGCTTTTAAGAGCAACTTATTATTTGAATGGCGTTCCAGTATTCGGACGTTAGTGACTTCAGGCACAACACAACTTAATTTTTTGCAGAAAGAACATCGGCGAAAATGGACCATGAACGGGACCAGTTATGAATGGTACATCAAAAATTTTTATAATTTATTAGAGTCAAAATGCATATTTCAATTTATTTTTAAAAACCCGGATAAAAAAGAAAAACTAAAAGTGTTCTTAATAATATTGAACGCATACGAGTGCGTTCCATCAGTCATACTTTCTTTTATAATAAGGTTTTAACTACAACGTTGAAGGTAGTACTAAATTAAAAATAAAGTGTAGGCAT
This sequence comes from Hyles vespertilio, assembly GCA_009982885.2. Classification (NCBI taxonomy): domain Eukaryota; kingdom Metazoa; phylum Arthropoda; class Insecta; order Lepidoptera; family Sphingidae; genus Hyles; species Hyles vespertilio. Next base: position 4,341,986 of record CM042832.1, read on the forward strand.
TTTCTATGACACTACTTTTCTTTGCGCTGTCATTTTGGTTTCTTGTGATTTCCGATTTACGACTACTGTTAATTCTCTGTTTATATTTGTGACTTTATTCACGGCCTCCGATATACCCTTGTATTTCTGACCACTTTGTAAGATTAACCATTGTATAACGATAACGCTTTGTGATTTGGTTTATAGTGTGAAGTATTACCATATTTCCAACATAAACTCGGAGCAACAGTGTGCTCCTCAACAATTTTTGCATTGTGTTCAATGCAATTCTCGTCTTATTAGACTCATTTCTGTAATCAGTGAGTGGGTCTATCCACTAATCGAAGTCTTTATTTAGTCATGAATCTACAAGGCATCCTATTTACCATTTAGTCAATATGGTTTAGTATCCTGGAGTTCCCACAGGAAAAGCGTGTGTGTTTTGATGAAAAACAATGATGCAAAACTTCCAAATCAAGCAGAGACGGAATAATTAAGTATTGTTGTAATTGTGTAGTAGGACGTCGCACAGTAAGGTTGCTGTGCCCACGTCATGACTTTGATGTTGCTGCCCCTGCAGAATTCTTAGATTCTATTGTAATAAGAGAAGATGAGAAATAATAAATTTAAAAAATGTTTTTGTGTTTCATTTTATTTTGTGTTTTATTTTTGTGACTACTGCTTATTATATTCCTATATTAACATATAGGTGTGTGTGGATGGACAAATACGAAACTATGAGAATAGCGAAAATACTCAAAACAGTCTCTAATAAATTCTGATAAAATTCTGCCGAAATAATGACAGCAATATACTACACTTTCTCTTATTACAATAAGGTAACACAGGTATGGTGTACACCATATTCAACAGCTAATTAGTTTTATGACAAGGAAAATTATAGAGCATAGTAATTACTAAGCCATAATTATGATTTAGTATACTTTTCTTCCTAGGTACCCGATAACCATAAGACCACCCTACATTAGGTATATTTGACAATGACATTATCATGTGCTATTTTTTATAAGTATAATCGTAACCTAAAAAGTTACAAATATATGAAATACTCTAAAATCTCCGGCTTTGCAGAAATCTTTTTGTAACTGGACATCACTCCTCATGCACTATACAACACAATAAACTATATCCCAGCTGTGTACAATATATTTCTTTGTCAGGTCCCGAAATGTATGGACGTGACCGATGTTCTTTGTGATATTTTTTCCATCGTCGTGTTAGGATGGAAAATACATAGTTTTTTTCTTTAATAATAGTGTACACCCTTTTATTTTTAAAGACGACTTACTCGAGGCTTTAAATTATTATTATATTATACTCAAATATTTCTGAAATCAGAAACATCGAGATTTTTTACCTGTCCGCTTCGCGTGGAATGCCCCAATAAACAAATGTTTTCTCTTTGGCATCAAGTGAGCCCCTAAGAATGAGAAGGCAGTCTTAGGAGTAAATCATTAGCTGGAATTAATAAAAAACCTTACAAATTGATAACACATTTATGAATAGAATCATCTAAAGATTTTAATGTAGTTTTCAACAGATAGTAATTCAAGAGGAAGGTAATATGTAAGTATAGTTTTAATCTGATGTGCAATAACAAATATATGTTCGCTGCCAGCCCGTAGCATAAATAACAAAACGTAAGTTCTATTTTTACGAAAAGTCTATGCATTTTATATAGAAACTATTTTTAGTTCTCCTAAATTATTCTCACAGGCCTGCATGAATGGAGCTTATATTATTCATTCGTATATTTCCGATGGTGACGTCAGCATACGTCATGAAAGCCGTTGCGTGTTTCTGAAATTATGTGGCGTAGAAGTTTTAATTGCGTCATTGGTTAAGGCAACCCGTAGTGAAATTGTCTACTGCTTAGATCGAGAGCTTACAATAAAGGGTTCGGTTCAAAAGGCTTAAGCCATAGTCCATAGTCCGTAAGCTGGCTTATTCAAAGAAAGAGAGTAATTTGTTGTCATAATACTGCACGGTAACAGCCCATATACGTCTCATTGTAGGGCACGGGCATTCTCTACAATGGAGAATAGTTAAGCGTGGTTAGACAATATACCACGCTGACCCAGTGCGGGTTGACGGACTTTACATACTAGGGAATGCAATCTCGTTCTCGCGAGATCTCGGCCTTTTTTAGCGAGATTGATCTCGGACGAAAAAAAGGCGAGATCTCGCGAGTTTAACGAGATTGCACTCGAGCATAAAAACATTTGATTTGTTTACTAATAGTTGTTGCTAGCTAACGTGATGGAGTGTCATTGCATTAGAGTATTTTTTGGGTTATTGTTTGTTATAAAAAAACTGTTGCCTTATTGAAATAAAACTATTATTTACGGATTTTATCGCGGATTTGGTTTAATTTTTACATTTTTTGAGTTCCCGACGTTTCAATTACTTTACAGCTATCGTGATCACGGGGCGGACTCCTGACTGTTGTCTTATTAAAATATTTTTGTTTTATATTAGAAGAGAAGACTGTTTATTTCTTTCATTTGTTATTTGATAGATACGTGTGTCAAACTTTAATGCTTAGAAGTTTATTGAAAAATAATAGACAGATACGTCAAACAATGTTTGATGAAAATTTTATTTAAAAAAATTCGTGAAAATAAATGTTTATCTTATATTTATTATTTTTTTCTTAATTTATTAGAATACTGTGATTATACGCAAAAACAACACACTAAACTACCAATCTCGCGAGATCTCGAAATTGGCGAGATCTCGCGAGATTGTATTCATAAACTCGCGGGATCTCGCTTTAGCCCCAATCTCGCGAGATTTGCATTCCCTATTACATACCATAGAAATTCCTGGAAATCACTATGGAATGCAGGTTTCCTCACGTTGTTTGTGATGATTTCATGATTGATTGTTCATTTTATTATTTATTTTACTATTTGTGTTATTTTCGTTTTAATGTTTTGAGTAGTTGGTTTGACGTCTGTACGTCACTTAAGGTGGCCACTGAAAATCAGCGTTGTGTTGTGGTTTGCACCACATCATAATATAAAGCTGAGTGGCCACCTACCGGTCACAGTCGCGATCAGCCATTTTTATTGTGTATGTTTGTTTTTATGTTTATTGTTATGTGTTGCAACTGTGATTAATAAATAGTTTTTCTTTCTTCTTCTCAGCTTGCGTGAGAAAAATGCCAGCGGTTGCCAATTTCCATCCTTGAACTGCTGTAGAACTCCGCCAATAGCAATATCTGATGCATCTGTAACCACGCTTAACTTGGAATCCGAGTCCGGGTGTGTCAGCATAGCTGCGTTACACAAGCTATCCTTGCACACCTCAAAGGCTCTCAATGAGTCTCCGCATATGTCTACCGGTTGCGAGGCTTTTATGGAACCGGTCAATAGGGCGTTCAAGGGCGCTTGAATCTGGGCGGCTCGCGGTATGTATCGCCTGTAAAAGTTAATCATGCCCAGAAATCTCCTAAGCTGCCTTGCTGTTTTTGGAACCGGATAACTTTTTATGGCCTCCACTTTGCTTTTCAGAGGTTTACTACCTTGTTCAGAAATGTGGTAGCCTAGAAATGTCTTTGATGTTTCACCAAATTTACACTTATTCATGTTAATTACTATACCGTAATCTCGGAACCGTGTGAAAAGCTGTCTGAGATGGTTCTCGTGTTCCGTTTCGTCCTTAGAAAACACCAGAATGTCTTCGAGATAAGGAAAGCAAAAATCTAGGCCACGAGTTACCTCGTCAATAAACCTTTGGAAGGTTTGAGCGGCGTTCCGTAGACCAAACGTCATATAGGGAAACTCAAAAAGGCCAAAGGGTGTGGTTATGGCGGTCTTCGGGATATCCTCCTCGTGAACCGGCAACTGGTTATACGCCTTAACCAGGTCAATTGTTGAGAATATCTTGCAACCAGATAGGCTATGGGCAAAATCCTGAATATGCCTAATCGGATATTTATCAGGAATTGTCCTGGCATTTAGCATCCTGTAGTCTCCACATGGACGCCAGCTATTGTCCTTTTTGGGAGCTAGGTGAAGTGGTGAAGACCAGGGGCTGTCAGATGGCCGAGCTGTACCATTTGCCAACATCGATTCGAATTCAGACTTAGCAATTTTCAACTTATCTGGAGCAAGTCGCCGGGGCACACATGATATGGGAGGGCCAGGTGTGGTGCGTATATGATGTGTCGTGTTGTGCTTGATGGTGCGTATGATACCTGGTGGTCGTGTTATTTCCTGGAATTCGGATAATAAATTATTTTATTTGCAATTACCAGTCGAGATCTTAACACTAGACACTAAGCTATTAAATTCACCAAGTGAAGCTACGGCGCTAATATTAGTGTAGCTATCTATTATTCGTTTTTGACGAATGTCGACAATTAAATTGTAATGTGATAGGAAATCTACACCTATTATTGGCTTTGACACATCAGCAACTACAAATTGCCACACAAAATCTCTCCGTAACCCTAAATTAAAATTAAAATTAATATACCCGTACGTGTGAATTATTGTCCCATTAGCCGCACACAATTGGAAATCCGTTTTCGTGCGTCTTTCTCGAAGCGCGGTTCGAGGGAACACACTTAAATCACTGCCGGTATCTATTAAAAACTGTGAGTTTTGTAGTACGGTCGGTAACAAAGAGGCGGCCAGTGGAAGGGCTAGAGGGACAGTCGTCAGCCGCCATTACCGACTGCCCGTGGCGTTTCCCGCAGTGTAATCGCAGGGTTGGTTGCACTTCCTTGCTTGGCTGCCGAACTTATTATGGTACCAGCAGAGAGGGAACTTGCGGTACTCCGACTGCGACCTCCTGGAAGTTGAGCGATGACGCTGGCGTGGAGGTGTTCGATTCCGGTTTTGTGGACGGGAACGGGTGTGATTATTCGTGGTCAGAGCGCTGACTTGATTGGTCAGGTGTTCGATCTGACGAGCCATCATCTCCATCGTTGCTTCTAACCTTGAGGGGCTTAACGTCTCTGCTACTTCGGGTGACGCTGGTGCAATATCATGCACCCTATCAGCCAGCTCTGCTAAATCTTGGAGTGCCATGTTGCTTTGGGATGCGATGACCGTTTGCAGACCATATGGTAGTCGACTAGTCCAAATGTCGAGGATGAATTCATCCGGCATATTTGGTCCGGCTAACTGCTGCAGGTGCCGCAAAAATTGTGAGGGTTTTCGATCACCCAACTCTTCCGCTCGAAGAAGCTGTTTAATCTTCGTCTGTCTGGATATGGAAAGGCGTTTGATCAGCTCGGTCTTCAATTTTTCATATTTTCCCTGTGCGGGCGGGTCGTCTATGATGTCCTCCACCGTAGCTACGTACTGTGCATCGAGGTGTCCCAGTATGTAGTAGTACTTGGTGCTGTCGTCCGTGATTCTCGCTAGGTGGAACTGAGCTTCCATCTGGGCGAACCAGTTCTTTGGTTTCTCCACCCAAAACGGCGGAACGCGAACTCCAACACGAAACAGTTCCATCGACGGGTCTCTATCTGCCGATACGCGTTCGCGCTTTTTTGTTTGTGAGCGGGTACGCACACTTTTGAATGAGGTCCCGGTTTCACTGCCGTCGCTGCTCATCATAAGTGCTCTTGTTCGGGGTCACCAGTAATGGAGATGTGCGAAGTGTTGTTAAGTTGTCGGTGATCAGATGTAGAATGAAGCAGAGAAAAGTTCAAAGTCAAGATCACAGAATTTAATTTAATTTAACACAACACACATAAGAAAAGAAGGAGAAAGAAAAAGAAAAGAAAGGCAGTAGAAATATTGCGTCCAGAGGCTAGATCACGATGCTGTGGAGATGTGGACTATCAGCTCGTCGATACCAAGAAAAACTATTCAAAATTTTATGTTACACAACTGACAACTGATTTTTAAAACAAAAACGAGCGGACCGCTATGTAAATAGGTCGGCGCATACCGGGTATCTCAAGACTGCTACCGAAAACGATGCTGGGTGGTAGTATTAGTGACTACAAACACAATGCAACTAAAAATTTCGCAAAGAAACGCGACAATGATTTTTTATGATTTTTTAAATATCGTCATTTTTGGGTGGTAAATCCATAGTTTTTGCTAAAATCATAATTTAAACACTTTTATACCTTAGATTATTTATAAATAATAGGATATACACTATTATTTTAGTAAAAAATATATTTACCACCCAAATATGGTCATAGGAAAAAAATAACAAAAAGAAATTTTTCGCTTTTTTTTGCAACTTTTTCTGTTGCATTGTGTCTGAAGTCGCTTTAACTACCACCCGGCTTCGTTTTCGGTAGCAGTCTTGATATACCCTGTATATATACCGGGTATCTCAAGACTGCTACCGAAAACGAAGCCGGGTGGTAGTTTTAGTGACTACAAACACAATGCAACCAAAAATTTTGAAAAGAAACGCGACAATTATTTCTTATGATTTTTTAAATATCTTCATTTTTGGGTGGTAAATCCATAGTTTTTGCTAAAATAATAATGTAAACACTTTTTATGCCTTAAATTATTTATAAATAAAAGGGTATACACTATTATTTTAGGAAAAAATGTATTTACCACCCAACTATGGTCATAAGAAAAAAATTGTCGTTTTTTTTTGCACATTTTTTCTGTTGCATTGTGTCTGAAGTCGCTTAAACTACCACCCGGCTTCGTTTTCGGTAGCAGTCTTGATATACCCTGTATATGTGGTAATACTTTATTTTTATTATATCGAAAGGGTACATATGTATAAACAAACACACGCACTACGCATTCGCCGTCGGAGCTCGATCGCGACTGTTGCGCTGCGCTCGCCGCCGGCCGGACGAGGCGGTCAGTTCGTGAAGCGGGGCGCGGGCGCAGGCGGTGGAGTGTACACCTCGCACACGCGATTGCGGTGCGTCGGTGCATGCCATAATTTTATGTGCGTCCTTCCTCCACAGTACTCCCCCACTGAGCCCGCTATTGCGGGCGATACCGGCGAGGGAAATGCACTCTTCTGCCGGATCTTGTGTGCATTTCCGTGTTTTCTGAAGTTCTTGGTAGTGGAGCAGATGGTATCGGAGGCGGTGGCTCTGGTTCGGGTACAATCTTTTCCTGGGTGATGTACGCTGGTTTTAGACGATCTATGGCTATTGTTACCTCTTTTCCGCGCACGTTTATTTTGTAGTATTTAGGATGTCGTTCAATCACCTTGTGTGAACCAGAGTAAGGAGGTTCTAGAGGCTTGCGAACCATATCGTGGCGCACAAATACATGAGAAGAGTTAGGTAAGTTGTGCGGTATATAAAATGGTCCTTGTCTGTGCCATGATGCCGGTTTCGGTGTAAGGTTGGCCATGTGACTCCTCAAACGCGTTGCAAAGTCAGTGATGTCAGCTGTTTTGTAGTCTTCCATTGGAGCGATGAATTGACCTGGCAACCTAAGCGGTTCTCCATAGACTAACTCTGCTGGTGAAACTTGGATGTCCGTCTTAATTGCGCTTCTAATTCCGAGCAGTACTATCGGAAGAACTTCTGTCCATTTCGGCGAAGAATGGCACATTATGGCACCTTTTAGTTGTCTGTGGAGTCTTTCAACCATGCCGTTGGCGGCAGGGTGGTAAGCTGTTGTGCGATAGTGTCGAGCACCGATCATTTTAGCGATGGCTTTGAAGAGGTGCGATTCAAATTGGCGGCCCCGGTCGGTTGTGATTTTCAAAGGACAACCAAACCGGGCCATCCAGCCGCACACCAGCGCTGAGGCACAGGTCTCCGCTGTGGCGTCCTTGATTGGAAAAGCTTCTGGCCATCGAGAAAATCGATCAATGGCCGTGAGGCAGTATCTGTAATCATAAGAACATAATAACGGGCCTATGATATCAAGGTGGATATGGGAAAACCTTGATGTCGGAGTGAGGAAAGTGGATACTGGAGCAAAGGTATGTCGGGTTATTTTACAGCCTTGACATTTGAGGCATTTGCGTGACCACTCTCTACAGTTTCGGCGCATCCCTGGCCACACGTACCTCTGTGTAACCAGTCGCACTGTAGCTGTGTTTCCTGGGTGGCTTAGATTATGCAACAAGTCGAAAGCTTGACGTCGAAAATCTGGTGTAATATATGGTCGTGGTGGTTCGGTTGAAACATCGCAGTAAACGTCAATACTCGTCTCAGGTATTCTCACTTTCTTAAGTTTTAGCGAAGATCCACCGTGTACTAAACCTTGCAGCTCAGGATCAGATGCCTGGGATTTTGCAAGGGCTTCATAGTCGATACCATTTGTAACTTCCTCGATTCTCGATAGGCTATCGGCCACCACATTATCTTCCCCTGGAATATATCGAATATCCGTCGTAAATTGAGCTATAAATTCAAGATGTCTGTACTGTCGCGGTGAACACTTTTCTTTAGGTGTCTTGAAGGCATGTACGAGTGGTTTATGATCCGTGAGTATGGAGAAATTTCGAGCTTCCACCATGTGGCGAAAATATTTGACAGCTTCATATATAGCTAAGAGCTCTCTATCAAAGGGGCTATACTTTCTTTGTGTTGCACTAAGTTTTTTTGAAAAGAAGGCTAAAGGTTCCCATCGGCCATCAACTTTTTGCTGGAGCGCCGCGCCTACTGCGACGTCTGAAGCATCAGTTGCTATACTAAGTTTTGCCTCAGGGTGTGGATGAGCAAGTAATGTGGATGTTATTAAAGACTGCTTACAATTTTCAAATGCCTGCAGCAACTCCGGAGTGAATTCAATAGTTTGCGAGGCTTTAACATTAGGACCCGCCAAAAGGTCGTTGAGCGGTGCTTGATGGTAAGCGGCATTAGGTATAAAGCGGCGGTAAAAGTTGAACATACCTAAAAATCTTCTTAACTCCTTGATTGTTCGGGGTATTGAATACTCTATAATGGCTTGAACCTTGGTGTCTAAAGGCTTAGTACCATCGGCTGAGACATTGTATCCGAGGAATGTTACTGCTGGCTGTCCAAAGACACACTTTGCAGTGTTAATAAGAACACCATACCTTTGCAAACGGCTGAGAACTGTGCGTAAGTGTTGTTTATGAGTTTCCGCACTAGGTGAGTATATTAAAATGTCATCACAGTACCCGTATGCGTAATCCTCTAGCCCATGCAAGACTTCATCTATAAATCGCTGAAATGTCTGGGCTGCATTACGCAGACCAAACGTCATATAATTAAACTCATATAGGCCGAAAGGCGTGGTGATTGCAGTCTTCATAATGTCGTCTGGGTTTACGGGGATCTGGTTGTATGCCTTTACCAAGTCAATGGTACTGAATATGGTGCAACCTGACAGCAAATGGGAGAAATCTTGTATGTGTCGTACTGGGTATCTATCTGAGATAGTGCGAGCATTAAGCGCTCGGTAATCGCCACATGGTCGCCATTCGTCATCTCTTTTTCTTACCATGTGCAGAGGTGAAGACCAAGGGCTTTGAGAGCGTTTAGCAATACCAGTTGCAATCATTTCGTCGAATTCTTTCTTTGCAGCTTTCAGACGAATTGGATCCAAGCGTCTAGGTCTGAAGGCAACTGGTGGGCCTGGGGTAGTATTGATATGATGTACGGTATTATGACTGACTTTACGTACCAGGCCAGCAGGGCGCGTTACCTCCGGGAACTCCCGCACGATGTCATGATATTCTGATTCCCCGGCAATCGTCTTAATGGAAGCAATGTTTTCAGGAATCCGCTCTCGAGGCACAGTTACAGATAGTGAAGTTGTCCCGTCTATAAGCTTCTGATGCCTGCAATCCACAAGGAGATTATAGTAACTTAAAAAATCTGCACCGATTATAGGTTTAGAGACGTCGGCAATAGTGAACTTCCATGCAAAATCACGCCGTAGGCCTAGGTCTAAGTGTAGTGACATGGATCCATAAGTATTTATCGCACTACCATTTGCCGCTGATAAAGTATACTTAGTTTTAAAACGAGACGAGTTTTTAGGCGGTCGTGGGAAGACACATAAGTCTGATCCTGTGTCCACCAAAAATTTTATTTTTGTGGCTCTGTCGGTGACAAATAAACGGCCATTTGAAGCAGGACAGTCGTTGGCCGCTAGTTCCGACTGCCCGGAGTGTTTTCCGCACTGAATTTGCAGGGTTCCCTGCACTTCTTAGCTCTAACACCGTAATTATAGTGATACCAGCAATACGTATGTTCTGGCGGAGGTTGTCGACTGCGAGTCATACTGCGGTTGCGAACGATGTCACTTCTAGATCTGGAACGGGAACGTGGTCGTGTTTGCCTGTAGACATGAGATGTAAGTTTAGCCACTTGTTTAGTTAAAGCACATATCTCGTTGCTGAGATCGTCAATGCGTGATGTTGAAGGTTGCGGCGCTAAAGCAGATGCCATAGCTATTTGTGCTGAAGGTACAAACGGCGCAATTTCATGAACGCGATCTGCAAGCTCGGCAAGATCGTCGAGCGAAAGTTTAGGCTGCGATGCGATGACAGTTTGTAAAGCATGTGGCAATCGGCCTGACCACAAAGTGAGCAAAACATCATCCGACACCGATGGACCAGCAAGATTACTTAAATGGCGTAAAAAATTTGAAGGCTTACGGTCTCCCATGTCTTCGTGTAGGAAAAGTTGTTTTAATTTATTTTCCTTCGATGCGCTGAGTCTTTTTATTAGCTCCGATTTCAATTTGTCGAATTTACCTGTTGGTGGCGGTGCGCATAAAATATCTTTTACTTGCGTGGCGTACACGTGCTCCAGCTGTGCTAACGCGTAGTAAAACTTTGTTGTGTCGCTCGTGACATTAGCCAGAACGAATTGTCCCTCTAGTTGGGCAAACCACAGTTCCGGGTCGTCCGGGTAGAACGGTGGTATTCTAATGCCTACGCGGCAAACATCACCACTTTGATCGGTTTGTTTCGGCTCCATAGTATCTTCCGTCCAACGTCGGGTCACCACTGTGGTAATACTTTATTTTTATTATATCGAAAGGGTACATATGTATAAACCATTGACGTAAAATATATGGACGGGGCGGAGAGCGAGAAAAGTGTTGTCACGAAAGTGGTCTGTAGACCAGTGCAGCGGTTGTGACGTCACAGCGCACCGGTCTGTAAGTCGTCGTAAAAATGCCCAATTGTATCGTGCGTGGGTGCAATAAATATGATCGAACATTCACAAAAAATAAAGATAACATTTCTTATCACCGATAAGTAAAAATTATATTACTTTAAATCAATATAACATTTATTTTAGCATTATTGAAAAACAATTTCATGGCCGCCATCAAATCATTCGGCGTATGTATTCTGCACGACATAACTTTGTACTTTGTAGCGGCGCATATTAAGGAATGCGTAGACCTAAGCTATAGTAGAACTGATGCCGTGTAATTATTTGACATATTTACCACTTGATTTACATATTTTTAATCCGTAGCAAATTATACTACTAAAACTACCTATAATGCAAATTAAAATGTGTTCCATTTAATAAAAAGGCCTACTAAGACGTTACAAATTTTCAGATTTATTATTTTTATTCATTTTATTTTAATTCTTTAATATGATGTTTTTTCTGTTATCAATTTGCACACTATATTTCACATATTATTTTACAACTTAACTAATATACAACATATTTAATGTTAAAAAATATTTTTCCTGATTTATGGATATACATAGAAATCAAAACAAATTTTTATAATTTAACGTTTAAATAACTACGACGTAACAAAGTTACGTCGACGGTCGGATGCTTTAGCACACTACGTAGTTACACGAAAATCTAACAGATGGCGCGATGTTCACAGGCGTCTTTTTGACGTACCCAACGTACTGAAGGGCCTATCCTTAGTTTTTAAATCAATGGTATAAACAAACACACGCACTACGCATTCGCCGTCGGAGCTCGATCGCGACTGTTGCGCTGCGCTCGCCGCCGGCCGGACGAGGCGGTCAGTTCGTGAAGCGGGGCGCGGGCGCAGGCGGTGGAGTGTACACCTCGCACACGCGATTGCGGTGCGTCGGTGCATGCCATAATTTTATGTGCGTCCTTCCACCACATATATATAAATAATGTTTAAAGTATCAAATTGTTTGTCCGTGTGTTTAAGAATTAATTTTTATATACATAAATAATTATATGTTGTGTGTATAAATATGGTGATGATTTAGGTCACCCACACTTCTTTCTTTCTTTCTATGTTTTCCTTCACCGTTTTAGTTTTTTTTTTTTTTGCAATGAATGGCTAGACTAGCATGCCGTTCGCCTGATGGTAAGCGATGCGACCGCTCATGAACAGTAGCAAAGCCAAACACCACCTTGAATTACAAAGCAATGCTTGGCATTCCACTGCGCTAGCCATCCTGAGACATAAGATGTAAAGTCTCAATATGTCCAGTAATTAATCTGGCTACAATGTCCTTCAATCCGAAACATAACAGTGCATTTAAACTGCTGTTTGACGGCAGAAATAGACATTGCGGTGGTACCCACCCAGGCACACACACATATGAGAGACCTCCCACCAGTAAAATTTGTAAAAATTCCATGATATGAAAAGTGCGCTCACCCGCACTAAGTCATTATGGTGTACTATGTGGCCTAACCCCTCTCAATCGTACCTTTGTAGAGGAGGCCCGTGCCCTTCAGTGGGACGTATATGGGCTGATACAGATAGACGAATCAAGTACGAAAAACATCTATAATTTTGTATTTTTCTTAAATATGTGGGCGAAGCTGTATGTGAAACTCTCCCTGATAAGACACAGAAAGTTCATTGCTGAACATAGGCCTCTCCCAAAGATCGCCTTAGAACTGTTGCAAAAAGTTAATATAAAAACCCTTCGATCAAATATACACTAGATACACAGTTCCCTGTAAATGTTCTGTTAAGAAGTGGCACCGATGCATTGAAACAAAAAAAGTAAACAAAAAGATCACATATTCCAAATATATTTACACAAATTCCACCTTATTCCTGGAGCTTAAAGTAGCTTTTCACATAATATTGTCTAAAGTTCTGCGACGTTTTAGAAGCAACGTTCGGTGCGTGACTGAAGGCGAAAGAGTGCTTGAAGCACTCTTTTTTGCTGCCATTTTCTAAGCGCTCATGTTGTATCTGGTGTATATTTGATCGAAGTAAAAACCAGGCACAGTCGGGAACAGTTGTATGTTTAAATTTGACACACACACAGTCAGTGGCGTAACAATAGGGTGGCAAAGTGTGCAAAATGCCACGGGCCCCCGGCCTTAGGGGCCCCCGGCCCGGCAGGGCCCTGGTCTGACAGGGTCTCAGGCCCGACAGGGCCCCAGCTCGATAGGCCCTCGGGCTCAAGCCCAACAGGGTGTAAGCAAGGAAGAATGTAACATTAATAACGAAATTAATAATAATAAATGATTGACTACATTTTAAATATGTCAAACATTTTATCATAATTTTTGATTGAAACGTTTTGTTTTTGTTTTATTATAATATTATACTTAGTTAGAAACCAATAAATTATAATTTAATGAATATTAACGCAATATTTTCCAAATAAATTTAAACATTTCTTGTTCTAGAAATTATTTTAGTGGTAACGAAAAACGAAAGAGGAAGAGGGAGTCTGAAGTAATAAATAAAAATATGTAGATATAAACAAACGCCCCTACTGCGTTTCGCTAACGATAATTATAGTCTTAATGACGGAATAGCTAGAGGAGCTGCAACAGATACTGGATGGCCTGGCTTCAGCCTCATAGCGAATAGGTCTTAAAATTAACTTCGACAAGCCAAAATAATATTCAACCACCACCTTGATCCAAAACCTGTCGCTGTATGTGGCCACCATCTCGAAGTTGTTTCCGAATAAACCTACCCGGGGCAGACCCTTTAACTAGGTAGAAACAATTTGAGAAAAAGGCTACGGGCCTTCCCACCACCGTTAGCAAAAAGCTTAAAAACGATAGTTCTCAACCAGTGCCTACGATGTTAAGACTTGGACCCTCACAGTACGACTGGGCCACTAGCTTATGGTCGCTCAGCGAGCTATGGAGCGTGCTATGCTCGGTGTCTCTTTGAAGGATAAGGATTCGTAATGAGCTTATCCGAAAGAGAACCAAAGTTATAGACATAGCAAACAGGATTAGCAAGCTGAAGTGACAGTGCGCTGGCCACATCTGTCGAAGAACCGATGACTGTTGGACTAAACGTGTTCTTGAGTGAAGGCCGCGTGTTGGCTAACGTAGCTAGTGTAGGATGTCCAGCTAGGCGGATTGACGATTAGCAAAAGGTTGCTGCTACATACTGGATGCAACAAACTGATGACACGGTGAAATGGCGCAATTTGGAGGATTCCTTTGTCCAGCAGTTCACAACAAAAGTCCGATGAATAAATATAATGTTTGAGTTAAGGGTTATGACGACTGGAAACAAATTGTAAATGCGATAGAAAGACACAAAACATCGAAAATTTACTTGGATTCGTGTCTTTTGTATGTGCAATGGCGGTTACATTAGACACTAGATGACAAGCAATAATCAATGAAAAAAAAAATGCCGGGAACTTACTATAGTCCACTAAGTTACTAATTTAGCTTTTCGTGGCAATAGAGAAAGAAGAGCTAGCCGTAATAAAGCAGTTACTAGCAAAATGTGATCCTAATTTAGAGGAATTGTTAAATAAGTCCAAGGACCAGATAAAATACTTAAGTCCGAAAATACAAAATAAGCTAATTGCTGTTTTGGGCCTAAAACAGACCAATTATGTAAAGATTATTGGAACTGTGTGATAGAAAAAAATGAGAATGGAGTTTCAAAACCACTCGTCAATCGTTATTAGAGATTCCTTTTAAGATTTCATAAAATGAAATGTTCAAAATCTGATGAGAAATATGAAGCCATGTCATTAAAAATTCTGTGCTGTACTCTATCGGCCCATATAAGGCCCATTGCAGGGCACGGGCGTCCTCTACAACCGAGAGCACGATTGAGAGTGGTTAGGCCATATAGTCCACCACGTTGGCCTAATGCGGGCTGGCGGACCTGACATACCATAGAAATTCTTCCAAATCGCTAGGGTATGCAGGTTTCCTCAAGATGTTTTCCTTCATCGTCATAGTATATGATGATTGACTATCAGTACACAAATAACTCCGAAAAGTCAGAGGTGTGCCCTGAGATTCATATCAACGAACACCATGAATGATATGATAGTGGCTACGTCGGGTCCGTTTAAAAACAGGCCATCACGTACCTTAAAAGAATACTCATAAAAACGAAACTACAACGTTAATTTTTTTCTACATTTACGAAGGGCCCCATTTCTTTAACTTTGCCACGGGCCCCCGGTGGGGTAGTTACGCCACTGCACACAGTGACACATACATAAACTTATTGATTTAAAAACTAAGGATCATCTCTTCGGTAAATTTGGAGATTCAAAAGGATGACCGTATTCGTGCTAAAATAAATAACTAAACTTAATTTCATAGTATTCGCCTAAACGGTGATAAAATATACTATCTTCATTTTTACTAAACTTTCTGTCATGAGGCAAGTAAGCATTTTCTAAATCATTGCGAGCAACGACAAATTCAGTACCGCTCAACTAAACTAGAGTAGAACCAAAGTCACTAAAACTACCGGCTTCGTTTTCGGTAGCAGTCTTGATATTCCCGGTATTTATGTCAATGTATAAATTCACGCATTTTTCCCAAAAAGAGTAGGGAGAGGTCCTATCAAAACATCTATGTTCCCCTTGTGTATTCTGTGTTGTAGGAGGCGAGCCCATCGCCATTTCGGGCACAAATATCTGACACTTTACTGGTGGTAGGTCTTTCATATGTGAGAGGCCGCCTGGGTGGGTACCACCGCAATGTCTATTTTTTCCCGCCAAAAAAATATAACTACTTTGTGTCGGTTAAAAGGACATTGTAGCCCGAGTAGCTACTGGTCATATTGAGACTTAACATCTTATGTCTCAGGATGGCGAGCGCAGTGGAATACCAAGCTTTGCTTTGTAATTCATGGTGTTGTTTGGTTTTGCTACTGTCCATGAGCGGTCTATCGGCCAGTTTCTATAATCTATCTATCTTTAACAAGAGATTTCCCTCGAAATTTCGATACATTTTTTGCTTCAGTAAAGAAAGACAGAGATATTTAGATAAGGTGCATATATATATATATATCTAGGCAAGATAATATTGTATGTCTATCTTTGTTTATTGAAGCATACAGTGGTATCGACATAGTAACGATATCCATTTTAACCTCTTGTTAAAGATAGATTGGATATAGAGAACGGCCGTTAGTGGTCATATCGCTTACCATCAGGCGAATGATATGCTTGTCTCGCCGTTTATTTAAATAACAGCCTCCGTGACGCAGTTGGTTAGACGCCGCGCCGCGCCGCCTGTGAAACGAGAGGCCGTGAGTTTGTCCCCGCACCGAGAGAAATGCTTGTGCGGCCCACAAATATTTATATCGGGTCTGGGTGTTTGTGAGACCGAAAAGTCTCTCGTAGTTTCTGATACCCACGACACCTAACTCGACCTTAGTGTGGGGTCAGGACTATGTATGTGACTGTTGGGTGTTATTTATTTATTTCATTAAAATTAATCCAACATATTAAATCAACAGAACACGTCACAACAGTATGTTTTATAGTCTGGCCTAACCCCGATGTAAATATCTGATTAACAAATATTTACTCCGACCCAGAATGATTGGACGTTCTACTTAACGAAATTGGAACTTGTGGTCTCGCAGGCCGCTATAAAAATAAGTAATTCGTAGTTTCTGATACCCACGATAGAAGACGACGACGCGGGGTCAAGTCTATGTATGTGACTGTTGGCTGTTATTTATTATTTAGCACTACATAGTATAAAACAAAGGCGCTTTCTCTGTCCCTATGTCCCTTTGTATGCTTAAATCTTTAAAACTACGCAACGGATTTTGATGCGTTTTTTTAATAGATAGAGTGATTCAAGAGGAAGGTTTATGTGTATAATACGTGCATATTATTGTACAAAAATCTATTTGTACCCGGGCGAAGCTGGGCCGGGCCGCTAGTTAACAATAAAAAAAACTACGGTATTATAAATAATTGATAGAAAAATTCCAATACCACTTTGTATAATTCGGTATTCGAAGTCGAAACCTCAGCGCTGTATTTGGTAGCAATCTGCGCCACCGAGCCAGTTTAAATTGGAAACATCACATAAACAGTAAATAAGTGTTTACAACTGAATACGAAACAGCGTGGACTGGAGAATGGAGATCTATTTCGAGTGACATAGTTGTGCGTGACGCGAAGAATTTCACGCGATGACGACACGCGTGCGCGGGGTATTGCGATATCGATAGTTTATATCGATCATTCATTTATTTGTTAAAAGGATTTCCCATAAGGAATACATAACGTTAATATAATCAGTGTGTTTCCTCAGTTATAGGAAATCACGACAAACTCAAAGAATGCTCACCTCAATTAAAATTAAATGTAATTAAAAACTGAAACAAATTAATAAACTGAATTAAAATTATGTAAAATTCATAAAAAAAAACATGAATTTATCATAATGTACGTATAAATGAAACAATTATTCATAAAATTATGAGAATGAAAGAAACAAATTCATGTTTAACTATGTCGATAGTGATTTTATTTATCCTTTATGCTGGGATGTATCGATATTGATACTCCAGTTGTAGCTTTGAGTCATCTGGCATGGATAATTGCGTTAAGTAGGGTCTTGTATAGTATAGATATTTTGTATTATTTTGCGTACATCACACAAAATCTATAAAGCATTTTTGTCAAAACAGTATTCAAGCAGCTTGTAACATGAGATAAATATTAGTATTTCGATTTATCAAATGGGAGTGTAGTGGGTATATCTTGCCGTCTATTTCATACGCGCACACTATAGCATGTTAAGACTATTGACGTCACTAGTTTTGTTTTGGATCCCTTTTCCTTTACTCCCACTTGAAGATTTAAAACGATATATTCCGAATGGATTTCTTCGATCAAATATACACTAGATACACAGTTCCCTGTAAAAATTCTGTTAAAAAGTGGCACCGATGCATGACATGAAAAAAAGTAAACAAAAAGATCATATATTCCAAATATATTAACACAAATTCCACCCTATTCCTGAGAGCTTAAAGTAGCTTTTCACATAATATTATCTAAAGTTCTGTGACGTTTTAGAAGCAACGGTCGGTGCGTCACTGAAGGCGAAAGAGTGCTTCAAGTACTCTTTTTTGGTGCCATTTTCTAAGCGCTCATGTTGTATCTAGTGTATATTTGATCGAAGATGGATTTACAAAATTCTTTGTTTGTTATATGTTGGATCTGAATATTTTTTGATAAATACAGTAAAAAATGTAGTCGAATTCCCAATTGCGATAAAGTATTGGTCGAAAGTGCTTTGTTTTAATCGATTATTCACGTTACAATGTATCGAGGTCGATGTTTTTATCAATGCTTTAGCAAAGGATAAAAAATCAAATAGGGAAACGTAATTGTGTTGAATTACATGAGAGAATTAAATATTGATATCAATGCATTATATCAATTCTTCGCGCTGCACTGGATGTGACTATTAGACAACCTCCGTGCCTCAGTTGGTTAGACGCCGGATGTGAATCGTGAGGCCGCGGATTCGATCCCCGCTCCGAGATAAATGTTTGTCTGATCCTCAGCCATTAATCTTTTGAAACTGGGCGTTTTCGAGACGAGTTTTGTAAAGTCTCTCGTAGTTTCTGATACACGAGATATGACTCGATCTTAGTATGGAATCAGGACTATGTATGTGACAGTTGGGTGTATTTATTTATTTATATAGGTAATTTTGTTGCGAAAGCGTTGGTAAACCAGCCTGTTGCAAAGGGTTTTACCACTTATTAAATGGCTTCTATCAAATATACACTAGATTATAAGTAACGGCCTAAAAACGGCAAGAGAAATATGAGCTCAAATAAGCGTGTGCTCTTTTTTGATTTTAGTAAGGTTCAAAACATAATAAATCTTAATTTAAAGGTATAAGGTTATTGTTGCCTGAAGTTGATTATAATTTAAGATTTTTTGCTACATCTCGTAGTTCGAAATTCAAATGTATAAGTATAAGCAACCTCGGCGACTTTTGGCGTGATTTTGTTCCGGACCCTGTATCTTGTATATATTTGATCGAAGTTAAATGGCGTAAATAGTGATAATGATGTTTGAAATGAGCGATGGTCTAGTTCAAAGCATAACTAATAACCGATAAATAGGTCACGGGTTCGAGGGTGGGGCACGTAGGTGTTTCCTTAGCTAATTATCAGTCACTTTAATGGCAACTATTGCTCTTAATCAAACTCTCCGTTGGAGAAAAGTTCCGTGTACAGCAGAAGGTGAATAGCAGTGTAAATGCACTGTTGTGTTCCCAGTTAGAAGGACATTGTAGCCAGAGAAACTTCTGGAGATATTGAGACTTACATTTTATGTGTCATGATGGCGAGCGCAGTGGAATGCCAAGCATTGCTGTCATTCATGGTGTTGTTTGGTTTGCTACTGTCCATTGCTCGTATCGCTTACCATAAGGCGAATGGAATGCTCGTCCCGCCATTCAATGCAATAAAAAATGGAAATGTCATTGATTTAAAAACTATAATAGGTATTTATGTTAATGGAAAAAGTCTTGTATCGAGGGTATTAGTAACTACGTTTTTATATGTAAAACAAACATTTGTCGGTGTGCGGGGTCGTAGCGGCCTCTCGTTTTACACCCGTCGTCCAACTAGCCACGGAGGCCGTCAAACTTTCTGTTATGTGATTGTATTAAGATCTTGCGTTCGAATTCTGGATCGGAATCCTTTGTGTTGTTTTCGGTTTGAAGTCTGATACAAGTTTGTTCGGACTGAAAATAGTCAACACAAATAACACTAAAAATGGATTGGAAACCAGATTCCAAATATAAATCGCGAGAAATGGATAACTCTAGTGTATCCTTGTCTTTCCGTTCATGCTTATGTATAATGAATTTTGGAAAACTCTAATACACCAAATTGGATTTGAATCCCGGAGTCGGAAAAAGTGATATTGGTTTTTCCATTCATTATCAGCCCGAAGTCAGGAATTTGTGCCCGATATGGCGATAGGCTCGCCACCTATCATATCTTGGGACGAAACACCCAAGGCGAAATGTGTTTGTCCTGGTAGCACCTCTGCCCCCTACCCCTTCTGGGAAAAAGGCGTGAGTTTATGTATGTATGAATACTACAGATTTAATATATGTATAATTGTATATAATACACGTGTCTACCCTCCTACCCCCTACCCCTTCATGGATATTGGCGTGAAGATTTAGCTTTCGATACATCCCTATTTGCCAACCAAATGTATGTGCCCCAAAAAACTATTTTGGTTCAGTACATAAAATGTCACCTTACTAGTGACGTGATTGACGTGTCCACTGTCACCAAATTACGCGCGCGAGTATAACTAGTGATGGGGGAGTGTCGATATCGATGATTTTATAATTAAAAAAATATATTTATTTTTCATTTAAGTTCTGTATTTGGATCAAATAGATTATCTATGTTAATCATGAAGCTATTTATAAACGTAATATTGTATTTAATAAATAAATATAAGATTTTGAAGTGAAAACTTCTTTAGCGGCGTTGAGCACTTTTTCTGTAATGGGTATAAAATCTTAAACTCGCGTCAGGACACGTGACCTGATCGTAAGACGAAAAGCGTAAGACGGATGGAGAGTAGACAGCTGTCAGTTAGCTGTCATTTTATAAAGCTTTGATGAATTGCCAATGATTTTGAGTGGAGATTTCAACATAAACTTCGCAGACGATAAAAATCAACTATTAATTGAATTTTTAAATAATGAATTTGGTTTAACTATGTCGAATGATCGCAATCTTAGCACAACGAAATACAAAACTACTATTGATGCGGTCTTTATTAGACATTTAAATAGGTTCGAATCAAAACTGTTCGTTTCTTACTTCAGCTACCGTAAACCTATCGTATCAGTTTTAGAGATTGGCGATGATAGTTCTGGTAATGATGATGGTGAAAAAGTCGTTGAAATTATGGATGAAAGTTGATTTTTCGGAGAGATAAACTTTTTAATTAAAATAATTGTAATAGTTTTAAAGTGTTAAATTTTTATGTAATATAAATTGTCATGTTTGTGTACGATAGCGCAATAAATGAATATTGTATTCTACCACATAAATGATAGTACTTTTATACTGATAAAGCAATTGGTGCAAAATTATTCCCTAACCATTCCAAAATATCAAACATTGAGCATGTTAATATTTAAGTTTATGTTTTTGCGCGTTTTCTGTTGCACTCCATCGGTTTAGGTACTTAACTAAATGTAAACAAACCATAAAAAGGTTATTTAACATTGCCATTTCTCATTACTAAATTAATTGAAGACAAAAAAATGTTTACGTAAATGTAAAACTACATTGCATGTTCAAATATATTATAACGATTATAATTATCAATGTGTGAGCTTGGAAACAATTAAATTATGTAAGATTATAATTAAATTATCTAAATTAAATTATCTAATTTTGTATAATGCAATCTGTCTATAAAAAAGACCCAAACAGTCAGACATCCAAAACATTTTCATAAAAGTTACAAGAAATATTATGCTACAAAATCTAGAAGTACGACTTTACCGTAATGCGACCATTTAAATGAAATATATTGCGTTACGTCGGATAACTAAGCATCATCATATGTTATCATATGTTATGCCAATTATTATTCATTGCGTTAATGTACTTACTGTTTTCGTGGAGTGGCGAAGTGTTTGGAAGTGTTTATCGTTGTTCTTTACTTTGTTTTAGTTATAAGCTGCTGTTAATTGTTGTTAATACTTGTTACTTGGTTGAATAAGAAAATATTCGTAAATTGGACATTGCAATAAAATGTTGAACAACCATGCGCCACGTGTTCTGGTTTGTTTACATTTAGTTAAGTACCTAAACCGATGGAGTATAGTTATATCAATCACCACGCACTAAACCGGTGAAGGAAAACATCGTGAGGAAACCTGCATACCGTAGCGATTTATAAGAATTTCTATTGTATGTAAGTCCGCTAACCCGCATTATGCCAGCGTGGTGGACTATATGGCCTAACCACTCTCAATCATATTCTCGATTATAGAGTAGGCCCGTGCCCTGCAGTGGGACGTATATGGGCTGATAAAGATAGGACATGAGAGGAAGTTAAGACGGACGTAAGTATATTATTTTAAGAGCGTTTATACCTTCCGCGCGCTTTTTGGCTTAAAAACAGGACTTTTCAAACGTGTTAATAGCCACCAATAAACAATTTAAAGGAAAAATAATTATTACTAATTTTAGAAAAGGTTGTTATCTAGGGATTTTGGTGGAAAACATTATAGATTTATGGATAATTTGTGAGTACTAAAAGGATTACTGAACACAGGTTTCGTTATTTAGGCTTTAAATGGCGATTTAGAAGCTTAAGATATCCGAAATCACTAAATATAAGATGAAAATAAAAATATTTTCAGACTAATAAGACTCTTACGGAGGGATTTTGCTGAGAAAAATAATCTTTTTGTGTTTAGTTCCTGAAAAATAAAAATTTAGACAATGCGAAATTATTCAGAAACTCTCGTCAAGAACATATTTTTTTTCACCAACTTATCGTACATATTTTTTTATAGCAATTGCATATAGAAGAACATCTTATCAATAAATTGCCATTTTTATATTACAACAAAATTAGTTTTCATGTTTTCTACAAATATTTTAAAAACCACTGTAAAACACGCTATCCGACCTGCATCAAATCAGACCGCCGCAAGGTCTTCTAGAGGGAGGACGTATCGCTCGTCGCTCCGGTCTGGCTACAGTCGATTTTTGCCGTGCATAGTAAAAATAGCCACGCGTGGACTGCGATTGCCACATCTTAGTACTTTGGTAGTAAAATATTTAATTTTTTTTTATTACCTACAATGATTTTGTAGTGAGTGTTTCAGATAATACAATGGGATGTAATTCCGAGGATAAATTGTAATGTATTGTAATATAAAATGAAATATATTTCGTAATTGTAAGGGGTTGTAAGGCCCCTACCACAGAGTACATTTTACATACTAACTCTATTCATGCGTTCGAACACGAAATGATTAATAAAATGTCCGTAGTGTCTAGTGATTGAACACTGATTTGAATGCAAATTAACAATGTTATAATAACGAAAATATGATTCGTATCTAAATTTGTATTGTTCATTGCTTGCACAGTAATATTTGTCTACTTATAATGCAAATAAAATATTTTTATGATATTTTATTACCAATATACTGGGTGGAATCGCTTATCGTCCGGAAAATTTAATAGTGTATTGTGTATGTGAAATTAACGTTATATACAATATTTATCATTAAAAAGTACAAACTATCGCATAAACAATATCAGTACAAGATAT
Source organism: Hyles vespertilio (assembly GCA_009982885.2). Lineage (NCBI taxonomy): Eukaryota > Metazoa > Arthropoda > Insecta > Lepidoptera > Sphingidae > Hyles > Hyles vespertilio. Next base: position 4,365,407 of record CM042832.1, read on the forward strand.
CCCCAAAACACATATTATCTAAATCACCCTACACTTAAAGGTGCAACGACATGCATTACACAGACGCGCGCGTGTATGAATCACGCCACACCACAGCTGACTATCGAGCATCAACCTTGAACTTACTTCGCGCCTATTTATCGGTATTATTACTCTAAATATTACCATATAACATTTTGATTTACTTAGAATCTTAGTGTGTTAGGATCATTTAAGTAAATGTAGTTGTTGGTAAGTTGTTAAGATTTTGAACATATTATTTTCATAACGTACCTACTATCTTAGAAAAAGCTGCATATGTTTTTATTTAAACCTTATAATAAAGTCGAGAATAGACTAATTCGCTGTGGAAGGTCACGGATTCTTGCATGATTAGGAAGACTGAACTTACCATGATCGAGTAGCCTCGGATAAGTCTTTAAAATAGTTCTTGTGCTGGGAACTCGGATTCATCATTCATGATACCATTCCTACGCAAAGACTGCAGATGTTCTGGATCTGCATACATCCTTCTTACATGACCCAAGTTTTCATTGGATCGGACATAGCATGTCATCATTGCCACATACTCACTGTTCGTGTAATCACTCATTTTAACCGCAAGAAACTAACGAATAACCAAAATAATTTCGTACAACGTCACTCGGTAACGAATTTCGCACGACTGAGGAAGTGGCAACATCCCTGTTCGGTGTCGGCGGCGCGGGAGCGGGCGGCGCGGCGCGGTGGCACGCTTTGTACTTGCGCTTGCGGCGGCGCGGCGCGGCGGTGAGGGCGGCGCAATCAAAGGATTTTATTACTTAGATTTAGAAGTTTCTACTCGAATTCATATTGTATAAAGTAGGGTAACAATGATGTGTATTTATGAAGATTTTTTTCTTTTATATCATATTTCTCTAAACAACGTTTTTTTATTAATAACTTATTCTAAATTAGTAACTAGTAGTGGTAAATTAATTTTACACTACATAAACAAAAACATAAAAAAATTAAAATAAGTATGCCAAAGGGTTCTAAGTCATGTACTTGTCATGCACAATTTTTTTCGTGACGATAAGCGATTCCACCCAGTATACTTAAATCATAATTTACATTTCAATTGAATATTAGAATTTTGAAGCGCACGGATCAAAGTTGGTTGAGCTAACTGTATAGCGAGCCGACGCGGCAGCTCTACGCACACAGCTTTGGTCGCTTATGTGTGCGTGAAATTAACGGACAAATACCTATAGTTGACTTTGCGTGCAAGGTGTAAACGCTCTTAAGTAGCATAAACTAGATTAAATTAAATGAGTTTATATCCAAGTTCAGTGGTAATATATCTCTTTATTCATTTCCAAAAAGTTCAAAACTTTCGTGACAAGCTGTATAGGATTTCTATTGAACTGTCTTTCTAGGAGAGAAAGAAGTATTGTAATACTTTTAAATACATTTTCAAGGTCCTGCTCTACCCATATCAGATTCGTATCTCCTGAACTTTAGGCCATATAGTAATCAGAACTGTAAATACAAATTATATCAAGACTGCTACCGAAAACGAAGCCGGGTGGTAGTTTTAATAACTAAAAACATAGTGCAACTAAAATTTCGATAAAATCTGATATGATTGGAGAACACTGGAATTGCTACTTAAAAAAGATGATATTTAAAGCATTAAAAAAATGTTGTCGTATTTTTTATGGAAATTTTAGTTACATTGTGTCTAGTAACTAAAACTACCACCCGGCTTCGTTTTCGATAGCAGTATAGATATACTTTGTATTTACAGTTTTGATTACTGTATAGTCCAGGAGATACGAATGTGATCTATGGCAGCGTTCTATATTACATGCAGTAATTTTTAAAATGTGTAGAGCTAATGTGTAGAGTAGAGACAAGGGCGGATCCAGCTTTTACGCCAGAGAGGGGTCATATAGTTCATGTCAGAACACTGGGTCCGATTTCAATACTCCAATTCGTAATAATGACTTTTTAAAGTTTGTTACTGGCGTGATTTGTGAACACCCATACTTTTTTTACTTTATTTATCGACATGCAAAGAATTAAATGTGCTTATTAATTTTATCAATAAGATAATTAATACTTTTTTCAATCTGGGGCCAGCCCAGATCCACCCTTGAGTAGAGATCCTGCGCAGCTTGTCACGAAAGCTTTGAACTTTTTGGAATTGAATACAGAAATATATTACCACTGAACTTTGTATTTAATTTAAACAAGTTTATGCGACATAAAATGATAGTATAATTTAACTTTTGAAGTCGATTTTGTATTATGTAAAAGTTACTTATGTATTTAACTTGTATGTAGTATACAAGTAGTTTGAAACTTATTTTAATTACTTATGTATGTAAAAAGCATATGAATCGACAAGTATGCGCTTATAATTCATATAAGGTAAAAGGTCATAATGTATTTGTACCATTGAACATAAACTATGATGATTATGGATAATGTAACTAATGTAACATAAAGAGCGGTGGTATTGAATTTATAATGTCAAAGGATAATTGCTAGTAACAATATTTAGTGTTAAGGTTAGCATCATACAGTCTTACTTTTTGCTTTTTTTATTGTAATGAATGGTGAGACGAGCATGTCGTTCATCTGATGGTAAGCGATACGACTGCTTGTGAACAGTAGCAAAACCAAGTAATACCTTGAATTACAGAGCAATGCTTGGCATTCCACTACGCTCGTCATCCTGAGCCATAAGACATTTACAACACATAATACGTTTACATTTACCAGTTCGTCTGACCACCTTGTTCCTACGCTACGCTCGTATGTAGCGTGTGTACGCTGTGTGTGCGTGTGTTTGTATATGTTATGTAAAAAAAAAACATTAAAACAATGTTTAACCCGTGTGACCTCGAAACAAGATTGTCAACAAAATCATTTTCTCTATTCGTGCATGTTAAAAAACAACATTAAAGGAAATTCTATACGTAAACAAGTTATTAGTACACGAACAATTTATCAAGCATTAAAACTTTCACAATTATTACAATTAATATCGATAGATCGGTATCCTCCACTACCCATTAGTGTCATTCAAGCGGCCATCTTGGATAGTTTATTCGAAAATCGAACGCCGGCGGAAGCGCGCGCGTTCTGCCATGGCGCGCGGGAAATAAAATCATACGGATCATAGAATATTAATAATGTCTGTTTTATTTTTTAATGCTGTGTGTGTTGTGACCTTTGCCTGATATCAACTTATCGGACTTTTTTTTCGTGAGTAATGCCGTGTTTATGATTTACGAATAATTTCAGGATTCACGCTTTTTAAACGTTTTGTTTGTGTACGGAGGTTTTATGTAATTGCCGGTTGCGATTTTTATGCTTAATTCTTGTTTGAGTATTGCATAATTACTGTAATCTTATGGATTCTGTAACCTATCTTTTATTAGTGTATTAGTTCAATATTTGATAGGACCACAAGCTTTCTTTTAATTCAGAAGGGTTAGTCTTTAGTCCACAATGTTCACCTAGTGAAGTCCCTTGAACTTTATTTATTGTTATTATATTTTTATATATCGTACACCAGCAGCTGTTATTATTTTAAATATATACACCAGCAGCTTACACACTAAACTTACAAAAAAAAAAATAACAGAAAAAGTAAATTTATTCAAATATACAATCCAATTACAGGTATACACAGTATGTATAAAAAAAACTTTACGTATCTTTAAATTACATAAACAATATCACGCGGATATCCTAGAAGGGATAATTAGAGATGAGACTAGTTCTAATCGTAGTTAACCGATCTGAATTCCCTCCTTCGATATAATTAGATATGTTTACCGCAATGCTGGGTGTAATTTTTTGACCCCGGAATACTTATATATATGAGAATATCCAAATCGAAAATATCCCATTAAGTGCATTACCTGGGAACAGAACCCAAGACCCTACGATTCAGTGAGCATAGCCCATAGGTACTGCTACAAATGGCGCAGAAGAAAATTTTAAAGATAACTAGAAAACATCGAAGGTATAAATGTTAATTCAAGCGACGAATATTACACTTTTGAATTTTATGTGTTTATCCTAGAATCGAATTAGTAACCATCATTTCATGATCCAGTTTCTAATTAGCTGAAAATATTGAAGACAGCGTTTGACAAAGTGCGTGGTGGCGTGTTGGTAAACGGACTAGAACGCGTCTGCCTACATGTTCGCGGTGTTCACGACTTTTCGGAGTCATGTGTATATTAATAGTCTAATCACCACGCACTAAAATGGTGACGGAAAAAATCGTGAGGAAACCTGCCTACCATAGCGATTTGTGAGAATTTCTATGGTATGTAAAGTTGTAAGTTCGCTTGATGGTAACCGATCAACATTAGCAGAATCAAACAACTCCTTGAAGAAACAATGCTAGGCATTCTACTTCGCTGGCCATCCTGAGACTTAAGATGTTAGGTCTCAATAAAGCAGCATCCTTCAAACCATAACACAACAGTGCATTTACACTGCTGTTTGGTGGGAGAAATAGGCATTACGATGCTACCTACCCTGGTGGCCCCTCACTTATAAGAGACATACCACCATATTTATTTCAAACCCTAGCCAAATATGTTGCGTGATAGTAAAAAAATGCATTAGTCGGAACGTGATTTTTATACTAATAGGTAAAGTACATGACATTTGCAACAATACGAGGTTGCGAAAGATTTTCAGTCTCATTCTGTATTTTTTTATACTCGACAAAACTAGAATTTTTGTGGTATGTTAGTCCGCCAACCCGCGCTAGGCCAGCGTGGTGGACTATATCCTAACTACTCTCAATCGTACTCTCGATTGTAGAGGAGGCCCGTGTCCTGCAGTGGGATATATATGGGCAATACAGTACATACTACACACTAAAATGCCTTACGATTAGACTAGTGCAGAATACGTATATTGGGAGCAAGCATATTTCATTGCAATTAATTTCGCCTAGTGGTAAGCGAAACGATCGCTCATGGTCACAAGCATAACCAAACAACGGCTATGAGTTACAAAGCAATGGCATTACCCTGCGCTTGATATCCTGATACATAAGATGTTATGTCTCAATATGTCCAGTAGTTACTCTGGCTACAATCTCCTGCAAACCGGAACTCAACTGCGGATTTACACTGTTGGTTAGCGGGATAAATAGAGATTGCGGTGGTACCTACCCAGGCGGCCTCTCACATATACGATACCTACCATCACTTAAATGCGAATTGCCCTTAACAATGAAATGAAATGGAAATATTTATTGAATCCATAAAATGTCATACACTATTTAGATTCAGTCACTTTTTTTTTCACTACCACCCGGTTCACTAGGCTGTTTTCGCCAGAGAATGTTAATTTTAAGTTCTCGACAAGTCTATAATCACATCACCAATACATTGTTTACGCATAAAACTCCAAACACGAACGCTGCTGTTTACAAATCGACTAATATTTGTATTTTTACAAAAATTGAAGGATTCTCTCATAAATGACACCTGTAAACTATTCCTGATTCCGGGCCGATAATGAATAGAAAAAGTAAGTTATTTATGACAAAAGCTTTATTAAAATGATGATAATATTTTTCACGACCGCTTAGACGAAATATATTAAATTGACTTACTTAATTTAATATTTATTTTAGCGGGATTTTCACGGTCATGTTTTTGAAACTCCACATTTAATTAAGAGCCTATCCTTAGTTTTAAAATCAATGATACAACCATTGTATATATTGCATTGTGTGCGCATAAGAACATCCTATCATTACGCGATCCGATAGCAATTATAAATACCCGTATTTATTTCCAAGAACAATACCCATAGACAATAAACAGACGCTAACTCAAGATGAATGCTCTTTGATACGCAATTGTTCTTGTTTACATTGGTTTTTTAAGGGCAGTAAAATCCTATTTACGATCTACAAGATTGGGGTGCGCGGAAGAATACTATTTTTACGAAATTGAAAAGAAGATAAAGCAATTACAGTTATGGTCGACCAAGGGAAATTAGAAAATTCTTCAAATTGTCTGGTGGTAGGTCTCTCATATGTGAGAAGTCTCCTGGGTAGGTAAAATAAAATTAAAATAAAATAGTTTATTGAATCTTTTCTTAACCTAGGTAACAAACAAAAGATTTTTACTAAATTTAGAGGTGCTTAGGCTAAGATATGGCAATAATGAGAGACGGCTGGTGTTTACACTAGCATAGCCCTGTACAATAAGCACCAGCTATCTTTATGTTGCACGGCCTAGTTGTAGAGGGCATAAAAACAGGTATTTTGGATTGGTACTAAAAGTTCTTAAAGTAATTCTAGGTAGTTAGTTATAATTAAAGACTAGTAAAACTATATAAATTGGAATTAAACAAAACAAAAATGTACAAACAAGGTACAACCGCAATGTCTATCCCTACAAACAGCAATTTTAATGCTCTGTTGTGTTCTGGTTTGAAATACATTGTAGCCAGAGTAACTACTGAACATTTGAGAAGTAACATTTTAAGTCTCAGGATGGCGAGCGCAGTGGAATACCTAGCATGGTTTTGTAATTCATGTTGTTTGGTTTTTGTTACTGTTTATGAGCAGCCATATCGCTTACCATCAGGCGAACGGCAAGCTCGTCTTTATCACCCAGATAGGGCGATAAAGAAAAAAACACAAAAAATACGCGTTTCTTTGAGAACATTTTGTTGCATTATTTGTAGTCACTAAAACTACCACCCGACTTTGTTTTCGGTAGTACTCTTGATATACCCTGTATTATAAACCTTCAGTAAATCCTTATGGATAAGAGGGATAGAATTTCGAATCGAGAATACGTTCTTATTAAACAAAATTCAATTACTCAACCCATATTCATCAAACTAACACGAATAATAAATATAAACATCAAATATTTACTTAATGTTAGTATAACGTTCACGATTCCTAAAATATTATTGAAGTTCAAGGTTCTTTATGTGCTGTATGAAGTATGGTATTCCCCAAAACAGAAACTACTAACTACGATTCAGTTTAATAAAAATGTCCGTAAGATGTTTTTTATTGCAATGAATGGCGAGACGAGTATGCCGTTCGCCTGATGGTAAGCGATACGACCGCTCATGGACAGCAGAAAACCAAAAAAACACCAGGAATTACAAAGCAATGCTTGTCATACCACTACACTCGCCATCTTGAGACATAAGATGTTAAGAAATGAGTCTAAGTCACAAATCTCATTATTTCCAGTAGTTACTCTGGCTAAAAAGTCCTTTAAACCGGAACACAGCATATTTACATTACTGATTGGCGGGAGAAATAGTCATTGCGTTGGTATGAGAGACCTTCCATAAACATAAAATGTTAAATAATGAGTCTAAGCGGCAAATCTCATCATCTCCAGTAGTTACTCTGGCTAAAAAGTACTTTAAACCGGAACACAGCATATTTACATTACTGATTGGCGGGAGAAATAGACATTGCGTTGGTATGAGAGACCTTCCGGGTTTTATCATTATCATCATTGCAGTCCACTGCTGGATATAGGTATCTCCCAAGATATACCACAGAGCCCGGTCTGCTGCTTTATGCATCTCTGCCAGCCATCTTGTGCAAATCGTCACGCTATCTGGAGGGTTACTGTATAAAAACGATACGAACTTCGAATGTTCGGACGCCGTATGTAAAACTTCACTAATGTGCCTAGATACTGCACAAATTGGATTCCACTATCGTATGTTGCAACCATAGACTAAGTTCGGAGAAAATGATAAGTATAATAGAGAATTTATTTATTTATAATTCTTTATTGTACACAAAAAATATTAAAATAATTTTACAACTAAGGAACTTATTACATAAGTACGTACAAACGCCGGCCTTATCGCTAATGGCGATCTCTTCCAGACAACCTTTGGATGGATTGGAATGAATAGGAGAAGGAAAATCGAAGATAGTCATTAAAAAGGAAAGGAAGAAAATCATGTACAACTAAAAGCTATATAAATAGGAATGGTATTGATTTTTACAAGAGAAAATCTTATATCTTACTCCGGCCATCGAACATCCGAACATTCGAAGTTCCTATCGTTTTTATAGAGTAACCGCCCTGGCCAGAGGGCGTCCCACGCTACGTTTGCCAAGATGCGGTATCCACTTCAGAACAATCCACTCCAGCTGTTATCTGTTCTAATTTATACTTTATTTGAAAGATTACGCCTGATGCAGTTCATATATTAGTATTCATTGCTTTGGCAGAACAATGTATACCGATAGCGAGTTATGGACGACTAAACTTAACTCAGCTTTACAAAATCACGTTACCAATATTATTATTAATTAATTATCATAAATTATTTAACTAGCTGCTCTAAATTCAACTAAGCCAGTGGCGGACCGTAAAATGGTGGGGCCCTAGGTTAAAACTACTCAGAAGCCTACTTATTATTCAACTAATTGTCATTGCGTCACAAAACTGTTTTCCAGAGTAATCTAAGGTTACTGTAAAGGAAAAAATAGGATAGTAAAACGTGTTATTTGTATTAATAAAATTTACCGATTCATTCCTTATAATTCAGTGTTGTTTTGTAATGTCTTTAAAATGAACATATTAAAAATGTAATGCCTGTGGCCTGCAGCCCAAAAAGCTCTGGGCTTCAGCCCAAAAAGCCCTTAGATAGATCCGGCCATGAACTAAGCTAAGACCTGTATCAATCACTAATTGATACAGGTCTTAGCTTATCTAATCTAATCACTGTATTGTACACTTGTTTTGAAAAGAGCAACCACAAAGTTTCTTTCCCGTTCTTCTTTGGCGAAAACAGCCTTGTGAACCGGGTGGTAGTGGAAAAATAAAAGTGACTGAATCTAAATAATGTATGTCATTTTTTAGTTTAATAAATATTTTCGTTTTCATTATAGTCATTGAAATCGTGTGTATTTTCATCACTTACAGAAACCTGCATACCATAGCGATACAACATTTTTTATGGTATTTAAAGTCCGCCAACCCGCACTATACCAGCGTGGTGTAATTAATTATCGTAAGTTATAATACACATTTACTGATGGTAGGTCTCTCATATGTGAGATGCCGCCTGGGTAGGTACCACCGTAATGTCAATTTCGCCCGCCAAACAGTAGTGCAAATGCATTATAGTGTTTCGATAACACCTCTGCCTACCCAAACCAGTAAAAATGCGTGAGTTTATGTATATATAAGACTCCGTTGCAAAACCTCATTATAAACGCAGATTTACCGTGAAAATAAACCGTTCATTCGACACCATTCGATTGAATTACAGCCGTTCTCAATAACCTATCTATCTTTAACTAGAGATTTCATTCGATTTTTAAACGCATTTTATGTGTTACTTAACAAAGATAAAGAGATAAGGATATGGTGCATATATTTATTTATAGCTAGGTAAGATAAATATGTGTTTCTATCTTTGTTTAATGAAGCGTACAATTGTACTGACACAGTAATGGTAGCTTTAAGGTTAAAATAACCTCTTGTTAAAGATAGATAGGATATAGAGAACGGCCATTAAACGATCAATATACTATGCATATAAAACAATATTATTCTCATCGTGCAATTTTCACAATTTCCCACGCGCACAAAGCATATGTTTATACGACTAAATTCAAAACACATTATATTGAGCATTCACGTGTTATTAAACGACTTTTCTATCTCGCCATATTACATGCATGGCTGTTTTTCAAGGACTTGTTAAATTGAACCACAGTTGTAATATCAAATGGATATTTTATGTTTAAAATTTACGGTATTTTTATCCAATGTACTTTTTTTATTGCAATGTATGGCAAGACGAGCATGGCGTTCGCTACGACCGCTCATGAACAGTAGCAAAACCAAACAACACCTTGAATTACAATGCTTGGTATTCCACTGCCCTCGCCATCTTGAGACATAAGATGTTATCATCATCATCATCATCATCATATCAGCCACAGGAAGTCCACTGCCGAACATAGGCCTCCCCCAATGATCTCCACAATGACCTGTTGGAAGCGGCCTGCATCCAGCGACTTCCTGCGACCTTAGTCAGATCGTCCGTCCACCTTGTAGGCGGGCGTCCAACACTTCGCTTGCCTGTACGTGGCCTCCACTCGAGAACCTTTCGGCCCCAACGGCCATCGGTTCTACGAGCTATGTGCCCGGCCCACTGCCACTTCAACTTGCCAATCCTATGGGCTATGTCGGTAACCTTGGTTCTCCTACGGATCTCCTCATTTCTGATTCGATCTCGTAGGGAAACACCGAGCATAGCCCGCTCCATGGCTCGTTGAGTGACTTTGAGCCTTTTAATGAGGCCCACAGTGAGAGGCCACGTCTCGGTGCCGTATGTCATCACTGGTAACACACAACTATCGAAGACTTTCGATTTTAGGCACTGAGGTATTTTGGACGAGAAGACGTCGCGAAGTTTCCCGAACGCTGCCCAACCGAGTTGGATTCGCCGATTGACCTCTCTCTCGAAGTTGGACCTGCCTAACCGGACCACTTGTCCTAAATAGACATATTCGTCTACAACTTCGAGATGATAAGATGTTAAGTCACAATATATACAGTAGTTACTCTGGCCACAATGTCCTTCAATCCGAAGCACAACAGGTGCATTTAAACTGCTGTTTGGTGGAAGAAACCCAGGCAGCCTCTCACATATAAAAGACCTACCACCAGTAAAGCCTAATAATTATAAAAGTGGCAAAATATTTGTAGTCTTTTTGTCAGTTATTAGGCCAAGGTGGAAAATGGAATCAAAAGATGTAGTGAGTCTCACTGTGACCCGGTATAAGACTGTTTATTTGATTGTACAAATGATGCTTATATGTATTAAGGTGCCGAATTGTAATACGTGTGATATGTACCTAATTTGAATTTAGATCAAACGTGCTTATTAGTGCGTGCCGGAAGTTATGTGATGCCTACACCTTAAAAACAAGATTTTCCATTTCAATAATAGGTATTCAACACGGTAAAGCACGGAAACTCGTCTCAGTTTTCACGCAATTAAAACATTAAAGTCCAGTGGCATTTCAAACGGTCATTAAGCTTAGATATTTAGTATCGGTTTCATTTCATACCCTTGACCTAATTCCTACATTCAGAGCGCCCACACAGCTTTGAGAGCTGTTTAGGGTTATACCTACTACTACTGGCGGTAGGTCTACAGGTGGTAGGGTACTGGATGGTAGGTCTCTCATATGTGAGAGGCCATCTGGGTAGGTACCACCCATAGATTTAGTATAAAACATAGATCGGCAATGTGAAAGAGATAGAATAATTTAACTCATATGTTAAAGAGAGATGCATGATGCGACCATACGTTTACACAGAAGTAGCCTGCAGTGACCCAGAGTCGAAATATGTCAAACTAAGCGAGCAACAAAATTCGCTTATTTTCATAATTTATTTAATTTTTCAGTACTTGGTTATATTTGTTAAACGTAGTTTATTATAGTGCATTGTGCAGTGCCAAGGTGTGGTTCATGCAGGCGTAAAAATCCGAAATAATTAAAGTTTTCACAGGTACGGGCCACTTTTGCACAATACTATATTGTGACGATATTATATAATTAAATGGAAATCTGTGTATACATATCGGTAGAAAAGAATATAGTATTTCATTATATAAATACGCTGAAAGCATCCATTACGTATAAAAAATAATATAAAATACGTGAATTTACAATAATTTCAACCAAAAGTTGCTAGGGATTGACTGACAGGTTCGATCAATAAAAGGTTGTCGATAAAATAGTCGATGACAACACATGTTTCCCTACATTTTTATGGAGCTATAGTATGTTGTGATAGTGTGCATTCTTCTTCTTCTTCTACCTGGCGTTATCCCGGCCATATTTCCCCGGCCATTATTATCGTATTCATTCTACAATATTAGTTATTACTTTACTTTTTCTCTTTTTTTATATTTGTGGAATAGTTAATATAACACTTCATGTGTGTGATTAATGAATTAAGAACCTGTTTCAGTCCCTGCCAAGAGGCTGTCAATTTATAATAGTAAAACATTAACATATTCGATATTATTATAAAATATGCGATACTTCTATGCACAGTATGATCGTCCAAACCTTGAAGCAACATTATTCATTTATCATAACATTAGTTTAGGTGACGTGATCGAGAAAAGCTTCATAGTTTATTAAACTGTCTCTTTCTTCAGCCACAGGAATGCGACTAATGAACATAAGCCTTCCACAAGAATGTCTACATCAGTTTGTTGTAAGCTGCCTGCATCCAAAGACTTCCTACAAGCTCCTCCGTACACCTCCAACGCGGCCTAGCAGGCGTCCAACACTTCCCAATGTGTTACAAGTCAATGAATTGACTTAAATAAGCATATTTTTTTAACTCTAGTATACATATAGTAAAAATGTGTTTCTTAGACTTACGCGAATGTTACTCATTGAAAAAAACTAATAATCACGGATTTTGTTGCAGACTGATTCCACCCTGTGACTACTAAAGCTGTAAAGTTATCGAAACTTCGCGACGAGAAATTAAAAATGAAAAAAATAAACCGAAAACGCTAAAACTTTGTAAATTATAGTTTTATTTTAATAAAAGGTTTTTTTTGTTCTCAATTTAATTAGTATATGTACTATGTATACATCACAATGAAAAAAATAATTTTGTTCAGGTGGACATAAAGACCCATACAAAACATCTTAAACAAAATGTTTTCAAATAATATGACAATTTATCTTTATTTATTTGTGTGTTTATCAATCTGTATTGAAATAAACACATCAATAAGTTTCTGTTAATATATAATAAAATGTCGCATATATCCAAAACATATATTTCACAACTACAGGCCGACAGCTATATCGATATCGATATGATAGTATAGAAAGTGCATGGTACACCACTATATGACAAGCACACATGTAAACTTCACGCACACAATCGTAAATCAGTTTTGGTCGCGCTCAAAATGACACATTGCCGATCTATGTTCTATACTACATCTATGGTACCACCGTAATGTCTATTTCTCCCATGAAACAACACTGCTTAAATGCACTGTTGTGTTTCGGATTGAAGGACATTGTAGCCAGAGCAACTACTGGACATATTGAGACTTAACATCTTATGTCTCAGGATGGCGAGCGCAGTGGAATGTTGCTACTGTTTATAAGCGGTCGTATCGCTTACTATCAGGCGAACGGCTTGCTCGTCTCGCCATTCAACGAAATAAAAAAAAAAATTAAAAAAAATACCATAGTATTTAGACTAGAATAGGAATTATATTGTGTAGAATCATAAAATATTCCAGGGTGACTGCCTACGCAATGTCTGTGTTAATTATGTAGAAATCAATTAGCACAGAGGCTATCATTAATAATTTTGATACAATACAGTTTGATAACAATCAAATATAATGCATGCAAAAAATAAGTTTACATTTTGACAGCCTCCGTGGCGCATTAGATTAGACGACGCCTGTGAAACGAGAGGCCGCGGGTTCGATCCCCGCACCGAGAGAATTGTTTGTGCGGCCCCCAAATATTTCTTTCGGGTCTGGGTGTTTGAGAGACCGAAAAGTCTCTCGTAGTTCCTGATACCCACGACACAAGACTCGATCTCAGTGTGGGGTAGGACTATGTATGTGACTGTTGGGTGTTATTTATTTATTTATTCAATCGTAAATAACATACTTAGGATTCTCATTTTACAGCAGATAATAATGTAACTAAATTGCATGTATGTTTTCTCACGAGATTTTCCTTCAGTTATTGTTTAATGATAGAATCTAAATGGATGATGCGACTTCTTTCAAATGTATGAAAACTAAGCGTAAAAATTACTTAAATTCTGTTAGCGAAAGGAAATACAAATAACATTTAAAAATATCTACTATTTTATATCAACAAGCGAGCAATTAAATTTTTTTAATTTTTCCTATCTACGTATTTTGGTGTTATAATAATAGTACAATGACAATAACAACATAGAATGATCTTTTTATTTATTTTATTTTATTTTATTTTAAATAAGGCACATCAACATAGTATACACTCTTTTATTTTAAGTAAAAATTATGGAATTACCACCCAACCAAAAATAAAAAATCACAAAAAAAATAGCGTTTCTTAGTGATTTGAATTTCGTAGGCCACTTATATCAATTTTGTCACAAATCACAATAGTGATTTAGTATTTAGCAACCAAATTCAAAGCGTGACACTTATTTAACGTATAAATATTTAAAAAGGCTTATCACGCCGCAATCGAAGTAAAAATCTAAATACGGCAATTGGAATTACCTAAATTAGTCTATCACGTATCATAGACTAAAATACTTTTCAGACCCGAAATTGATCTGTGGATCACACAAATATGTGTCTCAGTGTGGGTATTAAATGTGCGGTCTTACATTTCACACCCTGAAACCTAACATGCCTAGGAAGTCAAAAATTTGTCAAAAAATATGACCTTGAACCTGTACTATCCTAGGTCGTTACTATGGTCTAAAATTAAAACTGACCTATTCTAACCCACATACAGATATTAAACTACATGTACGTATGCGTTAATGAGAGGTAGATAGCTTCGCGTGACAAGCGACCAATGTAACTTGATCCCTCGCTGTTTAACTGGATTGCTTCCATTCTAATAACTTACAAATGGTATTAGTTTGATACTCGATAAAAGCTTATATTATATACCATCAGTATTAAAATTCTATGTTAAATGCAGTGAAATAGTATTTGATTACGACAGACAAAAATCTAAATAATAACTGAGAATTTGGTAGCCTCCGTGGCGCAGTCGGTTGGACACCGTCTGTGAAACGGGAGACCGCTGGTTCGATCTAGGTGTTTGTGAGACCGAAAAGTCTCTCGTAGTTCCTGATACCCACGACACAAGACTCGATCTTATTGTGGGGTCAGAACTATGTATGTGACTGTTGGGTGTTATTTATTTGATTGTTACTGGTGGTAGGTCTCTCATATGTAAGAAGCCGCCTGGGTAGGTATCACCGCAATGTCTATTTCTCCCGCCAAATAGCTGTATAAATAAACTATTATGTTCCGATTTGAAAGACATTTTATCTAGGGTAACTATTGGATAGATTGAGACTAGAATGCCAAAATTGCTTAATTCATAGTTTTGTTTGGTTTTGCTACTCTCCATGAGCGGTCTTATCGCTTACAATCAAGTGAAGAAATTAAAAAATATATTAAACCAAACTCGCGATAAAATCCGTAAATAATAGTTTTATTTCAATGTGTAGCATTTGCGTGAATCTAAGAAACCATTACAAGTGAATGTCAAACTCGTCATACATTAAAAATACACTTAAAGTGTCTAAACAAAGCTTAATTTACTTACAAAAAATCATGTTTTATTTACGCGCACTTCATTTTTGGACATTTTTATATTTATTTGAGTTTTTTTGGATAGCGATTATACTTGTAACTTGTTTTTTAAAGATAAACTTTAAATTAATTTCGCGTTAACGCCATAACAACAATCTGACACGATTAGTTTTCATGACTTGAAGAATCGTGGCATCTAAGTATTATTATAGATGAATAAATCTGTGTGTATTTCCTAACGAATACCCATTTCAATACTCTATATCTTTATTGCACACCACATGTTATAAATATGTTACAAATTTATAAAAAGGTACAATGTGGACCCTGTTGAACACGCCAGCAATTAACGAGTGAGGAGGAAACCGTAGCATTCAGTTTATATATTAATATATTTGGAATATTGTATTCTTATAATTTATTATAAATGTACATATTTATATTTAATTTGCACTTATAATAGCATCATTATTTTAATGATATTTCTTTAGAATTTTTATTTGGTAAATATTCCTTGCTAATTTCTGGCTAAAGTTGCAGGAAGTCGCTGGATGCAGGCCGCTTCCAACAGATCAATGTGGAGATCCTTGGGGGAGGCCTATGTTCAGCAGTGAACTTCCTGTGGCTGAGATAATGATGATGATGAAATATTCCTGTTTTTCTGTTATATAATTATTGTTATTAATATATTATAGCTGATATGTTTTAATTTTATTTCTATTAACAATCTATAATGTTCAATACTAGGGTAAAGTTGTCCAAAATCAATTACTACTTAAAATGGGACTCCTTTACAACCAAGGGTTTGTTTGAGAGAATTTAGGACACCACGCTGGCCTAGAGCGTGTTCGAATCCCGGGACGGGCAAAGTGATATTGTTTTTTTTTCTATTTCTTATCCGGAGTGAATTTGTGCTCGATATGGCGATAGGCTATCAAATCACATTGGGTCGGACATACAAGGCGAAACGTGGTTGTCTTTTTAGCTCTCTTACCCCTTCTGGGAAAAAGGCGTGAAGATATGTATGTATCTGTGATAGCCAAGTCATTAATCTGTCCAAAATCGATGCCAATTAACTAATCCCGAGGGGTCAAGTTATACTGGTCTTAAATCGTTGCGGAGGCCTTGGCACGCTCAATAATCGAATACCGATACGTAGCGTGAGAGTTTTGTTTTAGTTCGTTGTATTGTTTCACTTTCAGAATACATGCATGTGTATTGATAGTAAATCACGACGCATTGTAACGGTGGAGGAACATAACATTTTAAATTTTAAATGACTATATGTAAAAAAAAGAAGGCAGTTCGTGTTGCTGAAGGATTTTCTTGCACTGTTTCTTCTCCACAGTTACAATACGTTCCGAAGCGGTGGTAGCAGAAATTAACGATTCTAAACATCTTGTGAAAGACTATTTGAATAAAGAATATTTTGACTCCTCTTTGATTTGATTAAAAACATCGCGAGAAAAACTGTGTACCAATTACCATAGCGGTTAAGAACTTCTATTGAAAAGTCCGCGAACCCGCAATAGGCCAGCGTGGTGGATTATATGACTTTTCTATCGTACTCTCGATTATAGAGGAGGCTCGTGCCCTGCAGTGGGATGGGCTGATAAAGATACCTAAGGCAGGATTTTTTCACCTTTTTGTATTTCGTTCGTTCACGTGCAAAAAATCCCCGTTCTCTCCCCTCCCCATTCTTCAGGGTACTCCCCTCTCAGTGCGGAATGACCTGAGTATCCTTGGTGTGGATATCCGCTGTAATCTCAATCCAAGGAATCACATCGAGGGCGTAATATCTGCCACATCATGCAGGGTTGGAGTCCTGAACAGGGTACGTCGGTTTTTCACGCCCGGTCAGCTTTATTGCTTATATAAAGCGCAGGTCCAGCCGGGTATGGAGTACTGATCGCACCTCTGGGATGGATCCGCCCAGTACCTGCTCGATGCCTTGGATGGATTGCAGCGGCGGGTCATTCGCATTGTGAATGATGCAGATGCTACGAGCAACTTAGAGTCGCTACAGCTCCGGAGGGATGTCGCCTCTCTAAGCGTATTCTACCGCCTGTATCACGGTGAATGCTCTGAGGAATTGTTCAACTTGATCCCCTCCTCTCCATTCCTAAACAGAACCACGCGTGCTGGCTTGCGAAGCCATAGCTTGACGGTCCACACCATCCCGGCGCGAACCAAACGGTTCTCAAAATCTTTTTTGTGCCGTACCATCAGGCTGTGGAATTGTTTGCCGTCTCACGTGTTCCCTCCTTCCTATAATCCTTGGTCCTTCCGCCGTAGTGTTAAGAGGCATCTTAGCAGGCCGGCATGATTGTTTCCATTGGCATGGGACTGCCGTCTGATGCCAATGGATACTCTGCCTGGGCGGCATTTGCGCTTACCATCAGGAGTAATGTGGCCACTATGCCAGGCCAGAGAACAAAAAAAAGAAATTGTTCAATTAGGATGCCGGTAATTTGTACGTTAAATTATAATCAAATATCATTTGCTTTTTGATCTACTGAAATTGTTATACTGAATATTGCAATAAGTCTCCACTTATGTCTCGTGTCTCCATACGAGCTAGCCATTTGCCTGTTGGTAAGCTATTCGACCGCTTACGAACAGTAGCGAAACCAAACAACACCTTGAATTACAAAGCAATGCTTCATGTTCCACTGCGCTCGCCATCCTGAGACATAAGATGTTAAGTCTCAATATGTCAGTCTCTGGCTACAATGTCCTTCTAACCGAAACACAACAGTGCGTTATGCTGTTTGGCGGGAGAAATACACATTAGTGTCACTTACTTCAAGATTATGTTTAACATAATTACAGGCTGAGGCTTAAGATCAACAGTGGACTTCCTGTAGAAGAATAGAGAGGAGGAAAAATGAAAATTTTCATTCGTGATACTTACATTATTTAAATCTTCGTATGTTTGTATTTTGAAATTTAAAAGATCCATAAATATATAAACTGAAAAATCCGCCTAATGAAGACAATATTCGTAAAAGGCATTATGAATTCTAACGTCGCGTCGGTTTTAATAAAATACGTTATGACATTTCGACGAAAGAAATGACGATTAGACGCCTTCGCAGAAAGTAATCTAGGGACGTCTTTTGACGAATAAGTAATGATGTAATTATCAGTTCTTTCATACTGGCTAGAAAAAGTGAATACAGATCATTTAAAAGCTATTGGAGTGTGGCTAAATATGGAACTTTTTTTTATATTTTATTAATGCGTTTGTATGCAGACGAGCTAGCGGCCCGCCTGATGGTGGCTACCGTTGCTCTTGGACCTCTGCAGTGCCAGGGGACCAGCACAACAAAGTCACTGCCTTAGGGACAGTATTCTTTTTAAACCTCGTTTGAAGAAGGACAGGTCATAGCGCTCAGGAAACACCGATGGAACTACAATTAAAGGTTTCTTTGGTTAACGCGAATATTAATTAAACTTTGAAATGAAACTATTATTCACCGAATTTATTGCGGATTTGGTTAATTTTTTACAGTAATCGAAACGTCGGGAAGCTAAAAAATGTTAAAATCATATCAAATTCGCGATAAAATCCGTAGGTAAATAATAGTTTATTTTTTTGTCTTTTGGCGTCGCAATTAGTTATTGTCAAGCTGTTGTCAAAATATGAGGAATTGTTTTTCTCTCTGTTCTCTCTTCACATTTTGTTGTTTTTGACATTTTAATACTAATATTAAGAGTATAAATGCTTGTTGTTTTTATTAGAAAACATATTTATTTCTTTATTGTACACATAAAAAATACAATAAACAGAAACAAAAAAAAGAGTACAAACGGCGGTCTTATCGCTTAAAGCAATGTCTTACAGACAACCATGTAATGGATTTAAAAGAAGAAAGATATCTTAATCAAGGTGAAGTTTTTTTTAACATTTCATTTTTAGTTCCATATTCCGCCACACGCTGAGAGAAAATATATGAAATATAAGAAAAGTAGATTATATGTACCA
Organism: Hyles vespertilio; assembly: GCA_009982885.2. NCBI lineage: Eukaryota > Metazoa > Arthropoda > Insecta > Lepidoptera > Sphingidae > Hyles > Hyles vespertilio. Next base: position 4,384,755 of record CM042832.1, read on the forward strand.
TCCATTGCGATGTAGTACCTTTGCCGTGACGGTGAAACATGGTGAAAAAAACATCATTTATTTAGATTTTTCCACATAAAGTATGGCCCAATGACCCTTATTGTACTAGATTAAAAGTTCTTTCATGAATGGAACCATGTTAGTAACGCTTAATTATACCAATTACAGTATAATGGTAATAGTTTTATAAATATTTTACGTTTTTAATACCATTATACCAGTGACCAATTTAAGTTGACCCCTTCAGTTTATACGTATAATACTGCTGATAGATCAAGCTGTTGCTTTTACGTGTTTTTATAAATACAATTATACTTGTAGGGCTTGATTTTTGGCATATTTCGTAAACCTAGGGCAATTAGGAGTACCCCATAGGGCGTACGTTACGTTTTTTAAAACTAAAAAAGAAAAGTTCTTTTAGTAGGCCGATTTTTATTCTCTAGTTTTCCAGAGGTGTACTGCATTCATGTTCTTCCTAACAATTCTTGTAACAACGCCTGGTACGGAGCGAACATTTTCGAAATTAAAGGTAATCGAAACTTATTGTTGAAATTCTTTGGTACAAGGAATGCTACGCAACATTGTAATTCTATTTAAAATTCTTTAGCTCGTAATTGAACTTTGGTGACGTTATTGACACTTGCAGAACAAAAACCCCGAAAAAAATCATACAGTATTTATAATGTTTTTCTATGTATACCTAAGAAGATCATACTTTACTTAGTGATTCATAAAATCTAAATTACAACGTCAAGATTTTTTGACATTTACGAAGGGCCCCATTTGATAATTTTTGCCACGGGCCCCCGATGGTGTAGTTACGCCACTGCTTAAAACTACTTAGCTCTTAGGCCGGCATAAAAATTCTTCATGACGTTCAACCGTGTGACGGGGTCGCACGCCATCCTTCTGAATTATTAAACACATATCGATCATTTGACATGCTAGTGTCGTCATGTGCTTTCCCACAGTATATGATTTTTTATTGCATTGAATGGCGCGGCGAGAATGCCGTCCGCCTGATGGTAAGCGATACGACCGCTCATGAACAGTAGCAAAACTAAACACCTTGAATTACAAGGCAATGCTAGGTATTCCACTGCGCTTACCAACAACAACAACGGCCATGATACAAAGCAATGGCATTACTCTGCGTTTGATATCCTGAGACATAAGATGTTCAGTCTCAATATGTCCAGTAGTTACTCTGGCTACAATGTCCTTGAATTCGAAACACAACAATGCATTTACAGTGCTCTTTGGCGGGAGGAATAGACATTGCGGTGGTGCCTACCCAGGCGGTCTCTCACATGTGAGGGACCTGCCACCAGTAACAGTCATAGCTCTGGTCTCGCACGGGTGTAAACATTTTTCTCTGTATCAGCCCATATACGTCTCACAGAGCGCGGGCCTCCTCTACAATCGAGAGTACGATTGAGAGGGGTTAGGTCATAACCCACCACGCTGGTTTAGTGCGGGTTGGTCGACTTTAGATACCATAGAAGTTCTTACAAATCGTCATGCACGATGTTTTCTGTCACCGTTATAGTGCGTGATGATCGACTAATACACACATGACTCCGAAAAGTCTGATGTGTGCACTGGGATCTGAACCCGCAACTGCCGTGAATATGTTGGAAGCCGCGTCTGGTTCATTACCAACAGACCAGGGCAGAACTTAATAAAAATCATATTCTTCTAAATTCATAGTCTTGACCCCACACTAAGATCGAGTCTAGTGTCGTGTATAAGAAACTAAATAAATAACACCCAACAGTCACATTCATAGTTCTGACCCCACACTAAGATCGAGTCTTGTGTTGTGTATCAGAAACTGCTAGAGACTCTTCGGTCTCACAAACACCCAGACCTGAATACCTGTGGATCACACAAAAAATTGTCTCAGTGAGAGATTAACTCTCAATTCACCTTCTTACCAACCAGTCTAGTTAAAACTGGCACCCTTTTATCACGACTCAGCATGAATGAGCAGGCTCGTCCAGGGCTGTACTACTGTCTCACAGGAAATCGACGTGAAGCGATAGCTTTACTGTCGCCTTCGCTCGTTGGGATTGCCGGATGCCCAAAATCAATAAAAAATAAAATAAACAACCATTTATTGCTTTCTTATATCAACCTTAAACTAATACAAATTCATGCTGTTAAATGATGTAGAAGGCAAAGATGGCTTGGCTCGTGCTGACCGGGACATAGATACCAAGCAGCGCTGATTTTCAGCCTCTCCTAACTTCCTAAGTTGTTGAGCGGTAGTCCAATAATATCCTTTCCTCTTCCCTTTTTCCTTCCCCTCCCCTCCCGATTTGATAGTCCTGCAACACATCTATGATTCAAGCGTTTTGGACGTTCATGTGCAGTGACCACTTACAATCAGGTGACATGTTTGCTCATTTGCCGGACATACGCAATAAAAAAATATATTGTAAATTGTCTATGAGTGATAATGTCTTTGTATTAATAAACTAAAAGCTTTCGTTAGACTTAGGACATTTATAAAGCAATATTACAAATTTGGAGTAATTGTTTTGCTTAATTTGATTGGTCGGGCGTGTACAAGAAATTAAATAGGGCTTGGCTTCAAATATATCAAAGATAATTCCATTCGTTATGTACGTTAATTACCAAAATCTAATTAATAATATGAATATACCATAATTAAATATAAATATTGTACACAGAAAATGGAAAATGCCCAGAAACCCATAGAAGAAGTGACGGTCAGAAAAGTAGCATCAAAATTAGCTCGCGGACCGCGCAAAACATTGGAGCATTTGGACAAACTCGGTCAGACCTTGGAAAAGGCCGGTCATTTGGTTGGGCAAACATTTGCCAGTGGATTTGACAAACCTGTGTTGGACCAAGTGACGTTTGAGAGTGAGAGATTAAGGAGTAGTTATAGCGAAGCATCTTCTAGAAGAAATAGTGATGATGGACGCAGGAGTAGAAGAGAAGGACTTAGAACAGGTGAGAAAGAAATAGAACATATTTTTTCTACTCGTCCATTGAATGAGAGTGCAATGCTCTTAATTTTTTTTTGATCTAGAAAGTAATTCCCACCTAATAACAAGTATCGGTTTAATATTATTTTACGCTTGATGTTGATTTATTCGCTAATAGATGGTGCTGAAAGTAGTTGCTAGGTCATAGTAAATTATTCATAACATCGTTTTTGACTACTAAACATCATTAAGTTTACATGATTAAAGCAAATATGTATTACTTATGTTATTCTCTGTACCACCAATTCACATATTAAACTCATCAACATTTACGTCATTCAAAAATGACGTGTATTTCCCTACTCGCCGCTAGATGGCGTAACTTGTCGAACAAATAAAATGTTACAAAAATTATCATATGACAAAGGCCATTAGCTTCTGGTTTCGCAGACGGCACCAGTTCTGAACCACCGACGGCCAGTATCACCACCCACAACGCCTGGGGCGACCTGAACAGCTCAACATCCACTACCAGGACTGAACTTAGCGTCTCCGATGGGATACCTTTTGTGGATGACCAGGTAACGATTCGAATTTCTACCATCGAAATGTTTATCAAGCAGTAAGCTGGATGTGGTTACGAAAATTCGGCTAGGTCAGCGTGGTGGACTATACCCCTCGCACTTGTTCTCTCGATTATAGAAGAGGCGCGTGCGCTACAATAGTTCTTATATGAAAAAAATAAAATGAAAGAATTATTATTTCGTTTCACAAAATAAAAAGGTTGGGATCTTCTAGTAATCATTAGCTGATATGCTTGTAGCAGAAAATTCCGTTCTCTTAAAGAAAATTTTATTAAAACAACAATGATTCTGGTGAGCAACTAAATCTATAACTATAGCTATAATAATAAAGAAATATATGTGTGAGTGTGAATGTGTGTGTGGGTGTGCTTGATGGTCTGTGTCTTGTTATATGGACTAATACATATTACACATACCGTTTACTTCTTCAGCCAATCGACGGGCGTCGTAGGAGCCACGAGACTCCCCTCCCTTCCACTCCCATTGATGGAAGGTCCATCTGGAAGTCCACAGATAGTCTCGCTCCAGAGTCTGCGTTCGGGACGTCTCTCGCTGACATTATGGAGAGTCCTGCGAATCGGGTATGTTATATTTAAGTACATTTATTATTTTATAACGGGTATATAAAGAGTGCTACCGAAAACGAAGCCGGGTGGTAGTTTTAGTCACTACAAACACAATACAACTAAAAATTTTTTTTATTATTTTTTAAATATCATCTAGTTTAGGTGGTAAATCCATAGTTTTTGCTAAAATGATAATTTAAAGTCTTGCATACCATAGCGGCTTTAAAAATATAAGGTACACTATTATTTAAGAAAAAACTATGTATTACCGCCCTACTACGACGATAGAAAAAAAAAAACAAAAAAAATCGTCACGTTTTTTGCACTTGCATTGTGTCTGAAGTCACTAAAACTAGCACCCAGCTTCGTTTTCGGTAGCAGTCTTGATATACCCTGTATTATAGGGGACAAATGAGCATATGTGACTATCTCGGTGGCGTAGTTGTACGGTACAGTTACAAAGCTGAGGTCCCGAGTTCGAATCCTGGGTCGGGTAAAGTGGTATTTTTCTATTCATTATCAGCCCAGAGGAATTTGTGCCGGATATGGCGATAGGCTCGCCCCCTGTCACATTATAGGACGGAACATTCAAGGCGAAATGTGGGTGTCCTGCCACCTCTGCCTAACCCTTATGGCAAAAAGGCGTGAGTTTATATATGTACTATGTATAAATACTATAGATTTAATATTATTTAAACATCAGGACATTAAAATAACATACAATACAGTAAAACAATTAACAGGAGAACAATTTAAATATTGGTCACCCATAATGTTTCAAAATTTACCAATTCAACCATAATTTTTCAAATAAAGATAAAAAACAAAATATTAAATAAATTCAACATTTTTCAGAGTGTACCGTTTGACGCGGAGGGGAAAAAGGTACATCTCATAAATATTTGTTTGATGTCATAAATGTGTGTCGTACTGTTAGTATAGGACATTGTAGCCAGAGTAACTACTGGACATATTGAGACTTAACATCTTATGTCTCAGGGTTGCGAGCGCAGTGGAGTGCAATCATTGCTTTGTAATTCCTGGTGTTTGGTTTTGCTACTGCCCATGATCGGCCGTATCGCTTACTATCAAGTGAATTGCATGCACGTCTCGAAAACTTTCAAAGCAAAAACACAATGCATTTTATATATTTTTATACAAGGAAATACTAATAAAGTGCTCGAATGGAGGCCACGTAGCGGAAAGCGCAGCGTAGGACGTCCACCCACAAGATGGTCCGACGACCTGGTAAAGGTCGCGGGACGTCGCTGGATGCAGGCTGCCTCCAACAGGTCTCTGTGGAAATCATTGGGGGAGGCCTATGTTCAGCAGTGGACTTCCTTTGGCTGATGGATGGATGGATGGAAATACTAATAATATTATAAAGCTGTAGAGTTTGTTTGTTTTAAGACTCTAGTCTTAGAAACCAAAAGTTCCCATTTATCAATTATTTTGGTGTTGGATAGACTATATAAAATCATGTTATGACCACAAACCATCAATGAAAAATGTTGCAAAATGGGCCAAATTTATTCTCGGTGATTTTTACTCCAGCTTAGTGCCGTAAAACATCGTAAGGAAACCTGCGTACCATAGCAATTCGCATGAATTTCTATGGTATGTAAAGTCCGTGAACCCGCACTAGGCCAGCGTGGACTATTTAACTTAACCACTCTCAATCGTACGATTGTAGAGGAGGTCCGTGCCTGGCATATATGAGTTGATACAAACTTAATCTCTTCAATTTTTTCCCAAGTTTTCAACTAAGTTTTCCCCCAAAGGTGCATCTCCGAGACGACATCAACTCAATAAGCCTCAGTGAGTTCTGAAGAGAGGCGGCCTCGTCACGGATGGAGGTTCGTGAGGAATGTGACGTCAGCGGCTGGCGCCTTCGCTCCAAAACATAAGGAAGCCTCTACGGCATTGCCTGGCACTCCACTGCCTAGTTTTCAGGTATTTTTTGTTTTCTTCTTCGAGTTCCTTTATCGAAGATATTTTTTATTTAATTTCGGAAAGCTTACAGACTAATAACAAAATAATATCTTACTATCTATTCCTATTGCCAATTACAAGCCTTCATCTATGCTTAAACAAATATAAATACCTAACCTAATTTACAATAGAAAACACCGTAATTATGAATACACTAAAAATCTATACATCTATACATATAAATAAAATTGAAGTGTCTGTTTTAAGAGTGAAAATAAAAAAAAATGTCCTACTACATATCGTTATATACACGATATATGTGCCGAAAATGATATTTAAAAAAATTTTGTCTGTCTGTCTGTTTGTTCCGGCTAATCTCTGAAATGGCTGGACCGATTTTGACGGGACTTTTTTGTCAGGTAGCTAATATAACAAGGAGTAACTTAGGCTACATTTATTTCAGAAAAGTTATTTTCTGTCTGTTTGTTCCGGCTAATCTCTGAAATGACTGGACCTATTTTGACGGGACTTTTTTTGTGAGGTAGCTGATATAACAAGGAGTAACTTAGGGCACATTTATTTTGGAAAAAATCTTTTATTTTAGAAAAGTAAAGTAATGTTGCAATGCCCGCGCGGAGCTTACGCGCATGCCACCACTGGGCCGTTACGTCGGGCGCCTCCCACCACTTCTCCCACCAACGAATCAATATTACATTTACGAAATATTGTATATAAAGACATTTTCAATAAAGCAAATACAAAAAACTGAAAATAAATGTGTAACGGGAGTTTACCGCCGCTCGCTAAGAGATGGCGCCATCGTAGAATTAGATCGCGGTATGGCTTCGTTACAAAGGTTGATAATTAAAATAAAAATGCAAAAACCAAAAAAAACTAAATAAACTAATTCACTTTTTGGTTAAATTCCACGCGGACGAAGTCGCGGGCACAGCTAGTCTATACATATAAATAAAATTGAAGTGTCTGTTTGTAAAGTGAAAATAAAAAAAAAGTCCAACTATATATCGTTATATACACGATTTATTTATTTTATTATTTATTTTAAATCTTTATTGTACACATAAAAAAAATACAACATACAGAAACAAAAAAATATAAAAAGTACAAATGGCGGTCTTATCGCTTAAAGCAATGTCTTACAGACAACCATGGGATGGATTTAAAAGAAGGAAAAAGGGAGGGCAGTGTAAAATAAATAATTAAAAGTGAGGAAACTAGATAAAACACATACTATCTATATATATATATAATCTAAACATAAAAATACACCAAAATAACATACATACATACATAATAGAAAGCATAAATACATACATATATAATACTACAAACATATACATATATAAATATATAATAAATACAAATTTAAAATTAATTAGAAGTAGGAAATAATATTATCTACTAAAATCTGTTTATGTAGAGAGATAGAGGTAATGTTCTTTGATTTGCCTCTTGAATGAAGACAGCAATTGCGCCTGTCTCACCACAACAGGAAGCGCGTTCCACAATCGAACTGCTTTGACAGTAAAAGACTTGTCCATAAATGTCGTGGTGTGCACAGGCATTCTCAGCCTAAGATTCTCGGACGACCTCAAGGACCTCAAATGTGAGTCATGAAGAAAAATAAATCGTTCTTTAAGATAAGATGGTGTGAGAGGATTGAACAAAATATTGTAAAGAAGACAGAGAATGTGAGTATTCCGACGAAGCCGTATAGGTAACCACTTGAGCTTAGCACGAAACTCAGAAACATGGTCATATTTGCGAAGACCAAATATGAATCTTATGCAGAAATTTTGAAGACGCTCAAGTTTATTTAGTTGGTCTTCGGTGAGATCTAGATAGCTGACATCGGCATAATCAAGGATGGGGAGAAGGAGGGTTTGCGCAAGCGTAATCTTCGTGGTAACGGGTAGAAAGTTGCGTAATCTTCGCAGGGACTTAGCTGAAACGAACAGCTTACGGCTTATTTCACGAAGCTGAGGACCCCAAGTAAATGACTTATCAATAAGTAAGCCCAAATTGCGGACGGTGTCACTGTAAGGGATGGTTATCCCATTACAATAAACACTGGGGAGTTGATTCCAATCCAGCTTCGAGATCATCCTAGGGCTACCGACAACAATGACTTGTGTTTTATATATAATTTTTATATATAAACGAAAATTACCTTAGATATTTTTTTGTCTGTCTGTCTGTTTGTTTCGGCTAATCTCTGAAATGGCTGGACTGATTTTGACGGGACTTTTATTGTCAGGCAGATGATATAATAAGGAGTAACTTAGGCTATATTTATTTTAGGAAAAATCGTTTATTTTAGAAAAATAAAGTTTTTGTTAAATCCACGCGGACGAAGTCGCACGTACAGCTAGTATACTAATATAACAATATGTTTGAGTTCAATATGAATTTGGAACGGTAGAAATTAACTGAATTATCAAAAAAGTTTTAAACTAGCATGCGTCTCGTCTTACCCACATTAGTGCAAAATAGGTCAATAATATCAAGATTCGGTGGCAACTCATTAAAGCTATTACTACCGTCTACCCTGCAAGAGAAAAGCATTTCGTCTGTATTTAGTGGATGCGGAAGGGGCGCACAGTAAGGTTTTTTGCCTAAAGTTGAGCTGGTTAGTACGTAAAGTAATTTTAAACAGTAAACCAGGACAACCAAGACACCCCTTTTTGGCAACTTTCATCAAGAAGGTTGGACAACATAAAAGCAATTTTAACTTTTGAAGCGGCTGTGAACAGTGCGATGGTGCCAAATCAGTCCGTAGGTTCTTCAACCATGAATGCCGCGTGTTTTTGTTTTCATACAGGGTATATAAAGACTGCTACCGAAAACAAAGCCGAGTGGTAGTTTTAGTGACTTCAGATATAATACAACTAAACATTTTACAAAAAACATTTTTTATGTCATTGTTTTTGGGTGGTAAAAATATTATGTTCTAAAATAATAGTGTACATTCATTATTTTTAACGACGTTATGGTACTGTTATACGAGATTTAAAAATTATCTTTTTAAAAAAAATCTTTATTTAATTTTACACTCGTTTATAACACTTATTAAAATGACACATATAAAATTAGAGATAGAAATGGAAAACTGGCAGACACCCGGTCGCGAAAGAATATAGAATATGATTGAGAGCCCAGCTTGCGCCGTCTTACTATTTATCCACACAAAAGTGCATATGTGCAGTTTTTTGTGGAGAGGGTTTTTGTAATATAATGGATTTCTATTGCATCTTAAGTATATAACAGCCCCCCGGTTAAGAATAAACTTACACAAAATTTGTGAAGTTTATGAGAATCTATGCATTTGTATATATACACATATGCAAATTATGTATATATTTTCACCCTATTCTAAGGGTAGGGGTGTTCTAATATCATCAAGTTCCACCTCTTCATTACTATCGGATATAGGTTCATTATTTCTACTTGTATTATTTAGGTTAACCCTTCTAAAAATGATTTTTTTGTGTATGCCAGTTTTATACAGTATGTAACATAATATTGAAATTAAAATAAGAAATATAGTACTTGTATAATAATTCCCATATTTTATTATGTGCGGTTTTCCAGAGATTATTTCATTTAGGTTGGAAATAATCTCGTCGTTCTTATTATTGGTGATCAAATTTTCTAAATCTACGTTTTGTAATAAAATTGGGGAATCATTGTTATTAGCTAAATTTATCTTATCGTTTAAGTTACAACACGAATCATTTATAATACTAAAGTTAAGGCTAGGTGTATATAGACTTATATTAATTGCGTCATTTGCCGATAACAGTTTTACACTTAGATTATATACTCGTCTAGATTGAGCAATGTCAACAAACGATGCGCTAAAACTGTCCTCACTTTCGTTGATATGTGTGAGTACCGGTCGTGTAATTATTGTAATCCAACTGTCAAGGTGTGTGTGTTTAGGGATGCCTACTCCAGATTATTAACTTAACTTTTCCCCATTATTTGATATACAAAATAGGTTAAATAAAATATTTTTTTTTATTTAAAGTAATCATACTATTAATTATATTTATAACGCATTTTAGTAAAAACAATAAAGATCTAAACCCATCTCCTAGTGTTTGTTTCCGAATAGAATTAACTCTTTGGATTTATTGCCTGGGCTGTTATCTGATTTCTGTATTTATGTAAAATATAAATCATCATAAGTAAAATGTTCGGAACACACAACCGAAGTCATGTGAGGCTACGAATGGTCTTCTTTTCGTTTCCGCTGTGTAATGTCTCTCCAGCAATTTGCTAGTACGGAATCCGTAGTCTAAAAATATTATTAGGACCTTGAATAAGTTCTCGCTGTTTCTTCAAAGATGATAATAGCAGTACCCCGTTTGTGAAATTTTGAATGGTAATACACATGCAAGGCAAAGAATTAATAAAATTACTATGAAGTGCATGTCGTCGTGGGTTTCATTAATATCGTGTAGGTAAGTATTATTTACTCATTAAATAAATAATGCCATTCTTCTTGTTGTTATTCTGATCGAAATATTATGTAATGATATTTGTGTTTTATAGTTTCTCCCATAGTTTCAACAAATCTTCCTAGTAATAAATTGACAACACTGGCCAATGAAACTCATCTTCAAAATAATGAATTAAAAGTTCATGTTTTCTTCAAATAATAGTGGTTTAATAATAATGTTACCGATAGAAAGTGATATTGGTATTATTATACAGTTTTCCCACACAATTGCGATACAATTCGACAGCACAAACCGGCATAATTAATTATTTTTCGGGAGCACGTTATCCATATGTAGTTCAAATGACACTGACGTACGTGAGAAGCGAGTCTACCAAATTTGGTAGACTTTTTTTGAGCCGTGCGGTGAGGTGTGATGTGTCATCTAGACGAGTATATAATCTAAGAGTTTTACACTTCTGGTGTACACGGTACACTGGTTCGGGGTTTGCATAACACCCGTTCCGGCCACTATCACTTCTTCCACTTCACTAACACTACATTCAATTGTTATTTTATTAGGTTTCGATTGAACAAAAATCCACCGATTGTTTTTGATTGGTTTCCAAATGTCTAATTGTCCGGAAATTGTTTTTGTTTCGCACTGTACGGGAATAGCACTGACTGGTTTTGTCAATAGTTCACTTTCACACGTAGGGTTGTCATTTGTTAGTGAGATCATTGTTAACTCACATAGGTAAAACTCAGAGTTTATGGTTTTACAATTATCTAAGTTATCGAAATTACAATAATATAGCTTATCTCTAGACATGGCTGTATAAGGGCTTGATGGTAAAATCATACTAAATTTATTTGGATCGTTTGATCCATGAGGAGTTGGTATAGCCATGTTATGATACAAATTGTATTCGTCCTTTGTAACTAAAGGTATTAGTAATACAAAAACTAACTTATCCTTAAAATAATAACACGCTACATTTGATATACTTAAAACTATATGAATGTTGTCTAAACTCAAAGAAAGAGGGATTCCAGTATCACTAGGTAAGTGTCTTTCATTGTTTACGAGTTCTTGGTATAATTGTGCTGGTGTTAATATGTTCGGATGTAGAATATTTTGACTACTAAGAATGACTGCGTTTATTAAATCTTCCATTTGGAATGACAATGTCAACAAGGAACTATCAAGGCTGGTAAGTATGGAATTGACTTTTGTTTCAATTAATAAATTATTTGTAATGTCAGAGATATTTTTATTTCTCCTAGAAATGTGTTTAATGCCTCGTTGAGAATTTCTTGATTAGTTTTTAGTCTGTCTATAATTTGTTTATAGGATTCTAGTGTGGATTGTGTAATTAGAATATTTTCTTTCATCATTTCAGCGATTTTATTTTCATTATTTTCTATTGTTTCTATATAAGAGTCATATTTTTCGGCATCGTTCTCATCAAGAGTGCCAAAAACGTGCTTAAATATAGTACCTATGCCGCCAAACCATGAACGTTTATTACGTTTTGAAATCAGATGTGATATGGATTCAAATTCACGAGTGACATCTTTATATTGAACAGTTAAAGGCGATAGTATGTCAAGGCAAAAAGTATAATTAGCTTGTTGACAAGCGAGTCTTGTAGTACTTAGGACTTCATTTAAATTAGACAAATGTGGCTTTATAAATGATATATCTATATAATTGATAATGCTTAAATGTCCTTTTACGATTTTCAATTTACCCAAGTTGTCGAAGTATATTCCGGAACTGGAAGGATATGGCTGGATGAATTCGGGATGTGCATTGATACAAGTGCTGAAATAGAATGAATTTAGCTATGAGATTGGGTCATTACTGCAGGTTTTATCTCATCTAAATGATGTGTCACATGTCGTCTATTTATGAGAAGTGTGACGGTGTGGTTGAAATTTACTTTAACTATCTTATATGGACCCTTCCAAACTGGAGATAGCGCTTTACGGAGTCTCAAATGGTTTTTAAGGTAGACGTAGTCACCGATTTTGTATTTTGGAGGGGGTCTGGTATGTGTGTCGTAATAGGCTTTCGAAGACTCCTTAGATTTTAAAATATTTTCAAGGGCCATACCACGGGTGTATTTGAATTTATGTTGTAACATTTTTATATAGTCAGAATAAGTTGTCCCTGGTTCATTATCATAGATGGAATTTGGGATAAACGGTTTGTGACCAAAGACTAACTCGTATGGTGTGAATTTTGTGGTGGTATATACTGTAGTGTTGTATGTAAGTATTGCAGTGTAAACGTATGTGGGCCAATTGTCTTGTTCCTGGCTGGTGAATGATTTTAAATATTCTTTAAGGGTTGAATGGCTACGTTCTAATGCCCCTTGTGTTTGAGGATGATAAGGAGATGACCATAATTGTTTGATGTTTAGAAATTGGCATGTGGACTTGAATAGATCTGAAGTGAAATTTGTACCTTGATCTGTTAGAATCGATTTAGGAATCCCGAAGAGAGATATGAAGTGAATCAAACAATCACTAGTTTCTTCTGCTGTAGTGCTACGTATTGGGTAGGCTATAGAGTATTTCGTAAGATCGTCTTGTAATGTGAGAATGTATTTTAACTTGGCTGGACCTGATTCGGGCAGAGGCCCTACAATATCTAGCGCCACCCTTTGGAAAGGAGATACGGATGTTGTGGTGATTTCCATTGGTGCTCTATTTATTTTCCTAAGGGCTTTATTCTCCTGACATGTTTTACACTGTTTGACATAGTCTTCTATTTCGCTACGCATATCTTTCCAATAATATTGTTCTTTTATTCTATTGTACATTCTAGTTGAACCCAAATGACCGGCAATAGGAATATCGTGATTATCGCGAAGAATTTTGGGGCGTTCGCTAAGGGTTGGATAGGCTATTTTATTTAGGTAGACGTGTATGGTAATTTTAGTGTTATGGAATAAATAGATTAGGATGTTATAAATCTTAGTATATGAGTGTTGATCGAAAGGGTTTTTAAAGTCAGAAATTGCTACATCTGTATGTTCGTTAGAATTAAGAATTTCTGTCCTTATGCGTTTTAGGGTATCATAGATAGCAGGATAAGTGGATTCGTCAAAATGGTGAACTTTAGTAAAGATAAGATAAATAATTTTGTTTTCTAATTCTATTTTCAAGAAGGAATGCAATTCTTTTTCGGAATTTAAGACTTCGTCGCTATTAGGTAATTTGGAGAGGATTTCGGAAATATAGGGATTTGATTCGTCTAAATCGATAGATGTAGGAATGAGGAGCAGTTTATAGGGAGATTTTAGGAGGTTTTCGTTGTGTTCTGTGAGAATAGTATTTGAAGTATTTTCTTATTAGTAGTTGATTTAAGGAACGCCGGGTAGTCGTTATTATTCAAATTGGAATTTCCCTGAGGCGGTGTAGGATTATTTGAGTTTGTAAAATTTGGATTTGGTGAGGGGATATCTAAATTTTCTAAATCTAGATTGAGATCGACGTTTCCTGGACTGAGTTCAGGTAGTGGCCCTAGGTCTATAAGACCTGGAGAAGGAATCGTGTCGCTTTCTTGAGGTAGTAAAGGAATTTGAGACGGATTGTTTGGAGGGTTGAGTATGGGTTGTGGAATAATATTATATTCAATATCTTGATTTAACAGTTCTTCGTCATTGAAGGAAAATGGGATTGGAGATAAGGATTCGGCAACAGGGTCTTCCAGTGGGTTGCTAAAGTCGTCATAGAGGTCTGGCAGTAAAGGGTTTGGAGTTAGTCGGGATTTATCTTCTATTGGATTAACTGGGAATCTAGATAATGCGTCTGCATTAGTATTGGTTTTACCCTTCTTGTGAATAATGTCGTAGTCAAACTCTTCTAATTTTAGTCTCCACCGGATTAGTCTTGAACCCGGGTCTTTACAATTAAACAGCCATTGCAGAGGTTTATGATCAGTGACTATAGTAAATCGATGTCCATACAGATATGGACGAAAAGCTTTAGTGCCGAATACTATGGCAAGACATTCTTTTTCCGTCACGCTATAATTGCATTCAGCTTTGTTCAATGTGCGGGATGCATAGGCTATTGGCTGTGGCTATTGGTCTGTCTTTGCCTATTACACCCTGAGATAGGATGGCGGATACAGCGAAATTAGAGGCGTCACAGGTTAATACGAAGGGTTTGGAAAAATCTGGATACATGAGTACTGGAGATGTTGTTAATTTGGATTGTAGTTTTTCAAAAGCTAATTGGTGTTCATTTTTCCAGTCAAATTGAGCTTCTTTCTTAAGGAGAGAAGTTAGAGGTTTGGCTAATTTTGAAAAGTCAGGGATGAAACGTCTGTAGTATGAGACGAGTCCTAAAAAGGATTTTATATCCTTTGGGCATTTTGGAATTGGGAAATTTATAATGCATTTTATTTTTTCAGGATTAGGTTTTACTCCGTCTTTACTTATTATATGCCCGAGGTATGCGACTTCTTTGTGAAGAAACTCGCACTTGTCTGGTTGTAATTTCAAATTATAATTTCTCAGTCTGTCAAATATAGCCGTCAAATTTTGGCAATGACTCGATAAGTCTGGTGAGTATACTACAATATCATCGAGATATACGAAACATCTTGACCCTTGTAGTCCCGAGAGACAAGTGTTAATGAGTTTCTGAAATGTAGCAGGGGCGTTTTTCAGCCCGAATGGCATTCTAGTGAATTGGAAATATCCTTGAGGGACGGAAAAGGCAGTTTTACTAGCATCTTCATTTGAAATGGGTATCTGGTGAAATCCAGAAGCCAAATCTAATGTGCTGAAGTATTGACTTTTTCCTAATTGGTCAAGAATTTCAGTGATTTGCGGAATGGGATAGGTTTCACCTATTGTAATGTCATTCAATTTCCTGTAGTCGATGACTACTCTCCATTTGCGTTGTACCGAGGCGTCAAGTTTTTTTGGAACAACCCAAATGGGTGAAGACCATGGTGATATTGAAGGTACTACGATGTTTTGATCTAGCATTTTATTTATTTGACTCTCTACTTCCTTTTTGTGGCATTCAGGGAATCTATACGATTTAGTTTGAATTGGAATATCTGTGCTCGTTATGATTCTATGTTCTGTAGCCGTAGTGTGTGTGAGTTGGTGATTGGGAAGATGGAATATGTCAGAATATTGAGAACAAATTTGGACAAGGGCATTAGCTTCTTCTTGGTTTAAATGTGAAATTCTGAGCAAATTTAAGACTTCATTAGTTCGGTCAAGGATTTTACAATGAGATATCATTTGAGGTGAGTTTTGTGGAGTTTGCGTATCAAATGGTTCTAAGGATAAGTTAAGATTAGAGTGTACTGTAGCAGGATATTCTGATATATTAACAACTGTGATATTGATGCGGTTGTTATCTTTGACTTTAGCTATGCAATTTGCTACGAGTAAAGATTCAGAAATGTGTTGATCTAGAATTATTCCTTGTTGAATTTCAGGATTAATACTGTACACTCTATCACGGATTCTGTACGAGGTGGTATAGTATAAACTGGTTCGCAAAACTGTAACTTGATTGTCTCGTTGTTTATATGGATAACGCCTTGATGATAATCTACTTTACATTTTAATTTTTGTAGCAGGTCATTCCCTATAATACCGTCATATGTTAGATTATTTTTTTCTACGACATGGAATTCATGTGTATATTTCCTTTTCAGATCTTGGAATATAGGTATTTCGAAACTACCAAGAGTTGTTGTGAGTTCATCCCCAGGGTCAATTCCTTTCAGGGTTATTGTTTTTTTATTTAAATGAGGGATATGAGACAATGAATTGATTTTCAGTAAACTTATGCAAGATCCGGTATCTATCAGAAAGGATAATGGTCTATCTGCTACATTGGTTTGTATGTCGATATGAGGTAAGTATCTTTATTCGGATTTTTTGTGTATTTTGAAAATAATAACATCATCGTTTTGTTTCAGGTTATTTGGAGATCTTCGTGATTATAGGAGATTCGGAGGATATAGAGGATTTAGGGGACGAGAGGAACTCAGAGGATGCGTAATGTTTAGTGATTGTTGCGGATTCAGTGGATTTAGAGGACACGATGAATTCAGAGGACGCGGTGGATTCAGAGGGTGCGACGAATTCGGAGGGTGCGACGGATTCAGAGGACGCGGCTGATTCAGAGGACGTGATGGATTCAGAGGACACGACGGGTTCAGAGGACGTGAAGGATTCAGAGGACACGATGATGGATTCAGAGGACGTGACGGATTCAGAGGAAGTGACGGATTCAAGGTACACGATGGATTCAGAGGACGTGACGGATTCAGAGGACGCGACGGATTCAGAGGATGTGATGGATTCTGAGGACGCGACGGATTCAGAGGACGCGAGAGATTTAGAGGACGCGACGGATTCAGAGGACGCGATGGATTCAGAGGACGCGACGGATTCAGAGGACGCGAGAGATTTAGAGGACGCGACGGATTCAGAGGACGTGACAGATTCAGAGGACGCGACAGATTCAGAGGACGCGACGGATTCAGAGGACGCGATGGATTCAGAGGACGCGAAGGATTCAGAGGACGCGACAGATTCAGAGGACGCGACAGATTCAGAGGACGCGATGGATTCAGAGGACGCGAAGGATTCAGAGGACGCGACAGATTCAGAGGACGCGACGGATTCAGAGGACGCGACGGATTCAGAGGACGCGATGGATTCAGAGGACGCGAAGGATTCAGAGGACGCGACAGATTCAGAGGACGCGAAGGATTCAGAGGACGCGACAAATTCAGAGGACGTGACGGATTCAGAGGACGCGAAGGATTCAGAGGACGCGACGGATTCAGAGGACGTGACAGATTCAGAGGACGCGACAGATTCAGAGGACGCGAGGATTTAGTAATGGTACTATAAGTTTGAAATTGGTTAGGATTCTTTGATACAGTGGATATAGAAAAGCAATTGCTATCGACTTTATTTTTTTTGGAACAATTTCCCGGGCGACACCTGTCGGGAAATTTTCTTAGTTTAAATCGTCCACTTCATCTACTCCGTTTTCCTCTTCGGGATTAACGGCAAAAATTCTGCGTTGAGGAATGGGATTAGGGTTGTGTTGGTTTTGTGGGCGATTTGGAGTTAGATATTGATTTGGGTTAGTTAGGTTATTAATGCGGTTCCTATTGTTATTATATTGTCGTTTGCGACAATTTTCAATGCTATGTCCTACGTTCTTGCAGTATCTACAAACGATTTCATTCGTATTTATGCTTCTAGAAGGACTAGGACGGAATCCTTGCGGGAAACGGCTTGGGTAAGATTGAAATTCGCGCCGCGGACTAAATTTCGGTTTATCGAAATTGCTAGGATTTGATAGTTGTGATCTTTTGTTCACCGCGGACATGTTTTTTTCTTCCGCGACTGCGAAATTAACAGCGGAGTTTAATGAATCTGGATCACGACATCTGATTATTTGTGAAAGTCTCGGTTGCAATCCTACAATAAAGGTGTGCAACGCGAGGTCTTCCATTGCGGCTACTCGCCCAGCTATTTCGGCTTTTTTCTTGGTCGGGATAGAAATTTTGATTTCTGTGAGCAATTTGGCTAGACATGTTTCAATTCTTAAAGAGAATTGATTAGCTGTTACGTTAGTATCTTGTTTGCAGCTTTGCAATTCGGAGAGAAGGTGTGTATAATGTTTCTTTTCTCCGAATTGTTGTTTTATAAAATCTATAAATTGTTCGAGATTTTCGAATTCTTTTATACTGCAAGTAAGTTCAGCTTTATCAACTAACTGACTCAAAATATATTTGAACAATATTGGTTTTTGGTTTTTGTTGGCAAGATTATAGGCACTCTGACAATTTGCAATAAATGGATTCAAATTTTCCCTCGAACCATCGAAGGGTTTTATGAATTTGAACAAGACACTTAACTCCACCTTGTCTTCGATATCGACTCGGCTGGTGCTTTTAGAGACATTAGTGGTCTCCTCTCTTTTCTTGGATTCAGATTTACTGGCCATATTTACTGAAAATATGGAGTTTGAAATATAAATGTGTCAATCTGTAAAGTACACAACACACAATTAGTATAAGATAAATATAAAACAATTGTTTAGAAGGCGATTCCACTTTAAGTTAGCTTTACACAACAAGGTATGGATTTACAAGCTTATCTATAACTGTTATGACCGGATGTATAAAATAAACAAAAGGAATGTACTGTCTGAGATTACAAGGAATGCTTGCAACTATTAATAATAACAATTAAAGGTGTAGAAAATTATTCAAGTAGAATAATACGTAAGTATACCGGGTATCTCAAGACTGCTACCGAAAACGAAGCCGGGTGGTAGTTTTAGTGACTACAAACACAATGCAACTAAAAATTTCGCAAAGAAACGCGACAATGATTTTTTATGATTTTTTAAATATCGTCATTTTTGGGTGGTAAATCCATAGTTTTTGCTAAAATAATAATTTAAACACTTTTATATCTTAGATTATTTATAAATAAAAGGATATATACTGTTATTTTAGGAAAAAAATGTATTAACCACCCAAATATTGTCATAGGAAAAAAAAAAAACAAAAAAAATGGTCGCTTTTTTTTGCAACTTTTTCTGTTGCATTGTGTCTGAAGTCGCTTTAACTACCACCCGGCTTCGTTTTCGGTAGCAGTCTTGATATACCCTGTATAATTTAAATTATAATTATTAAATTCTGCAAACTGAATAAACTCTGAGTTTTATTGACTTTAATTAACTTGTCACTAAAAGGGGTCTTGTCTTAGATTATATACTCGTCTAGATTGAGCAATGTCAACAAACGATGCGCTAAAAGTGTCCTCACTTTCGTTGATATGTGTGAGTACGGGTCGTGTAATTATTGTAATCCAACTGTCAAGGTGTGTGTGTGTTTAGGGATGCCTACTCCAGATTATTAACTTAGCTTTTCCCCATTATTTGATATACAAAATAGGTTAAATAAAATATTTTTTCTTTATTTAAAGTAATCATACTATAATTATACAGGGTGGACAAGAAAACGGCGCACCTGCTAATATAAATTATAGTATATGGTGAAGGCATCTTAATTAATACGGATTTGCATGGCGCTAGCGAATATTAAGAAAGATGCCGAGAAAAAAAAACTAACCTTACATATGCTAACCCTTAACACATTACGCTAAAGTGATTGAACCTTACAACTGAACGGTAGACACTCAACAATAAATAAGCATAGCTCATTATTTATTTATAAGTCGTGCGATTGTGTACATAACGCTCAGGGTACATAAAAAGGATATTAAATTAATCTATCAACAGTCACATACATGGGTACTAACCCCACACTAAGATACAAATCTTGTGTCGCGTGGATTAGAAAAATAATTATGGTTCATGGAAATTATTTGTCTCGGGGCAGAAACCGAACCCGCGGTCTCTCATTTCACAGGCAGTTCTTACCAACTGTTCCACGGAGGCCGTCGGTGACTCATATGGGCTGGTTAGTTGTAACTGACCTTGTAATGTAAACCGTAATGGCCTTGATAGGCAAGGATGGAAGCGCAGGATCCGCCAAAACCCGCACGAAAACACTGTCACAGTTTGGTAGCACAAATCACTTTTTCTTTTACATTTCACATAACACAAGTTACATCAAAAGCTATCAAATTGGGTAATGTTCAAAGCATAGTGAAAATTTACTCAAAATAACTGAAAACGAATTTACAATAATATGCACACGACTAATACATGCACACGCGATCGCAATCCGAATCCAACTAATAAAAAATAAATTATTATTTTGATTTTTGAAAGATAAAGGCCTGTTCACATTAGATACAAAGCTTTCCTATTTGAGTTCATAATAATTCAAGTGAACAATTAGTATTAGTACTGTATCAGCTCATATACGTGCCACTGCAGGGCACGGGGCTCCAGTGCAGTAAATTAGTGGTTAGTGTTTATTGATTTCACTAATTTTATCTCACAGAAGTCTCATATGTAAATTCTATGCTGTAATGGTAGACGACATTTCTCTAGGTATAAGAATTTAGAAGAAATTTTATTAATTTAAAGTAACATTATTTTCAAAACACATTAAAGTAATGTTAAATACAATAATAAGCAAAATTAAATAGGCAATTTGTAACTGACTGGATCGGTTGATGACATATTTAAATAATATTATAAGCTCTTGAGCAAGTAAGGACCATTCTATCAGTCCAATAAGATCTTTTTTTTAACGTAACTTTTATATCGGAATAGGTACTTAATCAAATTAAGTTATATCAAGTGTGTAGTGTGAACACACCTCAAGATGTCGGTCTTCTTTTGCAAAATGCTAAAAGTTACCGACAAAGACATTGCCGCCTTTCGGCTCGCGCTCACAAAGGGCGGCGGCAACCTCAAAGGAAGAATAATCGAGCCGCGTTGGATCCGACGAAGTACACTATGACCGGCGGCTTCCTTTGACTAATAGGGCCGAATTGGGCCATCATTTTAAAAATATTATTTTTTATTAATCAGTGTCATCAGATTATTTTTACAATGAATATTAATAATTTAGATAATTTAAATGTTATGTAGGTATTACGAAAACTTTTCTAATTAGAATTAAATTCGCAATCTTACATGATTTAAGCGATGACCAATGTGATTTCTTGGTGTCTTTCAGTTTGGATTTGTGACACTAAGGAAAATAATGACAAACAAAATAATAGTCAATCCATACACGATGCAACTGCACCTAAAGTTATTATGTTGTTAATTTATTGACGCTTAAATCTGAGTACGTCCCTGTTTAACTGATTGATTTATTTGAAATGAAACAAAAAATATCCTTTTTTGAAGTTAGAGAAGGATAAATTATACAGCTAAGAGTTCATGACCTTACCCATGTGTAAACAACGGTTAAAGCGATGTCTAAGAAAGTTTTGATGCTGTTAAAAATGGTTTTCGTGGTATATTTCGTTAACCGTTCAATTAATGACGAAACGAAAAAATACGTATGTGTTTAAATTTTGTTCTTCATCTATTCCAACTGGTTTTATGCGAAAAAGTGGTGATTAAACTGAAAACTTTAAACGGTCATAACTTCAAAACGGATAGGTATTTTCCAAATATAATTTTTTTATTACGATATTAATATTATGCCCTTGTACCCGACTGAGCAAGTAATCATACTATTAATTATATTTATAACGCATTTTAGTAAAAACAATAAAGATCTAAACCCATCTCCTAGTGTTTGTTTCCGAATAGAATTAACTCTTTGGATTTATTGCCTGGGCTGTTATCTGATTTCAGTATTTATGTAAAATATAAATCATCATAAGTAAAATGTTCGGAACACACAACTGAAGTCATGTGAGGCTACGAATGGTCTTCTTTTCGTTTCCGCTGTGTAATGTCTCTCCAGCAATTTGCTAGTACGGAATCCGTAGGAAGTCTAAAAATATTATTAGGACCTTGAATAAGTTCTCGCTGTTTCTTCAAAGATGACAATAGCAGTACCCCGTTTATGAAATTTTGAATGGTACATGCAAGGCAAAGAATTAATAAAATTACTATGAAGTGCATGTCGTCGTGGGTTTCATTAATATCGTGTAGGTAAGTTTTATTTACTCATTCAATAAATAATGCCATTCTTCTTGTTGTTATTCTGATCGAAATATTATGTAATAATATTTGTGTTTTATAGTTTCTCCCATAGTTTCAACAAATTTTCCTAGTAATAAATTGACAACACTGGCCAATGAAACTCATCTTCAAAATAATGAATTAAAAGTTCATGTTTTCTTCAAATAATAGTGGTTTATCAATAATGTTACCGATAGAAAGTGATATTGGTATTATTATACAGTTTTCCCACACAATTGCGATACAATTCGACAGCACAAACCGGCATAATTAATTATTTTTCGGGAGCACGTTATCCATATGTAGTTCAAATGACACTGACGTACGTGAGAAGCGAGTCTACCAAATTTGGTAGACTTTTTTTGAGCCGTGCGGTGAGGTGTGATGTGTCATCTAGACGAGTATATAATCTAAGGGGTCTTGTAATAGAGTCACTCACAGGAGAACTGCTACCAGGTGCACCAGAGTTAACATGGTGGAACTCTTGGATGCTGGCGTGACCGTTTCAAAACGATCAATACTGGAACCACTGGCTGGAACAACGCGGATCCCGCGTCTCAACTTCACTCTTAAGTTCGTAGCGCACTTTATGTACAAAGTTAAAACACTTATAGGTTCAACTGATTTATTTATTTATGTGATTCGTGCCGTTTTGAATGTTCCGCACTTTGTCAATTTAGATATTAATTTTGTGAATTTTAGTTTAATTATCGTTTTCAGTCCGTTATATTTATTTGGATTTTCCGAAGACGTATTCGGGTGTGATTTCGGTATCCCACCGCTGCCACCAAAATGTTATACGAGATTTAAAAATTATCTTTTTTAAAAAAATTCTTTATTTAATTTTACACTCGTTTATAACACTTATTAAAATGACACATATAAAATTAGAGATAGAAATGGAAAACTGGCAGACACCCGGTCGCGAAAGAATATAGAATATGATTGAGAGCCCAGCTTGCGCCGTCTTACTATTTATCCACACAAAAGTGCATATGTGCAGTTTTTTGTGGAGAGGGTTTTTGTTATGTAATGGATTTCTATTGCATCTTAAGTATATAACAGTATGGAAGGGTTT
This sequence comes from Hyles vespertilio, assembly GCA_009982885.2. Lineage (NCBI taxonomy): Eukaryota > Metazoa > Arthropoda > Insecta > Lepidoptera > Sphingidae > Hyles > Hyles vespertilio. The sequence continues at coordinate 4,407,977 of CM042832.1, forward strand.
AAAATATTATTTTAGCAAAAATGATTTATTTGCTTTACAGTCGAAGTCAGGCAGCAAATCATCAGATTATCCCAGTAAAGAGAACCGAAAACCATCAATGCCAAACTATCCGAATGAAAAAGAAGAAAATTTCGGAGAAACGAGTTCCGAGGTACAATCTAATGTCACATTGTACTAATATTATCGTATAAGCTTGTGGTGGCCTGTTGGTAACGGAACAGATTTGGCTGCCAACATGTTCACGGTGGTCGCAGGTTCAAATCCCACGACACACCTCTGACTTTTTGGAGTCATGTGTGTATTGACAGTCATGCACCACGAAATATAATGGCGAAGGATAATATTGTGACGAAACCACCATACCATATTTTGTAAAAATATCTATGGTATGTAAAAGTCTATTATTTCGCACTAGGCCAGCGTGGTAGACTATATGGCCTAACCACTCACAATCGCACTCTTTGTTGTAGAGGAGGCCCGTGCCCTGCAGTGGGACAAATATGGACCCATACCTTCGATCAAATATATACTAGATACAGGGTCGGGAACAAATCACACGCGAAAAGTAGACGAGGCTGCATACACACATTTGAATTTCAAACTTCGAAAGCAAATAGTCTTAAATTATAATCAATTTCATGGATCAATAAACCTTATCTTATTCCTTTGAGTTAAAATTTATTATGTTTTGGACCATACTAAAATCAAATAAGACCACATGCTTATTTGTGCTCTTATTTCTCTTGCCGTTTTTTGGCCGTTATAATCTAGTGTATATGTGATCGAAGACTGATACAATCCTAATTTCGCGTGTATTTCAGGGTCTAGAACCAGAATCCCTGATGTTCCGCGACGGCAGAAGACGAATAGACATGGTGTTAGCTTACGAAGAAGAAGACTATGGAGTGATGACTGAAGCAGAAGCTAAGAAACGAGACCACAGGAGGGTGTTTCAGGTATGAGACTATACCTTGTTACTCAAGGAGCGACAGCAAAAAATCGGACTTTAACCAAATTGTAAATTTTAAAATAATCACTACATTGCAAACTGGTTTTGGAAGGAGCAACATTAGAGTTTACATACAGCATATTTTGTGTTCTGACTAAAATGTCTTTCCAGGAGAATCTAGTCAAAGAAGGTCTAGAGTTGGAGTTAGAGAATAAATGCTTGTCTTTCGACGAGAAGACCTGGTTTCTGAAGATCCACATACCTTGGAAGACTGAGATGCGGTTGGCAGAGGTGATTGGAATGAAACTGCCGTGCAAGAGGTTCATATCTATATCGGTTAGGGCTTGGGTGAGTGAAAAACAATATTTTAAATTCCATTTCACGTGATGTGTGGACTATAATTATGATCTAATCTTTCTCAATCGTACTCTCAATTATAGAGGAGGCCTGATACTGTAGGGCGTGCCTATAGTAGAACGTATAAGGCCTGTTACATCCATCCAGCAGGCAAAGGAAGTCCACTACTGAACATGCGTGATGCGCCTGCCCTAATGATTTCCACAGTGAGGTGTTGGAGGCAGCCTGCATCCAGTGATTTCCCGCGACCTTCATCAGGTCGTCTAACCACCTTGTGGGTGGACGTTCTACGCTGCGCTTCCCGCTATGTGGCTTCCATTTGGGAACTTTTTGGCCCGATACAATACAATATAAATAAATAAAAGTAACTTTTAAATAGCGAATTGATTTACAATAATGTACTCAAAAGTGGTGAAACCACGTCGTGGTTATCTTAGATTACAATATGTGTAGAAACGAACCGGCTCAGGGTAGTAGCATATCTCACACGACCCTTTGACCTCCGATTTTCATTAGGTTAATTAAATACAATCCTCTTAGTTCGAATAACTACTTAGTTATAGTTAAATCTCTATTCCTTAGAGTGATGAGAAACAAATGGAGAAAGACAAACGATGGCATGCAAAGTTAAGGCATCGATGGAAGCAGTTTTACGATTATGATCACAGCAGAATCGAACCTGAACCCTCGTTCTACGCTGCCACAGAACATAGAGGGGTGAAAAGGGAAGAACAGTAAGTAGACTGTATAGTTTTTATAACTATAACAGAGGAGACATCGTAAGAAAACCTGCATGCAATAGCGATTCGTAATAATTTATATTAGGCCAGGGTAGTGGACTATACAGGGTATATCAAGACTGCGATCGAAAACAAAGCCGGGTGGTAGTGTTAGTGACTAGAGACACAATGTAAGTAAAAATTCTGCTAAAAACGCAATATTTTTTGTTATTTTTTCAATTGGGGTGATAAATACATATTTTTCGTAAAATAGTAATGTACACAATTTAATTTTGAAAAATGCTATGGTACGCATGCGTTTATTATTTTAGCAATAAGTATGGACTTACCACGCTAACCCGATAATATATAAAAAAAATAATTTAAAAAACACAAAACTATGTTGGTTTTGCTTTACGAAATTTTTAGTTGCATTATGTTTGTACTCACTAAAACTACCGCCCAGTTTCGTTTTCGGTAGCAGTTTTGATATACCCATGCAAACAATTATTATTGCTTGACTTGACGGCCTCTGTGGCGCAGTTGGTTAAACGCCGGCTGTTTAAGAAAAGGCCGCGGGTTCGATCCCCGCACCGAAACAAATATTTGTGTGAACTACAGGTATTTGTTTCGGGTCTGGGTGTTTGTGAGACTGAAAAGTCTCTCGTAGTTCCTGATACTCACGACACAAGACTAGACCTTAGTGTGGGGTCAGGACTATGTGTGTGACTGTTGGGTGTATTTATGTATTTATTTATTACTATTGCAGGTTTTTAGTAAAAGATCGTCACACGCAGTTTTCGCCGGCGCAACGGAGTTTGCTAGTCATGCAAATATTGCTAAGAGCCAAATATGACAACAATGAAACTAAGGTAGATATTTTCTTCCCTGTACTTTCTGAAAGACCGCCTTTTAATAAGATTGCAGTTGGTAATGAATTTTGAGAAAAGACAGCCTCCGTGGCGCAGTTGGTTAGACGTCGTGTGAAACGAGATGCCGCGGGTTCGATCCCCGAAAAAAAAAACAAATATTTGTGAGATCCACAGGTGTCTGTTTCGAGTCTGGGTGTTTATGACACCAAAAAGTCCCAACAATTCATAATTTTACCAGCAATATGTATTAATATTTTCAGATGGGAATCCGCAGGCTGCTAAACGATGGGACGTATCTGGCGTGTTTCCCATTACATGAAGGACGGTATAATGTGGATTTATCTGACGGAACTGTTACGGATAGAAGGGTAAGTTACATTAAAGAAATAAGACTAAAAAAATATTTAAACGTGATTTTCACGGTCATCTTTTTGAAACTTCAAATGTACTGAAGGGTCTATCCTTAGTTTTTAAATCAATGAATGTACTATAAATATTTCTTTCGAGTCTGGTTGTTTGTGGGACCAAAAATCCTCCCTTAGTTTGATATCGAATTTTGTATAAATTCACTCAAGCCGATCATTTTAATGTTAGATTTTAATTGCTTGGTTAAGATAGCATAGGAATAAATAATAATAATAATAATAACTCTTTATTCAATAGCAAAGGTTTACAAATATTTGAGGGATAGGGGACAACTTTTAAGCATACAATGCTTGTGCCAGATGACCCCGCTCATCAATAATTTGACATACATTAATTTGCCCAAAAATGCTAACAAAAAATGAACGACAAGCACAGAATAGAAACAAAACTAAATGAAGTAACTTAAAAATAAAATAAGCACTTATAAAATAAAATTAAAAAGTAATAAAAAAAAAAACAAATTAATACAATTTATAACCTCTAACCCCTTCATTTTCAAATTTCCGAGTTATTTTTTCTAAGAAATATGTGCTATTTATGAATTTTGTGTATTTCCAGCTATTATATTTAGAATGGGCGCGACCCTGCAAGTGGTACAAGAAGCAACCTCTCTGGCTGGTCCGAAGATACTTCGGCGAGAAGATAGGCTTGTATTTCTGCTGGCTCGGGTTCTACACTAAGATGCTGTACGCCCCAGCTATAGTGGGCACTTTGTGTTTCCTGTATGGATTGGCTAGCATGGATTCTAATGATAACATTCCTAGGTAAGGTATTGTACGATCGGATCATGTCAATCTATCTATCGGTTTTAGAGGAGTTATTTGCCCAGCAGTGGGTGATAATGGGATTATATATTCCATATTACATTATATATAGGATTACATTATACATATACATTTAGGACTAGCGGCCCGGCCCGGCTTCGCCTGGATGCTGATACATTTTTCAAAATGGCGACCAAAATGTTCAATTTCGACTATTGATTTAGAATATTGACCAACAAGACCACGAAAAACGAATAAAATTTCCTCCTATTCGCTAATTTTTTCACTACTTCCCTCCTATATGTCAGAGCATTCCCCGATAAACGACCTATACAACAAAAAAGATCAATTGGATATTTCATTCTTGAGATTAGAAGTAACAAACAAACAAACTCTTCAGCTTTATATATTAGTATTGATACGATGATCAAGGTTAAAGTTGATTTCATTTCATTGATTGGTATGCCAAGACACATGCTATGCCTAGTTTGGGACCCCTGGTTCTGCTAGAAATTGAGTCTCATTATTTCTATTTAAATTTAGGTATCCATAAGTCTCCTTTATTAGAAACTTTTATTATAAATATGCAACGTTTTATTGACGGTTTATTTTATAGTAATTTTTTAAAGTTTTCTTTCACAGTCAGCCAATTTTTAAATATATAATAATTATAACAAATTTATTTATTAAACACATAGAATTTTAAAAGAAAACTTAACTACATAGCAAAAACAAAGAGAAAAACAATATCCTTATTTTCAGTATTACCAAAGGTACCCAAACTAGGCAAAGCCTGTATCTTGGGATACCCGTAGTAAGTTTCATATAAATTGTATATTTTTTTGTTTCAGCAAAGAGATTTGCAACAACAAAGGGCCTGGAAACACCATACTATGTCCTCTCTGCGACAAAGCGTGTCAGTACCAAACTTTATCGGACTCCTGTCTCTTCGCAAAACTTACTTATCTCTTCGACAACCCTGCGACTGTGTTCTTCGCTATTTTCATGTCTTTTTGGGGTAAGTTTTAGTTCATTTTATTTAAGTTCCAAGTTACATTAAATTCTTACATTAGAGTCTCCGTGGTTGATTGTTAGACGGCTGTGAAACGAGAGGCCGCGAAGTCGATTCTTACACTGAGAAAAATCTTTATATTGTCAGGCCTTGTTTCATGTCTGGGTGTAAGACCAAAAAGAAACGGCCTCTTTGGAAGTGGTAGGTTGTCAGTCGTCACTCATGATTCAGCATTAATGGGCAGAAATTAATAAGTCGTTTTTAAATTTGAAATAAAAACTATTATTTAAGGATTTTATCGCAGATTTGGTTTAATTTTTACATTTTTTAACTTCCCGACCGCGACATTTCAAATAGTAGTTTAGTATAGTAGTAGAAGAGTCGACGTTTTTAATTATTATTGATTTCATTGCAGCAACAACATTCCTTGAATTATGGAAACGAAAACAGTGCATACTAAGATGGGAGTGGGACTTGGGAGGTGGTACCGATCAGGTATTTATATCTAATTAGATAAAACTAATTTCTGAAAATTATCGCTGAATTTATTTTATACTAATTTATTTTGATTTTAACTTCACTACGTTTCGAAGACATACCAGTTACAGTTTTTTTAATGTATGTTATTTTTTTTATTAATTATGCAACATTAAGATAACGCTTAAAACTATTTAAAGTATATTGTATTTTTTCTTGTAATCTTAACAATTATAAATGTCGACAAGTTTACTAAAGTGACATGAAAACTACTAACAATAAGCCTTACATGGCTTAAAATAAATACAAAACAAAGTACAGTCCCTTGCCATATTATTAGACCCACGCAGCAAACACGTTACTTTTTTATCGTAAGAGTTGATATTGGTCAAAATTACGTGCTATTTACTATTTTGAGTTTTTGATACTATAATTTAATCTAATACCAATAAAATGAAATAACTTTTGACTAAATATGTTATACTTATACACAATAATTTGTACAAATTATAACACCGGTTTCGTTTAATTAAGTATTTTGCTAGTATTTTGTTGACCCTCCTTTAGCCGCCAAAAGTGCCTTAATTCTTCGAGGCATGCTATTTATGCATTCCTGTATAGATTGTTGAAGCTGAGGATTGTAATTCCACTCGAAAATTAATTTATCTATGAGTTCTCTTTTACTTGTAACTGTATTTTTTGATATTTTCCTCTTCAGAAGCTCCCAGACATTCTCGATAGTGTTCATATCTAGCAAATTTCCAGGTCATTCCAAAACTTTAATATGTTGCTGTTGTAAAAAGCTTGTTATGCTATTTGCTTTATGGCAAGGGGCCCCATCGTGCATAAAAATTGGTTCATCTTCTTCAGAGAACCATTCTTTAAGTTGGGGTATCATTTTGTTATAAGAACTTTTTTGTACCTGATCCTGGCGAATTGTCTTCTCTACGATATACAGGCGACCTGTCCCTTTGCCTGATATAACAGAACAAACCATAACAGAAGGTGGATGTTTTACGTAAGGGACAATGCAGTCGGGTTTGTATTTCTCGTGTGGTCTTCCCCGTACAAACATTGATTTTTCTATCGAAACTTGAAAGACGGACTCGTCGAAGAAACAAGCCTGTTATGATCAATTTTTTTTATTAAATGTAGTTCGTTGATTGATTATATTTACTTCTCATAGTGAAAAATATTTTATTACCTTTTCCCAATCTTCTATGGTAAAGTTTTTATATTTACGGGCTCAATCAAGCCGTTTCTTTATCATGGTCGGAGTCAACATTGGTTTCCGCACAGGTTTCCGCGCATTCAATTTATTTTCAGCAAGAGGCTGCTGCACAGCTCCCTGAGAAATGAGTATTCCGTCATCCCTAATGTTCTTCGTTAATAAACGGACCGGTAATTTTCTATTTTGGATACAAATATCTCGGATTTTTCTGTCTGTTCTTAGAGTTGTAATACGTTTCCGTCCACACGCACCTTTTCGTTTTGGCGATAAAGTTATCCCGCGATTACTTTTTTTTTTTTATTCTTCACCGAACTTTTCGATATGCCTGTCGCTTTAGCAATTTGGTATTTGGATAATTCAGTAGCCTTTAAGAGCCCCCGTACTTGCCCAATTGTCTTGGAAGAAAGATCATGATTTTTTCCCATCTAAAATATTAAAAAAGATCATATTTTCGGTAATTTTCTCACTATACATGCTATATGATTACAAAAAACAACAAATATAATAATATTCTATCATAATGAAACTAAAATTCCATCACAAACTTACCTTTATTTGTAAAAACAACCCTTTTTAATTTCAACAGATTTTTAGGTTGTGTGTCAGTAAATTCACTCGCGAGCCTTTAATGATATTTATTTATTGTGTTGCAAGCATTGATATATTTAGCTAAATTTTGTCAGAATAAGGGATTTTAAAAACTAACACATGTAACGCCTGTGTAATGGCGCTAATGTCTTATAAAGTGAGCAAATTTAATTATTTTTGTTTGGGTCTAATAATATGGCAAGGTACCGTAGAATGTAGACATAATGGTGTTTAAGTCCACCTGTATTATTTAAATTTGTACAAAGTATTAAAACAAATGATTGCGGATCGCTGTGACTGTCCTCTACAAAAGATGTGGGTGGAACGAGTTATAGGGTTAAAAATAATTTAATTAAAAATTAAAAGACCGACTTCAATGTGCACTACAAAGTAATAAATAATATATATTTCATTGTGCTAGCACACATTGATTAATTTTCTTATTGACTAAACTAGCCAACAAATCTTAAATACGTAATATTTTGAAGGCGGGTCGCCAAGTGCCAATCGAGAACAAATTTAAGTAATGTAACACAGTTGAATATTACCTACTTGTAGATGTATCGTTGGCGCTCAGTTAGGTCCATATGTATACTAGAAACAAATTAATTTAACATATTGATCCTACGTATACATTTGTTGAAATTTTAATAGAATTAATATGTGTCATATGTGTGGTCTAATTTTAATTTATTGCATATGATCAAAGATATAGTGGTCAAGGGTTTCAACTCCAGGGTACACCATTGACTTATTGGAGTCACTTGCATATTTATATGTGTATACAATTACTTTAACAGTGATAGGAATCATAGTGAGGAATGTATAAGAAAGGGAAGGGTTGTTAAGTTTGTATGTTTCGCTCGATTGTAGATAAGTCCGATGCTCAACAATGTTAATTAAGAGCTGATATATTAGGACGGGCGATTTTTCTATTATGTAGTTATCAGGACAGGGACTGGAATTTGCACCAGATATGACTATAGACTCTCGCCCCCAATCACACCGAGGGACAAAACACGCAAGGCGTAACGTGGGTGTCCTGGTTGATACCAGGAGAATCTCTGCATACCCCTTCTGGGAAAATGGCGTGAGTTTATATAGATTAAGGTAAATTAATATTGCGTGTAAAATTGCGTATTTTTCGCTAGGATGTTTTACACAAATTAAATTTAAGTGTAGGACGTCGTGTTCGTCATTTGGCGACCCGCCTTCAAAATATTACGTATTTAAGATTTGTTGGCTAGTCTAGTCAATAAGAAAATTAATCAATGTGTGCTAGCACAATGAAATATATATTATTTATTACTTTGTAGTGCACATTGAAGTCGGTCTTTTAATTTTTAATTAAATTATTTTATTTATTACTTTTTAGTTTTCATAAGCATTGCAATAATGCCAAAGGTAATCATATAATGAAAAACTGGAATCAATGTATACAAAAAAAGAACCACTGTGATCCTTTATGATTTCAAAAACGAAAATTAATATTTTATGATTTTTAAGGAAGCTACACTGTCATTTCGTTTTTATGATAAAGAAAATACTAAAATCGGCTCAACCTGCTAGAGATATTGAGTACACTTATGCGTGGTAATCATTCGTTACCCGTTATAAAACACATATACTTAACCTAATGGACGAAAAATCATTGCGTTTCTGCAAAGTTTTATGGAGGTCTGCTCTCCAGATATGTACCTATTCATCAGATCATCACCATATTTTATGTGACCAACATTATGTTAATTATATAATTCGTTTCGATTGTATAATTCGTTCCGAAGAAAAGTGATTTAAAATCATTTATTTATTGTCGCAGATATTTAGTATTTATCTTTGTATATATTCGCCCCCCCCCCTTCCCACGCCCCTTTCCATCCCCTCCCCCCTTGTAGTAGTAATAAACGTATACTGAACCTAATGTAAAAAGAATTATTGCTGTCCTGTTCAATTTTGAGGAGTTCTGCCCTTCAGGTCCAAAGATATTCATCAGGTCTTCACAATATTTTTTTTGGTCTAACCTATCATATAATACTCTTTGACAAAAAAGTTATTTTTAAGTCGGTTAAGAACTGCCGGAGATATTGAGTATTAACAATTGTACCTATTTTCTACCCCCCTCACCCCCCACCCCCGCCCTTTTCCCATTTTACCCACCCTTTGTAATAATATACTTATACTTAATCTAACGCAAAAAGAATTAATGCTGGACCGTTTAATTTTGAGGAGTTCTGGTCGGCAGATCCTAAGATATTCATCAGGTCTTCACCAATTTTATATGGGACCAACCCTGTATATCATGCTTTCCAACAAAAAAGAAATTTTCAAAATCGGTTCACAATTGCGGGCGTAATCGCGTAACAAACATACAAAAAAAAATCAGTCGAATTGATTACCTCCTCTTTTGAAGTCGGTCAATAAAATAGTATTTAATTTGATTACTAACATAGTTTAATTTCATTGTATTACTAACATTTTATGGAATTCTTATTCTGAAATAAATTATGATATGATATGATTAAATAAATAAATAAGTTATAGAAATACTTAGACAATAAAAAGGGCTAGCAAAAATTAAGGTTATTAAAAATCAAAATGAAAATAAATTATCAAGACAAAATCGTGTCGTATACTAGTGTATCATGACCGCACAAGAATGTATCATGGTAAAAATCGTCGATGATAGAATCTATTTTGGATTTGGATTCAGCAGGTCAAATAAGAAATCATAAGAAACGATAATTCCACAAAATAATGGACAAAGCCATGTTTATGCTTCTTATGTAATTATCAGGCTTTATTTAATTCATTTTCTAGGATGAAGAACCACGTCCAGAATTCGAGGCTTCGGTTAAGACATTTCGAACTAACCCAGTGACAAGGGAGAAGGAACCTTATTTACCTCCTTGGCAGAAGAACATGAGATACATAGCTACAAGCTCCGCTGTACTGTTTATGGTAAGCTTCACTACATAGTATAAAACAAAGTCGCTTTCTCTGTCCCTATTTCCCTATGTCCCTTTGTATGCTTAAATCTTTAAAACTACGCAACGGATTTTGATGTGTTTTTTTTTAATAGATAGAGTGATTCAAGAGGAAGGTTTATGTGTATAATACGTGCATATTATTGTAGAGAAGTCTATTTGCACCCGGGCGAAGCTGGGCCGGGCCGCTAATAACTTATAAACTAAAAATATTATTAGCAACATTACCATATGGTGTAATAAAACAACATGTGTTTTTTCTTCAAAATAATTGGTTCCGATTTCTAACTAAGCATATTACTTATTAAAAATCTAAGTATAATTTATAAAAAACTTAGTTTTACTGGTGGTAGGTCTCTCATATCGTCTGGATAGGTACCACCGCAATGTCCATTTCTCCCGCCAAACAGCAGTTTAAATGCACTGTTGTGTTTAGGATTGAAGGACATTGTAGCCAGAGTAACTACTGGACATATTGAGACTTAGCATCTTATGTCTCAGGATGGCCAGCGCAGTGGAATACCAGGCATTGTTTTGTAATTCAAGGTGTTGTTTAGTTTTGCTACTGTTCATGAGCGGTCGTATCTCTTAGCATCAGACGAAAGGCATACTCGTCTCACCATCCTTTGCAAAACAAACAACCAAAGGATTTATATTTCTCCAATTTCTTTTCAGATAGCCATAGTAATGGGAGCGGTGTTAGGGACAATTATCTACAGGATATCCATGGTATCCGTGATTTATGGTGGTTCGGGATTCTTCATACAGCGACACGCGAAAATCTTCACTGCTATGACAGCTGCTCTTATCAACTTGCTCATGATCATGATTCTAACCAGGGTATGTATATTTCTTGATTAACAAATCAACATACGTATACAGGGTGATATGATAATTGAAGTGAGGTAGTCAAATACTTATTAGTAGTGAAATACAATAAAAAAATACTCTTATAAAGTAAATCAATAGCATTTTCTCTGGAACATGTCTACGTTCAGCTTTGACTGAACAGATAAAAGAAACAATTATATTAGAGATAACAGCTATGAAAAATGATGATGAATTGATCAAACATCAAACTAACTAAAGGTTGATTTTTCCACAGATCTACGCAAAAGTGGCGGTTTACTTGACAAACCTTGAGAATCCGAGGACACAAACAGAATACGAAGACTCTTACACATTCAAAATATTCTTTTTTGAGTTCATGAACTTCTACTCATCTTTAATCTACATCGCTTTCTTTAAGGTAAGTTATTACATTAAGAAAACAAAGAAAAAATATCGTTGCGTGACCAAATGGAAAAAGATATGAAAAAGATCATTCGTTTTTCGTTTGGTCGATATTCTAAATTGATAGTCGGAATTGAACATTTTGGTCGCCATTTTGAAAAGCGTATCTGCATCTGGTTGGACCGCTAGTAAGTTTAACGTATTGTATTAACTGTCCATAAACAAGTTAAGTTCTTTACTGGTGGCAGGTGTCTCATATATCAGAAGCCGCCTGGGTGGGTACCACCGCAATGTCTATTTCTCCCATCAAACAGTAGTTTAAATACACTGTTGTGTTTCGGATTGAAGGACATTGTAGGCAGAGTAACTACTGGACATATTGAGACTTTACATCTTATGTCTCAGGATGGCGAGCGCAGTGGAATGCCAAGCATTACTTTGTAATTCAAGGTTATGCTACTATTGATGAGCGGTCGTATCGCTTATCATCAGACGAACGGCATGCTAGTCCCACCATTCACAATAAAATAATAATAATAGCAGGCTGTAGGGTACTTTTTTTTTCTCCGGAAAATATGTATGTATCTATGTTTTTATTTCAGGGCCGTTTCTACGACTACCCAGGCGACGATCAGGCGAGAAAGTCCGAGTTTTTTAAGCTCAAAGGCGATATTTGTGACCCGGCCGGGTGCCTGTCGGAATTGTGCATCCAACTAGCAATCATTATGATCGGAAAGCAAGTCTTCAACAATTTCCTCGAGTTGGGATACCCGTGAGTTGATTGGATAATAATTATAATTCTCTCTATCTTCGGTCACAGGAAGTCTACTGCTGAACATAGCCTTGACCAAGGTTCTCCAAATTGACCTTTCGGAAGTGGCTTGCATCCAGTCACTTGATTATTGTGTTCATAAGTATACTATTATTTTGACAAAATAAAGTGTTTCTTAGATTTACGAAAAGGTTATACATTGAAATGAAAGAAAGAAAGAAAGAAAATTATTTATTTGTAACAAGTAGCAGTAACAAAACCAAAATATTAAAAAAAAACTATTATTGATGTCATCGCGGATGTGGTTTAATTTTTATATTTTTTAGCTCCGTTAGCACGAAAGCTGTAGGTAGAGTAATCGAAACGTCGCGAAATTTTTTTTAATTAACCCAAATCCACCAAATATTTATGGAGAAGTCTTTAAGTGGGGTGAGTCAGGTTTCTAGTCTGGATGTTATACCGACAAGCCCTTCATCCTAACGCAGGTTCATTTCTATATCTAGGGTATATAACTAAAATTTTTAATAAAAAAAATAAAAACCGACTTCAAAACAAAAATCCACTAAAAAACCAAAAATAAATAAAATAATAACTACCACTCCAAAGCAAAAAAATAATATTTATTTCATGGAGCTCGTGCATGTTGATTAATTTGCTTAATGACTTGACTAGCCAACAAATCAAAATATATGCGTAACATATTGAAGGCGGGCCGCCCAGTACCAAAACATATAGGACCTATGCCTTATATTAATTTAAATATCTATATGTTTGGTACTGGGCGACCCGCCTTCAATATGTTACGCATATATTTTGATTTGTTGGCTAGTCAAGTCATTAAGCAAATTAATCAACATGCACGAGCTCCATGAAATAAATATTATTTTTTTGCTTTGGAGTGGTAGTTATTATTTTATTTATTTTTGGTTTTTTAGTGGATTTTTGTTTTGAAGTCGGTTTTTATTTTTTTTTATTAAAAATTTTAGTTATTTTTATCTTTTTAGTGTTGATAGGCATTTAAATGAAAAAGATTTGGTCTCCACAAGGAATATGTTCTTTCCGATGACAATAAAATCGCTAAAATCGGCTAAAAGCTGCCAAAGATATTGGAATATTCACATGTTTATTATTTGTCCCTCAACTACTGTAGCCTAGCTTTTATACTCAACTCAATGCAAAAAGAATCCTATTAAATTTTGAGGAGTTCTACTCTCCAGGTCCGAACATGATAATAAGATCTTAATGTTGTGTTCCTGGGATCAAACTGTTAATACGTTCTTTCCAATGAAAAAGAAATCACTAAAATCGGTTAAAAGCTGCTGAAGATATTAGTATTTACGTGTATTTTAATTTTATCACCCCCCCCCCCCTCACCCATACCCCTTTTTCCCTCTCTTACTGTATCTTAACTTTTCTAGTGAACGTAATGCAAAAAGAACCATTGCAATTCTCCTTAATTTTAAGGAGTTCCCCTCTCCAGGTCCGAAGATATTCATCAGATCTTCACCAAATTTTTATGGGACCAAACGACAAGCATCAGCTTTCAATCAAAGAAAGAATGATCGAAATCGGTTCACACAGTACAGAGAAACGAGGTAACAAACATAAAAAAAAAAAAAAAAAAAAGCAACATACAGTCGAATTGAGAACCTCCTCCTTTTTTTGAAGTCGGTTAAAAAGTCCTCTTAACCAAGTTACAAACGCTTCCAATCTTTCTTCAATCGTCAACGTCTTAACGTAATTGATGACGTTTGTACACCATTGGCTAACTCTTGGCTAACTCCCATGCAAATGCTATCCAAGATACAATTTAATTAGCGCAAACGAAACATAATCGCTTACGTCAAGGCGTCAACGATTGTAGGAAGAAAATATATTGGAAGCAATTTGGCTAAGGGGTCTGGCCTCGTGAAATATTTCCAGAAAGTTCCACAACTGGTGGCGCCAGCGTTCACACCGCGCGGTGACGCGGGACCCCAGCAAGCCGCACATGGCGTGGGAGCAGGACTACCACCTGCAGGACCCTGGGAGGCTGGCGCTCTTCGACGAATATCTCGAGATGAGTGAGTCACTACACAAATTGTTTATCATTATAGTCTGGTGCAGCTTCACCCTGGTGCTCGATTGGCGTGAATCTATCGTAATGTACAAAGCTCTAGGATTTTTCCTTATTTGAACGCGCTAGTTTCTGCAACTTCTGGTTTGATTTGAACAATAATATTTAGGCTGTTTTTATGTGTACCTCAATCGCTTTCTTTCAACATTGGAGAACTTATTGAGAAAGGCTATATCGATATAACATCACGCTGAAGTCAACTGAAGTGGAGTATGAATAAAATATGCTGCAAAAACATTTTTTCCGTCAAAGCGTATCAGCACCCGGGCGGAGTCGGGATGGGTCACTAGTTTGGAATAAAAAAGGTATACACCTTCCTCTTAAACCAAATCGATTGAAAACTGCTTTATTATTATCAGTTGCGATCTAAGCGTTGATAGAGACAGCGGAAAGCGATTTTTTAACTTTGTATTCACACCATGAGCAAATGTATTACAAATTTACAAAAAACGATAAATAAAATGTGTTGACACATGACTATTAGAGGTGTATACGAGGGTAATATACAGTACTGGAAAAACCATTTAAAATAAACTATAATATTAACAAAAATAAGAAGGTGAACATTCGGAGCAGACAAATAATAAATAATAAATATTATAATTTACTTAATTTCAGAGCATTAGGGTCAGTGCTTGTTTTTTGAATTTAGATATTGGAGTATTAATGCTGTAATTATAGAACGTCATCTTAACTATTTGGAAAATGTGTATATGAATTTAGGTACTGGTATGAACAGAGAAGTAAAAGTAGTGGTGGTAGGTCTCTCATATGTGAGAGGCCATCTGGGTAGGTACCACCGCAATGTCTATTTCTCCCGTGAAACAACACTACGTAAATTCACTGTTGTGTTTCGGATTGAAGGACATTGTAGCCAGAGTAACTACTGGACATATTGAGACTTAACATCTTATGTCTCAGGATGGCGAGCGCAGTGGAATGTTGCTACTGTTTACGAGCGGTCGTATCGCTTACCATCAAGCGAACGGCTTGCTCGTCTTGTCATTCATTGCAATAAAAAAAAAAGAATAGTTTTATTTACGTTGGAAAAATGATTAAAAAGTCACGTTGGGCCGCTAAAATACATAAGCAAGAAAATGGTTGAATTTGATTGGAAATTGTATGAATCTGAAATGTGACCATTTTAATAATTTCAATTAAACTAAATAAACATATATTTATTTACGCATTGTTAGGACTGGTCACTATCCTACTAATATTATAAATGCGAAAGTTTTTTTGTTTGTTACTCAAAACTTCCAAACTACATATATTTAATTTCTTCATTAACAATAATTTTTCCATGATCCCTTAAACGTAATAAGTGTTTATTACACGTATTTTATAAACTTATAGTTATTTTATAAAATAATTGTATTTCTTCCCCCAGTTCTCCAATACGGATTCGTCACACTATTCGTGGCGGCGTTTCCCCTGGCTCCATTGTTCGCGCTTCTCAACAACATAGCGGAGATCAGGCTGGACGCTTACAAGATGGTCACACAGGCTAGAAGACCTCTGGCAGACCGCGTCGAGGATATCGGGGCTTGGTGAGTAGTGGTCAATCACCAAGGGGACACTCTATCCGACATGACGTTTGAATGTTTGGACGATGAACGTTAACATATCATCATCATCATCATCTCAGCCACAGGAAGTCCACTACTGAACATAGGCCTCCCCCAATGATCTCCACAATGACCTGTTGGAAGCGGCCTGCATCCAGCGACTTCCTGCAACCTTAGTCAGATCGTCCGTCCACCTTGTAGGCGAGAGTTCGACGTTTCGCTTGCCTGTACGTGGCTTCCACTCTAGAACCTTTCGGCACCAACGGCCATCGGTTCTATGAGCTATGTGCCCGGCCCATTGCCACTTCAACTTACTAATCCTAACAATAATATAAAGATAAAAAATTGACCACTTTAAAAAAAAATAGTGCGTGGAAGAAATGAGACTTTGTAATGTGGATTTCACTTCACCACACGCATGAGCCTGGGATCTACCGTCTCAATCTCTTGAATCTCAGAAAATTTATTTTCTGTATTGCAGGTACGGCATACTCCGTGGAATAACTTACGCGGCGGTGGTTTCGAATGTAAGTTAATTTATGAAATTACTTCAAAAGATATAAATATTAATTAAACTCCTCAAGAGATTTCTAGAATGACATAAAATATTATTATAATAATTGTATAACGACATACCCTACTACTGCCCACTAGATGGCGCTTTATCGAATTGATTTATTAACTCGTGTTTGTGATCGAAATCGATAAATTATATTTATTCTGTATCAGCCCATATACGTCCCACTGCAGGGCACGGGCCTCCTCTACAATCGAGAGTACGATTGAGAGTGGTTAGGCCATATAGTCCACCATGCTGGCCTAGTGCGGGTTGGCGGACTTACATACCATAGATTTATATTTATTCCTATTTATTAATTGATTCTAAAATATCGTGTCAAAGATTCAAATTCACGCCCAGGTTTATATTAGGGTTTCATATTTGGTTAGTTTTGAAAATCGCTTATTAATTTCAGTCATCAAATGGTCGTCTAACAATTTTAAAGACCCTGTACACTTCCCCAGGCTTTCGTGATAGCGTACACAAGCGACTTCATACCTCGGATGGTGTATAAGTACGTTTATTCGCCTGACAACACTCTAACAGGGTACATCGACCATTCTCTGTCATGTAAGTAAATTATCTTACCATTTTCTATAACCTATCTAATATATTTTACCTTTTAAAAGATAACCATTTTTTTCAATTGCTTTCCCAATAAATGAAAATAATATTGCCTTAATAATAGGGGTTTGACTATCGGGGTTTTGGTCATAGTTAGCTGGCCTAGTGCGGAGTACTACATCAATAAAAAATAAAAGATTTT
This sequence comes from Hyles vespertilio, assembly GCA_009982885.2. Taxonomy (NCBI): domain Eukaryota; kingdom Metazoa; phylum Arthropoda; class Insecta; order Lepidoptera; family Sphingidae; genus Hyles; species Hyles vespertilio. The sequence goes on from CM042832.1 coordinate 4,425,370, forward strand.
AGTTTGAATTTTCAGTGATAATTGCCACTCATGTTTTCTCCAAGACGTTTTCCATAATTATTTCAAATGCTTACATTATTTTTCCCGGATGAACTTGACAAATATAAGAGATTCAAAGAAAAAAATCCAAAGATATGGAACAGTTTAGGGGACGCCTTTGCCTAGCAGTGGGATCTTTTACTATAATAATAGTAATTCGATTTTTTCCAGTATTCAACACATCAGACTACAGGGACGGATGGGGGGTCGACGAGAACGAAGTGGACCCCCCCATGTGCGCGTATAGGGGGTATCGGAACCCCCCAAACCACCCTGATCCGTACGGCCTATCCCCTCACTACTGGCACGTTTTCGCCGCGAGACTCGCTTTCGTAGTCGTTTTTGAGGTAAGCCCCATATTTTTATTTTTCTAAAATCTGTAATAGTGCTAGGCATTAACTAAAGTCAAGATCCTTGAGGTCGTCGGAGAACCTGAAACTGAAAATGCCCTTGCACTCCACAGTATTCATGGACAAATCATTTGCAGTCCAAGCTGTCCGGCTGTGGAACTCACTTCCAGTCGAAATAAGACGGACACGAACAATGTCGTCTTTTAAAAAAATGATTAAAGACCATTTCCTTTCTCAACTAGAGCATAGCTGAGGAATATCTTGTCCATTCGCCTCTTTGGTAAATGTTAGGATAGGTTTATATATTTATGTATATGGTAAATTGTATGTATGTGTATATATTTTGTTGGTATGTATTCGTACATGTATGTATATATTATATATATATAACTATTTTATATACCTTAGACTGCCCGCTCATTTTTCCTATCTCAATATCCATCCAAATGTTGCCTGGAAGAAATTACCTAGAGTGATAAGGCCGCCTCTTGTACTTTTATTATTGTGTTGTTTCATCACTGTATTTTTATTTTGTGCAATAAAGGATTAAATAAAGTACTCCATCCATCTCGATTTAATAACTTATCTTAATCGTGTAGTCCGTTTTACTATAAGGACATTATAAGGGCAGGGTAAGGCACTAGGCTAGCGTGTAAATCTATATGGCCTAACTAAACTCAATCGTACTCTCGATTGTAGAGGAGGCCCGTGCCCTGCAGTGTGATGTACGACGGCTGATAGAAATGGCCTAACCCCTCTCAATTAAATTCTCGGTTGTAAGGCGCGTGCTTAGCAGGGGCCGATTATTGACTGACATCATTTTCTGGTCTGCGTGTTTGTAAGACCGCAAACTCTCATACTTTCTGTTACGACATAAGACTCGATCTTAGTGTGGGGTCATAACTATGCATTTAACTTGTTTATACTGATCTTTTATTCTCGACTGCCTCGGTGGCGTAGTTGCACTAGGGTACGGTTACAAAGCTTAGGTCTTGGGTTCGAATCCCGGGTTGGGCAAAGTGATATTGGATTTTTCTATTCATTATAATCCCAGAGTCGGGAATTTGTGCCCGATATGACGATAGGCTCGCCACCTATCACATCGTGGGACTTCTGCCTACTCCTTCTGGGAAAAAGGCGTGAGTATATGTGTGTTTGTTTAATCTCAACTTTGGTTTTCCACAGCACGTAGTCTTCGGTCTAACAGGCTTAATGCAACTCTTCATCCCGGACGTACCATCAGAGTTAAAGACCCAAATACAACGAGAAGCGCTCCTAGCGAAGGAAGCGAAGTACGAGCACGGAAGACGAAGGTTATCCACTGAGTACCACCAGCTCATCACCCAGAAAAGCGAAGGAGGTGAGGAGCCATGTTTGGGTTAGAGTGTGCACAAGGTCTGTTCATTACTGATTTAGAGTAGATTTAGTTACCTACTACGCCCGAATACTGGAACGCAACTTAAATATAAGTTGCGCTTAACTACATTCTGTATCAGCCCATATACGTCCCACTGCAGGGCACGGGCCTCCTCTACAATCGAGAGTACGATTGAGAGTAGTTAGGCCATATAATCAACCACAATGGCCTAGTGCGGGTTGGCAGACTTACATACCATAGAAATTCTTATAAATCGCTATGGTATGCAGGTTTCCTCACGATGTTTTCCTTCGCCGTTTTAGTGCGTGGTGGCTGACTATCAATACACACATGACTCCGAAAAGTCAGAGGTGTGCCCTGGGATTCAAACCCGCTACCACCGTGAACATGTTGGTAGCCGCGTCTAGTCCGTATACCAATAGGCCACCACGCACTTAAATACATTAATCCCGCTTAAATGTACTGTCTAAGTGGGCCGTGCGCCGATGAGCAACTTATTATTTGAATGGCGTTCCAGTATTTGGGCGATAGGCACTTTGCATAAGCACTGGTTAATAGATTTAGAAAGTTCTTTATTGAATTGTATTTGAGCAGCCTCCGTGGCGCAGTCTTTTAGATGCCAGCTGTGAAACGAGATTCCGTGGGTTCGATCCCCGCATCGGGACAAATATTTGCGTGAACCACAGGTATTTGTTTCAGGTCTGGGTGTTTGTGAGACCGAAAAGTCTCTCGTAGTTCCTGATACCCACGACAAGACTCGATCTTAGTGTGGGGTCAAGGACTATGTATGTGACTGTTGGGTGTATTTATTTATTTGTTTATTAGTTACTTAATTTTGATGCCGGGAACCCTTAAGTGAGGCCTATGTTCAGCAATGGTCTTCTAATGGCTGAAGAACAAGAAATATGTTGCATTTAAAGGTAAGGTTACTTACATAATCCTTCGACTTCGTCAAATGGTAAATACAGTAGAATTGCACATTCGGTTTTCTGTAGACGTAATTGGAAGTAGAATGCGAGTGTTAACATTAGTTTATTATATTGTGTATAAACGGCCTTATGGTACACTGCGTATAAACCTAAATTAGTCTTGGGTGTTATTTATTTATTATTATTGTTATTGTAAAGAGACACTGGTTTTGCTCGTGATGTCTCCAGTACAATTAGATGCTAACGCCATCTGTTATCAATGTTTGTTGTTCACAGAGCGCTCTGGTGCGTGGATGCGGAGAACTTCGCGAGCCTCTGATGGTCTCGACGCTCATATTTCTGTAGCGCAACGCCCGTCTTCACCTCCTATTAATTAGTTACTCTAAATCCCGGCCTCTTTAGAAATGAAATGAAAATATAAAATATCATACATTATTTAGATTCAGCCACTTTTTTTCCACTACCAACCGGTTCACATGGCTGTTTTCGCCAGAGAAGAACGGGCAAGAAACTCTAGCGTTGCTTTTTTCAAAATAAGTTTACAATACAGAGTAAAATTTAGAGTAATGTCAACTAAATGTCGTTGTTTATAAGGTATATTTTGACAGTCTTTATGTTAATAGAAATAGGGTGAAATGTTTGGTTCTATGTAAATGGCACGCTATTACACAAATTAATTGACAGGTGATAATAAAGTTACACCGTGCTGTTGATTTTGCGCTAATCACTAATTTACTGGTGGTAGGTCTCTCATATGTGAGAGGCCATCTGGGTAGGTACCACCGCAATGTCTATTTCTCCCGTCAAACAACACTGCTTAAATGCACTGTTGTGTTTCGGATTGAAGGACATTGTAGCCAGAGTAACTACTGGACATATTGAGACTTAACATCTTATGTCTCAGGATGGCGAGCGCAGTGGAATTTTGCTACTGTTCATGAGCGGTCGTATCGCTTACCATCAGGCGAACGGCTTGCTCGTTTCGCCATTCACTGCAATAAAAAAAAAATCAGCAGTATGGCGGATTGATTATTTTAATTAGATTAGCATTTGGCATTATTTGACTACAAATTATGAATCCTCAAAATACAATGAATCTTGAATACTTTTATAATATTTTGCACAAGACCGGGATTTCAACGGGACTGTAACTTATTTAAAATAAAATTGACGTGGCCGTTCTAGTAATTATGACAACGTTGGGAGTTGGGACGTCTTAGTGGCTCTATTAACTGGGTTTTTGAGAGAAGTCTTGTAGTTTCTGATGCACAAGATTTGTATGTGTATGTCAGGGCTATGTTACAGTTGGGTGTATTTATTATTTATTAGATCTGATTTTAAATAGTTAAATAAATGTTACCTACAGTCATGAATCTCTAATAAAACTTTATGAAATCTAAATAGATCAGATTTTTTGCTATGGGAGCGAAGACTTTTACGGTTTCGCTTAACAAATTATTTGTATGGAGTCAGGGGGGTAACTCTGTAATCCGACACAACGAAGATTGTTCGAATATCGGACGTAAGCCTATACGAATATGATTAAATTCATTACAAAATCGTAATCTTAGACTAAGTTCGAAGTGAATGAAAAGCTTAATAGAGGGTAGCATTGATTTTTAGAAATGAAAAACTTATCTTATATATTGACGTTCGTCGTCCGAACATGCGAACTTCGTGTCGGAGTACAGACTAACCCTTACGGCATATGTGACTGTTCGGTGTAATAATTTGTTAAATACCACATTTAACAATTTAAGACTAGTAATTTTCAAATGGCAACTTTTTTGTAAATATTCTAAACTTTCTAATGAATATTGTGATGTTTTTATTCTTGCATCTATTTATTGTTACTTAATGTTAATTGTAAGTTATATTTGTAAATAAATATACGGAGAATGATCTAAAATATTAGATTGAATAGTTTGATTACCAAAGGAGTGTGTGTGAACTGAATAGAATACATAAAAATATTTTGTTGTGCAAAGAATGGCCTCATTTCTCGCAATTGAATTCTCAATTGTTCAGTTGACCAGTGCCTTACAGTTTGACGGATGTAAACTGGATAATAATTGTTACGAATAGAATACTAATGTCTTGGTTACAATAACAATGAAATACGGGGAAACTAATTTAAAAAAACTTTTACAACTCATTCAAATATAAAAAATAACCTTTTCTATTTTTAATACACGAAACAATGGGTCCAAAGGTATACGTAATATATTTTAATTGATATTCTTTATGTAGTTACAAATGTCAGGATTTGTGTAACAAATAATAACTTTAAAGCTATTTATCAATGAAATTATACAGCTCAAGTGGTTAATTGCATTTTATTTATTCTTTTGTTTGAAACTGATTCAAAAGTATAAATAAATAAATACTTCGTACTTAAAAATAATCCAGACATTTCTAACTTATATTATTTGATAATTAAGATTTTATTGCATTTATTTAAATGAGTGTGGATTTGTGTAAAAGTCGACGAATTCTGTAAACAATGGCTTGGTTAATACAATTTTCTATAAAAGAGAATTTACAGAACCATTAGGTAAAATATAGGATTTTTAAAATATCTATTTCTTGTTAAATTGGCTATATGAATATGAATTAAAAAGGTATGATCTATATCAAATATACATATTGATATAAGTAACTTAAATATATATAATTCAGTGAATCAAATGTAGTTAAAATGTGGCTATGTTACATGTACTTATTAACAATGTTATATAATTCAATTATTACGATATAAAAATATATCCTACATGGTCAGCTTATATTAAAAGCTTAAGGAAAATTTTATTTCTTAAAAATATATTAAATGTGGAATTTATATATCGTTTGTGTAATTTAAATATTCGAAACTTTTGAAACTTTGTCATAATATCAAATTAACCAGTGATATTGAAAAGAAATAAATTTTAAAACATGGAACGGGACCATTATTACACTAAAAATAAAATTGTATTACAACATAATTGTGGAACTGTCAAAAAAACGCAATCATACGAACAGCGCCATCTGTGTTTGAGGTTATGTAACAATGTATATGGAGTGTTTAGTCAAATGTCTTTGTCCTACCTAAATGTGATATTAGTATATTTCTTTAAAGGTATTTCCAAACGTTTGTATATATTTGGCAAGTAGAAGCTATCGCATATAGCTATAGAAATGAATAAATATTTATTTATAAAACACACGCGCCTTATTCATAATAAATTTTTAAATCAATTATAGTTATCGCATGTTTTGTTATTTTCGAACGACTTTTGATTTCAGTTTGAGCAAAAAGACAAAATGATATTAAATTGGTTTATTGATCATGTACGCTCTAATTATAAAATAGCTCTTATGACAAGTCAATATATAGTACTTAATCTATATTTACTAAATAATTGATAATATTATTATACAACAATAGCGAAAATAGGTTTTTAAAGCTTATACGATGATGAAAATAAAAATAGTCTATAGCTCAGATATAACAGCTTCCGTGACAATTGGTTAGACTCAGGCTGTGGAACGAAAACGGAAAAACTGCTGCGATCCCGCACCGACAAATGTTGGAGCGATCCATAAGTATTTGTTTCGAAACTGGATCACCAAAAAGTCTCGCACTTTTTGATGCACTATCTATACATATAAATAAAATTGAAGTGTCTGTTTGTAAAGTGAAAATAAAAAAAATATGTTATATACACGATACCTACTCCGAAAATGTTCATTAATTTTTTTTTGTCTGTCTGTAGACTGTATGTCTGTTTGTTCCGGATAATCTCTGAAATGGCTGGACCGATTTTGACGGGACTTTTTTTGTCAGGTAGCTGATATAATAAGGAGTAACTTAGGCTACATTTGTTTTAGAAGAATTCTTTTTAAAAAAAAAATAACTTTAAAAAACTAATTAACTTTTTTGTTAAATTCCACGCCGACGAAGTCGCGGGCACAGCTAGTACATAAATAAATAAACAACCTAGCCTAACACAACAGTGACTTAAATAGTCCTGAATTAAGTCTTGTTGTGGGTATCAGGAACTATGAGATGTTTCGGTCTCACAAATACTCATCCCCGGAACAAATATCTGTGGATCGCCCTTGATTTGTCTCAGTATATCGAACCCGTGGTCTCTTGTTTCACAGTCAGCGTCTAACGAAGTACGCCACAGAGGCTGTCAAAACTTGATTTGTATCATCAGGGGTCAGAGCTATGTATGTAACTGTTGGATGTATTTTATCCTATAATTTTGCTCTTGATACACCTTTAGAGCCTTATCGTGGATGAGCGAGGGATTAACGTTAGTCCAAGGTTTTTAATTGATACGTTTGTTTTGAATTGCGAGGTATTCAAGACTTTATTAATAAATACGGATGTACTTCGGCCTAACATGGCAATGCTACGGGGACCCACTGATATTAAAAATAAAAATAATTAACAAAATAAGAGTCGATTCTAAATCCTTGGTCTAAAGTTAATCCCATGCTATTCCGAATTTTAAAAAGGCTTTTAGATTATATAGGAAAAGAATATTAAATATCAATAATTATTAGTTTCGTATGCTCTTTAGTTTCTATCTGCCAAATACTTACGAACTTTTGGAACACTAATGAATCTTTATGAACTATGTACTTTTTCCACGATGGCATGTGAAATTCTCAGTATAAAGTGTCCGAAAGAAAATAACTAAAACTATGATATTTGCCTTTAATACTGTAATTTTAATAAGCAATATGAATTTAAAAATATTTTTTACCAATACAGAATATATTGAGACATTTATATTTCATATTCATGATGGGACATTAATTGGAGTTTAATAACTTTATTAATTCATTTTACATCATCCGTGTTGCAATTGGATAGAACTCGGCTGTGAAAGAGGTTGTTATGATCCTGCACTGAGACAAATGTTTGTGTGAACCAATTGAGGTATTATACTAGAGCGGACATCGGGAACAAAATCTCTGCGTATTGTGCGTGCACACGGGTACCCAGTGAAGCGAGGGCGAAGATAATGTTACTGCGTAGGCGTGACAGAGACAGAAATAGAGGGAGCGGTACGGTGCCCTTCATTTTGTTAATAACATTTTGTTTGCAGTGTCCCCTCTAGTACATTATCTCAATGTGTGAACCACAAAGTCTTGGTGTTTGTGAGACCGAAAAGTCTCTCGTAGTTCCTGATATTCCAAGACTTAATCTTAGCGTGGGGTCAGGACTATTTATATGACTATTGAGTGTATTTATTTATTTGTTAAAGGGCCAAATTCTTTGTTTTTTTGGAATATATTATTGTACATATGTCACCGTGGAAATAATTATAAAAAACGTGTTGTAATACTCATTGTACTATAATAAATATTTATTTGTTTCATTGATTTTTTAAGATTATCCTTATTCCTTAGATTTTTTGCACGTGAACGCACACACCTGAGTTTTCTTGAACTCAACCATATTCCTGGAACCCCATGTAGAAATGAGATCCAAGGTCCAGTTGAGCTCAATGACAAGATCTTCACGTCCCCTAACAGTTTCGACTCGGCAACCCGGAGGCCCACAGTGGTATCGCCCATGAATCGTGCTGTCATCTGCATAGCAATGAATGTTACCAAGCGACAACATGTCATTGATATGCAGAATAAACAAGGTGGGCGACAGCACCGAGCCCTGTGGAACTCCGGCATTTACCGACATAAGAGCCGAAGCGTGTCCGTCGACGACTACACGTATTCTACGCCCATGCAGAAAGCCGGAAATCCACGAACACAGGTTGCCGGGCAGACCGTATGCCGGAAGCTTGAAAAGAAGACCACAGTGCCAGACCCTATCAAACACCTTGGCTATGTTGAGGCTCACAGCAAGAGCCTCGCCACGCCGGTCTATCGCCTCACCCCAGCGATGCAGGACAAACGCTAGAAGATCACCCGTTGATCGATATTGACGGAATCCGTATTGTCTGTCACTGATCAACGAGTGATCCTCCAGGTAGCGGACCAATTGAGCGTTTATGATCCGCTCCATGACCTTACACATCACTAAGGTGATAGCGATAGGGCGGTAATTGGTAGGGTCCGACCGATCACCCTTTTTGGGGAGCACATTGGCCTCCCTCCAAGATTCCGGCACAACACCTGTGCGATAGGAGGCCCGGTAGAGGCGAGTCAGTGCAGGAGACAACTCGGCTGCACTGACTTAATTGAGAAAATACTTTTTTTTCTGATGGTTTTTCTGGATGGTGGTTCTGGAGGTTTTAAATATAATCACATGATAAAGGTTTTTTTTTAACAAATAAACTTCAACTTAATTTATGTAGACTACTGAACATGGTACATAAGTAACACGCGCGTTTTTCCCAGCAGGGGTAGGCAGAGGTGCCAGGACACCCACATTTCGCCTTGTATGTTTAGTCTCGCAATGTGGTAGAGGCCTATCGCCAAATTTCTGACTCCGCACTGATAATGAATAGAAAAATCCAATATCATTTTGCCCGATCAATCAAAACAATCAAACAAACAAGAACAATCAAAGCATCTACACGATCTCCCGATTAGTTTTTTTTATTCTCTGGCTCGGCATAGTGGCGGCATTGCACCTGATGGTAAGCGCCAATGCCGCCCAGGCAGAGTATCCATTGGCATCGGACGGCAGTCCCATGCCAATGGAAACAATTATGCCTGCTAAAGAGCATCTTCACACTACGGCGGAAGTTCTCTCAAACCGTCACTAGATGGGGCTAGTCCAATAAAATTTTATCAACGGTTTTTTTTATGAATAACTATCACAAATTGTCTTTATCTAATAATAGGGGTCAATAAGTCAGTGTGTATTCTGTGCAACGATATATTTGTCGTGTAATTACCACGGTTTATTTCGGGAAGAGATATCAATGAATACGTTATTTCGAAATTGTTTTCTTGTCAATTACTGATATATTTCGTAAACAACGGGAGGAAATTTCCAACCTTAAAAAAAATCAAAATTATAAGTAGCGCAGTTGGTTCGATCCCCACACCGCGACCAATATTTGTTAACCTAATTTGTTTTGGGTTATTGAGACCGAAAAATCTTTTAGCTTCAGATACACGACACAAGACTGGATCTTAATGTGGGGTCAGGACTATGTGTGTGACTGTTGGGTACAAATAATACATTATTTATTAACAGATTGGGAAAAACTTTTAGATACTATTGATTGTAAATTCATGCGCTACACGCATGACCGTGTCAAAATACGTGATAACTATAAACAATACTTCTCGGTAAAGTATGTGCTGTAGACACTGATTATTAACCTACTTACTACTAATATTATAAATGCGAAAATTGGTGTCTTTGTTATCTATTCACGCTCAAACCGCTAACTCGGTTTTAACTTAATTTAGTATGGAGTTAATTGATACACTGGATTAACACATAGGGTAATTTTTATCCCGACAAAATAAAGTGTTCCCGTAAGATGTGTCATGAATTTAAATATAAGTATTAGATTTTTTTCAAAATCCAATGAATGAGATGAGAAATCTAAAGTACGGCAGTAAAGTTGAGTTTACATAATTAAAACAGTTGTCACGAGAAATAATTCCTACACTAAGTCACTGGTGTCCTATCAGAAACTACGATAGACCTTTCGGTCTCACGAACACCCAGACCTGAAAGAAATATTTGTAAGCATTTTGTAGGCCAAATAAACATTTCTCTCAGTGCGAGAATCAAACCCGCCGCCTCTCGTTTCACAGGTTGCGTCTTACCAATTGCGCCACGGAGGCTGTCTTTCTAATACGTCAAGAAAAAACCAGTGTTTAACACTGTGATTAATGTGTTTAAATCTACAAAACCCAGTGTTTAAATCTTTTGATATCACATTTAGAAGTAAAACGACAGTACAATTTATAAATAGTTTATGATCATTTGGCGTGCGAATGCCTTATGCTGTTACCAAAATATTATGAACAGTTTTTGTCTCCTTACATTTTATGATATTGGAGTTATTAATACTGGTAGATTAAGAAAGTGGAGAGGGAGAAATAAAAATTACGGGTAGGGGAAAGTGGTATTGGGCATCACTCACTGAACGAAAATATTTGGCGGGAGGAATAGACATTGCGGTGGTACCTACCTAGGCGGCCGCTTACATACGAGAGACCTACCACCAACAAATGAAAAGAACGGTTCGCAAAGAAACGCGACAATTATTTTTTATGATTTTTTAAATGTCGTCATTTTTGGGTGGTAAATCCATAGTTTTTGCTAAAATAATAATTCAAACTCTTTTATACCTTAGATTATTTATAAATAAAAGAGTATACACTATTATTTTAGGAAAAAATGTATCTACCACCCAAATATGGTCATAGGAAAAAAATAACAAAAAGAAATTTGTCGCTTTTTTTGCAACTTTTTCTGTTGAATTGTGTCTGAAGTCGCTTAACCCATTCTTGACCACTGTGCCAATTTGGGAACACCTAATAAAAGAGGGTAGATAAAAAAGCTTTGACAATAGTAAATATCGTGTTACTTTGTTATGCAGTCGAAGGTGTGTTTATTAGGGAAAAATATCGGATTACACTAATTTATTTAAAAATCTTTCGTTTTGGATGCATTCAAATTCGTTATCCGAAGAGCACTACAGATAAGTGTCATTTTGTTCCTATTTTTCATGGCAGATGACGAATATCATGATTATTGTTGATATTTTCGTAAAATAAATACCTAATCTAACCTTTAAGGTTATTTTACAGTTATTTTAGATGTATATAAAAACATAGTGACATAAATATTGGTGTGCCAATTTGGGTACAACGGCTACAAGTATACTAAAAATAACCATATTACTTAAAGAATCAGTAGGAATCGCAAGCAATATTTTAGTGGTACTAATGACTTCAGGGCTTAGAAGAAGCTATGAGCACAATAGTCGAGGATACTGACGACGGCTTGGAGTATGATTTAGCAATCATTCCACCAGAATCAAGCGTTGCGACTGACTAAGAAGAAGGAGATGATGATGGCCACATCATCATGGTACGACCACAATGTCTATTTCTCCCGTGAAACAGCAGTGTAAATGCACTGTTGTGTTTCGGATTGAAGGACATTGTAGCCAGAGTAACTACTGGACATATTGAGACTTAACATCTTATGTCTCAGGATGGCGAGCGCAGTGGAATGTTGCTACTGTTTATGAGCGGTCGTATCGCTTACCATCAGGCGAACGGGTTGCTCGTCTAGCCATTCCATTCAATAAAAAAACCCATTACTACTGGTAGTAATGGGCAGGGTAATAGTTGCCAACCTAGTACCCTACAAAACGATGTCTTAGGTAATATTTGTTCGCAACGTGGGTCGCAACTCTGGAATCAGAAGATAGCAGTGATGATGAACCTTTGGCCGCTGAAAGGTCACGACTTCCTTTAGATCGGCCCAACCAGAGCAGCCCACTGTCTCTGCGTGCCGGCAGTCATCCAGTTTTCCGCTTTGCCGAAAGTGTTTACCTTATTACTCGACAAGCGATGAAAAAACTGACGATATAGGTATTAGCTGAACTACAAGGCCCGTTGCAATATTTGAGAAGCTTTTTGACGACGAAGTTTTTACAATGATTGCTGAGTTCAGTATGTTGTACCCTATGCCAATCAATATAATCGGCACAACTTCATTGGTACTGCTACAGAGCTGAAAACTTTTTTGGGAATACTGATATAGTCGGGCTATACAAACTACCTCGTAAACATATGTACTGGCCATTGGATAAGGATATTGGTGTTGCAGCGGTGTTAAAATCTGTGTCCAGAAATAGATTCCGGAAAAAAAAAACGCAATTTGCATGTTGTAGGTAACAATGACGCACCAAGTTCTGCTTGCCCTTCATCATCCAATATTGTTGGATGGGGTTGATCACCTCCCTGAAAAGCTTCCAAAACGAATGCGATGTGCTGTGTGCCATATCAGAGGTTGCAGGGGTTGCAAGAAGTGCAAGAAAACCCTGTGTATTGAAAAATCATGTCTCGCTAATTTTCACCTATAAGGAGCCGTTGTGTTTGGGAACACCACTGAAAATTCATGAAAATTATCGCTTTTGATTTTTTTTGTGTTACTACTTCCTCTTGTAGCTACTAACTTTCAATTAAAAAAAGAATTTAGAAAATCCGGTCTGCAGTTTTGATTTGGCCACTAATGGGTTAAACTACCACCCGGCTTCGTTTTCGGTAGCAGTCTTGACATCTGTATATATAAAAGAGGAACCTGACTGACTGACTGACTGACTGATTGACTGACTGACGTATCAACGCACAGCCGAAACTACTGGAGCTAGGAACGTGAAATTTTCCACAGAGGTTCCTATTACCTATTATTACGTAGGGTAGCACTAAGAAGGGATTTTTGGAAATTCAACCCCTAAGGGGGTGAAAAGGGTTAAAAACTGTTGTATGGAAAATCGAAACCGTTAGAGTTACAATTGTCAAATTTTGCAGTTTCGTTAGCCAATCAAAGACAAATATAACTGCATACTTAGTTTTTCTAAAATTAACCCTAAAGGGGTTAAAATAAGGGTTGAAGTGTTGCGAGAGTAGGGTGATTTTATGACTATCTAATCAACGCACAGCCGAAACTACTGGAGCTACAAATGTGAAAATTTACACAGGAGTTTCTATTATGACGTAGGGTAGCACTAAGAAGGGATTTTTGGAAATTCAACCCCTAAGGGGGTGAAAAGGGTTAAAAACGGTTGTATGGAAAATCTAAACCGATAAAGCTAGAATTATCAAACTTTGCAATTTAGTTAGCCTTTCAAAAACAAATATAACTGCATACTTAATTATTCTAAAATTAACCTTAAATGAATATAAATAAGGGTTGAATTTTTGTAGAACCGAACTATCGGATCAACGCACAGCCGGAACTACTGGAGTTAAAAAGATGAAATTTTGCACAAGGGTTCCTATTATGACGTAGAGTAGCACTAAGAAAGATTTTTTGGAAATTCAACCCCTAAGGGAGTGAAAAGGGTAAAAAACTGTTGTATGGAAAATGGAAACTGTTAAAGCTAGAATTATCAAACTTTGCAGTTTAGTTAGCCAATCAAAACGAAATATAACAGCATACTTTATTTTTCTAAAATTAACCCTAAAGGTGTAAAAATAAGGGTTGAAGTGTTGTGAGCATAGGATGATTTATTGAGTGCCCAATCAACGCACAGCCGAAAATACTGGAGCTAGAAACGTGAAATTTTACAAAAAGATTTCTATTGTGACGTAGAGTAGCACTAAGGAGGAGTTTTTAGAAATTCAACCCCTAAGAGGGTTTAAAAGGGTGAAATAGTGTTTTTGGTAAAACTTGGCATTTTAGTTAATCATTACAAAGAAATATAATTGCCCACTCTCTTTTCTTAAAATTAACCCTAAAGGGTTTAAAATAGGGGTTGAAATGTTGTATGCAAAATCGAAACCGCTGAAGTTATTCATATGAAAATTTGTATTTCACCACTTATTTTAAACGAAAAATAATGCCGTGAACTATTATTAGAAAAAAAGCACTACGGTGGTGGAAATAAGGGATGATATTATATTTTGTGAAAATCAGAACCACTGAAGTTGATTTATGTATGTTACCAAAATATATTTTTTACAACTGTTTCGCAGAGCTTACAGTGTAAAGTTGTTGAAGCGATATAATGTATTGATTTTACGTCCGTATTATTATAATATACTGCGGCGGGTTATGCCGCCCGCAGGTAGGGGTAGGTAGTTAAATGAGAACTCAGGGTAGTTACGTGGTTCGGGCTTTAATAATTTCGCATCACTATTTACACCCGGCACTGTTGCTGGTGGTATGCAACAGGAGTCACTGGCCTTCACTGGACACTGATCCGGGTCTTCGGCACGTGGCGGAACCCGGCGACAGCTCGCCGGCGAAGTCAGCTGCCACGTGGCCGGGCACGGTGCGCAGGTCAGCGGCAGGCGCAGGCTCGGATGCAGTCCGGCAGGAAGAGGTGCGGAGCAAAGCGGGCAGTAGGCACGGAGTTAGCGAAAAAACGCCAAGTACGCCAAGTACGAAGAAGAAGAACGAAGAACCTGGAATCAGTATCCAAGAAATCGGAATGCAAACTAGGTTTGCATTCCGTGCCAGCGACTCGTGGTAGTTCACAAGCCCGGCAGACAGAATACACTGACAAACAAGCAGTTAAGCGGTTAGCAAATAGAACACTGAACACTCACCCCAGCGGGTTCGGAAAGACGCGTGGTAGCACGCGGCTTTCAGGTTAGGGAAAAGGACGCGAGCGCCGTTACACGCGTATTTAAGCGAGCACCGATGACAGTTCGTACGTCAAATTTGACAGATGTCAGTCAGTAAATGAATCGACCAATCAGCGCAACGGAGGCGTTGATTGGCATAGACAATAGGATTTATGTCGACTATTGAACTATAGATCGCAAATATAAAAGGTGACATTCCCACAACGTCACAGTACCCCGCCGAAAAGACCAGGATTTTACTTATAACTGAATATGAGTAAAATCCGTCTGCCTATTTAGCATTCTTGTTAGATTACACTTTCATTCCATCCTCTTACATACTTCATCCTTACAAAATGTCTAGCATCAAAATATATTATGACCAAGACCCTATAGACAAGAGAATACTTTGCGATACTAAAGGACTCTCCAAAACTACAAGAAGAAAATTTGTAAAATAGACGATGTTAGTAAATTGCGGGATCTGTTAAGTGTCGCAGTTAATGTCATGTATTTAAAAATAAACATAATGTTAAATGTGTGAATATACATTAATATTTGTAGTTAGTAAGTTTTAAATCTTTGATGTGCCAGGTACCTAGTGGATTACCATTCATATCTTCTAAATCATATACCAAAGGTGATTTTTTAGAAATAATTTTACACTTTATAAACTTGGGAGCAAGTTTTCTATTAAAACGTTTATCTTTGTCACTTTGATAAAAAGTTTTTCTCCAAACTACATCGCCAACATTAAATTCAGCAGGTTTCTTTCTTAGGTTATAGTTAGCACTATTCCTCTTATGGGCCTGCAGGAGCAACGACTGTACTTTGTTAAAAATATTAGATAATATGCCTAAGTTTTCAGCATAATGATCTCGAGGTATGAAAATAATATCCTGGTCTGTATTAGTGTCCACATAGTGTGAGCCACAAGTGACTAATTCACGACCATATACTAAAAATGAGGGAGTGTAGCCAGTCACCTCATTAACAGAGTTGTTAATAGCAAACTGTATTTTGGGAATCAAGAGATCCCATACTCGATGATCATTTTCAATGAATGTAGAAATAGCTGTCATGATAGTCTTGTTGTAGCGTTCGCCAGTATTTACATGAGGCGTATATTTAGGTGTAAAATGAATATTTGGAATTTTATACTTTTCTAACATATTCTTTAAAGTTGAGCTAATAAATTGACGTCCATTATCCATTAGAATGGTTGATGGAATGCCATGAACAAGGAAAACATTTTCTTCTAAAATTTTGGTAATAATTTCCGCGGTAGCGCGTTTTAATGGAAAAAGTAAGCAATATTTAGAAAAACAACAAGTGACTACAAAAATGTAACAATTTTGCTTTCTAGTACAAGGGAGAGGTCCAACAATATCTATACTTAACATTTGAAATGGTCGGGAACACGACTTAGGTCTGCCCATTTCACCCAAAGTGGTGTGGTTTTGATGCTTATGAGAAATACAGGTATCACAAGAAGAAACAAATTCTACTACACTAGCATGCATTCCTGGCCAGTAGTATTTTTGTGCCAGCCTTCTGTAAGTTTTGAAGATACCAAAATGACCAGCTAAAGGGTTACTATGGTTTTCAGAAATAATAGAAGACCGAAGTTCCTGAGGTACAACTTCCTTCCACTCAAATTCAGTATTAAGTACACATTTAGATTTCATAAACCGATAAAGACGGTTATTTTTAATTATATAGTTAGGGTATGAAGTTGGTGAATTTTGACAACCGTGAAAGATATTTAGGTACCATTCATCAGTTGTTTTATTAACGTGCATGGAAGTATCAATAGTACTAATATGCTTAGGACAAGAACGAGACAAAGCATCAGGAATAACATTATCTGCACCCTTACGATGATTAATATCAAAAGAAAATGCAGAGAGGCGGACACCCCAGCGAGCGAGCCGACCTGTAGGGTTATTAAGGTTAAGAAACCATTTAAGAGCTGAGTGATCTGTATAGACAGTAAATTTTTTACCATTCTCTAAATAACATCTCCAATGTTCTAAAGCAACTAAGACTGCTAAAGCTTCGCGTTCAGTGATGCTGTAGTTACGCTCCTGTGGAGACAGTGATTTACTCATATAGGCAATGGGATGTTCTACGCCATCAATAGTTTGAGTCAGTAAAGCACCGACACCATAGTCACTAGCATCTGTGTGAACTTCGAAGGGCATGTCATAATTAGGACACGACAATATGGGAGCTTGCACTAGACAATCTTTTAGCTTATTGAAAGAATCCTGCGCCTCTGGAGACCAAATGAAGGGTTTAGCTTTCTTACTTGTAGAAGTAAGTTTATTGAGGGGACCAGCAATTGAACTAAAGTTAGGAACAAATCTACGATACCAAGATGCAGTGCCTAAAAAACGTTTGACCTCCTTAGGGTTGGTCGGTGTAGGGAAATTAAGAATGGCATCGACCTTTCCAGGATCGACTTGCAGACCATTCGAGTTAACAACATAACCTAAATATTTTAGTTCAGTACGAAAAAATTGTGATTTAGAAAAATTTATTGTCAAATTTGCATATTTTAATTTATTATAGACACGTAAAAGCATAGCCATATGATGATCAAAATTAGGTGATACAACAATGATATCGTCTAAGAAAACGAAAACGCAATTCTCAAATTCAGGACCATAGAATAAAATATCAACCAATCTTTGCTGCGTTGCAGGTGCGTTGGTAAGACCAAACGGAGTAGTGACAAACCTGAACGAACCACGTGATGGAATATAAAATGCTGTTTTATCACGATCACACTTCTCAATAGGTATTTGCCAGAAGGCTTTCGAAAGATCGATAGAACTTAAATAACAAGCGTTACTTAAATTGTCCAAAATTTCTGACATGTACGGTAATTTGTAAGCATCTTTTTTAGTAACTGAGTTAAGTTTACGACTGTCTAAACAAAATCTCAATGTTCCATCTTTTTTAGGAGTTAATAAGACAGGTGAACACCAAGGACTTTCACAAGGTTCGACAACACCGAGTGCTAACATTTCATCCAGCTCGTTACATAACACGCGTTGTTTTTCGGGAGAAAGTCTGTAATATCGTTGTCGCATTGGTTGTGAGTTGCCAGTATCAATGCGATGAGTGATGAGATGTGTTCTGCCTAGGCCTCGCTTTTCCGTAGAAATAGAACGAAATAGGTCAATAGTATTATCAGCGTTTAGACGCTGCGATTTGGTTAAATCGTCATAAGAAAATAATTTACTTTTGTTATTATTTAAATAAGAAACACTACCGGTATTAGAATCACCTAAAGTTATTGATTTTAAATACTTGGGGCAAATCTCAAACCTAGACCAGAAATCAATACCTAAAATTAAATACGATGATACTGTAGGTATCACGTAGGCTTTAAGAATATGAAAATTATTCTCAAAACTTATAGGAATATTTATATAACCTATAGGGTTTAACCGTTGGCCGCCAGCGGCAACAAAATATATGTCGTTAAGGTCTGTACACAACTTAAAACCAGCTGATAATAATAGTTTATGTGAATCGTTCCCCAGTATAGTCACTGAAGATCCAGAATCCAACAAAGCACAAAAAGAAATTTCACCAATTTTTACATTAAGATACGGGCGAGAATCATTATCCGGTTTACGTTCCCAGATTGATGTGATGTTATAAGTAGAAAAAAAAAATTTAATAGTGGAAAGCCATTGTTCCCAATCTTCCTTATCAAAATTAACACTTTTAGTAGTAATATCACAACAATCTGGCCCTAGAAGTTTTTTGGTTTCGATTTAGAATGACAATTCGTACAATTAGTATAAATAACACCTTTGGTACCACATTTAAAACAAATTGGAAACCTATTTTGTTTACACTCAGCGAGCGTGTGGTCATTAGTGCGGCAGCGGGGACAATGTGAATGACTACCTGAGCGTCTTTTGTTCTCGAGCGATAAGCGAGAAACCGGTTTACTTGTACCAATAGATGTATTTAAAGTGTTATTTTGTGTATTTGTTAGTTTATTGAAATTGTAGGAATGTGTAAATTTTTTATTAAATTGAATATTAGGGTTAGTAGTGTTATTAGAGTAGGCTAAATCTGGAGCTAGCGTATTATTAGTTATGGGAGGCGGTTCACGATATTGAGCTGTCCTACATTGGATATTTTCGAAATTTTTACATATCAAACGGAGTTCCTCGATACTAGAAATTTTTGGTGAGCATGCTATAACGTTAGAGTAGCACGGACGAATGTTGTGTAACAAAATTTCCAATTTTTCCGACTCAGGCAATTCTTTAGAAAGACGAGAAAAAAATTCAGACATTATAGAAAAATATATAGTGATGTTTTCAGTTTCATGCTGAG
This sequence comes from Hyles vespertilio, assembly GCA_009982885.2. Lineage (NCBI taxonomy): Eukaryota > Metazoa > Arthropoda > Insecta > Lepidoptera > Sphingidae > Hyles > Hyles vespertilio. Next base: position 4,444,665 of record CM042832.1, read on the forward strand.
TACGGTTACGAATTTCTGAAACTAACCGATAGTCATGATCGAATTCGCCAAAATCCTCTATCAAAAATTTAGACAATTGATCCCAATCCTTGACTTTACTTTTAATGCTACGGAACCAATGTAGTGCATTGCCACAAAATATTTCTGTAGCAAAATTTAATAAATCAGAAGATGAAATACTCCTAGCGGCTTTAAAATCATCGACCTTTTGTAAAAATATACGAACACAAGTAGAACCGTCGTATTTTAGTAGTTTGAAATCTGACAAACGAGGACGCTCGCATAGATACGTTGTAACATCTGTTTTATCAACTGATGTGGGTAAATTAAAAGTAGTCGGTTCACTGGAGTTAAGTTTTTTAAGCCTATTGATAAATGAATCATAATCAGTGTTAAATGTATGCAATAGTTTTTTATCGGCAGATGTTATCGGTTTCAATCTACGTGCTCTGTGATAAATATGATTTGCCAAAGTGGATGTACGCTTGAACATGTTTATATCAAATGAACATTCTAGGTTTGAAATTTTTGATTTTAAGTCATTAAAAGAAACATTTAAGGAATTTAGATCTATATCAAATGCTAATCCCGACTCATCAATGTCCTCAGATGGGTATAACAATGACAGTTTATGAATCTGTTTACGAAGTTGTAGCACTGTGTCGGCTGGATCTTCGCCGCGAATCAATACTTCGTAACACAGTTCATTTTTATTTAATAAAAAGTACTTGATAGGGTGAGTGTCCATTATAAGTAAAAATGAATGAATTGAAGAAGAAGATAAGACGGGAAAAAAAAATGCAAACAATGTAATTGGATATTAGTTATCACGATTAGACTTTACACTTCACTTAGTTAGAAAAATTGACAAACCTGTTTGCTTTTACTTTAACTTTTAAACCGCTCGCTTGCCCAGTTGCAGACTGCGCAACCGGACTGTGTGTGGAGTACCGGGTATAACGGTGATGCGAAAACCCACGTATTACAAAGAATTGGGCGCCACTGCGGCGGGTTATGCCGCCCGCAGGTAGGGGTAGGTAGTTAAATGAGAACTCAGGGTAGTTACGTGGTTCGGGCTTTAATAATTTCGCATCACTATTTACACCCGGCACTGTTGCTGGTGGTATGCAACAGGAGTCACTGGCCTTCACTGGACACTGATCCGGGTCTTCGGCACGTGGCGGAACCCGGCGACAGCTCGCCGGCGAAGTCAGCTGCCACGTGGCCGGGCACGGTGCGCAGGTCAGCGGCAGGCGCAGGCTCGGATGCAGTCCGGCAGGAAGCGGTGCGGAGCAAAGCGGGCAGTAGGCACGGAGTTAGCGAAAAAACGCCAAGTACGCCAAGTACGAAGAAGAAGAACGAAGAACCTGGAATCAGTATCCAAGAAATCGGAATGCAAACTAGGTTTGCATTCCGTGCCAGCGACTCGTGGTAGTTCACAAGCCCGGCAGACAGAATACACTGACAAACAAGCAGTTAAGCGGTTAGCAAATAGAACACTGAACACTCACCCCAGCGGGTTCGGAAAGACGCGTGGTAGCACGCGGCTTTCAGGTTAGGGAAAAGGACGCGAGCGCCGTTACACGCGTATTTAAGCGAGCACCGATGACAGTTCGTACGTCAAATTTGACAGATGTCAGTCAGTAAATGAATCGACCAATCAGCGCAACGGAGGCGTTGATTGGCATAGACAATAGGATTTATGTCGACTATTGAACTATAGATCGCAAATATAAAAGGTGACATTCCCACAACGTCACAATACACGCAGACGAAGTTGCGGGCAAAAGCTAGTACACTATATAGAGGGAGCGCTAGTACTTCAAAAACGTAGATAAAAATGGTGGTGCCGGGCTACCTTTTTCTGCCCTCCTATTGGCTAATATTGGAACAGGTTGGGCAAGATACATAAATTATTTGAAAAAAAATATTAAAAATAAGTAGTTTATGTCTATTTAATTACACTCAAACTCGTTTTAAAAGGATAATAGTTAAATATAATTTCAGCTATCAAAGGAATTTATAGCAATTTATTGCTAAATAATTAATTCAATTTTTACTAATATGGGAGCGCTACCAACATTACGAACAAAAAAATATCTACGTTTTTCAAAACGCGAATGTATGACAGCGCTCCCTCTATATATAAATACTCTAAGGATAATCCTTACATAACTTAAACTTACAAGGTGTTTCGATTTTTCTGATGAAGAATATATAATATCGGCTTACTCATTTTGTACGGGTAAATACATTGTTGAACAGAACTCATAAAGTGAAACGTGATTGTCACTCCTGGTGGCTCTTCTGCCTACCCCTTCTGTGGACCAGCGTGATGTTTATGTATGCATGATTCAATTTAAAGCACTTTACACAGTCAATCCTGTGAATCACTAAGACCTTGCAAGCATTAATGACAGGAAGAAACGCGTTATCCCGACCGTGCGACCCAATTCCACGTGTCAACTGGCGACAGTGCAATCACCTTAGCTTTGTCTGTATTTTGCAACGTATTAGAAAGAACTAGAGTTTCAATTATACAACAAGACACTAAACTAATCATACTTTATTCAAAGACGTAATACGGAAAACTTAACCTGAAACTACAAAAGACTTAATATCTTATGTGAATAAATAATAGATAGTTGGCGAGCGCAGTGGAATGTCAAGCATTGCTTTGTAATTCATGGTGTTATTTGGTTTTGCTACTGTCAGATAAATGGCATCCACATCGCGCCATTCATGGAAATACAAATTACATAGGTATACATAATTGATCAAAGCGTTATGGAGCGGGCTATGCTCGGTATTTCCCTACGAGATCGAATCAGGAATGAGGATATTCGTAGGAGAACATAGATTACCGACATAGCCCATAGGATTAGTAAGTTGAAGTGGCAGTGGGCCGGGCACATAGCTCGTAGAGCCGATGGCAATTGGGGCCGAAAGGTTCTAGAGTGCAGGCCACGTACAGGCAAGCGAAATGTCGAGTGTACAACAAGGTGGACAGACGACCTGGCTAAGGCTGCAGGAAGTCGCTGGATGCAGGCCGCTTCCAACAGATCGATGTGGAAATCCTTGGGGGAGACATAAATGATAGATATAAATGATAATGACAAGACGAGCAGTTGGAGTTGGTGCTGCCCCTTACCCTGTGCAGTAGTAACACGTTTTCGTCGAATTGATGCAAAGTCATCAAAGCGGGCGTCCGCAAACATTCCAGACGCACTGCAAAAGCGTGGGAGCCTCAATAAGAATAAAGCTGTAAGAATTAATAATATGAACCATTTCCTAATCGACAGTCTCGAGTGCAACGAGATTCTGGTAGGATCCCATACATAAAGTAATTTATATCTGCTTCTCTCGCCAAACAACAGTGTAAACGTACTGTTGTTTTCGATTTGAAGGACATTGTAGCTAAAGTAACTATTGAACATATTGATATTTAACATGTTGATTAGTGGAATGAAAAGCATTGCTTAGTAATTTATGGTGTTTGTTCTGCTACTGGTCATGAGCGATCGTATCGCTTACCATCAGGCGAACGGCACGATCGTCCTTCTTTTCGTTAAAATAAAAATAAATATGCGACCCATTGGTATTTGTTTTGGGTCTGAATGTTTGTGAGACCGAAAAGTCTATCGTAGTTTTTTATACACAAGACTCGATCTTAGTGTGGAGTCAGGACTACGTGTGTGACTGTAGGATGTATTTTTTTAATTTGCCTATATTGTCCCACTGCTGAGCAAATGTCTCCCTCAACTCCTCTCATCTATAAGCCCATATACGTCCAAACAAACAATAAATATTTACTCTATATCATATTAGTTTAGATAGATTTCCGCCGTACTGTACTGTATCAGCTCACATACGTCCCACTGCAGGGCACGGACCATACAATCAAGATTACGAATGTTGGTTGATTGATGGTTATACCTTAAAGTCTACCACGCTGAACTTGCGCGGGTTGGCGTACTTACATACCATAGAAATTCATATAAATCACTATGGTGTGCAGGTCTCTTCACGATGTTTTCCTTCACTATATTACGTGGTGATTGACTATCATGTGAAGTTATTTATTAAAATTATTCCAAGCGTCGAATGCGCAGTCCATATCAGACATACAAGGGTCTTTTTATCAGTAACAAAAACCGTTATCTTTTAGCCCCCGATGAACCGTATTTGAACCCGCAACCCCGACGAGCGCAATCTGTGATTAGTTTTACGCAGCATTCATCATTTCAAAACTCTTATGGCTAATATTTATATTTTAGTTATTTTGTTTCGACTTCATGATTTTGTAAAAAAAATAAAAAAGATTTTTTCTTCGTCGCAAAGGAAGAATTTGAAATCAAAGATAGAAAAAATGATGTTTTTTGAACTGCTGTGATGAATTAATATTGTATTGAATATTCTAACGTTTTAAAACAAAAGAATTGTCGCCAAAAATATTGGAAGTAATAAATATGATTCTAGGTGATTTTTAATCCAAACTTATTATAAAACTGATTAAAAAATAATTACAGTAAAACAGTATTTCAGCCTTTAAATCTTGAGTAAACATAAATCGGAATATGCTAACGCGTTCAGTACGTTACTCATAACGTACTCAATCTAAAGGGTCTCTAATGAGAACTTCAGTTAGTTCAACGTGTAAAATATACTACCGATTAGGACTGAAAATCATCCGAAAATGGTGCCGCAGCGACCGTGTTAAAAAAAAAGTTGCTCGTCATTGTGAAAGATTCGCGCGGCAAGGAAAATTCATGTCAATTATTATACGCTTAAAATCATGTAAATTGTAACTCCACATAGGACTTTGATAACCTATATAGTATTAAAAAATGAACAGATAGCTAGCCTGACCCGCGTTCAATCAGTTACCATCGGACGTCCGTCGCGAATGGTCCATACCCAAAGAAGGTCCGTGGTCACCATTTAATCATCGACAATTTAATAAAACGGAACTCTGTTCAAAGTGACATTTAAATCACATAAAAGGTTTGATACCTCGCTATTTAAACTTTCAAATTTCAAAAAAAGAACGTTAAATATAAATCCAGGCTGTATGTTTTAAAACAATTCGATATTCAAATTGAATAAAAAAGAATTTTAAATCGGTTTAACAGACAATGATTGTTTAGTTCTAATTAATCAATGATAATGGAACATCATCACTTGGAGAAAATGGCGTCAACAGCCCCTATGTTGCCGAAAGAAAACGAAGAAAAAATTGTGATAATAGCCCCTAGTCATGTTGGAGTGGGTAAAATATTAATAAGGGAGGATACTGTGATAGGCAATATCCAGGGGTGTGCAACGTGCGGCAGAGGACAATTTACGTGCACAGGTGTCAGTAACCAGTGGTCCGCATTGTGCTGGGGGAAACTTTCAGATAGAAAATATTATACATGTAAGTATTTTTCTCTGTTACTACATAATAACTAAAAATATATTTTTATTAACATGATAAAGGTCTTTTTAACAAATTAATTTCACTCTTTATCTAGACTTTTCTATATGATGCATAAGTAGTTAGACATAAGTACATAAACTCACGCCTTTTTCCTAGAAGGGGTAGGCAGATGTGTTATAGGACACCCACGTTTTGCTTTGTATTTTCCTTCCCACGATATCGGCCAGAAATTCCTGACTCCAGGGATAATGAGTAGAAAAATCTTATAGCATATGCCCGACCCGGGATTCGAGCCCTAGATGTCAACGTTGCAATCCTAACGTAATACAAATGCGCCACTGAGGAAGTGTCTTGAAGTTCTTGAGCTTTTTTGTTACTAATACTGAAAATCTAAAATTTAGTTTGTTAGGTTTTATCGCTTCTCAACCGATCCTCATGAAACTTACTAATCTAGAAACTAAGTATGGTTCCCAACGGATAAAACATTTACATTCTTCTTAAAAAACTATAGTTGTCTATACTATAGTCAGTACCTTTTCTCCTTTCTCTTATCTCCATCGAAAGATTGTCTGGTAGAGATTGCCTTGTGTCAATAAGGCCATTTTATTTTATTTAATAGAAAACGCATGATAACACATTACACAATATATTGGTGATATTGTCTTGGATTCGAATTACAAGTGATTGAACTTTTTGAGTTAAATCCAAAAATACGATTATTTAGTTAGTTTTCCTAGAACAGAATGCCTCAGGCGTTATTTATCCCTAAATACTTTGTATATAATAAAATAAAAAAATAAAAAAGCCTTTATTTACTACTTAACCTAACAAGAAAATTTATTCTAGGTTTTAATTACTTTACACTTAGTTTTTAAATAAAACAATTGTTAGTGAATATAAAAGTATACAGTTATTAATAAAATTATGTGTTAGTAGTGTTATGAATGGCCGTCAGATTGTCGTACTTAATAACTGTAGTTGTAGGAAGGGTGTCTCTGGCTAAGAATGAAACTCCATCTCTTCGATTACAATATAATTCTCTGATTGCTTTACATCCATCTTTATACATTACACGATCAGACCACGCACCAACAAGACATCCATCAAAAGATACTGTTTTACATTTTTAAAATACCTCATACCATTTTCACATTTTAAATCTATTTCTTTTTAATCAAGCCACATTGAAGATTGAAAGAGTATTTAATGTTATTGGTATAAAAAAATAATGATTTAGTAAATAAAATGTCCACTACTCACACTATAATCCTAAAATATTCACAATAAAGTAACAATATCATTACAGTTGTATCCTCTGAGGCGTCGCCTCTCCTAGACCCTTCCATACATCTATTTCGCGTGCTTTTTTCATCCAATACGATCCGCATATATGATAAAAAATGTCTCTCCATCTTTTACTTGGCCGTCCCTGTCTGTTTTCTTATTCTCTCTCTTGGTTAGGCGTTAGTTAACCACTCTGTTGGGCGTTTTGTGCATCGATTGTTATTCATCCTGCAAATATGTCCTGCCCAGTGCCACTTGAGTCTTCTAATTCTCTTTCTTACATTACTTTGTATATAAAACATAAATAAATAATAAAAAAATATCTCGTAGATCTTGATTGATTACCCACATGACACATCTCGTAAATTGGATGTATTTGTAACAAAAAAATATTGTATTCCAAACTACAGAGAGACTATTTAGTGCTAACTAAACTTTCCAATGTAATAAATAAAGCATGTAAAATTTATGTATATGTACATATATGTATTTATATAACATGTCACACGATTAGATAACCACGTTAGAAAATGATTTAACGCCGGCGTTAATGAGCCAATATTATAAATAAAACAATAATCATTATGTACCTATAATTATTGTCCCGAGTGTTCCCTGTAACGGTGAAGGAAATCATCCTGAGGAAACCGTAGCATTTTTTTTATTTGAGTGAACGGCGAGATTATCATGCCCTTTGCCTGCCCTTTTAGCCAGAGTAACTACTAGACATATTGAGACTTAACATCTTATGTCTCAGAATGGCGAGTGAAGTTGTTGTTTGGTTTTGCTACTGTTCATGAGCGGTCGTATCGCTTACTATCAGGCGAACGACATGCTCGTCTCGCCATTCACGGCAATAAAAAAAATTACAGAATTTAGAGCGGGAATTAAAGTTTCGTAGGTAAGATGAGTAATTGGAAGATAAACATTGTGATGAAACTTACATACGATGGAAATACAAGAAGTTATATCTCCATCGAAGCTCCATAAAGTAAATAACTGCCAATCCGCATAAGCATAGCGCGGTGGACTTTGTCTTAAGGCCTGTCCACAGTTCTCCATAATCCATAGGTTTTAAGCTACGCCCTTTTTTTATACGGGACAATCGGGCATGCGGTTCACCTGATAGTAAGTAATTACAGCCGCCTTTAAACAAATCATCGAACATGTATCCATCGCATTGTTTCAGATATACTTTTATAACATAAATAACAAGCAATACACTTGTAATGTAATAATTTTAACATTTCCAACATATCGAAGTGCGTGGTGGCCTGTTGGTAAACGGTCTAGACGCGGCTGCCAACATATTCACAGTGGTCCCGGGTACAAATCCCAGGGCACACCTCTGACTTTTCGGAGTCATGTGTGTATATAGTCAATCACCATACACTAAAACGGCGAAGGAAAACGACGTTAGGAAACCTGGATATCATAGCGATTTATAATAATTTATATGGTATCTAACTCCGCCAACCCGCATTAGGCCAGCGTGGAGGACTTTATGGCCTAACCAATCTAAAACATATTTGCCAAAATTTGTGCTTATCAATCGACGTACATATATTATCTGATTTAAATATAATTACTTCACAGAAATGTAATCAAAGTGGAGCCACTACAAACGATTTACATATCGCGAATATTCGTTTCACAAAAAAAAACAACAAAACAGTTAAACCCCAAATCGCTTATCATTTAATTTAAACAGCAACAATTATCATGAAATACAAGTAATTATTGTAAATAAGATCATACCACCATTTATCTGGTCGCAAGAGTTTTATCTTAAATGATTCTTGAACTGTCTTTAACCTTATGAATTTACCTTGTGCTATAAAAATACAATCAAATTGATTGGATGTTTTTATAAGGTGGAGAGATTATACATACAACAGTCACGTACGTAGTCCTGACCCACACTAAGATCGAGTCTTGTGCAGTTTATTATAAACTACTAGCATACTACAAGAGACTTTTCAGTTTTACAACACCCAGACCCGAAACAAATATTTAATATTTACTAGCGGCCCGGCCCAGCTTCGTCCGGGTGCATATAGATTTCTCTACAATAATATGCACGTATCATACACATAAAACTTCCTCTTGAATAATTCTATCTATTAAAAAAAACCGCATCGAAATCCGTTGCGTAGTTTTAAAGCTTTAAGCATACAAAGGGACATAGGGACATAGAGACAGAGAAAGCGACTTTGTTTTATACTATGTTGTGATTGTACACGATTAAAATAACAGTATGTAACAGAGTTAATAGTATAAAAATGTACAAATGCCGGTCTTATCGCACTAAGGCAATCTCTACTAGACAACCCTTAGGTGGATTAATGAGAGGAAAAAAGAAAGGGCAGTGTAAATCAAACAAAAGCTCAAATAAAAAATACTATAAATGCATATAAATACATAACATACATATATAAATATATTAAAATAAACATACATGTACACTCATTTTGATCTTTAATATTTATCTCGGTTCGGTAATCGATCCCACTTTGAGTTTATGTTTAGTTATGAAGTTCCTATGGCTAAAGAAGATAAATTAGCTTAGTTTTTTACGCACTGTAGTGGAATATAATTACAGTGATTGTACATTTTTGGATTCAATTATACAACCCAATTAACCAGAATTTTGATGATTCGACGATATATATTTTTGTCGTGGCTGCTTAAAAAAGTTGAGAGTCGACTCCAGAGACAATAAATTCTTCATCATCTTCTTCAGAAGTACTACTATTTTATAGGAGCATGGGTCAGAGGGTCTCCATATCGACCTGTTGGCAGTCTCCTAAATTTTTCATAACGTTTTCTGTCCACCTTATAAAGGAACGTTTGACGCTTCGCTGACCAGTACGTGGTCTCCACATAAGAAAGCCTTACCAGCCAAAAAAGCCCTACCAGCTATCATTTGTTAATCTGTCCACATCGACCTGTTGGAAGCCGCCTACACCCAGCAACTTCCTGCAACCTTAGCCAGGTCGTCCGTCCACCTTGTAGACGGCGTCCAACATTTCGCTTGCCTGTACGTGGCCTCCACTCTAGAACCTTTCGGCCCATGCTGTGTTATATTTCTTCCCCTACGTTTATTCCCACTGACAATCCTTTAAGCAATGTAACCTTTTTTCCCCTGCTAATCTCCTTATCCTTATTCGATCTTACAAGTTTAGATAATTAATGTATCTTTCCTTTGTTTCAGTATTAGTAGTACTGTCAGCGACATTTATGCTAAGTTTGATCGGCACCATATGCTTCTGCTTCACAAATACCATCAATGATGTTGTGCTATCGGTAAGTGATTTCAAAAGTTGCTTTTATTAGGTTATTTCTTTAAATATATTTTAAACTTAAGACCGAAAAATAAATTATTTATTAGTACCATATTACAGTGGTAAAAAACTTCAAACCAATCGTTTCAAAGTGTTTGATTGAACTTTTAATGTCTAAAAATAGATTTAACTTGTGATATAGACACCATTATTCAAAATATACATAGTATCTGGGGGCGCGGCCGAGCCCCCTCCAAGTCGAGCTATAGGCCGTAACATCCTTTTCTCGAAGCAATTCAGACCATTTTCAACCCCCCATAACTTCGTTGCGGTTAAAGCAAGAAGCCTGAATTTTCAGTTACTAAGTAGGCATTGTGTAAACACGGTATATTTAAAATTTCATTCAATTTGAACCAGTAGTTTAAGAATTATAATGTGTCAAACTTTCGTAATTTTGTCACTCACTGACTGACTGACCGATCATCAAAAGTCTAAGGCACTTCTAGCAGACATAGAACCTTCAAATTTAGAATATAATTAGTGTTTAGTGTCTAAAGTAAGGGAAAATTCAAACATTTCATAATTTGTGTCTAGTTTTCTAGATAGACCAACTGCGTGAATAACTTTGTAATCCTATATAAATGTATAGGATTACAAAGTTACATTTGCAGTTAATGAATCATTGTACCCGTATATAGTGGAATAATAGTTGTAGATATATATCTTTATACATGAGGCATAATAGGAGGGGATATAGAGAGGGAAATGGTGTATTCAGCCCATGAAACTGTACAACATTTCTCTAGAAAAACATGACGAAGAAAAACTTGCAAATAAATAAATTAAATAACTCGAAAATATCAATTACAATGAAAGAAAGAACATTAATAATCAAATCCGCTATATTTGTGATAAATTGATACCTACAAAAATAAGAAAAATCCATAAGACAGAGGCTTTAAGAAAAATCGTTAGTGATATTCTAGAAGTAAGAAGTACCGAAAAGGAAAAAAGTAGGATTCTACAAAAAGACGTGAGATCCCATCAAAAACATCCTGTAAAAAAATTCCAAGTCTCGCAGCTCAGGTTTTCTACCGCAAAAAGTTGTGAGATGCATGTAATACCAAGTCGATTAATTTATTTAGTCCTTAAGGGACCTTCTATAGAAAGTTATTACGTTAGTTATTACCATATCAATATTAAAAATTCTTTACGTTTTAAATAAATAGACGACTTGGCCAGTAGCATTATGTATAAATTGTACGATACATTATGTTTTCATGCGATGGCCAAGTCGATCCATTTATTTAAAACGTAAAGAATTTTTAATATTGATATGGTAATAACTAACGTAATAACTTTCTATAGAAGGTCCCTTAAGGACTAAATAAATTAATCGACTTGGTATTACATGCATCTCACAACTTTTTGCGGTAGAAAACCTGAGCTGCGAGACTTGGAATTTTTTTACAGGATGTTTTTGATGGGATTTATTTATAATAATTTATGAAGCTATTCCATGGCGAAAATAGTTGGAAAGATAAATGTAGGGATGACAAGGTAGTCCTGGCTAACAATATTTCTAGAGTGCTCTGGAATAAAAATGGTCGAAGATTTATTCCGGTTAGCCATGGATAAAGAGAGATTTAAGGAACTGGCTGCCAAACCTTCAGTAATAGAAAGGCAGAAGAATAAGCTATTTCATAGCATAAAGGAAGAAATCAATACAAACAAATCGAAATTATTAGTTACTTATTCAATGCATAGAACAAAGGGTGGACAAGTTGTGTATGATCAAGGAGACGCTAGGATCCCGCACCGAAACAAGTTGTTTATCCACAAGAATTTGTTTAAGTCTCATCATTTCGTATTGTGATGAATGGCTCAAAAGAAGAATGCCTCAAAATAATATCTGCAACTTTCATCCTATGTAAAATTATTAAATCCACAAACACTTCAGCAGTATCTGATTATATTCTTTATTTCACAGAGCATGGTAATCAGAAAGGACTCGTTAGCGTATTCAATATGGCAGCACCCGAACGTCCAGCCTCTGATGAAGGTCAGGCTCTTCAACTACACCAACTGGGACAGCGTGAGGGACGGCCTGGAGACCAAACTACACGTAGAAGAAGTCGGGCCTTATGTCTATTCGTGAGTATAACATGTTTTTTATTACAATGAATGGCGAGACGAACCTACCTTTCGCCCGATGGTAAGCGATACGACCGTTCATGAACAGTAGCAATACCACAGCTTCAATCACAAAGCAATTGTTAGCATTCCACTGCGCTCGCCATCCTGAGACATAAGATGTTAAGTCTCAATATGTCCAGTAGTTAGTTACTCTGACTACAATGTCCTTCAATCCGTAACACAAGAGTGCTTCTATTTGGCGGGAGAAATAAACATAGCGGTGGTACCTATCCAGGCAGCCTCTCACATATGAGAGACCTATAACGCTTCATGAAGATAAGTGAATTTAGATTAACGTTATTGGTTACGTGTTAATTACAAATAATAATTACTATTATATAATAATTAAATCCATATACGTCACAGGACATAATCCTAGACATTGGACAAAGATCGTCTAATGTTTTATACGTAATATTTCGGAGTTATAAATGAATTAACGTCAATAATGTTGTGTCTAACAGATAATAGTATATTTCATTCATGTTGTTTGTTTGTTTACAATTCTATTTCAACGCGTGTTCAATTTACGTACAGTCCATTATGTATCAAAGATTCCTTCACCTAATTAACAGATGATTATACCTAAAATAAATAATACACCCAACAGTCACATACATAGTTCTGACTCCACACTAAGATCAAGTTTTGTATCGTGGGTATCAGGAACTACGAGAGACTTTTCGGTATCGGGTCTGGGTGTTTGTGAGACCGAAAAGTCTCTCGTAGTTCCTGATACACGAAACAAGACTCGATCTTAGTATGGGGTCAGGAATATGTATGTGACTGTTGGGTGTATTTATATACAAGATTTTTTTCGTGAAGTTCCCCTGGCCCTGATTGTGGTGGCCTAACCCTTCTCAGTGGAACTGTCGATTGTAGAGTTGTGGTTAGTTGTAAAATATTATGAGGTGATTTGACATTACAGACATTGTAAGAATTGTTTTAAAGATAATGTTAATAAACCTAGAAGTATCAAGGTGCCTTAATATTATAAACAAAATTAAAATTATCAATTAGAAATTGAGTCGTGTTTACAAAACAGTGTTAAAAAGTTAATTAATATCAAAAGTATTTTCTTCGTTAATGTCTTATCGAACTGCTAAAATATACATGGGCATAATGAGACATAACATATTATGTCTCAAGATGGCAAGCGCAGTAGAAAGTCAAGCATAGCTTTGAAATTCATAACGTTTGGTTTTGCTACTTTCCTTGAGCGGTCGTATCGATTACAACCATGCGAATGAAAAGCAAAGTTGTTGGTAAAGTGCGTGGTGGCCTGATGGTAAACGGACTAGACGCGACTGCCAACATGTACACGGTGGTCGCAGGTTCGAATCCCAGGGCACACCTCAGACTTTTCGAAGTCATGTGTGTATTGATAATCAATCACCACGCACTAAAATGGTGAAGGAAAACATCGTGAGGAAACCTGCATACCATAGGGATTCATAAGAATTTCTATAGTATGTAAGTCCGCCAACCCGCACTAGGCCAGCGGGGTGGACTATATGGCCTAACCACTCTCAATCGTATTCTCGATTGTAGAGTAGGCCCGTGCCCTGCAGTGGGACGTATATGGGCTGATACAGATACAGAATGAAAACCTGGTCTCGCCATTCATGCTATAAAAAACATACACCTGTTATTTTTACTAAGAGGACTATGACCAACCCCTGTCAGTCAAACCCCCTGTATTGGAGTGAAGTCCCATGCAGGGGCGATTGTGTGCTGATATAAAAGTACCAAAAAAGGGAAAACAAAACACTTCGAAATTTAATTTTTAACTAATAAATAAATACACCTACCAGTCATAAATAGTCCTGACCCCACTAAGATCGAGTCTTGTATCGTGGGTATCAGGAATTACGAGAGACTTTTCGGTCTCACAAACACCCAGTTCCGAAACAAATACTTGTAGATCACACAAATATTTATATCGGTGTGTGGATCGAACCCACGGCCACAAGTTTTACAGCCATCGTATAACCAACTACATCACGGAGGCTGCTTTTTCTTTTCATTATCAGTCCGAAGTTAGTAATTAGTGACTGATATAGGCGATAGGCTCGCCTCCTATAACATCGTAGTTCACGCAAGGCGAAATGTGGGTTTCCTGGGGGATTACTCGATAAAAACGATACGAATGTTCGGACGCCGTACGTAAAACTTCACTAATGCGCCTAGATACTCAACAAAATGTTGGATGCCTCTATCGTACGTCGCAACCATAGACTAAGTTCGGACAAAATGATAAATATAATAGAGAATAGTATTGATTTTTAGAAGTGGAAATCTTATATCTTGCTCCGGCCGTCGAACATCCGAATATTCGAAGTTCGTATCGTTTGGTAGAGTAACCTACTTAAACTACTTTCCCCTTACCTCAGCGTTGTCTTGGTAGCAATTCTGCCTACCCCTTGAGAGAAAAAGGCGTGAGTTTCTGTATGTATGAATGTACCAAATGTGATTTTAATCATAGATACCAGTAGTAAATGACGTCAATATTACGTACAGTTTGTAGTCCATGTTTGTTTACGTAAAGGTGATTTACGCTTGTCTATGGCCAGCGTCACACGTAGACAAGATCCGGGAAATCTCTCAAGTATGTATTTCACGTCATCTAGTGAGGGATCTTTGGAATTACTCTTTGGAGTCAAAACATTGAGGTGTCAGTTACGATGTTCTGTTGCGGAGAGCGCTGTTGTAGAAATAAGAATAGTTTTTTATCTTCATATTTTACATTGGCATATTGTTACTATAAGATCACAGAGTAAATTTTACATACTTATTAGATTGTGATCATAAATGCCCGTGATTTTTGTTATTAAAATATATCTCTAAATTCTCAAACAATGCGTTAAATAGATATTTTTAAAACTTTATTTGTACAGTACTTGATGCCTATTTTATTATGAAACTTAGTAAGTTAGTATCTATTGATGCAAAGATATTTGTCCCTAGATGAAATCTACTTTTTTGTGTAGGGAAAAATACATACTTTTAAAATGTTCGAGGTGAAATTAACTTGATGATAATTATTTTTTTGGCTTCGGCAACAAGTGAAGGTTCAAGATGTGATGATAATTAATTTTTGTTTATGAAAATGTGTCGCTAGGGATAAACAGGAAAATGTTCCAAGTTAATTCATTTATAAGCTGTGTGTTGTTTTACCGATACTATGAATGGGCATTCTCCTTTTTCGCAAACAAACAAATTGAAGAATATCTATTTCTGAGCTTTATTGAAGCTTGTAAATTGTAATATTTATTTTATCCTATCAATTCTTGATTAATTTGCTAGTAAATTAAACTCAGTACTTTAAAGTCCAAATTCACAGTTGGATTCAAATTTGATAGCTGATTTTTTTACAAAAAGAGTCTTAAATCATTATTTATCCTTAATTGTAATAAAATTTTATCAAATTGATTTCTAAATTAAAGGTCCAGTTTATTCCTATTTATTAAGTTTATTTTTATTCCCAAGTTTGTTTTTTCCCTGAGTTTCGATTCACCCCGTATTTCAGTAATATTTAAAATTTAAAATATTCGTATGTTTTCCTTTTTTCCGAAAAAAATCAGAAATGAAAAATTTCAATTTTTCAGAAAATTTTCTTTACCCAACAGTAGTTTTAAACAATTAAAAATGAGTTCAATAATCAAACCAATACTCAATTATAAGCATGCGTGCACAATAAGTAAGTAATATACGATGTGTTGCCACACAGTGCAAAGTTCCTTAGATAACCTATATTCAGAGAACGCGTACTGGAGACTAAACAATATACATTGTGGAAATCCCACGGGATTTGAATTGAAATGACACGTCATTTGCTGTCTTTTTAGCCATTCATAGGCTTAGGAAGTCTAATAGTTCACTCGAAATCCCTAAATATACCCACAATCAGTGGTGGGCTGTGAAATTAATAAATAATATTAATTAAATAAATACACCCAACAGTCACATACATAGTCCTGATCCCGCATTAAGATCAATGAAGTCTTGTGTCGTGGGTATCAGAAACTACGAGAGACTTTTCGGTCTCACAAACACCCAGACCCGAGACAAATACTTGTGGGCCTCACAAACATTTCTCTCGGTGCGGGGATCGAACCCGCGGCCTCTCGTTTCACAGGCGGCGTCTAACCAACTGCGCCACGGATGCTGTCAATTGTGGAGCCCTGAGCTAATACGACTCAGAAGCCTCCTAATTATTCAACTAATTGTTATTTTGTCACAAAACGGTTTTGCAGCATGATCAAGGTTTACCGTAAATGAAACAATAGGAGAATAAAACGTATTATTTATCTTAATCAAGAGAGAATGCTGATTTTACTATGAAACTAAGTATCGGTGCGATTTTTGTCCTTCGATGAAACCTACTTTTTTAAGTGGGCAAAAATATATGTTTTATAGTAAGACATCGTGAGGAAACTTACATACCATAAGGATTGATGAGATTCTTTACAGTATGTAAATTCCGCCAACATGCTATTTAATTATATATTTTTTTGTCTTCGTCGCTTAAACTGAATTCGTTTTTCATTTACGCGCAAAACAGAAGTCGTTTGAAAGATACAAAACATTCGATTACTAAAATAGCTTTTAAAATGGTTATCATCCACAATAAACTATTATTTACAATATATATAAACTCACGCCTTTTTCCCAGAAGGGGTAGGCAGAGGTGCCAGGACACTCCCATATCGCCTTATATGTTCCGTCCTACGATGTGATAGGGCGCGATCCTATCGCCATATAAGGCACAAATTCCTGACTTAGGGATTCGAACCCGAAACCTCAGCCTTGTGACCGTACCGTAGTACAACTGCGCCACTGAGGTAGTTAAAAATACTCCGATATTAATTATAAATACCGCCCTTAACCTGTTAAGGGCTACATAAATAATTTAATGAGATCGACTTGTAAATAAAAACAGGAAATATTAAGATAAGCGCCCAGACAGTTACTGTGGATATTATCGTGTGTAGCAATAGATAATGCTGTAGGCCCAGTAGTCTAGTTGATGGTTAATAATTTAAGCCCAGTAGTCTAGTTGGTTAAGCAATTCTTGGAAAGATAAGTACCAAACAGTCACATGCATAGTCCCACAACACGCTGGTATAGTGCGGGTTGGCGGACTTTACATACCATAAAACCATAAAAATAACATGCTTTACCTAGCTTCGTCTGGGTTCAGTTACTTTTTACCGGGGAAACCGTTTTTATATAATGTTCTCGTTAATGCTCTGCTCCTATTGACTAAAAAGAAAAAAAAGAAAACTTTATTATAAGTTGACTAGCCTATAACCTTCCTCGATAAATAAGGTATGAAACATGAAAATAAATTTTAAATTCCAACCAGCATTTCCTGAGATTTCAGCGTCCAAACACACAAACTCTTCAATTTAATTAATAGGTGTAATAGAATAGATTTAATAATTTGATTTCTTCCTACAGACAAGAATTGGAGAGGGTCAACGTGGTTTTCGACAACGACAGAATAACATTTCAAGAGCGCAATCATTTTCGATACATCCCTGAGAAGTCAGTCGGAGCGCATTTCGACAAGGTTGTAGTACCGAACCTACCTTTATTGGTAAGTAGCGTTGTAATTTAATTTATTTGGAAAATCTTTTTTTTATTGCTGTGAATGGCGATATGAGCATACCGTTCGCCTGATGGTAAGCGAAATGATGGCTCATAAACGGTAGCAAACCAACCAACACCTTGAATTTCAAAACAATGTTTGGCATTCCACTGCGCTCGCCACCGCCAGTAGACCAGGACTGAAACCGTTGAAAATGGTTTCAAAATTTTCGAGCCTTGTCTACTGCTTGTCCCGTACTTTGGTGCCACTAGATGATGTTTTAATATACTTTAATATCAAGCAACAATATTTCTAAACAAATCAGTTTCTTCCCCTTGTACATAATTGATAAGAGTTGACATATTATGATAACATTAAATAAACTCCAATACCTTTCGTTAGAAAAACCCCCTGAGTAATAATACTAAGAGCTCACATGAACCTAAATATATGACATCAGTTCCTTCAAATGTATGAAACCTAAGCGTGTCATTCTGCTATCTAATTTATTGTCACAGCAGTGGTTTAATGATGACCTAGTAAATTTCTAGTAATGTTAGGTATATATCTTGTAGCCTTCCTCGGTAAATGGGCTATTCAATACTGAATACTATTTTTTTTGAACCCAGGGGAATAACTTTATTATCCGAATGAAATTGGAATGTTCCAAAATCGTACATAAAACTGTACGAATGTGGCTAGGTACTCCACAAAATGTTCGAATGCTTTATCGTACGTCGTAACCATGGTAGACTAAAGTCGGAGTGAATGATATTATGATCATAGAGAATAGTATTGATTCTTAGAAATGGATAACTTATATAAGTATCTCGGAAGTGGAACGTTCGAACATTCTAATTTCGTTTCGGATCTCAGAGTATCTCTTCATTAGTTTCCGAGATTATCGCGTTCAAACAAATAAACAAATTCTTATTTCCAACACCACCTATTAATTTAACTTTCTGATTAATTTTGTTGCGCGTTAAAGACAAGGACATTCCCGGAGACTCGGCGAGCTTCAATGCTCGGTGTCATTACATTGCGTGCCACTGTTGATCCTGGCTTACAGGAGTTACAGTGGTGGGACAGATTCCAAAAACAAAAAATGCTCTCCACTTTTGTAATAGTAGTTGAGGTAAGAAATCATCCAAATTATTTTGTCCACAGGGCGTCGTCTCCAAAGCAGTGACTCATTTGAACACCTTGATGCAGTATCCCCTGGATTCAGCGTTCCGGTGGTCCAATCACCCAGAGGCCTTTGTCAAGCTACCAGTTCACAGGTAAATAAGAACACCAAAAGTGTTGGATTACAAAGAAATCAAGTTATAAGAAAGACAGGAAAGAGACGCGCGATGAATATTTTCTCGCCTTGTTATAATCTTTATGAACAGTAGCAAATCCAAAAAACAGCATGTAACAAACGGCTGAAAAACAAAACTAGTGACGTCACTAGTCTCAATATGTTTCATTTTAATGGGTTTTTTTTAATTAAAAATAAATTGATGATTATTAAGTACCTTACCCTACTCTTTTCACTCTTACGATAAAATTCATTCTAGCTACGGATGCATTGAGAATTCATGACATAACCAAGGGACCTAGTACCTATAGCTAATTTATAATCTGCATTTCTACTTGTAGCGATTAGTTCTAATTAATTACCTATATAATTAATAAAATCATTTCATGTTAATTCTGATGCAATAACCCATGGATATGTTATCTCTATAAAACGTCTTATATTGATAAAAGCTAGGTACTGCAGTCTGTAGGTAGCCTAGCTTTCTTCTGAAACTAATTACTTAAGCCAATGGATTGATCCAATCACATTGATAAGCAATTGATTGTGTTTGTATTGAAGTATATTTAGTTCTTATAGAATGCAGTACCTATCTATACAGAATACAGTAAAATGAAAGATATTTTGCAAGTTTCATTTGTCGTACCCACAAGGGTATTTTACTGATGTTTAGCTTGAGTCTTGTGTGATGTTGATATGATATGAACAACAATTTAAACTATGTTCCTAATCACCCCATGAAACATGGTACAAAATTATAAATGTACTGCTGCAATTCTTGGGGTGATTAAAAACATGTGCGACCAAAATAAGGATAACAATATGTCAATATCAATCTATTTGTTTTATTTTTTCAGTTTCCTATGGGGTTATGACGACAGCATAATCGACACAGCAAAACCATTCCTAAGATTTCTGGGCGAGTGGAAATTCGAAAAATTCGGCCTTTTAGCAAGTGTAAGTATCACTACTATACTGGGTATATCAAGAGTGCTACCGAAAACGAAGCCGGGTGGTAGTTTAAGTGACTACAAACACAATGTAACTAAAAATTTTGCGAAGAAACGTGCCAATTCTTTTTTATTATTTTTTAAATATCGTCGAGTTTGGGTGGTATTTCCATAGTTTTTGCTATAATAATAATTAAAAGCCTTGCGTACTATAGCGTCTTTACAAATTAAAGGGTGTACACTATTATTTAAAAAAAAAACTATGTATTTACCACCCTAATACGACGATAGAAAAATAATAACAAATAATTTCGTCGCAATTTTTTGCACAAAATTTAGTTGCATTGTGTCCGAAAACACTAAAACTACCACCCGGCTTCGTTTTCGGTAGCAGTCCCTGTATTTTTAAAGTCTAGATCCGACATACTAGCAAACTGGTCACCTGATGGTGAGTGATCACTGCCCATTACATACACAACGCTTGAATCATGGATGTGTTACCAGACTAACAAATCGGGAGAAGAACGGGAAGGATAAAAGAATGGAAAGAGGGAAGGACTATTGGGCATCCGGCAATCTCACTCACTGAATGAAACGAGACAGCAAAGATGTCGCTTCACGTGGATCTCCTGTGAGACAGTGGTACCATCCCGGAAGAACCCCGGAAGAATCATGACTAGCGACAGTCTATCGACATATCGGGCACAAATACTGGTGGTAGGTCTTTCATATGTGAGAGGCTGCCTGGGTAGGAACCACAGTGTCGATTTCTCCCGTCAAACAGCATTGTAAATGCACTGTTTCGTATTGAAGGATATTGTAGCCAGAGTAACTACTGGACATGTTGAGACTTAATATCTTATGTCTCGGGATGGCGAGCGCAGTAGAATGCCAAGCATTGCTTTGTGATTCAAGGTGTTGGTTGATTTTGCTACTGTTTATGAGCAGTCACATCGCTTACCATCAGGGGAATTACATAAAAGTGTCGCCGTTCATTGCAATAATAAAAAGAAACAAATGATTGAGGCTAATAATAAAAACATCCAATATCACTTTGCCCAACCCGAGATTCGAACTCATAATTTAATCGTACCGTAGTAAAACTAGAAAGAAAGAAGAAAGAAATATTTATTTTATATTTTATTGCTAGCACAATAACAAAATAAATTACAAAAAATAAAAACCAAAAGAATACAAAACAAAAAACGAATTACACTAAGAACAGAATTATAAATATAAAATTAATTATTCTGAATTATAAATATTGCGCCAGCAATGGAACCTCCCATTCACTACGCCACCAAGGCAATAATATTAATAATTACGTATTTATTTACAGAAAAATGGCACCCTATCAGAAAAGTTCACGATCAACTCCGGAGAAAATGATAAAGACAAGATGAATATTATTGAAGCTGTGGACGGGAAGGATCATTTGCCTTACTGGAGCAGTTCGGATTGTAACAGGTAAATAAC
This sequence comes from Hyles vespertilio, assembly GCA_009982885.2. Classification (NCBI taxonomy): domain Eukaryota; kingdom Metazoa; phylum Arthropoda; class Insecta; order Lepidoptera; family Sphingidae; genus Hyles; species Hyles vespertilio. The sequence continues at coordinate 4,466,167 of CM042832.1, forward strand.
AATGGTACATAAAAATAACGGTGAAGGAAAACATCGTGAGGAAACCTGCTTACCATAACGACCTAATGTAATAACTAAACTAACATCCGCTGCCAATAAACAATCCCAATCTAAAATTTGCCAGTTTTAGATTGACAGCTCAATCTTTTTTCTGATACTATATTGCCAATAATCAATCTCTGTAGTGAAAAAACTATGGCAACATGACAAGAGACCGATCGAAAAGTAGAAAACAATCCAGATTGACTTCAATCTAATTTTTTCGATTGATTATTGGCATCGACCGTAAATGACGTTATGTAATATAAATTGTAACATACGGGGTATATCAAGACTGCTACCGAAACCGAAGTCGGGTGGTAGTTTAAGCGACTTCAGACACAATGCAACAGAAAAAGTAGGAAAAAAAAGCGAAAATTTGTTTTTGCTAATTTTTTCCTATGGCCTATTATATTCCTATTTATATTTGGGTGGTAAATACATTTTTTTCTAAAATAATAGTATATACCCTTTTATTTATAAATACTCTAAGGTATAAAAGAGTTTAAATTAGCATTTTAACAAAAACTATGGATTTACCATCCAAAAATGGCGATTTTAAAAAAATAATAAAAAAATATTGTCGCGTTTCTATGCAAAATTTTTGGTTGCATTGTGTTTGTAGCCACTAAAACTACCACCCGGCTTCGTTTTCGGTAGCAGTCTTGAGATACCCGGTATAAGATTTTTGATAGTATTGATGGCGTAAATACGTAAATACGTGCATATTATTGTACAGAAACTATATGTACCCGGGCGAAGCTGGGCCGGGCCGCTAGTCCCTTATAAACATAGAAGATAGTAATTTTATCTTAATACAAACGTTTTGGAGTAGTTATTGTATCAGCCCATATACATACGTCCCACTGCAGGGCACGGGCTTCTACAATCGAGAGTACGATTGAGAATAGTTAGGCCATATAGTCCACCACTCTAGTCTAGCACGGGTTGGCACACCACAGATATATAAAGTCTTATAAACCAAACGAGTATCATACGACATATACATGAATGAATATATATTTTTTCATCATTATCTACAGTTCAAAAGTTATCTACTACAGATAACGGGCCGGGCAACTCTTATCAACTTGTAACATTGTAAAAATTGACAAACATACGTACCGAATGATCTTTATATTTTACTAATGGTACGACCTGGCTCCGCCCGATACAGATACAAAATGGCGGCCAAATTTACAATTCCGACTATCAATTTAGAATGTATAGCAAAAAATCCCTCAGATGACGATTTTAAGACCAATCGGATCACGTAAAACGAATACAATTTCCTCGTATTGGCTAGATTTTTCACTACTGCTTCCCTTATAGGTATAGCGTGATGATACATAATGCCTTTAGCATTCTTCAATAAATGACCTATCCAACACAAAAATATCTTTTCAATTCGAAATTGTTATTTCAGAGATTAGAGGTAACAAACAAATTAATCAGCTTTATACTTATACTAGTACAGATTACCAATCCAATATTACCAAGATAAAGATTTAGAGCATGTTTAAGGAAACAATTAGTCGTCGTTTATTATTACGCGGTATTAAAATACATTTGTGTACTTGATAAAAAAATTAGCTTCGCAATTTGGCTCATATATTTCTGATATCGCGTGTATATTTTGAACTTCATACTTCCTTTGGACCGTTTTGAAAAATTATGCGAGTAATATTTTTCAAAACGCGCGCACATCGACATTGGAACAAGCGTGACGAAGTTTTAACGCATAAACACATAATAATTTTATACAGTTTCACTTTTGATTTTTGATTTTGAGTTTTCACGCTTTTTCTCTGAAGAAGTAGGTCAAATATCAACCCATAGGAGGGCAGAAAAAGGCGGCCACGGCACCACCATTATTATCTATGTTTTTGAAGTACCAACGCTCTCTCTATATCATTATAGATACTCTATCGGCCGTTCTCTATATCCTATCTATCTTTAACAAATGGTTAAAATAGATACCATTACTATGTCGGTACAATTCTACACTTCAATAAACTAAGATTGAAATATAGGTTTGTCTTACCCAGCTATCTTTAAACATGTGCACCATATTTATATCTCTCTATCTTTGTTAACTGAAACACAAACTGTATCGAAATATCTAATGAAATCTCTAGTTAAAGATAGATAGATTATAGAGAACGGCTGTAAATTAAAAATTTGCTATCGATTGCAGATTATTCACGTGCACATTTGTATTCTAGTCTGGAGTCATCAGACGGGTCCATATTCCCGCCATCGCTTCTGGACAGAAGGCAGACTTTGCACGTATTCTTCCCGCAGTTGTGTCGCCGACTACCCTTCATCTATGAAAAGGATGTTGAAGTGAGTATGAGGTGGTTTACTGGTAGGTCTCTCATATGTGAGAGGCTGCCTGGCTAGGTACTAACGCAATGTCTATTTCTCCCGTCAAACAGTAGTGTAAATGCAATTTGTGTTTCGGTTTTAAAGGTCGCTGAAACCAGAGTAACTACTGGACATATTGAGATTTAACATATTTCTCAGTACTGGAAATTATTGCTATTTCAAATGAACATCACAACTTTGTTATTTTTGAAGCCTTAGCATGCTCTATATTCCTGCTATTGCTAATTGCCCCCAACAGAATTTGTAAACAAAAAACGTATCATATAATGATTTTTCATATCTAAAAGTACTCGCACAAAATTGACTGTTCAGTATTTTCTTTAAATGAATTCGAAAATAAATCACTCCTTCATAGATTCCAAGAGATCGTATAAAAATATAAGCCGATCGGCTTTGTGAATCACAATCGCAAATCGCAAAATTTAGCATATTTATATAACGTGTGAAATGTTATTATCGACTTCACTTGCTATTTGTGAATGCTACTGCTATTTATTACAACACTAGCGAGCGCAGTGCGTTTCCAAGAGTTGCCTTGTAATTCAATGTGTATTTAGTTTTGCAATGAACTTTTTGGAATCATGGGAGTATTAAATAGATTTTATTTTAGACAGCCTCCGCGGTTAGACGCCGGCTGTGAAACGGGGGACTGTGGGTTCGATCCCCGCACTGGAACAAATATTTGTGTGAACCACATATATTTGTTTCGGGTCTGTGTGTTTTTGAGACCGAAGTCTCTCGTAGTTCCTGATACACGACACAAGACTCGATCTTAGTGTGGTGTCAGGACTATGTATGTGACTGTTGGGTAGTGTTTGAATAAATAGCAATAGCAATCCACAAATAGCAAGTGAATGCGATAATAACATTTCACAAGTTATACAAATAAGCTAAATTTTGCTATTTGCGATTGTGATTCGCAAAGCCCATCGGCTAATATTTTTATACAATCTCGTGTAATCTGTATTCAATCTATAATCAATAATTGCTATTACTACAGCTGTCGGTGTATCACTACATTACATAAAACAAAGTCGCTTTCTCTGTCCCTATGTCCATTTGTATGCTTAAATCTTTAAAACTACGCAACGGATTTTGATGCGTTTTTTTTAATAGATAGCGATTCAAGAGGAAGGTTTATATGTATAATACGTACATCTAGGGCGCGGCCGAGCCCCCTCCAAGTCGAGCTATAGGCCGTAACATCCTTTTCTCGAAGCAATTCAGACCATTTTCAACCCCCCATAACTTCGTTGTGGTTAAAGCAAGAAGCCTGAATTTTCAGTTACTAAGTAGGCATTGTGTAAACACGGTATATTTAAAATTTCATTCAATTTGAACCAGTAGTTTAAGAATTATAATGTGTCAAACTTTCGTAATTTTGTCACTCACTGACTGACTGACCGATCATCAAAAGTCTAATGCACTTCTAGCAGACATAGAACCTTCAAATTTAGAATATAATTAGTGTTTAGTGTCTGAAGTAAGGGAAAATTCAAACATTTCATAATTTGTGTCTAATTTTCTAGATAGACCAACTGCGTGAATAACTTTGTAATCCCATATAAATGTAAAGGATTACAAAGTTATATTTGCAGTTAATGAATCATTGTACCCGTATATAATGGAATAATAGTTGTAGATAGATATCTATATATATGAGGCATAACAGGAGGGGATATAGAGAGGAAAATGGTGTATTCAGCCCATGAAACTGTATAACATTCCTCTAGAAAAACATGACGAAGAAAAACTTGCAAATAAATAAACTAAATAGCTCGAAAATATCAATTACAATGAAAGAAAGAACATTAATAATCAAATCCGCTATATTTGTGATAAATTGATACCTACAAAAATAAGAAAAATCTATGACAGAGGCTTTAAGAAAAATCGTTAGTGATATTCTAGAAGTAAGAAGTACCGAAAAGGAAAAAAAGTAGGACTCTACAAAAAGACGTGAGTTCCCATCAAAAACATCCTGTAAAAAAAATTCCAAGTCTCGCAGCTCAGGTTTTCTACCGCAAAAAGTTGTGAGATGCATGTAATACCAAGTCGATTAATTGATTTAGTCCTTAAGGGACCTTCTATATAAAGTTATTACGTTAGTTATTACCATATCAATATTAAAAATTCTTTACGTTTTAAATAAATAGATCGACTTGGACATCTCACAACTTTTTGCGGTAGAAAACCTGAGCTGCGAGACTTGGAATTTTTTTTACAGGATGTTTTTGATGGGATATTATTGTACAGAAATCTATTTGCACCCGGGTGAAGCTGGGCCAGGCCGCTAGTTTATTTATAAAATTGTGTTTTCAGATAGAAGATGGCATACAATTACTACGTTACAAGATGCCGCTGAACGTTTTCGACGATCCGTCTAATAACCCGTCGAACCAGTGCTACTGCGAGATCGACTCGGGGACCTGCCCCCCACGCGGGGTTATTAACGTTACTGACTGTACTATGGGTACGGCATTTTACTAACTTAATTTACTTATTATATTTAAGAGAAAGTAACAAAATAATACAATTAGTCTCACAAAACTAATTTCTTGGTTTGTGTGTGAGTAAAACATATGTGTATTACGATTTTACATGAATTACATACATTAATTGTTTTTATTTAAGTTTTAACACTGGTGGTAGGTCGCTCGTATGTGAGAGGCTGCCTGGGTGGGTACCACCGCAATGTCTATTTCTCCCGCCAAACAGCAGTTTAAATGCACTTTTGTGTTTCGGATTGAAGGACAATGTAGCCAGAGTAACTACTGGACATATTGAGACTTAACATCTTATGTCTCGGGATGGCGAGCGCTGTGGAATGCCAAGCTTTGCTTTGTAATTCAAGGTGTTGTTTGGTTTGCTTCTGTTCATGAGACATAAGATGTTAAATCTCACTATATCCAGTAGTTACTCTGGCTACAATGTCCTTCGAACCGAAACACAACAGTGCATTAACACTGCCACTAGCAAGAGAAATAGACATTCCGGTGGTGCCTACCCGCTACCCAGGCGTCCTCTAAAATGTAATATGTAAAGTATGTTTAAAAAATTATATTTTTTTCATCAACAGGAGCTCCAGCCTTGGTTTCCTTCCCACATTTCTACCTGGGCGATCCCCATCTGCGCGAGGACGTGTCGGGATTGAACCCCGACCCTGAGCTACACAGCTCCTATGTCGACTTCCATCCTACATTGGGCATCGCGCTTAACGGAAAATCTAGGTAAGAATTTAGTCTTAGCTTTTAACAGCTGTTTCAATTGCTTTTCTTATGTATGTTTACTGTACTGTATCAGCCCATATACGTCCCACTGCAAGGTACGGGCCTCCACTACAATTTAGAACGAAAAAGATCGTAGATGACATAAAATTGTATTGTTTCAGCCTTCAAATTAACATTCAAGTGAGGAAAACGTCGAGTTTCTCTGTACTTAGGCGGTTGGAACCCAACATAATCCTGCCGGTGGCTTGGATCGAAATTGTAAGTTGTAGCGCCATCTGTTATCGAATAGAATATATTTTTTTTGTTGTATTTAATTCTGAAATTAACTCTATATTGTATTGTTAGTTTACATTGAAATTATCCTGTCCCGGTGGCGTAGTTGTTCTACGGTACGATTACAAAGCTGAGGTCGCGGATTCGAATTCCGAGTTAGGCCAAGTCATTTTGGACTTTTCTGTTCATTATCAGCCCGAGCCCCGAGGTCAGTAATTTGTGTCCAATATGGCGATGGGCTCGCTCCCTTTCGACTCATTAATAACCTATTACATAGGCATTTAATTATAAAAATACCTATATCTTTTCAGGGCATAGAAGAGCTACCGAAAAGCCTAAGATCTCTAGTCTACCACGGCACTTACTCAACAGTAGCAATGCGGTTGGGTCTAAGTGTGTTCTCCGTAGTAGCTCTCATAACCTCTGGCATTTGCCTCATCATCATGTTCGAGAGGAGAAGGCAGAAAATATGCGCTAAAGTGAAGAAAATCGCCGTAGAAACCGCCATGGAAGCACAGCCGTCACAGATAAACACAAAATAAATATAACCTAACCTAAAAGGTAAAAAGAGTTTTGACTTTTGAACATTCCATTTTTAAATTTGACATTGGTAAAAAGACTTTTGCGCGGGAAATGTAATAACGTCTTCCGGGTCCATTAAAAGTCACCAATGTTTAGTAACTGATTCCAAATAATAGTGCTTTAATTTTAAAGTGAAAGGCTCGTGTTGTGAAGATAGATTTGGAATATATAGTTATGGCTGCCAATATGGTTAAGAATTGATCATAATGATCATGGAGATATTATACTAGAAGAGACACTGCAATCAACATTTATGTAACAAAAATGAACGGTGCCGTACCGCTCCTCCTGTTTCAGTCTCTGTCCCGCCTACGTAGTTACATCATCTTTTTTCTCGCTTCACTGGGTTTCTGTACCAGCACAATGTGCAGAGATTTTGTTCCCGATATCCGCTGTGGTATAATATCTCAATACTATTGACCCATGCAAATGTCGCGTTACGGGATAAGACATCTAGATTAAAATAGGCCGCAAAAATTTTGCCGATATGCAAATATGCATTTATTTATTTATACATTTTTAGACAGTGTAGAGTTAAACTAATTGCATTTTACTTCACAAAAAAAAGGTATGTAGAGTACCTTGGGGTCACACTGTTGTGTCATAATAAAAATTATAATATTTCCAAACTTTACCAAAGCCGCGATAATTTGTCGATATGCAAGTTTGCAAGTAATACATGCATTCTCGACAGTTAAGAAACTATTTGTGTTTCACTGCACTTACTATTAAATCACTCTTGCGCGATAAATATAAATACTATAATCTTCGCCAATTTATCTAAGATTTTAACGAATACATTTTTTCTCAATTCATAAGGGATCTCAGGTCAATATTGTCAATAATAGTATTTCAATAATGGCCTTATTCATGGCCTATTTTAGTTATAGAGTCTTCGCTCAAACTGTATTCAAAAGTCGTTCGAAACGTCAATATATTCGATAGCTAAAATATATTTTAACTGTCTATGAATAAGGCCGTAAAAGTATTTGTTATACATTTTATAAGTACTTCCTCACGGCCCTTAAAAATTAAATTAAATAAAAAATATCAATAGTAATGATTATTTTTATAATAAATTCGAATTCACACACGCAAGTATCACGCCAGTATCTCTTAGAGGTAGGCAAAGATTATGGATTTCCATTTTGCCCGATCCTGAAATATCATTTTCGCTTCAACCATTCTCGTTGATCAAGGAACTTCGGATATACTCTAAGTTCTGACCTAACCCTTGTTATAGCAGCGATTTTGGTGTAGATTCCGTAAGGTCACCCCTACCAACTCTTCCATCCAAACTCATATCAATATCAGTTAGAATTAATAAAAATACATTTCATACAGAATAATTTAGGTAAATATATTTTTTAGATCTGATATTATATGTACATATTTGTGTAGTTTTTTATTTTATTTTAGTCTTAAGTGTTTTTAATTGTATAACATTTAAGTTCGGTCAATTTTTTGATTTTGTTTAAGTGGAAAAATTATAGAGCCATATAAAAAGTGGTTTGTAGCAAATATTGACAATTTATACCTACTCAAAATGATTTAAATCGATTTGAAACACTGATTTATATCAGCGAAAAATATTCCTGATAGTAATTATAACTTTTAAGAAATCGTGTCATTTTTTGCTGCTTGATTTTTTCATAGCCACTATCCACTTATATTTAAAGTCATGACCTTAGACTTCATAGATACGTATATAACAGCAAAAAATTTGTAAAAAAATAATAATTCAAATAATGATTCAGGAGTTCTGTCCAAAACCATATAAAAATGCTTCGAAATCTGTAACCGTAACATTTGTTTTGTATTTTATTATAGTGTTAAATCAACCTGAAGTTAAAATATAATGGCGAAATCCAATTTTTCTTTTTGTTATATTGTTCGTTTTAATGTTATATTTTTGTAAAATAATTTAAATGTATATGGTGATCTAGTATAAAGTTTAATTATAGGATGTTGTACAGAAATATTTTCGTAATTATGGTGGTTTTTTTTTCTCAGACTTTTAAATTGTATACGAGATGTCGTCTACTTAAGTTTATCAATTATTTATATAGGTTGTAGTTTAGTGTAAGTTTTCAGTGTAAATAAAGTATTTTTGAAATTTTAACAGAAGTTTCAATTGGTTTTCATAGTATGTATCCTTATTGTACTGTATAAACCCATATTTTACGTCCCACTTCAGAGCACGGGCCTCCTCTACAATCGAAAATACGATTAAGAGTGGAGAAATTCTATATGAAAGAAATTGTATTCTTACAACGAATTTTTGAAATTCAGCGATAAATAATAAATGTATTACGTATTAATGTATTATGGCATGTAAATAAACAATTCTACAATCGCGGATTTTCATACACAATCCAATTGTAATAATGTTACAGTGAGGAATTCTTCTAACGTATATTTTGTATAGGTATCGTAAAGCCGAAACACACCAATTAGGTTTTGTTATAAAAACACTGGTATAAATATGAAGTAATAATAGTAAAAACTTACGCGGTAACACGCAATTTAAGAGATCTCGTTTCTTTAATGCAGGGTAGATTTGCGTAACGTATAATAATAATAAAAACTTAGGCGGAGACTGACAAAATAAAAGGTTCGCAGGGTAGACTCGCCTCGCTGCGCGTACAGCTATTTTCCCGCCAAATCGCACAACACAACACAAATTACTTACTACCACTATGGCTGTCTGTCACTATCGCTTAATTCTTGAGCTCGGCTAGAATGGTAAAGGTAATGATCGTTCTCCAATCCAGATATAGCATTTGCTTATATTAAATTATGCTCTAAGAGTCTAACGTCTAAGAATTATAGACATGAATTCCTAAATATATTCTCTCACCGTAGTCGAGATACGAGTTAAACTTAGGTAGTAGTCACAGTCGGAGGACGAAACTTGCCGTAATTCCTGCCTTGCGTGGCAATCATTGACGTAAAATATATGGACGGGGCGGAGAGTACGAAAAGTGTTGTCACGAAAGTGGTCCGCGGACCAATGCAACCGGTGGTGACGTCACAGCGCACCGGTCTGTAAGTCGTCGACAAATGCCTAATTGTATCGTCGTGGTTGCAATAAAGATGACCGAAAGTTCACAAAAAAAAAGATAACATTTCTTATTCATCTTATGATTTCATGGCCGCCATTGACGTAAAAATCCAACAGATGGCGCGATTTTTACGGGCATCTTTTTGAGGTACCCAATGTACTGAAGGGCCTATCCTTAGTTTTTAAATCAATGGTGGCAATAAACATCGTCTGCCAAGAGTCAAGACACCCGAATACCAAATTAAAGAAGATAATGTAATATCACACTTTCGCGGTAACATTATCACTACAAATCATGAAACTACGCACCATGTCTTTACTCAATATTGCTGCAATAAAAGTCATCGCGAAATCGACACTCGCGCGACGTCTACGCAAAATTTCGAGACATGCGTAAACGCCGACAGTACCGGGGTGACTAAATTTAATGTAAATTGATCCCCGCGCCGCCCACCCTTCTCCTGTAGTTACAAGTTACAGTAGGGCGATTCACGTAATTTAATAAGTTCAGCTGCAGTGCAGTTGCGGTTAAGTTTCGATCAAAACAGCCCTTTTCGTATTCTCGTAATTTTGACAACCGCTGTCAAATACGCTCGCGTGAAGTTCACGTCACGCAAACGTTTAGCGTATTCTACTGCTGCGCGTATATGTCAATCTCAAACAAATTTCATACATCTGACGTACAGTTGACGCGCAGCTCACGCGCAGTTCACGCGCAGCTAAACACTTACAAGAATACAATTTTGTACCAAGCGTAAACTTAATTGTAACCGCACCGCAACTTGATCGGCGCGTCAAAAAGTTACGTGAATCGCACTGCAGGTATTGGTAAGCGACATGTATTTGTTGTATATCAATGCATACAGGCGCCGAATTGTTATTAATGAAGGTATAATAGCTTGAAGAAAGATTCCTATGTGCAAGTATCTATATTAAATTACTAATATACTTGACTGTGTGTAGTGTAGTTGTACTCTGACCCCGTTATGAAAAGTGCAGTAACTCATGTTTTTGGTCAAATTGAGTTAGATACATATTCGGAATCAGCAAATGAGTTCTACAACTTCTTCTTTGACGTCCACCCTGAAAATTGTCGGGATCCTTGATTTCCAATAACCATAACAGCAGTAACTCGAAATTGAAAGCATATTATACCAAACATAAGTGTAGTAAGTTTAGATCCCATCAAAAACATCCTGTAAAAAAATTCCAAGTCTCGCAGCTCAGTTTATCTACCACAAAAAGTTGTGAGATCCATGTAATACCAAGTCGATTAATTTATTTAGTCCTTGATTAAGGGAAGTTCTGTATAAAGTTATTACGTAAGTTATTATCATATCAATATTAAAATCGACTTGGCCATCGCATGAAAACATAATGTATCGTACAATTTATGCATAATGCTACTGGCCAAGTCGATCTATTTATTTAAAACGTAAAGAATTTTTAATATTGATATGATAATAACTTACGTAATAACTTTATACAGAACTTCCCTTAATCAAGGACTAAATAAATTAATCGACTTGGTATTACATGGATCTCACAACTTTTTGTGGTAGATAAACTGAGCTGCGAGACTTGGAATTTTTTTACAGGATGTTTTTGATGGGATCTCACGTCTTTTTGTAGAGTCTTACTTTATTCCTTTTCGGTACTTTTTATTTCTAGAATATATATAATTATTTTTCTTAAAGCCTCTGTCTTATGGTTTTTTCTTATTTTTGTAGGTATCAATTTATTACAAATATAGCGGATTTGATTATTAGTGTTCTATCTTTCATGGTGATTGTTTCGAGCTATTTAGTCTATTTATTTGCAAGGTTATCTTTGTCATGTTTTTCTGGAGGAATGTTGTACAGTTTAATAGGCTGAATACACCCTTTCCCTCTTTATAACCCCCTCCTGTTATGCCTCATATATAAAATATATAGATACCAATCTACAACTATTATTCCATTATATACAGGTACAACGAATCATAAACTGCAAAATTATCTTTGTAATCCTATACATTTATATGAGATTACAAAGTTATTCATGCAGTTGGTGTATCTAGAAAACTAGACAGAAATTATGAAATGTTTGAATTTTTCCTTACTTTAGACACTAAACACTAATTATATTCTAAATTTTAAGGTTCTATGTCTGCTAGAAGTACCTTAGACTTTTGATGATCGGTCAGTCAGTCAGTGAGTGACAAAATTGCGAAAGTTTGACAAGTTATAATTCTTAAACTACTGGTTCAAATTGAATGAAATTTTAAATATACCGTGTCTACACAATGCCTAATTAGTAACTGAAAATTCAGGCTTCTTGCTTTAACCACAACGAAGTTATGGGGGGTTGAAAATGGTCTGAATTGCTTCGAGAAAAGGATAGTACGGCTGTGCCGCTTTTTAGCTCGACTTGGAGGGGGCACTGCCGTGCCCCCAGATACTGCACTGAATTTTAAAGTATTTTCCAATATTTTCCAGTTAATCTTTAGCAAAAGTGTAGTATCTAAAGTTAATGCGCGTCTAATTTGGAAAGATTCAGTTTAGTGTTATTGAACCGCCAAATCATAAGTGCAGCTTCTTAAGTTATTGTGCTTCTAATTTGGAAGGATTGTGTTAAGTATTATTGAACCACCAAATCACAATTGCAGCTTCTTAAGTTACTGCGCTTAAGATAGAGTCCGTTTTTAATATTTTAATAATTATCAGTCAGTTTATAAAGATACTGAAAACTTTTTGAGGTAGAACATAATTTTGTATTATTTCCCATTAGTCTATTAGTGCAGTAAATAATTTTGAAAGTTGTAAAATATATAGTGGTAGTTATAATTGTTTTCATTACCTAAATATTGTTCTCAATACCTAGCAAGCGTAAGCCTACTTATATGTTACTAGGTTTAACCCGTAGATTAGCTCTCATTGATTTCATATTAAAAGCTATCCTATATCTTTAACGGTTTTATTATTATTGACGCCCGCCATCAAGGTGGACGGACGATCTGGCTAAAGTTGTTGTAAGTCGCTGGATGCAGGCGGACGACAACAGGCCAATGTGGAGATCCTTGGGGGAGGCCTATGTTCAGCAGTGGACTTCCTGTGGCTGAGATGATGATTATTATACCGAATATTGGGTTGAGTAGTTTACGCCTAAAAGCATAAAAAGTCATTCGTTTTTATACTATTTGTCAAGATTTAAAGTTATTTGAAAGGGTAGATATGTATCTACCGTTTCCTTATATACATAATAAATCATACCATCATTAATCTTTTTGTATTCAAAATAATATGTCAATTTTACGGGGGAGAAAGTGTCGGAATGACAAGATTTTGGTTTTGGTTATTAGAAATGCCTCAACACCCGCACCGAGTAAAAATATAGCGACAGCGCCAAAGCAAATTCATTCTGATGCTGACATGTGAATTTGGGTCATGACTTCAACGATTTTCCAGTAGTATTAGATTATCACAATGAATACATGAATTTGCTTCAGTCAGTCAATTTTATATATGTGCTTTGTTAAGTTAATTTTTTAGAATTTTATCTTTATTTTGTATTTTATGTCTATAATTATAAAGTACTTAGGACATGTTGATAGAAACATGCGGTTTTTTTTATTAATGTGACCTTTGAAATACATTTCTCGGTGTCTAACAGAGTGAATTAAATGAACTTACTGCGCTCGTAGTAGTTTTGACAAGGAATTAATTCTATTAACTGTAACGTCAATCAAACAACAGCGGTAGTGGTCGACTGGTTTATTAATAAAATCGTAATACCGACATAAACAATATAAGGCTACCGCCTTAATACCCAACACCTTTCCCCCTTTTAAGTCTAAGCAAGTAATCTAATAATTCTTAAAGATATGTTAAACATAAATAACTTAATATTAAGTATATTTTTATTCTAACTTAACTTAATCTCGAGATATCTTTTTAGTCCTATTATAAGCACGTATTGCTCGCGCAGATGCCCCGGGTGCTGGTCCAGGTGACTGCACTGTGCGGGCGCAGTCCGGCTGCGGCCCCAAAACCACGTCAGATGGCGTGTTTTCCTCCCCCGCACCCGAAGCATCTTCCCATATAACACCGTCCTCGCTTCCATTTGATTTATTCTCATCTCTATTGTCTTCCGGTCTTGGGGCTAGACTTACCCGTGATAATGAGTGGCGATCATCTATTTTGACCGGTATAATTTGGTCTTGGTGACGTTTCCATTCGACTCCATTTCCCATTTTAACTTTAAATGATACAGGGCCGGTTTTATGCATTATTTTGCCCTCTGACCATTTTGGGCTCCTGGTTGTATAATCCCGGGCGAGCACTGTGTCTCCGACGCCAATATCGCGGTGTGTGCCACCCGCCGCGGCTAGTTGTCGACGCTGGGCGTCTTCTACAGTTTGCGAGACGTCAGGACGCAGGGCGTCAAGTTTGCTACGCAGACGATGGCCTAGCAGAGCCACGGCAGGTGACACGCCTGTCGTAGCTTGTTCACAATTTCGATACTGAAATAAAAACTGATTTAACGCCTTAGACACATTGTCGCCCTCAATGAATGCTCGTTTAATAGCTTTTTTAACAATTTTTACGGCATTTTCTGCCGCGCCATTACCTTGTGGTCTATATGGAGCCGATGTCACATGTCTAATACAATTGTTTGAGCAATACTCTTTAAATAGCTGGGAGAAAAATGGTGGTCCATTGTCAGTAACCAGTTGTGACGGCAAGCCAAACCTAGCAAAAATAGACCTCAAAACATTAATGGTAGCGCTGGCATCAGTTCTTGACATCATTATGGCCTCAATCCATTTCGAATAAGCGTCAACTAGGATCAAATACTTTTTATCCGCAAAATCAGCAAAATCAGCGTGAACACGATGCCATGGTTTGCTAGGAAACTCCCAAGGATGTAAAAACGCCTGCGGCGGCGCGTCGCGGACTGCCCGACATGCGTCACACGACCTTGCAATATTCTCAATATCATTATCTAAAGTAGGCCAGTACACGTAATTACGGGCGATGTTCTTCATTTTAACTATCCCTAAGTGACCTTCATGAATTAAACACAATACGTTTTTATACATTGATGGAGGTATAATTATTCTATATTTATAAATAAGACATCCTAAATCGGTAACAATTTCATTTTTTCGTATAAAATATGGCTTCTCTTCATCACATCTGGGTACTGACGGCCAACCAAACATAACATAGCCTATTATTTTACTTAATAAAACATCTTTTTTTGTCTCCCTACTAACGTCCTTATAACTAACAGGTAAACATTCATGTATCAAATGAAGATAGCTTACTGAATCAGATGGGCGTTGATCTGTCGGCAACGGCAAGCGTGACAATGCATCAGCTGGTCCGTTGTCTCGCGAACGTACAAATTCAACGTCGAATTCATATGCAGCTAGACGCGCAGCCCACCTCTGTAATCGGCTTGCGGCTGTTTGCGGTATACCTACTTTTTTTCCGAAAATATATGCTAATGGTTGATGGTCTGTACGCAAACTAAATCGCCTTCCATATAGGTATTGGTGATGTCGCGTAATACCGAAAAATATTGCCAAAGCTTCCTTGTCCAGCTGACTGTAATTTTTCTCAGCTGAATTCAACGTTCGCGACACACAACTCACTGGTCTTTCTGTTTTGTCTGGGAAGCGATGGGCCAACACCGCACCAAGACCATAGGCACTGCTGTCTACCGATAATATTAGAGGACGCCCTTCAGAGTAATGCGCTAATAGAGGAGTTTTACCTACCATTAAAACTCATATTATGTCCAGAGCCTTATTCGAGGCCTTTAAACAATATTTGAGATGGCGTTCTTCCGTTTCCTGCCGAATTCCATAGTAATGGGCGGTAATTCCGTTAGATGGCGCTACGTTTGCAGTGTTTACCAGGTTTTGCGCTCGCCCATATTCTTCATTGTGTCTCAAATTAATATATTGATCATAAAATATACATGAATACGCATATGTAATATATAGTACAGTAATACCAGGCAGAACTTACTGTAAGGCCTCGAATAAGGCTCTGGACATAATATGAGTTTTAATGGTAGGTAAAACTCCTCTATTATGTCCTTCCGCCGTTATTCGAGGCCTTTAAACAATATTTGAGACATTGTTTGTTTTCGCCTGGTAAACAAGACGCCAATGTGATAAGGAGTAAATATAACTATATAATAAATTGTAACACAAATTAAATTTTTTATTTATTTATTTATTTTATGCTTTATATACAAAATGTATAAAGGCGGACTTAATGCCTGAGGCATTCTCTGCCAGTCTACCTTTGGATGGTGCAGAGAGAAAACAAAGTAGGCGCATAAATTAACAAATTTGAATATGATAAATTAAGTGATGTTTATAATTAAATATACGAAAAATAATAAACATAAATACACTTTCACGAGAAAGTATATATAATAAATTTATATTATAAATATATGTATAATAAATATATATATACATATAATATATATATAATATATATATATATATATATATATATATAGCACGTAAAGATATAAATTAAAGTGGCTCTGCCAGTTTCTTGAGAAAGTGTTGGCGAACCTTCACCTTAAATGCCAATCGTGTACCAGACGACCTGATTTCCAGGGGGAGTGCATTCCAGAGGAGTATAGATTGGATAGAGAAGGAAGAATGAGTAAAGTCAGATCTATGGGTAGGACAATGAAGAAGAAGATTGTTGCTAGAGCGTAGATTCCTGTTATGGTTACTGCATAGGTATTGAAATTGAGAAGTTAAGTAAGAAGGTGAAGTAGGAGATGTAAGAATTGCGAAAAGTGTGGTAAGTGCATGCAGGGAACGACGCTGACGTATGGGTAACCATTTTAGTTGGGAGCGGAAAGAAGAAACATGATCGTATTTACGAAGATGAAAAATGAATCGAATGCAGTTATTGAGAAGCCGGTCGAGTTTGTTGAGGTGTTCTGCATTCAGGTCAAAATAGCACACATCACCATAGTCGATTAAAGGGAATATTAAGGCTTGCACAAGCATTGTCTTGGTTTTGATAGGGAGGAAATTCTTTAGACGATAGAGAGCACGTAGGGTACCTGTCACCTTTTGGCAAACTGAAGCAACCTGAGCTCGCCAGTTCAAAGAGGAGTCAATATATAAGCCTAGATCCTTGACTACAGGGCACCAAGCGATGACTGTCCCATCATAAATAACTGGCGGAATATGTGCAGTGTCTAATCTGGAGATCATCCTTGGACTCCCAACAAGAATGGCCTGACATTTTGTTGGATTTACGGTTAGACCAAAACAATCTGACCAGTGCTTGATGTGAGCCAAGTCCCTGTTCACTTGGTCAATTGCTGTAGTCACACCGTCAACATCCGCCTGAGAGTATATCTGCAAGTCATCGGCATACAGATGATACGCACATTGAAGATCTTGGGTTATTAGATTAATAAAGATAGAAAACAACAAAGGAGAAAGTATACCGCCTTGAGGAACGCCAGAATCAAGGCCACACCAATTAGACGATAAGTCATTAAGGCGGACCGACTGCTGACGCCCTTGAAGATAGGAAGAGAACCATTCCATCGCCTCAGGCGAGATCATAAAGTGGGAAAGGATGGATAGAAGGATGTCGTGACTGACGGTGTTGAAGGCATTTGAGAAGTCCACCAAAGCCAGCACTGTAACCTTGGAGTTCTCCATACCAGCCCTAACATCGCCAGTCACTTTAAGGAGCGCGGAAATAGTGCTGTGTCCAGGTCTGAATCCAGACTGTAGAGGATTTAAAAGGTTATTACCGAGTACAAACCTGGACAGTTGCTTGTGAGCACAAGCTTCAAGCACCTTGGATAGGAAGGGAAGGATAGAGATGGGACGGAAATGGTTTACAATGGTTGGATTAGGAATTTTAGGAAGGGGAATAACATAAGCTTTCCGCCATAAAGACGGAAATATGCGAGTGTCGAGAGAAACATTAACAATGTGGGAAATAATTGGGAGAAGCAGGTCGAGTATTGGGATAATCATGCGACGGCTGAGATTGTCACAGCCAACGGCGTTTGATTTTAAGGAAAGGATAATCTTTTTGATCTCGTCCTGAGCTACTGGAGAAAAGTAAAAAGGATCTATATTATGACGGGGAAGACTATCAAGGAAATCCATTGTACGACGCTTGGTTTGACGATCGAGAGAAGTGACTTTACAAAAGTAATGATTAATGTCGTCCAAACCAATCGTACTAGGAAACTCAGCATTTTTCCCCTTGCCAATACCCACAGTTCCTAGAAACTTCCAGATATTGGCAGGGGTAGACGAGGAAATATTATCAAGAATATGTCGGCGTTTAGCATTACGAATCATCTGGTTACACCGATTTCTTGCAGACTTAAATGAACTCCAGTTAATTTCCGTGCGCTCCCTCTTAAACTTCCGAAAGGCGCGATCCCTACGCCTCATCGCCATCCGAACCCCTTCATTCATCCAAGGGGCTGGGGGACGTTTGAGCCTGATTAGCCTGACGGGCGCGTGAGTATCATACAGTGCAAGAATAGTGTTGGTAAAAATGTGGACTTTTTCGTCCACTGTAGACGCGGAGGTCAGACTGTCCCAGCTCAAATTCTCAGCATCCTTGCGTAACTTGCCCAAATCCAGACGACCAAAACAACGCCTGCGCAAAACCTTGGTGGGAGGTCGGATTGGTTTGAGGGCGTAGGATAGGAAGAGGAGGTCATGGCGAGAAAATCCAGGAGCCGGATATTGGCCATGACAGGACACAAGGGACGGATCGGAGGTGAGGATAAGGTCAAGCCAGGTGTCATCCCCCACGATGTTGTGGTGAGTGGCTTGCAGAGGCAAGACAACCAGGTTGACGGACTGAAGGATATCGAGGAGTTTACGGGAACGTGAGGAGTGTTGGGCAAGGAGATCAGTGTTAAAATCTCCCATGATGATTTGGTGTTCATATTCAGACCCTAAAGATTCCAGAACTGATTCCAGACTGGAGAAGTAATCAGTAGAAGGAGGGCAATAAATGACACCAATTAAGGTTTTCACTCCCCTGACCCAAACCTCAAGGAAGAGAAACTCTGCCGAAACGGGGTTATGAGAGGGTGAGGTCGCTACAACTTGGTATCGAAAATTGCTGCGAAGATAAATGGCAACGCCTCCACCTCTCATATTGACGCGATCATTTCTTATGAGTATAAACCCAGGAAGAGGGTAAACAGTAGAAAGTAGTTGAGGTTTGAGCCAACTCTCAGAAACCAGGACGCAGTGAACGTTAGCATCCGTGAAGGTTGCCAACAGGTCACTGTAGTGACTTGGTACACTTTGTGCGTTAATATGACACACATTAAATGTGTCAGAACAACGGTCAAAGGTTTGCCGCACCAAGTCGGACAGCCCATCATGTATGGAGTTAAAGCTGTCGTCACTTGAAAAGGAAGAAGTTTCTATGGCAGAATGAAAAGAATCATTATCAGAAGACATTGTGCTAATAATTATAAAATATATATAATAAATATAGATATAAGAATACTAAATATAATAGTATAACAACAAAACAAATAAATTAATAAATTTTAAATAGATACAAGGATGGTACGACAATTTCATCTCTGCACCACCCGCCAGCCCATATACACACTATATCAGTCCAATAGTAAATTTCAATTAAAAAAAAAATTGAAAACAAAAAAAAAGGGGACAATATGTAAACAAAAATAAAAATTCAAGAAAATAAAGAAGGAAACAAAACAAAAAAAATAATAAATAATAACGTATTACATAAGCAAACGGTTTTCGAACGAACGTGTTGTGTCACTGCGCAGACGTCTGATTGACATTTATATGAAGTCACATAATAATAACAACACGTGCGGGTACGATAACACGGACAAAACAAAACACTGAGTTAAACAAAAGTGAAAGTGAAAAACAAATAAACTAGAATAGTGAATCTAAAACAAAACAAGACAATAACAAGAAGTTATCGTTTCAAAATACCGCGATAAGGTGTTAACGTGATGTTGATGTCGACGCTGCCGCTTTTCCACTTCTAACAACCGAAGAAGTCTCCAACGCCCGCGGATACTTCGCCATCAAAGGGTTGAGCTCCTCCAGGGTTGTGACCTTAGTGCGGTTACCGTCTGGGTCCTTGAGGATAATCGTGCCATCTTGGGTCCAACATGCTCTCACGCCAAAATGCTGTCGGGCTTTGGAGAATACTTGCTGGCGGGATCTGGTCAGGAACTCCTTCATGATAATAGGGGTGCCCTTCAGCTTCGCTTTCGCCCTCCAAACTGAAGTTCGATGCACAGCTCCGGAGAACCACACGAGGATAGGCCGGTTCTGATCTTTACTATGACTCCCGATTCTATGGCATGCTGTTATGTTGGCAGCAGAAATGCTTTTCAGAGCCAACGTATTGTTGATGGCGTTGAGGACAACATCACTGCAGCTCTCATTGGCTTTTTCTGCAACACCCAAGAAGAGGAGCGCTTTCCGCCGATGTCGAGTCTCGATGGTGTCGATCATCCGAGTGCATTCGGCTATTTGCTTCCTCAGCAACCGAAGCATCTCAAACATCAGTTCCCGGAAGGTGCGAAACTCCTCGGCAACTCTGGCAACTGTGTCCTTCGACTGGCCACCGGACTGCAGCTTTGCCTCCAATTCAGCCATCCGTCTGGAAAAGCTTTCCTCCAACTTCGATTGCGTGTCCTGGATTTCTGCCAGTTGTGACATTCTGCGTTTGGCTTATTTGCAACTATTGGTCCGAAATATTGTAAGTAGGTGCAAGGCTAGCAGGTGGCGCTGTTGCAACTATATTTTCACATGTACAGTGCTAATAACGTTTGTGTAGCGATTTGATTGAATATTACGCTGTTTTAGCGCAATGTACACCAAAAAAGCAATGTATTTCAATTTTAATTAAAATACGATATAGTAACAACGTCTAACTTTTTTTTTTATTATATTTTACAACAAAGGTGTAAAAAATAATAATAATAATATGATGAAATTATAATTAAGCAATTAATATACATATTATACAAAAATAAACATATCGATTACACAGCTTTTACAGTAAATAATATGAGTATAAAAAATTATATATCTATCGTAACGGTTCAAAATGCTTCGTCAAAGAAAAATTTTGTGACTTATTTGAATTTGATATAATTTCTTTTCTATAGAATTTTTTAAATGTATTTTCAGACCTCCAATTAGCTCTAGCTAATATTTTATCTATAGGTTCCCTATCTAACCACTCTCTGGAGGCAACAGCAGATCTGATGCTTCCAGGTGTTGCTTCTACGTCGGCTTCTTTTAATAGTGATTTTACCCACCCCGCAATTACGGTTCTAGATGCAGCCATAGCTGTACCTCGCGCTGTGATAAATAAATTATCTAACTTTGTCTGAGATCTTCTAACATTACTAACTTCTACTAATTTTCTGACCCAGAACACGGGATCAATATTTTGACATTCTAAATTTGGAAACAATTTCCATCCTGACTGGACATAAGATTCAGAGTCGGTTTTGGAGCCATATTTGGGCCAAAAAATCAAACAATTATCTTTTTGGTTGTTAATAAAGGAATCCTCTGAAACAGATAAAAGGGTTAAATCATGAACTCGTCTACCTGAACATAGCAACAACAGTACAGCACAACGACGTGATACATCCCATAAATTGTGCTCATTAATTTTGGTCTTTATTAAATAATCAATCAATATTTTAGTATCCCAAATGGGTTTCGGATATATTTGTGGTTTAAAATTAGCTATCGATTTTAGAATTTGCCTAACTAGAATATGTGAACTCAGTTTTACTTCACCTGCGCTGCAAAGAGTCGAAACAACAGATTTATGTACTAGGATGGTTCTATAAGATAGTTTTTCGACTAGATGAAGGTCAGCCAAAAATTTTGCCAATTCTGAACCCGAGGGATTCGTAACTTGAACGTTGAACTTTTCACACCACTTAATCCATCGTCCCCAAGCGGGTTTATAAGTGTTCAAGGTAGATTTTCTCCACCCTGACCGCAACAGGGTTTTTTGTTGTTCTGACCATGATTCTACTGCTTCCGACCACCCCCACATTTCCAAATTTCCAGAGTTAAGTCTTTGACTTTCGGCGGTGGAAGCAGAGTTGATAGGTCCATCAATCTGGATTCCAGATTGTAAATCGTGAACGGTGGTGCTATCGCCCGACTCTTTAGATCCGCCCTCCAAAAGGCTTGCGGCCATTTGGGTGCTACGATCAGAAAAGTACCTTTGGCCCGATTGAGGTGCATCAGCACTCGTGGCATCAGCGTTGGGGGAGGAAAGACCCAAGCTAGATCGAAGTCCCAATCCCAAGCGAACGCGTTGTGTCTCCATGCTGCTTGGTCTTTTTGATCCAAGCTCACATACTTGTTCACTACATGGGCTCTGGCCGATGCGAACAGATCTACTTCCGGGACACCCCATTTTATAAATATTCTGTGGGTCAACTCTGGCAATAAGTGCCATTCTGGAAGCTTCGACTTCCGTGATAATCGATCGGCTACAATGTTGTATCTGCCCGGAATGTGATGAGCTACTAGGTGAATGTCGAATTTGTCCAGAATCTGAAAAATCTCGTAAGTAAGATTCATTAGATCTGGAGATCGACATCCTCCTTCGTTTCTTAAGTATGCTACCACGGATTTGTTGTCGCATTGCAGAAGAATCGATGATCGTTTCAGAGACGGACCGAATTCGTATAGGCATTTCAGAACTGTGAGCATCTCTTTGTGGTTCGAGTGAAGATGCTCTTCCTCTTTTAACCAATGGCCTCTCAGTTGGACCCCATTCAACTCCGCTCCCCAGCCCGTATCGGCTGCATCTGTTGTAAGGAAGTGTGTTGTTAATGGGTGGTGAAGCCGAGAGTGTTTGGTGCAGTTCACCATCCACCATCTGAGTTCCTCTATTACCTGTAATGGTATTGGAAACTTTTGGAAGGGTGTGCGAAGCAGACTCTTGCAAAATATTAACAGGCAACGAAAGTTGATGCGGCCTTGAGGAACAACTAGCCGAGCGAAATTCAAAGTTCCAACAAGGCTCTGAATTTCTTGAAGGGCCGCCGATTGACACTTTAATAGATTTGCTATCATTACTTGAATGCCCTGCACTTTCTTTACTGGTAGGTATTTTCGGTTTTGCCATGTGTCCCAAACTAAACCGAGATATTGCAGTGATGTTTGGGGAACCAGAATGGATTTCTCCAGATTTAATTTCCATCCCAACTCGCGCAGCGTTTGGAGTACAATTTGTACTTGGGATAGCAATTTTGACCTGTCTTGGCAAGCAATCAAATAATCGTCCAGGAATGCTACTATACGGATACCCTGCTCGCGTAGTATTTCCGCGGTCCAATTGGAAAGGGACGCAAAAACTTTGGGTGCTGTGGCAAGCCCAAATGGCAAACAGGTCATTTGTAATAGTTGATTTCTGTAAATCAACCTGAGGAAACACCGATGAGTTGATGTGACAGGAACGTGGTAGTACGCCTGTGTCAGGTCGATTTTTACCATCCAATCGTTTGGTTGTAAGAATTCCGGAATGCGATGGACCGGAATTAGTCGAAACTTCGTTATTTTTACGAATTGATTCAATCTTTTTAAATTGAATACTGGGCGCATGGAACCATCGCTTTTGGGTGTTAAGAAAAGAGTTGAAAGAAAACTCGGTGTTTCGGGGGCATATTCTAAAGTGTTCTCCAATAACATTGTGTTTATAATTTGGTCCATTTGGATAGAAGGAAAAGTTACGTAGTGACCTTTGACTAGACGAGGCAGAACTAAGGGCGGTTTCTTTTGGAAGGGGATTTTGTAACCTTTCAATATTTGCAATAAAACACTTGGTGCACCTTTGCTTGACCAAACGTTTACGTACTTCGTTAACCTCCCCCCTCGAAATGGCTCCGAGTCAAAATTTCCTTTCTCCTCTGCCACTGCCACGAGATGTGGAAGGCTGATTAAATTGCCCTGATCTATAGAATTTTCTACTGGAAAACGTTGAGGCTTGTTGTGACAAAGGGCCAGGTGCGCCTTTATTTGTGGGCAATCGTGGTTTAAATTGAGATCGAAAAAACTGTTCCCTATTTTTGTGGGCCATATAGTCATAACTTGGACCTGTGTGTCTAAAATCATTGGTATCAAACGGTGCCATGGAGCGACCGGTTTGAACATAATGGTTATAACCACTACTACTTCTGAGTCCAGGTTGCGCAGCCCGAGACCCAGGTACTCTCTTCTCTTGCGCAGAGAAGGAGGTCTTACTAAAAGAAAATATTTTATTTACTCCCCCGTTAGTTTTCAGAAATTCAGAAAATTTTTCTTTTTCAAATAATAATTCACAAGATGGAGGTACTTTCTTTAAACTATTTTTCATAAACTTATCTTTTACTAGATTTAAAAAGTAATCTCTCCTTTGTTCAATTACATCCGCCCTACGACCACAGATCAATTGCAAACAATCAAGAGAGATTTTCTGAAAATCTCCCGAAAAAATATCTTTGATTTTTGTTAATAATACATCCTTGTTAATGGTTTCACTATCTTGACAAAATTGTAACAAATCGTTTACGCCTTTTTTCATAGCATCACTTTGCATTATAATAGCACGTGTTATTGCACCTAGCGATTTATCGTTTGCCACTAAACTACTGTGTTTTTCCAAATGTTTTATTTCGTCGTTAATCTCCAAATCGATAAAACCTGGTCGAGCGTTGTACAATTTTTGAATTTCAGCATATCGAACGTTTGTCCAGTTTTCGGAATTAAAATATTGTAGGGTATTTAATAGTTTCAAATGTTCTGGCGAAGCATTTGAAAACGTAGGCTCCTTGACGTGGGTAGCCAAATTGAAATCAAAGGACGAAGCCGTCGCGGCGGGCACCTCCTTATTAAAACCGTCATCGCAATGATAATTGTCAGGAGTTAGACTAGGAGCACTTTCTTCAGGCGGATACCACCCTGGTGGTGGGTACACGTTAGCCAAAAAGTTTTGGATTTCACTGACCTGTTCGAAAAGGTATTTCAAACCTTTTTTGTCCTTACGTGACCGCTTGCGATGCACAGCCTTGTTTGAAGCACGTGTATGTTTTCGTTTCTTGGTGGTTCCCTCGCATGCCGCAGGGTCGGCAGGCACATCCTCGCAGCTCGATGTCGATGAAGATGAACCAGAATATTCCGAACTACTATCGTCACTCATTTTCTAATCGAGAATTACTTTTAATATATTCGACAAGTAGGTATTTTTTAATTAATACTTTTTAAATTTATATTTAATTACAAAAATTAAATACTTTCGAACGCTAACAGCGTTAGATGATTTCGGTACGAAACTTAAGACGCCAATGAAGAATATGGGCGAGCGCAAAACCTGGTAAACACTGCAAACGTAGCGCCATCTAACGGAATTACCGCCCATTACTATGGAATTCGGCAGGAAACGGAAGAACGCCATCTCAAATATTGTTTAAAGGCCTCGAATAACGGCGGAAGGACATAATACGCGTTCACTTAATAAAATACGTTTACATTCTAAAAATGCTTTTTCACAGTTGACACTCCACGCCCAACTGATTTCCTTTTTTAATAACGCATGTAACGGATATAATAAAATGCTCAGATTCGGAATAAATTTACCATAATAATTTAACATTCCTAGGAAACTTTTTAATTGGGTTACATTTTCTGGTCGTGGAGCATTTGATATAGCTTCTAATTTATTAGGATCCGGATGTAAGCCTAATTTATCAATGACAAATCCCAAATACTTAACATTGCTTTTTAAGAATGTGCATTTATCTAATTTAATAGTAAAACCCATATCACGTAATCTACTGAGAACGGTCCGTAAGTTACTCAAATGAATCGACCTTGAGGAGCCTGTACAACACACATCATCCAAATACACGACACAGCCGGGTACCCCACGCAATGTTTCTTCCATCAACCTTTGAAATTTCTCGGGAATACAACTTAATCCGTAAGGCGTGCGCCGATATACAAACGTACCTAGATGCGTAGTTATCGCGGTGCACGGCTGTGACTCCTCACTTAACAAGCACTGTTCATACGCTCGAGAGAGGTCTATTTTCGAGTATTCCTCTCCCCCGCTCAAAGCTGCAAACAATTCCTCAATGCGAGGGAGTGGGTAAAAATCGCGTTTAATTTTCGGATTTATAGTTACTTTAAAATCCCCACAAATTCTTATCTCACCATTTTGTTTTATTACTGGAACAATAGGCGTTCCATATGGCGAGTGCTCGACGCGATAAATTGTGCCCTCTCGTTCTAACCGCTCTAATTCACGCTCGACGCGTGTGCGCAGTGCCAATGGGACGGGTCGCGCGCGCACGTATACAGGCTCCTGATCGGTCAATTGTATATGAAGTTTACGCTTGCAAGTACCCAACTTATCTGTGAACACTTCGGGGAACTCAACTGTTAGTCTAGTTACAAATCCGTCCTCATTAATTTCGTTAAAATTTATTTGTTTAATATTCAAAGAACGGATCCATTCCCGGCCCATTAATGGGCGTCCACCATTTTTAATGACATGCAGTGATAAATTGGGTACCTTAAAATCGCCCATTTCTACGTCCACATTAATAAATCCGATTGATTCAATACGAGAACCAGAATAACAACGTAGTAACAAATTGTCGGGTTGCAACACTTTGTGTGCAAATTTGTTCTTATAAAAACTCTCACTCACCGCCGAAATTCTGCTTCCCGTATCAATTTCGCATTCTACACATTGACCGTCAATTTTTACAAATACTAAATATGGTTTATTACCCTTAGCCACTAAACTTATATTATAAAAGTCCTCATTTTCCGCGGATTCACTTTCATTCACGTAATAATGACCATACGGCCGGCCCTCACCGCGCACTTGACTACACATCACTTTCAGGTGACCCCGTTGATTACACTCATCACAATTGTACTTAGCATACCGACATTTTTCGGGCCGATGCCCCTTGCCGCATCGCCAGCACTGCAGCGCCGAATTGCGCCCGCCACCGCCGCCGGCGCCGTGTCGGAACGTGCCACGCGCCCCGCTGCCGCCGGTCCCGCCAACCGCGCTGGACCCGCCAGCCGCACCGGCGCAGCCGCTGCGCCGCCGCGCGCTTGTTTGATGCAAGCTTTCGCCCGCGTCACTGCCTACACCTGAGGTTCCCGCACTCACTGTCGTTGCGCCGCTCACCTCCGCGTGTCTCTCCGCAGCCTCCAGCGCCAGAGCCAACTCCACCGCATCTTTGTATTTGATTGACTTTTCAGCAAAAATACGTGACCTCATTGTCTCACTTGCCAGTCCAGATACAAACTGGTCTCGTAAATTTTCTTGTAATGTAGTCCCAAAATTGCAAGTCGTCGCGAGGTGCTTCAAATTTTGTAAATATTCGGTTAATGTCTCGCCGACTTTTTGCCTTCGTAATCTAAATACGTGGCGTTCAGCAATTTCCGATCTTTGGGGTTCTAAATGGTCCGCCACCAACTTCACTATATCGTCGAATTGTATTGATTCGGGATGATCCGGCGAACACAAATCACACATTAATGAATACGTGGCGTCGCCTACGACCGTTATTAATAAGGGCACCCAAAGGTCATTTTTAATGTCATTCAGCAATATATATTGTCGCACTCGACGAATATACGGATGCCATTGTTTAGAACTTAGGTCAAATGGTTCCAATTTACCGATCGGCATTCTTGCGAACACAAATGGTAAATAACGGTTTCACAATATCACACGTGTAACTTAATAGTTCGTAACCGCCTCGTCGCCAGTGTAACGTCAATCAAACAACAGCGGTAGTGGTCGACTGGTTTATTAATAAAATCGTAATACCGACATAAACAATATAAGGCTACCGCCTTAATACCCAACATTAACCATTAGTGATAACTGCAGTATCTACTAATCTGTAATCATAACTGCAGTAACTGTTAGAGTTACTGCAGATATGGTTAAACGTTATAGTATTTCGGATTATTATATTCCTTAGCATAAGCGCATTTTGACTTATATACTTTACATGCCCGTGTTTTTTAAAAAAAACATATTGATAACGACACTTTCCGCGTAAAAATACGATTATTTTCGTATATGTTTCATATCCGTAACTACAATAGATTACGAGATACAATTAAAATTAAAAGTAAATCTTTAAACCGCTTTTGCTCGAAATCTAGTCGAATCGAGTTACTGCACTCTTCGCAACGGGGGCAGTACAGTTACAAAGTTGAGGTCTCGGGTTCGAGTCCCGGGTCGGGCAGTAACATTGTATTTTTCTATTTATTATCAGCCCGGAGCTAGGAATTTGTGCAAGACATGGCGATAGGCTCGCTCCTTAAAATATCCTGAGACGGAAAATGCAAGGCGATATAGGGGGCACTAGCACCTCTGCCTACCCCTTCTGGTAAAAAAGCATAAGTTTATGTATGCATGAATCTATACTAATCTAACCTTGACGAATAGAAGCGGATTGATAGTGAAAAATGTTTCAAAAATTGGGAAATTAATTAAAAATATATATTCTTGCTCTGCTTTTGATTCTCCCACTGTACTATTGGCCTATCTTTACTACGTAACAATGTTATCATGGGTAAAATAAAACAAATTTCTGTTTTAAAAACATTACAATTAATTAAAAATGTAACATTTTACAAAAATATATTTACATGGACTATCTATATGGACATAAAACGTACACAGTACAGTCAGAGTAACATTTTCACATTGGGGTTACTTGGCACCCCATAAGCACAATATATAAAAATATTCCAACTGTATTGCTTATTAAAAACTTAATTATAACGCTTGTAAATCACGTTTTGAGATGATCTCGATAGCTTGCTAGTCATCATACATTGCAATTCGATGGTCACCATTTACCACCGCTGGTAACCAATTTAACTTGTTGCCTCATAAAGTTTGTCGGCCCAATATATTATTGCATAGAGCCGGCATACGAGAAAACGGCATACGTAGTAAATGAATACAATGAACATCTAACACTTGAGTTGTAGAGACGAAAAACCTTGACACAGGATGGGAAGAAAGATCTATTGGGCATCCAGAAATCTCGAATGAGCGAATGAAACGCTATTTCTTTGTTCTAATACCAATATTGAGCATTCCTAATGTATACCTTTTTATGTCTTTTTTTAACACTTCTTGACTAAAAAACTATCGAGTCCATCATACTGGGGTACAAACAGACCCCAAGTAAAATTAAATTCATCTATAATAACTTTACATGAGTGAAAGACAGAACGAATGCTTTATTAACAATAAAATATAATTTTTACATTGTTAGTTTGTGTGATGTACACTAAACGTTGTGCTGGTTTTATACACCCACGTACCATCATAATATCTCTCCTTTTTTGGGTCCGGCAAACGAGTAAACATGTCACCTGATGGTAAGTGAACACTGCTGCCCATATATATCCAGATCGCTATTATAGATGTGATACCAAACCATCAAATGAGGTGGCGAGCTGGAAGACAAAAGGATGCGAAGAAGAAAAGAGTTGCATTCGGCAATCTGAACGAGATTGCAATTGGAAAAAACCCTGTCTATTTTTGCTTTCATTATACATACAAACAACAAACATTTATTCACATCATAGATTGCAATGTCCAATGTAATAAATTATAATATATATTATTAGCAAAAAAGCGCTTTCGGTCGCAGAGGACCCTAGGTGATTTACAGCACAGACCAAGACATACAGAGTATGAGCATCTACACGGAAACAAACATGTCTTCACCAGACCACAGCAGGCTTGCTCACAACTGTATATGTATCTGTATCAGCCCATATTCACGTCCCACTGCAGGACACGGGCCTCCTCTACAATCGAGAGTACTCTTTTTGAGATTAAGATTAGTTAGGCTATATAGTCCACCATGCTGACCTAGTGCGGTTTGGCTCACAACGCTTAGTGACATTTCCCCTAGTATTTAAGTAATATTCGAGCTTATTCATATACAGTTTATAAAGCTTTGAAATAAAACCATTATTTATGATTATTCTACCGCGGATTGGGTTTATTTTTTATATTTATTTCAATGTGTAACATTCGTGTAAATCTAAAAAAACAGTTTATAAAACTATTTTATGAATATTTTATCCTATCGAACAACTTTTAAATCCAGTTTAAGCGAAGAAGGGAAAACATTCGATAATTAAAATAGGTTTATGAACTATTTATGAATAAGCCCGATTGTGTTAATTAATCATGCGAACTTATGATTTACGTGGCAGGTTAGACGCTTGTGTGCGAGGCCGCTTCGATCCCACATTAATGTTTGATAGACGAGTATTTGTTTCGGATGGGTGGAAAAATCTTGTAGTTTCTGATACACAACATAAGAATTTTATCTTATTGTATGATCAGGTGTCTTAACCCATCCGACATCAGTACTATATACTGTATCAGCCTATATACGTCCCACTGCAGGGCACGGGCCTCCTCTACAATCGAGAGTACGGTTGATATTTAGGCCATATAGTCCAGCAGGACTACATAAAAATAATCATTTATTAGAAGCTGCAAGTGTATTGTGATTAATAAAATAATAACGGAAATACATATTTTTTACACGTTTATAACTTATTAGGGGTATTAATATTGATGTTTGATATGTAGTATGACTATGAAAAATCATCAAATAAAAACCAATTAAAAGGTTAATTTCACAAAATAAAACTAGTACTTGCAACATTAAGAAAAATTGAATTAATGTCTTTTCCGAATAGTGGCAAAATCTTAGGCGGGGCTTAATAACTCAGACAGATAAAAAAGTAGTTTTTTTTAATGACTTTTCTAAATATGGGGTTGATTAAGACCCCAAAGCGACCCCAACGTAAATATGTCATTTATTTCGATGCTTGTCACCTTTTAGGTACAATAATGGACACTAAGCAAGCTTTTTACAATTATGGCTTTAGAATTTCACAAAAATTTGGCTATACCTTGTAAACGTATCTGTACATTGAAAAAAGTGTATTATCTATTATTAGTATACTGTTGACTATTTCTCTTTACTTTAATTTCAGAAACAAAAATACATGTCAAAAATTTGTGCCGTCTTATAATACACAAGGTTCTCTATCACAATCGTGAGTACGTATGAAAGAGGTTAGGCCATATAGTCCACCACGCTGGTCTAGTGCGAGTTGGCGGCCTTTATATACCATAGTGTTTTTTACAATTCGCTATGGTAAGCAGATTTCTTCACGATGTTCTTCTTTACCCTTATAGTGCGTGGTGGTTAACTGTGTATTATGGTATTTTTAGAGCAAACATTTTTTTGTATCGATATGTTATTGATCTAATTTAAAGATATTCAAAATTTATAGGTTATTCGTAAAAGAAACATTATCTTCTCAAATTCTTCTAGAGACACATCAATTACCCCAATCCAGTTTAAAAAGGGGTCTATAAGATCCCTTAATCTTTAATTCACTGCGTACTTTATCCCATTCTATTTGTCGCGCGGGGTCATATAGAACCCCAGATTTAAAATACCTGGTATTATTTCCTGAGCATTTAAAAAAAAATAATTGCATTTAAAATACACAAATAAGTATCAACTTATTTTATACAATTGTTTATTTACAATATTACATACGAAACGGCACTTCATTAGTGCCGAAAAACAATCTTATACAAATTAAAATAAACATAACATTTTTGGGGCTTTAAAAGACCCCCTCCCGCCGCGACGAATAAGGCATTTCTATGAATAATATTTCCGATTTATATAAAACAATTAAAGACTCCGCGCGACAAATAGACACATTTATAATTATCCTTCTAGTCGAGTATATAAAAACGATTAAAAAATTTTATATAAAAAATTTAATCTACATCACTTGATTTGCTAGGCGCTGCCGCAGTCTTAAACATTGTAAGCCGAATTTGTAGGAAAACTTTCGAAAAATTCTCTATACATTTCTGTTGTGGAAGCCATCGGAAATCGCATTTGATAAGTCTTTCTGTATGTGATGTAAAAATGACTTAAATATTACAGCCCTTAAAACAAATATTTCGGCCATGACTAATGGAAAACATGGACACCTCAATAAAACTAACAATTACTCAATTAAATTAAGTAATTTACTTTGCCCACAAAAAACTTGGGTTTTAGATGAATTATAACTTCATACATATTAATTAAAGTTCGTTTTATGGTCAACATTATATGCTGAATAAACTAATATTATTATATTGTCTTAAAATCAAATGACAAACAAACCTTGAATTTTAAAATATTCACCATTCAAATACGATTTTCTTGACTTCTCAGAACAGGTTGGGGTCAAAATCGACCCCACTTGCTATTTTAAATTTCATGTACAATCTGCGTTAATATACACATGTGTATACAAATGTAGCTAAAACTCTAGTATCACTTGATATGAGCGGGATCACGCGTTGCTCAGCAGTTCGCTGGAACAAAATAATTATTATTTAAAGAGACAAACAAATAAAATATTAATAATAAAAATTGTCAAGAACAAAAAAAAATAGGGTTGTGTCCAAGTTTTAATTATAAGCAGTATGTAATGGTTCCTAAAAAGTATTGCTTATAAAAATCATGAATTTGTAAACAGTATGAAAATTGGTGATAAAATGACTGAGATATTAATACATTCAATAGTACGGTGGGGACACTCGTTGTCTCTTTCGCACGCGTGCACCTTATGGAAGATGACGTCACGCCGTGCATGTTGCATCCTTTTCTATTAGTCCTACCACCAACTTTTATATATTTGTAACTTGCTTATTATTTAACAGATTTTAAAAAATCTTTCTTATTATGATTATGCAGAACGTAACCTATCGATATAAACAATAATAAAAAAATATGACCATAGCTTATTATTTGGAAAATCTTTTTTTTATATTAAATTTTAATATTAAACAAAAAAAATGCCACAAAAACGCGTAAAAATATCCTTTAAAACACCAAACGTAAAAAAAACATTTTACAATAAAATTTTGAAAATCAAAAACATAAAAACTATTTTTCTTTTTTTTTTAAATTTCACTCACTTAGTCAGCTCCCGCGTGGTGATTGGCCCGGTGAGGCCAGAACGAGACCGCGACCTGCTCAACTGCGCTCTTCGCTCAGCTGTGAGACAAACAGACATATCGATATCGATACAATAAAAATTTATATAGACGGCGAAGTGCCAATAACTCCTAACTGACAAAGCCATAAAGGAGAATGTTTACTAGTATAGGTAAAAAATTATATTGATCCTGACACCGATAATGCTTTAAATTAATCATACATTTTTATGGTTTGTCCTTAAACGTTATCCTTTTTCATCCCGGACGCAAATTTTTTAAAAATAAAAAAATACATCAAAATTTACATTTTGTTCACAGAGCATGCAAAAAAATATTTTTTATTGGACTTCAAGTTAATTCCTCCAAGAAGTCCGGGCCTGATTCTCAATTACGTTTATATTTATAGAGAATACATAATATTATTCGCTAGACAAAAAGTAGGATTCATTAAGGGAAAACAATCTTCGCACCGATACTAAGTTTCACAATAAAATGGGCATAGACAAAAAAAAACGTTTTTTTTTTAATTACTAGTCTATGTATTTATTAATGGCGAATAGTAATGATGTAAATATAAAGTAAAAATACCCTTAAGAGTCTTCACTAAAACATCGGCACAATACCTATATATTTAATAAAAAAAAATATTTCTCAAAATAATTCAGATATTGGTACTTCCCCGTCGATATTACACATACACACAGTCCTGACATTAAAACCGAGGCTTTAATCTTATATAAGAAACTACGAGACTTTCTTGTCTCAATCACTCAGATCCAAAATAAACACCTTTGGATCACACAAACATTTGTCTCGGCGCGGGGATCGAATCCGCGGAATTTCGTTTCACACTCGGCGTCTAACCATCTGCGCCAAAGACGCTGTCAATACTCTACTCTTACCTCACACATTAACTGTTTAATTCATAAGTCTGATTGCTTTTTTCTGTATATATGAAAATGTGTCATGCTTTTTTTTTAATAAAAATTTTAATCTTTATGACTAAAGATTTTTTGCGAAAAAATCAATGTATTTTGTGACATTTAATTCGCTTTAAAACTGTAAATATAAATTTTTATAACAGGTAACAGTTGATGTGCGAAAAATATATTTTCTATATTGATATTTGCAACCTGTTATTACAAAAGGAATATTCTCACTCTAATATTTTAAAAATCAATACGTGAAATACTCAACGACTCTTTTATAATAACAGGTTACTATCCCACTACACATCACAACATCAAAAGCTGAAAGAAACTAATAAATAATAAAAACAGCCGTGCTACCGTAATATGAAGAGTAAATTAAATTGAGCGTAAAGTATGCTGCACAAAAGCATTCAAAGCCGAAACGCTGAGAAACAATGCACTATTTTTCATTTTAAAAATACTAAAATCTACATTCAGTTGATGATAAATCAAAACCTAGTCTCAGCGATGATAAAAAAACTAAATTACATAAACCATGTCATTTTTTTTAATAAAAAATAGCTTTGTTTGCCAAGACGTTAATAAAAATTAGAAATATTTTATAAAAAAATTTTTTTTGTTTTTTCTTTTTACAAAAAGCATTAAAGGCCAAGACGCTGAGAAAATGCTTTTTTTCTATTTTGTTTTTTTTTTATAGTTAGGCCGTGTTAGTATACACCGAAAGCCTTTATCACTTGTCTGTATGTCTCTATTCGGGGCGAAGACTCCTTTCTGCTGCGGAGCGCTCGGCGGCCGCAGTGGAGCGCCTTCGTCATTTCTGGCGCAGCATTTTATATCATTTTAATATTGCTACACTATATCAGGCCATGGGAATATTAAGATAAAATATATGCAAACATATCCACTTGAGGTCCACCTACCAACGGGCCCAAACGTATGTAATATATTTTGAAATATACCCTATTTCTATTGACATAAAGGCTATCATTACATTACATTACATTGGCAGTTAAATTAAAATATACGTTATTAAAACTGACATTAAGTTGACATACCATTGACAAGCCTGTAAAGAGGCCGGTATGTAGAGTACATATACAAGGTAGATCCAACTTTGAACAATATTGGTCCATATACATCCTACTGCAGGGCACGAGCCTCCTCTACAATCGAGAGTACGATTGAGAGTGGTTAGACCATATAGTCCACTACGCTGGCCTAGTGCGAGTTGGCGGACTTACATACCATAGATTTTTTTACAAATCGCTATGGCATGCCGGTTTACTCATGATATTGTCCTTCACCCCTATAGTGCATGGTGATTGACTATACTATGCCGAAAGATCAGATATGTGCCATGAGATTTGAACCCGTGACCCAAGTGAACATGTTGGCAGCCCTGTATGGTCTGTTACCAACACCACCGCGCATTCATTAATATTACTTTCATCATCAAACATCTTTCATATTCGTCTCAATACTTATGTACCAATATTGTCTATGGCCAATGATGTATAAAAAATAATATTTTATACGAAATACTACAATAATTTTTATTATATTTTTTTCTAAAACAAAAACATACAGAATATGAAACAGTAAAAAATATTTACATCTATAGACACCGATTTTATTGTATTTTTTTCTGCCGGCATCGAACCCACGTACCTTCGAGACGGTGCAGTATCGCATGAACTAGTCCGTCTTCCTCATTCAGTTCCGTTATGTCCTCTACTAGTAAGCGTGCGGAATGAAATAATTTAACGCCAAAAGAAATCATGTATTGTACGATTTACCCGACTAGCAATGAAGGGTTATGTGCTCCGTGTTTATGAATATAACATTCTAAATATAGGGTGATATTGACATATATTTAATTTGGTCCACATGATTTTAATAATCCCTGATTACACTATACAACATTTGAAAAAAATCTGAGGCGACTCTTTATAAAGAAATAAATACATCCAACAGTCACATACATTGTCCTACACTAAGATCGAGTCTTGTGTCGTGTATCAGAAACTACGAGAGATTTTTCGGTCTCACTAACACCTTAGGTGTTCGGAGGCTGTTAAATAAAATCATGATTTTAGTTTTCACGATTTTTAGTCTCACCAAATCAATACGAGTATTTTTACCGCTTAGATAAACTTCAGTTTGGTTTGAGAATTTACTCGATCCCTAAAAAGACTCGGTACTTATATGGGTGATCAAAAGCCTTGAAAACTGAATTCTCAATTTGTGACAAAACTAGCAGACATTTTTTTTCTCTGACTTGGTACAATGTTGCCCGAGTCGATTAGAAACATGTGGCTTAAATTAAATACTATATGTAAATATCACCCTGTATATGTTATGTGCATCAAAAACTCAATACTTTATATTCCACGACCTCAAAATAACAAGTAATTTATTCTCAGCGCGGGGATCGAACCCGTGCTGTCTTAAACCGTAGCTTGTGCAAACATTTTTTATTCAATAGTTCCGACAAACGAGCAAACAGCCTACCTATCCTGATGGTAAGTGACCATATGAATATCCACAACGGATCATATATTTGTTTCCAGACCATCAAACCGGGATGAGACCAGGAAGGATAAAGGATGGGAAGAGGGGAGGGATATAGGGAATCTGTAGTGTGTACAAGATATCTTACCTCCTGCTACTCTTGGATTGGCTTTTTTCCTCGGTCGTTCTCTACTGAACGCGGAGCCACTCTGTAGCGCCTCCATTAAACTGAAATAACAATTTATATCACAATACTTTGCTTTGGCTATAATAAAAATGAGTGAATGGATGAATGAAAGAATGATAGTATTGTTAATGAATGACGAGATGAACGTATGACCGACTGAATGAACGAATAAACATAAGAGTGGAATTAAGTGTGTGAGCATGTGAAAGAGTGTGTGGTTTGAATAAGTTTCTATTAGTTTTGTAAAAGTGTTGTGTTTATTAATTTGTTTTTTTTTGTGTATGTTGTGTTCACATATTTTAGGTTGTACACAGTATCTTTATATTGTAAAAAATATCGTATTATAACTTTTATGATATAGTATAGTTTTATGAGCCAATTGAATATAAAAATAATAAAGAGAGGGCGAGTGATCTATTGAATGAGTGAGTGAACTAGTACGTGAAGGTGCGGCTGAATGAGTAGGTGTAAGACCGTGAGTGAGTGAGTGCGAATGAATAAGAGAGTGGTGTGATTGCATGAGTGATTTAATGAGTGAGTGTGTGAATGAATAAGTAAGTAAAGTGATTTCATGAGTGATTCAATGAATAACTTAGTGAGTTAATAAGTGGGTGAGTGAACAAATGCAGTAGTAGGTAAGTGAATGAAGTGAAAATGTTGTTTGTGTTCATACTATTATTTTTTTGTTTATTGCTTTATTTTTACTTTAATTTGGTTTATGCTTTATTTTTAATATTAAGTTGTAGTTATTGTACCTTGTTAGTTGTACTAGGTAGTTGATTACAAATGTTCATTCGCATGTTACGTACTTTTATCTGTGTCTGTGACAAATAAAACAATAGGGTATTTGACTATGATAAAAATATGAAACATATTGTTACTAGACCAACGTTAAATATTTTTTTAAAACAAATGAACTAATAAAGTGTTTAAAACAATGTTGGATTGTCTTAAGAAATCATTTTAAAATTATATAAATTTTCGAGCTTGACCACGTGACTAAAAACGCACGCCATTGGTTGCATTTAGAGTGACGTCACTTTCTTGTTGTCAGTCGATTTTTAGAATATTTCATGAGCGTTTTCCTTTGTTTTCGCAGTAATTTCTAAAATATTGATCCTTGAAATATTGATTATCTGTAATAATTGTACGATAGAAACTAAAATATAAAAGCTGACAGTGAAAACTTCGCAAAAATAGACGCGATAGTGGTCGGACAATTTTTTTAAAACAACCCTGACTTTTACGCTGCTCAATTAAATTATTAATATCAAACCTTATAAACATACATATGTAAATATCACTATTAGTTATATTATAAACTAAAGCTTTTTCGAGTAGTAGGTCTCTCGTATGTGAGAGACCGCCTGAGTAGGTACCACCGCAATGTCTATTTCTCCCGCCAAATAGCATTTTAAATGCACTGTTGTGTTTCGGATTGAAGGATATTGTAGCCAGAATAACTACTGGACATATTGAGACTTAACATCTTATGTGTCAGGATGGCGAACGCAGTGGAATGCCAAGCATTGCTTTGTATTTCAAGATGTTGTTTGGATGTTGCTGTTCATGAGCGGTCGTATGGCTTACTATCAGGCGAACGGCACGTTCGTCTCGCCATTCAATGCAATAAAAAAAGAAACTAAGCTAACAATGTATGAAAAATACAAGTACCTAATTATTGTATTCCCCTATTATACCATTCCATTATTATACGAGCGAGTTTTAACCACTTTACCCGAATCTTAGTGTTCTTTGGAATGCTCATGAACATTTATCCGGTGTTTTAGTAGATGTATTCGTGTATTTTGAGACTACACACCTGTATTAATATGGATGGGAATAATTTTCGCAGCTTTTGAGGGAGCGGCTCTGAAGTATTTACAAATGAAACAGCAACGACAACGGTTCAAAGTGTAATGAATTTCAAAAATGACACTTATAACGAAGCGCCTGCAGGAATTATCATAATTTAGGTATGCTTATTTATTTAATTGATATTAATAATATACATACTAGAGTGTAATTATTATGAAGAATTAACTGAAACTATAAAATGAATGGAAGAGATGCCGCAACAACACCATTTAAGGCATTTTTAGCTGTAACCTAATCAAAGTTATTCTTGATAATGAATTAAAATGTTTGTTAAGCAAGAAAGTGACGTAATAATACCACGTGACCCACACATATGGCGTCTATAGCGTTTTGGCGGTCTTATTTATCATTCAAAATTCAATCATGATTTTTATTGAAAATATAGCAGCTAATAAAGAAATAATCAA
This sequence comes from Hyles vespertilio, assembly GCA_009982885.2. Taxonomy (NCBI): domain Eukaryota; kingdom Metazoa; phylum Arthropoda; class Insecta; order Lepidoptera; family Sphingidae; genus Hyles; species Hyles vespertilio. The sequence goes on from CM042832.1 coordinate 4,504,793, forward strand.
ATTGCAAGTGTATTATGGTAAAATGAACAATTTGAGATACTTTCCAAAAAACTGTCAAAAACCCTATTTTCTTTCTTTCGAGTGTGAACGAATGAATGAATAAGTGAGTGAACGGCTAAGTATGTGGATGAGTGAATGAGTAAGTGAGTGATTGAACGACTGACTGTCTGACTGACTGAACGACTCTACGACGAACCCCTCACCTGTCCATAACGCCGTCCTGCGCTCGCTCCATGTCCACAAACTGCTTGTATCGGTGCTGCCTGTCGCGGCGCTCGCGCTCGGCGGCGGCGCGGGCCTCGCGGGCGCGGCGCGCGCGCTCCTCCGTCTCGCGGGACAGTACGTTCTCTTGGTGTGCGGCCTGTACACACAAATAGAAAGAAACAAGAATTGATTGTTGGACAGTGACATAGAAATACGAACAAAACAGGTTACACAAGTGAAACACAAACATTAAAAATAATTATCATTGCGCCAACAATGGACCTCGCATTCAGCTAAATGCTTCGGTAATGCATAAAATAAGCAGTACCGCAGCGCTGATTTTCAATGCGAGGACCAAGTGACGTTCGGATGCTCAGTCGCTAGTCTGACTTGAATTAAAACGTTAAAAAATGTATAATAATAATAACAATTGGAAAAAGTGAGAATTCATTATTCATAAACCCACGCCTTTTTACCCAAAAGGGGTAAGCAGAAATGGGGCAGGCCTTGTATGTTTTGTCCCACGATGTGATAGGTGGCGAGCCACCATCACCATAACGGACACGAATTCTTGACTCTGTCTCGAAAAGATAAAAAAATTACCTCCCAAACAAAATGATCTTTAAAAAATCACAAAAAAAAACATTGTCGCGTTTCTTTTCGGAATTTTTGGTTGCTTTGTGTTCGTAGTCGCTAAAACTACCATCCAGCTTCGTTTTCGGTAGGTAGCAATATTGATACACCTTGTATATATTCAATTAATATCCATATTTTGTAAGTTGACATGTGGTTATTTTATTTTAATTTGTTATTATTCCCATATTAGCACATTGTAACTGTGTTACCCACATCAATATATTAAAGATTATTTCTGTCCAATACTAGCATAATTTTACCTATACAATTATTATTTATCTCATGAAGTGAAATGTAAATTTCTTTTGAACATAAATTTTCTTTAACCATATTATGTCAACACCCTGAATAAATATATTACCTGGAAAGAATCCTTAAAAGTCTTGATATCTGAGAAGAATTCCTCTAGAGTGTACTTGTGAGGATCGAACACGTAATATTCGGCCAGCTCGCCGTACAAAGCTTCCATCTTCTTGAACATCGAGTGTAAGAGGTCGCACTGTTCACGAGCTTCAGTGGCAAAACTCTGTGTTTTGGTCAAGGAATTACGGTAAAAACATATATAAGGTAGATACACCATGTACAGGGTGGTCGATATAAGCTATACAGGGTGCATCCAACATGTACAGGATGTTTACTGTAGCGAAAACGAAGTTCGAATGTTTGAACGTTACACATCTGAAATAAGTTATAAGGTACCCATTTCTAAAAATAAATACCATTTTCTATGACTGATGACGTGATTGAGCGGATAAGGCCATGTAGTCTACAATGCTGGCCTTTAAATATAAGTATACATAGAAGTTCTTGTAAATCGCTTATTTTCTTATAACTAACATAAAATATACATTTTTTAAAGGATACGCTCATAGTCTCATGGAACAAATCGTCGGGACACTGAGGCACTCTGGAGTTATTTAGGTCCGTCTCCAAAGCTCTGATGTCGTTCTCCATCTTCTTCAGAGCTTTCTGGAGATTCTCCATCGAAACCCGCGCTGCCCTGAAGATAAATACATCAGTTACATACATTGTCATGGTCACTGGTGGTAGGTATCTCATATGTGAGGCCACCCGGGTGGGTAACACCGCATTGTCTATTTCTCCCGTCAAACAGCAGTGTAAATGCACTGTTGTGTTTCGGATTGAAGGACATTGTGGCCAGAGTAAATACTGGACTTATTATTGAGACTTACATCTTATGTCTCAGGATGGCGAGCGCAATGGAAAGCATTGCTTTGTAATTCAAGGTGATTTTTTGGTTTTGCTACTGTTCAGGAGCAGTCGCTTCGCTTACCATCAGGCGATTGGCACGCTCGTCTAGCCATTCATAGCAATAAAAAAATGCAGAACCAAACACTTTGAATTACAAAGCAATGCTTGGCATTCCACTGCGCTCGCCATCCTGAGACATAAGATGTTAAGTCTCAATATGTCCAGTAGTTAATCTGGCTACAATATCCTGCGAACCGAAACACAACAGTGGATTTACACTGCTCGCGATTTTTAATAGCAATAAATGGCCAGACGAGCATACCATCTCTCTATCTCTCTCTAGTACTAATTAATTAATTACCTGTCTATATGCGGCATTTCCTCTGCAAACGTTAACGCGTCGGGGAATTTATTCTCTATCGTCTCAACCAAATAGTGTAGAAGTGTCTGTTTGTTCTCCAAATCCTTGGTCGCTGTTAACTGAAACAATAATCATACATACATACATAATCCACGCCTTTTTCCCAGAAGGGGTAGGCAGAGGTACATCCGCATTTCGCCTTGTACGTTCAGTCCTACGATGTGATATGAGGCGAGCCTATCCTGAATCCTTGCTGATAATTAATATATAAATCCAGTATCACTTTGACCGACCTGTGATTCGAATCCGACACTTCAGCTTTGTAACCGTACCAATAATCAGACATTTATCATCCGAACTCGCTGATATTTAAACGTCACAAAAAAATATTGTCACGTATTTTTGCGCAAAATATTTATTAGCATTGTGTTACCAATGTGTTGCCACCCGGCTTCGTTTTCAGTAGCAGTCTGGATACGCCCTGTATAATATACTGACCTTAGTGAGAAAACTGATTTCGAAGCCATAAGCGCCAGCATTGTTTGATCCGGTGTTCATGTAGTTGCCCAATAGAAGCAGAAGTTCCAGTATCTTCGCGAACTTCTTGCTCGATTTTACTTCTTCGCATGCCGCTGTGCCTGAAACTATATCCTGGGAAACAAACAAAAACTTTAGTATATTCAACTTTAGTTAATAATTATCGGTCACAGGCAATGAAAAGCAGTAACAATCTAAAGAAGAATGCCAGTTCATAGTATCGGTAAAAATGACGTTTTTTTTTTTATTTCAATGAATGGCGAGACAAGCAAGCCGTTCCCCTGATGGTAAGCGGTACGACCGCTCATAAACAGTAGAAACATTCCACTGCGCTCGCCATCCTGAGACATAAGATGTTAAGTCTTAATATATAGTAGTTTCACTGACTACAATGTCCTTCAATCCGAAACACAACAGTGCATTTACACTGCTGTTTAACGGGAGAAATACACATTGCGGTGGTACCCACCCAGGCAGCCTCTCACATATGAGAGACCTAACACCAGTAAATCGTTGATCCTAATACTGCTTATATTCATTATAGCATTCTTATAGTTTGTCTTTAAACATTTTCCTGATCTTTATCTGGCCACAGACTTTTATAAAATTAACTAATTATCATCACATTTTACATTTTGTTCGCAGAGTCGAAGGCAAAAAAATTGGACTTCAAGTTAATTTCTCTAATAACTCCGGGCCTGGATCGCAATCGTTGAAATTTACTGAAAAAAAATATTTTTCGCTAAAAAAATAGATTTCGTCGTGGCACAAAAATCTTCACACCGATATTAAGTTTCATAGTAAAATGGGCATTCTCCTTTTATCACTTTAATTCATCATCATCAGCCTATTTGCGTCCACGGCTGGACATAGGCCTCTCCTATGGCACGCCACTGGGCTCGATCACTTTAATTAATATACAAAAATATATTACAACACTGAAACATTTCAAAAATACAAAAAAGAAATCCGAAAACAAAAAAGTTTTTTTTTTGCAAATAAAAACCCACCGGCTTCAGTTCCGATATGATCTCGTTGTAATGATCTCTGAACGCGAGACTCCTCAGCCTCGGGCCGAGACGCTTGACATCCGCCAGGGTCGCGGCGAACAGCTCGGCTTCCACCAGGTCCTCACTGCTGCCCTTCAACTCTAGGAGTTTCTTCATCTGATCAGCTGGGGGGAGGTACTGAGGGGAAAAAATCATATTTTTTATTGAAATGAATGGCGAGACGAGCATGACGTTCGCCTGATGGTAAGTTATACCGCTCAAGAACAGTGGCAAAACCAAATATCTTGGATTACAAAGCAATGCTTGGCACTCCACTGTGACATAAGATATGAAGACTTAATATATCCAGTAGTTACTCAGGCTACAATGTCCTTCAATCCGAAACTCAACAGTGCATTTAAACTGCTGTTTGGCGGGAGAAATAGACATTGTGTCGGGACCTACACAAGCTGCTTCTCACATATGAGAGACCTACCACCAGTAAAACTTGGTCATGGACCCGTCATAGTGACCCACTTATCTAGGGTAATACAGTCACTACAACGTGCCAAAATTGACCAATATAAAAAAACTTACTGGTTTTTTTTCCATTTTATTATCGAATTTGTCCCTTTGGAACGAATATTTAATTCAGTTTGAGCAAGGATGAGCAATGAATCGAAAATGGGTTGTAAAACTATCTTAGATTTTTTATTAATATTGCTCAAGAATATGTATTTGTCCCTTGTTGCATACATTTTAGAATTAATAACAAGCTTATTAACGTTTCCATTGTTCCTTAATTATAATGTAATAATTTTGGTTTAAATACTCTTTACTTTTGAATTACTTCAAATAAATAAAATAAGAATAGAAACAAACACTGAAACATTAATGAAAAAATTTTAAAAAAAGATCAGTCGAATTGAGACCCTCCGCCTCCTTTTAAATCGATTAAAAACGCGGATAGTTTTCTCAACGATTTTTCGTGTGAGGTATAATTCTACCTTAACAAATCTAAATTTCACCTGTATAAGTAAATCGAGCACGTTCCCAGTGAGCACGCTTGAGTCGCATCTCAGTACGCACGTGCGTATGTGATCGTAGCGGAGGTGCTTCAGAGAACCGCCGAGGAGTATCGACAGGTTCTGCGCCGCCTTACTGTCGAGCACCTTCAGATCCTTCGCCTTTTTGAGGGTGTGCGACCTGGGGTACATGTACGAGCATCGTTATTATCGTCATTACCATCATCATCGTCATGCCCGTCATCATTCCCGTCGTCATTACCATCGCTATCATTACCAGCATCATAGTCATGCATCATTACCATCAACACAACTTTAATGTATGAATGTTATTTATTTATGTCAGTTTGTGTAATAAAATGTTTAATGTCAGTCATGTATCTTATCCTAAATAATTTATACAGATATTCCTGCGGGTTTGCACCGGGAATATCACAATAAACAGAATCATCGTCATCCACGTCATCATTATCATAATCAACATTATCTTCATAATTTCATTGTCAGAGACATAGGCCACTTTGAAGTTAATTAACTATTTTATTCATTGTTTTTTTTTTATTTCATACAATGCTACCTGGGATAAGGGACATATGGGTCATAGAAATGATCAAATGTCAGATTCATCATATATGATCTAAAAAAGTAAAAATGTCTTGCAACTTCCGATCCTTAGCTTTTGACAGTGTGCGATCTAGGAAACATGTACCATCATCATTATACCCGTCATCATTATGATCATCACATCCCGCCCCGTCATAATATTCATAGACAATATCAGTTTCACCACAACTGGACATAGGCCTCTTTCAAATTCATGCACATTGTATTCACCTTGTATAATCTAAAAAAATACTAAAAGCATTATTATAATGGATGTATAAATAGCACTAACTTATCAACAGCGTCTTCGCTCCTCTTCGCGACCGGTTTGCTTGAGAACTTCTGCGCCAGTCCGGTTAGAATGTCCGGTGACGCCAACTTATCCTCTTGCACCTAAACAACAATTAAAGCAACGCTAGAGTTTCGTTTTTTCTCTTTATTTAAAGAGGCTTTTTCAATTATGAAAACTGTTTCTTGTCCGTTCTTCCATAGAAAGAACAGGCTTACACAATAGGGTTGGTGTATCCATGTGAACAAAAAACCCTGGTAAAATAATAATAAAAAAGAGAACTACATTGTAAACCGGGTGGTAGAGAAAAAAAGTTACACAGATAAACTCTACTCCCGCGTTTTTCCCAGAAGAGGTAGGCATAGATTCCCTGGTAGCAACCAGGACACAAGTTTCGGCTTGTGTATTCCGTCCAACGATGTGTTAGGGGACGAGCCTATCGCCATATCAGGCACATATTCCTGACTTTGGGTTGATAATAAATAATTTAATATAACTTTGCCCGACCCGGCCCGACGATATATATTTAATAATTTATCTATGTTTCAAAGAGCTTACAGAGTAATAATAAACGTAAATATAAGAGCTACTTCGCTTATCACCAAGCTTCCACAGAATTATCTACAAAATTAAATTGACCAGTTTCATTTCAAAACACTTTGCCGCTATTTTAAAGTTATTCTACTGGTATGTTAAACAAATATATCGATACAACAACGAATCGATTATCGATACTAAATGGTCCTTCGAGCCACTTAAGCAAATACCACATAACTTAAAACAGAAAGATTTTTCTGTAATCTACTACTTTATCCTACAAGTTAATCGACTCTTTTCTATCGATATCACGACTGATCTATAACCGATTATAATGGTCCTTCGAGCCACCGAAGTAGTACCACTTACATTAACCCAGAAAGCTTTTTCTGTCATCTTCTGCGGTCCTATTGTCTTCCAATTGGCTCTTTTCAAAGGTCCTTCTACTTCCCACTTCTTTTTAGGTTTCAAACCGTGAGGAAGAACATCGGGTTGCGGCTGAAAGTAATAAATAAATACACTTTTAGGTATGTCGGATGCACAAATAAGATAGCATCACTAACTATTTTAATAGTGCAGTTCACATAAAAACAAATAGGTGATAATTAACTATATAAACAATAGAGCGCCGGCCGCTTGCGTTATAAAAAATGGCACGGCTTTATTTATATAAAATTTAATCGAAATATTAAATTTGGTTTGTCTGTGTAGTGATTTACTTATTAATGTTTATGTGAATGTTTATATGGGTTATTAATATTTAATAAATGTTGCCCACACCCTCATAAGTATTTTTACAATTAAATAATAGTTAAAAAAAACCTAAAATACACGCTTTAATAAGATATACAACTAAAAAGTGGGTGTTTACAACAATTACTTATCCTCCTGCACCCCACGCTTTGTAACAATAAAATATATGTATTTTACTCCATTTTCTTATCTTAAATTCAGTATCAATTATTTTTACTTTTTTAGTTGTATATCTTATTAAAGCGTGTATTTTAGTTTTTTTTTACTATTATTTAATTGTTTTGACTAAAAACATCCATCTACAGGCTGTATTTCCAGAGGAAGTTAGCGGCGTGCAAAATATCCATTTTTTTTTTCAAAAAATCTATATTTTTAATTATTGTATTGTCATCGGTCTTTGACACGTGTGCAAAATTTTAATGAAATCTGTCCGTTTAAAGTGGGTCAAAATCGCGTCTTAAGGAGTCGGTTACAAACATACAAACAAACATACAAGTGAAGCTAATATAAAGTGTGTAAAAATAGACAAAATGGAATTATTAGATTAATTTATCACTTTTAAAAAAATATTTCTAGTTTTGTATTATTTTATTTCCATTGCTTGTTACACATAAATGTATCTTTCTAGTCCTAGTAAGTAGTATTAATTTACTATTTAATTAATGTCGTTGCGGGTAGACAGACAAGTTAGAAATTCCCGGAGACATGAGATTCAATGCTTGGTATTATACAATGCAACGCCGAGAGGATCTATTTGGGAACGTTTCAATATGAGAGCAGCCTATCGATTCACAGCCGGCGTCTAACCAACCAGCAACGGAGGCTGGCAACTTCATTCATATCTTTTTATAATACCTAACGTTATCCCGACTGTCCTGTTTGTTAATGTTAGAAGTAATTTATATAAAGCCATTTTAGGGTGGGCCTGGCATGGCAAAATTTGGTCTCTTGGTTTTTCTATTTATTTATTTTACTCTTCTTTCTTCACCAAATAAATCTTAGCCTAAACTAATATTTAACATAAGAGTACAAATAGCAGCCGTATCGCTCAAGACAATCTCTTACCGACTACCATGGGATGGACTTAAGAGAAGGAAAATAAAGATAAAAAGTCAGTCTAAAGTGTACTTTAAGGATAAATTTTGAATGATAAAAATAGGAAATAATTAAAATATTTATCATTTTTCTTATTAATACGTCAGCAAGCAGGTGACCTAATGGTAAGTGATCACTGCACATGACCATACACAACGCGCGGATCATGGATGTGTTTCCGGACCATCAAAGTGAGAAGTAAATGGGATGAGACGAGAAAAAGGGTATTTGATATCCGACAAGTTTCCTAGCCCTGTAAAAATGTTGTATATCTTTATATCAAAGGATAATTAATACCTCTCAACTCAATATTTTTTTAGGGAAGTGGACAATTATTTGTTTCCAACTCCTCCTATTGTTTTTGTTTTTAATTAATTTCGATGCGTGTTAAAGACAAGCTAGTGTCCCTGAGAGACTCGCAGAGCTCCGGAGCTCGGTGTCAATTCTTTGTGTTTCTGTTGATCCTGGCTGACAGAAGTTGCAGTGGTGGGTTTGAGGGCGGGAAAGTCTCTATAAAAACCCTGTAAAAATACTTACAAGTCTTATCATAGGTCCTCCCATGCCGGGCGGCGGCGGCGGCGGCGGTCCACCCATACCGGGCATGGGGGGCGGGGGCGGGCCTCCCATACCCGGCATGGGGGGAGGCGGGGGCGCGCGCGGCCCGCCGGGCATCGGCGGCGGCGGGGGAGGCGGGGGACCACCGCCTGCTGGGAAAATAAATATAAATATTTTAACCTCTCTCTTTAGGCAAAAGAAGTGTTGAACACAAGCCTCCCCCAAGAATTTCTATAGAGCGTCAGAATTCGTTCATTCTAGATACAGTAAAATGGAGTTGACTAAATTACAGGGTATAAAAAAATGATTTACGAATTCATATCTGATTGGTATATGATGATTGATGACGCAAAAATATATTAAAAAAGGCTTACGAGACACTACAAGATTTATAGATTATTTTACATATGGACTAGATAATAGGCTATTTGACTGTATAAAAAATATTGACTTATTTGTTTCCATCCGTGTACATAATTTAATTTTGAAACATATTTCATTATCATACATTAAAAATATTGTTTATTTTGGCTAAAAAACACAATTATAATTTAATTTATTTTGAGTTCGCGCCACGTGATCGTAAACGATTTTGATTGGCTATGACGTCATGCGTTTGTATGAACTACTCACCTACAGGAAATGAATGGGATTGATAACGGCATAGATGCAAATTAAATATTAAAAATACCTTTAAAACGAGTTATTTGACATTAATACCCGTGAATTAATAATATTATCATGTCCAATGTAATAAAATGTGAAGAAAGAAATATCATTTTATTTTTTTTGACAAAAACTCGTTGAGGTATACAACTGGAGGGGATCTAGACCAAATAATTTGGAACATTTGCAAGGGTACATGTACCCTTACGCTGACAGTTGGCTATGACAGTTGTCATTTATGCTATTTATTCTAATTGCTTTAAAAATACCGTACTCCCAACTGAAGACATATAAAAACCATTCCAGTTCACTTGAAAAAAATATAGAATTTAATTCCATACGTAAATTAACGATAATTTGAATAAAGTAGCAAAAATATTAATAAATTAGATTATGTACCAAAACCGTTTTGACAAATGTCATATTTTAACAAAATTATAGAATAAGATTAATGTTACGGACAAATAGGTAAATATTGAAAAATTCGTTTATTTATTTTATTTAATATATTTATTATCAGATACATTGGATATTGTAAATATATTTTTTCACTATCCATATTTTTGACACAAAAGTATTTTTTAGTAGGATAACTCAATACGCTATTTGACTATTTTCTGAAAACCATAACACATTATGAAGTGGAGTCTATAGACCTTACAGATAAAGGTTATTTTTAATAACAAAATTAAATTTACAAAATACACTGAATAATTACATTGTCAAAACGCTCTGTCTGGCAATGTGGCATTCAGTTCGTAAACATCCATTCCAGAGATTCGTTCGCATGTCACCCACTCTCTAATCAACCCTTAGAGTATGTACCGCTTATTGGAACAGGTTGTGCAACATACACAAATTATTTGAAAAAATAATTAAAAATTAATAGTTTAGGTCTATTTAATTCCACTCAAACTCGTTTTAAAAGGATAATAGTTAAATATAATTTCGGCTAATAAAGGAATTTATAGAAATTTATTGCTACATTGTTAATTCAATTTTTACTAATATAGGTGCGCTACCAACATTACGAACAAGAAAATATCTACGTTTTTCAAATCGCGAATGTATGACAGCGCTCCCTCTATATATAAATACTCTAAGAATCAACCATAGATCAATCAATCAATCAATAGTCCGAATGAGGTTTTGTTAAAAAAATTAGTTTTTTTTCTTTCTTCACATTTTATTACATTGGACATGATAATATTATTAATTCACGGGTACAAATGACAAATAACGCGTTTTAAAGGTATTTTTAATATTTAATTTGCATCTATGCCGTTATCAATCCCATTCATTTCCTGTACGTGAGTAGTTCATACTAATGCATGACGTCATAGCCAATCAAAATCGTTTACGACCACGTGGCGCGAACTCAAAATAAATTAAATTATTATTGTGGTTTTTAGACAAAATATACAATATTTTTAATGTATGATAATGAAATATGTTTAAAATTAAATTATTTACACGGATGGAAACAAATAAGTCAATATTTTTATACAGTCAAATAGCCTATTATAGGTTTTGTTGTTTTTAAAATCTATATAATAATGTAGCTTTATAAGTTATTAAAAATGTATGATTATATTGGGCTTTTATATTTCGTTTTACTTTATTCTGAAACATTAGGTAAAAAATGTAACAAATATATGAAGTGTCGTATCTGCAGCAATGCTGACTTGATCTATAATATAATCCGCTCCAGTTGTAATACCTCAATGCAAAAACTCATTCGGACGATTGACTGATTGATTGATCTATGGATGATTTAAGAATGAGTGATATATGCGAACGAATCTGTGGAACGGATGTTTACGAACTAAACGCCACATTGTCAGACAGAGCGTTTTGACAGTGTAATTTTTCAGTGTATTTTGTAAATTTATTTTCAAATGATATAGATATAGTAATTAAAAATAACCTTCATTTGTAAGGTCTATAGACCCCGCTTCATAATGTGGTATGGTTTTCAGAAATTAGTCAAATAGCCTATTATGTACAAATGAATTAATATCCATGTATTCATATCATACTAATATTTATATTCCTAAAAAGGTAATTTACTGCCCTGTGGACTGGGGGCTATTTTAAAAATTCCACCACGGTATCCCCTGCCTGTCGTAAGACGCGACTAATGGGGGCAATGGTAGTCACGGGCACGCAACGGGAGGCTGCGTAACGTCCACTAATAGCGACTACGTGTATTATAAACAAAAATTTAATTAACAATTCTTTTTTTTTTTACTAAAAGTAAAAAATAATAATTGAAGTTTCCTATTATTCATTACCACTAACACCTGCTACATTTACTATAAGCCCCTTACACCTTTAACCCAACAAAAAAAAGGAAAATATATAAATATATAATAAAAAGCGTTTACCTGAAGGCATCGGCGGAGGCGGTGGTGGGGGCGGCCCGCCACCTAGAACCACACCAGATAGGGACGGCTATAATGCTATGTACATGCGTGTGAGTGAGACAGATATACTATATAATTCTAACCACTTTTTTTTTATTTTTAGCTTACTATACCTATAACCTAGCCTACAAGCTGTAACATAATTATATTTACCGATAGTAACACGTTCAGGATGACCCACCGAAGTGATGTCAATTTTTTTCAATGCGAGATTGCTTAGGAATTTAAAAAACCTACATAAAATATTATAATAAATAACACCCAACAGTCACATACATAGTCCTGACCCCACATTAAGATCGAGTCTTGTGTCGTGGGTATCAGGAACTACGAGAGACTTTTCGGTCTCACAAACACCCAGACCCGGAAGAAATATTTGTGGGCCGCACAAACATTTCTCTCGGTGCGGGGATCGAACCCGCGGCCTCTCGTTTCACAGGCAGCGTCTAACCGCCTGCGCCACGGTGGCTGTCGTATTATGATACTCATAAATATATTTTTAACACGATTTTGATATTACTGTATTGATTTTAAGGCTTTATCGCCTTACTTATGTTACAATTTCGTTTCATTTAAATGATTACACTGAAGGATGACTTCAATTTTTTTTGCCCTAATTGTTTGTACAAACATACCCATGAATTTATTGACACCGATTAGCTTGTTCTAGACATATCAAGGAGCATAATGTACATATAATTGTTAAAGGTTGTATACAACTTAATATATCACTCTATATACTATTCTGGTATCCCCCACTACTACAAATTAAAGAGAGATAGCTATACACAAAAGTATAAGTGCAACAGAGAGAGAATTAAAAAACTTGCATGCTTCTTATAAATATATTTTTTTTTGTTTTTTTAAAAGTATATCTAAAAGCTAGCAAACAAAGAATTTATTAAAGCCATTGCACTTTTTTGTGCTGTACTTATTTAGATTTATACTTTATAAAGGAGAATGTCCATTCATAGTATCGGAAAATTTAAAAAATACCGTTGATATACCGATACTGCTTAAAATTCACTGTAGCATTTTTATGGTTTGCCCTTAAATATATTCCTGTTTTATCCCGAGCTACAGATTTTTCTGAAATAAAGCGTTTATTATCACATTTTCCATTTCTTCACAAAACTGAAGACAAAAAAAATGTTTTATTGGACTTCAAGATAATTTCTCAAAACACTCCAATCCTGCAATGCCTGGTTGCAATTATGTTTATATTTATTGAAAATATATAATTTTCCCTCCAAAAAAGTAGGTATATTAATAAGTTTTATCGTGGAACAAAAATCTTCGCACCGATACTAAGTTTCATAGTAATAATAATTGCTGTGTAATCCAACACGAAGCTGTTTTTTCGTATGTTTGGTGCCGCCGATCCAGGCATGCCTAGTGGGGGACCACGGTAAAATGTTTAGATGTAAACCTATAAGTACAATAATTTGTGTGCAATAATGCAAAGATTCTATCACCTAAATTGTTAAAATTAAGTCTTGTATAAAAAAATAAATACTGTTCTAAATAAATAAAATGGACATTCTCCAGTATGTAAGCTATCACATGGGTGTATATATAAACATGCATAATTATCCCCTATTATGCCGGCGTATTAAAGTACAACCCCATATTAAGGGATGATAATAGGCATACACACCTGACGGCAATGGCGGCGGCGGCGGAGGCGCTGCACCGCTCTCTATACGCAATAGAAAGAGACGGGTGTACAGCGGATACATGCTTGTGTGAGTGCGAGCGGGATGGATATTTAGTTGAGTGTTACACTTGTTAGTTATTTGTTTGTTACGCGTCTAGGCCTTGAGTAGTCAACAGATCGTTGTAAAATTTTGTATACCTGTGGCTAGATGTACATATATATAGTATGCTTTCCATCCAGAGAAGTACTCTATTTTTTGCTAGATTTTAGGGTAATGTAGATACTAAAATTCGAATAATAAGTTACGATAATATGTTATCCTTTATCATATAATTTTTTATGTATTTTTAAAACAACGTTCGTCATCATCATTACATAAATACAGATACATATATACGGGTCATGGATAGGACAAAGTTTTTTGTCATACTGGATTATTATACAATATTTACTTGCACATTTTCTTCTGTGCTTGTGTATGTGACTGAACTCCTAAATGGCTGGACCGATTTTGATGATCTTTATGTGTATGTTCTAGTGGATTCAAGAATGGTTAAGACTCATAATTCGTTCCACTACAGGCGATTATTCGTATACGAGTGGAGAGCAATAAACATTGCGTACAGAAAAAATAGCACTTTACAGGTGAAGGAAAACATCGTGAGGAAACCCGCATAACATAGCGATTTGTAAGAATTTCTATGGTATGTAAAGTCCGTCTTTCACTAGGCCAGGGTGGTGGACTATATGGGCTGATACAGTATTCTTGAATGTCGTTTTAATCCGTGTAAAATTTAAAGGAACTTTACGTTAATTTACTAACAAGTGTAAAACTCGAATGCATGCTTTAATAACATTGAAATAATATCTGGCAGTTTTTTTTTCATAATTTAATTTTATTTTGAGTGTGTTACGTATCATATTAAAAAGAAGCTGTAAAATTATGTGTTGTGTACATGCCTTAAAAATATAGAAAAAAGCGTAGGGTAGTTGACATTTTGCAATATTTCTTGTAATTTTCAAAATGTTGAAGCATTTAAAACATTAAAACATATACAATATTCTTAATATTCTTAAATTACTGTGTTTAATAAAATAATTATAAACCACTTCTTTTTTTAAATTATGAAATAATAAAGAAAAACTACTGAATTATATTTTCCCATATTTTATTAATATAAAATATGATTGAAACCACTAACTTCCAATAAAAAATCTTTTTTTGGAAAATCGCAAAATAGGCGTATTACAATTATCTAACGATACATCTGAGATAAAATGTAATTGTCAACTACCCTACACAATAAAACGTGCGTTTTTGTGTAAGCTACATTAATATATATGTAAAAGGACCTACCTCCCGGCATGGGCGGCGGTGGGGGCGGCGCTGGGCCGCCCGGACTACCAATAGCCTGTAAACAAAAAATACAGTCTCACACATAGTCCTGACCATAGCTGGGCATTAACTCGTTAATCCGTTAATCGTTAATTAACGAAGTTAACATTTTGATTAACGAATTAACTTTTAAGTTAACATTTTGATTAACGAATTAACTTTTAAGTTAACTTTTAAAAATGTTAACGGACACGTTAACTTCCGTTAATATGCAGAAGCCCGTTAATCGTTAAGAGCGTATACACCTTGCGCGCAAAGTCAACTATAGGTATTTCTTCGTTAATTTCACGCACACATAAGCGACCAAAGCTGTGTGCGTAGAGCTGCCGCGTCGGCTCGCTATACAATCGGCTCAAACAACTTTGATCCGTGCGCTTCAAATATTCAATTGAAATGTAACTGTAATATAATATCATAAAAATATTATATTAGACAAATATTACTGTGCAAGCAAAGAATAATACAAATTTTGGATACTAATCATATTTTCGTTATTATTACATTGTTAAGTTGCATTCAAATCAGTATACACTACGGACGTTTTATTAATCATTTCGTGTTCGAACACATAAATAGTGTTAGGGGCCTTACAACCCCTTACAATTACGAAATATATTTAATTTTATATTACAATACATAACATAATTTAGCCTCGGAATTACATCCCATTATATTACCTGAAACATAATTTATACTCACTACAAAATCATTGTAGGTAATAAAAATAATTAAATATTTTACTACCAAAGTACTAAGATGTGGTAATCGCATGCCGCGCGTGGCTATTTTTACTACGCGCGGCATAATCGACTGCAGCCAGGCCGGAGCGACGAGCGATACGTCCTCCCTCTAGAAGGCCTTGCGGCGGTCTGATTTGATCCACGTCGGACAGCGTGTTTTATAGTAGTTTTTAACCCTCTATCACTCAAGAACGTGGATTTTAAATAAAAATTGGATCCGGGTTTTTAAAACGACAAAATAAAATACACGTGTTTCAGTATTTTTCATTTATTAAAATAGTTTAGAAGATATTTTTTTTAAAAGGGGAGTGTTGCTTTAAAGCAACACTGGACCATAAGACTAAAAAAACATAAAACTATGTATTAGAAACCTATTTCCTGAAAAAATTATGATAGGTGAAAATTTCTAAAACAATTCTTAGTTTTGGTATAACACAGTGCTACCCCACATTTCTCACACATGTTATACGTAAATCCAACGCACTTTGGAAGCTTGCACCTCATTTTTTTTTCAGACATTGTGGCCAGTGGCCTATCTGGTCTTGGCGTACTGCCATTGGAGGTACGTATTGTGCAGGTCCTTTGTGCCTTTGGCTTGAATCTTGGTCTCCAGCGAACGCCGGCCAGACATACCAGACTTTGTACCCATTTTACATAGGGTCACTGCAACCTCCTGACGGAAAATCTGCTGATGATAAAATGCTCGACGCTGAAAGATTTTTTGTATTTAGCGACTCTTTTATAAAGTAACCATGCATTAGCCATCGTGAGGTCTAGATAATGGTAGAACAACCGCACTTGCCATCGTTTACTACGTAGCCGTATCTTGTAGATCCCCATGATGCTGTCGATGAGGTCGACCCCACCCATGTGACGATTGTACTCTCCAACTACATAGGGTCGCTTTATTGTCACATACTTCGACTTTTGCTTGTCCCATCTGCGAACGTCAGCTTCTGGTTTTTGTCCAGCAAAAGTTGAAGCAAGGACGACTATTTGTTATCCTTCCAAGCAACAGTCGACACATCGATTCCGTTGACGTCAGCTACGTATTCTTCTGAATACCCCCGTTCTTTTTTCATAATTTCCTTTTCTGCTTGTAATTTACAATCTGGGATTCTATTTCTTCTCACTGTACCGAGACTGTGGATACCTTCTTTAGCCAGATACTCTAACAAACGAAGAGAGGTAAAATAATTATCAAAATATAGCTGGAAATTCTGGTGTCTTGGAATTATGCGCGCTAGTCTTGTGACGACATTGGATGATGCTCCCAAATCAGGCTCATCTTGTAGGACAATATTTTCCTTACCAGTTTCAATTTCAGTTTTATAGGCAAATCCAGAAACGCCACTCAACACGAAGATTTTGTAACCCCATTTGTGAGGCTTGTTGGGATTGTATCTCTTCAATGTATTTCGTGCTTTAGTGGAGCACATTTGCTCGTCAACGCAAAGGTGCTCTTCTAATGGAACCTTGCTGAAGACCTCATTTAAAGAGTCCACCACCGGTCTTATTTTGAAAATTCGGTCATGATCAAGACTGTTTCTTGGAAGGTCCTTGCTGTTATCGTTGAAATGTATAGTCTGACGAATTTTCTCAAATTTGTTTAATGGCATCGTTTCTTGAATTATTGTTGTACCTAGGATTGGGCTCCAATGATTAATAACTCTAGGTAACTGGATAAGAGACATTACATACACCACCTCCTATGAATTGCCTGACATCCATTTCTGTCATGTGTGAAGTGCTATTGGGATCCTTTTGAACTCGGTAAAGGTTTGTCTCTTCTGCAATCTTTTGTATGAGTTCTTGAGGAAACAGGTATAAAAAGAACTGTATGGGAGTATCAAGGTCTAGAAGATCAGGACCCAAGGTCTTATTTCCCTTGAACATGAGCTGCTCGGCATTCAACTCAAGATTTTTTTTTCTTCCAGCGTAATACCAACTTGGCAGGCTTTTTTTACCTTGGGATTGCTCGTTGCTCATTTGTTGGCTGTCTTGAGCTGAAGAAAGTTGAGGAACACTTACGTTTGATGGGTCAATTTCTGCGCTTGTAGATGGGTTTTCTTGTTTATCTTCTAAAGTTTCGATAAGAGAATCCATATCAATGTCCAACGGCCACATTGGTCATCTTCAAATGTTTCCAGTTCTGGTATAAAATCAGGGTCCGCAAGGCTGTCATCGTCAAAATCTAGCCCATCCTCACTATCCGCACCAATCTTCCAGGCGCTGCAGACAATGTACTCGTCGCAAGGGATTGCTTTCGAGCCCTCCTAGGACATAAAAAAACTCCTATAAACACTATGGCCATCATACAGAACAACTCATAATAAATTCACCTTTTCGATCAATGTAGCCTACGAGCAACAAACAAGAATTTAAAAAAATGAACAAAACAAGACAATATTTTGGCAAAGATAACTTTAGATATTGAATTCAGATACTTACCTATCCATATTATACCAAAATAACACCAAAAAACATCCAAAAAACGAATTATTTTACTATTTTTCAAATCGAAGCACGCACGCACTTGTTCAAATTACCCACAACTGACAAATGAAGTTTGATTTGCAACACGGTAACGCCATCTAGTAAAATTTATCAGTACTACTTCTTTACTTCGGTTTGTAGACCACGGACTACAGTGCAATTTATCGACAAAGAATGCAGCCATTTAATTTTATGGGCGATCAAACGGTATGTTGCTTACAGTCTACAATATGCTACAGAGGGTTAAAATATTTGTAGAAAACATAAAACTAATTTTGTTGAAATATAAAATGGTAATTTATTGATAAGATGTTCTTCTATTGTAATATGCAATGCTATAAAAAATTATGTACGATAAATTGGTGAAAAAAAAATGTTCTTAACGAGAGTTTCTGAATAATTTCGCATTGTTTAAATTTTTATTTTTCAGGAACTAAACACAAGAAGATTATTTTTCTCAGCAAAATCCCTCTATAAGGGTCTTATTAGTCTGATAATATTTTTATTTTTATCTTATATTTAGTGGTTTCGGATATCTTAAGCTTCTAAATTGCCATTTAAAGCCGTATAGTACTCACAAATTATCCATCAATCTATAATGTTTTCCACCAAAATCCCTAGATGACAACCTTTTCTAAAATTAGTAATAATTATTTTTCCTTTAAATTGTTTATTGGTGGCTATTAACTCATTTGAAAAGTCCTAATTTTAAGCCAAAAAGCGCGTGCAGGGTATAAACGCTCTTAATCTAATGCCTACTATTTACCGCACGGCACCGCGGCGCGGCGCGAAAAACAGGTTCAGACAAGTATGAAACGAATGACAAGTGCCGGGCGGCGCGTGGCAGCGCGTGAAACAAAAACAAAACTAGATATATTTTGCCGGCACGTGCGAGCGAGAAAACTGCGAAGATATTTTTTCGTTTGATCATTCATTACTTAGCGCCAGTGCTTAGAGTGACGAATGTTTTGTTTGTTGTTATTATAAAGAGTAAAGTAGTATTTAAAGAGTAAAGCGCAAAGTCTCGTTAAAATGTGGCTGGATATGAAATCAAAAGACTCGTTCAACGATGCTGCATTCCTCGGGGAACAGATATTCATAAATCTATTTATTAAATACAATACTGCTATACCCTCAAGCGCTGCAGTTGAACGTCTGTTTTCCACGGGTAAAGACATTTTAACACCAAAACGAGCCTCGCTTTCAGACGAGAACTTCAACATGTTAATGTTCATGAAGGGGAATATGCACCTTATGCCCGACGATTAAATTACACATTTGAATTATACAAGTATTTGTTTTATTCCTAACCTGTTAACTTCCAGAACCTAAACCAACAAGTTGTATAAGTTCACTAACGCAACGATATAAAAATGCAATTTTACACATATTAACGGATTAACGATTAACGTTAACTTGCGTTAATTCTTCCGAAATGTAACGCTTTAACGCTTAACGAAGCTAACTTTTTTTGTAGCGGATTAACGATTAACGAAGTTAACTATATGATTAACGGTGCCCAACTATGGTCCTGACCCCGAAGTCTTGTATCGCGAGACAAAATGCCTGCGAGAATTAATGTCGTATAAAGAAAATAACGGACATAAATTTGAATTGCACAAGGCATTTTTGGCATGTGACAATATATAGCTTCTAAAAAAATATTTAACCTTTCACAATCGCTTACTTTAGAAACTAACTTGATACTTGTTTTTTTTTTACAAAAGAATGTATAAGACTCAACTTGACTTTTTTTGTTCTTGTAAAGTAAAAGTTTTGCAACACAAAAACAGCCCTTATCACCTTGGCAATAGCGGCGATATTCCCGTGCGTGACTCCGCCGGGTCCGGTGGGCGAGGCGGCGCTCTTCATCCTCTCCTCCAGATGGGCGGCGCGCGCCTCCGCCTCCTGCCTCGCCGAGATGGCCGCTTCCAGTTTACTCTTTAACTCTTCTACTTTACGTTCCTCTTCGGCACGCGATTTTTCTACAAAAAAAAAAAAACGAAAAAACGACAAAAAAATTTAAAATACATTTTCGGCACAGGTATCGTGTATATAACGATATGTAGTTGGACATTTTTTTTTATTTTCACTTCTAAAACAGACACTTCAATTTTATTTATACCGGGTATCTCAAGACTGCTACCGAAAACGAAACCGGGTGGTAGTTTTAGTGGCTACAAACACAATGCAATTAAAAATTTCGCCTAGAAACGCGACAATTTTTTTTTATGATTTTTTAAATATCGTCATTTTTGGGTGGTAAATCCATAGTTTTTGCTAAAATAATAATTTAAACTCTTTTATACCTTAGAGTATTATAAATAAAAGGGTATATACTATTATTTTAGGAAAAAATGTATTTACCACCCAAATATGGCCATAGGAAAAAAATAACAAAAAAAAATTGACGCTTTTTTTTGCAACTTTTTCTGTTGCATTGTGTCTGAAGTCGCTTAAACTACCACCCGGCTTCGTTTTCGGTAGCAGTCTTGATATACCCTGTATGTATAGATGGGGGTCAATAAAAAAATAATTTCCTTTTCTTTCTTTCTTTCTATTCACTAGGCAATCTCTTACAGCCAACCTTTGGATAGAGATAAGAGAACAGAAAAAGAAAGGGTAGTCATTGATATATAGTACATTTTAGGCAACATACCTATAAGTCCATCTATGAGAGGCTGTACATCTATATTGAACCTCTGCGTCGCTCTAAAGTCCGGGTCGTAGCCATTCTTGTGTAAAACTATCTGTGTAATGCATTCCTCTATCAATTTGTAGTACGCTGGCCTGGAAATGAATCGTGATTAAGAATGAAACAATCCATTATTATGATATTCGATTATTAATATCGAAAATTTGAATTGATAAATTTAATTTGACTAACGTAAATAATGTATTTCTTTGACAAATAAATTACTATAAAGTAAAAACTAATACTTTAAATAAAATATGAATAAAAACTAAATAAATTAAAAAAAACTAATCATAAATTATAAATAAAAATAAAATTAATTTAAAAATAAATAAAATTAATAAATAAATTGATAAAAGCAAGAAATTAAAATAAGTAATAATAAGCATAGGAAATATATTGTAAATAGAGATTAAGTTCTATGTGTATTGACTTGTCATAAGAGCTCCTTAATTGCCTACGTGATCAATAAATACATTTCATTTCATTTCATTTCATTTTCAAATGTGAGAGGCTGCCTGGGTAGGTACCACCGCAATGTCTATTTCTCCCGCCAATCAGCAGTATAAATGCACTGTTTTTTTGCGATTTAAAGGTCATTGTAGTCAAAGTAACTACTGGACATATTGAGTCTTAACATCTTATGTCTCAAGATGATGGCGTGTGCAGTGGAATGTCAAGCATTGCTTTGTAGTTCATGGTGTTGTTTGGTTTTGCCACTGTCATTGGGCGGTCCTATCGCTACCAGGCAAATGACATGCTCGTCATGCCATTGAAATAAAAAAAACTGCGCCAACGGACAGTCAAAAATAAAATGATTACCTGATTAATTCATCGTCCCTTATAAACAGCAGATGTTGTAGTATCGACAGCAAGTACGGTTCGGCCGGAGTGTCCATAACTAGATTCTTGACCAGTTCAAAACACTCGTTAGCGTCGTTGAAATCCACTCTGAAATGTAAATATATATACATACATATATACATAAATTCACGCGTTTTTTCCAGAAAGGGTAGGCAGAGGTGCCAGGATTCACACATTTCTTTTTGTATGTTCCGTCTCATTATGTGATAGTGGCGAGACTATTTCATTTATAAAACGTGTGGCCCGTGTAAAAAAAAGTTGAATACCGCTGGATTAAATTAATGATCACACTTTACTGGTGATAGGTATCTCATATGTGAGAGGCCGTGTGGGTGGGTACCACCGCAAAGTCTATTTCTCCCGCCAAACAGCAGTTTAAATACATTGTTGTGTTTCGGATTGAAGGACATTGTAGCCAAAGTAACTACTGGACATATTGAGACTTAACATCTTATGTCTCAGGATGGCGGCCGCAGTGGAATGCCAAGCATTGCTTTGTATTTCAAGGTGTTGTTTAGTTTTGCTACTGTTCAGGAGCGGTCGTGTCGCTTCATGAGCATCAGGAGAACGACGTGAGTCTCACCATTCATTGCAATAAAAAAAGTACGTTTCGTCCCACTATGCGATAGGGGGTGAGTCTATCGCCACGATAGGGGCGTTATAATGGTTAGAAATCAGTGGATTATATTATCGATCATCCTGTATACCTGACGTCATCGAACTTGGCCAGGAACTCGTCCTGATCGGCGGCGGCGTGGGAATCGAACACGTTCATCTGGATGAGACGGGAACCCTCGGCGCCGGCACGCAACTCATCTGTTGATAAAAAAAGAATATCGAATTATTGATCATAGACACAGATTAAAAATAATGATACATAAGTGCATTGTGGCATGCTGGTAAAGGGGTCAGATGCGACTTCCAACATGTTTATGGTAGTCGCAGGATTGGATCCCAGGGCACACCTCTGACTTACGGAGTCAAGTTTGTATTTTCAGTCAATCGCTGCAATATAATGGTGAAGGAAAACATCGCGAAGAAATCTGTATACCATAGCGAATTG
Organism: Hyles vespertilio; assembly: GCA_009982885.2. Taxonomy (NCBI): domain Eukaryota; kingdom Metazoa; phylum Arthropoda; class Insecta; order Lepidoptera; family Sphingidae; genus Hyles; species Hyles vespertilio. Next base: position 4,527,592 of record CM042832.1, read on the forward strand.
CGAAAATTTCAATGGTATGTAAAGTCCGCCTTTCACTAAGCCAGCGTGGTGGACTATATGGCCTAACCACTCTCAATCGTACTCTCTATTGTAGAGGAGGCCCACGCCCTGCAGTCGGACGTATATGGGCTAGTACAGTATTAAATTACTTACCAATTAAATCATAGAGTCCTGTCCTCATGAATTCACTCCTCAAATGTAACCTGAATTCCAACTCTTCGGGTTCAGTTATAATGGCGTTTATCAACTGCATGCAGCCGTTCTGAAAACAATATATAATCCATTATAATCGTGATTGCATCGATTAATAAAAATATCGATATCGATTTTAATTAAAATCGATTATAATTTTAGTTGCAATCGATTTTATCAACAAATTAAAACAAACTGCTCTGATTTTAACCAACTTGTAAATTTGATAATAATCACTATATTGTAAATTAGTTTTGAAAAGAGCAACACTAGATTTTCTTGTCAGTTCTTCTCTAGTGAAAAGGTTTTATAGTAAAAAATATTAACATGTAATTAGATAGTTTTAGAACAATCTTTAATTGTGATCTGCGGATTATTTGGACGTATCGGTCTATTGAAGTGCCGGACTAGTGAGATTATACTGTATTTTCCTTTAATTTTAATTTCGCATACCTTGAGACTCTCCGGAGCCTTGTTCTCCAGACCTTCGACGATGGGCAGGAACCTCGCCTTCCTGCTCGACTCTCCGGCCATCGTGATGGCTTCCAGAACCTTCTCGTGGCCGTTGGGTATCAAGCATATCGCGGCTAGCACCTGGAAACAAAGCGAATAAATAAATAACAACCAACAGTCACATACATAGTCTTGAACCCACACTTAGATCAAGTCTCGTGTCAGAAATTTGTAAAGGTAATTAATGCTATTTAAAATTAACATAACACCTTGTTATGTTGTAGAGCCTTAGCATGCTCTATATTTATGCTATTGCTAATCGCCCCCCACCAGACTTTGCAAATAAATAACAGATAAGAACATTATAACCATTTGTCACATCTAAAATTACACACACAAAATTGACTGTCCAGTTTCTTCTTCAAACTGATTCGAAAAAAAATCTCACTCCTTCATAGATTACACGAGATATTATCAAAATATTAGCCGATCGCTTTCGTGAATCATAATCGCTAATCGCTAAATTTAGCTTATTTATATATTTTGTGAAATGTTATTATCGACTTCACTAGCTAATTGCTATGGCTATTTCCTCGGCAAGCGTAGTGTAGGACGCCCTCCAACGAGGTGAAGTGATGATATCCGAAAGATGGCTGGTAGCGGTTGGAGACGTTGGGCTGAAGATCGAGCCCAGTGGCGTGCCATAGGAGAGACCTATGTGCAGCAGTGGACGCGAATAGGCTGATGATGATGATGATTGCTATTTGTTCCAGCACTAATACCTAGAAATTAAATATATTCTAACCTTGGCAGCTTCTAGAGCGCAGTGCGGTTTCCTCGCGTCCAGACTCCTCGCCAATACTGGAAGCGCCTCCCGACACTCGAACATTGTGCGAATGCCGACCGTATTGTTCAATATGGCGGACAGGCAACGGATGCATTCGTATTGGACGCGGTCGTACCTTGAGTCGCTGCGGATAATATTAATAAATATATAAATACACCCAGCGGGCACATACATACATAGTACCGAGCTTAGACGGTCGAGTCATATGTCGTATCAGAAGCTACAAGAGGCTTTCCGGTCTCACAAACACCCAGACCCGAAAGAAATATTTGTGGATCACATAAACATTTCTCTCAGTGCGGGGATCGAACCCGCGGCCTCTCGTTTCACAGGCGGCATGTAACCGACTGCGCCACGGAGGTTCTCGACAGATACAATATTTAAAGAAAGGGAACAACAAATAGAATTACACAATCCAAAACAGTTTCCACATATTACAATAACATACAAAGGAAGAGGTGGGGCGTATACACACAAAAACCCAGGACACAGAAATTAGATTGTAGGTAGGTATATAAAATTACAAATTATTTACTAGGTGCGATAAAAATTGAGTGTATTTTTTATTTTTTTGAAACGGAGAATAAATAAACATGTCAATACAATTAGAGACGTTACAATTGATACTTTAAAAAAATTTACTAGTTTTTTTAATAAATACGTTCATACGATAATTCATTTTAGATTTGCATGGAACAGAGAGTTATTACACGCAGATAGGCGAAGACAACCGTAATAATGGTAATGGTTTCTGAATAAAGCTATTGTTTACATATACCGCGGTCAATTAACTTTTTAATTTTATAACAGTAAATTAAGAGTAACAGCCGCTGAGCTTGAAGTGAAGAGAAGAAGTGTCGTATAGAAGCACTTACCGATAAAATCCACTGCCACTGTTTGCATGTAATTACATTAATACTTTTAAAGTCACCAAATAAAAGAAGAAAGAGAGAGAGAGAGATTAACCGATTTTCAGTTGATAAAATCGATTGCAACTAAAATCATAATCGATGGTAATTAAAATCGATATTTTTGATAATCGATTCCACCCACGATTATTATCGATTATAAATTGTTTTCAGAACAGCTGCATGCAGTTGATAAACGCCATTATAACTGAACCCGAAGAGTTGAAATTCAGGTAACATTTCAGGAGTGAATTCATGAGGACAGCACATTCAGAGCAGTGTTGATAAACCCTGTATATAAAAACTGTGGATGTAAAATAACTAACTTGGTATAGCACAAGTTGAGCGTGGTTAGTAGGCTCTCGATCCCCTTGGTCCCGAATTCCTCGATCCAGGATAGCGGATTGTTTGTTAGGGATATCCTGAGATTCTCCAGACATCCGTGGAGTTTTCCCACTGACAGTTCAGGCTGGTTCAAATACGCTACGTAGTCCGAGGGCTTCTCGAACTTCGATCTGCCTTCCTGAAATACCAGAGATGTAGATTAATTGTAGGTCATTTTGTTAATTTTGTTTTTTTTTTATTACTTCAATTAATGGCGAGAAGAGCATGCCGTTCGCCTGATGGTAAGCGATGCGACCGCTCATGAACAGTGTGAAAACCAAACAGCACCTTGAATTATAAAGCAATGCTTGGCATTTTACTGCGCTCGCCATCCAGAGACATAAGATGTAAAGTCTCAATATGTCCAGTAGTTACTCTGGCCACCAGGTCCTTCAATCCGAAACACAACAGTGCGTTTAAACTGCTGTTTGGCGGGAGAAATAGACATTGCGGTGGTACCTACCCAGGCAGCCTCTCACATATGATAGACCTACCACTAGCATATTTTTTATTACTATTTTCTTTCACTATTTCTTTTAATTTCTAATGTTGTTAATATTTAATTTTGTTTAATTTAGTTTTATGATTGTAGATTTCCTTATGTTTTTTACTTAATATGATTCTAGTATTACTTAACAGTTATTTGATATTCAATGCATGTTGTGACGCCTGCAGGTAGTGCATTTAACATGTTACCAAATTATAAGTGTATTAGATATAAGAAACAATCTAATTACTATTGGATGTTCTTATACAACGTGTAACAGGATTAATTCACAACCTCAGACACCCCAACTTTAAAATATTATTGCAATCATAGTTTATGCTTTGAAATCATACTATCATAATTACAAAATCTTTTATTTATGAAATTAGTTATACCAATGTAGGCACTTAACATGGTCACCTTACGAGTTACAAATAAGAGTGTACTACTACACACGCTCGCCGGACACGCACACATGTACACAAGACACATTCACACGAGTACCTAACGCCGGTCGCCGACCGCTGCGCCGCGCCGCGCCGGCAGAAACAGCTGACAATAAACGAAATACAAATTACAAATTACGTACGTAACTGATTACTGGGTGGTTTGGTAAACAAATTATTATTATTTAATCTGTAAGCATAACATTTGTGTTTAACTATAAAATCTAAATATTTTACTTACTAGATATAATGCGTACGAACCCAACATAAGACAATATTTTGCATGAATCGGCTATAAAATATTATTAATTTCACTTCCCCTAAACTTAGTTCCTACAGGCGGGCAGGATACGGGCGTCATTTATTTTGCATTATTATTGAATAAGATAATAAGATAACGCAATATCTAACAACGAATACTAGATTGGGAATCACAACCTAATCACAACACAAAAAAATACAACAAATTAACTTACGTGTTACATGGCACTCATGAGGCGATTTCTTTTTAAAATATGTTCGACATGTCCACCACCTTGATACATTTTGATGCACATTTGCGTAATTGTTCACGTAATTTATGTAAAACTTCAGTGTCACTCTTCACTTTTAGGAATTTGCTCCACATTACCCTCCTCATCCTGGATCCTCCACATTAGTACTTTCACTGAAGTATACCAGAGATTTATTACGTCCCCACAAAAAAAGTCAAGAGACGTCAAGTCAGGTCAGGTGACCTAGGAGGCCATTGCACAGGTTCGCCGCGACCTATCCAGCGCTCTCCGAACTCAGCATCGAGATACCGTCAGACATGCCAATGATACATTATCACCACACAGTGCCAAAGTTCTCACCATTTCAGTGTATTTGAATATTCGAATACCGATAAGACATCGCGCGCGAAAGTTATCGAAATATCTACTTAACACTTAAACACAAGTAGACACAGATAACTGCGGTGCACGACTAGATTTTTTTCACATATTCGGTGCCCATTTAGGGATTGCAATAACGGGATATCTGACACACCGGGATTCCGCATACATTGTAGCAAAATTACAAACCGAATTTAATCACCATTTTAACGTTCCCCGAAATTATTTTTCATAGAAATACCTATTTGTTGTTTCTTTTCATATTGATTTTGTTACATTTAATTTGTTTCATTTAAGTGCATGTATTGCGCGGGATTTGGATCGCCCGGCCTTGCAAATACCGGGAGTAATTTTTTTCGCGGCGCATCCCTATACCGCCGCGCGCGCCATCGTTTGTCGGATGGATCAAATTGCATTAAACAATAGCTGCATCCTGCTCTATCTAGTTGTAGTTAAATGTGCGGAAAAGAGAATATGATAGTTATTTATTTTGGTAGCTTATTACGTTTATTGAGGCCTATCGTTGTGTGCGTTTGATTAATGATAGATTGCTCAAATAAACTTTATGACTATCGAAATAAAGTTCATTTTTGTTCATTATTTAGTTTATTAGAGTATTCGTTTAGTGATTCATTTAAAAATGATCTTATGTGCTGGAGTTACGTTTCAATTTCGTTTGTTCGGAGTACTAAACGAAGGAGTGTCTGTAATTTACTTGGTCTTAACTAATTATTTTGAAAAAAAAATACCTACCGAAAAAAATGTTGATATCGGTTCAGTAGCTGATTCTGAACGTACTACTTTCCGCTTTTACATTTAAATCTGTTACATGTTGTATAATTAATTGATTGATATTCTTATATAAATAAAAAATAAATAAAATAATAACTTCACGCTACGACTAATGGGAGTGGAACAGGAGTTAAAAATATTTCAAGACTGAGAATTTTTATCTCTTGTGAGATCCCGTTGCGTGTGTTGTGTGAACGATCGAAGTTACACTACAATCATGTGTGACGGGATGGGTCGTCTTCAAAAGGTTTATATATATAGGACAGGACGGGATTTGACGGGACGGGATGGGACAAATAAGTAGTAATTTCTAATCCAGAGTTGCTCATTGGATTTTTTACGTTTATCTTTGTTTCAAAATTATTTATATGTCATTTTTCCTTTTAAAATTATTTTTTCATACCTGCGTATTGACGAACTTGTAAGCGACCAACATCTTCTTCTTCTGATCTCGTGAATACTTCCGAAGCGGCTCCTTCTTCTCTTCGCTGAGATTCATGTCCGACTGAAAACATACAAAAACAACATTATAATATTTAACTAGAAGCAACATTGTGGCTACATATTCATCGGTCATTTTTGCGAATTTTTGTTGCACCGCCGGCGTCCAACCAGCCCTTATCATAAATGAAATGTATTTTGCATACATTTTTATTCTAAACTGATTTGAAAAGAGCAACACTAAAGTTTCATTTTGATGACTGATGGGGCCGAAAGGTTCTGAATAGGCGACGTACAGGCAGGCGCAGTCTAATACCCCCGCCAACAAGGTGGATGGACGACCTGGCTAAGATTGCAGAAAGTCGGTGAATGCTTAACGTGACCATACGTCCCGCTTTGGGTGGGACAGTCCCGCTTTCAGGAAGTCTGTCCCGGTGTCCCCAGCAAGGCAGACATAGTCCCGCTCTTGCAGACAGAACAGACCAAACGATAATTTAAAATGTATTTCCCGCTCGAAATGCTTTACCGAACTACAGCTAAAAACAGTGGGGTCGAATTATTCCAGCACTTTCGTAAATACAATCTTGATTTATACAACTTCTCCACAATTATTGAATATGTAATGTGTTTGCCTAAAAGTAGCGCACCTATCGAGAGTTTTTTCTCACATTAACAAAATATGGACAAGTGATAAAAAACAGTTGAATGTAGCAGTAATGAAAGCTATTTTGATTACGAAAATACAGATTTAAAAAAAAAAATTCGCACTCATATAAAAACTTATAAAAACTTTATTATTATTATTATTTCATTCCATAGGTGTCCCGCTCTGGCACCAAAAATAAATGGTCACGTTAAATGCTGCTTCTTACATTCCTATGTGTAGATCCTAGGGATCGGATGTACAAAAGTGGACAATAGTCGCCGAAGAGTGTTTATTTGTTCTTTTATGATAAAAACCGATCCGAACAGTAGTAGTGAAAAATACAAAATCTAAACGATGTATTTCATGTTTAGATTGTTTAACTTCTTAGAAGAACTACGCTTTTTGTATGAAGATCGTCACTAAATCTTAGTCTTACGTCATGCCGACTAACTATGAATCGGTTTTTGGTATGACATGGCATTGTATAGTGATTCATCGGTTTTGTATTGCACCTACACCTCGTATAAAATCACACATTACAAAACAGCACCTTGATGCATTTTTTTTATTTCTTTGTATGGCGAGATGAGCTTGCTGTTCGCCTGATAGTAAGCGATACGACTGCTCATGGGCAGTAGCAAAAGCAAACAAATTTAGTTACAGCAATGCTTCGCGTTCCACTGCGCTCACCATCCTGAGACATAAGATGTCTCAATATTTCCAGTTGACAAAATCGATTGTAACTAAAATCATAGTCGATAGTAATTACAATCAATATTTTTAATAATCGAATCCATCCACGATTATAATCGATTATAAATTGTTCAAAACAGGGAACCCGCAGAGTTAGAATGCAGGTTACATTTTAGAAGTAATTTAATAAGAGACAGTTTCGTACTTTTTTTTACAATATAACGTTTCTAAATGTTTAGCGATAATTCCCATTTACACGGAGGGAAGTGGACAATAATTTATTTCGAACTCCTATTAATTTCACTTTTTGATTAATTTCGTTGCGGCTTAAAGCCAGTCAGACATTCCCGGAGACTCGGCTCGCTTCAATGCTCGGTGTCATTACATTGCGTGCTGTTGATCCTGGCTCACAGGAGTTACAGTCTTGGGTGTGAGGGTGGGACAGTCTCGAAAATAGTGTACTCACAAGCATCTCCTCGAACCGCCGACACAGCTGGTTGTCGTCCAGCGCGTCTATCTTGCTGGTGTACTCGGCGGTGGCATTCGGCTCGTCTTCGTCGGCCCGGGGCTCGGCCCCGCGCGGCACGGTGTCGTAGCCGCGCTCCACGCCGCCGCCCGCCTTCTTCGGCCTGCCGAACCATGTGTCCAGCTGGGGAGTGAAGCATAAGTTTAATATAAATTATAATTACTTGGCGGTTACTCTATAAAAATAATATAGGTCGCCCACATTTCGTGTCGTGAGTCTATTTTCATGAGACTGTGAGGGTTAGAAATCAGGGGGCTACTCTATAAAAACGACATAAACTTTGAATGTTCGGATGTTTGACCTCCGGAGTAAGGTATAAGATTTCGACTTCTAAAAATCAACACTATTCTCTATTATAGTTATCGTTTTCTTCGAACTTAGTCTACGGTTGCGACGAATAATAGAGGAATCCAAAATTTTGTGCAGTATCTAGGCAAATTAGTGAAGTTTTACTTACGGCGTCCGAACATTCGTTCGTATCGTTTTTATAGAGTCATCCCCAGGGTCATAAGAAGAAAACGCGGAAGACAAAAGATGCGGTGGAAAGACGAGTTGAATGCATTCGAGCCAAAATGGCAAGAGCTCGCCGAGGACAATATCAAGTGGAGTTAATAAGGGGAGGCCTTTGCCCAGCAGTGGGACATATTATAGGCTATTAAAAAAACAAAGATCTATTTTAAAAATTCTGCACATCGTTATTTATTGAACACCAGAGAAAAATAGTGAGTAAACGCATAAAAAGATTTTTTAAATTTATTTTATTTCTTACAATGTATTTTTTTTGGTTACTGCAAGAGTTTGTTCTTCATTCTCAAAAACACTCAAATCCGGACAAAATATGTACTTGTGACATATCTAATGATGGCGAGCGCCGTGGAATGCCAAGCATCGCTTTGTAATTTCTCATGTTCTTTGGTTTTGCTACTATCCATGAGCGATCGTATCTTTCTCTGGCCGTCATAGTGGCGGCATTGCACCTGATGGTAAGCGCAAATGTCGACCAGGCAGAGTATAGAAACAATTATGCCGGCCTGCTAAGGTGCCTCATCACACTAAGGCGGCAGGACCCAGGATTGTAGGAAGGAGGGAACACGTGAGACAGCAAACAATTCCACAGCCTGACGGTGCGGCACAAAAGAGAATTAGAGAACCGTTTGGTTCGCGCCGGGATGGTGTGGACCGTCAAGCTATGGCTTCGCAAGCCAGCACGCGTGGTTCTGGCAAGGAATGGAGACCATCATCAGGCGAATGGCATGCTCATGCCATCCATTGCAATAAAAAATAATGTTGGTTCCAGATTTCCCGTGTTATTGGGATCATCGATTCTTCTTTAAATCAACGAAATATTTGCTCTGCTTATGTCAGAAATAAACCCAATCAGAACCGAATGCGTTATCTTATCATGTTATCACTTCTCTTTGTTTATATTTCTGATTTCGTTATCAGGATTTTCAATATCTATTTTAGTACTAGCGGCCCGACCCAGCTTCGCCTGGGTGCATATATTTCTTGATTCCACTCCACACCAAATACATGTTGTTTTTCGTATAAACTCTTGTATACCTAAACTTGGCGTAGCTATCCTACTGTCCGGCACAATCCCGTCTCATCCGCCTGTCGAGTCTCTTCCCAATCCGTCCCATCCCTTCTCTTTATTATCCATCCCGTTTTATAACGTGCATTTACATTTCGTCCTAACAAATCTGTCATCTATCCCAGCCCTCTCCCGTACCTTCCATTCTATTTTACTTTATGTCCCTTCCCTCCATATACATCCATATACATATACATATAAAGATCGCCTTATGAAATTTCGACATTAAAAACTTTTGCGTTTTTTATCGTCCATCCAATATTCCTTCCCTTACTTCAGCACCAAAATGCTGTTTTTCCAAAAAATATTGCACGCCATTATTTTTTGTTAGTAATAAAGAGTTGAAATATAAAATTTCATAGACATAACTTCAGTGGTTTCGATTTTCTTAGACATAACATTTTAACCCTTTTTTACCCCCTTTAGGTATAATATAACCTATCTCACTCCGATACGATGTACATTTCTATCAGTGAATTATAGCGAAGGAAAGGCCACTGTAAAAATTCGTGATAAAAATGGCATTCGATCTTGAAAAGGAGTAACTTCTTATGCTGCATTTACACGCTTTTTTTTCCCTCTGGGAAAATCCCTTTACGGACCATCACACCCCCGAAGGGGCGGGGGTGTGTCGGACTCACCGGTGCGCCTTCGTAAGTAAGTATAACTTCTTATGCTACATTTACACGCTTGGCCAACCTCAGCCAGCCTCCACCAACGCCAGCGTGTAAACGGAGTGTTTGGCTCGGCTGGCATTATGTTTTTCATAGTTAATAGCTTGGAATTGGTAGACGTTGGCCCAGCCTCAGCCAACATGTAAATCTACCATTACGTGTGAACATTATTTATTTCATTGTCCTATATTAATGTAGCTTGATATATTCTCCTTAGTTTATACAAAATAAATTTCTGAACGCATGCATAAACAATTAAAATCAATTAAAATGTCAATCCATTTTCACTACTGTCAATATTTTACTTCTTTAAAATCTAAAATACGCCATTAATCGAATATTGTGGATATATGTTTTCGATTCGAAACCTTTATTTAAATACGTTCTTTAATTTGAGGGCAGAGTTTACCATATCGACAGGGTGAAAATTTAATGTTTGACAGTTACAAACCCATGAACATATTGTATGGGAAAATCACGCACATTGTTTTGATAGATATGATTGAATTTGAATTTTGTATAGCGGTAATAAAGTGCAAATTGACTCTTTGACGTTAGGAACATACCTACATTGTTTAAACAACAGTGAGTGCTTGTAATTTAATATGAACTTTATACAATAGCAATAAAGCTCAAATTGACTCAACGTTTTAGTTAGAAAACGTTTGTATGGGGTAAAGAAAAGGGCTGTTTTTAGGGCTTTTCCGGCAATTATTCGATTTTTTCTCGCCGTAAGAACCATCCTTGGACTTCCACAAACATTTTAAAAAAAGAATTATCGAAATCGGTTCAGCCGTTCACACGTGATGCCGTGACAACGCAAAACGGGTTTCATTTTTATATATATAGATTCCCAAGAATAGGTCAGCTTTTTATCGTTCTCGGCTTAGATATTGCATTCCTCCTGGTTACTACGCTGCTGAACAAATAAATGGCGAGACGAGCAAAACCAAACAACACCTGACTTACAAAGCAATGCTTGGCATTCCACTGCGCTCGCCATCCTGAGACATAAGATGTAAAGGCTCAATATGTCCAGTACTTACTCTGGCTACAATGTCCTTCAATCCCAGATAAATTAGTACATTTAAATTACTGTTTGGCAGGAGAAATAAACATTTCGGTGGTACCCACCCAGGCAGCCTCTCACATATGAGAGACCTACCACCAGTAAAACAATAAAAATAACAGCAAAAAAGTTTATCTACGAAAGAATTGGCACCACCACACCTCATTCCAGTGTCAGGTAATTGACCTTAACTATCTAAATTAAGACAATTAATGCAGATAGTTATTCGTAGATAGAAGTTTATTAGCCCCACTAATTAAAGGGGTATTGTAGAGTCATATTTATCATTTATTTATTTATTTAATATTTTTTCACTGTAATCAATCAATCAATCAATCAAAATATTCTTTATTCAAATAGTCTTTCACAAGATCTTTTTAACCGACTTCAAAAAAAGGAGGAGGTTCTCAATTCGACTGTATGTTGCTTTTTTTTTTTTATGTTTGTTACCTCGTTTCTCTGTACTGTGTGAACCGATTTCGACCATTCTTTCTTTGATTGAAAGCTGATGCTTGTCATTTGGTCCCATAAAAATATGGTGAAAATCTGAGCAATATCTTCGGACCTGGAGAGGGGAACTCCTTAAAATTAAGTAGGATTCCAATGGTTCTTTTTGCATTAGGTTCATTATAAAAGTTAATTTACAGAGAGAGAGGAAAAAAGGGGTGGGGGTGAGGGGGGGTAGGTGATAAAATTATAATAAAAAAAATAAAAACCGACTTCAAAACAAAAATCCACTAAAAACCAAAAAATAATAAAATAATAACTAACCACTTAAAGCAAAAAAATAATAATATTTATTTCATGGAACTCGTGCACGTTGATTCATTTGCTTAATGACTTGACTAGCCAACAAATCAAAATATATGCGTAACATATTGAAGGCGGGCCGCCAAGTACCAAACATGTAGGACCTATGCCTTATATTAATTTAAATATCTATATGTTTGGTACTGGGCGACCCGCCTTCAATATGTTACGCATATATTTTGATTTGTTGGGTAGTCAAGTCATTAAGCAAATGAATCAACGTGCACGAGTTCCATGAAATAAATATTATTATTTTTTTGCTTTAAGTGGTTAGTTATTATTTATTATTTTTTGGTTTTTAGTGGATTTTTGTTTTGAAGTCGGTTTTTATTTTTTTTATTAAAAATTTTAGTTATTTTTATCTTTTTAGTGTTGATAGGTATTTAAATGAAGAAGATTTGGTCCCCACGCCACAAGGAATATGTTCTTTCCGATGACAATGAAATCGCTAAAATCGGCTAAAAGCTGCCAAAGATATTGGAATATTCACATGTTTATTTTTTTTTCTTCCCCCCCCCCCCTCCCTTCGCGCCCTACCCCTTTTTCCCTCAACCACTGTAGCCTAGCTTTTATACTGAACTCAATGCAAAAAGAACCGTTGAAATCCTATTAAATTTTGAGGAGTTCTACGCTCCAGGTCCGAACATGATAATCAAATCTTAATGTTGTGTTCCTGAGATCAACCTGTTAATACGTTCTTTCCAATGAAAAGAAATCACTAAAATCGGTTAAAAGCTGCCGAAGATATTAGAATTTACGTGTATTTTAATTTTATCACCCACCCCCCCTCACCCCCACCCCTTTTTCCCTCTCTCACTGTATCTTAACTTTTCTTATGAACGTAATGCAAAAAGAACTATTGCAATTCTCCTTAATCTTAAGGAGTTCCCCTCTCCAGGTCCGAAGATATTCATCAGATCTTCACCATATTTGATAAAACGTATAGATATTTAAATTAATATAAGGCACAGGTCCTACATGTTTGGTACTTGGCGGCCCGCCTTCGATATGTTATGCATATATTTTGATTTGTTGGCTAGTCAAGTCATTAAGCAAATTAATCAACAAGCGCAAGTTCCATGAAACAAATATTATTTTTTTGCTTTGCAGTGGTACTTATTATTTAGTTATTTTTTGGTTTTTAGCGGTTTTTTTGTTTTGAAGTCGGTTTTTATTTTTTTATTATGAATCGTCCTTTTCTGCTACCACCGCTTCGGAACGTGTTGTAGCTGTGAAGAAGAAGCGGCGCAAGAAACTCCCTCAGCAACACGAACTGTCTTCTTTTTTCTTTCTTTTTCTTTTGTTTTTTTTTTTATATCGCCAATTACAATTACAATACAATGGTTCATGTCACAAGTAACAATAATGTCAATTTGATGCAAAACATGATAAATTTATTCCCAAGCAGTTTTATCTTCCACATAATCTGTGATTCTATAATATGCCTTTTTACACAGCTTAACTTTTATCACTTTTTTAAACTTATTAATTGGAAGTTCTCTTAAACTGTTGGGAAGCTTGTTATAGAAGTGTATACTTTGTACAGAGAAACAATAAAAAAAATACATAATAACAATAGTACAAGTGGTCGCCTTATCACATAAGGTATTATTTACGGGCAACCATAAGATATAAAATGAATAACATAGAAATACAAAAGTATATATAGATAGGTGTTTTACCAATTAACTGAAAGTTTTTTTTACACTATTCGGTGAGGGAAAACCTCGTGAAGAAACCTTTTTTTTATTGCCTTGAATGGCGAGACGAGCAAGCCGTTCGCCTGATGGTAAGCGATACGACGGCTCATAAACAGTAGCAACATTCCACTGCACTCGCCATCCTGAGACATAAGATGTTAAGTCTCAATATGTCCAGTAGTTGCTCTGGCTACAATGTCCTTCAATCCGAAACACAACAGCGCATTTAAGCAGTGTTGGCCTCTCACATATGAGAGACCTACCACCAGTAAAACCTGCACACCATACCGACTTGTATGAATTTCTATGGTATGTAAAGCCCACCAACACACACTAAGCCAGCGTGATGGACTATTTGCCTATCGCCTCTCAACCATACTCTCGATTGTACAGGAGGCCCGTGCCCTGTAGTGATGTAGTACGTATATGGGCTGAACCATTTTTTTTTTATTTCTTCGGATGATCTCCGAGGCTTAATATCAATTGTTTGCTGTTGATCCTGGCTGACAGGAGTTGCATTGGCGGGTGTGTGGAAGGAAACATCTTGTATTAATTGACAGCCTCCGTGGTGCAGTTGGTTAGAAGCGAGCTGCAAAACGAGAGGCCGCAGGTTCGATCCCCGCTAGCAAATATTTATGTGCTACACAGGTTTTTCTTTCTGCTCTGGTTGTATGAGAGGCTAAAAACTCACTCGTAGTTACTGATACACGACAGAAAACTCGACCTTAGTGTGGGGTCAGGACTATTTATGCGACTGTTGGGTGTATTTATTTATTTACTTTAATTAACTCACCGAAAAAGGAGATCTCTCCCTTACATATTCGCCGACAACTTTAATAGTATCCATTTTGGTGTAACTACAGACCCAATTTGTACTCAATCGTAGACTATGCCCAGCATTGGGACTTATGTGGTCTTATATTATTGAAAAACAGGAAATTCACAATATCAGTAAAAAAACGGGTCTAAAAGTCTTAATCACTATGATTCATTACACTACACAAACCGCTGTAACTTATTAGCTTATACAAAAAATAATACAAATTAAGATCCATGAAAAAATCAACTAAAAACACCAAGGACCACTTATCCAATAAATTATCAGCCCCACGCAATAACAACTCGCAAGCCGACAAAACAATTGCGATTGTCGTGCGACCACTCGCGTCTCGGTCGCGACCGCCACTGCCGTGCGAAATCGCGTGGCGAAAACGTTCAAAATAAACAATTATATGCGCTGATGATGTAAAACGCAGGGCCGGATGCAGTAATTAGAGCGGGGGGCAAGACCCCATATATAATTTTAATTAATTATAGCAGCATTTTTCGAAGATGCCATTTTTCGTGTAGTATTTAACGACTTCCGTGGCGAAACATATCAAAATATAGTATATTTAATCAATCAAATTTCGGTATGGATGAACCTAATAGAAATAATATGTTTTTGGAATTTACAAAGTAAAGGTTCTGTATCAGCCCATACATGTCCCACTGCAGGGCACGTGCCTCGTCCACAATCGAAAGTATCGTTCAGAGTGGTTAGGCCATACAGTCCACCACGCTGGCCTAGTGCGGGTTGGTGCACTTCACATACCATAGAAATTCTTATAAATCGATATGGTATGCAGGTTCCCTCACGATGTTTTCCTTCTGTATCTGTCTGTATCTGTATCAGCCCATATAGGTCCCACTGCAGGGCACGGGCCTACTCTACAATCGACAGTACGATTGAGAGTGATTAGGCCATATAGTCCACCACGCTGGCCTAGTGCGGGTTAATGGACTTACATACCATACATTTTTTGTAAATCGCAATGGTATCCAGGTTTCCTCACGATGTTTTCCTTCACCGTTTTAGTGCGTGGTGATTGACTATCAATACACACATGACTCCGAAAAGTCAGAGGTGTGCCCTGGGATTCGAACCCGCGACCACCGTGAACATGTTGGCAGTCGCGTCTAGTCCGTTTCCCTACAGGCCACCACGCACTTTATCTTCACTTTTTCACTTTTCCTTCACCGATATAGTATATTCATAATACAGTTTATTTTATGTATCAAGTTTCTGTTTGAATAAACCTCTTAGATATATGAATCTTACATTTTATTGAGAGTCACCAATAACACTACCAAGCAATTCAACGATGAAAAAAAACATCGTGAGGAAACCTGCGTACCATGCAGATTTTAACTAGATTTTTCATTGTATCTAAAAACCTGGCCGACTAGGCCAATATGGTGGATTATGCCTACCCTTCAGTCGTGCTAGTGCGTGTAGAGATCCATGCCTTGCAGTGGGATCTATACGGGCTGATACAAGAGAAATTATTGTTGGTCCTGGCTGACAGGAATTGCAGATATTGAGTGGGCGGAACTCTATAATCTTTCATTAATACTCTTTATTGATAAGTAATAAGCTAATCTTCCAGCAACGCTATCATACGCGATCGATAAATAATGAACATATCTGTGTTGAAGTATCAGCCAAATTGACATTTTATTGTCATTTGTATAAGCTAGAGATTAATTTTGGAAGATTTTACTTTTATACATATACTCATGTCCTTTTTAACAGAAAGGGTAAGCAGAGGTGCTACCAGGACACCCACGTTTCGTCTTATGTGTTCTGTCCCACTATGTGAAAGGCGGCAAGCCTATCGCCATATCAGGCACAAACTGACGACCAGCCGTAAATGAATAATTTTGACTTGTGTGTTCCATCAAACGATGTGATGTGATGTGAACCTATCGAAATATCGGGCACGAATTCTTGTGTCCGGGCAGATAATGAATCGAAAAACCATTATCACCTTGTCCGACCTGGTATTCCAACCCGAGACCCCAGTGTTGTAACCGTACCGTAGTACAACTACGCCACCGAAGCAATAATACAGTACGATAAATCATTTTACTATTACAAGTATAGGCTCATGAGCTCATATTATCGCCCCTAATAATACTCCTAAATCCACCCCAATGATGATTTCAAACACGGGTAGGTGACACGCCACTCACTAAATATATTGATGATATTTTGTCATCATGCAAAAATAATCCTGTTTTTTTCGATATAATTGCAATGGATGACTTAATTTTGTATGAATAAATACACCTAATAGTATTACTGTATTAATAGTAATAATTCGTACAAATACATACACATACATATACTGTATTACTGTATTGCTTATCGAATGTATTATTTATTATTTATCGAATGTTTAATTAAGGACGACTGCTTCCAACAGGTCAATGTAGGAAGTCAATGTAGGTCATTGGTGGAAGCCTATGTTTAGCAGTGGGCTTCCTGTGGCTGTTGAGGAGAAAATATTATTTAAAAAAACTACAAATTGCGATCTTATCGCAAGGGAAGGTACCACGCCAATATCTATTGCTCCCATCAAACAGCAGTGTAAATGCACTGTTGTGTCTTTACTGATGTTTATATTTTAGAAATAACATTAATATTGTTTATTTTCCATTGTTAATAAGTGTATTGGTTCAAATACTGTAAACTTGCATTGGATACTTGAAAGGCGGGAACACAGAGTGAGATGGAACATAGTATAACTACGTAAGAGTAAAGGAGACATACACAATTGTACCGTCTTTATCAGACGCTTGTTACCGCTAACCCAATTCGTTACAGTTATTGAGATAATATACTAGAGGGGACACTGCAAACAAAATGTTTGTAACAAAATGAAGGGTACATTCTATCTCTATCTCTATCGCGCCTACGCAGTAACATTATCTTCCATCTCGCTTCACTGTGTACCCTTGTCCACGCACCATACGCACAGATTTTGCTCCCGATGTCCGCTCCAGTGTAATACCTCAATGGTTACAGTACATACAATCAATGTCCCATTTGTATTGCAAATACGAATGACACAATTTTGTGTTGTTTTCTTGTTTCTCTGTGTTTCAATGCCAAGGTGCCTTACCTACTACACCTGATGTTTCTTTATTATTCAATAGGTCGGGCACACAAGCAAACATGTCACCTGATGGTGAGTGATCACTACTGTGTAGAACCACCTACACTGAACTGAACTGTAGGTGGTCCGGTTCTACACAGTAAGCCAGTTTATCAGGGGGCTGGTCGGATGACCCCGACACCTATGTTACTCTACAACAGTATCATCATCATCATCATCATCATCATCATCATCATCATCATATCAGCCACAGGAAGTCCACTGCTGAACATAGGCCTCCCCCAAGGATCTCCACAATGACCTGTTGGAACCGGCCTGCATCCAGCGACTTCCTGCAACCTTAGTCAGATCGTTCGTCCACCTTGTAGGCGGGCCTCCGACATTTCGCTTGCCTGTACGTGGCCTCCACTCAAGAACCTTTCGGCCCCAACGGGCGTCGGTTCTACGAGCTATGTGCCCGGCCCAATGCCACTTCAACTTGCCAATCCTATGGGCTATGTCAGTAACCTTGGTTCTCCTACGGATCTCCTCATTTCTGATGACAACAGTATATTCTTTCTATAATGTGATCGTATCACCAGAAATTAAAAAAACAACATCTGACACTTGACCGTTAGGAGAACTGCACATAAACATCCACGACGCTTAGATAAATGTGTTGCTGACCCATCAAATCGGGAAGGGCGCGGAAAGGAAAAATATTAGGAAGAGTAAAGAGGAATTGGACATCCGACAATCTAAAACTATCATCAACTGTATCAGCCCATATACAGCCCACTGCAGGGCACGGGCCTCCTCTACAATCGACAGTACGACTGAGAGTGGTTAGCCCATATAGTCCACCACGCTGGCCTAGTGCAGGTGGTCATCAGCTGCTGATTGTAAAATATTCTGTACGGTTTAGGAGCCGTAATAAATTACCACGTGTGTCGCTTTTCAGGTTGTGAATATCCGAATACTTCTTCCAAGTCGTGTCTTTCATTACTAAAGGTCACGACCTTTAGTAATGAAACCTGAAAGGACTTCATGGCTATGAGTTCTGTGTCTGACCAAATACGTCCCATTGCAGGGCACGGACCTCCTCTACAATCGACAGTACGATTGAGAGTTGTTAAGCCATATAGTCCACCACGCTGGCCTAGTGCGGGTTGGCAGACTTACATACCATTGAAAATCTTATAAATCGCTATGAGACGAAGTTTGGCGATTTATACAGGGTATATCAAGAGTGCTACCGAAAACGAAGCTGTTGTAGTTTTTGTGACTTCAGACACAATGCAACTAAATTTTGTGCAAAAAATTGAGACGATTTTTTTTTCTATCGTCGTATTAGGTTTCGTAGTTTTATTTTTAAAGACGCTATGGTACGCAAGGGTTTCAATTATTATTTTATCAAAATCTATGAATTTACCACCCACAATCGAAAATACTTTAAAAATAATTGTCGCGTTTCTTTGCGATATTTTTAGTTACATTGTGTTTGTAGCCACTAAAACTACCACCCGGCTTCGTTTTCGGTAGCAGTCTTGAGATACCCGGTATTTATAAAAACATGTACCATTTATGCTTTCTGTTAATTTTCCTGCTACATTAGCTATCTGCAGTCAACCTTGCGTTCGAACTTGGCACGGTTTGGGCCGGCTCGTGACCGCCATTTGTGCAAACCATACGTCACCGTCACGTCATATTTGATGAGTATGCAGGTTCAATCCGTGATAACAGACAGGAAATCCACTGCTGTTAATACACGATTATATGTATCAGGCAAAAAAATATTATTTCACGAAACTATGGAATTCGTAGTACCCCTTCCGGAGAAAAGGCATGAGTTTATGTATGTATCCTCCTAGAGCCCAAGCGCGTTTTTTTTTTTTCATTTTTTTTACACTGGCCCGGCATAATGACAACTCTGCGCCTGATGGTCAGCGCAAATGCCGTCCAGGCAGAGTAAATACCCTAGATCGAGTTCATTATAAGCAAGCATTGACAACCTCCGTGGCGTAGTCGGTTAGACGCTGGTGGTAGGTCTCTCATATGTGAGAGGCCGCTCGTGTAGGTACCACCGCAATGTCTATTTCTGCCGTCCAACAGCAGTTTAAATGCAATATTCTGTTTCGGTTTGACATTGTAGCCAGATAATGTCCATATTGCAACTTAACATCTTATGTCTCAGGATGGCGAGCGCAGTGGCACGCCAAGCATTGCTTTGTAATTCAAGGTGCTTGGTTGTACTACTGTTTATGAGCGGTCGTATCACTTACCATCAGGCTAACGGCATGCTCGTCTCGCCATTTATAGCAATAAATAAAACTAATCCATCCATGCATCAGCCAAAGGAAGTCCACTGCTGAACATAGGCCTCCCCCAATGATTTCCACAGAGACCTGTTGGAGGCAGCCTGCATCCAGCGACGTCCCGCGACCTTTACCAGGTCGTCGGACCATCTTGTGGGTGGACGTCCTACGCTGCGCTTTCCGATACCGAAATATATAGCGATATATCCGAAAAATAAAACTAATGACTAGCTCAAAATCTCTGGGCGCTAGAAATGTATGAAAGTAAAATCCAAAATTAATCTCTAGCTTATATCAATGACATCATTAAATGTCAATTTCATTGATACAATAACACAGTCATAATATGTTCATTATTTATCGATCGTGTATGATAGCATTGCTGGTGTATAATCTTATTACTTATCTATAAAAAAGTATTAATGAAAGATTGTAAGCCCAGACCACACGCTATCTACAACTGTCAGCCAGGACCAACAGCAAACTATTTGTCTTGTAGTTTACTCCAATGAATGGCGAGACGAGAAATGATGGCAAACAACACGACCGCTCATGGACAGAAGCAAAACAATATGAATTACAAATCAATGCTTGGCATTCCAACGCGCTCGCCATCATGAGACATAAAATATTAAGTCTCATTATGTCCAGTAGTTACTCTGGCTACAATGTTCTCAAACCGGAACACAACAGTGCTTCACACTACTTTTTGGCAGGAGAAATAGACACTGCGTTGGCACCCACCCAGGTGGCATATCATATATGAGAGACCTACCGCCAGTTTATGTATATTGTATTGTATCAGCCCATATACCGGGTATCTCAAGACTGCTACCGAAAACGAATCCGGGTGGTAGTTTTAGTGACTACAAACACAACGCAACTAAAAATTTCGCAAAGAAGCGCGACAATGATTTTTATGATTTTTTAAATAACGTCATTTTTGGGTGGTAAATACATAGTTTTTGCTAAAATTATAATTTAAACACTTTTATACCTTAGATTATTTATAAATAAAAGGGTATACACTATTATTTTAGGAAAAAAGTATTTACCACCCAAATATGGTCGGTCATAGGAAAAAATAACAAAAAAAATGTCGCTTTTTTTTGCAACTTTTTCTATTGCATTGTGTCTGAAGTCGCTTTAACTACCACCCGGCTTCGTTTTCGGTAGCAGTCTTGATATACCCTGTATAAGTCCCACTGCAGCGCACGGGTCCCCTCTACAATCGAGAATACGATTGAGACTGGTTAGGTCAATATGTTATAGAATTAGATTTTAAAAGCAAAGTATAAAGCCTGTCCCACTTAAAAGCTACCGTAATATTGTTATAATTATAAATAATTTTACTGTTTAAGCGCTATAATTAATTATAGCGCTGAAACAGTTATTCAATAATTTAATTGAGGAAAAATTAACTCACCATTGTTATAAATAAGAATTATCCTGTATAACAACACAGTTTTTGGCTCCCAATATTTCTGATTACGCACTATTTATTTATTATTAATAATGAAAACTAATGAATTATAAACAACACACTTTTAAAAAACAATTGGCCGTAAAGGTTATTTAATTTACAAATCACGCACAAAAGTCACTATTCGAAATTTAAAAACCACGGTATTCTCTAAACAATTATTAATTTAGAATAAAAAATAATCAATTTAAATCGTACAAAATTAAATTCGTATTCATTTTTAACAATTAATTCGTAATAATGATTGAAGAAAACCGAACAGATGGGGCAGAGACGTAATAACAAATGAATGTGGTGATTTCACATCTCCATAGAGAGACAACGGATATTGTCGTCTCTTTCATATTCCATATTTGAATTGTCCTTATTGAAATATGGATGTTAATATAAAGACTTGGCCGAAGGTCGGAATGTGCTGAGCCTATAAATATTTCCTTGTTATAGACAAACCATAACAAGTGTGTGATGGCCTGTTGACATTGGACCGGACGCGGCTTTCGCGGTGATCGCGGGTTCAAATTCTAGGACACACCTCTGACTTTTTGGAGTCATATGTGTATTGATAGTCAATTACAGCGCTCTTTAACGGTGGCGGAAAACATCGTGAGAAAACCTGCATACCATAGCGATTTGTTAAAATTTCTATGATATCTAAAGTCCGCCAACCTGCACTAGTTCAGCCTGGTGGACTATACGGCCTAACCGCTCTCAATCGTACTCTCGATTGTAGAGAAGCCCTGTGCCTTACAGTGGGATGTATATGGGCTTATAAAGAGTATATAGCATATTGGATGTTAGGACTACCTAGCAAGAGGCCGGCGTGATGGACTGTATGGCCTAACTCCTCTCCATCGTAATCTCCATTGTAGAGGAGGCCCGTATCCAGCAGTGATCGATTATGAGACAGAATAGTACAGTAATATCGCTAAGAAACTTCTCGATCAAGTCTTATGGTTTGTTTGCTATTGAGTCTAGATAACAGGAGTCGCATAAAATAATATGAAAAAGTAAAGACAACATTAAATTATTATCTACAAGAGATTTACTACTCTGACAGATTACAAGGTTAAAAGCTTAAAAAAAATGTAAACAGTATGACGTCAGAGCATACGACATGTCTATTTTAATACGAGTCGTTGACTCACGCGGTGGTATAAATATAGATATTACTTAATTGCTCTGTTATGGTGACGTCACAACCGATGGCGAGATAAAATCTCTCAATACTTAAATAAAGAATAATAGATTCTAATCGGACGAGTAGTTTCAGAGTCTATTCAATGCAATCATCATCTCATCATCTCAGCCACAGGAAGTCCACTGCTGAACATAGGCCACCCCTAAGGATCTCCACATCGACCTGTTGGAACTGGCCTGCATCCAGCGACTTCCTGCAACCTTAACCAGGTCGTAAATCCATCCATCCATCCATCAGCCAAAAGAAGTCCACTGCTGAACATAGGCCTCCCCCAATGATTTCCTCAGAGACCTGTTGGAGGCAGCCTGCATCCAGCGACGTCCCGCGACCTTTACCAGGTCGTCGGACCATCTTGTGGGTGGACGTCCTATGCTGCGCTTTCCGCCTAGTATAGGTGCTACGAGTACGCGACCTCGGCCCCCGAGCTACTGCAGTCACCTTAACTTCCCTTCCGTGACTGCAGTATCCACTCCCTCAGGCCATACTCTCCTTTCCTATAACATCCTCTACCTACAAATCCTATTTCCTTTCCCCAGTTAATGATTGGCAGCAGCGTCATTAACGCCAGTTCCCTACTGCGCTCGCCAACCCGCCTGCCAAGCGTGGCGAGTAACGGCAAATACCCCCACAATGGTCGTAAATGCAAACGAACAAATATTCCCTCTTTATAATATTAGTTTAGATTTATCTGGCGCAGGTGGTTAGACGCCGCCTGTGAAACGAGAGGCCGCGGGTTCGATCCCCGCACCGAGAGGAATGTTTGAGCGGCCCACAAATATTACTTTCGGGTCTGGGTGTTTGTGAGACCGAAAAGTCTCTCGTAGTTCCTGATACACGACACAAGACTCGATCTTAGTGTGGGGTCAGGACTATGTATGCGACATTTGGGTATTATGTATTTATTTATCTTACTGCAGTGACTATGTGCGAATCGAAGGTTAATTTATTTGCTTATTGTTCGTGCATTTATATTCCACGAACACGTGAATCATATTACCTGCATTTTTATGAATCTTGTGTCATTGTGGTGACCGTTCAGCTAACATCCGGACGTGAATAAGAACGTTTTGTGTGTATATGGATTATAATACACGGTACATCAAGACTCCAAACGAAAACGAAGCCAGGTGGTAGTATTAGTGACTTCAGGCACAATGCAACTAAACATTTCACAAAACAATTTTATGCATGTTTTATTTATGTATTGATGGAAAACCCTTTATTGATTCATATTTCTGCACCGTATTAACATACAAACAAACCAGTCAACAAACTTAGTGGTCAATGGTTAGACAGAATTTTTTTCAAATAGAATTAAAGAGAAATAGAAGAGTATTTATTACTGACACAATAAATTACAGAGCAGTAACAGCAAAGTTATATCTCATTCAGCTAATATGCTGCAACACCTGAGCAGCACTGCAACTGATTTTTGATGAGAGACCTTTATGACGTGCTTAGTCGTTAATATTACAATTAATACTAAAACTCAACAACAAATGGTCCCTCATGACTAAAAGGTTTAGAACCACTCACTTTGTCGAGGAGTAAAAAAAATAAGTCTACAAAGAGTCGTGACACGCCAGTATGACACAATAAAGACAGCAACATTTAGCTAAACTGCATTCCGTTTGCGCGGAAGTGCACGATAGTAGCAGGAACAGACGAGACCTTCAAATGTTAAGGCAAACGCACGCGTCAGACAGTCGACTAATGTTCGAACTAAATTCTACAATACTATGCCACACACAATTTATTTTCATTAAATGCTTAATTAATTTAAGTGTAACCTTGTAATTTAGTCCTATACAACAAACACAAACATAATCATAAAAATCAGTTCATAAATTACTGCAACATCGATGAACATACATTAAAAAAATCGTACAATCAAACATAGGACCCCATCTTTCTAGAGTCGCTTAAAAAGTCTTGACATGTCAGTATAACACATAGACAGTAAGTAACATGTAGCTAAACTGCATTCCATTTGCGCCGAAGTGCACTATAGTAGCAGGAACAGACGAGACCTTCAAATGTTAAGGCAAACGCACGCGTCAGACAGTTGGCCTACTAAACTGTCGCACAACAGTCGTAATGTAAAAGTTTATTATACAGTTCCCACTACATTCTAAAATACTATGCCACACACACAGTGTAATTAAGCCACAAACAAAATAATAGCTGAAAAAACTGTCGCGCAACAATCATAATATACATGTATACTAGTAAAATTCAGTTCCAGCTGAATACTACAAAACTATGCCCTTACGATTTTCCATGAAATACTCAGTTAATTGAAGTGCAACATTCCCTCCATACTCCTCTATATAACAAAGACAAAAATAGTATTTAAAAAATTGTCCACAAAGTATTGAAAGTACTTTCTGAGTCGGTTTAAAAGTCTTGACATCCCAGTACAACACAATAAAGACAGTAACAAGTAGGTAAACAGCATTCCGTTTGCGCGGAAGTGCACGATAGTAGCAGGAACAGACGAGACCTTCAAATGTAAAGGCAAACGCACGCGTCAGAAAGTTCGCCGACTAAACTGTCGCACAACAGTCGTAATGTACGAGTATATTATACAGTTCCAACTAAATTCTACAAAACTATGTTTAAACTAAACTAAATTTGTTTCAAACTAAATTTGTTTTATTTTATTGAAATATGCAGACCAACTATCTGTATATTACATACTTTCTAATTATACAGGTCCCATTTAATACTAAATCATTTCAAGTGTAACGTTCCCGCCATATACTCATATGCAACAAACATAAAAATACTATTGAAAAAAAATGACAATAATGTAATAAAATATCGGTGAACCTAAATGAAAATACATACCATCAAGCGTAAGTATTCCTCCTTTTTGAAGTCGATTTTAATTATTACATAGTACCAGTAGTACATAGTACAGACAATAACATTCAGCTAAACTTCATTTCATACGCGCGGAAGTTCACGATATTATACAGGGTATATCAAGACTGCTACCGAAAACGAAGCCGGGTGGTAGTCTAAGCGACTTCAGACACAATGCAACAGAAAAAGTTGCAAAAAAAAGCGACAATTTTTTTTTTGTTATTTTTTTCCTATGGCCATATTTGGGTGGTAAATACATTTTTTCCTAAAATAATAGTGTATACCCTTTTACTTATAAATACTCTAAGGTATAAAAGAGTTTAAATTATTATTTTAGCAAAAACTATGGATTTACCACCCAAAAATGACGATATTTAAAAAATCATAAAAAATAACTGTCGCGTTTCTATGCGAAATTTTTAATTGCATTGTGTTTGTAGCCACTAAAACTACCACCCGGCTTCGTTTTCGGTAGCAGTCTTGAGATACCCGGTATAGTGATGGGTACCTCATACATGAAGCACCTCAAATGTCCCACACAAAGGAATAAATTGTCCCATGACTTCAAACACAAATTTTGTACCAGCTCAAATTGTTGAGTAGGTATGAGGTACGTAGTGAAAATGTCGCTGTCTCGCAATTGTAATGGTCGCTACCTCTTGCAAGAATGAGTGAGCGAACGTATGCGTAGTATTTTGAAGTCAGTCTCGCTCAATCTTCGTATGCTTAACAACAAGGAAATTGAAGTGAATGTATTATGGAACGACATTCGTAACATTTGACGTCTGCTAAATTTTGTATTTAAACTGTTGAAGTAAACTTCGTTACGTACATTACTTTTCTTTATTATTGCTTAGTTAATTGATTTTGTTGTTTTATATTTTGTTATTATTATATTAATTCTGTTGTTATTATTATTATACACAGTTTTTAATATATAATATTTTAATAAGTGCACCATTGTATTCCTGTTGTTGGTAAGTAATTATGAGGATGATTTTTTTTTTATTAAGAACTTAAATAACTTTACATGGGTCCTACAGTTCGTGAATTTGTGTTTTATTTATATCTGTTGTGTGTGATGGGTATTTGTTATGAATGCTTAGCAAAGGCTATTAAATGTTTACTCAAACTTCGTCTAATCTAATAGGTACGATTTAACATTTCATATTTTTCAAGTCGAAACAACATTGACAGCGTTGACATAAATATATGGACAGGACTAAAAGCGCGCAAAGTGTTCCGATGTAAGTGGTGCGCGCGCTCCAGTGCGTCCCTATTAGAGCGTTACCGAAATTAGTGATTACTGACGAGTTTTTTTTTTTTTTTTTTTTTTTTATTGCATTGAATGGCGAGACGAGCAAGCCGTTCGCCTGATGGTAAGCGATACGACCGCTCATAAACAGTAGCAACATTCCACTGCGCTCGCCATCCTGAGACATAAGATGTTAAGTCTCAATATGTCCAGTAGTTGCTCTGGCTACAATGTCCTTCAATCCGAAACACAACAGTGCATTTAAGCAGTGTTGTTTCACGGGAGAAATAGACATTGCGGTGGTACCTACCCAGATGGCCTCTCACATATGAGAGACCTACCACCAGTAATAAAAGTTTTGCACCTAAAAGCACCAGAGTTTGAAAATATTGACTTGTATTATTATGACAGGACCTCTAACAAATGAAAGATAATTATTTTTATCACCCTTAGGACATTTTTATTTCGATATCCGTTTGAATGGTGGGGCGAAAAAAAAAGGTGCCTATCCGCGACTTTATGCCATCATGAAAAAAAGGCTTTGCATAAGCGCTACATCTGTCCCATCTGAACGCATTTTCTCGAAATCAGGCCAAATGATATCGGAACGAAGAAAGCGCCTTGATGGGGAAAAAGCTAATATGTTGCTATTTTTAAATTATAATATGTAAATTTGCTTTTAATAAATACTTTATTATTTTAAAACATTTTTTCTTTTTTTACATTATTATGTCACACTCGAGTAACAGAAACTTGAATCTTCAAGCTTAAGTCTCAGTTCATTATTTTTGCTATGTACTAATACAAACCTCATCTACCTCAAATTTCAGAAAAGACCTCATTACTTATTTTGTACATACTACTCATTCACTTGAGGATCCCCTCAAATGAGGTGGTACATTGTCCCACCTCATTTGACATAATGAGTAACTCATACAAACTCAATTTTTTGACATGTCCTACCCATCACTAATATTATATCAGCAATGATAGAGACCTCAAATGTTAAGGCATATGCACGTGCTTGACAGTTGGTCGACTAAACTGTCGCGCAGCAGTCGGGGACAAGATACTAACATTTTATACATATACTTGAATATATCGTAAAAGTTTCCTAATTTATCTTATTAAAACTATAATATACTGATTAAAACATTTTTACCAAAACTGCATCAAAATTATTCATTTATAAGAACATCTATCTTTATCACACACCCGCACTATATTCTCGGTGACGTCACTATTCATGCTGTGCGTCTCTTTTCGTTTGTTTATTGGCCTCACCACCAGATGTAAAACGAACGTAGATTTCTGAATTCTGGAATTATTATTATTTTTACATTCGGTTTGGTATGAAAATCCTTGATGGAGGCTTATGTTTGGCAGTGGAATTTCTCTGGCTGAAGTTATAGAGTCGAAACTTGGGTGTCGTAATCTTTTGTCCAAAATATCAAAATTCATACATAAATCGGTAGTCGTAGATTTGGATGTGGATAACTATTTATTTTATTTTAAACGACATTCAGACAGTAATGTTTCTAATTGTATCTAAACAAGACAGTCGCGCGACTAAAAATCGTTCTGTTACGCGCACCTTTATCCAACACGCATCAATGAGTCATATTACTAAACGGTGACGTAATCAACACTACTGAGAAAATAAATACGAAATAGCTATAATTTTTCCACTTGTACTTTAAGAGTAAAATATCCAATAAATATATTACACTTTATTATATTTTATTATTAAAATAAAACTATTATTTACGGATTTTATCGCGGATTTGGTTTAATTTTTACATTTTTTGAGTTCCCGACGACGTTTCGATTACTTTACAGCTTTCGTGGTCACGGGGCGGACATAATATTATATATACATATATATATATTTTATTACTTATTTACGACTGCCTCGGTAGCGCATTGGTACTAAGCTACGGTACGATTACAATGCTGAGGTCTCGGATTCGAATCCCGAGTCGGCAAAATTATTTGAATTTTTCTGTTAATTACTAGTCTAGAGTTAGGAATTTATACCGATATGGCGATAGGCTCGCCCCTATCACCTATTGTGGGTGACACCTCTGCCTATCCTGGTTAAAAGCGGTGTAAATTTAAAGCATTTTTTTTTAAATAATTATCTCTATTTTCAAAATGCAGTGCTACCAACGTTACGAACAAAAATATAGATCTACGTTTTAAAAACGCAAATGTGTAACAGCGCTCCCTCTGGATATTAAATACTCTAAGGACCTGCTAAACAGCGCCTTATTCAAAGTCAATTTATAAACTTGCTAGCGACCCGGCCCGGCTCCACCCGCGTTCTTATACACTTTTAAAAATGACGGCTAAAGTGTTCAGAATATCGACAAATCGGACCACAATACTAATAGAATACTCACATATTTGCTACATTTTTCATTACAGCTTCCCTCCTATAGGTCATAGCGTGATGATATATAGCCTATAGCACAGATAATTCAACACAAATATTTTCAATGCCATTAATCCGGAACTGGTTTGGGAGTGGGTCACGACGAGATCCCGTTAGGTACAAGGTTCGAACTCCGGTTGGGTACTTATGATTTTATTGTATAAATTTAAAATTTTTATACGTGCCTGAGTAAGTGAATGAAGAATTAATAAAAAATAAATTAATTAAATACATCCACAGTTACATAAATATTGATAATACAACTGGTTCTATCCTCGCTAAGAATATTGTACCTATCTGTATCAGCGTACTTTACAATCGAGAGTACGATAGACAGTGTTTAGGCCACATAGCTCACCACACTGGGGGGGGGTTGGCGGAATTTACATACCATAGAAATTCATACAAATTGCTATGGTATGCAGGTTTTCTGACGATGTTTTCCTTCACCGTTTTAGTAAGTGGTGATTAACTATTAATGACACAGATTGTCATGACAGTTTAAAAATGTATTTACATGACACACTCCGTCATCGGTGCCTGGGGCCCGACTATATTCATCCAAACGCAGTTCGAAACTTCGGATGATCGAAGTTTATATACGATACGAATGTACCTACATATACTTATGGTCGTTATTGACTTATGGTCGTAACCATAGACTTATGGTTAGGATGTACGTTATACAAATTTGAACTTTTACAGAGTAGGTACATTCGTATCGTATAAAAAACTTCGATCATCCGAAGTTTCGAACTTCGTTTCGGATGAATATAGTAGGGCCCCTGGTTTGTTAGATGCAGATTGCAAACGAGTGGTCTCAGGTTCAATCTCAGCACCGAGACAAATACTTGTGTGATGATTTTGGGTGTGTTTGTGATGTATCTCTCGTATGTTCTTATACATCAGCTTCGATCTTAGTGTGGGGTCAAGACTATGTATGTAACTATTGGGAGTATGTATGTATGTATGTATATAATAGCGCAGTTATTTGTGCCACGCAAACCGTTTCACCTTGCAAAAGGATTCATGTTGAATACTAATGCACTAAAGATCGTCACACAATGAGTTATATGACGTTTGTTATAATTGTATTGTGTTTGTAGTCACTAAAACTACCACCCAGCTTCGTTTTCGGTAGAAGTCTTGATATACCCTGTATAAATACACCCAACAGTCACATACATAGTCCCGACCCCACACTAAGATCGAGTCTTGTGTCGTGTATCAGGAACTACGAGAGACTTTTCAGTCTCACACTCACCAGAACACCAAGACCCAAAAGGAATATTTGTGGGCCGCACAAACATTTCTCTCGGTGCGGAGATCGAACCCGCGGCCTCTCGTTTCACAGGTGGTGTCTAACCGCCTGCGCCACTATTTATTGGCCTAAGTATAACAGTAGCCTTATTGGCTGAAGAGGAAAGTGAGAAAATGTTTGAAATCAATAATATTTTGTTGCACATCACATGAGCTAAGTATGTCATTATCTTTAGGACCCCGTCTAGCGCAAGCTACGTATATGTCTCGTGGTATAACTCAATAGTAAGCCAGGCGAAATATTTAGATACCATATTGTAGGCGTGCGGAGGTCGGGAACCCGGAGACGGGCACCAACGTTCCGCCGCGACTTCACTGGGCGAGAATCCGAGTCCTCAACTCGGGCGCCGGAGCCCAGCGTATGCACCCCCTGGTGCGTGTTCGGGCACTCTATTTGACGTCTAGCCCCTAGGAATGTCGCTCCGAAAGGTGCGGTTTGTATAGGACGGGCAACGTAATGATACACACGATATAAAATATACGCGGAATCGACCACGCCCCGCCCTATGGTAGCCTCGGAGTACTCGATCGTAGTGACGCCGGCAAGCAACGTCGCAGTCCGGATCGCTTCGTACTTCGGGCTTCTTTCTTCAGGGTTTTTCCCAGGTTTCTTCTGTCTCTTGAGGCTTCGAGTGTCTTCAGGTTTCTTCAGTTTCTTCCTCGGAGAGCTCTTCTGGATCCAGTGATTTCCTATTTTTGGTTCCGTTTTCACTTCGGGGCGCGGTCATTTTCCTCTTTATTTCCGTAAGTATCTTACGTACAATTAATTATCGTATATCACTAGATTGGTCTCGTCACGCCCTTTAAAATGACACATGAATCATTAATGTGTGAGCGGTGGGTGCGAAGCTATTCAATAAAAACATGTCAAAAAACAATAAAAATGCACCCAATCCGCCCACACATACTGCGATCGTGGCGTCACGAGACCTTACAAAATGCGTTCTGTGTATTACGCCGGGTGATGTGTGCGTGCGTCGTCAACATTCTCCCCCTCGTGCGCAGCACCTTCTTCTTCGTCGGACGACGCCGCCGCTGCTGCCGCCGGGACGAGGAGCACCGCCTTGGTGCTCGGTCGCCGCAGCACGCCGTTCGCCGTCCGCACCTCGACGATTCTTATTCTTCCGTCGGGTCCCCGGTGCGCCGCGATGATTTGGCCTCTGGGCCACACACAGCGCGGCAGTGCGGAGTCCACTATGAGGACCGTGTCCCCGCACTGCAGATCGCGCCCGTCGCCTGACCGCCCGGCGATTCTTCTCGGCAGGAGAGTGGGGAGGTATTCCTTCACCCACCGACTCCAAAAGTGGTCGGTGAGCCGCTGCGCCACCCTCCAAGTCTTCTTGCTCGTCGCGTCTTCGTCGGCGAACACTCCTAGTCGACGAGCTCCGCACGACCTGCCTATTAAAAAATGGTTGGGCGTTAGGGCTTCTTGTGCCGGGTCGTCTGCCTCCACTAGAGGCCTCGAGTTCACGATGTGTTCTGCCTCCGCAACCAGCGTGTGCAGAACCTCTTCCTTCGGGCACCGCTCCCGTAGCGTTGCCGCCAGCGCCGCCTTGATGGAGCGAACCAGACGCTCCCATGCTCCTCCCATGTAGGGCGCGCCAGGCGGAATAAACTTCCACCGCACGCCCATTTCCTCGGCCGCCGTCGCCAACGCTTCGTTTTTCAGGCCTTCCGCCGCCTCCTGTAACTCCTTATTTGCGCCCACAAAGTTCGTGCCGTTATCACTATAGATAGTGACCGGCATCCCTCTCCTTGCCGCCATTCTTCTCAGGGCCAATATCATTGAATCTGCCGACAGGGACGCGGCCAGTTCCACATGCACGGCCCTCGTTGTCATGCACGTGAACAGCGCGCCCCACCTCTTCTCGTGACGCCGCCCGACGGTGACGGTCATGGGCCCGAAATAGTCCACCGCCGCATGGGTGAACGGTGGGGCCCCGTGTTGTAGTCGTTCTGGAGGCAAATGTCCCGTCGGCGGTTCCTGCGGCTGACCCCGTCGCACTCTGCACCACTGGCACTGGCGCGCGACGTGGCGCACCGCTGAGCGCAATCCTAGCACCCAGAATCTCTGCCGCAGCTCGTTCAGGACAGTCGCGTGGTTTCCGTGCTGTAACAGTTCGTGAAAATGTTGTATTAACAGTTTCGTTACGCGGTGACTACCGCCGAGCACGATGGGCCTCTTGTAATCCTTGGTGACGCCGGTGGCCGCATCTATGCGCCCGTGCATCCTTATGAGCCCATCGTCTCCTATGTTGACCGCCAGCCCTCTCAGCCTGCTACCCTTGTGTAGCGGCTTCCCGCTGCGAATGCGACCAATATCCTCTTCGAATTCTTCTTCTTGGCTCCTCTTCAGCAGCAGCCTCTCTGCCTCGCGTATCACGTCCGGATCGAGCGGCAGCAGGTTCCTGCTCATTCGCTCCCGAACGGTGGTCTTCTTTTCTGCCGCTCCTTTCTTCTGATACGGCTTCCAGGCGGGGTCTTGCTCCGCCCTGTTCACGGCGCCAACCGCGTTCTTTCGACACAGTCGCACGAACAACAACACCCTCGCGGTGGCCCTTACCAATCTGGTCCACCGCGAGAATCTTTCCGGTGACGGCGTCGCGAACTTACTCGCTTTTTTTCTCTAACGGCGGTCGTTGTTTGCGTCTCTTTCTCTTCCCCTGTTCGTTAAGCTTTGAACTGACGGGCGCGAGGCCACTTATTTTCGGCGTCGCGCAGGAAAGCCGGACCCTTGAACCATCTGTGGTCCGCGCCGAAATTCTTCGGAACTTTCCGTGTCGCGTCGTCGGCTGGATTCTCCTTCGTGGGCACCCAGCGCCATTGTTGTGGTTTCGTTGTGTCCTCGATCTCGGCCAATCTGTGAGCGACGAATGGCTTGAAAGTTCGCGGATCGCTCTTGATCCAAGCGAGGACCGTGCTCGAGTCCGTCCAGTACGTGGTCCTGGTGGCCACTAAGTCGAGCTCCTCCTTGACGGACTGTGCCATGCGGGTCCCCAGCAGCGCGGCTTGCAGCTCCAATCGCGGCACGGATACGGGCTTCAGCGGCGTGACTCTCGCCTTGTCGGCGAGTAGCGTGACGTCACCCTTGTCCTGTTCCGTCCACTGCCTCCAATACACCGCGCACGCGTAGGCCACTTCGCTGGCGTCGGTAAACACGTGGAGCTCCCCCTCGTGTGCGGTGCGCGTGATGCACCGCGGCAACCGCAGGTCTTGCAGCAGGCGCAGGTTGTCTATGTACGTTCTCCATTGCTGCTCTTCTTCGGCTCCGATGCGCTCGTCCCACCCGACGCCGCTTCTCCATATGTCTTGAATCAGCCTTTTTCCCTGTATGAGGATCGGAGCTGCCAATCCTAGTGGGTCAAAGGTTGACATGACCACGCTCGTAACTTGTCGCTTTGTCGGCGTCGCTCCTTCGTAGATTGCACTCGCTGGGCGCGCTCGGAAGCCCAAGCAATCTTCCGCCGGGAACCATCGGAGCCCCAGCGCACCTTCTTCTTTGGAGCCCAGCTCCACCTCGCCGTCCTTCGAGTGCTGGCCAAGTGCAGCCAGCACACCTGGTCTGTTCGACGCCCAGCTTCTTAAGTGGAAGCTCGCGGCGCGGTGGATCATGTCCACCTCCTTTGCCGTCCGGATGGCTTCTTCTTCGCTATAGAAGCTCTGCAGATAATCATCCATATAGTGGTTCTTCTCCACCGCTGCAGCTGCCTCCGGATACTTCTTCTTGAATTCGGCCGCGTTTCTATTCTTGACGTAGATCGCGGCGCTCGGTGAACAGGCGGCGCCGAAGACCCACGAGCTCATTCGGAACTCTTTCGGCGGCCCGTCCCTCTTGTCTTGCCTCCACAAGAAACGAAGGCTGTCGCGATCTTCGTTCCTTACTTTTGTCTGTAGGAACATTTCCTTTATGCCCGCTACCACTGCGACAGGACGCTGTCGGAACCTTAGTAGCACGCCGAACAGCGACTGTAGCAGATCCGGTCCGGGTAGAAGCGCGTCGTTGAGACTCTCCCCTTCGCATTTTGCAGCCGCGTCGAACACTAGCCTCTTCTTTCCCTTGGTCGGGTGCGTGACCATAAAGTGCGGCAGGTACCACACTCTCTTGCCCGTTGCTGGTCCCGCTTCCTCGGCGTACCCGTTGTCTAGCAGGTTTTGTATCTGACGCTGATACTCTTTCTTCAAGTCCTGATCCTTGTCAAGCTTCTTTTCTATGGACTTCAATCAGTTCTCGGCCGACTTGTAGTTCGCCGGCAACACCTTGTCCGCCTTCTTCCAGAGAAGCCCAACCTCGTAACGCCCGCTCGGCGTTCGCCTGGTGGACTCCTCCAGCTGTGCTAGGGCTCTGGCGTCTGCGTCTGTCGTCGGTCTCTTTGGTTGCACACCAAGCGATTCCACGGCGAAGTGCTCCTTAACCAGCGCCTCCAAATCGTCCTCTCGAGAGGAGACGTGAGCGCATCTTCCGAAGCGCACGGCCTACGCGCTTCTCCCGTCCAAACCGTGGAGCACCCATCCCAGCAGAGTGTATGATGCCACTGGCTGATTCTTTCTACCTTTTCTGGTGCTTCTGGACACTATCAGCTCCCAGTTGTTCTGGCCTATTAGCAACCTTGGAGACTCTTCTTCGTAGTACAGCTGTTCCGCTATTTTCTTGAGGTGCGCGCATTCCCGCAGCCTCTTTCGGTCGAGTCTCTGGGGCGTGAGACTGATATCGTCTATCGTTCTCACGCCCTTCAGCAACCTCATCTTCTTCTGGTGCGCGCCCTTCAGCTGCACGTCCAGCTTCATGGAGTCCTTCTTCGAGACTATCTTGCCTCCGACGGTCTCCAGAGTGAGGTTCTCGCGCGGTCCACTGAGTCCAACCTCTTCCGCGACTGCAGAGTCGAGAAGGGTAACTGTCGACCCTTCGTCCAGTAGAGCCATTATCTTCTTTGTTCCTTTGGGCCCGTGTATGATCACCGGGACCATCTTGAGGAATTCTCTCGCTCCCACCGTCGCGTTCACAGGAAGGCGCACGTTGTTTGCCACTTCTTTGGCCGCTTCTTCCACTGCCTCTTCTCGGTGCACCGGGCTCCGCTTCTCGTGAAGCAGTATGTGGTGCGCGCGCTTGCATTTCCTGCACGGCGGCCTTCGACAGTCTTCTTTCCTGTGCCTCCCTTGAAGGCACTTGAAGCAAAGGCGGCTCCTCTTCACTGAGTCCCACCTGTCTTTGACCGCTGCTCTTCCAAAATCTTGGCAGTCCAGCATCCGGTGATCGCCGTTGCAGTGTGAGCAAATCGTCTTCACTACTCTTTCTTCGTGGTGATCCACGGCGACGTGCGCGGCTTGTCGCGCAGGAGCCCGTGGTCGGACCACCTCTTGTACCGCATACGGACTGCATCTGTCGGCCTCCCTATTCAAGAACCTCATCATCGAGATGAGTTCGGGCGCCTCCTCTTCTGTGTCCGCGGCGAAGTCGTACCATCGGTACCGAATCACCGCAGGCATCTTGTCCACTATGCTCTTCATAATCTCCGGCGAATGGAGATACTGTGGCTTCTTCAAGCCCCGGATCGCTGCAACGGTGTTGTTCACTTGGCTCGCGAAGATACACACGTCGCGCGCGTTTTCATTGATTCTTGGCAAGCTCTTCAATTTTTCCAACTCGCCTAAGACCAAGGCGTCTGGTCTCCCGAATCTGCGGCGCAAGGCTTCCATGACTTCCTCTGGTGTACAGTCGGAGTACAGGACGCTCTTCACCGCATCCCTGGCCATCCCCCTGATGGCCTTCCGCAGTCGGGCCATGTTCTGTGGCCGACTGAAAAACGAGGCTGTGTCTTCATAAACTGTGTTGAAGGCGATCCATTCTCCCGATGTACCGTCGAACGGCGGTAGTTCGTGCAGGAACGCCGGAGCCGATGTCCCGACCCGCGGAGCTGCGTTGATGGCCTTCACTATTGCTTCTGCCAAACCGCATGCGTCGCTCTTCGGTGCGGCGCTGGGCTTGGTCTCTTCGGTGACAGCTTCGACCTCGTATTCTTTCACGGGCGCCGTTGTAGTGGCTTGCACCCACTTCGACACGGCGTCTTCTTTGACTGGATCCTCACCTGTACCCGTAGACGAGTCGTCGTCGTCTTCTTCGACTCGAAGTAATTCGAGTCGCGCTCGAGCGGCCGCTGCCGCTGCTTGCGCCGCCTCATGCTCGAGGCGCGCAACTTCTGCCCTCGCTTCCAGCTCCTTCCTCTTGTTACTTGACCGCGTCGAGCGTCCTCTTCGAACCGTCGCAGCCGGTACGTCTTCACGTTGTCCGGGTGCGCGAGGAGTTTCTGTAGCGGTTGTTGCAGTGGTTGTGGTCCCATGTGACCACGTCGTGGTGACCGTAGATCCCGACGTGCCTTCAACTCGGGGCGCCGTGGTCGCGCCGGTCGTCGGGGTCGTGGTGGTCGTCGCTGGTGCTGGAAGGCTTGATGGAGCGCCCTTCGTGCTTCTAGTGACTGGCATCTTGAGTGCGGCGAACGATCCGGCTCGAAGGACCAGCTGTAGGCGTGCGGAGGTCGGGAACCCGGAGACGGGCACCAACGTTCCGCCGCGACTTCACTGGGCGAGAATCCGAGTCCTCAACTCGGGCGCCGGAGCCCAGCGTATGCACCCCCTGGTGCGTGTTCGGGCACTCTATTTGACGTCTAGCCCCTAGGAATGTCGCTCCGAAAGGTGCGGTTTGTATAGGACGGGCAACGTAATGATACACACGATATAAAATATACGCGGAATCGACCACGCCCCGCCCTATGGTAGCCTCGGAGTACTCGATCGTAGTGACGCCGGCAAGCAACGTCGCAGTCCGGATCGCTTCGTACTTCGGGCTTCTTTCTTCAGGGTTTTTCCCAGGTTTCTTCTGTCTCTTGAGGCTTCGAGTGTCTTCAGGTTTCTTCAGTTTCTTCCTCGGAGAGCTCTTCTGGATCCAGTGATTTCCTATTTTTGGTTCCGTTTTCACTTCGGGGCGCGGTCATTTTCCTCTTTATTTCCGTAAGTATCTTACGTACAATTAATTATCGTATATCACTAGATTGGTCTCGTCACGCCCTTTAAAATGACACATGAATCATTAATGTGTGAGCGGTGGGTGCGAAGCTATTCAATAAAAACATGTCAAAAAACAATAAAAATGCACCCAATCCGCCCACACATACTGCGATCGTGGCGTGACGAGACCTTACAAAATGCGTTCTGTGTATTACGCCGGGTGATGTGTGCGTGCGTCGTCAACACATATTGTACACTGTATCAGCCCATATACGACCCACTGCAGGGCACGGGCCTCCTCTACAACCGAGAGTACGATTGAGAGTGGTTAGGCCATATAGTCCACCACGCCGGCCTAGTGCGGGTTGGCGGACTTACATCACAGAAATTCTTACAAATCGCTAAGGTACGCAGGTTTCCTCACGATGTTTCCCTTCACCGTTATAGTGCGTGGTGATTGACTATCAATACATCATTTCAAAATGATCTAGCATAAATAGATAGCAGTCTTAATTGTATAAAAATATGGTGTTAATAGGTACGTTGGTCATTTTATAGTTTCTACTCACCCCCTTTCTCCGCCATGTCTCCTTCCTTTTCAACCGAGGCAAACTGTTGTATTTCTTATCACTCATTTCACTGTATTATCATTCACTGCGTTTAAAACTAAAAATCATCATTTCACATCAATGTCTCACGATTTAAAGCACTAAGAATTCACTCGTCTACATAATTGGAGCACTGAAAATTAAGTTTTAGAATATGTATGGTCTGTGAAGTCCTGAATTCGATTCCTAGTCCGGCGATTTATTCAAAGTTACGATTTGTTCGATATGTATAATATATCATAGAAATATTTGGTGATATAATACAAGAATTGTATTTAAGTATGTCAGGACTATGTATTTCGTCATTTTATCTATGTAATACTGTATAATTTAGTGGAGACTATATACACACATAAACTCATGCCTTTTTTTCCCAGAATAAGTAGGCATAGGTGCTACCAGGACAATCAAGATGTGATTGGGGCGAACCTATCGCCATATCTGACTGTATACTAGATAGACTATATGGCCTAACCACTCTCAATCGTCATCTCGATTGGATAATAGGCCCGTTTTCTGCATTGGGACATACATGGGCAAATACAGTACAATATCTCTATACGTCCAAATTCTAGGCTCCAGGCTCAATAGAAATATTACCCGATCCGGGATTCGAACCCGAGACCTCAGCTTATTCGTACCGTAGTACAACTGCCACCGAGGCAGTCAGATGAGAATATAAAAATAACACAAAAAGACACTAAACTGGACTAAATTACTATCAAGCGAAGATAAGTTATCAGATACTGCTATCAATACTTGGAGAAGATAGTTCCAACACAAATATTTATTTTAGGCTACATGACATTTGGAAAACAATAAACCCTCTTATTTATAAAAAATTAACGCATTATTCAAATGCCGTTAATATGAATTGGCTCAAAAGTTTTATTCATATATCAGCCCATACACGTCCCACTGCAGAGCACGAGCTTCCTCTACAATCGACAGTACGATTGAGAGTGGCTAGGCCATATAGTCTACCTTCCTGGCCTAGTGCGGGTTGGCGAACTTACATACCGTAGACATTTTGTATAAAGTATAGTACGCTATGGTATACAGGTTTCCCCACGATGTTTTCCTTCACCGTTTTAGTGCGTGGTGATTGGCTATCAATACACACATAACTCCAAAAAGTCAGAGATGTGCCCTGGGTTCGAAACCGCGACTACCGTGAACATGTTGGCAACAGGCCACCACACACTTTTTATTGTGGCCTGGCATAGTGACCACGCTGCACCTGATGGTAAGCGCAAATGCCGTCCAGGCAGAGTATCGCATGGCATCAGACGATAGTCCCATGCGGTTCGATACTACTATGCCGGCCTGCTAATATGCCTCTTCACACTACGGCGGAAGGACCCAGGATTATAGGAAGGAGGGAACACGCGTGACGGCAAACAATTCCACAGACTGCACAGTGCAAGCACCCTGCTATTTGGCGGGAGAAATAGACATTGCAGGCGAACCTACACAAACAGCCTCTCATATATGAGAGACCACCAGTATAGATTTTAGATTGTAATTATTTTTAAAGTACTGTACAGCCATCGATCGATAAGTATGAAATCCGGAGTTTTAAAATTTAAAAAAATCCGCCTCTTACAGGCGACGCCAATAAACGTATTAACACACACAACACACAAACTCACAACTGTCACGTACAAAATTCAAATAATTAGTGTCCAAACTGCATCACCGTTACGCAACACAACCAGTAATGATCACATTATTGTCGTGTTTAGTAAACAATTAGCCGGCGTTACAACATCGCCGAATACTTTCTTGTTACTCGAATATTACATCTACTTACAAAATGTCTTATAGGACTAAATAAATTGATACATAGACAATATCGACGATATCTTGGGTATAATGGAGACCAGCGTAGTTGAATGCCAAGCATTGCTTTGTAATACAAGGTGTTGTTTGCTTTTGCTACTATTTATGACCGGACGTATCGCTTACCAATCTTACCATCAAGCGAACGGCATAGTCGTATCACCATTCAATGCATTTTTTTTTAAATATCCATATTGAATTTAAAAAAAATATATAATGAACATTATGCCTTCCTCCTCTCTCCTAAATTGTTGCCGTGCCCAACAGGGTCCATATTGTACCTTTTTATAAAATTATAATATCTTTATAACATGTGG
Organism: Hyles vespertilio; assembly: GCA_009982885.2. NCBI lineage: Eukaryota > Metazoa > Arthropoda > Insecta > Lepidoptera > Sphingidae > Hyles > Hyles vespertilio. The sequence goes on from CM042832.1 coordinate 4,567,688, forward strand.
TGTGCAATAAAGATATTGAGTATTTCGCTTTTACTATATCAGCCCATAAACGTCCCAGTGTAGGCCACGGGCTTTCTCTACAACCAAGAGTACGATTGAGAGTGGCTAGGCCATAATTAAATCTACCACGCTGGCCTATTTGAAGCTCGTAGAATTTACATACCATATTTGTAAATTCTTACAAATCGCTATTTGCAGGTTTCCTCTCTATGTTTTCCTTCACCGTTTTAGTGCGTGGCGATTGACTATCAATCTACTATCACTTTTAATTATTTTGCAATTCTTTGAATGTCCATGACATTGAAATAATCTTTTGTTAGTATGAAATCATCTAGTAATTATTGATTACGTGAAATGCCTGTTGATTCATGGACCGAATTCGAACATTGTCCTTAGCGTTGTTTCAAAATTCATTTTAGCGAGTGAGTTTCTCTATTTAGTTTATGTCACCTATGTACACAAGTGTTAAGGCACACAAGGCCATGTAAAACACACATTACATAATGAACTACGTAACACATTCTTACGGCGGACAACTTATTTACAGGCATAAAAATCTTGGTGAAAGAAATCATTTACTAGAAATTCACTGGTGGTAGGTCTTTCATGTGGGAGGTCCACTGGGTGGGTACCACCGCAATGTCTATTTCTCCCGCCAAACAGCAGAGTAAATGCACTGTTGTGTTTCGGATTGAAGGACATTGTAGCCAGAGTAACTACTTGACATATTGAGACTTATGACTCTGGATAGCGAGTGCAGTGGAATGCCAAGCATGGCTTAGTTATTCAGGGTGTTGTTTGGTTTTGACCCGTGGTCTGCGGACCATCGACTAAGAATCACTGATACAGAACAAAGAATTAAGCATAAAAATATTTCTAGGTGCGTGCATATTTGAGCAGTGACGTGTGCAGATAAGGCGACCACGTTGCAAGGTCAACTGTTTACCAGTAACTACACATTTCCGATAACGATTTAAACTGTCCGGGTTATTCCGAACATACTCACACCGGTCCAAATAACGTATCTATTATCATCATTATCTCAGCGACAGGAAGTCCACTGCTGAACACAGGCCTCCCCCAAGGATCTCTACATCGACCTGTTGGAAGCCGCCTGCATCCAGAGACTACCTGCATCTTAGGTCGTCCGTCCACTTTGTAGATGGGAGGGCTTGCATATCTATTATACAATAAATAAATCATACAGAACATATGTCACAACAGACACATACGCAGTTTTGACCCCACTCTAAAATATAAGTATTTTATTGTATCATAAATTACAAGACTTTTCGGTCTTACAAACACCCAGACCCGAAACAAAGACTTGTGGATTATACAAACATTTGTCTCAGCGTGGGGATCGTATCGGCCTCTCGCATGACAGCCTCCGTGGCATAGTTGGTTAGACGCCGGCTGTGAAACGAGAGGCTGTGGGTTCGATCCCCGCTATGAAACAAATATATGCGTAAAGCACAGGTGTTTGTTACGAGTTAAGGTGTTTGTGCGACCGAATACTCTCGTAGTTACTGATACACGACACAAGACTCGATCATAATGTGGGATCAGGACTATGTATGTGACTGTTGGGTGTATTTATATTTATTTTATTTTATACCAGGCACGGAGGCTGACCAACCAAACAACACCTTGAAATACAAAGAAATACATATAGGTATGACATTCCACTGAGCTCTTTATCCTAAGACATAAGTTGTTAAGTCTTCATTCATTTAACAGTCATACATTTGTAATGCCGTGACGTTTGATTTGACATGTATAACAGAATGTAAATAATAGATAAGATTCTTATTTTAAAAACAACACAAAGTAAGGTAAGGTAAGTAAGTTGGTAAGCGATACGACCGCTCATAAGCAATAGCAAAACCAAACCACACCTTGAATTACAAAGCAATGCTTGGCATTCAACTGCGCTCGCCATCCTGAGACGTAAGATGTAAAGTGTCAATATGTCCAGTAGTTACTCTGGCTACAAAGTTCTTCAATACATAAACATAAACACAACATTTTATTATTATTATAATGAACTTTTGTAGTCACAAACGATTGCCTATCGTAGCACATTACCGATAAAAACTAGCGGGGGACTAGCCACTGAAAAATATTCTGATAATATTCACCCAATATCACATTTAAAAATTTTTTGTTTCTCCATTTTTACAACATATCATCTAACGTCAAAAGAAAAAATCGCCTGACTTGAGAACCGAACAAACTTCACATTCCATACTCACTATAACAAAAACCTTAATTTTATCAAACTTAAAACACAAACACTGCAATCAAAAACTTCATATCCACACCGAATTTCCATATGAAAATTAAATCCACATATGTATGAAAAATCACATATTTCAGCACGAATTGATAACACGACACACTAGGACGGAACGGCGGTGAAAACTGTTTTTTTTTAAATAGATAAACCTTATCATTGAGTACATTGGCGCGTCACGTATGCTTGTAGCGTCAGCAAATAAAATAATCTTTAAGTACTCGGAATGCGACTAATGACCATAAACAAAGACCCTAGAGTTTATAATATCTAGAGGGAGCGTTCGAAATTCAAAAACGTAGATAAGAAACGTGCCTGGTAACATTTTCCGGCCTTCCTATTTTCTGACATATTTGAATAAAAAAAAACAATGTAGTTAGGTATTACTGTTACTCTATAAAAGTGATACGAAGTTCGAATGTTCGGATGTGCGGATGTTCTACATCCGGAGTAAGATATCAAGATTTCCACTTCTAAAATTCAACCCTATTCTCTACTCTATTATACTTATCATTTTCTCCGAACTTAGTCTATGGTTACGACGTACGATAGAGGAATCCAACATTTTGTGGAGTATCTAGGCACAATAGTTTTAAGTACGGCGTCCGAACATTCGAAGTTCGTATCGTTTTTATAAAGTAACCCGCCTGGATTAAATCTGGGAAGTAATAACATCGGGCAAACAAAATTTTTTTTTCGCCAAAATTAAATTTCCTCTTACATGGATTTGGATACCTGAAATAAACACTTGCAGGCCACACAAATAACTCGGTGCGGGGATTGAATGTACAGTCTCTCTTTTCATAGCCGGCGTCTAACTAATAGCGCCACAAGACACAATAAGACCGGAACATTCATGAATAATTTTATAAAAACATTTCCACATCTAAAAGTAATTGCACCGGTATAAAAATAATCCAAAAAATTCCGCAACAAATAAATAACTTTATTTTTTATTTTACAAAAAAATATATTTTTACTATATTTATTTGCTGACCGTACTAGGAATCCTTTATCGACGAATGTCGCAGCGTAATAAAAAGTATATAAGAGAGTCACGCTTTTTGCCGGCACATTACATGCACTTGGCAATTATTTTACGCCTTGTATTATCAGTTCATAATCGGTCATAGCTGGACTTACACCAAGTGTTCCATTGAGAAGACCAAAGGCCAGCGCAGACGGAATTGCAAAGGATTCAAGTTCTTGCTATAAGATTGTGGGTATAGGCAGGAAGGTACTTTTTGTATTTAAAGAAATAATTTTAGCAAATGAGTAAAAATATTATATTATGTACAATAAGTTCGTTATAATAATTATGTGGCCGAAAATACAGAATTGAGTCGAAAGAATAGAATAGAATAGAATGGCGTTTTTATATGTTTCAATTGATAGAGAACGCCGAACACTCTCGAACACCATAGAGTAAACCGCTGACATGAAGTTCAGGTTGGTTGGTTGCCAGTGTTTGTTGTCCGCCACAAGATATTCAAACTTATCTGGTCGGAATAGAACATAAATTCCTTTGTTTAAAACTGAACTGGCACGGCATAAAGGAGAATGCATAACAGAGAAACGTAAGGACAAACAAAAGGTATGCAAAGTTCGCCAAACCATACTAGGCCAGCGTCAACTCTCAATCGTAGTCTCGATTATAGAAGAGGCCCGTGCTCCGCAGTGAGACGTATATCGGCTGATACAGTACAGAATCTACAATTTGTGAATACTATGTCTGGACGGCATTACGGCTACCACCAGCTACGCTTTTGAAACCAATATCAATCTCGATAAAAAATTGTATCGAACTGGTTCAAATTCGAATACGTCTTTGCAATACTAAACCTACGATCACGGAAGAAAACCCGAATTTTGGAAAAGTATCCACCTCTATACCAAATAAAACAAAAAAGCATACAATATTTTACAAATAAAATTAAAGAGTACGAGAGTAAGAGAGTTGGCGGTCTTATCGTCCTAGGCGATTTCGTACAGACAACCTTTGGAAATAAGAAAAGGATAAGAAGATATTATTCAAAGACAAATATGTAAATGACTTACAAATCCGCTTTTCGCTTTTTCATGGCGGGACATTTTTCTCTTGTTAACATTCAGGCGGACCATTCTGTAACAAACAAACATTATTTTAATTATTTATATTATACTAGCAGTCCATACTATCTCGGTGGCGTAGTTGTATTAGGGTACGGTTACAAAGCTGAGGTCTCGGGTTCGACTCGCGGGTCGGGCAGTCATATTGGATTTTTCTTTTCGTTATCAGCTTGGAATCAGGAATTAGTGCCCGATATGGTGATAAACTCACCCGCTATGATATCGTGGAACGGAAAATACAAAGCGAAACGTGTCACGGTTGCAACTCTGTCTACGCCTTCTGGGAAAAGGCGTGAGTTTATGTATGTATGTTATGTATTTATTTACTATTCTTCATAGTTTTGCATATGACAATCCACGCCTACTTGAAAAAATATGTATACAAAAATGGTTAGTACATATTGTATTACACCCTTTTTCGAGAGTTCTCAAACTTTTTCAGTCTGCGGCACGCCTACAGTTATGGCTATTTTGTCTCGGCGCCATGACCCACCTCTCTCTCTATTTAGCCACAGGAAGTCCACTGCTGAACATAGGCCTCCCCATCTCCACATTGACATTAACTTTTTTGACATTAGTTGTCACAAACCTTATACATTTAGATTTTTGGCTACTTAATAACAAATTGTTAATGCTAAACCAATGTACAATTTTTGCGAGGGTGTGATTTACGTCGTTACTCTATTCTCCAACACTAAGTTCGAATGTTCAGAAGTTGAACATACAAGATAAACGTTTTCCACTTCTAAAAATCAATACTATCACTACATACTATAAAACAAAGTCGCTTTCTCTGTCCCTATATCCCTTTGTATGCTTAAATCTTTAAAACTACGCAACGGATTTTGATACGTTTTTTTTAATAGATAGAGTGATTCAAGAGGAAGGTTTATATGTATAATACGTACATATTATTGTACAGAAATGTATATGTACCCGGGCGAAGCTGGGCCGGGCCGCTAGTTCTCTATAAAACTTATTATTCACTTCGAACTTTTTCGAGATAACGATGTACGATACAGGATTTATTTTTTATTTATTTATTTATTTAAAGAAACCAACGGCGTTACAAATAAGAGTTACATATCATTGTAATTACACAAAATTAAGGCTAATAATAGGTTTCAAATTATTGACAAATAATATGTTGATTGGCGCTGATATATAAAAAAAGCAACAATTAAGATATGAAATTAGACTACAAAATTAATGTATGAGAGGCCAAAACATAAAAATAAAAAAAAATCGTCAGTTTCAAGCTAGACCAATCATACAAACACAGAAACATTACAAAAGAAATATAAGAGTTGTTAATACCTTGAATTAAGATACTAGTAATAAAGGTTTGCAAAAAAAAAATACAAACAACAACAAAAAGGAGGGTGAGGTATACCTACTTATGTAAAATAAAACGTGATACTGTGCAACATTGAACATATACTTCAGTTATTAAATTATCTGTCTGTAGTAAGTTGTATAATGTGTTTTTTAAAATTGGATTTTGATTTATAAAAAAACATATCTGCATCCGCAAATTCGGTGTTATAATTCCGAGGCATTCTAGCAAGTGCGGAATTGGCTGCGTATTTTGCCACTCGAGCAGGCACATGAAGTAAAGGCGTGTGGCGAGTGCGACGCAACGGTGCCCGTAGCGCCACACCCGCCACCAGTTCTTCACAATCTATTTTGCTATTGACAATATCGTAAAGAAAGCATACATCCATTAATTTACGTCTTTCATCTAATGTGAGAAAGCCATGCCTGCGACAACCATCTGTATAAGACACAGCCGCAGCTCGCTGACGGTAATTAAGGTGGTTAATAAACTTTTTTTGAATACTCTCAATTCGATTTATGTAAGTTAAATATTGTGGCGACCATACCTGACTAGCGTACTCCAAGATGCTACGTACGTACGCAAAATAAACAAATTTGACTGTTGAGAGATTTTTGATGATTTGCAGCTACGAATAACAAAGCCCAGACTTTGATCATTTTGTCAAGTATTTAGGCATATTCGTACAGTTTTATGTGCGATATTCGTACATTCTTCGTCGTCTACCGCCCAGGTCGATACTCAAAAATTAAGAATACAAGAGAATAAATAAAAATAAAAATAAAGAGATTTGCGTCATAACGCCCCCCTACATTTTCTACGGCGCACACTTTGAGAACGTCTGTCCTTATTATTACTTATTTGCCGTTTGCACGAAAGCTAGCGTGATTTTTGCCACAACCCCTCGTCCAGACGCATTTTTCAATTCCCGCTTACAGCAAATTTTACTTGATACATAATTATCTAATGTGAGCTAACGAATAAACAGAAAATTTAAACTGTACATTAATTTCGATTTTTTTTACCTATTATAACCCACAGCTGGGCAAAGGTTCTGAAGGAGATTATATACAGTACAGTACAGTAAATACACCCAATAGTAATATACATAGACCCCACACTAAGATCGAGTCTGTTGACGTGTATCAGAAACTACGAGAGACTTTTCGGTCTCACAAACACCCAGACTTGAATAAATACCTGTGCATCACACAAATATTTGCCTCGGTGCGGGGATCGAAGCCGCGGCCTCACGTTTCACAGCCGGCGTCTAACTAAGCCATGGAGGCTGTCAACTAATTAATTCACACAACGCACGAAATATTTCGTGGCTAAAAAGTAAAACGGGGAGTGTTTAAACTCGACTTGATAATATTTTATACGAATTATTAATTAATATACAACAATCACACACAGTCCTGACCCTGCACTAGGCTTTTATATACTCTATAAAAACGATACGAACTTCGAATGTTCGGATGTTCGACGTCCGGAATAAGATATAAGATTTCCACTTCTAAAAATCAATACTATTCTCTATTGTACTTATCATTTTCTCCAAGCTCAGTCTATGGTTGCGACGTGCGATAGAGGAATCCAACATTATATGGAGTATTCAGACCTACGTTAAGGATCATAGTTGCCCAGGTCTGTTGCGATCAGTTTCTACATACATACACATAAAAACTAACTAAAACTAAACTCCGCTGGCTCAGCGACCCGAAGTGGGTCTTGGCCTTCGAAATGAGAGCTTTCCACCTATTTCTATTCTCCGCCACCTCTCGCCAATTACTGACTCGAAGTTGGCGCAGGTCACGGTACCGCTCCAGCGATACCTGGGCCGACCCACCGGCCGTCGACCGGTTGGTCCATCCAAGACACAAACACACACATAGACATACATAAACGCACGAGTTTTTACCAAAAGGGGTAGGCGGGGGAGCCATCAGGACACTCGCGTTTCACCCTGTGTCCGTCCTGCTATGGGGGCTGATCATATAGCCAAATCGAGCACAAATTCTAGACTCCGGGCTGATAATGAATAGAAAAATCCAATATCAGTCAACCCAAGAGGTAGGGGTCGACCCCATTGGATCTATCTCAACCGAATAGATGGCACCCTCCGTAATGGTCAGGTTAAAAGTAGCCTGAACCGACGTGAATTAAGATATTAATGAAAGTGGATGAAGCAAAAGTAGTATGCCAGGATCGAGCAAAGTGGAGATTGATAGTCTCTGCCTACCGCTATAGGAATCCGGCGTGATGTTTATGTATGTATGTATAGTGAACCCGATCCGAGATTCGAACCTGAGATCTCAGCTTTGCAATCGTACTGTATTACAACTATGCTAACAAGGCAGTCATTTCAGTGGACTGTTGTCAAGCGACGTAGGAATCCAGTACTAAGAATGAAAACAAGTACACACAAATGACTTTCATAATTAGCAAACTAGTACAATGTATTTATATATAAAAGAATGGCGAGACATGCATGCTGTTCCCCTGATGGTAACCGATACTACTGCTCATGAACAGTAGCAAAACCAAACAACACCTTAAGTTACAAAGCAATGCTTGGCATTCCACTACCCTTACAATCCTGAGACATTGCTAAATCTCAATAATCCAGTAGTTACTTTGGCAGCAATTTCTTTCAAACTGGAAAACAACAGTGCATTTACTCTACTGTTTGGGTCTCATAAACATACTCAACCGAAACAAATATCTGAGGACCATACACTTTCATACTCTGTGCGGATATCCCCCTGCAGTGCACAGGCCTCCTTCACAACTGAGATAATGACTAAGAGGGCAGTTTAGGTTGTATATTCCACGCTGGTCTAGTACAAGTTGGCAGACATTACATACCATATTAATTACAAATTGCTATGGTATGCAGGTTTTCTCAGGATGTTTTCCTTCACCATTATTTTGCATTATGATGACTTTAAATTCACATATGACTAAAAAGTCAGAGATGTGCCCTGGGATTTGCACCCATGACCAACATGAACATGCTGGCAGCTGCATCTGGTCTGTTACCAACAGGCCTACCATACACTTACTGCAATTTAACAGCATAATAACACTTTAACAACTTAAGGGATGAAACAGTATCCAAAACTTACTTTCTGATTTATAATATATTAATTACAGATATATTTGCAAATATAAATATAATAATTGCTGTGAATACACCCATCAATATAATTTCATTTAAATCTCTGAGAACAAAGATATGTAAATATTATAACTAATGTGTATTAAAGTTAATTTTAAATAGAATTTGTATCCAAAAAGAAATCCCAGCATTGTATTGAAAAATTAATCCCATTAAATATGATTTGTTTATTAATTTACAATTTATTGTCATAATTGGAAAAAAAAAACAAAATATCAGTAGAAATAGTAAATGTTACGTTAACTAAATTATTTTAATTCTTTCTCTCTTTCTAGTACTTATCTCGTATTGTTGTGATCTTAACAGATAGACAGTGGCACAGTTAGTTAGACACTGGCTTTGAGAAGTCCTGCGGGTAAAATCTCCGCACCAAGACATATATTTGTAGGATCTACTGATAGGTATTTCATATGTTCGTGGTTTATTTATTAATATATTTTTTTCCAAAAATTTCAATGCATTGGAATCTTCATACTTACTTAAATTAACTTTAAACTCATCTAACCGTTTAAATTAAAAATTAATCTTTCTTAAATGTTATGTTTTATTCGTACCTATCATTATTTTTAAAACAAACTTTTAAACCGCATATATTGTTGTGTGCACTTAAAAAAACTTCACAAATTCCTAAGAAAGTAAAAACAAAGTTGGTAAAATCATTCAAATCGTCGGTAAATGTGTTTATTTGTTGTACAGTTACCATTGTTGAAGTTCAACAATGCAATTTAGAATTACTGGGTCATCTCGAAATACCAAAAAAGTAAACTTTGATCATCGGACAAATGCACTTTTAGATCGCTCATAATTCTCAATTGAAAGCACAAACAACGCGTTTATTTACACATACATGAAGATACACGAGTAAATTATCGGCTAATAACCTCGTAATTGCAAAACCATTCGTTTTTATATCATAAATATGTTAAAACATAAGTCTGTCGCTCGACGACGGTTACCATCGATATAACCTATGCAAACACTCCCAAACCGCTTTGTAATCAAACAAAACTGTATAGATAAGATAACAGATATACTTTACCACAAAATGCGCGTTGATTTAGTTTCATACGTGCACATAATCATCACTTTTTTGATAAAAACATGATAAATAACACAAAGTCACAAACAATACTTCGACACACATACGTAATACTATAGTGATGTGATGTGAACGTTACAATCTTAATTTTTGCAATGATGTTCGCTAGGGATGTCTACGATTGTGTTTTATACTAGTAACGCCATCTAACATCGATCCATTACCGTCAACCGTTGTAAAATAATTCAAATATTTAACTATTTACATTTCAATTTTCAAATTCAGTTTTGTATTTCTGACAATGTAATATATATAATTCAATAATTATAGTAATAAAGAAAACTGTTGACTCCTGGCCTGCGAGAAGTTATTTGGAAAAAGAATTCAAAACTTCCTTCTTTTCTCGTAGAATTGTGTTTTCATTTGTTTTATTTCATTTCCTAAATCAAACCGCTATGTTAACAATTTGCTGATTCTTTTTTCTAGTTTAAGTACAATAATAATATTCAAAACCAAAATTAATTCGTCTAGTATGGAAAAAGGTCAGGAACAACCTAAAAAATGCTTTTGCGCACGATGTTTTCTTCCGATAGATGCAGAGGACAAAGTTGATATCGATGGACAGAACTTTCACCGGATTTGCAGCATGTGCTGTAAGTTTTTGCAGATTAAATATTCAGATTTGTTGTTTTTGGCTAAATATTTCAGCATCAGTACTTTATATAGTACTTCACTGCTAATCACAGGACTCCTTACAATTGAGTTGAATTGAGGGCTTAGGTCGTATTCTGCCACGCTGGCCTAATGCGAGTTGCTGAAATTTCACATACCAGAATCACCCTCTAATACGAACAAAAATTATCCAGATATCTATTTCAGGCATCTGCAGAACGATCCCGCCCTCCCTGAAGATGTTTTATGGCCACGTGTTCTGCAAAGACTGCTTCAAGACTCACGTGCTGACGCGCTTCCGTGGCGAGAATCCGAAGATTCATTCAAACAGCTGGTGGATGCAGTGGGCGCCGGGCAGCAAGCCACCACAGGAGGGAGGCAGCGAGAATAAGGAAGGAGGTCTACTAATACTCTTTACGTTGCTCTTTATAGGAGTAGCAATATCTATCTCTTAATATATATTACATATATATGTTCGAGAAAGTGTCTAATCTTTACGCTGATCTAATTGTTACAAAATTTGAATTTTACTCAAAGAATATTTGGTTTACTTTATTCAAATTGTCATTTTCAGTCATGACTCGACATCAATGATCAGGATCGTTAAGGGTGGTAATCTAATGGATGTACTGTCTTACGGCAGATCGAAGTAAAGTGACAGTTTAGCTGTTTTGTTTCGGTGAATGAGATTACCGCATGCCCAATACCCTTTTTCTCTTCCCATCTTTACTCCTTCCCGCTTTTCTTCCGATTTTATAGATCGGCATCACTACATGACCTAAGCGGGAAGGTTATAATTGCGATCACTTAAAAACTGATCTACTTTCTCGTCTGCCGATTCTATTGTACAAAAATATATTATTGAAAAGTTCCTTGAACATTACAGGTATCGATACTAAAAGATAATTTCAGCGAAAGATGAAGTTGTGTAAATCCAGTCCAGGGGTACTAAACTATTTCTGAAGAAGGATTATGATGTATTTATATTTCAGAGACTAAATCGGAGAACTCTAGCGAGGAAGCTCCAAAGCGATGCATCTGCGCGCGGTGCCTGCAAATGGTGGACGAGGGCAACAAGGTCGTGATTGGTGGCCAGAGCTTCCACTCGCAGTGCGCCAAATGCTGTGAGTCATATAAATAGCTATTTCTAGTTATTCTACATGTGTACATACATAAACTCAATCCTTTTTCCAGAAGGGATAGTCTGAGCTACTATAGGAACTCCCACATTTTGAATTGTGTATACGATCTTCTAATGTGAGAGACGGGGTGCCTATCGCCATTCATACATTCCTTAGCACAGGCTGATGAATAGAAAAATCCTATATCACTTTGCCCCGATTAGTCCGCAGCGTGTAAACTTCTCATGTGCTGTTACTGATGACTATAAACATTTTAATACTAATAATACTATTATCAATGTCAGCCTCCGAAAATGGGGGAAAATTTATTAGAACTTTAGCAATATCACTCACTGTACGAAATATGACACGTAGTCATGGCTTAAGTCTCTCTATATTGAGATGTGGATACACACCGATCGTGAGGCTCATTCTTAAAGTACAAAGAAATAATGTGCGATTACTAGTTTAACCTTATGTCATAGATCTCGTTATCATATCTTCACATTAGGGTTTTCTTTCTTCAACTAACGATTTGTTATCTAGATTTCTGTCACGCCGTACCCACGTCAAACCTGAAGATCTACTACGGCCAGGTGTTTTGCGAGGAGTGCTTCAACCGACACGTGCTCAACCGCAATAAGGACAACCCGTCCGAATTCTTCAAGCAGTGCTTCGAACAATGGCAAAACAACACTCAGTTTGCGGATAATATGAGGGACTTCATGGCTGGGAACAAGGACGCGGCGCCGTTTGTGTTTATGATGCAAGGCCCACAACCACCATTTTGTCGCTGCGGGACCGGCCCTCAGGACTGGTTCCAGAGTAATGAGCCTAAGAAATGTGAGTGGATATTTTGTATATTAACCACTTTCCAGTAATAGTTGCAGAAACTTGCTTCATTGTAGAATTTTTTGGGGATAACTATGTTCAGCACTGGTCTTCCTGTGGCTAAGGTGAGGGATATTTAGATGATACAGTGGTTACAATTAAAAGTCTGGTTAAGTTAACCAGCACTGGAACCAGCGTGGTGTGGACTATATGGACTAACCCATCTCAATAGTAACCTCGATTGTAGAGGAGATTCTTGCCTTGTAGTGGGATATATACAACATGTAACAGATTTAAATGTAAAAGCGGAAAGTAGTACGTTCAGAATCAGCTACTGAACCGATATCAACATTTTTTTCGGTAGGTATTTTTTTTCAAAATAATTAGTTAAGACCAAGTAAATTACAGACACTCCTTCGTTTAGTACTCCGAACAAACGAAATTGAAACGTAACTCCAGCACATAAGATCATTTTTAAATGAATCACTAAACGAATACTCTAATAAACTAAATAATGAACAAAAATGAACTTTATTTCGATAGTCATAAAGTTTATTTAAGCAATCTATCATTAATCAAACGCACACCACGATAGGCCTCAATAAACGTAATAAGCTACCAAAATAAATAACTATCATATTCTCTTTTCCGCACATTTAACTACAACTAGATAGAGCAGGATGCAGCTATTGTTTAATGCAATTTGATCCATCCGACAAACGATGGCGCGCGCGGCGGTATAGGGATGCGCCGCGAAAAAAATTACTCCCGGTATTTGCAAGGCCGGGCGATCCAAATCCCGCGCAATACATGCACTTAAATGAAACAAATTAAATGTAACAAAATCAATATGAAAAGAAACAACAAATAGGTATTTCTATGAAAAATAATTTCGGGGAACGTTAAAATGGTGATTAAATTCGGTTTGTAATTTTGCTACAATGTATGCGGAATCCCGGTGTGTCAGATATCCCGTTATTGCAATCCCTAAATGGGCACCGAATATATGAAAAAAATCTAGTCGTGCACCGCAGTTATCTGTGTCTACTTGTGTTTAAGTGTTAAGTAGATATTTCGATAACTTTCGCGCGCGATGTCTTATCGGTATTCGAATATTCAAATACACTGAAATGGTGAGAACTTTGGCACTGTGTGGTGATAATGTATCATTGGCATGTCTGACGGTATCTCGATGCTGAGTTCGGAGAGCGCTGGATAGGTCGCGGCGAACCTGTGCAATGGCCTCCTAGGTCACCTGACCTGACTTGACGTCTCTTGACTTTTTTTGTGGGGACGTAATAAATCTCTGGTATACTTCAGTGAAAGTACTAATGTGGAGGATCCAGGATGAGGAGGGTAATGTGGAGCAAATTCCTAAAAGTGAAGAGTGACACTGAAGTTTTACATAAATTACGTGAACAATTACGCAAATGTGCATCAAAGTGTATCAAGGTGGTGGACATGTCGAACATATTTTAAAAAGAAATCGCCTCAGGAGTGCCATGTAACACGTAAGTTAATTTTGTTGTATTTTTTTGTGTTGTGATTAGGTTGTGATTCCCAATCTAGTATTCGTTGTTAGATATTGCGTTATCTTATTATCTTATTCAATAATAATGCAAAATAAATGACGCCCGTATCCTGCCCGCCTGTAGGAACTAAGTTTAGGGGAAGTGAAATTACTAATATTTTATAGCCGATTCATGCAAAATATTGTCTTATGTTGGGTTCGTACGCATTATATCTAGTAAGTAAAATATTTAGATTTTATAGTTAAAACACAAATGTTATGCTTACAGATTAAATAAATAATAATTTGTTTACCAAACCACCCAGTAATCAGTTACGTACGTAATTTGTAATTTGTATTTCGTATATTGTCAGCTGTTTCTGCCGGCGCGGCGCAGCGGTCGGCGACCGGCGTTAGGTACTCGTGTGAATGTGTCTTGTGTACATGTGTGCGTGTCCGGCGAGCGTGTGTAGTAGTACACTCTTATTTGTAACTCGTAAGGTGACCATGTTAAGTGCCTACATTTGGTATAACTAATTTCATAAATAAAAGATTTTGTAATTATGATAGTACGATTTCATAGCATAAACTATGATTGCAATAATATTTTAAAGTTGGGGTGTCTGAGGTTGTGAATTAATCCTGTTACACGTTGTATATAGCTTAGCATAGTTGCTAGCCTTAATTTCGAGCCTAGAGGTTTATGACCTTATGTTTAGTGGGAAATTATGAATACATAGTGTATTGCCGATTCTAGCGGCGAATGGATTTCTGCACACCTGATAGATTTTCACAATTTCATCGCTAACATTGATACAAGATGCTCTGTAGCCCCAGCAGTATGACGTGGATAATACACCGACTCTCCTAGCCTAGCAGTAGTCGCGTATGTTGTATGTAATAACGTGTTGCGTTTACCCCCGTAGGTGCGTAAGAGTTGTAATGTTCCACAGCCGCGACCCTCGCCGTGGCGTCCACCGGCGGGGACTCGCACACCACGTGGGACCTGTCCTTCGAGAACAGAACCGAAATGTCGGACTTGCCCGACTCGTGTGCCCCATACGAATCAGCAAACATGAACGCCAAAGAAAAAATTGAAAAGCTCACCAAGTATCTGCACGAAAACGCGGAAATATGCACCAAAAAATGGAAAAATTACAATGAGCCGATGTACTATGGCTGGACGGACTTGCAAACCGAAAGGGCCATGGATTGTCCCAAATGTTTGTGGCAGTGCGGCTCCATCTATGTGAGCCGCAGGTATTTGCAAAGGGAAGTTTGTTGCGGTGAAGTTTCGAATCAATAAAATGTGCTGTTTATTAAAATCATGATTTTGTTTCATTTGTTAGGCTGTTAAGGTGTACCCGGTAAATCATAACTCGTTTTGCATTTAAAGCCCATAGGATACACAACCTGACTTTTACAACCTATGCATCTACACCACACATCTGTATAGATCGGATTTAACTTCAGTTCTACTGCTTTTAGGTACTTGCTCTTTTCTCCTCTACACTTTTACACTACTAAGCACATCACGTGTGCAGCTTCTGATGGCCAGTGTCAACAGCATCCACCAATAAACAATTTACAGCCCAAATCACACACTGCACCCAAAACTGCGATTTCCTTCGAAAAAAACTGTGACCATGAGATATCTTTACAAACCAGCAATGAAAGTCGAAAAGAAAAATGTTGGATAGTTTCAATCTAGCAGTCATCAGATACATACAAATTGAGTTAAATTAATAGGTACTTATTAGTAAATTAGGTCCATAAAACATGTTATCCCACGGTAACATACATTAACGGTAACAACGGTTTATAGGTGGTAGGTCTCTCATATGTGAGAAGCCACCTATGTAGGTAGGTACCACCGCAATGTGTATTTCTCGCGCAAAGCAGCAGTGTAAATGCAATGTTGTGTTTCCGTGTGAAGGAGATTGTAGCCAGAGTAACTACTAGACATGTTGAGATATAACATCTTATGTCTCAGGATGGCGAGCGCAGTGGAATACCAAGCATTGTCTTGTAATTCAAGGTGTTGTTTGGTTTTGCCACTTTCCATGATCGCTTACCATCAGGTGAACGGCACGCTCGACTCATTGGCCACTTTGTAAACCTTTATGCATTATTATACAGGGTATATCAAGACTGCTACCGAAAACGAAGCCGGGTGGTAGTCTAAGCGACTTCAGACACAATGCAACAACATTTTGTGCAAAAAATAATGACGATTTTTTTTTGTTGTTTTTTTTTCTATCGTCTTATTAGGGTGGTAAATGCATAGTTTTTTTCTGAAATAATAGTGTACACCCTTTTATTTTTAAAGACGCTATATTACGCAAGTCTTTATATTATTTTAGCCATAACTATGGATTTACCACCCAACTCGACTATATATAAAAAATGATAAAAAAAAATTGTCGCGTTTCATGGCAAAATTTTTAGTTACATTGTATTTGTAATCACTTAAACTAGCACCCGGCTTCGTTTTCGGTAGCAGTCTTGATATACCCGGTACTATGTAAATAAAAACATTCACAGAAACTGACTTTTTTATTCAAGTAAGTATGACGTTATTGTACAGTCAGCAACATAAGTCGCTGAACACTCACGAGATTTGGAATTGTCTTATCATCCAAAATAATAATTAATTTTCAATATCGTATGGCAATTCTCGGCATAGATGACTTTACTTGGTTATATTTTACGACTACAGAGTAGTACGTACAAATTTTAATTCATAAAAAGGTTATCAAAAAATGTGAAGTGTTCAGCGACTTTTGTTGCTGATTGTACAAATCATTAAGTATGGGGTTCACTCATTTTACAGACAATTTTCAATATTGACAATCAGTTCAGATTAGTTAATTCTAGGCGTTGACCATATACCGGGTATCTCAAGACTGCTACCGAAAACGAAGCCAGGTGGTAGTTTTAGTGACTACAAACACAATGCAACTAAAAATTTCGCAAAGAAACGCGACAATTATTTTTTATGATTTATTAAATATCGCCATTTTTGGGTGGTAAATCCATATTTTTTGCGAAAATAATAATTTAAACTCTTTTATACCTTAGATTATTTAAAAATAAAAGGGTATATACTATTATTTTAGGGAAAAATGTATTTACCACCCAAATATGGTGATAGGAAAAAAAATATTTAAAAAAAATTGTCGCTTTTTTTTGCAACTTTTTCTATTGCATTGTGTCTGAAGTCACTTAAACTACCACCCGGCTTCGTTTTCGGTAGCAGTCTTGATATACTCTGTATATTTATAGAAACAGTCATTACAGAACATACGACCGTAGTACGTTCGAACGTGGTACGGTATTTTACGACAAACGCCTAAAAATAAAGAAAATATTAGTAAGCTTACTCCTTCCTCGCTCCGTAAATAAATCGAACCTGCCGCCTCAAATTTTGCTGCAGGCTCATACTCAACGGCTATGGACGTTGTCAATACTACTTTCTATATGATAGATACATATATAAACTCACGCCTTTTTCCCAGAAGGGTGTGACGTTGTGGGAATGTCACCTTTTATATTTGCGATCTATAGTTCAATAGTCGACATAAATCCTATTGTCTATGCCAATCAACGCCTCCGTTGCGCTGATTGGTCGATTCATTTACTGACTGACATCTGTCAAATTTGACGTACGAACTGTCATCGGTGCTCGCTTAAATACGCGTGTAACGGCGCTCGCGTCCTTTTTTCCCTAACCTAAAAGCCGCGTGCTACCACGCGTCTTTCTGAACCCGCTGGGGTGAGTGTTCTGTGTAATATTAACTGCTAACCGCTTAACTGCTTGTTTGTCAGTGTATTCTGTCTGCCGGGCTTGTGAACTATCACGAGTCGCTGGCACGGAATGCAAGCCTAGTTTGCATTCCGATTTCTTGGACGCTGATTCCAGGTTCTTCTTCTTCTTCGTTCTTCTTCTTCTTCGTTCTTGGCGTACTTGGCGTTTTTTCGCTAACTCCGTGCCTACTGCCCGCTTTGCTCCGCACCGCTTCCTGCCGGACTGCATCCGAGCCTGCGCCTGCCGCTGACCTGCGCACCGTGCCCGGCCACGTGGCAGCTGACTTCGCCGGCGAGCTGTCGCCGGGTTCCGCCACGTGCCGAAGACCCGGATCAGTGTCCAGTGAAGGCCAGTGACTCCTGTTGCATACCACCAGCAACAGTGCCGGGTGTAAATAGTGATGCGAAATTATTAAAGCCCGAACCACGTAACTACCCTGAGTTCTCATTTAACTACCTACCCCTACCTGCGGGCGGCCTAACCCGCCGCAAGGGGTAAGCAGAGGTGCCAGGGCACCCACATTTCGCCTTGTATGTTCCGTCCCACTAAGTGATAGGTGGCGAACCTATCGCCATATCGGGCACAAATTCCTGACTCTGGGCTGATATAATGAATAGAAAAATCCAATATCACTTTGCCCAACCCGGGATTCAAACCCGAGACCTCAGCTTTGTAACCGTACCGTAGTACAACTACGCCACCGAGGCAGTCAGTTCTATATGATCATAGCTTTTAATCTAGGTTTATGTAGCGTTGTGATATAATTGGGCTTTCTGCGGTTCTTGTATAACGCAATGCTCTTTATCAAAAAGGCTCATGAACATAGGTGAGAGAAATCGTTATTTATATGTTTAGCTTTCTATAAAGTGAATAGGTCTTTGTCCAATAATGGTTGACTATAACTTAATGATGGTCTATCGTGTTTAATTATGCCATTTTTAATAATCTTACCATTAGTTTTAAAAATCATTTGATTGTTACTAACGTATAGTGCGTGTGATGCTAGTTGTGAGAAAACATTATTTAAATACATTTAGCGGACAAATCGTGTTTGAAACATTGGTTTGAAAGGTTCTTGAAGCAGGGGCGTCGCCAGCCGATGGCCCAGGAGGGGGCAAATAATATGGAGAATGAGAAAAGTTTGAATTGTTGGTAAAGTCGAGAGCACATGAAGCTTTTCACTTGTGGACTGTGGTACGACGGTCAACATTATTGTACAATAGTATGGTACGTGCAAAAAAAACCGTATAGTAGGTTAGTAGGCAAGCCAAGTCAAAGATTTTGGTTGCTTTGTTTAGCAAATTTTTTAATCTCTAGGGTGAGGGGGGGGGCAGCTACCCCTACCTGCCCCCCCCCCCCCTTGGCGACGCCCTTGTCTCGAAGTAATTTATACCCATTTTACATTTACTATGTAAACTTATAATTGTACACGATGGCAATGTGGAGCTTATTATAATCTATCGATTTTAAGGACAGAAACTAAATTGTATTTTAGATATTAAAATTATTTAAGATGTTAAATATTTGAGCTACTCCCAACATTGACTGTTATTTTTAGCTAACGTTTCAAAATGCTTTCTCTTTGGTTTTTCTAGTACTATGCGATTCAACTAAGAATAGGACTGACCCTGCGCCATATTGGTTCGTAGTAGCTGTCAAATCGCACAATTTAGGTAGGGTGAGCAAAACAAGATTTCTTAAAATAATATTTTTGTTGAATGAAAATGACTTTTTGTTCATTCATTGTCACTCGAAAGAAAAGGATAGCAAGCAGTAGCAACGTCATTCAAGGTCAAATTTTTGTGCTTCACTTTTATATACGGAATGCAATCTCCATTTGGGTATAAGCTTCTTGGTTTCAAATAAGAATAGGAACGTCAATGACCTTTAGTTGTCAAATATCACACGAAAAGTATGGTTAGCAACAAAAAATATATTTACGCATCAATTATATTTTTTTCATATAGTAAAATTCCTGAACATAAATTAACTAAAAAAATTGAAACAATTACAAAATGTTATATGGTAAACAAGAATGTTTAGTCATAAATAGCTTAAAAAAGTATAATTTTTTAACTTTTTATTTACTTCATGTGTAATTATTCGCCAGAAAGTAACTATAACACGACATTATTCATTCATAAATTTTTTACGAATTGTTAAATATTAAAAATATTATTTTTATTCAACAAAAATATTATTTTAAGAAATCTTGTGTTGCTCACCCTACCTAAATTGTGCGATTTGACAGCTACTACGAACCAATATGGCGCCGGGTCAGTCCTATTCTTAGGCTCAATTGCACAAACTAACTTTGCCAATACCTTTGCCTATGAAAATGTCATCGCCATACATTTGAGATATATTTGACCTTGCGAATGTATGGAATTGACAGTTTCAAGGGCAAAGGTATAGGCAAAGTTAGTTTGTGCTAGTGTTGAGTAGGACATGACTTGAAAAAGAGTTTGTAAGAGTAGCCTCATTTTTGTACTGAGCCAGTACAATGTCCCACTTCAATTGAAGTGAGGCGTACTGACGCTTATTTGTGGGTCATAACTTTGCCTCACGGCTCACGCCAATGAAATGACATTACAGACCAAGTAGTACACCAAATATGAAGTCTGTATCAGCCCATATGCGTCCCACTGCAGGGCACGGGCCTCCTCTACAATCGAAAGTACGATTGAGAGTGGTTAGGCCATATAGTCCACCACGCTGGCCTAGTGCGGGTTGGCGGACTTACATACCATAGAATTTTTATAAATCGCTATGGTATGCAGGTTTCCTCACGATGTTTTCCTTCACCGTTTTTAGTGCGTGGTGATTGACTATCAATACACACATGACTCCGAAAAGTCAGAGGTGTGCCCTGGGATTCGAACCCGCAACCACCGTGAACATGTTGGCAGTCGCGTCTAGTCCGTTTACCAACAGGCCACCACGCACTTATATGAAGTAGTACACATTAAAAGTTGAGCCGCTCTTACATTTTGACGTCATGTCCGGGACAAATGTACTGCCTCTTGTATGTCCTACTCAACACTAGTTTGTGCAATTGAGCCTAAGTTGAACCGCATAGTAAGCTTTTTGTTTTTCTTTAATATTTCCTGCCATCCTGTTTAATATTTATTTTACCATTGTATTTTAATTTTATTGTTAATTCATTACTGTGATGTTGTCAATCATTATTTATCAATGACGTAGTCATATTGTATTTTTAATTTTATAAATATTTTTGCGTCGTTTTGAGCAAGGTTTTAAAATGTTCAAATGAACGTCATAGATAACGGTCATTCATAAACAAAACGAAGTTCCTCTGTGTTTCACCGTATAACACCTACAAATTAAGAAGGCGTCGCAAACGTCATTCTTATTAACAGACTTCTTTTCTACGATTTAACTTGATAACTTTATTGTATAGTCGGGTTATACAGGCAAGTTGACAACTCGAAATCGCAACAAACAATTTTCAGGCGTGGCTTTTTCTAATAAAACTATATTTTATATTTAAAATATCTGTCCAAGTAACTTGTGGATATAGTGAAATTGCTATAAGTAGTGCAAATGTGGGCTACAACCCGCTTATTGTGGTAAAAAGTGCGTGTTTCGAGTGCTAGTTTTTAGGGCGTTGACTAAATTCTTGAAATCATGTACGGACGCAAAACTCCATCAACATATCGATCCACACCATCTGTTTATTCACATTATACCGGGAAGTAAGTACTGCGACTCACATTCATAAATTATTCTTATAAGAATTCTATTAACTCGACGTTCGCAATTTCCGCTTCGCCATAATAAATTTATGTTAAAAAGTAAGCTTTATTCTGCAATATTGTTTCGAATGGTGACTGATTGTATATTCAAAAGGATATATTTCTTTAATTACTGCCATAGAAGAATCGTTTTTGCACATTTCTCGAACTTTTCATTCTTGGAAGTAGACAGTCACGGTAAATGAGCAAAACGCTGACTATAAAAAGAGATAACATTACAAATAAACATTGTTCTTGGTACAGTAGGACCGAAAAGTCCCTTGACACTAAATGATACCTACATTGCATAATAATCTAACTGTAGAATTCTATGTGTATATAATATTTACATACAGAAAGAATATAAAGCTAACCAACTTAAACATGTAAGATATAAGACAAGTGTAAATACTGCCACCTACAGCTCTAGAACCTTATTTCCTGCTAGCATTTACCAGCAACTGTTTCTGCATGATTAACTGTATTTACAGTGTATTTTACAAATTTTAAAATTGGTGAATACTCTCCTTCACCAAATTTCACTCCCATTTCTCCCCTCAAAAAGAAAAAAACCTAAAACCACAAACAACATTATTATTTATTTTTTATTATAATGTTGGCCAAATTCATCATCATCATTAGCTTATTCACGTCCACTTCTGGACATAGGTCTCTCCTATGGCACACCACTGGGCTCGATCTTCAGCCCAACGACTCCAACCGCTACCAGCAATCTTTCGGATATCATCATTTGAGGGCGAATTATGGGGCCCATTAAGTGCTTAATTTATCAACAGCAATTTCCCCACTTAGAATATAAAAATACAAAATACTTATAATTTGCCATTATTAATCTTTGTTATGTAGATATGATTTTTATTAAATTGCTACTACAAGTTTCAAAACCCTGAACCATTCCTATAATTGCATTTCCATCAATATTTCAAGCGCATTTATTATTTTCATCCTGCGCTATTTTCTCCCACACCGTCTCATTCTCACTTAAGACATATAATTCAGTCCCATCATATTCCTTTGAATATAAAATAGTAATAAATAAATTGGAATTCTTTACTTATCCCTGGAGTATACTACATTTTTCGGGATATAAAGTAGCCTAAGTGTAGGCCTGGTAAGGTGAGGGTGGCAGCCAACTCCTAACCAAATTTTTGCAATACGCCAACTTAGATTTAGCTTTTAAATTTACACACTTATTATTTGTAATTTTAACTTTATTTAAACATGCATTTCATTTTAAGATATGACTGCAGATATTTAACCATAAAACATCTGGGAGTCATAAAATTTATTAAAGTAAGAATTTTTATGTACCCTATTGTGTAATATTAGTTAAAAAGATGCTGTGCTAAATTATTGTTTCCTAATTGTAATGAGCCGTTCATGCCGGGGCAATAAAACTGTATTAGTTAAGTTCTTTAGTGGCGGCAACCTTAGCAACAAATTTATCTTTTTTAGACAATAGTACACATGTTTCGGTAAACCTTTCGGTTTGAACAATAGCCCAGATGCTTGGGCAGACCTTACCTTTTTGTTGAATGGATAGACCCTATTTTATAGTTTAAATATATTTTCTTTAAGATTTATCCCCACCGATCCTTATTCGGGTAGTCCTATAAAAGGGTTGGTTTATTTGGATGGAAGGACAGTCTGCTATCTCTCGTCACGAGCACATCTCGCTCCGAGTCGCATAGTTATAATTTTACTCTGTCTCTGTATGTAAACTCATTTGCAAAAAAAACGGGCACCTAAGCAATGAACCATTTCAAATGTTACTATTGGTTTGTTTGATAATTATAGGCAGTTTTACTTTCACAATTTTGTAAATTAATAAGCAAATAATCGTTTTCGTCAGTATTATCATAAAATTTTGATAAAATTTATAGGTTTTAATGCTAAAGTTCACTAGTAGTGTATGCTCGTTAGTAGTGCATATGCTCGTGAAGTAAAAGTTAACAAAGATTTTTGTTTCTTTTTTCTTTAATAAAGTAAAAGCAGATAAATGTTTAGTATCGAGTGTGACCCCCTCTAGCTGAAATCACAGCTTGAATTCGTCTGGGTATGCTAGCGAGGATATCCCGGATACTTGCTTGCGGAATACGTTCCCACTCCGCGGTAATCACATTCTTCAGCTCTCTGATGGTCTGCGGAGCCGGTTGTACTGATCTCACGCGTCGTTTCAGAACGTCCCAGACATGATCTATAGGATTGAGGTTGGGACTTCGAGCTAGCCAATCCAAACGACGAATGCCGACCTCTTGCACATACGCTTCCACATCGCCAGACCGGTGGGCGCGAGCGTTGTCGTCCATAAATTTGAGTCTTCGCCTAAAGCGGCCAATGCATGAGGAATTAGAACTTCCGTTATGTATCGATGTCAGTCAGTGAGCCGTTTTCAATGAAGACTAACTCTGTACGATCCATTGAATTTATTCCTGGCCAAAACATAACAGAGCCCCCACCATAAGGTGTGATTTCTTCAAAACAAGCCTCTGCAAAGCGTTCTCCTCGTTTTCGTAGCACTCGCCGACGTCGATCTTCACCGAACAGAGATATCCTGGCTTCATCGGAGAACAATACCCTATTCCAGTCTTCTTGAGTCCATGACTCACAATTTCGAGCAAACCTAAGCCTGGCAACTCTGTGCTCACTGAGTAACTTAGGGCCGCGGGCCGGGCGATGACTGCGTATATTGGCCGCGAGAAGCCTCCTCCTGACCGTCCATAGACTAATATGCACATTTCTTACTTCTTCGAGGTTGTTCTTAAGGTCCACATACGAAGACTTGCGATTTCTCAATGCGCGACTCACAAGAAAACGATCATCCCGTGGTTGGGTACATAGTTTTCTTCCAGAACCAGGCGTTCTCTCGACGGAACCGGTGTCTTGATACCGCTGCCAGGTCCTATGAACCGTCGAGCGACTCACACTTAGCCTCTGAGCCACGAAGCATTGGCTGCAACCCTCTACGAGCAGCGCAATAATTTTGGTAGCTTTTACCACTTTCTCTAACATTATTGAGACAACTAAACAGCAATAAATGAAGCTTTGACAATTAGGAATATGAAATATGAAAAAAAAAAAAGTTATGAAAACCGATATTATCTTTTGGAACTTCGCACCAAAAATGTAGGATAATAATAATAATAATAACACCCAACAGTCACATACATAGTCCTGACCCCACATTAAGATCGAATCTTGTGTCGTGGGTATCAGGAACTACGAGAGACTTTTCGGTCTCACAAACACCCAGACCCGAGAGAAATATTTGTGGGCCGCACTAACATTTCTCTCGGTGCGGGGATCGAACCCGCGGCCTCTCGTTTCACAGGCGGTGTCTTACCGCCTGCGCCACGGAGGCTGTCAAGGATAAAAAGTGGTTTTCTGTAAAAACGAGCATCAAACGAAAATTTGAATTTAGAACGCACTGTTTTAAACACCACGGCATTTTTAAAATCGGCCAGTAACATGTACAAATGACTGAAATCATTTTGGTACCGTATTTTTTTAAAGAAGAATTGAAATCAAAACCGCCCGTTTTTTTTGCAAATGAGTGTATTAAGTGTTAATTTACAAAATATACAATAGTTAGTTCCTGGAAAATAGTGCTCTAATACCTACACTTATAACCACCAAAAGCTGTTTCCGAATTCAATGTGCACAACAGCATAAACAAACAGACAAAACTTATGGTGGTAGGTCTCTCATATGTGAGAAGCCGCCTGGGTAGGTACCATAGCAATGTTTTCTCCCGCCAAACAGCACTGTAAATGCACTGATACATTTTAGTGTGAAGGACATTGTAGCCAAAGTATATACTGGACATATTGAGACTTAACATCTTATGTCTTATGGATGGTGATTGCAGGGGAATGCCAATCATTATTTTGTAATTCATCATGTTTGGTTTTGCAACTGTCCATGAGCAGTAGTATTGCTTACCATCTAACAAACAGCATGCTCTTCTCCATTCATCATCTTCATATTAGCCACAGGAAGTCCACTGCTGAACATAGGCCTCCCCCAAGGATCTCCACAATGACCTGTTGAAAGCTCCTGCATCCAGCGACTTCCTGCAACCTTAGTCAGATCGTCCGTCCACCTTGTAGGCGGGCGTCCGACCTTTCGCTTGCCTGTACGTGGCCTCCACTCAAGAACCTTTCGGCCCCAACGGCCATCGGTTCTACGAGCTATGTGCCCGGCCCACTGCCACTTCAACTTGCCAATCCTATGGGCTATGTCGGTAACCTTGGTTCTCCTATGGATCTCCTCATTTCTGATTCGATCTCGTAGGGAAACACCGAGCATAGCCCGCTCCATGGCTCGTTGAGTGACTTTGAGCCTTTTAATGAGGCCCACAGTGAGAGGCCACGTCTCGGTGCCGTATGTCATCACTGGTAACACACAAATATCGAAGACTTTTGATTTTAGGCACTGAGATATTTTGGACGAGAAGACGTCGCGAAGTTTCCCGAACGCTGCCCAACCGAGTTGGATTCGCCGATTGACCTCTCTCTCGAAGTTGGACCTGCCTAACCGGACCACTTGTCCTAAATAGACATATTCGTCTACAACTTCGAGAGTCGAGCCTCCAACTCTATTAGGGGTGGGCACAACATGGATATTCGACATGATCTTCGTTTTATCCATGTTCATTTTAAGACCCACCTGTTGGGAGACTCGATTAAGGTCTTCGAGCATAGTGCTAAGGTCTTCCAGCGATTCTGCCAAGACTACAATATCGTCGACAAATCGAAGGTGAGTAATATACTCACCGTTGATGTTGATGCCGAATCCTTTCCACTGCAAGAGCTTGAAGGCATTTTCCAGCGCGGCAGTGAACAGTTTCGGAGCCATTAAATGCAATAAACTAATTATCCCCAGTGTAGGTGAACTTATCAATCCTAAAATCTCTAACAAACACTTATTAATCTCATTTAGGTAATTGATTATGATGTTGAGTATCACACTTTAATATGAATAATGATATTTGCTTTCAGATCATCAACAAACCTTCGATCAGCCAAATCAGTAAGATCATTACGAGTTCCATGGTACCAGAAGCCAATACTGCATGATGCAGTGGTATTGGATCTTCAGAGAGGCTCTCTGCTCACCGCCTGTCTCTCATTGGTATGTATCTATACTATTTCACTGGTGGTAGGTCTCTCATATGTGAGCGGCCGACTGGGTAGGTACCACAGTAATATCTATTTCTCCCACCAAAGATCAGTTTAAATGTTGTGTTTCGGATTGAAGGACATTGTAGCCAGAATAACTACCGAACATATTGAGACTTAATATGTTATGTCTCAGGATGGCGAGCGCAGTGGAGTGTTAAGCATTGCTTTGAAATAAGGTGTTGTTTGGCTTTTACTGTTCATGAGCGGTCATGTAGCGTGCCATCATGCGAATGGAAACACTTGTCTCGCTATTCATTGCAATAAAAAATTCTCAATACCTTTATTGCACATTTTATAAAGATGTAAATAATTATAATGTATTTTATTTCAGTTCATATCGCTGTTCTCATTCTCCCAAAGCATATTCGACCTGTACTGTTTGTACATGGCAACACCAGGTTTCCACCACACCGGATATTACGTCATCAGCTATCAGTTCGTCTACGTTGGTAGCCCTCCAAGTAAGTCTGAATTTAAAATTTTAAAATATCTGACTTTCGGTATTTGTGAGACCAGAAAGTCTCTTGTAGTTTCTGTTACGACACAAGACTTGATTTTAGTGTGGAGTCAGTATGTATGTGACTGTTGGGTGTATTTATTTATTTATCTATTGTCTGTTCTATGTTTAAATTTTGATAAGTAATTGTTTTCTAGTATGATATTGACAGAACAAGCATGCCTATTATTTAAGGTAGTTAACATATTATGGTTTTATAGATGTACGTCCTTTATTGTCATTATAATTTTAAACTGCATGGCATCATGTTGGTAAAGGAACAAACAACGGTCGTCAATTTGGTGCCGGGTTTGAATCCCAGGGCACATTTCTGACCGCCACTTATCTCCATGGCTCAGTTGGTTAGACATCGGCTGTAAAATGATAGACTGCAGATTCGATTCCTGCACCGAGAAAAATGATTGATTGCCACAAGTATTTGTCTCGAGTCTGGGTCTGGTTTGTGAGACCAAAATGTCTCGTAATTTCAGATTAAACACAAGACTTGATTCTATTGTGGGGTCAGCACTATGTATGTGACTGTTGGGTGTATTTATTTATATATATTATTATATTTCCAGTTCGCAATGTCCTGATAGTGTTCTCGCTGTTTTCCTGGCTCGGTTCCATCGCTGTAATGGTGACTAGTATCGTCCTTGTCAACGCTTTGAGAAAGGTAAATATCTTATTCATTAGAATATCATAAACAGAGAACAAAAAGATATTAAAGATTATCAACATTTCAATATTGAGAAATACATGGTGTCTTAGATTACACGAATGTTACGCATATAAATAAAACTGTTATTGACGAGGTAGCCGTGAGTCCGACCTGTGATCAAGTAAATTTAAAAAATGTGAAAGTTAAACCAAATACGCGATAAAATCCGTTAATAATAGTTATATTTGAATATATAAATATTGGCACTAGGCTAGCGTGGTGGACTATATAGCCTAACCCCACTCGATCGTAGTCTAGATTGTAGAGGAGGTCCGTGCCCTGCAGTGGGACTATATGGGCTGATACAGATACATATTTATCACGCCCGAATCCAGAGACCACCGTTTTAACACTTTCACAAATATCTTCATCATTTCACTTCTGTTCCAATCTATTTGTGACATGAAAAACAAATTCTTCAAAGATTATAATCAACCTTTGTTGTGATGTCATAGTAGATAGAAAACTGACACGCCTACAGCCGTTCTCTATAATCTATCTATCTTCAACAAGAGATTTATTTAGATATTTCGATCCATTGTATGTTTCAGTTAGTAAACATAGAGAGGTATAGTTATGGTGGATACCGGGTATATCAAGACTGCTACCGAAAACGAAGCCGGGTGGTAGTTTAGTGACTACAAACACAATGCAATTAAAAATTTCGCTAAGAAACGCGACAATTTTTTTTTTAATATTTTTTATATATCGTCGAGTTTGGGTGGTAAATCAATAGATTTTGCTAAAATAATAATTTAAAGCCTTGCATACCATAGTGTCTTTAAAAATAAAAGGGTGTACACTATTATTTAAGAAAAAAACTATGTATTTACCATCCCAATATGACGATAGAAAAAAAAAATATTGTCACAAATTTTTGCACAAAATTTGGTTGCATTGTGTCTGAAGTCACTAAAACTACTACCCAGCTTCGTTTTCGGTAGCAGTCTTGATATACCCTGTATATTTATATATAGGTAAGAAAAATATATACTTAGATGTATCTTTGTTTAATGAAATGTATAATTGTACCGACATAGTAATGGTAGCTATTACAACCTCTTTTTAAAGATAGATAAGATATAGAGAATGGTAGTTCGTTAGTTTCATAAATTTGAAGGAACTTGTGGTATTTATTTATATTCATACTTGATGTCCACACATATTTACTTAGCTTCATCAACTATCATGTCTCCTTATGTAATCCTTTGATATACACTATATAAAATCATTTAATCATATTTTTCATGCATCAGCTAGTTGCACAGGCTAAAAATAAGGTACATTATTGTCTCATTACCATTAAAACCGTTAGTAACTAAAAAATAGAAAAAATATATTTTAAAAATGTTTAATTAGCTTAAAATATTGTATTATTAAGACTGCCACTGAAAACGTAGTCGGGTGGGGGTAGTTTTAGTGACTTCAGACACAACGGTTCTAAAAAAATGCAAAAAAAAGCGACGAATTGTTTTTGTAACTTTATTTCTTTTCAATGTACAACCTTTCATTTTTAAAGACAAAGAAATTGTCGTGTTTCTTAGCGATTTTTTAGCTGCATTGTGTCTGTACTTTGTAGTCACTAAAACTACCACCCGGCTTCGTTTTCGGGAGCAATTTTAATATACCCTGTATTCTTGAAGCAAAGTCCTATTTTTGTATACTAATATTATTGTTCCAAATTGAAAAAAAATTACACAAAATAAATTTTCAAAAATGATCACATGTAGTTATTGTATCTCGTGACATCTGTTGTTAATAAAATTAAAAGAAATTACCATGTATGGTATGGAAATATAATAAGCAAATCCACTTTATGAAATTCAACATACATGGGTATGACTTTTTGACCAACTTCAAAAAAGGAGAAGGTTCAAATAATTATTTAAAAAAAAAACAATTATATCAGTTACAAACGGTTTCAATTCAACTTCATATTATGGCTTGTTTTATTTTTTTTATATGTTTTGTTAATTTTATTTGCTGTGTGTATGCGTGTTATGTTTTTTTGACGTGTTGCAAAAATCGTATGTAAGGAGTGTTGCAAAAATGGTATGTAAGGGTATGTGAGACCACCTATATCTCCCCAGTTCATATAATTAAATTATTTACTTGTCTTTTCTTATTATTTCGATGAAAAGCGAGACGAGCATGCCTTTCGCCTGATGGTAAGCGATAGGGCCGTTCTAACAGTAGCAAAACTAAACACCATGAATTAGCAATGCTAGGCATTCCACTGCGCTCGCCACCATGAGACATAATCGTTTAACATTTAGAAATATTGACAAACACTGGCCTTGAGCGGTAAGACCGCCATTTGTAGATACTTATATTTTTCACTTATTTCTAAACCGGGTATAACCAGAAAATTACCGAAAAAGAAGTCGTGTTAGTTTAAAAAGTGGCCATTTTTTGTTATATTTTAAGTATCATCGTGTTTGGGTGGTAAATGCATAGATTTTGCTGACATACTCATTTAAAAAGAGAAGATTTAAAAGAAACTCTAGTGTTGCTCTTTTCAAAACCCAGTTTACAATTTGGTGATTATTACAAAAGTTACAAGTGGTTTAAATCAGAGCTGGTCATTAATAAATAATTTGTTATAACATTTAAAAAAAGTAAAATGCATTCACTAAAAAATAGCTGGCTTCGTTTTCTACCCCAGTTTGGATACACTCTGTTTTTGTTATGTATAATAAATAAAAAATTAATATTATTTCGCAGGAACACGAGAAACGGGTAGTACCCTGGCTATACACGTTCGGTGTTTTCATCCTATTCCGTTTCGTGGCATTTGTGTTCGCGTCCATAGTCAACGACATGATATTTGCCTACAATGTGCTCATGTGTCTTATATGGATCGTGTTTTGCGTCGCCGGTGTCTATGGATGGCTCCTCGTCTATAGTCTATACCTGGAACTTGCAGACTTGACTAAATTGGAGGATTTGGCACATTTGAGGGTGAGTGAAATATAATTTACTAGCGGCCCGGCCCAGCTTCGCCCGGGTACAAATAGATTTCTGTACAATAATATGTACGTATTATACACATAAACCTTCCTCTTGAATTACTCTATCTATTAAATGAAACCGCATCAAAATCCGTTGCGTAGTTTTAAAGATTTAAGCATACAAAGGGACATAGGGACAGAGAAAGCGACTTTGTTTTATACTATGTAGTGATTATTCATTTATTCAAAATATATTTTTGTTTTACACTGGCCCGTATTGACTACACTACGCCTGATGGTAAGCGCAAATGCCGTCTAGGCAGAGTATCGTATGGCATCAGACGGCAGTCCCATGCCATTCGATATTATTTATATTTACACCCAAACCAGTCAAAAAACTGAGTGGTCATTGGCAGGACAGAAATTTTGTAAAATGGTCCGACATGGCTAGAAGGTTGAGAACCACTGATATAAATCATAATCTGAACTATATTAAAAATATGTATATTATCGTGACATATGTGAAACTTCATGATCAATGAACGTCTTATGTCATCATCATGATATCAGGTCACAATTTTAGTTTTTGATTCCATCTTGCTCGGTAAACAAAAGAGCAGTATCTAAATAAAAAAATTAATCACTGTAAAAACTATAAACCTTCACAAACTAAGATCCAGACAGTTTAAATCTTTAAACTGCATTAAAATCCGTTGCATAATTCAATTACTATGTCTTCACAGGCTCAATAAGTTTTATTTCATACTAAAGATGTATACCTTAATTCTGTATTGCAGATGGGCACTATGGCATCAATAAACGCGTCACTAGCGGGCTCGCGGCCCACCACGCCACACAGCACGGTGTCGACGATGCCGGCCTCGCAGATTTGATGCCACGACCCGGCGACTGAGACCGCCGAAGAGTGCGTGCCACTCAACCAGAGCATAGAGACTCCCGTGTAATCATAAGTCAGTATATATTAGTATACGTCAGTATATCTCAGTATAAACCATAACTCAGTATCGGTCGTGAGTCATCACCATTATGAAATGTCAGTTGTGACATTCATCACCATTTAGAATTATTTTTACAATGTGTTAACGGAATCTCTTATGTTTTAATATTAACATAGTGTTTCTATAGTGTGAAATATATAATAAATAAATCATGTATTTAATAAATAAATACACCTAACAGTCACATGGATAGTCCTGACCACACGGTAAGATTGAGTCTTGTGTCGTGTATCAGAAACTACGAGAGACTTTAGCCACCAACACCTTTCTATATTAGTTTATGATCCGAAACGAAACTCGAATATTAAATTTATTAATAATTAATAAATAAATAAATTGTTTATGTTGGGACCATCTATATTTGATAACATTAAAAATCACAATAGAAACACTGTATAAGATATTTTTTATATTGAAAAGTAACACCGATAGGTTAGTTTTAATTTTTAAATTCTAATATTTTAAATGTTCGCCCTTATTTCGTTGCTGAGCGTTCCGTCCAATATAAGTTTGTTAATTTTAAGTATATTTTATAATGTTGAAGTGTACGGGGGAAGAGTGAGAGAGAACATAATGTTACGTAGGAGTAAAAGAGAAAGAAATATGTATAGCCCTTTCTGTTGCATTTTCGTAGTGTCTTGTCTAGTATATTTTAATCTTATATGGCCTTATCCATACAGTTTTAAAATCTATTTAATTTATGGAATGTTTTGTCTGCTTTGCTCAAAATGTATTCAAAACGCCCTTGCAAAGGGACAGAACATTCGATAACAAGGCTACTAACTTTAATGTCTAGAGGGAGCGCTGTCATTTGTGTCTTCTAGTACGTAGATATGTTTTTGTTAGTAATTTTGGTCTGCTATATTAGTAAAATTGAGCTAAATAATTAACAAGAAATTGGTATAAATTCCGTTGGTAAACTAAACTATATAATTATCCGTCCAAAACGATTCGAATTGAATTCAAAATGGCAAAAAATTTTTTTAAAAATTTCAATTTCTTCGTGCGTATTTCAGCATTGTCAAATGTCAGCTAATAGGAGAGCAGAAAATTGTGGCCCGGCACCACCATTGTTATCTACGTTTTTGAAATAGCAGCGCTCCCTCTATACAGGGTATATCAAGACTGCTACCGAAAACGAAGCCCGGTGGTAGTTAAAGCGACTTCAGACACAATGCAACAGAAAAAGTGATAATTTTTTTTTTTGTTTTTTTTTTCCTATGACCATATTTGAGTGGTAAATTAATTTTATCCTAAAATAATAGTGTATACCCTTTTATTTATAAATTATCTAAGGTATAAAAGTGTTTAAATTATTATTTTAGCAAAAACTATGGATTTACCACCCAAAAATGACGATATTTAAAAATCATAAAAAATAATTGTCGCGTTTCTTTGCGAAATTTTTAGTTGCATTATGTTTGTAGTCACTAAAACTACCACCCGGCTTCGTTTTCGGTAGCAGTCTTGAGATACCCGGTATAATATCTATTCTAAGAATGTGATTCAAAAGCTATTTGTACATTTTGTGCAAGAAAACAGCGTACGGTACTTTTGTCTCAAACAGCACAAAAATATACCCCATAGTCTGATTTACTCAGCTTTTAATGTATGTATATGTAATATTAGTGACATTCATTTTATTGTGTGCACAAAATAGTTATGCATATCGTGAATTTCAAATATTATAAGTGAAGCATTTATTGTGGTTAATTGAATAGAGAGCGTCTCTGGATGCAGGCTGCCTCCAACACCTCACTGTAGAAATCATTGGGGAGAGACTTCGATCAAATATACGCTAGATTATAAGTAACGGCCTAAAAAACGGCCAGAGAAATAAGAGCACAAATGAGCGTGTGATCTTGTTTTAGTATGGTCCATAATAAGTCTTAATTTAGAGGAACAAGGCCTACTTTTATCTGCAGTTGATTACTGTACTGTACTGTATCAGCCCATATACGTCCCACTGCAGGGCACGGGCCTACTCTACAATCGAAAGTACGATTGAGAGTGGTTAGGCGATATAGTCCACCACGCTGGCCTAGTGCTGTTGGTAAACGGACTAGACGCGGCTGCCAACATGTTCACGGTGGTCGCGGGTTCGAATCCCAGGGCACACCTCTGACTTTTCGGAGTCATGTGTGTATTGACAGTCAATCACCACGCACTAAAACGGTGAAGTTGATTATAATTTAAGACTTTTTGCTACATCTCGTATTTCGAAATTCAAATGTATAAGTATAAGCAACCTCGGCCACTTTTGCAGTGTGATTTTGTTCCGGACCCTGTATCTAGTATATATTTGATCGAAAGAGGAGGCCTATGTTCAACAGTGGACTTACTTTGGCTGATGGATGAATGGCCTTGTGACCTTATATTGAAAAGTCACATTTCAGTCCAATTTA
The DNA here is from genome assembly GCA_009982885.2 of Hyles vespertilio. Lineage (NCBI taxonomy): Eukaryota > Metazoa > Arthropoda > Insecta > Lepidoptera > Sphingidae > Hyles > Hyles vespertilio. Next base: position 4,602,142 of record CM042832.1, read on the forward strand.
CATAGGGAGAAATTCTCGCCTCTAAGAAGCGATTGTCGTAAGGACATAAAATGTTGTATCATGTAAAAAAAATCAGAACATGATATTTTTCAGAAAAAATATATTTCGGTCTTACATAGACAGTTTTTAAACTGTTTTGTCTTTCCGCTTAAAATGAATTCGAGTCTTTCAAAACAGACAGATCATTCATTAACTAAAATACGTTTTAAAATTGTCTATGAATGACTTTGTAAAAATATTGTTTTATGACGATAAAACTAATTGAATATTTTGCAAAAAATAATCTTTCATATTACTAAGGATACTATTCATGAATTTGAAACTCCTGTTAAAATTCGCATACTATGGAAAATAACCCTGTATAATGTATATACCGGGTATATCAAGACTGCTACCGAAAACGAAGCCGGGTGCTAGTTTTAGTGGCTACAAACACAATGCAATTAAAAATTTCGCATAGAAACGCGACAATTATTTTTTAATGATTTTTTAAATATCGTCGTTTTTGGGTGGTAAATCCATAGTTTTTGCTAAAATAATAATTTAAACTCTTTATACCTTAGAGTGTTTATAAATAAAAGGGCATACACTATTATTTTAGGAAAATATGTATTTGCCACCCAAATATGGCCATAGGAAAAAAAATAACAAAAAAAAATTGTCGCTTTTTTTTGCAACTTTTTCTGTTGCATTGTGTCTGAAGTCGCTTTAACTACCACCCGGCTTCGTTTTCGGTAGCAGTCTTGATATACCCTGTATATGTATTACTATTTAAACAAATTATTTGTAAAAGTATGTGCCTATATGTAAAACTTTGACACCGTGTTCAGTGCCTTCACATAAGTTAAGGATCTGATTATATATTTACTTAGTAAGCTGTATTTGTGAAACTATCTTGAATAAAATAGTATTATATAAATATATCAAAATATAATATGTCTTAATTATGGTCAAGACCTCTATGTTTGAGAGGGATAGGCCATAATCCACCGCGTTGGCCTATGCCAAAAATTAAAAAGAATGTGAAATATACATTATATTATAATTATTGTATAACAATATTAAAATAAGCCGTGAAATGTTGATTGTAATGTTTTTTTAATAATATATGTATTTTAATAGATTTTATTAAATAACCTAAATAATTTGAATTTTGATTTGTATGTGTTTATTTTCTATGACTTGCACATAATACACTTTGAATGCATTTATTTCAATCAGTTTTCTAGTTTACCACACGATTTGTCAACTAGCCTACTGTTGGACCAATGGTTGAGTGGAAAGGTTGCTTTAATAATATTAATTGATCTGATGTAGATATTTTTTATCCAATTGGCATAGTTAAATACGTTTAGGCCTAGTGGTATCAACTGACATTTCCTATTAACTTTGAATTTATCAATCCGAAATCGATAGCCTCCGTGGTGCAGTTGGTTAGACGCCAGCTGTGAAACGAGAGACCGCGGGTTCGAACCCCGTGCCGAGACAAATATTTGTGTGATCCACAGGTATTTGTCTCAAGTCTGGGTATTTCTGAGACCGAAATGTTTTTCGTAGTTCCTGATACCCACGACACAAGACTCGATCTTAGTGTGGGGTCAGGACTAGGTATGTGACTGTTGGGTGATAATATTTATTGTTATTCATAGACGGTTCTAAAACGTATTTTAGCTATCGCATGCTTTGTCCCTTTGGAACGTCTTTTGAATTCAGTTTGAGGGAAGAAGACAAAATATTCGTTAACTAAAATACGTTACGTACGTACGTCTGACTAGTTTATAGTTATCTGTGGTCAAGACTATGTATGTGATTGTTGGGTGTACTTATTTATCTCGTACATTAGGCATCTCTAAATTCTAATATTGACATTAAGAAATTTATCGTTAATGTTAGTTGCTGCGATATGTATTATTATTATTGAATTTTTACCTTCAGAGGCTTTGGGACTGTCTATGCATAAGGATGCATTGACAGTTCCAAAGCCTGTTTTAGTAATCAAAATTTTTGCCTTCTTCGCTCTAACTGAATTCAAATGTCGTGTGAAAGAGATAAATGTCCTTTTCGCTCAAACTAAATTAAAAAATCGGAAAGGGACAGAACATTAGATAACTAAAATAAGTTTTAGAACCTAGTTTTTCTATGGAAAGAAATTTGCGTTAAAAGTTGGTCAGATTGTTGGAAGTTAGCAAATTGTGTGGATGCACAGTAATTTAACACAATTTATTCTGTATTTTATATATTTTTGTGTAATTATTGACTCTGATATAGTAAAGATTGTAAGGAAAAGAAATTATTCTACAATAGGGAATATGCATGTAATTTTTTATTTTTTTATTCAATTCTGTTTGTTATTACATTATCGGAAAAAATATAAGTCTATGAAAATGTCAATCAAAAAACTACAAAAAAATAATCAAAACTGCTATCAGTTTCGAAGCATTTAAACGCCATGTTGGCGCGAACTTCGCTGTGACGTCAGCGTAATCAATATCAACAACCTATAATAATTTTTGCATTAAGTTTCTTTCATTAATTGCTACAGAACTGTATTTCGTGACAAAATAATCCATTTTATTTAATAATATATAAAAAAAACACAAAATAACTCATAAACAAACGTAAAACAATAAACTCAACAAGCTAAAATTTCATAAGATCGTGACCATTGTCGTCACTTACCTTTTCAAACGTTTCGATAAAATTGCGCGGCAAATATGAAATGTATTTTTTTAAGTATTTATTTTACCTATTTAGAGTTGATAAATTTAACAAAATATCTTTAAGGTATATTTCTATATTAATAAAGATTACAAAAAAAATATTTTGACTTATTTTGGAGTCTCGTGCATATTCCCTATTGTAGATGGCGATGCAATGTAACAGCTGCAAACTCCGCGGCGCAGTTGGTTGAACTCCGGCTGTGAAACGAGAGGCAGCGGGTTCGATCCCCGCACCGAAACTAATATTTGTGTGGATTGTTGCATTGCAACGCCATCTACCGGTAAAGTTTTTAAGAACTAAGAAGAGACCAATATCAAGTACTGAATGCTAGAATAAGCCGTCCAGTATATTTTGCAATATTCTTGTGTATGTGAATATATTATTAAGAATATTATGGAGTTTTTATTGTATTAAGCACACTAGGAAGATATTTACCTCTGGCCTAGTAGGATCCATATCGGAAAGTAGTGTGCGTCGTAAACAAATATATTTACAAATATATATATTCCATAGGCGTCATGGCTTTTCTTCATTGCCACAACGCGTTGAGATCGAATAGCATATTGTCACGACACGAATTTCGCTATTTGGTCTGTCTGTGATTGCAAAACGCGTCGTGTGCGTTTTCATTAGAGTCATAACACGAACTTCACTATGTGGATGTTTTACTGTGACCACAACGCGTTGTGAACTATTTTTCCGCTCACTGAGCGTTTTCGATCTTTGAGCGTAACATACTGGGTATCTCAAGACTGCTACCGAAAACGAAGCCGCGTTGTAGTTTTAGTGGCTACAAACACAATGCAATTAAAATTTCGCATAGAAACGCGACAATTATTTTTTATGATTTTTTAAATATCGTAATTTTTGGGTGGTAAATCCATAGTTTTTGCTAAAATAATAATTTAAACTCTTTTATACCTTAGATTACTTATAAATAAAAGGGTATACACTATTATTTTAGGAAAAAATGTATTTACCACACAAATATGGTCATAGGAAAAAAATAACAAAAAAAAATTGTCGCTTTTTTTTTTGCAACGTTTTCTGTTGCATTATGTCTGAAGTCGTTTAAATTACCACCCGGCTTCGTTTTCGATAGCAGTCTTGATATACCCTGTATATAATAAAACAAAATATATTTATAAAAGCTTTATTACAACAATTTTACATAAATATACAAAGTTATAGATTCTCTAAGACATAAATTCATTCGTGTACCAGCTACATAAATGCACAATTTAAAATAATCCTGTTTAATTATTTATTTTTCAACATCAATTTGCAAATTTATTTTATTTATTTGTTACAACACCATAGCTGATGGTTTTGTAGTCTATAGACTACGGAAACATGATTGTAATATTTCATGCCTCGTAATTTTATTGATTGAATGGATGTTGAAATAATTAATAAAATACAGCTGATGATAATTGTAGTCTATAGAACTATACCAATAACTTAATTTATCAATTTCTCGTAAATCTGTAATGAAACTAAATATCATTTTATTATTAACTTACCATACAACTGATGTTAAGTAGCGTACAAACTTTACATTATAATATCGTAATAATAGTGTATTTGACTCCATTTTTGTATTCATTAAAAAGTACCCATAACCAAAATCGAGCTAACGAGGATGTTTGTAAATCCATTCAAAATTAAACAAGCGACAAGCGTTTTAAATCTTGCAGTGGGAGTTAAAGAAAAGGGATACAAAATAGTGACGTCATTGGTCTTATTATGTATTACAGTATGTCCGTGTGAGAGAGACGGTAAGAATTCCCAATCCATTCATCTTACAAGCTACTTTAATTCATTTTACAGAAGTATTTTATTTTGAAGGAAATTGTGTTTGAGTGCAAAGTAATAAAAAAATAATAGTCAAATACTCTATTATAAGATGCAATTATAAAAATACATAAATATATAAAAATACATTAAGATGTACTGTTTAAAATGTATGGTAATATTCACTAGCCATAGTTGCTAAGCAAAATTAATTTGACTACAATACTGATGTAAAATGTAGTCTTTGAATAAAACACTAAAATTCCATTAAAAAAACATGAAATGCATGGAAGGTCTAAATTATGAGTACAGTAGCGAAAGCAAATATGTAGTTAATATTTTATTTAAATAGGAATTAAAGAAAATATAAAAATAGATAACTTGGATGACTGATTGAAATTCATGATGAGCACTTTTCTATTTTACAAATTTCTTATAAAATTTAATATATGCCCAACATGAAAATCAAAATGGACTTCACATAATATAACAATTATCTTTGGAACTTACCAAAACAACACTATTACTAGAATTGCAAACTTAAAAAATAAATTCATAATTATTAAAACTTAAATAATATCCAATTGCTCTTGAGCACTCACAATGTTTTAATATTTTATCCTTGAGGTATTATACTAGAGCGGACATCGGGAACAAAATCTGTGCGTATGATGCGTGTACACGGGTACACAGTGAAGCGAGAGGGAAGATAATGATACTTCGTAGGCGTGACAGAGACAGAAATAGAACGTACCCTTCATTTTGTTACACACATTTTGTTTGCAGTGTCCCCTCTAGTATATTATCTCAATGTATTTTATACAGATTTTTGGAACAAAATGGAGTTATTCCATCTCAAGAAGTCTGTTAATATATTACTAGTATAGGTTTGTTCGCATGAAAAAGGATTTCCGGGATTAAAGTACCCTAAAAAGTGCCTCGATACATGGATAAATGGACTATCCAACACCAAAAGAATAATAAACACATCCAACAGTCACATACATAGTCCTGACCCCACACTAAGATCGAGTCTTGTGTCGTGTATCAGGAACTACGAGAGACTATTCGGTCTCACAAACACCCAGACCCGAAACAAATACCTGTAGATGACAATTATTTGTCTCGGTGCGGGGATCGAACCCGCGGCTTCACGTTTCACAGCCGGCATCTAACCAACTGCGCCTCGGAGGCTGTCTGGAGAATTAGTTGAGATTAGCACGTTGAAACAAAATCTTTAGTTATTAATATTTTTTTTATATTCTGGTGTTTATTCAGAAATAATATCTCAATTTTAAAATCATCAACGGACATCAAGAGATAGTTTAACTGTACAAACAATATATTTTTAATAATACAAAAGACATAAAAAATCGTAATATGGATACGGATTGGTGGGAAGAAAACTTTTGCATGAAACCATTTTTAAAAAATGTGGGGTTTTAATTAAATTTTTAGTATGCCTTTTCGCGGAATTTCTGATTACATATCAACTTTAAATAATTATTTCCAATAAGTTTATAAATTATATATACTTCAATTTTCATTGTTCAAAGCTTTGATTACAAAATGTGTGCTGTTGTGATGACAAAAAAATAAAACAAAAGTATATATATAATGTACAATCTCTCAAAATACATTTATCAAGCTCTCAATAATGACTCCTCTTACTATCATTGTCAGATAAAAAACAAACGAGGTAACTATATGGAAGAGGGTATCTAAGACAGTGCGGAGTCAAAAATTATCTTACCAATATCACTTGTATTCGCGTATATTAACCGCGCCATCTAACGGCACGTAATGTAAACTGGTTACAATGTAACTTCAACCCCCGCCAAAAGATGGCGTTCATAAATGCCATTAACATTTCATTTGTCAACAATATGTGCCTTTTTAACTTCACCAAGAATTAATATTTTCTGAATTACTTTCAGTTTTTGTATCAATCTTTAGAAGGTCAAAATGATTGTATTGAAGTGAAAAATTTAAATATCATCGAAATATTAGCGATCAAATTCAGATCTAGGGTGACATAACTTTTTAACATTGGCCCACTTCGGCATGAGAGTTCGGATTATTTCATGGTTCTTTTCTGCGCCTGATGGTAAGCGCAAATGTCAAAATAATTATAAACCAGGGCGGTTATTCTATAAAAACCATACGAACTTCGAATGTTGGATTGTACGTAAAACTTCACAAATGTGCCTAGATACTTCCACAAAATGTTGGATTCCTCTATCGTACGTCGCAACCATAGACTAAGTTCGGAGAAAATGATAAGTATAATAGAGAATAGGTATTGATTTTTAGAAGTTGAAATCTTATATCTTACTCCGGACGTCGAACATCTGAACATTCGAAGTTCATATCGTTTTTATAGAGTAACCGACCAGAAACAAGACGTACTTGTAATCGACGAATACATCTTGAAATCCGAAAATTGTTTATTTTTCTCAATTCTTAGTGGACATAACAAAAATTACATTTTTTAAAAGTTTCACTTCTATATTTTTTAATTGTAAATCCATATTAATAATAATAATAATAATAATAATAACACCCAACAGTCACATACATAGTCCTGACCCCACACTAAGATCGAGTCCTGTGTCGCGGGTATCAGGAACTACGAGAGACTTTTCGGTCTCACAAACACCCAGACCCGAGAGAAATATTTGTGGGCCGCACAAACATTTCTCTCGGTGCGGGGATCGAACCCGCGGCCTCTCGTTTCACAGGCGGCGTCTAACCGCCTGCGCCATGGAGGCTGTCAAAATATTATTATTGTAAAATTGTTGATTATTTCAGTTTATAACATTAATATGTAACTTTGGAATAAACTATGTTCGTGATAATGCTATCACTTTTAAAATATAATACAATATAGCCGGAGAAATTCAACCACTACCCTCCTGCAGATAAACAACTACCCTCAATTTTTATCCAATTTAAAAATTCATATCATTTCAAAAATTCATTTCATAGTTCTGAAAATAAGAATCAATGGTTTCACAAGACAAATGTTTGTATGAAAAACAAATTATTACCGTTTTTGATTGGGACCAAGTCTTGTTTACAGAACTGTATGGGACCAAGTACCTCGTAGTTTCTGATAAACACGACTCAACACATCTTAATGTGCGGGGGTAACTTTAGTTACATCCACAAATCAAAATATGTGTCGTGGGTATCAGAAACTACGAGATACTTGGTCCCACAAGAGTCCCAAAGACATTAAGACTTTTCAACTCCTATTAATTTAGCTTTGTGATTAATTTCGTTGCGGGTTAAAGACAAGTTAGAAATGCCCGGAGACTCGCCGATATTCAATGCTCGGTGTCATTACATTGCGTGCCACTTTTGATCCTGACTTACAGAAGTTACAGTGGTGGGTGTGAGGGCGGGACAGTCTCCTATAGATATAGGGATATCTAAAGACTTGGTCCTACAAAACTGGGTCCAACGCGCCTGATGGAAAGCGCAGAGAAGATAAAATATCATTTATAAACATGAGATTTTCATCTCTCGATACAATAATGATTGTATTGATATAAACAAAACAGAAAAACGACACAAGTGGCTCACTATAAAGAATATCCAGTCAAAATCATGCAAGCATTTGTCTTGAATAATGTTTTTTTAGATTTACATGAATGTTACACGTTGAAATAAAACTATTATTCACGGATTTTTTATCGCGGATTTTGTTTAATTTTTAAATTTTCTAACTCCGAATTTCGATTACTTTACAGCTTTCGTGGTCAGGGACCAAACCGGTTAAGTAATCGATACATAGTGAAGTTAAAAAATGTAAAATTCAAACCAAATCCGGGATAAAATCCGTAAATAATAGTTTTATTTCAATTTGTCTTAAAAATTCAACTGAGGGTTGTAGTCTCAAGCTAATAGGGACAAGTCTAGCTTTCTAGACCATGGTGTTTCCTTTTGATCCTAGCGTATGGCCCTATGTCTGGGTCCATGACAAAATCGTACAAAACAGAAGACCAACTATTGTGTTGAGGTAGGTTGTCGTAGAATTCTGCTGCTATGCGTTTCACCTGAAAAAATATTGGAAAGAAAGATTTATTTATTGCAGATACAAATAGCAGATTTCAACATGAAGAGAGACAAAATAAAAATAACATTTAACAATAAACTAGAAAACAAATACATTAATATTTATATGGTGCGATACAATGGCTAGTTCTAAACGTAGTGACAATTATTATTTTAGGTTTATTTTAATGCTAATTGTGCCAACAACAGGTACCTCCATTCTGCTTCTTGCTGCAGTATGGCTTATAATATTATTGTTACTAATATTATGAACACTCATAATTCACATTAGAAAGAAGAATGCCCATGTGAAACTTAGTACCGGTGCGAAGATTATTTTGCCTCGATAAAACCTACTTTTTTGTGTAGGCAAATATATATATTCTCAATAAATATACACATAATTGGGACCCAGGCCCGGAGTTCGTGGAGAAGTGAACTCGGAAGTCAATTAACAATATTTTTTTCTTCAGCTTTGTGAACCAAATGTAAAATGTTTTTTTTTTTCTTTTCAATTAATGGCAAGTCAAACATTCCGTTCGCTGATGGTAAGCGATACGACCGCTAATGAACAGTAGCGAAACCAAACACCTTTAATTACAAAGCAATGCTTGGCATTCCACTGCGCTCGCCATCCTGAGACAAAGATGTTAAGTCTCAATATATTCAGTAGATATTCTGGCTACAATTTCCTTCAATCCGAAACACAACAGTGCGTTTACACTGATGTTAGGCGGGAGAAATAGGCATTTCGGTGATACCTACCCAGGCCGTCTATCACATACGAAAGACCTACCACCAGTATTTCCACCTATTTCTGGTCTAATTTCACAAATTCTTATATGTTTAAATAAACCACATTTTCCTACCTCTGGGAGCCTTCTTCCCGGTACGGCCGGGAAGTCATGATGCTCATTGTGGTAGCCGACGTTAAACGTGATCCAATTCAACGGACCATAATAGGAATACGTCTCGAATCCTTTACGGAACATGTAGTGTTCGGATATGAAGTGGCCTGAAAAATAAATCAATAATTAAATATTTATTTATTATTATTATTGTTTTTTTATTGCAATAAATGGCGAGACGAGCAAGCCGTTCGCCTGATGGTAAGCGATACGACCGCTCATAAACAGTAGCATTATTCCACTGCGCTCGCCATCCTGAGACATAAGATGTTAAGTCTCAAAATGTCTAGTAGTTACTCTGGCTACAATGTCCTTCAATCCGACACACAACAGTGCATTTACGCTGTGTTGTTTCACGGAAGAAATATACATTGCGGTGGTACCTACCCAGATGGCCTCTCACATATGAGAGACCTACCACCAGTAAATTAATAGTAATTTATTTAAATCTTTATTGTACACATAAAAAATACAATATACAGAAACAAAAAGAATAAGAAGTACGAATGACGGTCTTATAGCTTGAAACAATGTCTTAAAAACAACCATGGGATGGATTTAAAAAGAGGATAAAGAGGCAATAATAAATATTTATTTATATCCGGTTATGTTTTAGAGTATTCAAATTTTAATATATATGGTTCAAAATCTATACATATTTTTTTTTTTTATTGCATTGAATGGCGAGACGAGCATACCATTCGTCTGATGGTAAGCGATGCGACCGCTCATGAACAGTAGCAAAACCAAACAACACCTTGAATTACAAAGCAATGCTTGGCATTCCACTGCGCTCGCCATCCTGAGACAAAAGATGTTAAGTCTCAATATGTCCAGTAGTTACTCTGGCTACAATGTCCTTCAATCCGAAACACAACAGTGCATTTAAACTGCTGTTTAACGGGAGAAATAGACATTGCGGTGGTACCCACCCAGGCAGCCTCTCACATATGAGAGACCTACCACCAGTAAGTAATAAAATTGAAGTGTCTCTTTTGAAAGTGAAAATAAAAATAAAAATAAACTACATATCGTTATATACACGATACCTGTGCCGAAAATGATATTTAAAAAAAATTTGTCTGTCTGTCTGTTTGTTCCGGCTAATCTCTGAAATGGCTGGACCGATTTTGACGGGACTTTTTTTGTCAGGTAGCTGATATAACAAGGAGTAACTTAGGCTACATTTATTTTAGAAAAATCTTTTATTTTAGAAAAATAAAGTAGTACTGTCCAGTACCGCGCGCAGCTCACGCGCATGCCACCACTGGGCGGTCACGTCAGGCGCCTCCCACCAACGAATCAGTATCACATTTACAAAATATTGTATATAAAGAAATTTTTCAATAAAACTAATACAAAAAACTGAAAATAAATGTGTAACGGGAGTTTACCGCCGCTCGCTAAGAGATGGCGCCACCGTAGAATTAGATCGCGGTATGGTTTCGTTACAAAGGTTGATAATAAAAATAAAATACAAAAACCAAAAAAAAAAAACTAAATAAACTAATTAACTTTTTTGTTGAATTCCACGTAGAAGAAATCGCGGGCACAGCTAGTCTTGAATATAATCCAGTTATAAAATAAAATAATGATTTCTTAGATTTATCGCAAATTGGGTTTAATTTTACATTTTTCAAATTTTCAATCAATATGACCATAAAATCTGTAAAAATAACTTTATTTCAAAATAAAATACTCCATCTGTACTTTTTATAGTAATTTATAATATTTATTTACTTAGATTATATACTCGTCTAGATGACACATCACAGCTCACCGCGCGGCTCAAAAAAGTCTACCAATTTTGGTAGACTCGCTTCTCACGTACGTCAGTGTCATTTGAACTCATGGACGTAGTATCAAATGGACTCGACATTCGAGTTCCACCGTAAGGGACAGACATAAAGTAAAAAAAAAAAGCATTTTTATTTTTTATGCAAATATAATCCTATTTTTCAATGTATTCTATGAAATACTAATTGCAGATGTTAGTAATAATGAACGTCTACATTTATTTTTACCAATATACTAAATAAAATGCACTTACCAGTGAGAGGTTATATTTTCATATTATCGTTTAGATCGGCTATCACAGCCAATAATAAAGCAGCACACCATACCTTTTGTCTTATAATCAGTTTCAACACTCTTTTACATACATTTTTGACCGCAAATATTCGTAAAATACTCAGTAATTCAAGTTTCTAACAAACCGCACGTCTTATTTGTTTGGGTACACGCAGTGTTGCCCTACAAAATTATGTGAAACTATGACAAGGACCGCAAATTGTGTTTTGTCACTTTCATTTTTTAAGGTTTATGCATAAGTCTAAGTGAGATGGACTATATATGTCAAATGCATGTCAAGTCTATTGATACTACGTCTATGTTTGAACTACATATGGATAACGTGCTCCCGAAAAATAATTAATTATGCCGGTTTGTGCTGTCGAATTGTATCGCAATTGTGTGTGAAAACTGTATAATAATACCAATATCACTTTCCATCGGTAACATTATTGTTAAACCACTATTATTTAAAGAAAACATGAACTTTTAATTCATTATTTTGAAGATGAGTTTCATTGGCCAGTGTTGTCAATTTATTACTAGGAAACTTTGTTGAAACTCTGGGAGAAACTATAAAACACAAATATCATTACATAATATTTCGATCAGAATAACAACAAGAAGAATGGCATTATTTATTGAATGAGTAAATAAAACTTACCTACACGATATTAATGAAACCCACGACGACATGAACTTCATAGTAATTTTATTAATTCTTTGCCTTGCATGTACCATTCAAAATTTCACAAACGGGGTACTGCTATTGTCATCTTTGAAGAAACAGCGAGAACTTATTCAAGGTCCTAATAATATTTTTAGACTTCCTACGGATTCCGTACTAGCAAATTGCTGGAGAGACATTACACAGCGGAAACGAAAAGAAGACCATTCGTAGCCTCACATGACTTCAGTTGTGTGTTCCGAACATTTTACTTATGATGATTTATATTTTACATAAATACAGAAATCAGATAACAGCCCAGGCAATAAATCCAAAGAGTTAATTCTATTCGGAAACAAACACTAGGAGATGGGTTTAGATCTTTATTGTTTTTACTAAAATGCGTTATAAATATAATTAATAGTATGATTACTTTAAATAAAGAAAAAATATTTCATTTAACCTATTTTGTATATCAAATAATGGGGAAAAGTTAAGTTAATAATCTGGAGTAGGCATCCCTAAACACACACACCTTGACAGTTATCACGGATGAGATTGGGACATTGTTTAACCCCAGCTCACCTCCATAGACTTAAAATATTAAATAACAGCAATTGTACATATTGTTATCATAATAATGCTGATTTAAATCACATTCTACTTCAATGTCCTGCTTTTGGTATTGCCCGTTTAATATTAGTAAATGACTTAAATAACAGCTTAGCACAGACATGCAACAAACAAACAAATGTAAATAATGATATAAGTTTACCCCGCCAATTGCAGGATTTATTATCAAATATAAGTATGTATAAAGCACTTTATAAATATATTAATAATACTGTGAAGAAAATTTAAATATTTGATGTACATACTATATTTAAAATAGGTATTAAGTTCATTGTATATAAAAATGTATGCGTCTGAAGGACCTGTATCCATGGACAAGAATAAATTAAAAAAAAAAAACACCTTGACAGTTGGATTACAATAATTACACGACCCGTACTCACACATATCAACGAAAGTGAGGACACTTTTAGCGCATCGTTTGTTGACATTGCTCAATCTAGACGAGTATATAATCTAAGATTTATTTATTTATAGTAATTTATTTATTTATTTATAGTATTAAAGTATTTTTTTCTTTTTATCTGGAGTAATGAATAACAAATAAATAAAAAGAAACAATTTAAATCTTATTTTAGTTATCAAATACATGTATATTATATTTACCTGCTACGGGATGCACGCCCATCGCCATTAAAGATCCGAATATCAGATATCCTAGCACCTTCCAACCTGGAAATAAATAAGTAAAAATAACACCCAACAGTCACATACATAATCTGACCCCACACTAAGATCAAGTCTTGTTTCGTGCGTATCAGGAACTACGAGAGTCTTTTCGGTCTCACAAACACCCAGACCCGGAAGAAATACCTGTGGTTCACACAAAATTTCTCTCGGTGCGGGGATCGAACCCGCGGCCTCTCGTTTCACAGCCGGCGTCTAACCAACTGCCCTAAGGCAGTAGCTAAATGTACACTTATTTCTATAAGATATACATCAACAGCAAAACTTATCAGCCGATATACATACGTCCTACTGCAGGGCACGGGCCTCGTCTAAAATAGAGAGTACGATTGAGAGTGGTTAGGCCATATAGTCCACCACGCTGACGTAGTGATGGTTGGCGGAATGCAAGGTTTCCTCACGATGTGTTCCTTTACTGTTATAGTGCATGGTAATAGACTATTAAGACACACATGACTCCGAAAAGTCAGAGGCGCGCCCTGGGATTCGAACCCGCGACCACCACGCACTTCAAAAAGTCATATAATATGGTTAAATTAATAACATGGTTAAAAAAATTACTTGAATAAAATTTTCTAACAAAAAAGTATACTATAGTTTAGATTATAATTTATATCAATGGTTCTCAACTTTTTAGTCATGAGGGACCATTTATCAAAATTTTCAGTCTGTCTCTTAATTGTTTACTGGTTTGGTTGTATGTTAATACAGTGCCGAAATGTAAATTAATAAAGTTTTTATCTATAAATGGAACATGCATACAGTTATTGAAATGATGGCCTTAGGATGGCGCCGCAGACTACTTGGGAGGCTTCTAGGGACCATCACTTGAGAACCATTGATTTATATTATAAATAAAATAATAAAAATAAAAAAGGCTTTTTGTTACTTGAATCTTAAATTCATAATAACAAGTCTTATAAGTTTAACTATAACAATAGACAAAACACAAAGACAAGAAAAAAGTTCCTCTTATTTATTATATTACTAATTTATATTAATCTAAATATAAAACATAAGATTTAAATATAAAATACTCACCAAACAATTTCACAACAACAGCGTCGAAAAACAGTTGTATAATCAGATTGATGAGTTCAAGGGGCGTGGGGGGCTTCGGTCTTACCACGAGGGGGCGTAGCGCGTAGAACAACGGTTGTAGAACCAACCAGAGGAGTTTACCACCAGTGGTGCAGAATAACTTGGCCTCCACCAGTGTTGGCAGATCCGTGTCAATTACCTCGTCGCCTTGGTACTGAGGAGAAAAGTATATGTTAGTTAATATACACAATAAGCCAGTGCGCCCCAAACTTTCGTCATATGTATAACACAGGCATTTATTTATTTATTTTTAAACATAAAGCACAATGTCTAGTATTTCTACCTGCTTGAATGGTTGCCTGGAAGAGATCGCTCTTAGCGATAAGGCCGCCTATTGTTTCAACAAATGTACACATCTGAATCTGATTCATATTTTTATTTTATGTTTTGTGATGTAATAATAAAGAGTTTTATTTTTATATCTAGAGTTTCTTGCCCGTTCTTCTCTGGCAAAAACAGCCTTGTGAACCGGGTGGTACGGAAAAAAGTGTCCGAATCTCAATAATAATATGGATTCAATAAATATTTTCATTTCATATTAGTTTATTATTATAGGCATCACACGATCAGCAACAATGAATTTATTTTATTTATAGTAGGCGACACGTCATGTCGATATGGCAATCGGGGTATGAGATGCGTGTCAGGGGACGCCCCGCACCTTGCCCCGCACACTCGCACATGACCCGCGCTATCCTAGTTTGAGTGTTGCACGCTTCAAATATAATATGTATACTAAATACAGTCTCCAGAACAAAATCACACGCCAAAAGTAGCTGAGGTTGCTTATACTTAAACATTTGTGTTTCGAACTGCGAGATGTAGCAAAAAGTCTTAAATTATAATCAACTTCAGGTAACAATAAACCTTATGCCTTTGAGTTAAGATTTATTATGTTTTTGGACCATACATATAATCAAATAAGAGCACACGCTTATTTGTGCTCTTATTTCTCTTGCCGTTTTTTTAAGTCGTTACTTATAATCTAGTGTATATTTGATCGAAGGTTGCACGTGTCTGCATCGACTACGTTAACCGATTTTGATCCCGCTCATATTTTTATTTATGTAATAAATTGTTGTATTTAAATGACAGCGGTAGCTTTTAAAGCTAAAGAAAAACATAAAAAAATAAATAAATAGCGCCCAAAAGTCACATAAATAGTCCCGACCCCACACTAAGATCGAGTCTTGTGTCGTGAGTATCAGGAACTACGAGACTTTTTAGCCTCACAAACACCCAGACTAAAAGGAAATATTTGTGGGCCGCACAAACAGTTCTCACGGTGCGGGGATCGAACCCGCGGCCTCTCGTTTCACTGGACGTCAAGATCTCTACTAAATTTTTTGATTCAGTGTACATGCACTTACCCTATGATGTTCCAAGTGGTACTTTTTAAAGCTGATGGATATCGGGATACCTATGGGTAGATTCGCGAAGAAGCCGAAGAGTCTGTTATGCATCGGCCTGTTGTGACCAAACGCCAGGTTATGAGCTATCTCGTGGATCGCTGAAACAATATATAAATAATATAATAATAATAACACCCAACAATCATATACGTAATCTTGACCCCACATTAAGATCGAGTCCTGTGTCGTGTATCAGAAACTACGAGAGATTTTTCGGTTTCACAAACACCCAGACTCGAAAGAAATATTTGTGGGCCGCACAAACCAAACATCGAACCCGCGGCCTTTCGTTTCACAGGCGGGGCCTAACCACCGGCGCCACGGAGGCTGAAAAGTGAAATGTATGATTATAAATATAATCATAAAGATATATCAAGACTGCTACCGAAAACGAAGCCGGGTGGTAGTTTTAGTGACTACAAACATAATGCAATTAAAAATTTCGCAAAGAAACGCGAGATTTTTTTGTGATATTTAATATTAACGCGTTTAGGTGGTAAATTATTGCAAAAATAATAATTTTATCCCTGTATATAGCGTACTATAGATCTTAAAAAATAAAAGGGTGCAACATATTATTTATAAAACTATGTATTGACCACCCAAATATCGTCATCTAGCATTCCAGTAATGAAGTTCCAATCCTGAGTACTGTAATACCGTTGCACTGTATTACCAATGGTAATATGAAAGATGGGATGGTATAGACTATAAGGTGGATAAAATGGGACAGACGAATACAGGATGGGATTGGATAAGCAGTATAGAGAACGGCAGTCATGTTGAGTTTAAATGAAATATGCACTGGAATCTTGGTTTGTGGAGTATCTAGGCACATTAGTAAAGCTTTACATACGGCGTCCGAACATTCTTTTGTATCGTTTTAATAGAGTAATCCGTATCCGGGTGAAGCCGGGCCGGGCCGCTAGTGTATATGTTTAAAGTAAAAAATAGTCTATATGATTCCGTCATTCTTATGTATTTACTATGTAATGAATTATGTACAAGACTGTCACGTAAGCGACAAGGTCGTTCATTACATCATATTAGTATCGTCTTGCTAAACAGGCGCTTCATATTAATTGTAGGTTATAATTTTTGTTACATCGAAAAAGTGATTGCTAGTCATGATTCGTTTTTTAAGATATTAATCTTCCAACTCCCAAGATCATACATATACAGGTTATATCAAGACTGCTATCGAAAACGAATCCGGGAATTAATTTTAGTGACTAATAACACAATGCAACTAAAAATGTCTCCGAATATTTATTGGGTTGTTTTAAATATCGGCTGCAAAACTACATTCTGAATTCTTTAAAAATTATGATTGAAAAGTCCGAAACCGGGATTCGAACGGCAGTAAAGTTGTGTGATTGCGCCGCTATCGCCGATTGGCGCATTACTTGATAAGTTACAAGTGTTCTTATCTACGTTTACACAATTATGATAACGCCCAGACATCGGGCGATGTTAAAAAATTACCTAATATTATGTTTCTTTACTGATTGCAAATAATAGTATAAAAAAAATCTATAAAGTAAAAAAAATTATTTGATACGCATTCAATATGTTGTAATGTGAAAAAAATATGTTTGCTTCCCACAAAATCAACAGTAACACCTCGATATTTTTTATGGGGAAACCGATTTTTTTACATTATCGAGAAGAAATGTTTTGGGAAAATTGTTTTGTTTCATTGACTGCGCTGCGCCTTTAATACTGTAGTAATTTAGCCGTGCAAATAAAAAAAAATGACCATAAAATAAAACTATTTTTTACAAATTATCTCGCCGATTTTTATACATATTATTAACTTCCCGAAGTTCCGAAGACTACACAGCTTTCTAAATCACAGGCATATTAAGATATTTTTTATGTATGTTAAAAATTCGCGTAGATAAGAAATAATTATAGATACCCTTAGCTACAATCTCAAGTTGTACTTAAAATTTATCTCGAGTGGATTCTGGGGAATTACTATAACCTCTTGTACTACATAAGTACATTGTTTTTGCATACAGCGTATCAATATAATTGCAATATCGAAATCAGATAACAAAGTGGGTCAGTAAGACTTCCTGAGTGGGTGATTCAATCACTTCAATACGGGATTTTATTTATTTATTTTATTTTTATTCTTAACTGCACATAAAAAGGATAGCAACATAAATATATTACACATTAACAAAAAGTACAGATGGCGGTCTTATCGCTCTAGGCGATTTCTTACAGACAACCTTTGAATGGATGGAGGAAAAGGAAAAGGAAAAGAAGAGAGGGCAGTATACAAAATAAAGGATATTTTATGCATTATGCCGAAGCATTATGCATTGGAATTTGAATTTACTTTAATTTATTTTATGCGTTATTTATATATTTATGTATATTTTAATGCACACATCACTACTTAGTATAAAACAAAGTCGGTTTCTTTGACCCTATGTCCCTTTGTATGCTTAAATCTTTAAAACTAAGCAACGGATTTTAATGCGGTATTTTTTAATAGATAGAGTGATTCAAGAGGAAGGTTTATGTGTACCGGGTATCTCAAGACTGCTACCGAAAACGAAGCCGGGTGGTAGTTTTAGTGACTACAAACACAATGCAACTAAAAATTTCGCAAAGAAACGCGACAATTAATTTTTATGATTTTTTAAATATCGTCATTTTTGGGTGGTATTTACCATAGTTTAATACGTACATATTATTTTACAGAAATCTATTAGTAGCCGGGCGAAGATGGCCCGGGCCGCTAGTACATGTAGGACCTATGCCTTATATTAATTTAAATATCTATTATTTGGTACTGGGCGACCCGCCTTCAATATGTTACGCATATATTTTGATTTGTTGGCTAGTCAAGTCATTAAGCAAATTAATCAACATGCACGAGTTCCATGAAATAAATATTATTTTTTTGCTTTGGAGTGGTAAGTAGTTATTATTTTTTGGTTTTTAGTGGATTTTTGTTTTGAAGTCGGTTTTTATTTTTTTTATTAAAAATTTTAATTATTTTTATCTTTTTAGTGTTGATAGGCATTTAAATGAAGAAGATTTGGTCCCCACAAGGAATATGTTCTTTCCGATGACAATGAAATCGCTAAAATCGGCTAAAAGCTGCCAAAGATATTGGAATATTCACATGTTTATTATTTTTGCTCCCCCCCCCCCCTCCCTTCGCGCCTACCCCTTTTTTCGTCAACCACTGTAGCCTAGCTTTTTTACTGAACCCAATGCAAAAAGAACCGTTGAAATCCTATTAAATTTTGAGGAGTTCTACTCTCCAGGTCCGAACATGATAATCAGATCTTAATGTTGTGTTCCTGGGATCAACCTGTTAATACGTTCTTTCCAATGAAATAAAGTCGGTTTTACGGGCGAAGATTTTACGTGACAACGTCTTTTTCTCGGTAGAATATTTATTGATATGAATATAATTAAATTGCACAATAGGAACAAGGAATTGAATGAAAATAAGAATTGCACAAATTTTAACTATAGAAATATATTTTGTTTACTAAAACATTGTACATGTAATGACGAATCTAAGCACTCCATATTTTCACTACAGACACAGCTGACGATACTTTAACCACACGTGTGAACTTGTATTGTGACGCTTTCTTGTTTTTCCAACGCCAAGAACGTTCGAGAAATACAAAGACAGAGACACAAGCATGCGCCGATTCAATGCGCCTAATTCTCTAGTGCTGCGCGCGCGGCAGACCGATCATAGTTGAGTGGGAGAGAGACGCAAGGCAT
Source organism: Hyles vespertilio (assembly GCA_009982885.2). Lineage (NCBI taxonomy): Eukaryota > Metazoa > Arthropoda > Insecta > Lepidoptera > Sphingidae > Hyles > Hyles vespertilio. Next base: position 4,621,959 of record CM042832.1, read on the forward strand.
TCGGCGGGCCTCTCTCTCGTTCGGTGACTCATCGTAACGTTACCGGGCGTTACACTTTTTCATAAGTGACTCCCAGCCGCAACCTAATTTAAGACGTTGTCACGTCAAAAGAAATCACTAAAATCGGTTATAAGCTGCTGAAGATATTAGTATTTACGTGTATTTTAACGTTAACACCCCCCCCCCCTCCCCCTACCCCTTTCTCCCTCCCTCACTGTGGCTTAACTTTTATAATAAACCTAATGCAAAAAGAACCATTGGAATCCTACTAAATTTTGAAGAGTTCTATTCTCCAGGTCCGAACATAATCATCAGATCTTCATGTTGTATTCCTGGGATCAACCTGTCAATACGTTTTTTCCAATGAAAAATAAATCACTAAAATCGGTTAAAAGCTGTCGAAGATATTAGAATTTACGTGTATTTTAATTTTATCACCCACCCCCCCTCACCCCCACCCCTTTTTCCCTCTCTTACTGTAACTTAACTTTTCTAATGAACGTAATGCAAAAAGAACCATAGCAATTCTCCTTAATTTTAAGGAGTTCCCCTCTCCAGGTCCGAAGATATTCATCAGATCTTCACCATATTTTTATGGGACCAAACGACAAGCACCAGCTTTCAATCAAAGAAAGAATGATTGAAATCGGTTCACACAGTACAGAGAAACGAGGTAACAAACATAAAAATTAAGGGGACTTTATAAAATGGTTGCCTGTAAAGTCGGTTTTACGGGCGAAGATTTTACGTGACAACGTCTTTTTCTCGGTAGAATATTTATTGATATGAATATAATTAAATTGCACAATAGGAACAAGGAATTGAATGAAAATAAGAATTGCACAAATTTTAACTATAGAAATATATTTTGTTTACTAAAACATTGTACATGTAATGACGAATCTAAGCACTCCATATTTTCACTACAGACACAGCTGACGATACTTTAACCACACGTGTGAACTTGTATTGTGACGCTTTCTTGTTTTTCCAACGCCAAGAACGTTCGAGAAAGACAAAGACAGAGACACAAGCATGCGCCGATTCAATGCGCCTAATTCTCTAGTGCTGCGCGCGCACCGTTACGTTACCGGGCGTTACACTTTTTCATAAGTGACTCCCAGCCGCAACCTAATTTAAGACGTTGTCACGTCAAAAAAAAAAAAAAGCAACATACAGTCGAATTGAGAACCTCCTCCTTTTTTTGAAGTCGGTTAAAAAGTACAATTGGCGGTCTTATCGCACAAACGCAATGTCTTACAGACAACTATGGTATGGTTTTAAGAAAAGGATTAACAGAGGGCAGTTAAAAGTGTAAGGGAATGAATATAAAACGGAATAATATATAATATTTATCTTACAAAGACAAATTCCATTAAAATAAAACATTTCTGTCAAAACAGTATTAAAGGAGCTTGAGATGTATTGGCAAAGTTTGTTTGTGCAACTGAGCCTAATAGTTATCCGTTTTAAAATAACATTTATGTTTACCTACACATTTTTTTTATTACGCCCCACTGCAGTGCACGACCCTCCCCTACAATCGAGAGTACGACTAACGCCCGAATACTGGATTGCCATTCAAATAATAAGTTGCTCTTAACAGCGCACGGCCCACTTATCCAGTACATTTAATCGGGATTAACATAGTTAAGCGCCATTTATATTTAAGTTGCGTTCCAGTATTTGGGCGTAAGAGACTTTAGGCCATATAGTCCACCACGCTGGCCTAGTGCGGGTTGGCAGACTTAACACACCATAGAAATTCTCACAAATCTCTATGGTACGGTACGTTTGTTATGTATTTATGTTTATTTTTTAATTTAGTATCTTGTATGACGTGATAAAGAGTGATTATAATTAGATTTCCTTACGATGTTTTCCTTCACCGTTCATATTTAAAATTAAAATATATTATTATTATGGTATGCAGGTTTCCTCACGACGTTTTCCTTCACAATTTATATTCAAACAAAAAACAATATTTTCTTTATTCAACTTACCGAGCATGAGTGAATGGTTGATTACTCCACCGAAGCAGTAGGCCAAGACGAGCGTCATGGGCCAACTGAGGTGCTGTACAACCGGCATCATCACAAACTGGGTGATTACCATCGCTGTCACCACCCATTTGAACAGCGGATCGTAACCGAACAGCTGTTTAATCTGAGGGTACTTTTCTGTTGACAAAAAAAAACTTAATTAAACTTAAAAAAAAATAATCTTGGCACCTTACAGACCATTTATAATGTATTGGCTAGTGGCGAAATTCGGAACTACTAAAATTAATTGAAAAAAAGATAGAAAAAATGATTTATTTGTCATAGACACAGTATAAAAGTATGTAACATGCGAGTGATATTTGAAATCAACTAACAAGGTACAATAATCACAACGTAAAATTAAAACAAAGCAAAATCCAAACTAAAATAAAAATAAAGCAAGTAGAGTATTATGAACACAAACAAACATCATAAAATTATATGTAGAAAAAAAAACAAATAATACAGTACCTATAAAACATAAAAAATTAACCCATTGTTTGAGATATTTTCATAACATAAACAAGCATTTATACTCGTAATTTAACATTACTAACATGTCCAATGTAAGAAAATGTGAGAGAAAAACTTTTGTTACAAACATTTTGTTTGAAGTGTCCCCTCTAGTATACTATCTCAATAATCTCGGCCTTATTAAATTTAATGAGCTGTTAAATAGCTAATTAGTATATTTTGACGTCTGTGAATAACGTTTTTGAGTCAGCTCATATTAACGACATTTGAAAAATGCGCTAAGTCCTTATGAATAAGTGATTATTTGTTTCGACCAGCACGCACTTCGTTCATACAAATTATAAGTTTTACAATCCATCATTAGCGCCGATACCATATCTCCTTATCTACTATACATTAATCTGACAAATGTGTTTGTATCGGAATTTCTTCACTCATTTCCAGCATATGATTCACTATTGAAAATGACTCGACAAGTTGCACCTGTTTGTATACGATAAGCCGGCAAAATTTTATGCTTTATCTTTGATGTTATTTATTTATTTAAATGTTTGCTTCAATAGTGACTGCCTGGATTACGAAGTTCTTTTTTGTTATTTCTATGAACGGCGGGACGAGTATGCCATTCGCCTTATGGTAAGCGATATGACCGCACATGAAGAGTAACAAAACCAACCAACACCTTAAATTTCAATACAATGCTTGGCATTCCACTGCGCTCGCCATCCTGAGATCTAGATGTTAAGTCTCAATATGTTCAGTAGTTACTCTGGCTACAATGTCCTTCAAACAGGAAGAAAACAGTGCATTTACAGTGCTGTTAGAGGGTGAAATAGACATTGCAGTGGTACCTATCCAGGCGGCCTCTCACATATGAGAGACCTACCACCAGTGGCCAATTGCACTCGTTGCTGTTTTCAAAGAATAAAATTGTTTTCTTTTTTCATTCTTCACTGCCTGAGGTCTGCAGGACAAGGGCCTCCTCTATAAACGAGAATACGATTGAGAGTGGTCAGGCCATATAGTCCACCACGCTGGCCTGGTGCGGGTTGGCGGACTTTACATACCAGATAAATTCTTAGAAATTTATGGTATGCGGGTTCCCTCATAATGTTTTCTTTCTGATCTGATGCGTTTACCAACAGGCCACCACGATATTGTTGTAAATGACTAAACATTCCATTACATAATTAATTTTTCAGTGTGTTTCAACGTGTTATCGATCACGTATATTGGCCGTATCTCACGATTTCTCTTATCTGATAAAACAATCAATTAATCATGTAAACCTTGGTAATACGGTTATTTTGAACAATTATGACTCACAAGTTCATTTAAGGGCCGAATCAAACTAGCGCAGGGGGGGTTACTCTATAAAAACGATACGAACTTCGAATGTTCGATATTCGAATGTTCGTATACTGGTGGTAGGTCTCTCATACGTGAGAGGCCGTCTGGGAGGGCACCACCGAATTGTCTATTTCTCCCGCCAAACAGCAGTAAAGCACTGTTGTGTTTCGGATTAAAGGACATTGTAGATACTTGTAGTAGTAACTACTGGTCATATTGAGACTTAACATCTTATGTCCCAGGATGGAATGCCGAGCATTTCTTTGTAATTCAAGGTGATGTTTGGTTCTGCTTTTATTCATGAGCGGTCGTATCGTTTACCATCAGGCAAACGGGATGCTTGTCTCGCAAGTCATAGAAAAATAAAACTAACTTCGAATGTTCGGACGCCGAACGTAAAACTTCACTAATGTGCCTAGATACTCCACAAAATGTTGGATTCCTTTACCGTACGTCGCAACCATAGACTAAGTTCGGAGCACATAATAAGTTTAATAAAGAATAGTATTGATTTTTAGAAGTGGTAATCTTATATTTTACTCCGGACGTCGAACTTCCGAACATTCGAAGTTCGTATCGTTTTTATAGAGTGCTTATTATCTCTAAGAATTGTTAATATGAAAGATTGATAATTCATTTGATACATTGCCAAGGTAATCGACATTTTTTTTTTCATAAAACGACGAGACGAATATGCCATTCGCCTGATGGTACGCGACACGACCGCTCATGAACAGTATCAAAACCACACACCATGAATTACAAAGCTATGCTTGGCATTCCACTGCTCTCGCTATAAACAAGGATCTGTCAGATATATTGATGACTTGATAGCGACTCCTAATTAGAACCAGCGCTTGTTAGACAATTCACAAGTAATTTGCTTGTAGGATCATTAGAACAATTAGAAGAACTGTTTAAATGCACATGTTAACATTCATTCAGAAAACTAATTGACACTCCACGGTTAGTTAGACGCCAGCTGTGGAAGAGAGGTGTTAGTAAAGCTAACTCATGTCTCGCCATTAATTTGAAAACTAAGGATAGGCCTTTCAGTACATATGGTTTCAAAAACTGATAAAAGGGCGTAAAATACATATAAAATTAACTTAATATAACATATTATCTTGTCTAAACGGTGATCATTTTATTTTATTCATTTTTATTAAACTTTGTCATAATACAAGCAAGCATTTTCAAAAAAAATACCACCAGTGTGATTAATACGATGTTTGAATATTCGTCGTTTCGAATTATAGAGTAGCCCCTTAAATCGCCCCCTATTACATCGTGGGACGGAACATACAAGGCGAAACGTGGATGTCCTGGTAGCATTTCCGCCTACCCCTTTAGGGAAAAAGGCGTGAGTTTATGTACGAAACGATCAATTGAGTTTAAGAAGATAAATGCTATAATTAGACATGATAGACTGACTCAGCTTTGAAAAATCTCAATTGAATTTCGTATACATTACACATCAAAGGAATGCAGTACTAAATTACCAATTGACAAACATTCATGGCAATTGCCAACATTTGATCTGTGAGCCTGCGTGGCGCAGTTAGTTAGACGCCGGGTTTGAAACAACAGGCCTCGGGTTCGATACCCGTGCCGAGACTAATGACGGTGTGATCCACAGATATTTGGGATATCTGGGATACAGAATCTTCCGATGATCGAATTTTATATACGATACGAATGTACCAACATATACTTATGGTCGTTACTATAGACTTATGGTTACAATGTATGTTATACGAATTCGGACATTTACAGAGTGGGTACATTCGGATCGTCATAAACTTAGATCGTCCGAAGATTTGAACTTCGTTTCGGATTTATAGAGTAGGGCCCTTGTTTCCGGTCTGGGTGTTTGAGACCGAAAAGTCTGTCGTAGTTTCTCATACACGGCACAAGAGTCAATCTTAGTGTTTTCTTCTTTACTAAAGTACTTCACTCTATGCTAGTCATCATTCATTCCAAACTTGGTCAATGGTTACGAAGTACGATGGAGAAATCGAAAATTTTGTGAAGTACCGAGACACATTCGTACGTTTTTAAGTACTAGGTTCGAACATTCGAATTCATTTGGAATCGTAAAGTAATCCCCATGTTCTTCCAAAGTGGCTCTCTTTAAAAAAAATTGTTTGTTTGAGTAGGTAGTAAAAGTTTCTCTTTAAAATCTAGTTACCTAAACACTGTATTTGCATGTAACAAAAACAATGTTTATGCATACAAAATCGAGATAAAAAATAAAAAGAACCTGATAAAGCTTAGATTATATACATGTCTAGATGACACATCACACCTCACGGCACGGCCCAAAAAAAGTCTACCAAATTTGGTAGACTCGCTTCTCACGTACGTCAGTGTCATTTGAACTACATATGGATAACGTGCTCCCGAAAAATAATTAATTATGCCGGTTTGTGCTGTCGAATTGTATCGCAATTATGTGGGAAAACTGTATAATAACACCAATATCACTTTTCATCGGTAACCTTTGTTGTTAAACCACTATTATTTGAAGAGAACACGAACTTTTAATTCGTTATTTTGAGGATGAGTTTCATTGGCCAGTGTTGTCAATTTATTACTAGGGAGATTTGGTGAAACTATGGGAGATAAAATACAAATATCATTATATCATATTTCGATAGGAAGAATAATAAGAAGAATGGTATTAATTATTTGATGAGCAAATAATAACTTATCTACACAATATGAATGAAACTCATGACGTCATGCACTTTATAGTAATTTTGTTAGTTCTTTCTAATATGTATTTTTTAGGCTTCCTACGGATTCCTTGGTGGCAAATTGCTGGAGAGACATTATACACCGGAAACGAAATGAAGACCATTCGTAGCCGTGTGTTCCGAACATTTTTCTTATGATGATTTATATTTTACATTAATACAGAAATCAGATAACGCAGCCCAGGCAATAAATCCTAAGAATTAATTATATTCCGAAACAAACAACAGGAGATGGGTTTTGATTTAAAAATTACTGTATACTTTTACCATTGTATTTATTGCTTTTACTAAAATGCGTAATAAATATAATTAATAGTATAATTACTTTAAATAAAGAAATTATTTTATTTTACCTACTTTGTTTATCAAGTAATGGAGAAAAGTTCAGTTAATAATCTGGAGTAGGCATCCCTAAACACACACACCTTGTCAGTTGAATTACAATAAGTACACGACCGGTACTCACACATATCAGTGGGGACATTTTTGGCGCGTCGTTTGTTGGCATTGCTCAATCTAGACATGTATATAATCTAAGCTGATAAAGGTAATTAAGTACCTAGAAATTATGTGTATTGTATGTGTAACATGACTCGATATTGTAAAAAATTTGATTAGGTTAAAATTGTATAGTGGTGGTAGGCGCCTGCTATATTGGAGGCCACCTGGGTACGTACCACCGCAATGTCTATTTCTCCCGCCAAACAGCAGTGTAAATGCACTGTTATGCTTAGCTTTGAAGGATATTGTAGCCAGAGTTAATACTGCACATATTGACACCTAACACAGTATGTCTCAGGATGGCGAACGCAGTGCAATGTCAAGCATTGTTTTGTAATTCAAGGTGTTTTGTTTTGCTACTGTCGATGAGCGGTCGTATCGCTTACCATCAGGCGAACAGCATGCTTGTCTTGCCCGTACTCAGACTCTAGGTAGGTAGGTAGGTAGGTAGGCTCTTACCATTTCTTTTCATTAATTTGGAGTTTCAAAAAGACGACTGTGAACGTCACCCTTAAAATAAAATTATTAAATTAATTTAATAGATCTTGTCTGAACATGATGATAAAACAAGCAAGTATTTTCAAAAATTTTGCGAACGATGACTAATTTCAGTAAGGTTCTGCTAGAGATGTACTGGAGCGCGCGTACCACTTACGTCGGAACACTGTATGCGCTTTCCGCCTCGTCCATATATCTATGTCGATGACCCGCATATTTTTTTTCTAAACGCACCAAAGGAAATAAATACATCCATCACGTACATGAAAAACGAAAAATGAAAAAATCTTTATTAAAAGTTGTAATTTTACATATAAAGAATATTGCAGGTGTTCTCAAATTAGGCGTTGCCTGTGTCTTGAGAAACCAGTTAAATATACATAGTTTTGATCCCATACAAAGATCGAAACCTGTGTCGTGTGTCATACCAGACTTTTCAGCCTCACCAACACCCAGACCCGAATAAAATACCTGTTCATCACGCAAATATTTTTCTCGTTGCGGGATTCGAACCCGCGGCCTCTCGTTTCACAGCTGGCGTCTAACCAACTTAACAACGGTGGATGGCGGACAAAAAACTCACTTTCATATTAGCAATTTATCGATTTGTAATTTTTACGGTTCTTTTATCATGACTATTGATTTTAGTTTTTTGGAACGTGCATAGATTATAAATTTTCCACGAACAAAACGATAATAAAAAACGGATTTAAAAAACAAACTAATCCTGCAGGAAAGCATTCTGAAAACTAAATAGATTTTATTACTGTACTGTATCAGCCCATATACGCCCCACTGCAGGGCACAGGCCTCCTCTACAATCGAGATAACGATTGAGAGAGGTTAGGTCGTATGTTCCATCACGCTGGCCTAGAGCGAGTTAGCGGACTATGGAGTGGACTATGCAACACCGTCGAGAGTACTATAGAGAAGGTTAGGCCACCACGCGGGCCTAACGCGGTTTGGATGATTTAACTTCCGATGCAAAAAAGTGTCGATGTCTTCGAGAATCTACAATATAGAGGGAGCATTGGTCCTTCAAAAACGTGGATAAAAATGATGGTGCCGTGTCACCGTTTTTCGCTCTCCTACTGGCTGTAATCTGACAGGCTGTCCAACATGCACAAATTACATGAAAAAGAAAAAGTTTAGGGCTATTTCATTCCGCTCAAACACGTTTTGAAAGGATAATAGCTAAATATACAGTCGGTTATCTAAGGAATTTATAGCAATATGTTGCTAATTAATTACATTTTACCTAATATAGGAGTGCTACCAACAATGCGAACAAGAAAATATATACTTTTTTTTGGATACGAAAATGTATGACAGCGCTATCTCAATATTATACACATTGGTAAGACATACACACAACCAAGAACAGCATACACTCTGAGTGGTGTTGGAATAAATAGCAATAGCAACAACAAATAGCAAGTGAAGTCGATAAACATTTCACAAGTTATATCAATAAGCTAAACTTTGCGATTGTTATTCACAAAGCTAATCGACTAATATTTTTAAACGATCTCGTGTAATCTATGAAAGAGTAAGTTTTTTTACGAGCCCATTTAAAGAAGAAAGTAGAAACTGGGCAGACAATTTGTGTGTGTAATTTCATGTGTGAAAAATGGTTATTATAAATGGTCAGTTTTTTTACAAATTCTGTTGGGAAGAAATTAGCAATAGCAGAAATATAGAGCATGCTACGGCTACAAATAACAAGGGGCTCTACTATACAACATGTAACAGATTTAAATGTAAAAGCGGAAAGTAGTACGTTCAGAATCAGCTACTGAACCGATATTTACATTTTTTTTGGTAGGTATTTTTTTTTCAAAATAATTAGTTAAGACCAAGTAAATTACAGACACTCTTTCGTTTAGTACTCCGAACAAACGAAATTGAAACGTAACTTGAGGACATAAGATCATTTTTAAATGAATCACTAAACGAATACTCTAATAACTAAATCATGAACAAAAATGAACTTTATTTCGATAGTCATAAAGTTTATTTAAGCAATCTATCATTAATTAAACGCACACAACGATAGGCCTGAATAAACGTAATAAGCTACCAAAATAAATAACTATCATATTCTCTTTTCCGCACATTTAACTACAACTAGATAGAGCAGGATGCAGCTATTGTTTAATGCAATTTGATCCATCGGACAAACGACGCGACGGCGCGCGCGGCGGTACATCAAAAGGTTATAGGGATGCGCCGCGAAAAAAATTACTCCCGGGATTTGCAAGACCGGGCGATCCAAATCCCGCGCAATACATGCACTTAAATGAAACAAATTAAATTGTAACAAAATCACTATGAAAAGAAACAACAAGTAGGTATTTCTATGAAAAATAATTTCGCGGAACGTTTAAATGGTGAATAAATTCGGTTTATAATTTTGCTACAATGTATGCGGAATCCCGGTGTGTCGGATATCCCGTTATTGCAATCCCTAAATGGGCATTGGGCACCGACAATGTGAAAAAAATCTAGTCGTGCACCGCAGTTATCTGTGTTTACTTGTGTTTAAGTGTTAAGTAGATATTTCGACAACTTTCGCGCGCGATGTCTTTTCGGTATTCGAATATTGAATACACTGAAATGGTGAGAACTTCCGCACTCTGTGGTGATAATGTATCATTGGCATGCAGGACATTTAACAACAGGCACGGCACCAGTGTAGTGTCCGACAGTATCTCGATGCTGAGTTCGGAGAGCGCTGGATAGGTCGCGGCGAACCTGTGCAATGGTCAGGTGACCTAGGAGGTCACCTGACTTGACGCCTCTTGACTTTTTTTGTGGGGACGTAATAAATCTCTATCGGTATACTTCAGTGAAAGTACTAATGTGGAGGAACTAAAAAGTAGAATAGTGGTAGCCTTCCTAAAAGTGAAAAGTGACACTGAAGTTTTACATAAATTACGTAAACAATTACGCAAATGTGCATGAAAGTGTATCAAGGTGGTGGACATTTCGAACATATTTTAAAAAGAAATCGCCGCATGAGTGCCATGTAACACGTAAGTTAATTTTTTTGTATTTTTTGTGTTGTGATTCCCAATCTAGTCTTCGTTGTTAGATATTGCGTTATCTTATTATCTTATTCATTAGTAATGCAAAATAAATGACGCCCGTATCCTGCCGGCCTGTAGGAACAAAGTTTAGCGGAAGTGAAATTAATAATATTTTATAGCCGATTCATGCAAAATATTGTCTTATGTTGAGTTCGTACGCATTATATCTTGTAAGTAAAATATTTAGATTTTATAGTCAAAACACAAATGTTATGCTTACATATTAAATTAATAATAATTTGTTTACCAAGCCACCAAGTAATCAGTTACATACGTAATTAGTATTTCGTTTATTGTCAGCTGTTACTGTCGGCGGCGCAGCGTTCGACGTTAGGTACTCGTATGAATGGGTCTTGTGTACATGTGTGCGTGTCCGCGAGCGTGTGTAGTAGTGCACTCTTATTTGTAACTCGTAAGGTAACCATGTTAAGTGCCTACATTTGGTATAACTAATTTCATAAATAAAAGATTTTGTAATTATGGTAGTACGATTTCAAAGCATAAACTATGATTGCAATAATATTTTAAAGTTGGGGTGTCTGAGGTTGTGAATTAATCCTGTTACACGTTGTATAAATCCGAAATTCGAATCTTCGTGACGTTTTTCGTTTCGAAACCTACTCTGTAACACGAAATTCGAATCTTCAGATCGATGAATGAATGATTCGAATATATCGGCAATCCGAACATTTACATTTTTATTTACTATATTCATCCGAAACGAAGTTCGAAACGTCGGACGAACGAAGTTTATGACGATACGAATGTACAGTCAGCAACATAAGTCACTACACATTCACGAGATTTGGAATTGTCTTATCATCCAAAATAATAATTATTTTCAATATCGTGTGGCACTTTTCGACATAGATGACTTTACTTGGTTATATTTTACGACTACAGAGTAGTACGTACAAATTTTAATTCATAAAAAGGTTATCAAAAAATCTGAAGTGTGCAGCGACTTATGTTGCTGACTGTACCTACTCTGTAAGTGTTCGTATTGCCGATATATTGGAATAATTCATTCTTCGATCCGAAGATTCGAGTTTCGTGTTACAGAGTAGGTTTCGAAACGAAAAACGTCACGAAGTTTCGAACTTCGTTTCGGTTTTATATGGTAGGATTTATACAACGTGTAACAGGATTAATTCACAACCTCAGACACCCCAACTTTAAAATATTATTGCAATCATAGTTTATGCTTTGAAATCGTACTATCATAATTACAAAATCTTTTATTTATGAAATTAGTTATACCAAATGTAGGCACTTAACATGGTCACCTTACGAGTTACAAATAAGAGTGTACTACTACACACGCTCGCCGGACACGCACACATGTACACAAGACACATTCACACGAGTACCTAACGCCGGTCGCCGACCGCTGCGCCGCGCCGGCAGAAACAGCTGACAATATACGAAATACAAATTACAAATTACGTACGTAACTGATTACTGGGTGGTTTGGTAAACAAATTATTATTTATTTAATCTGTAAGCATAACATTTGTGTTTTAACTATAAAATCTAAATATTTTACTTACTAGATATAATGCGTACGAACCCAACATAAGACAATATTTTGCATGAATCGGCTATAAAATATTATTAATTTCACTTCCCCTAAACTTAGTTCCTACAGGCGGGCAGGATACGGGCGTCATTTATTTTGCATTATTATTGAATAAGATAATAAGATAACGCAATATCTAACAACGAATACTAGATTGGGAATCACAACCTAATCACAACACAAAAAAATACAACAAAATTAACTTACGTGTTACATGGCACTCATGAGGCGATTTCTTTTTAAAATATGTTCGACATGTCCACCACCTTGATACACTTTGATGCACATTTGCGTAATTGTTCACGTAATTTATGTAAAACTTCAGTGTCACTCTTCACTTTTAGGAATTTGCTCCACATTACCCTCCTCATCCTGGATCCTCCACATTAGTACTTTCACTGAAGTATACCAGAGATTTATTACGTCCCCACAAAAAAAGTCAAGAGACGTCAAGTCAGGTCAGGTGACCTAGGAGGCCATTGCACAGGTTCGCCGCGACCTATCCAGCGCTCTCCGAACTCAGCATCGAGATACCGTCAGACATGCCAATGATACATTATCACCACACAGTGCCAAAGTTCTCACCATTTCAGTGTATTTGAATATTCGAATACCGATAAGACATCGCGCGCGAAAGTTATCGAAATATCTACTTAACACTTAAACACAAGTAGACACAGATAACTGCGGTGCACGACTAGATTTTTTTCACATATTCGGTGCCCATTTAGGGATTGCAATAACGGGATATCTGACACACCGGGATTCCGCATACATTGTAGCAAAATTACAAACCGAATTTAATCACCATTTTAACGTTCCCCGAAATTATTTTTCATAGAAATACCTATTTGTTGTTTCTTTTCATATTGATTTTGTTACATTTAATTTGTTTCATTTAAGTGCATGTATTGCGCGGGATTTGGATCGCCCGGCCTTGCAAATACCGGGAGTAATTTTTTTCGCGGCGCATCCCTATACCGCCGCGCGCGCCATCGTTTGTCGGATGGATCAAATTGCATTAAACAATAGCTGCATCCTGCTCTATCTAGTTGTAGTTAAATGTGCGGAAAAGAGAATATGATAGTTATTTATTTTGGTAGCTTATTACGTTTATTGAGGCCTATCGTTGTGTGCGTTTGATTAATGATAGATTGCTCAAATAAACTTTATGACTATCGAAATAAAGTTCATTTTTGTTCATTATTTAGTTTATTAGAGTATTCGTTTAGTGATTCATTTAAAAATGATCTTATGTGCTGGAGTTACGTTTCAATTTCGTTTGTTCGGAGTACTAAACGAAGGAGTGTCTGTAATTTACTTGGTCTTAACTAATTATTTTGAAAAAAAATACCTACCGAAAAAAATGTTGATATCGGTTCAGTAGCTGATTCTGAACGTACTACTTTCCGCTTTTACATTTAAATCTGTTACATGTTGTATATTCGTTTTTCGTTGCCCGCTTGGTCGATATTCTAAATTGATAGTCGGAATTGAAACTTTTGGCCATTTTGAAAAGTATATCGGGCGGAGCCAGAACGGATAGCTAGTTTATAATAAAGACGAAGCGCTTTCATACATTTGCGTCTTCAAAAACGTAGATACTTTCTTGATGAATGAATTAATTAAAAACAATGATATATTATACAAATACGACGTAGATATCGCACTAGCACTTCAAAAGTGAGGCGTTCAAATTCGGGCAATTGGTGTAATTTCATCTAGTCGCATAGCAACGGCGACAGAGGGAAGACCTCAGTGCTGTCAACATAATTTATTTCGAAAATATTGTCTAAAGTGTCGAATTGTGTGTTTTAAAAGTGTTAAAACAATGGTGCAAAAATACGAAACTAAATGGGACCTACACACCATACGTAAGTATATAAAAACCACACAAAATTTAATTTTTATTTTAAATTAGTATACACCGCCTTCAATTGTGTAAGAAGGATCGCGTAATACAAAGATTGTGAAGTGCGATAGGGACAAAAAGCGTACGTCATAGATTAACAAGTCAGAAGCGAAACCGATCATACAGAAAATTGACGATGAAAGTTTGAATGGATTTGGATAGTTGTATATTTATTTCTAATTTAATCACATTTAAAACAATTAAGTTATTTGTTATGAATTATTTTCATAATCAATTCAAATAACTTAATCTAACCACGAACATTACAAAATACATTAGCTGCCTCATTATATATTTTGAATAACTATATTTACATATAACATTAATTAATGTTTCCAGATTTCCACGTGATGAGCTTTTCAGACGTTAATGGATATGCACTAAGCACAGCTCGGACAAAAAGAGAGGTTCGTGACTTCCTTTAAAACTGATTAATATTGGTTTAGCACATTTAATTATGAATAAAAATATACAACTACGAAAATATATATATATCCACCTAAAAAAACCCTGCACCATCGGTTGTTTACTAGTGGCAGGTCGCTCATACGTTACCACCATGTGTTGGTACCACCGCAATGTCTATTTCCCCCGCCACACGGCAGTTTAAATGCCATGTTATGTTCCGATCCAAAGGACATTCCCGCCCGAGTAATCGCTGTACTTATACTTAAGATCTTATGTCTCGGAATGGCGAGCACAGTGAATGCCAAGCATTGCTTTGTAATTTAAGGTGTCTTGGTTTCGCTTATGTCCACGAGCGGTCGTATCACTTGTCATCATTACAACAAAAAAAAATATTAATAAGATATCGATTTTTCAGTGCATGCTTACCATAAACTTATATAAAAAACGGCAATCACTTATTTTTTTTTATTTAATCAAAGTTATGTGCAAATAAAAATATATTTGTTTCAGGATGGCGTACCACAGGTGGACTCATGTAGCAACCTCAAAGTTAATATATTATATACTTATAAAACCAAATAGGTAGTTTTATTTATCGTCACCCTTCTGTTTCTATCGCTTCGATTCTATGTTTGGATAGCGCAATGCTATCTCTTTTCGTCTCGTACTTTCTGTATGATCTGTTTCATTCACTAAAATTGTCATAAAGTATTAACAAATGAGTATGTATATGCATAGAAGTACAGTTTTTAAACGTCACGCAGTATGAATATGCGTCATCTTTATTAAAACATCATTGATTAAAAACAAATTGCTATAAATTCCGTTAGTAGCTGAAAGAATAATTTGTAATATCATTATAAAACGAATCAGAGTGGACTTTTTTTGTGAAGATTCATACATATGCGGAAATGAATATTATTATGTTCCCATTTCCATACAGAATAATTTCTAACTAGATATTAAGTGTTTCAAATAGACAAAATCCAAATCGATGCTATTAGATGTAATTCAGGTCCAAACCTCCCTCAATATTCATTTATTTATTTATTATTATTATAAGGCAAGCAGTTGAAACCAGTGGCGTGCCTAGGGTTCTGGACTAGGGCAAGCCCAATACTTTTAGTGGGAATATGTATTGGTTCAGGAGCAAAATGGTATTAGGAAGGAGAACGTGTTCATCATGCGATAGGGCGCGAGCCTATGCGATGTTAATAAATAAAAAAATATCTAGAAAAACGACCCGAGATTCGAATCCGAGGCCTCAACTTTGCGCCATCGAGTCTGTTCTAGACCTACCACACGATCTATATAAGATTAGGATAAAACCCAATAAAATAATAACTATCTTTATCACCGTTATGAAAAAATCTATCACAATAAGTTGTTTCGAAAAAATCTAATAGATGGCGCGATTTTCACAGCCATTTAATATTGTTAACATACTGAAGAGCCTATCATTAGTTTTAAATAGATGAACAAAACAAATGTGTAAGTTAAATGACTTTTGGGCATGCATACGTAACTTTATATTGTAATTATTTTATAAATTAATAAACGGCACAAGTACGGCGCCGTGTTTAACTTCGCGGCCAGAAATTATTATTAATACATTCATGTTATATTTTTGTGTATGTATGTGATTTTTTGATTCATCATGAGCCCTGAAAGGAAGCTCTTGATGAGCTCAATGGCAAACAATGTCAACTAATAT
This sequence comes from Hyles vespertilio, assembly GCA_009982885.2. Classification (NCBI taxonomy): domain Eukaryota; kingdom Metazoa; phylum Arthropoda; class Insecta; order Lepidoptera; family Sphingidae; genus Hyles; species Hyles vespertilio. The sequence goes on from CM042832.1 coordinate 4,638,285, forward strand.
CTGAAAAACACTACGATTGCTGCCTACGCGAGCATAATGTTTTGAAATCTCATCACATATGTATTTGACGCATAAAGAGGTTTCTATACGCTGTTTACCGGAATTATGAAAAGATATTAATGCATTCACATGTTTTTGTCAATTACTATAAAAGTACCAGTTAAATTATTTAAATCACTATAGCCGGAACAATTCCAAAAATATAAGTACATCGTTCGAAAAAAATATGTAACACCAACAGTATGTATGTAACTTATTAGTATGAGAACATCCAGCAATCCATGAAGTTGTACACTGATCTATGAAATTGTATTCTATAGTTTTCACTACTTTACATAAACAACAAATACACAAACAATCTAGCGTAGGTTTTGGACCAGATACGAGTAATTGTTTGTCTACGAAATGTAATGAATTTACCTTTTCCTCGCCGATCAACAGTTGCACACACTTTAAACCATCACAAAGCACATTTTCACCCATTATTATACGTAATAAACGTAAAATACTATAATTAAACGAAAACTAAACGTAGATGTTCAGTGATTACTGGTTAATCGTCCGCTCGAAAGACATAATAATAAACGTGAAGCTATCCACAGGTCCTAAATAATGGACAATTCCAAATTAAGTATTCTAATTATATATTAATAAAAATATTTAAAGCATCATAATACGGTCTCAAAAAATATCAATTTATTTTATATATTATCCATTATAGCAAAACATAAAAAATTTCGATAAATTTGGATCATAATATATATACGCGTCAAGTGCACAACTTCACTACGCAAAGCCGGGCATTTTGCTTGGTACAAATTGCATTATAGACTACACAAGCCCGTGGCAAAAAGTGATGGGTTAAATGAACCACAAGGAGACCTATTTAGTAAGATACAGGGGCTTAAAATAATAATATTTAGCACTATGCCGTCACTTGTAAGCTGTCCGTCTGGATGCAGATGAGACTTTAAAAGTACAGGGAGAGGGTGTATATTTTGGTCATATATTTTTGTACGGCATTTCTACCATCGATAGATCCATGAAAAATAATAAGAAAACACGTTGTGCCGTACAAAAATAGTGCGCCACAAATTCAGCAGAACGTTAGATATTCCGGCAATTTTCTTGGTAAATTTGGTCATTTGATTTGATACGGCATCGTTTCCATACAATTTCAATACCTCTTCTAATCCATTATTCCGCTACGCCGTACAAAAACCATGCGACAAGGAAGAAAAATCGGCGGTTGTAACCCACTTCCCTTCAGTGGTCAGGGGGGTGATTTGACGCAACATGAAATTAATTTATTTTGAAAGTATTTTAGGCATAGATAACTTTTTTTCACATGCCGTTAATTTTTTTTGGTCCAAACTTCTGTAGGGCGAAAAACACTCTCGAAAAATCCACGTAACTATATACTTTAAGTTGATATTTAGAATGAAAATTTTTGGACGGCATTTAGATTCTTTATTTGTTTTTATTGCAATAGTCCATAAAAAGTCAATTCCATACAAATCTCAATGTTCATATTGATAAAAAGTTGTGATATGGAATATATTGTTAAGTGGTCGCCATGAAAAAATTAATGAAAAGTTATTAAACTCGTACTCCGTATCAGCCCATATACGAGTACCTCCCACTGCAGGGCACGAGCCTACTGTAGAATAGGCCCGTGCCCTGTAATCGTAATCTCGATTGTAGAATCTAGACTGCGATTGAGAGTGATTAGGCCGTATAGTCCACTATGCTGACCTAGTACGTGTTGGTACTCGTACTATTGCTATAATTTTAAGAATATTTTATTTGTTCATTACCTACATTAGTTGCTTTTTTACTATTTTATTATACATACTTTGGAAAAGAAATAAGATGTTACATATTTTGTTTCATTGTTTTATGTCACTAAGGAGACCACCCTAATCATTTATTATTATTTATTGAAATTGTGCAATATGGTGTCCAGACATTGCCTAGCAAATTTCACCTTCTCAAATTCTCACAAAATATATCACGCAAATTGTGTCGTACTATCTTGATAAAAAAGTACATTTTAGAATGTCACAGGCATGAGATCATGAATTTGTCTAACTTTTAAACATTTTCGATAACTATTTGTACAAAAAAAATGGAGTAAAATATTTAAAAATTACAACATTCTTTGGGATTTTTTATGATCGGTATCAGCCCATATTCCGTCCCCCTGCAGGGCACGGGCCTCCTCCACAATCGAGAGAATGATTGAGAGTGATTAGGCCATATCGTCAACCACGCTGGCTTAGTGTGTGTTGGAAGACTTACATACCATAGAAATTCTTATAAATCACTATAGTATGCAGGTTTCTTCGTGATGTTTTCCTTCACAGTTTTAGTGCGTGGTGATTGACTATCAATACACACATGACTCCGAAAAGTCAGAGGTGTGCTATGGGATTCGAACCCGCGACTTTTACGATAGTATGTGTAAATATCATAAAAATCGATCGTATTTTAGACTTTATTTCCCGTTAAAGGGCATAAATATCAAAGTTAGGGCAGTTGACGGTTCCTATTTGTTTGAATGTTAATACAGTAAAAAAGTATTCACCAGATTGGTTCCCTCAACTCGATATTATTTTGAAATCTTCAAAAATGGAATTTTCAGCGTGTGTACGAAGCCAACAAAGTTATACGAAGTAAGAAACTCCCAGAATGGACAAATCAATGTTTGAAAAAGTGGACTAAAGTGTACAAGAGTCAGCCATACATACACAAGTCCTCTTCTATCGGATTCTAATTACAAACATCAGAAAATAAGATAATTAAAAAAAATATATGTCCATGTATAAAGTAGATTACATCGAAAATTATTCAAGAATATGAATACTGAGATCAATAGTTTTAAATTTTTGGATATAATATACCCTCAGTTTCGCTTTAAATAGACGGCATAATAATTAATACATATTAACACTTGTTCTCTTCGAAAATATGTTGATGCCGTACAGTATCAGATAACCATAAAGTTACCCCTGAAATGGTAGTGTCATTTTAGTCAGCAAAAAGATATGATCTACATTAAAATATACGGCATCATTTTTTCTCGATTCATTTACCTAGGTTCTATTTAAAACAACAATAATATTCAGAAAGTTGATGTATTTCATTAACCTACGATAGTTTAAACTTTACAAGTAATATGAAAAAAGTCGTATTTTGTTTTCCTCTCAATTTCTTTTAGAACATTTTTTATTGAATGGCAATGTTATATTACAATTGTATTTAGCAATATAATGTTAAAAAAGTAGTTGCCGTACAGGATCAAATGACCTTACAGCTTTCAAGGTTAGATTTATGATAAATTTAGGTATTATTGATTTTATACATTCAAATGAACTATATTTTTTGACGGCATGTTTTTAACTAGTTCTTTTGAGTGCTACATAATGTTATGAAACCGATGCCGTACTTTTTCAAATCACCTCCCGGACCACTGAAGGGGAGTGGTTTGCAACCGCCGATTTTTTTCCCTTGTCGCATAGTTTTTGTACGGCGTTGCGGAATAATGGATTAGAAGAGGTATTGAAATTGTATGGAAACGATGCCGTATAAAATCAAATGACCAAATTTACCAAGAAAATTTCCGGAATATCTAACGTTCTGCTAAATTTGTGGCGCACTATTTTTGTACGGCACTACGTGTTTTCTTATTATTTTTCATGGATCTATCGATGGTAGAAATGCCGTACAAAAATATATGACCAAAATATACACCCTCTCCCTGTACTTTTGAAGTCTCATCTGCATCCAGACGGACAGCTTACAAGTGACGGCATAGTGCTGAATATTATTATTTTAAGCCCCTGTATCTTACTAAATAGGTCTCCTCGTGGTTCATTTGATCCATCACTTTTTGCCACGGGCTTGTAGTCTATTATAGAATAGCTATATGTATAGGTACGTAGTGTCATGGTAGTAACAATTCACCCATAGGTGCGACTGAGAGGGCAATATATATGCCAAAAGCCAGGTAAAAGCACACGAGAGGGAAAAAAGATAGATAATACTTTGGTGTGTTCTGTTTTTTTAAGATATTGCGTCACGCGTGGACCAGCGTTGATTTTGAATGAAATATTTTTATTTCAGTTTTTGACCGCGGCGCTCGCTTAGGCGAGTTGCCGGGTGCGGCGCTGCGGGCGCGGGTGCTCCAATGGCACGCCGCGACGCGGTAAATTTAAAAATGATAGACGTTTTGCATTAAACGAATGTATTTTATGTTAGGTACTAATTTGCCTTTAGGGTTGAGTATATGCGTATTAAGTAAGGCAAGCCGGGCTTTTGGGCTTGTATGGAAGTACCGCCACTAGTTGAAACAACTGATGTGTGCCTATATGCCAATGATCTAAGTAATTTTTTAACATTAAAATATTTGTCAAGTCTGTTCCTAAATATATTAAAATTTGAATGAAAACAATTTCTTTTGGCAATTTATCTCACACTTTGACCACTCTGTTTCTCAAAAAGTGTTTGTAGAGGTTGTTATGAGACCGGACAGTAGTCAACTTGAGATTGTGTTCTCTGAGCCAGGGATTGGTCTTAGATTTAAATGTTGTATGAAAGTCAACAATATCGTAATGTCCATTCAGAATCTTATATGTTTCAATCAAGTCACCACAAACCAGTCAATCGTTATCGTTAAAGTGAGTATAGACATATATCTGGATTGTTCTTAACTTCAGAGTGCGCCTTGAATTGATTGATAGACATATATATTTTAGTATATAAAATGTACTCTGTGTTAGGACTATAAGCAACTGTTGGGTGTATTTATTTTACCACAAGACTGTTGTATGAATATAATAACAGGAAATCTGAAACTATTAATAAACATAATATGTCCAAAAAAAACAATATAATTGCACATATTTGGGTATAATTTATACTGGAAACATGTTTTTATTATACATTGTTTGGAGTATTTACATGTTTTGAAAGATGAGTACATAAAAGTTTATACATATCTTCACCTTGACATTGTCAAGTTCGAATTTAATTTTCAGGGTCATATTAATGTGTTGATTGAGTTACACAAACAGACATAACCGGTGGTAGGTATCTCATATGTAAGAGGCCACCTGTAGATAGGTACCACTGCATTGTCTATTTCTCCCGCCAAAAAGCAGTTTAAATGCACTGTTGCGTTTCAGATGAATGGACATTGTAGCCAGAATAACTACTGGATATATTGATACTTAACATCTTATGTCTCAGTATAGCGATTGCTGCTTTGTAATTCAAGGTGTTGTTTGGTTTTGCTATTGCTCATGAGCTGTCATATTAATTATAATCAGGCAAACGGCATGCTTGCATCGCCATTCATGGCAATAAAAAATGCTGTTCCTCATGGAGACAGGAAGCAAATTTAAAAAAGCCAATCAAAACTTTTTGCGATTAATATGTGTACATACATAAAATCATGATATTTTCTCAGAATAATTAAGCTGAGGTGCAATCAGGACACCCATGTTTTGTCTTGTATTTTCCGTCCTAATATGTTATAGTAGGCTATCCTGTAGCCATACATCCTTTTATGCACTATATAGAAACAAATTGACATAATAATTAAAGAAGAGAATAATAATAGTTAAAGAAGAGAAGTAAATATAAATAGGAAAATAAGAGAACAGTTGAATAAGAAATAATAGTAAATTAAAATGAATAATATGTGTACATATTGAAATACCTATGTGTATAATAGTAAATAAACAGCTTTATGTAATGTGGAAACCAGAATACAATATAGATTATTTCAATTATTTCTATGGGAAGTCTACCAACCTAGACTTTAGTTTTAAGGACTAGAACCTAAGGCCTATGGTAGGACTTATATTAAGTTGATAAAATAAAATTTATGGGGATTAATAGGTTTGTGCACATTTAATTACAAAACAACACTCTTTCACATTACAAAATATATTGAAATCATTAATCATTATAAATTAATCATTACAGATTAATGAATATGACAAAAAAATATATAGAATTTGTGTAAAACATAATTTCTAAATGTTGAACATGTTATTACAATTTTTGGCCAAACATAAATAATATTGCCTAGCAAAATACATGGGTAAGCAATCATACAGCTAATTTGAAATCAATATGTAAGGCATGATCTAATGATATTTTGTAGGTATGTGAGTGTTGTTTGACTAATTTAAATATTCATGTTTCATACTACTACTTACTTTACTTTCATTACTGTACTGATCAATTAGAATGTTTCATAATGGAATCTAATAATTAGAAACTTATTTTGTTGTGCAAGGGCCACATTGAAAACTCAATGTATAAAAATGACATTGAAACTATTTTTTATGTCCTGACAACTACGTAACAAGCTAGATAAAACTACTAGATACCTCAACATACAAATAATTTAAAAATCTCAAACAAAAAAATAAGAAAACTGGTTTGCCAAGCCATTGGTGCTCCAATTCCACTAAAATGTAATTAAGATTACAACTTTATTAGAATACAAGAATCTACTGCGACAAATCTTGTTGCTATGCCGGCATTCCCGTAATTAACCCTTGAAAATATGATTAACAATACAAAGTTCAATCATAACCAGTATTTACATTTGAATCCACCTTTTAGATTTTGTCCTGTTTTCCCGATTAGTAGTGCTTTGCAGATTTGTTTTCACTTTTTAAATTTGGAATCAACGGGGCGTAAACCATCGAGATGACTACTTTTTTATTGTGCAAGTGAAACTCGGCATTGGTTCCGTAATCATTAGGTACAGCATTATTCCAGAGACCCATGAAGACGGCAAACATTTCTATATGTGAAAACATGACGTAAGAAACTAATAACATACCTAGGATGATCTTCCGACGGCTGGCATGCGGCTCCTCCGTGTAAACCCACTCGAAATCAGTTCTAGACACTTTTGCACCCATTCTTATAAACGGTATAAAATTAAAACATATCACAATGGTCACTTATAAATTTATTTTACACAATTGCTGAACTGTTTAAATTAAAGAGCGCGCCTAATTTACAAAATAATTAACAAACAGATGCGACCGTTTATCTTCTCGCTTTTACGAAAGGCGAGTGAATGAACGGGTGAAGTAAAGAGTGAATTGTAAAAAAACAAAATGAATGAATGAATCTCTAATTTTGACAGGAACAGAACGAATGCCGAATGGTGACGTGTATAGATTATAAATGTGTAGGTACCTACATCATGCAGGTGTACCAAGGTGTACCGACATGATGCCGATTGCCATGCCTGCCGGTACCCTTTCTTATAATTGGTCTGTGCGGTACCCACATTATCACCCGCCGCGCCGGCGGCGCAAGTCTACACATTGGCCATATTCAGAAGCGCACGTGCGGTTCGATTTTTATGAATAGTCAGCATCTACCAGCGCCTTGCTCTCCATGTCTTTTTCAATACCTTGTGTTTTCTGACACATAGCATGTGATAGTTCCATGTATTTAAATAATAAAATCCCGCTGGAAGTTGAAACACGTCCATAGTATTGGAAACACCTCACAGATAGCTAGCTATCTGATGATAATGTTTGTGTATTTGTTATTTGTCTGCTAAGTATGGGTGGTCATATTTGCCCCTATTTGCATGTTTGCCTAAATGTCATATATTTTTCCAAAAACGACAAACACCCAATAGCAAACACAAACAGCCATGTGAAGTGCCAGCATAATGCTCAACGTCGAAGATCCGATAGCGTTCGTAAAAAAAGCAATGCGTTTTAAAATAGCCTTCATGTAAACAAACTAATGGATTTACATTTGTTTCATTACAACTTTCTTATTGGTCTGTGATTACAATGCTTTTTAACGGGTGTTTGAAGAGCGCCGGTGTGAATGGGTCTGTGGGTGTGGCTGTATAGCGGCAGTGCAGTGTGTAAGCTAAGGTGAAGCGTAGTGAAGGCGATCACAGTGATGCACGGAAATAAAAACTAGCGCTAAGCAGCAACAGTATATTGAAACTTTACAATAACAGGACGATATAGTATAGAGTAACGCGCGAACTTGTAGACAGTGGTAAGCGGAGTCAGTCGGCAGTTTTTTTAATTCCCGTTAGTCCTGAGCGACGAACATTGCCGAAGACTCCCGAGTGTCGCCGAAGTGTCGAGTCGAGGTCCAATCCCCGTGCGTTGCTGGGTCTTGACCAATCGGAGACGTATGCTGCGCGATTCAACGCCGTCTGTCGGTGACAAGAGGCAACAGCCGTCACGTGGGCTGTGCGTGCTGCTTGAAGCATGACGTAAGTAGCGCCACCTAGCGTCGCAGTTAAACCGCGCTCTAGCGCCATCTAGTAACGTCATGAAGACAACTGTCGGTGACGTGTTGTGTGCCCGCGCAGCTTTTAGTTAGCGGAGGGACCGCTACATATTCCCCCCGGCCAGACCGTAACTACGGTCGATAACGATCTGGTATCTTCACGCGGCGGCCGCTTTTCGTGGACTTCTGCGGAGCTAGTGGCGTAGTAGCAGGCGCTGGAAACACTGGTTCACGCATCATATAAGCTGGCTTTAGTCTGTCAACAGAAATAGTTACCGGTTTACCTTTTATTTCTAAGGTAAAAAATTTTGGTTGACGTCTAATGACCTTAAAAGGACCAGCGTAAGGTGGTTCTAGAGAACCACGCACGTGGTCTTGTCTGAGAAACACACGTGAAGAAGTCTGTAGGTCGACTGGTATGTAGAAGGGTGATGAACTAGTGTGCCACGACGTTGGTTTCGGTGTCAGTTGGTTCATATATGATTTCAGGCGAGTGGAATACTCCGTGATATCCTCGGTGCTGACATTGTCCTTTGGGGACAAAAATTGTCCTGGCAAGCGAAGAGTTTCCCCGTAAACTAGTTCGGCAGGGGTATTCTGTAGGTCTTCTTTCCAGGAACTGCGTATGCCAAGAAGTATTAGTGGTAGAGCTTCGGTCCATTGTGCTGGAGAGTGACACATAATAGCGGACTTCAACTGTCGATGAAATCGCTCGATTATGCCATTTGAAGCTGGGTGATATGCAGTGGTACGGAAGTGACGAGCGCCAATCAAGGTAGTAAGAGCCTTGAAGAGGTGGGACTCGAACTGACGTCCACGGTCTGTTGTTACGCGAGTTGGACACCCAAATCTGGCTACCCAGCCAGACACAAGAGCCATGGCACAGGATTCTGCTGTGATGTCCTGGAGCGGATACGCCTCAGGCCACCGAGTGAAGCGGTCGATGACTGTAAGGCAGTATCTGTAATTAGATGAAATAGTTAGTGGCCCTACGATATCGAGGTGTATGTGGGAGAATCTTGAAGAGGGAACGTGGAAATTGGAAAGTGGGGAAATGGTATGACGAGTAATTTTAGATTTCTGGCATGGTAAGCAATGCCTAGTCCACTCTCTACAATCTTTACGTATCCCTGGCCACACAAATCTCTCAGTGACCAGTCGCACTGTAGCTGATCTTCCGGGATGGTGAAGATTATGTAACATGTCGAAAACTCTCTTCCTGAATTCGGGTGTGACGTAAGGGCGCGAGGATTGTACTGAGACGTCGCAATAAATCGGCACGTTACTGTCACAGGTTACCATCTTCTTCAGTTTAAGGGTCGTGCCACGACGGAGCAAATCTTGCAGCTCTGGATCATTTTCCTGAGATTGTGCAAGTTCTTCATAATCTATGGCTAGAGTAACCTCTTCCACGCGTGAAAGTGCGTCTGCTACTTCGTTTTTGTCACCGGGAATGTACCTTAAGTCCGTTGTGTACTGGGAGATATAATCGAGGTAGCGAAATTGTCTTGGCGAAAATGATTCTCTGTTTCGTGAAAATGCGTATATGAGCGGTTTGTGATCAGTGTACACAATAAAATTTCGCGCTTCGACCATGTGACGGAAGTATTTTATCGCTTCGTAAACTGCAAGTAACTCACGATCGTACGGGCTATACTTTTAACGGTTGCGTCCTGCTTCGCTTTGCTGCGCAGTGAGCAACGCGACCTGCCGTGTGAGCTCGCTAATCTGCTTAGTCATCTTCTCGTAGCGCGAATCTTCCGACGACGTACTGGCTACCTGAGGAATTGTAGGTGCAATTTCGTGAACTTTGTCCGCTAACTCGGCAAGTTTGTCAAGCGGCAACTCCATATGAGGAGCGATAACAGATTGTACGTTTTGCGGCAAACGACTAGACCACAATGTATTTAAAAAATCGGGTGGACATGACGGACCCGCTAATCCCATCAGATGTCGCAAAAATTGGGATGGCTTGCGGTCTCCAAGCTCCTCGTGCATCAGTAATTGTTTCACTCGCTTTTCTTGAGAGGCCGAGAGGCGCTTAATAAGCTCGGCTTTCAGTTTGTCGTATCTGCCCGTTGCGGGTGGGTTAGTTATAATGTCCTTGACCTCTATTGCGTAGCGCGGCTCTAGTTGAGCCATTACATAGTAATACTTGGTCTCGTCGCTAGTGATCTTAGAAAGGATAAATTGACCTTCCATTTGAGCGAACCATAAAGCGGGTTCTTCAGGCCAAAATGGGGGTATTCGAACTCCCACACGCAATACTTCCTCCTTACTATCTCTCGCAGGCGTTGGTTCACTCATCTTTGAGATTTAAAAAAAATAACGGCTCACCTTGAGTAAGTTTTTAGTCTTACGGTTAATGCGTGTCCGTTTTCTCCAGAGTCAGTCACAGCGTACCCACGAAGATCTTGAGAGTCTTGATCACGACGATCACGTCGGGGTCACCAATTTGTGGGTGTGGCTGTATAGCGGCAGTGCAGTGTGTAAGCTAAGGTGAAGCGTAGTGAAGGCGATCACAGTGATGCACGGAAATAAAAACTAGCGCTAAGCAGCAACAGTATATTGAAACTTTACAATAACAGGACGATATAGTATAGAGTAACGCGCGAACTTGTAGACAGTGGTAAGCGGAGTCAGTCGGCAGTTTTTTTAATTCCCGTTAGTCCTGAGCGACGAACATTGCCGAAGACTCCCGAGTGTCGCCGAAGTGTCGAGTCGAGGTCCAATCCCCGTGCGTTGCTGGGTCTTGACCAATCGGAGACGTATGCTGCGCGATTCAACGCCGTCTGTCGGTGACAAGAGGCAACAGCCGTCACGTGGGCTGTGCGTGCTGCTTGAAGCATGACGTAAGTAGCGCCACCTAGCGTCGCAGTTAAACCGCGCTCTAGCGCCATCTAGTAACGTCATGAAGACAACTGTCGGTGACGTGTTGTGTGCCCGCGCAGCTTTTAGTTAGCGGAGGGACCGCTACAGGTCCTTTAAAGATTTGTAGGACTAATTTTAAATTTTGTTTCATCCATATCTAGAAGTGCTATTCTATTCTATTTACGTCAATGTGTTTACGTAAATTATTTGGTTATGTATTATATTATCGCTAGATGATTCCTGTTTATCTTTATTTTACACTGTCCCCTATCTTTTTTCCTGCTCATATATCCATCCCATGGTTGTCTGGTCTGGTAAAAATATATACTTTGTTGTTTTGTATTATCTCTAAACTGTTATTCCTTTTTAATGTGTACAATGAAAAATTAAATAAAATGCCTGATTAATTTTTTAACGCCTATCGAGTTAATTTGTGCAAAGTTGTCTATGGTATATGCATTTATTATCTGTATTAAATAACAACTTTGACAGCACCCGACCGTCTGTTTGGACCATAAACAACACAAAGTCTTTCTCAAGTTTGTGTGCGAACATGGCGGTCGGTAAAAATAAAGGCCTTTCGAAAGGTGGCAAAAAGGGTGTTAAGAAGAAGATGTAAGTGCGCAATAAACTCGAAATTTACTCGTTTATACGACGCTTTAGCCATGTAGCGCAATAAATGCGAATCATTGTGTGTGATGATCTCTATAATTTCGGATACAAGTTGATGTCTCGTGTCAGGAGATTTTCTACCAGAATCCTACTTTCCCACCCTATCACCGTGGTAAAACATTCAAATTCAATTACTTAAAAAGTGTTTTACTCTATATAGTTAGTTAACACGCCGGCAATGTCCAGATAAATCGGTGAGTTGGTACAATTTTGAGGTTATGTTAATTTGGTGGTATTTTCTTGCAGTGTTGATCCCTTCACCCGTAAAGACTGGTACGATGTCAAGGCACCGTCCATGTTCACCAAGAGACAAGTGGGAACCACCCTTGTCAACCGTACTCAGGTAAAATTTTGGTTATTCTAACTTTGGTTAGGTTGTTTCGTTGTTTTTAGCCAAAATTGCAATGTATAACCGGATAGTATTTCTTTAAAGCGAGTTTTGGATGCGTTGCTACTGAGTTTGATTTATAAAACACGTTTCGAAAGCCTCATTGAGAGGTTTTGAGGTTATGATAGCATTAATAACATTGCAACTATAAAGAACTTAAATATGGATTATAATAATAATAATTTAAAATGTTTAAATTCTAAGCATGCCGCCGGTAAATAAATGGTAATGTTTGCAATCTTAGATAGCTAATTCGATTGATTGGTTTTTCGTACTCATAAAGTTGTGAATACATGGAAAGTGATAAAGAGGCTTTTGCACGCAGTTGAACATTCTGGGGTCAGAATAAAAAAGTAATCAAGAATGGCAGAAAGAAAATATCTAAGATTTTTTTTATTTATTTCTGAACCATGTGCTTGTAAAGAAGAAATACTCTTAATCTGGTGTTATTATTCTTTAGAAATAGATTATGATATATTGTTAAATGAAGTAAATGAACATCAATTCCATAATTGAAATTTAAAATCAAATCATCAATTTTAGTACTATCCATGACAGTGTTAAGTATTAATTACTGTATGAAACATATTGAAAGTTTCATTCATATGTTATAAACATTAACATCACACTAACCTAAATTAAAACACATGAAAGACAAGTTTTTTGCACCTCAGATAGAAAAAGAATCAAAATGAAAGAATCAAAACCATGTGTGTTAATTATGTCTTATTGTTGCATTTTGCTATTGACTGACTCAGTGGCATTGTTGTATTATAGTATAATTACAATGCAGTGAATTTAATTCCTAAATGATGATCCACCTAGCTCGCAATGACACAGAACTGATGAAAAATTATGTTCCCTTTTGATTTATCTCTGAATGGAAAAAAATTACCTGTTAAATTTCTCCATGTAGCCAAACTATGCTTGAATAAGTTGTATGTCGGCAGGGAACAAAAATCGCCTCCGAAGGACTGAAGGGACGCGTGTTTGAAGTCTCCCTTGCTGACCTCCAAGCTGACACTGATGCGGAAAGGTATGGACAACTTATCAAGCTTATTGTCAATACATTAATGAAATAAATTAAATGCATTGTACTGAAATTTAAGTATTCTGTAAAAAGATATGGTTACTTGTATTTTTGGTAGTACATATCAGTCACAATAAAATAATCTTACTTGTTTGCAAAGCATTTTGACTGATTAAAGTCCATCCATAATTAAAAAGAATAAGAAGAACAAACAAAACTAAATGATGATCCACCTAGCTCGCAATGACACAGAACTGATGAAAAATTATGTTCCCTTTTGATTTATTGCTGAATCTACCCAATCTTTACATAAAATGTCGCCTGTTTACACAGTCACTATATACAACAATTTGTATTTCAGGTCTTTCCGTAAGTTCCGTCTTATTGCCGAGGACGTTCAGGGACGTAATGTGCTCTGCAACTTCCATGGTATGGACCTCACCACTGACAAACTCAGGTAAGAAAGAAAACAGATTTATAAGCCCCATAATAAATCATACAGACACTACATACTTTAACACAAAAAGAAAATAAAAATGAAAACAATAAGCATGAAGTTTGAATTGGGCAGAGTGGAAAGGAAAAAGAATGCCAAAAGAAATGGGGTATTTATTGGACATTCCATATTTTAAAATTCACAAGTATTTGTTTCCGGTTTGGGTGTTTGTGAGACCGAAAATACTCATAGTTTCTGACACACAACACAAGACTCACGCCCGAATACTGGAACGCCATTCAAATAATAAATTGCTCTTAACAGCGCACGACTCACATAGCCAGTACATTTAAATGAGATTAACGTAGTTAAGCGCAACTTATATTTAAGTTTCGCTCCAGTATTCGGGTGTCAATCTTAGTGAGACCCACTTAATGTTTGGTTTGGATGTTGTGACAAAAAGTCTACTAATAGTAGTAATAATGTATAGTAGTAACACAGAATACTAAACTAACAGAAGTCAAGCTTCATACAAAGCGCGCTAAATCAACGCACACATTGACAGCGTTCACCGACACGATATTTCAAACCAGTCGAGACCACTGCGAGCGCGAGTGTCACCCGCTTCGGGCACGCAAATAGTGAGATGTTTTGTGCAAAGATGGAGCAAATGAATAAAAGTTATTACACTTGTATATAAAACACCTGGTCATAATAATTGAATATAAATTTCATTAAAAAAAACATATATTATACAATGTTTTTGTATAATATATGTTTTTTTTAATGATTAAAAAAAACTTAGAATAATGACATACACATTCTCAGAGAGTTCATAAATAAAATTAAAATTTATTTATTGTATTATTGTGTTTTATATATTTAATTTTAAAAATTCAATCAAACTATACGAGTGCTATTAACACGATACGTGTTTTCGCATAAGCCAGAGTTATCAACCCTTGCGCAAACGCCCAGCGTAGTGTGTGGCAACAAAAGTGAAGTACATACACAAACTTGACTGCTGTTAGTATTCTGTGGTAGTAATGAGGCAACACTATGTAAATGAGTGACTATTTGGGTGTTTTTCTCAATATTCTGCAGCCCAGCTATACAAAGGTGACCTCATGTTCTTTGTATCGTTTCAAGCTGCAGATATAAACGCTATCACACGAAATCTGCCTCAGCATCATTATGATTTGGCTACTCGTGTCGTTGCTACATTTTTGTAAAAAATACACGAAAACTTATTGAGTATACCACCTATCTTCTATTTACTGGTATTTATAACATAAATAAGTTGCGATTTTGATATTTTATATGTTTTTGTGTTTATCTGATGGGTAGGCTTAGAGTTATTAATAGAATTAAGTACATGTTGCGGACCATATGGCATAACCTCTCTAAATCGTACTTTCGATTGTAGATGAGCTCTTTTACTAAGACTTAATAGGCTGAGAGAGACAGAATATAACTCATTTTTATTTTCTACTCGTAGATGGATGGTCAAGAAATGGCAGACCCTCATTGAAGCCAACATTGATGTGAAGACCACTGATGGATACCTACTCCGTGTGTTCTGCATTGGCTTCACCAACAAGGACTCGTTGAGCCAACGCAAGACTTGCTACGCTCAGCACACACAGGTAACTACTGATTTATAAACATGCAGATATACTAGAGGGGATACTATAATCAGAATGTTTGTAACAAAAAAAAAACAGTTGAATTGAGAACCTCTTCATTTTGAAGTCTGTTAGAAATGAATGGTACTGTACCACTTCTTCTGTTTTTCTCATGCCTATGCAGTAATATCGTCTTCATTCCTGCTTCACTGGGTTCCTATACCAGCACAATTAGGTTTGAGCAGGGATTTTGTTCCCAATGTCCGCTATATATTCACTGAGATTTACACTGTAGTATTACATATATAGTATCTGTGAAAACAAATTATTAATACTAAAACTATTACATAAAATCTTTTGACAAATGTTGATTCCATATTGTCTGGTCTTAGAAAGATGTCTCACAAAACAACTAACTATTATGCTCAATAACATCTTTAGTTTAATGTCAAAACTTGTAGAAACCTTAAAAGAACATCTGTCTGTTTGTTCAGGGAACTTATGGTTGATCAAGATTTATATAATTTAAAATTTATTACTTATCATATCTCTTAAATCATATATCTGAAAAAAAAAATGAAAAACTTAAATTTGCTACTTATATTGTCGAAGTTTCTGCTACCTGTTCCACAAAAATTGTATGATTGTGAAAGGTCAGGACTAAGGACTAGCTTTGTGACCAGTGGGTAGTTTTGCTAATATTCTGCAGCCCAGCTATACAAAGGTGACCTCATGGTGTTTGTATCGTTTCAAGCTGCAGATATAAACGCTATCACACGAAATCTGCCACAGCATCGTTATGATTTGGCTACTCGTGTCGTTGCTACATTTAAAACATATTTTTGGTACTTAAAAACTTGTAAGGCAAATTTTTGGGCTTGGTATGTCTGTAAAACGTGGCAGCCTCCGTGTTGCAGTTGTATAGACGTCGGCTGTGAAACGATAGACCGCGGGTTCGATCCCCGCACAAATGTTTGTGAGATCCACAGGCATTAATTCGGGTCCGGTGTTTCGAAAGACCAAAGTCTCTCGTAGTTTTCGATACCCACGACACAAGACTCGATCTTAGGGTGGGGTCAGGACTATGTATGGACTGTTGGGTTATTTATAGTCCTGACCCCTATGAAGAAAAGTCTTATGTACCAGAATGAAACTTCGGCCTCAAAAACATACACTCAATAAAATACTTGTGGTTCACACAAATATTAATCTTGGTGCGGGGATCGAACCCGCGGCCTGTCGTTTCACTGCGGGCGTCTAACTTCTTTTAACTTTTAAGTTTATTATAAACGTTATGTGTTGTTATCTCCATTGGAGATTCAAATAAACAAAGTTAATAAAAAAAAAACTTACTGTGTCACAAAGGCTGTCAATGTCAATAATAAAATACATACATAGTCCCGACCCCCCACATTAAGATCAATTAATTCTTGTGTCGTGGGTATCGGGAACTACGAGAGATTTTTCGGTCTCACAAACACCCAGAGTCGATACAAATACATGTGGGCCTCACAAACATTTGTTTCGGCGCGGGGATCGAACCCGCAGCTTATCGTTTCACGGGCGGCATTTAACCAACTGTGCCACGATGGCATGTCATATTACAGTTTGGATATTTTTATGTATACTGGTTTTATTATAGTCTGTATTAATTCCTCCAGGTCCGTGCGATCAGGAAGAAGATGTGCGAAATCATCACTCGCGACGTGACCAACTCTGAGTTGCGCGAGGTTGTCAACAAGCTGATCCCCGACTCGATCGCCAAGGACATCGAGAAGGCATGCCACGGCATCTACCCACTTCGTGACGTTTGCATCAGGAAGGTGAGTTACCTGAATCAATTTATTATTATAAGGCAAGCAGTTGAAACAACTGATGTGGGGCCCTTTATCTCAATGATCTAAGTAATTATTTACTTTTAAATATTTCTCAAGTCTGTTCTTAATATATTTAAATTTGGAGCGGAAACTCTATTGGCAATTTATTCCACGCTGCAACCACTCTGTTGCTCAAAGTGTTTGTGGGGGTTGTTAGAGTTGGGTTTGGATGGGATTTGAAAATTATATACTGGGTATATCAAGACTGCTACCGAAAACGAAGCCGGGTGGTAGTTTTAGTGACTACAAACACAATGCAACTAAAATTTTGTAAAGAAACGCGACAATTATTTTTTATGATTTTTTAAATATCGTCATTTTTGGGTGGTAAATACATAGTTTTTGCTAAAATAATAATTTAAACTCTTTTATACCTTAGATTATTTGTAAATAAAAGGGTATATACTATTATTTTAGGAAAAAATGTATTTACCACCGAAATATGACCAAAGGAAAAAAATAAGAAAAAAAATCGTCACTTTTTTTCAACATTTTCTGTTGCAATGTGTTTGAAGTCAGTAAAACTACCACCCGGCTTCGTTTTCGGTAGCAGTCTTGAGATACCCTGTATACCGGGTTCTGCTAAAATAATAATTTAAAGCCCTACGTACCATAGCGTCTTTAAAAATAAAAGGGTGTACACTATTATTAAAGAAAAAAATGTGTATTTACCAACCTAAAACGACGATAGAAAAAAAATGTCAAAAAAAATCATCACAATTTTTTACAAAAAAATTTAATTGCATTGTGTCTGAAGTCACTACAAGTACCACCCGGCTTCGTTTTCGGTAGCAGTCTTGATATACCCTGTATAGTAAATGGATTTATTTGGGAGTAACTCTGTAGTCTGACACGATGATGAATGTTTGAACATAGCATGTAAAAAAGCATGAATATGCCTAAATACTTAAAATTTTCGATTTTTTTATCATACGTCGTATTTTAGACTAAGTTCGAAGAAGTTGATTGTTAGAATTTGAAAACTTTTGACGTGACAACGTCTTAAATTAGGTTGCGGCTGGGAGTCACTTATGAAAAAGTGTAACGCCCGATAACGTAACGGTGCGCGCGCAGTACTAGAGAATTATTTTTCAGTTTCACCCACTTTTATCTTATATGTTGGTTGTTCAATGTCTCCCTCGACTCTGGGGTAATTTTGTGCCCTGCACAATTTTGTATGTATCAGTCATATAATTTTCACTGCATGGGGCACGGGCTTCTTACAATAGAGTATAAGGCCGCGGGTTCAATCCCGTATTGAGACAAATATTTATGTGTTCCACAAGTCTTTTGTTTGTCTTGGGTATGCCATCTGGATGTTTGTGAGACTGAAAAGTTTCTCATAGTGTTGGATAGCCACAACTCAAGATTCGATCTTAGTGTGGGGTCAGTACAGGGATGTGATTTTTAGGTATAGTCATATTTTGTTTATAAGCGACCAGTTAGATAGGCTAGGGTACCAAGAAGAAATGGCAAACATGTAAATCCCATGCAGACGAAAATTTGGGAACCCCAGTCATAGATTTCACATTATAATTCAAAATGATGACACACTTAGCTCGCAATGACACATACATGATGAAAACTCATGTTCCCTTTTGATTTATCTCTGACATTACATTCTTATTCACCCCATAAATTGTCGTCGACCCAATACCTAAATATTTTTGTTTATTTTAAGGTGAAAGTGCTGAAGAGGCCTCGTTTCGAGATCTCTAAGTTGATGGAGCTTCACGGTGAGGGCGGTGGCGGCAAGCGCGGCGAGGCGGGAGACAAATCGGAGCGTCCCGAGGGATACGAGCCTCCCGTTCAAGAGAGCGTTTAACCTTAAATATACGTGAAAAAAGTTACTGTTGTTTTATTTTTTAATAACTAGTCATTTGAACCTAAGAAGAAATGAAAGTCTTTGGAGTTACAAAGTTGAACCCCGAGTTACGCGACTTCACGGCTATCGCGTATGCCCATGGTATTACTGTACTTGTTTAAGTGGAAGGGGTCGGCACATATCGCAAAGAACTGCTGGCCATTGGGCAAGACTAATGGCCGTTCTATATGTCCTATCTTTAACAAGAGGTTAGAAAAGTGCGTGGTGGCCTGTTGGTAACCGGACTAGGGGCCCTACTATATTCATCTGAAACAAAGTTCGTAACTTCGGATGATCAAAGTTTATATACGATACGAATGTACCTACATATACTTATGGTCGTTATTGACTTATGGTCGTTATTGACTTATGGTCGTAACCATAGACTTATAGTTACGATGTACGTTATACAAATTCGAACTTTTACAGAGTAGATACATTCGTATCGTATAAAAAACTTCGATCGTCCGAAGTTTCGAACTTCGTTTCGGATGAATATTGTAGGGCCCTAGACGCGACTGCCAACATGTTCATGGTGGTCGCGGGTTCGAATCCCAGGGCACACCTCTGACTTTTCGGAGTCATGTGTGTATTGATAGTCACCATGCACTAAAACGGTGAAGGAAAACATCGTGAGGACACCTGCATACTATAGCGATTTATAAAAATTTCTATGGTATGTAAGTCCGCCAACCCGCACTAGGCCAGGGTGGTGGACTATATGGCCTAACCACTCAATCGTACTCTCGATTGTGTCGGAGGCCCGTGCCCTGCAGAGTGACGTATATGGGCTGATACAAGTACAGTTTTACGTGCTATGTTCGAACATTCGGCGTCGTGTCGGAGTACAGAGTAACCCCCAGCTCGATGTGGAGATTCTTGGGGGAGGTCTATGTTCAGCAGTGGACTTCCTGCGGCTGAAGAGAGATAACTAACGGAACACTATGATGGCTAATTTGTCATTTGTTTGCTCCAGTTTCGTAATTCATAACCTCAGAACAATGACTAACGCCCAAATACTGGAACGCAACTTAAATATAACTTGCGCTTAACTACGTTAATCCCGATTAAATGTACTGGCCAAGTGGGCCGTGCGTTGTTAATAGCAACTTATGATTTGAATGGCGTTCCAGTATTTTCTTCATGAAATAAATGCAATAGGGTTTTCCGTAAAATCCTTTAATACAAATTACCTGATTAAATTATTTTGTCAATTTAATTTTATATTTTATGTGTGTTTAATGTGTATAGATTTAATTTAAGTTTCTTTTATAATACAGCTATCGTTGTATGTTTCACCACTAATATAAAACACAATATAAGATATTATTGTATTAAATTACAAGTAAAACATCAAACATTTACACTAGTGCAATATTTTCAAAATTTATCTACAATTTTAATTTTGGTTACAGTGAATGTGTTATATTATCATATATTGACAGTAATTTTGCTGTGTATCTACACTTATGTTGAATACAGACCTGTTGGAATGATGGATAGGGGAACCACTGTCAGGCGAAATTTGTGTTGTGTTTATAAGCTTATCTATGGCTAATCTAGAAGTAACGAATGACCTGGATTCCATTCACGTCTCAAAATCTTATTCGTGTGGTATTGAGGATTGCGCTGAAATAGTAAATGGAGTAAATGCTACTTTAAAAATTTTACATATGAACATTAGAAGTTTAAATAGAAATTTCGATGAGTTACAGATTTTTCTTTCGATGATTGGATTTCAATGTGATATCTTAATACTATCAGAATGTTGGCTTCAATCATTGTCACCAGTCCCCGTGCTGGAAGGTTATGTCTCACACCAATCAACTAATCCTTGTAATCAAAATGATGGTGTAGTTGTATATACCTTAGGAAGCCTGGAGTGTACTGTAACTGAACCACAGCTTGCAGACGCTAGCACCTTGTTATGCACTATTGGTGATTCTTTGGCCATTCTAGGTATCTACAGATCTCCTTCGTTTAATAATTTAGATGGTTTCATAAGTAGTCTAGATAATATTTTAATGAATTTATCAAAATTTAATAAAATTGCTTTAATTGGAGATATTAATATAGATATTAAGCACAGTAATAAGGATAGGTTTTGCAATGATTATCTCACTCTCTTATCTTCTCATGGACTACTTCCAGCACATCTCCTGCCCACGAGACTAAACAACTGTATTGACCATGTAATGCTGAAATCCGACCAAATTGCTACCACCGTGGTTATAAATTGTACAATTACTGATCACTTTCCAGTACTGTTGTGCGCTAACTTAATAAAACAGAAAAATAAATCCAATTGCATAAAAAAATGTATGAATTATAACTCCATTAAAGGTGATATTGAATCTACAGATTTCACTGAAGTATTGTTGACTTCTTGTGTAAATCAAGCTACTAATAGATTTATTAGCATACTTTCAGAAATAATAAATAGACACACGTTTATTGTTAAAATTCCGCGTAAATGCAGAAACATCAAGCCCTGGATTACCCCAGGCTTAATGCGTTGTATTAAGAATAGAGACAGAATGAATCTACGACATAAAAAAAATCCACATAATATAATTCTTGAGGTAACATACAAGCGTTACAGAAACTTTTGCTGCAAAATATTAAGGAACCTTAAAATAGAACACCATAGAAACGAATTTGCCAGAAATAAAAAAGATCCTAAAGCTACATGGAAAACTATTAAAAGTGTAACCCATATGAATACAAGTAATCTTCATGTATTGACCTTCTCAAAATTGGCGAGACTCCACAAGGGTCAGTCAATCTTGTAAATGAGTACTTTGTTAATATTGGAGCAAATTTGGCGAAAAATATTTCAGCTGTTCAATCGGCTCTTTCACATTCCAATAACTCTAGATGTACGCAACTTGAGTCTTTTGTCCTTTTTGAGGTTGAGGAAGATGAAGTGGATAGAATAGTTATGAGTCTTCGTACTGACTCGGCGGCTGGATGGGATGGTATTCCCACTAAAATTATTCAGCTTTCACATAAAATTCTGGTTCCGATTATCTCGTGGATTTGTAATCTTTCTATTACTTCCGGTATTTTTCCAACAGCACTAAAAAAAGCGCTCATTCTTCCAATACACAAGGCAGGTGACAGAAACAATATAAATAATTATAGACCAATTTCTATCCTTCCTGCTATATCGAAAATATTGGAGAAGATATTAAACAATAAATTAGTAAACTACCTTGACACTCACAACATCTTATCTAACAAGCAATTTGGTTTTAGGTCTGGTAGATCCACAGAGGACGCGATACTTGGATTAAGTGATCTCGTTGCTAAAAACTTGGACAGAGGCCTTAAGTGCCTAGGTGTTTTTGTAGACTTATCCAAGGCATTTGACACTGTCTCAGTTCCCAAACTCTTACTAAAACTCGAAAACATAGGAGTTAGAGGGCATACATTCAATATTTTTAGAAGTTACCTTATGGATAGAACTCAGTTGGTTAGGATAGGGGACTGGTTAAGCAATGAAAAAACAATAAGCTATGGAGTTCCACAAGGCAGTGTTTTGGGCCCAACGCTATTTTTAATATATGTGGATCAACTGTGTAAATTACAACTTAAAAATACTAATATCTTCACATATGCGGATGATACAGCACTTATAGTCCGTGGCAGTAATTGGACCGAAGTAAAACATTGTGCTGAGGCATCTCTCGCTACTGTATCAAGTTGGCTCGTGAATAACCTGTTAACTCTAAATGTTGAGAAAACTAAATTTATTACTTTCTCTATTAACCAAACCACTCAACCTAAAGTGGACTTATATACCATTCAATCTCATTCCTGTAACAAAAATCTGAGAGCTGAACACCCATGCACCTGTCCACACTTAACGAGAACGTCACATATAAAATATCTTGGGGTGTTAATAGATGAGCGCTTAACTTGGAATAAACATATTGAATTGTTAATAACAAGAGTGAGGAAATCAATCTACATTTTTAAACAACTAAGATATGTAACTGATAATGATACACTAAAAAATGTATACTACGCCCTGTGCCAATCCTTGCTGTCCTATTATGTGGTAGTGTGGGGAGGAACCACGAAATCATCACTGTTGCCCCTAGAGAGAGCACAGAGGGCTGTCTTAAAGGTTATGACACAAAAACCAGCAAGATATTCGACTGCACAACTATACCAAGACTGTAAGGTTCTCACAGTCCGACAGCTTTTTGTTCTCTACTCTACTCTACGAAAACACTCTTCTATACCGCACTATAATACTTCACAATACCAACGTAGAGCACCTCGAGCTTGTCATGTTGATGCTTACAGAACCACTTTTTCTCGTAGACAATATTTTATATTGGGTTCATATTTGTACAATAAACTAAATAATAAATTGAATATTCAAACCTTAAATAAATTTCAATGTAAAAAGAAAATCTGCAATTGGCTCTTTGAGCAAAATTATGAAACAACCGAAAATTTAATTAAAATTAATTTTATGTGAATTATACTTTCAGGTTGAATACCATATCCCACAGGACTAACACACACACACACACACATACACACAAATTAATGAAAGTTGTAGGGCAAATATTAACTATTATTAATTATAGAGTAATAATTAGTTTGTTAAGATGCGAATGCGATAAATGTCAATATCTTAGTTCTATATTGTGTTATTTTTTTTTTCTTGTATATATTATCTTTTTTGGAATAGGAACTTACATTGTATCCATGGATTATGTGTGGTACACTGGTCCTCCCAAGATACAGGTATAACCTAGTTTGGGAGCCAGGGAACCAAGATTAAAGTATGAACATATTTCATATGTAATTTCCCTTAATTAGTAATTATTTTGTTTTAGAGATGAAATTTGTATATGTTTTGTGCAAAATGTAATTCTTTTGTAATAATAAATACATTTTATTATTATTATTATTATTATCAATAGATGGCGCTACTCAACGCTTAAGCGCCCCAATTTATTCTCGATCATAAGGCCGATAGTAAATCTCGACAAAATACGTACGGCAGTTTCATCCTTTCCCGCCACCCGCCACACGTATCTTACGAAGCAGCCGTGCTCCGACAGGCATGGGCGAATCCAGATTTCAAGCCATAGCCCATTCATATTTTTGACTTATCTTCTGACAAAAATAAATACAAAGTTTTTAAAGACACCTTTTAACATTATTTATCGACTAACCTAGAATTAATTGCATTTATATTTTTTTCAACTTGATAATAAATACGTTCTGTCAATCTGGAACCAGCCCAGGGCCATGTGCCCTAAGACCTCCCCCCTGGATCTGCTGTTGCCGACAGGACCTGTGTCTGTGTGCTACTAGTAAAGAATAGGACGCACTGCCACAATGGTCTACTCACCAGCAATGGGATTGTTAATCCTAGAGTGCCACTCCTCCACGGCGCGGCGCCCCTCTCTTTTTGTCTCTCACTCTAATGGCTGCTAGTTCCCCTTGTCCAGACGCTCTCGACGACGACTCCATAAGACTAAGACTCTATTTATTGCAATGAATAGCTAGACGATCTAAGTAGCAAAACCAAACACATTGAATTACAAAGTAATGCTTGGCATTCCACTGCGCTCCATCCTGAGACATAAGGTGCAAAGTCTCAATATGTTCAGTAGTTACTAACTACTATGGTTATAATGTCCTTTAATCCGGAACACAACAGTGCAATAAAACTGCTGTTTGGTGGGAGAAATAGACATTGCGATGGTACCCATACAGGCAGCCTCACATATGAGAGTCCTTTCATCAGTATTTTTCTTCTACGTACTCAAAATCTCGGGAACCAATTGCTGTTAGCATTTCCGGGCATATACGACCTGGCGACCTTTTTTATGTTATAGGGGGAAAATGAGCATGCGGTTCACCTGATGATAAGTTATCAGTCCGCCCTTGAGCATCTGCAACACCATAGGGCATGGAGATGCGTTGCCCGCCTTTAAGGAATGCGCTTGTGAATAAAACAGAAATTAAATTCAAGAAAATAGTGCATTACCACCCTAAAGTTCTCAGAGCATTTCCATGCAATATGGTGTAATGGTGTTATGGGCGGCAGTGGTAATTTACCGGAGAACCGTATGCTCCTTTGTTCCCTATAATATATAAAATCCGTAAAAGGCTATTGATCGAACGACTCCCGTATAGGACATCCGGTAAAGGATGCCGGGACCTTGAGGTTGAGAAGCAGGTGACACCAGGGCTCCCTAAAATTATTTGTAATGTGACAACCTTCGAATATGGCGTTTCCGAAATAAATACCGCAGTTAATATGAAATAACAAAGTACAAATTGTAATCTTATCGCACCAAGGTTGATAACTATTTGATGGATTTATGAGAAAGAGAAAGAAAGAAAGGATCCGTATTTCTCCCGCCAAACAGCAGTGTCCTTGCACTGTTGCGTTCCACTGGACATGTTGACTTGACGATATCTATTTCTCAAGATGGCGAGCGCATTGGAATGCCAAGCATTGCTTTGTAATTCAAGGTGTTTGGTTTTGCTACTGTTCATGAGTGATCGTATCGCTTACCGTCAGGAGAAACGCTTGTTAGAATCGCCATTCATTAAAAAAAATTAAGAACAAAACCAATGCGTAAATAAGATATGTATTTTAATGGCTAACTGACAATGTAAAGAATTTGCTTGCTATTCTAAGCATAGCTTTCCAAAACGGTGCTAGTTTGGCTCACTCGTTTCGGTCTCATCGACACATGATTTTCATAAAATAAACTTACGTTTTCGTATATATTTGAAGCTTGCCTCATATTAGTATTTAAACATATATGTGAATATAAGATAGTTTGATAAGGTGTGGCAATAGTGACGAGGAAGTGCTGCTATTAGAGACAGCAACAGATGGACGGTAGGGCGTGTCGCCACGGCTGCCAAGTCCCGCCTATACGCTGCTATTTGCAGGCTCACTATTAATGATATCTATTAAATTTCGAGGTACAGATCATAAACTGTTAAAACGCCGCGACACACTAGATTATTTTTAACCTTTGATATATGAAGAGAATTATAGATACTCTATCAGCTAGTAATGGTAATTATTGCTCAAATTAATATCATCTTGTTATTTTTGAAGCCTTAGCATGCTTTATATTCCTGCTATTGCTAATTGCCTCCCTTCATTAGTAAACAAAAAAGCTAATCATTTTTCACATCTAAAATTACACACACAAAATTGACATTGTTCAGTGTCTTCTTCAAATCGGTTCCTAAAAATACTTACTCCTTTATAGATTACACGAAATCGTGTAATAATATTAGGCGATCGGTTTTGTGAATCACAATCGTAAATCGCAAAAAGCTTATTTGTATCAGTTATGAAATGTTATTACCGACTTTTAATTGCTATTGCTATTTATTCCAACACTACTATCAGCCCATTTTTAGCCAAATATACATATACCTAGGGCAAAGGGCATAGTGTGTTACTAAACGGATCAGACGCGTCTGCTAACATGTTCATGGTGGTCGCGGGTGCGAATCCCACTATGACGGTAAAGGAAAATGTCGTGAGGAATCCTGCATATATTGAATTATGTTTTCCTATACTGGATTTGAATTATGAGATGTCTTGGGACAGTCGGAGTGCCCCGGGATTTGAATGCGCGACCACTGTCTTGGCAGCCGCGTCCGCTCCATTACCAAAAGGCCCCCACGCATGTATAGTCTCCTTCGCTCAAACCGAATTGCAAAGTCGTTTGAAACTGACAAAATATTCGATAGCTAAAATAGGTTTTACTACTGTCCTCCCCTACAATAGAGAGTATGATTGAGAGTGTAAAGGCTATATAGTCCACCACGCTGGTCTAGTGCGGGTTGGCGGACTTTATATACTTACCGCAATCTGTATCAGCCCATAGACGTCCCACTGCACGGCACTGGCATACTCTACAGGGTACGATTGAGAGTTGTTAGGCCATACAGTCCTTACAACATTCATGACTAATCAATTAAATCGTGTAATAAAGAAATTAAATAACATTTTCATTAAAATAAAACTTTATTTGTACATTTAGCTATAAAAACTATTTATACTAGGAAACATAACCGTATATTTAAACTATACCGGGTATCTCAAGACTGCTACCGAAAACGAAGCCGGGTGGTAATTTTAGTGACTACAAACACAATGCAAATAAAAATTTCGCATAGAAACGCTACAATTATTTTTTATGATTTTTTAAATATCGTCATTTTTGGATGGTAAATCCATAGTTTTTGCTAAAATAATAATTTAAACTCTTTTATACCTTAGAGTATTTATAAATAAAAGGGTATACGCTATTATTTTAGGAAAAAATGTATTTACCACCCAAATATGACCATAGGAAAAAAATAACAAAAAAAAAATTGTCGCCCTTTTTTGCAACTTTTTGTGTTGCATTGTGTCTGAAGTCACTTAAACTACCACGCGGCTTCGTTTTCGGTAGCAGTCTTGATATACCCTGTATACCCTCCTTATTCATAAGGACTTCATATTCTTAAGGACAATTTTCATATGCCGTTAATATGAACTTACTCAAAAACGTTATTCCTAGATGTCAAAATACATTAATCAGTTATTTGGCCGAGAGATGAATTTAGGCAAAAAAGCAGAAAAATGGCCGATGTCTGTCAGCTGGACGTTTGAAATATTTTTTTCTGTAGAAAATCATTATGAATAGCCAAACTTAATAAATGTTTTATCTGCTTTTAACATGTTAACTTATTAACGTCTATACAGGGTATATCAAGACTGCTACCGAAAACGAAGCCGGGTGGTAGTTTAAGCGACTTCAGACACAATGCAACAGAAAAAGTTGCAAAAAAAAGCGACAATTTTTTTTTTGTTATTTTTTTCCTATGACCATATTTGGGTGGTAAATACATTTTTTCCTAAAATAATAGTGTATACCCTTTTATTTATAAATAATCTAAGGTATAAAAGTGTTTAAATTATTATTTTAGCAAAAACTATGGATTTACCACCCAAAAATGACGATATTTAAAAAATCATAAAAAATAATTGTCGCGTTTCTTTGCGAAATTTTTAGTTGCATTGTGTTTGTAGTCACTAAAACTACCACCCGGCTTCGTTTTCGGTAGCAGTCTTGAGATACCCGGTATGGTTGGTTTGCGGTTTTTTATGAATAGTGGGCATAGAAAACATTTTAATTATTCACTAATCTGTACATACAAACAGTAAAGAGAAATAGAATCGATCGTGCTGCCATTAAGTTATATCTTTGCATGCCAGATCCAAGATAAAAAAATATGTTTTTGTCGTGTACGACCTTTTCGCGTCCAATAGGGCTATTCACGTAATTTCTTGACGCGCCGCGCCTATCAAGTTGCGGTGCGGTTGAAACTTAAGTTAACGTTTTCGTGTACTAAAATGGTATTCTTGTAATTGTTTAGCTGCGCGTGTGCTGCGTATCAATTGTAATCGGACTAAACTGTTTGAGTTTGAGTCGTCAAATTAATAGGTGAATACCTATTATTTTGAATTGAATAAACGCGATGCAGTAGAATACGCTAAAGCGCTCGCGTGACGCGAACTTGACGCGAGCGTATATCGAGAATACGAAAAGCGCTGTTTTGATCGGAACTTAACTGCACTATTTCGATCCGATCTACAAATGCGTTATTGTCAAAAAAATAAGAATTATTTTTCTCTATTACAAGTACTTACACTTGTTGTTTAAATAAAATTAAGAAAATCAAGTCTCAAACGATTCTGTGAATATATCTTTTTTGTTTCAAAATACTCCCGACAACATAATGTAAATATACAAAAATACCTTCATTATTTTTAATAAATCTGTTAAGTTTAGTTTGAGTTTCCATGTCAGTCTCGATCTACAATTAGTGGTATTGTTGATTGAATTTGTCAGTGCTTTTCTTTACAAAATACTGTACTGTATTCGTGTATTATAGACTTCAATATACAGTTGACCTCAGGACTACTTTAAAAACGACAATTCGATTAAAAGTCACGCTATCCAACACGTAGGTAAGTAAAGCAACGTTATTTATTTTATTATTATTTTTATATCAATGAATGGCGAGACGAGCGTGCCGTTCGCCTGCTGGTAAGCGATATGACCACTCATGAACAGTAGCAAAAGTCTCAATATGTCCAGTGGGTATTCTGGCTACAATGTCCTTCAATCCGAAACACAACAGTGCATTTACAATGCTGTTTCACAGGAGAAATAGACATAAATAATTACTTTTTTACACTTGTACCCATAAATATTGATACCTTCACTATTTCAAAATAAATCTATACACTGTACATTTGTGAAAATTAAATAAACGGGTTGAATTGAAACTGAATGATGAATAGAACTGGAACAAAAATGTTAATTATATGTATTTATTATTCATATTGTATTCAAGAGCGGATCAAGGGGGGAGGTCATGGGGGTCATGACCCCCCCTGGGCTGGCCCTAGATTGACAAAATGTATTAATTATCTTGTTGATAAAATTTATAAGCACAATTAATTTGTTGTATGTCGATAAATACGAATTGGAGTATTGGACCCAGTTTTCTGACATGAACTATAATATGACCCCCCCCCCTGGCGTAAAAGCTGGATCCGCCCTTGACTGTATTCATCTACTTTATCAAAAAAGTAATAAATGAAAACATAATCAAATTTGTTCAAAATAAGACGACCATTTTTCTATTCATCCATCCATCCATCATCCATCAGTGTCTATTCATCCCGTTTTATCGTAATACCTTAACCTATCTGAGCAATATAATATTGGTAACACTTATAAGTGGTTGAGCCTTCGAATTAAATTATTTTTACACGAGATTACAATGTGTTTTTTTTTTGGGGTTTTGTTCATATGCATATGGACGTGCCAACCCTATCATAACTATTATCATACATACTTCCGACTCCAAACTAAGATTGTTTTGTGTCGTATCAGAAATTACGAGAAACTATTTGCATTCAAAAATACTCAGAACAAAATTGAAATATGGATCATACAAATATTAGTGTCTATTTGACAGCCTCCGTGGCGCAGTTGTTAGACGCCGCCTGTGAAACGAGAGGCCGCGGGTTCGATCCCCGCACCGAGAGAAATGTTTGTGCGCCCCATAAATATTTGTTTCGGGTCTGGGTGTTTGTGAGACCGAGAAGTCTCTCGTAGTTCCTGATACATACACAC
Source organism: Hyles vespertilio (assembly GCA_009982885.2). Lineage (NCBI taxonomy): Eukaryota > Metazoa > Arthropoda > Insecta > Lepidoptera > Sphingidae > Hyles > Hyles vespertilio. The sequence goes on from CM042832.1 coordinate 4,668,550, forward strand.
AAGACTCGATCTAAATGTGGGGTCAGAACTATGTATGTGACTGTTGGATGTCATTTATTTATTTATTATTATTCGGGATCGTAACGATCTTTAGTACTTAAATGATGCCATACAATGCCACTATACCTGTCCTTGTCATTGCTACGTACTTGCGTATCTTCCGTCTTGCTCTGTTTTCCCCCCAAAAGCCTCTAAAACTACCACCTGGTTTCATTTTACTGCCACAGTCTGGATATACCTTGTATAATCAACCTAGCCTTGCAAAATCAAGGTTACACCACTAAAAGTAAAATTAATCTAATATTCATTGAACAATGTCTTTAGATAATGCTTGGACTATACATCTAAGTCTTGCTAAACTGTTGCCGCCACAGGAACCGCTTTCATCTGCAAAAAATGAATCTAATTAAAAAAAGGGGTGGGGGGGGGGGGCAATTTACACACCACTGGAGTGAATATTCATAAATGTAGCCTAGGACCTTAAATTATTTATAATATAGAGGGAGCGCTGTCATGTATTCGCGTCTTAAAAAACGTAGATATTTTCTTGTTCGTAATGCTATAAAATCATTTGTTAAACGAAAATTTAGATATTTTTTAAACGAGTTTGAATGGAATTAAATAGCCCCAAGCTATTTATTTTTACTTTTCTTATCCAAGTAATTCATGTATGTTGGACAACCTATCAAATATCAGGCAGAAAAAGGTGGCCGGCACCACCATTTATGAAGTACCAGCGCTTCCTCTATATTAGAGATATTCTAAGCCTACGACTTACAAGAGAATTAAATAATAATGAGTATTAGGAGTATTACGATAAGACTTATTATTTTAAAGATTATTATTATGTTTACCAAGTCCAAAAACGATCTTTATATTATAAATGAAAATGAAAGATCTTTTGTATCCACTGGGCCCTGCGCTGCACCCCAAAATCCCTTAGATAGATCCGGCCATGACAAATCATATAGCTATAGTATTATCATTCATTTTTTTTTAATTTCTTTATGTATTTAGGGGCTTTCAGACAAGAGTCTATGACAGCCCCATCATAGCCTAATATTACATTGAGAGCAATTTAAACTAGACCTTAATTGCTAACTTATATAATTGGATAGCTGGGTCAGAGAGAGGTTTTGACAAAATATATTATCGTTCTTATAAAATCATATACCAAAACATATTTTTGAAATAAACCAAGCTGTGGACACGAAAAGTATTATATACTCGCAATGCCTACTTACATACATGACTGTTTTTACTACTTACTAGTTAGAAAAGGTTTCTCATCCTCCGTTTTAATTTCCTTAGGCTCGTGGGACCTTGAACTTGTAACTGGCGACTCCATGTAACTCTTGCAACTGTCAGATTCTAACTGCAAAACAAACACACAATTAAGGACTTATTAACAGAGTTTTAAAAGCTATTTTAGCTAACGTATGTTTTGTATTCTTCGCGCGAATTGATTTAAAAAGTCATTCGAACGGACAAAACATTTTATAACTATTGACAGAGACAGCCTCCGTGGCGCAGTTGGTTAGACGCCGGTTGTGAAACGTGAGGCCGCGGGTTTGATCCCCGCACTGAGAGAAATATTTGTGCGGCCCACAAATATTTATTTCGGCTTTGGATGTTTATGAGGCCGAAAAGTCTCTGGTAGTTCCTACATTTACCCGCGACACAAGACTCAATCTTAGTATGGAGACACGACTATGTATGTGACTGTTGGGTGTTATTTAATTATTTAACTAAAATAGGTTTTAAAACTGGTCGTTAAAAATATATTTAATGTACTATAAAAATACTATTAATAATGATCGGGCGAAATGGAGAAGAATTTTACTGGAAGGTGGACGCTGGGTATAACGCCAGGTAGAACAAGAAGAAGACTATTATTATTGACAGCCTTCGTGGCGCAGTTGGTTAGACGCTGGCTGTAAAACGAGAGGCTGCCGGTACGATCTCGCAGCGAGACAAATGTTTCTGTGTGTTAAGAATGTCTCTCGTAGTTTTATACACAACAGTTGTATGTTAATATGAACTGTCTCAAACATTATTCATAGACGTCAAAAATCACTAATGAACTATATAACAGATCATTAACTTTAAAATGGCCGAGACTTTTAAGCTAATTTAAAGCAGAAAAAGAGCAGATGTCTCATGTGACTGTACGTCTCAAAATTAAATATTTAAATGTTGTTTATAATTCTTAATTAATATCATAATATTTAGTGGGCCTGTTTGCATAAGGCCGTAAGACTGAAACACCTTTCGCATAGAGCCTCAATATTAAAAACCGAAATGTCAAAAAGCCCGCCATGCAGGGGCTCACTTCGCACCAAATATGTAGTAAGATAACAAGTGCTTATTTTTTTGTATTTTATTTGGATTTTAGTAATGAACAATATACCGGTAATTAATTTCAAAATATATCGGCGTTTGATTCCTGATTTCTAACGCATTGTATAGTTAAAGTTAAAACGCCCGATATAATTGTGTCATTTTATTACGCACATTCTCTAAAGCAACAAAGTACAATATTGTATGACACCGAGTTCTAAATCGGCGCGAGTGGCCGTGTCTTAGTGTTAAACGCCCATCAATTCACGTCTAACATTATTTATCACTACATGCGCGCCGCGACGGCGATCCCGAGAACTACATATAATTACCATGTCCAACAATTTTGATTGTACAATAACGGGCTTATAAATAAACACTTTTAAGCCCTATTATAGTTACCTAAAGTTTTGTATTTTTCGCTCAAACTCACAAAAGTCGTTTGAAAAGGAAAACCATTCGCCCCCTTATTCATAAGGACTTAACGCAGTTTTCAAATGCCGTTAATATGAGAGCTGACTCAAAACATTATTCCTTAGAGTATTTTTAATATAGAGGGAGCGCTATCATACATAATAATATCATTAAGTGCGTGGTGGCCTGTTGGTAAACGGACTAGACGCGACTGCCAACATGTTCACGGTGGTCGCGGGTTCGAATCCCAGCGCACACCTCTGACTTTTCGGAGTCATGTGTGTATTGATAGTCAATCACCACGCACTAAAACGGTGAAGGAAAACACCGTGAGGAAACCTGCATACCAAGGCGATTTATAAAAAAAATCTATGGTATGTAAGTCCGCCAACCCGCACTAGGCCAGCGTGGTGGACTATATGGCCTAACCACTCTCAATCGTACTCTCGATTGTAGAGGAGGCCCGTGCCCTGCAGTGGGACGTATATGGGCTGATACAGAAGCTATCATACATTCGCGTTTTGAAAAACGTAGATATTTTCTTGTTCCTAATGTAGGTAGCGTTCCTATTTTAGTGAAAATTGAATTAATTATTTAGTAGATAATAAATTGCTATGAATTCCTTTTATAGCCGAAATAATATTTAGCTATTATCCTTTTAATACGAGTTTAAGTTAAATTAAATAGCCATAAACTATTTATTTTTAATTTTTTTCCGACTAATTTATTTATGTTGCACAACCTGTTCAAATATTAGCCAATAGGAGGGCAGAAAAAGGTGCCCCGGCACCACCATTTTTATCTACGTTTTTGAAGTACTAGCGTTCCCTCTATATTATAAATACTCTGAGCATTATTCATAGACGTCAACCATCACTAAACAGCTATTTAGCAGCTCATTAACTTTAAAATGGCCGAGACCCTTCTTTAAGCTTATAAGCAAAAACATGGCGAATGTCTGTCAGCTGGACGCATAGTACGGTTGATATTTTTGTCAAGCGAATGAAATAACTTTTATTAAAGTGACAATATTAATAAAAATATGTAAAAAAAACATTATGAATAGCAAAACCTGATCAAAGTTTTATCTCCTCTTAAACTGTTAGCTAATTTACGTTGATATGGTTGATTAGCGATTTCTTATGAATAACGGCATTTATAATTATTTTATAATTCTTATAATTTATGTCCATCCAAAGATTACCTGGTAGACATCACTATTATTGATAAGGCCGCCCATAACTCATTGTACATATCTATTGTGATTATCCTTTGTATGTTCTCTTGTTGTACAATAAAGCATATTGTAATGTAATTTTAAGGGCGTCGGAAATAATCTATATATATAAAAGAAAGTCGTGTTAGTTACTTCACTCATAACTCAAGAACGGCTGAAATGACTTGGCTGAAAATTGGTGGGGAGGTAGCTTAGAACCAGGAGAAGGACATAGGATACTTTTTATCACGCTCCCGGTTTTCCGAGTTTCTATTAGCTTACTAACATTTTCTCATGCAAAATGTTCATGGGTTCATAACTGTCAAACATTTAATGTTCATCCCGTCGATACGGTAAATTCTTCCTTCAAATGAAATAACGTATTTAAATAAAGGTTTCGAATCGACAACATATATCCATAATATTCGATTAATGGCGTATTTTAGGTTTTAAAGATGTAAATTAATGACGTTAATAAAAAGTGATTGACATTTAAATTGGTTGTCAAATATTTATGCATGCGTTTAGAAATTAATAGACAATTAAATAAATAATATGCACACGTAAGAATATTTAATATATATAGATATAATGTCACTTGAAAATGGAAAAATCTTTATTATAATAACAATTTTACATATGGCGAATATTGCAGGGGTTCTCAAATTAGGCGTTGCCTGTGTCTTGAGAAACCAGATAAATATAATTGTTATTACATTAATTGTGGGTGTCAGTGTGAGAAAGTGCTAATAGTGTATGTTTGTGTGTGTGTGTTATGTGTTATTATGTTTACTTTTATCACGAATTTTTACAGTGGCTTTTCCTTCGCTATAATTCACTGATAGAAATATTATACATTTGAATAGTTAAGTCGAAGAAAATCGAAACCACTGAAGTTATTTCTATGAAAATTAATATTTCATCTCTTTATTACTAACAAAAAGTAATGAGATGGGATGGATAATGAAGAAAAAGGACGGGACGTATCGGGAAGTGACTGAATAGACGGGATGGGATGGAATTGAGCAGGACAGTAGGATAGCTACGTCATGTTAAGGTATACAAGAGCTTATACGAAAAATAACATGTATTTGGTGTGAAGTAAAATAAAAAATATCTGCATCCAGGCAAAAGTGGGTCGGGCTTTTTTGCTATGCTAAATAATTGAATATAATATTAATCATATAATAACTAAACCATAGCGAAGCGTGGTCGGGTCAGCTATGGTATCTTTAAATTGATTTCAATGAATGTCGTCGGAGTAGTAACAGTGTTGTTACATCTCCGTAGCAAAACAATGATTTAAATCTGGAGAAATGGGATAGAATATATATATACAGGGTATCTCAAGACTGCTACCGAAAACGAAGCCGGGTGGCAGTTTTAGTGGCTACAAACACAATGCAATTAAAAATTTCGCTTAGAAACGCGACAATTATTTTTTATGATTTTTTAAATATCGTCATTTTTGGGTGGTAAATCCATAGATTTTGCATAAAATAATAATTTAAACTCTCTTATATCTTAGAGTATTTATAAATTAAAGGGTATACACTATTATTTTAGGAAAAAATGTATTTACCACCAAAATATGGCAATAGGAAAAAAATTACAAAAAAAAAATTGTCGCTTTTTTTTGCAACTTTTTCTGTTGCATTGTGTCTGAAGTCGCTTAAACTACCACCCGGCTTCGTTTTCGGTAGCAGTCTTGATATACCCTGTATATATATATATATATATATATATATATATATATATAATATAAGGTGGATAAAATGGGACAGAAGAATAGGTACAGGATGGGATTGGATAAGCAGTTTAGACAACGGCTGTCATGTTGATTTTAAATAAAATATGGACTGGAATCTGTATTTGCACCCAGGCGAAGCCGGGCCGGGCCGCTAGTAAATAAATATAAATCACTACATAGTATAAACAAAGTCGCTTTCTCGGTCCCTATGTCCCTTTGTATGATTAAATCTTAGAGTATATATATATAGAGGGAGCGCTGGTACTTCAAAAACGTAGATAAAAATGGTGGTGCCGGGCCACCTTTTTCTGCCCTCCTATTGGCTAATATTTGAACAGGTTGTGCAACATAAAAAAAATATTTGAAAAAAATAATAAAAATAAGTGGTTTAGGTCTATTTAATTCCACTCAAACTCGTTTAAAAAGGATAATAGCTAAATATAATTACGGCTATCAAAGGAATTTATAGCAATTTATTGCTAAATAATTAATTCAATTTTTACTAATATAGGAGCGCTACCAACATTACGAACAAGAAAATATCTACGTTTTTTATGGCGCGAATGTATGACAGCGCTCCCTCTATATATAAATACTCTAAGGCTTAAATCTTTAAAACTACGCAACGGATTTTGATGCGGTTTTTTTTAAATAGATAGAGTGATTCAAGAGGAAGGTTTATATGTATAATACGTATATATTACTGTCCAGAAATCTATTTGTACCCGGGCGAAGCTGGGCCGGGCCGCTAGTAAATAATAAATAACACCCAATAGTCACATACATAGTCCTGACCCCACAATAAGATCGAGTCTTGAGTCGTGGGTATCAGGAACTACCAGACTTTTCGGTCTCACCAACACCCAGACCCGAAAGAAATATTTGAGGGCCGCACAAACATTTCTCTTGGTGCTGGCATCGAACCCGCGGGCACTCGTTTCACAGGCGGCGCGGCGTCTAACCGACTGCGCCACGAAGGCTGTCGATAATATAGGTGTAAAACTCTCTATACCACGCATATACGCACGGGCTCAAAGAAAGCGTATTTTTTCAACTATGTTTTATTACTAACTAGATATAAATTTCAAAATGGCGGGCAAAATGTTCATTTCTGTCAATTTAATATATCGAAAAACAGGCCACGAAAAACGAATAATAATTCCTCGTATTTGTTAGACTTTTCACTACTGTTTCCGTCCTATAGGTCATGATATATAGTCTATAGCAATCCTTGATAAATGATCTATGTGAATACTGGGTATATCAAGACTCTTTCTTTTTCTTTTCTGCTACCGAAAACGAAGCCGGGTGGTAGTTTAAGCGACTTCAGACACAAAGGAACAGAAAAAGTTGCAAAAAATGTGTATTTTTTTTTCCTATGGCCATATTTGGGTGGTAAATACATTTTTTTCCTAAAATAATAGTGTATACCTTTTTATTTATAAATACTCTAAGGTATAAATTAAGTTTAAATTATTATTTTAACAAAAACTATGGATTTACCACTAAAAAATGACGATATTTTAAAAATCATAAAAAATAATTGTCGCCTTTCTTTGCGAAATTTTTGGTTGCATTGTGTTTGTAGTCACTAAAACTACCACCCGGCTTCGTTTTCGGTAGCAGTCTTGAGATACTCAGTATATCTTTTTTTCATTTCGAACCGGTAAGTAGTTCTTTTGATTAGACGTAATATACAAACAAACTTTTTAGCTTTATACCTAGTCAGGTCATAAATTCTGTCACATGTTTAATATAAAATAATTGAAACAAGTTTATTCATTATGTAACCATTTATATACCAAAATATATACACCTTATCATTTTGTTTGTTGTAGCTCTCTTCTACGGTAAAAAATTTTTCATCTGAAAAAAGATGTTCCCGATATTTTTTTCTCGCGTACCGCTTCATCAAAGCGCGGCATCTCTTCAGTCTCAGGTCCATGAGACAAGCATTCAAACGATGTCCTGTTTTTCTTCGATATGCCCGAAGCCCTAAGTCTTCATTTAACACCCTTTTCACCGTGGTTCTGCTTAACCCCATCTGAAGGGCCCACAGTTTCTGCTTACGTTTGGGATTTCTTTGAATTCGCGCCTTCACAGCTTTTATCACTGCTGGAGTCCTAACAGACCGAGGGCGCCCACTTCTTGACCTGTCATCTACACTAGAGTCTTCATTGTATCGTTTGATGGTACGATAAACGAATCTTTTGGTTATATTCAATTTTTTCAGTATGTAAAAAAATTGAATTGGCGCGTAACCGCAACGATGCAACGCAATAACTGCAACACGGTCTTCTTTAAGCGTCCACTCCATATTTAAAAATGGGTACAATTCTAAAAAGTATACATTTTTATTTTCATGAACAATTCGAAATTCTAATTCAATAAACTTTTTTGTGGCCGGCATTCCAAAAGGAAAGTTTTTACTGTGTGACAATACTTATGACCTGACTGTGTATATTAGTATATATTATTGAGAGGGCTTAGGTAATACAGTCCACCACCCTAGCCTAAGATTGGCGGACTTTACATACCATAGAAATACTTATAAATCGCTTTGGTTTTAGATTTACTCACGAAGTTTTTCGTCATGGTTGCGTGCGTGGTGATTGAGTACTATTACATTAGTCCGAAAAGTCGGTCATTCCCTGGGATTTGAACCCCCGACCGCCGATGTAAGTTTTTTTTAGGATTGGACGGTGGGTGATACGTAGCAATTCGAAAAACTTTGTTAATATGTCCGTGGCATGAAATGACAGTAGAAACATTAATACGACAATAGATTAGCATTTTTTTTGTTGCAATGAATGCTAAGACGGGATTATCGTTCGCCTGGTAGTAAGCGATATATGACTTACAAAGCAATGCTTGGCATTCCACTGCGCTCGCCATCCTGATACATAAGATTGTCTCTATATATCCACTAGCTACTCTGCCTACAATGTCCTTCAATACGAAGCACAACAGTGCATTTCCATTGTTGTTTGTCAGGAGAAATAGAAATTGCAGTGGCACCTACCCTGGCTGCAGCGTCTTTACAAGTGGATGTTTTTGTTTATAATGTTAGTGTAAATTGAGGTACTTGATAATTCCTAATTAGTGCGGGAATCATTGAGCACAAAGCGCAGAGATTTTGGTCGTGATGTCCACTCTTGTATAATAATATCTGATATAGGCCAAGATGCTACATTTAACTGCTTATAAAAGCATCATGTTTCATATTAAAAGGAGTTTTTGTTGTTCGTAGCCGTTTGCTATTTCCGAGCGCTCGGTCACGCATCGTCTGAGTACGGATTCGAACCGAGATACCGCACGAAATGGACGCAGACAGCTTGAAGGGATTTAATTAATACTATTTATAATTTACGTTTTATTATTTTTAGGTTATGTAGACGCCATTTTGGATTTAGTGTCAATTTCAATTAACAATTAATACTTGATTAATCTAGTAGTTTTTGAAGTTCAAAAACAGGAAGAAATTGTTATTTTGAGGCTATTTTTTGTTTTGTAATTGTGGCAGAGCCGTGGAATGGATTATGAAAATCAGAAGAAAAACATAGCGCTACTTAATTCCTTTCAATGTTATTTTGTGATCTCATACGATACATATATACATAACTACGAAAGACTTTACTCACAAAAACTCAGACCATGATAACAAAGGAGTGTCGCGGTCTCTCGTTTCACAGCCGACATCTTACAAGCCAACCAACCGGGATGTTTTTTTTTAAACTAACTTATTTCTAATTTCACTTACAACCTACAAAACCGCATGGTTATGCGGTTTCAATCAAATCAGTTGATTTGATTGTAGATCGTAGAGTCTCTAATAAATAATATGTAGACAATGAATATGATGGGAGTGGATGGAAGGCGCGGGGCGGGATAGGTGGAGAAGGGACGAGACTTGGACGGAGATGGGTCATGTGACGCTATATTGACATCATCATCATCATCAGCCTATTCGCGTCCACTGCTGGACATAGGCCTCTCCTATGGCACGCCACTGGGCTCGATCTTCAGACCAACGTCTCCATATTAACATATAGCATTTAATTTTAACCACATGTTCCTAACCACCCCAGGTAAAATTGTATCAAGTAGTTTTGTCATGTATGCCCATTTTAGTTTTAGAAATTTGATCAACCCGTTTAGGTATCAGTTTTTTTAACGCTCAAGTTCCTAAATCGAAGCAAAGTTCAGGTAAGCGGTAAACTACGTTATCTAATCGGAGTGGCAAATGAAACTAAAATCGCGATTTCTGTCATAAATAATCTCGAAATTTTGTATACTGACATCAAGGGGGTTACTCTATGATTTGATACGAAATTCGAATGTTCGCACGTCGTAAGTTAAACTTCACTAATGCGCTTAAATAATGCACAAAATGATCGTATCCTCTGTTTAACGTTGTAGCGATAGACTGAATTCAGAAACAATAAGTATTCTAGAGATAGTATTGATTTTTTTTTGCCAACCCGCACTAAGCCATCGTGGTGGACTATATGGCCTAACCACTCTTAATCGTATTCTCGATTGTAGAGTAGGCCCGTGCCCTGCAGTGGGACGTATATGGGCTGATACTGATACTGATTGATTTTTAGAAGTGTAAAACTTGTATCTTCGGACGACCAACGTCCGAAAATTCGAGCTTCGTGTGAGATCATAGGGTAAGCCCCCAGGGGTGATGAGAAATATGTGGATTAATTGAACCCAACCTAATAGGGTATTTGCCTATTATCGAGTGTAGTGGGGAGATCTTGCTGTGTCTTTCATACGCGCACACTTTAATATATATAATAACCCAAGTGACGTCACTATTTTTGTTTTGCATTTATTTTCAGTTACCCCCACTACAAGATTTAAAATATTTCTAACTTGTTTCATTCTGAATGGATTTATAAATATATTTGTTTGTTAGACCGCATGGTATGGATAACTTTTGATAAATACAATTAAAAAAATCGAGTCAAATACCCTATTACCATATTATATCAATATCACCTCGTATATAACATAAGTTTTTTTGTAAAGTTCAAAATGGCGTCGGCCCATTAAAAGTTTACTTACCGCCGCCGCAGCCCTAAGGGCGGCCTGGAGCCTCTCAATGTGTTGTATGGCTGCCCTCAATATCTCCAACTTTGGCAGTCTCCCGCTCCCCGCCCTTGCCCTAATTCTTAGTTCTTCAAACGCCGCGTTTACCTACAACCAATATATTTAACTTTAAAACTAAAGTTGAAACCATACCATTGAGATAATATACTAGAGTGGACACTGCAAACAAAATGTTTGTAACAAAATGAAGGGTACATTGTATTTCTGTCTCTGTCACGCCTACGTCATAACATTATCTTCCCTCTCGCTTCACTGTGTACCCGTGTGCACGCACCATACGCAGTGATTTTGTTCCCGATGTCCGCTCTAGTATAATACCTCAATGATTCATACTATGGTATTCCGTCCTACGCATAGAGTAAAGAAGCCAGAAATACTAGAGAAACGCGTCTTACACCGCATCTGAACAATGGATTCTTTTGTTGGGTGCACATTATAATTCGTACACTTATGACGTTAACTTGTAGGTATGTTCCATTGTCCTGATTGGTCAGTTGGCTCCAAGACGCGTTTTTCTTACACATAGAGTAAAGAAGCGGCCATAAATACTAGAGAAACGCGTCTTGGAGCGATCTGAACAATGGATTCTTTTGTTGTATGCACATTATAAGTTGTACGCTTAAGACTTGACCACAGACTACATAGAAATAACCTTATATGTTCCATTGTCCTGATTGGTCAGTTGGCCGCTTACTTACCGCTCTTTACTCTATGCGTAAGACGAAATACTATAGTATGATTTCACCTTTACGCCTTTTTCACAGAAGGGGTAGACAGAATCCCAACCAGGATACTGACTTTTCGCCTTGTGTTCCGTCACATGATGTGATAGGGGCCGATCGCCATATCAAGCACAATTCCCTGATCCCAGATTGGTAACGAATAGAATATTCAATATCACTGCTCGACCCGGAATACGAACCCGAGAACCCAGTATTGTAGTTTTACCCGTAACACAACTGCTACGGAGCCGGTAAAAGATTATATTACTATATTCTCTCTCATTCTTAATGGTGAAAACATCGTGAGGAAGCCAGCATACCATAGCGATTTGTAAACAATTCTATGGTATGTAAAGTTCGTTAATTCGCAATTGGATAGCCTGGTGGACAGTATGGCCTGATCCCTTTGGTACTGTCGATTGCAGAAGAGATCTGTGCCCTGCAGTGAGACGTATATGGACTGATACAGATACTGAAAGAAAATTTGGTGTCTAAACATCACAATAATAATTATTTTAGAGCCCAGAGATTTTTGTAGCTCTTATTCAAAATGACCCAAAGGTCCTTTTTGAACAGAATTGTAAAACCCATTACAGCCCAAGATTTCAATTTGATTGTTTTCATGTTGGGTGATCCATTTGAAGTGAGAATTTCATGGGTATGTTATAGTTAACGTGACCATACGTCCCGCTTTAGGCGGGACTGTCCCGCTTTCAGGAACTCTGTCCCGGCGTCCCCAGCAAGTCCGATATACTCCCGTTTTTGAAATCAAACCAAAAGATAGTTTAAAATGTATTTCCCGCTCACAATGCTTACGTACAATAAAAAACTTGTAAAATACTAAAAACAATTAGTACTTATTTAATTCCACAGATGTCCCGCTCTAGCATAAAAAATAAATGGTCACGTTAGTTATAGTCCATAGATTCTTTTAGAATTAAAATTATCTAACAAAAAAATGTTTTGGTTATTTTTTGGATTGCTATAGTGGAAAATAGAGCTAATAACTTCTCGTTATTGAACTTTATTGGTGAAAATTCGAACGAGTTTTATGAGAATGCATTAGCGCCAAACTAAATCGATGAAATATTTATTTAAATTAATATAAAAAATCTTTATAAAATCTGTAAAAATGTTTCATTCAATTTTTTATACATCTCACTCGTGAAAAAACAAAGTATTTTATATTCCCTTTTAGAATAAATCTTGTCTTTTCGCAATAGACGCCATTTTTTATTTCAATTAGTTCATTCGGATAGTTGTCAAAGGTTTTAACATAAATACTAAAGCGCGTTTATTTTTTATCTGTGCATAAATTGCGTCGGTTGCCGCCGACCATGCGCGACTAATAAGCAGACTAATTTTATACAAGAATTTAAAGGTGATGACACAATGCGGCCAGGAAATACCGAGATATATTTATTTATTTTATTTTATATCTTTATTGTACATACATTTATACACCAAAAGAAAAACGAATTGCGAATTGGTGGCGCAGTTGTATTACGGTGTGGTTGCAAAGCTGAGGTCTCGGTTCGAATCCTGGGCGTTACTCTATGAAACGACATGAACTTCGAATGTTCCGACGCAGTACGTAAAACTTCACAAATGTGCCTAGATACTGCACAAAATTTTGAAATCCTCGCAACCATAGACTAAGTTCGGAGAAAATGATAAGTATAATAAAGAATAGTATTGATTTTTAAAAATGGAAAACTTATATCTTACTCCGGACGTTGAACATCCTAACATTCGAAATTCGTGTCGTTTCATAAAGTAACCCCTGGGTCGAGGAATGTTGGGTTTTTTCTATGCAGTATCACATATATGATATGTCATATATGATATGTATGATAATGAATAGAAAAATCCAATATCACTTTGCCCAACCCGGGATTCGAACTCGAGACCTCAGCTTTGCAACCGTACCTTAGTACAGCTACGCCATCCACTGAGGCAGTCAATAAATTATAGAATAAATACAGGGTATATCAAGACTGCTACCGAAAACGAAGCCGGGTGTTAGTTAAAGCGACTTCAGACACAATGCAACAGAAAAAGTTGCAAAAAAAAGCGACAATTTTTTTTTTCTTTTTTTCCTATGACCATATTTGGGTGGTAAATACATTTTTTCCTAAAATAACAGTGTATATCGTTTTATTTATAAATAATCTAAGAATAAAAAGTGTTTAAATTATTATTTTAGCAAAAACTATGGATTAACCACCCAAAAATGACGATATTTAAAAAATCATAAAAAATCATTGTCGCGTTTCTTTGCGAAATTTTTAGTTGCATTGTGTTTGTATTCACTAAAACTACCACCCGGCTTCGTTTTCGGTAGCAGTCTTGAGATACCCGGTATGATTAGTTTTAAAAAGCTAAGTGTACCCCGCGCCTTAGCGACATAAAAACTCGCGCGACACATCCAAACATAACATTTGACAGATTTATACCTTACAATCATAATATAACGGACAAACAAAATGGCGGCTAAAAATAAAACTAACGCGCGCTTTTATGTGAAATTAAATTATCGGCTGTAAATTGTGAATTTTATTACACTACACAAGCCGGACTTTGTAAGTTTCTATTTACAATGACAAACGTACAGTCACATTGTCGTAAAACTAAATGTTTAAGGATTGATTCAAAAACTAAGGATACACCCTTAGAGTATCTATTATATAGAGGGAGCGCTGGTACTTCAAAAACGTAGATAAAAATGGTGGTGCCAGGCCACCTTTTTCCGCCCTCCTATCGGCTGATATTAGACAGGTTGTCAAACGTGAAATACGTGAAATACTTGGAAAAGAAAAATAAATAAAAAGTTAAGTATTATTTAATTTCAGTTAAACTTGTTTTAAAAGGATCATAGCTAAATATAATTTCGGTTATCGAAGGAATTTATAACAATTTATCCCTAAATAATGAATTCAATTTTCACCAATATAGGAGCGCTACCAATATTACGAACAAGAAAATATCTACGTTTGTTAAGACGCGAATGTATGACAGTGCTCCCTCTATATTATAAATACTCTAAGGATACACACCCTTCAGTAAATTTGGAGTTACAAAAAGATGACCGTGAAAATCGCGCTAAAATAAATATACTTAATATTTATTTATAATTTAATGGATTTCGTCTAATCGGTTATAATCAACACTATCCTCATATTAAACTTTGTCATAAAACATGCAAGCATTATCAAAATCGTTGTGAGCGACGACTAATTTCAGTAACACTTATCGCGCTTTCCGCCCTGTCCATATATGTCAATGTGTTTAAAAATTATTCATACTCTTTGTATGTCGTCTTGAAGTATGTGTATCAGCCCATATACGTCCCACTGCAGGGCACGGGCCTCCTCTGCAATCGAGAGTACGATTGAGAGGAGTTAGACCATATAGTCCACTACGCTGTCCTAGTGCGGGTTGGTTGTGTCTGCTGTGGTATGGCATACCGTAGTAATTCTTACAAATCAATGTAGTATACAGGTTTCCATTTTTTTCCTCCCCGTTAAAGTGCTATCAACACATGACTCCGAAAAGTCAGAGGTGTGCCCTGGGATTTGAACCCGCGACCACAGTGATCATGTTGGCAGCCGCGTTTGGTCCGCTGCCAACAGGCCACTACGAATTAAGTTTATAAACAAGCATACGCATCCGGGGGTGAATAAGAACGAATATGCGATGGCCCGAACGGTGTGAAAAGGTGGTATAAAGTAAACTATCCAATATTTTTTTTTCTTCTTCTTTGAATGCCGAGACGAACATGCTGTTCGCCTGATGGTAAGCGATGCACCGCTCATGAACAGTAGCAAAGCAAAACAACACCTTGAAATACAAGGCAATGCTTGGCATTCCACTGCGTTTGCCATCCTGAGATATAAGATGCTAAGTCTCAATATGTCCAAAAGTTTCTCTGGCTATAATGTACTTCAAATGCTAACATAATAGTGCATTTACACTACAATTTGGCGGGGGAAATAGATATTGTGGTTGTACCTCTCATATAGTGCGTGGTGGCCTGTTGGTAAACGGACTAAACGCGGCTACCCACGTGTTCACGGTGGTCGCGGGTTCGAATCCCAGGGCACACCTCTGACTTTTCGAAGTCATGTGTGTATTGATAATCAATCACCACGCACTAAAACGGTGAAGGAAAACATCGTGAGGGAACCTGCATACTATAGCGATTTATAAGAATTTCTATGGTATGTAAGTCCGCCAACCCGCACTAGGCCAGCGTGGTGGACTATATGGCCTAGCCACTCTCAATCGTATTCTCGATTGTAGAGTAGGCCCGTGCCCTGCAGTGGGACATATATGGGCTGATACAGATACCTCTCATATACGAGACCATATATGAGAGAGACTTACCACCAATATAATAACAAACAATACCACAGTGAACAGAGAATATGAAATAAGATAATACAAATGGTAATCTTATCGCACCAAGTCTACCATTGGATGGATTTATGAGAGAGAGAAAGAAAGAAAGGATGTGTATTTCTCCCGTCCAACAGCAGTGTACATGCACTTTTGAAAATTTTAATGGATTGAATAAATTATTTTTATTTTAATTGCTTATTTAATTTATTTATAAAATGTACAATGCCAACTTATTCATGGTGTTCTTTTTTGTTATCCATGAGCGGTCGTATCGCTTACCATCAAGCGAATGACGTGTCCGTCTCACCATCCATTGCATTAAATATATATCTGACAGTTAAACACTTGACAAGATGCTATTCTTTATCCCCCTTTAGTTACGACTTGCAATCCACCCCCTAGGTTATTTTATGGTGTGCGTGCATATATTTAGTAGCGACATCTCGTGGGACTGGCGCCAATTAACTTGAGTGCCTCGTCACGTCATTGTCAGTTAGAAATAGTTTGAACATTACTTACTCTGCTTCTGGTTAAATGCATTTTAGAGTGCTTTGAAATTAAAGTAAAATATTCTGTAAGCGGGGCGAATAGGAACCCAAGGGTGAATGGAAATAAGTTGTTTGCCAAGTACGTAGGTGGATAATTAAAGGAAATAAAAATAATTTATTAAATCTATTGAAATAAATCGATACAACAACCATATATATTTTACCAGCCAAACAGCAGTGTAAATATATTGTGGTGTTCTTGTTGAAGGACATTGTAGCCAGAGTAGTGGCATGCTACTCTCGTAATTTTTTGCAATAAAAAAACCCAAAAGTCATGCACATAGTCCTAACTCCGTCTTGTGTCCTGTATGACAAACTACGAGAGACTTCTCGGTCTCACAAACACCCAGACCTGAAATCTTTTATTATATCCTGAAATGTTCAACATTATTGAGATTCAGTATTGTTTTCTTGTTTTACAACCCGTTCGGGTAGCATTTTCAGTAGATACAAATTACATTCGGTATATCAAAACTGCTACCGAAAACGAAGCTGGGTGGTAGTTTTAGTGACTTCAGACACAATGCAACTAAGTTTTGTGCAAAAAATTGCGACGAATTTTTTTTGTTATTTTTTTCTATCGTATGGTAAATACATAGTTTTTTTCTTAAATAACAGTGTACACCCTTTTATTTTTAAAGATGCTATGGTACGCAGGCCTTTAAATTATTATTTTAGCAAAAACTATGGATTTACCGCCCAAACTCGACGATATTTAAAAAATAATAAAAATAAAACGTCGCGTTTCTTTGCGAAATTTTTAGTTTCATTGTGTATGTAGTCACTAAAACTAGCACCCGGCTTCGTTTTCGGTAGCAGTCTTGATATACCCGGTATTATGTATGGAGCGTTACTGAAATTAGTCGTCGCTCGCAACTATTTTGAAAATGCTTGCTTGTATTATGACAGAAAGTTTAATAAATATGAAGATGATATTTTTTATCGCCGTTTAGACAAAATCTATTAAATAAAGTTAATATCTTTTATGCAATTCCATTAACTATGAACACTCCCAACGCGTTGAGTCGGTACAACGTGCGTTGACCAGGTATTTAGCGTTCATCTCCTAGAGAATTTCACATAGATGTCCTCCTGAGTCCTGATGAGCAGCGTCTTCGTTTCTTTAATATCCGATCATTACGAAGCTGGCCGACCGTTCACGACAATGTATCCCTTTGCAAATGCGTCAACGGTCTATTACAGTGTGACAACTAACTTCAATGCTTCCATTTTGCTGTGCCTTCCCGTGTCTCACGACAACCCATAAAACAGTTTTTCACCAGCCCTTCACCGGACCAATACTTTTAAATAATCACCTATCTGTAGGATTGCAAGGAAATTTAATGAGGTTTCAACTAAAGCACCAAATATTGATATTTTCTTTGACCCTTCAAGAGAAAAATAGAGATACGATACAAAATAAAATATATTTTTTGTTATTTTTTAGACATTTTGCATATTTTATATAAACCTAAAAACTATGCTATTGTATATAGTTAATTTATTTTTGTACATTTTTATAATTTTTTGGATAATTTTATTTCCTATTAAGTTGTTATTTTTTGTTCACATTTCTGTTTATGTCACTTCTAATATAATTTGATGTTGTACTCTTTATTACAAATGTTGTGAACACCTTTAACTGATATGTATATCAGTAGTTTGTCCAAGTCTGTATTATTAGAAAATGTTTAATCTACATGTCATAAGTGTACCTATTTCAATAATTAATCAAATGGGGCCCTTCATCAAGGTAAAATTGCACTCCGGGAGTGCCGGCAGAAGTGAAAACTTGATTATTAACGTTGAGCATGTTTGATATTTTGGAATGGTTAGGGAATAATTTTGCACCAATTGCTTTATCAGTATAAAAGTACTATCATTTATGTGGTAGAATACAATATTCATTTATTGCGCTATCGTACACAAACATGACAATTTATATTACATTAAAAATTTAACACTTTAAAACTATTACAATTATTTTACATTAAAAAGTTTATCTCTCCGAAAAATCAACTTTCATCCATAATTTCAACGACTTTTTCACCATCATCATTACCAGAACTATCATCGCCAATCTCTAAAACTGATACGATAGGTTTATGGTAGCTGAAGTAAGAAACGAACAGTTTTGATTCGAACCTATTTAAATGTCTAATAAAGACCGCATCAATAGTAGTTTTGTATTTCGTTGTGCTAAGATTGCGATCATTCGACATAGTTAAACCAAATTCATTATTTAAAAATTCAATTAATAGTTGATTTTTATCGTCTGCGAAGTTTATGTTGAAATCTCCACTCAAAATCATTGGCAATTCATCAAAGCTTTATAAACTGACAGCTAACTGACAGCTGTCTACTCTCCATCCGTCTTACGCTTTTCGTCTTACGATCAGCAGTGCGATTCACGTAACTTTTTGACGCGCCGATCAAGTTGCGGTGCGGTTACAATTAAGTTTACGCTTTGGTACAAAATGGTATTCTTGTAAGTGTTTAGCTGCGCGTGAACTGCGCGTGAGCTGCGCGTCAACTGTACGTCAGATGTATGAAATTTGTTTGAGATTGACATATATACGCGCAGCAGTAGAATACGCTAAAACGTTTGCGTGACGCGAACTTCACGCGAGCGTATTTGACAGCGGTTGTCAAAATTACGAGAATACGAAAAGGGCTGTTTTGATCGAACCTTAACCGCAACTGCACTGCAGCTGAACTTATTAAAATACGTGAATCGCACTACAGGTCACGTGTCCTGACGCGAGTTTAAGATTTTATACCCATTACAGAAAAAGTGCTCAACGCCGCTAAAGAAGTTTTCACTTCAAAATAAAAAACTTGTGAGGTGTCAGCAGACACCCGGATGGAACGAAGTTCCTTTCGATTTATTAGTGAAGGAATTGTAATACAATTTTTTTTCTTAAGTTATAAAAATAATATTTTTTTTTATTATTAACAAATATAATGTAATATAAACTTAATCAGTAGGGTCAATTTTAGTAGTAATTAGTAAATATACATAGTCAAATCTAGGGTTGATGATTGACAGCAGTATAACAAACTAAAATTGTAAATAATAAAAGTTATAAAAATAATACCTTTCATTATTAACAAATATAATGTTATATAAACTTAATCAGTAAGCTAAATTTTGGTAATCATTGGCAAAGATACATAGTCAAATCTAGGGTTGATGATTGACAGCAGGATAACAAACTAAAATTGTAAATAATAATAAATTTACTAAGGAGGATCGAAAATCAATGTATTACGGTTTTATTATGTAATTTTAATTATATTTGGGTATCACCATCATTAGGTTTTTTTTTTTCACATATTTATGCAATTTATGTTTCTTTTGTACCAATTTGATTTATGACATTTGATGAAAATTAAAAAATTGTCGCAACGTTTCCCACTTAATTTTGGGCTTCAGCGTATTCTTAGTTTTTACCATAGTCTTTAACATATTAATATCTATTTGAATATTTTATTGCCTCTATTGAAGTTAAATAAAATGTATGACATCATTTTCAAAAAAAGAAATAAAAAACGATTGTCAAATGTTTTAAAGTGTCGTGCCTATTTATCGTGAGATTTTTTTCCGTCTAGCCCCCTTTCACACCGCGCGATAAAAACATAATACTCCAAATGTACTGAACGGCCTATCCTTGGTTTTATATCAATGATTCTATCACAATTCACACGTGTTTAACTCTTTAATCTCGTCTATATTGAGATGGAATAAGTCGAGACAGCGCTGTGTCACGTCCCAAGGATTTCAGGGATTACGCGGCTCTCGACTTACGACATTTTGTATTTAACATTGGATTTTAGTTGCCGCCATTTTTAGAATAGGAATTCTTTAACAGCAGTGTAAATGCAATATTGTGTTCCGATTTCAGGACATTCTAGCCAGAACTACTGGACAAATTCTATGTCTCAGGTTGGTGGGCGCAGTGGAATGTCAAGTATTCCTTTGTAATTCAAGGCGTTATGTTTTGCTACTGCCCATGAGCAGTATCGCTTACCATCAGGCGAATAGCATGATAGTCTCGTCATTCATTGCAAAAAGTAACAGGATTTGAATCACAGATATGAATCTAAATGGATGAGGAGCCTTTCAAATGTATAAAAACTAAGCATGTAGATTTGCTATCTACTGTGGCTTCATAAAAGTGATGCAATACTACGCAAAGCCGATTAAAATTGCAATTGTTGACAGACAAGGAACAATTGACAGCCTCCGTGGCGCAGTTGGTTAGAAGCCGGCTGTGAAACAAGAGGCCGAGGTTTCGATCCCAGCGAGAGAAATGTTTTTGCGGTCCACAAATATTTATTTCGGTTCTGGGTGTTTGTGAGACCGAAAAATCTCTCGTAGTTTCTGATACACGACACAAGACTCGAACCACAGAATACTAACAGAAGTCAAGCATGTGTATGTACTTCACTTTTATTGCCACACGCACACTACGCTCGGCGTTCGCGCAAGGGTTGTTAACTTTGGCTTATGCGAAAACACGTATCGTGTTAATAGCACTCGTATCGTTTGATTGAATTTTTAAAATAAAATGTATAACACACAATAATACAATAAATAAATTTTAATTTTAATTATGAACTCGCCGAGAATGTGTATGTCATTATTCTAAGTTCTTTTTACTGTTTTTGTATAATATATGTTTATTTTTAATGAAACTTATATTCAATTATTATAATCTGGTGTTTATATACAAGTGTAATAACTTTTATTCATTTGCTCTATCTTTGCACAAAACATCTCACTATTTGCGTGCCCGAAGCGGGTGACACTCGCGCTCCCAGTTGTCTCGACTGGTTTGAAATATCGTGTCGGTGAACGCTGTCAATGTGTGCGTTGATTTAGCGCGCTATGTATGAAGCTTGACTTCTGTTAGTTTAGTATTCTGTGCTCGAACTTATAGTCCAGGCATATTAGTCATATGAGGGCAAGAATCTCGGAATGAGAGAAAGTCGGCTATAAACTTGTATAAACCTTTATTTCAATACCCTAAAACTTGTCTCAAAACCTACTTATCGTAGGGTGTCCGCGACTACAGAAATTCCAAGGTCAAAGATAAAAAAATCGATTTTCTACACATTTATTGCAAATATCTCGTTTCCTATGAGTTTTATACTGTTTATATTTATTACAAATATTGTAGAGGATTAAATTATCTACAACTTTTGTTTAAACATTTTTTTTATATCTTCAACCATTTTCGAGATAGAGGGCAGAGCGCGCGCAGTGTTTATCTATATACAGTATCTTTCGAGGTCAACCTTTAGTCCCGATTAAAAACACGCCGTTTAAAGTTTTTAAATGATTAATAAATACATAATTATAGGTCTACCAGAATCTCATGGCATTTTGGGAAATTTGAATTTACGCATTGCAACACTGGGGTAATTTGATGAACATATTTTGATACTTTCAATAATTGTAATTAATTATTGTTTCAAATTGACATTATTTTTTTAGTATAATAAATAAATAACACCCAACAGTCACATACATAGTCCTGACCTCACACTAAGATCGAGTCTTGTGTCGTGGTTATCAGGAACTACGAGACTTTTCGGTCTCACAAACACCCAGACCCGGAAGAAATATTTGTGGGCCGCACAAACATGTCTCTCGGTGCGGGGATCGAACCCGTGGCCTCTCGTTTCACAGGCGGCGTCTAACCAACTGCGCCAGAGAGGCTGTCCACCAGTTTCGTTTTAATTCTCTCTTCTTATTAGTTCTCACTTAATCAAACAACTTTCAATTTCCAAATTGTAAGTAGTTTGATTATGAGTCGGTTTTATTTAAATAATTATTAGATTGGATAAATGTTATACGAAAGATGCAAGATTGTAAAATAAAAACGTATAATTTTATTTTCAGTCTTCTTTATTTCATTAACACTTTAGTCAGAGCTTATTTCTAAATACTCTTCCTGTACATCTTCTGATGAAGACGATGAAGATAAAGGAATAATAATAAACCGTTCCTAATCTAAAATCTTTGGAAACTCCTGTAAATAGGTATTTAATGCATTACTGTTTAGTTTCAAATAATGATATCAAAGTATATACGATAAAACACATGCACATATCTAACACTAACCGAAAAAAATGAAGTATCAAAACTATTAACTCCGACTTGTTAAAACGACGTCGATTTTAAAATCGTCGATTTTGTTTAAATTTGACCAAATTATTCACGGATCTGGCGATAAACCTTGTAAACAATGTGTCGTACTTGTGATTGTAGAACTAATTTTTACATTTTCGCTAAGAAAGGATAGAAATTTTAAAATATTCACATCGAATGACATAACTCAAGTTTTGAATCAGCTGTTGACCGATGATATTGCCACATAAAAATCATTATGTTTTTTTTTTATTTTATGCCATGAGATTCTGGTAGACCTATATAAATGATTCGCATTTTTTATTAACGTGCGAACGTTATTGGCAATCTATAATGCTCCAAAATCTGAGAACTGCATCGATCGCTATGCACAGTCTATCAAGTTTACAAAACTAAATAAACCTGTGCAGTTAGTTATCAACTCTTCCACCAACGAGTGCATCAGCTCTTCAACATTTCAATCGTGTTTATTATCAAGTTCAGACTTGGTTAGGGCATGATTTTGAACCCCAGAATTGGGGTTGGATAATGCGTGATGAATTCCTGGAACCTGTTATGTCAATGAATCCACCAGCTCCGGAGGAATTGCTTAACACAATATTCTGCAACTGCAAAAATGGTTGTAGTTCGCGATGTGGATGCAGGAAAGCAGGATTGCAGTGCTCTTTAGCTTGCGGCCAGTGTAATGGGCAAGCTTGTCTTAATGCTTCACCATATCAAAGTGATTTGAATGAAGACGGTACTTTTGATCCCGAAATCTTGGAAGAACTGGAGACAAATGTCGTTGAAGACGAGAACGCAGAGGAATTGGAAAATATTTCAGCCATTGGAAGACGATGATGATGATGAAGAAGAAGAAAATTACAATTAGAACTTGTAGTTCTTTTTATTATTCTATTTTTTTAACGTTGATAAATGTATGAAGCGGTATTTTTCAATATAAACATTAATTAAAAATTGAATTCTTTTCTTCTTATTTAGTAAGGAAGTAATTAGTATAAATAAGATAAAATTAAGAAATAATTAATAATAATAATAATAAATAACTATAACTGACGCATTTTGAAATTATTTCATACTTTTTTATTTAAATTATATTTGTACTTCTGTCTAAACTAATTTACTAAATTAAACATACCCTCTGAAAAATAATAACTGGCAACACCAAAGACTAAGCTTGTGAAAAATCGTGTAAAATTGTTTTAAATTGTATATATACTATATAATAGATGTTTTTCGCTTTTCTACAACAACTGCAATAGTATACTATGTTTTTTATAAGAATATTTCAGTATTTGCCACCAATTATTACACCAAACAAGTAAGAAATTTATTTTGACATGTGACACAGTGTCAATTAATAACAACAACATTAAATTGATTAAAATGTAATAAGATGATCACAAGATGATAACACGAGCCAGAAGACGAATCGCACGTTCGAGATCTCCCAGCTCGTCGAGCTCCGCGTCGTGGGCGTCGGCTTCGGAAGTGTTCGAGTCGGCGCCGAACTTCGACGTGTCGAGCCAACACGGCGAGCTGCAGTCGTCCCCGCCGCCACCAAGACCTGCGCGGCGAAGAGGACGACCCCCTCCAGCGGTGGGCTTGGGACCTGTGGGGCCGAGTGTCCCGCCTACGGTCCCCGCTACCGGTGGAGTAGTGCGCCGCATGAGATGGACCCAAGAATTGAATGAGAATGTCATGCGGGCCTACTTTGGGGCAACAAAGGGAGGAACTAAGCTCACTGCGTATCATTCTAAAATGCTGTCTCTGTTTCAGACTTTGGAACCAACAGTTGATGTGTCATCCCAACGACTGTCGGATCAAGTACGATTTATTCAGCGGCGTAAGTTGTTGGATGATCAAGTACTTGAGCGGTTGCGCACAGACTTATGTGTTGTCCAGGACGTCAATGTCCCGTCCGTCACCGTAGATCAAGCAGCAGACACACCACCAACACATGCTGCTGATATCGATCAGACGGACAATATGAACAGCAATGTAAGTCCCCAAGATGAACAACGTCTGAGAGGGGCTTTGGAACGTGCGATTTCGGAATTCGTATCTCTACCCGCGTCTTGTAGACGGCGCTTGCCGCGTTTGCCGACGCATCGACGAAATTTGATGCTGGTGGGAGCTCTGGACTCCATGTTACCTACGTACTTGGAGTCCAGTCGGGATCTTGTTGATACGCATTCGATCCTTTTCTGCGCGGCGGTTGCAGCATGTCGAGTGGCTAACGTAAAATTTCCAAGTGATTTTAAAGCCACTCGAGGTGTTGTGACTGTGCCTGCTTGGCAGCGTAGGATCGAGGACCGTATCAACAGGGCCCGAATTCTCATCGGCAAGCTAATTTCCTTCAGAGAAGGAAATAGCAGGCCGAAGATTATGCGTTTTGTGACGCAGGCTTTTTCGGGGACCAATACAAGCCCTCGCAATTATAGGCTTTGCGTCACAGAACGCATAGACTTCTACAAACAAAAAGTCTATGCGTGGGCGAACCGCATTCGCCGCTATAGGAAGCGATGGGATCGTTTCCAACAAAATCGTATGTTCCAAAGTGACCAAAAAAGAGTTTATAGATGTTGGGAGAATTCCCAAAAAGGTGTGGGAGATGGGCGGCTGCCAAGTGCTCACGAAATGCGTGAGTACTGGGCGAATATCTGGTCGTCCCCTGTCTCTCACACTGAAGCCCCTTGGTTTGGTGTTGTCGATCGAGCTTGCGAGGCAATACCGGCTATGGAAACCATTTTAATCAGTCCAGAGGATATTCTGGCAGCGATTCGTCCAACCCAAAATTGGAAGTCTCCGGGTCCGGATGGTCTGCACAATTTCTGGTTAAAATGGTTTCCAAGTTCGCATGCTCGATTAGCAACACAGTTCCAGGATGCGCTTGAAAGGGGATCGCTCCCAACATTTATGACGACAGGTGTCACTCACCTGCTCTTTAAATCCGGTGTTACCACGGAACCAAAAGTTATAGACCCATTACATGCCTTCCAACTATTTATAAAATTTTGACTTCCATTATTAGATCCAAAATTACAGACCATATTTCTTCTAATCAAATTACAGACCATATTTCTTCTAATCAAATTCTCTTTTCCGGCCAGACAGGTTGCATGAATGGGTCCCGTGGTACAAAGGAGCTCCTTCTCATTGACATGACCATTTGCCAACAGGCTCGTCACAACCGAAGGAATTTATCGGCTGCCTGGATAGATTATAAAAAGGCCTATGATTCAGTGCCCCATACATGGCTCAAGAGAGTTTTAAATTTGTATAAATTTGATACAAATTTATGCAACTTCCTTGGGTCTTGTATGGGGCAGTGGACCACTGTCCTGAGATATCCAGGCGGTATGGGTCCTTCTGATTGTGATGAGCCGATTAGAATCAAGCGGGGTATATTCCAGGGTGACAGTCTGAGTCCACTGTGGTTTTGCATGGCCCTGAATCCCCTCAGCACGCTGTTGTTGGATTCAGGGTTAGGCTACCGTCTGCGGAGAGGCTCTGAGCCTACATCTCACTTGCTCTACATGGATGACCTCAAATTATTTGCATCAAAACAATCCGAATTGATTGAGTTGTTAAAAATAACTGAAAGATTTAGCAACTCAATCAATATGGAGTTTGGTGTCGATAAATGTGCGGTTATCCATGTGAAGCGAGGGGAGGTAGCGGTCTCTGATGACATACAAGTCTCAGAGACTGTAAGTCTCAGGTCCCTCTCTGTGACGGAAACCTACAAATATTTGGGTATGCCAGAGGCTCTTGGTATCATGGGTGCAGATGTAAAACAATCGATGAAAGAACGTTTCTTTAACCGCCTGACAAAAGTACTTAACAGTTTTTTGTCAGGTGGAAACAAGATTCGCGCTTTCAACGGTTGGGTTATGCCTGTACTCATGTACTCTTTCGGCATACTCAAATGGACTCAGACCGAATTGGACGCCCTGGATCGTAAAGTCCGAACTCTCCTAACTGCACATCGTATGCATCATCCACGTTCGTCAGTGATGAGATTGTACATCCCGCGGAGATGTGGGGGCCGAGGCATTCTTAATGCTAAAGACCTACATAATCGCGAGGTGTGCAATCTCAGGGATTATTTCCTTCACAGTAACGTGGATATGCATAGGGTTGTAGTTATGGTAGATAAAGGATTTACCCCGCTGTCTTTGGCGATTGAGAACTGGCGGAAACCTCTGGTGGTAGGCATTAGGGATCACGAGGACATATGGAAGAGCAAAGAGCTGCACGGTCGATTCTATCGAGCCCTTCATGGGCCTGATGTGGACCGACTAGCGTCTGTGTCTTGGCTGCGCTTCGGTAACCTCTTTGGGGAAACCGAGGGTTTTGTCTTTGCAATTATGGACGAAGTTATTAAGACGAACAACTATAGGAAATACATCCTGAAGGACGGTACGGTCGACATCTGTCGGGCATGCCACCGTCCTGGCGAGTCCATCAGGCATGTTATCTCCGGTTGTTCGTATCTTGCTAACGGCGATTATTTGCATAGACATAACCTAGTAGCCAAGATCATTCACCAGCAAATTGCTCTTCGATATGGACTTGTGACTTCTGAAGTGCCTTATTACCAGTATGTTCCTCAACCAGTTCTTGAAAATGGTCATGCAACGTTGTACTGGGATCGATCTATTATCACAGACAGGACTATTGTCGCCAATAAGCCTGATATTGTGATAATAGATCGATTGGCGCGCTGGGCTATACTTGTTGACGTCGCCATCCCGCATGACGATAACCTCGTCAAAGCTGAAAAAGATAAAATGTCTAAATACTTAGATTTAGCACACGAGGTTACCGACATGTGGGATGTCGATTCAACAATTATTGTCCCGATTGTCGTTTCTGCTCATGGGTTGATACCAAAGAGCCTCGACCAACACCTACAGAGGCTCTCAATTGACTGTTGGGTCAAAGGTCAAATACAGAAGGCAGTATTACTGGACACGGCACGCATTGTGAGGCGGTTCCTCACTTTGTCTCCCTAACCGCCGGTGGCTTGGGTCTTGAGCCTCACCACCGGAGGGTAAATAAATTATTTTTTATATTTTTATATGTATATTTTTTTATAATTTATACCGGGTATCTCAAGACTGCTACCGAAAACGAAGCCGGGTGGTAGTTTTAGTGGCTACAAACACAATGCAACTAAAATTTTCGCATAGAAACGCGACAATTACTTTTTATGATTTTTTAAATATCGTCATTTTTGGGTGGTAAATCCATAGTTTTTGCTAAAATAATAATTTAAACTCTCTTATATCTTAGAGTATTTATAAATTAAAGGGTATACACTATTATTTTAGGAAAAAAAATATTTACCACCAAAATATGGCAATAGGAAAAAAATTTCAAAAAATAAATTGTCGCTTATTTTTGCAACTTTTTCTGTTGCATTGTGTCTGAAGTCGCTTAAACTACCACCCGGCTTCGTTTTCGGTAGTAGTCTTGATATACCCTGTATATGTAAAAATAGAAAAAATATGTTAAATAAAATAAAGAGAATAATAATAATAATAACACCCAACAGTCACATACATAGTCCTGACCCCACATTAAGATCGAATCTTGTGTCGTGGGTATCAGGAACTACGAGAGACTTTTCGGTCTCACAAACACCCAGACCCGAGAGAAATATTTGTGGGCCGCACTAACATTTCTCTCGGTGCGGGGATCGAACCCGCGGCCTCTCGTTTCACAGGCGGTGTCTTACCGCCTGCGCCACGGAGGCTGTCAAAATTAAAGTATTTCCCTCATTAATTTTATAATTTCACGTGAAGGTAAGTGTTCTTAAATGAATAAGCACTTAATTATTGAAAAAAAATTATTTATGATAATGTAATAGTTAATAAAAAATGCGAATCATTTATAATTATGTATTTATTAATAATTTAAAAACTTTAAACGGCGTGTTTTTAATCGGGACTACAGGTTGACCTCGAAAGATACTGTATATAGATAAACACTGCGCCCGCTCTGCCCTCTATCTCGAAAATGGTTGAAGATATAAAAAAAAATGTTTAAACAAAAGTTGTAGAGAATTTAATCCTCTATAATACTCGTATTTATAGTTAATACAAATAGCATAAAACTCATAGGAAACGAGATATTTGCAATAAATGTGTGAAAAATCGATTTTTTTTTACCTTTGACCTTGGAATATCTGTAGTCGCGGACACCCTACGTTAAGTAGGTTTTGAGACAAGTTTTAGGGTATTGAAATAAAGGTTTATACAAGTTTATAGCCGACTTTCTCTCATTCTGAGGTGAAACCCTTATATGCCTGGATTATTAGTATGTGTGGGGTCAGGACTATGTATGTGACTGTTGGGTGCGTTTATTTATTATTTATTTATGTTTGAAGATTAAAATTACCGAATGCCCAATATCCTTTTCCCCGTCTTTTTCTTTTCCCTTCCCGTCCAATTTGACGGTTCGAAAACACATCTATGATAGGTTTGTGGATGAAAATGAAAATAATTTATTGGATCTATAAAACTGTTCAACATCATTTAGATTCAGTCTGTTTTTTTATCTACCACCCGGTTCGGAAAGCGGTTTTCACTAGAGAAGAACGGGCAAGAAACTCTAGTGTTGCTCTTTTCAAAACCAGTTTACAATGTAGATGTTCAGGTGAGGTGATCACTCACCATCATGTGACATACAATACAAAAGCATAATCACACCGCAATCGCTTAAAATAATTTTTAATTTATTGCTATGAATGGCGAGACGAGCATGCCATTCCCCTGATGGTAAGCGAGGCGACTGCTCATGAACAGTAGCAAAACCAAAAAGCACCTTGAATTACAAACCAATGCTTGGCAATCTACTGTGCTCGCGATCCTGAGACATTAGATTTTTGGTCTGAATATGTCCAGTAGGTATTCTAGCTACAATATATTTCAAACCGAAACAAAACAGGGTTTTTGCACTGCTTTATGACGGGAGAAATAGACATTGCAGCGGGTGGGTACCTCCAGATGGCCTCTCACATATGAGAGACCACTAGTAAAATGTATGTATCAGGACAAGGGACTCCTCTCCAATCGAGAGTACCATTATGAGTGTTTAGGCCATATAGTCAACCACGGTGGCCTAGTGCGGGTTGGCGGACTTTACATACCATTGAAATTCATACAAATCGCTATGGTATGGTGATTTCCTCACGATGTTTTCCTTCCCCGTTAAAGTGCGAGGTGATTGACTATAAACGCATGACTCCGAAAAGTTAGTGCGCGCTGTATTTTGAACTCGCGACCACCGTGAACATGTTGGCGGCCGCGAATAGTTACCGCATTACAATATTAATTTTACGCATTTCAATATTAATTTCCATGACTTTTACAATTGGATAAGCCAGTAAAGCAATCAAAAAATCGATTATCAAGGACCAAGGCAAAATATTCTTACTTTTCTCAACCGCCTTCTCTCTCTCAAAGTGGCTGCTTTTCTCCGATCCACAGCCGCTGTTTTTCTCTTACAGGCTTTGCAAGCCCAAGCTAAGCACCGCCTACTGGGACCCAAAACATGTTGAACATGTTCCTCTTTTTCCTTCACAAAACACTCACTACCACGTAGTTCCGCGGACGGGTAAGAGATGGCGCTATCATCCATTTTACGAGCGTACGCCCCGCCAACTCGATTCAAACTGAAGGTGTCTCCAGCCGCTGTACATCCGGCTATTAATAAGTACGACTGAGATGCCAATTTATTGGAGTTTGTATTAAAATTGATGTCGCCCATATATCCTCTGTGTATTTGTACCGTTGAAAGCTCGAGACGTTTTTATAAAGTCCCCTTAACGTTTTGTATATCAGAATTTAATGTGCATTTATTTTGGTTTTTGATGTTTTGTCGCTGAGAATAGTTTATGCTTTATGTGTAGATGATATGTTTTTTGTCTGTATGGTTGATTATAAGTTTTATTACTGTATCGGAATATGGTTTTGAAAAATATCTTATTTATTTAAAATAGATATATAGATATTTCAGCAGCGTACACATAGCATTATATATAAATAAGACAAAGCAAACAAACTCACCGATATGTATGCCAATTAAAGACGTACACAACATAAATAAAATTTAGCAATTCAACACTATACCTAAATATTACAAAATGAAACTAAAAATTGGAAACAAATAATAAAATACAGAAACAAGACAAATACTTATTTACACAATAAAATGAAAAGATAATTAGAACAAAAACATAATATTTTAATTAGATTTCGGTCAAACTAAATCGTTAACATTGGAATAACATTTCAGCATTTTATTATTAAAATAAATTAATGAATCGGAGAATATCTATAATATATATATTTAAAAGCATACCTATATGCAACATTTTAGGGATTCAATATATTTTATTTATTTAGGACAGCCAGTGGTTGTTACAATATAACTTACACTAATAAAATGTACAGAAATAACTTAAGTGTAACACTCTTTGAAAGCGGTCACAACTTGCACCGTTCGTGATAAAACAATATAGGTACATGATAATATACAGGGTATATCAAGACTGCTACTGAAAACGAAGCTGGGTTGCAGTCTTAGTGACTTCATACCACATACGCAATGCAACTAAATTTTGTGCTGAAAATTACGAAGACATTTAAAAAAAAAAACTGTCGACGTATAAAGCTGAAAACACATTATAGGTTTTCTTGGTTTTCGTCTTACGCATAGAGTAAAGAAGCGCCCATAAATACTAGAGCAACGCGTCTTACAGCGATGAACAAGGGATTATTTTGTTGTGTGCATAATACAGGTCATACCGCTTACCATCAGGCGAACGGCTTGCTCGTCTCGCCATTCATTGCAATAAAAAAAAACCTTTAGTGTGGCAAATGCATGTTTTTTTTTAAATAATTGTGTAAACCCTTTTAGTTTTAAATACGCTATAGTACGCAAGGCTATAAATTATAGTTTTAGTAAAAAGTGTGGATTTACCACCCAAACTCGACGATATTTAAAATATAATAAAAAATTGAAAAAAAAAAACCTTCAGCGTTTCTTTGCGAAATTTTTAGTTACATTGTGTTTGTAGTCATGTAAACTACCACCCGGCTTCGTTTTCGGCAGCACTCTTGATATACCCTGTACAATTACCGTTTCCTCATGAATGAGATAAAAATTCCCCATATAACCCTACAAAAACCTTCACTTATAAACGAGAGAATTCGTGGATTTTCCGAACATTTGACTCCACCCAGGTATCAATTATCAAAACGGGCTATATTTCTTAACTGGAATTTTAAACCAGAGCGTCTATAACAAAGTTTTTCTATTGCAATAAATGGCGAGGCGGTCATGCCGTACACGTGATAGTAAGCGACCGATACGACCGTTCATGGGTATGGTATACCGGGTATACCAAGAGTGCTACCGAAAACGAAGCCGGGTGGTAGTTTTAGTGACTACAAACATAATGAAACTAAAAATTTCGCACAGTACGATTGAGAGTGGTTAGGCCATATGGTTCACCACGCTGCTGGCCTAGTGCGGGTTAGCGGACTTACATACCATAGTTTTTTTTTTATAAATCGCTATTACACGAGAATATTAAAGAACTTTGCCAGCTTTACGTATAATTTAGTAATGCGCATGGGTAGTTTATTTTTTATATAAATATGCATTGGCACTGAAAAAAAGAAATTCTATTTTTTAATACGCTTTTATTAACTTCGCCTCTATGTATGTATGTATCTATCTAGGAATCTTTGAAGTCGATTTTAGAGCACTTCAAAACGTCAGATTGACTCGAAATTTTGCATACTTTTCCAGGACCGATGCCAATACAATAATTTCAAAAGAATCTTCAGAAATTCAACTATTTTGAAAAAAATAAAAGTAAGTTATTTGCGCGCAGCTGTTTCTCTTTGATAAGTCAGCCGTAGTATTGATGTTTTTAGTGAAAGCAATTAAATTATAGTTTAAGAAACTAAAAAATCACGCTCTTATAAAATATCTAACTAGAAAATAAAAAATAATTGATAATGAGTTTAAGATTAGAAAATTGAGTAAAATACATACATTTTCTTGCTATAAAGGGTGGGTTGCTAATTACTTATCCGCCAGAATCACGAAATGCGAGAGCTACCCATGTATGTAGTCTCGACTAAGTGGTTGCAATAAGCTTGATGTAAAGCCACGGCCGTGGCTAGGGGAGGGCATTGAGCGGCAATGCCCTATCTTGAAATCCCAATCCTCAAAATACCAAAAACAAAGATAAATTATTATAATTGAATTGTTTGTTTATCGTTTGAGATAAAAAAAATGTATTGATATCTAAACTTGTCCGAACATACCACAGTTTGTGACATTCATTTCATATCATAATAATTATTTGCTCTGTGCACAGACAGAGGTCAGTGATATACATGGTGATTGATGGAGCCCGTACTTCGTAGATTCGTAGATCAATTGTGATAAAATTTTTACTTCCGCCCTGTACTGTAACTGTAACCAATGCTGCCCTACCTGAAATTCAACTCTAGCTACAGCCCTATGGTAAGCGCAGTGCAGAGAGAATATTTGACATGATAATATGTTCATCTCTCGGTACAATGATGCAAGATTGTATGTATGTGTTTTATTTTTATTTTTATTGCGAGACAAGCTTGCCATTTGCCTGATGGTGAGCGATACGACCGCTCATGAACAGTAGTAAAACCAAACAACACCTTGAGTTACAAAGCAATTCTTGCCATTCCACTGCGCTTGCCATCTTGACACATAAGATGTTAAGTCTCAATATGTCCAGTAGTTACTCTGGCTACAATATCATTCAACCGAAACACAATAGTGCATTTACACTGCCTTTTGACGGGAGAAATAGGCATTGCGTTGGTGCATACCCAGACGGCCTCTCACATGACCTACTACCAGTAAAAGATTTTACAATAATGATTATACATATTGTAGCTTGGTTTAACTCATTCTACCTTCTTTTTTTAATTCTTGCGATTCAATTTACCTTCGTGTGTGACACAGTGACTCATTGTGTCTAGCTGTGCCTCACTGTCTGTGAGTCACGCCTGCGCAATACCCTCAGAATAAGATGGCGGGATGCTGTGCCGAACACGGAAAACCTTGGAGCTGTGTCTATCCAAAAAGAAACCGGTGAACATCTCAATAAATGGCTTAATTATCCGAAATTTTACAGGAAGCCAAAAATCTATCCACTGTTAAATTAAAAACACACAATATTTACTCCAGATGGCATTAAAACGAGATTTAAAAAAAAAACGAGTTGCGCAATTGATAATTTAGCCATCGATAAACACGTAATAGAGGCTATATAGCCAAGAATACGATTGAGAGTGGTTAGGCCATATAGTCCACCACCCTGGCCTACTGCGGGTTGGCGGACTTTACATACCATAAAAATTATGATTGTATATGGTAGGTATGCAGGTTTCTCCACGATGGTTTCCTTCAGTGTTAAAGTGTGTTAATACACAAATGACAGGGATTCGAGCCTGCGACCACCGTGAATATGTTGGCAGCCGCGTCTAGTCCGTTACCAACAGTATACCACGCACTTTTATACTATAAATTAGAATTATTAAAATTATATTGGACGGAAGCCTCGGCAACGAAAAAATAAATAATTATTATATTTATTTCTAGAATAACATAAGTCGTAATGAGACACAATGATCTCGTATATTCTATCTGTAAAGACTTTTTTTTAATAAAACGTTCCATCACAAAATCAACTTCTGATAACTTCATGAAATAAAGTAGGTTTTTTTTACTTTTATTGCGTACCCGCTTTGCTCTTAAAAATATTCTTAAAAATTATAAACCGAATATCTGTTAGCGACTCCATTGATTTTGTAGTCTTTCAGCACAACATCCCCTGTAGCTGGGGTGTGATCCGCTCACAAGGACACTGGCGCCATTAAATTAACAATAAAACATTAATAGTGCAAACAAAACCACTAAGAACGGAATTTATTCTATAACAATAAGTAATACAAGTTGTCGCGGACGTCCGTAAAAAAAAATTCCGACAATCCCCCATTCATAAGCATGTGGCAAGTGAGTAATGATTTTCCATAGCGCTTATTTATAAATCCCAAATCGTTCTATTTTTAAAGTGTAGTTTTTTATTGTGTGCCAGTGTTGTGTGAAGTGTTAAACCTTTTTCGAGTGATTTTATTGTAAATAACCCTTTTTTCGTGCCAGTGATAACGTAAATTATTTCGCCTGTTCACATGATTGGATGGTAATGAAACATTTTATTCGAACTTTAAAACGTATTAAAAATAAGCTTTCGTGTAATTGTGTGGCGAAGGAGTCGTGTCCATAAAGCCTACATTTATGCTGCAAGGTAAAAATATGTATGACCTAATTTTGTTCGAGATGACATTTACCTAACATTACGTGACCTAGGTCATAAAG
Source organism: Hyles vespertilio (assembly GCA_009982885.2). Classification (NCBI taxonomy): domain Eukaryota; kingdom Metazoa; phylum Arthropoda; class Insecta; order Lepidoptera; family Sphingidae; genus Hyles; species Hyles vespertilio. Next base: position 4,703,669 of record CM042832.1, read on the forward strand.
GATATCTAGAGCCTAGGCGTGTTGTGTTAATAGTGCTTAAACATTGATATTTTAGTGTTGTAAGTATATAATTTATATTTCATTAGCCACAAGTTGTTGAAGATGCCATTTTTTTTGTAGGTTGCGGTTATATTGTACTAAATGGAATCAAATCGTCAGAACCACCCCACAATGGAGTATGAGATGCGTGTGGTGTCCCAAAAGGCTGCTTGAGACAGGTATGGAAAATTTAATTTATTTAACAAACGCTTTTACAGGAAAAAGGCACATAAAATGAAAAATATGTAACATAATTTTAAAGTGTAGCTAAAAATATTATGAACTAGGTATATAAAAATTTTAAAAATATATTCCATAATTCTTCTATATACAGGTAAACCTTTTATTGAGATAAATAAAAAAAGGAAACCAAAAGGAGAATGCCAATTCAGTGTCGCTAAAAAATATCGTAGAATCCAACACCGATATTGCTTAAAATTTAACATAACATCTTTATGTTTTGTCCTTAAATGTTTTCCGGTTTTATCCCGGGCAACAGATTTTTATAAAATAAAGTAATTATCATCACATTTTATTCACAGAGCCAAAGGTTCAAATGATTTATATTGGACTGTAAGTTACTTTCTCCAAGAACTGCGGGCCTGGGTCGCAATTATGTTTATATTTATAGAAAATATATTTCCCTACACGAAAAAGTAGGTTTTATCAAGGGACAAAAATCTTCGCACCGATACTAAATTTCATAGTAAAATGGGAATTCTTTGCTTATTCGTTTAGAAACTACGATAGTCCATCATACCGTAAGTCAAACTTACAGTATAGGTGTATGTACTATTCTATTATATTACTATACTAGCGGTCCGGCCCAGCTTCGCCCGGGTACAAATAAATTTCTGTACAATAATATGTTCGTATTATACATATAAACCTTTCTCTTGAATCACTCTATCTATTAAAAAAACCGCATCAAAATCCGTTGCGTAGTTTTAAAGATTTAAGCATACAAAGGGACATAGGGACAGAAAATGCGACTTTGTTTTATACTATGTAGTGATACTATTGTATATACTCTTTTTTGCGTCGGAGGTTAAAACATTCAACCCGCGTTATAGTGGCCTAACCTTCTCTATGATATTCTTGGCAGTGTTCGGTTATGAGGGGTCGAATATGGACTGATACAGAACGTATTAGGTTTTTTTATTGCAATGAATGGCGAGACGAGCATGCCGTTCGCCTGATTAGCTTATTATTTATATGCCAATCAAAAACAACTGAAAATTTTCTAGACATTTTTATCACGGTCCTTAATTTCAGAATAAAAAGGGATCATACTTTATACCCGTATTTAAAGTTAATATTCGAAAAAATTTAAGATCCTTATATGTACTAAAATACACGTGATGTTGGATGGGGGGGAGGGGGAGGGGAGGCTTAAATCTCGTCACATATCACTAAAGGGGAGGGAGGATTAAAAAATGCCAAATAAAACTAAAAAATATCAATAAAAATATCACGTGATTAATGGCCCCTAAAATGGTTGCTGAATGATTTAAACCTTAGAGAATATTATTACACTGCATCAGCCCAAATACGTCCCACTGCAGGGCACGGGCCTCTTCAACTCGTACAACCGAGAGTACGATTGAGAGTGTAGAAAAACATCGTGAGGAAAACTGCAAACCATAGCAATCTCTATGGTATGTAAAGTCCGCCAACCCGCAATAGGCCAGCGGTGGACTACATGACCTAACCACTCTCAATCGTACTGATAGTAATACACTGGTAATTTTATTTAAATCTTCTGCATCTGCAAAGCCTTCTGTCCAAACCTTCGGCCTGGACATAATCGCAGGAAAATTTTGCGAAGGTTAAGCAATTTTCTACCCGTTGCCACGAAAATTTCGCTTGCGCAAACACTCCTACTCCCCATCCTTGATTATGCCGATGTCAGCTATCTTGATCTCACCGAAGACCAACTTAATAAACATGAGCGTCTACAAAATTTTTGCATAAGGTTCATATTTGGTTTACGCAAATATGACCATGTTTCTGAGTTTCGTCTTAAGCTCAAGTGGTTACCCATATGGCTTCGTCGGAATACTCACACTCTTTCACTTTTATACAATATATTATTTAACCCTCTCACCCCCTCTTATCTCAAAGACCGTTTTATATTTCTTCATGATTCCCATGAAAGATCCCTGAGGTCGTTGGAGAACATGAAACTGAGAATGCCCGTACACACCACGACATTTATGGACAAATCATTCTCCGTACTAGCTGTTCGATTGTGGAACTCACTTCCAGATGTCGTGAGACGGGCTAGAACATTGTCATCTTTTAAGTCACTAGTCAAGGAACACTATCTCTCTCACTGAATTTACACATTAATGTGCTTTTACTATTTCCATTAGCATTTATTATGTATATATTTATTATATTTTATGTTTATTTTGTATATGTATATATGTATGTATGTTGTACATATTTATATGAATGTTTTACTTTTATTTTGTGTTTTTAATTTGTTTATTTGTTGGTATATACTTTTTTTTCTCATTATACACCTTAGACTGCCCATTCTCTCTCTTGTGTCTTATCTCCATCCAAAGGAAGAGATTGCCTAGTGCAATAAGGCCACCGATTGTACTTATTTTTAATATTGTTTTAATTTCTGTTCTTGTATTTTTTTTCTGTTGTACAATAAAGATTATAAATAAATAAATAAATAAAAATTTGACTAGAGTATCTGGGGGCGCGGCCGAGCCCCCTCCAAGTCGAGCTATAGGCCGTAACATCCTTTTCTCGAAGCAATTCAGACCATTTTCAACCCCCTATAACTTCGTTGTGGTTAAAGCAAGAAGCCTGAATTTTCAGTTACAAAGCAGGCATTGTGTAAACACGGTATATTTAAAATTTCATTCAATTTGAATCAGTAGTTTAAGAATTGTAACTAGTCAAACTTTCCTAATTTTGTCACTCACTGACTGACTGACCGATCATCAAAAGTCTAAGGCACTTCTAGCAGACATAGAACCTTCAAATTTAGAATATAATTAGTGTTTAGTGTCTAAAGTAAGGGAAAATTCAAACATTTCATAATTTGTGTCTAGTTTTCTAGATAGACCAACTGCGTGAATAACTTTGTAATCCCATATACATGTATAGGATTACAAAGTTATATTTGCAGTTAATGAATCATTGTACCCGTATATAATGGAATAATAGTTGTAGATAGATATCTATATATATGAGGCATAACAGGAGGGGATATAGAGAGGGAAATGGTGTATTCAGCCCAAGAAACTGTATAACATTCCTCTAGAAAAACATGACGAAGAAAAACTTGCAAATAAATAGACTAAATAGCTCGAAAATATCAATTACAATGAAAGAAAGAACATTAATAATCAAATCCGCTATATTTGTGATAAATTGATACTTACAAAAATAAGAAATATCCATAAGACAGAGGCTTTAAGAAAAATCGTAAGTGATATTCTAGAAGTAAGAAGTACCGAAAAGGAAAAAAGTAGGACTCTACAAAAAGCCGTGAGATCCCATCAAAAACATCCTGTAAAAAAATTCCAAGTCTCGCAGTTCAGGTTTTCTACCGTAAAAAGTTGTGAGATGCATATAATACCAAGTCGATTAAGTTATTTAGTCCTTAAGGGACCTTCTATATAAAGTTATTACGTTAGTTATTACCATATCAATATTAAAAATTCTTTACGTTTTAAATAAATAGATCGACTTGGCCAGCAGCATTATGTATAAATTGTACGATACATTATGTTTTCATGCGATGGCCAAGTACAAGTTGATAAGTATATCAAGGACCGATGGCAATACAATAATAACAAAATGTGACTATCTTAACCGGAATAATCAGTTCTTTTTTAATGACATAAAGTTGGGTAATTTACACGCAGCTATCTTCCTTTAATAATGCAGCCGTAGATATATGTTTTTAGTGCAATAAATTAAATTATAGTACTAAAAAAACTATTAAAAACACGCTTTTATAAGCGATCCAACTAAAAAGCAATAAATAATTGATAATGAGTTTAATATTAGAAAATGGAATAAAATACATACATTTTATTGTTACAAACCGTGGGATGCTTACAACCTTCACTTATCTTCCAGCACCATCGGTTTTTAGATTTACGCGAATTTTACATTGAAATCAAACTATTATCTACGTGACCACGAAAGTTATAAAGTAATCGAAAAGTCAGGAAGTAAACATGTAAAAATTAAGAAAAATCAATTGTGTAATCATTTTTGCAGATTTAAACGATTATTTTCGTATGGAACAGATCATTTTTCACGATTTCATGTTTATAGTATAGGATCCCGACATACATCGACCTTCACCGAGATGTTTATTTGATGAAACGTATTTTATATTCAATTTAATATGTCAATAAATATATTGTATAGGGGTTGCCTAGCAAATTTCAGTCCAGAATACGATTAATTAATTATTTAAAAAAAATAATTTTGTAAACATTTCACCTGTTTGATTATCAAACAAATTCTATACCAATCGAAAGTATGAAGCCCATAGAATATGCAAACGTTAGGTTGCCTATTTTTTTCCGGTCACAACCCTCAGGTTGCCAGGTATAAACAGGTAAATCGCTACTAGCATTTTGCACCGGTCTGATTATTGAATGAAAATTAAATGAAAATAAAGATCATTTTATTACGAACACGGTGGTATAGGGTTGCCTGCGAAAAATCAGTCCCGAATTGCGGTTGTCGAATTTAGAAAAGTGAAATATTGCTCCGAGTGACCATCCCATGCGATAGAAGAGGACACAGCATAGCAGCTGTTCGAAGTCCGCCCATTTAAAGAAAGAGGGCGCACATGCTATTTATTGTTGAGAATGAAAAGGACAGCGATAGACTCGTATATGCTGTGCATCATTTTGGAGTAGATTGTGGTTATAGTTGCAATTGAAAAAACGCGCTACTATTTATTGTTAAAAAAATGGCGAAAAAGTGTTTTTTGTGTGATTCGGATGATGATTTAATTAATCTTAATTTTTGTTAAAATGAAAAATATCAAACAGTTTTTGCATCATAGATGCTGCTGATATTTTCATTGATGAAAAAATGAAGACCGTTCAAGAATTTACTTTAATTTACTGATGGTCGACGGTTAAAAGATTTTTTTCGGTAAAACTTTAGTGTATCTGTCCAAGATATCAGGGTTGGGAGGGAGTGGGGGGGGGGGGGAGGGGGAAGGTGTCCCATGTCCCCTGGTACCACTCCCATGAAAAGGTGACGCACCATTCCCGAGAAAAACCAATTAATGTAACCTAACCTCAAAACACTTGTTGTCAGAACAAATTTACTTCTGCAACGTCTCCGGCGCTGCGGGAAGTGCAGCCCCTTCGCCCTTGCGTAACAAAGGATAGGCACCCATGCTCACCTTCGCAGCTTCGGCTTGCTGGTCGCCTCCGGCGACCAGCCTCAGCCGCTACGGCTCGCACGGTTGCCTATCCTTCGTTACAGCGGGCGGGGGCTGCTCTCCCTCCGCGCCTCCGGCTTTTATATACACTCTAGGGGTGGTAACCAAAAGTCTACGTGAAGTCGGGGTGCCCTAAGTCGGTTTTGAGACAAAGTCGACCTATTTTTCCCACAAAGTGGGTACACTAACTACCATCGGAACATGATTTCCAAGTTGTTTAAAAAACAAATAAAACAACAAACATGATATAAAGTTCATTTATTGAAACTAAAATTTATCACATAATTTCTCGGAAATTATACACCACCTTTTAATAAGAGTGGTATTGTTTTAATCAGGGACACAATCCCTACCACCTGTGATCACTTTCGCCGCTCTCTTCGTGGCCAAATAAACTAAAGTCTAAACTAAAGTTAGGTTACATTAATTGGTTTTTCTCGGGAATGGTGCGTCACCTTTTCATGGGAGTGGTACCAGGGCACGTGGGACACCTTCCCCCTCCCCCCCCCACTCCCTCCCAACCCTGATATCTTGGACAGATACACTAAAGTCCATCCTTTTTTTCTTTTGGATTATTGTTACCAAATGGTCGTTTTCCCAATAATCAACCAGAAACCGCACCAGAGCCAAAAGTTTTTAAAAATGTCATCATTAAAATTAATTAAATCATCATCCGAATCACACAAAAAACACTTTTTCGCCATTTTTTTAACAATAAATAGTAGCACGTTTTTTCAATTGCAACTATAACCACAATCTACTCCAAAAATATGCACAGCATATACGAGTCTATCGCTGTCCTTTTCATTCTCAACAATAAATAGCATGCGCACCCTCTTTCTTTAAATGGGCGGACTTCGAACAGCTGCTATGCTGTGTCCTCTTCTATCGCATGGGATGGTCACTCGGAGCAATATTTCACTTTTCTAAATTCGACAACCGCAATTCGGGACTGATTTTTCGCAGGCAACCCTATACCACCGTGTTCGTAATAAAATGATCTTTATTTTCATTTAATTTTCATTCAATAATCAGACCGGTGCAAAATGCTAGTAGCGATTTACCTGTTTATACCTGGCAACCTGAGGGTTGTGACCGGAAAAAAATAGGCAACCTAACGTTTGCATATTCTATGGGCTTCATACTTTCGATTGGTATAGAATTTGTTTGATAATCAAACAGGTGAAATGTTTACAAAATTATTTTTTTTAAATAATTAATTAATCGTATTCTGGACTGAAATTTGCTAGGCAACCCCTATACAATATATTTATTGACATATTAAATTGAATATAAAATACGTTTCATCAAATAAACATCTCGGTGAAGGTCGATGTATGGCGGGATCTTAGACTATTATATTCATTGAAAATATATATTTTTCCCTACACAAAAAACTAGGTTTCATCGAGTGACAAAAATCTTCGCAACGATACTATCTTTCATGATAAAATTTATTGCTTTATTTATTGGCCTAAGCAAAGTCTAAAATAGGGTTATCGCTTACGGTACGTCAATTACTTCATAATTGCGCTTTATTTATGTCGATGTGCGCGCATCAGAATAATATGGTATTGTTCAATTTTATTTTATTTTATTTATTTATTTATGCTTTATATACATATTTGTATACAGGCGGACTTAATGCCCGAGGCATTCTCTACCAGTCGACCTTTGGATGGTGCAGAGAGTGAAATAGTAGGCGCATAAATTCAAGTGTTTAGCATTTTGAAAATGAACGATAGAATAATATATATTATGTATATATATATTTAGAGAACAGAAGAGGGAAAGAACAAAATCACAAATACCCTTCGTATATTTAACTTAAATTTACACAAATCACAGACTAAGGAAATGTATCTAATTTATAAACGAATTCAAAAGGAAACAATCAATTACCAAATGTGTAAAATTTGTAACCCACTCACAAAACGTTACCTAGGTGATTTAAAAATCAACTCCGTTCTTAGAGGAACAACCGACAAAGGAGGTTGCCAACTAAATAAATTTAATCTGATAGATCCTAACACGGCCTCTCCTGACTGTGTCCGTCCTCGGGCACTCCTTCAGCAGCATAGTTCTCTGTAGCGTTGGTTGAAGGCTGGATAGAAGGTCCTGCCTCTGCAAAATCGTTATTCTGATTGTCATCACCTAGGAATGTAACAATTGATTGCATTAGTTTTGAGCCTCCTTTGCAAATTTGCCTATTCAAACATTCTTCTCGCTTTTAAGGCCCTCATTCACCAATTACTTTTGAAAACAAAAGTTTCACAGCCATTGCGTAATTAAGTCTTTCATCATCTTATATTCATCGCAATGTACGGCCGTACTACAACCACTACATATTAATTGAGATACTTTGAAATATGTCAATCAATATGCTTCATAAAAAATGTACCGCAGCACATTTGTGAATGTGTGGACAACAATACCGCAGCAAGTGTCTCACCACATTCCCTGGACTCGCCCCGCAGTTCGAGCCCAGTACCATTGGACACCGCAGCGCCAATACCTGGGTATGTCACCGCAGCGCATACCCAGTACCACACATCTCAAGAAGCATTGCATAATGTATCTTGATGTGTCTTGTCAAAACAGTAACTTCTTTGGGGTACCCCACTCATGCACAGCAACGCTGCACATCCACCACACCAGCGAGGTTAGTCGCTGACGCTCTTATTCATAACAGTAACTGTAAAACAAAGTTAAAATAACTTGATATGGTCCTCCCATTATGGAGTCCAACTTGCCCGTGCTCTGGGAACACTTTATCAGAAACACCAGGTCTCGGAGCTCAAATACCCTTGGAGATTTTCGTTGCCGGTGGACACAAAAGTCCTGCTCCGTTTGGTTATTTCTTAGCATCTCGCTGGCTCGAGCTCTGCATAGCTCGCGCCACGCCAATTAGAATGAGCGTCAGCAACTGCGACGTCTCAAACCAGAACACGTAGTTCAGGTGTCGCCAGTGGTCGCAGCAGTCCCAATCAATAAATGTAAAGTAAAACATTTGTTAGTTTTCTATTTCGTTATATTTAAGTATAATTGAAACTTCCATAAATAATTGGAAAAACCAATATTTTCAGTGGTATCTTCTATACGAATCATATTTAGAACAGTACGTACACAACATTCCGCCTGAGCATTCGCGTGATGCATCTCAGCCGTGATATAATGCATAACACAGCCCATATCATTGATAGAATTTACAAAGCTACAAGCTTCGAACACACGTCCGCGATCACAAATAAATAATTTTGGGACACCAAACAAAGCTATCGCGTTGTTAATAACACGTTTCAAATCATCTGCGTCTTGCCTATACATTGGTAATAAAGCAAGTCATTTTGACAGACATACCTCTGAGGATCCAAGTTACCTTCATTTAACTTGTGAATTAATTCCTGGATTTTATTGTCTGCATTTTGAGCAATTTGGGTCGAGTTGCGAGCTCTGTCAATATGATGGATTTTTTCTCAGATAGTCAGCGTGCGGCATTAAAACATTCTTTCGATATTCAATGCTAAAGTTAAAATCCTGTAAATAAATTTACCAGCGCACCACTCTGGAGAGTAAGCCTTTTTTTTCGTTCGGTAGCCATTAGAGCATTACAGTCAGTGATAGTCTTGAATTCAACACCACTAAGAAAGTGTCTTAGATATTGCAACGCCCTAACGACTGCCAACGTTTCTAATTCTATTAGAGTAGTCATGCTGAAGTAAGCAAGTACGCGCTTCTTACCACAATGAGTTTGAAGTAATATAGCCCCATACCCTACACTACTCGCATCCGTGTGTAGTTCTGTAAGCAAAGCTGCATCAAAAATTACACGTACAGGCTCCGTGGTTAGTTTTTCGATGAGGTATTGACGGGCAGATTCTTGTTTTGACCCTCACTCAAATTTAACACTTTTTTTGTAAGCGAGATATACTTGCAGTTTTTGAGGCGTAGCCCTCTAAGAATTGACGGGCTTGTTTTACATTATCTGGTATTAACGAGTTAATCAAAGCTGTCTGTCGCTTTACCCAGACTCGGCCAAGCCTGACCATCACCAAGCCAAGACATTCGACCTGTTGTGTCAAAAACGATCATTTTTGCAGATTGACTAAAAACCGAGCCTCTAGTAATGTTTTTAAAACCTCGCGGGGCAATATAAACCCGTCTGCAATAATCTCGTTCATCAAAAATACGCCATTAATATTGACTAGTACATTGCCAGATTCAATCAATCTCCGAAAAGTTGTGTTGATGATTCTTTGATAGACCGTTGGTGAATTACATAAACCAAATGGCATTTTTACAAATTCATAATGGCCTTCCGGAGTCACGAACCCCGTTTTACGAATAGAGGCATCATGAATCGGAATCTGATAAAATGTTGAGCCCATGTCTAAGCACGTAAAAAAAATAAAGATCCTAAGCGGTCCATGTGATCCTCAATGAGAGGCAGAGGATATCTGTCTCTTACTGTGATTCTATTTAAAGCTCGAAAGTCCACACTCAACCTATTCGAACGGTCTTTTTTTTTTGCTAGTAATATTAGACTGGCATATTCCGATTCGATAATTATCCCTTTATCTAACAAGTCGCTAATTATTTCTCTAACGTTAATTTTTCTTGATGGGATAAACGGTATGTCTGATATACTACAGGTATATTGCTAGTGAGATTTATATGCATCTGTCCAGTGGTCACTGTTGTAGTAGCCGTACCGGATATAAGAAATTTAGAAAACTCATTAATCACTGTCATCAGAGCGGTCAGGTCATCACCCTGGAGTGGTGTCCTAACGCTACTAGACCTTGTGGACTGACTTGACTATGAGTAAAGTATTGCTTATCTTTGGTTCGATAATAAGTGATACCTTCTCGGTTTAATACGTCACTGCCAATAATTACAGGGGTATTCATGCAAGAAGCGAGTACAATAACTAAATCAACGTCAACCGAAGTATTTTCAAATTCGACAGTCAAAGTGACATACCCGCGACAAGATCTCTCTTTAGAACCTACGCCTTTAACATAACACTCAGTGAACTTACGCTGGCAGGAAAACAACTTAATTATATTAGACGCTATCAAAGAAATGTTTAACGCCCCGCTATCTATCAATACATCCACGGGAATGCCCTGAATGATTGCCGTCACAACATCATTGTGGCCAGTGTCACTAGACATCTTCTTACACAAGTTCACCTTCCTATTCTGATTATAATTTCGGGCCTCAGATCTGGGGGCGCGGCCGAGCCCCCTCCAAGTCGAGCTATAGGCCGTAACATCCTTTTCTCGAAGCAATTCAGACCATTTTCAACCCCCTATAACTTCGTTGTGGCTAAAGCATGAAGCCTGAATTTTCAGTTACTAAGCAGGCATTGTGTAAACACGGTATATTTAAATTGAATTGATTTCATCTAATTTGAACCAGTAGTTTAAGAATTATAACTAGTCAAACTTTCCTAATTTTGTCACTCACTGACTGACTGACCGATCATCAAAAGTCTAAGGCACTTCTAGCAGACATAGAACCTTCAAATTTATAATATAATTAGTGTTTAGTGTCTAAAGTAAGGAAAAATTCAAACATTTCATAATTTGTGTCTAGTTTTCTAGATAGACCAACTGCGTGAATAACTTTGTAATCCCATATAAATGTATAGGATTACAAAGTTACATTTGCAGTTAATGAATCATTGTACCCGTATATAATGGAATAATAGTTGTAGATAGATATCTATATACATAAGGCATAACAGGAAGGGATATAGAGAGGGAAATTGTGTATTCAGCCCATGAAACTGTACAACATTCCTCTAGAAAAACATGACGAAGAAAAACTTGCAAATAAATAGATTAAATTACTCGAAAATAGCAATTACAATGAAAGAAAGAACATTAATAATCAAATCCGCTATATTTGTGATAAATTGATACCTACAAAAATAAGAAAAATCCATAAGACAGAGGCTTTAAGAAAAATCGTTAGTGATATTCTAGAAGTAAGAAGTACCGAAAAGGAAAAAAGTAGGACTCTACAAAAAGACGTGAGATCCCATCAAAAACATCCTGTAAAAAAATTCCAAGTCTCGCAGCTCAGGTTTTCTACCGCAAAAAGTTGTGAGATGCATGTAATACCAAGTCGATTAATTTATTTAGTCCTTAAGGGACCTTCTATATAAAGTTATTACGTTAGTTATTACCATATAAAAATTCTTTACGTTTTAAATCAATATTAAAAATTCTTTACGTTTTAAATAAATAGATCGACTTGGCCAGCAGCATTATGTATAAATTGTACGATACATTATGTTTTCATGCGATGGCCAAGTCGATCCATTTATTTAAAACGTAAAGAATTTTTAATATTGATATGGTAATAACTAACGTAATAACTTTATATAGAAGGTCCCTTAAGGACTAAATAAATTAATCGACTTGGTATTACATGCATCTCACAACTTTTTGCGGTAGAAAACCTGAGCTGCGAGACTTGGAATTTTTTTACAGGATGTTTTTGATGGGATCTTTCTTTAGAAAAACAGCCACCTTCTACATGTCCTAACTTTTTACAGAAGGTACAAGTTGGTAACGTTGACGGTTTGATCGCATTTCCCGATTGTCTAGAATTGTTCAGCGCATATTGATTCTTTAGACAATTATAATTTTTATATCCAGTCCGACCACAAGAGAAACATTTGGAACCCGGCTTGTCAACTCTACGAAATTTTGTATAATGTGAGGGTAGACGAGAATCTAATTCTGTTCGGACAGATTTAACATGGATAGCTAAAAACGAGACTTAATTTTCAAGAGATAGCTCAGCAACAATTTGCACCATGAAATCATTACTCAACCCTTTAATTATTAGTAATCGTAGTAACGAACGTCGAGCGTATTCTGCATAGTCAGATATTTATCTGAAGTGGTGTTCATGATCTCATATAAAATATTCGCATAGTCTAACTAGTGCGCGGGCACAACGGGGTAAACTCTAACTTGAAATTGGTCCATGAACGATCATTAGTAACTCATTCATTAAGCCAGGTTTTTGCGTCACCTTCTAAGCAACTAGAAACTCTTGAAAGACATTCGGTTTCGCCCCAATCGTTTGCGACTTTAGCCCGTTCGATCTCCTCGCACTAACCCACGATATCGTTGATTAAAGGGTCGATATTTGACACGTAATAGTTCTGAGATTTGTTCCTTATCGCAGTACCCAGAAGTTCAACTAATGCACTATCCACGGAAGACGCATTCAAATTTTGTTGACTCGTGTCTTGTGGAACGGTACCCAATGACTTTCGCGATTCGTCCAAAGAACTTCCTTCGATAGCATTAAGACGTGAGACTATGGAACTAAAGTCTTGTTTCACTGAAGTATTGTAACACGAATGTGATCTCCGTGACCGAGAACGCGAGTTATGCAAACGTGAGCGAGTGCGGTTTCGGTTGCGTTGTCGCGAATGTCCACGAGAACAGTGCGTAGGTACTTCAGATATGTAACCCCGAGAACAAGAACGAACTTCCTCACGCGAAAGGTTTCGAGACCTAAACCGAGATTTCTCAGGCGCGTAATACTTAGATTGACTATGCGATCGCTCGCGGGAGCTGCCATCTTTTCGTGAACGTTCTACACGCATACGTTTACTACACGGTAAATTATTTCCGAAGACTTACCACCTGACTGCAAAGTTCGGGGCACCATATTTGATAGCTGATTGTTTCCTCACAAACAGTTGTGGGCACAGGGTCCTATCTCACTTCTGATTTTAGAGAACAGAAGTGGGAAAGAACAAAATCACAAATACCCTTCGTATATTTAACTTAAATTTACACAAATCACAGACTAAGGAAATGTATCTAATTTATAAACGAATTCAAAAGGAAACAATCAATTACCAAATGTGTAAAATTTGTAACCCACTCACAAAACGTTACCTAGGTGATTTAAAAATCAACTCCGTTCTTAGAGGAACAACCGACAAAGGAGGTTGCCAACTAAATAAATTTAATCTGATAGATCCTAACAATATATATATATATAATAAATATATATAGATATAAATATACATGCAAAATACATAGATATACAAATACATATATACATATATAATACATATATAAAGTTTAAACAGGAAAAGTATGTTTAAACTTTAAAGTGACTCTACCAATTTATTGAGTAAGTGTTGGCGAACCTTCATCTTGAATGCCAAACGGTTACCGGACGCCCTAATATCGAGGGGGAGTGCGTTCCAAAGAATTCAATTTCATGACTGATGAATTTTATACACAGACAATTATAGGCAAACACCGACAAAATACTAACAATGACTGCCATGCTGTACTGGACAGCCCACAATCGCCCACTGTTGGGCGCGGTACTCTACAACCGAAAATTTCATTTAAAAAAGTTGGGCCACCACGCTGACCTAGCGCAAGACGGGCTTTATTATACAAAATCTTATTAATATCTCTATTATATGCAGGTATCCTCGCGATATTTTCAAACGAGTTTAGATCAAACCATTTAATAAAAGTAGCCAAAAAATTAAACCAGATAAAAAACGTAAAAGTTAAAAAATTGATGAGAATGTCCATTCAAAAATCATCTCAAATCATACATTTTGAAACGATTATTTTTGTATGGACCAGATAAATTTTCACAATTTCACGTTTAGCTCCATAGGAAAATCTGTTCAATACTATCCTTGTATACAAAAATAATATACCTATCTCTTTCTTTCGCAGTGATTACGCGCGGCGTGCGAGCGAGACGACCATGAGTGAGATGCACCCATCTGTGAGGTGACGCTGCCGCCGCCACCCGGCCAACATGTCATGGGACTCCATAGAGTCGCGCGACTTCCTAGGGTAGATATCTCTGGCTTTATGCACTCCTGGTACTTAAATAAAATTGAACTTCATCATGTCGGTTTTTGGCTGTCGGGATGCGCGCGCTTCGTAAAAGTTTTAAGAGTATATTATTTTAAAACGCGTCAAAAGCAGTATCTTCAATTATAAAATAAATAACTTTTATTATTTAGGTCTCTCATATGTTTTATTTTATTGCACTAAATGGTGAAACTAGCTTACCGTTCGCTTGATGGTAAGCGATACGACCTCTCATTATCAGTAGCAGAACCAAAAACCATGAATTATAAAAGCAATGCTTGACTTTCACTCACACTTTTCCTGAGACATAAGATGTTAAGTCTCAATATGTCCAGTAGTTACTCTGGCTACAATTTCCTTCAATCAGAATCACAACAGTGCTTTACACTGCTGTTTAGCGGGAGAAATAGACATTGCGGTGGTACCTACCCAGGCAGCCTCTCACATACGAGCGACCTAGCACCACATTGAGATAATATACTAGAGGGGACACTGCAAACAAAATGCTTGTAACAAAATGAAGGGTACATTCTATTTCTGTCTCTATCACGCCTACGTAGTAACATTATCTTCCCTCTCGCTTCACTGTGTACCCGTGTGCACGCACCATACGCAGAGATTTTGTTCCCGATGTAGTCTCGTATCTCGTAGTAGATCTAGTATACCTCTACCATCAGTAAAACTAGTTGTTAGTTGTTATGATTTTGTTTGGCAGCGGGGTGCCGGCGCACCAACTGTCGGCGACGCGGCTGCTCAGCTCGCCTGATCCGTCGCGACATCATCTAGATGAGCCGCAAGGTAATTATTTCCCCACCCTAAGATCGAGTCTTGTGTCATAAAATACAATTTAATTACACTTAAACACGAATACATAAAAAAAAACACATCCCCCAAAAGGGTGGTAAATCCATAGTTTTTGCTAAAATAATAATTTAAAGCCTTGCGTACCATAGCGTATCTTTATAAATAAAAGAGTGTATACTATAATTTAAGAGAAAACTATGTAAATAAACACACTACAAAAATATTTTCAACTCCGCCTATTATTTACTTCATGATTAATTTCGTTGCGTGTTAAAGACAAGTTAGACATTCCCGGAGACTCGGCTCGCTTCAATGCTCGGTGTCATTACATTGCGTGCTGTTGATCCTGCGACGCAGGAGTTGCAGTGGCGGGTGTGAGGACGGGACAGACTAACTCCCCTAGATTCAGTCAACAAGATATAATAAACGAGGTTACATTTTTTTTGTTGCAGAAGTTTTTCCGTTCTCAGAAGAATACCCGGGGGCCAGGAATGGAGCCCTGCGGTGGGGGGCAAGGTTCGGCCCTGCACATCGACCCCCCACTGCAGGATTACTTGACTGCTTCCGGGCCTGTCGCTCCAGGCTAGACCAATATCTAGCTAGGAGAAAGGTAAGGTTACATTTTTAATTTACATTTTTAACAAAAAAATATACAAAACCATATTTGTAGGCAAAACAATTAGCTACAAATTACGTTTTTTTTTTTGTAATACGCATAGTTTCCGAGATATCGCGAAATGAGTGTTTTTTTCCCTTTTTTCCAAGATGGCGGCCGGGGGACAAGGGTGGCGACCCCACAGACTTGAGGCTAAGATTCTATTGTCACCCCACTCATTTTCCAAAAATAAAATGGCGTCCTCTAAAAAATACAAAGCTCATGTAACATTTCAATGGACTAACGTAGTGGTTGACTTTAAATACACACATGACTACAAAAAGTCAGAGGTGTGCTCTGGGATTTTAATCTAGGACCACCGTGAATATATTGACCGTCGCATCTGGTTCCTTTACCAACAGAGTGGTTACTGTATAAAAACGATACAAAGTTTAAATCTTACACAATTGGTAACATCGAAATTAATCGAGTTAATGAAATATGTGATTTGGGCATTATTCACGACCACAAACTCATATTTGACAAACATATAGATAGAATTGTTAGTAAAGCATCTAAAGCATTAGGATTTTAATTAGAGTTTCATCAGAATTCAATTCACTTAAATGTATTAAAATACTGTATTGTTCTTTCGTACGCAGCCACTTAGAGTATGCATCGCAGGTGTGGAACCCTCGGTATGAGATTTATAAATCCCGTATCGAGGCCATACAAAAGAAATTTTTACACTATTTGGACTTCAGGGCTAGACAGGTCTCTAATGATTATATTCTTCGCTGTAAAAAGAATCATTTCTTACCATTATACTTGCGACGCGACATTAATGACATATGTTATTTGGTGAACATTGCTAATGGTAGCATTGACTGTGAACAGCTTTTGAGTGGGATATTTATCCGTGCTCATTCAGCTACGCTGACACAACGGTCATTATTGTCCGTACCATTTGCAACTACCAATTATAGACGAAATGCTTTTTTGTTACGTTGTGCCAGTAAATTTAATGAGGTGTCATGCCATTTAGATTTTGATTTGTTTTGCACTAGTACATCGGTAGTAAAACGCAAAATGAGCAATATGTTTGTTGAAACTTAATAATGAAAGGTCAAAAAGTACACTTTGTGTAGCTCAAAATGTATATTTAAACATTATATTACATTGTAATGTTTGATTGTTACTTTTGTTTTGTTTTCTTTTCTTTATCAATAATTAAATTAATATCTCTATATGTGTCATAGAAAAAATAGTTCATTCCTTAAATTAAAATAACTTATATTAGCTAGCATTTAAAAATCGGTGCACATTATGTAGATACTGTATATGTGGAAGCTTGTTATCAGCAAATTTGTAACACACTTAAGATTTAAATATTTATGTATGTAGGTAATTAGTCTGTAAGCTTTCCTAAAATTGTAAAATAAAAATAAAATAAAATGTTCGGACGCCGTAGGTAAAACTTCACTAATGTGCCTAGATACTCCACAAATTGTTGGATTCCTCTATCATACGTCGCAACCATAGACTAAGCTCAGAGAAAATGATAAGTATAATAGAGAATAGTATTGATTTTTAGAAGTGGAACTCTTAAATCTTACTCTGGACGCAGATCGTTCGCACATTCGAAATTCGTATCGTTTTTATAGAGTAGCTCCTTATGCCACCACGCAAATCTGTAAAGAAAAAACCTACTTTGTTTATAGATCGAGCGCGGGGTTCGTTTATATGGACAGAACGAGCAACGCCAAGCTGTGAAGATATGGCTCTCAGCGCTTCGTGGAGTGAGACATCGCAGTGACAAATTCGCCTTGCTTGGCCATTTGTACCAGGCGTACATGGACTTTGGGAAGTACAGGTGACTCTCTCTCTTTTTCTCTTTTAATTTTAGACAAGGATATCTATAGTTCAAGCTGACTTGCAACCGCCTGTGACTTCAGCTTAAACTTCTGGCTAGGCTTGAATCAAATCACGTTTAACATTTTGTTTACAGAGCCGAAAAAACAAAATATTTTTTATTGGATTTCAATTTAATTTACCCAAGAACTCAGAGCCTGGGTCGCAATTATGTTTATATTTAAGGAAAATATATATTTTTCCCTACACAAAAAAATAGGTTTATCCTTGCACCGATACTAAGTTTCGTAAAATGTGCATTTTCCTTTTTATGTTTACTATACAATTATAGGTATTATTACACTTCAATTATAGGTAACATAATTTGCTCTATGGGATACGTACAAATAAATAGTGACGTAATTCGGAGTTTTAGAATTTTCTCATTTTTAGGGGAGAAATGTAAATTCTAAATATCAGATCACGCAGACAAATTTGCGAGCAAAACCCTTTTATAATAAAAATGAATCTTGCAAACGAGACTTTTAGTATGGGCCCTAACTGTATGACAATAGGGTATTTGAATATATTTTTTTATTTTACTTTTTTATCAAAACGTAGCTATGGTCTAAGAATCACAAAATTATAAATCCATTCAGAATGAAACTTGTAGTGAGGATAACAGAAAAGAAATGCAAAACAAAGATAGTGACGTCACTAGGATTATTATACATTACAGTGTGCGCGTGTGAAAGAGACAGCAAGATGTCCCCATTACACCCCTACTCTTTAATTTAAAATATTAATATTTTCCTTATGTTACAAGCTACTTTAATACTCTTTTGACAGCAAGACTTTATTTTTAACGTATTTGTGTTTGTAAGCGAAATAATACCAAAAATCGATAATAGACCAATACCCTATGGGTGTATTTGTTTCAGGGAGTCTTTGGAATTCGCCAATCGTCAGCTGGGCATATCTGAGGAGTTAGACTCTGCTCCGATGAGGGCCGAAGCCTACCTGAACTTGGCGAGGGCACATCAAACTCTTGGTGGACTGGACAGGTATCTAGTTCTTCTCTCTTTACAGCTTATCAAGCACTTTTTACTGTACCTTATCAACCCTTAATCACTTCGGTAAACTTGGAATGATCAGGTTTTACTTCGACAACCTCCTTGCCTGGTTGTTTAGACGCTGGCTGTGAACAAGGAGTTGCTAAAACACCTAAAACAAATGTTTGTGGCTTGTGACCAAGTATTTCTTTCGGTTATGTGTTTGTGCACTCGTTTGGGTAGCGTTCGGGACTACGCGACGTCTTTTCGTCCAAAATACCTCAATGCAATCGAAAGTCTTCAATGGTTATGTGTTGCCAATGATGACATACGGCACCGAGACGTGGCCTATCGCTATGGGCATCATTAGGAGGTTCACAGTCAATCAACGTGCTATGAAGAGGGCTATGCTCGGTATTTCCTCACGAGATCAAAACAGAAATGAGGAAGTGCGTAGGAGAACAAAGGTTACCGATATAACCCATTGGATTAGCAAGTTAAAGTGGCAGTGGGCCGGGCACATAGCTCGCAGAACCGATGGCCGTTGGGGCCGAAAGGTTCTTGAGTGGAGGCCACGTACAGGCAAGCGAAATGTCGGACGCCCGCCTACAAGGTGGACGGACGACCTAGCTAAGTTTGCAGGAAGTCGCTGGATATAGGCCGCTTCCAACAGGTCGATTTGGAGATTCTTGGGGAAGGCCTATGTTCAGCAGTGGACTTCCTGTGGCTGAGATGATGATGAGTTATTAATAAATAAATCTTTCTGTCTTCTTGTTTCAATTTCCGAAATTGTTGTGATTTCCCCAGGTCGCTCTCCTACGCTCGCCACGCTCTATACAACGACTGTGGAGGGGGGTCGACGGCTGGTAGTGTCCATCTCACCGTGGCATCAGTCAACCTTGAACTTGGCTCCTTCTCCAAGGCCATGGATGGTTTCCAAAAAGCTCTTGCTGTAGGCCAAGCGCAGAACGACAACACACTTCTATTGCAAGTAAGTGAGAAAAGTTACTGTCTTATCGACTTAAATAAAATGGTGTGTGTTGTACTCACAGAAGTAGTGCAGTTGTAATTTACGAATGGTAAAAATTATCATCATTCATAGCAATAAAAAATATACGGTAATTTTTTCGAAGCTGGTAAGTAAATATTGGCGATATTAACAAATTCATTATCATTTTAAAATTAAACCGTTTTTCAACTTCCAAGTACCAGGAACGCATGAAGCTGGTGGATTTCTGAAGACTATCCTGGCCTTACACTCACTACTGTGTGTACTGGCACGGGCCTACTCTACAATCGAGAATACGATTGAGAGTAGTTAGGCCATATAGTCCACCACGCTGGCCTAGTGCGAGTTGACGGACTTGCATACCATAGAAATTCTTATAAATCGCTATGGTATGCAGGTTTCCTCACGATGTTTTCCTTCTCTGTTTAAGTGCGTGGTGATTGACTATTAATGCACACATGACTCCGAAAAGTCAGAGGTGCGCCCTGGGTGTCGAATCCAACAACCGTGAATATGTTGGCAGCCGCGTCTAGTCCGTTTACCAACAGGCTACCACGCACTTCTTTATGTTCCCAAATAAAATATGTTTTCCTATTGCAGGTATACTCCGGCCTGTCGGAGCTATGGCGCCGTCTTCGCGACGAGGAGCGCGCGTTCGCTTGCGCGGCGAAGGCCTGCGACCTGGGGCGAGGCCCCCGCGCCGTGGACCTCAACACGCGCCACCACCGCGCCGCGCTGCTGCAGATGGCCGCAGCCCTGCGCGCCAGGGGAGACCTCGGCGACGCTCATGACTATTGCAACGTGGGTGTTTTAACCTATACTATATCAGCCTATATACGTCCCACTGCAGAGCACGAGCCTACTCTATAATCGACAGATTGAGAGTGGTTAGGCTATATAGTCCACCACGCTAGCCTAATGAGGGTTGGCAGACTTACATACCATAGAAATTCTTATAAATCGCTACGTTATGCAGGTTTCCTCACGATGTTTTCCTTCACCGTTTTAGTATCGTTTTAACTATAACTATACCTATTTATATTTATTTTCATGCTTGTGCGACTTTACTTAGCGCTGCTGAACAGAATTATCCATCTATATAATACAAGAAGGAGGGGTATATGTTTAAATACACGTAATACAACGCGAAATGCCAATTCAAATAGTGTTATTAGTATACAAAACGAGGAAGTTATTTTGAGAAATACATTTAAATGCGCAAAGAAAATGGCCCATTAACCGAGTAAACTGGGCGACGACTAGTATAAGTAATATTACTATAATTCAAGATTACATACCATATACTTCCTCAGTGGCGCAGTTGTAATACGTTACCACTAACGCTGAGATTACGGGTTCAAACTTCAAAAAACTCGGGTAATAATTGATTTTTTCTATCCATTATCAGCCCGGAGTCAGGTCTTTGTGCCAGATATGGCAATAGCTGCCTTGTGGAATTCACGTGATTCTCGAAACGCCCTCATTTCGAGAATCTCGCCACGGTATCCCCTGTCTGTCGTAAGAGGCAACTAAAGGGGACGTGAAGGCCGCAGGCTTGCACTTTGCAGTAGGGGATTGTCGTACCGACTTTTGTACTTGAATACAATGCGACCTCGAGATGTTTGGCAGCAAATGAGGAAGCAACTGCCTATTGCAGTGGAATGAGGGAGGTTCTAAGCCCCGAACATATGGTACGGGCCGCAAATTAGCGGCAAAGTGCAGGAATAGTCCCGGTAGAAGCATGAGCGCTCTTGCTCCAAATTTCCTTGGCCGTTCCAATTATGGCGAAGAGGGCAATGCGGGGTTTTGGTTGATATGTCATAGACCGGTGAACCCAGAATAATCGCTCCACTTTCCCCCGAGGTGAGGCGTTAGCGGTAACTCAGTTTACAAAAAAGATATGGCGAAGTAACAAAGATATGTCCATAGTCTCGACCGTCACATCGTGGACGGACCATACATACCGAAGTGTGGGTTTCCTGACATCTCTGCCCACCCCTTCTGGGAAAAAGGCATGATGTCAGATACATATGTGCTTTGTTTTGATTAATGTCTGGTATTATTGCAGGAGGCTCTTCGACTGGCCGCCGTGGCGGGAGATCAAGGATGCTACGCCCGGGCAGTTCGTATCGCCGGCGACGTTTACAGGAGGAAATGTGACATCGGAAAAGCGCTCAGGTAATACGACAATAAGGTATTATTTCTATTATTATTTATTCATGGATTACATAAGACTTTCGTAACTATTCACTACTTTAGCGAAAAAGAGTATGTACTGATTCGTCGTTCTGGGTCATTGTAAGCTGGTTTTGAAAAGAGCAACACTAGAGTTTCTTGCCCGTCCTTTAATAGTGAAAACCGCTTTCCGAACCGGGTGGTAGATCAAAAAATGACTGAATTTCGAAACAATAAAATATTATTTATAAATTACCAGTATCACGGATATCAATATCACATTAAAATGTTTTTCAAAGGTAAAAGTACTCGTACCTTTGTACATTTACCCATATATGGACTATAAAACACTAAAAGTTTTTTTTCAATTAGCACTAGTATTTCGTGAGATTAGCACGTTCAGATAACAAGTCAATTTAAAAAAATTTCAATGAATGGTAAGGCGGCCTGCCTTTCACCTGATGGTAAGCGATACGACCGCTCATGAACAGTAGCAAAATCAAACACCTAGAATAACAAAGCAATGCTTGGCATTCCACTGCCCTCGCCATCTTGAGACATAAGATGTTAGGTCTCAATATGTCCAGTAGTTACTCTTGCTACAATACTGCTGTTTGGCGGGAGAAATAGACATTACGGTGGCACCTACCTTGGTGGCCTCTCACATATGAGAGACCTACTACCAGTAAACCACCAGTTACAAGTATTTGTATATTTTGAGGTATCGTTTGATGAATCTTTTGATTGATAATCAGTGAAAATCAATCTTGAAAATCAGCGCTGCGGTACTGCTTATTATACAGGGTATATCAAGACTGCTACCGAAAACGAAGCCGGGTGGTAGTTTAAGCGACTTCAGACACAATGCAACAGAAAAAGTTGCAAAAATAAGCGACAATTTTTTTTTTGAAATTTTTTTCCTATTGCCATATTTTGGTGGTAAATAATTTTTTTCCTAAAATAATAGTGTATACCCTTTAATTTATAAATACTCTAAGATATACGAGAGTTTAAATTATTATTTTAGCAAAAACTATGGATTTACCACCCAAAAATGACGATATTTAAAAAATCATAAAAAATAATTGTCACGTTTCTATGCGAAAATTTTAGTTGCATTGTGTTTGTAGCCACTAAAACTACCACCCGGCTTCGTTTTCGGTAGCAGTCTTGAGATACCCGGTATAGAAGCATTGAGCTGAATGCTAGAAAAATATCGATATAAATTAGCGATATTTTTTCCCGCGATATATCAATTTTCGATATTTATTTTCAGATATCAAAATCGATATATTTTTTAAGCTCTGCTGTCTGCTCATGCGTCACATAATGTTTTTGACCAATCCGATTTCTTAAATTTAGAAAATATGAGTGGGTACCTGGTCTAGACATGAGAAATTATTAAATCTGAGCATAGGTTCAAGCAGTAGCTGTGTCCCCAATGAACTGAAGCAGTATTTGGACCAACCACTTTTAGAAAGAAAATCTGATCCAATATACATATATAGTTCTGGGTAAATTGACAACATTACACGCCGGTTCCCTCGGATATCGCTCAAAAATATTTGATTTGTCAAGCATCTTCAGTGTAATCTGAAAGAGTAGCTTCCGTGGTAAACTTGGCTGTGCCAAATGATAGGAGCAGATTAACAGGGAAACACATCAAACAAAGAGTGCTCGTGATGTCAATATCAGACAAATGCTGGTTTGGATAATGTTTTTTTTTATTTTGTTTCTTTTTTTATGTCGAGCAATTCGATTTTTTTTAAATAATTCTCGTAAAACTTATGTTGAAACAGGCCAGATGTGTATTTGCTTTAAAATTTCGATAATTTTGGCAATTTTATAAAAAAATATCGAAATATCGATATTTTTTGGGTGATATATATCGATATATTTGAAAAATATCGATACGATAAATATCGATATATTTTTTCCATTTGCCCATCCCTAATGCTAGGTCCATTGTTGGCGCAGTGATAATTATTTTTATTGTTTGTGTTTCACTTGTGTTACCTGTTTTGTTTGTATATCTTTGTCACTGTCCAACAATAAATTCTTCTTTCTTTCTTTATATTTTATTTATTTAATCTTTATTGTACACAAACAAAAGAACATACCAATATACAGAAATAACAACTATTAAAAGTACAAAAAAGGCGGTCTTATCGCTAATAAGCCATCTCTTCCAGACAACCTTTGGATGGATATAAAAGAAGGAGAAAGAAAGGGCAGTGTAAAACAAAGATAAGAAAAGATGTATTTCTTTCTTTCTGATAACCGTATATCTTTCCCAGGCACTACGAAGTAGCTATGGGGGCAGGCCAGGCTTTAGGAGACAGGTTGGCGCAAATGGAAGCGATGGACGGCGCGGCCAGGTGCCTCGAGGCTTTAAGACTCCAGGGACGGATATGCAACTGCAGACCTTTGGAATTCAACACCAGGCTACTGGAGGTGGCGACCTCTGTTGGGTCAAAGGTGAGGGTCGCATATATTAGTCTACCTATACAATATGTCTTAAAAGTACAAATCATGATCATCACATCATCATAGCTGTATCAGTCCATATACGTCCCACTGTAGGGCTCGGGCCTCCGCTACAATTGAGAGTACCATTCTTTATCGAGTGGTTAGGCCGTATAGTCCATCACGCTGGCCTAGTGGAGGTTGGTAGACTTACATACTATAGAAATTCTTAAAATCGCTATAGTATGCAGGTTTCCTAACGATGTTTTTCTTCAGCATTTTAGTGCTTGGTGATTGACTATCAATAAGTAGAAATAATTATCCTTAATTTTAAGTATGTTGATGCATTTTAATGTTTCAATAAACAAACATAATATACCGGGTATCTCAAGACTGCTACCGAAAACGAAGCCGGGTGGTAGTTTTAGTGACTACAAACACAATGCAATTAAAAATTTCGCCTAGAAACGCGACAATTTTTTTTTATGATTTTTTAAATATCGTCATTTTTGGGTGGTAAATCCATAGTTTTTGCTAAAATAATAATTTAAACTATTTTATACCTTAGAGTATTTATAAATAAAAGGGTATATACTATTATTTTAGGAAAAAATGTATTTACCACCCAAAAATGGCCATAGGAAAAAAATAACAAAAAAAAATTGACGCTTTTTTTTGCAACTTTTTCTGTTGCATTGTGTCTGAAGTCGCTTAAACTACCACCCGGCTTCGTTTTCGGTAGCAGTCTTGATATACCCTGTATGATGAGTCACAGGTAGACGCCGCAATGTCGAGTGAACAATAGAAAATAGCGAAATATATGTTTACAAATGACAGCTTAAAAAGACTAGAGATCAAGTAAAGGGAGACGTTGCAAAGACACTTTTTTTACATTTTGGAAATGGCCCTGGGACCCATGAACACTCACGGATGTCTCTAGAATACTCTAGCAAGGTTTCATCACAGTCTGATTAAAAGTTGCGGAACCCATATAGCACAAATATACAGAAAACGTGTAATATTCGCGTATTTATTTCATATACGAAAAAGTGTAATATTCGTATATTTATTTAAGATACAAATAACGTGTAATATTCAAGTATTTATACATATAAGACTAGCTGTACCCGCGACTTCGTCTGCGTGGAATTTAACAAAAACTTTATTTTTCTAAAATAAAAGATTTTTTCTAAAATAAATGTAGCATAAGTTACTCCTTATTGTATCAGCTACCTGAGTTCCGTCAAAATCGGCCCAGCCATTTCAGAGATTAGCCGGAACAGACAGACAGACAGACGGACAGACAGACAGACAAAAAAAATCTTAAATCATTTTCGTTATAGGTATCGTGTACATAACGATATGTAGTTGGTTATTTTTTTATTTTCACTTGACATACACTTCAATTTTATTTATATGTATAGATACAATAAAGTGTAACATTCTCGTAAATCTAATAAACATCACACATTTATAGATGCTAGTCCGTCGCGTGCGTCTCCGCCTGGCCGACATATACGTGGCGCTGGGCGACGAGGGCGCGGCGGGGCGGCAGCGGCGCGCGGCGGCCGCGTGGAGCGCGCCCGCGTGCGCGGTGTGCCGCGACACGCTCGCGCAGAGACCCGAGCCGCTGGGATACCTGGCTTGCGGGCATATTGTGCATCATGCGTTAGTACTTTATTTATTTATATCCTTTATTGTACACCACCGTCGCCAAGGGGGGCAGGTAGGGACAGCTGCCCCTGAGATTAACAAAAATTGCTAAATATAAAGCAACCAAAATCTTTGACTTGGCTTAGGCCTACTATACGGTATTTTTTTTGCATATACCGTACTATTGTACAATAATATTAACCATCTGGGGGCTTAGTCTGGGGGCCGCTGTCAAAATTGTGTTAGTTGCAATCACAGTGGTCTGGAAGAGATCGCTAAAAGCGATAAGCCCGCCAATTGTTCACTTATTTGTAAGGTCTCTCTGTCTTATTTTTTTTACTGTAATCTGTGATGCTAAATAAAGTGATATGTACCTGTGTATAAATGTTGTATCCTGGCTAGGATTCTTCCATTCGTTTACCTTTTTTACTGGTGGAAGGTCTATTATATGTGAGAGGCCATCTGGGTAGGTACCACCGCAAACAGCCGCAGTAAATGCACTGTTGTGTTTCCGATTGAAAGACATTGTAGCCAGAGTAACTACTGGACATATTAAGACTTAACATCTTATGTCTCAGTATGGCGAGCGCAGTGGAATTTTGCTACTGTTTATGAGCGGTCGTATCGCTTACCACCAGGCGAACAGCTTGTAGTCGCCATTCATAGCAATAAAAAATTTAAAAAAAACCTACCATAATTTTTTTGTAGTTGTCTACTGGCGATTACGATTGTAAAAGCCAACTTGTCTATCCCCAGGTGCATGCCCGAGGCGTGGTCTCGTCGCTCGACTCGCAGCGCCGGCGGGGTGGAGTGCGCGGAGTGCGCGTCGCCGCGGGCGCCCCGCGCGCCGCCCCCCGCGCCGCCCCCCGCGCCGCCCGCGCCGCGCACGCTGCCCGCGCAGGTAACAACACAAAAAGGCTCAACAAACAAAGGTTCAATCCAAAAAAGACACCTGACTGTTATTTGCATAATCTAGGTAATTATAGAGCCACAAAGTTATCTGGCCCGGTGGCCAAAAGTGGAAACAAAGACGTCATTTGAAATTGACAATTTACCTGCCACTCACTGACATAACTGCCATTGGTTGTTTATTCAATGTATTTATGTTTCCTGCATTATTCAAAATTAGTGAAAAATGCCGAAAACTTTAAAAAGTGACGCTAGGAACGTTAGACTCCAGTTATTCAATTTTACGAAGGAAGATAAGCGTCTTCAGACACCAATAATACCCTTCGAAAAAAATTATCAACGCGTAGCTGCCACCAGAGCCTTGTGTTGTCAGCTTTTCAAAATAAATTCCACGTAAACAGAATTTGGTACGTACTGGTAAAATAGGTGTAAGCACATATCATAAACTAAAATGTATCTTTACGTGCGTGGTGGCCTGTTGGTAAATGGACCTAACGCGGTTGCCAACATGTTCACGGTGGTCGTGGGCTCGAATCCCAGGTCACAAATCTGACTTTTCGGAGTCATGTGTGTATTGATAGTCAATAAATACGAACTAAAACGGTGGAGGAATACATAGTGAGGAAACCTGCATACCATAGCGATTTATAAGAATATCTATGGTATGTAAGTCCACCAGCCCACATTAGGCCAGCATGGTGGACTATATGGCCTATGATATGGCCTAACCACCCTCAATAGCACTCTCGATTGTAGAATAGGGCAGTTCCCAACAGTGGGACATATAGTATATGGGCTGATACAGATACACTTTTTTAAGGGTATAGAAAGCGATTTGTTACAAATCTTGGGAAGGAAAAATAACATGCAAATAAAACTGGTCCACTCATTTTCTTGACACTATTGATCGAATTGAAAAATCTTACTTTACCCACTTTATTGCTATATGTATTTTTTATGGCAACACCAAATTCGACAACAGCGACTCTCTCACCGGGTCAGATAACTTTGTGGGACTATACTCTAAGTCTATACCCCATACTACAAGTCAATATAAGTCTTGTATATTCCGCCATCCGTGCCCCGCACGCTGCCCGCGCAGGTAACGCAGTTCAATATAAAAAATACAACCAACAGTCATTTGAATAATCCACACCTCATACTAAAAATAAATATTTATTGATATGAATATAATTAAATTGCACAATAGGAACAAGGAATTGAATGAAAATAAGAATTGCACAAATTTTAACTATAGAAATATATTTTGTTTACTAAAACATTGTACATGTAATGACGAATCTAAGCACTCCATATTTTCACTACAGACACAGCTGACGATACTTTAACCACACGTGTGAACTTGTATTGTGACGCTTTCTTGTTTTTCCAACGCCAAGAACGTTCGAGAAAGACAAAGACAGAGACACAAGCATGCGCCGATTCAATGCGCCTAATTCTCTAGTGCTGCGCGCGCACCGTTACGTTACCGGGCGTTACACTTTTTCATAAGTGACTCCCAGCCGCAACCTAATTTAAGACGTTGTCACGTCAAAATAAGAAAAATCGTATTTTGCCTGCTCTCGATTGTCGAGCTCGTCAAGACGATTCCTCTGACTCCAAACACGGGGGGTTTACTTTAAGAAATGACGGAGTTATGCCTGGACAAATATTTTAGGGGAGAGAGGGAGGAATTTGGGGATTTGGTTGGGGCCAATCTGTAGAGCTCACCGAGCCGGTTCCAAAGATACCAAACTCGGTGGGTCTACGATCTATATTGGCCGAGATAGGATTGGGGGGGGGGGGTGAGGTAAATTTTCGGGGTGGGGGTAAGGGAGGGGGGGGGGTAGGTTTCGTGGGGAGGCTAATAGGCACTATTTCGGAATAAGGGTGGGGGAAGGCAGGGGGGGGGGCTATGGGACAATTTTGGAAAAAGTGGGTGAAACTGAAAAATAATTCTCTAGTGCTGCGCGCGCACCGTTACGTTACCGGGCGTTACACTTTTTCATAAGTGACTCTCAGCCGCAACCTAATTTAAGACGTTGTCACGTCAATATTTATTTTTATTAGTCAATACAAGTCTTGTATAATAAAAATAAACCCTGTTATTCCAGGACTTTCCATTCGGCACGCCACCAACACTTCGGGAATCCGACTTGAACTCCGTATTGTCGGATCACAGCAGCCAACAGGCGACATCTAGCGTCTGATTCAACCCATCACATCTGTAGAACATGGAACTTCTAGACTAGGAGGTAATTTAGGTTTTTTAATATCTAGTACTAGTATCTGCGCGAAACCAATTAAAAAATTTACATTGAAATAGATAAAATAAATGTTAAAAATTATGAAGAAAATCAAGCTTGTTTTGAACAAATGAATATACTTGCTGCCTCTGTTCAAAATGATAACCATGTTTTAAACACAAGAAATATCCCAGGCAGAAAACGATTGGATTTCAATTTATCGAATTAGGTCTATGGTCTAACACAACAAGGTTAACTTCGTTTTTTTTTCCTTTTCAGGTACAATCTCCAAAAAATATGAAGTTAAATTGATTTATCAAGACGGCAAGAATCTATTATTTAGCTAGAATCGTACCAAATGAGGGTATTAAAGATTGTATCGTTTGGGTATAAGACGAGTTTATTGATAATCTGGGGACTTTTTGACATGAACACGGTACAACGGTTGATATGCACAGGTAGAAGGTATCAATAGATGCGGCCAGAAGGTTGCAAACAACTTTTGAGATTCCGAGATTGTTAGTAAAAGGGATCAAGGTATCTTTAGGATCACAATTCAAACTTATTCGAGTGTTGTTTATTTATAAAACATTCTTTATAATACAGAATGTTCTAGTAAATTCAGTATAATGTCCTGTTTTGTTTTTATTTTAGAAATACTTTTTCAATTAGTCGTCGAAATTACTGGCTAATTTGAAATTATTAATTTAAAATTTTCCGAAACAATCACATAATGAATACTATTCTTGATTATCAAAACGTGTTCATGGGAAAAAGTGCGGAGCGAATATATATAAGCGAAAATTTATCATTTTGATGCAATAATATGTGTGTATAATTGTTAAATTGTGAAAAAATATATATTTAATTTATTTTGAATCTATAAATTATCTTACTTAATGATATTTGTAAATGTATACAATGGGTGGATTTTTGTATGTGACAAAACTGTGCGGGGAGTAATTGTCGGTTTAACTTGTGTTAAACTGATCTACCTTTAATTTTACCACATAATATGCTTCAAAATGCCCTGATCACTCATCACTACTTCTTAAAAAATAACGATTCTACCCGAGTCTTTGACTAAAATACCTTTGCAGAAGTCAAACCTAACACATTGACTACCTATCTCTACCTTTAAGGCAGACAAAAGACAATTACTCCCCATTAAAAGCGATGGAAAATGTCCATATCCTTTAAAAATCTATTGAAATTAGGATGATGTCGGTTGGAAAATAATACCATAAAATGTATCTTCGTAATTAGAGAGCTCATTTTAATAAAAAATAATAAACCTACAAAAAAAACCTTTATCAAGATATTTTTGCGAACATTTGTGTGAACCACAGGTATTTATCTCGGGTGTTCGTGAGACCGAAAAGTCTCTCGTAGTTCCTGATAACCACGACACAAGACTCAATCTTAGTGTGGGGTCAAGACTATGTATGTGACTGTTGGGTTTATAATTAAATAATAAAATCATTATTTAAAGAATCCTATAAGTAAAGAAGCAAGTTTAAATTGCAATACTACAATAGTAAAGCTTGTAATTATTTGTTAGAGATCCTTATAGATAAAACTAAATAAAAGGAGCGATCGAAATAAGTTTGAGAACCTTTTGCGGCATTGTTTGCCAACCGGCAGCAGTATTCCTTCAAATATGCGCTTTATTGAAAAAAAAGTTTGATTTTGTACGAATTAATTATTACGGTGGTGTACCTATAAATATATGAGAAATATTGTGATTTGTTTTTTGACGATTATATGATAAGTATAATACGCTTGTGTCGTAAATGTGTTGCTGAGCTGTGGTCATTTGGCAATAGGTTAAAAACATTTTAAAAACTTTTTGGTCAGTAGCGCTCCATTTTACGAAATATTTATTAATTTGCGGACATTAAATGTTATTATATTTCATTTTATCATTAATAATATACAGGGTGTATCAAGACTGCTACCGAAAACGAAGCCGGGTGGTAGTTTAAGCGACTTCAGACACAATGCAATAGAAAAAAATTAAAAAAAAAGCGTCAATTTTTTTTTTGTTATTTTTTTCCTATGACCATATTTGGGTTTTAAATTCATTTTTTCCTAAAATAATAGTGTATACCCTTTTATTTATAGATAACCTAAGGTATAAAAGTGTTTAAATTATTATTTTAGCAAAAACTATGAATTTACCACCCAAAAATGACGATATTTAAAAAATCATAAAAAATAATTGTCGCGTTTCTTTGCGAAAATTTTAGTTGCATTGTGTTTGTAGTCACTAAAACTACCACCCGGCTTCGTTTTCGGTAGCAGTCTTGAGATACCCGGTATTTTGGTATAATTTGTTATTTTAAGAAATAGTATCTAATAAATTGTTAAATATAAAATATCTGAGGTAGAATCATTTTTACTGTGGTGGTTTAAAATATTGTGTAGGTGTTAATATAATTATTCTAAATTCTTCGTAAAATGGAACACAAAAACATGGATCAAAATCTACCTATGGGTCAGGCTCAAAAAACATTTTGCTTCCAAATGTAAAATGTTGAAAGCAAAAAAGCAATGTAATAAATAATAGTTTAAAAAAACACGGTTTATATAGAAAACCCAACTAAAAAATAGAAAATAAATTTTAATAATACTGAATAAGGATAGTGTAAAAAATTAATAAGAAAAAAATATTTTTTATTGTAAAAAAAGCGTGGGGTGCATGTTTTCAATAGATATAATTATTTTATCGACAGATATAAGTAGAAGGATTATCATTTTGATAATATCTTAAAAAGCACCCCACGCTTTTTTTACAATAAAAAATATTTTTTTCTTATTAATTTTTACACTATCCTTAATTCAGTATTATTAAAATTTATTTTCTATTTTTTAGTTGGGTTTTCTATATAAAGCGTGTTTTTTAGTTTTTTTAAACTATTATTTATTTTCTACTTTTTGGTTTGGTTTATTTATAAGAGCGTTTTTTCTTATTTTCAAATGTCTGTCTTATCAACTGTCGATGGTAGGTTTTAGGCCGACATCTATGTATGTATGCGAAACAAGACGCAATTACCATAAGAGTCCCTCCGCGCATGCGTAGTTCGCGCACTAGCCCTCTCTCTTGCTCTCATGCAAAGGATCCGGAACGAAATTAATGAATCCTGGCGAATCTAATCAGGATAATCATATATTTTAATCGAATTATTGTATTGTCATCGGTCTTTGACAGGTGTGCAAACTTTGAATGAAATCTGTCCGTTTAAAGTGGGTCAAAATCGCGTCTTAAGGAGTCGGTTACAAACATACAAACAAACATACAAGTGAAGCTAATATAAAGCGTGTAAAAAAGTGTTTAAATGCATACTATTTTACGCCATGATAAATGTTGAAAAGGCTAAAATAAAAGGCCAATTATGGCATGGCATCAAACTTTGCCAAATGCCCACAGACGTTTTGAATACGTTGTAGTAAGTAGTAAATATCAGTTTCCCAAAAAGGTGAGACTTTAAATTATGCTAAGAATAAATATGTATGTTAAAAATCTAATATAAAACCATTATGTCCAGTTTAAAAATGTCATACTGCCAAATACGTTTCTATTGTCAATTAAGGTAAAAAAAAACTAATACACTATTCGTTTATTGGTATTACGTATACACATTTCGATTTACCAAAAATACATGTGAGTGTATTTTTTAATTCTACTATATATCATCTGTGGTCGAAATTAAAAAAAGAAGTAGATTAAAGAGATTACAGAGATGTGCGAAGCCCGCTACGATCCCGAACACAGGCTCATATTTGTATCACACAAGTATTTGTTTCGGGTCTGAGTATTAGTTTCTGATACAAGACTCGATCTTGGTGCGAGGTCAGGACTGTGTGGGGGAAGTTGGGTGTACTTATTATTTCCATAAGTCAGTTTTAATGCAAGATATTAATAATATATTACATCTATTTACTTTGATGACAACCTTCAGACGCAGCCGGTTGAATTTCGGCTGTGAAACAAGAGGGAATGGGTTAGATACCCGCACCGAGAAAAAAAAATTGATGCACAGGCATTTCTTTCGGGTTTGGGTTTTGTGAGACCGATAGTTTCTCGTAGTTCTGACACGACTGAATCTTAGTGTGGGGTCAGTACTATGTATGTGACTGTTGGGTGTATGTACTTATATCTCAGATGCTGATCTTTTTGAATAGTATACGTAATACCATAAACAAAGAGTTTAAATATCGATGTATAAAAAGCACTGGTTTGGCAAGGGCACAGCAGATATTTTATAGGGGGCAGTGGAAAAAAAATAAATTCCTTACTAATAGAATTACGAAATTTCTTTTGTTGACGCTTATACTAATCAGAAAAAAATAGAAGCCACGGCAAAATTAGATATGTTGGTGTCTAAAATACCATTAGATAATGTATTTTCCTCCGACATTATACACTGTCTTAGAGAAATGGATCAAAATACAACATTTTAGTTATTAGTCGTAATATCTAAGGCACTTATAAATAAACTGATTAACAAAAATACACAATAATAAGCGCGTAAAATATAAAAATATAAAGTTTTCACTGCCTCCATACACTGAAACACTGTTAAACTGCATTCATAGATATATCCAAATAAAATCTATATATGCATTGTTTGAATAGTAAAATATTTATTTTCCACCTCAGAATCTATCTATATTAGAATATAAATGTTACGGACATCTAATTCCGATTCATAAAACCAATTTCAATTCTATAGAATCGATAAGAACACAAATGTAATGTAAAATAGTTTTTCGATTTTAAGCAATAATGCCTTATTATTTTTAGTTTGTAGATTTTTTCATATTGGATTTACCTGATATTCTATGTTTATAGTTTTTTTTATTATATTCTTAGAATCCACTCCTCTGTAATACATTATATTAACCAAAATCCATTCCAGCTTTCTTAATTACAGCTACTTTCAACTATCACAACCCTATTAGTTCTTATTAAATAAAGGGTAGAGTTATATTATTTTACAACACCCACGATTAGAAAAATATCTGTAGGTGACAATAATCATGCAATACAACATTCCTATGCTATTTAAAAAATATTGTGATATATTTAATAATCATATAGGAGACAAAGTTTAATCTAATTCCAATTCTATTAATGCAAGTTCCGATTCCGTTAGAGGTCCGTAACATAACCAAAGCTGATTCTATACTGTAAATACTTGGATTTCTAGATTAATATCTGGTTGACAGATTACTTTGCCTTCTGTTTGGGGAAACGGGTGATGTTATATTAAAAAGGAATTGATTTAAATTCATATATATGCATTGGTATATTTTCAAAATAAAAACCATTCTAATATTGTAATAGATTACTTATCACTATTTTGTTTATTCGATTTTATTGTTATAAATAATAGATTTACTATAAAACTAAGTAGTGACCAATTTAATAAATTAACAGACAAATATAAGTGTGAACCCATGTATTTATTTTAATAGAAGTTATACATTTTTAATTGTACATAAGTGCCACAGGTTTTTTAAATTGGTTTAGTCATCATAGACCTTATTTGTATAAAATATATTTTGGGCAGCTTTAGTTACTTCTGAACGTGACTTTCACCCGTTTTCTCATAACAATGAGAATCTCTCGTCCTATTATGCTAGATATATTTTGCGGCTAGACAAACTGATTTAGACTAGACTGTAGTTGGTGCGCAACCGTCCAGTGAAAAGGGGAGACGGGGGAAAGGTTATACCACCATTTAATATTTTTATTTATAAAAACGTATTATTTATCTCGATTTTGGGCTTAACTCAAAACATTTTAGAAATTGGAAGACTTTGGAATACGTTTTTTGTATGGCTGTATTATTTTTTCCGCTAATATCTATCGTTAACTGTTTACCCCAACCTCCTGTATTCCGCAGGACGGTCGTGCATGAATATGTCAGTCTATAGATATAGAAACCTCAAAGGACTAGTTTGGCACACTTAGATAGGTAATAAAATCAAATTTTTAGTTAGACAATACAAAGTCTAAATAAGTTAGTCTAGCTTAATTCTTTTTTTAGTTTTTGTAACAATATTACTATAGTATTTTCTGTGAGCAATAATTAAATGCAATATTTATTTTAAAAGGGACCCATTGTGTGTGTATTTTGAATACTGTCATTTATGCATTTCCGTTAGGATAATAAAAAAAAAACAAATAATGTCATTATTAAATCGAAATATTTTAGAATCAATTAATCATAATAAAAAATAACGGAAAATTTTGGTTTATATTTCTCGTGGTTGCAAAATTTTATGACACTTGCAAAATACACGCGGAATTATACAGGGTATATCAAGACTGCTACCGAAAACGAAGCCGGGTGGTAGTTTAAGCGACTTCAGACATAATGCAACAGAAAAAGTTGCAAAAAAAGCGTCAATTTTTTTTTTGTTATTTTTTTCCTATGGCCATATTTGGGTGGTAAATACATTTTTTCCTAAAATAATAGTGTATGCCCTTTTATTTATAAATACTCTAAGGTATAAAATAGTTTAAATTATTATTTTAGCAAAAACTATGGATTTACCACCCAAAAATGACGATATTTAAAAAATCATAAAAAATAATTGTCGCGTTTCTATGCGAAATTTTTAATTGCATTGTGTTTGTAGCCACTAAAACTACCACCCGGCTTCGTTTTCGGTAGCAGTCTTGAGATACCCGGTATATTACGTAACCCGAGTTCCATAAAACAAGGAATTGAATAAAAAAAGTAAATACATATTTATTTTATTTTCTGAATATATTGTTACAAAAGCTTTAAAATTCAATCTATAGAGTATCTTTCAATTATATGTACCTGCACGTAATAATCGTTATTTTTGTAACTGTAGTTCCTTCCAAATATACATATTGACATTTACCTGACATTTTTGTAACCATGACGTAAAGTGACCATGGTAGCAAAAAATATGAGTGAATGTAACCAATGTTTTTTTATAAAATGCAAAAAATATAAGTTATATTATAAATTGTAAGATCGTATATTACAGTAAGTGAAACACCAACCCAGCGTCCTAAACAGTGTGAAATGCTCTGGTACTTTTTTATGAAGAAATATCTAGTGTTTTCAGGAAGAATATCGTGTAATTTTTCACAATAGTTTTCCTTTTGCATTAAAAATAATTTACCTATATATTTCAGTACGTAGTCTTATTTTTAAATCGTGTTGGAAATACTCATTCTGACAACACATAATAAGGTAACAACCATCCAATTTACGGCCAGTCTCTTAGTATCCATCATTATCAATTATTTAAAATGGCTATCAGAGTAATACGTCAATGTACTTTTATGTTTATTTTATTAAATTATATTTTATTTAAAAAAGAAAAATCAACAACATAAATATTACAAAACAACAAAAACTAGACTTATAAAATAAAATTATGGTGCACATTTAAATAAAATTAAAAATGTGTACAGAATTTACAAGTTTCAATTACATTATCAAATGGTAGCCATTTTAACTGCTTATTGAAGATAGGTTATAAGGACTAGCCGCTTGAAATTACGTTTTTTTTTTGTTCCGATTTATCCTGGAAAGGCTGGATATCAGTTGGTCATATAATTAAAAATAAGTAAAACCACGCATACTGTAAAATGCACATTGGAAGGGACTTAGCCAAAACTTTATTTTCTATCTCACCCGATGATTAAGTATGAAAAAATCTATTTCTATAAAACTGTCACAGTTTACCTATATCTATATCACTGAATCTAGTATGTAGTTAGTATGCACAAAGTCTTGTTAGAACAGTCCAATCGGAAATTGTGAATATCGGCCATCTTGTATTTTAGCAAAATGGCGGTAATACTTGGAGTTTTATTTGCGGTTCAACAGAAATTACAATCAATAATTGCTGATACATAACTACTTGTACAAACATAATTATATGATTAATGCGAGAATTATTAATAGTAATATATTAAGGTTGATATAATTATAATAACTACATTATATTTCGTTCCATTTATGTTTCACCGAGCGAAGTTTTATATCTATATATCCTTAGTATATATCAACTTATATATACTTTGTATAATCAACTTAAACGGATCTGTACGAGAATTTATCCATTAAAAACTATTTTATTTTCAACTTAAACAATATCCGTTTATTATTGAATTATAGCTTTCCTTAGTAATTCTTAATAACAAGATTCGCCAGAAAAGACTAAACATTGTTTATACTCCCGAACGTTCCATTTTCAAGATTTAATTATAGCGGCTCTCCGATATTTTTAATACATTCACAATTTCCGATCGAGCGTCTAAAAATATATAATTTTCTTTAAGTAGATATAACAATATATTGTGATGTGAAATATTTTATCGTAAAACGCAATAATAAGTGTTAAATGAATTAATTTGGCTGTGTCAGATTGTTTTGTGTTGTCCTGTTAACACATTGATTTATAATTATAACTAAGGATAGGCCTTCAGTACATTGGGAGTGTCATTATGGCCATGAAAATCGCGCCAAATGTTAGATTTATTCCTTAAATAAAAATTCAAATATAAATATTAAATTCAATTAATGTAATCATTTTGTTATACTAAGCTTTTTGTTATTTTACAAGCAGGCATTTTCAAATGATTGCGAGCGACGATTGTTTTGTTATATTATCATGTCCATATTATTTTTATTTATGTCCCACTAACAGAATCGAATCTATCTATTATATTAAATTAAAATTATGTTCTATTTTTTTCGTATTAAATTTTCTAGCGTAAGGCTTGTGAAAATCCTCAAAATGGCAGTTTAATTAATTAATTAAAATGGAACTTATAAAGAGACATAAAATAAATATTATAATTATTTTTTACCGTTTTCCTATATTATTCAATATATTGGTTCAATACCGTAAAGTATATTTACAAATCGTGCTAAAAGTTTCATTATTTTGATGATATTGTCTTGTTTTAATTTATTTATTGTCCTAACGTACAGGTATATCCACAATGCGACCGAAACTGAAGCCAGGTGGTAGTTTTAGTGACTACAGACACTGTGCAACTAAAAATTTCGTAGCAAAAGATGCGATGATTTTTTTATAAATCTTTTAAGTATCATCGTGTTTGGGTGGTTATTGATGGTAGTTTATAATTTAAATCATTGCGTCTTTAAAAACGCATGAATGTACATTAATATTTTAAGAAAAACTACGTGTCTTCCACCACACAACAATAATAAAATAAATTTAAAAAATATATCGCTTTTTTTCGCAATTTTTGTCACTTCGTTTTCCATCGTAGTTTGGATATATCTTGTGTTTTCAACAGTGAGCAAATATTGACCAAAGATGATTACTTATTACCATCATATTTAATAATATATACATGTACCGTTTAAATATATTTTAAATTCAATTAGTTCAGACAACAGACCGCCGCCGTTAGGAGCGCTCGCGTCTTATCTAATATGTTGGACAGAAAATTCCCGATTTCATATTTTTTCTAAAATATATTTTCATCTGACATAGCAAAATCTATTCATAAAATGTTAAATACACGGGGTGACCGCTTATTATGGTTGAAATCTAAACCAATACACATGAGTTATATTGAAAAATATATTTAAAAATAATCTTTATTTTTAGTACTTCTTGTTTAAAAATTATGTACCTGGCTTGGCTATGCCTTTATATTTTTTTGTTTAGTTCACCTAAACCATGTTTAGAAATGTGGCCACCCCAATAAATTCTACACAAATGTTCCCAAAGTCAAGAAATAATTGTTAATATATCGATTTTGAGATATGCCCTCTTTGTCCAATTTTAACAATATGAAAGTTAAGTACTTACAAATCAATTTATATGAATGGCTTAACTCTGGGCTTTGTTATATTTTTGCCTTTTTAATATCTTAGACCAAAGAATGTCGGATAATGCCTAAAGGGCGAGACCTACACTTTAAATAAAAATTCTGATCATAATTTATCGAAACGCACTTGGTTTTCTATAAATTCTTAATGTGATGTGCTAACTGCCGTACTCATAGAAATTTAATAACAATTAAGTCACTATTGAGAGTGGTTAGGCCATATAGTCCACCACGCTGGCCTAGTGCGGGTTGGCGGACTAACATACCATAGAAATTCTTATAAATCGCTATGGTATGCAGGTTTCCTCACGATGTTTTCCTTCACCGTTTCCACCACCGTTCTCAGCAATCGCACTGTCGATTGTGGAGGAGGCCTGTGCCCTGCAGTGGGACGTATATGGGCTGATACAGATACAGAAGTCACTATTAAGTGTACCTAGATTTAGATTATGAGTAAGGAAGGATTTAATTGCGTGTAAAAGAATATCACTTTGGGCAGCCTCGGTGGCGCTGTTGGTAAGGACGCCAGCCATGAAACGAGACCGCACCAAAAAAAAGTTTGTGTGACCCACAGATATTTGTTTCGGGTCTGAGTTTCGTGAGATCGAAAAGTTTAGTACTATACGACACAAGTTTCGATCTTAGTGCGGCGTCAGGACTATGTATGTGACTTTTGGTTGTATATATTTGTTTTGCCGCCATATCTTATCCGGCTTTTTCCGTACACAGAGAATTGACCGGTTACTATGAATTAATAATTAAAACTGCCAAAGAAGTGTAAGAGACAAAGCTATAGTGCGGCTTGGAATTGTTGAGTACTAATAATATGATTGCTTTGTCTTTTTCTGTGTAGTAAAATAAGAGGCTTGTGGTAAGACATTCATTTTCACTCGGATACCGACTACCGTACAAACGTGAAAACCCTTCATAGTTACATGTGTAATTCGGTTTCGTGTGGGTCAACTAATTATAAATAATAAATAACACCCAACAGTCACATACATAGTCCTGACCCCACACTAAGATCTAGTCTTGTTGAGACTTTTCGGTCTCACAAACACCCAGACTTGAAAGAAATATTTGTGGGTCGCACAAACATTTATCTCGGTGCGGGGATCGAATCCGCGGCCTGTCGCTTCACAGGCGGCATCTAACCCACTGCGCCACGGAGGCTATCAATTGTAAATTGTAAGGAAACCTGTCTATTTATATCAAAGTGCTACTTTGTTTTAATTCTAACGGCTAGTCTTTTCTAACCTATCTTTGATAAATCGAAGATAGTTACCACTAGAATATGACAAAGCTTAGATGGCAAAGCTTTTGTTTCAATAAAGATAGATAACTATGCCGTACATATTTATAGAAAGATAAGTATAAATCTATGTTTATTGAAACACAAAAATGCATGGACTAATAATAACTATCTTTACTGTTTTTTAAAGGTAGGTACCGGCCCTAAAAGGGTGTCATTACATTTCTGTTTATAACTAAAGATAGATGATAATTGGTTTGAGGGCATATCTTAATATATAATGTAGTTGTGATGGAGCGTTGTGTTGAACATTAGGATAATGTATCATTGTTCGTTATATTTTAAAATTTTAATTGGAATATATATATTTCATTTGAATGATTAGTTTGTTTCATTTAACTTTAAATTATTTAATATAAAATCATAGACTTGAATCTAAATAGACGCCGCGAGAATTGCTTCACGTGTCTAAAGCTTTGGTTTACTTCAACAAAGTTTCATTTAGTTACACTGCACCAGCTTACGTTAATTTTGATTCATGTCTGTTGTTATAATCCATAAAACATATAGGATACATCAAACCTGCTATCGAAAACGAAGCCGGGTGGTAGTAGTGACTACAAACACAATGAAACGCGACAATATCTTTGGGAGTTTTCAATATTGTGTATGGTTTGGGTGGTAAATCCATGATTTTTGCTAAAATAATAATTTAAACCCATGGGAACCATAGCATCTTTAAAAATAAAAGGATGTAGGTACACTATAATTTTGGAAATAAACCATGTATTTACCACCCAAATACGACGATAAGAAAATATAACACAAAAACACCGTCTCATTTTTTTACTCGCTTTATTATTGAAATCACTAAACCTCGTTTTGCGGTAGCAGTCTTAATATACTCTGTATAAGTGTTTAAAAAACAAACCCCTGAATTTCCTTATAGACTGAATTTAACTGTAACAAATATCCAGTGATAAACAGCTGAGTGATGTAACGCGTGATACACTCCGTCGTGTATTACCATATACATGTCATATACTGGATACATGTGAGATAATCGTACAAGTGAATGCAAAACTTTTTGGACAATCAAACCTTGCTTACTCGCATCGTAGCATTTAGATTCTTCATTGCAAGTACTCTGATACAATGAGCTCGTCATCATCTGAAGAGAAATCTTAGCAAGTCGGTATAATTGTATCAAATGGCATGGGACTGCCATCTGATACATACCATTCGGTATTCTACCTTGCACACAGAATACTAAACTAACAGAAGTCAAGCTCCATACAAAGCGCGCTAAATCAACGCACACATTGACAGCGTTCACCGACACGATATTTCAAACCAGTCGAGACAACTGGGAGCGCGAGTGTCACCCGCTTCGGGCACGCAAATAGTGAGATGTTTTGTGCAAAGATGGAGCAAATGAATAAAAGATATTACACTTGTATATAAAACACCAGATTATAATAATTGAATATAAATTTAATTTAAAAAAATCATATATTATACAAAAACCATAAAAAAAACCTTAGAATAATGAGATACACATTCTCAGCGAGTTCATAAATAAAATTAAAATTTATTTATTGTATTATTGTGGATTATACATTTTATTTTAAAAATTAAATCAAACGATACGAGCGCTATTAACACGATACGTGTTTTCGCATAAGCCAGAGTTAACAACCCTTGCGCGAACGCCGAGCGTAGTGTGAGTGCGGCAACAAAAGTGAAGTACATACACAAGCTTGACTTCTGTTAGTATTCTGTGCCTTGCATTCCTGCTTACCATCAGATGCAGTGCAGTCATTAAGCCAGTATAAAAATACCTTGATGTAGCGTTCATACGACATCTAAGGTCCGGCCTGTAAAATGATTAAATAATAATAATAAATAAATAGCACCCAATAGTCACATACATAGTCCTGAACCCACACTAAGATTAAGTCTTGAGTATGGATATCAGGAATTACTAGACTTTTCAGTCTCACAAACAACCAGACCCGGAAGAAATATTTGAGGGCCGCACAAACATTTCTCTTGGTGCAGGGATCGAACCCGCGGCCTCTCGTTTCACCGGCGGTGTCTAACCGCTTGCGCCATGAGGACTGTCATTAAATTGAATTTTTGAATTTATTATATTATTATACAGGGTATATCAAGACTGCTACCGAAAACGAAGCCGGGTGGTAGTTTAAGCGACTTCAGACACAATGCAACAGAAAATGTTGCAAAAAAAAGCGACAATTTTTTTTTTGTTATTTTTTTCCTATGGCCATATTTGGGTGGTAAATACATTTTTTCCTAAAATAATAGTATATACCCTTTTATTTATAAATACTCTAAGGTATAAAAGAGTTTAAATTATTATTTTAGCAAAAACTATGGATTTACCACCCAAAAATGACGATATTTAAAAAATCATAAAAAAAAATTGTCGCGTTTCTAGGCGAAATTTTTAATTGCATTGTGTTTGTAGCCACTAAAACTACCACCCGGCTTCGTTTTCGGTAGCAGTCTTGAGATACCCGGTATATTGAAAATTAAATTGATTGAAATAAAACAACACACACGAGGGGTAACGATATATTAAATACAGTGTTAAACGGGCACGCGCGTTTCGTACAAACACTACAAACTAGGTGCTGTGACCCGCTGTTTCTACCGCCATCTGTGATTTTGATGCCGAAACTGGCTACAGCGAAACTACCCTCGTTGCTTTGGGGCAAAAAGTTTTTCGAAATTCTTCCAAGTAGCTATTTGACTAGTAAACGCGGTTTTTTTTGTTTATAAACTGCTAATAATCTGGCATATATTGAAACTCTAGATTGGTAGAACGAATACTATGGAAATGTCTTCAAACTACCACTTTAAATGCCTGTACTGTTTTAAAACGTTAATATAAAATTCTTTGCCCACCTAGTTTTCAATATCTGCCAGAAAATACATAAAATAAATACAATTAATACTTTAAATCAGATCTTATCTCTCGTTAGCTGCTCTCATTAATTTCATATGAATTCAAAGTTACAAAAAAAAAACAAAATTTTCCGGATCAAAAAATATTACCTTTTCTGATATGTCTCTTTTTGGTCAATAGGACACAATTCATACACAGAAGTAAAATCTAAAAATGTTTGCAAAAACTTTTTGTATTTTTGCCCCATCAGCAAAATACTTCATCA
This sequence comes from Hyles vespertilio, assembly GCA_009982885.2. Taxonomy (NCBI): domain Eukaryota; kingdom Metazoa; phylum Arthropoda; class Insecta; order Lepidoptera; family Sphingidae; genus Hyles; species Hyles vespertilio. Next base: position 4,747,113 of record CM042832.1, read on the forward strand.
AAGGTTTCGTTTGTTCTGTAATTGTTCAGATACCCAAATATTGGGAGATAGGACTAGATATTACAATACCTTTCGTTCTGTAGCCAGTATTTAGATGTATCGACATTCTCACAAAAAGATCTTTATGGCTGCACGTGAAAAAAAATGTACAAATTGGCAAGTCCAATAAATCACCAGGTTTGCTTATTCAACAGAACTATTTGCCAGAATTTTGTAACAATATAACTTTTCGGGCATTTTGATATTAGATTTTTAGATCACATTTATATTCGTTTTTTAAACTAATATTTTTTTATGACGCACAAAAATAATTAACGATCATTTTATAACGATATAAATTTAAAAACTAAGTTTTTTAAAACTCTGGCAACATAGTTCTATTTTTGAATCAAATAAAAAAGCCCTTGAATTATAAACAAATATAAATAAATTATATAAATTAAAAATAAATACGAATGTTCCACGTCAATACATTTCAAAATTGTTAATTATATATTTTTATTCCTTTACCTAATCGAGGTTTGGCATTCCCAAATATCGTTAGTTAAATTTAGCACCCAAACATTTGGCTAAATTGTTATTTTATTTTCAATAATTTTCACTATTAATAAAAGGAGAAATATGGCTTTAACCTGCCAGTGGATTTATTTTGAGCCTTTTTAAATATTTGACTACAAACATAATGCAATTAAAAATTTCGCAAAGAAACGTGACATTAATTTTTAATGATTTTTTAAATATCGTCATTTTTGGGTGGTAAATCCATAGTTTTTGCTAAAATAATAATTTAAACTGTTTTATACCTTAGAGTGTTTATAAATAAAAGGGCATACACTTTTAGGAAAAAAAATGTATTTACTGCCCAAATATGGCCATAGGAAAAAAAATAAAAAAAATTGTCGCTATTTTTTTGCAAAGTTTTCTGTTGCATTGTGTCTGAAATCGCTTAAACTACCATCTAGCTTCGTTTTCGGTAGCAGTCTTGATACATACCAGTTTTTAAATATAGTATGTAATAAAATGAAAATTGAGGCGTTCACAGTTATTTACTTGACAACAAAACTTTCCAAATAATTATTTATATTAAAATCGATCCAAAGGATCATGTCGGAACTAATTTTGAAAAAAAAAAAGGATACAATTATTAATATTTGCTAAAAAATAAAAACCGACTTCAAAACAAAAATCCACTAAAAACCAAAAATAATAACTACTTACCACTCCAAAGCAAAAAAGTAATATTTATTTCATGGAACTCGTGCATGTTGATTAATTTGCTTAATGACTTGACTAGCCAACAAATCAAAATATATGCGTAACATATCGAAGGCGGGCCGCCAAGTACCAAACATGTATGACCTATGCCTTATATTAATTTAAATATCTATTGTTTGGTACTGGGCGACCCGCCTTCAATATGTTACGCATATATTTTGATTTGTTGGCTAGTCAAGTCATTAAGCAAATTAATCAACATGCACGAGTTCCATGAAATAAATATTATTTTTTTGCTTTGGAGTGGTAAGTAGTTATTATTTTTTGGTTTTTAGTGGATTTTTGTTTTGAAGTCGGTTTTTATTTTTTTTATTAAAAATTTGAGTTATTTTTATCTTTTTAGTGTTGATAGGCATTTAAATGAAGAAGATTTGGTCCCCACAAGGAATATGTTCTTTCCGATGACAATGAAATCGCTAAAATCGGCTAAAAGCTGCCAAAGATATTAGAATATTCACATGTTTACTATTTTTGCTCCCCCCCCTCCCTTCGCGCCTACCCTTTTTTCCCTCAACCACTGTAGCCTAGCTTTTTTACTGAACCCAATGCAAAAAGAACCGTTGAAATCCTATTAAATTTTGAGGAGTTCTACTCTCCAGGTCCGAACATGATAATCAGATCTTAATGTTGTGTTCCTGGGATCAACCTGTTAATACGTTCTTTCCAATGAAAAAGAAATCACTAAAATCGGTTATAAGCTGCTGAAGATATTAGTATTTACGTGTATTTTAACGTTAACACCCCCCCCCCCCCCTCACCCTACCCATTTCTCCCTCCCTCACTGTAGCTTAACTTTTATAATAAACCTAATGCAAAAAGAACCATTGGAATCCTACTAAATTTTGAAGAGTTCTATTCTCCAGGTCCGAACATAATCATCATATCTTCATGTCGTATTCCTGGGATCAACCTGTCAATACGTTTTTTCTAATGAAAAATAAATCACTAAAATCGGTTTAAAGCTGCCGAAGATATTAGAATTTACGTGTATTTTAATTTTATCACCCACCCCCCCCTCACCCCACCCCTTTTTCCCTCTCTCACTGTAACTTAACTTTTCTAGTGAACGTAATGCAAAAAGAACCATTGCAATTCTCCTTAATTTTAAGGAGTTCCCCTCTCCAGGTCCGAAGATATTCATCAGATCTTCACCATATTTTTATGGGACCAAACGACAAGCACCAGCTTTCAATCAAAGAAAGAATGATTGAAATCGGTTCACACAGTACAGAGAGACGAGGTAAAAAACATAAAAAAAAAAAGCAACATACAGTCGAATTGAGAACCTCCTCCTTTTTTTGAAGTCGGTTAATAAAACAAGTACATTTTGAGAAAATCGCTGAAATATGTAAATATGGCTCCAGTACATTAATTACTTTTCTGAAGCCGGTTTAAACAAAACCTATATTTTGTTTTGCATAAAAAAACCCTTAATTTTGATTTGCATAAAAGCCTTAAAATCCATTGGCAGGCACCTATCAATTCAGTAAACAGCCAAGCTGAATACCACAGGAATGAATCTAAACAGACATCGCGAGGACCTCAATTGATAAATACACCCAACAATTATACATAGTCTTGGGGGGTTAGCCAAGTTACAAGTACTTCTAATATGTGCTCTTTCTACAATCGTTAACGCTTTGGCGTAAGCGATAACGTTTCGTTTGCAACTTGGATAGTATTTATATGGGAGTTAGAGTTTGGCGTTGTAGAAAACAATTATATTCTTTTTTCTCATAACGAATGAATAGACATGTTTTATTTTGGCTAGGATTTTTCTATTCGTTTTCTCTGACCACGTGATTTATCAATGTGAAATGTCATTACTTTTTTTTAGTTTTCTACTGGCGATTACTATTGTAGAAAGTCAACTTGACTAACTGGGGGGTTTTCTACAATGCCAAACGCTAACTCCCATACAAATGCCATTGAAGTTGCAATTTCATTTGCGCAAATGAAACGTTATCGCTTACGTCAAGGCGTTAACGATTGTGGAATGAGAATATATTTGAAGCGCTTGTAATTTGGCTACGGGGGCTGACCCCACTAAGATAGAATCTCGTGTATCAGAAACGATGGGAGACTAGTCCTTTCGCACTACTTTTGAATTCAGTTTGAGCTGAAAAACATTCGTTAAAAAATAGGATATACTGCCTCAGAATGTCAAAGGAGAATGTAAATAGTAGCGGTAAAAAATATCGTTAATCCCGGCACCAATACTGTTTAAAATTCATTATAGCTTTTTTATGGTATGTCCCTACATTGTCAAGTACCTAAACCGTTTTGCAAAGGAAAAAATGTTAAAAAACGGAGGCACAACTAATTGATTTTTTAAAAATTGAAAAAATTTGGAAAATTGTTGAAAACATTTGGACACGTCAAGCGTATCGCGATGTCTATTTAGATTCATTTACTATAAACCCGTAGCCTACAGAAGGGGGAATATACCAAATAAAAATAAATACCAATATAGGTACAGTACCTTAAATATGGAAGAGCACTAGATGCGACACCGCAAACAAAATATAACAAGTGGTAAACATCACTATCCTTCTCTTTCACTCTTACGCATCACACTATATTCTCTCTCACTCTGTTGCCAAGGTTGTGATAAAAGGAAAGATACATATACCGTTATCTCTCTTTCTCTCCTCCACTTCTCACTATATTCCCTCTCGCTCTGTTCCCACGATTGTGACAATACATTGTCTTTTTCACACTAATGCATCACATTATCTTCCCTCTCATTCTGTTCCCGGGGCTATGACAACAGCGATCTATGTGCCATTATTTGTCTCTCTTACTCCTATACTTCACACTATATTCCCTCTCGCTCTATTTCCACGTTTAATTACATATTTTGAATGCGATACCCGCTCTAGTACTTAATGATGTTAAATGTAAAATAGGTAAAGAAATAATAAATCTGATTTTTATAAATAAATGCATGAAATATAATTGATTTGGTCAATGTAGGTTCGAATACCAAGTAGATTACTGACAGAAATATCCAGCAGTTTTAAACACTTATAATGTCGAGGGTAGTTGTAAATATGACATTGTTAAAAAAAATCTATCGCTCTTGATGCTAGTGCTGCCAGAGTAAAAAAAAAACTATGTAACCCTACTTGGAATCGAACCAAATTCTATTTAAAAAATTTAGTCAAGTATACTTAAATAATATGATTTTATATACAAGTATTTCCCCCTTTTTCTGTCCCTCCCCTCATCAAGGCTACGCTTGACAATTGCACTCATTGCATGAGATCATTCTTAACGTCAGTCTAAAGTCTCCACTGTCAGTTTGGAGTCAAAATCACTACACAGTATAAAACAAAGTCGCTCTCTCTGTCCCTATGTCCCTGTCCCTTTGTATGCTTAAAACTTTAAAACTACGCAACGGATTTTGATGCGGTTTTTAATAGATAGAGTGATTCAAGAGGAAGGTTTATATGTATAATATATACATATTATTGTACAGAAATCTATTTGTACCCGGGCGAAGCTGGGCCGGGCCGCTAGTAATAAATAAATAAATACACCCAACAGTCACATACATAGTCCTGACTAAGATCGAGTCTTGTGTCGTGTATCAGAAAATGCGACTTTTCAGTCTCACAAACACCCAGGCCCGAACAAATACGTGTGGTTCACACAATAATTTGTCTCGGTGCGGGGATCGAATCCGCGGCCTTTCGTTTCACTTCATTCCCTTGAGTAGATACTACTGCACGTGTCTTTAAATGCAGTGCAATCATTTTGTCGGCCTAGTATTATAGGAATAATGAGATTCTACCCCCATCCTACACTGTTGCGGGGTCAGTCGAATATAATTATTAAGGTGTATAGAAATAAGGCCCATTTTACAACCGTCTATTTTCCCGGGGTCAACCATCCAAGGGAAAATCCAGCCTTTAATAAGTATACAGGGTATATCAAGACTGCTACCGAAAACGAAGCCGGGTGGTAGTTTAAGCGACTTCAGACACAATGCAATAGAAAAAGTTGCCAAAAAAGCGAAAAATTTTTTGTTGTTATTTTTTTCCTATGACCATATTTTGGGTGGTAAATACATTTTTTTCTTAAAATAATAGTGTATACCCTTTTATTTATAAATACTCTAAGGTATAAAAGAGTTTAAATTATTATTTTAGCATAAACTATGAATTTACCAACCAAAAATTACGATATTTAAAAAATCATAAAAAATAATTGTCGCGTTTCTTTGCGAAATTTTTAGTTGCATTATGTTTGTAGTCACTAAAACTACCTCCCGGCTTCGTTTTCGGTAGCAGTCTTGAGATACCCGGTATATTCGAACCGACGCGCTCACAACGCAGCTAGGAATCGAAGCTGGGACTAAAAAATAAAAGTTACTTAAAGTATAACAATAAATGCATTTATAACGCAAAAATTTCGCAGAACCCCTATTTTTACAAAACAAAAAAAAACTTTTTGCAAAAGTTCCAAAAGTCATATTACTTCCCCAGTCCAAAACTGACAGCGTCGACACAAAAAAAACCTAAAAAAATCACACAACACAAAACACCCGGAAACCGGACAATAATAAATTAATTTTTAAAAAACCTATTAAAATATCATATGGCATCGAAATCACAGATGAGTACAAAAACGTAAACACTATAGGAATCACATTGTCACTAATAATAATTATTTTTACAATAATAATAATAAAATAATAACAATCCAAAATCACAGGTAACAGACAGATATTATCGCTTACAACTAAACGTGGCTTGTGGCTCGACCCGACGGCAATCACCGATAGATGTCGCCACACGATGTGACGTAAAACGTCAAAAATACACAACTTAATACTGAAAGAGAGCCTAAAAATACACAAGCAAATTATAAATAACTTAATTAATTCAAATTGTGACAGCCGTAGTTCAGTACTTTGAAACAGCGAGGGGAAAAACGCGGCGTTAAAACGACGCGATTCGCGCGCTCTTAACACTAATCTAACGCTAAGGGACGCACGCCCGTTACATATAGCAACGCGACCCGCACGAGATTCAAGTTTAGTCAATTCGAACTTAGTCAGAAACTTGGCCGCTTCAAACTTGGTCACACATACCAATTTATATATATAATGACTAGTCTTTTCAAACTTTGCACGCCTTGTCGTAACAAACTTAGTCAGAAATTTGAAACTAGCTAACATTTTGAACTTGGTCAGAGGTATTTGAACAATTTCAAACTCTATTCGTCTAGTCGAAATTTCTAACTTAGTAATACCGTGATTGGCCAATGTGTTATACCTACTCGTACCGTTAGTAATCCTTAACTTAGCCCTACTTTGACCAGGCGAAGTTTTAAACTTAGCCCAAAAGTAGCGCCTGGTTAAAGTACCAAACCTAGTCACTTTGCGACCAGCCAAAATTCCTAACTTAGTCGGAAATTTACAACCAGCCATTTCAACCTTACACACAGATTTTAACCTATAAACTTTAATATACAAAGGTTCAAACCTAACCTCATAAAATTCATCACAAGGTTCAAAATGAGTCACACATTCAAACTTGGTCAGACCGGTTAACGTTGCAAACCTATTCAGAAACTTACACCTAACCGTTACGAAATTAGTCAGATTTTTACATTCAAACTTAGTCATATTGAAATTAGTCAAACGAGTCAAAGGTAGAGAGCGGGTCGCGTCGCACACACCCAATATTACTAGGCATTGCTTATCACTAAATACGGAATGTAAACATTGAATTAGACACATTGACATGGCGGGGGGCGTGACGGGGGGCGCTGGGGGGCGTGAGTACGGGCGTGCGGGGCGGGGGGACACAGAGGGGGGTGCCGTGGATGCGGGGAGGGGCGCGGCATCCGCTTTTTCACCGTACTGACTGCTGTGTAATGGTTAAGGGCAGTGCTGTTTCTTCGGCTTCTTTAAGTTCTCCTCGTCGGCGCCGGATTTGGGTACCTGTGAAAGTATAATAATAAACTAAATATACCGAACTATCACGTGAAATAGCCCAAATGTGGAAAATTAATAAAGTGAAAATTGTGCCAATTATCTCCACCGGAGTAATATCGAAACATTTACATGAACCAATAAAAACATTAGATCTTCCGTCCTACAAACTAAACTTCAAAAAGCAGTAATTTTAAATACATGTAGAATTACCAGAAAATTCCTCAATACAGACCCACTCAATACGACACATTCATATAAGCGAGAACAATAATTAAACATTGAAAGTATTGTAACTACAAATCCTAATTTTCAATGAGACTCACTTGGCCTAGGCCCGTGGGTACAAATTTAAAGTCGGTTTACAAGAACCGAGAAGATAAAATATCTTTACAAAATAATAATAATAACACAAATAAAAATATTAACACAGAAAAAAAGAAGTAGTAAAAAAACGGCGGTCTTATCGCTAAAACTGCTGTTCACTGTCGCGCTGGAAAATGCCTTCAAGCTCTTGCAATGGAAAGGATTCGGCATCAACATCAACGGCGAGTATATCACTCACCTTCGGTTTGCCGACGATATTGTAGTCTTGGCAGAATCGCTGGAAGACCTTAGCACTATGCTCGAAGACCTCAATCGAGTCTCCCAACAGGTGGGTCTTAAAATGAACATGGACAAAACGAAGATCATGTCGAATGTCCATGTTGTGCCCACCCCCATCGGTGTGGGGGCTCGACTCTTGAAGTTGTTGACGAATATGTCTATTTAGGACAAGTGGTCCGGTTAGGCAGGTCCAACTTCGAGAGAGAGGTCAATCGTCGAATCCAACTCGGTTGGGCAGCGTTCGGGAAACTACGCGACGTCTTCTCGTCCAAAATACCTCAGTGCCTTAAATCGAAAGTCTTCGATAGTTGTGTGTTGCCAGTGATGACTTACGGCACCGAGACGTGGCCTCTCACTATGGGCCTTATTAGGAAGCTCAAAGTCACTCAACGAGCTATGGAGAGGGCTATGCCGGGGTTTCCCTACGAGATCGAATCAGAAATGAGGAGATCCGTAGGAGAACTAAAATAACCGACATAGCCCACCGGATTAGCAAGTTGAAGTGGCAATGGGCAGGGCACATAGCGCGGAGATCTGATGACCGATGGGGTCGGAAAGTGCTCGAATGGAGGCCACGTAGCGGAAAGCGCAGCGTAGGACGTCCACCCACAAGATGGTCCGACGACCTGGTAAAGGTCGCGGGACGTCGCTGGACACAGGCTGCCTCCAACAGGTCTCTGTGGAAATCATTGGGGAAGGCCTATGTTCAGCAGTGGACTTCCTTTGGCTGATGGATGGATATCGCTAAAAGCGATCTCTACCAGACAACCGTGCAAGAAGAGGAGATAAGTGGTTAATAATTAACATGGATGAGGCTTTTATAATACTATAAGATAAACTTACATAAACAATACATCAATAAATACTCCAAAAAATACGAAAAATTAAAAAGTATACTCTATCTTAGTAATGGGAATTATTGCTATTTAATATTAATATCACAACATTGCTATTTTTGAAACCTTAGCATGCTCTATATTTCTGCTATTGCTAATTGCCAACCACGGAATTGGTAAACAAAAAAGCAGATCATAATATAACATTCACTGATAGGTCTCTCGTATGTGAGAGGCCGCCTGGGGGGTACCACCGCAACGTTTATTTCTCCCACCAAACATCAGTTTAAATGCACTATTGTGTTTCGGATTGAAGAACATTGTACCCAGAGTAACTACTGGACATATTGAGATCTTATCTCTCAGAATGGCGAGCACAGCGGAGTGCCAGATACTGCTTTGTGATTCATGGTGTTGTTTGGTTTTGCTACTGTTCATGAGCGGTCGTATCGCTTACCATCAGGCGAACGGCATGCTCGCCATACATTGCAATAAAAAAAATTGTTGAATGCAACAGCAAAGGTGTCGTTTCTCGTCGACCTGTGGTACCAGCCCGGACGAGCCTGAGTCACGCTGAGTCATGATTGACAAAAGTGTGACTCTACCATCACTCTAAAGTCAACGTTTGTGACCTACCTCAGTGTACCGCTCGCCCTTGAGCGAGACAATCTTGTTGTCTCGGTAGCGAACCATCTTCTTGGGCTCGATCTTGGGAGCCAACGGCTTGTGCTCCTTCATGTCGGAATTCTTGTCCACATACGAATATCTGTAAAACAAATATACTTATTTTTGGATATCATATGTTGACATATGTCAGTAATTCTGCACTAATTTATTTTTATTCTGGCCAAGTCACAAGGCATCATAGGAACATTATGACCAAGCCACAAGGAATTGCAATATTATGACTAGTCGTCATGGCAACATGGCGACATTGTGACAAGTCACGAGGCATCATGGAAACATTATGACCAAGCCACAAGGCACTATGGCGATATTTTGACTATACTGTTTCCATTCGTTTATTTTATTTTTGACACATCGAGTACTGAATCAAATAGTGATGGCCTGATGCGTTATCGAATCAATTTTTTATAACAAACGATTTTATTTTTGAACAAGTTTTAATCGATTTAATACATATTTTATTTTTTGCTCCATGCATTGTTTTATAAAACTTCAGGGATATTTAAGTTACTTGATTTAATAATTATATTAAAATAAACCATTTACTCATGTTAAGTTAATATTCTTATCACTTCCGTCGGCAATAGTAATGTTGTTAAAAACAAATTGTGAAACGGCAACACTGGGCAGACAGGTGACGCGCGCCGCCATTTTGTGGTCACTCACAACGAGACGCCCGCGCCCGTGCTAGTGTTTTCCGTTCGCTGAATTTTAATTCACATTTTTCATACGTCGAGTCGAGTATTTATATTCCTCCGTATTGTTTTACCCGTGAATTCCTACATTTGGTTGAATTGAGAACATCGTACCTGCCTTCATCACTTTCAAAATGCCTAAAGGAAAGGTGCTTAAAGGACAAACAAGGGAGTTTGTGTTGCGACTTCATGAGTACTTTGAAAGGGAAAGCCGTAATGGTGGACCTCTTATACCAGTGACTCAAATCAGAGACCGTGTTTCAGCAGCATTAGGTATTACTGCTCCAACAGTTTCAAAAATAATTAAAGAAGGCTACGGCAGTAGTGGCATGGAACAAAACAAGCCATCTACACCTAAGAAAAAACGTCAGCCCTTTAAAGTGACAGCAATTGACAGTTTTGATGGTGATGCTATTCGTCGTCATATATACGATTATTACCAAAGAAAAGAGATTCCTACTTTACATAACCTAGTACAATCTCTGAAAACTAGTGGCTTGTTCCGTGGTCAAAAGTCTTCTTTGGCGAAGGTATTGAATAGGATTGGATTCCAATACAAAAATGTGACAAAAGAAAAATATTGATGGAACGCAATGATGTTGCTTTGTATCGATGCGAATTTTTAAGACAAGCTAAAAAAATAGAAGACTGGTCGAATGTTGTTTTCACCGATGAAACTTGGCTCAATGCGAATCACACGGTATCAAAAACTTGGACTGACAACACTGCTAGCTCCTCGACCGCAGTGCCAATGGGAAAAGGTGAAAGAATTATAATTTGTCATGCAGGAACCGCAAAAGGATTTGTGCAAGATGCTATGTTAGCTTTTAAATCAAAGAAAACAGGGGATTACCACGAAGAAATGAATTCCGAAGTATATGAAAAATGGTTTCGGGAAATGTTATTGTCACTCGAACAGCCATCAACAATATTTATAGATAATGCGTCCTATCACTCTCGGCAAATTAACAAAATGCCAACGCAAGCCAGTAAAAAAAATGAAATAATAAACTGGCTCCGTAACAATGGCGAGGAGGTGGACGAGTCCCTATTAAAAGTAGAGTTACTTAAAATATTAAAAATGAGGAAGCAGCCTAAACGATACGTTATAGATGAAATGGCTGCAGAACATGGGCACACCGTCCTTAGAATTCCTCCATATCATTGCCAGTATAATGCCATAGAGCTAATATGGGCGCAAGTGAAAGGATATGCTGCGAGAATAAATACAACTCCTCCTTTCACCGCAAACAAAATGCTGGAGTTGCTTAAAAATGCGTGTGAAAATGTGACGCCTCATAACTGGGCGAGTGTCGTAGATAAGACGAAGAAAGAAATAATGTCTGATTGGGATCGCGATGTCGCATTTGACAACTTACCCATGCACTCATTAATAATTAGTGTTACTGGGGATACGAGTGACGACGACGCCGATTCCGACGAAACAGACGATTGTTTATAAATAAAAATATTAACAAATTACCTTTTAGTTGTTTTAATTATTTAATCCTTAAAGTACTATGAATTCCAACATGGTTTAACTGTTTATTACAAGTAGGTACTAAACATTTATTTTCGTTGTAATCATTGTAATTATTTTAAATTAAACTCTTATTAAAAGTCACTTCAATACGTATACCTTTATTCATATTAATTAATTTGCAGCAAATACATTCGATCCTAATATTGGGTACTATATTACGTTTAACTGTTTTCATTAGCATTTTAATGTAATTTTATTTCAAATGATTCCGATTGATTGATTCTATTCAAAATCGTTTTTGTTATCTGTGGTCATTCGTTACGAATGGCACAACTCTAAGTGGGCGTTACCCGTCAAGAAAGTATCTACTTTTATTTCAAAATATTGTTCTACTGTAATGTCGTACTTTATAGGCGTGAACTGTCAAAAATAAAATAAACGAATGGAAACAGTATAATCATAATAGCAACATTTTGACATTGTGATTAGTCATCATAGCAACATGGCGACATTTTGACTAGTCATCATGGCAACATGGCAAAATTTTGACCAAGTCACAAAGCATCCTAGCAATATTTTGACCAAGTCACAAGGCATTCTAGCAATATTGCGACCAAGTCCAAAGGCATTATGACAATATTATGACTAGCTTTCATAGCGACATGGCAACTTTGTCGCATAGTTACAAAACCATACCACCACGTATCCTTATCCCCATGTAGTCAGTACCTGGCGATGATGCGGCTCTTGAGTTCCCTGTCGTCGCAGGGCGGCTGCCGCGGCGGCGCGCGCGCGGCGGGGTGCGGCAGCGCGGGCAGCGCCTGGCCGTGCTCGCGCCGGTGCAGCAGCGTGGCGGCCGCGCGCTCCACGTCACCGCCCGCGATGGATACGCAGTGCATTATCTACGAGGATATATCTGTATCAGCCCATATACGTCCCACTGCAGGGAACGGGTGAAAATTTATTTTATTTTTATTTTCTTGATGATATGAAAAGTCAGAGGTGTGCCCTGGGATTCGAACCCGCGACCACCGTGAACATGTTGGCAGCCGCGACTATCCGTTTACCAACAGGCCACCACGCACTTTTTTGCACGCGATATATCGCACATTTAGAATGAAAGTGACCTAATCCAAAAAATATATAAGTAACAATTATGTATAATATTAAAACCATTTTTCACATCTAAAATTACACACGCTGACGCCCGAAAACTCGAACGCCATTCAAATAATAAGTTGCTCTTAACAGCGCACGACCCACTTAGCCAGTATGTTTGAGCGGAATTTACGTAGTTAAATGCAACTTGTTTTTAAGTCGCGTTCCAGTATGCGGGCGTAAATTGATTGTACAATTTCTGTTTTAAATGGGTTCGTAAAAAGCATTTCACCTCTTCAAAGATACACGAGATCGCACAAAAATATTAGCCGATCGGCTTAATGAATCACAATCGCAAATCGCAAAATATAGCTTGTTTAATATAACTTGTGAAATGTTATTATAGACTTCACTTGCTATTTGTGATTGCTATTACTATTTATTCCAACACTACTGTACCATATACAATGTATCTATATTATCGGTCTCTTCTAAGCACAGAATTGTATAGAGACGAGGATATTGCTACTGCCCATTTGTTATTGTCATGTGTAAATATTTTTTATTATTGCAATGAATGGCGAGACGAGCAAGCCGTTCGCCTGATGGTAAGCGATACGACAACTCATAAACAGTAGCAAAATTCCACTGCGCTTGCCATCCTGAGACACAAGATGTAAAGTCTCAATATGTCCAGTAGTTACTCTGGCTGAAATGTCTTTCACTCCGAAACCCGACAGTGCATTTACATTGCTGTTTCACGGGAGAAATAGACATTGCGGTGGTTCCTACCCAGATGGCCTCTCACATATGAGAGACTTTCCACCAGTAAAATAAATAACCAGTAAAATATTTAAAGTCAATAGGGTAGTAATGTGAACTGGCTACAGCAGTGGTAAGTGGTGGTAGTGGCTTACCTCCATGGCGCAAGTGTTGGGGAACATCTCATGCAGAAGACGGCATTGCTCGGTCTCCATGAGCGAGCGGCAGCCCGCCTCGCCGGCGCTCTCAGAACCAGAACTCTCAGAATTGGAGTGCGAGCTGAAACAATATTACTATTGCAGGATCCTATTTTAATAGCATGAAAGCTTCGATCAAATACCGGGTATATCAAGCTGCTACCGAAAACAAAGCCGGGTGGTAGTTTAAGCGACTTCAGACACAATGCAACAGTAAATGTTGCAAAAAAAGCGAAGATTTTTTTTTATTACTTTTTCATATGGTCATATTTGGGTAGTAAATACATTTTTTTCCTAAAATAATAGTGTATAACTTTTATTTAAAAAGACTCTAAGGTATAAAAGAGTTTAATTTTTTTTTAATTGCTGTGAATGGCCAGACGAACATGCCGTTCGCCTGATGGTAAGCGATGCGACCGCTCATGAACAGAAGCAAAACCAAACATCACCTTGATTTACAAAGCAATGCTTGGCATTAAACTGCGCTCGCCATCCTGAGACATAAGATGTTAAGTCTCAATATGTCCAGTAGTTACTCTGGCTACAATGTCCTTCAATCTGAAACACAACAGTGCATTTAAACTGCTGTTTTTTTTTATTGCTGTGAATGGCGAGACGAACATGCCGTTCGCCTGATGGTAAGCGATGCGACCGCTCATGAACAGTAGCAAAACCAAACAACATCTTGAACTATAAAGCAATGCTTGGCATTCCACTGCGCTCGCCATCCTGAGACATAAGATGTTAAGTCTCAATATGTCCAGTAGTTACTCTGGCTACAATGTCCTTCAATCCGAAACACAACAGTGCATTTAAACTGCTGTTTGGCGGGAGAATAGACATTGCGGTGGTACCCACCCAGGCAGCCTCTCACATATGAGAGACCTACCACCAGTAAAATTAAATTTTAGCATAAACTATGGATTTACCACCCAAAAATGATGATATTTAAAAAATGATAAAAAAAGACGTGTGGCACTCGGAGACTGCCGCGGTAAAGCTATTGCATAGCATTTTTTATCAACTTATGTAATTATAATTATTTATTTATTTTATTTATGCAGTATTTTTTTTCCTTTTTTTTTCTTTGATATTAATTGTACAGATATTCACTGCTGTACGTGCGAGCTTCGTAGAGTCGTACCATGAAATAAATACAAAGTAGAGATGTGTAACACTGCGCTACGCCGCGCAATTGCGCCAACTCAGTTCACTGCGTCGGATGTGTTAACTCACTTGTTCAAAATGTGTTGGCGCAAAAAGGAGTTATACCCACGTTATCTTTATTTTCTATAATTCATTTTACTTCATAACAATATAAGTGAACAATGATCATAATGAGCTTGAGCCAAGAAGTGTCAACTCGATTTACTTACTCGAATTAAATTCTTTCTAACTCGAGTTTGAAAATCGCGGTAGGTGAACGCAAGTTGGTACGAAAGAGTAGCAAATATGCATATCTATGGGAACATTACATTTTCGGGATACATAGTATCCTATGCAATATATCAGAGTATCAGCTACGTACGAAATTTCATCAAAATTGCTTTAAATTTTAAAGTAACAGACTCATCGCGGCCTCTTACATATGAGACACACATAACAGTACAGTCTCATACCAGTAAAAACTATAAAAACCTATCTAATTTAATCCTACCTACAAAGTTCAACACTCAGTTTCTTCCTTTCAAGTCGAATTCTGTAACTCGAGTCGGGTTTATCCCGAGCTGGCACATCACTGCCACAAACTAATAAACAGACTTGTGAGCGTGGCATGCCCTGTGCGCCGCGCAGATGACGCGCATAACGCATTTCGTTACTCTCTCGGCGACAAGCGTTTTCATTTTGTTGCGCCATGGCGCAATTTTGAGTTAACTCAGTGAGCCAGCGCAGTTAACTGCGCCTGAGTTACTGAGCTAACGCAAGGATTTTCGCTGAGTTACCCATGTCTAATACAAAGAGGAGGTGCTCTAACGCCGAAACTCTAAGCAGGCATGAGTCACCAGATTGCGGGGCGAAGAGGGGGATTACGCATGCGCAGCAACGCCGATACAACCAATGCCACCTAGAGGAGAGTTGCTGAACTAAAGAGACAAGCGTGATATTTCAAAAAGTCATTAAAAGTTCTGCTATTAATCGATAGATGGCAAAACTAAATATTCAAAGAGGTTAGATTACAATTAATCACGCACAATAGCTTTGCAATTCGCATTTAAAAGTACTGGCACATATTTGAATCAAAATAAAAATATTAAATTTAAATTTCGGTCGGACTTAGGTTATTTTCGTTACGGTATTTCTGGATTTTGTCTCCACGCTCAAGGCCCGCGATAGAAGCTATGCAATAGCTTAAAAAATTGTCGCGTTTCTTTGCGAAATTTTTAGTTGCATTGTGTTTGTAGGCACTCAAACTACCACCCGGCTTCGTTTTCGGTAGCAGTCTTGATATACCCGTTATAATAACGTTTTTCACATAAAAATTACACACACACAAAATTGGCCGTTCAGTTTCTTCTTTGAATAGGTTCGTAAAAACACTCTCTCCTTCATAGATGATTACACGAGATCGTATAGAAATATTAGCCGATCAGCTTTATGAAGCACAATAGCAAATCGCAAAATTTAGTTTATTTATATAAGTTTTGAAATGTTATTATCGACTTCACTTGCTATTTCTGATTGCTATTGCTATTTATTCTAACACTATACTCTTACTTACTCTTACATATACAAAGTAAATATTTGATACTCACCGATTCGCCTTAGTAATGGGAGGCAACATGTCGCTCAAGCTAATCTTATCACTGCTAGCAGAATCCTCTGGAACAACGATAAAATTCACCCCATATATTCTTAAATTTTGACTTTTTCCATGGTGATTGATTTATGTAATTATTCTTTTATTTCTATGAATGGCAAGACGAGCAAGCCGATCGCCTGATGGTAAGCGATACGTCCGCTTATGAATAGTAGCAAAACCAAACAACACCTTGAATTACAAAGCTATACTTGGGATTCCACTGCGCTCGCCATCCTGAGACATGAGATGTCAGGTCTCAATATGTCCAGTACTTACTCTGGCTACAATGTCCTTCAGTCCGAAACACAACAGTGCATTTACACTGCTGTTTCACGGGAGAAATAGACCTAGTGCCTAAGTACCTACCCAGATGGCCTCTCATATATGAGAGACCTACCACTAGTAGTTTAGAGTTTTCCTCGTAATAGTCCGTGCGGCAATCTGAAGAGCTCTCGACCTCCCCTTTTTACTTACCGTGAGTGGACACAGAGTCAGTCTCCTCGCGCCGGGACAGTTCAGCCTCCAGTTCCAGGACCCAGGAGCAAACCATCCCGGGATCGATGCGGGAGAACTCCGGGACGTACGCTGCCATCATCTCGATGAAACCTGGAAAGAATATAACCCTTATATGTAGGTAAAAACTATGTGAGAGGTTCTAGAGTGGAGGCCAAGTACGGGCATGCGAAATGTCGGTCGCCCGCCTTATAGGTGGACGGATCTGGCTAAGGTTGCAGGAAGTCGCTGGATGTAGGCCGCTTCCAACAGGTCGATGTGGAGATCCTTGAGGGAGGCTAATGGTCAGCAGTGGACTTCCTGTGGCTAAGATGATGATGATGAAAGACTATGTTGAAGAGTGGATTTCTTGTGGCTAAATAGTCTGGAATGAGGAATATTTGTATCAGCCCATATAGTCCCACTGCAGGGCACGGACCTCCTCTACAATCGAGAATACGATTGAAAGCGGTTAGGCCATATAGACCACCACGCTTTCCTAATGCGGGTTGGCGGAGTTTACATACCAAAGAAATTATTACAAAGCTATACACAGTTAGGTCATAAGTATTGTCACACAGTAAAAACTTTTCTTTTAGAATGCTGGCCACAAAAAAGTTTATAGAATTCGAATTTCGAATTGTTCATGAAAATAAAAATGTATACTTTTTAGAATTTTACTCATTTTTAAATATGGAGTGGACGCTTAAAGACGCGTGTTGCAGTTATTGCGTTGCATCGTTGCGGTTACGCGCCAATTCCAATTTTTGACTTACTGAAAATTTTAGAATATAACCAAAAGATTCGTTTATCGTACCATCAAACGATACAATGAAGACTCTAGTATAGATGACAGGTCAAGAAGTGGTCGCCCTCGGTCTGTTAGGACTCCAGCAGTGATAAAAGCTGTGAGGCGCGAATTCAAAGAAATCCCAAACGTAAGCAGAAACTGTTGGCCCTTCAGATGGGGTTAAGCAGAACCACGGTTAAAAGGGTGTTAAATGAAGACTTAGGGCTTCGGGCATATCGAAGAAAAACAGGACATCGTTTTAATGCTCGTCTAATGGACCTGAGACTGAAGAGATGCTGCGCTTTGTTGAAGCGGTACGCGGGAAAAAAATATCGGGAAATTCTTTTTTCATATGAAAAAATTTTTACCGTAGAAGAAAGCTACAACAAACAAAATGATAAGGTGTACGCACACAGTAGTGAAGAAGCGAGCAACCGTATTCCGCGTGTCCAACGAAGTCATTTTCCATCCTCGCCCATGGTATGGTTGGGAGTTTCTTATTGGGGCTTAACAGAGGTACATTTTTGTGAGAAAGGTGTAAAAACGAATGCAGTTGTGTATCAAAATACAGTCCTGACGAACCTTGTGGAACCTGTTTCTCATACCATGTTCAATAACAGGCACTGGGTATTCCAACAAGATTCGGCGCCAGCTCATAAAGCGAACAGCACACAAGACTGGCTGGCGGCACGTGAAATCGACTTCATCCGGCACGAAGACTGGCCCTCCTACAGTCCAGATTTGAATCCGTTAGATTACAAAATATGGCAACATTTGGAGGAAAAGGCGTGCTCAAAGCCTCATCCCAATTTGGAGTCACTCAAGACATCCTTGATTAAGGCAGCCGCCGATACTGACATGGACCTCGTTCGTGCTGCGATAGATAACTGGCCGCGCAGATTGAAGGCCTGTATTCAAAATCACGGAAGTCATTTTGAATAAACTTTAGTGTCATAAGAATCTATGTTTTGTTAAGTTCATTTTGGTATATAAATGGTTACATAATGAATAAACTTGTTTCAATTATTTTATATTAAACATGTGACAGAATTTATGACCTGACTAGGTATTATGCAAGGTTTCCTCACGATGTTTTCCTTCACCGTTTTAGTGCGTGGTGATTGACTATCAATACACACATGACTCCGAAAAGTCTGATGTGTACCCTGTGATTTGAACCCGTGACCACCGTGAACAGGTCACCACGCACAGTCGGAATAAACCTTAGCAAGTAATATTTAAGTGAATTATTAGGGTTCCCCTCCAATACAGAAACGCAGGGCCGGAACATACGAAAGGATGCATCTCATTATTGTATTAAGATTCATCAAAATCTGTGTTCGACTACAAAAATGGGCACAAATGATTTATAATAATAATAAATCATTTATTTTTAGATAACATAATCAAATTTTTAGTCACCAACTTAAGTAACATGTTAGTATATGACAAAAATTAATAGAGATTTTAACATTATTATTAAATTATTTATTAATGGACAGTTCCCACTTTGAGTCACTGTTCGCACAATGCTGTTGGAGTTATTTTGTATCCGACGCTCCAGAAATGCTTGTATTTTTTCTGATTATGGCGTCATAACTGTCAACATATGCTGAAGCAAACATCTCCGATGGACTGCAATAACGAGGTACTCCCAACAATGCCCAAACGCCTAAAACAGATTTGAGTAAAACACGGGGTGCATAGAAATGACTTGCTTCAATCAATGTTTTAGGGCCGAAGGACATTTTTCGATGCTACGGTATAAAAAAAATTGGAATTTATGTCCGGCCCGTCTGCAAATACACTTTTTATAATGGCAGCCAAAATGTTCAATTCTGACTATCGATTTAGACTATCGGAGCAAAGGACAGACAATCGGACCACGAAAAGCAATGACCTGTCGCATCCTGTTATATCCCATTCTAACACATGACGAAAGTTGAAAAGCATGCAATCCAATCTTCACATGTCTTAGGTATAAGTCCTACTCTATCTAATTTCACGGGAACTCTATATTGTTTGGGATAATAAAAAGTAGCCTATGTGCTAATCCAGGGTGTCAGCTACCCCAATTCTAAATTTCATCAACATCGATCCAGCCGTTTTTGCGTGAAAGAGTAACAAACTTACATACCCACAAACTTTCGCGTTTATATTAGTAAAAAATATTTTCAAACTTAGATATTATCATGGATAAATAATCCATTGTCCAGATTTTTCCCTCAATAATTGGTATCCCTAGTTCAAGTGCCAATTAGAAGCATTTTACTTTTAAAGATTTTTCATTAAATTTCTTTGTTTACATATAATTTCGCTCAGCCGCATAGCCAAGGTTGTAGACTGACAGATTTTTAGGATGTCAGTGCTAGATTAATATTTGGGACCAATGATTATTTGTTCTCTTTTTTTTTAGTTTTGAAGATGTTTTTTTAACTATTGTATTATGATCCTTTTTTTGAGTGTTAGTATTAGATAAAGGTAACAATTGAAGGCATTTTAATTATTTATTGTAGGGCTGTTAACTAACCAGCTAATTAATTAATCGGTAATTTAAAACTCCAATTTCAACATAATAAATAAAGATATTCGCTTTAAACAAATTTAGATAACTTCAAGAGCTAAATGAAATTAAATATGTTTGTGAAGACTCAATTACATTTTTGTTGACACAAAATTCTTAAAGCCTAAACCATGACCCCTGAAGTTCCAGTATAGTTATTTGTAATATTTATAAATATAGTACTATACTTGAACTTCAGGGGGAAAAAAGCGGAAAGCGCAGCGTGGGACGTCCGCCAACAAGGTGGTCAGACAACCTGGTAAAGGCCGCGGGACGTCGCTGGATGCAGGCTGCCCCCAACAGGTCTCTGTGGAAATCATTGGAGGAGGCCTATGTTCAGCAGTGGACTTCTTTGGCTTATGGATGGATGATGGATGGAACTTCAGGGTTCAGGGTGTGTAAAATGTTCTTGGGGTCTGATTCCCAGTTAAGGACAGCTATTAAATGCAATTTCCATTTGAAAAATCTTAACTTTCTTTTGAAAAGTCCTTGGACTGGAGGTTCTGTGATTCCTTTAGCACTAGTGTAGTGGACCAGACGTAGATGCCAACATGTTTATAGTGGTCACGGGTTCAAATGCCAGGACACAAATTCTAACTTTTCAGTTTCATGTGTGTCAATCACCATGCACCATAATGGAGAAGGAAACATCGTGATGAAACCTGCATACCTTAGCGATTTGTAAGAATTTCTAATTTCTATGGTATGTAAAGCCAGAGTAAAAACAAAAAAATATATATTTCTGAACCAACAAAGAATAAAACAATAAAAGTGTTGCCATAATAACTGCATTAGTTATAACTGTGTCGCAGTTATTAGGCCTTCCATATAAAATTGGTGGACTATATGGCCTAACCACTCTCAATCGCATTCTCGATTGTAGTCTGCAGTGAGATGTATATGGAAAATTAAAGATAAGGATACAGTAGTAGTGTAATTGTTATTAATAATGTAAGTATAATGTAACTTTTTCTAAGTTGGGATGGTAATAAGCTTATTTATTTATTTTCTTACTTATTCGTTCTTTTAATGCACACAGAAAGGAACAAAATTAATGATATTACAATAACATATAAAGAGTACAGATGGTGGTCTTATCACTCTAAATATATAACAACCTTGAGATGGATATAAAAGAAAGAAAAGATACATAGCAGTACATAAGGGTATATTTATGTATGTATCTATGTAGAAATTTGCATAATATAAAAATGTAACATCAGATATAAAAATTCATTATCATATTTATTAATTTTAAATATGAAGTAGTCTGAAATTATTAAGGACAGTATATGCACAAAATATCTAGCAAATTCTAATTAATGATCGTAAAAGAATACTAATCTTTCGCACTTAGCAAATTCGAAATATTTTGAAAATATTTCACCATGAATAAATTTGAATAAAAATGAAACTTAATTAATTCTGCTATGTCACAGTAAATAAAACATTTCCACATAATTAATATGTAAATAAAAATAAACAGTTCTAAACTTGTTTTAATTAGTTAAGAATTAGGAATGCTAACTTTAAATATT
Organism: Hyles vespertilio; assembly: GCA_009982885.2. Lineage (NCBI taxonomy): Eukaryota > Metazoa > Arthropoda > Insecta > Lepidoptera > Sphingidae > Hyles > Hyles vespertilio. The sequence continues at coordinate 4,768,879 of CM042832.1, forward strand.
TTTTTTATTTAAAAAAAATATAATATTATATAGCCAGTTTTAATTCTGTTAGTTAATAAATTGGATGTTTTGATATTTCAACAAGATTAAACATATTTGGAGTAAAACAGAAATATTTTCTTACCTTCGACGTCGAAACAGGGATCCTGCGAAGCTTCCTCCAGAATAGAAATAACGTAAGACAGTACAATATCGTCAATTACGTCCAGATCGGCCGAAGGGATGTTTTTAGTGATAAATTGAAATAAACTCTCCTTAACGAGAGACTCCTGCTGGGCTATTGCGCTCATTTTACCAAAAAACACTGTATTTTAACGCGAAAACACTAGTAAAGCCGACGGCTCACCGTGGACCCGTTATGGATGGCCACACAGCGTGAAGAATGCGTTTTAATTATATTCCTCCAGCCCCACGCGAGCGCGCTAAGGTCCTCGCAAGTTTTCCAGTTAAAACTGGGTACCAGAAATTATTTATAGAATTTTCTAATGAAAAACTGGGAATCGGGAGGCGAAAATCAATACAATCGAAGTTTTTTTTTTTTAAAACAACTTTTTGTTGTTTTGTTCGAAGCACAAGTTCTGGTGTATACAGCCACCGGCTTGCAATTTTAACATTTTAGAAATTATGTGAAATTGCAACCGTATAGAGTATTTAAAATATTAATCAAATTAATGTAAAAATACATTTTTATTTTGGGATAATAATTCATAAATATCTTGTAACCGGTTTGAAGAACCGGAGCGGCGTATTCATATAAGAATTTCCGAACGCCGCGCTGCACTGTCGAAGAGTCAAAGAGCGGGAAATTCGAAAAAATAAACACTTTTGATAATTTGACTTGTTTTTTAATAACTTCGCACTATTATTTAGTGCTTATTCCTATTTATTTATTATTAGTTTATAACCGGTAATTTGATACTATTTTACCATAGATTTAGTATGTTTTATACTACTTCTATGTATTTTACTAGACTAGCGGCCCGGCCCGGCAAGACTTCGTCTCGGTGCAGATATTTTTTGATTCCACTCCACTGCTATTATTCGTGCAAAATCTTGCATACCTACCTAAACTCGACATTACTATACGTCTTGATTTCGTCTCACCAAGACCTCTCCTGCTTCCTATATAACCAAGTACTCAGTGTCTCCTGCCACTAGCAGATGAAGGATTAACAACACCCTGGGCAAAGCTTCTACAGCGCCCTATAAGTACTATCCATAGCCAAGCTGGTGGTAGGCCGCTCATATGTGAGAGGCCGCCTGGGTAGGTACCACCGCTATGCCTATTTCTCCCGCCAAACGGCAGTTTATATGCACTGTTGTGTTTCGGATTAAAGGACATTGTAGCCAAAGAACTACTGCACATAATGAGACTTAACATCTTATGTCTTTGAATGGCGAGCGCAGAGGAATGCCAAGTAATGTATTTGTGATTCAAGGTGTTGTTTGGTTTTGCCACTGTTCATGAGCGGTCGTAACGCTTACCATCAGGCGAACGGCATGCTCGTCTCGCCATCAACTTGGTCTATTACGCGTTAACTTCACATAGTAAAGAAATAAAACACATTTTATATAAATATTTACAATTTATTTCGTATGTATTTCATTTATCGACATCCGCCGCGCTGTGGACATCACAAGTCTATGCCATAGACAATCTCTTTACCACAGCTAAAAGACAAGAAAATATATACACCGTATCAGTCGTTACAAACACCTTGACTTCTGTTTCCTTAACATGTAAATACAAAAAAAACAGAACAGATTTGTGATATGGGAATAATATGTATTATCACACTAAAATACAGATTGAAAGAGTAAGATGGATTTAGCAGTGTCCTTGTCTTACATTAGTCATAGCAGTGTGTAAGAAAGGGACACCAGTACCTATAAAAATAGATCTCTTTCGAGTATTTCATTTCGGTTTTGGTACTGAAAAATGAACTGTATATATATCTGAGGGTTAAAATTTTAAATAACTTTCTTTTAAAAAAGCTGCAGTATGAGACTACATATTATTCTCATAATTGTATCTAAGATAGAGTGTGGAATAAAAATACAAAACTGTTCTTTATAGATTTTCTTTCATACTGGCATGACATGACTACAATTCACCTGATAAGCTTAATAGGCTAGTATCATCAATTTTTATTATTGTTCATACGAAAAAGTTAAATAAGAAAGAATTTGTAAATTCCCTATAGTATTAGGCAAGTTATAAATATATAAAAGTTGGTGGTAGGAGTAATAGAAACGGATGCAACATGCACGTTGTGACATCATCTTTCATAATGCGCATGTGTGTGTTTTATTATTTATAGAGATTAACCACATGTGTGTTGTCTCACTCATACTTGCAGTTTTAAATTAACACATTAGCATTGTTCAGTCCACACTCTTTCTATTTTTTCATACAACTATCTTCTTAATAAACTTAACATTACTCATGTGAGGACCGAAGCTCTGTTTTTGTTTTATGACCACATATAACAGAGAATATGGAGGGGTTTTTCAGTAGAATGTAATATTAGCCCATGGTTGAATCCTTTATGTAACCCACATACATGTGCTAAAATGTAAGTAACATAAATATAAATACTATTCTGTCTATGACCATTTTTTATCGAAACTAGTTTAATGACAAATAATATTCTAGTCTGTTTAGCAATGTAGTTACACCTAATTTAACTTATTTACAATTATGGCGTTATTTAAAAAAAATAGACAATCTAATAACTAAACACAGAACAGTGTTGTAAAAGTTTAAGAAAATATTCAATGTGTAAAGAAAACCTTAAAGCTTGAGTATATTCTATGAATTATACTTTAGAGTATTAAATATATAGTGGGAGCACTGTTACTTCCAAAACGTAGATAAAAATGGTCACCTTTTGCTGCCCTCCTATTGGCTGAAATTTTAAAGGTTGTCCATCATGCATGAATTAGACGGAAAATAAAAATAAATGGTTTAGGACTATTTAATTCCACTCAAACTTGTTATTAAAGCTATATATTCTTTCGGTTATCAAAAGAACTTATAACAATTAGTATAAACGAATTTCATTTCATTTCATTACAGACCAGAAAATATGTACGTTTTTAAAGATGAAAATGTATGACAGGCTCGCTCTATATTATAAGCATTTATATATAACCATTTCCTTTTACCCCTCCATTTAGACATAAAAACACCAAAAAACAATATTTAAGGAATACAAAAATTACAAAATATCATATTAATTTTTCATCATATTGTGCTTAACACAGAGTGTCGACCCTCACAATATATAAAACTTATCTCTAACTATATTACAATTTTTTTTTTGGCATATCTACAGTACATTAATTAATTTGCAGACATCCGTGGCTCTTTGATATATCCTCACTTTTTATTGCATAAAAATACCAAGAATTGTCATATGAATACACCTAACAGTCAAGTCATGATTTATTTTCTCTTGCCATACTGAGACATGCTAAGTCTCAATATATCCAGTATTTACTCTGGCTTCAATGTCCTTACATCCGAGACACAACAGTGCATTTACACTGCTGTTTGGCGGGAGAAACGTCATCATAATCATCATCAGCCCATATACGTCCCACTGCTGGGCACGGGCCTACTCTACAATCGACAGTACGATTGAGAGTGGTTAGGCCATATAGTCCACCACGCTGGCCTAGTGCGGGTTGGCGGACTTACATACCATACAATTTTTTATAAATTGTTATGGTATATAGGTTTCCTCACGATGTTTTCCTTTACCGTTTTTAGTACGTGATGATTGACTATCAATACACACATGACTCCGAAAAGTCAGAGGTGTGCCCTGGGATTCGAACCCGCGACCACCGTGAACATGTTGGCAGTCGCGTCTAGTCCGTTTACCAACAGGCCACCACGCACTTACAAACGGGAGAAACATACATTGTTGTTATTAACGAATGATTTTGTCTTATCCAAACCGAGTTCGAGTCTTCTATAGGAATAAAACTATAAATAACAAAAATAGATTTAACCACTATTAATAAGCCGTAAATAATTAACTTCATTTTATAAACAATTGTATATTATAACCATGTGTAATTATAATCATAATTAGTTATGATTTCTTTGATTTTCCAATTTTATAAAGTATTCAGACACCCAACAAAGTCAAATAATACAAAAAATGTTACAAATTAATAATCTTAGATTCAATTTATTATTGATTTTTATTTAAGTTATTTATGATTCAAGGTGAGATTTTATCTTGTAAAACCTCTTTAACTCTTTTATTTATATTCCAGTTCTTGGTACAATTTCTGCATGTATACATTCAATGTAATAAAACTAAAACGTCTTCAAACAATTTAAAATTCTCAAAACGCCACGGATGCCCACAATTGTAAGTAAGCGTATGTTTAAGGCGCCCCCGCGCTCCCAAATTGACAAATCTTGGCGTAATGTTAGTGAAAATTAGCGACGCCGACGTAAATTCAGATAATAGAGATATCATACGAAAACATCTGCAGGATTACTGTATGAAATACGAACTTAAATGTTCGGATGCCGTACGTAAAACTTCACTAATATGTCTAGATACTCCACAAATGTTGGATTCCTCTATCGTATGTAGTAACCATAGACTAAGTTCGGAGAAAAATCATAAGTATTATAGAGAATAGTAGTATTTTTAGAACTGGAAAACTTATATCTTTCTCTATGTGTCGAAAATCCGAACATTTGCGAGTTTGTATCGTTTCATAGAGTAGCCCCCTGATTGCACACACAAAAAAGCAATAACGGAATAATTTAAACAATTACAAGATCAGGATTTTTTCATTTTATTTCATGTGTCATTCATTTCATAGATTACTGGATTGATGGTCCAGACAGAAATATTCAGAACTATGACTATTTAATTGTAAACTTTACAAATACCAATACAGGACAATTAATTTTAAAAAATACTCCACTGAATGGTAGAAATTTAAATCGTCGTCGGAATTAGTTTATTAGAAATTAATGTTGTTTTGGTGAATGCACTGGTAGAATGAATGAGAAAAAACGGTATAATTTTAATAATAAAAATTGAGGATTTGGCCAAACCATTCTCAATCGTTCGCTCGATTGTAGAGAAGGCCCATGCCTGCAGTGGGGTATATATGGTGTAACCCACCTAGTTAAGTGGTCTTAATCCGGACGGAAAGGAAAATCCAGTAGTAAAAATCAGTAATAAGTATATCTTATTGTTTCAACACACAACCAACATCCCATGTCTATAAGAACAAGCTAAAATAATTCATTCTCCCAGTGCATTCACCTTCAATTTTGGTCAACGATCGGAAGCCACTGACGCGGGCGCTTAGCGGGCGGCGCGCGTTTCAAACGTTATTTAAACGTCCGTTAATTTTCATGTCTGTAGGTCTGTTGGTCGTCGATTGCACCAAGTCTCTGCACCGGCCGACTTCCTAGCATTTCTATTTTAATTCATTCCCGACAATCATCTTAAGAGGTTCATTTTCAATCCAGTTCATAAAAGGTTATATCTCCATATATTTGCATAAAATGCCTTTAATTTCAACTGTCTACCCTCATACTCAAAGAGCAACATTGAGGGTAGTTCTGAATTTCTCAAATCTTCCGTACAATTGAGCATTTAACCAAAATTCGCATAAACCTCATCTTAATCACGTCGATTGATAAAATCCTTCACAATACACTCGAAGCTTGCACAAAAATGTTTTCAACACCGCACACCGAACAGACCTACACTATGATCCTTCGAGCCGGATCGTGTCACTATCACTTATCACTTGTAGTCTTCGCACTAAACTACTGTAGTCTTCACACTACACTACTCGTGCGTGTAGAATATGAGTTGAGGGTTGGAGTCGTCTGGAGACATCTCCAGTTGCACGAACTGAGGTGTGGTGCGCGCCGACTCGTACGCACCACCGCCGCGGGACAGCGAGTTCCGCGACCTACAAACAGACACACATTTTATATTCTGTATCAGTCCATATACATCCCACTGCAGGGCACGGGCCTCCTCTACAATCGAGATTGCGATTGAGAGTGATAAGGCCATATAGTTCACCACGCTGGCCTAGTATGGGTTGGTACATTTTATATTACTTTAGGGTAATAACCTATTGCTCTTTCCACCCCATCCAAAGGCTGTCTGAAAGAGATAGCCGCCGTTAGCGATAAGATCGCCACTTAAACTACCGATAATCTATATATAGATATTGAATTTTTCTATTCATTATCAGCCTAGTCACGAATTTGCGCCCGATATGGCGATAGGCTCGCCACCTATCACATCGTGGAATTAAACATACTAGTCATGTGTGTCCTGGCATCTCTGCCTACCCTTTCTGGAAAAAGGCGTGGGATTATGTATGTAGTGGTCGTACGTACTTGGCCTTGGCGTGCGTGAGTATGTGCGACTTGAGATTGGTGCTCTGCGCGAACTTCTTGTTGCAGCCGTCGAACGGACACACGTAAGGTCGGTCGCCAGTGTGGATGCGTACGTGCGTCCTGCAAACAAACATTACATTATTTGCTTATATATGCTTTATTGTACAAATTTATTGTCACTCAATAAGCGGCCTTATCGCTAGCTATAGCTATTGTATTATATAAGTTATAAAAATACATTCTAAGAAATATTATTTAGTGTTTAATGTTTAAAATGTCCCTACTATACTTATAAATTTGGAGTATAATTATCGAATTAAATCGACTTTCGTAATATTTACAAATAGAGTATTATTAACAAAGTAGCAATATTGCACGGTGGTTTAACTTAGAACAAACAACGACGAATTATAATCATCGTTTTTACTAACTTAACACCAGAGGGCGAAAAAATCGTTGGTTTGTACGGGTTTCTCCATTTTACGTAGATTGTATTTTACGCGGATATTATTGGCCCTAAATTACTATTAACAGCATTGATTAGCTTATTTGCTGATGAGTTAATTTTAAAACAATTATTAAATTTATTAAAATGCATACACATGCGGAAATGAGAATTGTTATGTTCACATTTCTATACAGAATAATTTGTTTCAAATAGACAAAATTCAAATCGATTCTGTTAGATCTTATTCAGGTCCAAACCTCTCTAAATCTTTTCTTTTCGTATATAAAAGTAACGAAAGTAAGTATAGATATATTACTGGATTGTTTTTCTTACTTAACGCCAGAGGGCGCCTTGAATTGATTGAGTGACGTCTCTATCTTAGTATGTAAAATGTACTCTGTGCAATATTGTATTTTGTTTTATTGTATTGACAACTTTAGCAGTTTAATAGCTTTAGTCAAAAATTATTATAAATTATTAACGGAATATATAATGTTGATTAATGAACACAATGAATAATCTCTTTTTTTAATTATGAAAATGATTTGATTGATTCATTTTTCTGTTTGTCATTGTCTGCTTAATACAGTATGGGCAATCCCCTTTATTCAAATTTATGATATGAGTCAACATCCCTATTACAATGGTTGGGAAACGTTATGTTGGATTTTTCCATGAATTATTAGCCGGATTCAGTTTGTGCCCAATATAGCGATAGACTCTTGATTTAACATAATACTGTTAAAAAAGCTCTGATTATCTATTTAATTCTTTATGTCTATTGGAGCTTTTCTCATCTTTGTATTTACACTGCTCTTTTTTTCTCCTTTTATGTCCATCCAAAGGTTGTCTGGTTTAGCGATAAGAGCTCCTTTTTACACGCTTTATATTAGCTTCACTTGTATGTTTGTTTGTAACCGACTTCTTTGGGCGCGATTTTGACCCACTTTAAACGGCCAGATTTCGTTCAAATTTTGCACACCTGTCAAAGACCGATGACAATACAATAATTCGATTAAAATATATAATTATCCTGATTAGATTCGCCAGGATTAATTATTCTTATAATTGATGACCATTGCTACTGACCACTAGGTGGCGTATAGATGAACATAATTTGCTACTGACTAATAGATGGCGCTAGATGGCGTTAACATTGTATTATGTGTTCCGTTCGACGTCCGAAGTCCAATAGGAGAGTACATCGATTTCCCGTCACGATTCGCCGCTAGATGTCGTTGTTTCATGGTTTCCTTTCAGTAAATTTCACTTCCGCGCGGTATAGGGGGCGCTATTTCTCGGCAATGTAAAATGCAAGGCGCCATTTTGAGCTCATTGTTGCGTCGATTTTCATACCGAGCACATCGCCCTTATAAGTCAAGTCGTTGCTTAATTTATTATTTTTGAGAATAAAGTAGAAAATAGCTCCTAGAAAAGTTTCTAGTGATATTAAATTTAATTTAAAATTGGTTTCCGTTAAGTTAGTAAATTCAAATATGGAAGAAATTAGTGCACCAAACGAACAAGAAAACTCAAGAAAAAGATCGCGCACACGGTTGATTTCGGTTGAAAGCAGCGGCAGTAGCGGCAGTGACGGTGCTTCGTCGTCTCCGTCACGTAAGCGGCAACGCATGGACACTGACTTAGAAACAAGGTTTGAATTCTTGTCCCAGCAACTGGTAAGTCAGCTCAACAATTTTTTGTGTAATAATTTCGCTGCTCCTGCAACTTCTCAAGCGAATTATTTATTAACGAGATCATCTTCGGATGTACCTACCCACACACCCACTGTAGATAGCCCATTTTTACAACCTCCGTTGACTAAGATTGACAAGATTGCCGATCTAAGCGTTGCAATTAAAGAACCTACTGTGAATAGAGCTATCCCTGAGCGTGTCGTTAAGATTTCGGAATTGCACAGATTTGATTCTCCCGATTGGAATGCGGTTCGTTATACAGATAGTAAAAGGAAATATGTTGCTTTTCCTGCCTTCTCTGATCTAAAAGTCAACGAAGAACTACGGCGGTTCGAAGGTCACACGGAGTCCTTCCGACTCTCTCAGATAGAGCGTAGTTTTGCTGCATTATCGAACGCGTTCTTGTCACAAAATGAGGCGGTAAATGCGGCACTACAGAGTATCATTGATTGGTCAGCTAAATCGGATGCACAGTTAAATCCAATGGCTCTATATGAAAAACTTTGTGAACTGTTTGGTAAAGATTCGGATTATAAAAGTGTATCGCATGACATACTACAAATAATATGCGGCAAGAGAGCCGAAGTCCTAGAACTCCGGCGGCGGGCTCTCTTGAAACCTTTGAAGGACAGATATCTGCGTGAGGGTCTAGAGAAAATTCCTCCATCTGCAGAGTATATGTTTAATCCAAATACACTGTCGGATTTTATCCAAAAGATAGGAGGATTAGAGAAATTGGAGAAACCGAAAATATTTTTACGCCAAGCTCGTCCAAAGTCCCCACAACCGTCAACATCTCGGCAAGAGCCAACATTGCGGACACAGCCAAACAGACCGAGACAGTCGGATAACAGCAATTCCCAACCTAAGAACAATTTTGAAAACAAAAAGGGGGGAGGACGAGTCAAAAGCTTGCGCAAAAATACAAAGAAGTATAGGTGACTCGATAAAGTTTTCGGGAGGTTGTTTACAGCATTATCAAGCTGTTTGGGCTCGCTTCAATCCTCCCAAAACCATTGCAAAAATGATAGCAGGAGCTCGAATTCCATTTACTCGCACGCCGCCCTTAATTTTACCAACTCCGGACGTCATGACTCGGTTTCAAACGCCGATCTCTTCAGAGATGACATCCGAAATACAAAAAATGATCCAGTGTCAAGTTTTAGAAGAGGCACCGCTAACTCCATCTTTCATTTCCCCGCTTTTTCTGATAACCAAGAACGATGGCAAAAATCGGGTAATTTTAAACTTGAAAAGTCTGAACCAATTCATGGAAACGTCAAACTTCCATCTTTTTCATCATCGCCTCATGCCCAGTTTCCTTCAGCCACAAGACTGGATGGTAAAATTGGACATCAGCCAGGCCTATTATCATGTACCCATAAGGAGGCGGTATTGGCGATTTCTCCGTATCAGTTACCAGGGCCGCCTCCTTCAGATGACCTGCTTACCGTTCGGCTTGGCCACAGCACCCAAGATGTTTGCTTCGATCACAAATTGGACAGCTCAGGTTCTACGTGCTTCAGGGCTCAGATTAGTCGTTTATCTGGACGACTTTTGTATCTCCCACCACGATCAGAAGAGTCTCGAAGTACAAGCAAATTATGCTGTAAGTTTCTTGACCAGTCTCGGCTGGTGCATCAATTTCGACAAATCAATCATCAAGCCAACCAGGTCTTTGGAATATCTGGGCATCAATTGGGACACGCATTACAACACGAAGTCCCTACCACAGAACAAAGTTGTCAAGATCCGCCAGAGCCTATCATCTCGACTCGCTGCCGGCAGTTGGACCCTCAAGCAGGCGCAACACCTCTTAGGGTTTTTCAACTTCGCGACCTTCATCACCCCACGGGGAAGGTTGCATTGCCGTTCTATGCAGCGTCAGACCAGACTACTTCGCAATGCTCCTCGAAAACCTGCTCCCTATCCAGAAGAGGTGAGAAAAGATCTCGAATGGTGGCAACAGAACATCAACCAGACTTCTCCTATCCACCAAAGAAGACTGCGAACAAATTTCATTGTCACCAACGCCTCCGACATTCAATGGGGGGCACTTGTAAACAACAAGAAGATACAAGGATGCTGGAGCAGGACTCAAGAGAGGTGGCATTGCAATGCAAAGGAGATGTTCGCAGTGACTGCCGCCTTGAGACAGGAAGCATCTACCCTCGAGAACTCGACAGTGGTGCTTCAGAGCGACAACAAGACAGTGGTATCGTATATCAAGAACGAAGGCGGAACGAAGTCTCAACTACTGTTAGATTTGACAAAGGATCTACTGGCTCTGGTGGACAGCCTCAATGTTGTACTCATCGCACATCACCTCCCGGGTGTGTACAACACGGAAGCCGATCAACTGTCGCGCAACCGCGCCGGCTCCGAATGGCATTTACTAAGCGAAGCCACGTCAAGCATATTCGAGGTATGGGGAACACCGTCCGTAGACCTGTTCGCCTCGAAGACAGCGTTTGTCGTTCCAAGCTATGCTACGCTCGACTTATCAGACTCGAACGCTTGCTTTCACGACGCTTTCAGCAGATGTTGGCGATACGACCTCGCTTGGTTGTTTCCCCCGCCGGGTCTAATCCCACAGGTACTTCAACACCTGAACACAGCTACAGGCGACTTCATAATGATAACTCCCAAATGGAAGAAGCCATTTTGGCGTCCGGATGTCAAGTGTCGTTCACGAGTCCGGCCGAGGAAGATCCGAAACCTCCAGACCAACCTAATAGACACAGTGACTGGCCGACCCCCAGCACATGTCAAGAATCTACAGTTGGAAGCTTGGCTCATTTCGGGTGGGACACACTACGAAGACATGGTCCCTGGAAGAAAGACAACTTCTAACGACGTGCTGGAGATCCTCAACATTAAAAACATACGCCCCAATATGGTCCAAATGGTCGGTGTGGTGTCGGCAATATGGGATAACGCCTCAGCTACCAAAGCCGTCTGAGGTAGCTAGGTATTTAGCACATTTGTTTTTGAATAATAATCTAGCATATCATACAATCTTGGTTCATAAGTCTGCAATAACATCTGTATGCGAAACACTATCTGAATGTAAAATCTCTAGCAGTCCTATTATAAAACATATTCTAAAAGCAATTTCCTTAGCCAGGCCTGTTCCTCAGAAGTTACCCATATGGGATGCAAGAGTTGTCATTAATTATTTGAAAAGTAATGTTCCAAACAATACCTTATATGACATCGCTAGGCGCACTGCTACCATCCTGCTTTTGGCCTCTGGACGAAGGGTGCATGACTTATCCCTTTTACATTGTGATCCAGATCATTTTATAGATAAGGGTGAATCAATTATCTTGTATCCAAAATTTGGTTCTAAGACTGACACCTCTTCGTATCAACAGAGTAGCTGGACTTTATTAGCTTCCCCGGACAGAAATATAAATCCAGTTTATTGGCTTAGAACTTTAATCGAGCTAACAAAGGACATAAGGGGTCCGATTACAAACCTTTTTATCACTACTAGAACTCCCGTTAAACCAGCCTCTCCTACAATCATTGGGGGTTGGGTCAAGAAGGTGTTATTAGATTCAGGCTTGCAGGCGACTCCGGGAAGTTTTAGATCAGCTGTTGCATCCTTAAACTGGTTAGAAAACTATCCTATTAATGATATTCTTGCCAAGGCCAACTGGCAACACGAAAATACTTTTAGAAACTTTTATCAAAGGCAAATTAAAACGTCGGTAAGCAATGTCGAGGAGAAATCATTATCTCAATATTTTTCAATATCAAATTAATTTCTTGATTGGTCTTAGTGAGCTAACACTAGCTGATTATATGCTGACATTGATTGTAGGCACACTAATTAATTATAATCAATAAATTATAACACTATAATCACATTGTTGCTTTATTTAATTACCTATATTGCAAGTCGCCAGAAGATAACAAACACTTCTCTCATATTGGACTTCGGACGTCGAACGGAACACATAATATTAAAATTTACCTTCCAATAAAATTTGTATTATGTTTCCTGAGACGTCCGAAGTCCAGGTCAGGTCTTCCTGGCCTATTTCATAATATGAGCCGAACAATGAGCTCAAAATGGCGCCTTGCATTTTACATTGCCGAGAAATAGCGCCCCCTATACCGCGCGGAAGTGAAATTTACTGAAAGGAAACCATGAACAACGACATCTAGCGGCGAATCGTGACGGGAAATCGATGTGCTCTCCTATTGGACTTCGGACGTCTCAGGAAACATAATACAAATTTTATTGGAAGGTAAAATTTTAATATTCTTCAAGTGTCAAATGTTACTACTGACCAACAGATGGCGTTATTGATTGGAAATACAGCCGTAGATGGATGTTTTTAGTCAAAACAATTATATAATAGTTAAAAAAACTAAAATACACGCTTTAATAAGATATACAACTAAAAAAGTGCAGGAGGATAAGTAATTGTTGTAAACACCCCACGCTTTGTAACAATAAAATATATGTATTTTACTCCATTTTCTTATCTTAAATTCAGTATCAATTATTTTTACTTTTTTAGTTGTATATCTTATTAAAGCGTGTATTTTAGATTTTTTTACTATTATGTACCTTCAACTGATGTTATTTCTTTATATTGTCATATTCTATTTGTTTATGTATAATAAAGATTAAATAAATCTAATAAAATAAACCTCACCTGAGATTGAAGTCGAGTGAGAACCGTTTCCCACAACCCTCAAACGTGCACTGGAACGGTTTCTCTCCGGTGTGAACTAGCTGGTGGCGTTTCAACTTGGAGCTCTCCACGAACGCCTTGCCTGTAACAACATCACATTATATAACTGATACATTTATACAGGGTGTATCAAGATTGCTACGGGAAACGAAGACGGGAGGTAGTTTTAGTGATGAAGACATGATGACTCAAAATTTTGCAAAGCAAAAAAACCGCGGCGATTTTTTTTTCCTTTGGCTTTATTTTGGTGCTAAATAAATAGGTTTTTGTCCGGAACAATAGTGTACACCCTTTTTTTATTTTTTAAAGACCCTATGATCCGCAATAGTTAAAGCAAAATAATAGATTGACTATTATTTTAGCAACAACTGTGGAAAAACAATGTTTAATAAATCACACGAAAAGAAATCGTGTATCTTTGCGATTTTTTTTTTGTTGTATTGTGTCTGACGGCAGTAAATCCACCCTTGGTTTGCTTGGCTTAGCTTAGTTTTCAGTGGCAGTCTGGACATCCTGTATAGTTTGATAGAGGGTAGTAGAAGGTAGTAAAAGGTAGTAAAAGGTAGTAGAAGATAGTAGAGGTTAGTATACAGACCGCACTCGGCGCAGACGTGTACTCGTGGTCCGTGGGTGTGCAGATGTTTCCGCATTGCAGAATTGTCGCGGAACATCTTCGTGCAACCCTTGTGTGGACACGCTGAAACACAGTACACATTACACATAAATACAAACAAACATACAAATAATTTTATTCATGACAGAGCAGTATACAATATAGTGTAAAACAGGGCCCCTAGACAAATATCACTTCTCTATCGGCGTGAGCGCCTGTAGAATGGGGCCGTCCATTTATCACGTCATATTTCATTTAGCATTTTTTAACCCCACCTCCCCTTTAGTGATATGTGGTGAGATTTAAAACTACAAGTCTCCTATTCATGAGCAGTTATATGGCTTACCATCAGGTGAACTCCTTGATCGTCTCGCCATCGAAATGAAAAAGTAATAGGATCATGACCAATAAGGATAAAAATTTTTTAGGGTCGACATTTGGCTCAGAATGGAGTAAAGTGCATATATCGATTCTTAGAATATTTCCACCAAGGAGGCGGGAACATCACATGATCACGTGACGCAATGACGTAACGATTGAGAGAGACGACAACACACTATCACTTTTCATGCGGGTGCTCGGATGCGACGGATGGCTATTATTTTTGTTTTCCTGATTTTAAATGTTTTGTTTGATTTAATAATTCTAATATTGATTAAATAGTCGATTAGTGGAATAATATTATCTGTTTCGTGTTTAAAAATTAAATAAGCTTCTGATCTTTAAGACTATTATACAGGGTATATCAAGACTGCTACCTAAAACGAAGCCGGGTGGTTGTTTAAGTGACTTCAGAAACAATGCAATAGAACATTTTGAAAAAAAAAAGGTGACAATTTTTGTTTGTAATTTTTTTCTTATGTCCATTTTTGGGGGGTAAATACATTTTTTCCTAAAATAATAGTGTATACCCTTTTTTTTATAAATATTCTAAGGTATAAAACAGTTTAAATTATTATTTTAGCAAAAACTATGGATTTACCACCCAAAAGTTACCATATTTAAAAAATCATTAAAAATTAATGTCGCGTTTCTTTGCGAAATTTTTAGTGGCATTGTATTTGTAGTCACTAAAACCACCACTCGGCTTCGTTTTCGTTAGCAGTCTTGATATACCGGTATTTACCTATGGTTCTGTCTGAGGACTCCGGAGACGGTTTCTTGAGACGGATCTTGTGTCCGGGACGAGCGAACTCCGCCAAACTGTTTGGGGTCAGACAGGTCGAGTCCTGGAACACGTTTAAACATAAACATTACTTTTTTTATACTATCCCGACTTAGTGATTAAACTGCACTGATGATAAGCGCAAATGCCGTCCAGTCATAGTATCAATTGACATTAGACGGCAGTCCCATGCCAATAGATACAATTATGCCGGCCTACTAAGATGCCTCTTCACACTACGGCGGAAGGGATCATAGGAAGGAGGGAACACGCGTGACGGCAAACAATTCCACAGCTTGACGGTGCGGCAAAAAGAATTTGTAATCCTTTTGGTCCAAACTTAAGGACAGGGACTGCAGTCTCCAATGTATTTAAGTATGTATGGCTGGACTGTGTATGTGACTGTAGACAATGGCGGATCCAGTCTTCAAAAAAGTTGTGGGCATGGAAACCCGAAAATCAGTGTAGTGGAAGTCTGAGTATGAGCTTGCTCATGATCATTATACGCAATAAAGATTTAACTGTGCTATTTTATTATATTGATGGTATTATGGCATTTGATATAATATTATCAGTATGTTGATCTCATGAAAGAGTGGAAGTATGACGATATAAGTCCATTAGGGTTGTGGGGCATGCCCATCGTGCTCACTATTGTGGATCCGCACTTGACTGTTGGATGTATGCTGTATTTATCTTCGATCAAATATACACTAGATACAACATGAGCGCTCAGAAAATGGCACCAAAAAAGAGTGCTTTAAGCACTCTTTCGCCTTCAGTCACGCACCGACCGTTGCTTATAAAACGTCGCAGGACTTTAGACAATATTATGTGAAAAGATACTTTAAGCTCCAGGAATAAGGTGGAATTTGCGTTAATATATTTGGAATATGTGATCTTTTTGTTTACTTTTTTTGTTTCAATGCATCGGTGCCACTTTTTAACGGAACATTTACAGGGAACTGTGTATCTAGTGTATATTTGATCGAAGGTATTTATGTATAGTTACCCGGCATAGTCTCGTTTCCCAGGATGTTCTTTTTACCCGTCATGTATTCCGTATAGTCAGGATCTGGTTCAGGATTTGAGCCTTCATCTGAAACACACAATAAATATGGTCAGTGTGGTAAAAATGTCGTGCGACAGCCGCCGTGGGGCAGTTAGTTACATGTTGGTGGAACAAGAAGCCACAGGTTCGATTTCCGCACTGTGACGTTTTATATATTTTAGTAAAATTATACTTTTCGTGTTTTATATAGCGCCTATATACAACATAAAAATTTCAAAAAAAAAATCAATATCCCTATTTCCATAACTACGCTATAGTTTGTAAGTACTGGTACCTGCATACCATAACAATTTATAAAAAATTGTATGGTATGTAAGTCCGCCAACCCGCACTAGGCCAGCGTGGTGGACTATATGGCCTAACCACTCTCAATCGTATTGTCGATTGTAGAGTAGGCCCGTGCCCTGCAGTGGGATGTATATGGACTGATGATGATGATGATGACTGGTGGTAGGGTATCTGGTATGAGAGAGGCCGCGTGGGTAGGTACCACTGTAATGTCTATTTCTCCCGACAAACAGCAGTGTTAAATGAACTTTTGTGTTTGGGATTGAAGGACATTGTAGTCAGAGTAACTACTGGACTTATAGAAACTTAACATCTTACGTCTCAGGATGGCGAGCACAGTGGATTGCCGAGCATTGCTTTATAATTCTACGCGTTGTTTGATTTTGCTACTGTTCATGAGCGGTCGTATCGCTTACCATCAGGCGACTGGCATGCTCGTCTCGCCATTAATTGCAATAATAAAATAAAAAGCAAGTATGTATTGTACAAACACACAAATATTTCTTCCGGGTCTGGGTGTTTGTGAGACCGAAAAGTCTCTCGTAGTTCCTGATACCCATGACACAAGACTCGATCTTAGTGTGGGAACAGGACTATGTATGTGACTGTTGGTTGTATTTATTTATATACATCTTGCCTATAAGTATGTATTGGTATACCCTGTATGTTGGGTGTATTTGTGTATTAGCAATAATTGAGTATTGGAGAGATATGGACCATATTTTTTATGTTGTCAATAAGTTATTAACGCCCAAAGACTAGAACGCCATTCAAATAATAAGTTGCTCTTAACAGCGCACGGCACTTAGCCAATACATTTAATCGGGATTAACGTAGTTAAGCGCCATTTATATTTAAGTTGCGTTTCAGTATTTGAGCGTATTGGAGTGATATGGACTGTATGTATGTTTTATCTCGTCAATAAGTTAGTTAAGTATTGGAGTGATATAGACCGTCCTCACCGTCGTCTTCCCCGGTGGCCCACATGGTGACGGAGAACTCTCCCTCCATGGTTTGATCTGCACCTGCTTCTGTTCCCAGCGCCGCGCCGCGCCCCGGCCGGCGGGGGCGCCCTCTATCAGACCCGCTGGGACTTCGCCTGCACACAAATATATTATTATTATTTTATGTATGGAATGTCATGTGTCCACCCGGATTAGGCCATCGTGGAGGACTATATGGCCTAACCAATCATACTCTCGAATGTAGTGCCCGTGCCCTGCAGTGGGACGTATATGGGTTGATATTATAAATATATACAAAAGTTTTTTTTTCTGAAATAACGAAGAAATAAAACCCTTTTATTTTTACGAGCTTACAGTGAAAACGGCTTACACACAATGAGGAGGAAAGCATAAAATAAAATAATCAATAAGCACTAAATAAAAAAAAATAAAAAAACAGCCAAGTGCGAGTCGGACTCGCGCACGAAAGTACCATACCATCATCTATAAAAAAAATCTAAAAACATATTTGTTTCCGTTTATTAAAATAGAGTTAAAAACTGCTTAAAATTACGATTGTTGAATGTGACCGCGCTTTTAAATTTTTGCTTTATTTTTATTTAATTATTTATTTGGAAAGGTAATTAAACAACTAAATATGCTGTACAAAATATAGGCGAATTTAAAAATTTGAACTCTCCAAATGGGCCTTGTTTTTGGAATGGCAAAGTAACTGCAGGAAAGATGCTAGAGGTTTCCGGTCTATGTGAAAATCCTTCGAGTAGATATAGACCTACGGGGAGTCACAGTGGACTTCCCATATCTTAGGGAGACAGACAGGGAAAACTTACTTGAGAGAGTGTATTTTAAAGAGCACTCCTATGGGATTCAGGTGTGAAAAACAAGCATGCATGTAATAGGTATTAAAACTCACCAATAGGCATTAAATGATGTATATTATTTGTGTTGTTTGTATTCGCACGAGGTCTTCCCTTGCCTCTTCTGAAAATTAATTAAATGTATTAAATTACAGAGACAAATATAGAGCACTTATGTAAAGCAAATACAACAATACAATATGCAACAACTACAGATATACAACTAATAAATATTGTTAATAGATCAGCAGCTTTATTCATAAATAGTAAAAGCAATTTTAGTTACCAAATATATTGTCCCTTTCAAACAACTTTGGAATTAATTGTGAGACTTACCATCAGTAATAGTTGTTGTGTACATATTTATTTAACTGCACATAAAAAGGATAAAAAATTTAAATATATGATTGTATATACTCACCTGCTAGTAGAAGCTGGCGGCGGGTACAGGGTGGGGTATGGAGCGTCCCCTTCTGTGTTGAGGACCTCCTCTCCCGATATCCCGGGCAAAATCACCTCCTCACTGCCCACTGAGATCTTGAAGTCTGTAGACAATTCTAGACATTATCATTTTTATTTTATTTTTTATGTTATAGGGGTCGCGTTGCCGGCCTTTAAGGTGGGTATACGCAATTTTTTTGAAGGTCACTGGGTTGTGGGCCCTTCTCTTTAAATCCGAAACGAAGTTCTAAACTTCGGACGACCGAAGTTTATATACGATATGAATGTACCTACATAATATATTTATGGTCGTTATTTACTTATGGTTACGGTTTTACAAATTCGAACTTTTACAGAGTAGGTACATTCGTATCGTCCGAAGTTTCGAACTTCGTTTCGGATTTACAGAGTAGGGCCCCGTATTTGTCTGGCAACTGTTTCCACAGATTTGTAGTACGTGGGACAAAGTGTAAATTATAATAATTAAAATGGATGAAAAAATGAAATGAAAATAATTTATTGAACACATTAAAATGTTAAAAGTTGAAGTTGTTGTAGTTCGCATCGTTTTTATAGAATAACCCCCCAATCATCTTTTATCCACAATCCAGTTCAGAAATAAAATTGAAAATATACAAGGTTAGCCATAAAAGGTTTATTTCATAATAAACAACTTTTACCATAGCTATTTCATACAAAATCAAAACGAGAATGCCCATTCATAGTATCGGTAAAAAAAAAATCGTTGATCCCGATACCAATACTGCTTAAAATTTATTATAGCATTTTCATGGTTTGTCCCTAAACGTTTTCCTCTTTTATCCCGGACGACGAATTTTTATAAAATAAAGTAATTATCATCACATTTTATATTTAGTTCAAAGCCGCATACAAAAAATATTTTTCAATGGATTTCAAGTCCATTTCTCCAAGAACTCCTTCCTAGGTCGCTATTATGTTTATACAGGGTATATCAAGACTGCTACCGAAAACGAAGCCGGGTGGTAGTTTAAGCGACTTCAGACACAATGCAACAGAAAAATTTGCAAAAAAAAGCGACAATTTTTTTTTGTTATTTTTTTCCTATGGCCATATTTGGGTGGTAAATACATTTTTTCCTAAAATAATAGTATATACCCTTTTATTTATAAATACTCTAAGGTATAAAAGAGTTTAAATTATTATTTTAGCAAAAACTATGGATTTACCACCCAAAAATGACGATATTTAAAAAATCATAAAAAAAAATTGTCGCGTTTCTAGGTGAAATTTTTAATTGCATTGTGTTTGTAGCCACTAAAACTACCACCCGGCTTCGTTTTCGGTAGCAGTCTTGAGATACCCGGTATTTATTGAAAATATATATTTTCCCTACACAAAAAAGCAGGTTTCATCGAGACACAAAAATCTTCGCAACGATACTAAGTTTCACAGTGTTCTTTCAATCTGCAAAATGTACGATACCAACCTTCTTCTAAATGCTGCATTCCAATGACTTGTTCTTCGACCTCTTCATACTGATCGTCAGTTATATATTCCTCATATTGTCCCGTCTCTATCTCTTCGTACTGAAATACATAAATAAGTAAATAAACCCAACAGTCACATACATAGTCCTGACCTAAACTCTAAACTCATGCCATTTTCCCACGATTATCTGGTGATGGCCAGGCCGCTTTCGACAGGTTGATGTGGAGATCATTATGGGAGGCTCATGGTCAGCAGTGGACTTCCTGTGGCTGAGATGATGATCTAGTGGTAGGTCCCTCATATGTGAGAGGGCGCCTGGGTAAGTACTACAGCAATGTCTACTTCTCCCGTTAAACAGCAGCGTAAATGCACTGTTGTGTTCCGGTTTAAAGGACATTGTAGCCAGAGCAACCACTCGACATATAACTTACATCTCAGTATGGCGAGCGCAGTGGAATGTCAAGCATTACTTTAGAATTCAAGATGTTTGGTTTTGCTACTGTTCATGAGCGGTCGTATCACCTACCATCAGGCGAACGGAAGGCTTGTCCCGCCATTGAATTATAAAAATGCACTTTAAAGGCCGGCAACGCATCTCCATGCTCTAGGATGTTGCAGATGTTCATAGTCGGCGGTGCACACTTCTGTATCATCCCATATACGTCCCACTGGACACGGGCCTCCTCTACAATCGAGAGTACGATTGAGAGTGGTTAGGCCATATAATCCACCACGCAGGCCTAGTGCGGGTCGGCTGTGATCACTTATCATCAGGTAAATCTTATTCCTTGCCCTCTATAATATAAACAACAATTTCATATACATACATAGTCCTGACCCAAAGCGCCATACTGCAACATTAAATGTTAGTCCCCACATTAGGATCAATTATGTCTTGTGTAGTGTATCAGAAACTACGAGACATTTCTGTCTCACAATTACTCAGACGGAGACAAATATTTGTGGGTCTCACATTTGTCTCGGTGCTATGATCATGACGGCCAGCATACAGCTAGCGTCTAAATGAGCATTTGATATTGTCAAAGTTGGATTTCACCTCTGATGTCAAAATGAGATTTCCATACTTCAAATTTAGATACCATCAGTTCAATAGTCCAGTGGACTTCAGATTTTGTATTAATAAAATCATCACCTTGACTCCAACCTGATCGTCGCCGTCAATCTCGATGGCGCCGTGCGTGCCAATCTCCACCTCGCACATGATCTCCTGGTTCATCATCTTGAACCGCTCCTGGAAAATTATACAATTCATCATCATCTCAGCTACAAGGAAGTCCACTTTTTTTTGGTGGCGAAATGAGCTATTTGTTCGCCTGATGGTAAGCGGTACAACTCATGAACAGTAACAAAACCAAACAAGACCTTGAAATACTAAGCAATGCTCGGTATTCCACTGCGCTCGCAATCCTGAGACACAAGATGTTAAGCCCCAATATGTCTAACAGTTACTCTGGCTACAATGTCCTTCAATCTGAAACACCAGAGTGCATTTGCTGTTTGGCGGGAGAAATAGACATTGCGGTGGTACCTACCCAGGCTGCCTCTCACATATGAAAGACCTACCATTAGTAAACTGCTGAACATAAGCTTCCCCTAAGGATCTTCACATCGACCTGAAGCGGCCTGCATCCAATGACTTCCTTAGCCAGGTCATCCGTCCACGATGTAGGCGGGCATTCGGCATTTTGCTTGCCTGTACATGGCATTCACTCTACAACCTTTCGGCCCCAATGGTCATCAGTTCTACGCGCTACATGCCCAGCCCACTGCCGTTTCAAGTTGCTAATTTTAATTTACTAACCCGTAATAAGCCAGTGGTGGAATATACGGGCCAGAGCAGACCAAAACGCAATGGCAATGGAATTCAATTATTTAACAAAGGATATTCAAAATTAAAGCAATAGAGAAGTAAAATGAGAATGACCATGTATATGGTATAGTATCAGTAAAAAATATCGTTGATCCCGATACTGCTTAAATTCATTAAAGCATTTTTATGGTCTGTCCTTACGTTTTCCTGTTTTATCCCGGACAAAAGACTTTTATATAATAACCAAGTCATCATCAGTCATAGTAATTATCATCACATTTTGCAATTTGTTCACAGAAACGATGACAAAGAGTGGACTTCATTTATCTGAGAACTCTGGGCCTGGGTCGCAATTATGTTTATATTTTCTGAAAAAATACATTTTTCTACTAGGTTGCATCGATGGACAACAATCTTCGCACTGATACTTAGTTTCATAGTAAAATGGGCATTCTCCTTTAAAACTATGGAATTTATAGTCCCAGAGATGACGACCAAAACCATGTATCATAGCAATACGGTCGAAACTGTATAAAATCGGTAGATTATGTAATTCTAAACCCGACTAGGTAGGTAGTAACGGTCAAAAGTGTAGCAATTGCATGTGAGGCTATTTCTGCTGTGTCCAAAAAAAAGGCAGTCGGTATCATAGCAATACGTCTGATATTGGAAATGTACATAGATTTTATAATTTTATGACGAATAAGTTGGTTTTCAGACATTTTGCGCGTAGTATATAGCTGAAACGAATTTTTGAAAATGTCAACAAAGAACAATGATAATCCTCCATAAATTGTTTTGTTGTAATTTTTTTTGTGTGTATTGATATGAAAAATATTTTAAAATATAGATTTCGAATTCCTTAACAATTATTTCTTAAAATTTACTATTGTAGCAAGCCTAGGAAAAAAGATATTCCACTATAAAGTTTTACAGATTTTTACATCTTGTCAAACTCTGTGGGTAGTTAATGTTATTTTGTTGCATTAAAATTGGCGTGAGGCAAAGTTATGACGCACAAATAAAAGTAAAAAAATATATTTTACACGCAATTTAAACATAAAGTACTTGTTTATTTTATTAATCTAAATTATCATGTGCATGAAATAAAAAGGAAACAGGGGACAAATATATATTATTATTTGCACAATAGCGCTTTCGGGCGACAGAAAGAAATTGTTATTCCTTAATTAATTAATCAGTGATTATTTTGCTGTTCTCACTTCTCTGCACTATTTTTTTACATTAATTATCTGAGAAAGATAATGCAAGAAAGCCAGTCAAACTTATATTTTTTTAAATGGCAACATTGAAACGACATAACGCTTCTCTAATAAAAATAAAGCAAATACCAACAGTTTTACGAAAAATGTGTTTTCGTAATTCAGGCTTAGGTACGCCGCGCCGTGAGCTAGGCACCAAAATTACTTAGAAAATTAATTATTAACATTTTTATACATGAAATTTATAGACGCTTATTGTTATTATATTAACAATGATTTTACCAATGTTCTTTAGCCGACCTGTATCATAGCAATCCGAATGAATTTTTTTTCTACCGTTCGTAAATAAGGCAAGATAGCAAAAAAAAAATGTTTTCAGACATTTTAGATGTCGCATGTACTCCCAAAAGAGAAAAGAACGTTTTGGAATCGCTTGGCCGATGCCTGACCGCTTCTTACGTTTCTGCTGCGGTGGGAATGGTTTTTTCGCATATTATACTCCTGCCACTCTCTTACTATACATAGTCACTCACCAGCTGTCCTAACCGTTGAAATAACGCTCACTTAAAGTGACAACAAACTATAAGTAGCTCAGGCGGACGTGGGTGTGTCGCTGGTTGTCCGAGGGCTCGCTGACGTTTTTTTTCTTCTATTCACAATGATAAGGCATAGTTTGCTCATCTCCCATTGACGAAGTTTTCGGGGATGGAAGAGTAGTATTTTAAGAATTCAAAATTATCAATTATAATAGACGTTTTATAGCATAGATACGTTGTCCGCGCTCTATTTTGGCAAGACAAAAGCAAGGTGATTGCCCAACTTGCAATCAGTCACGCTTCAATACGGTCGATATCGAAAAGTTGTCTGATAAGGGAGGTGCTACACTGAATTCTTCTGATATATTTTTTTTTACATCTGGTTAATTCATTTCATCGATTTCAACAATTTTCAGACAGCTTGCTATGATACCGATCGGTAAAATTCCTTAAGAGCGTATACACCTTGCGCGCAAAGTCAACTATAGGTATTTCTTCGTTAATTTCACGCACACATAAGCGACCAAAGCTGTGTGCGTAGAGCTGCCGCGTCGGCTCGCTATACAATCGGCTCAAACAACTTTGATCCGTGCGCTTCAAATATTCAATTGAAATGTAACTGTAATATAATATCATAAAAATATTTTATTTGCATTATAAGTAGACAAATATTACTGTGCAAGCAAAGAATAATACAAATTTAGATAGTAATCATACTTTCGTTATTATTACATTGTTAAGTTGAATTCAAATCAGTGTTCAATCAGTAGACACTACGGACATTTTATTAATAATTTCGTGTTCGAACACATAAATAGTGTTAGGGGCCTTACAACCCCTTACAATTACGAAATATATTTAATTTTATATTACAATAAATAACATAATTTAGCCTCGGAATTACGTCCCATTATATTACCTGAAACATAATTTATACTCACTACAAAATCATTGTAGGTAATAAAAATAATTAAATATTTTACTACCAAAGTACTAAGATGTGGTAATCGCATTCCGCGCGTGGCTATTTTACTACGCGCGGCATAATCGACTGCAGCCAGGCCGGAGCGACGAGCGATACGTCCTCCCTCTAGAAGGCCTTGCGGCGGTCTGATTTGATCCACGTCGGACAGCGTGTTTTATAGTGGTTTTTAAAATATTTGTAGAAAACATGAAAACTAATTTTGTTGAAATATAAAAATGGTAATTTATTGATAAGATGTTCTTCTATTATAATATGCAATTGTTATAAAAAAATATGTACGATAAGTTGGTGAAAAAAAAATATGTTCTTGACGAGAGTTTCTGAATAATTTCGCATTGTTTAATTTTTATTTTCAGGAACTAAACACAAAAAGATTATTTTTCTCAGCAAAATCCCTCCATAAGGGTCTTATTAGTCTGATAATATTTTTATTTTCATCTTATATTTAGTGGTTAAGGATAGCTTAAGCTTCTAAATTGCCATTTAAAGCCTAAATAACGAAACATGTGTTCAGTAATCCGTATAGTACTCACAAATTATCCATCAATCTATAATGTTTTCCACCAAAATCCCTAGATGACAACCTTTTCTAAAATTAGTAACAATTATTTTTCCTTTAAATTGTTTATTGGTGGCTATTAACTCATTTGAAAAGTCCTGTTTTTAAGCCAAAAAGCGCGTGCAGGGTATAAACGCTCTTAACATATTTAGAATGGTCTCAAAATTTGTTGCATCCGAATTTACTTCTGAAAATATTTTTTTTCGTATTAACTAATCCTAATTTACCCGTAAAGAACATTTTCAGACGGATTGCCATCATCATATTTTTTTGTCTCATTTTTAATTTTTAAATTATTTTTTGGGTTCGCGCTACACTATTAACTTCTGAAAAATATGTTTTCGGTATCTTATAGCTATTGCTATTGACAGATTGCTACGATACAGTCCGGTAAAATTTGTTGACATTTTTGAAAATTCAGTGCTGTCAAACGCTACGCGAAAATGTCTGAAATTGGTATTTTCGAGTTCGAAATAATCAAATCCATCAATTTGATGCGGTTGTGGCCGTATTGCTATGAGACAAAAATTTGGTTTTCATCTCTCGTACTATTATGTCGTATTCCCAAAGTTTGATCCTTTGGTAAAAAATTTAATCCCTTGCCATTCCATCTCAGTCTGCGCCAGCTCTATATAAAACCTCTCAAACGTACTCTCGATAGTAGAGGAGGCCCAAGCCCTGGTGGATTACTCTGATTCGAAAAAAGTTCGAAAATTCGAACGTCTTACGTAAATCTTCGAATATGCCTAGCTACTCCACAAAATGTTCGAATCCTCTGTAGCCGTAACCATCTAAGTAGAGATGTGTAAAGGCCTGGTCTGTCGAAGGATACGCGCGGCACTGCGGTAAGCAGCAACGTCATGACGTCATGCAACGTAGTTCAAATAACAACAAAAAAGGTGGTTCACATATAGGTTTTACTCTGTGCGTAAAACCGTTGACCAATGGGAGAACCGTTCATTGACAACAAACGTTACTATGGCAATTTCGCATTGAAGTTTACTTGAATTTCCATGACAACAAATAACAATCATTTATGTTCGAAAATATATATAATTTCTTAAAAAAAAGTTTGTGCGTCATTTTAAATAAACTGGGTATTTATGTTTACGAGACAATTTTCGCAATATTAATACGTGATAAAGTGGTTCGTATCATTCTAATGAAATACGCATCTGCTGAATACATCTTTTTTCGCTTAATCAATTTATTGTCAGATCAAATTAAATTTCACTGGATTTATGTAGATATCCTTTCTTAAATTATCGTTATCGATCGTACCGTAATTGGGTAAAAGCTAAATTCCATAACGATTAAATTATTTTCCTATAAAATTATCACGAGCAAAACCTGGAACAATACTGATGGGCACTTTTTACAATAATAATTTTATTTTAGTATTTAACAGAATTTATAACACAGAGCTAAAAATATATATGCGTAGGTGCAAGTAGCACAAATTACAATATATATAGAGGGGGTTTTAATGGAATGGGAATGGAAAAAAAGGGAAAACACAGAACTTGATACTACGTTGAGGAACTACATATTTAAGATTGCTCCATGTTATCACATGCTGATGCACTCCAGGTGCTAGGAGAGTGGTGCTAATTGTGTCGAACAGCGATAGTTTATTATATCTTGCAGGTGGATTTTGTAAATAACTACGACGATAATATACAACCATTATACAACGAATGTATGTATATGGGCTGATACAAAACTCATAATAAGATTCTTTGTAGCTACTTTTTCGGGCTCATATAAAAAGTGCATGCACTTAAACGATTGATGTTCTTATTAGGTTTATTGTTTGTATTTCTTTCTATGCATATATACTATATAAAGGGATAAGGTCAGCTAGCGTGGTGGACTGTAATATGGCCTAACCACTCTCAATCGTATTCTCGATTGTAAAGGAGACCAGTGCTCTGCAATGATAGCTGATAAAGTGCCCTGTGAATAGGAATAAAGACTGAATGTATATAGATACCCACTAATAAATCGTCTCCAATTGTACCCTGATCAGTTGCGAACTAATTCAGTTGCTATATTTTGTTTAAAAGCATGGGGTACTAGGTACTTAGAACAATGAACATACAATTCCGTTCTCCATTTTATAACAATAAAATAAATGTAATTGACTCCAGTTTATAATCTTGTACTTATTAAATATCAATTATTTTTACTTTTTAATTGTATCTTTTACCAAACCAAGGCTTTAAAATGTTATTCCTACGTGGTGTAATATTATACCATTGTCATTGGGAACGTACGTGAACAGTATTGAACGTAATGTGCGGCAGCACATAGTCGATATACGCGCCACAGCCTAAACAAAAGTTTAAACCAAACGAAAATTGATAAAAATATTGTCCTCAAATAAATACATTGCGCAAATACGCTTACCGCGACGAAATGACGAGAATGACGGCACGTTGTGCGGTGTATCCGCCCCGCGCTTCACCGCACTTTCCGCTCTACACTGACGCATACTGTGACAGCACAAAAGACCAGTCTACCCGTCACTCGGTTGACCCCTCACCGCAGACGCGGGCTGACGCATACTGCGGCGAAACGTCATGTCAATGTCAATGTTTTTCATACAAAACCGAGTTTGACACCGCATTCCGCGCAACGCAACGTTGTGCGTAGCTTCGACAGACCAGGGCTTTACACTGCGCTACGCCGCGCAATTGCGCCAACTCAGTTCACTGCGCCGGATGTGTTAACTCACTTGTTCAAAATGTGTTGGCGCAAAAAGGAGTTATGCAACAGTCAACTCGATTTCGGATTTACTAACTTGAATTAAATTCTAACTCGAGTTTGAAAATCGCGGTAGGTGAACACAAGTTGGTACGAAAGAGTAGCAAATAAGCATATTTATGGGAACATTACATTTTCGGGAAACATAGTATCCTAAGCAATATATCAGGGTATCAGCTACGTACGAAATTTCATCATTTTGCTTTAAATTTTAAAGTAACAGACTCATCGCGGCCTCTTACATATGAGACACACATAACAGTAAGTCAGTAAACAGTACAGTCTCATACCAGTAAAAACTATAAAAACCTATCTAATTCAATCCTACCTACAAAGTTCAACACTCAGTTTCTTCCTTCCAAGTCGAATTCTGTAACTCGAGTCGGGTTTATCCCGAGTTGGCACATCACTGCCACAAACTAATAAACAGACTTGTGAGCGTGGCATGCCCCGTGCGCCGCGCAGATTACGCGCACAACGCATTTCGTTGCTCACTCGGCGACAAGCGTTTTCATTTTGTTGCGCCATGGCGCAATTTTGAGTTAACTCAGTGAGCCAGCGCAGTTAATTACGCCTGAGTTACTGAGTTAACGCAAGGATTTTCGCTGAGTTGCCCATGTCTACATCTAAGTTTGGAGTGTATGAGAAGTATCATAAAGAATGGTGTCGATTTTTACAAGTTGGAAACTTACTTCAGACGTCGAACATTCGAATTTCGTTTTTTTTTTTTATGGCTTTGAATGGCGAGACGAGCAAGCCGTTCGCCTGATGGTAAGCGATACGACCGCCCATGAACAGTAGCAACATTCCACTGCGCTCGCCATCCTGAGACCTAAGATGTTAAGTCTCAATATGTCCAGTAGTTGCTCTGGCTACAATGTTTCGGATCATAGAATCATCTGGGGTGCATATTAACTGATATGGTATGGTTACAATTTTACTGAATACAGGCAGTGTCCTGGGTGCTGTTTAGAAATCCTTGGGAAAGGCCTAATCAGCAGTATACTCTGTGCCTGAAGAGTTACAGTTCGCGTTATAGAATACTAGCGGCCCGGCCTAGCTTCGCCCGAGTACAAATAGATTTCTGTACTATAATATGTACGAATTATACATATAAACCTTCCTCTTGAATCACTCTATCTATTAAAAAAAAAGCATCAAAATCCGATGCATAGTTTTAAAGATTTAAGCATACAAAGGGACATAGGGACAGAGAAAGCGACTTTGTTTTATACTATATAGTGTTGTAGTGGGCTGTTAGTACACTAAGTTTAAGGAATGGATTCATGGGTATATTGTTTATCATTAAACACAATCAAAGTTAGTGGTTCTTAACTGGTGGTCGACTGACCACCTTTAGTCCCTAGAAACATACCAAGAGGTTGGTTGAGCCATCCCTTAAATAATGTTATGAATGTTTTTCTTATGGATATGAAGAAAACCCCCATACATATTTACAGTTTGGTATTGTTTTAACATACAACCAAACCAGCCTAGCAAGTGATCAAATAGGCTAAAATTTTGTCAAGTGATTCCTCATGCTAAAAAAGCCAAAAACCACTGCTCCAAGTGAAAAAAATGTTGCGGAAAGGATTTTTAGATTTTCTACTGTCTGTAGACACCCAAGTTTTGGCAGCATGGAGTTTTATTGTGGATTCTGTCCCGCCCTCACACTCACAACCGTAACTCTTGTGTTGGAGAATCAGCAGTGGCACGCATTGTAATGACATTGAGCATTAAAGCACGGAATACGGCCTAACCTTGCTCTATCCAGCTCTCAAAAGAAATCTCAAATATTGTTAATATGAACTGACATTATATATTATTCATAGACATAAAAAAAAACACAAATAAGTTATTTGACATTTCATCAACTTTAAAATGGCTTAAAGCCTTGTCAAAGCAAATTTGGAGCAGAAAAATGGCAGATGCTGTGATAATTACTGTAAAGTGGCAATATTAGTATAAATATGTAGAAAAAACACATTTTGATTAGTTAACTTAATTTTCTATTTATCTGCTCTTATAATGATTTAACTAATTTACATGGTTGATTAGCAGTTTCTTATGAATTAATTTATTTTTTTAGCATAACTGTAAGTTCATAGACCAAGTAAGCGCTGGCGCCCATGGAAAGATTGAACTTGTATTTTGGACACGGAGCAACCTTACATACTGGGTATCTCAAGACTGCTACCGAAAACGAAGCCAGGTGGTAGTTTTAGTGACTACAAACACAATGCAAGAAAAAATTTCGCAAAGAAACGCGACAATTATTTTTTATGATTTTTTAAATATTGTCATTTTTGGGTGGTAAATCCATAGTTTTTGCTAAAATAATAATTTAAACTCTTTTATACCGTAAATTATTTATAAATAAAAGGGTATACACTATTATTTTAGCAAAAAAATTATTTACCCCCCAAATATGGCCATAGGAAAAAATTACCAAAAAAAATTTGTTGCTTTTTTTTGCAATTTTTTCTGTTGCATTGGGTCTGAAGTCGCTTAAACTACCACCCGGCTTCGTTTTCGGTAGCAGTCTTGATATACCCTGTATACAATATTGTTACCATAATGACAGTTACATAAATTAATAAGGGAATAAGGGGGTACATAGCTATGGATAATCAGAATAATCTATATATATAAAAGAGGAACCTGACTGACTGACTGACGTATCAACGCACAGCCGAAACTACTGGAGCTAGGAACGTGAAATTTTGCACAAAGGTTCCTATTTTGACGTAGGGTAGCACTAAGAAGGGATTTTGAAAATTCAACCCCTAAGGGGGTGAAAATGGTTAAAAACTGTTGTATGGAAAATCGAAACCGTTTGAGTTACGATTGTCAAACTTTGCAGTTTCGTTAGCCAATCAAAGACAAATATAACTGCATACTTAGTTTTTCTAAAATTAACCCTAAAGGGGTTAAAATAAGGGTTGAAGTGTTGCGAGACTAGGGTGATTTAATGTCTGTCTAATCAACGCACAGCCGAAACTATTGGAGCTAGAAACGTGAAATTTTACACAAGGATTTCTATTATGACGTAGGGTAGCACTAAGAAGGGATTTTTGGAAATTCAACCCCTAAGAGGGTGAAAAGGGTAAAAAACGGTTGTATGGAAAATCGAAACCGTTAAAGCTACAATTCTCAAACTTTGTAGTTTAGTTAGCCAATCAAAACCCAATATAACTGCATACTTAATTTTTCTAAAATTAACCCTAAACGGGTAAAAATAAGGGTTGAAATTTTGCAGAACCGAACTATCGGATCAACGCACAGCCGAAACTACTGGAGCTAGGAACGTGAAATTTTGCACAGAGGTTCCTATTGTGACTTAAGGTAGCACTAAGAAGGGATTTTTGGAAATTCAGCCCCTGAGAGGGTGAAAAGGAAAAAAACGGTTGTATGGAAAATCGAAACCATTAAAGCTAAAATTGTCAATCTTTGCATTTTAGTTACTCATCTAGAAACAAGAATAACTGCATACTTTATTTTTAAATTAACCCTAAACAGGTTAAAATAAGGGTTGAAATGTTGTAAAACCTAACTGTCGCATCAACACACAGCCAACACTACTGAAACTACGAACTTGAAATTTTACACAGGGATTCCTACTGTGGCGTAGGGTAGCACTAAGAAAGTATTTTTGGAAATTCAACCCCCAAAGGGATGAAAAGGGTGAAATAGTGTTTTATGGTAAAACTTGGAACTTTATTTAATTATTACAAACAAATATAATTGCCTACTCTCTTTTCTCAAAATTAACCCTAAAAGGTTTAAATAGGAGTTGAAATGTTGTATGCAAAATCGAAACCGCTGAAGTTATTCATATGAACATTTGTATTTCACCACTTATTTTAAACGCAAAATAATGCCGTGAACTACTATTCGAAAACAAGCACTAAGGCGGTGAAATAAGGGATGATATTATATTATGTGATAACTAGAACCACTGAAGCTGATTTATGTATGTTATCAAAATCATTTTTTTGCAAATCTTTCGCAGAGATTACAGTGTAATGTTGTTGAAGCGATATAATGTATTAATTTTACATCCGTATTATTATAATATACACGCATACGAAGTTGCGGGCAAAAGCTAGTTAATTATATTAGAATAAAATATCTTCTTAACTTGGTCTTGTCGATTAATTCAATATATTTGAATTAATTAATTATGCACTGATACACTTATATATTTAATTATATAATGTCCTTGTGTACAAAAGGATAAGTAAATAAGTGATATCATTCTACAACATAAGTACATAGTCACAGCATTCATTTTTAATTGGAATTGCAATGCTGTTTTATTGTTTATGTATAATGTATATTGTATAATTATTAATTATTATAACATTTTACACCAATTTCATTTACATATCAGTTTAGTATAACAAGTTTGGTAACTTTAACATAGGTTCATTTGTAATTTATCAAACATATTTTAATGTATTGTAATTTGTAAGTATAAAATGAATTGATTTGACAACAATTTCAAAACAAATTTATTAAGTTAATGTAAACAAGTGTTAATATAACTGGTTATCTATAGGTATACACAAGCATATCTGTTTTCTTTGTTTAAAGTCATATTTATATTTTTATATACCTAGCGCACAATATATTTTATAATTTATATAGCACATTGAACTTGTTCCTTCGCCTGGCTGTGTATTAACAGTTCCTTTATCACTAAGAAAATTAGAAAAACTATCAGTGCGTAACAATTGTTATTGTACGGGAAGTCTAAATGTTATAATGTTTTTATTAAATAGATATATTTATATTAGTAATTAAATATATTTAGCTTCGCGTTACGGTTATGTGCGTAAGTACATTTCACTCAATTTTACGGGTCAATGTTTTTAAATACTGGTTTTTGTTATTTAACGCATATCACAAGTTCGATGCCCCCCCACAGTTTAAGTGACAAGAAGAATGTGTAAGTAGTGTTAAAGATCTGGTATTATTGTTGTTAAGCAGGTGCAAGCGAGTGAGAGTCCCACACCGGCCGGGTTCTACATCCGTGCACATTTTATTACGTATTTATAACGCTACCACGCTACTTACTAGTTTCATCGTTAATCAACCTTTTGACCTTCACTCTCATGCCCTTAAAACAACGCCCAGAGGAGTAATTACACAAAAAAAATACTAAACACTTGTTACGATATGTCAAAAAGTGCAATGTTTTCCACAGAAATAATTTACCTCTATTTATCTTCTAACAAAGCTTCCACGGCCCCCAGGAGACAAATATGGACAGACGCGTTGGCACAGAATTTTCCGTAGTGTTATACACCGCGTATGAAGCCACAGTTTTCAGTGAAAAAAAAGTTCGTAATTTAGGCCGAAAAATATTTGAAATTTACGCGAAAATGTTTATAAAATATGTCTGACTAAACATGGCGTCCAAAGATGTCCGACCAAATTCAATATGGCGAAGCAAAATGGACGCCCGTTCTTCAGTCGCTCCAACTCAAGAACTCGGCCGGGAGAGATAAAGCGTCCATACATGTTTCGTTGAAAAAAATCACACGCTATCAGTGTTGCCAGCCACTATTCACTTAAACATTCGTTTCAAAATGAAATCAAAGTTTATAAGCCTTACAAAACAATTTTTTGACCTATAATATCTTTAAAAAGCAATAATAAAATAGATTTGCTAGTTTTCGCAGCCCTAAATGGATAATAAACGACCGGCAATCAGCAAATCAGAGTCCATGCATGTGGTCTTTACTGACAAACAGTTGACTACAGCGCCATCTATATACAAACTTTGACATAACAGCGCCACCTGACGTCGGAAAACCCGTCAGATTGTTGCGAATTTTCCTTCATCCATTTCCTGTGGTTATTTAACATTTAACAGCTGTTTTTTTGTGGGAATTCGCCATGGCCGCGCGTTTACTGTCCAAATTGAGGGTCCTGCCGGAGATCCGCGGCGCGGCGGGTGTTAGTTCGGCTGCGGCGCCAGCTACACTGTCCGATTTCGATGTCCAACACAAAACCCCTGTAATCAGGAAACAGAAGCTGATCCCTAAGGCTCAGTATGGTGGACGTCATGCGGTTACCATGCTGCCTGGTGGAGGCATCGGGCCCGAGTGCATGGGCTACGTCAGAGACATTTTCAAGTAAGTTTTAAGTTACAACGCAAAATATCTAGTAAAGCCTTCATGGTCTTAAACTCCTTGTATCTGTGCTTTGTGGTACTTATGAGTCGCGTAGAAGCACGAAGGAAGTTGAAGGAATTTAATATAATAATTAATAGCACTTTCAGTACCTATAGAGGACCGTAACAAAGGTCTTTTATGGAGCCAAACTTCCGGTTAAATCTAACAAAATTGTATCCAAAATTACATAAAAGAATATTAAAAGCTTGAAGAAACACTCTTGCGTTGTTCACTATTTGGATTGTAATTAAAAGTAATTCAGCTCATGTATGCAGAAATGCAAGGTGGACGGACGATCTGACTAAGGTTGCAGGAAGTCGCTGGATGCAGGCCGCTTCCAACAGGTCATTGTGGAGATCATTGGGGGAGGCCTATGTTCAGCAGTGGACTTCCTGTGGCTGATATGATGATGATGATGATGATGCAGAAATGCAGTGCACAGACCTCATCAACAAACAACAACAGGGTTAGGCTGTTCCGCTACACTGGGCTATAGCAGATTGACAGACTGTACATGTCATAGAAATTCATGTAAATATCTCACTGGTATCCAGGTTCCATCAAGATATTAATTTGAACTGTGTAAGAAGTATTATTAAATAAATATATTATACCTCATTTACAATTATTCTGTATATTTCATGCAGCTGGCCCATGAAGAAGTCATCACCAAGGGACAAAAATCCAGCATTGCACTTATCAAAAACTAGATAAAAATTTGTGATAAAACAATCCAAAAGTATAACTCTCAATAATACTCTTAATTGTATAGGAAGCTCATGCCCTGCAGCATAGAGAAAATAAACACTATGTTATGTTACATTGCCCTGCAGTGGGACGTATATGGGCTGATACAGAAAGAAAAAAACTAAGTCCCTACTTGTCTACTCAGAGCAGTATATAAATCATTAACAATTGCCAATTGCCATGAGTATATAAGAATTATATATCACGAATATAACTAATTGTGAGTGATGCAGACACATGTACACACTGATGTAGGCACATTAATAGACACTACATAAAGAATCTTGCATCAGCAGATCTTGACATCAATCATTCAATTCAATGGTATATTTTTTAGTTTGTGTTACGTCCAATGTATATAAAGGGACTTAATGCCATGGCATTCTCTTTCGGTCTAGTTTGAGATGGTACTGAAATGACAGAAGTAGGTTTTTTTATTTATTGCTGGCATGGCAAAACAAGCATGCCATTTGTCTGATAGTATGCTATATGATTGCTTATGAACAGTAGCAAAACCAAACAACACCATGAATTACAAAACAATGCTTCAAATTTCTCTGAGCCATTTGAGGAATACATAGTTAAGTCTCAATATGTCCAGTAGATACCATGGCTACAAAGTCATTCAAATCAGAACACAACAGAGCATTGCTTTGTAATTTTTGGTGTTGTTTGCTTTTGCAACTGTCCATGAGTGGTTGTTTTGTTTACCATCAAATGAATAGTATGCTAGTGTTGCCATTCTCTGCAGTAAATAGTGATAATATTAGTATTTAATGTTATTAACCGTTTCTTTTAACATTTCAGATACATCGGTGCCCCAGTTGATTTCGAAGTGGTTGACATTGACCCAACAATGGACAACGATGATGATGTGCAGTACGCTATCACTACAATCAAGAGAAACGGTGTGGGACTGAAGGTGAGGGCTATATAGAAATACCATGACAGATATACGATACATTTTATTTAACTATTTATTGTACACAAATATTTATTAGTACTCATGATGTGACTACCTATTTTAAGCAATAAAATGAAAATGTTCCTATTTTAATAAATTTATACATTGTTAATTGTATTCTACATTTAGTGCTGAAGAGCTGAGGAGTTTGTTTGTTGGTTACCTCTAATTTCAGAAACTACTGGTTAAAATCGAAAAAATTGTTTTTTGTGTTGGATAGGCCGTTTACCGAGGAATGCTATATATCATCACGCTATGACCTATAGGAAGGAGTAGTGATAAATCGAGCCAGAAGAAAATTAAAGTGATAGTCTAAAATTGGCAGTGAATTGTACATTTTTGCCGCAATTTTGAATTATGTATCTGCACCCAGGCGTAGCGGGCTGGATTGTTACTAAATAAATTAATAAATAACGTGTTTGTGCAGGGCAACATCGAGACGAAGAGTGAAGCGGCATACGTGACGTCACGCAACGTGGCGCTGCGTAATGAACTGGACATGTACGCATACATACTGCACTGCAAGTCATACCCCGGCGTGGAGACCAGGCACAAGGACATCGATGTCGTCATCATCAGGTGAGGAATACTTAGCCTGTAAGAGGTAGGAGACTGGAGACTGCTGAACCATACCCACCACTAGTATTGGAATAAATAGCAATAGCAATCACAAATAGCATGTGAAGTCGATAATAACGTTTCACAAATTATATTAATACGCTAAATTTTGCGATGTGCTATTGTTATTCACTAAGCCGACCGGTTATTATTTTTCTACGATATTGTGTAGGCTGTGAAGGAGTGAGTGTTTACGCTTGTATTTTTACGAACCCATTTAAAAATAATAACAGAACAGTCAATTGTGTGTGTTTAACTTTAGATGTGAAATATGGTCATTATAATATAAGCTAAGGTTTATTGTTTACATATTCTGTGGGGGCAATTAGCAATAGCAGAAATAAAGAGCATGCTAAGGTTTCAAAAATAACAAGGTGGTGATGTTAATTTGAAATAGCAATAACTTCCATTACTACCTACCACTGTAACTGTAAGCCAGGATTAACAGTAGCGTTGTAATGACGCCAAGCATTGAACGAAATGAAGCACAAAGTTAAATTGCTAGGAGGAATGAGATTGCTGAATTGCCAATACCCCATTCGTCTTTCTAATTATTTCCTTCCATAAGTAATTGTATAAGTTACATAAGTTTCATAATCCTGTTTCAAAATTTTTCATTCCATAAAATTATAGTCTCCACTAGTATTGGAATAAATAGCAAAAGCAATCACAAATAGCAAGTCGATAATAACATTTCACAAGTTATATAAATAAGCTAAATTTTGCGATTGTAATTCACAAAGCCATACGGCTAATATTTTTATACGAGCTCGTATAATCTATGAAGGAGTGAGGTTTTTACGAACCCGTTTAAAGAAGAAACTGAACAGTCATTTAATAATGTGTAATTTTAGATGTGAAAAACGGTTATAAACTGTTAGTTTTTTTGTTTACAAATTATATGGCTAGCAATTAGCAATAGCATAAATAGCATGCTAAATCTCCAAAAATAGCAATATGGTGATGTTAATTTTAAATAGCAATAATTACCACCTTACAGACAGAACACGGAAGGCGAGTACGCCATGTTGGAACACGAGTCTGTGAACGGAGTGATCGAGTCTATGAAGGTGGTCACAGCCAGCAACTCTGAGAGGGTGGCCAGGTTCGCATTCGAATTCGCCAAGAAGAACGGCAGGAAGAAGGTAAGTACATCATGAGTACTTAATATATGGTAATGATAGCTTACGTGGCCGTGGTTGAGACAAATGTCTGTGTGAACCAAGGGTATTTGTTTCGGGTCTGGGTGTTTGTGAGAACGAAATTTTTAGTAGTTTCAAATTGAGACTCGATTTTAGTGTGGGGTTAGGATTACGTATACTGTTGAGTGTATTTATTTATTAAATAAATAAAATTCTACGGGATTAAAATTGGCCAAAGATGGAAAATCATAAACAAATATGAAAGTTACTAAATAAATAAAGTAAAGAAAGTACTGGTCACTGGACATATTGACACTTAACATCTTATGTCTCAGAATGGCGATCGCAGTGGAAAACCAAGCTTTATTTTGCAATTCAAGATATTTAGTTTTGCTACTGTTCATATGTGGTCGTATCACTTGCCATCAAGCGAACGGCATGCTCG
The DNA here is from genome assembly GCA_009982885.2 of Hyles vespertilio. Classification (NCBI taxonomy): domain Eukaryota; kingdom Metazoa; phylum Arthropoda; class Insecta; order Lepidoptera; family Sphingidae; genus Hyles; species Hyles vespertilio. The sequence continues at coordinate 4,807,011 of CM042832.1, forward strand.
TCTCGACAAAATACATGCTAATAATTATGAAAAGTGAACTAAGTTATTGCATTCATATTTTTTAAACTTACTTAGATTCAGTCATTTTTATTTGTTCTATCACCCGGTTCCGCAGTTTTCACTACAGAAAACAGTGCTAGAGAATCTATATGATGGTAAAATGAACTAATTAATTGTATCCATCATTTTCTTTAAAATTAATTTACACTAAGTCATTTTTTACCAACCGCTTCATTCGTTTCCACTAAAGAAAACAAGGCAAGCAATTCAATATGATGATATTTCAGGTGACAACGGTCCACAAAGCCAACATCATGAAGTTATCAGATGGTTTGTTCTTGGAGACGTCCAGGCGGATGGCCCAGGAGTACCCGGACATAGAGCACAACGACATGATCATAGACAACTGTTGCATGCAGCTTGTGGCCAAGTTAGTACTTTACTTTTTTATTTATTTTATTGACATACTTTTACTGGTGGTTGGTCTCTCACATCATAGAAGTGTAGATAATTATTCAATATACGTACTAGATGTATAGTCAGCTGTCTTATTACAAAAAGCCCAAAATTTCACTCCATATTAGGTACAAATTCCTAACTCCGGACTGATAAATTAATAGAAAATAAATACATAAATAAATATTACTGGTGGTAGGTCTCTCATATGTGAGAGGCCATCTGGGTGGGTACCACCGCAATGTCTATTTTAAACTAACAGCAGTTTAAATGCACTGTTGTGTTTCGGGTTGAAGGACATTGTAGCCAGAGTAACTACTGGACATATTGAGACTTGACATCTTATGTCTCAGGATGGCGAGCGCTGTGGAATTTTGCTACTGTTTATGAGCAGTCGTATCGCTTACCATCAGGCGAACGGCTTGCTTGTCTCGCCATTCATTGCAATAGTGCCTTCTTTAGAAAGATGTATACTTCGGTCTTCTCCATGTATCTTCCATAAGTAGAAAATATCTTATGTTACAAATCTTTAAAATCATATGAATGTTTCCCAAAAAATAAGAATTTTGTAGTTAGGTCTCTATCATTCTAAAGGTGCGATATATCAAGCTGAATAGTTTGTTTGTTACCACTAATCTCAGGAACTAATGATAGAATTGAAAAAAAATGTGTTCAATAGGTAATTTATCGTGGAATGCTATAGGCTATATGTCGTCATGCTATGACTTACAGAAGGGAAGAAGTAGTGACAAATGTAGCAAATACGTGAAACTAATGAAGTATTAGTTTTACTTGCTCTGATTGGTGGATTTTGTAAATTGATAGTTGGTATTGTACATTTTGGCCGCCATTTTGAAAAGTGTATCTACATCCGGTCATAGTCGGGCCGGACCATAAAATATATGAGTTTACAAACTTATCTCCCATGCACCGTAATTACGGTGTTACCCTAACCCACCTTATTTTTTTTTATTGCTTTGAATGGCGAGACGAGCATGCCGTTCGCCTGATGGTAAGCGATACGACCGCTCATGAACAGTAGCAAAACCAAACAACACCTTGAATTACAAAGCAATGCTTGGCATTCCACTGCGCTCGCCATCCTGAGACATCCTACAATGTCCTTCAATCCGAAACACAACAGTGCATTTAAACTGCTATTTGGCGGGAGAAATAGACATTGCGTACCCACCCAGGCGGCTTCTCACATATGAGACACCTACCACCAGTAAAAATCATTGGAATCCAATTGTTATCAAAGCACCTTACATGATATATAAACTTCCAGGCCTCACCAGTTCGACGTGATGCTAATGACGAACCTGTACGGTTCTATCGTGTCCAACGTGGTGTGCGGCATACTGGGCGGCGCGGGTCTACTCGCAGGCAGGAACTACGGCGACCACTACGCTGTATTCGAACCCGGGACTAGGAACACAGGTAAACAACACTATCTTGTACACTAAACACACCCAACAAATATACAGGGTATATCAAGACTGCTAACGAAAACGAAGCCGGGTGGTAGTTTTAGTAACTTCAGATACAATGCAACTAAAATTTCGCAAAGAAACGGGACAATTATTTTTAATGATTTTTTAAATAACACATATTTGTGGGATCCACAGTTTCGTTTCCGGTCTGGATTTTGTGAGACATGAGAGGTTATACACGACACATGACTAGATCATACTTTGGGGTCAAGACTTTTCGGTCTCACAAACAAATACCCATGGATCGCACATACATTTATCTCAGTGCGGGGCTCGAACCCGCCACCTCTCGTTAGACCAACTGCGCCACAGAGACTGTGAGGGGGCAATAAAACATTATACATAGTGTAAAATAATAAGACATTGTTCTAAGGCAACTAATTTACAGGTACAGCCATTGCGGGCAAGAACGTAGCCAACCCGATAGCGATGATCAACGCTTCAATAGACATGTTGGAGCACCTCGGTCACCACTTCCACGCAGGCCTGCTGAGACGTGCTGTGGACCACACAGTCAACGTGGACAGGGTGCTCACACCGGACGTTGGAGGCTCGGCCTCGTCCACCGAGGTGGTCGATGCCATCATCAACAATATTGGACGTGTTTAATTGTGTCAGGCATACTGGGATCATTGGGGACAAAGTTAATACCACAAAAATATATGGCCTAACCTCCTCTGAACCGATTTCTCGATTTTACAGGAGGCCTATACCCTGCAGATACAACAATATAAATAATGACAAAACTAATTTAGAAGTCCTGTATATGAAATATAGGAATATAATATGAAGACTGTTTGGTCAGGACAACCAGGCGTTACAAATATTACGGACACATTAGTCTTAACTTTGTTCTTAATGTCCTCACCAGTATATGTAAATGGGTAGTTACCATTGGTGTATTTAAAGATAAGTCCAGGATAGGACCAATCCAAAAAACTATGGGCATTTATTTCAATGCTGTTCATACTACAAGAAAACCAATGGCTTAACCTTTTTTGAATAGCGAAAATATATAAGTTACTTTTTTAAAAGACCAAACCTTTGCCTCTGGAATATTCTTTAAATACGCTAATGTTGGTAACGTTTGTATCCCCCTGTAATGCAAACGTTGGTAAAGTGGGCAGTTATTAAATACCGATTGTCCGTGTAATCGATTGTGAATAATCTCAATCGAATTGATAGAAAATTACGATAATGTTTACATGCCAAAAATACTGTTTAGATTTTTTAAATTACATTTACAGACATAATACATTATTACAATATGTCTCACCGTTTCAATGGATAGTATCGATAAGATTTATAATCGATAAATTGAACAATCGTATTGCAACGATAATCGCCCACTGCTTTGTGTTGTTGCACCAGTCATCTTGGTGCCAAGAAAGATCTAGTAAAACATCCAATATGTACCTACATAGGATGTAGCCTTAGTGAAAATTTGTAACAAACAATAACTAGGATAACAGAACTTCGATAAAATTAGCACAAAATAATCGTAAAATCGCAATATTTATCGATGATTTGTCGTTTATTTGTTTATCGAGTTTTGTGATTAATTTATTGATTTTGTGATTATACAGCCGAAATTATAATTTTAATCGCTAATGCAGTGTAAATATAAGGAAAAATATTAAAGCTACTCCCGCCATATTAGATAAAGTTGTTCCCGCCAAATTTTGACAGTTATTGTGACATACAAATCGAATAATCGCAAAATATTTTGAAGATCTTTGAATATGTAAAAACTGTTTTGATTTCAATAATCTGATATTTTTCATGTAACATTTTTATTATTTTCAGTTTTTCGAAAAGTTAGAGTATACCTAAAATATTGTAATAAGTAAAGATTGTAAAATTCATTATTTAACATTGAATTTTCGGGTTCAAAATCTTAAATCAATTTATTTATTGACTGGGCTGTATGATTTGTGATTCCTATGCCTTGCTAAAAGTTTCTACCTTGTCAAAGAAAATTGTGATTGAATCTTTCAAAGTTACCTTCTAAGTATTACCGTGTAGACGTAGTATTTATTTTGTGATGTTGTTGAATAAATCGCCGTTATTATATTGTTGTTTCATTTTAATATATCTAAGTATACATATTTGCAACCATATTGTAACTGATCGATGTCTATACATACTTACTAATATAAACACGATTGTAGGAGAGTTTGGATATATTGACGTTTCTTCGCTCTTTTCGTTTCTTTCACACAAAAACTGCTGGACCGATTTTGATAAAATTTTGAAGGTATCGAAATACCTGGAATCCTGGACCAACACATAGATAACATATTATCCCCAAAAATTGTGTTCCCATAAGATGAGACAGGAATTTAAATACACATATTTGCTACTTTCAAATTCTACAATTCTCTCATATGTAATTGGCCTTCTGGGTGCAGCAGCAGTTTGAATGCACTTTTGTGATCCGATTTGAAGGGCATAATTCTAGCCAGAGTGCTTAACATTAACATTAGTGTCTCAGATTGGCGAGCACAGTAGAAAACCAAGCATTGTTTTGTAATAAGGTATTGTTTGGTTTTGCTACTATCTATAAGCGGTCGTCGCTTACCATGAGGCGAATGGCATGCTCATCTCGCCATTCATTGCAATAAAAAAAGAAAAAAACGCCCGAGTACTGGAACGCAACTTAAATATAAGTTGCGCTTAACGTTAATCCCGGTTAAATGTAGTGGCTAAATGGGCCGTGCGCTGTTAAGAGCAACTTATTATTTAAATGCCAACCCGCACAAGGCCAGCGTGGTGGATTAAATGGCCTAACCACTCTCAATCGTATTTCCGATTTTAGAGTAGGCCCGTGCCCTGCAGTGGGACGTATATGGGCTGATACAAATATAAAAAAAAATATATTAAATGGCGTTCCAGTATTCGGGCATTAGTTTTTATTGTGGCTTTATGCATTTATCCTTCTGGTTTCGTTTGCGTTCTGAGAATCAACAGAAATACATTTAGTTGAACAAAACCGACCAAATCTTTCACGATGAGTTTCGTGCATTTCGTGCTTGATAATAAATGATTGGGCTTTTATGAAGAGATCTACCCCTACCTAATACTTCGTATCATGCTTAGTTACTTACTCATGAAAAGTCACGAAATTCAAATAAGTTGAAACATTTTGGACACATTGGAAAATACAATATACGATTATTATGGGAAATGTTCTTTACGATAACTTGGGAACTTATTACCTGTTCTTAGCTAGCTTCGTAAACTGAATATTAATCGTACGCGTATCCGATCATTATTTTGACATTTCGCAAATTCAATACAAGTGAAAATACGTGACGTGTAAACTGTATTCGTTGGCGCCGCACACTTTTGTAATAACATCAAAGAAAAAGCTCAAAATGAGCTCTTTCAAACGGGACAAGAAGGAGGAGGAGGACTCCGGAGGAAACCCGTACCAGAACCTGGACAAAACGATCGTTTTGCAAGAATCCCGGTACTTCAACCAAAGTCCCGTGAATCCGCGAAAATGTTGTTTAATACTTACCAAAGTTCTCTATTTATTGAACCAAGGGGAGAAGTTCACCACCCAGGAGGCTACGGAGGCGTTTTTCGCCACAACAAAGCTGTTTCAGTCGAAAGATGTGATGCTTCGCCGTATGGTGTACTTATGTATAAAGGAACTGAGTAACTTGGCCCAGGATGTTATCATAGTGACTTCTTCTTTGACTAAAGACATGACTGGGAAGGAGGACTTGTATAGAGCGGCGGCTATCCGTGCGTTATGCAGTATTACCGACTCTACAATGCTCCAAGCCATTGAAAGGTACATGAAACAGGCAATTGTTGACAAAAATCCAGCTGTAAGTTCTGCGGCGCTGGTCTCCGCTCTTCATTTGTCGTCGACGGCTCCTGATCTAGTCCGCAGATGGGCTAATGAAGCTCAGGTACTTTCCTATTAATATATTTTAGTATGATGAAATTCTAATAAAAAAAATTATTTGACTCATTGTAGTGGTAGCGTAGATAGATTATGGAATGTGATCTTTTACAAGTCTTAAAATATCCTTTATGTAATTTGACAACTTGGGTAGTAGTCACTAGATGGTGAGCTAACAACTAAGAAGAATGAAAGTGAAAGATGATAGTAGACAAAGAAAAAGTGTTATGTCAGGATTTTTTATCCTGGAACATCCACAGCCTTGGCACATTTCTGTGGCATACATTTTTTATTTTATTGCTTTGAATGTCATTTGCCTGATGGTAACTGCTCATAAATAGTAGCAAAACCAAAAAATACCTTGAATTACAAAGCAATGCTTGGCATTCCACTGCCCTCGCCAATCTGAGACATAAGATGTAAAGTCTCAATAAATCCAGTAGTTATTCTGGCTACAATGTCCTTCAAATTGAAATACAACAGTGCATTTAAACTGTTATTTGACTAAATAAATGTACATTGCAGTGGAACCTACCCAGATGACATCTCACATATGAGAGATCTACCACCGGTATAAATGTAGGGGGTAGCATCGGAACTTTATAAAAACTTTAATTGTTTCTTTCATCTTACACCATAAACATTGTAACTACTTCTAATTAATAATGGTAATAACATAATAAGATATGGTCAGGGATGCTCCTATCTAGTGGTCATGCCCTGTCCTAGTATAGGTGCTACGAGTACGCGACCTCGGCCCCCGAGCTACTGCGGTCACCTTAACTTCCCTTCCGTGACTGCAGTATCCATTCCCTCAGGCCATACTCTCCTTTCCTATAACACCCTCTACCTACAAATCCTATTTCCTTTCCCCGGTTAATGATGGGCAGCAGCGTCATTAACGCCAGTCCCCTACTGCGCTCGCCAACCCGCCTGCCAAGCGTGGCGAGTAACGGCAAATACCCCCACAATGGCGACACAAATAGAGACCAGGCCCCAAGTCCCCGGCAGCCCCACTATTCCTGGCTATGGTAGCAGTCATGGTTACGGTGGGGCAGGGGTGCTAAGAATCCCCGGGTTGGCCCTGGCTACCACCCCCGACGACGACTGGCCCTGGTAACACACAACATTCGCACATTGAGGACAGACGAGAAGATTGTCGAACTGGAAGAAGAATTGAGCAGGTTACACTGGGACATTCTGGGGTTATCGGAAGTCCGAAGAATCGGGGAGGATACGATAACCCTGAAGTCTGGTAACCTGCTCTTCTACCGGGGGGACGACCAACAGTCCCGAGGAGGTGTCGGATTTCTCGTCCACAGGTCTCTCATCAACAACATCGTATCCATCGAAAGTGTGTCGAGCAGGGTAGTATACCTTATACTCAGAATATCCAAAAGATATTCGTTGAAGGTCATACAGGTATACGCGCCGGCTCGACACACCCAGATGAAGAAGTAGAGGAGATGTATGAGGACATAAGTCGGGCCATACATACTTCCAAAACCTACTTCAATGTTATGGGAGACTTCAACGCAAAGTTGGGCAAGAGAAGCGATGCAGAGTTGAAAGTGGGGCAATTTGGACATGGGCAACGGAACCCCAGGGGTCAGAGGCTGGCCGACTTTCTGGAGAAAGAGGGACTCTTTGCGATGAACTCTTTCTTCCAGAAGCCGCCTCACAGGAAATGGACCTGGCTGAGTCCTGACGGTTCTACGAGAAACGAGATAGATTTCATCTTGACGACAAATAGACGGATATTCAGAGATGTCTCTGTAATCAACAGGGTGAAAACCGGCAGTGATCACCGAATGGTTAGGGGCACACTGAATATCAATGTCCAATCGGAAAGGCGTCGCTTGATGAAATCTACGCTCCGACCTACTCGCGCCCATATCCAAAACCCCGAGAGCTTTCAACTCGAGCTGACAAATCGCTTTGATTGTCTAGAAGAAAACCTTGTAGTGGACGAGCTAAACAGCGGTTTGGTAGAAGCTGTCCATACGGTGGGATCTAAGTATTTTAGACCTCGCCGTAGAGATAGACCACAAAAACTCTCGATCCACACTCTTGACCTCATGGCCGAACGTCGATCTTTAGCGCTGCAGTCTTCCGTTGACGCCGATGCATATCGGCGACTCAATAGACAGATCTGGAAGTCCTTGCGACACGATGTCCGTGCTCACAATATTGTGAGCATTAAGGGACAATTGAGCGGAACGGAGGCTCCAAAGTGTTTGCATGAGACTTATCTATTGGGCAAAGCCAGTTGTCTAGGCTGAAGACGGACGACGGCCGCGTGGTATCGACGAGGGCAGAGGTATTAAGGGAGATCGAGAGGTTCTACGGACAGCTTTACACCTCGGTTGCCCAACCTGCTGTTAGCTCGGCCAAAGACCCGAGAGCCGAGTTGAGCCGACACTTTAGCGATGATATCCCGGACATCATCCATCCATCCATCCATCCATCAGCCAAAGGAAGTCCACTGCTGAACATAGGCCTCCCCCAATGATTTCCACAGAGACCTGTTGGAGGCAGCCTGCATCTAGCGACGTCCCGCGACCTTTACCAGGTCGTCGGACCATCGTGTGGGTGGACGTCCTACGCTGCGCTTTCCGCTACGCGGCCTCCATTCGAGCACTTTCCGACCCCATCGATCATCAGATCTCCGCGCTATGTGCCCTGCCCATTGCCACTTAACTAGAGGAACTAGAGGCCCATCTCGCTTCTGAGCCATGTCTATAAGTTGTTTTCGAGGGTCTTCACAAATCGTCTCGAACGCAGGTTTGATGACTTCCAGCCTCCCGAACAAGCCGGTTTCCGAAAAGACTTTAGTACCATAGACCATATCCATACGCTTCGGCAAGTTGTACAAAAAACCGAGGAATATAACTTGCCGCTTTGTTTAGCGTTTGTGGACTATGAGAAAGCCTTTGATTCGATCGAGACTTGGGCTGTGCTACAGTCTCTCCAGCGGTGCCATATCGACTATCGGTACATCGAAGTGTTGAGGTGTATATACAACAACGCCACCATGTCGGTCCGAGTACAAGATCAGAGTACGAAAGCTATTCTACTACAGAGAGGCGTGAGAGAGGGAGATGTCATATCTCCGAAACTGTTCACTGCCGCGTTGGAAAATGCCTTCAAGCTCTTGCAGTGGAAAGGATTCGGCATCAACATCAACGGCGAGTATATCACTCACACTCAGTCTTGGCAGAATCGCTGGAAGACCTTAGCACTATGCTCGAAGTCCTCAATCGAGTCTCCCAACAGGTGGGTCTTAAAATGAACATGGACAAAACGAAGATCATGTCGAATGTCCATGTTGTGCCCACCCCCATCGGTGTTGGGGGCTCGACTCTTGAAGTTGTTGACGAATATGTCTATTTAGGACAAGTGGTCCGGTTAGGCAGGTCCAACTTCGAGAGAGAGGTCAATCGTCGAATCCAACTCGGTTGGGCAGCGTTTGGGAAACTACGCGACGTCTTCTCGTCCAAAATACCTCAGTGCCTTAAATCGAAAGTCTTCGATAGTGGTGTGTTGCCAGTGATGACTTACGGCACCGAGACGTGGCCTCTCACTATGGGCCGAACATAGACACAAGAACATAAGAAGCTCAAAGTCACTCAACGAGCTATGGAGAGGGCTATGCTCGGGGTTTCCCTACGAGATCGAATCAGAAATGAGGAGATCCGTAGGAGAACTAATATAACCGACATAGCCCACCGGATTAGCAAGTTGAAGTGGCAATGGGCAGGGCACATAGCGCGGAGATCTGATGACCGATGGGGTCGGAAAGTGCTCGAATGGAGGCCACGTAGCGGAAAGCGCAGCGTGGGACGTCCACCCACAAGATGGTCCGACGACCTGGTAAAGGTCGCGGGACGTCGCTGGATGCAGGCTGCCTCCAACAGGTCTTTGTGGAAATCATTGGGGGAGGCCTATGTTCAGCAGTGGACTTCCTTTGGCTGATGGATGGATAACATAATAAATATAAATTGTTATATGTTATAACCACAAACAGAATAACATTTGTAGAATGCTCCTGGAATTGAACCCAAACATAATTGCATAATGAAAGTCAAACCAAATGTATCATAGTCAAATTGGTGTATTATTTAAAGATCAATTGATTAAAACAAACATGATTTATCAATAAAAATAAATCTAATCTTTGTTATCAGATTTTGGTTTTATCACTATTTAAATTATTACTAGTGTAAATTATTTTGTACTGTACTCTATTAGTCCATAGTCCATATCCTGCAGGGCACGGGCCACAATGTGAGAGGGGGCGAGCCTATCACCATAACAGTCACAATTTCCTAACTCCAGGCTGATAACGAATAATCCACTGTCCCTTTGACCTATCTGGGATTCGAGCCCGACAACTCAGCGTTGTAGTTATAGGGTAGTACAACTGTTCCACCAAAGCAGTCAACTGATCTTTAAGACATATTGGAACTTTTCTAAACATTGATCTGGGCCCTATTGAATATTTTATATTGTAAATTAAAAATGACTAATTTACTTACAGGAGGCGGTGACGTCAGATAATGCGATGGTATCGTACCACGCGCTGGGCGTGGTGGCGGGGTCGCGGCGCAACGATAAACTATCCACAGTGAAACTAGTCACTCGCCTGGCCAAATCTCCTATTAAGTCGCCCTACGCTTTATGCCTTCTCATACGTTTGGCGGCTCAATTAGTCGAGGACGACGATTCTGATGCCTCACAGCCGTATATTGAATTTATCGAGTGCTGCCTTCGTCATAAATCAGAAATGGTTATCTACGAAGCAGCCCACGCCTTGGTCAACCTCCGAAAGACAGCGAGAGATCTTGCACCAGCTGTGTCAGTGCTACAGCTCTTCTGCGGGTCTTCTAAAGCCTCATTAAGACTTGCTGGAGCTCGCACGCTGGCCAGATTGACAGCAAAACACCCTACAGCCGTAGCAGCGTGTGCTGTCGATTTGGAGAATTTGATCTCCGACCCTAATAGATCTGTTGCTACCCTTGCTGTTACCACTTTATTGGCAACTGGTGCGGAAAGCTCCGTCGATCGGCTAATGAAGCAGATTTCTAGTTTTGTGTCTGAAATATCTGATGAATTCAAGATTGTAGTGGTCAGGGCTATAAGAAGGCTGTGTACTAAGTTCCCGAGGAAGCATCAGTCGCTGGCTGCATTTCTGGCCGGCATGTTGAGAGATGAAGGCGGCTTGGAGTACAAGGCAGCTATAGCAGACGCCATAATAGCATTGGTGGAGGAAAACCCAGACGCGAAGGAGACAGGGCTGGCCCATCTTTGCGAGTTTATCGAGGATTGTGAACACACAGCCCTGGCTGTACGTATCCTTCACTTACTGGGTCGTGAAGGACCAAAATCTCGTCAGCCTTCGCGCTACATCCGATTTATATACAACAGGGTTATTTTGGAGTCGGGTCCCGTCCGAGCCGCCGCAGTGTCGGCTGTGGCACAATTCGGAGCTCAAAGACCAGAACTTCTTCCCAACATAAGGGTCCTTCTAGCCAGATGCCAATTGGACGATGAGGACGAAGTGAGAGACCGCGCTATATACTACAACGCGATTCTGGACACCGGAGACCAGGAATTAATCAACGATTACATCATTAACGTGCCCAAACCGAACCCAGTTTTGCTAGAAAAAGCTCTACGCGACCATTTGGCCACCCGACCCGATGAGCCGTTTGATCTGATGAGCGTTCCGTCCGAAGAAGAACCGAAGGAGAGCAAGGAGCCGATAGTCGAAATTGAAGTTCGGAAACCAGTGCAGATGTCCATTGAGGAGATATATACAGAGCAGTTGTCCAAAATACCCGGCATTGAGAGACTTGGACCGCTATTTAAGACCAACATTCCAGTAGATTTGACAGAAGCGGAGACAGAATACAGGGTGCGTCTTTTGAAACACGTATACGCCCGTCATGTTGTGCTACAATTTGAGTGCGTTAACACACTTAGTGACCAGATACTGGAGCAAGTTCACGTGAACCTCGAATGCCCTCCAGAATACGAGATAAAATCTATGGTGGCCTGCCAGAAATTGGTGTATGATAAGCCAGGCAGTGTTTTCGTGATATTAGAATACCCTTGCGCGTTCCTGGAAAGTTTGGGCACCTTTGGAGCGACCTTAGAGTTTGTGGTGAAGGATTGTGACCCTACCACGGGCGCACCGGACCCAGGAGAAGGTTACGCGGACTCCTACCCATTAGAGGAGTTTGAAATGGGTTGTTCAGACCAGATTAGAGCCAGGGCTGGTGTCGATGATTGGGAGCAGACTTGGGAGAGGGCCGCAAACGCGCCAGAAGCGAGTGATACCTTTGTCCTGCCACAGAACGATATGGGAGAGGCTGCCAAAGCGGTTTGCGAGCATCTAGGGTTGCCCAAAGGCGCTATATCAGGGGACGCGGTGAAGGAGATACGCGGAGGGGGTATATTTAGAGGGGGCGCCCCTGTGCTAGTCCGTGCGCGGTTGGCTAGCAGTACTGGTGGTGTGACTATGAAGTTGGCAGCTCGGTCGCCTAGAGAAGATGTTGCGCAGTTGCTTCTAGCCGCTGTCGGTTAAATTATGAGGCATTTATATTTTTTTGGATTGATGGCTCAGATTTTTTGGCTATTTTAAAGTAGGACAAGGATTGATTTAGGCTCAGTTGCACCAAGTAACTTTGCCAATACCTTTGCCTATGAAAATGTCATCGCCATACATTTGAGATGTATTTGACCTTGCGAATGTATGGAATTGACAGTTTCAAGGGCAGAGGTATTGGCAAAGTTAGTTTGTGCAATTGAGCCTTAGTAATTTCAGGTACAAAGTTGTACGTAATCAGTCGTTTTAATTAAACAGATTCAAACTAATGTTTTTTGACTATAAAGTTTTTTTGTGAATTACCAAAATATACTTTTTTACTAGGCCATTAATCCCAAAATATTACATTAATAAATATATATGTATAATATATAATTTTTGTGGATGAATGTATTAAGTCGTTTGCGAGATAAAATAGCTGGGCTGAATAATTTTAAACGATTTTGTTTTCTTAGATTTACGCGAATATTAGACATTGAACTAAAACTATTTTATGCTGATATTATCGCAGATTTGGTTTCATTTGAACATGACCGTGGCATAATCGAAACATAAAGATTAAAATGAATAAAAATTAGCCAAATCCGCGATAAAATCCGTAAAAAAAAAATATTTCAATAAAACGATTTTGCCTAGAATTGCGTGGTTGAGCCAAGGTATTACACAAACTTATGCATTTATTTTTACAATAACTTGGAACATCGAAAAATCCCTACATAGTCGCCCAAAGCGGTGTTATCAAAACGTTAAGAATAGTTTTTCTCTCTTTATACTTTAATATATTGGATATGTTAATATTATTAGATTCCGAGTATAAACGCTTATTGTATATATTATGAAAGCATATCTCAAACAAACAGCAAGTAATTTTTTTTGTTTCAAAATTTCATCACATGCCAATAGATGATAGAATATATTTCTCATGAGCATGATGATTGAGAAAATATTGACTTTCATTCATATTATTTATATGAATGAAAATATTTACTAAACCATAAAAGTCATACATTATTTAAATTTAGTCAATTTTTTCCACCACCAACCGGTTCACAAGGCTGTTTTCGCCAGAGAAGAACGGGCAAGAAACTCTAGCGTTGCCCTTTACAAAATAAGTTTACAATACAGTGATCATACAGGAGTTCAAATTCAGAGCCATTATTATTCATAAATTATGTAAATAAGCATGGGATTCAAAACTAGAGGAGACACCTCAAATATGTAACAAAAAACTGCGACGCCTTAGTTCTTTCTCTGTCATTCCTACGAATTCAAACTATCTTGCCTCTCACTTTACTGAATCGATCGTGAATGTAACCGCGCAATTTTTATTCGCGATAATTCCTTTTTAAATGAACTGTATGTTGAATGTGAAATCAATTTGATGTGCTAAATTTTTATATATTAATATGATAAATGTAGTTTTAAATGATTACATGGTTACTACTGTATTTTTATTCATAATCTGTATTTCTGTAGTTATAAGAGACCGAACAATTCAAGAGAATCACAATATTAGATTCAGCAGTCGTACACTTTCCACGACATTTCATTAAGTTATAATTTTTCTCCTATTGTTATAAATAAATGTAAGTCAAATAAAACCATGATTAGTAAAATATATCAAAATCACGTGTGCAATATGACAAATCGATCCTTAATCTAATGTAATTGAGTGTCAAACATTAGAGTTGAAAATAATAATTTTAATTTAATCAAAATTTTATACAATTTATGTGACCTTGTAGATGTTTCCTATGTATTCTGAACTTATGTGATAAATAAAACAATGATTATGATTCGTTTTCTTTATTTTTTTATAAAGTTTTACAAACTTAACTTTTTCATACAATTAAACTGGGTTTTTGAGTAGCTAAAGAGGAATGCCTATTTTTGGCCCCAAAACGTAACTTTAAAAGATATGAGAGTAATTTTTGTTATCTTAAAATAATAGCAATATTGTTAATTAAACATAATTAACGTTATTACTAAAATAACAATTGTAAAAATCTGTCAAGTTAAAATAAGTGTGTAATTTTAACAAACCTCTTGTTTTATTCAAACTAATTCATTTTAAAACATTATGACAATGAAAATCATGTTTTGAATGTATTTTGAAATGTGGGCACTGGGCCAATGGAAAGTGGGCATTCCCCTTTAAGCTGTAATTGTCGGGATTTGAAATATATATTTTTAGAGCGTACCAAAATCAGTTCGATTTGAAATAGATAGAATAATTTTTGATCCAGTTTTCGCTTTTACATTGCGTTAAATTTATGTAAAATGTAAAATGTGCTAGCTTTTTGGCTACTTTTCTTGAGCAGCTAAATTGCTTTAAATAGATGTCACCGTTTGAACCTATTAACTCTCAAATAACTAAAGTATTAAAACTTTTACAAATCAACAATATATTATTATTTGTATCACTTTATACTTTAGAGCACGGGACTCCTCTACAATCGAGAGTACGATTGAGAGGGGTTAGGCCATATAGTCCACCACACTGGCTTAATGGGTTGGCGGACTTTTACCATAGAAATTCTTACAAATCAACAATATAAAATTCTTTTAAAGTCTTATCATCATATAACAAGACTTACATAATAATAAACTTAAAAATTACAAACAATAATACTTTTTGTAACTAAACCTAAGCTTACATTCAAATGTAATTGAAATAAATCATATCTTTGGATAAGTTTGAATTTATATGGCAATTAAATTAAAAAAAAACGACTCAATTTAGGGTATCTCAACCTAAAATTACAAAATGGCAATTTTTTCGACTTATTTTTACGTGTATAAAAATCTTTAACGCATCATTGAAAAAAATCAACGAACACTATTTTGAAACACGTAAATTAAAAATTTTACAAAAGAAATGAGCAGTTTTAGATCGCGGTATGCGCAAGACGCAATAAAATCCAAGAAACGAAATAATTTGTTTATATTATAGCAGAATAAAAATCCAAAAAATAGAACACTCTGTATGAATTATATTTCTAGTCCTTTTTTGGGTCCAATACTATGACTGCGTTCAAAAACTGCCATATAATCTAAATTGTAAATAATATCAAGATGCTATCTTTACTTATTTAAATTTCGCATATATACAGGGTATATGAAGACTGCTACCGAAAACGAAGCCGAGTGGTAGTATTAGTGACTTCAGACACACTGGAACTAAAAATTAAAAAAAAAAAACGACGATTTTTTTGTTTTTTTTTCCTATCGTCGTAATTGGGTTGTTAATACATAGCTTTTTCTAAAATAATAGTGTACATCCTTTTATTTTTAAAGACACAAGAACGCAAGGGTTAAAATTATTATTCTACCAAAAACTATGGATTTACCATCCAAATACGATCAATAATAAAAAAAACTGTCGCATTTCTTTGCAAAATTTTAGTTACATTGTGCTTGTAGTGACTAAAACTACCATCCAACTTCGTTTTCGTTAGCAGTCTTAATACACTTATATAATTTAATAATTAAGTTTCTCTGTAATCTTTGGTCATTGAAAGACTTTGGACGTCAAAAATTCACCACTATAGTATAAAAAGTGTTAGACTATTCAAATATATTAAGATATCTAATACTAGAACTTGTCGAGTCTGCTGGTATCGACAGTGAGCCATCGAAATCACAATTTGTCAAACTAAGCATGATTTTCAGAGCGTTTTGAAGATTCTGAGCTTGTTCTAGACATTTTCTTATTACAGACCTGAAAGAGGTAATTGAGATAAAATACTTAATAGGATAAGATTTGAAAGCAGTAAAAAATCCTGTAATTTTATTTTGCAATTTTGAAACAAATTGTGGATAACACATTTCTTTTGGCCCAGGAATCAAATATGACAGTATTAACCGACTGCGTCTCGAGGAGTATTATAAAAAAGCTTACCTGTATCTAGTGATGCGCTTGTCATTAGCAGCTGTCTCTATTTTAAGCATTATGTTGTTCAAAGACGTTTCATGTGCTTCTCTTTGCTCGATACTGAAATTAAGTATTGTATTTGAATCAATAATGCACACAACAGTCTCAAACACACCCACACACACGCACGCACGCACCCACAAACACACACGCACGCACACACAAACACACACACACACACACACACGCACGCACGCACGCTTGCGCGCACGCACGCACGCACGCACGCACGCACGCACGCACGCACGCACGCACACACACACACACACACACACACACACACACACACACACACACACACACACACACACACACACACACACACACACACACACACACACACACACACACACAAACACACACACACACGCACACACACACACACAAATACTAATAAAATATCTTACCTTTTTAATTTCTCTATAATAGCACTCATATGCAATCTTATATCGTTCACCTTCGTATGCAGAATTATTGATTTGTCGTCAACATTTTGGTCTTTGCGAACATCGTCCAAGTTTTCATCTCTTAAATGTAAAAAAATCATATAACTTACTGGTGGTAGGTCTTTCATACGTGAGAGGCCGCCTGGGTAGGTACCACTACAATTTCTATTTCTTCCGCCAAACAGCAGTGTAAACGCACTGTTGTGTTTCAGAAGGATCTTGTATCCAGAGTAACTACTGGACATATTGAGACTTAACATCTTATGTCTCAGGATGGCGAACGCAGTGGAATGCCAAGCATTGCTACTGTTCATGAGTGGTCGTATCGCTTACCATCAGGCGATCGTCAGGCTCGTCTCGCCATGCATTCATAAAAGATCCAACAAAAAAATCCATTATCAATTATCTTTTACTTTTTAGTTGGATCTTTTATGAAAGCGAGTTTTTTTAGTTTTATAAACTATAATTTAATTACTTGCACTAAAAACATCTATACTACGGCTGACTTATCGAAGGCAGACAGCTTCGCGCAAATTACCAAATTTCAATTAAAAAAATAAAAAATGTTGAATTTCTGGATAAGATAATGTCATATACTTTTTAAATTATTGAGTCACTTTTAAGTCAATCCGACGTTTTGAAGAATCGACTTCACAGATTCTGTTACATACATTTATACATACAGGCGAAGTAAATAAAAGCGTGTTAAAAATACACCCAACATTCTCATACATAGTCCCAAGTCCCAACTTTACAATCAGATTCAAGTATTGTGTATTACAAACTAAACACCAAAGCCGCCGACATGTCAGCAAGTTGTTGGGTTACAAATTAGGCTTAAAATTATAAAATACTTACATAAAATTATGAACTGCTTTGAAAGTACTGCTCAATTCACTAAGAAATGTTTTAACGAAGGAATAAGTCATAGAACTTTCTTTCTCAATTCCGCTGTCGCTTGTAGAATCAGATATCGATATGCAATCCTTTCCCGTAGTGGAATCAACTTTATTCATTCCAGAATCATTGATTACTGATTTCGGCTTTCCAGAAGCGATTAATGGATTCGTCTTTCCAGAATCATTGATAGCCTTTCTGGAATCAGTTGGTATTTTAAAAGTTTCCTTCACTACAATGCTGTTATTAGAATTATTATATCCAGAATCATTGTGATCTGTGCTGTTAATTTCATTTTCCTTTGTAATCGTTTTATTATTTTGATTGTTCTTTCCGTTATCGCTTTCAAAGTCTGAATAATCTAGTAAATCCATATCAAGTGGTGTTTTTATTAGTTTCTTCTCATATTCTTTGATTATGCTCATGCGCCTCGTCACTTTTGGTTCAGCGTTTTTGTCATTAGAAGTGCTATCTACAACTTCTTTTATATTTTCATTATTTGTTTTTTTATCTTTATTAACATCATTTTCATTGGAAATTATCTTTTTCTTTGGTGATTTGTTCGTGTTAAGTATTTCTTTGTTTTCACTTTCATGGATCGTGATATTTGTTACAACTTTGTTTGTCACATTATTTTCAAAGTCAGTTTTTGCATCGGAATTTTCATTTTTAACTACTGTTATGGATTTGTTATTTTCTATTCTTAGAGTATTTAAATTTCTGCCGGAAATTCTGAATACTTTCGTGTCGTCGTGTGTAGAAGCCTGAAATATTTAAATAAACACTCTAAGATCGAGTCTTGTGCCTAGTTTCACAAACTACGAGAGACTTTTTGGTCTCAATACCCAGACCAGAGACTATACTATGAATCACATAAATATTTATCTCGGTGCGGAGATCGAATCCGCGGAATCAAGCTTCACAGCCCACGTCTAAGGGCCCAGTGAAGACCGAGACACAATGGCAAGCAATTAAATTCCTTACCAAAGGGTATTAAGGTACTGGTGGGAGGTCTCTAATATGTGAGAGACCGCCTAGTAGGTACCACCGCAATGAGTGTTTCTCCCGCCAAGCAGCAGTGTAAAGACACTGTACTGATTGACATTGACATTGTAGTCCACCACCGCATTGTCTATTTCAAACAGCAGTGTAAATGCACTATTGTGTTTTAGATTGAAGGACATTGTAGCCAGAGTAACTACTGGACATATTGAGATTTAACATTATGTCTCAGAATGGCGAGAGCATGCTTTGTAATCCATTATGTTGTTTGGTTTTGCTACTGTTCATGAGCGGTCGCATCGCTTACCATCAGGCTAACGGCATGCTCGTCTCGCCATTCATAGCAATAAAACATGTTTATCTTGTATATATGGAATACGACATAGATTCAATTGTTTTAAATTGATGTCGCGCCATATAGAAATGCCTTAGGATCTTTCCTATGCCTTGACATTAAATTCCGGTCTACAATGGCCTTTACCAACCAGACAGCCTTCAAGATAATGCTATAAAAATCTACAATTACAATTTTACTCACCAGATTGAACTTCTTAATATTATTTTCTTCAGATTCGTCATAATCCTTCCAATCATCGTAGTGTCTTTTCAAATAATTGATGATATCCAGTGGTTTCTTTACATCTGTAAAAATATATACCGGGTATATCAAGACTGCTACCGAAAACGAAGCCGGGTGGTAGTTTAAGCGACTTCAGACACAATGCAACAGAAAAAGTGGCAATAAAAAGCGACAATTTTTTTTGTTATTTTTTTCTTTATGCTATATTTGGGTGGTAAATACGTTTTTTCTTAAAATAATAGTGTACACCCTTTTATTTATAAATACTCTAAGGTATAAAAGAGTTTAAATAATTATTTTAGCAAAAACTATGGATTTACCACCCAAAAATGACGATATTTAAAAAATCATAAAAAATAATTGTCGCGTTTCCATGCGAAATTTTTAATTGCATTGTGTTTGTAGCCACTAAAACTACCACCCGGCTTCGTTTTCGGTAGCAGTCTTGAGATACCCGGTATATTAGAGTTAAACTTTAGTGCTTAGAGACTTGGATATGACGAAGGAGAATTCTAGACTGCCTAGGTGGCGTAGTTGTATTAAGGTACGGTTACAAAGCTGAGGTTTCGGGCTCGAATCCCAGGTTGGGCAAAGTGATATTGGATTTCTATTCATTATCAGCCCAGAGTCAGGAATTTGTGCCCGATATGGTGATAGACTCGCCACCTATCACATCGTGGGACGGAACATACAAAGCGAAATGTGGGTGTCCGGGCACCTCTGCCTACCCCTTCTGGGAAAAAGGCGTGAGTTTATGTATGTGTGTATGTATGTAGAATTGTAGATTCCGCGGGTAGTCCAGTACCAAACATATAGATATTTAAATTAATATAAGGCATAGGCCCTACATGTTTGGTACTTGGCGGCCCGCCTTCAATATCTTATGCTTATATTTTGATTTGCTGGCTAGTCAAGTCATTAAGCAAATTAATAAACAAGCACAAGTTCCATGAAATAAATATTATTTTTTTGCTTTGCAGTGGTACTTATTATTTTGTTATTTTTTTTGTGGTTTTTGTTTTTAAGTTGGTTTTTATTTTTTTATTAAAAATTTTAGTTATTTTTATCTTTTTAGTGTTGATAGGAATTTAAATGAAGATTTGGTCCCCACAAGGAATATGTTCTTTCCGATGATAATGAAATCGCTAAAATCGGCTAAAAGTTGCCGAAGATATTGGAGCATTCACATGTTTTTTTTTGCCCCTTTGCCCTCCCCTTGCCCCTACCCCCTTTTCCCTCCACCACTGTAGCATACCTTTTATACTGAACCCAATGCAAAAAGAACCATTGGAATCCTACCAAATTTTGAAGAGTTCTACACTCCAGGTCCGAACATGATCATCAGATCTTCATGTTGTGTTCCTGGGATCAACCTGTCAATACATTCTTTCCAATGAAAATAAAATCACTAAAATCGGTTAAAAGCTGCCGAAGATATTAGAATTTACGTGTATTTTAATTTTATCACCTACCTCCCCTCACCCCCACCCCTTTTTCCCTCTCTTACTGTAACTTAACTTTTATAATGAACCTAATGCAAAAAGAACCATTGGAATCCTACTTAATTTTAAGGAGTTCCCCTCTCCAGGTCCGAAGATATTCATCAGATTTTCACCATATTTTTATGGGACCAAATGACAAGCACCAGCTTTCAATCAAACAAAGCATGGTCGAAATTGGTTCACACAGTACCGAGAAACGAGGTAACAATCATAAAAAAAAGTCGAATTGAGAACCACCTCCTTTTTTTGAAGTCGATTAATAATAAAAAAGAAATCGTCACAATTTTTTTGCACAAAATTTAGTTGCATTGTGTCTGAAGTCACAAAAACTTCGTTTTCGGTAGCTGTCTTAATATTACCTGTAAATAATTTTTACTCACAATTTTGCCTCTTCTCTCTGTCACTATCGACATGATTTCCTCTCGATGTGTTCTCTACAAATTCCACCTCGTTTGGATCTTCAATGGTTCGCAGTAGATTCGTCAATGAACGTGTGGCGTTCGACAATTCATCGCAATCTTGTTGTATGCTCTAGAAAAAATATGTGAGGGTAGTTGACTCATTTTTTAAATATTATTTATATCTCATGCTTATGCTATAAGATTTTTTTACATAAAAAAATTAAGACTAATCCATCCATCCATCCATCAGCCAAAGGAAGTCCACTGCTGAACATAGGCCTCCCCCAATGATTTTCACAGAGACCTGTTGGAGGCAGCCTGCATCCAGCGACGTCCCGCGACCTTTACCAGGTCGTCGGACCATCTTGTGGGTGGACGTCCTACGCTGCGCTTTCCGCTACGTGGCCTCCATTCGAGCACTTTCCGACCCCATCGGTCATCAGATCTCCGCGCTATGTGCCCTGCCCATTGCCACTTCAACTTGCTAATCCGGTGGGCTATGTCGGTTATTTTAGTTCTCCTACGGATCTCCTCATTTCTGATTCGTTCTCGTAGGGAAACCCCGAGCATAGCCCTCTCCATAGCTCGTTGAGTGACTTTGAGCTTCCTAATAAGGCCCATAGTGAGAGGCCACGTCTCGGTGCCGTAAGTCATCACTAGCAACACACAACTATCGAAGACTTTCGATTTAAGGCACTGAGGTATTTTGGACGAGAAGACGTCGCGTAGTTTCCCGAACGCTGCCCAACCGAGTTGGATTCGACGATTGACCTCTTTCTCGAAGTTGGACCTGCCTAACCGGACCACTTGTGCTAAATAGACATATTCGTCAACAACTTCAAGAGTCGAGCCCCCAACACCGATGGGGATGGGCAAAACATGGACATTCGACATGATCTTCGTTTTGTCCATGTTCATTTTAAGACCCACCTGTTGAGAGACTCGATTGAGGTCTTCGAGCATAGTGCTAAGGTCTTCCAGCGATTCTGCCAAGACTACAATATCGTCGGCAAACCGAAGGTGAGTGATATACTCGCCGTCGATTTTTTTCCAAAAATCGATTATTTTTTTATTACAATCGATTTTTAACAAATCGATTAATATTAAATAAAGAAAAATCGATTTTTAGTTAATCGATTTTTTTTCATTAACCTCACATCTCTACTTTTAAAGTAATGGAAATATCGGGAAGTTAAAAAATATAAAACAAAATAACATAGATATATCGATAAATATTAGTAAGCGATAAAATCCGTAAATAATAGTTTAATTTCAGTATTCATTCATATACTCTATTTAAATAAGATCTTAAACATCCGCATCCGCATCCGCATTCGCATCCGCGGATGTGAAAAAATCGACATCCGCAACATCCCTACTGTGGATCACACAAATATTCGTTTCGGTGCGGGGATCGAACCCGCGGTCTCACGTTTCAGTCAGTGTGTAAACAAATGCTTTTCAGAAGCTGTCAAAATAGTATGTATAATATTATATTTGTAATATTACCTTTAAAGCTTGTATCAACAGAACTCCGCATCCAATGGTTCTCACAAAATCATGGGGTTTTATAGTATTTCTTACTTTACCTGGAAGATAAAGATTTTTAATTTTAATGGCGAGATGGGCATGCCATTGGCCTGATGGTAAGCGATATGACTGCTCAAATACAATAAAGATTAAATTATCCAAAATACATATTATATTATTTATTTATTATATATTTCTAAATGTTTTCATTTCGTCTAAATGTTTGTTTTTTAATCGACTTCAAAAACGGAGATAATTAATTCGATGTGTATGTATGTAATTTTGTCAGAATTGCATAGTTTTTGAATAAGAATTTAAAAAAAAGTACGTTTGTTTGTATGTTTGTCAACGCATATATCAAAAAGTATCAACTTCAAACAATTGTAAATATTTAGGTATTTTAGATCTATTAAAAGATTAATTTCATTTCTCTATTTTTATAACATTTTCGAAGTCAGTTTAATTGTTAATTATGTCATAATGCAAGCAAGAATTTTCTATATAACTAGTAGTCCATTGAAATGTTACAATTTAAGGACCGAATATTGCATTTCTTAGATGACGCAATTTTATTTTGGGACATCTTTGGGGGGTCAATAGAAGCTTACCTCAAGTTTGTGGGGTCGCCACCCTTGTCCTCCGGCCGCCATCTTGGAAAAAGGGGTGAAAACACTTTTTTCGCGATAATTCGGAAACTAAGCGTCTTACAAAAGAATTGTAAGAACATAAGTTGTAGCAAATTGTTTTGCCTACAAATATGTATATATAACTTTTTTCCCTAAATTAAAAATTAAGAAGTTATAAGCAAAACAGTGAAGAAGAAGTTCTTAAGGGAAATCTTCCCGTTTCTCTTAAAAGTAGATAAAAGTAGACTCATTGGTTTGTATCTTACCAATTCTCACATACAGTGCTCAATCCTGGTCTTTGACCGAACTTCAGAGGTCCAGGTCCAGGTTTGTCAAAAAGCTATGGAGCACAGGATGCTAGGCGTAACACGCATGGACAGAGTACCCACTAACACCTTGCGCTCAAAAACCAGAGTAACAATGTTGCACAGAAATAAGATAAACTAAGCTAGGATTGGGCGGGCTACGTCACCCGGATGCACCCGAAGAGGTGGGCAAAGATTGCCAATCAATGGATGCCTAAGGATGGCGAGAGGCCACGCGGCAGGCTTCGGAAAAGGTGGCGCGACGATCTCGACCAATTTAGCAGCACTTGGATGGCATCAGCAACTGACAGGGATAAGTAGAAGGAGTTGAGGGAGACCTTTGCCCATCAGTAGCACAGAATAGGTTAATATAAATAAAAAAAATAGCAAAAAAGTGAGATTGTTCATAAAAAGTTATAGAGAAAAAAAGATTTTTTTTATAAATATTTACTCACTTTTTGCTTATAACTTCTTTAATTTTTAAATTAGGGAAAAAAGTTATATAAACATTTTGTAGGCAATACAATTAGCTACAAATTATGTTTTTACAAATTTTTCGTAAGACGTATAGTTTCCGAAATAACGCGAAAAAAGTGTTTTCACCCCTTTTTCCAAGATGGCGGCCGGGGGACAAGGGTGGCGACCCCACAAACTTGAGGTTAAGCTTCTATTGACCGCCCACACATATCACAAAAAAAAAATTGCGTCCTCTAAAAATGCAAAGCTCATGTAACATTTCAATGGACTATAGCTGTGCCCGCGACATCGTCGGCGTGGAATTTAACAAAAAAGTTAATTAGTTAATTTAGTTATTTTTTTTTTGGTATTTGCATTTTTATTTTAATTATCAACCTTTGTAAGGAAACCATACCACGATCTAATTCTACGGTGGCGCCATCTCTTAGCGAGCGGCGGTAAACTCCCGTTACACATTTATTTTCAGTTTTTTGTATTAGCTTTATTGAAAAATTTCTTTATATACAATATTTTGTAAATGTGATATTGTTTCGTTGGTGGGAGAAGTGGTGGGAGGCGCCCGACGTGACGGCCCAGTGGTGGCATGCGCGTGAGCTGCGCGCGGGCATTGCAACATTACTTAATTTTTCTAAAATAAAAGATTTTTTTCTAAAATAAATGTAGCCTAAGTTACTCCTTATTATATCAGCTACCTGACAATAAAAGTCCCGTCAAAATCGGTCCAGCCATTTCAGAGATTAGCCGGAACAAACAGACAGACCGACAGACAGACAGACAAAAAAATCTAAGTACATTTTCGTTATAGGTATCGTGTATATAACGATATGTACTTGGACATTTTTATTTATTTCACTTTACAAACAGGACACTTCAATTTTATTTATATGTATAGATTTCGAGTAACGACTTATTTCAGTAAAGCTACATAGAGATTCGCCCTGTCCATGTATTAATGTCAATGGTTGTAATATTAAGTTATTACCTTTTTCGCAAACACATTGCGACATTGAAGACAGAAGCTTCTTGGCGATAATTTTGATCTTTTGTTCTTCATATAATTCGCTCACTTTATTGACATCTCAGTAATATTCCACGGTAATATCAAATCGCTTCGGAATGATGAATTCTAAAAGCATATATTAAAGTGTTAACTAGTGTTCGTAAATACTGCCATAGATTTTAAATCATAATAGACTCAAATTTATATCTTTTTGTTATATACAGGTATAGGCGATTTATAAGAATTTTATGGTATGTAAGTCCACCAACCCGCATTAGGCCAGCGTGGTGGACTATATGGCCTAACCACTCTTAATCGTACTCTCGATTGCAGAGGAGGCCCGTGCCCTGCAGTGGGACGTATATGGGCTGATACAGATATACAGGTACAATATACCCTTAAATGAGCTTATTTTCGTCACAATTTATCTATTATGTTGACTGCCTGGGATTCGAACCCAGCACCCCACAGTTCATAGTTCATAACCAATAACTATAATATCTAACAAAAAATATAGATACATAAACATCACGCCTTTTTCCCAGAAGGGGTAGGCAAACGTTGCCGGTGTCTGGCACAATTTTTTCCGGGTTGATAATGAATAGAAAAGGAAATATAACTTTGACCGGCCCGGGATTCGAACTCGAGACCAATTGCAATCGCACCGTAGAACACACTAAAGCAGTAAAAATGACATAATAAACACATACTTGTAAAACATTAGACAGTGCATCCTCCATTATTTGTACAAAAATACAAATCCATTCTTCAATTCGATCTTTTATTCTATCCTCCATTACTTATGCCTGATATTAAACCTTCTCAAATCATCTTCCAGAGACAATTCGATTGCGTTCGCCGAGTTGTCTATGTAGAACTGTTTATTCGAATTTAAAGGTATGAAATCGGCATTTAGGTTCGTCTTCGCCTCTGGTTCTATGTTATTTATTTTTAAATTTTGAATTTGGAACAGATTTTTCTTTTCTAAAACTACATTTGTTTGATTTTCGAACGGAGCTGGATTTGAATTTGGAATTTTGAACGACATTAGGCTTCCTCTACTGAGTTTTTGAAATAGGAAACCATTGTGTTATCATCATTTTGTTTGAATTAAGATCTTTTTGAATTCCGAATGCTGGGACATCGACTTCTTTATTACTTCGTGTTATATCGTTCGAATTTATCTTGTTTATAACCTGGTCAATGTCGGAAGACGTTTCCGTTATAATACTGTCATCATCAAATATGCTGTGCTTATTTGTTTGCATTAGCTTTAAATCTGGAATGTCCTGCATAATTCTTTGTGTTCTTGTAAATGCTTCTTTTTTGCTTGGGGCAGAAGGTTGAGATTTGCTTGCAGTCGTACCCAAGTCTGTGAAGTTAGCAGATTCTTTGATGGCTTGCCATTTGTACGCATGAATATGTAGTGTGGAGGCTTTCTTTAACAAATCTTCGTTGTTTGTAAGCAGAACCTGTAAAAATATATATTCTAAGTTAAGATGGCTCCAATTTATATAATTTTATCTAGATTCTAGAGTACCGCACTATTGAGTCACCTTAGAGTATCTATAATATAGAGGGAGCGCTGGTACTTCAAAAACGTAGATAAAAATGGTGGTGCTGGGCCACCTTTTTCTGCCCTCCTATTGGCTGATATTTGACAGGTTGTCCAACATACTTGAATTACTTGAATAAGAAAAGTAAAAATAAATACTTTAGGGCTATTTAATTCCAATCTAACTTGTTTTGAAAGGATAATATCTAAATATAATTTCGGTTATCGAAGGAATTTATGGCAATTTATTGCTAAATAATTCATTCAATTTCACTAATATGTTAGCGCTACCCACATCACGAACAAGAAAATATCTACGTTTTTCAAGACGCAAATGTATGACAGCGCTCCCTCTATACTATAAATACTCGTAAGTGAGTCACTAAAAACCAATAACCAATTTAAAATTTGGTGCCATAATATCCCAATTTTCTGCTTAAAAATATTTTGAGACGAAAATAATGACTAAATAATCTTTGAGTAGTGTTAATACATACCACATGGTGTTTTGGCTCATTTTTAGCAAACAACAGTTCAAAATCGCATCTTTCGTAACTTTTTTCGTATCGCTAAAGAAACCTATGGAGTTCGCTGAAAGAAAATATAATATTTAAAATACATTCACACAGAATTTTAACAGCAGTGTAAACGCACTGTTCTGTTCCGGTTTGAAGGATATTGTAGCCAGAGTAACTACTGGACATATTGAGACTTAACATCATATGTCTCAGGATGGCGAGCGCAGTGGAATGCCAAGCATTGTTTCATTATTCAAGTTGTTCCATTAATACTAACAAAATAAAAAACAATATTAGCCCATAATAGGCCACTTCGCTGGTATAGTGCGGGTTAGACTTTACATGGAAATATTATTATCTCTATCGTATCAGATGCAGGTTTCTTCACGATTTTCGGTATCATCAATTTCCTTCAAAACCTTCATAACATAACATTTCATAACTTAGCAGAAATAATTGAGAATCTGCCGAGAAGGTCGCCGGTTCGAATCCCAAGTCACACAACTGACATCACCGGAGGACCGAATCCAGTCGAAGACCGCATGAAACAAGTCCATACCTAGCTCAGTAAGCGAAATTGTAAATTTTTTAAAAAAATCTTAAACTTTAACTTTATATTACTTGTAAATAAGATCGATAGCATATATATTTTATATTTTTCCCATAAAGAGAATCATAGGCTTAACCTATACACAAAATTTTAGATTTTTCCCATCAGTAGATTTTAAAATATTTTGAAAAACAAAATTTTTGAAAAACACGTGTTTCGCCAATTATAGATATTTTTAAATTTCTAATAGACTATAAAATAGAACATAATTTATTGTTTCTTTAAGTTTTTTTTACAAAAATTTTTGATAAATAGTTTTCGAGTTATCAAATTTTTAATACATTTTTGCAAATATATCATTAAATATTAAACTTAAAATTTTTCTCTGGGCATATTGTCAAAGAGGACAAAATTCCTCATAATTTGAGCCCAAGCACGGGTTCTCTGCGATAGATAGAGCGGGAGTTACGAGTTTTCAGCGCCAATGGCCGCCATTTTGAAAATTTTTAAACAGCTGTAACTTCAAAACTATCGGTCGTAGAGAGCAGCGGGTTTTGATAGTAGCTGAGCTGGGATGAGACCCTCATTTTAGGCCTCAAAAATTGGACATAAAATTTCCTGAAAATTTTGTGAAACTTTTAAAATAGGTACATCCGCGAGGTCAGTACGAGTGAAACGAGCCCAAACTCGGGTAAATTCGACCAAAAGGAACGGCAGAAACGAGCAAAAAGCCAAAACAGGCCGCCATCTTGGATAATTTCAAACGGCCATAACTCCGTAGTTATAAAAGTTAGACCACCCGAGTTTGGACTCGTTTGTTTCGACAGAGGGAGGTCTTCCTCCTCCCACCCCCTCCTCAACCCCAAAATATTTACCGTTTTCCCCCACTCGTATCTCCTTCACTATTCGTCCTAGACCTCCGACCTTGGGTTCGTTAGACGCGTCTCGGCGAGACCTGTCTTTTGGCCCCAGGGGTATCCCAGTATCCCCCCCCTCCGACCCTCCACTTCAAAATAAGTTTTGAAGTTCCCAAAAGTCCTCCCACGAGACCCCCTCCCTCCCCCCCCTCACCCCCGAAAAAGTTTTCCTCACCCCCCCTAACCATAACTCCTTTAATATCCATCCTAGAGTACCCAACCTTGGGTTCATTGGATTCGTCTCGGTGAGGCCTATCCTTTGGCCCCAAGGGAATTCCAAAATCCCCCACCCTCGCCCCTCTAACTTCAAAAGAAATTTTGAAGTCCCTTAAACTCCTCCCACGATACCCTTCCCTTCCCTTCCCCCCCCACCCCCGAAAAATTTTGACCTCACCCCCCCTAACCCTAATTCCCTCAATATCCATCCTAGATCCCTCGACCTTGGGTTCATTGGAGGCGTCTCTGCGGGACCTATCCTTTGGCCCCAAGGGAATCCATGTTTTCCCCCTCCCCCCCACTGTAAACTCAAAACAAAGGAAAAGTACTTACCTTGCTGGAGAACTGACGAATTGGCCAAATTAGATTTTAATTAGAAATAAGGATATTATTATTATTATTGATTGTGATTTTTTATTATTGACTATTGTCCCATCCTATTAATTAATTTCCTCGATTTAATGTTTTATTATTGACCATTGTTGCATGTAACTAATTAATTTTCCTGATATCAACTCTATTGCCTATTGACTATAGTCCTACTCAACCCACTTATTTTCTTATTCACTTTTAACCGTTTTGTACCTGTTTGACGAACATCACTTGAGTAATTGTGCAATTTTCATCTATTGACATATTAAAACATAAAAATTATAATACCTGACAAATATTAAAAAAAAAAAATAAAAAAAAAAATAAATTAATAAATAAATAAAATAACTCTCTGGATCAAAATTTAAAAAACATGTCTTCAACTGGAAGGACAAATATCAAAGGAACAGTCGCCCCCAAATCGTCCCGATCGCTGCGATCAGGCCGCGAGACGGCGAACCCGGTGCAGGCGCCGGCGATAGTGGTCGAGGCGCCAGGCCTGCGCCCGGATGAGGAGGAGGGGTTCACCTCGGTGCAGGCCAGCGGGACAATGAGCGCCCGTAGGCTCTCACTCGCCGATGAGCTAAGGGGAGCTCAGAGTGCGGCCTCATCTGCCTCGCCGTCGAGGGCGCCTGCTGATACCGTGGCTGACGATGGCGAGGAGTGTCTCTCGGCGGGCGGTAGTGATCTGGTGGGGTCTGTGGGCGCTGCCACCAGCGAACGACCAAGCCTCGGGGGAATGCTCGCCGATTCGGCTCAGAGGGCTAACAAGGCCATGATGGAGGCGAAAGAAGCCCTGGAGTCGAAGGCGGCGGGCAACCTCAAGAAGGAGGTCCGGGAAATGGTCGTCGATCGCCTCCACCTGCTCTACGAACTCATATTGAAACTGGCGGAGTCTCGTAGCAGGCTGCAGTGGGAGGCGAGCGTCGCCAGAACCTCCGCTGCCCGGGACATGGAAGTGGCGGCAAAAAGACACTCCCGAGCGGTTGAAAAACTGGCGGGGGATCTCGGAGCCGCCACAAAGGAGGTCGCGGCCAAGCTGGAAGGTCTACAGAAGGAGGTGAGTGCGGCTCGTCTGATGGTGGCACACGATGTGGTATCATCCTTGGACGAGACGCGCTCACTCATCCTTAAGAGACAGCCGACATCCCTCCCTGAAATCATCCGGGGAGAATTCCGGAACATAAGGGAGGAGCTGGCCTCTACACCACCCTTGAACCGGCCGGAAGAAAAACAGCTGATGGCAGCGTTGGCGGACCTCCGGGAAGAACTGGCGGAAAATACACGGGTTCGGCGGACCTATGCTGAGGTGAGCGCGACGCAACCCTCTGCCGCCAAGATCGGCCCCTCTGCGCCTTCCCATGCGTTGATTGTCTCTTCCGCCGATCCAAATGCCACGTCTGACGATGTCATAAAAAGCATCCAGGCGGGCTTGGACCCCCGGGCGGAGGGTCTGCGGGTGGAGAGGTGCAGGAGGGTGCGGGATGGCAGGGTGGTGCTGGGCCTCTCAGCAAAGGGCGAGGCAGAAAAGGTCGCGGAGGCCTTAAGGAAGCGGGACCTCACAGTGACCCAGGCACAGAACAAGAAGCCCCTCGTAGAGATAGCGGATGTTCTCGCCTTCAACTCCGATGAAGACATTGTTGAGTCTCTGTGGATGCAAAACACCCACATCATACAGGGACTCAACAAGTCCGAGGAAACTGCGAAAGTCCTCTTTCGCAGGAAGGCGAGAAACCCGCTGGAAAACCATGTAGTCCTGGAGGTATCCCCGGGACTTTGGAAAAGGCTTACCAGCGCTGGGCAAATCTACGTGGGGCTCCAGCGAAGGCCAGTGAGGGACAGATCCCCACTGGTTCAATGTTCGCAGTGCCTGGGGTACGGGCACACCCGCAAGTTTTGCAAAGCCGCGGAAAGGATTTGTTCCTTCTGCAGCGAAGCACATGCGGGTGATTGTCCGGCCCGCGCTAGGGGTGAGAGGCCAAGGTGCACTAATTGTAAGCGGGAGGGCGGCCGTGACCAGGCGGACGACCACACTGCATTTTCCGATGGCTGCCCGGTGCGCCAGAAGTGGGACGCCATAGCGAGATCGCGAGTGACGTACTGCTGAAGGCGCCGCGGACAGCTGTCGGGAACTCATAATTATGCAGGCGAACCTGGACCGCGCCAGACTAGCGACTGCAGAGGTTATGAGTGCAGGAGTACGCCTGGGTGCGGCCGTCATCCTGGTGCAGGAGCCGTACGTTGGCGCAAGAGGTGAGCTGGCTGCGTTGGCGCGCGGCCGAGTAGTGCAAGCACACCCGACCGTGCGACTCGGGCCCAACAAAGCCGCCATCGTCGTGCTAAACGATGCACTGCGCCTAACGTTGGATCCTGCACTGCAGACGGAAACCATGGCCTGCGCAATCCTCGACACTGGCGAAGGGCCGGTTGGAGTCATCTCCGCGTACTTCCCGCCCGAGAGCGACACATACACCCTGGCCACTTTCAGATCGCAGCTCTGCGAGCTTGAAGTGGCCATGTCCAAGATTGGGTCCGGGCGATTGGTGGTCGGAGGTGACTTCAACGCGTGGAACCAGTGGTGGGGAAGCGAACGCGATGACGAGCGTGGCGAGTTGCTGGCGGACTGCTTCGACCGACATGGTCTTACAGTACTAAATGAGGGAGATGAGCCGACATTTGAGGCGTGGAGGCAGGGCCGAGCATGCTGCAGTCATGTAGACGTGACTGCATGTGGCTCGGCTCTGCTCCCGCGCGTCACGGACTGGCTCATTGACCCCTCAATAACGTCAGCACAGCATAAAACGCTCGTCACTCGCCTTTCGGCGCGGACACTGCCTGCTCCTCCGCGATCAAGAACCCGGAAGTACCGCACGAGAAACGCCAATTGGGAAGCCTTCCAAGACACCTTATCCGGAGAGCTGAGATCGCGCAACCTCAACGTGGAGTTCTTGGACGCCCTCCAGACGCGGGGGGGCGTAGAGGACGCAGCGGTGGCCTACACAGCGGCGGTGACGGCGGCCTGCGACTCTACTTTGCCGCTGCTCTCGGCGCCGCGCTCCCGGCCGGATCCCCCTTGGTGGAACGCCGAGCTACAAGCTAAAAAGAAAGATGTAAACACCAAGAGGAGACGAATCCGGTGCGCGGCCCCGAGACGTAAGCAACACGTAGTCCAACAATACCTAACGGCATTGCAGGACTACAAACTGGCGGCAGCGGCCGCCCAAACCACCAGCTGGAAGGAATTTTGCACGACCGCGGAGCGGGAGAGCATGTGGGACGGAGTCTACCGAGTCCTGCGTACAGCAGAGAGACGCAAACCCGATTGCCTTTTGAGAGCTGGAGATGGCCAGACATGTACGCCGGCCGAGTCGGCTCGCCTGCTGGCGGAACAACTGTTTCCGGACGACGATCCGCAAAACGACTCCCCGGAACACGTGGCGGTCAGATCGTCGGTCGAGGCGAGGGACGTTCTGGAGCGTTGTGGACCAGACGACCCAGGCTTCACGGCAGCCGAGCTGGCTTGGGCGGCGTCCACTTTCTCGCCAAAGAAAGCTCCGGGACCGGACCATCTCCCAGCGGACGTATGCGCAAAGGCAATCGGCGCAGACGAGGGCTGCTTCCTAGCCCTCGCAAATGCAGCACTTCGTCTATCGTGTTTCCCCGCTCCATGGAAACGTGCCGCTGTCTGCGTCTTACCCAAGCCAAACAAGAAGGATGCTGCCCACCCACGCTCCTATAGGCCGATAGGATTACTATCAATCCTAGGCAAGATATTAGAAAAGATGCTGGTGGGCAGACTCCGCTGGCATCTCCTGCCAACCATGCACCATATGCAATATGGCTTTATGCCCCAGCGTGGGACCGAGGACGCCCTCTATGATCTTGTGGCACATTTAAGGAAGGAAGTTAAGAACAAGAAAATCACAATAGTAATATCCCTAGACATAGAGGGCGCCTTCGATAACGCGTGGTGGCCAGCCATAGAGCTGGGCATGGTTGAGAGGGGATGCCCGCGTAACTTGTATGGCTTGGTACGCTCCTACCTGCGGGATAGGACGGTGGAGATCCTGTATGCGGGGGCGGTCCATGAAAAACCCACCACAAGAGGTTGCGTGCAGGGCTCAATAGCGGGTCCCACCATGTGGAATCTCGTGCTGGACCCCCTGATAAGGGAGGTCTGGGGACTCGGGGTCTACTGCCAGGCGTTCGCCGACGACATTGTCCTGGCCATATCTGACAAAGATGTCGGGAAGGCCCAGGAAACCGCCAATCGGGTGCTCGCCCATGTGCACGACTGGGGCTTAAAAAACAAACTAAAATTTTCGGCGGAAAAAACCAACGCAATGATGGTCACCAAAAGACTTAAGATAAGGGCCCCGGTCGTGAGCATGGCCGGGCACCAGATTGGAATGGTCAAAGGGTTCAGGCTGCTCGGGGTTCTGCTGGACGACCGCCTGGGCTTTGGACCCCACGTGAAAGAGACATGCAGGAAAGCCGCGGATATTTTTAAAAAACTTGAACGTACGGCAAAGGTCACGTGGGGTCTAAACTCGGAGATCGTCCGCACAATCTATAGAGCGGTCATTGAACCCATAATGTTATATGCGGCGAGCGCCTGGGGGTCGGCGGTAGAGCTGCGACACGTGGAAAAGCTCATGAGGGCAACCCAGGGTAGGTTCGCCAAAAAAATAATTAGAGCTTACCGGACGGTCTCTCATGTAGCCTCCATTGCTGTCGCAGGTCTGCTGCCGATAGACTACCGGGTCCGAGAAATCATAGCCTTGCGCGAGGCGAAACTTGGTGGGTCCATTGCCGATTTTCCGGGTAGGTGTTTGGAGGGTAGGGTACCGCCTGCCGAGATGCCGCACCCCGCTGAGTGGCAGCCGGTCTCATACACCAGCATGGATCGAGGCGCGGGAGCCGAAGTGGCCGAGTTGGGGGCGTCCGGAGCGTGCATCTACACGGACGGCAGCAAGATCGAAGGCAAAGTCGGAGCCGCGCTTTCGGTCTGGAAAGGCGGTGCAGAGGTCAGGACAAAGTCCTTCAAACTGGAATCATTCTGCACCGTATTCCAGGCCGAAATGTTTGCCCTCCTGAAGGCGACGGAGCTGGGATGGGAACTAAATGAGAACACTATAAACATCCTTAGTGATAGCAGGTCTTCCCTAGACCTGCTTAAACAAATAAACACCACCAACTCCGTCGCCTTCAGGATACAGCGGAACATCCGCGAATTGGCTGCCGTCGGTGTGGATGTGCGCCTGTACTGGCTCCGGGCCCATGTCGGCACGATCGGGAACGAACGTGCCGACGTGCTGGCCAAGAAAGCGGCGCTAGGTAGAAAGACGGCCCCCGACTACGACCAAGTATCAGTGTCGTGTGCGAAGGGTGCAATCAGGAAGGAGAGCGTCGCGAAATGGAGTGAAGAGTACACTGCATTAATCACCAGTAAACACCTAGCTAACTTCCTTCCTGATGCAGCCTCCGCACACCTTTACGCAAAAAAAAACACCGCAGTCGGCTCTTATGACGCAGACGCTGACGGGCCACGGAGGATTTGGGGAGTACCTCCACAGGTTCGGGCTTCGAGATACACCTTGGTGTTCTTGTAGGCCCGGAGTTGTGGAGGACGTGGCCCACGTCCTCCTATATTGCCCACGTTTCTGTGCGTTGAGATACCGGCTGGAGTGTGAGACCGACTGCGATCTAAATCTATTAGCATTGCCGGGTTTGCTGTCCAACCCTGTAACGAGACAGGCTTTTATTGTGTTCTGTAAAAAAGTCACTAAAACAGTATGCCGGGAAAACGGGAGTACGGCAAAATGGGAAATATAAGTGTGGAGGAGAATATGGCCTGGAAATTGCAAACAATGTGTGAAATAAATTAGCGTGTGTTGTAAATTAATCTCATTACAATATAAATAAATTAATGTAACATATCCAAGAAATTTTTAATGTAATTTTAATTAATCAATCTACAATATAATTTTATTTTAAATTTATTTTAATTCATTTTATTATTATTTATTTAAGTTATAAATTGTAAGCAACTTTAGTATGTATAAGCAAACAATGTAAAATACGAAGGACAAGTCACAAAATGTAACTGATATTATGGAAAAAAAAAAAAAAAAAAAAAAAAAAAAGGATAAGGGAAAAAAAAAAAAAAAAATATATATATATGTATATATATATGTGTATATAAATGATTATATACATACAAAAAAGGCAAAAGAGGAAAAAAAAAAAAATTAAACTAAAGAAAAATGTAAAGAATTGGAACTCCCAAAACGTAATATCAGAGGGATAATGACTTGTCCACGAAATAATTAATAAAGTGCGGAAAGTCCCTGTCAAGTTTCAGGGGAGTGTTGCTTAATATATAAAAAAAAAAAAAAAAAAAAAACCAAACCGCATTAGGCCAGCGTGGTGGACTATATGGTCTAACCACTCTCAATCGTACTGTCGATTGTGGAGGAGGTCCGTGCCCTGCAGTTGGACATGTATGGACTGATAAAGAAGAAAATCAATATACATACTATTATTTTGCGTTCCATTGACGATATGCAAGGGCGGGTTGCGAAGCGTCCTCACTATCTGGCGCGCAATGAACACGTGCCTGTTGCCCAAACTGTCGCCCGAACACAATGACTCCACTTCACGACGAGTCTCTTGTGGTATGAGCAGACGACAGTTCTCATCTAAAAACAACCGTGATGGGTAAGACTGGAGACTATCCCGCCCTCACACCCACCACTGTAACTCCTGTGTCGCAGGATCAACAGTAGCATTGTAATGACACCTAGCATTGAAGCTCGCCGAGTCTCCGGGAATGTCTAACTTGCCTTTAACCCGCAACGAAATCAATCAGAAAGTTAAATTAATAGGAGAAGTTGGAAATAAATTAACCGTGATGGGTTAATGTTATATTATCCATCATTAAATTCTTTTTCAATCCCAATTTGTTTCAAGTGGTTTAAAACAGTTCATCACTCAACGTCGAAGCTTGATATAAAATTCAGCTTTTATCCTATAATGCTCACAAAAGTACATTTTATTAAATAATAAATAAATAAATAACACCCAACAGTCACATACATAGTCCTGACCCCACACTAAGATCGAGTCTTGTGTCGTGGGTATCAGGAACTACGAGAGACTTTTCGGTCTCACAACACCCAGACCCGGAAGAAATATTTGTGGGCCACATAAACATTTCTCTCGGTGCGGGGATCGAACCCGTGGCCTCTCGCTTCACAGGCGAATATATTATATATAAAATAAATAAATATATAATATTATATAATATATTATATTCTTCAAATATTACGCTATCTTTAAACTTTAACAAAATGTAATTTTGTCAGCATTATAGTTTAGCTGAATTTTATAAATATTATTAAGGCAACTATAAACAAATATTTCCTTGGTATTCAGACACTTTTGATGGTTCTTTCATATTGCCAGAAACATTGAAGCTCATAACATCCAAAAGCAACCACGATCGGATCTTCGTAATACCTGATTGTGTGATACCTATGTCAAAGGCATGCGCAGACCAACTTTCAGCTTTTATAAAATGAAGAAAGTCTCGCGGACACGGGTTCTTGATCTACTAACTTTGAAGTTGTTTGCAATGGATCTGCTTTGACATTAGCCTTAAATTCCTGATTATCTCAAAGCTAATTTTATATGTAAGGTACCTAACGCTAATTAAGTTAAAAATATAAGGATAAAATTAAAAACTCACCAGACTGCACGAGATTATTGATGAATTCATAATCTTGTAGTAAAACATTGCTGTCTGCTACTATGTACCAATCATTCTTGATGTTACATCCGGCCAAATTCTTCAAACTTTGTATACTATATTTCATATTTGTTTCTTTAGAGATTTCCTATATATTAACAAGAAAGAAAATAGTTTCTATTGACACGATTATAGCACCACACATACAGCAAAAGTATAACGAAAGAGATAGAAATGGTGTCTAATCCTTATTAATGGACTCAAAATGATTTGTTAGTATTTATTTTAAAATTAATTGCATTGGCGTATGCAATTTAAGAGCCGCAAGTTCATATCCAAAGACCCACATGTTGCCGACCCCTGGTATAGACTGATAATGATGATTAAACAATTTATTGTCATAAACTCCAGAAATGTCGCTTGATTGGTCATATCATGGGACGTTTCGGATATACTTATTGCCTTTCTTTATTAAGTTTGACCCAAAACAAGCCCACTGAGTCTTATTTGCTGGATATACTCAGAACTGTCGTATGTCGTCGCGTCGCGTATTTGCAGTGGTAGTGTAAGCCCACTGAGTTTGTTTCGCCGGGTCTTCTCAGGAATAGCCGCGTCAGATCCGGTGGTAACAATAAACCGCTACGCACCGTTTTAATAATACTCATGGGCCATAAATAAATGTAATCGATTTAGACAAATTATTGATTTCTTTTTAAAATAAACTACCATGAAGTAGTAATTAATACTTTAAATTTAAAAAAAAAAACTAATAACTAATAAATAATTAAAAATAAAACATGAATATAAATAATACCTACTACAGAATTTTTTTTTGTATATAAAGATTAAGTGCTATATGTATTGACTTATCATAGGAGCTCTTTAACTGCCATAACATGACCAATGACGTTGCCATCGAATGGTCCAGGCGCGGCCCACGAGTGATTCACGCGAAAACAATACATCGGCAGTGTTGCCTATAGTTAAACTGGCTTTCCACCAGATTCTACATAAAAATACCACCAGAAATCCAGTAACAAAACAGGCGGGATTTTCAAAACTATACAATTTTCGCGAGGTCCACCCGTGTTCCACGTGCGACGAGGCGATGCCGCGTGGGTCTAATGAGCCGTAACCTAAACACTTACTTGGTTTGTCTCCGGGCTTCTCAATTCATCGTCCAATTTGAAAGTAACTCGTTTCTTTGGCAAGGGTTCTTGATCGTCTCTGTACTTCAACTTGACTCTATTCACTAAAAATAATAAATACACCCAACATTCACACACATAGTCCTGACCCCACACTAAGATCGAGTCTTTTGTCGTGTATCAGAAACTACGAGAGATTTTTCGGTCTCACAAACACTCAGAAACGAAAAAAAATACCTGTATTAATTAAGAATTAACTATCCATTTACCACCAGGTTTTAAAATAATACAAGAAATGGAATAGTCATGGCCAAGCGAAAAAATAATCAGGTAATTTCGTTGAAAAATTCAATTACATAGGTATTTAAAATAAATAACCATTGCAATCAATGTTATTATCGGATACAACATGTAATGTATCAGCCCAATTACGTCTTAATGCATGGCACGAGCCTCCACTTTCATCGAGAGTACTTTTGAAGGGGGTTAGGCCATATAGTCTACCACGCTGGCTCTGTGCGGGTTGTCGGACTTTACATACCATAGGAATACTTACAAATCGCTATGGTATGCAGTTTTCCTCACGATGTTTTCGTTCACTGTTAAAGTGCGTGTGATTGACTATCAATACACACATGACACCGAATAGTTAGAAGCGTGCTCTGGGATTTGAAACCGCGACTAAAGTGAACATGTTAACAGCCGCGTCTGGTCAGTTTACCAACAGACCACCATGGACTTTTAATTGTCATTTCACGATATTGTTTATAACCTTCGATCAAATATACACTAGATACACAGTTCCCTGTAAATGTTCTGTTAAAAAGTGGCACCGATGCATTGAAACAAAAAAAGTAAACAAAAAGATCACATATTCCAAATATATTAACACAAATTCCACCTTATTCCTGGAGCTTAAAGTAGCTTTTCACATAATATTGTCTAAAGTTCTGCGACGTTTTAGAAGCAACGGTCGGTGCGTGACTGAAGGCGAAAGAGTGCTTAAAGCATTCTTTTTTGATGACAGCCTCCGTGGCGTAGTTGGTTAGACGCCGCCTGTGAAACGAGAGGCCGCGGGTTCGATCCCCGCACCGAGAGAAATGTTTGTGCGGCCCACAAATATTTCTGTCGGGTCTGGGTGTTTGTGAGACCGAAAAGTCTCTCGTAGTTCCTGATACCCACAACACAAGACTCGATCTTACTGTGGGGTCAAGGACTATGTATGTGACTGTTGGGTGTTATTTATTTATTTTTTGGTGCCATTTTCTAAGCGTTCATGTTATATCTAGTGTATATTTGATCGAAGTTTATAACAAACAAATTAGGCATACAGTGACTGAGATATTAATATTTGCAGTATATTATGAACATTAGCTTTCTCTTTCACACCCACGTGCCTTTTGGAGGATAACGTCACTGCACGTTAATAGCATACTTTTCTGATTCTACCACCAGAAATAATTGTAATTTGTTCATTAGTAAAAGGATTTAAAAATGCTATTCACAATTTTGCATAATTTTACCATCTTTTGAATTTAACAATAATAAAAATTAAGTCTTAATTAGAAACACTTACTTTCTTTCGCAGTTGTTTCGGGTTCTCCTTCCGTGTGTCTTCTCTTTCTAGCCATCAAAACCAATCTTAGATCATCCCTTTGTAGTTTAACACATTTTTTACCCTCTTCAACCCCTTTAGATTCATCTTCGTTACTAGAATCACACAACTTTAGTCCAGCTAAAGTTATGTCTTCAAAAATATTTTTTTCAACAGTTCTAGTTGAATCAAAACTTTTTGGTGTCACCTCTGTGGCTTTGTCAAAGCTTTGAAAACTTTTTGGTTTAACCTCTTTTGTTTTGTTAATGTTTAATATTGCATCTCGGAGTATTGGTTTTCTTTCAATTGTTGGTTCAAGTGTTTGTCCTACCGGTAGGTCCGCTGGATATTGTTTTATAGGTGTTGATGTAAAAACGCATGAACTTGTCTGTTCTTTTTTATCTTCTTTTTAACTTTCTCGTTTTCGTAATTACCAAATCTTTTGGACAGAGGTATTTGGCATGTGTGAACAAACATGTCTTTTTCCAAATCGCAGGTCTGCGTAATTTGGTCCAGCGTTTGTTGTGGCTTAGGCTCCACCATCATTAAAGGTATTGGCGCCCACACAATCTTAGTTTGTGGAAACATTGGCATAGTGCTTTTGAATGGGCAAATATTTGACGATACATCAAAAATGGGCGGATAAGAAGTGCTTGGAGTGTCTGGTTTCAATGGGACATAGTTAGGGAACGATATTTGTCCAAACGATGGTAATTTGGATTGTTTGTTAATAATACTGATATTATTCCACGTAGGTGAATCTTTAAGAGTATTAGTATTGCTACAATCGGATGAATTTTGTAATTTATCATTGGAATCTATGGGAATTTTTGGTTCTGGATAATTTTGTGCATTGTGCGTTACTTCACTTATTTTTGGTGGATTAGCTGGACTCTGAAACAAGAAAATATTAGAAATTACATTGTAGTTTAAAACAAAGTGTAATAAGTTTCGTACTGGTCACTTTTTTTTGCTATGACTGGCGAGACGAGCATGCCGTTCGCCTGATGGTAAGCGGTACGACCACTCATGAACAGTAGCAAAACCAAACAACGCTTTGAATGACAAATCAATGCTTGGCATTCACACTGCTATTTGGCGGGAGAAATAGACATTGTGGTGGTACCTACCCAGGCGGCCTCTCACATATAAGAGACCTATCACCATTCACCAGTAAAAAAAACAAACAAATTCGACAATCTTATGAGTGAAAAGCCGAGTCCTAATTGTACATAATATACAGGGTATATCAAGACTGCTACCGAAAACGAAGCCGGGTGGTAGTTTAAGCGACTTCAGACACAATGCAACAGAAAAAGTTGCAAAAAATAGCGACAATTTTTTTTTTGTAATT
The DNA here is from genome assembly GCA_009982885.2 of Hyles vespertilio. Classification (NCBI taxonomy): domain Eukaryota; kingdom Metazoa; phylum Arthropoda; class Insecta; order Lepidoptera; family Sphingidae; genus Hyles; species Hyles vespertilio. The sequence continues at coordinate 4,848,160 of CM042832.1, forward strand.
TTTTCTTATGACCATATTTGGGTGGCAAATACATTTTTTCGTAAAATAATAGTGTATACCCTTTTATTTATAAATAATCTAAGGTATAAAAGAGTTTAAATTATTATTTTAGCAAAAACTATGGATTTACCACCCAAAAATGAAGATATTTAAAAAATCATAAAAAATAATTGTCGCGTTTCTTTTCGAAATTTTTGGTTGCATTGTGTTTGTAGTCACTAAAACTACCACCCGGCTTCGTTTTCGGTAGCAGTTTTGAGATACCCGGTATGTATAGTTTGCATCTTCAACTATCATTCACATATTAGTGGAATGTACCAGGACGAAATCTGAGAGATTCTAATAAAATCTTTAGGTATAAATCTCATGGATGTAATGTACAGAGAATTGTTTCGAAACCTCTTTCAGACTCAGCTAATCTACTATTCAAGTTAGCATTTAAGGTCTAGTTATAAATATTCTTAATGTAATTTTAGGCTATGATGGGGCTGGCATAGCATCTTCTGTCTAAAAGTCTATAAAACATTTATTAAGACACCAAGAAATAAAACTAAAAGTGGAAGTGAGTGGAGTTTTGACAGCCTCGGTGGCGCAGTCGGTTAGACGCTGCCTGTGAAACGAGAGGCCGCGGGTTCGATCCCCGCGTCGAGAGAAATGTTTGTGCGGCCCACAAATATTTCTTTCGGGTCTGGGTGTTTGTGAGACCGAAGTCTCTCGTAGTTTCTGATACCCACGACACGAGACTCGATGTTAGTGTGCGGTCAAGACTATGTGTGTGTTATTCATTTATTTATGTTTATGTATAATGTTTATGAATTTAACCATGGAAAATGTTGATTGTATATTTACTTATCAACTGTAAACACAATTTTATCTTCTGTACAATATTGCAATATACAATTATTAGTTTTTCTCATAAATACAAAAAAATAAGACGTGTCGAGGGTATCGGAAACTACGCGACTTTTCGGTCGCACAAACACCCAGACACGAAACAAATACCGTGGATCACACAAACCTTTGTACCGGTGCGGGGATCGAATCCGCGGCCTCACGTTTCCCAACCGACGCGACGTCTGGGGCCCTACTATATTCATCCGAAACGAAGTTCAAAACTTCGGACGAACGAAGTTTGTGACGACACGAATGTACCTACTCTGTAAATGTTCGGATTGCCGATATATTCGAATCATTCATTCTTCGATCCGAAGATTCGAATTTTTTTAGAAATTTCATACCACTAGTATAATAAGAGGCGAGCCTATCGCCATGTCAGGCACAAATACTAATCATTCCTAACTAACAAAAAAAAAAAACAACTCAAATTAAGGGCTCAAACTTTGTATTGAAGCGAGTACTTAACAGTTCACGGCATTTAAGCATAGCTAGTCTTCGATCAAATATACACTAGATACACCCTGTAAATGTTCTGTTAAAAAGTGGCACCGATGCATTGAAACAAAAAAAGTAAACAAAAAGATCACATATTCCAAATATATTAACACAAATTCCACCTTATTTCTTAAAGTAGCTTTTCACATAATATTGTCTAAAGTTCTGCGACATTTTAGAATCAAAGGTCGGTGCGTGACTGGAGGCGAAAGAGTGCTTAAAGCACTCTTTTTTGGTGCCATTTTCTAAGCGCTCATGTTGTATCTAGTGTATATTTGATCTAAGTAGTTAATAGACCAAATTGATATAAATAAAAAAAAATTAGTACTTAATATCTTTATACTTTGCATTCTTCCTCATATAAGATTCTTATAAGAGAAATTTCATGATTTAATTATTTTGATAGATATTAGATACCCAATTTAATTTTATATTTATTCATAGATTTTTTATTTTTATGAAGCTGAATATATTTTGAGTATAATTCAAGAGAAACTATTATATATATTGAAATATTCAGTTCTTCCCATTCCTTCATGCTAAAATGTAAAACTTTAAACTTCCTACAATTTTATTTAACACATTTTACAATTAAATAGTACAGGCAGACTTAATGCCTAAGGACATTTTCTCCCAATCAACCTTAAAGCAGTTTAGAGAGAAGGAACCTGGTGCTTATTCATTAAATAGATGGTACATTAAAGATAGTTTGAGGCTTGGTAGGCTTAGGGTGTACAAAAAATCCTAATGGGCATAATATAAATGTAAGGCAGATGTATTAATTGAAGTATTGAAACATATTTAAATGATGACATCATTGTGTGTCCCTATGTTAAATAATTATGGGTGCATGCCCAGTGTCCCATCTTGCTAGTAAAGGAGTCTAGCCTGCTTGTCTGTGAGGTCAAAATAACAATTTTCTACAGAGTTTTATAGTGCAACCACAGCCACAAAAAAGTGTTGCGAGTATTTCATATGAAAATAATCTACTTGGTCAAGAGGGTCAAGGGATGCTAAGTTCAGCAGTGGACTTCCCGTGTCTGGAGAGACATGGAAAGAATGAGAGGTATCTACATACTCACCAGTAAATCTACAGAATTTAATTACACTTAAATAATTTTATGGTTTTAAACTTACGCCATTACCAGTAAATCTCTTGCGTCTATTTTATCAGCAATGTAAATTAGCTGTGATCTAAGGTCTTACATCCAGTATTTAGTTTCATTTGTATTCGAATATAAAAATAAAATTTACCTCGCGCCTGAATATTTCGGTATCGGTTGACTTTACGCAGATAGTTGTAAAATCATGGTAGAAATTGGGAATACAAATCATTTAATACTTATCCCTCGTGTAAGGTATGTGCAGGCGCCAGGCTTAATGCTTTCTTACCTTAGCATCAGGCAAACTCCACACCGCTTCACCATTCGTAACGTTGAAGTAATAATATTTTCCAGGAATACTTTTCGATGGACACAATATCCAGCCATCGTCCTTTTTATTGGGATTCATCTTATTCTCAATATTACTAACTAAAACTAACATTTATGTACTTGCTAAAGAATCTTTGTAATTCAAGACCACTTGAAGACTCATGCAAAAATTGCAAAAGTTTTTTGCCAGTTTTTTGCTTACACCCGCGAAATTTTCGATTTGTTTGGCCTGCGTTCCGTAACACACTTGTTAGTATTTTCAGCATGCTAATTATTTGACGTTTTAGGAAATAATTAAAGTTATTTTTAATATTAATGAGTCTAATAAAATGAACTTACAAACATAAAATATACTATAGTGTACAACAAGATAAATTAATACTTATTCAACGATTTTCAGATAACCAATTCCAATATAAACATCCATAAACCTGCTGAAAATATTAAATAATAAAATCGGAGCACAGTCACAATAGGGATTTTTTGGTCAAGTTTACTTGTATTTTTTTTTTCAAGTTTTCAAGTTGATAACAAACCATCGGAAGCGGCTTCAAAAGTCTTTTGGAACTTCATTATTATTTATTATTTATTAATTAATATACATATACTGTATGAAACACCGGATTAGGTAATAAATAACGCTAATCGCAAATTAAAAAGCTTTATTTCTGATCAAATAATTTATACATAGGTATATTATGATGAAATAAATTACATACATATGTACATCAACGCACGCGTTAGAACGGGTTGGCATTGGTGTCACCCATGTTTCGCCTTGTGTATCCCGTGTTACTATGTGACAGGGGATTAATCATAATCTATCGCCATATCGGGCAGAAAGGGGCATGCCCACTCCCCATACAGATGTCGGCCCCAGCTGCCCACGTTTTAAAATACACTCAAATTAAAATTATAATCAAAATTATATACAATGTAGTAAATAACTTTTAAAAGGATTGGATGCAATAAAACTTGGGGGTTCGAAGAAAAAACACTTTTTGTTTTCTCCTTACTCTTGTTTTTACAACGTTGTTGTCATAGTTTATTTATACCATATTACGTATTTACATTTGCGATACTTATTTTATTATACAATAATATAATATGTTAGGCGAAATTATACATATTTGATACACAAAATACCTCTTTGTACGGGAGTAGCATGGTTGTCGAACTCTTACTATGGCGTTTTATTTTATGAGCAGATTTGTTCCATGATAAATATTGACATTATTTGTGTTAATATTATTCCATGTCATAAATAATAAGGACATTGTCCAGTTATTGATCAGGAGGATAAATGTTGCTTTGATGCCGTGGCCATCCGAGATACCATATAACTGTCATAACATGGGCACAGCATCTAACAGTTCTACAACCTACAACACAATTACAGCAATCTTTCTTTAAGGCGTTTATACCGGAATCATTGCCATCAATTAATTAATATATAAAATATATTTTTCGGTTTATGTGCCTACTTGAAATTCTGGCTCTTAGTAAGAAGCAGCTCGGGCCGAAGTTATTTCCTTCCATTACACTAATTCTGTGGTTATTGCATACCTCTATCCTGTAACAACCATTAAATCTTATATGCTCACCGTAATATGAGCTTGCTTGTTTAATTTGGTATGTCTGGAAATAATTATTTTGATGATTTGAATGCTTATTATAGAAACATCACACAAAATCATCAGCTTTTAGAGAATTATAAAAACATTACGAACTAAAATAATATATCACAACTACACCCAAATCCTCAATTTTAAGAGAAAATTCAAAATTGGCAACACTTCCATGGCGTTTGATTTGGGAATGTATAAAACAAATAGTCATGTAACTGTTTTTCCGGTAGCTACTTTTTATTATAAAAATAATATTCCCGGAGTATTTCAGGAAACAAATGATACTATCATTGTGGATAAATTGAGTTATGATTTTGTAATAAAACGGTAAAGTGGGCAGGTGTAGGGCCAATTTTGGGAATTCTCCTTTCTGATTCCGAACTGATATTAAATAGAAAAATCCAATATTACTTTACCCAATCTGGGATTCGAACCCGAGACCTCAGCATTGTAAGCGTACCGTAGTACAACCTTGCCATCGAGGCAGTGACAAATTAAATCACTACATAGTATAAAACTAAGTCGCTTTCTCTGTCCCTATGTCCCTTTGTATACTTAAATCTTTAAAACTACGCAACGGATTTTGATGCGGTTTTTTTAATAGATAGAGTGATTCAAGAGGAAGGCTTAGAGTATATATATATATATAGAGGGAGCATTGGTACTTCAAAAACGTAGATAAAAATGGTGGTGCCGGGCCACCTTTTTCTGCCCTCCTATTGGCTAATATTTGAACAGGTTGTGCAACATACATAAATTATTTAAAAAAATAAATAAAAATAAGTTAAGGTCTATTTAATTCCACTCAAACTCGTTTTAAAAGGATAATAGATAAATATAATTTCGGCTATCAAAGGAATTTATAGCAATTTATTGCTAAATAATTAATTAAATTTTTACTGATATAGGAGCGCTACCAACATTACGAACAAGAAAATATCTACGTTTTTCAAAACGCGAATGTATGACAGCGCTCCCTCTATATATAAATACTCTAAGAAGGAAGGTTTATACTTTATATGTATAATACGTACATATTATTGTACAGAAATCTATTTTATCCGGGCGAAGCTGGGCCGGGCCGCTAGTATTAAATAAAATAACAAGTTATTGTATGGACAGCGTTTATTTTACAAAAATATCTTAAATCTACAAGTGAGCAATGAATATGTTGACATAATATTAGGAACAATCACGTCTATAAACTACCCCCCAATAATTTAATAAACTAACACCATGTAAGCGTGCAGTACACGTATTATTTTGTACTTTAAAACTATTTTATGAGGTAACCTCATTCATTATAACAACACTCGTTCAAACATTGACACAAAATTATACATTGAAGCATGCATGAAGAAGACACAAAATATATATTATAGGTTGCTTTTTGTTCCGGCGTAATGACTACACTGCGCCTGATGGTAAGCGCAAATGCCGTCCAGGTAGAGTATCGATTAGTATCAGACGACAGTAGGTACCATGCCACTCGATACAATTATACCGGCCTGCTAAGATGCCTCTTAACACTACGGCAGAAGGACTGTTTATTGTCTTTTGGCGGGAATTTCTTTTCGGTTCAGTTGCATCCAGTACTTTAACGGTAAATTAATTGTTTACATAAAATTATAACGATGACATAGTTAAAATTAAAGTTACCGTTATAGTTACAAGATGCTGCTAAACTTTACTCAGCATAGCCACGTGAATAAAGTACAGATTTTAACTATTGTTTTAAATCAAAGTGTGTTATTTTCACAGGGCAAAAGCACGGGATTCATCTACATTGGAGTCTCCGATTGAAAAGGCATAGGCTCAAGCAAAAATGGAATAAATATATTTGTACACATGTCCATGCATTTTGGCCCCCTTATTAACAAGAAGGTTAATTCCTTGTTTCTACAACATCACGACTGTGTCCCCGAAAGGTTAGCAAAGATGTGCTATAATCTTTTTTTGAAGCTTAGTTTCGTCCCAAAAATATTTAATATTATTTCACTATTATATAAATCTTAATTATAAAAATTGGTCAATCAAATAGTTTTACAGTAAATATATTGAATCATATAAAAATACCTTGAGGTAGATATTAGAATAGTTTTACATAAATTATGATAAAAAGCTATTTGTTTGAATTTGTTATACAATATTGCACTATTTTAATTTCTAATGAGCAATTTTGTGTCATGATACAAAAATAAATCATAACGAGATTTTGTATTTTTTTCCTTTGGCCAAATTTTGTCATGAAACGTCAAATGGTATACAAAAATTCAGTCTTCACATTTTAATCTATTAACATCGATTCATTTATTAATCGATTTGAGCGATTAATAATCGAGTAATTAACTATTCCTCTTTATAAATTTCTCTTTTTCATACGTAAATATTGTGTTTTTAGCTAACGTATTAACGTTTTTGCTTTTGAAATGCAGCAGAGTTTTTAGTTTATCATTGCTTAATTTGCTATGGAATATATTTTTAGTAATTAGGTAGAAACCTAGTAAGACTAAAAACGTCATTAAAGCTATAGATAAGGGTGGTAAAACTACCACCACGAAGTATATCATCCATTTGATTTTCGAAGGTAGATCTTCTTGGTTCTGAAAAAAAAAACTTATAAAAATCCAAATCGATATACACGAAATCAACTTAAGTGTGAGATATCAGCGAATTTAAAAAGAGAGAAATATTGACAAGAGAAACCAACAGTCGCATACCCTGATACCCCACATTAGGATACAAATGTTATGTCGTAGGGATTAAAAATTATGAACGACTTTTAGGCCTCCCAAAATCAAAATCCATAATCCCAGCCCTGAAAAAATACTTTTGGATCGCACAAATGATCCAGGTTTGGTCTATCGACGTCTTGTTGTACAATCACAGACTAAGAAGTAAATCTAGAATACTCACGTATTCGCACCAAAACAGCGGTATGATGAGGTTGGACAGCCTGTCATAGTTGCTGTCAAATCCTGACAGGTCGTATAGATGCAGGTTACTCTGCATTCTCGCCACGGAGTGGAACGGGGTGCCGGTTAACTGAAATATAATATAACATAAACATATTTTATTGTTTCATAAAAAAAACATTGCTAATTTCCACTAGAAGTACATTTCATTAAATATTAAATATAAACAACAGTTACACCTAAAGTACAGGCTGAACGAAGGTTGAGCTAAAACAAACATTTATTTATTTGCCACATAATACTACTTTTACAGGTTAATCCCCAATACAATAATATTGATAATCTTATAACTTTATTAAAATCTTAAAACTATGTTAAAGACAAGATTTTTTTAAATCATCATGTGTGTATTGAAAGCCAATCACCACGCACTCAAACGGTGAAGGAAAACATTGCGAGGAAACCTGCATACCATAGCGACTTGTATGAATTTATATGGTATGTAAAGTCCACCAGGCCGCATTAGGCCAGCGTAGCTGACTATATATCCAAACCACTCTCAATCGTACTCTCGATTGTAGAGGGTGCTGGTATTTTAGCTTAAAGGCTAGTTTAAGATTTATATGATTTAAAAAACAAAAACAAAAAATAAAATAAGTACTGATAAAAGTTTATAACACACCGGTTCGACAATAACGTACGAGTTGTGTTTCTTTCTATCAGGTTCGAGTCCCGTCACGAATTGATCCTTGGCTATCCCGCCCGCGTAGAAATGGGGATAGGACGCAGTCATCGGGAAGTCTGAAACCAAAAAAATACTTTTTAAAGCCTGCATTAAGTAACATGTGGCGCCATCTAGTGACGACTAGTGGTAGTAACTACCTACGTGTAAAGAAAATTATAAATATGATACCTACTAGGTATATTCTGAATTGATTAATTATCATAAAAAATAATATGTGTATATATTGTATTTTTTAATTGATAGCCACTGTGGTGTAGTTGGTTAAATGCTGGCTGTAGACGAAAGTTTAATTTCCGCACCGACGCGACGCGACGCGAGGGCACCGAATTAAATTAAAACAAATATACACAAAGTCACATTTGTTTCGGGTTTCAGTATTTGTGAGACCGAAAAGTCTCTTGTAGCTCGACATGGGCGTACCCAGATTCTGGACCAGGGGGGACCAATTAAGATTATTTCACTCGAAATGACGAGACTTCGCTGGATGCTGGCTGCTTCCAACAGGTCACTGTAGACATCATTGGGTGAGGCCTATGTTCAGCAGTAGACTGCCTTTGGCTTATGTATGAATGGATGGATTACTTTTCTTACCGAAATAGCATTTAGAAGCGTCGCTAACCCCGCTGGGCAGACTAGGGTGTGTGTCGTAGCAATCCGTGCCATTACTGACGCGCGCGTGAACGTTCTCCGACAAATTGTATCTGTATAGAGGCACGCCATCTAGTGACAGTTGGCCTAAAATAGGTAAATTTATAGGTTATGTTTTTTATCAACTTCTTGCCTTATTCATAGACACTATAAATATATTTTAATTATCTTTTTTGTGCCCCTTTCGAATGGCTTATAAATGCAGTTTGAGCGAGGAAGACAAAACATTCGCTGACTTTAATAGATTTATAAATTGTCTATGAATGAGGCCGTAAGAAATTCAAGTACCCTACTAAGAACAAGGAGGATTTATATAATTAACGGCTGTATACTCGAACGCCATTCAAATAATATGTTGCTCTTAAGAGCGTACGGCCCACTTAGCCAGTACATTTAAGCGGGATTTACGTAGTTAAGTTCAACATAATATTAAAGTTGCGTTCCAGTATTCGGGTGTTAAAGACTGAAATCGGTTTATAAACTGTCTATTATAAGAAATTCAAGTACCTACCCTACTAAGAAAAAGGAGGATTAACATATATAATGAAAAGACTGTGAATGAAGCCATAAAAAACTCAAGTAGTAGTTACTAGGGACTAAGAACAAGGGGTATTTATTTATTTAAAAAACTCACTATCGAAATAAAGCGGCATTATTTTGCAAACAGTCTTCCTCCAGTACAATAACACGTCGCTCTTGGTTAGATGCTGTTGGTACATCACGCCTTCCGTCGAACCGAAGATGCGGTCTGGACACTCCTGAAAAGGAAAAGTTATCATTAAGCGATGGCCTGTTGGTAAAAGTGCGTGGTTGCCTATTGGTAAACGGACTAGACGCGACTGCCAACATGTTCACGGTGGTCGCGGGTTCGAATCCCAGGGCACACCTCTGACTTTTCGGAGTCATGTGTGTATTGATTGTCAATCACCATGCACTAAAACGGTGAAGGAAAACATCGTGAGGAAACCTGCATACCATAGCGGTTTATAAAATTTCTATGCATTTCTGCATTTCTCATACCCAAATTGCATATTAATATCGTTACTAAACTTAGCTGTGATGTCTATTAAATCTTTCATATCTTTTGAGTTTCTTGCATATAATTTTATATCGTCCATATAAATTAAATGCGATAGAATTGTATTTTGTGTGGAGCATTTAAGCGTGATACCTTTATGACGTGTTCTTTTTAACAAATTTGATAAAGGGTTCATAGCGATACAGAACCATATGGGGCTCAAAGAATCTCCCTGGTAAATTCCTTTTCTTATAGCAATTTCCCTAGTGGACATTAAGTTGTTGTTATTTTTAAGATATAGTGTAGTCTTCCACTGCTCCATAACTTCTTTTAGAAACTTTATTATAACCGGATTAATTTTATATATCTGTAACACTTTAAGCAACCATGAATGTGGGATACTTATTATTATTATTTTGATCATTATTTGTCACGAAATTAAGACAATTTCGGTATTGTATGAAAACCACGAGCCTAGGCCAAGTGGGTTTCATTTGCGAAATTTAATTCCATAGGGTCCTCCTCAGATTCCTCTTGCAAAAACTTACGCACGATTCGGCAAGTGTTTAAAATGACGGCTTTTTAGATGGTTATATATATAAGTTTGTAGGCAGATCGATTAGCTTTAGACTATGGTGCAGATACTTCGGTACTATACCTGTGCTGGAAATCACTAACGGCACAATATATACTTTGTTCATCTTCCAAATCCTCGTAATTTCTTCTTTCAACTCTGTGTATTTATGGATCTTATCAGTTATAGTTTTTTGCATGTTATGAGTGTTCGGGATTGCTTCGTCAATTAAATATACAAGTTTATTTATTTTATCTATTAGTGTTATATCCGGTCTATTATGGTGTATAGTTTTATCTGTTATTATTGCCCTATCAAAGTATATTTTGTGAGTTGCACTTTCCAGCACCGGCTTAGGAACATATTGGTAATAGGGTTTGTGTGTATTTTCACTTAGCTTATGTTTTATAGACAGTTTTTGATGTATTATATTTACTACCTGATTGTGTCTATGGGTGTAGTCGGTTTGGGTGAGAGAAGGACATGCACTGGTGATATATTATTATTTTTTTATTACATGTACAGTGACAAGTAATTTACTTTTGTAATGGTTCTCTGTATCATTCTCGACTTATTCTGCATCTGTCTCTCTCCGACTACTAGCATTATACTGCAATACTTTTCATGAATTTTTCATTTTAATTCAAGACTTAACAATCGAATTAATGTCTGGCAAATTTATTTTAAGTTTTTCTTATCTTTAAATAACATAATATTAAAATTATAGACATTATAAAATAATTTGAAATTTTTATAAAAAAAAAGTAAAAAATCGCGTGTGGCACATAGTTAGCATTGTCAAAAATGTCTGGCAATAAAAAAAGTATGTCAGATAGACTTATTTAAAAACAAAAAATCAAAAATTACGCCTTCTAAAATGTTTTTAAAATCCAGGATTATTACCTGGACAGGTAGGATGCGCACTAATGAACGCAACCGCTACCGCCAGCCAGATAGCCCAGACTCTAACCGAAAGTGCAAGAAGGACGACATATCACAAAATCAGCTGACCTAAAATTCTTACTTTTCAAACGTTGCTAGCTCCCGTACCAGTATGAACTATGAGTGGCCGCTGTGATATCCATATTAATATCAACGCGAAAGTTTAAATAATAATAGGTATGGATATTTGTATCTCTTTCACGTAAAACTACATACATACATAAACTTACGCCTTGTAGCCCAGAACGGGTAGGCAGAGGTGCCAGGACACCCACATTTTGCCTTGTATTAGGACTGGTTACTATTGTGTACATAAACGAAACAATTAATTCAAATGTAGTTTGTTTTGTCCGCACTTGTCATATTCTTTTGGATGTCAATGTATGTGCATTCTTTATGTATTAAATCCTTTACTTATTCCTACTCTAAGTTATATTGTAACAACCACTAGCGGTCCTAAATAAATAAAATAAAATTAAAAAAATACTGTAATATCAATTATCAATCCTGCTTTTACTCTGTCTATAACCCATCATACGTTAGTAGTGTGTGGTCAGGACTATGTGTACTGCATGTATTTGTTATAGACTTACCTCAGGGTCGTATCCCGGCAGTTGCGGGTTCCCATGGAACTTTTCTATCTGGAAGAAATGCTTGTGGCCCCATTTGGGTCCAATCATGACAGTCATTTCGTCCGTGAAGTCGGCGTATATCTAAAACAAGAAACATAACTTTGTTTTACTGGTAGTTAGTCTTTCATATGTGAGGTGCCGCCTGGGTACCTACCACCGCACTGTCTATTTCAAACAGCAGTGTAAATGCACTGTTGTGTTTTGGATTGAAGGACATTGTAGCCAGAGTAACTACTGGACATATTGAGACTTAACATCTTATGTCTCAGGATGGCGAGTGCAGTGGAATGCCAAGCATTGCCTTGTAGTTCATGTTCTTTGGTTCTGCTACTGTTTGTGAGCGGTCGTATCGCTTGCCACAGTGGCGTAACAATAGGGTGGCAGAGTGCGCAAAATGCCACGGGCCCCCGGCCTTAGGGGCCCCCGGCCCGGCAGGACCCTGGTCCGACAGGGTCTCAGGCCTGACAGGGCCCCGGCTCGATAGGACTTCGGGCTTAAGCCCGACAGGGTGTAAGCAGAGAATAATGTAAGATCAATAACGAAATTAATTAATGCAAATTAATAATTGGCTACGTTTTAAACATGACAAACATTTCACCATAATATTTGATTTAAATGTTTTATTTTTGTTTAAGTTATATACTAATCTTAGTTAGAAACCAATAAATTACAATTAAATGAATATTAAGGTAATAATTTCCAAATAAATACAGGGTATATCCCGACTGCTACCGAAAACGAAGCTAGTTTAAACGACTTCAGACACAATGCAACACAAAATGTTGCAAACAAAGTTTTTTTTTTTCATATATTTGGTATATCGGTGGTTAATATTTTTCCTAAAATAATAGCGTATACCCTTTTACTTATAAAGACTCTAAGGTATAAATGAGTTTAAATTATTATTTTAGCAAGAGCTATGGATTTACCACCCAAAAATAATGATATATTAAAAATTATAAAAAATATTTATTAATAAAAATTATAAATATTTTTTTATAATTATATTTATTATTATAATTTTTAAATGCATTGTGTTTGTAGTCACTAAAACTACCACCCGGATTCGTTTTCACGAGGAAACAGAGTCCCAGAAATGAACGAATGGATGAAACTAAAAATTCCATGATACCAAATCTCGGCGATAATCAATATTCAGACTCAAAACAATCACAACCAAGTATGAACAAAAATAAAATTGAACCATATTAATAGGAGTAGAAAATATTAAAGTCTCAATATGTTACAGATAGGTTTAATTAAAAAAAAGTGATGTTAAACTCTTTGTGATTGAGAAAATTCACTGTAGATCCAATGGCCCCTTTTTATCAGACAGTGACAATAAATAATACAATAATAAACAGTATAAATAGGAGACAGTCAGTTCAATAGATGCTGCACGGCCTGGCTTCAGCCTCACAGCGAATAGATCTTAAAATTAACTTCGACAGAACAAAGTAATGATCAACCACCACCTTGACCCAACCTGTCACTTCATGTGACTACCAACTCGAAGTTGTTTCCGAATATTCCTACTTGCGGCCGACCCTTTAACAAGACAGAAACAATTTTGAGAAAGACGCTACGAGGAGGCTCCAGCATTTGGTAAACTACGTCTTCTTGTCACCTTTAGCACAAAGCTAACTTCTCTTTCGAGCGTCCCAGCGCACAGGAGTTGTGCCTAAATCTTGGACGCAGGCCAATGTGTATCCCAGGCCGATCCCCAGAAAGGGTCATCGGTCAGACCCTACCAAATATCGCCCTATCGCTATCACCTCAGTGATATGTAAGGTTATGGAGCGAATCATAAACGCTCTATTGATCCGCTACCTGGGTACTACTACTACTACTACTATTGGGTATTACTCGTTAATCAGTGACAGACAATACAGTTTCCGTCAAAACCGATTTACGGGTGATCTTCAAGCATTTGTCTTGCATCGCCGGGATAAGGCGATTGACCGGAGTGGCGAGGCTCTTGCTGTGAGGCTTGACATAGCCAAGGAGTTTGATAGGGTCTGGCACCGTGGTCTTCTTTCCAAGCTTCCAGCATATGGTTTGCCCGACAACCTGTCTTCATGGATTTCCGGCTTTCTGCATGGGCGTACAAAACGTGTCGTCGTCGATAAACACGTTTAGGCGCTCCTGACAGTAAATGCTCGAGCTTCTCAGGGTTTGGTGCTCTCGCCCACCAGTTTATTCTGCATATCAATGACATGTTGTCGCTAGACAACATTCGTTGCTATGTAGATGATAGCACGGTTCATAGGCGATACCTCTATGGGCTTCCGGCTTGCCGGGTCGACACTATGAGGGGAAGATCTTGTTATTGAGCTCAACCGGACCTTGGATGTCATTTTTACATGGGTTTCCAGGAATTTGGTTGAGTTCAATGCCAAGACAACCCAGGTGTGTGCATTCGTGCGCAAAAAATCTTCGTTCTATCCCCTCCTCTTACTTCAAGGTGCTCCCCTCTCAAACGCAGAATGACCTGAATATCCTTGGTGTGAATATCCGCTGTGATCTTAGGAATCACATCAACGGTGTAATATCTGTCATAGCATGCAGGATTCATAAAAACGAAATTACAATCTTAATTATTTTTTACATATACGAAGGGGCCCCATTTGATGAACTTTGCCACGGGCCCCCGATGGGGTAGTTACGCCACTGGCTTGCCATCAGGCGAACGGCATAGTAAAATAAAAAAAACATACTCGTACGTAAAGTTAGTACTATTTTTATTTTTCTCGTCATCATCCAACAGACGTAAACTCACACCTTTTCGTATAAGGGTAGGCAGACTTGTCATATGCTATCAGGACACCCAGGTTTCGCCTTGTATATGCCTTCCCACGATGTGATAGGGGGCAAGCCTATCGCCATATCGGACCCAAATTACTGATTTTAGGCTGATAATGAATAAAAAAATCCAATAAACGTGTGCCTGAACTGGGATTCGAACCCAAGACCTCACCGTTGTAATCGTACAATACAACTGCACCACTGAAGCAGTCATGTTATAATCGGCCGATTATTTTGACATTTTACATATACACGTTGTCACGGGTACATAAGAAGACTGAGGACATTGGGTGCTTTTAATCCAGAATAATGTACAGTTCCCGAGGGATTTAATATTAGATATAAATAAAATAGCCTGAGAAAAATGGTAGTCCGACGTACAAACGCGAATTAGTAACTACTAATAAACTTAATGCCCAAATGAACAGGCCCTAGGGGGGTTAGTCAATGATCCGAAAAGAAGTTTTAATGTTCGAATGTTCTATGTCCTAAGTTGTAACTTTTTCCACTTCTAAAAGTTAATAATATTCTCTACTAGGGACCCGGCCCAGCTTCGCCCGGGTACAAATAGATTTCTGTACAATAATATGTACGTATTATTATTATACATATAAACCTTCCTCTTGAATCACTCTACCTATTAAAAAAACCGCATAATAATCCGTTGCGTAGTTTTAAAGATTTAAGCATACAAAGGGACATAGGGACAGAGAAAGCGACTTTGTTTTATACTATGTAGTGATGATACTTATCATACACTCCGAGCTTAGTCATAAATCGTAGTCTATAGTCACGACGTACGATAGAGGATTCTAACGTTTTGTGGAGTACCTAGGCACATTCGCACAGTTTTACGTACGATTTCCGAAAATTCGAACTTCGTTTCGGGTCTTAGAGTAACCCCCCTGAACACGCATCGGTGATATCTTGAACGAAAATATGCCACATAAAATTACATTTAAACAAATATTATACAATATTGTTATATGTGAACTCCGTGGATGTTACCTCGTTGGCACGCACCCTCTCAAGAGAAGACGAAACACATGTGACAGTAGTTTGAATGTCTTTGGATGATTATTGATCGTGACTTTGTGCAAAGCGGATACCTAATTTTATTAAATAATGTAAAACCACTTCTGGTAGTTTATATCAAAAGTGGGATTGCTCACTACGTCCACTTTGAAATTTTCAAAAGTCAGTTGGTTTATTTTGTTTGAGTGTCCGTGAAACACAAGGTTGCGATTGATAATCTATGGTAAGCTTGTTTTGTATTGCTGTAGTAGAAAATGGGCCGATCCCGATCTCGTGACCGGTGTTATTCTACTACCAGCCGCTCGCGCGGCGAACGCTTGGTGAGACATCGTTCGCGCAGTTCAAGTAGAGGGTATACCCCTCCGGTAAGAAAACGACACTTTACTTGTAGTCGCAGCCGTAGCCGAAGCCGCAATGAACGTCGTGGTGAACGTCACACGCGCCGAGATCATAATAGCAGTCGCAAGAGCAGTCGCGATCGTAGCCGGAGTTGTGACTACGGGCGCAGTCGTGGCCACAACCATTACCGCTGTGATAGTAATCGGCGAAACGATAATCGTGAGTTTAGTGGTTATGAATCCTGGCACACTATAATGTCGCGTCTTCAGGCTTTAGAGTCGCAAGCGTATGATTCGCATTTATCAGGTCGATTAGCCTCTACTGAGTCACGCAACCCGAGCGGAACAGAACAGATTGTCGAAGCGATTCAATCATTGAAATCGGTAAGTACACATAGCTATTATGTGTCTAATTTTAACCCTAATATACATGACGTGGATTCCTGGTTTGAGGAAGTTGATCGGGCCAAGGTTGCAAATCGGTGGGATGAACGCGAGTGCCTCGCTCGTGTTGGTAAGTGTTTGAAAGGTGATGCAAGGTCATGGTTGGATGAGTGGGTTACCAACGACCGTTCATGGACCAACTTTAAAGAGGACTTTAGATGTTTATGTACCAAAAAGGTAGATCGGGCAACAATCTTGTATGAGGTAATGTCCACTAATTCTAATGGTTTTCGTACTTATGCTGAATATGCACGAAAATCATTACTTCAGTTGTGGGTTGTTAAGGGCCTTAGTGATGACCTAATCACCGATATTGTGCTTCGGGGTGTTACGGATCCCCAAGTTAAAGCAGCGGCTATGAACGCAAATTTAGCTCCGCGGGACCTAGTAGGTTATTTGGCTACCTTCTCAAAATCGGAAAATGCAGATGCTCGTGCTATGCGCTATCCGATTGCGCAAAGTGGTACCGAGAAAACGACAGTTACCAACCGACCGACTCCGGGAATTGGAATAGGCGTTAAATGTTATTTATGTGGTAAGTTGGGACACAAACAGTTGCAATGTTCTAAGAAGTCGAAACTTGCTGCCACTGGTTCTGCAACTGAGCCGGCCCTAAAACCGACCGCTGCTAAGATTGATCGATTCGTCTCATGTGCATACTGCAAAAAACAAGGCCATCACATACGTGATTGCTTTGTAAGGAAGCGTGCGGATTCAGGTAAAGTCAACTTTTGCTCAAGTTACTCAGCTCAAAAACAAAAAGACGTCGTTGTTGGTGTCATCAATGGAATTCCAGTTGACATACTTATAGATAGTGGTGCTATAGGGGTGTCGCTTATCTCTTCAGTGGTAGTAAATCATCTTTCTTGTACCAAGAAACCCACCAGTCGACAAATAAAAGGCGTAGGTAAGTTAATTACGCATGTTAATTTTTACGTCTCTCTCGTGGTTCAGCTGGAAGACGTTTCATTAGATGTGGACTTCTTGGTTGTCCCTAGTGAGTGTATGAATGCTCCAGTCATTATTGGCACCGATGTGCTGAATCGGGAGGGCGTCACATATGTACGTACCAAGGACTTGCAGAGAATCATACGGGCTCCTGAATGTGCTGTTTCTTCTGTGCATGATAACCGACAACGCTCGTATAAAACCAGTTTAAGCGGTCCTCATTTGGTTGATCTCAATAGGATCTTGGACGAGTTCTCCGAACACATGATTTCAGGTACGGCCACTTCCACGGTTACAACAGGTACCATGAGCATTCGTCTAAAGGACGATACACCAGTTCATTATAGACCGTACAAGATGTCATATGACGAAAAGTTGAAGGTACGTCAAATTATTCAAGATTTACTTTCGAAGGGTATCATTCGTGAGTCAGAGTCGCCTTATGCAAGCCCAGTGTTGCTTGTTAAGAAAAAGGACGGCTCTGACCGGATGTGTGTCGATTTCCGTGCGTTAAATGCCCGAACGGTAAAAGATCGATTTCCGCTACCCCTAATTGATGACCACATTGACCGTTTGGGTAAAAGCACCTACTTTACGACTTTGGACATGGCGACTGGGTTCCATCAAATAAAGCTTGATGAAGAATCCATACCACTCACCGGCTTCGTGACGCCAGAGGCCCATTATGAGTACGTAAAAATGCCATTTGGGTTAGCAAACGCGCCGATTGTATACCAGCGCATTATTAGTAAAACTTTGCAGAAATTCATCACTGATGGGAAAGTTCTGGTATACATCGACGATTGTTTGATCTTGTCTTCTTCCGTTGAAGAGGGACTGCAAACTTTGCGGGGAGTACTACAAACATTGACGGAAGCTGGGTTCTCGTTAAATCTGAACAAATGTTTCTTTTTGTGCACAGAAGTAGAATACCTGGGGCGGGTGATATCTAACGGTGAAGTGCGACCCGCTACTGGTAAGGTTCAGGCTCTTTCAGATTCCATTGCACCACAGAATGTTAAACAGGTTAGACAGTTTCTTGGGTTGGCGGGGTATTTTCGAAAATACATCCCAGAGTATTCCACCAGAACTGCTTGCATTGCGCGCCTGACTTGTAAGGACGTGCAGTTTCACTGGACTGCGGAACATGAAACTGTACGTCAAGAAATTATTAAAATTTTAACTGGTGCACCCGTACTTGCGATATTCGATCCAAGTTTACCTACGGAAGTTCATACGGATGCAAGTAGTCTTGGGTATGGTGCGGTTCTACAACAGGTTCATAGGGATGGTAGTCGGCGTGTTGTGGCCTATTATAGTCAGGTCACAAAAGGTGCTGAACCGAAATACCATTCCTATGAACTCGAAACCCTTGCGGTAGTAAATGCATTAAAGCATTTCAGGCACTATCTCATTGGTATTCAGTTTCTGGTGGTAACGGATTGTAATGCCTTAAAATCCACCCAAAATAAGAAAGACTTGTTACCGCGTGTGGCGAGATGGTGGATTTATCTACAAGATTTTAATTTCACCATTCTTTACCGAAAGGGCACCATGATGCCGCACGTGGACTATTTAAGTAGAAACCCATGTAATGTTAACAATGTCGAACGCCCACGTAATTGGGCTCAAATTGCTCAAGCAGGTGATGAGGAGACTCAAAATATGATTCGATTGCTTGAACAAGGTCAATTGGATGCGTCAAGGTATGAAGTACACAATGACATATTATATTACCGATATATGCCGACGGGTGAAGACCCGAGGCTACTTTGCTTTATACCTAAAGGTAACCGTTTGAGCCTCCTCCGCATCTTTCATGATGAGCATGGCCATGTAGGCGCAGATAAGGTAGTGGATCTAATTTTAAGACATTTTTGGTTCCCTAGTCTTAGAAAGTTTGTCACTAAATATACTTCTCATTGTTTAACATGTGTCGCCCACAAGCGTGTACCGCGAGCACCTTTACAGCCAATTACATCCTGGGAAAAATCCGAAGTTCCCTTTGAAACCTTACATGTTGATGTTCTCGGGCCTCTCCCTATGTCCAAGGGTTATAAGTTTGTCATGCTTGTGGTAGATGCGTTCACAAAATATTGTCTCTTGACACCTATATGTCGACAAGATTTAAATGAACTGAAACGAGTATTTAAAATTGTGTTATCGTTGTTTGGTACTCCTAAGTTAGTTGTATCAGATAGGGGACGCATGTTTGAGTCGACGGGCTTCACTTCATGGATGAAGGTCCTTGGTGTACAGCTTCACTTCATAACTCCTGAATGCATCATGCAAACGGACAGGTTGAACGTTACATCCGTACGGTCTTGAATATGCTTCGTATTGCGGTCAATCATCAAAAAGCTGAGTGGGCTGAAGAACTATGGCATTTACAGCTCATTCTTAACCTAACAAAGCAGAAAACTACGCAGACTTCTCCTCTTAACCTTTTAATTGGCCATGAAAGTGCAACGCCTGCAATCCGAACGTTGGTGCGAGATGTGGCATTGAATTTAACCAAAGGCAACCGGGAAGCAAAACGGGAAATGCTCAGACAAAGGACGGCCGAACGGTTGAAAAACAATCAGACTCGTCAAGACATAATGGTCAATGAGCGCCGGAAGCCTCCTCGTGAATTCCAGAAGGGTGACCTGGTGTTTGTTGTCAAGTTTGCTCAATCTCAGGGTAAATTGGATTCTGGCATGCGGGGGCCCTATAGGGTAGTGAAAACCCTCTCTAATCACCGATATGAGTTAAAGTTACTTGCTGGATCATATGGAAAGTCTACTTATGCGGCTGCTCAGTATATGATTCCATGGAAAGGTGAATGGACCCCTGAGACGTGTGCAATATTCTTTGAAGGTGTGTGTTCACTCTTTAAGTACCTGTCTTAGATTGAAGCTGGTACCTTGGTTTGTTCCTTTTAAAAGCTTTTCGCGAAGAGTCATCGAGGGAGTACAGTGTCCTTTTCCCTCGGTGTGAAAGCTTTCCGTGTTCGGAGAGTCGTCGAGGGAGTACAGCCTCCTTTTCCTTCGGCGTGAAAGCTTTCCGTGTTCGGAGAGTCATCGAGGGAGTACAGCCTCCTTTTCCCTCGGTGTGAAAGCTTTCCGTGTTCGGAGAGTCGTCGAGGGAGTACAGCCTCCTTTTCCCTCGGCGTGAAAGCTTTCCGTGTTCGGAGAGTCATCGAGGGAGTACAGCCTCCTTTTCCCTCGGTGTGAAAGCTTTCCGTGTTCGGAGAGTCGCTAGGGGGATTAAATGCACCCTGACCCCTAGTGTAGATTTAAGTATTTCCTCGGTAGGGGCCCATACCGAGGACCTGTGTATGTGCATATGTTTAGACTTTTATATGTTGAATGTTTTAGCTTGTATAAACTTATTTGACTTTGACTTTCTGACTGGTTTGACTTTTATGACAATCTCTAACAAATTTACTTTGTTACATGTAGCAATGGAGCTCTGAAGTAATTTGGACTTTGGTTTCAGAGACTAATCATGGTGTGGATGATGAGTGTTTGAATCTAAATAAATAGATTCCAATGGGGCTGGCCCATCCTCAACGTTTGACTGAATAACTAGGCCTTTGCCACGCCTGGTTTCAACGTCTTTGCAAGAAAAGGAACTTGCCGATGGCGTTGGATCATTACTTCGGTTGATTTCTACATCTTTGGTCGACGACGACTAAGCCTGTCGGGACGCCAGGGTGTCAGGAGAGGCCGTGTTATATGTGAACTCCGTGGATGTTACCTCGTTGGCACGCACCCTCTCAAGAGAAGACGAAACACATGTGACAGTAGTTTGAATGTCTTTGGATGATTATTGATCGTGACTTTGTGCAAAGCGGATACCTAATTTTATTAAATAATGTAAAACCACTTCTGGTAGTTTATAATATAATAACCTAATTATTTAAGGTCATTGACTATGAGTACAAGTTATTGTCTGTGTTTATCATGGGAATTACTAATATACTGTATCAGCCCATATACGTCCCACTGCAGGGCACGGGCCTACTCTACAATCGAGAGTACGATTGAGAGTGGTTAGGCCATATAGTCCTCCACGCCAACCCGCACTAGGCCAGCTAGTGCGGGTTGGCGGACTTACATATCATAGAAATATATGTTATTGGCACAAAACAAAATTCCTTACTACATAAGCCCGTGTTAACACAAACTCTTGTTAACGATCTAGGCACCACTCAGACCATTCCATCTCTCATACAAGCACAAAGAGACTGCGAAAACCCCTTCACAGTCCGAGCGTAGCACATTACCTTAACCAAACACTACTATAAAGTTCTGTTATATTTCGCTGTCCTTACAACATTTATCATAATGTAAAGTTTTTTACTGTGCACAAACACTCTTATATTCTCTTCGTCTACTATAAAATATGTATATATGAATATCTAGTTTAATGTCAATATCTGATGTTAATTTCCCCAACTTATGTTAAGCACAAAAATAATATTATCATATCAACAGTTACAGTATTAATTTGGATACAATAATCGGTTATAATATTTCGGTTAGTTTGTTTCAATGTTTATATATATGTTTTTTTTACTTTCACATATTTTACTGTATTATAAAATCTTTATAGTCCTTATATTTCTTGTACTAATATACTACGAAAAATCAATTGCAACTAAGTACAATTTACAAAATACTTAAAACTAGCATTTATATATATTTAAATTTGTTAATAGATTTGAATTACTAGCAATAAATTACGTTTTATTTCGGCTTATATAATAAGCACTTGTACTAAAATTGTGGGAAAAATATGAACAATACTTTATGAACTTTTAATGCACTGTTGTGCCTTGACATTCAGATAATAATGGAGGGAAAATTATTCGTTTCTTTGTCATAAATCGTGCGATTTGATGTTTTTAAGTTGATAATTATATGTAATTTAATTATATTAAAGTGCTGTATTCGGTATATTGACAACATTGTTAATATTATTTACGTCGAAGTTTTTCTTAATGCAAAAATGTAAACAGAAAGATTTATTTAATTCGTTGAGTACTTGTAATTATTTCAAATTTCAAATTATTTTAATTTTAATTTGATTCTAGTATTACTTAGCTATTTGATATTCCATGTATGTTGTGACGCTTGCAGGCAGTGCATTTAGCATGTTACCAAATTGTAATTTTTTTTTTCTAACAGTAGCGAAACCAAACAACGCCTTGAATTACAAAATAATGCTTGGCATTCCACTGCGCTCGCCGTACTGAGACATAAGATGTTAAGTCTCAATATGTCCATTAGTTACTCTGGCTACAATGTCTTTCAATCCGAAACACAACGGTGCATTTACACTACTGTTTGGCGGGAGAAATAAACATTGCGGTGGTATCTACCCAGGCGACATCTCACATATGTTTGAGAGACCTATCGCCATAGTAATAAGTGTAACTATTAGATATTATTACCGTGCTATTAGATATAAGAAATAATTTTAAGCACATAACAATATCCAATGACTAGAAAAAATAGATAAAAATAGTTTTTAGTACAAGATGGATAAATTAAGCTGACATTAATGAGTCATCATTAAAGGTTCACGAGTTCCGTATATCAAGGTTAGGAGAGGTTTATAAAAATGATTATTCAAATAAACCGTCAGTCATTAGGTTTTGTTTTTATTTTATCGAATGCATCATTGCCACAGACAAATAACCTATAATCATTACTTTAAGTAGGTATAATAATTATAAGTACTTTATTGTTTCAAAATAAACTGAGGTCCACCATTTTGTATTTTGTGTGCATTAATATTTATAAAATAATGTAATAACTATGCGTAACTAATTTGGTTTAATGCAATTTGATTTCATACACGAATTTGAAACTTTTTTTATTCTGAGATTTTTTTCTGGGAGACATGTGGCTTCACTCCTAGGCAAAATTGGCCATACTTATAACACCTAAAATAAATAATGCTTATAAAAATCTGGGGGCGCGGCCGAGCCCCCTCCAAGTCGAGCTATAGGCCGTAACATCCTTTTCTCGAAGCAATTCAGACCATTTTCAACCCCCTATAACTTCGTTGTGGCTAAAGCATGAAGCCTGAATTTTCAGTTACTAAGCAGGCATTGTGTAAACACGGTATATTTAAAATTTCATTCAATTTGAACCAGTAGTTTAAGAATTGTAGCATGTCAAACTTTCTTAATTTTGTCACTCACTGACTGACTGACCGATCATCAAAAGTCTAAGGCACTTCTAGCAGACATAGAACCTTCAAATTTATAATATAATTAGTGTTTAGTGCCTAAAGTAAGGGAAAATTCAAACATTTCATAATTTGTGTCTAGTTTTCTAGATAGACCAACTGCGTGAATAACTTTGTAATCCCATATAAATGTATAGGATTACAAAGTTATATTTGCAGTTAATGAATCATTGTACCCGTATATAATGGAATAATAGTTGTAGATAGATATCTATATACATGAGGCATAACAGGAGGGGATATAGAGAGGGAAATGGTGTATTCAGCCCATGAAGCTGTACAACATTCCTCTAGAAAAACATGACGAAGAAAAACTTGCAAATAAATAGATTAAATAACTCGAAAATATCAATTACAATGAAAGAAAGAACATTAATAATCAAATCCGCTATATTTGTGATAAATTGAAAATCCATAAGACAGAGGCTTTAAGAAAATCGTTACTGATATTCTAGAAGTAAGAAGTACCGAAAAGGAAAAAAGTAGGACTCTACAAAAGACGTGAGATCCCATCAAAAACATCCTGTAAAAAAATCCAAGTCTCGCAGCTCAGGTTTTCTACCGCAAAAAGTTGTGAGATGCATGTTATAACCAAGTCGATTATTTATTTAGTCCTTAAGGGACCTTCTATATAAAGTTATTACGTTAGTTATTACCATATCAATATTAAAAATTCTTTACGTTTTAAATAAATAGATCGACTTGGCCAGCAGCATTATGTATAAATTGTACGATACATTATGTTTTCATGCGATGCGATGCGAACCTGAGCTGCGAGACTTGGATTTTTTTACAGGATGTTTTTGATGGGATTGTTTTATTGTATACCAAGGTCTGGCAACTATAAAAGATAATAAGCTGACAAATATTTGATTGTTTGAGTATTTGTTTCGGGTCTGTGTGTCTGTGAGACCGAAAAATTTTCTCGTAGTTCCTGATACACGACACAAGACTCGGGTCAGGACTATGTATGTGACTGTTGGGTGGATTTATTTATTTCTTTATTGCCGTTGTTTTTTTTTTATCATAATGTCAACTTACCCTCGCCAAAACGCCCATATTATTGACAGGCACCAGGCCCGGCGCGAGGGTCTTGGATGTGTCCAGCACCGGGTCCCGGAAGTCCCACAGGTATTCGTATACAGTTCGCCGGCTGAACATGTCGCTGCCGTGCGTGTTTACTAGGAACCTGAACGCAGCGCGGACTAGGTAGTTCGCGTTGTAGAGGTATGATGCCAGACCCTGGAAAAACAAATACAGTAAAATCTCAGTAATCCGGCACTATTTAAAACCAGAGGGTACCGGTTTATTGGAATGTTTGGATTACTAGATTATAGAGAAAAATCGTAATAGATAAAAAAAAAACATAAAGAGAATAAGTAAATTAGAGAAGAGGTGAGAAATGAGAATAAGTAAGATATTTAGTTTCGAATTTTTTTTTTTTTTTAAATTTTAGTTATTTGTTTCTTTTTAATATTGATAGGCATTTACTGAGCTACTGTGGACCCATGGCACACATGTTACGAACCCATAAGGGATCCGTGGATCCCACTGTAAGAAACCCTGCTATAGAGGGATGAATAATAATAATAACACCCAACAGTCACATACATAGTCCTGACCTCACACTAAGATCGAGTCTGGTATCGTGGGTATCAGGAACTACGAGAGATTTTTCGGTCTCACAAACACCCAGACCCGAAAGAAATATTTGTGGGCCGCACAAACATTTCTCTCGGTGAGGGGTTCAAACCCGCAGCCTCTCGTTTCACAGGCGGCGTCTAACCGACTGCGCCACGGAGGCTGTTGAATAATCGAATGTCGAATGATACTCTATCTGCACTACGGTTACTATCAGGCGCACTTTATTGCTGGTAGGTCTCTCATATGTAATACAACTGTAATATCTATTACTCCCGCCAAACACCAGTGTAAATGCACTGTTGTGTTTTGAATTGAAGGACATTGTAGCCAGAATAACTAATGGACATATTGAGACTTAACATTTTATGTCTCAGGATGGCGAGCGCAGTGGAGTGTCAAGCATTGCTTTGTAATTCAAGGCGTTGTTTGGTTTCGCTACTGTTAGAAAAAAAACTAACAAATTAATAAAATAAAAAAGAAATTTAATGTAACTCAAGGTGTTTTTATTCAATATAAAAGTACTGCCGTAATTTTGTAGTGTCAGTAAACAAATTGAGATACGAGGCTGTGGAGTTTGCCCACTTTGCCTAAGCCTTACGCCGGCCTTCCTCAAGGCAAATTTCATAATAAAACTCATAACATATCGTTCCGTTATAACCCGTCCAATCGCGCCAGCTACTCAAAACTGACAACATAAACAATTTCATACGAAAAAATTTTTTACATTCACGAATGTTCTCAATAAAAGGGTTAAGAGCGTTTATACCTTCCGCGCGCTTTTTGGCTTAAAAACAGGACTTTTCAAACGAGTTAAGAGCGTTTATACTCTTTGCGCGCTTTTTGGCTAAAAAACAGGACTTTTCAAATGAGTTAATAGCCACCAATAAACAATTTCAAGGAAAAATAATTAGTACTAATTTTAGAAAAGGTTGTCATCTAGGGATTTTGGTGGAAAACATTATAGATTGATGGATAATTTGTGAGTACTATAAGGATTACTGAACACAAGTTTCGTTATTTAGGCTTTAAGTGGCAATTTAGAAGCTTAAGATATCCGAAATCACTAAATATAAGACGAAAATAAAAACATTATCCGACTAATAAGACCCTTATGGAGGGATTTTGCTGAGAAAAATAATCTTTTTATGTTTAGTTCCTGAAAAATAAAAATGTAAACAATGCGAAATTATTCAGAAACTCTCGTCAAGAACATATTTTTTTTTCACCAACTTATCGTACATAATTTTTTATAGCAATTGCATATTATAATAGAAGAACATCTTATCAATAAATTGCCATTTTTATATTTCAATAAAATTAGTTTTCATGTTTTCTACATATATTTTAAAAACCACTATAAAACACGTTGTCCGCCGTGCATCAAATCAGACTGCCGCAAGGCCTTCTAGAGGGAGGACGTATCGCTCGTCGCTCCGGCCTGGCTGCAGTCGATTTTTGCCGTGCGTCGTAAAAATAGCCACGCGCGGACTGCGATTGCCACATCTTAGTACTTTGGTAGTAAATCATATTTTTTCTTTTTATTACCTACAATGATTTTGTAGTGAGTATAAATTATGTTTCAGATGATATAATGGGATGTAATTCCGAGGCTAAATTATGTTATGTATTGTAATATAAAATTAAATATATTTCGTAATTGTAAGGGGTTGTAAGGCCCCTAATTCTCTATTCATGTGTTCGAACACGAAATGATTAATAAAACGTCCGTAGAGTCTACTGATTGAACACTGATTTGAATGCAACTTAAGAATGTAATAATAACGAAAATATAATTAGTATCTAAATTTGAATTGTACATTGCTTGCACAGTAATATTTGTCTACTTATGATGCAAATAAAATAATTTTATGATATTATATTACCAGTATATAAATCATAAATTACATTTCAATTGAAAATTAGAATTTTGAAGCGCACGGATCAAAGTTGGTTGAGCTGACTATATAGCGAGCCGACGCGGCTCTACGCACACAGCTTTGGTCGCTTATGTGTGCGTGAAATTAACGAAGAAATACCTATAATTGACTTTGCGCGCAAGGTGTAAACGCTCTTAAAGATAATTTAATTTAAGATTTATCAGATTCATATTTAAGTGTATGTTTTTCTGCATTGTGATTAATGGGGTTTTATCTGAATTTTATTTTGAAATAAAACTATTATTTAAGGATTTTATTGCGGATTTTTAGCTTCCCGACGCGACGTTTCGATTACTTTACAGATTTAATGGTCTCGGAGATAGTTTTATTTTAACGTGTAACATTAAACTATTTCTGATATTCGCATCGCAATATGAAAAGACAATAGTGGCAGAGCGACTAACAGCCGTTTTCTATAATCTATCTATCTTTAACTACAGATTTCATAAGATATGTCGATGCTTTATATGTTTCTGTTAGCAAAAATAAAGAGGGAAAGTGAATATATGTCTTTTTTTGTTCAATGAAGCGTAGAATTTTACCAACTTAATAATGGTCTAGTCCGTTTACCAACAAACCACTACGCACATACGTACGCGGCTGCCAACATGTTCACGGTGGTCGCAGGTTCGAATCCCAGGGCACACCTCTGACTTTTCGGAGTCATAATATGTGTATTGATATATTTTGATAGTCAATCACCACGCACTAAAACGGTGAAGGAAGACATCGTGAGGAAACCTGCATACTATAGCGATTTTCGAATTTCTATGATATGTATGTGAGTTCGCCAACCCGCACTAGGCCAGCGTGGTGGAATATATGGGCTAACCACTCTCAATCGTACTCTCCATTTTAAAGTAGACCTGTGCCCTGCAGAGGGATATATGGGCTGATACAGAATAATGGTAGCTATTTTAAACTCTTGTTATAGATATATATTATAGAGAATGACCGTAAATGTAACACCGTTGGAGTAAACCAGGCTTGCGTGAGACTGTGTGACTTGTGTATACTGGCGCGTCTATTTACATTTGTTTCTGTGCTTAGTGAAGTTGCTCATGTTTTTATGCAGGCGTTTTTTTTGTAATGATATATTATTACCGTGCTGTAAGCCTTAAGGTCTCGTCTTGCCCTACTCATTATAGAAAGAAATTCTAAAAAAATCGCAGGAAACATCATGTATCGTACAATTTATACATAATGCTACTGGCCAAGTCGATCTACTTTTTTTTTTTTTTTTTTATAATGGCCTGGCATAGTGGCGGCATTGCACCTGATGGAAAGTGCCAATACCGCCCAGGCAGAGTATCCATTGGCATCGGACGGCAGTCCAATGCCAATGGAAACAATTATGCCGGCCTGCTTAGGTGCCTCTTCACACCACGGCGGAAGGACCCAGGATTGTAGGAAGGAGGGAACACGTGCTCCGGCAAACAATTCCACAGCCTGACGGTGCGGCACAGAAACGAATTTGAGAACCGTTTGGTTCGCGCCGGGATGGTGTGGACCGTCAAGCTATGGCTTCGCAAGCCAGCACGCGTGGTTCTGGTTAGGAATGGAGAGGAGGGGAGCAAGTTGAACAATTCCTCAGAGCACTCACCGTGATACAGGCGGTAGAACACGCTTAGAGAGGCGACATCTCTCCGGAGTTGTAGCGACTCCAAGTTGCTCGTAACGTCTGCATCATTCACAATGCGGATGGCCCGCCGCTGCAATCCATCCAAGGCATCGAGCAGGTACTGGGCGGATCCATCCCAAAGGTGCGAGCAGTACTCCATACCCGGCCGGACCTGCGCTTTATATAAGCGGCAAAGCTGACCGGGCGTGAAAAACCGACGCACCCTGTTCAGGACTCCAACCCTGCGTGATGTGGCAGATATTACGCCCTCGATGTGATTCCTTGGATTGAGATCACAGCGGATATCCACACCAAGGATACACAGGTCATTCCGCACTGAGAGGGGAGTACTCTGAAGAATGGGGAGGGGAGAGAACGGGGATTTTTTGCACGTGAACGCATACACCTGGGTTTTCTTGGCATTGAACTCAACCATATTCCTGGAACCCCACGTAGAAATGAGATCCAAGGTCCGGTTGAGCTCAATGACAAGATCTTCGCGTCCCTTCACAGTTTCGACACGGCAACCTGGAGGCCCGCAGTGGTATCGCCCATGAACCGTGCTGTCATCTGCATAGCAATGAATGTTGCTAAGCGACAACATGTCATTGATATGCAGAATAAACAAGGTGGGCGACAGCACCGAGCCCTGAGGAACTCCGGCATTTACCGACATGAGCGCCGAAGCGTGTCCGTCTACGACTACACGTATTCTACGCCCATGCAGAAAGCCGGAAATCCACGAACACAGGTTGCCGGGTAGACCGTATGCCGGAAGCTTGGACAGAAGACCACGGTGCCAGACCCTATCAAACGCCTTGGCAATGTCGAGGCTCACAGCAAGAGCCTCGCCACGCCGGTCTATCGCCTCACCCCAGCGATGCAGGACAAACGCTAGAAGATCACCCGTCAATCGATTATGGCGGAATCCGTATTGTCGGTCACTGATCAACGAGTGATCCTCCAGGTAGCGGACCAATTGAGCGTTTATGATCCGCTCCATGACCTTACACATCACTGAGGTGATAGTGATAGGGCGGTAATTGGTAGGGTCCGATCGATCACCCATATACGACCACATATTTATTTAAAACGTAAAGAATTTTTAATATTGATATGATAATAACTTACGTAATAACTTTATATAGAAGGTCCCTTAAGCAAGGACTAAATAAATTAATCGACTTGGTATTACATGGATCTCACAACTTTTTGCGGTAGAAAAACTGAGCTGCGAGACTTGGATTTTTTTACAGGATACACTTCTTTTTGTAGAGTCCTACTTTTTTCCTTTTCGGTACTTTTTACTTCTAGAATATCACTAACGATTTTTTTAAAGCCTTATCTGTCTTATGGTTTTTCTTATTTTTGTAGGTATCAATATATCACAAATATAGCGGATTTGATTATTAGTGTTCTTTCTTTCATGGTAATTGATATTTTCGAGCTATTTAGTCTATTTATTTGCAAGTTTTTCTTCGTCATGTTTTTCTAGAGGAATGTTGTACAGTTTCATGGGCTGAATACACCCTTTCCCTCTCTATATCCCCCTCCTGTTATGCCTCATATATATTGATACCTATCTACAACTATTATTCCATTATATACGGGTACAACGAGTCATGAACTGCAAATGTAACTTTGTAATCCTATACATTTATATGAGATTACAAAATTATTCACGCAGTTGGTTTATCTAGAAAACTAGACAGAAATTATGAAATGTTTAAATTTTCCCTTAATTTAGACACTAAATACTTATTACATTCTAAATTTGAAGGTTCCATATCTGCTAGAAGTGCCTTAGACTTTTGATGATCGGTCAGACAGTCAGTGAGTGACAAATTACGAAAGTTTGACAAGTTATAATTCTTAAACTACTGGTTCAAATTGAATGAAGTTTAAATATACCGTGTTTACACAATGCCTGCTTAGTAACTGAAAATTCAGGCTTCTTGCTTTAACCACAACGGAGTTATGGGGTTTGAAAATGGTCTGAATTGCTTCGAGAAAAGGATGGTACGACTGTGCCGCTTTTTAGCTCGACTTGGAGGGGGCACTGCCGTGCCCCCAGATGAAGAGAAAAGATTTGATTGTTTGCATTGAACAGGTTGAGCGGGTTACACTGGGATATTCTGGGGTTATCGGAAGTCCGAAGAATCGGGGAGGATACGATAACCCTGAAGTCTGGTAACCTGCTCTTCTACCGGGGGGACGACCAACAGTCCCGAGGAGGTGTCGGATTTCTCATCCACAGGTCTCTCATCAACAACATCGTATCCATCGAAAGTGTGTCGAGCAGGGTAGTATACCTTATACTCAGAATATCAAAAAGATATTCGTTGAAGGTCATACAGGTATACGCGCCGACCTCGACACACCCAGATGAAGAAGTAGAGGAGATGTATGAGGACATAAGTCGGGCCATACATACTTCCAAAACCTACTTCAATGTTGTTATGGGGGACTTCAACTTCAAAGTTGGGCAAGAGAAGCGATGCAGAGTTGAAAGTGGGGCAATTTGGACATGGGCAACGGAACCTCAGGGGTCAGAGGCTGGCCGACTTTCTGGAAAAAGAGGGACTCTTCGCGATGAACTCTTTTTTCCAGAAGCCGCCTCACAGGAAATGGACCTGGCTGAGTCCTGACGGTTCTACGAGAAATGAGATAGATTTCATCTTGACGACGAATAGACGGATGTTCAGTGATGTCTCTGTGATCAACAGGGTGAAAACCGGAAGTGATCACCGAATGGTTAGGGGCACATTGAACATCAACGTCCAATTAGAAAGGCGTCGCTTGATGAAGTCTACGCTCCGACCTACTCGCGCCCATATCCAAAACCCCGAGAGCTTTCAACTCGAGCTGACAAATCGCTTTGATTGTCTAGGAGAAAACCTTGCAGTGGACGGGCTAAACAGCGGTTTGGTAGAAGCTGTCCATACGGTGGGATCTAAGTATTTTAGACCTCGCCGTAGAGATAGACCACAAAAACTCTCGATCCAGACTCTTGACCTCATGGCCGAACGTCGATCTTTGACGCTGCAGTCTTCCGTTGACGCCGAAACATATCAGCGGCTCAATAGACGGATCTGGAAGTCCTTGCGACACGATGTCCGTGCTCACAATACTGTGAGCATTAAGGAGACAATTGAGCGGAACGGAGGCTCCAAAGTGTTTGCAAGAGACTTGTCTATTGGGCAAAGCCAGTTGTCTAGGCTGAAGACGGAAGACGGCCGCGTGGTATCGACGAGGGCAGAGGTATTAAGGGAGATCGAGAGGTTCTACGGACAGCTTTACACCTCGGTTGCCAAACCTACTGTTAGCTCGGCCGAAGACCCGAGAGCCGAGTTGATCCGACACTTTAGCGATGATATCCCGGACATCAGCCTGTGTGAGATTGAGATGGCCCTCAAACAACTTAAAAACAACAAGGCGCCGGGTGAGGATGGAATCACTTCAGAGCTTCTGAAAGCGGGCGGAATGCCGATACTGAAAGTCCTTCAGAAGCTCTTCAATTCCGTTCTCCTCGAGGGCTCAACGCCAGAGGCATGGAGCAGGAGCGTGGTGGTACTGTTCTTCAAAAAAGGTGATAACACTTTGCTGAAGAACTACAGGCCCATCTCGCTCCTGAGCCATGTCTATAAGTTGTTTCAAGGGTCATCACAAATCGTCTCGAAGGCAGGTTTGATGACTTCCAGCCTCCCGAACAAGCCAGTTTCCGAAAAGGCTTTAGTACCATAGACCATATTCATACGCTACGGCAGGTTATACAAAAAACCGAGGAGTATAACTTGCCGCTTTGTTTAGCGTTTGTGGACTATGAGAAAACCTTTGATTCGATCGAGACCTGGGCAGTGCTACAGTCTCTTCAGCGGTGCCACATAGACTGTCGGTACATCGAAGTGCTGAGGTGTATATACAACAACGCCACCATGTCGGTCCGAGTACAAGATCAAAGCACGAAGGCTATTCCACTACAGAGAGGCGTGAGACAGGGAGATGTCATATCTCCGAAACTCTTCACTGCCGCGCTGGAAAATGCCTTCAAGCTCTTGCAGTGGAAAGGATTCGGCATCAACATCAACGGCGAGTATATTACTCACCTTCGATTTGCCGACGATATTGTAGTCTTGGCAGAATCGCTGGAAGACCTTAGCACTATGCTCGAAGACCTTAATCGAGTCTCCCAACAGGTGGGTCTTAAAATGAACATGGATAAAACGAAGATCATGTCGAATATCCATGTTGTGCCCACCCCCATTGGAGTTGGGGGCTCGACTCTCGAAGTTGTAGACGAATATGTCTATTTAGGACAAGTGGTCCGGTTAGGCAGGTCCAACTTCGAGAGAGAGGTCAATCGTCGAATCCAACTCGGTTGGGCAGCGTTCGGGAAACTTCGCGACGTCTTCTCGTCCAAAATACCTCAGTGCCTAAAATCGAAAGTCTTCGATAGTTGTGTGTTACCAGTGATGACATACGGCACCGAGACGTGGCCTCTCACTATGGGCCTTATTAGGAAGCTCAAAGTCACTCAACGAACCATGGAGCGGGCTATGCTCGGAGTTTCCCTACGAGATCGAATCAGAAATGAGGAGATCCGTAGGAGAACCAAGGTTACCGACATAGCCCATAGGATTGGCAAGTTGAAGTGGCAATGGGCCGGGCACATAGCTCGTAGAACCGATGGCCGTTGGGGCCGAAAGGTTCTCGAGTGGAGGCCACGTACAGGCAAGCGAAATGTCGGACGCCCGCCTACAAGGTGGACGGACGATCTGACTAAGGTCGCAGGAAGTCGCTGGATGCAGGCCGCTTCCAACAGGTCATTGTGGAGATCCTTGGGGGAGGCCTATGTTCAGCAGTGGACTTCCTGTGGCTGATATGATGATGATGATGATGATTGAACAGGTACCGAAACTTCTGGACCGATTTGAAAAGTTATTTCACTTTTCGATTCCTATATTATCTTTCATGAACATAGGCGATAGAATATTTTCAAAAATATATCTGCATCTGGGATCTAGGTCAGGGCTGTTAGTAGGGAATAACAATATGGACATCCGTTTTAAAATTTACTATTTTACATACCTTATTTTCTTTAAATCGAATAAAACAAATCTACAAACGTTCCATAGAGCGGGGGAAGAGGGGGAATAAAATTCGGAGGCGAATGGAAATCTTTTTTGGAATTATTACAAAAGCAAAAAATATTTTATTGAAATCCCATTTTGTCTAAACTATTGTTTAACGCAACTTATTGTTCAGCACATTATTTACTAATCCTACAGAATTAGTTTAATCTCAAGTTACCAACTATCTAGGAAAATATATGTACAAAAACGAACCAGTTTTACCAATACAATGTGGTGCCAAAACTTATTTATGTATAACATGAAATTTATTTGTAAGTTAAGTATGAAAATAAGTTTCTTTAATTGCCTGAGGCGATTGTTTAATTTTAAAGGAAACATGTGCAAACTCATTTATCTTATTGGTCTGACAAGGAA
This sequence comes from Hyles vespertilio, assembly GCA_009982885.2. Classification (NCBI taxonomy): domain Eukaryota; kingdom Metazoa; phylum Arthropoda; class Insecta; order Lepidoptera; family Sphingidae; genus Hyles; species Hyles vespertilio. Next base: position 4,882,609 of record CM042832.1, read on the forward strand.
AAATCTCAGCATTTTAATATAAAATAAATAAGTATGTCCATTGACCCCCACATCTGATTTACATATTATCGAGTTTTTCACAAAAATAAGTAAATTTGTTAATATAGAGGTGACGAAGTCGTAAAACGACAAAAGACACATCAAATGAAAAAAAAATTTAATTTGCACAGGCAAAAATTTGAGTGCAAACAAGAGGTGCTAATTCCCGTTTTAAATTAAAAAAAGAGGTGCAAATTATGTTTGAAAATGGAATTTGTTTCTATTCACCCCGATTTACGCACTAAAAAGTCGAAGAGCCTGGAGCCTGGGAGTTCTATCAAGCGATATCGTGAACACAAAAAAGGTTACAAATAAATGGCAATTAGAGAAGATTATTTATTCTGTGCAATTATTACGCGGTGTCTCGTGTCGCTGGTTATTGGTGCTGTGAGGTCGTAGCTGTCCCATTTAATACCTGGTTGGTTGTTTCACATTCAGTTTTGATTCATATTGAGATCTTATTATTTTAGGTTTAAAACTAAAGCAGTAACAACGGGTCCCTTTTAGATTGTTCAGAAAACTTATTTAATGTCCTTTTATTTATTTAAATCGTTATTGTATACAAATAATAAAAATAACAATTTACAGAATGGTTTCTTAGATTTACGTGAATTTTTAAATAAAACTAATATTTATGAATTGATTACTTTTTAACCTAGGTACTGACTTCCGGGATTTTAAAAAAAATACTCAATGCAAGCTACCGCCATATCAGGAAAATTTATGACTCCGGGAATGAATAGAAAAATTATAGTTTAAAAAACTAAAAAAACACGTTTGCATAAAAGATCCAGCTAAAAACTAAAAAAATTGATTAATTGAATGAGTTTAAGATTCGAAAGAAAATGGAGTAAAATACATACATTTTATTGTTACAAAGCGTGGGGTGCTTACAACAATTACTTATCCTACAGCACCCCACGCTTTATAGCAAGAAAATGTGTGTGTGTGTATTTTACTCCATTTTCTTTCGAATCTTAAACTCATTATCAATTATTTTTTAGTTTTTAGTTGGATCTTTTATGCAAGCGTATTTTCTAGTTTTTTAAACTATAATTTAATTGCTTGCACTAAAAACATTATCTACGGCTGTCTTATCAAAGAAAGACAGCTGCGCGCAAATTACCAACTTTTAATATTGTTTTAAAAAAATTAAACTTTTTGATAACTTTTGGATAAGATAATGTCATATACTTTTTAAATTATTGCGTTGTCATCGGTCCTGGATAAGTATGCAAAGTTTGAATTAAATCTGATCGTTCTAAGTAGGGCAAAATCGAGCTCAAAGGAGTCGATTACATACAAACATACAGGTGAAGCTAATAAAAGCGTGTTAAAAATCCAATATCACTTTGCCGGACCCGGAATTTGAATCCAAGACCTCAGCGTTTAATCGTAGCGTAGTACTACAACGCCACCAAGGCATTAATGCTTGTACATATAAAATATAAAAATATAAGCTTACTAAGACAGCTAGGTTCGGTACAATTATCGTCGCATTCAAATCCACATGGTTTTCTTCGGGCAGATATATCAGAAATCTCTTAGCGGTGTAAGTCATCGTGCTGTTTTCATTGAAGCTTATGTTGTAGTGCAGAAGTTTCTCTCTGAAACAAAACAGTAAGTAATAGTCATCGATTTAAAAATTAAGGATAAGCCCTGCAGTACATTTGGAGTTATAAAAAGATGACCGTGAAAATCGCAATAAAATAAATATTAAATTAACTTTATCTAATGGGTTTCGTCTCAACACGATAAATATATTTATCTTCGTTTTTATTAAACTTTCTGTCATAACACAAGCGAGCATTTTCAACTTAGGTACCTACTTCGAACGTCGAATTTTCGAACAATCAAACTTCATTTCGGATGGTAGAGTACCCTCCTGGTTGCTGCCTACCACTTAAAAAAAGAAAAGTCATAGCGCATGGGATACCGAGGCAGGGTGTATCCTATCACCAAATCACCCAGGCAAAGCCAGATCGAACCAATACTAAAGAATATTATGATTCGAGCAATAAAGTGGCTATTACATAAAGTAATTATAATCTCAGACAAAGGGATTGTTTGATTTGATACGTTTTATTGAGGAAACTAAACGTTACAATCTATTTTGTATTCACTGTGTACGCTTCCCTGCTTTATCATGCTTTAAAACGTAACATCAGTTTGGAAAAGGGTAAAATCAATAGGTAAAATATATGCTATGCCAGGGGTACTAACCTTTTTTTTAAATTTATTTATTATGCAACATTAAGCTTACAATTCTTCAAAGCATATTACGTATACCTATATGTATTTTTTTCTGGTAATCATAACAATTACATAGAATAGATGACAAAACTAAAGAGTGACGGGACAGCTACACAGACAAAGCAGGACAAAATTTATAGGGAATTTAAACCTCTACAATTTTCTCATAGATACTAATCGCATGAAAGTTATAGGAAGCGAGATATTTGCAAATAACTGATTTTTGGCGTCGCCGCGCTGATATTTTATGAGATTTTTGAGACACTGTTTATAATACCAAAATAAAGCTTTTAGTATACAAATTTCCAGCGTATTATTTCTCAATCTAAGATATACCCGTTTTTTTTGCCTTATATGACTGAGCTATATTAATTTATTTCTTTTCGCTTTTTCTTACCGTGGGACTGGAAATCGCGACCATGAACATGTTAGCAGCCACATCTGGTCCGTTACCAACAGTCTACTACACACTTTTAACTGTATGCGTGTGGTGTGATTTAGAATTACATGTTTGAACTTCACTACTAGTATGACGTCATGCTATCGTAATAGCAATTGCCGGAATCATTGACCTTTAGCATTCACATTGGAGTCGATTACGCGTAATATTTGTTGAATTGACTACTGGTTCTATACTCATCAACTAACTCACGCCTTTTTTTCCCAGAAGGGGTAGGCGGAGGTGGTAGGACACCCACATTGCGCCTTGTGTGTTCCGTCCCATGATGTGGGGGGACGATCCTTTCGCTATATCGATCATTAATTCCTGACTTCGAAAAATCCAAAATCGTTCTGCCGGATTCGGGATTCGAACCCGAGACTACAGCTTTGTAATCATCTCTCTGTCTCTGTTTCTCATCAGCTACAGAAAATCCGCTACTGAACATAGGCATCCCCCAAGGATCTCCACATTGACCTGTTGAAAGCGGTCTGCATCCAGTGAATTCCAGCAACCAGGTCGTCCGTCCACCTTGTAGGCGAGCATCCGATATTTCACTTGCCTGTACGTGGCCTCCACTCTAGAACTCACACTACACTCTTTCGGCCCCAACGGCCATCGGTTCTGCGAGCTATGTGTCCAGCCCTCTGCCATTTCAACTTGCTAATCCTATGGGCTATGTCGGTAATCATTGTTCTTCTATGAATCTTCTTATTCCTAATTCGATCTGGTACGGAAACACCAAGCTAAGCTCTCTCCATAGCTTTGAATGAAATTGAGCCTTCGTATGAGGCCATAGTGAGAGGCCGCGTTTCCGTGCCATATGTCATCACTGGTTTGTTACCGTTCACATTAACATTTTTGACTCTAGGCACTGAGGAATATTTGACGGGAAAACGTGATTTAGTTTTCCGAACGCTTCCCGGGTATGCATGCCGTTTAACTACGCCACCGAGGCATCCCATGTATCTGTATCAGCCCATATACGTCCCACTGCTGGGCACGGGCCTCCTCTACAATACTCCGCGACAGTATGATCAAGAATGGCAGTTGACTTTTATATTCAAGTATGTTTTTGAGAACACTTATGACAATTCACAAAAACTTAAGGTCAGAAGTCATTTAAGGTTCGCTTGGCCAAATAACAAAGACCTTGCTGGATATTGTCAATTAAATTAATAAATCCAACAGTGACACACATAGTTCTGACTGCTGACCCAACAAGAACACAGGTTTTGCATCGTAGAAATTAGATTGAGTTCATTTCTCAAAAGAATTAATAATTCTCTTAAATGAGAAATTACAGCTTTAAAGCTAAAATATGTAGACGTATAACAGCACAGGTATCGTAAAAATATACGGTAATAATTACTTTTTTAAACGACAGAAATAAAAAAATATATTTTCAAATAGAGAAAGAAGAAATATTTTGGCAAAATCTGGCTCACATTAAGGGTACCTCATCCCATCCCATCCAGTAACTGCACAAGGTCTTAAATCTTATCTGTACCTGTATACTATATATCATGCTGGTTATATCAAGACTGCTACTGAAAACGAAGTTGGGCGGTAGTTTTAGTGCCTACGAATACAAAGCTAATAAAAATTTGAAGAGTTTGTTTCAACGCGCTAATCTCAACCACTACCAGTTCGAATTGAACAAAATCTTTGCGCATTCGAGATCCCTTTATAGATGCAGGTTATAGGGCCCATAGTGCATACTATACAATATTACGCTATGAAAAATAGGATCGAAGCATTGTTAAAACGTTTTCCTGACAAAAAGTCTTTGCAACCAGACTAAGCCGCGATGCTAGTTAATCATAATTAAATTCTGGAAATGATAATGAAATCTGTGAATATATACAATGACTTTGTTAATGTTCTTAGGAACATAAAAATACATACGTTCAAATTAGTGTTGGAATAAATAGCAATAGAAATCAAAAATGGCAAGTGAAGTCGATAATAACATTTCACAAGTTGTATAAATAAGCTAAATTTTGCGATTTGTGATTGTGATTCACAAACCTGACCGACCTTATTTTCCGATACCCCGGAAGAGACCGAAAGGAATATATTAGTGTCACTGGCCTGCCAGCAAACTGCGGCCGAGGCGGGTCCCTAACAAAAATCTGCGCTAACATACCGAATAAAACCCTGTCTTCCGCATTTCGGACGGTACTAGATATAATCTCAGGACGAGAAGCGCTCTGGTTCCTTCTCAGTGATTGCCCGGCGCAAAACCTGGGCGCAGGTCTCTCTCAGTGTGGATGAAAGTTGATCTCCGTTTATGTCTAGACCTGGACGCCCCTTTAAGATTTTGTGGGTATCCACGACAAACGCGAGGACACGTGCTCTGTTGTCCATCTAGGAATCACAGATAGTAAGAGTGCGCCCCAAAGCAGTTACTCCGACGGCCGCAATAGGTAGCCTCTTAAGTCTTGCTTGGGAGACCGTGATGGAATTCTGAGGCCCTCTAACTTGAAGATAGAGGAGTACTTTAAGCAGATCGTGACCTGAAGTTTTCTTCTTTGGAGGCGGCGGCAAGAGGGATGGTTCCGCTCACAGTAGCGATCGTTAACCGTGAAATTATGATTATTGTTATCCTCGCAAAACCAGGGACTCTTGGCAATGGAAAAATCACAGCCAACACTCACAGTTCGCTCATCACCTCAAGTCAAGCTTCTCGACGTCTACTAGTCGAGTGGGTCGGAATGTGTCCCCGCAGTAGTTCTTAAGGCGTTCGCCCTTGAGATAACCCCCGTACTCACGCGCGTCTATCGTATTTTCTATTAAAACAACCCAGGCCCGGCTTCATGGAATATATCCCATGTTCTTCCAATCCCCAAAAAGGGTGACCGATGGGATCCTTCCAATCACAGGCCGATTGCTGTTACATACTTACTTGATCTTCTCATTTATCCCACACACCATCAGGCGGAGGCATTGGATAGTGAGGACGAGGCGATTACGGTAGGCCTTGAAATTTTCATCGAGTGTGGCATGGCATCGTTCTGGTGAAGCTACCTCCCTGGTATTTCAACCAGAGGAACTCTGAAAGTACATCGCCAGCTTTCTGGATGATCGGAGCATAAAAGTCGTATTGGACGGCTTTTGCATCGAGACCAAGACCATTACCGACATTTTACCGACACTGTTTATCCTGCATATCAATGATATGTTGTCTAACACCACTTGGCATTGCTATGTAGATGCTAGTGCAAGTGACGTAAAATACATCAGACTACAGAATATCTATCGAGGATCCGTTGAGGAAAGATGGTTTCAACTTTTGTCGGAAGTCGAGACTTCTTTGGGGCGCGCCTTGAGCCTTCCAATGGAATAGATTGAACATAGCTCAGTTTAACCCCACAAAGACACAAGTTTGCTCCTTTACAACCAACAAGACCCCTTTTGCAGTGCTGTTTAGGTGTCATTTGGAAGACAAGGGCAAATTGGCCAGCAAAAAGTTAGAGATTCTCAACAGAACCAAGCGGATCTTCTCGTCGGATCATCGGTTATTGCTCTATAAAAGGGATGATCTGCCACCACGTGGAGTACCTCTGGGTAGAAGCCCCAAAATACCAGCTCGACCCACTTGACTCCTTACAGCGCCGAGCTCTTCGAATCGTCGATAACTCCGACCTTACGAAGAATGTGGAGCCGTTAGGATTGTGGTGAAACTTTGGGTCTCTCTGTGTAATCTATTGATTGTCCCACAGAAAGCAAACGTAGCAATGGTGATGGGGCCCCGTCAGAGGCCTAATATTGAAGTAAAATTCTTTTTAAAAGCAAATCGGCGCTATAATCTACATATAATAGTTTTATTTCCATTAGTGAAATTCGCGTAAATCTAAAGAACCATTATTTTTTTTTATTTATCAAAATTTATTTTCTTAGAAAAATAATGTTTGATTCGCAATTTAGTTAGTAATGTTGGTTGGTTTGGCCTTAGGAGTCGGGCCGCCGGGGGCCCCTAAGGTCGGGGGCCCGTGGCATTTTGCCCACTATGCCACGCTATTGTTACGCCACTGCAAATACGTGCAATCGAACGCAAAACCTCTTCTTTTCTTAAAGGCTGGTAAGTATACTGCCAACCCGCACTAGGCCAGCGTGGTGGACTATATGGCCTAACCACTCTCAATCGTATTCTCGATTGTAGAGTAGGCCCGTGCCCTGCAGTGAGACGTATATGGGCTGATACAGAAGTATACTGCACATTTTGATTGCAGCAAAGGCAGCAATACAAAAATATGTCATTAAAATAAAACATAATTATTGCTTTATTCTCCTAGATCATTATCCTAGATTGCATGTACTTATTGTTTTTGTGTAATATGTGATTATGGCACAATTTTATTATTATTGCATGAGATATATTGCAATTTCGAAGTCCACTTAAATTAGATTTTCAACTATTGACTGTGGTTAAAATGAAAAAAATAATAATAATGCATTAAATATTAGATTAATATTAGATTAATATAAGATTAGATATTAGATTTGGCACACGAGGTTACCGACATGTGGGATGTCGACTCAACAATTATTGTCCCGATTGTCGTTTCTGCCCATGGGTTGATACCAAAGAGCCTCGACCAACATCTACAGAGGCTCTCAATCGGCTGTTGGGTCAGAAGTCAGATTCAGAAGGCAGTATTGCTTGACACGGCACGTATTGTGAGGCGGTTCCTCACTTTGGGCTCCTAACCACCGGTGGCTTGGGTTTCGAGCCTCGCCATCGTTGGATAACTTTTTATATTTTTATATGTATTTTGTTTTTTACTATATATAAAAATGTAAAAAAAAAATATTTAAAATAAAGAGAAATAATAATGCATTAAATATTACACATAATAGCATTCAAATTGAATCATTCTTTGAGGCTTGTATGGTCCATTTATCGACCTACCATAACATTTATCTTTATTGGCTAAATAACATCACCCTACAACCATAAAGAGTGGAGCAGTAATGAAAAAAATTGCCAACATTTTTTCGGATATTTTGTGTATCTGTATCAGTTTATATTTGTCCCACTGAAGGACACGGGCCTACTACACAATCGAGAATACGACTAAGAGGGATTAGGCCATATAGTCGACCAAGCTAGCCTAGTGCGGTTTGGCTGACTTTACTTAATAAATACACCCAACAGTCACATACATAGTCCTGACCCCATACTAACATCGAGTTTTGCGTCGTGTATCAGAAACTACGAGAAACTTTTCGGTGTCATAAACACTCATAGAACTAAGAGTGCGTTGTGGCCTGCTGGTAAACGGATCAGACGCGGCTGCGAATATGTTCACGTTGGTCGTTGGTTCGAATCCCAGGGCACACCTCTGACTTTTCGGAGTCATGTGTGTATTGATAGTCAATCACCACGCACGTTAACAGTCAAGGAAAATATCGTGAAGAAACCTGTATACCATAGCGATTTGTAAGAGTTTCTATGGTATGAAGAGTCCGCAAACCCGCATTATGTCAGCTTAGGCTATATAGCCTCAATCGTAGTCTCGAGTAAAGTCCGCGAACTCGCACTACACCTGGACTATATATGTATATGGCTTAACCACTCTCAATCGTGCTCTCGATTGTAGTGGAGCCCCGTGCCCTGCAGTGGGACGTATATGCTGATACAGTACAGTACAGAAATTCATATAATTCGCAATAATCTTTAAGTTTCCTCACGATATTTCATTCATATTTATGGGGTAGAATGTATTATTGTTGATCGAAGAGTGGAATAAAAAAGTTGAGTGGTGTCAAGGGACACCCGGATGGAACGAAGTTCCTTTCGATTGATTAGTGAAGGAATTGTAATATATATATTTTTTAAGTTATAATAAAATTGACTTTAACTTCCGCGAATCCTGTGCCTTCGCGGTGCGCTACGACTTCACGCAGGACAACCATCTTCAACATACGACACATTGTGGTTAACGGCAATTTTTTGTAAAATAACAAATTTAATGTAATATAAACTTAATCATTAGGCTCAATTTTAGTAATAATTGGCAAATATACATTGTCAAATCTAGGGTTGATGATTGACAGCAGGGTAACAAACGAAAATTGTAAATAATAATAAATTTATTAAGGAGGATCGAAAATCAATGTATTACGGTTTTATTATGTAATTTTAATTATATGTCACCATCAAAATAATCATTTGGGCATCACTATCATTATGTTTTTTTTCCACATATTCATGCAATTTATGTTTCTTTTGTACCAATTTGATTTATGACATTTGATGAAAATTAGAAATTGTCGCAACGTTTCCCACTTAATTTTGGGCTTCAGCGTATTCTTAGTTTTTACTATAGCCTTTAACATATTAATATGTATTTGGATATTTTATTGCCTCTATTAGAGTTAAATAAAATGTATGACATCATTTTCAAATAAAGAAATAAAAAACGATTGTCAAATGTTTTAAAGTGTCGTGCCAACTTTTCGTGAGATTTTTTTCCGTCTAGCCCCCTTTCACAACGCGCGATAAGGAACTTGGTTCCAAAAGATGTTAACCCCCACGAAGGTGGTAATACTTACAAGTAGACGATGGGTCCGATCTCCTGGACGTTGAGTTTGGAGTCGAGTCCCTGCATGAACCGCTCGTGGTTGGTCACATTGAACACGTAGGTCCTCAGCTTCACCTCGTCAGGCGGATCCGCCCACCACTCGTAAGGGGGGAGACCTGCCGGCAAAATATTCATTTTTTTTTATATCATTGAATGACGAGACGAGCATGCCGTTCGCCTGATGGTAAGCGATACGACCGCTCATGAACAGCAGCAAAACCAAACAACACCTTGAATTACAAAGCAATGCTTGGCATTCCACTGCGCTCGCCATCCTGAGACAAAAGATGTTAAATCTCAATATGTCCAGTAGTTACTCTGGCTACAATGTCCTTCAATCCGAAACACAACAGTGCATTTAAACTGCTGTTTGACGGGAGAAATAGACATTGCGGTGGTACCAACCCAGGCAGCCTCTTACATATGAGAGACCTACCACCAGATATTTATGATTATTTATATCGCACCTTTGACATAGTATACTAGAGGAGACACTGCAAACAAAATGTTTGTAACATAATGAACGGTACCGTACCGCTCCTTCTATTTCTGTCTCTGTCACGCCTACACATTAACATAATCTTCGCTCTCGCTTCACTGAGTACCCGTATGCACGCACAATACCATTGACTTATATTCTACCGATAGACGAGGCGCGTCATAGAAACTATTTGTCCCGTATTTGTCAAAAGCTCATTAGCGACATCTAGTACGTTTACTTGAATATTAAAAATTATGATCAAAGATTATTAGACAGACAAGACAGTTCATGTCAATAATAGCTTTGCCTAAGATACTGCCTAAGTATCAATACCGTCATAGCAATAATATATTTGGATTTGTTTTTTTTTTTATTTACGTGAATAATTCATGGAAATGATGTAAATGAAATTAAATACTCTTACAAGTGTGCAAGTCTGTCAAGCAGTCAATCAGTGTACAATCAGTCTTGCTCAGTCAGCTCACCTTGTATTTTAACGAGTTCTAAAATACATTTAATCCATTAATAAATAAAAGATCTGTATTATCGGCATTATTCTGCAATATTATATCACTTACGTTGTATTCTTTAATTATATTGTAACTTCAGAAAATTTCGCTGTCGGTTTGACGGGGAAAAGTCAAAATAAATTACTTATAAATATAAACATAGAGGCGTACTATTGCGCGGCCGTCACGCGGCAGACTGATTCGTGTGCGGTGCATTGCACCGCACTTGGGTGGGACACGTTTGTTACAAAGAACGTCATATCTAGTGTAACATTGATATCGCTGCACAATACGCAGAGATTTTGTTCCCGATGTCCGCTCTAGTATAATATCTGAATGTAACGCACCTTTAGAATTAGTGACTTAACTAAAAAAATCTTATTTATGGGAAACGTTCATTAAAGTTTTGTAACATAAGAAATTTTGTACTTATGGAAGATAAATCTAGAAGACCGATTTATACATATTTCTGTCTTGCGTCAATAGGTCCTTCTTTAAAAACGGGTCAATAGCTCATTTTAAGCCAAAATACGATTAAATGTCAAAATCTATTTTTGTTTTGGTTTAGGTCACTCTAATTCTAAATGATAAGTGCGTGGTGGCCTGTTGGTAAACGGACTAGACGGAACTGCCAACATGTTCACGGTGGTCGCGGGTTCGAATCCCAGGGCACACCTCTGACTTTTCGGAGTCATGTGTGTATTGATAGTCAATCACCACGCACTAAAACGGTGAAGGAAAACATCGCGAGGAAACCAGCATACCATAGCGATTTATAAAAAAATTCTATGGTATGTAAGTCCGCCAACCCGCACTAGGCCAGCGTGGTGGACTATATGGCCTAACCACTCTCAATCGTACTCTCGATTATAGAGGAGGCCCGTACCCTGCAGTGGGACGTATATGGGCTGATACAGGATACAGGCAGGAATTCTAAATGTGCCTCAGCCTCCTTGGCGCAGTCGGTTAGACGCCGCTTGTGAAACGAGAGCTAACAATAATTGTATCTAAATTGTCTACTTCCTTCTTTTGTTTTTTGAATTCTGCATTATTTGTTTCGGTGTAGAACATACTAAATATGATTCAAATAAAACATCACATTTTTTTTGTTTCTTATTTGTAGTATTTTTTTAAATTTAGTTTTTATTCAATTTTTGCATATTGGCCACCAGGGGCACTTTTACACGCCATTATTTTAAATACATTATAAGTCATTAATTACTTAGATACCAGCCCAATGTATGTCTAGCTTGACGACCATTGCATGTATATCATTAATGTAAATTATTAGTACATATTTCATTTACGCCTTAGACTGTCCTTTCTTTCTCCTATTTATACCGGGTATATCAAGACTGCTACCGAAAACGAAGCCGGGTGGTAGTTTAAGCGACTTCAGACACAATGCAACAGAAAATGTTACCAAAAAAGCGACCATTTTTTTGTTATTTTTTTCCTATGGTCGCATTTGTGTGGTAAATACATTTTTTTCCTAAAATAATAGTGTATACCCTTTTATTTTTAAATGATCTAAGGTATAAACGAGTTTAAATTATTATTTTAGTTAAATCTATGGATTTACCACCAAGAAATGATGATATTTAAAAAATCATTAAAAATAATTGTCGCCTTTCTTTGCGAAAACTTCGTTTTCGGTAGCAGTCTTGATATACCCTGTATATCCATCAAATGGTTGCCTGTACGCCATTACCTAGTGTGATAATGCAAACTATTATTGTTAGACACCTCCCGTGAAACAAGTGGCCGCGGATTCGGTTCCCGCACCAAGAGAAATATAAGTGCGGTCCACCAAAGGGCGTCGCCAAAGGGGGGAGGGCAGGTACCCCTACCTGCCCTCCCCCCTTTGGCATTGGCAGCTGCCCCCCCGCTAGAAATAAAAAAAAATGCCAAATGTAAAGCAAGCAAAATCTTTGATTTGGCTTGCCTACTATACCTACCATACTATTTTACAATAATATTGACGTCTGGGAGCCGCCGTCAAAATTGTGTAAGTTGCAATCACATTTTCCTCATTCTCCATAATAATTGCCCCTCCCTAGACCGTCGGCTGGCGACGCCCCTGGATATGGTGATTCACACGCCTCCTATAACATAGTGTGACGGAACACACAAAGTGAAACGTGGGTGTTTTGGTTGCACTTCTGCCTATCCCTTCTGGGAAAAGGACTTCAGCTAATGTATGTATTATAAATTATTAAGTAAAAGATAAATTAATAACCACATCTTATATTTATCTTTATTCATTGAAACATAAAAATGCATAAATATATGCCTACCAAGCTAAACTACCAAGGCTCAATTGTATTAACTGTCCATAACTTTGGCTTTGAAAATGTCAAGGCCATACATTTGCAATCTCAAATGTATACTAATGACATCGTCGAAATTAAAGTTATCATCAGAGTTTATGCAAGTGAAATTTCCGTTTCAAGCATTGACATAAATTAGGAACAGGGCGGAAAGCGCGCAAATTAATGCGACATAAGTGGTGCGCGCGAAAACAGGAAGGAAAAATACCATAGCGATTTGTAAGTTCTATGGATGTAAATCCGCCAACCAACAGCGTGGTGGACAATAGGGCCTTAGAGCATCTATAATATAGAGGGAGCGCTGGTACTTCAAAAACGTAGATAAAAATGGTGGTACCGGGCCACCTCTTTCTGCCCTCCTATTGGCTGATATTTGACAGGTTGTCCAACATACATGATTTACTTAGAAAAGAAGAGTAACATTAAATAGTTCAGAGCTATTTAATTCTACTCAAACTCGTTTTCAAAGGATAATAGTCGAATTTAATTACGGCTATTAAAGGAATTTATAGCAAATTGTTGTTAAATAATTAATTCAATTTTCACTAATATAAAAGTGACTCTCACTAATATAAAAGTTACTGGAATCAAGCATAACAGTTCACATAATAGGTCCCATTTAAATGTAATAATGATTTGATCCGTGGTGCTTTACAGCTGGCTTCTCCGGCTGTAAAAGTCTTTTTGCGAGGTTATTTACCTCTTCAGTTCAATGTTTTGTCACCCGCTTTGCACGGAGGGAAGTGAACAATAATTTATTTCCAACTCCTCCTATTAATTTAACTTTCTGATTAATTTCGTTGCGGGTTAAAGACAAGTTAGACATTCCCGGAGACTCGCCGAGCTTCAATGCTCGGTGTCATTACTTTGCGTGCCACTGTCGATCCTGGCTCACAGGAGTTACAGTGGTGGGTGTGAGGGCGGGACAGTCTCCATAATATAAAAGTGCTACCAACATTTCGAAAACGAATATATCTACGTTTTTGAAGACGCATTTCCATATCAGCGCTCCCTCTATATTATAAATTACCTCTATATTATAATACCTATTTTTAGGTGCGAATGTTTTATTTATTAAACGGCCTAAATTATGTAAATAATGATTTCCAGCGATTATGTATTTTCGCATTGACCTAGTGCGGAACTGGATCTCCTTGGAGCGAATGTATCGGAAAGTATATTTTTATTAAAGTTTATTTTTATAGGTATTGCTAATATATATTACTAAGTGAAAATCACAAGTAAATAGACTTTACGTTAAACATAACAGACTTTTCGGTCTCACAAACACCCAGACCCGAAACAAATACCTGTTTGCACAAACATTTGTCTCGGTGGGAAGTTCGAACCCGCGGACTCTCGTTTCACAGGCTTCTAACCAATTGCGCCACGGAGGCTGTCAAATGTTAATGTACTATTATTTATAAGAAATAAATTCAAAAACGCATTTCATTTGGACCGATATTAATCTTCTGGAACGTTGTCTAACCAACTGCGTCAAAGCTATCAATTATGTACCGACCTGGCCTCATCTGTAGTTTTTCCCACAGCATGTAGTCTAGTGGGGTGAACACGAATCCCGTCACTGAGAGGATGATGAATACCACGCCCCAGATGCATTGTCCCACTGGATCTGCAACCAAATTATATAAATGAAGAATGCAACCAACAGTCACATGTGGTGGGTAACAGTGGGGTTAGTCTATTTTCCGATTCGAATGGGCGAACGTTTGACGTCCACATTTATGTTAAAAGCTTCCCAATATTAAAAATAAAATTATGACAAGAGTAAGACCCAACTAAAAAGTAAAAATAATTGATAATGAGTCTAACGCCCGAATACTGGAACGCCATTCAAATAATAAGTTGCTCTTAATAGCGCACGGCCCACTTAGCCAGTACATTTAAGCGGGATTAACGTAGTTAAGCGCAACTTATTTTTAAGTTGCGTTCCAATATTCGGCCGTAAGATAAAAAAATGAAGTGAAATATATATGGATATATATCTGTATCAGCCCATATACGTCCCACTGCAGGGCACGAGCCTCCTCTACAATCGACAGTACGATTGAGATATACCTACATTTTTATTTGTTATTATAAAGCGTGGGGTGCTGGAGGATAAGTAAATGTTTTAAGCACCTCACGCTTTGCACTGAACACATCTACCTACGTGTGCCTTATTAAAGGAAGACAGCTGCGTGCACATTACCCACTTTCTTTTTTAAATATTTAATGTGAAGATTCTTTATAAGTAATAAGATAATGTAATATATTTCTTAAATTATTGTATTGTCATCAGTCCTGGATAAGCGTGCAAAATTTCGAGTCAATCCGACGTTTTGAAGTGCTCGAAAATCGACTTCAAAGATCCGTTAACAACAAAGAATTCAAATAACAAGTATCTGGACATTTCTCGTTGTAGTATATCAGCACATACCGGGTATATCAAGACTGCTACCGAAAACGAAGCCGGGTGGTAGTTTTAGTGGCTACAAACACAATGCAATTAAAAATTTCGCATAGAAACGCGACAATTATTTTTTATGATTTTTTAAATATCGTCATTTTTGGGTGGTAAATCCATAGTTTTTGCTAAAATAATAATTTAAACTCTCTTATATCTTAGAGTATTTATAAATTAAAGGGTATACACTATTATTTTAGGAAAAAATGTATTTACCACCAAAATATGGCAATAGGAAAAAAATTACAAAAAAAAATTGTCGCTTTTTTCTGCAACTTTTTCTGTTGCATTGTGTCTGAAGTCGCTTAAACTGCCACCCGGCTTCGTTTTCGGTAGCAGTCTTGATATACCCTGTATATCAGGTTGCTACATTAGGAGTATGTCCCGCCCTCACACCCACCATTGCAACTCCTGTGTCGCAGGATCAACAGCACGCAATGTAATGACTTATGACACCGAGCATTGAAGCTTTGCGAGTCTCCGGGAATGTCTAACTTGTCTTTAACCCGCAACGAAATTAATTAGAAAGTTAAATTAATAGGAGGAGATGGAAATAAACTATTGTCCACTTCCCTCCGTACAAAGCGAGTGACAAAGCGTTGAACTAGAGAAGTTAATAACTTCGTTGCCATCATTGATTTAAAAACTAAGGATAGGCCCTTCAGTACATTGGGTACGTCAAAAAGACGCTTGAGAACATCGCGCCATCTGTTAGATTTTCATGTAACTACGTAGTGTGCTAAAGGATCGGACCGTCGACGTAACTTTGTTACGTCGTAGTTATTTAAACGTTAAATTATAAAAATTTGATTTTTATGTATATCCATAAATCAGGAAAAAATAATTTTTAACATTAAATATGTTATATATGTAAATATATGTGAAATATAGTGTGCAAATTGATAACAGAAAAAACATCATATTAAAGAATTAAAATAAAATGGATAAAAAATAATAAATCTGAAAATTTGTAACGTCTTAGTAGGCCTTTTTATTAAATGGAACACATTTTATTTTGAATTATAGGTAGTTTTAGTAGTATAATTCGCTACGGATTAAAAATATGTAAATCAAGTGGTAAATATTTCAAATAATTACACCGCATCAGTTCGACTATAGCTTAGGTCTACGCATTCCTAAATATGCGCCGCTACAAAGTACAAAGTTATGTCGTGCAGAATACATACGCCCTTGCATACGCCGAATGATTTGATGGCGGCCATGAAATTGTTTTTAATAATGCTAAAATAAATGTTATATTGACTTAAAGTAATATAATTTTTACTTATCGGTGATAAGAAATGTTATCTTTATTTTTTGTGAATTTTCGATCATATTTATTGCATCCACGCACGATACAATTGGGCATTTTGTCGACGACTTACAGACCGGTGCGCTGTGACGTCACAACCGCTGCACTGGTGCTGCAGACCACTTTCGTGACAACACTTTTCGCTCTCCGCCCTGTCCATATATTTTACGTCATTGGTTGCCATATTAATGTTAAATTCGATATAAGCTAATATTATGTCAATGAGTTGAAAATGATTCAACACTATTGTACTCATCTGACTACGCACGTATTCCTTGTGGTTTGACGTCACCCGTTACGTCATAACTTAGCCTTGCTATTCAAGGAAAATAGGTAAATAGGTTGCACGCACTTCATAAATATGGGTGACTGAGGCTTCGTAGACAGGTGTGCCAATTTAAAGACGTCAAGTCATAGTAAGAACTATTATAAATCTATTGTATTGTATCAGCCCATATACGTCCCATAGTAGGGCACCGGCCTCTTCCATATTCGAGAGTACGATTGACAGGGGTTACACAAAAGGGATCTAAATAGATTATGGAGACAAAAACCTATAATCGCCACCTATGTGAACCAGTCTACGCAAGCAGCACCCGTTCACGAATATAAAATCGCAACGATGCTAGTACAGTTTCACTTCACTAAAAGCAAATCCGCTATGAATCCCAAAAAATGTTTTAATTTAATAAGTATAATTTGTGTAAAAAGAAACGACTTTTTTCTCGTTAAACAACCGAACGTTGATCTCCTTGCGGTGAGCATAAAATTAAGATATTGTCTATGATCCAATCGATTGTATCATGCCATAGACGTAGTATCAATAGACTTGACATGCATTTGACATATATAGTCCATCTCACTTAGACTTATGCATAAACCTTAAAAAATGAAAGTGACAAAACATAATTTGCGGTCCTTGTCATAGTTTCACATAATTTTGTAGGGCAACACTGCGTGTACCCAAACAAATAAGACGTGCGGTTTGTTATAAACTTGAATTACTGAGTATTTTACGAATATTTGCGGTCAAAAATGTATGTAAAAGAGTGTTGAAACTGATTATAAGACAAAAGGTATGGTGTGCTGCTTTATTATTGGCTGTGATAGCCGATCTAAAGGATAATATGAAAATATAACCTCTCACTGGTAAGTGCATTTTATTTAGTATATTGGTAAAAATAAATGTAGACGTTCATTATTACTAACATCTGCAATTAGTATTTCATAGAATACATTGAAAAATAGGATTATATTTGCATAAAAAATAAAAATGCTTTTTTTTTTACTTTATGTCTGTCCCTTACGGTGGAACTCGAATGTCGAGTCCATTTGATACTACGTCCATGTATCATGCACTGGGTCACGTAAAATGATTTGTTTAACCATAAACAATACAGGAACGATGTTTATATGCATAGTGTGTGTCGTACTTATGTAATGGTTGGACTTAGGATGATGACACAGTATATGCGGAAGCGGTAATGCAATGTATAAGTACTAAATAAATGATAAAGCTGTAGAGGTTTGTTTCTTTGAATTCGCTTATCCCAAGAACTACTGGTTCGAATTAAAATATTCTTTTAGTGTTGGATAGTCCATTTTTTCCAGAAAGGCTATACGTTTAAAGGCTTTATGTCAAATTATTGGCCCACGGATTATATTCAGGAAAAACCTTTTCATGCGGAGAATGCCGCGAGCAATGATAAAGTTTTCTAACTATAAATACAAATACATTAATATAAATACATCAACAGTAATATACATAGTACTGACACTGCACTAAGATACAAGTCTTGAGTATGAAATTAAGATACACTTTTCGGTCTCAACACTTATACCAGAAACAACTACATGTATATTAAACATTTGTCGCCGTGAGGGGATCGTATCGGACTATCGATTAACAGCTCTTGACCTACCGAGACTGTCAAATGGAGTTTTCAAAAAGTACAAAACAGAGCGGAACTCGGAAAAGTTCAAATCTGTACAAGATTAGTCCCGCTTGAATCTTCAAAATGTACTTTCTTTATAGCTATAGATTATTAAAAATTAAATCCGCTCCGCTCATGACCATAGACAGACGAACTAGGCCTATAGATGCCTTTGTTGCCTGCGGATTAAAAATAACGTTTGTTTACGGTCATGAAGCGAATGACTCGAAGGCCGCCACGTCAGCAAACAATAAACAATGATGTTGTCTATGGCAACTGATAGACTCGCAATTGTATCAATGCAGACTAGTAACATACTTATGTATTTGTACTGTATTACCCTGGGTCTATTCTTTGGTATTACTACTGCGGACATGGGACTCTACAACCGAGAATTTCATTGACAGAGGTTAGGCCATCACTCTGACAAGTTGACAAGAAAGTTTTATAAGATACAGATACAGGTCGTCCCAGTTTGTAAGAAAAATAATCAGTTATAAAATGTATTAACAACTAGCAATTCGGCCTGGCTTCGGTCAGGTGCAGATACTCTTGACAGATACCATTTTTTCAACATAATTCTTAAATGCTCGGCTCCTACAGCATATTCCTGAGATTAGCGCGTTCAAAAACCAATCTCTAGCTTTTGATACTTTGATCAAAATTATACTACATAGATACAGGCAGGGCCCGAAACAAAATCACACGCTAAAAGTGGCCGAGGTGGCTTTGTACTTTAAATACATTTGAATTTCGAACAACGAGATGTAGCAAAAGTCTTAAATTATAACTTCAAGTAACGATAAACCTTACTCTTTATAAATTGTTATTTATTATGGTTTGGATCATACTAAAATCGTATAGGACTACACGCTCATTTGTACTCCTATTTCTCTTGCAGTTTTTTAGGCCGTTGCTTATATTCTAGTGTAGGATTTCAGATTATTATACTCACTACAACAATACTTCTTCCTGTTACAGTCAGCTTTGGTCTTCAACTCTCCGTGCTTCTCCGTCTCATGATCAGTACATTTCTCATACAATGTGTTTCTAGAGTCCCCACTTTCAGCTGAGTCGCTGTCTTCGCATTTTGTCGACGGATCGCTCGATTCCGATGACTCTGATGGGAGGATTGTCTCTGCCGACATGTTCTTTGGTCTGTGAAAGAAAAAAAAAACATAAATATTTTTTTATACCTATAACTAGCCCTGCGGCGCAGTTAGACGCTGAGGGTTTTCGGTAGTCCAAAACGACGACGAATATTCAAAGATCATCAAAAAACTGTACGAATATGCCTAAATATTTTACAAAATGTTCGAATTTTGTATCATACGTCGTTATCTTAGATTAAGTTCGAAGTATATGTAAGATTAGTTTCGTAGAGAATATTGTATTGTATTAATATTGATAAGTAATATTGATTGTATGAAGTAAAAAATTTTAACTCATGTTGACGTTTGAGGTCCGAAAATTCGAACTTCGTGTCCAAGTATTACCCCCCTGATGGTGAAACGAGAGGCGCCGGGTTCGATCTTCGCACTAAAACAAATGTTTGTGTGATTCACAGGTATTTGTATCCGAGTTGGGTGTTTGCGAGACCGAAAATTCCCTCGTATTTTTTTCATACCTATAAGTCTGGATGTTAGTGTGGGGTAAGCACTACGTATGTGACTGTCGGGTGTATTTATTTATGATTTATTTCTATCCTAGGTATACTTCTGTTTTTTGTTTTTTTCTGGCACAGTTTGAATGTTGTACACACCTTTGGTACACCTGTAAGGACAGTACACGTTGTCCAAAACTATAATGTTATAAGTTTTGTGTTACTGTCGTTGGTATTAAATAAAAATTAAGAAAAAAATATACCATCGTCCATGACTACCGCATACACAAGTAAAGTGATGACCAAAATATGTGTGCCGTGTTCGGAAATTAATCTATCTTTCCATGTTCTGTTATATGTAATTCAATGTTATCCATTTTTTAATTTCTAACAATTATTTGCTTCATGTGAAATGTGAACAAATAGATTTACGCGAATTTATGATATGAGTCGAAATCCCTATTGTATCAATAACAATCTCACGGTAGATATTATATATTCTGGGTCTGGGTGTTTGCGAGACCAGAAAGTCTCTCGTAGTTCCCGATAGCCACGACACAAGAGTTAATTGATCTAAATGTGGGGTCAGAACCATGTATGTGACTGCTGGGTATTTATTTATTTATATTTGCACTTACCATCAGGTGTCACTTGTGTTTCACTTTTATTTTTTTAATAGAAAGAGATCGTTAAAATAGATCAATTGACAAATGACATAAAATTAGTACATTTTACAACACGTTTACTAATCTGATTATAATATGCTTACAATTAAATATGACGTAATATTTCTGGGGGCCTGTTCGTAAAATGTTCATAGTGGCCGCGGGTTCAAATCCCAGGACACATCTTTGAGTTTGCATTCATGTGTATATCGAACAGTGTAAATGCACTGTTTTGTACCGGTTTGAGGGGCATTGTAGACAGAGTAATAACTGGACATATTGAGACTTAATATTTTATATCTCAGAGCGACCGCAGTGGAATGCCAAACATTTTTTTGTAATTCATGCTGTTGTTTGGTTTTGCTACTGTCTATGTCGTATTCCTTACCATAAAGAACTTCGAAATCTACCTGTACTTTTCCACTGACCAGAATCTGCTAAATAAACATATAATTAACATATTTTAGTCATTCATTTCCAAACTGTAATATATTATGTTGCAATATGCACTTTCATAAGGCCTTCTTGTAACCTCGAGTATTTGCTTTAACTATGATATTATATTTAGCCTCAGTGGCGCAGTTGGTTAGACGCCGTGTGTGAAACGAGACGGGTTCGATACCTGCACTGTGAACATTTGTGCGGCCCACAAGTATTGCTTGATACTGATTAAGCTGTACTGCGGTAATAAGCTGAATGAGACTTTTATATTTCTATTTATTTAATTTGGATTAATTATTTATAGGTAACCACGGCATGCAATACAACATAAAATAAATACTTAATTAAGAACGTTTATACCTTCCGCGCGCTTTTTGGCTTAAAAACAGGACTTTTCAAACGAGTTAATAGCCACCAATAAACAATTTAAAAGAAAAATAATTAGTACTAATTTTAGAGAAGGTTATCATCTAGGGATTTTGGTGGAAAACATTATAGATTGATGGATAATTTGTGAGTACTATAAGGATTACTGAACACAAGTTTCGTTATTTAGACTTTAAATGGCAATTTAGAAGCTTAAGATATCCGAAATCACTAAATATAAGATGAAAATAAAAATATAATCAGACTAATAAGACCATTATGGAGGGATTTTGCTGAGAAATATAATCTTTTTGTGTTTAGTTCCTGAAAAATAAAAATTTAAACAATGCGAAATTATTCAGAAACTCTCGTCAAGAACATATTTTTTTTCACCAACTTATCGTACATAATTTTTTATAGCAATTGCATATTATAATAGAAGAACATCTTATCAATAAATTACCATTTTTATATTTCAACAAAATTAGTTTTCATGTTTTCTACAAATATTTCATAAACCACTATAAAACACGTTGTCCGACGTGCCTCAAATCAGACCGCCGCGCCGCAAGGCTTTCTAGAGGGAGGACGTATCGCTCGTCGCTCCGGGCTGGCTGCAGTCGATTTTTTATTTATTTATTTTATTTTAAACACTTAGTACACTGATGTAGTACAGGCGGACTTAATGCCCAAGGGCATTCTCTACCAGCCAACCTTAAGGTAGTGCAGAGAGACGGAAGCAGGGGCTTATTAATAAAATTAACAATAAGCGAAAAGAGAAAATATATAAAATATAAATAATAATATTTTTGCCGTGCGTAGCAAAAATAGCCACGCGCGGACTGCGATTGCCACATCTTAGTACTTTGGTAGTAATTTGTTTTTTATATTCCCTACAATGATTTTGTAGTGAGTATAAATTATGTTTCAGATAATATAATGGGATAAGTGCGTGGTGGCCTGTTGGTAAACGGACTAGACGCGACTGCCAACATGTTCACGGTGGTCGCGGGTTCGAATCCCAGGGCACACCTCTGACTTTTCGGAGTCATGTGTGTATTGATAGTCAATCACCACGCACTAAAACGGTGAAGGAAAACATCGTGAGGAAACCTGCATACCATAGCGATTTATAAAAATTTCTATGGTATGTGAGTCCGCCAACCCGCACTAGGCCAGCGTGGTGGACTATATGGCCTTACCACTCTCAATCGTACCCTCGATTGTAGAGGAGGCCCGTGTCCTGCAGTGGGACGTATATGGGCTGATACAGAATGGGATGTAATTCCGAGGCTAAATTATGTTATGTATTGTAATATACAATTAAATACATTTCGTAATTGTAAGGGGTTGTAAGGCCCCTAACTCTATTCATGTGTTTGAACACGAAATGATTAATAAAACGTCCGTAGTGTCTACTGATTGAACACTGATTTGAATGCAACTTAACAATGTAATAATAACGAAAATATGACTAGTATCTAAATTTGCATTGTTCATTGCTTGCAAAGTAATATTTGTCTACTTATAATGCAAATAAAATATTTTTATGATATTATATTCATCATCATCATCATCATATCAGCCACAGGAAGTCCACTGCTGAACATAGGCCTCCCCCAATGATCTCCACAATGACCTGTTGGAAGCGGCCTGCATCTACGTACAGGCAAGCGAAGTGTTGGACGCCCGCCTACAAGGTGGACGGACGATCTGACTAAGGTCGCAGGAAGTCGCTGGATATTATATTACCAATATATAAATCATAAGTTACATTTCAATTGAATATTAGAATTTTGAAGCGCACGGATCAAAGTTGGTTGAGCTGACTGTATAGCGAGCCGACGCGGCAGTTCTACGCACGCAGCTTTGGTCGCTTATGTGTGCGTGAAATTAACGAAGACATACCTATAGTTGACTTTGCGCGCAAGGTGTAAACGCTCTATAATGACAATTAAACAACAACAATTATCAAAGAGAACAGTTGCATTAATAAAAGTAAAAACAGAAAAAATATAAAGCACTCATGATACTTGGAGTGGAGGATAAATATTTTACAATTGTTCTATGGAATTTGGTTTTCTTTTGAGAGAAGATTTCGATATTTTTTCTTGTGTTTATGTAAAGTATAATAAGCTTTGCACATTCCATCAATGGGACTTAGGAATATATTTCTTGTTGTTGGGAAAATCAGTAAGAGAAAATATTACATAGATACATAAACTCACGCCTTTTTCCCAGAAGGGGTAGGCAGAGGTGCCAGAACACCCACATTTCGCTTTGTATGTTCTGTCCCACGATGTTATAGGTGGCGAGCCTATCGCCATATCGGGCACTTTCCGACTCTGGTCTGATAATAATAAATAAATAAATAATAAGTAAAAAAATATTGTCATCAGTATTGTAGGTATTATTTTTTATTGTCTTTTAATATTAATGTTTTGTTTTATATGTGACTACCTAATATTTTCTATTTTCTTGTATTGGAATGGTTTTTCTTGTTTTATTTATTTTTGATTTGATTTTTCATTTCGTCTATTTGTATTAACAATATTATTTTCTTTTATTCTTTCTTTATTTTTCTCGGGTCTGGGTGTTTGTGGGACCAAAAGTCTCTCGTAGTTCTTCATTCCTGCGACACAAGACTTAATTGATCTTAACGTGGGGTCAGACTGACTGGTGTATTTGTTTATTTATATTAATAATAGTATAACTCCAAGTTTTGATCATGTGAAAAAGTGTCGCCGGAATAACATAGAACTCTATAGTCTTCCTCGATAAATATACTATCAAACACTAAAATAATAATTCAATTCGAGCCGATAGTTCCAGAGATTAGCGCGTTCAAACAAACAAACTCTTCGGCTTTATACATTTAAAAAGAATCGATGTTTATTTAGTTCCCAATAATCCTTTCCTCTTCCAATATTTTTCCTTCTCGCTCCCCTCCCAGTTTGATGAGCAAAATATCTCCAAGCGTTGTGAATGTTCATGTGCAATGACCACTCACCATCAGGTGACCAATTTGTTCGTTAACCGGACCTAATGTATAAAAAATGTAATGAGCAGAACATAACATTGAATCGTACTCATCCGCAGTCCGTAGAGTCGTGAAGGCTACACAACCTAGCACTTAGACGAATATTATTTGTGTACATTTACAAAGGTCAAATGAATTTACAATATACTCGACTTTATATCAAATCTTACTGTCTGCATCGGTACTGCAATTGTTCTGTATCAGCTCATATACGTCCCAATGCAGGGCACTGGCCACCTCTATAATCGAGAGTACGCTGAAGGTGGTTAGGCCATATACAACGGTGAATAAAAATTTCGTGAGAGAATCTACATACTATAGCGATTTGTAAGAATTGGTGGATGCCCTAACCCTCTTAATTGTACTTTCGATTGTAGAGGAGGCCCGTGCCCTACAGTGGGACGCAGTGCCCTCCATGCAGAAGTAATAAATAGGGAGAAAGAAACAAAAGAAATAACATAATGAAACAAAATGATGAAAATAACTAAATATGAAAAAAAAAACTGTTCTATTTGAATCACATTTATAATGTTCTATACCGATTTGTAAAGCTAGAACCTAGAACATAACAAATAATGCGGTATATAAAAAACAAAAGAAGGAAGCAGACAATTTAGATACAGCTACATTCATTTTTAAAAGCGGAAACATTACAAATTAAGATAAGTCGCAAGGGCGGATCCAGCTTTTAAGTCAGGGGTCATATAGAATTCTTGCCGGAACACTGGGTACGATTTCAATACTCGAATTCGTAATAATGATGTTTTATCATATTGTTACAGTCGTGATTTGTGAACACACACACACTTTTTATGTTATTTATCGATATACATTGAATTAATTGTACTTATATTTTTCAATATTACAAATAAATTCTGTCAATCTGGAGCCAGCCCACGGGGGGGCCACACTAGATCCGCCATTGATAAGTCAGACCTACTAGTGCAATATAATAAGAATTAATAATAATCATCATCATCATCATGTCAGCCACAGGAAGTCCACTGCTGAACATAGGCCTCCCCTAAAGATCTCCACAATGACCTGTTGGAAACGGCCTGCATCCAGCGACTTCCTGCTAATAATAATACCACGTATATTTTTATCTTGTATTTTTAAGTGTTTTGTAAGCGTCTTCCATTTTGGTGTACAGAAAGCAAATCCAAAATCCACCTAATTATTTAACCCTTAAACTGCCCTTTCATACTTCTATTATTATATCCATCCCAAGGTTGCCTGGAAGAGATTGCCCAGATTGCGATAAGGCCGCCCTTTGTACTTTTTTTTAATGTTACTTTTTTATGTAACTAGTTCTGTGTATGGTGAAAAAAAAGGATTAATAAATAAATAAAGCACATAATATATATTTTTTTATCGAATTGTTTGTTGAATGGCGAGACGAGCATGCCGAGCATGCCCTATGGGATACAGGCGTGACGTTTATGTATGGTTGCGATCTTCATTACATTATGTAGTTTTAAAATTGTCGCTTTAATTTGCATATGATTTTGAGTAATATAGCGATAAACTTTGAATTTGTAATTATACCAATCACCGACGTAAACGTGTAAGATTTTTGTGATATCATTATTTTCTAGTATAACTTAAATTGAGCTTTAACTTTTTTTGTTGCTTTGAAGGGGGAGACAAGCATGATATCCGATTGATGGTGAGCGATACGACTGCTCATGAACGCAAAACAAAACAACACCTTGAATTACAAAGCAATGCTGGTATTGCTTGGACAGCCTCCGTGGCGCAGGCGGTTAGACGCCGCCTGTGAAACGAGAGGCCGCGGGTTCGATCCCCGCACCGAGAGAGATGTTTGTGCCGCCCACAAATATTTCTCTCGGGTCTGGGTGTTTGTGAGACGGAAAAGTCTCTCGTGGTTCCTGATACCCACGACACAAGACTCGATCTTAATGTGGGGTCAGGACTATGTACCTATGTGACTGTTGGGTGTTATTTATTTATTTATTATTATTTATTCCACTGCGCTCGCTTTTCTGAGACACGAGGTGTCAAGTCCTAATAATTATGTAATAAATGTATAAGTTTTGTCGTGGGAAACAAAATCGAGTCAGTGGATATTTTAACGGGAGCTAACACATATTGTTATTGCTTTACACGCGGCATGAGTTCAAGTTATCGAACAAGTTCACGGCATCATGTGATAAGCTAGAGATAACAACGACCCTAACATTCAACTATGAACAATCGAGAATTAAATTGGCTATCTTTATTATACGGATTCAATTCCAAGAATTATAAGGCGGAGAGCACATATTTTTGAAGGGGAATCCTTTTTTTTGCAACGAGCTTCTCGTTCGCCTGATGGTAAGCGATACGATCGCTCATAAACAGTAGCAAAATAGCAATACCAAGTAACACCTTGAATAACAAAGCAATGCTTGGCATTCCACTGCGCTCGCCATCCTGAGACATGATGTTAAGTCTTAATATGTCTAGTTACTCTGGCTACAATGTCCTTCAATCCGAAAACAACAGTGCATTTAAACTGCTGTTTTGCGGGAGAAATGGATAATGATTATTATTTTTTCAAAAATATTTATTAAAATATAAAAAAATATTTATTACTGCTTCGCTCCAATAGGTCATAGCGTGATATTATGTAGCCCAATGTATTCTTCTGTAAATAAGCTATCCAACACCAAAAGAAAGGAGAATGTAACTTCGTTAAGAGGGCTGATTATTCGGAGCCATGTGTGTCATTCAATCACCACGCACTTTAGTGAATAATTATATATTTTAATCGAATTATTGTATTGTCATCGGTCTTTGACAGGTGTGCAAAATTTGAACGAAATCTAGCCGTTTAAAGTGGGTCAAAATCGCGCCCAAAGAAGTCGGTTACAAACAAACATACAAGTGAAGCTAATATAAAGCGTGTAAAAAGGAAAGCGTCGCGAGGAAACCTGCAGACCCCAGAGCCTAGCATGATCCTATGGTAATCAAAGTTCATCACTAGACAAGCGTGGTAACCTATGGCCTAAGACCTCTCAAGCGATCTTTTAGTTGCAGTTGCAAAGGAGCCTCTGGCCCAATGGCCTCTTATGGGCTGATACTATGATTCCTAATTAGTCGATACGAACCATGAATCGCGACGAAGTTCAAGGCACCAGAAAGACCTTAGTTAAGGCCATCAACTAGAATGGAATAGAAGGAAGTCGCTCCTAATTTTGCACCGGAACGCAAAGGATTTCTCCGTCCTTGTTTTGAATGTCAAATGATTTGTTAATTTTGCGATCGCAGTCATGAATCTAAACTAAGGCGAGTTTGCGCTTCACGTGGCTAATGACTGGTTTACTCCAACGATGATTCATTTATATTCTCTATATACTATCTATCTTTAAAAAGGAGTTAAAATAGCTATAAAAAATTCGTGTCCCATACATTTACACACTCGTATGGTACAGTAAATTTAAACTGCTGTTTGGCGGGAAGAATAAACATTGCGGTGGTACCTACCCAAGCACCCTCAAACATATGAGAGACCTACCACCAGTAAATGAATGAGGTTGTATAGACAGGTTGTTAATCAATACTTACATAGCTATGGATTTATATAGAACTGCTAACGTTTGATTGAACGTATTAGAATTGTAACGACCTAGATACTATCTAAGCAGTAACTTCTATCTATTAAAAACTTGTAATGTTTGACATGAATTAGTTTTTAGTTTACTGGATGCGATAAACTATCTTTTCCGCGTGGTTCTTGTAGGTTATCATCCACATTTGCAAACTTTTTGTGAAATTGTCCAAAGTTCACCCTTCGTGCCGCGGTAGGTTAGAAGCCGGATAAGGAATGAGAGGCCGCTCCCGCATCGAGATAAATGTTTGTATTTGTATCTGTATCAGGCCATATATTACTACATTACATTAATACTTTGTAGACGACTATAAGACGACTATCAAAAATTACATCTACATAATCAATTATTTTGTAACTATAGAATACGTACAATGAATTAACTTATAATAAGAGCTGTTAAGTTGCCTACATGATCAATAAACCAATTTCATTTCATTTCCAGGCACTTCATCGTGCTTAGGGTCACTGTGTTTAACTTAGAACAAACGACGACGAGTTATAATCATTGTTTTGAGTAACTTAACCAAAGGGCGAATAGATCGCCGGGTTTTTACGGGTTTCCCCATTTTACGTACATTATATTTTACGCGGATATTATTGAGCCTAAATTACTTCTAACCGCATTAATTAGCTTATTTGTTATTTGCTTATTAGTTTCTTTTAAAACATTTATTAAATGCATACTCATACGGACATGAGAATTGTTATGTTCGCATTTCTATAAAGAATAAGTTGTTAAAAATAAACAGAATTCAAATCAATTCCGTTAGATCTAATTCAGGTCCAATCCTCCCTAAATCTTTTCATTTCGTATATAAACGTAATGAAGTAAGTATAGACAGTATAGACATTTTAATGGATTGTTTTTGTTACTTAACGCCAAAGGGCGCCTTGTATTGATTGAGTGGAGTCTCATCTCTCTCTATCTTGGTACGTAAAATGTATTATACTTTGTGCTCAGGGTGTTGTATACAGGGTATATCCAGACTACAAGTGAAAACGAAGCCAGGCGGTAGTTTAGTGCCTTCAGACATGATGCAACTATTTTACGAGGGAACGAAAATAAAAACGGTACCAGATATGACAAATGTACTAATCTATGACCCCTGACCTTTACATTGCTTCCGCCGTTCCGAATATAACATTACATCTTAATGAATGTTGAAATGTTTATCTAATGTAAATACGTCCATAACAAATAATGAGATAACTTTTTTCCGAGGGTCACTGGAGTCAATTAATAAATACACCCAACAGTCACGTGCATTGTCCTGACCCCACACTAAGATCGAGTCTTGGGTCGTGATCACGCGGCACTTTCAGTCTCACAAATGCCCAGACCCGAATCACAAACCTGTGGATCACACAAATATTTGTCTTGGTGGATGGGAAAGAATCAACCATCTAAGGAGGCTGATTTATTATTTTGGTAAATTCAATAAAGGAAGTTTACTCTGTGATCTGAAACGAAGTTCGATAGTTCGAACATTGCAATTTGCACGTATATCTGTAACACGCATTAAAACGGCGAAGGAAAACATCGTGAGGAAACCTGCATACCATAGCGATTTATAAACAATTCTATGGTATGTAAGTCCGCCAACCCGCACTAGGCCAGCGTGGTGGACTATATGGCCTAACCACTCTCAATCGTACTGTCGATTGTAGAGGAGGCCCGTGCCCTGCAGTGGGACGTATATGGGCTGATACAGATACAGATACAGACGTATATCTGTACTAATCCTATATTGTACTTTGTAACCATAGACTAAGTTAACAACAAATGATTAGTATCATAAAGAATAGTGTTGATTTTTAGAAATTGATAATTTCTGTGATAACTTCTATCTTACAGCCGTCGAACAATTATAACATCGTTTCGGATCATAGAGTAACCCCCCCAAGGTTGTCTTCGATTTTCAAACGCCGAAAACGTTGTCGTCAAAATAATTAAGATTATTTTTCCGACCCAAATATCGACCAATAGAATTGCACCATTCGACGTCACGTGGTACAACCTACATGGTATAATACTGATAATTTTTTGAAAATTTTCTCTGGTAGTTGCTATATATAAAAAACAAAACATGATCCAGTCAAATTAACCACACGTCAAACTGACAGGTTGAATTCAATTGTGAAAATTGGAGATTTTGCATGAAAATGAGTTTGAAATTAAAATTTGGGACGGAAAAATAATCCCCCGAATACCACACGAGCTTCAAAATTATCTGGCATTTCCCTCAAGGTTCCCTGCAAACAAATAAAGTCGTCAAGTTTTGACTCCTTCATTTGTTTGCAACGAACCTATCGGGAAATACCCGATAATTTTGAAGCTCTTGTGGTATTATAAGTGAATATTTTTTTCTCTTTTCAAATTTTATTACTTTGGACGTCTTAATGCGATAAGCGACTACAGGAAAATATTAGTAGCAATTATTCCAACTTCGCTTACTATTTATCATTTTACGCACAAAGGAAATCATTTTAGTTTTTTGACATCGCATATTGCAACAATATAAAACTTTGTTGGGTTAAATACGCCATTTAACTGCATTTAAGACTGTAACAAATTGAATTTCCGATCACAAAAGACATGTTTCGCTAGAAAATTTAGTTTGGTGATATTAACAATGACAATTTTTTTTTTACAATAAATTATAAAAGCATTGATTTTTTTGGTGTTGCAGAATTAGTTATAATAGCTTATAAATCAAATGAGCAGTTTGAAGTAAAACATCGTGAGGAAACCATCATAGCGATTTGTTAGTATTTATATAGTATGTAAAGTCCGCCAACACGCACTAGGCCAGCGTGGTGGACTTATAGCCTAAACCCTCTCAATCGTAATCGCGATTGTAGAAGAGGCCCGTGCCCTGCAGTGGGACGTATATAGGCTGATACAGTCCAATGGAATAATAAATCTAAAATTTCATTTTGATATCGTCAAAATGTTAGATGTTTGTTTGATTACAAGGTTGCATTATGCAAACGCATACACGTTTATAAAAATACAGATAAGGAAAAGGGATACCTTTTCTACCTTTCATAAAGAAATCAAATTGTTCTTCGTTCACGGAATACAAATAATATATTTTCCCCTTTTCCATTTTTCCAGTCGTTATAAATTATTGCCTCTGTGGCGTAGTTGTACGGTAACAAAGCTGAGGTCTCGGGTTCGAATCCCGGGTTAGGCAAAGTGATATTCAATTTTCTTTTCATTATTAGCCTGGAGTCAGGAATTTGTTTCTGATATGGCGATAGGCTCGCCCCCTATAACATCATGGAACGGAACATACAAGGAGAAATGTGGGTGCCAACCTCTGCCTACCCCTGCTGGGAAAAAGGCATAAGTTTATGTATGTATGTCTAAAATAAATGAACAAATTCCATATTTACAAGGAGAGTCGGGGTCGGAATGTAGTATTACATAAAATTCACCGGAAAGTACGCTACAATATACATATATTATAATGTATTGAGAAAGCAACTGGTATTGGCTTTAAACTTAATTTCAAGGAGAATCAGTCAAGGGCTTACTAACTCGATTGTAACTTAAAGCCGGTTTATTTAGCAAACTTGATGTCGTGCGGACGGATTACGGAATGTGGGGGACTTGACCACCCCTTTAAAAAATTTAATATTTGTATGTTTTTAAATATAAATTATATTTGTATGCGGATCTGTATTTATCTGCGTAAACATGCAATTAGTGTCTAGTTGTTTTCTCTATTTTATGTTATTGTATCACTGTATGTTTCCTTAAAATAAATTAAGCTCTTTGAACACTTCATTCAATTTAAATTGCTTGCGCATTTCTTAGACTGTGTGTGTATTATTTGTGGTGACAGTAATTTGCTTTATGATTTGTGATACATGCTTTGTAAACTAAAACCATGAAACGTTAATGGGTATTAGAAATATTTAATATTACACTCGGAAAAACATAAATTGTAGCAATAGCTTTAAATGTTGTTTCTTTTTTCAAGGTTTGTCATTCCATATTAATTTGTATTAAAGTCTAGTGTTAAATTGTAGTTCATTAAAGTAATGTGAAAATTATGTATCGTTACAAATAATACATTTTTTTTAAAGAGTAACAACTTGGCTATTTTTGTTTCATTAAACAACATGGTAAATAAATAAGAATAAAATAAAATAGAATGTCCGAAAGACTAGCAAGAAGTGAGTAAAAAAATAAATTGTGTTAATTTGACTATTTGAGTAAATTCGATGCGAATAAAATACAAGTTAGAACACACCCATAGAATCGCTGATCATCAATGATCCTGGTAAAAAAAGAATGCCGTTGTTATCACAGCAATGATTGCTAACAGCAATGATTCGACTGAACATTATTTATTTATTTTACACATGTATACATTGGACATGTTTTTGTAAATTGTTAACAATTGACTTCAACGATATTGTAGGCGGGGCCTATGTTTACCAATTATTATAGTAAACATACTTTATATTAAATATTTCTTTAGTATCGAAATTTTGTTAATAAATACGTAATATTTTACGTTAGCCACTGTTTATTTGAAGTTATTATGATAGTCAAGGACGGTAGCGTTAATTTTACCAACATTACCACGAAATAAAACCCCCAAAATTCACACTAGATCCGGCCCAGTTATAGTGTTGCAGTAATCGAGAGTGCGGTTACGATATATTGTTGCTTAATGTATAACTTAACTTTACTTAGATTTTAAAGAATATCGTGTGCATAGACAAATACAATTCTTGGCTAGACCAATGGCACAGAGTTCAACCTTTATCAGCCCATACTAGAGTATGCCACTGCTGCGCCCAGGGCTCTACAACCGACGCGACGACGGTTCGATTGAGACGGCTTAGGCCACCACGCTGACCTAGTTCGGTTTGGCGGAGTTCACAGAAAATCTTGTTTTAAAGACAATGAGATATTATACTAGAGGGGACACTGCAAACAAAATGTTTTCGACTAATTTTGTTTGTCTATTTCTCCCGCCAAACAGTAGTGTAAATGCACTGTCGTGTTTTGGTGTGAAGGGTATTGTAGCCAGAGTAACTCAAGGTGTTGTTTGTTTTGCTACTGTTCATGAGCGTTCGCATCGCTTACCATCACGCGAACGGCAAGCTCGTCTCGCAATACATAGAACTATTTTTTTTTAAATGAACGGTACCATACCGCTCCTTCTGTTTCTATCTCTATCACGCCAACACAGTAACATCATCTTCTCTCTCGCTTCACCGGGTTCCTGTACCAGCACAATACGCAGAGATTTTGTTCCCGATGTCCGCTCTAGTATAACACCCTAAGCTCAATGTGTTAGACGCATTGCAACAACTCAAGCAGGTTTTTTATAACAAGGGAAGTGAAATATCAGTTATTTTGTTTTTTTCCTCAAATGCAAAGGTGATGGCCGTAATGCTTTAAAAATAAATTAAATCGCCTTTATTTTTTAAGATTTTGTCCCAATACCAAATATATTGAATCCTTGATATATTTTTAGGGTCCCGTACTTAAAAGGTAAAAACGGCAAACTATTACTGAGACTCCGCTGTCTGTCTGTCATCAGGCAGTATCTCATAAACTGTGATAGCTAGAAAGCTTAAATTATCACCAATTATGTATTTCCGTTGGCACTATGACAAAATATACTAAAAGCAAAAAAATAAAATATTAAGAGGGTCCCCATACAATAAACGTGGTTTTTTCGTATTTCTTTATTACCTTTCAAAATAAATAATTAAATTCAAATAAATTAAAAATCCCATACCATAAACGTAATTTTTAAGCAAATTTTAACTGATCTTAATAAACTGGAACAAAAGTGATTTTTAGGATTCTTATAGTATAGTTGATGGTACTATGGAACCCTTCGTGCGCGAGCAAGTGCGAGCCGGCACTTGGCCGGTTTTTTTATTTTTTCATATATTTTGTTTTCCGCGGGTGATTTAGTTTATTATTCTCAATTTCTGACGATGATTCGGTAGCGTAGTTGTACTACGGTAGGGATATAAAGCTGAAGTCTTCGAATCCCAGGTCGGGCAAAATGTTTTGGATTTTTATATTAATTATAACTAGTGGTCGAAATTCGACCAAATCAGGAAGAGAAAAAGTTTTTACCTGTATGATGATGTTGTTATTCTGATAATTCGTGCACATTTAAATGTACGTATCTCTCAAAATCACTTATTTATCCTGAAGTATATGCAATTACTGAAATCGTAAACTACAATAATTGCTTTGAACCAGCAATAGCAAATTATATTTTTTTTTGTACCTGAATGTTGTTATTGCAGATTGCTGCTACAGAACTTTATTTATGCATATAATGATAGTCCGTGTGCATTTAAATGTATGTTACTGCTACACAACTTGTATAAGCGCTCAGTATTTCACGTAGTATTCGTCAAATAAAACTTTTCTGTTTGACATGTCAACTATGTCTCTAATAAACAAAAAAAAAACAATTTGACCAACGAGTATGTACAAATACTTGTGTATGCGTGTGTCAACTGCATGCTGGATTGTGTAATGTTTTATTTATTGATATAATGTACTTTTTATGCATTATTATTAAAATCTTTTTTTATATTAAATGAAGCAAATAAATCTTTTTGTTTGATATGTCTATGTCAGAAGAACAAAATGAAAAAGAAAAGATACAATTTGACAACAGAGTATGTATGCGTGTCAAATACTTGTGTGTGTATGTGTGTGTGAAATGCATGGTAGTGTGTGTAATGTTTTATTTTTTGATTTAATGTACTTTATAAGCATTATTATTGAAAAATATTAGCGTTCTGCACTTCTCCTACACATAAACAATAAGTGTGCCAAATTTTATGCTCCTGCGTCCGCGCAATTTACGTAAAAAGGGGTCCAAAGTTTTTGCATCACGTATTAATATATAGATAAGAAGAAATAATTGATAATATAATGGCGAGCGCAGTGGAATGTTGCTACTGTTTATGAGCGGTCGTATCGCTTACCATCAGACGAACGGCTTGCTCTTCTCGCCATTCATTGCAATAAAAAAAAAAAATTCAACCTGGAGTCAGGAATTTGTGCAAGATAAGGCCATAAGCTCGCCCCCAATAACATCGTGGGACAGAAAATACAAGACGAAAGTCGGGTCTCCTGGCACCCCAGCCTACTCCGTCTGGGAAAAAGGCATGAGTTTATTTGTATGTATGTAGCTAAGGAAATGTCTTGTCAAAGATAGATAGATTGTAGAAATCAATGTAACTCTCGGTTGTATCGGAGTTCCGTCCTCTACAGAGGCTGATTATGGGCTATTAATACATTACTTCATAAATATTGCAGTGAAAATATATAATTATATAATAGTTGTATATTATATGTAAATGAAGGAACAGTTCCGCCCAGGTCAAATCAAAAAAATATTGTTTATAAATAATATAATTTCGTCTTCTATTCACGTCTTCATATTTCGTTCACAACGTCTTCGATTGTCTTCAAGAAGCTTCTTGATCGTCTTCCAGACTGTTCTTCCTTATTCCGTCCTTCCATATTTCAACATCTTAAAAATTCATCATCTAACTCTTTCCATCTTAAGTACTTTCATTCGTTATCTCTTTCACACAAACTACGTTCCGTATCAGTCATTCGTCTAACGTTTCATTCTACTCATATTTCTTCATAACAATCAAATCCTACATTAAAATAGTGAATAATAAGCCAATGTAAGAAGAAGTAACTTTTCATAAAAATAAGTATAACTTCTTAAGTTAATGCGTACATAAGTACAACAAAAGGCTTTGTCGCTATTATGTCGCCCGTATTCGACTTTGCAATCGTATTAAGTTGGTGCCAAGTTTAATATTTTGTTTGTTTTTGTTATATTTATCTGTACCAAATTGAGTTATTGCTAATTGGGTACATAATTAACATTTCATTTTTATAGTTGTTTATATCGTTTTATTTGATAGCATTAATAATTTAAGATAAATTATTCTTAATTTATTGATCATTGCAAATAGAATTTTACCATTTGCAATAAGCCCTGAAACAAATAGGTACCTGTGAATCACACAATATTTGTTTCGGTGCAGGGATCGAACCCGCAGCCTCTATTTTCACGGCCGTCGCCTAACCAACTGCGCCACGCAAGCTGTCATTTTATTTGTTATCTTGCTTTGCATTACTATCTATACTAATATTATAAAGCTGAAGAGTTTGTTTGTTTGTTTGAACGCGCTAATCTCAGGAACCGCTGGTCCGATTTGAAAAATTCTTTCAGTGTTGGATAGTACATTTACCGAGGAATGCTATAGTTTATATATCATCACGCTATGACCTATAGGAGGGAAGCAGTAGTGACATTTCTAGCAAATACGAGGAAATTTTATTCGTGGTCCGATTGGTCGATATTCTATATTGATAGTCGGATTAGAACATTTTGACCGCCATTTTGAAACGTGTATCTGCACCCGGGCGGAGCCGGGCCGGACCGCTAGTATGTAATATCCTTCGTTCCACTTGGCTGTATATCGGTCGGAGCCAGGGTCTGTCTTCCGGCTGAGTCTCCTCAATTTCACCCTATCTGAGGCAAAGATTGATCTATACTTATGGTAGACATTATTATATACCGGGTATCTCAAGACTGCTACCGAAAACGAAGCCGGGTGGTAGTTTTAGTGACTACAAACACAATGCAACTAAAAATTTCGCAAAGAAACGCGACAGTTATTTTTTATGATTTTTTAAACATCGTCATTTTTTGGTGGTAAATCCCTAGTTTTAGCTAAAATAATAATTTAAACTCTCTTATATCTTAGAGTATTTATAAATTAAAGGGTATACACTATTATTTTAGGAAAAAATGTATTTACCACCAAAATATGGCAATAGGAAAAAAATTACAAAAAAAGTCGTTTTTTTTTTGCAACTTTTTCTGTTGCATTGTGTCTGAAGTCGTTTAAACTACCACCCGGCTTCGTTTTCCGTAGCAGTCTTGATATACCCTGTATATATTTCATCCCTTATTTCAACCTCCATAATGCTTTCGTTTGTAATACGGAGCTAAACTCTAAATTTTCATAGAAATAACATCAGTGGTTACGATTTTTTTATTTAACATTGCAATCCTAATCTCATCAACCCCTTTAGAAT
This sequence comes from Hyles vespertilio, assembly GCA_009982885.2. NCBI lineage: Eukaryota > Metazoa > Arthropoda > Insecta > Lepidoptera > Sphingidae > Hyles > Hyles vespertilio. The sequence goes on from CM042832.1 coordinate 4,919,824, forward strand.
AATATAGCCTATGCCACTCAGAAATAACATAGATTTTTAATAGTAAAATACTTATCAAAATTGAATCATTCGTTTTAAAGATTACTGCGTACAAATAAACAAACTCTTCAGTTATAAAATAGTATCCTAGCCTATAGCATCCCTCGTAAAATGGACTATTTAACACAAAAAAAAACAATTCGAACCTGTAGTTCCTGAGATGAGCGATTAGACAGAAACAAACAAACTCTTTAGCTTTATACCGGGCATATCATATATACTGCTACCGAAAACGAAGCCGGGTGGTAGTTTTAGTGATTACAAAAACAATGTAACTAAATTTTCGCGTAGAAACGCGACAATATTTTTTTATTATTTTTTGAATATCGTCGTGTTTGGGTGGGAGATCCATAGTTATAGCTAAAATAATAACTTAAAGCCTTACGTACCATAGCGTCTTTAAAAATAAAAGGGTGTACACTAGTATTTAAGAAAAAATATGTATTTACCACCCTAATAAGGCGATATAAAAAAAAATTAAAAAAAAAATTTCGTCATAATGTTTTACACTATATTAGTTGCACTGTGTCTGAAGTCACTAAACCTACCACCCGGCTTCGTTTTCGGTAGCGGTCTTCAGATACCCGGTATATTAGTAATATAGGCTAGTTTAGATTATATTCATTATTTCTTTGTGTGCTGAAAAATAAGGTCACTCTACTTACGAACAACTTTTTAATCGAGATTACCTTTCGAATTTGCATTAATTTACTCCGTCTTGCTACGTTTGCGAATGTGTAAACGACCTTCTGTGATGTGTAAAATTTTAACGATGTTTATTTTCCGAAAGTACTTATTTACTTTGTAAATAAACATGCATGAACATTTACAAAAGATTCCTTGTTTTAGGATTGGTATCCGGATAGATAGCTACTCAAAACATCAGTTAAGGAACACCTGTTATACACCTACCTACACCCACCACCACCCAGGTATACACCCGTTCTCTATAATCTACCTTTAACTAGAGATTTCATTAGATTTTTCGATGCAATTTATGTTTCAGTTAACAAAGATAGATGTAAAGATGTGGTAAATATGTTTATAGATAGCTAGGTAAGATTTGTATCTATTTTAACCTCTTCTTAAAGATAGATAGGACATATAGAATGGCCGATAGTGGTACGTAAAGATCGTCTACGATCTTTTGTCACCGGAAGCGCTATTGTCAAAATGATAAAATTTTAAAAAATAGTTTTTCTTCATTATTTTTTACATTAGACGTGATAATACCATTAGATTTCGAGTATAAATGCTCGTTGTTTTTATCATGAAAACATATCTCCAACAATTTGTTTATAGATATTTTTTTATTTTATTTTTAGTTCCAAATTTTGCCACACGCCAATAGATTTAGATGATCTGTACACAGCAGTTAAGGACCAGTCATAGCGACCCACGTAAGTTACGCTTCAGGGTCTTTCTCTGTAACATGTCTATTCTAAACAAGCAGTAAGAATGTCTATCACATACGTCGAAGCACTTACATGTTTCAATAAACAAAGATAGAAGGATATGTTTATTTATCTATTTATAAATGTATCCAAATGTCCATAGGGACCTCAACCAAATCGATGGCACCCCCCGCAAGAGTCAGGTTAAAAGCACCCTGAACCGACGTGAATTAAGGGATTAATCAAAGTGGACGACGCGAAATTAGTATATCAGGATCGGGCAAAGTGGAGATCCATAGTCTCTGCTTACCCTGGGATACAGGCGTGACGTTTATGTATGTTTGCGATCCTCATTATATTATGTAGTTGTTAAAATTGTCGCTTTAATTGCATACGATGTTGAATAATACAACGATAAACTTTGAACTAGTAATTATACAAATCACCGACGTAAACATGTAAGATTTTTGTGATATCATTATTTTCTAGTATAATTTTAAAAAAAGTGCGTGGTGGCCTGTTGGCAAACGGACCAGACGCGGCTGCCAACAATCAACATGTTCACGGTGGTCGCGGGTTCAAATCCCAGGGCACACCTCTGACTTTTCGGAGTCATGTGTGTATTGTAATCACCATGCACTAAAACGGTGAAGGAAAACATCGTGAGGAAACCTGCATACCATAGCGATTCATAAGAATTTATATGGTATGAAAGTCCGCCAACCCGCACTAGGCCAGCGTGGTGGACTATATGGCCTGACCACTCTCAATCGTACTGTCGATTGTAGAGGAGGCCCGTGCCCTGCAGTGGGACGTATATGGGCTGATACAGAATCCAGAAAAAGATAATTTAAATTGGTCTCATTACTTCTTTTATTGTATTGAATAACGAGACGAATGTGTCATTCGCCTGATGGTAAGCGATATGAACTATTGTAATTGTAAATGGAAATATAAAAAAAAGAAAAAGAAAAAAGAAGACAGTTCGTGTTGCTGAGTTTCTTGCTCCGCTTCTTCTTCACAGCTACAACACGTTCCGAAGCGGTGGTAGCAGAAATGAACGATTCAAAAGATCTTGTAAAAGACTCTCACATATGAGAGACCAACCAACAGTAATATTTATCAATATAATTAATCGTCAAAAATCGGAACAAACGTCCAGCGCGACGTTTTGGACTGCAAAACGGGGTAATACCTTCAAAATCGGGACACATCTAATTCAAGTATCCAGTATACAATTCAGGATATGATCCTAGCACCACATAACGTGTTGTTGACCCTACGCGCACAATCGGTTACAAGGCCACCTCTCACCTCGCGCGGTAGAACACACAACTTTGCGAAATTAAAGATGTGTTGTACCGGAATCAATCTTTTAGAAGCCCTTATTTTACACATATCACGCCTTTTTCCCAGAAGGGGTAGGTAGAGGACCAGGGCACCCACGTTTCGCCTTGTGTTTTCCGTCCCACGATTTGATAGGAGGCCAGCCTAACGACATTATTTATTTATTTATTATTTATTTATAAACTTTATTGTACACCAGAAAAAATACAATAACAGAAATTAAAACAATATTAAAAATAAGTACAATCGGCGGCCTTATTGCACTAGGCAATCTCTTCTTCTTCTTCTTCTTTTCACATTATTTTAAGCAGAATGACCATTTTACTATTAAACTTAGTACCGGTGCGAAGATTGTTATCCCTCGATGTAACCTACTTTTTTGTGTAGGGATAAATATATATTTTCAATAAATATAAACATAATTGCGACCCAGGCCCGATGTTCTTGGCAAATTAACTTCAATTATTTTTTTTTGCCTCCTGCTCTGTGAACAAAATGTAAAATGTGATGATAATTACTTTATTTTATAAAAATCTGTCGGCCGGGATAGATCAGGAAAACGTTTACGGATAAATCATAAAAATGCTATAGTAAATTTTAAGCTTTTTACTGATGAATGGTTAATCTCCTTTATATTAGTTTGATGGAATACTTTTTAAATAATGTCTCTCAAACATAAATTCACGCATAAAATAGATTTTAAGCTTAGAACTCGTTGATACGAATATTTATTTATTTATTGAACACTTTATTGTACTCCTGAAATTGTAAAAGTACTTTATTTGAATTATAAATGAAATAAAATATATGCACAAATGGCGGTCTTATTGCTTATAGCAATTCCTGCCAGATGGATAAATGAGAACGAACGAAAATACTTTCTTTAAAATTGTATATCCACGTAGCAGTCAATGATGACTCAATTCGATTGGGAAGTCTTGTCCAGGGTACCGCTGATGACAGCGGTACCCTGGACAAGACAGCTTTATGTTGCTTCACGGTTATCTCCTGTATGAACAGGAGATAACCGTGAAGCAACATAAAGCTTTGCAGTCGCGTTTCGTTCGGAAATGAGATTGCCAGATGCCCAATACGCATTCCCTCTTTCCATCTTGTATCCTTCCCTCTCCCCTCCCGATTTGATGGGCAAATCGGCAAAGACGGCAATACATCCATGATTCAAACGTTGCGAACTGTGGTTGGTGACAGTCCCACCCATCACTGTAACTCCTGTGTCTTATTTATTTTATTTTATTTTATACTCGTAGGAAAACTTACAGCTAGTAACAATATAATATGAGCTTAGAAATAGAAGGCCAATTACAAGTTTTCACATATACAGACTAAATTAATGAAATATTACAGCAGTAGTCTTATTAATTAAAATAAGTTGGGTAGATGTACAAGGGAAACAAAGTTTAGATCAACAGCAAGCATTGTAATGACACCGAGCTTTGAAGCTCGCCGAGTCTCCGGGAATGTCTAACTTGTCTTAAACCCGCAACGAAATTGATCAGAAAGTTAAATTAGTAGGAGTTGGAAATAAATTGTTGTCTACTTCTCTCCATGCAAAACATGACAAAACAATGAACTAAAGAGTGTGGAATTTGGTTGTGGATGTTCATGGGCGGCAGTGATCACTTAACATCAGGTTATGTGTTCGTTTTTCTGTACATATAATAAGCATTTATTGTTAAATGGATTAACAGAAGACTGGTTGGAAACTTCTGGAATTGTTACTTGCTTTGATTTTATTTGATTACAACTAGTTCTAAGGCTCTCAATCGAACTGTTTGTTGGACTCCCGTATTTAGCTAAAACTGGCCGGCTATCAGCTATGGGATGATACGGTACATTGCAAAAAATATAATCCGTAAAAACTAGCACCTAATTTAGATTTATCCATTTTTGTTCCACCACCCGGTTCGGAAAGCGGTTTTCACTAGAGAAGAACGGGTAAGAAACTCTAGTGTTGCTCTTTTTAACATCAGTTTACAATACAGTAATTACTTTTTATTATTTTTTAATTATTTGCATTGTTGACTTTAAAATGCCAGTTTATGGTCCCAAGAAAAGTAATTTACAGATAATTCCAGCAATTATTTAGTTGTATATCAATTCTCTATTGAACACGGTCAATGATAGATCGATTTACATCAATTTCTTATTTAGGTCACACATTCTCCAATAGGCATTAGAAAACGACCTTGTTTAAGGACTTATCAATCAGCAAGTACTAAAACCTAGTACATTAACGCTGTGAAAGGAGAGGCCGCGGGTTCGAGCCCTGCACCGGTCAAATATCTGTGTCATCCAAAGGTTTTTATTTCGGGTCTGGGTGTTTGTGAGACCGAAAAGTCTCTCGTAGTTTCTGATACGACATGAGCCTCGATTTTATCGATCTTAGGTTGAGATCAGGACTATGTATGTGACTGTTGGACGTATTTATTAATTTATCATTTATTAATACATACATAAACATTTTATTTATTAGGATTAGATACATAAATGTTATCATTGTGTTTATAATGTATATATATTCTCATCTCTTAGGTCTTCAAACTCCCCCACATTACATATTATTTTATACGGATGATCCATCGTACGTTTGGTTGTCTGGAAGAGATCGCTAATAGCGACAAGACCGCCAATTGTTACACTATTTCAACAGATTGTAAGCTATGTAATTTATGTAATATGTGGTGAACAATAAAGTGCTATCTATCTATCTGTCTAAACTCACGTCTTTTTGGGAAAAATCAAGAAGACGTGCTTCCAGGACACCCAAGTTCACACAAACATTTATCTCAGTGTGGGGATCGAAAGCGCTGCCTCTTGTTTCACAGTCGGCGTTTAACCGACTGCGCCATGCAGGCTGTCAAAACTTTTAGAGTCATTTTTGCAGAATTCACTTCCGATATGTGCGTCGCGTCACTATTGGCCTTTTAAAATGATGGACTGACGATATTGTTTAATTTATTAAATATCAAATCAATTTTTGACATTTGCGGAAAAGCATTTTGATTCGTTTTGTTATAAATCGTCGTATATGACCTCACCGTTTCAAAGTACTAACTTTGAAACGGTTTAACTATAAATAGATAGTTATATCTTCTCATCAGAAAAATGAAAACATCTTGCAAGGTGTTTCGATTTTTCTGATCAGAAGTTTATATTTTAAATTTTGTAGTGCGTTGTATTTTATTCTTCGTAATCATTGAGATAATATACCAGAGGGGAGACTGCAAACAAAATGTTTGTAACAAAATGAAGGCTATTTCTGTCTCTTTCACGCCTACGAAGTAACATATCTTCCCTCTCGCTTCAATGTGTACCCGTGTGCATGCACCATATGCAGAGATTTTGATCCCGATATCCGCTCTATACTAGTATAATACCTCAATGTTCGTATTATTTTCTTTTTATGTTTTGTAGTAGCGTGTAAAGGTTGCGAATCGTAGGGTCCTGGATTCATATACCAATTTCTAGGTTGTCAATTAATTAAGTCTTTATTATATTTTCCGTTATATATCACATGAGTTATGTTAGGCTGGAATGCCCATCATGGGTATAGGTTCCGCCTCTATCAGATTTTAGGACAAAAATCGGTGAAATTTGGTGGGCATCAGGTAGCATAACTAACGTGACCATACGTCCCGCTTTGTGCGGGACAGTGCCGCTTTCAGGAAGTCTGTTCCGGTGTCCCCAGCAAGGCTGACATTGTCCCGCTTTTGCAAACAGACCAAATAATAATTTAAAATGTATTTCCCGCTCGAAATGCTTTACCGAACTACTACTGAAAACCGCGAGGTCGTATTATATCAACACTTTCGTAAAAACATCTTGACTTAATAAACTTTTCCACAATTATTAGTGAGTACGTTACGTATCTGCCTGAAAGTAACGCACCTATCGAAAGAGTTTTTTTTCTCACATTATCAAAATATGGACAAGTTATAAAACACAGATGAGTGTCGCAGTAATGAAATTTATTTTGATTACATATAGGAGTATCACACCTCTAAAAACTAAATTCGATGGTTTGAAACAATTTGTTCAGCCGACAGATACAAAAATACGATTTTATGTTATTCAGTCTTCTATGACAAAAGCTTGTAAAACACCAAAAACTTTATTTTATTATTATTAAATTCCACTCATGTCCCGCTCTGGCACAAAAAAAAATGGTCACGTTAAGCATTACCCTGTCTGTCCTTTTGAGTTAAAAGCGCTAACTTAATAAGTAGATATTTTAAAACATGCTAAATAAAGGGCTCAGTCCAGAAAAATCATCGTACAGCTGAAATACACGTATTTCTTTCAATGTCGCAATTATATTACCATCGTGAGGAAAATTAAAAATCTTTGAATTTATCTATTTGTACAAATCGGTTGGCTCGTTCAACAATTAAATATTGCATTATCTGTTAAATAAATAAAATGTATGTCCACGTTAAATATTGTTTCGATAGGGGAACACAAGTATTGACTTGCAGGTTCAGTGGCAACTGGTAAGTGCAGTGCAAACAGACTTTACATTGACGCGAGATTTTTTTAACACTGAATGGCGAGACGAGCATGCCGTTCGCCTGATGGTAAGCGATACGACCGCTCATGAATAGCAAAACCAAACATCATGAATTACAAAGCAATGCTTGGCATTCCACTGCGCTCGCCATCCTGAGACATAAGATGTTAAGTCTCAATATGTCCAGTAGTTACTCTGGCTACAAAGTCCTTCAATCCGAAACACAAAAGTGCATTTACACTGCTATTTAGCGGGAGAAATAGACATTGCGGTGGTACTTACCCAGATGGCCTCTCACATATAAAAGATCTATCAGCATGTATGATTTTATATGGATATATATACTGTATACATAACCCGAAATGATATATGTATACATACATGGGTCACTATGACAGCTCCCTAACTTCATACAATAGTTAGAAAAAACCAACGGAGTATTTTGTAAACAATATAAAATTATATGTTAATATATTCAGTTTTTCCTTATTACCACTAAACGTAATTCGGTCACTGCACTTTTGTTTGGAGATTACAGATGACCTCTATAGCTTAGTGATGAGGGCAGATGAGTACTGGGAAGTCTAAGGTTCCCGTTATTAAAATCTTGAAGGTTAAGACTCACAATCACAAAAATATATATCAATGAAATTTCCACAAACATTAGTTTTGGTACGGGAACCGAACCCGTGACCTATCGTTTCAAAGTCGGTGTCTAACTAACTCCGCCACGAAGACTATCAAAATTAATAATCAATTTTAACCAATGACATACTCGTCATAATGTTTTGCTATTTTAAAATACTTAATCATTGAAATCTATTCTTACTTAATAAAACTGAAGAGTGTTTGTTTGTAATCTTTTTTTTTTTTTTTTTTTTTTTTTTTATTGCATTGAATGGCGAGACGAGCAAGCCGTTCGCCTGATGGTAAGCGATACGACCGCTCATAAACAGTAGCAATATTCCACTGCGCTCGCCATCCTGAGACATAAGATGTGAAGTCTCAATATGTCCAGTAGTTGCTCTGGCTACAATGTCCTTCAATCCGAAACACAACAGTGCATTTAAGCAGTGTTGTTTCACGGGAGAAATAGACATTGCGGTGGTACATACCCAGATGGCCTCTCACATATGAGAGACCTACCACCAGTAAATCTCTGCAACTAATTGATTTAAGAAATATTTTTATCTATGATAGTTCAATTTTAAACAAGGGTAGAAGCTATTTATCATCACGCTATGACTCTTAGGAGCCGAAAAAAATATTTCCATTTCAAAATATCATTCATGATGATGATGATGATGTTCAAATTATGCTCAATATCTACTACAAGCGATCGAAGATTTTTGTACACAGACCCGCGCCCACATGTATATTATTTAAGTGTGGTTTATCAATGGGCTTATTATGGTCGTGTGTAATGTCTATGAATTTTGTTTTGCGTAGATAAAAAAATGCAAGATATTGAAAATAAATAAATATATTATTTTATTAATGGACTATCGACTATTAATTATTTTGAACTTTCTGTGACAATTTGTTTATTAACCCCCTTATTTATTAGGAATATCAGTGTTAATTATGTTTATATGAGCTCACTCAGAAACGTGATTCATAGACTTTAAAAACACTAATTAGCTATTTAACAGCTCATTAACTTCGAAATAGCAGAGACCATTGTTTAAGCAAATTTTTGATATTACTTTCAAGTGAATGAAATCACAAATTTTCTGTGAAGTGGCAATAATAATCAAAATATGTAGAAGAAACCATTATTGTTAAAGAATATAAACTATAAATTGAAGCTGGCCGTTTCTTAGAATGTTCTTATTTATACTTAGAATATTGTATTGACAGATTGTTGGTTTTGTTTGCTATGTGTGTTTTGATATCTTTGACTAATAAAGTAACATGATGTGATTTTATATTTTCAATTAAAATAACCATTGTGCTGTTGCTCTGCTACAATGGTTATGGGCCCAGGCTAACATTTTTGCCCAGACCAATATTAAAAGAGCTGCGATGATGAATTCAATGATGAAGTTCGAGCCGCTGGCGAAAGAAAATTTTGAGAGTTGGCGAATGCAAATGCAAGCCTTTTTAATAAAAGACGGAGTTTGGAGGTATGTCAACGGAAAGTGTCAAAGACCTGATGAGCAAAACGAGGCAGAGAAATGGGAAGCAGAAGACGAAAAGGCCAAAGCTGATATAATTCTTTCGATCAGTGCAAGTGAGTTGCGGCATGTAAGAGGGTGCACAACTTCACGAGATATATGGTTGAAATTAGAGTCTGTTTATGCTTCGAAAGGTCCTGCAAAGAAAGCCACATTATTAAAAAGACTCATGTTGCACAAAATGAAAGAACCTGAAAATGTTCGAGATCACATGGATGCATTTTTCGATGCTGTAGATAAATTGACAGACATGGATGTAGTAATACATGATGACCTATTATCGGTTATGCTGTTGTATAGTCTACCAGGTAGTTTCGAGAATTTCAGGTGTGCTATCGAATCTAGAGATGAGTTGCCCAAGCCCGAGATTTTAAAAATTAAAATTATAGAGGAGTGCGAGTCAAGAGGGCATGACGAAGTACGAGAAGGAACTACAGAAAAAGTATTATTTACTAATCGGAAAGGCAATCCACCAATTCGGACTGAAACTGCAAGAAAGAGATTTCAGTTTAAGTGTTTTAAATGTCATCAAATTGGACACAAGTCTTCAGAGTGTACAAGAAAGTTTAAGAATAAAGCACATTACGTAGATGTTGATGAAACTGTAATGAATCTTAATGTTTCAGGTGCTGACACCAATACATGTCTAATAACAAACATTCAAAAGGATGATTGGGTAATCGACAGTGGGTGTACGTCACATTTAAGTAATGATGCGAGCAAATTCGGGAACACTTTAGTAAAGACAAATTGTAAATTAAATTTGGCTACAAATACAACTGCAATTGTAACAGGTAAGGGTACCGTAACATTATCAGCATATAACAATCATACAAAAAGCGTAATGGAATTCCGTAATGCGTTATTTGTACCGGAATTGCGAACTAACCTTATTTCAGTTTCTAAGATTACCGATAGCGGCTATGACGTCATTTTTACCCGGGATGCTGCTAAAATTATTGATAAAAACGGGGAAGTTAAGATGACAGCTTATCGCAAAGGTAATTTGTATTGTGTGCAAAAATATGAATTTGCATATGCTATAAGTTCGGACATTGGCTTACGCGTTTGGCATGATCGATTAGGGCATCTAAATGGAAAAGATGTAGTTAAACTTCTGAACAAGTTAGGTGCGAATATAGATATGAAAGAGGTACGACAGTTACAAGATTGCGATATTTGTGCTGAAGGCAAGATGACTGCACTTCCATTTTCAAATTGTTCTGAATCCTGTAAGGAAAAATTGAGAATTGTTTATTCCGATATAGTAGGCCCTATGAAATGTCAATCAAGAGAGGGTGCAAAATATTTTATTACTTTATAGATGATTGCACAAGATGGTGCGAAGTTTATTTTTTGTCATCAAAAAGTAAAGCTTTGGATGCATTTAAAATATATAAAAGTAATGTTGAGAAATTACAAGATCTTCAAATCAAATTTTTCCAGAGTGATAATGGCGGTGAATACTGCAACAGAGAATTCGATGAGTTTTTGCGTCAAGAAGGAATTTCAAGGAGGTTAACAGTTGCTTATACACCGCAGCAAAATGGAATTGCCGAGAGAATGAACAGAACGCTGGTGGAGATGGCCAGATGCATGTTATTGAACTCTGAACTTTCAAATTGTTTTTGGGCAGATGCAGTGGATACAGCTTGTTATATTAGGAACCGATGTCCAAATAGTAAACTGGGAGGTAACATTCCTTATGAGAAATGGTTTGAAAAACAACTATCTATTGAACATCTCAGAAGATTCGGATGCAAAGTGCACGTTCTCGACAAAAATCCGAATAAAGATAAATTTGTTGCTAGAGCTAGACCAGGCATATTTATTGGTTATCCAAAACTGAATAAAGGATATCGTGTTTGGATACCAGCGGAAAATAAGTCTGTAATTACAAGAGATATAAAGTTTTATGAAGAATGGCAGCCTAACACTAAGGTTTAAGAAGAGAGTGATTCGTTAAGCAAGAATAATAATAAAGAATTTATTGAAGTTATTTTCTTCAAAGAAAGGAGCTTGAAGAAACATATAACGAACAAGAGATGCAAGAAGTTTGTTTAGATAATAATAGAGAAAACACAGATATAGATAACCGTAGAGAAAATTTAGACACAGAGGATTCCACTGTGAGAAAACGTTTAAATAGTGTTGATTCATATGAACTACCCTCAACATCACAGAGAGCCCGTGGACGTCCAAAATTATTACGCACTGGTAATGTCGGTCGTCCCAAAAAGGTCTTCAAGACGGTTAAAGTAAAAGAACCGCAACATTTCGAAGTGAATCAAGAGGAACGGGACGTTAATTTTGAAAATTCTGACGATTCTTTTGAAGATTGTAATAATTTTATAGGAATAGCCGAAATTACTCTGAAAGAAGCATTAAACAGTGAAGAAAAAGATCAGTGGGAAAATGCAATATTATCAGAGATACGGAGCTTGATACAGAAAGGCACATGGGAACTAGTGAAAAGGCCGGAGTATAGAAATGTCATAGGTTGTCGATACATTTTAACTAACAAACTTCAGCTTGATAGAACAATGAAGAAAAAGGCAAGATTAGTAGCACAAGGATTTAGTCAACGATTTGGCGTTGATTATGACAAAACTTTTGCACCAGTCGCAAGACTACAAACCATTAGATTGATGGCTGCTTTAGCTGTTGAATTAGGAATGGAAATACACCAAGTAGATATAAATACGGCGTATTTGAATGGTTCACTAGATGAGGAAATATACATGGAGATTCCGAAACTACTAAAGGAATGCTTAATCAAAATTACTATAACCGAAGGAGAGGACGCATTGACTGTAAGTCGAGCGAATGAAATGTTAGAAAGACTTAAAAACGGTTGTGATACTTGTATGCTTAGAAAATCATTATATGGATTAAAACAGGCTGGTCGTCAATGGAACATTAGATTAGATGAAAAACTCAAAGAAATGGGATTGAAGCAGAGCGTCAATGAACCATGTCTCTATTTTAAGCAAAGAGATGGAAAACATTTGTACGTATTAGTTTACGTTGATGATATTCTCATTGCATCGGAAGAGAAAGAATGGATATCGAAATTTAAAAAGGATTTATCCAATGAGTTTAGTCTAAAAGATTACGGACCGGCAAAATATATTTTAGGGATTGATTTTACTCGACTTGACAATGACAATGTCATTATTTTATCTCAAGAAAAATATATTAATAGTATTTTAGAACGTTTTAATATGCTTTCGTGTTCCCCATGCAAAACTCCAATGGAGATTAATAGTAAAAAAATTGATACCAAGAAAAAGACGGACAGTGATGTAATTCAGGAGAAATGGCCGTTCAGAGAATTGATTGGTTCGTTGATGTACTTAAGTGTTGGGACCCGACCAGATATAGCAAATTCGGTTACTAAACTATCGCAATTTGCTACTTGTCCTGAAGAGTCTCATTGGAAGGCAGCAAAACGCATCTTGCGATATCTGAAAGGTACTGTAAAGTATGGACTCGTATTTAAGAAAACAAATAAAAACGTACAAGGATTCTCAGACGCAGACTGGGGAAATTGTTTAATTGATCGTCGTTCATATTCGGGATATGCTTTCATTTTAGGAGGTGCTTGTATTTCTTGGCAATCGCGTAAGCAACGTACAGTAGCTACTTCAAGTTGTGAAGCTGAGTACGTAAGTCTGTCAGAGAGTATGAAGGAAGCTGTTTATTTGAATAGTTTGCTAAACGAAATAGGACTTTCAAGGTACAGTAAAATTATGTTATATGCTGATAATCAGGGCGCGATATATTTGGCACAGGATCCCTTATTTCATGCTCGTAGTAAGCACATTGACATTAAACATCATTTTATAAGGGATGTGTTGAAAAATAATTCAGATATTGACTTGTGTCATATACCTACTGTCGATATGGTGGCTGATATATTGACCAAACCCTTATCTCAGGTCAAACATGCTCAGTGTGTCAGTGCCTTAGGCATTAAGGGTCAATAATAGGTATTTCGGTGTATTTAACTACCTAGCTTCAATTTAAAGGGGCGTGTTAAAGAATATAAACTATAAATTGAAGCTGGCCGTTTCTTAGAATGTTCTTATTTTATACTTAGAATATTGTATTGACAGATTGTTGGTTTTGTTTGCTATGTGTGTTTTGATATCTTTGACTAATAAAGTAACATGATGTGATTTTATATTTTCAATTAAAATAACCATTGTGCTGTTGCTCTGCTACAATTATGAATAGCAACGTTCTATCTCGTCTTAACATGATTTAACTAATTTACGTTTATACGGTTGATTAGCGTTTTCTAATGAATAAGGCGGTCTATCAAGAAAGAAAGAATATTGAAGACAAAGAAATATTATAAGGCAGATTTTATTGGGTTGCAATCGGATGCATAACAGTCAGTTTTTCATAAGAAAAATGGTGCATTAAGATCAAAGATTTTTAAATTGTAAAAGAGGTAATTTCCCAGTAGAAATTAAAAATATAAATACAAACAACAGTCACAGAAATAGTACTACCTCCACACCATATTAATCTTGTGTACCAAGAACTATAAGACTTTACAAACATCATTAATCAAATATTTGATCACACAAATATTTGATCACACAAATATTTGGCTCGGTTGGAATCGTAACGGTCTTTCAAATCAAGTGTCTAACAGACGTTCTCTATAATCAATCTATCTTTAACAAGAGATATTAGATATTTACATGCATTTTATTGTTCAATTTGCAAATATTGAGAGGTATATATGCTGCATATATTTAAAGATAGCTAGGTAAGATAAATATATATGTTGTTCTTTAATGCAGCGTAGAATTGTACCGACATAGTATAGCTTTTGGAACGAAGTTCCTTATCGCGCGGTGTGAAAGGGGGCTAGACGGAAAAAAATCTCACGAAAAGTTGGCACGACACTTTAAAACATTTGACAATCGTTTTTTATTTCTTTATTTGAAAATGATGTCATACATTTTATTTAACTCTAATAGAGGCAATAAAATATCCAAATACATATTAATATGTTAAAGGCTATAGTAAAAACTAAGAATACGCTGAAGCCCAAAATAAGTGGGAAACGTTGCGAAAATTTTTAATTTTCATCAAATGTCATAAATCAAATTGGTACAAAAGAAACATAAATTGCATAAATATGTAAAAAAAAAACATAATGATGGTGATACCCAAATGATTCTTTTGATGGTGACATACATATAATTAATTGATTTTCGATCCTTCTTAATAAATTTATTATTATTTACAATTTTGGTTTGTTATCCTGCTGTCAATCATCAACCCTTCATTTGACTATGTATCTTTGCCAATTATTACTAAAATTTAGCTTAGTGATTAAGTTTATATAACATTATATTTGTTAATAATGAAAGGTATTATTTTTATAACTTAAAAGAACTAAAATTTTATTACAATTCCTTCACTAATTTATGGAAAAGAAACTTCGTACCATTCGGGTGTCCCTTGACACCTCTCAAGTTTTTTAAACCTCTTGCTAAATATAGATAGGATATTGAGAACGATCGTATGTCACGGAGGCTGGAGCGAAGCTGGGTAAACTAGCTAGTTATTATATGTATAATAAAGTCAATGCTAATTTATATAACACGTTTATTTAAATCATTTTGGCGGTCACTTTGTGTCGGATAGTTGCAATTTGGCAATAGTTTTTTATTAACTTTATGTATGAATATGAAATTATGTAACAGTATTTATGTAGTATTCAATTTGTTTGTTTTTTTATTTGCTGTGTTAATGGAAGGTAAATATTTGTCAGGTGCAGCGGTAACAGATATTTTTTTGTCAATTCAAAAAGATTTCATATCGTGATGAAGATTTAGATTAGCAATTATTATTAGACATATTTATCTATACATATAAATAAAATTGAAGTCTGTTTTTTAAGTGAAAATGTAAAAAATGTCCTACTACATATCGTTATTTACACGATACCTGTGCCGAAAATGATCTTTAAATTTTTTTTGTCTGTCTGTCTGTCTGTTTGTTCCGGCTAATCTCTGAAATGGCTGGACCGATTTTGACGGGACTTTTTTTTCAGGTAGCTGATATAATAAGGAGTAACTTAAGCTACATTTGTTTTAAGAAAGTTCTTGTAGTATTTTAGAAAAAAAAAGTTTTTGTTAAATTCCACGCGGACGAAGTCGCGGGCACAGAATAGAATATATTGATATTATAACCAATGTCTTCCAATTAAAAAAATATTGTGGTTGGTAACTATATTTTTTTTAAATAAATGCAGGTAAACTTTTAATATTTTTGTAATTTTAAAGTAATATTGGATTGGACTACTTTAAATTGTTATTATAATATAGTTTGAGCATTGACGTATAGGGCGACAATATGCGAATAATTGTTAATTCCTTGACACCAATAATAAATTATGTACATCACAAAAATTAAAAAATAAGCAATAATTAAAACCTTAACAACCTTAATAAATCGTCGTGCTACTGACCTTTTGATCCACTCAAACACTCACTAACTAAACACTGGCACTTAAACTGATTTTAAAAAGTAATATTATTATTATTTTTTTGAAAACAGAATGATTTTCGAATTCGGGCATTCGATGTTTAAATTACGAGCGTGTCAGGCGCGACGTGCGCGATACTCGGCGCGCTTCGTTGCGAAATGCAGTAACCTCAGGCCGACCATTCATCTGACGGCCTTAGCTTCTTAAATATTATACAAGTATGATTTTTAAGCCGCACTTTGTCTTGCCTTTCATAAGCGATGACTCTATATTCGTAAAATACAAATAAAAAATAATACTTCGGTGTATTAACTATTATTTGGAGTAGAATTGCAAAATTATATTTCCGACAAAATAAACATTATTTTTCGTAATAATTGAAACAACATTGTTTACTTTAAAGTACGACGTAATGGATGCAACTAAGCCAATTAATTGCCGATTTAATAAAATTGCGGTACTAAATTAATAACAATAATTTAAGATGACAAGTTCGGGAAATATAAAGAAAATGGTTAACTGGTCTCTCATATGTGAGGGGCCACCTGGATAGATACCACCGCAACGTCTATTTCTCCCGTCAAACAGCAGTTTAAATGCACTGTTGTGTTTCGGATTGAAGGACATTGTAGCCAGAGTAACTACTGGACATAGTGATACTTAACATGTTATGTCTCAGGATGGCGAGCGCAGTGGAATGCCAAGCATTGCTTTGTAATTCATGGTGTTTTTTGGTTTTAACAGTTTTGAACAGTAGGTTCATGAGCGGTCGTATCGCTTACCACCAGGTACTAATCACTTGTATCGAGACAATATTTAACGTGGACATACATTTCATTTATTTAACAGATAATGCAATATTTAATTGTTAAACGAGCCAATCGATTAATACAAATAGATCAAATGAAATCTACATATTTTTTTCACGAGATGATAATACATGTAATTGCGAAATTTAAAGAAATGCATGTATTTGTTCAAGTGTAAGTAGGATGATTTATCTTAAATAAAAACTATTTAGCTCGAATCAATATCTTTGGCATGTTCTAAAATATTTATGTTGTATCGCCAAGCACTGCAATAAAAAAAAGTAAATTATACAAATTATTATAAAATCAAACTAACATGCATCGTCCATTGAAATGAAATGTCCGCCGTGCATCAAATCAGACCGCCGCAAGGCCTTCTAAAGGGAGGACGTATCGCTCGTCGCTCCGGCCTGGCTGCAGTCGATTTTTGCCGTGCGTCGTAAAAATAGCCACGCGCGGACTGCGATTGCCACATCTTAGTACTTTGGTATAAAATATTTAATTTTTTTTTATTACCTACAATGATTTTGTAGTGAGTATAAATTATGTTTCAGATAATATAATGGGATGTAATTCCGAGGCTAAATTATGACATGTATTGTAATATAAAATTAAATATATTTCGTAATTGTAAGGGGTTGTAAGGCCCCTAACTCTATTCATGTGTTCGAACACGAAATGATTAATAATACGTCCTTAGAGTCTACTGATTGAACACTGATTTGAATGCAACTTAACAATGTAATAATAACGAAAATATGATTAGTATCTAAATTTGTATTGTTCATTGCTTGCACAGTAATATTTGTCTACTTATAATGCAAATAAAATATTTTTATGATATAATATTACCGATATATAAATCATAAGTTACATTGCAATTGAATATTAGAATTTTGAAGCGCACGGATCAAAGTTGGTTGCGCTGACTGTATAGCGAGCCGACGCACACACAGCTTTGGTCGCTTATGTGTGCGTGAAATTAACGAAGAAATACCTATAGTTGACTTTGCGCGCAAGGTGTAAACGCTCTTAATATAATAAAAAAAAAGATTTTGCTGGATTTTTTTATACGCGTATTACGTAATTTATATTCAATTTATGATTAACGCCTAACGACGAAGAACTAAAACTCAAAAAGCAAATATATGGAATAGACAATGTGATAAATTGTAAACACGCCGTAATATGTAATCAACTAATTATAATGTGTCGAGTTTGCTTACTTTTAGATAACGGTCAGATAAAACTTTAGTTTCTTCATTCTTCATTCATGCTTTATTTGTAGCTAGCGGTCCGACTTGTCTTCGCCCATAGG
This sequence comes from Hyles vespertilio, assembly GCA_009982885.2. Lineage (NCBI taxonomy): Eukaryota > Metazoa > Arthropoda > Insecta > Lepidoptera > Sphingidae > Hyles > Hyles vespertilio. The sequence continues at coordinate 4,937,950 of CM042832.1, forward strand.
CAGGTACTTTTTAAATCCACTTTAGAAACATAGGAACTATTTCGTGAGATAATTAATAACATATTCAAATTTCAAACTCTACCCAACCCATTCCTTTGAACGTGAAACAGTCGAATATATTTGTATTCTTTACAGATCCCACGGGAACACCACGTTTTGTCGGGATAAGAAATAGTCTATGTGTTAATCCAGGGTGTCAGCTAGCTCCATACCAAATCTCATCAAAATTGGTCCAGCGTTAGAGCGTGAAAAGGAACAAACACACAAACTTTCGCATTTATCATATTAGTAAGAGTTTACATACTAATATGGCAATGTCATTGGCATTGTCATGGCCGTAGGAACACTTTCGTCCTTATTCATACAGTTTTTAATCCTATCTTCTTTATCGAATTTCGTCCTTTTTGAACGCTTCTAAATTCAGATTGAGCGTAGAATGCAAAACAATTTAACTAAATTAGATATACATATAAATAATGCCGGATTTTACACCTGTGTCTGGCAGTTGCCATTCGAGATCCCAAGATTCTGGTTTAAACAAATATCCGGCCACCATCAAATAGGGCGTCCGGCAATCTCACTGACCAAACGAAACGGGATACCTGAATGATGCACACCAGAAATTTGTAAAAAATTCTATGCTATGGTGTACATTTTATTAACTTAATAATAGTTTAATTAGCTTTGTCATGATAAAGAGGCCCAAATAAACTTTATGCACTAATGGGTTAATAATGAAATAAAAGTTGATTAAAGATAATTTAAGTTATGTTACGTGGGTGTACTGGTTGCACATCTTCCTATCCCTTCTGGGAAAAGGCGTGAGTTTTTTTAAGAATGAAAGTTAAAGGATTCATGTGTGTATTGATAGTCAATCACCGAGCACGAAAAACTGGAAAGAAAACATCCTGAGGATATCTGTATACCGCAGCTATTTGCATGAATTTTTATGGTATGTTTCAGCATACTCGTATCCGCACTAAGATAGCGTGATGGATTAGGTATAACCTAACCCCTCTCAATCATACTCTCGATATTAGAGGAGGCTCGTGCTCTGCAGTGGAACTTGTATGGGCCGATACAGAAACGGAATAATAATTTCCTGAAGGTTTGCGAAATATATTAATTTTAAAACCAAAGGTGTAGTTTTGTCCCTATTCACTCAAAGTTTCTATTAACCCCGTTTAGTCGGGATGAAGATTATTGCAGTCAGTCAACATTCAAGAAATTTCCTTTTCGTCAGTCCCTTGGTTGTTTATCGGACCTTCACAAGAAGATCCTCACAGCAAATAAAATATGCATCCTGTAGGCCGACTGGTTTTAAAAATACAAATATACGCAACTGAGTAATAATTTCCAAATTTCAGTAACGACGACGCCTGACCTCCAAATTCTTATATCGAACGAACTTTACGTTGCAATTCAATGCCACGCCATTACGTGAGCAGGGTGTGATTTAGAAGTATTAGTGGGGGGGTATCGGCTATTAAAACATTGAATGATTTGTCATGACCCCTCCCCTCCTCGGCTGGCTCCAGATTGAAAGAATTTATTTATTATATCGTTGATATAATTTATAAGTGCAATAAATTATTTGTATCACGATAAATAAAGTAAAAACGTATGTGTGTGTGTGTTCAAAAATCACGGCTGTAACAAAATTTAAGAAATAATTATTACGAATTCAAGTATTGAAATCGTACCCAGTTTTGTAACAAGAACTATATAACTCTTGGCTTGAAAGTTTGATCTGCCCTGGCTTAACCGCTGGGTACAGCCGTCGGTATCCGGAGGGGTTACTCTATAAACGATACGAACTTCGAATGTTCGGATATTCGAGGTCCACAGTAAGATATAAGATTTCCTCTTCCAAAAATCAAAACTATTCTCTATAAAACTTATCATGTTCTCCGAACTTAGTTTATGGTTGCGACGTAAGATAGAGGAATCCAACTTTTGTGGTGTATCTAGACACATTAGTGAAGTTTTATGTTCGGCGTCCGAACATTCGAAGTTCGTTTGGTTTTTATAGAGTAACCTCCCAGGCGTATACGCATCGTTCCATCAAATATTCCAACTTAATAGGTGACATAATCTTAAAACCTCCTAAAGTTAAATCAAGTCTGTCCCTGTCTAACATAACCTCAAAATATAACTGCAAATCACAAACTCATCATTATTATTGTTCAAAACTTCCCATGACATTGACATAATCGTAGTTTACTTAAAAAAAGTATTATTCCTAATAGATCTTTAAGAATTTTGGAGGAGGTCTGTTTCAGTGGCAATGACCTAAGTAAGAACCATTGATTTAAAAATAAAAACTAAGGATAGTCCCTTCCTTGGTCCCTTCAGTAAATTCGGAGTTTCAAAATGATGACCGTGAAAATCGCGCTAAAATAAATATTTTATTAATTTAAATTCATAGATTTCATCTAAACGGTGATAAAAAAAGATTATCTTCATTTTTCTTAAACTTTCTATAATAATACAAGCAAGCATTTTAAAATTGTTACGAGGGACTGCTAGTTTCAGTAACGCTCTACTAGAGATGTACTGGAGCGCGCGCACCACTTACGTCGGAGCACTTTACGCGCTTTCCGCCCTGTCCATATACCGGAAATATCAAGACTGCTACCGAAAACGAAGCCAGGTGGTAGTTTTAGTGATTACAAACACAATGCAACTAAAAATTTTGCAAAGAATTGCGACAATTTTTTTAATGATTTTTTAAAAATCCTCATTTTCAGATGGTAAATCCATAGTTTTTGCTGAAATAATGATTTAAACTCTTTTATATCTTAGAGTCTTTATAAATAAAATAGTATACACTATTATTTTAGGATAAAATGTATTTAACATACGTAAAATGTATTTACCGTACGTAATACGACCGTAGGAAACAAATAACAAAAAAAAATCGTCGCTTTTTTATGCAAAATTTTCTATTGCATTTTGCCTGAAGTGGCTTAAACTACCACCCGGCTTCGTTTTCGGTACCAGTCATGATATACCCTGTATTTATGTCATATGGGTAAAGGTCTACAAGTAATTATCCAAAGTGTAGTAGGTTCATTAAACTATAGCCCTAAAAGTTGAAATTGTATTTTGTCTTAGAGTATCTATAATATAGAGGGAGCTCTGATACTTCAAAAACGTAGATATAAATGGTGGTGCCGGGCCACCTTTTTCTGCCCTTCTGTTGGCTGATACTTGACAGGTTGTCCAACATGCATGAATTACTTGGAAAAGAAAAGTAAAAATAAATACTTAAATAGTTTAGGATTATTTAATTTCACTTAAACTCGTTTTAAAAGGATAATAGCTAAATATAATTTCGGTTATCTAAGGAATTTATATAGGGTTCGAATCCCAGGGCACACCTCTGACTTTTCGGAGTCATGTGTGTATTGATATTCAATCACCACGCACTAAAACGGTGAAGGAAAACATCGTGAGGAAACCTGCATACCATAGCGATTTATAGAATTTCTATGGTATGTAAGTCCGCCAACCCGCATTAGGCCAGCGTGGTGGACTATATGGCCTAACCACTCTCAATCGTACTTTCGATTGTAGGGGAGGCCCGTGCCCTGCAGTGGGACGTATATGGGCTGATACAGAGATACATACAGAAGGTGTACCGTGTACCCAAGTTCGAATCCTGGCCATCAAACATCACGTCGGTGTCGTCATGGAAATTTAGCATTAACATTAGGAGTTTTTTTTTATTTTTATATTATTTAATTTGATTCAGTTTGTGACATTAATGTTAATAATTAATTATGGTATTTTTTATTTTATTGTAATAATTTTCGGGATAATTGTTTTGTATTTGTTTTTTTTTCTTCGTTGTAACATTTATTATTATTCTATTTTTTGTTATAATTTTATTTTCTTTGTTTCTGTTAATAATTGAATATTGCTGACTTTAATTGAATAGGATCGTTTATGACATACGAATTTAATTACTTTAAATAGTTCATAATATTGTAACGTAGATTTTCGTTTTTGTTTTTAAATAGTTATCACCTGTTTGTTTTTTTTAGGTAAGGGTCAATATTATATTATATTATAATATTATTCAATATGAGTGCATCACCAAAGTCGACTTGCCCTCATTGCCCTAGTCCCTCGCGTCATTTCTCGTGCCACGGCCTCAGAATTCACATCGGCCGTATGCATAAAGACATTGCTCAGGCAGCCAGATCTGGTGCGAATGTTCGTAATGTTGGTGAACCATTGTCCCTATCTTTAGGGTCGCAACGTTTACACATCGATACCTTGTATGTCTTAAAAAGGAATGTACCCGTATTGCGGCACATTCCGAAAGCAGCGCGAAGTTTGGCAGCGGATCAGCTATGCGGCCTAATTAATAGAAGCTTGGAGTCCAATAATTTGGATGACTGGTGTTCCTTACTTACTTTTTCGTATCGTGCGCTGAGGGTTCCTGTCAAATCGGGAGAGGGAAATTTAACACAAAAAGTCAAAGCAAATATAAATTCTGCAACTTTGCCCCTTTCCTATGAACCTATTATGTACAGAAAACCCTCTGGGCGTCGAGCCATAGAAAAATATATAGAATCCAAGGTATACGAGGGCGATTTGGGAGGCGCCGTGCGACTATTAGTCTCTGACGAGTCGTTGGCTGAGGCCATCGCGGAAACTTTGTCGTCTCTTTGCTTGAAACATCCTTTACCATCGCGAATTCTTTCTTTTCCGGATGCGCCGGATGACTCTACGCAAAGTCTTACAGTGAGAAGTGAAGAAGTGGCTCAGGCTCTGCGCTCCTTCCGAACGGGTTCCGCTGCAGGTCTGGACGGAGTACGTCCGGGGCATTTGAAAGAACTCACTTCCAATTCAGCCGGTGATAGCGGCATGCGTTTATTGGAAAGTCTAACGAAGTTGGTTAACTTTTTGCTCAGCGGTAAACTTAACTCGGATGTGTGCCCCTATCTATATGGAGGATCGCTGTGTGCCTTGAATAAGAGGGAAGGAGGTGTGCGACCTATAGCGGTGGGGAGCGTTTACAGAAGACTTACTGCAAAAATCGCATGCCATTCTGTAAGAGATAAAATGGCAGATTTTCTACAGCCGCAGCAACTAGGTTTTGGAACCCAGTTTAGGGTGTGAGGCAGCTATACATGCTACACGCGCTTTTGCCTTAGAACCCACAAACATTAATAAATTAATTATAAAGCTGGACATACAAAACGCTTTCAACACCTTAGAAAGGGACGTAATGTTGAGGGAGGTAAAGGAAAATATCCCGGCCATTTATCCCTTCCTGTATCAGGCCTACAGCGCTACAACCAACCTTTACTATGGCGATATAATTATCCCCTCTCTTGTAGGGGCTCAACAGGGGGATCCTCTTGGACCGCTTATCTTTAGCCTCAGTATTAAAAAGGTTATTTCCGATTTGAAATCTCCCTTAAATATTTGGTATTTGGATGATGGCATCATAGGAGGGACACCTGAGCAAGTGGAGGACGATTTGCTTTATTTGATTCCCCGTTTTAGTGAACTTGGTCTTAGGTTGAATTCCGCCAAGTGCCAACTTTACTCTTGTGGGCCCGGAATGCATCACCTTATATCCCGATTTAATCCAATCCTCCCTGGTCTCACTGAACTCACCACCGAGACTTTCACCTTATTGGGATCGCCTTTGTTTACTGAGGGTGTTCCCGCAGCTATTGAACAACGTAGAGAACTTCTTTTGGCTGCTCAAGCACGGTTAAACAATCTTACTCCACATGTTGCTTTGGTTCTATTGAGAATGTGCTTCGCTGTACCAAAGATCACGTATTTATTACGTACTGCGCCCACATGGCTGTGCCCTGTTGAAATTTCCAGCTTTGATAACGTCCTTAAAATGTCGGCGGAGACCTTGTTAAACGTCTCCTTAAACGAGGCACAATGGGACCAAGCAACGTTGCCGATTCGGCATGGGGGTTTGGGTATAAGACGATCCCGGGATGTGGGTTTGCCTGCCTTTCTTGCGTCGGCCAATGGCGTGATAAGTCTGGTCACTAGAATTTTGTCTCCAAATGGTGATTGGGTGGACATACCATTCGCCACTAACGCCTGTGAAGCCTGGTCGGTCAGCAACCCGAGAGCGGGGCTCCCAAAGGTCCTAGATAGCCAGCGCTTGTGGGATGATGTAGGAGCAAGGAGATTGCGGGACCAACTCTTAGAGGGCGTTACGGGGGCAGATAGGGCTAGGCTGAAAGGCGTTTCCACTCCTGAATCGGGAGCGTGGTTGCACGCTTTACCGTCACCTCACCTGGGCACCCTTCTCGACGCCGACTCTCTGCGTGTGGCCGTAGCCCTGCGTTTGGGTTGCAATGTTTGTGAGCCTCACACTTGCACGTGTGGCTCTACAGTGGCAGCCAACGGCCATCACGCATTGAGTTGTGTGCGTTGTTCAGGTAGATTTGCACGTCACCTTGCTCTCAATGATATCATCCGTAGGGCTCTCGTGTCCGCAAACGTACCTTGCGTACTTGAGCCCCCAGGCTTACTTCGCACCGACGGTAAAAGGCCTGATGGTCTTACTTTGTTGCCTTGGCACAGAGGAAGGTGCCTACTTTGGGATGCCACGTGCGTTAGCACGTTCGCCGTGAGCCACTTAGGCCGAACAACGAGAGCGGCTGCAGCTGCTGCTGAAGTAGCTGCCGAGTCGAAGCGAGCAAAATATGCTCCTCTTTTAAGGAATTATTTTTTTGTTCCATTTGCCGTTGAGGTGACTGGTTCTTGGGGAACAGAGCCCAAAGTATTTGTTAAGGACATTGGCCGTCGTCTTAGAGATCTGGGTGGGGACTATCGCTCTGGGTGGTTTCTTACGCAAAGAATAGCTATCGCCATCCAAAGAGGAAATGCCTGCAGTATTCTGGGCTCTTTTGCCCCAGGGACGATGACAGGTGGTCTATTTGATTAGATATTTTTTGTTTGTAACTTCTATAAAAATCTGTATATTTGGTTTTAGTTTAGTTTTATTGTTTAAGAATGTTTTTATGTATATTGTAATGTTGAATAAATTATTTAAACTCTTTTATATCTTAAATTATTTATAAATAAAAGGGTATACATACAGAAGGATTTATTTTTGCTAAATAATGAATTCGATTTTCACTAATATAAGAGCGCTACCAACTTTACGAACAAGAAAATGTCTGCGCTTTCTAGGACGCGAATATATGACAGCGCTCCCTCTATATTAAAAATACTCTAAGTATTTTGTATATAATCATGGTTTTGATTATATAAAATGTAAGGTTGAACCGAGAGACATCGTGGAAGATATGAAGCGTTGACCCTAATTTGTGATGAAATTATCAGTTTTATAGAACCAGCAAATATGCAAGCAGTTTGCCTAATACGAACATTTACAACACCATTAATGGCCTAAAATATATTTAAGTCGGCCGCATTATCTATACATATAAATAAAATTGAATAAAATTGACCGATTTTGACGGGACTTTTTTTGTCAGGTAGCTGATATAACAAGGAGTAACTTAGGCTACATTTATTTTAGAAAAATTATTTTATTTTAGAAAATTTTTTTTTTTGTTAAATTCCAAGCGAACGAAGTCGTGGATACAGCTAGTTTGTATCATAAAATTCTGGGAGAATTGTCAAAGGAATGTTAAAATCATTTGGTCATGTAAAGAGGATTGATGAAAGGAGACTAACCAAGCAAATTTAAAAGGCGAGTTTGGATGGAAGAGTCGGTGAAACCCTCAACAAGGGTCAGGTCAAAAGTACCCTGAACCGACGAGAATGCATGAAGAGATTGATGAAAGTGGATGAAGCGAAAGTAACATGTCAGGATCGAGCTAAGTGGCAATTCACAATATCTGCTTTCCCCTATAGGATAGAGTCGTGAGGATCATGTATATACCGGGTATCTCAAGACTGCTACCGAAAACGAAGCCGGGTGGTAGTTTTAGTGGCTACAAACACAATGCAATTAAAATTTTCGCATAGAAACGCGACAATTATTTTTATGATTTTTTAAATATCGTCATTTTTGGGTGGTAAATCCATAGTTTTTGCTAAAATAATAATTTAAACTCTCTTATATCTTAGAGTATTTATAAATTAAAGGGTATACACTATTATTTTAGGAAAAAATGTATTTACCACCAAAATATGGCAATAGGAAAAAAATTACAAAAAAAATTTGTCGGTTCGTTTTCGGTAGCAGTCTTGATATACCCTGTATGTACTTATAAACTATAGTGGTTTCTTAGAATTACACGAATAATTATAACACAATAGCCAATAGGTACATATTATGAAGTCGGTTGAAATAAAGCAGTAAATTAATCAAAACGTAGTGAAGTTAAAAAATGCTAAAATGAAACAAAACCCGCAATCAAATCTGTAGAAATTAGTTTTATTTCAATAATATAGTATTTTCTCAACCATTCCTTCGAAAGTTTTTCACCAGAGAAAAAACAAATAAACTCTAATATTGCTCTTATCGAAACCAGTTCACAATACAGTAATTATTGCTAAAGTTGCGACTTAGTTTAATTCGGAGAATATTGACTTAACCATTGGTAAGAAAGTGGACAGTTAGGAATAACACTAGATAGAAAGAAAACAGTAGTTTAAATATAACCATTGGACATGAACATACTATAGTACTAACTTATCTGATGAACAGCGCCATCTATTATAATCAATCGGAACTAAAACACACAGCTGATTGCGAAGTACTGTGACCTTAAAATTTGCATACGATTTTATAATCAGTAATATTATAATATATAAACGACTCATTCATCTACCTGAGTTTCTACGTTTGATTACCAAATGAGGTAACGATGATTTACGAGTTCTTCAGTTTAAACTTTACAATGGTGTGGCAGATAAACAAAATGTGCACTGTGGTCTAGAGTTTTATAACCTTATTCATAGACATTTTAAAACCTTTTTAGTTATCGAATGCTTTGTCCCCAAGATTTGTCCCTTTCGAATTACTTTTAAATTCAGTTTGAAAGAAGAAGGAAAAACATTCGGTAACCAAAATCATGGCCGGATCTACCTAAGGGCTTTTGTGAATGCAGCCCGTAGTACAAAAGGCCCCAGGCCTAACTTTTTAATATTCATTTTAACGACATTATAAAACATCACTAAATTATTAGAAATCAACGGGTAAATTTTATTAAAATATTTAACACGTTTTATTGTCCAATTGTTGCTGTTCATTTACAGTAAATCTAGATCACTTTGTAAAGTTTTGTGGCACTAGAATACTTAGTTGAATAATTAGTGGGTCTCTGAGGCGCATTAGCCCAGTGCCCCACAATATCACGGTCCATCCCTGACTAAAATAAGTTTCAAAACTGTATATGAATAAGCTCGTGATTAAGATTTAAGAACCCATCATATTGAACCACGTGTGCCACGTTTTCATCTAAGCCCATTTCTAAGCCATAGTTTGAATCACCCAAGTACCTCTCTGTTTTTAGTTTGGGTGTTTGTGAGACCGAAAAGTCCCTCAGTTCCTGATACACGATACAAGACTCGATCTTAGTGTGGGGTCAGGACTATGTATGTGACTGTTGGATGTGTTTATTTATAAAATTTCAGAGTATATGTACTTTTTCTGGGTACAAATGTACTTACTGAAAATATAATGGGACTCTACATCCAGACAGTTTCATTAAAAGGGGTTAGGCCACCACGCTGCCCTAGAGCAAGGCAGACCTCACATACCATAGAATATATTTTAAGGTGTCCTTGCGCTGTTTTCCTTTATTAAAGTGTGTGGTTATTGACAAAGACGGACATGACTCCGAAAAGTCAGCCATTTTTTATTTTTCAATGCAATGCATTAATTCCAAGACGAGCTTGCCGTTCGCTTGATGGTAATCGATAGGCCTGCTCATGAACAGCAGCAAACTCAAACAGCGCCTTGAATGAATAAATAAATACACCGAACTAGTACATGGTTCTGATCTCACATTTAAATCGAGTCTTGTGAATCAGAAATTACGAGAAACTTTTCGGTCTCACAAACACCCAGACCCGAAACAAATACCTGTGATTCACACAAATATTTGCCTCGGTGCGAGGATCGATCCTGCGGCCTCTCGTTTCACAGTCGGCGTCTAACCAACTGTGCCAAGGGAGTCATCGTATCACGTATGAAAAATAATCCCCTCCCTGTCAGTTAAGCTACCCCACACACTATAACAGAACTTTCAACAGACATACAGACAATACCTGTATCTGTCCCACTACAGCCCATATACGTCGCACTGCAGGCCATTGGCCACCTCAACATTCGAGAACACGATAGAGAGTGGTAGGCCGTACAGTCCACCTCCCTGGCTCGATGCAGACAATGCCCCAGTTTCCAACAAAATAAAATATAAAAAAAAACTGCGCCACGGAGGCTGTCAAAGTTGTATAGTTTAGATACAAAGTATCGTGCCGTCCAAAAATGCGTAGATTCACGGTTGTATATATTGTTATTGTGCATGCGTTTGTCGACGACAGCGCCGCGTGAATCTTAATAGCTAACTATAAATCACTTGGCTCGGTTGTGCTGGCTGAGCGGTGGGTTAAACCGTGGTTTAACACGCATGTTAACGGCCGGTCTCTATATCCTATCTATCTTTAACAAGAGTTTAAAACCGCTACCATTACTATGTTGATATATTTCTATGCTTCAATAAACAAAGATAGCTGCCAAGATATATGTTTGTAGCTTGTCATGTAGCTTGCTTAGCTATCTCCAAATATACGAGTATGCAACATATCTACATCCTTCTGTGTAGTCTCTTGTTAAAGCTATATAGATTATAGAAATCGGCCGTTAGTTGTAAGGATTTTTCTAATTACGGTTGTCGTTTAGTTATAGTACCACTTACCTACCATCAGACATAAATTGAGAAATTATTTTGTGTCTAGTGGCAATATTGTAATTACTGAAATCTTTATTATATACACCAAAAATACAACATGCAGAAAGAAAGAGAAAAAAATTAAGTACAAATGGCGGTCTTATCTCTTAATGTGACAACCATGGGATGGATTTTAAAGAAGGGGAATGAGAGCACTGTTATACAAAGTGTTAACAATCGTTTTTCTCTCTTTACATTTTATTACATTGAATATGTTAATACTATTAGATTACGAGTATAAATGCTATTTTTATGTTATGAATGTAAATTTCAAACAATGCTATAAACATTTTTTACGTTTATTTTTAGTTCTAAATTTCACCACACGCTAACTTAAGGTAGATTTTTTTTTGTTTTGGCGGGGAAAAAACGGTTTATCGCTACCGCTGCCTGGGGGGAAACGCAGGCGGTTATGTTGGTTTCGCCGGTCTTACGACTCAACGCTGAACCACCCGGAATGGATGTTAACATCCAGGCGACCGTTGAGTCGCGTCCCTAACAAAATTCCTACACCGGCATACCAACCAAAAACCCCACGGTGAACCTCTTCAGCGCATTGGAGCGGGTCCGGGTTCCTAAGGCTTAGGCGCCCTAGCCTCGCTGGATCCGATCCTGCACGATGCCGCGACACACCCCACATATTTTCTTCACGTAGTCGCTATTAGTGGACGTAAGGCTGCGGGCACGACACTAGCGATGGCGGAGCGGTGGCGAGGCGATGCGGCGGCGGAGCGGCGGCGATGCATTCAAAAGCATGGACAGTATAGGTGATGCGCACGAAACGCGCGACAACGGGGCGGGGCGATCGAGCGTTGCACAGGCAGCAGGAGGGCGACAGCGGCGCGGGTGCGACGAATAAGATTAATGTTACGGACAAATAGGTAAAAATCGAAGTTTTCGTTTATTTACATACATTGGGAATTGTAAATATATGTTTAAATTAACCATATTTTTTAAACAAAAGTATTATCTAATAGCGTGGTGGAATATACTTATAGCCTAACCACTCTCAATCGTACTGTCTAACACCCCGTACCCTGCAGTGGGACGTATATGGACTGGTGCAGATATTCTAGTAGAATACATCAATTATTTGTACTGTTGTTTTTAAAATCTATCTAATATTATAGCCTTAGAAGTAATTAAATTTTATAAGTAGTTAAACATACATTATCATATTGTGTTTTTATATTTTATTTTACATTATTCTGAAACAGTAGGTAGAAATGTAACAAATATATGATGTGTAGTATCTGCAGCAATGCCGACTTGATCTATATTTCCCTGTCATAACTAATAGTACGAGAGATGACAACCAAAATTTTTGTCTCATAGCAATACGGTCACAACTGCATCAAATTGATAGATTTGATTATTTCGAACTCGAAAATACCAATTTCAGATATTTTTCGCGTAGCGTTTGACCAAACTGAATTTTCAAAAATGTCAACAAATTTTACCAGACTGTATCATAGCAATCTGTCTGATTTTCTGACTGTAGTTATATAATAGCTATAAGATACCGAAAACATGTTTTTCAAAAAGTTAATAGTGTAGCGCGAACCCAAAAAATAATTTAGAAAAATTAAAAATGTGACAAAAAAATATGATGATAGCAATCCATCTGAAAATGTTCTTTACGGGTAAATTAGATTAGTTAATACGAAAAAAAATATTTTCAGAAGAAAATTTGGATGCAACAAATTTTGAGACCATTCTAAATATGTAAAGAAATTTTACCGGTCGGTATCATAGCAATCTGTCTGAAAATTGTTGAAATTGATTAAATGAATTAACCAGACGTAAAAAAAAATTATATCAGAAGAATTCAGTGTAGCGCCTCCTTTATCAGACAACTTTTCGATATTGACCGTGTTGAAGCGTGACTGATTGCAAGTTGGGCAATCACCTTGCTTTTGTCTTGCCAAAATAGAGCGCGGACAACGTATCTATGCTATAAAAACGTCTATTATAATTGATAATTTTGAATTCTTAAAACCTACTCTTCCATCCCCGAAACTTCGTCAATGGTAGATGAGCAAACCATGCCTTATCATTGGGAATAGAAGAAAAAATCGTCCGCGAGCCCTCGGACAACCAGCGACACACCCACGTCCGGCTTAGCAACTTATAGTTTGTTGTCACTTTAAGTGAGCGTCATTTCAACGGTATGTATAGTAAGAGAGTGGCAGGAGCATAATATGCAAAAAAACCATTCCCACCGCAGCAGAAACGTAAGAAGCGCTCAGGCATCGGCCAAGCGACTCCAAAACGTTCTTTTCTCTTTTGGGAGTACATGCGACATCTAAAATGTCTGCAAACATTTTTTTTGCAATCCTGCCTTAATTACAAACGGTAGAAAAAAAATTCATTCGGATTGCTATGATACAGGTCGGCTAAATTTGTTGACATTTTCAAAAATTCGCTTCAGCTATATACTACGCGCAAAATGTCTGAAAACCAACTTCTTCGTCATAAAATTATATAATCTATGTACATTTCCAATATCGTATTGCTATGATACCGACTGCCTTTTTTTTTGGACACAGCAGAAATAGCCTCACATGCATGCACTTGCTACACTTTTGACCGTTACTACCTACCTAGTCAGGTTTAGAATCATATAATCTAACGATTTTATACAGTTTCGACCGTATTGCTATGATACATGGTTTTGTTCGTCATCTCTGGGACTATAAGCGACTGATCGACCGTCATGTTTCGTGCCCACGCGAAATACTACTCTTCATCGCCCCGCTCTGCCGCCGCATCGCCTCGCCACCGCTCGGCCATCGCTAGTTTCGTGCCCGCAGCCTTACGCAGCCCCCCGCTGCGTGCCCGCGACTAACTTAAGGTAGATGCGCTGTAGGTACATACAACCCTATATAATATACAAACTTCACTTCTTAATAATATTAATTATTACTGCATGTAAAAATAATCAAATCAGATGAACGAATACAGCATTATTTGCCTTTTTTATTCATATTTCAGATAAAAAAAAAGGTAAATCCTGTTACTGTAATACACGCCATACAATTCATTGTTTTTTACAAGCGTAAATATTGTTTTATTCAAAGACTTTGATGACGCACGAACAATATATCAACACAATCAAACTAAGTACACAACAATCTCATTCAGTGGTTTAAAAATCGTTACTAAATACTAATATTGTATAAACTACGGTACGGTACGACAAAGTGAAGACAATGCAAGATGGTAAGCGCAAATAGATTATCCAACGCCTGGCATCGCCAATCTTTACAGCATACAGTATATCCAAATATGCCCTTGATGATGTTGAAAAGCAATGTAATATTTAATACTGACTGATTTTTTTTCTTAATGTGTTAGTAGTTACTCTGGCTACAACATTCTTCAAACCGAAACACAACAACTGTTGTTTGGCAGGAGAAATAGACATTACCTACCACCAGTAAGGTACCAACTATGCTTTTTTTACTAATTAATGAAATATTTGAAGAATTATATACTTATTCAGACTGAATTATTTACAACTTATTGCATACAGAATGGACACAGACAGCCTTCTTATGCAAAAATGGCTGAGACTGCATTTGAGGACTGTTAATTAATATTTAATAATGTTTGGGTTAAAAGTAATTCTAAGTGTTTTGGTTTTGTTATTCATGTATAGTTTTTTTTTTCTCTTTATTTAATGAGCTTGGTCACTGAGTGATCATGTCGCTCAGTAATATAAACGTATAATATAACAACAGAAAAAAAATACTTAAATTCTATTAACAAAACATAATTTTACCATTTTATACAATTTAATTGCTTTATTTGTTTTAGGAGAAGCCAAAATCAAATTACAGTAGCCGATGTCTTTCATTAAATTTCCAAAATAAAAGCTTCTTTCGGTTTCATTTCTACTACACTCTGCTAAAACATGGTACACGTCCTCAGGAACACAGCACTGCTCACAATTGGGAGATGCAACTTTTTTCATCATGAAAGCGAATTTATTCAGTGGAATGTGACCAGAACGGAGTCGTAACGCCATTATTACGTCATCTTTATTTAATAAGCAATCAATCCAAGGGGAGCTTAATGGGTGTGGTTGGATAGTTTTGTACCATATATCCTTTTCGACCGATCTCTTATCAAAGTATTCACACCACATCTCATGACATTTATTTTAATATCCGGTATGTGTTCAGTATAATGAGGAACAATATTAAGCGTGATACCGTCATGGCAGGCCTGTTTTGCTAATATATCCACTTCTTCATTACCTAATATCCCTATATGAGACGGGATCCATTGCAGTATTATTTGTTTGTTATTAGATCTAAGATTACGAATTATATCCAGAATGCTAAAGGCAATCGGTAGACCTCGTAAAGGCGAGGTACAGCGAGCCAAGTGTTGCAGTGAACTTTTGGAGTCAGTCAAGATAACAGCATGTTCAAAGTCCATTGTAGTAATATATGATAAAGCTTTATAAATAGCAATAAGCTCTGCATGCATAATGGAAATACTCGCATCTGATTTAAATTTCATCGAAAATTTTGAACCCGAGTCTAAAAATGCAATTCCGATCCCATCTATTTGTTTGGACCCATCAGTGTATATTGGTATACAATTACTATAATTTCTTTCAATATATTTTGAGACTAATAATCTCAAATTTAATGCGTTATAATAACGTTTTGCTTCTTCCATGAAATCGATGTTGTGTTTAACTATATTATCTAAGTTAATGTTCCCTACCCAAGTCCCTAAAGAGAACATGTCTACATATTTACTGTTATAGACAAGCTTTGATTTTAAATAGGTATTTAATGAAGTTAAGAGTATTGTTTTCCTCTTCCAACTATTCAAGCGACAATAATTGTTTAAATTATCCAATAAAGTAATAGTTGAATTGTCCGTAAACGACATGGATTTTAATAAAAATTTTGCTCCTAAATACCATCTACGCAATTCTAAGGGGCAAATGCACAATTCACTCTCCATGACATGAATAGGGGTGCTTTTTATAAAACTGCCTATGATTCGCAACGCCTGATTTTGAACCTTGTCTAATTTTCCCAAGTGTGTTTTACAACAATTGTCATAAAGAAAACAGCCGTAATCTAAGCGACTTCTAATTATAGAAATATACAACTTTCTTAAATGTTTGGGGTGGACTCCCCAACCAGATCCCGTTAAAATTCTAAACACATTTAAGTAACGTAATACTTTGACATTTAATTCATTAACATGTTTAGTCCATCTCAAAGGACTATCCAACCACAAACCCAAATATTTTACATTATCTACTAAAGGAATGGGGTCACTATTAATTTTTAGTTCCATCGGAATTATCTTCCGTCCTTTTTTGAATATACAAATTTTACATTTTTCCGAAGAAAATTCTAATCCAATTTCAATTAAAAATTTGACAAATATATCTAATGCTTCCTGTAATTTTATTTTAGCTTCTAAAATATTACTAGCTGAACTAAAAACAACAAAATCATCCACATATTGTAAAATATTTACATTACAGATAAGTGAGCAAACTTCCAATGTGGCAATGTTAAATAATAATGGAGAAAGTGGATCTCCTTGTGCTAGCCCTCGTCCAGTGCTTCTTGTTATAACATTCTTTTCTATTTGTATTTTAAGATGTCTTTCGCTTAAAAAAAACCACAAGTATTTACAAATTTTAGATCCAACTCCTAAATTATCTATTTTTTTAACAGGGCAGTTATATCGACATTATTATATGCATTATTTATATCTAGAAAACAACCTACTGTGGCAATATTTTTACAGAAACCAATTTGTATACTAGACACTAACCGACTGAGACTATCCAAACATGATCTGGATTTTCTAAATCCCACTGTGTTCTCGGAAAAAACGTTTCTACTCTCCAAAAACCATTCAAGCCGTTTGTTTAAAATGTAATGAAAAACTTTACAAATACAAGACATTAATGCTATGGGCCGAAACGATGAAGTAAAATTAGAATCTTGACTGATTTTAGGGATAGGAATTATCGATACATTGCGCCATTGCGACGGAACACAGCCAGAGGATAAAATCCTATTATATAACTGCAGCAAAATCTGTTTACCATTATCGGGGAGTCTCTTAATCATAGAATACGATATGTTATCTAACCCAGGGGAAGTATCCTTTGCTTTAATGGATTTTTCAAATTCATGTAGTTGAATGATAGTTCCTAGTTGTTCATTATTAGATTGAAAATCAGGTAAACATGGAGACACAAAGTCGGGTGTTAGACTATGGATGAGATCACTGGCTGTATCTACATTAACATAGGGTTTGGGGGAACTAAAACCTTTAAGCCATTTCATCTTTCGCCATAAATCACTATATGATGTAGCTTGGTCTATAGAACTACAAAATGTACGCCAACTATTACTTTTGGAAATTCTTATTAGCCTTTAAGCGTCTCGAACCTTTTGATGGAGGATGTCTAGATTCCTTGGACAAGGATTCCGTCTGAGTCTAGAGAGAGCCAGCCGCCGTTCTGCAATAGCTTTAGATAAGGTTATATTCCAATAAGGTTTTGGGAGAAACTTTTTGGAGGGATTTGTATTAACTTTAATCAGAGGGATATGTTTGTCGGCAGTTTTACTTACAGTCTCGATAAAAACATCGTAGGCGTCTTGTTCATTACTGGGCAATGAGAGAGATTCGAAAATAATTTCTAGATCTTTGGAATATGAAACCCAATCAGCGTTTTTAAAATTTCTTTTCCCTAATGCGTATTTGTTGGGATTAATGTAGGTAGAAATCTTAATTACCAAATGGTCACTTCCCAAAGTCTCATTAGTGACACTCCAATTATATCTAATGGCTAGGTCAGAAGAAATTATAGATATATCAGGAGATGATTTCTGTATAATTCCATTGACGATTTTCATTCTAGTGGGGGAACCATCATTCAATGTAATAAAATTATTATCCATTAAAGCTTCAAAAATTTGAATACCCCGGGAGTCTGTTTTATACGACCAATTAGAATGGTGCGCATTAAAATCCCCAACTAATAAAGATTTTGTAGTAACTAAGTTAAAAATGTTGTCCCAATCGTGTTGAGATGATTGTACTGAAGGCGGACAATATATAGATATTATATTCTGGAGAAAGTTACAATTAATTAAATTAACATGAATGAATTCAATTCCACCCATATTTGATACCTGACATAGTTGAGATTTTATTGAGTGATGAACCATTACAGCCACACCACCGTAAGAATCGTCTCTGTCTCTGCGATAAATAGTGTATCCGTTCAATCTAAGAGGACTACCAGGTTTCAGCCAAGTTTCACTCAATGCTGCAATATGAATTTTTTCATGTGATAGTAATTGTTCGAAAGCAGCCAACTTTGGTTTGAGGCTTTGTGCATTCCACTGTAATATATTTAATCTCACTTTTTTTTCCGTATTAGCCATTGAAAAACTTTTCAAACACATTCAAGGCATTGATATTTTTGACAAAATACGATAAAATCCACTCCCCAAGTATTTGCACTATCATTTTTATTTTAGCCATCAAGTCGTATTTCTTCATAATTATCACCTCTTTTAATCGTCGCAGTAATTCTGGAATATTTCGTTCTTTCTCTTCATTGTATTTGCTAGGCGGAGTATTTGAGGGTGAAGTATCTGATTGAAGTGACGCGTTATCCCAATCATCAACCGTGTATTATGAAATTGAACCTTTTGTTTCAATGTATTTTTTTTACTTTTTTCTGGTAATTTAGTTTTAGTATTTCCATTATTTGAGTCAGTATTAATATCAGGTTTGTTTATTGCAGGGTTATCGGCTGATGAAAAATGAGAAATCGTAGATGTATGTTGAATATATTTTGTGATATGCTCACGTGGGGATGGAGGGACATACATGTTTAGAGCCATTCTGTATGTGCAATTAAATTCTGACATCAATTCTCTTATTTTTCTCTCTTTCAAATATTCTGGACATTTTTTGTAAAGAGCCATATGACGGCCACCACAATTTGCGCATTTATAATTATTTGTTTCACAATTTGCGTGATTTTCACTACATTTAGGGCATGTGAATCTCCGAGATGGGCAAAGTTTGCCAGAATGACCGAACCGCCAACACTTGGAACATTGGGTTACTGGGAATTTGTATGGGTCTATTCTGGTTTTAATACCATGTATATAAACAAACGCTGGCAGTGTTGAACCCTTGAAGCAATCCGAATGCATTCACTTGAAGCCCATTTCCCTTCAGCATCTCTGTAGTTAAGTCTTTTAATGGACACAATTTCAGCAGTAGGTGATGATAAACTTTCCAGGATCTCAGCCTCCTCCAACTCTACTTCACAATCTCTTAATACGCCAAATGATAGTCCTACCTCGAGAGTCTTCTGGCATCGCCATCCTTTATCCGTAACAGATTTGTTAAGCACCAACTGACTCGCACTTTCCTCATTATTAAAAGTTACTAAAATTTATATGGGTTAACATACTTCACTCTTATTATATCTTTAATATTGGCGGATTTAAATAATCTTGCTAATGCAAATTGTTTAGGTAGAATTTCTTTGCAGGTGATACAAACTTCTATTTTAGATTCCACAACTTCGATTGACGAATTTGTCGTTTCCACTATCCTTTTTTTACCACTTCTCGTTACTTGAGTCCATACTTCATCCTGATCCACAGTCCTCAAACGTTTTCCTCGTCTTAAATCCTCCTCGGTACACTCCTCTAAATCCATCTCTGTACTTTCATCTATCTCTGCTTGTGTTTGGTACGACATATTTTCCTCCCGCGATCCTTCTGTTTGATCAATAACTAAATTTAAATAGACTCCATCGGCGTCTTGAATTAATTCATTATGATTCATTAGATAACATAAACACCGGGCCGAGCCGCACTAGGCAGGCTCGCCGCGATCGAGCGGCAAACCGGTTCCGAGGTAAATAGATAAGCACAAAAACAATACGCGACAAGTGATCGAGTCGAGCGTCCGACTGCGAATATATTCATGTATAGTTTATTATTAGTTTAAATAAATAATTGGTAGATATAAAATATGGACTGATTTGTAACAAATATGGTCTGAAAAAAAGATTTATTATTATTTTAAGGGACTGTCACTTGGAAGATGTTACTAGAATATTGTGCATGTTCGTATATTGTTTTATAAGAAACAAATACTTAATTTCTGCGTGTCTATTATTCCTATCAATAGATGATCCTTAAATGCAACACACTGCACTCAATATATTGGGTCTTTAACCGCTTTATAAGTTCGCTATCCACGTAGATATACATATTTTACCCAAAGGAAATACTATACAGAGGAATCGTTTGTCCAATTTGAAAAAAAATTGAATTCAGTTTGAGCGACGAAGAAAACACATTTGATTTGATTTGATGAAGAAAAACATTGACAGTTCTTGGTCTCACAAATACCTAGATTTGACCCGAATACTTTTAGTTTCACACCCGGCGTCTCACCAATCACGGAGGCTACCTAAGATGTTGAATGACGCTCGTTATATTTAAAATTATAAGAAAACAATGTCAAGTAATTTAATTCTTAAATACCCTCGTTTCCATCTCTCATCTCCTTCCCATGGTAGTCGGTAAGAGATAATGTAATATGTTGTTTAATTTTAAGAGTCGTTCATGTACAAAATACAATAAAATAAATAAATACATTTGGATCTCAAAAAACCTACTGCATTGTTGAATTTGAACTTTTATTATAATAATCTTTCCACAATTAGCTAAATAATAATAATAATAAATAAAATGCAATGGTTAAAATATTTTCTGAGAATCGTGTTAAAAACGTCAAACGGCCGCTGGACGACCGCAGTGCTGACCTTAAATACCATTTTTATATACATTTTTATTAATATTATCAGTTTTTACAGTTTCCTAAAGATAGTTAAAGCCTTTATCCTTAACGTCATACTTTATGTCTGTATCTTTTTGCTGCTTTGCGGCTTATGCATGAAATTGGCAACAACAAGCCTTTATTTAACTTACAAATTGCATTTTACATACATATATGTGTCATTATGTATGTTCGTTTGGAATTTTGAAGCAGACAAACTTTAATTGCATAAAAAATTGTGAACTTGTAACCTTGATTATGTCATGCTAGAGTCCAACTACCACTTAATGCGATTTAATATTTACTAGGCAGATCCAGAAAACCTTTTATATCAGTAATATTATTTTAAATCCTAAAACAACTTGATTATATCTAGTCTTTTGTTGTTCTTAAAAATACATTTTTGTTTAGAAAAACAGTGGGTATGATTATTGTACAAACAAAAAAAGGATACAATTTGTATTTCAATTAATTTCAAAAGATTTTATTGTGCACATTCACGAAAACACAATTATAATATTGTTATAAGAGAAGGTTTATACAATAAGGAAACCAATTTTGGTTCTTTATTTAATATATTAACAAGTCTGAAAGATGTAGCCAAATTGACAGAATACGCTCTAAATAATATAATAAACAATGTACGCTAGACTTCCTTTATTAAATATTAACAGCCTCTGTGGCGCAGTTGGTTAGAAGTTCTAACTAACAGCGCCAATAAACTTCGAACCCTAATTTTAAGGAAAACAGTAAATGCAGTGTAAATACACTGTTAAGTAAGTGCGTGGTGGCCTGTTGGTAAACGGACTAGACGCGACTGCCAACATGTTTACGGTGATCGCGGGTTCGAATCCCAGCGCACACCTCTGACTTTTCGGAGTCATGTGTGTATTGATAGTCAATCACCACGCACTAAAACGGTGAAGGAAAACATCGTGAGGAAACCTGCATACCATAGCGATTTATAAAAAAATTCTATGGTATGTAAGTCCGCCAACCCGCACTAGGCCAGCGTGGTGGACTATATGGCCTAACCACTCTCAATCGTACTCTCGATTGTAGAGGAGGCCCGTGCCCTGCAGTGGGACGTATATGGGTTGATACAGAAATACACTGTTGTGTTTCGAATTGAAGGACATTGCAGCCACAGTAACTACTGGACATTTTGAGACTTAACATCTAGCAGAACGAATGCTAAACATTGCTTTGTAATTCAAGGTGTCATGAGCGGTCGTACCGCTAACCATCAGGAGAACGGTATGATCGTCTCGCAATGCACAGCAAAAAAAAAAGACCTCGTATTAAGAAAAACATCGGGAGGAAAACTGCATACTATTGTGATTTGATAGAATTTCTATGATATGTAAAGTCCGCCTAACCGCACTAGACTAGCATGGCCAATTTCTCGAATAACTGCTCTCATTGCAGAGGAGACCCGTGGGACGCATATGGGTTGATACAATTTGATCAGGACTAAATATATGACTGTTTTGTGAATTTATTAATTAATCATAGCAGCGCTATCGTAATTGGTATTTTAGCATTCCTTGTTGGAATACGCGATGTAAGATGTTGTACGAATTTGATTTTTGCTAGTAGTTTCTGGACTTAAAATGCGTTTGTTGTAATGTCATGACAGTTATTTTCAAGATACAACAATAGCTGTCACCAAAGATACATTTTTTTATCATTCCAATGAACGGCGAGACGAGCATGCTATTGGCATGATGATAAGCGATACGACCACTCAGGACAGTAGCAAAACCAAACAACACCATGCATTACAAAGCAATACTTGGGGATCCACTGCGCTCACCATCCTGAGATATATCTCATGAGATGTTAAGTCTCAATATGTCCAGTAGTTACCTACACTGGCTACAATGTCCTTCTGACCGAAAAAAAACAATACCTATATCCTGCACTTTGGCGAGTGTAATAGACAATGTGGTGATAGCTCGATGGCGACATGACCGCTCAAGGATCGTAGTAAAACTTAAAACCAAATATTAAAAATAAAAAAGATAAAAAAAGTCAGTTAAAACACCCTTAACTAGTAGTTAAGCAGTAAAGTTTCTGCTTCATATCTATTATTTCTGTCAGTTAAAAATACCCTTAACTAAAAGTTAAACAGTATAATATAACCGGCCTCTAATCAGTGCAGTTTAGCCACGCATTCGTGAAGGTCGCACGCACCGAATGCGAATTATTCAGATTTATATCACCAGGCGTTATGTCAGCGCCGAATCCTTTATTCCTTGCGTCCTTAATACTAATTTAATTACTACCGGATTGATGGGTGTGTTGGTTATTTTAAGTTATGGTACGTTTACACTACGTTTGTATCAGCCCATAATCGGCCATTGCTGAGCAAAGAAGTATAGAACCAAGAGTGCCGTTAAGCGGAGTTTGACTGTTGGCAATCTGTTGGCACTTGGCCTAGTCCAGACTGGCAGTGTTTTTTTTAATTGCAATGATTGGCGAGACGTGCACGACTTTCGCCTGATGGTAAGAGTTTCGACCGCTCATGAGCAGTAGCCAAACCAAACAGCCTCTTATATTACAACTGAAAAAATGTAGTGATCCCGTAGGATGACACAGGAATTCAAATATAAATATTTGGTACTCTTTCAAATTGTTGGAATTGTTTGCGTTCTCGCGTGTTCCCTCCTTCCTACAATCCTGGGTCCTTCCGCCGTAGTGTGAAGAGGCACCTTAGCAGGCCGGCATAATTGTTTCCATTGACATGGGACTGCCGTCCGATGCCAATGGATACTCTGCCTGGGCGGCATTAGCACTTACCATTAGGTGCAATGCCGCCACTATGCCGAGGCATTACAAAAAAATTATAATATTCGAATGGGTGGCACGGGATTGGAGAGGGCAGGATTGCATGCTTTTCGTCATGAGACTGAATGAGACGGGACATAAACCGGATATAACGGGACGGGGAATATAGTCGACCGCAATGATGTGGACTGGACTCAAAAGCTATCTGCACCCGGGCGAAGCCGGGCCCGACCTCTAGTATACTATATTTTCCGTTATATTTAAATTATGTACCTACATATTATGTACTAATTAATGAATATGTACGTAAGCGCGTTAAAACCCTGACCTTATATCAACTGACATTCTGTCCCAACTAGGTTCTCTCTTACAATTTATAACTATCACATGCTGCAATGATTAATCATTTGAATTTAATGAATCATCTTGTTTAAAATATAAAATCGAATATAATATATTTTTGTAATATTGCACACCGGTAGGTACCTTCCGGTAGAATTTTTCTGTGACTCGCTCTGGAATAATAACATCTAATTGTACATTCACTCTGCAAAAAATATTCTGAAATTCTGGATATCATAAGTACGTAATATGTATTTTTTTGTTGCTCTTTCACGCTATAATTATTCAACTGATTATCATAAAATTTTGTATTTTTTCAGGTCATAGGATATTTTTTATACCGAAAACAACTGCTTCTCCCGTAGGATAATAACTATGAGATATACGAAAAAAGTCAGCCTATCTACATGATGTTTCTACACAATAGGACTGTCTAAAAAGCAAACAGGTCACCTAAGTGATTACTGCCTCCCATGAACATCCACGACTACCTCGGTAGCGTAGTTGTACTAAGGTACGGTTACAAAGCTGAGGTCTCGGGTTCGAATCCCGGGTTGGGCGAAGTGATATTGGATTTTTCTATTCATTATCAGCCCAGAGTCAGGAATTTGTGCCCGATATGGCGATAGGCTCGCCACCTATCACGTTGTGGGACGGAACATACAAGGCGAAATGTGGGTGCCCTGGCACCTGTGCCTACCCCTTCTGGGATATAGGCGTGAGTTTATGTACGTATGTATGAACATCCACAACGCTTGGATCATGGATGTGTAAGCCATCAGATCTGGAGAGAAGCGGGAAGGAAAAACATTAAAGAGGAAAGGGGTATTGGTAATCCAGTAATATTTATGAATAATAGAATTAAGAAAATCAAGCAATACACTTTGAATCACAGAACAATGCTTGGCATTCTACAGCGCTCGCCATCCTGAGACATAAGATGTCAAGTCTCAAAATGTACAATAGTTACTCTGGCTACACTGTCCATCAAACCGAAACAGAACAGTGCATTTACACTGGTGTTTGGCGGGGGAAATAGACATTGTAGTACCTACCCAGGCGGCTTATCACATATGAGAGACCTACCACCAGTAAATAATTTAATTTCGTGTTGCGTTAAATTAAAATGTAATTAGTCATAACAAGCCATTATAATTTTTTTCTGTGAAACAAGTCATTGTTGTAGGTCCGCCTGTCGACTTGACCCGATAGTTCTCAAGATTAGCCTAGACATTGTTAAAATCTCTTTTGTACATAATAGCTGTATACAGAATACACGTACATATGTGTTCATGAGAGAGTTATTTAAGAGCTAAAAAATGGCTAACTTTATTCTAATCCCAAAATACCGTAGGTTTTTTTTTAATCTGAGCTGTTTTTTTTCTGATTCTGAAACGAGTTTTTTTACCGCTTAGCTTTACTTCGGTTCGGGAACTTATCTGAGCGAGAAAAACGATTCTTACCTTAGGGAGTTTAAACTCCAACAAAAAACTACCAGGCGATTGTTGAACACAGAACGTGTGGTTAAAAATAAATACCATAATATATCTATAACATCCTGTATATACGTATGAACCTTTCTCTTGCATCATCTATATCGATGAAGACTATTTAAAAAATCGTTGTGTTGTTCAAAATCTAACCTTTCATAGGGAAAGCGACTTTATTCCACAACATGTATAGAAATGAATTTCCCAAACCAGATATTTATATCATGACTAGCGGCCCGGCCCGGTTCCGCTCTGGTGCAGAATCATTTTGTCTCCGCTGCTTTTCCCATCCCATCGCGTTACATCCCGTCCTGTCCCGTTAGAATTTTTTAAGAGGAACAATCCCGTCATTCTTGATTGTAGCGTAACTTTACACATTTACACAGAAAGCGAAACGGAAGCTCCCAAAAGCAATAACATTTCCCCGTTTATGAAACATTTTTCACGACTGCTCCGCTCCTATTGGTCTTACCGTGATGTTATTTAGCCTATAGCATTCCTTGATAAATTAGCTATCCAAACGAAACTATTATTTTAATCTGAACCAGCTTTTCCTGATATTAGTGAATACAAACAAACAAACTCTTCAGTATATATATAGATATATATAGATTCTGAGATGCTATAATTAAGCCAAAATGGCGACTGTATAATTAGTAATATCTACGTGGAAGTTACATTTTCATTTCTTGCTTCTTTACAAGGACAGTGCTATTAAAATATTTAGACGTCACACATTTCATTAAAATAGAAAGGTATTATATGTAAATTTCCTTGATACGGAACTCAAAGTGACATTTGGAAGAATCAATTAAAATTAAACCTTTCATATTGGAGATAACTTGTGGTTTAGTAACGTAAAATAATTGTTGTGTTTAATCAACTTTTTGAATTGCTAATTATATTATATTACACACTAGCTGCTTGGCCTGATTTCTCCTGAGGTATACTTTCTGACAGAGAAACTGATTTTACAACAATTTTCATTGCTTCTTTTGTCTCCCGCCAAACAGCAGTTTAAATGCATTGTTGTATTGTACAAAATGTAAAATGTGATAATACCTAATAACTTTGTTATACAAATCTGCCGCCGGGATAAAACAGGAAAACGTTTTAAAGACAAATCATAAAAATGCTATAATAAATTTTAAGCAGTATCAATATCGGGATGATCTATTATATTATTTATCCATACTATGAACGGGCATTTTTTGATAACTTTAAGTTAATTTAATATTTCCTTTATCTCCATTTTTAATCCATCTTTCTGACACACCAATTATACCAAAGGGCCTAGGACCTATCGTTGGTTTGTAAATCAATAATTTATTGGTAATTAATATCCTTGTGCATTAGCAACAAAGGAAAACACTTAGCAGATACAAATACTGGGAAATCCACTCATAGTTTATATTTAGATAACACAAGCTTCTTTAAATGTAAACTAAACCTCAGTTCCTTGCTATCTGCTGCGGTGAAATAACAGATTATTGAAACAATTTGTTCGCGAAATAGATTTCAAGTGAAGATACGACACCTGATCATCTGAACGGAAAACTTGACTACATTAATCTTATTTGGACCTGAAAGGTATGTACTTATTTTCTCTAAACACCTCCAGAATACATGTGTTCGTTAATGTCTGATTCATTGTATTAATCATGTGATTGTCGAGTTATATCCAATAGCAATAACACCGCCATTTGCTGCGCTCTGTAATTAATTATATTTGTTTAATGCCATTGTTGTTAATGGCGAGACTAGCATGCTGTTCGCCTGATGGTAACGGTCATGACTGCTCGTGGACATTAGCCAAACCAAACAACACCTTAAATTACAAACCAATGCATGGTATTTTACTACGCTCACCATCCTGACACATAAGATATTAAGTCTGAATATGTCCAGTAGTTACTCTGGCTACAATGTCCTTCCTAGTGTATTTAAACTGCTGTTTTGCCGAAGAAATAGAAATTGTGGTGGTACCTACCCAGACGGCCTCTCCCAGTTTATTTTATTTATTTATTTTTATTTTATTTATTAGAATATCCAACGAGGATAACACATAACATATACATATATTAAAACTACATATTTATCCTTCTGCGTGCATCTTCAATTACAGGAGAGTACAGCTTGCACAGAGTTAATTAACAACATAAATAATAGTACAATATTATCAATTCCAATATGAATAAGGATGAACAGTCCCATATGAGAGACCTACCATCAGTAAAGAGTTAGAGGTTAGAGGTACTATGTATGTGACTGTTGTATGTAGATGTTTATTTAATTAATGGAAAGTTTCAACCAAAGGACGTCATCTGCACTGATTAGTGCATGCGGATCGATACCCGATAGTCAATAATTATTGATTTAACGATAAAAGAGATAACATCATCACAAAATTCTTTGATGTTTTGAATTTTCTGTTTCAGATAATATAACACTCCAAGAAACATGGAGAACGGAGACAAGGCATTAAATAAAGCAAAATTATTCATAGCTTTGTATGAACACTCGGCCAGAAACGAGAAGTTAACAAACATTACAGACTGTATTGAAAATGGAGCCGATGTGAACGTAAGGTTCGGGGATTATGAAAACAACACTCCGCTACACGTAGCTGTACTACATCAAGACAAAGAAGCGGTCAACGTTCTTCTGAAACATGGCGCTAACCCTACAATCGCGAACAATGCAGGCAAAACAGCTCTAGATATCGCTAAAGAGCTGCCAGACCAAGCTATTGCAGAAATAATTGGAGCAAGTGAACATGTAAGGAATGCAACTGTGGAGGGAAACACCAACTCCTATTTGTATGTATAATAAACGCTCGGGAATAGCAAACATCCGCGGACAACTGTACGAGACCAAGCTACTGACAACAATCTATCTGCGAGCTTTGGCATGCTCACAGATCACACAATTTCACCTAGGCACCAACGTAGATGGAATAGGACATATGGACGATGTGTGTATGAGACTTGAGACCTTAAATGCTGATTATGTTTTATTTCTTCAAGTAAGATATAAACAAGACATCGTGAAAGACAAACTCAGACTTGAAGATTTGTGGCGAAAGAATAGCGATTACAGCTTACTCAAATATTTCAACGGTTATAGAAAAATACGCGACAAATTTAATAGTTCCTCTGATGTACTGTGTCGTGGAAATTATGATGAAGTTAAACCTTATTACGTGGTGTACACGACACTTAAAGATGATATAGACAGTTCAAGAAAAATTATAGTTTCACATGACATAGTGACCAATTTGTTACGTACAGGAGAAAACAGTAATATATTTCAACTTGCGCACGAAGAACACGATGTAGATAGATTGACCACAGAGTTGATGATAGAAAATATAAAAATTATGGGAAAAAAACTTTTCAAAATTATACTAGCTGACAAATGTGATATGCTGATCGACGAACACATACGCAGTTACCACGTAGTCCTCGCGCAAAAGGTTATTAAAGTGACAGAAGTTAACACAGCGGGATGCAGAGATGGGACCTTCCGTGAAGAATTCTTCTCTTCCACTGAGGAGTTACTGATTGTCTTAAGAAAACTCTGTACGCGGAAGCTATAAAACATACTACTCTCAGCACGGGAGAAATCGCCGACTCATTACGAAGAATTATACTAAATCCTTCGGCTGAGACGATTTCAGAACTGATCGGCAATGTACTCGAGTACGACAGCAATACAAACACCCTAAAACTATCTACAGAAAGATTAAACAGAGGAGTCAATTTTCAACACGTTGACAAACTTTCACTTATACAAATATCTGAATCTGTGGTGAATGAAGCTTTTGAAATTTCCGGCAGAAATAAACTGCAATCTTTAATATTCACCTTGCCAGCAGCATTCGGAAACTCCGACATGACGATAATTAAGAAAAAAATGGAGAAAAGATTACAGTATTTAGCTGATAAAGTTAACGATGTGATCGAAAGGACAGCTGACGCTGAGGGGAACGTGGTTCTACGCGAAGGAAGGTATGCCGCGGACAAGAATCTAGATAGCGGTGTTCTGGCTATCAACGGCGGCCTCGCAGGAGCAATTGGCAACCTCTTTGTACCAGATGACAATAATAAGCTAAAATTTAACCTGAACGACGAGACTTTAGGAGAAAATGCAAAACAACTATTCCTGCAGTTAAAAAACAGACTTGGAGATTTGCAAAAATATCGATTTATTATAGAAATCGACGATTTTCCAAGACTCTCGCTGGAAGCAACTGAACGTGACAAAAGGTTAGCGAGAGATTTTCTTGACAGCCTATATTTTTCACTTGTCAAGCAAAAGAAGAAGAATTGGAGACGATTGTAACAAACGAACTGCAATCACGTGAAGTTAGCGGTCTCGGACAATCAGAAAAGCGCATCAAATCGAACGCGTTATTTCTTAAAATACACAATGAAATACAATCCTGGTGGATGATTGAACCAACTGCGTATTATCTGACGCGAAACATGCCCGAATTTGACAAAATATATCGCGACTTTCAAATGCCTTTCATACGCTAAAGGAATATAAATAACTCACAATACATAATTAGTTCAGGATCGCTAGATTTTAATTTATCTGTAATATAGTCAACATATAAATATTTATGTAATGTACGAGTATGTAATGTACAATTTTGGTTCACCGTAAACTATTATGTCTGTTGTTTCTATCTTATGTTAAGCATTTCTTTTACAATATATATTTAGTTTTATCGTTTAATGCAGAAAACAGTTCACTTTAAGTCTAAGTATATTTTAGCGGCCTAGCCCGGCTTCTCACGAATCAAAAACTTTTTTACTAGAAATATAGTTTTTAACTCAAAACTCGACGTGAGTGCCTTCTTCTGTAGGCCAGACCTCGCGCGAAAGTATTTTTATTTTTGTAATAATACTTTGGACTTTATTTTCTTATTTTATTGGGAACATCAAAAAAAACAACAATACAACATCAAAATAACTCGGATTAAACATTAACAAATTAGATAATAAAATAATGACTACACAAGGTATATTGGTCTTTCAGGTATCTATTAACACCAACTTGATTGCAACTGCTACTACAGAATTTAAGACAAATGTTAAAATAAAAATAATGGGATTTGATATAATCATCCCACCCTTAGGATCTGTTGTAACAGGGTAAAAGGAGGGTTGTAAAATAGTAAATGAAAAAGATGTATTTTATTATGTATTTATCAATATATCTGCGTATTGTTAATCATTCTTTTAGATGTTCCGTTAAACTAATTATTATAAAGAAAAGCAGCAATATGTTAATTAGCAAATCACTACATAGTATAAAACAAAGCCGCTTTTTCTGTCCCTATTTCCCCTTGTTTGCTTAAATCTTTAAAACTACGCAACAACGATTTTGATGCGGTTTCTTTTAATAGATAGAGTGATTCAATAGAAAGGTTTACATGTACAATAACATCCATTAAATAGTGGAGAAAAATTGTTATTTTTGAGGTTTCTAATGTGATGTCGTTAATTATCAATATTTTTCCGCTTACATTGCAAACGCAGGCTGAACCCTACGAGATTTATCAAAATAATGTACTACATATTTGTACACATTGAAAAGGTCTACAGAAAACTCTGCGATGGTATATGTCTATCTCTTATGGATATCCCACAATATTTTTTTTTGTCATTTACTTTTTACGACAAATAATGGCTAATTTTCGAAGCGATTTTAACCAATACTGCAATAATCCTTATCCAATTAAATAGCTTAAATACATTGTTGATTTAATATAGATCTATGTGGTCCTTTACAGCACAAGATTTAAATGAATATTTCGAAGATATTACAGATTTCAAATTGCGGGACGTAGCGCTTGCGGCGGTCCTGGCCGCTCGCGGCGCGGCGCGCGGCGCGGCGGCAGCGTGCTTATATAGGAATGTTTATACATATGTATAATAATAATACGTACATATTATTGTACAAAAATCTATTTGTACCCGGGCGAAGCTGGGCCGGGCCGCTAGTTATAAATAATTGCTGGATCATTTTGGATATTTTTTTCTTTTAGTGTGGTTATTATTTTGCGAAATTCATAATAAAGAAATATGCTTTTTGATATCGCGAACATATTTAGTGTATGAAGCGATGAAGGTAACCTTATTTCTTTCATCTCTACATTTTTGCACACACATTTATCGTCACCTTAAAAGTATAAGATAATTTAACGCCATACCATTGCGCCACACATTAAAAATAATATACAATAATATTAACAAATTAATATAACTATGATGTATAGCAGCTATTACATATTATAATGTAGGGTATATCCATACGATCGAAAACGAAGCCAGGTGGTAGATAGTTTTAGTGACTACTTTATTTATCCTTTTTAAAAAGCAACGATTTTTGTATCATCCTGTTTGTGTGGTAAAAAAGTATTTTTTGCAAAAATAATAATTTAATCCTTACGTAACATTACGTGTTTAAAAATAAAAGGTAGGTAGTACATTGTTGTTTAAGGAAAATGTATGTATTTACCATCCAAAAACGACGATATCTAGGTGAAATGTGGTAGAGCCAGGCTATTGTGAGTCATGTATGAATGAGCAGGCACTTCCGGGCCTATACCACTGTATCACAGAAGATCCACGTGATCCGACAACCTTGCTGTGGTGTTTCGTTCGGTGAGTGAGATTGCTGGATGCCTATTCCTTCTTCCCTTTCTTTTACCTTCTCGATTTCACAAGCGACACATAACATTAATTTTTTTTGGCGTTAGTTTAATTCTATCGGGAGTCACTGAAACTACTACCTTGCTTCGTTTTCGGTCGCATACTGGATATACCTGAAAGAACATTCGAAAGAGTCTGACTTCTGTCATACAGGGCTTTCTAGACCAGGATTCAGGGTGCTTTTACATTGTAAACATGTTATAATCAAATAAAGATGTATCGCAATTATTTATTTGTTATTACATACGATGTAGAAATGTAAACGCGTGCTGCCTTAAGATCCCATCTAGAATGACCTTCCGTCATCGAGTCTCCTAATAAAACAATTATTTTACGGAACATAACATAACTTATCAGCCCATATACGTGTCAGGGCACGGGGCTTCTCTACAATCAAGAGTACGATTGAGAGTAGTTAGACCATATAGTAAGTATATAATAAGTAACCATAAGTGCGTGGTGGCATGTTGGTAAACGGACCAGACGTGGCTGCCAACATGATCACGGTGATCGCGGGTTCGACTTCGAATCCCAGGGCACACCTCTGTCTTTTCGGAGTTATAATCATCTTTTACTGGTGGTAGGTATCATATATGAAATAGGCCGCCTGAGTAGATTCCACCGCAATGTCTATTTCTTCCACCAAACAGCAGTGAAAATTCACTTTTGTGTTCTAGTCTGAAGGACATTGCAGCCATGAGCTAGGACAGTAAAGGACTTTGTCGTCTTTCCGCATCGGTTAAAGGTTCTCCCACTATGTGCCACTTTAACTTACTAATTAACAATAGCGCTAAGCGCAATACATCCAATTAAATTACGCAATGAAATATAATTATATAAATGCACGTTGCAAAAAGCTATTGCTTTTGCCTAACGACAGGCGTTCTGACCTCTAGAATAGAGATGTGTACTAGTTATTTCACTTCAGATTATTTAATTAAGTAACGCAACATATTCTCAAGGCTTTTTAAACTGTAGCGTTATAAAAATGAGTTATCTAAAAGTACGGTTAGAAAACCTCAGGTGTATTTTAGCGGTAGTGCGTTATTTACATAAAAAAAAAATAACACGTAAGCCGAATAAGCCGTAATAAGCCGCAGGCAACATAATTCCTCAAAAACTCAAAGGACTCCATAATGTGTTCAAAACTGGCTCCAAAACCCAGCCGGTCAGTTGGATATAAAAAAGAATTAAGTAGTAGTAGTAGTAAGAAAGTAGTATAGGAAGTAGAAGAGTAGTAGTGTGAAGAGGCATCTTAGCAGGCCGGGCCAGACTAAAAAAAAAATTAGGAGCGTGTATCCGAACACAACATACGTCACTGTCTTCTGTCATTAAATGTCAAAGTACTGTCACTTGTCAGTGTCACCTCGACCGGGGTGAAATCATTGTCCGCATAAAATGGTGAATTAAATCACAATTTAAAAACACAAAAATATGTGAAAATGGCGAACAAGATCCGCCAGATAGTGCAGAGTCTTAAAGACAAGATCAATACGGTGAGCTTGCCTCAGATAAACGCCGCGGGGAAGGATAAAGTGGACCATTTATTGACCAAATATGTTCCGGCTACGAGAGTGTCCGAAGTCGCTGAAAAGTTCAAGTATGAAGCTATATCGGGCAGAGTTAAGGACTTGGTCACCAAGTATGAGAAGTTCACTGGCGTTGAGGAGATCATGGCCATACAGAATACTGTGATAGATGCGCAGGTGGGTTCATCCATTTTATGACCACCCCAAGGTCATGAATCGGTACTTTAAACCTGCATGTAACTGGAATGTTTTTGACTGATACCTAATTTAAAAATCAGTTAAAATTAAACAAATGTCTACAATTAACAATGTCTGTGTCATATAACTTGCGTTTAAAAATACTAAATTGTACAATAAAAATAGTAACAATGATTTCGTCAATCATCGCTAGATAATAAATCTACGCATTATTATTTGCATACAAAGATGTTTCTGAGTTTGAATGTTCTTAAATATAGTACTAACAAAACTAATGTAATTTTTATTTATAAATGCTGTAATAACTTTATATCTACATCATAAAGATCCCATAGAAACAAACTTTACTAACTCCCAATTGCATACTGTGGAGCATGGGACTCTTATTTATATAGGTCATAGTCCACTGCATGGCCTATTGTAGCTCAATAGACTTTGCATACCATCTCATATTTCACAGAAAAAATATTTGTATGAACAGAATTTCAATCACTTATCTTGCAAATAAATGATTTAACAATGAGGTGAATATAATCCATTTTCTTCATTTCTTTCTGGTTTGCATCATTATTCCAATAAAGAGTATTGCATAGTTACTAATAGAACATCAACAATAATTAATGCTTAGGAGCCAAGAGCAGATCCACCGTAGTGGGCACAATAGGCATGCCCACAATCCTAATGGACTTATGATGTCACACTTCCACACTATATTGAGATTGATAGACTGATAATATTATATCAAATGCCATAATATCATCAATATAATAAAATCGCAGAGTTAAATCTTTATTGCATATAACAATCATGAGCAAGATCATACACAGAGCCCCACTTTGTTGATTTTCGGTTTGCCATGCCCACAACCTCTTTGAAGGCTTGATCCGCCCTTGTTAGGAGTGTCATATTCAGGGTCACTGACAGCCTCACCTCTTGTTCTATTTGTACCAAGCAGTATTGTATAAGTGGTTTTGTGTTTCAATTTGATGGACATTGTAGCTAATAATTACTGGGCATTATGGGAACTCGCACTGAAACTCTTGCGAGACACGCACGGCACATGTGATACGGTACATTCGACAGCCTCCGTGGCGCAGGTTAGACACCGCCTGACAACGAGAGGCCGCGGGTCCGAACCCCGCACCGAGAGGAATGTTTGTGCGGCCCACTAATATTTCATTGGGGTCTGGACTCTGGGTGTTTGTGAGACCGAAAATTCTCTCGTAGTTCCTGAAACCCAACACAAGACTCGATCTTAGTGTGGGGTCAGGACTATGTATGTGAGTGTTATTTATTTGATGTGTTCGCAGGAAAGGTTCATGTCTGCACAAGACAAGCGACGTGATGTGGGCAGGCAGCTGGCTGGCATCGAGGCGAGGCTCAAGGAGCTCCATGCGGAAATGCAAAACACCATGAAAGGAGACGAAAAGTACTTACAACTCTGCACTGAGGAACATAAGGTATACTGATTGAAATAAACTATTGTTTACGAATATTATCGCGGATTTAGTTTATTAAATCGGAACCCAAAAGATCAACTGCGAGACCTCAAGACACAGTGAGCTCCTTCTGCGTAGATCGAAAGCCCAGCGTGGTGGACTATATGGCCTAACCACTCTCAATCGAACTCGATTGTAGAGGAGGCCCTGAATTATCAGTGGATACAAATACAAATCTTTTTCTTAAGGAACAACAAGCAGATATGAAAGATGGTCATGATGCGATTGCATGCATTGCGCAATCAAATACAAGTATCTTATCATTATTGTCACAGAAAATTTATCTTATCGTGAGAAAGCTTGTACGGTATTTGGGAAAGTAATTGTGCATATCTCATATGTCAGAGATATGATCCTTTGGCTGTTTGGCGCCATATGTAATACCATCTTTCTGCTGTAATAATATCAGATTCAGTGGTAGGTCTCTCATATGTGAGAGGCTGCCTGGGTGGGTACCACCGCAATGTCTATTTCTCCGTCAAACAGCAGTTTAAATGCATTGTTGTGTTTCGGAATGAAGGACATTGTAGCCAGAGTAACTACTGGACGTATTGAGACTTATCATCTTATGTCTCTATGGCGAGCGCAGTGGAATGCCAAGCAATGCTTTGTAATTCAAGGAGTTGTTTGGTTTTGCTACTGTTCAGGAGCGGTCGCATCGCTTACGTTCAGGCGATCGGCATGCTCGTCTCGTCATTCACAGAAATAATATATAAAGTATATATATATATTTATGTATACAAATAACCGTGCAAGAACACCGTGTGACCCCCTTCTTCCAGCTGATAATCCAGGAGCGCGCTCTCCGCACTCTGTTCGCGGACGCGGAGCGCGAGGAGCGCGAGTTGTTCGCCACCATGTCCGCGGCCGTGAAGCTCGGCCACGAGCGCGAGCGCGCGCACGCCGAGAGGAACAAGTACTGGTACATCGTCGCGTCTATATTCGGTGAGTGGGCTTATGTGGGGCCGTACATTGATCACGTGATCTTTTATTTAGCAATCTAACCCCCCCCCCCCCCCTTTAGTGATATGTGGTGAGATTTAAGAATAACCATCAAAACCAGTTTACAATTTGGTGATTATTACAAAAGTTACAAACGGTTTAAATCAGAGCAGATAATTCATAATTTGTTATAACATTTAAAAACTACGAACATGTTTACGCTATATTTAATATGTCTGAGTGGAGGGAAGTCGAATAAACGAAGAATCAGTATCCTGTGCTTCTTGTGAAAGCCTAAAGTTATTCAATAATTTACAATGTACCAAATCGAACAGACCAGTTTACTCTATAAAAACAATACGAACTTCGAATGTTCACGCCGTATGTAAAACTTCACTTGTGTGTACTCCACAAAATGTTGGATTCCTTTATCGTACGTCGCAACCATAGACTAAGTTCGGAGAAAATGATAAGTACAATAAAGAATAGTATTGATTTTTAGAAGTGGAAAACTTATATCTTACTCCTGACGTCGAACATCCGAACATTCGAAGATCGTATCATTTCAAAGAGTAACCCACCTGGCCAGCGTAGTGGACTATATGGCCTAACCACTCTTAATCGTACTCTGCATTGTGAAGGGGCAAAATTATAAGTTTAATAGAGAATAGTATTAATTTTTACTACGATTTGATTATTACTATATTTCCGTCTTAAGGTGGCCACTGAAAATCAGCGTTGTGTTGTGGTTTGCACCACTTCATAACATAAAGCTGAGTGACCACCTACCGGTCGAAGTCGCGATCAGCCATTTTTATTATTAAGTTTTATAATACTGTGTGTTTTATGTACGTTGCGTCTGTGTATCAATAAATAGTTTTTCTTTCTTTCTTTCTTTCTTCATTATCCCTATTAACCCCCCAGGCACAGTTCTCGGTATAGCTGGTTCCACTATAAACAACCGCCTGAAGATGGCCGAGTTTCGCGACATGATGGAGCAGCAGATGGCCCGCAGCGCCGGCGTGCTGTACTCCATCGCGGGGGGCGGCGCCGCCAACCGAGCCGATATCACTGAGGCCATGAAGACAGAGTTTGCTTACCAGGTGGGGAACATTTAAAAAAGTATTATTATTACAGTTTTTATTATTTTGGTAGGTCTTTCATATGTGAGAGGTCATCTGGATAGGTACCAACGCAATGTCTATTTCTCCCGTGAAACAGCAGTGTAAATGCACTGTTGTGTTTCGGATTGAAGGACATTGTAGCCGGAGTAACTACTGGACATATTGAGACTTAACATCTTATATCTCAGGATGACGAGCGCAGTGGAATTTTGCTACTGTTTATGAGCGGTCGTATCGCTTACCATCAGGCGAACGGATTGCTCATATCGCCATTCATTGAAATAAAAAAATTAAAAAAAGATCCAGCAAAAACAATTAAAAAATCGATCTCGTGTAATCTATGAAGTATTGTTTTTTTACGAACACATTTAAGAGCGTTTACACCTTGCGCGCAAAGTCAACTATAGGTATTTCTTCGTTAATTTCACGCACACATAAGCGACCAAAGCTGTGTGTGCGTAGAGCTGCCGCGTCGGCCCGCTATACAGTCAGCTCAACCAACTTTGATCCGTGCGCTTCAAAATTCTAATATTGAATTGAAATGTAACTTATGATTTATATATTGGTAAGATTATATCAGAAAATAAAATATTATCAGACTAATAAGACCCTTATGGAGGGATTTTGCTGAGAAAAATAATCTTTTTGTGTTTAGTTCCTGAAAAATAAAAATTTAAACAATGCGAAATTATTCAGAAACTCTCGTCAAGAACATATTTTTTTTCACCAACTTATCGTACATAATTTTTTATAACAATTGCATATTATAATAGAAGAACATCTTATCAATAAATTACCATTTTTATATTTCAACAAAATTAGTTTTCATGTTTTCTACAAATATTTTAAAAACCACTATAAAACACGCTGTCCGACGTGGATCAAATCAGACCGCCGCGCCGCGCCGCAAGGCCTTCTAGAGGGAGGACGTATCGCTCGTCGCTCCGGCCTGGCTGCAGTCGATTATGCCGCGCGTAGTAAAAATAGTCACGCGCGGGATACGATTACCACATCTTAGTACTTTGGTAGTAAATATTTAATTATTTTTATTACCTACAATAATTTTTTGTAGTGAGTATAAATTATGTTTCAGGTAATATAATGGGACGTTATTCCGAGGCTAAATTATGTTATGTATTGTAATATAAAATTCAATATATTTCGTAATTGTAAGGGGTTGTAAGGCCCCTAACACTATTTATGTGTTCGAACACGAAATGATTAATAAAACGTCCGTAGTGTCTACTGATTGAACACTGATTTGAATGCAACTTAACAATGTAATAATAACGAAAATATGATTAGTATCCAAAATTTGTATTATTCTTTGCTTGCACAGTAATATTTGTCTACTTATAATGCAAATAAATATTTTTATGATATTATATTACAGTTACATTTCAATTGAATATTTGAAGCGCACGGATCAAAGTTGTTTGAGCCGATTGTATAGCGAGCCGACGCGGCAGCTCTACGCACGCAGCTTTGGTCGCTTATGTGTGCGTGAAATTAACGAAGAAATACCTATAGTTGACTTTGCTAGGTGTATACGCTCTTAAGTGATTTCGGATATCTTAAGCTTCTAAATTGCCACTTAAAGCCTAAATAACGAAACTAGTGTTCAGTAATCCGTATAGTACTCACAAATTATCCATCAATCTATAATATTTTCCACTAAAATCCTTAGATGACAACCTTTTCTAAAATTAGTACTAATTATTTTTCCTTGAAATTGTTTATTGGTGGCTATTAACTCATTTGAAAAGTCCTGTTTTTTAGCCAAAAAGCGCGCAAAGGGTATAAACGCTCTTAAAAAAGAAACTGGTCAGTCAATTTTGTGTGTAATTTTAGATGTGTTTTTTTTTATAATATATCAGTTTTTTTGTGGGGGTCAATATAATATATCTGCAATAGCAGAAAATAGAGCATGCTAAGGCTTCAAAATTAACAAGGTGGTGAAGCTAATTTGAAATAGCAATGATTTCCATTACTAACTGCCGCCCATGAACTTCCACAACGCTTGGATCATGGATTTATTGCAATCCCATTAAACCTACTATTCCTATAACCATAAAAACTATGATTCCAAACAGTAATATAAACCCTTTTTGTATTGTCGGTTGAAAACATTGTACAATGTAAAATGCATGATTGTTTTCAGGAGCAACTGGCGCACAATTTGAAACAAATGCAGGAGAATATAAATCATCTAGTCAACAAACAGGCATCTTTAATCGGTAAGAACAATTTAAAATTACAGAGCTGATGTCTGTATGTTGGGCCCAGTGTCCTTAAACTACTATTGACTACCTACATATACTTATTGAAATAAAACTGGTTTGTATCGATTTTTCGCGGATTTGGTTTAACTTTTCTTTTGATTTTCCGACTGATCGATAAAAAATTTAAGAATTAGACCACTTGATGGTCAAAACCGTTTTTGTACCATTTTCATATTGTACTAACAAGTTATGAATATTAAAATTAATCATTGTTATTTTGATGCTGCCATTTTGGATTTTTTTACGCTATCGTAGAAACTATAGGTGAGTGGTTTGAATTAAAAATATTAAAACTAATTCCCAAGCAATTTTTGGCTATCGCATGTTTTGTGTGAGTGACGAGACGAGCATGCCGTTCGCCTGATGGTAAGCGATACGACACCTCATTAACCAAACAACACATTGAATTTCAAAGCAAGGATTGGCATGTTCTTTATAAGCGATCATTTTTAGGAACCATTACATAC
Organism: Hyles vespertilio; assembly: GCA_009982885.2. Classification (NCBI taxonomy): domain Eukaryota; kingdom Metazoa; phylum Arthropoda; class Insecta; order Lepidoptera; family Sphingidae; genus Hyles; species Hyles vespertilio. The sequence continues at coordinate 4,978,136 of CM042832.1, forward strand.
TGCTCAAAATCAAACTTTGGACACAACCCTGTTGGACTATGTATTATAATCGTATTGTAATTATTTATAAAATCTTTTCAGAGCATCTCCACCATCAAGAACAATCAGTAGAGAAACAAATCAGAGATCTGAAACGGTTGGTAGTGGCTGCCTCGCAGAACAGTGCCAAATCTGACGCTGAGATAGCCAAGGCTTTGTCCGTGGTCCACCAAGACCTAGACGATGCTGATAGGGACAGGGATATAGCCCGGGACCAACCGTTACTGGCCCCAAATCAGCTACTTACTGGGGTAGGAATTATGGTGTGCCTCGCCATCATACTGAGTAATATAATGGGACGGGTCAGTTGATTTGGATATGTTGAAGTTCCTACATGTATATGCTTGTAATTGTGTAATGTAAAATAGTTTTGCAGTCATAAATAAGTAATTTGAATTGGGTAATAGTTTTCTGTCCAGCTTCAAAGTTTTTTACTTTTATATAACACTTGCAAAAAAAACGGCGAAATAATTTTCATTTTTTAAACAGAAATAATGATATATTGTTATAGATTATGTCCTATCGACAAAATGGTATCCTGACAATACGATAACAAAACAAACTTTATCTGTCAGTAATAAAGTTCATTTAGCATTGGCAATAAATAATTGACAATGGGGAATATGCACGTGGCTTAAATATGGACAAAACATTTTTTTTTGTAATCTTTATTGCTACTGAAAAACACACCATACAATAATTTTTAAAATTTATTTCAATTTAATAGTGAAATTTAATCATCAAAAAGTGGCTGTGTGCTAAAATTTCCGAAGCGCAACACTATTGGTGGATGAAAACGTGACGTCACGTTTACACGAGAGGTCTGCTGTCAACAAGCTATTTGTATGGTTTCTTTTCTGAGGAATGATTGTTTTTGTATTGTGTCTCTGTTTTTTATATTAAGTTAATAGTTTTATGTGTTCCCAGTATTAATTAATTGTGAAGAGAATGACTGAAACCGTTTTCGTAAAAGCGCAGTCGGATAACCTTCCGAAAATCGACATGTTTATGATGGGCACGTATTGCTCTTCGACTTCTCTTTTTTCTGGTACTGAAATATATGTGGCACAAGACCTTTTTTTTAATCGTAACTTCACTTTTTGTCCATGTTCTAATGCCATTATTTTGTATTTAATATAATTTTCTGTATCTGTTTCTGTAAACTGAAATCCAGAAATAATAGAAAGATTAATAAAACTAGTCTCGCACTAGCCTCTTACTCTAATAAATAAATAACACCCAACAGTCACATACATAGTCCTGACCCCACACTAAGATCGAGTCTTGTGTCGTGGGTATCAGGAACTACGAGAGACTTTTCGGTCTCACAAACACCCAGACCCGGAAGAAATATTTGTGGGCCGCACAAACATTTCTCTCGGTGCGGGGATCGAACCCGCGGCCTCTCGTTTCACAGGCGGCGTCTAACCAACTGCGCCACGGAGGCTGTAATAATTTAGATGTTTTTAATTTTCAGTAATAGTATACATATGGATATATTCATACATATGGATTAATTTAGAATATCGAATAAGAATTCTTAATAATATATTTAGAACTTTTCGTAAACTAGATTATGTTTTTGTAGAGGTTTGTAAACAAAACAAGTAGGTAGGTAAACGCAAGAATGATTTGTATATGTATTTTACTTAATTTGAATATCCTTACTTACATCGAAATGGTCTTCACAACAATATAAACAGCTCAAACACGGTACATTGTCTCTTCTCATCGCCTTGCACCACTTTATCCTTAGATTTACAACTTTCGGCTTATGGAAATATACTTTGTCAGGTGCAATTTTTATGTTATTTGGGCACATAGGAACGACACAATATTTGTAATATGGTTTTTTGTGCTTTTCCATGGTAATTAAGTCGATATTTAGTCACTTTCTTTATTTTATGGTAATTTTTTGAACCAAACACTGCTGGTTGACATCGAACTTGTGCATCGTGACGTCACGAACAAGCGCGCCAAAATGGCCGCGTTTTGATCGCCCAAAATTGACAGCGACTTTAATATTTATTTTTTTGCATAATAGTTTATATTTTGGACGTGTTATTATATTTGTATGTTTGGTAATGTAATGACTAGTAGAATCATACAGGGTATCTCAAGACTGCTACCGAAAACGAAGCCGGGTGGTAGTTTTAGTGACTACAAACACAATGCAATTAAAAATTTCGCATAGAAACGCGACAATTATTTTTTATGATTTTTTAATATCGTCAATTTTGGGTGGTAAATCCATAGTTTTTGCTAAAATAATAATTTAAACTCTTTTATACCTTAGAGTATTTATAAATAAAAGGATATAAACTATTATTTTAGGAAAAAATGTATTTACCACCCAAATATGGCCATAGAAAAAAAAATAACAAAAAAAAATTGTCGCTTTTTTTTGCAACTTTTTCTGTTGCATTGTGTCTGAAGTCGCTTAAACTATCACCCGGCTTCGTTTTCGGTAGCAGTCTGGATATACCCGTATAAAAAAAAATAAAAAAATCATGCATATTCCCCATTGGTAAACCAAAAATTTTGCAGCAGTGTCCCCGTGTCTGACATGAAAAATATTACTTTACATTTTATAGTCTTTCATTAGAGTAAAATTGACCTTTTTTTTACTTTTTCTGGTACAAGTCAGGATTTTACTTGTCTGATAGAACATTATAATTCTATGGCATAAATAAAAAGTGTTCAGTGTATTATACATTGGGGTGGATCGGAACTCGAGGGGAATAGAAACAAAACAAAAAGGGTTTAATTGTAATGTATGACTATTTTATATTTGTTTCATAAAAGTCATATGTATGTAATGTGTGAACAATAGTTATGTGTTGCGCAAAATTTATTTGTAATCACATTTATTCATAAAACAAGTAACAACACAGTTTATTTCTATTCACCCCTGATTCTACCCATCCTGTAAGATTGAAAATTCAGTTTATACTCTATCAAGTATCAAATAATATATAATATTCTTGATATCGATTTGTAAGACTAAGAGATCGGCCGATTTTATGCTTGTATATTTCAATTTTGTCACAAATAATCACAAAGCTCAAAAGTAGGAACTTTGATACACATTTTTGGTTAATACATAAGTGACGTCCGGCGTACAATAAATAGTTTTGATATAGCTAAGGATTTTACAGTGGGTTAGAGACTTTTCTGGTGTCATGGAAAAATAAACCTTATTACAATGAGAATACGATTAAAAAGTACGATATTACTTATCGTTTGTTGTGATATATGATGTTAAACATACTATACCTCTTAGAGTAATTACCTCTAGAGAGAGCCGAAATGAGACACACCGATACGAATTTCTTTATGTCAGAATGAGATGCAAAATAATGTTCTATTTCATGTGACGAGCCGCGTTTAGTTGTTGGGCGAAAAAAGAATTTCGCCAGACAAAGCGACGTCGTTCAAGCAATAAAGCAACCTAATGTCATTGAAATAGGGTCTATTTAAAATCAAGGCCACAATATGGCGCTTATTTTCTTGTGTTGCTAGATATAGCTATTGATGTCTCATGTGCGGTTACAGCGTGAATCTCTCTAGAGGTAATTACTCTAAGCTATACCTTGATTTTTAAATACAGGTCAGTGACAGAATATAAATATAGTAGTGTGATAATAAATATATAATCTTACGAATATAATTATAAAGTTTATTTTTCTATGATACAAGGAGATGTGTCCTTGTAAACTTTTATGAAAAAATAGCGCTTTCGTCTTTTTATACTATCGACTTTTTCTTGCCACTTACGAAAACGCACTTTCATTTTATAGTTTTCGAAAGTCTCTGATCACTTTATTGTGTTTGTTGATGTTAAGTAAAACCAAAGGTTAATTTATTATTCGGATTTTTGTTTGTCGTTAAAAAAAATAGATATATTGTTCGTGCAATATTATTAGCAAAATTGTCAAATGTAATAAAAAATGTCAAAACATATATATTGGATCTCTGTAACGAGAATGGATATATTAAAGTTATAAGCAATGACCACGATATAACCGATAATCGATTAACTCACCACTCCATGCGTATCGATAGTACTCGATTTCACACGATTAACTCCACTAAAACTTATTTGTAAATATATTATAATGGTCCATACTAATAGTTTCTGTTGCATTTGTAAACGATTCCAAGCGGGACAGTGTTTAATATATCTTTGTTGCATTTATGTGTTTTATTTCTTACAAAAAAATATATGATCAAGATAAATGTCTGCTTTGACCCTTGCGTCAAGTGAGAAGTACCTCGTATCGACTAGAAAACATAATATTTTAGGATATAGATGCACTGTAATTAAAACCGTTTACTATGCGTTGAATTTATTTCGGGAATGTAAAACATCCATTTTAAGAGGACGGTAGACGCCGATGACCTTGCTCGAACGGGCGGAACCAAATCTCATGCACCGGCGCACGCCGGCGACGACGTGCCGAGCGAGCGCGCTGCCTTATACCTATTCATTCATTATTTCGCTGCGGACACAGATCACTCCCAATAGATACCTAATGCAAGGCAGCGGTTGCGCCCAACACATATAAGTTATCAGATAGATATAAACCGATGCCAAATGTCGCGTCATCAGTGCTGTCCAAGTAGTGGACCCGCACATGTCGTCGCACGTTTGCGAAAATCACATTTTGGAAACATAATATTACAGTTAATAATGATTTGTTCAATAAAATGGTGTGCAAAAAACTCAAAAAAATAAAGTATCTAAAAAAAACGCAATAAGTTTTCATCGATAACTAATATTCTTTAAATTAATTTGGTCCCGAGCGAGCTCAATTTATACTGGTTAATGTATCAATGTCAAACAGTCAAGTTCGGATGGAGAATCAGCCGTCTCTTTTTCGCATAGCAATAACCGTAATAAGCCATCTCTTTTGGCGAAATCACGCGTTCTTCTAGTGTTTGACGCATGTTTGTAATATAATTCCCAGAAATATCGATATTGTAAAACAATGTAAATTAATTTTATTAAATGACAATGTCACAAAATATATATTGATTTAAATAAATATTGCAAATTACCATAATTACGTTATTTTATGTAATTTGAAATAGTTAAATTTGTTAACAAGGTAGTTTTACAATATTTTTTTATTTATTTTTATCCTTGGCGTAATTAAATTTCCTTTTTTCGCTCTAGTTGTATACGTTTTCAAATATAATGGGAGGGTATTTATCATAAGTTTTAGTATACTAAGTTTATTGAGAATCAGTAGCACAAGCTATTGCACTAATTTTAACATACGTTGTATATATCGTCTCAAAAACATCATAGTTCGTCAAGTGAGTTTCATCGATTCATATCACTTGTCGATATTACATATACTACAGCCGCCGTCAGAACTCAAGAAACGGAATAAGTTATTGAAGCCCTTTAGGGCGTGAGGTTTAGTTATTTACTATTTCATATTTTTATCTGATCTTTTATATCAACACTTAATTTGGGTATTTCGCCATTATGGTATACAAAAATACACGGTGAATAATAGAAATAAAACCGTTACATACTAAAGTATAAATCTTAATCCTATTTTATTCGTAGTTAGCGGTTGCCGGTTGGTATAATTTATCAGATCAGGCCGGTGAAAAAATAATATCAAACATTTAACAAGTTGGTAATTAAGTTATAGAAGCGATCATAACACATGAACTTACTGGCAAATCGAACTATCGATACATTTTTTTTATTTATCGACTTATGCCTCATCTCTCCAGTGCAGTCCACGTGACCGCGCTGCAAACCGCCCACCCCCGCGCAGTTCCCTTCGTTGGCGTTTTCGGTTCAAAACAAAACTATCGTAATGCGGTATCTATTGGAAGTGATCTGTAGCTGCGGACAAAACGATATATTCGTAGTGTTGTTTCACTCGATGTTCCCATCGAGTACAGTTAGGAGCGGTTGACCGTAGTGTATGATTAATTCACTAATTAACATCACAGCTATCGTGGCAGAAATGCTCGAACGCTGACTGTTAAACTAGAAGGCGCGGGTTCGGTCCCCGCACTTGTAGTTCGATTTTTGTGTTTACTTATTTCATCTATCTATACCAATATTACATTTTAGATTTTTAATATTTTTATTTTTCTTTTCTAATATTATAAAGAGGATAGATACATTTATATTTTTGGATTTTTATTTACAATGAACCTCAAAAATTACTGGACCGATTTAAAAAAAATATTTCGATTTTCGAATGGTAATTATCCGGGAATAACAGAAGCTATATATTTACCTGAAGGGGTTGAAATAAGGGTTGGATTCGAATGGTGAAAGAATTTTAAGAAATATTCAAAAATCTAAAATACAAAAATGTAAAAATACACATGTTACAAAAATGCAAAAAATGAAATGTTTCTTCTATAAAATATTATATAGGTTACACAGATAGATGAATTTATAAACAAAAACAATTGTATCGATGCGGGGATCGGACCCGCGGCCACTCGTTTTTTAGTAGGCGTCCAGCCAGCTGCGATACGGGCCTCTCTCCTTTCCCCTCCAGGGTGTACTTAAATTTTCAAAGAATAAAAAATGCGAAAATAACATATGTGGGGCGTGGGTTCGAAACCAACGTGTCGTAGCATCAATCACGAAGCGAGCGGTCAATCCTTCGGGCCAACAATGCTTACTTCTCGGTGACTAAATTACCGGTAACTATATATTATATTAGTGCCTATTTTGGTGTTTAAATGTTACCTACTATTTAAAATATGATCGGAACATAACAATTCATTTATTTATATGTTGGGTAGGTCTCTCATAAGTTGCACAGCACAGTTACTTTCTACTAAGAGCATAAATAATAATTTTATAAAATATGGTAGAAGATATTTTTCAAAAAAATATCTTCAATGATTTTTATTTCCATTTTAACTCATGTCAACCCCTTTAGCCAAATATACATTATACAGCCTATGTTACTCCAGGATAATGTTGGATTCGGATGGTGAAAGAATTTTAAGATCGGTTGAGTAATTTTTGGTTTATTCATAATAAACAAAAATCGAAATATTCAAAAATCTAAAATACAAAAATGTAAAATATAAATGTTACAAAAATGCAAGAAATAAAATGTTTCCTATATAAAATATTGGGTTAGATAGTAGACAGATGAATTTATAAACAAAAACATTTGTTTCGATGCGGGATCGAACCCGCGGCCACACGTTTTTATTTGGCATCCAAGCAACAGCGCCACAGTTGTAGTGACCGGTTAGATCGGCCGTAACCGTTCTCAATGAATGTGTCGAGCGATATAGCAATATTAAATTTACGTTGATATTGCGAAGACAAACGACATAGGTCCGTTTAGCACGGCGGTTCGTCTGTACTCTTCACAGACCAATCAGGTACTCTTTGGGTTCGTCCCGCACTGATTTGTTGGGCGACAGCGGGGACGTGCTCGCGATTTAGAGTATCGATAATGTGAAAAAATTCGTTAAAAATAAATGAGACAAATTAGAAAAAATAAAAAGAAGGTCCCATCCGTCTTGCATTTCTTAATATCCTGATAATAATAAAATAATCCTAGTCCTCGTAGTTTAAGAGAAAAAACGTTGTAAATGCGAAAACAGAGGTCACTTTGCAACTTTATTTCAAGTACTTTTAATACACTTTTAAGAATTCTGAAAAGAAGCGAACATGCTCCATATAGTGTATATCAACATTTTTTTTTTTGAAGACCTAATAATAAAGATCACCAAGAAAAAACCTTGTGAAAAAGGCCATTTCACATAGATCCCCTCTTAAACCATTTTAAACATTATCGATTTCCTATTTATCCCACTAAACGGCGCTAGTAGCGTCCGCCGCAAGTGCTGCCCTCTGTAGTTTAACCAAACCTTTATTTTCAAGACTATCCGAACGTAAAAACCTAAAGGGATCGGGCAAAAAGACTAATATCACTAACATAATTAACGTTTTAAAAAGTCACAATCTCTTATCTATCAAAATATTTTCTGTTGTTGCGTCGATTATACGACGCGTTTTTATCTTCCAATTCTATTAATTGTACTTTGATTCGCGGCTTATATTTAGATAAAACGTAATATTGCATCTCATAAACTAAAATGCAAGAAGGTAAGGACATTTTTTTACTATAATAAAAGCTGTACGTGTATTTGGCGGGTAACTGAATGCTAATCATTTCGCCATAAATTATGTGTAGCCTTAGCCCCCGACTCCACTCGTAAGGATTTTACGCTTAGGATTGACAGATCATGTAAAAAATACATCAAGAATATTCACAAAATACGTAAAATATCTACGGTAGAAGTTAAACAAAAGTGCGTTGATAATAATTGTGCACCCAAAGTGCGTAGACCTACAAAAGAAGATATCTTTTACTATCGAAATAATTGAACGATAGACACCGGCTTGAGACATTTTTTGCAAATTAATGTGTTTTAGCCATTAGAACGCGTTGGACATCCATATTAAAGTAGGTGTTGCACCCATTTTTCTTTGGCTACGTATAATTGATTTAATTAATACGCCAAATTATTCATAGCTGAGAATTATTCGTCATTAGCTTGACGTGGTTTCTACGAAATATGGTTTAAAAGTAAATATTTAGACATAGAAGATCAGTTATTAGCCATCTTTAGCCAGTTGAAGCAAGAATTCTAAAGTTATACACAATTCGATCTAAACTACTTTGTATATTTTAGCTAACTATAACAAAAATAAAAATGCACATTACATTCTTTAGAAATATGATATTTGTCTAATTGATACACTTCTAGTTGGTATGTTATGTGTTGCAAAATCATGTATGTAGTTTTGTAAATTGTTAACATAACTTTTTATAATAGATAATATAATATGTTAAATCTTCTATTAGACAACAAAGAGTAAATAAAAATATCAATATAGCCTTTAAATATCACAATTCATACAAATATTTATATATTCACAAAGATTAGTCCTATTAAAATAATAAGATAATGATGATTTCTTATATTTACCAACCCACACTAGGCCAGCATGGTGGACTATATGGCCTAACCACTCTCAATTGGTAGTCGATTGTAGAGGAGGTCCGTGCCCTGCAGTGGGACGTATATGGACTGATACAGAGATTTCTTATATTTACCTAAAAATATTTTTATAGATTTTATTACAAATATGGTTTAAATTCACATTAATTCACTTCAATGTCATGATGCTGAAATGTGTACTAGTATTCAAAACATGGGTAAAAATATTAAAATAAATGGCAGTTTCTAAGCTTTCAAGATCCAAAAAGTTATTACCTCTCTAGTTCATTGATTTGTCACCTGCTCTACAGAGAAAAGTGTACTAAATATTTCCAACTCCTATTAATTTACTACTTGGTGACATACATTGCGGGTTAAAGACATGTTAGAAACTCTCAGAGACTCACTGATCATTGCTCAGTGTTATATTGGGTGATGTTACTTACATGAATTTTGTTTTACATGGTACATTGTTACCTGGAGTGGTTAAGAACATGCAATTTAAATTAAATACTATATTGCCCATATACTGCCAATACCTGTTGAATGTTTGACTGGTGGTAGGTCTCTCATATGTGAGCGGCCATCTGGGTGGGTACCACCGCGATGTCTATTTCTCCCGTGAAACAACACTTCTTAATGCACTGTTGTGTTTCGGATTGAAGGACATTGTAGCCAGGGCGACTACTGGACATATTGAGACTTAGCATCTTGTGTCTCAGGATGGCGAGTGCAGTGGAATGTTGTTACTGTTTATGAGCGGTCGTATCGCTTACCATCAGGCAAACGGCTTGCTCGTCTCGCCATTCATTGCAATTAAAAAAAAAAGCAAGTTTATGAGAATTAATAAAAACAAAATATAATAAACAATACAGATGATATATTTTATGAAACTAAAATCCTGGTTTTTAAATTTTACATTAGTTTGATATTTTTAATACGACAATATAAGCAATATTAAATAGATGGTGTAAAAAACAATATTTTGGTGAAAATGTTAGGAGGTATTGGCAGCACATGGTTGATATGTAAATTTTAATTTAGGTATTTGTTTATATCAATATCATCTGGTATAATGCTGAGGAATCCGACACGAGTTGCAGTGTCAGGCTTGAGCCTAGGGCACCTTCCAAAAATAATATTAATCTTTGTACTAACCCGCAAAGTACACCAATCCTTCGACAAGATAATCTTTCATTCTCAAAGATCTAGAGGTGACCGGTATATCGCGGAGCGGTCGTGTGCGCAAGAAGAGCTCCAAACTCATGGATTTCGAGTCTCCGGACGACATAGAGACGAGGTTCCGTCGACAGACGCCTGTAAAGACCTACAGCACGTTCAGAAATGAGGAGAGGGAGTACCCAGCTCAAGAGGGTACTCCGCAGAGAATGGAAGAGGCTGGAACAGCTTCCGGCAGTGAGTCGGATTATTATGAGAATCCGGCGGAGAATGCTGACAGGTATGTTGATGTGTTGATGTGCATTTAATTTACATTGCGTTACATTTTTTTTTATTGCTATGTATGGTGAGACGAGCATTCCGTTCGCCTGATGGTAAGCAATATGACAGCTTATGAACAGTAGCAAAACCCAACAACACCATTCCATTGCGCTTGCCATCATGAGACATAAGATATTAAGGCTTAATATGCCAAGTAGTTAATCTGGCTACAATGTGGCAGCTATAACAACACATTAAGGTGTATTTTCACTGCTGCTTGGTGAGAGAAGTAGACACTACATTGGTACCTATCCAGGTGGCCTCTCACATATGAGAGACCCACCACCTTCTTCTCCTCTACAATTGAGAGCACGATTGAGAGGGTTTAGGCCATAGAGTCCCCTTACGCTTTGGCGAAATTAGCCCATCATATCAATTCTTACAAATCGCTACGGTATGAAAGTTTTTTCACGCTTAGTCGGCTATAAACTAAATCACCTAAATGTAACAGTAATTTCATTTTCCAGTATGGAATCAGACAGTTCTGCGTCAGATGAAGGCACCACGCGGACTCCAGCCAATTCTCTGTACATGATGGAAAAGAGCACTAAGAAGAAACTCATTGTGAAGGACGGCAGAGTGGTGGGCAGAGCCAAAGCGCAGAGGAAAGACAAAGGTAACACAGTAGACTGGTTGTCTTCACTATCAACAAAGCTCAACTTCCCTTGGGTGCAGATATTCTTTTGCTCTAGTCCAGTAACCTATATGTAATATAACCTATAAATATTCCTTTTGAATCACTATGAATTCATTACTAAAAACTGCGATAGAATCTGTTGCATAGATACTTGCAGTAAATAATGTTTAGATACCTCGCATGTACACATTTTCAAAAACAGTCCACCATTTTTGTTTGTGATTGTGATAGCTCTGCTGTGAAAACTATATCCAATCAAAAGTTGGTGGTAGGAGTAATAGAAAAAGATTCAACATGCACGACGTGACGTCATCTTCCATAGGGTACATGCGTGCGAAAGAGACAACGAATGTCCCCACTGCACTATTATAAATATGAATATCCGTCAATTTACAACTAATGCTTTCTTCAAATTCATGATTCTTTATGAGTGATACTTTCAAGGTTTAACTTCTTAAAGTTAAACCTTGGACGCAACCCTATTTAAATTGACAGTCAATTTACAAAGGGTGTAAATGTTATGGGCCAAATGATTAATCTGGCATTATTCATAATGCCCGGGCAATATGAATAATGCCCAATAAGAGCGGGCAATGTGATTATAACCAATCAATTTATCACATTGCCCGGGCATTATGAATAATGCCAAGTGCCTATTGGGCAGAGTGATGTAAAGCGAATCAAAATCAAAACAATGAGCTGAAGTGGTAGAATTTAGAATAGGGCAGCACGAGGGGGTGGGTTGGGAAGAGTGGAGGAGGAGCTGGAGTGTCGCACCTCCCCTGGGACCACTCCCATGAAAAGGTAACGCACCATTCCTGAGAAATATCTATTATAGCAACCTAACCCTTAAAACACTTGTTGTCACTACAAATTAGCTTCTGCATCGTCTCCGGCGCTACGGGGAGTTCAGCCCCTTCGCCCTTGCGTAACAGAAGATAGGCACCCATGCCTATCCTTCGTTACAGCGGGCGGGGGCTGCTCTCCCTTCGCGCCTCCGGCTTTTTATATACACTCTAGGGTCGGTAGCCAAAAGACTACGTGAAGTCGGGCTGTTCCGAGTCGGTTTTGGGGCACAGTCGACATAACTGATTCATAAAGTGGGTACACAAATTTTCTTCTGAAGATAATGTTTCGGATTAATCACATTGCCCGATCATCATGTAGTGAGTTTAGATTGTAATTAATCACTTGGCCCGATATGGCTCGACAATATTCATACTGCCCGGGCATTATGAATGCCCGGGCTGTACTGTAACTGCTCGCTTTAATCACTTTGCCCATAACATATAGATTGAAATATTTATATTTGCAGGCAAGACTCGTATCACGGCGTACATGATGTGGGCAAAAGAGGCGAGGAATGAGCTGCTCCGCAAACACCCTGACATGGACTTCTCTGCCATCTCTAAACGCCTTGGGGAGATGTGGGCCAATGTTAGTACTTGTATCATTACAGTCTGCAAAAATCGTGGCCATATTTTTTCATACGCTTATGCGCATCCTATAGAGTATTTATACTTTTGCATCTATATCCAAAATGCTACTATAGATGGCGCTAACACACAAATATTTATTTCCTTCTGGAATGTAAACAGCGTTCCTATAAAATTCCATTAAACTAAAGCCGTGATCAAATCTTTAGATAATAGCTCTGTTTCAGTGTAATGACTAATTAAATTTAACAGCCTCCATGGCGCAGTCGGTTAGACGCCGCCTATGAAACGAGAGGCTGCCGGTTCGATCCCCGCACCAGAGAAATATTTGTATGGCTCACAAATGTTTCTTTCGAGTCTGGGTGTTTCTGGGACCGAAAAGTCTCTCGTAGTTCCTTATACCCACGACACAAGACTCGATCTTAGTGTGGAGTCAGGACTTTGTATGTGACTGTTGGATGTTATTTATGTATTTAATTTATTATATTTGCAGGTGAACTACAACGAGCGGTACTTGTGGAAGCGCAAAGCCAAACGGTTCGCCATACAGAAGGAACAAAGCAACCAGGCTACCACTAAAATCATATCCAACCCAAGTAAGTATCATACTATATTTTATTATAGGATAATCATAGATTATTCAACGTGTATGAAAGGTCTCCAGGGCACCACAAATGTTATAAAAATGAAAATTATTTATTGAATTTTCACTAGAGAAGAACGGGCAAGAAACTTAAGTGTGGCTAGTTTCAAAACCAGTTCATAATGTAGTGATTATTACATTTACAATAATATATTTTAGAATATTATCTTAATGGAATGCCCATTTTTGGTCCAAAACACCAGATGTAGATCACACAAGTAGAGGATCAACAGTGGCACGCATTGTAATGACACCGAGCATTGAAGCTCGGTGAGTCCGCGGATTTATAACTTGTATTGAACCAACAACGAAAGTAATCATGAAGTAAATCAAGAGTTGTAAATATTGATGTACCCTACCTGCAGTTGTTAATATAATGTTATTGTGCAGGTATCCGTCCGGCGGCGAGTGGTCCAGGTCGTCCCCCCCGCGCGCCGCCCCGCGCGCCGCCCGCGCCCTCCACCCCGCCGCAAGCATCGCAGGCGCTCGTGGTAACTACTGCTTATCATCTGCCATACTCACCCATACAACTCAAAAAACAATGTATTTAATGCAAAAATATATACATATATTTAATTCTATTCCATCAAAATGTATAATTCATTCTTGATGTCTTTTTCTTGTATGTGTATCCATAGATCACTTCTTTTAATCAGTTTTCATAAATTTTATGTTGTGTAGAACTCATATTTCATCATAATATTCGAATCCAACACAAATATTGCAATGTGAATGTGTTTGTAGCCGTTGTCGTCGAGTGGTTCAGGTCAGGCCGGCGTGTACCGCGTGACGGGCTGCGGCGCCGTCGACGTGGCGGCGCATCTGCGGCTACTGGGCGAGAGCCTCGCCATCATCGGAGCGAGGCTCAAGGAACATGAGGTAATATCATACATACTGCACTGTACTGTATCAGTGAGGCATACGAATTGTTCATTTAATAAAGTTTCTTTAGTTTGTAAAATCTAAATAATTTGACATCATTTTCAAATATCTATATTATGATTTGCATATACTGGGCCAAATTTTTATGTAGAGTGGGCAACACATGTTTTAAAAAGCGCATACAAACTAACAGTGAATATTGCCAATTTATAAATCATTTAATACATAAGTAACATTGATATATCAGTTTTATATTCCAAAGTTTCTAAAATTAAGCATGTCGTGTCAACAAACTCCAAATCTTTTTTTGACGTGACAACGTCTTAAATTAGGTTGCGGCTGGGAGTCACTTATGAAAAAGTGTAACGCCCGGTAACGTAACGGTGCGCGCGCAGCACTAGAGAATTATTTTTCAGTTTCACCCACTTTTTCCAAAATTGTCCCATAGCCCCCCCCCTGCCTTCCCCCACCCTTATTCCGAAATAGTGCCTATTAGCCTCCCCACGAAACCTACCCCCCCCTCCCCTACCCCCACCCCGAAAATTTACCTCACCCCCCAATCCTATCTCGGCCAACATAGGTCGTAGACCCACCGAGTTTGGTATCCTCGGAACCGTCTTGGTGAGGGCTACAAAGTGACCCCGCCAGAAATCCCAAATTACGCAAAAAATTACCCCCCCCAAAAAAAAAATATTTTACCTCCAAAAAATTAATTTAAGTTAGCCTCCCCACGAAACCTTCCTCCCCCCCCCCTCCCTTACCCCCACCCCGAAAATTTACCTCACCCCCCCCCCCCAATCCTATCTCGGCCAATATAGATCGTAGACCCACCGAGTTTGGTATCTTTGGAACCGGCTCGGTGAGCTCTACAGATGGCCCCAACCAAATCCCCAAATTCCTCCCTCTCTCCCCTAAAATATTTGTCCAGGCATAACTCCGTCATTTCTTAAAGTAAACCCCCCGTGTTTGGAGTCAGAGGAATCGTCTTGACGAGCTCGACAATCGAGAGCAGGCAAAATACGATTTTTCTTATTGACGTGACAACGTCTTAAATTAGGTTGCGGCTGGGAGTCACTTATGAAAAAGTGTAACGCCCGGTAACGTAACGGTGCGCGCGCAGCACTAGAGAATTAGGCGCATTGAATCTGCGCATGCTTGTGTCTCTGTCTTTGTCTTTCTCGAACGTTCTTGGCGTTGGAAAAACAAGAAAGCGTCACAATACAAGTTCACACGTGTGGTTAAAGTATCGTCAGCTGTGTCTGTAGTGAAAATATGGAGTGCTTAGATTCGTCATTACATGTACAATGTTTTAGTAAACAAAATATATTTCTATAGTTAAAATTTGTGCAATTCTTATTTTCATTCAATTCCTTGTTCCTATTGTGCAATTTAATTATATTCATATCAATAAATATTCTACCGAGAAAAAGACGTTGTCACGTAAAATCTTCGCCCGTAAAACCGACTTTACAGGCAACCATTTTTTGTTATTTTTTTGTCATTTACCATGTTGCCATAGTTTTTTGACTACTGAGATTGATTATTGGCAATATAGTATCAGAATAAAGATTGAGCTGTTAATCTCAAACGGCAAATTTTGGATTGGGATTGTTTATTGGCAGCGGCTGTTAATGAACACAATCTGCATGTCAGGGTCAGATCGCAGTGTGTCTTATTAAACAATATGGGCCTTATTAATAAACTCGGATGAGCGAGGGATTAAATTATAGCCCAAAACTTTAAAATTGACTAATTTATTTTGAATTCTTTTTACTTTTAAAATCAATGGATTGCCATAACAGATAATATAGATTAGGCTGAGGAATATAGATTTTTATTAATATAGTCATTACTATCTAGCTATTCATAATAATAGATTGAATTCTCTAGCCCAATGCCTAAAGTTAATCCTTCGCTCATCCGAGTTTATTAATGAGGCCCTATGTGCACATCAGGGTCAGATCGCGGTGTCTGGCTCGGTGTCGGTGTTGCTGGACACGCTGCTGTGCTCGCTGGCGCCGCTGCTGAGCGTGTGCCGCGCGCTGCCCGCCGTCGCGCCGCCCGCGCGTCTGCTGCAGGACACGCTGCACAACATCGCCTACATCATGCCCGGACTGTGAACCGCGCGTCATGCTCGGTGTATGGACCGTGCGTCATGCTCGACCATGCCAGACCATCATACAGTATACTCCACCAAGTTGGTAGACTCCTACATACATAAGAAATATCTTGTGGAAATATAAACATATGATATAAGATATGACTTCATAAATATTATGTACTTTGAAAGTTATTTAGATGTGACTGTCGTATATATTTGTTTATATGTGCGTGTAATAAAAAATTCAAAATACATATTGTTTTTTTATTTATGAAGGAAAACATCGCAAGCTGTTTCTATAATAAATACTGTGGCACCGTGAATAATATTCAGTGTCATTTATCGAAATGGATGTGAACGAAATGAATATTGAGCGCCATCTATCGATTAACAGCTTAATTAATAAATTAAGCGCCATCTATTGAGAAATAGTTCAACTAAGATGTTTAGCGCCATCTATAGTAGAATAGGTATATTAAGATGTTTGGCGCCATCTGTTATTGAGTAGCAAGAGTAGAAAAATATCTAGAGCCGTCTATCAGGTAATAGCTAATCAAAACGTTAAGCGCCATTTATTGATGAATAGTGTTACAGTAACATGTTTAACGCCATCTGTTATCTATTAGCAGTAATTGAAACGTATCAAGAGCCATCTATCGAGATAATAGAGAACTAAATCAAGGGTTAGCGCCATCTAACATACTGCAAATAAACTAAAACTTCCGGAAGTATTCATTCAGCGTCATCTGGTGTAGAGTAGAAAAACTACATAAAATAATTTTTATGGAGAGAAATGGGGTGCGGGAGCACAAAAAATACTAAGACGACAGATAATTGAAGGGACGTTTTGCTAACTGTTAAATCTAAGTCATCAATATGCAAAAATATTTCTCGGTGCACAAAAAGTACTAGGATAGCAGAAATATGAAAGAGGTTTCGTTAAACTTATGTCATCATTATTCGAAATATCTCTCACAGCAAGACAAGTACTAGGGCGACAAAGAATGGAGGAGATTACTGTTGTTCGAGAGTTCTACCCACAGTCCGATGTGTAGTCGCAATTATAATTAACTACCCACATTGGCATACCCCTCACTGAGAATATTATTTATGTATCAAAATCCGTGAGTTTCTTGAGGTAATTACTAATATATGCAGCAGTTAAAAACTCAAATATGAAGTAAAAATAAAACAATTATTTAGAAAAAACTGTATATTTATCTAGAACACATTCAGAGATACTTAAAAATAATTTTCAAACTAAAATACTGCATGTATGGAAACTTTTTTAACATAATAAAGCCTATTTATGTCCTCCTTCACAATTGAGAGTTGATAGGCTACAGTCCACCATGGCCTATACTAGGTTGGAATATACACTTGGAAAATCTTGAAATTCTCTAGTATGTAAGTTTCTTCACCATGTTGTGTGTAAATTACATACAATATTTTACTTCGTGTGTCCAATGAATGACGCAACTCATCGTAGATCGCAAGTTACAGAAACAACATTTACACTTATGTTACAATTCTAATACCCAGATCTAAATTATGCCCATTTGTGGGAACAACATTTGCTTTTTAATTCGTCCTATACAGAAATATACCACATCTTACGCGATAGAATCGTGTGAGATCGCGTAAGTCGGAGTACATCTTTGTATGTGATTACATATAAATTACATTAAATTGAAAATGAAGATTTAAATATGAAAACATAATTAAAAATAAAAATAATATGACCATTAAATTACATTGTGTTACAAAAATTAAAATAAATTATGAATTGTGCCCCGTTTTAGTCCCAGATGTTAAACATGTAAAATATATTCGATGCCAAAACGGACCACAAAAATATCTTAAAACTTAAAATTGCAATGAAAAAATAATAGCAACTATTTTCATATTAGATTTTTTTACATTGGCTTAAATGAAAGTTGACAACGTGTAAGAACATATTAGTGAATCGTATTGACTTTAAATACAAATATCTCCATAACTCAACTGATAATAATTTCAAATTAAACATGAAACTTTATCTGTGGCATAAATTATTAAGCACTTGTACTCTATCACAATGTAGGTCCTAAAATGGGCACTATACTGTTTTTATCAACTGTACTGAGCACGAGGTTCCTACAACCAATAGTTACTCTAACTAAACCACACACCGCACTGTCCACAATAAACAACAGCCGTAGCAAGTTTTTTGTGGGTTAGGTCAACCATTGTGTGTTAGGCCAACACCACAATTGCATTTACAACAGCCGCCTCCTGCAGTTGGGCGCGCCGCAGTAGCAGTAGAGCACCTTGCCGGGCACGGAGCCCACGTCGTAGTTGTAGTTCCAGGTGAGCTCGGTGCCGGCGCGGATGTGGCTCAGCGCGAAGAACGCCACCCACGGGAAGCGCGGGTCGTGCGTGTCCACGAACACGTTCTGCACGAACACGTTCGGGGAACACGAGTGCTGCACGAATAATACACATTTATTTCAGACTTACATCTTATTATCCATATTAACCACTTTCAATAGTACTCTCGATTGTAGAGGAGGCCCGTGCCCTGTAGTGCGACGTATATGGGCTGACACAGTACATCTTATGTCTCAGGATGGCGGGCACAGTGGAATGGAACACATATGTATGTGAGAGTCCGCCTGGATAGGCATCACCGCCTATCTATTTCTGGCGCCAAAAAACAGTGTAATCGCACTGTTGTGTTCCAGTTTGAATGACATTGTAACCAAACTATTGAAAAAAAATAATTAAATTCAACCGTAAGATCACATGTCTCAGGACGGCGAACGGAGTGAAATGCCAAGCATTGCTTTGTAATTTATAATTCTATTTGGTTTTGCTACTGTTCATGAGCGGCCGTTTCCCCCACCATCAGCCAAATGGCATGCTCGTCTCGCCATTTATTAATTTGACAAATAAAAAAGAAAATACCAAATATTTGTTAAATAATTTCTAAATCACTCACATTAAGATATCGTCCAATGTTGCCCTTGAACCTTAGCATCCATGATGTAGCACGCCTCGTCCTTGCCGAAATACGAACGAACCGATCTGAAAACAACAATAGTATATTGTAGAGGTTATGGAATAAACAGGCTGTCATATTGAGTCACTAGTGTCGTATTTTGTGGTCTATAACCGGATATAAGGCATAATAAGGCAGTCGACACATTTTTTATTATATATTTATTATAATCTTTATTGTACATACAATTATACACCAAAAGCAAAACAAAAAACAATTTTAGCTCTATTTAAAGTAAGTACAATGGGCGATCTTATCGCACTAGGCAATATCTTGCAGGCAAAGTTTGGATAAAGATACGAGAAAGGATAGGATATTATTTATATGTTAAGACAACATTTTGTTTATTTTTTTTTCTGAAAAATAACACTTTAAAAATGCAATAATTACCTGTATTTAGGCACGTGTTCGTTGGCGCCCATTTCAGTTTGTGCGGTGAATCTGGACGGTTCGCGTACTGCGAATAATATCAAATAAAATTAGTATTTTTTTAAATACCAGGATAAATTAATTAACGAATAGAATCCACAACTTATTATTTAGTACTATTGAATACTATTTCAGCAATATTTTTATAGTAACGTGGAGTGTGGCCTAAGCCTGGTCAGTCGAATTATCGATTATATTGATTTTAAATGCCTGAAGTTTCGATTACTTTACTAGTCCATTGAAATGTTACAATTTAAGGACCGAATATTGCATTTTTTAGAGGACGCAATTTTATTTTTGATGTTTGGGGGATCAATAGAAGCTTAACCTCATGTTTGTGGGGTGGCCACCCTTGTCCCCCAGCCGCCATCTTGGAATAAGGGGTGAAAATACTTTTTTCGCAATATCTCGGAAACTATGCGTCTTTCAAAAAAAATTGGTAGATAATTTGTAGCAAATTGTGTTGCCTACATATAACTTTTACCGATATAAGGTGTTAGTGTCCAAAAATAATCTTTTCAATGAAAAATCCCGTAAGAAAATAAGGCCATACAATAAATATATATTTCGGATGGGCATAGAATACTGAGTGGCCTCCTTAAATAGGTAATTGGACTAACCCAACGCACTGTTTATGTATGAAGGCAGCAGAGGCTTACCTTCCTCGTCGTCGCTGATAGTGATGCAGTCATCTTCTGCGTTCGACTCCTTGCCTTTCTGTTCCTGCTCTTCTTTCGGTTCTTCTTTTTCTTCTTTCTTACTTTTTCCGCGTTTACGAAGTCTCTTACTGTTGAAAAATTAAAAATGAAAATATAATTAAACTATTTCTTGATTTATATTTGTTGGAAAACATATACAAACTCTCAATCGTACTCTCGGTTGTAGAGGAGGCCCGTGCCCTGCAGTGGGACGTGTATGGGCGGATACAGTATGTATTCAATATGAAATATCTTTGTTTTTACACTGACCTTTTTTTCCTCATTTTATATCCAACGGTTGTCTGGTAGAGATGGCTTATTAGCAATAGGACAAAAGGCGTACTTATTTCTTTCTATTGTCATGTTCTTTTTGTTTGCGTACAATAAATAGTAAATAAATATAAATATAATAATAACCAATGGTCTCTCATATGTGAGAGGCAGCCTGGGTAGGTACCACCGCAATGTCTATTTCTTCCGCCAAACAACAGTTTAAGTACACTGTTGTGTTTCGGAATGAAGGACATTGTAGCCAGAATAACTACTGGACAAATTGGGACTTAACATCTTATGTCTCAGGATGGCGAGCGGAGTGGAATGCCAAGCATTGCTTTGCAATTCAAGGTGTTTGGTTTTGCTACTGTTCCTGTAGTGCGATTCACGTAATAAAATAAGTTCAGCTGCAGTGCAGTTGAGGTTAAGTTTCGATCAAAACAGCCCTTTTCGTATTCTCGTAATACGCTCGCGTCAAGTTCGCGTCACGCAAACGTTTTAGTGTATTCTACTGCTGCGCGTATATGTCAATGTCAAACAAATTTCATACGTCCGACGTACAGTTGACGCGCAGCTCACGCGCATCTAAACATTTACAAGAATACCATTTTGTACCAAAGCGTAAACTTAATTGTAACCGCACCGCAACTTGATCGGCGCGTCAAAAAGTTACGTGAATCGCACTACTGAGCGGTCGTATCCCTTACCATCAGGCAAACGGCATGTTTGTCTCGCCAATCATGGGAATAAAAAAATAAAATAGAAACAAAAAAATGAACACTCACTTGAACTCCATAACTCCTAATCCTATATACCCTGGTCTGAAGTCGTCGTCTTGCTCCTCGTTCTTGGAGACTACTTCCTCTTCTTCCGAAGAAGAGGATTCCTCCTCCTCCGATTTCTCTTCTTTCACTTCTGTCTCCTTCTGTTATTACAAAATCGCTTTAACCGACTTCAAGGAAGACGATTATTGTTTTCATATATGAAGCCGCTAGTCAACCGCATAAACGTAAATTAATTAAATCATGTTATTTATTTAATAATAATTTAATCAATTACATCCATTTTCTATAATCTACCTATGTTTAAAAATAGATTTCATTAGATATTTCGATGCAATTTATGTTTCAGTTTACACAGATTAAGAAGAAGAAAAAGATAGCTAGATTGGATAAAATTGAAAAAAAATGTTGAATGAAGCGTAGAATTGTACCGACATAGTCATGGTATTTTAACCCCTTGTTAAACATATAGTCCATTGAAATGTTACATGAGCTATGCATTTTTTAGAGGACGCAATTTTATTTTTAGGATATATGTGGGCGGTCAATAGAAGCTTAACATCAAGTTTGTGGGGTCGCCACCCTTGTCCCCCGGCCGCCATCTTGGAAAAAGGGATGAAAACACTTTTTTCGCGTTATCTCGGAAACTATGCGTCTTACGAAAAATTTGTAAAAACATAATTTGTAGTTAACTGTATTGCGTACAAATAGTTTTTTATAACTTTTTTTCCTAAATTAAAAATTAAAGAAGTTATAAGCAAAAAAGTGAGTAAATATTTATAAGAAATTTCTTTTTTTCTCTATAACTTTTTATGAAAAAAATCTCACTTTTTTGCTATTCTTTTATTTATATTAACCTATTCTGTGCCACTGATGGGCAAAGGTCTCCCTCAACTCCTTCTACTTATCCCTGTCAGTTGCTGATGCCATCCAAGTGCTGCTAAATTGGTCGAGATCGTCGCGCCACCTTTTCCGAAGCCTGCCGCGTGGCCTTTCGCCATCCTTAGGCATCCATTGATTGGCAATCTTTGCCCACCTCTTCGGGTGCATCCGAGTGACGTGGCCCGCCCAATCCCAGTTTAGTTTAGCTGATTTCTGTGCACCATTCTTGACTCTGGTTATGGAGCGCAAGGTGTTAGTGGGTACTCTGTCCATGCGTGTTACGCCTAGCATCCTGTGCTCCATAGCTTTTTGACAAACCTCTGAAGTTCGGTCAAAGACCAGGATTGAGCACTGTATGTGATAATTGGTAAGATACAAGCCGAAGAGTCTACTTTTAAGAGAAACGGCAAGATTTCCCTTAAGAAATTTCTTCTTCACTTTTTTGCTTATAACTTCTTTAATTTTTAATTTAGGGTAAAAAGTTAATTTAACATATTTGTATGCAAGTACAATTTGCTACAACTTATGTCATTACAAATTTTTTGTAAGACGCATAATTTCCGAATTATCGCGAAAAAAGTGTTTTCACCCCTTTTTCCAAGATGGCGGCCGGGGACAAGGGTGGCGACCCCACAAACTTGAGGTTAAGCTTCTATTGACCACCCAAACATGTCCCAAAAATAAAATTGCGTCCTCTAAGAAATGCAATATTCGGTCCTTAAATTGTAACATTTCAATGGACTAATAGATACGGTATAAATAACGACCGTTAGTAGATGTATAAAATCAATAGTTATTATGTGGAGTGTAGGTAATGTACACCTGTAGGCGGCATGTGAGATCGTAGAAGGTGCATGTACCTGGTCTAGTATTTTGTCAGCGTCTGGCACGTCCTCCTCGTATCCCTCCTTCATCTGCTCCACCACCTCGATGTAGTCCAATTCCGCGAGGTACTCGTCGCCTTCGTTCAAACCGTCCTACAGACATATTACTCTTCAATAACCAAGCATAATTTACTGGTGGTAAGTCTCTTATATGTGAGAGAGGGCACCTGGGTAGCTATTTTAATGTCTGTTTCTCCCGCCAAAAACCAGTGTGAATGAACCGTTGTGTTTCGGTTTGAAAGACATTGTAGCCAGAGTAACTTGACATATTGACACTTCACATCTTATATCACAGGATGGCCAGCACAGTGGAATGTCAACCATTGCTTTACAATTCAATATTTTAATTCAATATTCAATTCAATATCGTTTGGTTTTGCTAATGTTCATGAGCGGTCGTATCTGTATCAGTCCATATACGTTCCACTGCAGGGCACGGGCCTCCTCTACAATCGACAGTACGATTGAGAGTGGTTAGGCCATATAGTCCACCACGCTGGCCTAGTGCGGGTTGGCGGACTTACATACCATAGAAAATTTTTATAAATCGCTATGGTATGCAGGTTTCCTCACGATGTTTTCCTTCACCGTTTTACCGGTCGTATCGCTTACCATTAATTTAACAATAATTTGTACAAAGCGCGCTTTTGCAGCCTCTCTTCCATTAATTTTATTATTTTAAGTTAATTCTTATAATAGTTACAGTCTGGTATATTATTAATATAAATTAAATAAACAAGCACATACATTGTGATAATTCCTGCAGGCACTTCGTTATAAGTGGCCAGCGTGCAACTTTCATTTTAAAAAACTCATTACACTTTGAACTTTTTTCTTTGCTTTTTCACTAAATATTCCTGAGCCGCTTTCTCAAAAGCTGCGAAAATTACCCCCATCCTATGTTTACACACCGACATCCAAAAAGCGTCACGATTATTTTTAAAGGAGGGACCGAAACAGGTAACGAAAATACCGGTATTTTCAACCGAAAAAAATTAATACCGGTATTTTAAAGGTACCCACTTTTAATAAATTTCTAATTATTTTTAATAAAATACGCCAATTTTATTAGATTCCTAGAATTTAACCGGTACCATACCGGTAACCGAAATAAGGGTTACCTCTATGTTTCATGCGCCGTTCCTTATAAGTCAAAACGGAGGCAGTGCCTGTGTGTGGTTATACCGCCGTGTGTCTTTACTAAACATTATGGCACTATACCACACACTTATGTTTACTCATTTCATTATTTTTTCATAAGAATGACACACCAAAAAATAAATGAACCGAATCCAACGATATTGTGTAAACAACACGACAAGTATGATATTTATTTGTTATGCAACAACAACAACGCGTTTTGTTTTGCATTCAAGGTCTTTTTAGGTTACCGGTATTAAAACGGTTACCGTTTGCATATACCGGGTATCTCAAGACTGCTACCGAAAACGAAGCCGGGTGGTAGTTTTAGTGGCTACAAACACAATGCAATTAAAAATTTTGCATAGAAACGCGACAATTGTTTTTTATGATTTTTTAAATATCGTCATTTTTGGGTGGTAAATCCATAGTTTTTGCTAAAATAATAATTTAAACTCTTTTATACCTTAGAGCATTTATAAATAAAAGGGTATATACTATTATTTTAGGAAAAAATGTATTTACCACCCAAATATGGCCATAGGAAAAAAATAACAAAAAAAAAATTGTCGCTTTTTTTGCAACTTTTCTGTTGCATTGTGTCTGAAGTCGCTTAAACTACCACCCAGCTTCGTTTTCGGTAGCAGTCTTGATATACCCTGTATAAGGGTAACCTTTATAATGTGTCATAACGGTTACCTAAATCTTAGAGGTAACCGAAATTCGTCGATACCGGTACCGTAATGTAGAATGGGTTTCGGTCCCTGCTTTAAAGTACCAAGAGCGCATGAAGTTGGTGGAGTTATTATTAACCTTTAGCCTGTCGTAAGCGCCGCCTACTGACCTTGATTCAAAAATAGCCCCTATTTCAATGTCGTTAGGTTGCTTTTTTGCTTGAAATCCGATGAGCCGTATTAATATAAACCCTATTTCAATGACATTAGGTTGCTTATTGCTTGCAACCGGAAGGAACCGGCTTCAGGTTCCGACGGTTGAGGGGTTATTTTACTGTAGGATATGATCACAGTGGTACACTCACGAGGTTGGCGGTGGCGTCGGTGAGCAGGTTCCCCGCGTACACGCACAGGAACGCGCCCTTGGGCACGTCGTTGAGCGCGCGGATGCCCCAGCCGCGGTTCGGAGTCTTGAACACCTGCACTCAATGTTCATCAATCACTTCCTGTATTCCCGCATCAGCCCATACACGTCCCACTGCTGGGCACGGGCCTACCTCTACAACCGAGAGCACGATTGAGAGCGGTTAGGCCATATAGTCCACCGTGCTGGCCTAGTGCGGGTTGGTAAATCATTTAATATTACAAAAATTAATCATTTATGTTTTCTGTTTTAATTATGCTGACAATGGATAGGTGAATACACAATCGGCAACATTTTCCAAAGATAAGCACACAAGGATTGCATAAAAATTACCGAGGGATGTAAATAAACAAGGATAATAAAAAAAACTTAGGTTAAAATGTTGATGCAACACGTACCTGCAACTTGAGCTGTAACGGATGTTGCGCGACCCGGTTCAGGCATGTGTGCTTACACTTACACCTGCAACAATCAACTGAATGTAATGAATACACCCAACAGTCGCATAGCCCTGATTTCAAGATAAGATGGGCAACAATACAAATTTTTTGCCGGAAGGACATTGTAGTCAGAGTAACTACTGGACATATCAAGACTTATCATCTTATGTCTCAGGATGGCAAGCGCAGTGTAATATCAAGCGTTGCTTTGTTAATTTAAAGTGCTTGATTTTTCTACTATTCATGACCAGTCCCAATATCAAGAGTCAAATGGCATGCTCGTGAAAAGGAAGATTCTCATCTATGGAGAGAGAGGGTAATGGGAGAAATTCTACAGCCATCTAACTCCAATACCTGACATTACACTCGTAGATGCCGGAAGGCAGCGGCTCGGGCAGTCTCTTGTAGTCGTAGCCGATGTTGGGGCCCTCCATGCCGATGGTCTTGGCGCCCTCTAGTGTCAGCTTCCAACATGCGCACTTTGTCTTATCCTGAAACATACGATACAATACTTTTTTTTTAATGCAATGAATGGCGAGACGGTGGTAGGCCTCTCATATGTGAGAGGCCGTTTAGGTAAGTACCACAACTGTAGTATAAGTGCACTGTTGTGTTTCGGATTGAAGGAAATTGCAGCCAGAGTAACTACTTGGCATATTGAGACTTAAAATAATTCAAGGTTATGTTTGATTTTGCTACTACCTATGAGCGTTCGTACCGCTTACCATCAGGCGAACGACAGGCTCGTCTCACCATCGCATTGCAATAAAAAAATCCTGTGGCTGTTTGTAGAGGGCTAGAGAGAGATATCTGGAAAGATAGTGAGTGAGCTAGAATGAGACAGAGTGAGCTAGAGAAGGTAAAAGAGAGCTAAAGAGGGAGAGCAAGTGGTGGTACCTCGCAGTCGTCGGTGCAGTCGCATCCGCACAGGAAGTCCGGGTCGAGGTTGAGCGGCACGCCGGCCGTGGGCGTGCGCTCCGTGTTGTACGAGCAGAACTCCGGGAGTGTCGCGTCCACGCTGTTCACACAGGGCACCGGCACGTTCTCCTTGCCGTGAGACAGGTCCTGCCACAAACAAAAACGGGTAACGGTGCAGCTCGCGAGCTCACTGCCTACAGGGAGATATAACTGATACGTCCTTCGAGCCAGATACAAGAGCGACACGTACCTTCTTCCCCACGATGCACTTGGCGAGCACGAACTCGGCCAGGCAGTGCGTGTCGGGGTTGAAGTCGAACAGGTCGACGGGCAGGTCGCTGCGGGTGGCGCGCAGGTAGCGGTGCAGCTCGCGAGCTTACTGCCTACAGGGAGATATAACTGATACGTCCTTCGAGCCAGATACAAGAGCGACACGTACCTTCTTCCCCACGATGCACTTGGCGAGCACGAACTCGGCCAGGCAGTGCGTGTCGGGGTTGAAGTCGAACAGGTCGACGGGCAGGTCGCTGCGGGTGGCGCGCAGGTAGCGGTGCAGCTCGCGAGCTTACTGCCTACAGGGAGATATAACTGATACGTCCTTCGAGCCAGATACAAGAGCGACACGTACCTTCTTCCCCACGATGCACTTGGCGAGCACGAACTCGGCCAGGCAGTGCGTGTCGGGGTTGAAGTCGAACAGGTCGACGGGCAGGTCGCTGCGGGTGGCGCGCAGGTAGCGGTGCAGCTCGCGAGCTTACTGCCTACAGGGAGATATAACTGATACGTCCTTCGAGCCAGATACAAGAGCGACACGTACCTTCTTCCCCACGATGCACTTGGCGAGCACGAACTCGGCCAGGCAGTGCGTGTCGGGGTTGAAGTCGAACAGGTCGACGGGCAGGTCGCTGCGGGTGGCGCGCAGGTAGCGGTGCAGCTCGCGAGCTTACTGCCTACAGGGAGATATAACTGATACGTCCTTCGAGCCAGATACAAGAGCGACACGTACCTTCTTCCCCACGATGCACTTGGCGAGCACGAACTCGGCCAGGCAGTGCGTGTCGGGGTTGAAGTCGAACAGGTCGACGGGCAGGTCGCTGCGGGTGGCGCGCAGGTAGCGGTGCAGCTCGCGAGCTTACTGCCTACAGGGAGATATAACTGATACGTCCTTCGAGCCAGATACAAGAGCGACACGTACCTTCTTCCCCACGATGCACTTGGCGAGCACGAACTCGGCCAGGCAGTGCGTGTCGGGGTTGAAGTCGAACAGGTCGACGGGCAGGTCGCTGCGGGTGGCGCGCAGGTAGCGGTGCAGCTCGCGAGCTTACTGCCTACAGGGAGATATAACTGATACGTCCTTCGAGCCAGATACAAGAGCGACACGTACCTTCTTCCCCACGATGCACTTGGCGAGCACGAACTCGGCCAGGCAGTGCGTGTCGGGGTTGAAGTCGAACAGGTCGACGGGCAGGTCGCTGCGGGTGGCGCGCAGGTAGCGGTGCAGCTCGCGAGCTTACTGCCTACAGGGAGATATAACTGATACGTCCTTCGAGCCAGATACAAGAGCGACACGTACCTTCTTCCCCACGATGCACTTGGCGAGCACGAACTCGGCCAGGCAGTGCGTGTCGGGGTTGAAGTCGAACAGGTCGACGGGCAGGTCGCTGCGGGTGGCGCGCAGGTAGCGGTGCAGCTCGCGAGCTTACTGCCTACAGGGAGATATAACTGATACGTCCTTCGAGCCAGATACAAGAGCGACACGTACCTTCTTCCCCACGATGCACTTGGCGAGC
This sequence comes from Hyles vespertilio, assembly GCA_009982885.2. NCBI lineage: Eukaryota > Metazoa > Arthropoda > Insecta > Lepidoptera > Sphingidae > Hyles > Hyles vespertilio. Next base: position 5,006,766 of record CM042832.1, read on the forward strand.
ACGAACTCGGCCAGGCAGTGCGTGTCGGGGTTGAAGTCGAACAGGTCGACGGGCAGGTCGCTGCGGGTGGCGCGCAGGTAGCGGTGCAGCTCGCGAGCTTACTGCCTACAGGGAGATATAACTGATACGTCCTTCGAGCCAGATACAAGAGCGACACGTACCTTCTTCCCCACGATGCACTTGGCGAGCACGAACTCGGCCAGGCAGTGCGTGTCGGGGTTGAAGTCGAACAGGTCGACGGGCAGGTCGCTGCGGGTGGCGCGCAGGTAGCGGTGCAGCTCGCGCGCGTGGCGCAGGCGGCGCCCGCACGGCGCGCGGTACAGCACGCACGACACGCCCTTGTTGCGGACCAGTTGTCTGGGGGAGACGTTTGTTTACACATTATTAGCTACTTGAACGTTCACCTGCCGACGGGACAAAATACCTAGTCAGGTCATAAATTCTGTCACAGTTTAATATAAAATAATTGAAACAAGTTTATTCATTATGTAACCATTTATATACCAAAATGAACTTAACAAAACATAGATTCTTATGATACTAAAGTTTATTCAAAATGACCTCCGTGATTTTGAATACAGGCCTTCAATCTGCGCGGCCAGTTGTCTATCGCAGCACGAACGAGGTCCATGTCAGTATCGGCGGCTGCCTTAATCAAGGATGTCTTGAGTGACTCCAAATTGGGATGAGGCTTTGAGCACGCCTTTTCCTCTAAGTGTTGCCATATCTTGTAATCTAACGGATTCAAATCTGGACTGGAGGAGGGCCAGTCTTCGTGCCGGATGAAGTCGATTTCACGCACCGCCTGCCAGTCTTGTGTGCTCTTCGCTCTATGAGCTGGCGCCGAATCTTGTTGGAATACCCAGTGCCTGTTATTGAACAAGGTATGAGAAACAGGTTCCACAAGGTTCGTCAGGACTGTATTTTGATACACAACTGCATTCGTTTTTACACCTTTCTCACAAAAATGTACCTCTGTTAAGCCGAGTGAGCGAGGATGGAAAATGACCTCGTTAGACACGCGGAATACGGTTGCTCGCTTCTTCACTACTGTGTGCGTACACCTTATCATTTTGTTTGTTGTAGCTCTCTTCTACGGTAAAAAAAATTTCATCTGAAAAAAGAATTTCCCGATATTTTTTTCCCGCGTACCGCTTCAACAAAGCGCGGCATCTCTTCAGTCTCAGGTCCATTAGACGAGCATTCAAACGATGTCCTGTTTTTCTTCGATATACCCTGAAGCCCTAAGTCTTCATTTAACACCCTTTTCACCGTGGTTCTGCTTAACCCCATTTGAAGGGCCAACAGTTTCTGCTTACGTTTGGGATTTCTTTGAATTCGCGCCTTCACAGCTTTTATCACTGCTGGAGTCCTAACAGACCGAGGGCGACCACTTCTTGACCTGTCATCTATACTAGAGTCTTCATTGTATCGTTTGATGGTACGATAAACGAATCTTTTGGTTATATTCAAATTTTTCAGTATGTCAAAATTTGAATTGGCGCGTAACCGCAACGATGCAACGCAATAACTGCAACACGGTCTTCTTTAAGCGTCCACTCCATATTTTAAAATGAGTAAAATTCTAAAAAGTATACATTTTTATTTTCATGAACAATTCGAAATTCGAATTCAATAAACTTTTTTGTGGCCAGCATTCTAAAAGAAAAGTTTTTACTGTATAACAATACTTATGACCTGACTGTGTACAATTTGTTTTAAATTCAGCAGGAAAGGTATACTAAGTCGAAAGACGAAAGCTATACTTTTTATAATTACTTTATTTTCTCGGCTGCCCTTTATTTTCTCGTCTTTTCCTTTTCTCATATCCATCCAAAGTTTGTTTGTAAGAAATCGCTTAGAGCGATAAGACCGCCATATGTACTTTTTGTCCATTTGTAATATATTTAAGTTTTTATCCTCTTATATGCATTTCAGAATAAATAAATAAATGAACACACAAAACACATAATTGTATCGATTAGGGTTATTCTACCTGTACTGCACCTAGGAGCATTATAGTCACTAAACATTAAAAAAAACTGTCCTTACCTCTCCCACCCGCTTAGCAGTGGTTTCGCCAGGGGATTGTACGAGCGCAACTCCTTCAGAGTCAACACGTCAGTGCGCTTGCACTTTGGCCCGCAGATGTGTGTCGTCATCTTGTACGGACGCACCGCGTTGCGCGGAGTGTAGTACTACAACAAACACATACATACATAATCACAAGTTAATCACGTTGATCTCCCTGGGTACTCACTAATCTCACCAGGTACTCCCTAAGCTCACTAGGTACTCACTAATCTCACCAGGTACTCTATAATCTCACCAGGTACTCACTAATCTCACCAGGTACTCACTAATCTCACCTGGTACTCACTAATCTCACCAGTACTCACGACTCTCACCAGGTACTCTCTTATCTCACCAAGTACTCTCTAATCTCACCAGGTACTGTATAATCTCACCAGGTACTCTATAATCTCACTAGGTACTCTCTTATCTCACTATATACTCTCTTACCTCACTAATTACTCTCCAATCTCAGCAGGTACTCTCTTATCTCACCAGGTACTCACTAATCTCACCAATACTCACGAATCTCACCTGGTACTCACTAATCACACCGGGTACTCACTAATCTCACCAGGTAATCACAAATTTCACCTGGTACTCTCTTATCCCACCAGTTACTCGCTACTTTCACTACTTACCAGATTTATGATCTCACGCAATTCTCACTAGATATTCATATATCGGATAATTATTCGTTATCTCTGTATGATGGATACTCACGACAACTCTGCTAGCGAAGGGATCTTGTTGTTCCTGAACGCCTGGTGTGGCGGTTGTCGTGGACTTCTTAGCCACCGCTCGTTGTCGGCGCAACTCCTGCAAACAATACGCAATCATTCAAGTCAAGATCCATCGAAGCTGCAAACAGAGTGAAGAAGATGACTGAAACAATTCCTTCTCCACCAATTTTATTTTTTGTGCCTATCAGCTATTTTGTTATATTTTTTCTTATCTATTTCGACCAGCTAGATAAGTCAGCTGAACCTTGCATACCGTATTATACCGGGTATCTCAAGACTGCTACCGAAAACGAAGCCGGGTGGTAGTTTTAGTGGCTACAAACACAACGCAATTAAAAATTTCGCATAGAAACGCGACAATTATTTTTTATGATTTTTTAAATATCGTCATTTTTGGGTGGTAAATCCATAGTTTTTGCTAAAATAATAATTTAAACTCTCTTATATCTTAGAGTATTTATAAATTAAAGGGTATACACTATTATTTTAGGAAAAAATGTATTTACCACCAAAAAAGGGCAATAGGAAAAAAATTACAAAAAAAAATTGTCGCTTTTTTTTGCAACTTTTTCTGTTGCATTGTGTCTGAAGTCGCTTAAACTACCACCCGGCTTCGTTTTCGGTAGCAGTCTTGATATACCCTGTATAATCACTCTGCGTGTGATACCGTATAATATAATCGTTCTCTATAATCTACCTATCTTTAACAAGAGATTTCATTAGATATATCGATAAATTTTATGTTTCAGTTAACAATGATAGAGAGGTATAGGTTAGGTGTACATTTTTATATATAGCTAGATAGGAAAAAGATATATGTCTATCTTTGTTTAACGTAGCGTAGCATTGTACTGACACAGTAATGGTAGGTGTTATAACAGCTTGTTACAAATAGGTAGGATATAGATGATGGTCGTTAAAGGGGATTGTTTTCTGAGCCTTTTTTTTTCTAATTGGTAAAATCCTCATTGGATACCCGACTATCTGGATAGACCGGGCATGCCGGACTTTTACCGGCTAAAAACCCATGTCTCCATCTGCACTTTGGAGGAGCTTTGGGACTTCAATATAAACACCTCAAAGGTCCCCCAGCACTAGAGCTAAAAGCTCTCAATCACAAGAAACCCCGCAACAGTACTAAACAGAAGAAACAGGGCGATTTCACCACCACCGTTACGTCTCCTTCTCGTTGTTTTCTGAGCCTAGGATTTTAAATGACTCTAGTATTTACCTCTTGCTGCGCGTCAATAGATTTTTCCTGCTCGTATGATCTTGTATACTCCACGTATGGCTTGTTGATCTAAAACAAATACATACATTAAATTACTGACAGTAATTGTGTGACAAAAAATATTAAAATCATAAATAAAAATATATGTCTTTTGTGTAATTTATTTGCCCAGGTCTTACTTATTACTAACAATCGATAGTAGGGAAAAACTTTTGTTTTATACAAAAAAAGAAAAACTTGCTCACTCTTATTTGTATACGTTCTTATTTGTTATGAATTTTAACTTCTATAGACAATTTTTTTTCCTTTTTACTAGATTGACATTCTTTACCCTTTTTTTATATTTTTCTCTACTCACACTCCCCATCGCCTTGGTCCTTGGCACGTGTCGTCCCCTGGGCTTCACGGCGGCCTGCAGCTCCAGGAACAGCGGCTCCAGCCGGGTGGACCCGCGGTAGATCCACTCCGTGCGCTTGTCCTCCTCGAAGTACACTTGCACGAGGGACGCATCTACTTGGATCACACGGGACTCCCACCATTTGCCTGGATCAAATAAATTGAAGTATTTTACTGGTGGTATATACTACTGGACTATTGTGGGCTATTGTATATGAGAGGTCGCTTGGGTAGGTACCACAGCTAAATCTATTTGTCCCATCAAATACCAGTAAATGCACTGTTGTGTTCCACTTTGAAGGACATTATAGCCAGAGTAACTACTGAACTTATTGAGCCTTAAAATCTTATGCTTCAGGGTGGCGAGCGCAATGGAATGCCAAGCATTGCTTTGTAATTTAAGGTGTTGTTTGATTTTGCTACTGTTCCTGAGTGGTCTTAAAGCTTACCATTAGGCGAACGGCATGCTCACCTTACCAATCATTGCAATAAAAAAAAATTGTCAGCAGTGGAATATATTATGTGACTGAAGTAGAGCTTCTGTGTGCTATGTGTGGGGGAACAGTTTTATACACCGTCTAGAGTCTGGACCCTCTGAACCGCGTGCGAGAGAAAGATACATACATTATAGAGAGAAATATAAACTACCGTCCGTGGTGCGAGAGAGATGGTTATCTTACCGTTCCATTGATATTATTGACTTTCTACCACACGTGCTAGAGAGCGATAGATGTACACAACCGACTGTAGTGCGAGAGAGACGGACGTACACATCCACTTGTAGCGAGATACACTCACCGTTCCACTCGGTGTTGAGCGTCTGTCCGGCGTGCAGCCGCACCATGGGCCTCTCGGGGTAGGCACAGAGGTAAGTGCGCACGAACTCGCGCGAAAACGGGTGCACCTCCTCCCACACGGGCGTGGCGGACGCGCACACAACGCGCGTGTGCGCGTGAGACGCGTACTGAGCGTAACCGTCGTCGAAGAATATCAAATACCTGGGATAGATTTTTTTAATTTGAACAGTACGATTATTAAACATCAATTACACTATTCAATTAGCTATTATAATATAAATAACAAAACACAAAACTTAACAATTTTAACACACATTACAAACAAATTTATACTAAAATAATAATATTCATTTTATACAGGGTATATCAAGACTGCTATCGAAAAAGGAGCTGAGTGGTAGTTTTAGTACCTGCTAACATAATGTAACTAAAAATTTCGCAAGGAAACGCGACAATTTTTTTTTTATATAACGTTGAGTTTAGGTGGTATATCCTTAGTTGTTGCTAAAATAATACACTTTTATACCTTAGTCTATATAAATAAAAGTGTATACACTATTATTTTAGGATAAAATGTATTTACCACCCAAATACGACTATAGGAAAAAAATAACAAAAAAATATACGCTTTCTGGCAAACAATTCGGTTATCAAAATTGGTAATGAATGTATTGAACGGGTGAACGAGGCTAGAAATTTGGGTATTTTGTTTGATAGTCAGTTGCATTTCGAAAATCATATAATAAACATGGTGAGATCGTGTTTTTATCGTCTTAAGATTTTATACCAAATAAGGAATCTGCTTAGTGAGAAGGTGCGTATTACACTTAGTGAATCATTAATTCTTTCTAAACTGAACTACGGAGACCTAATATATGGACCACGCTTAATATCTAAAACACGTCGACTTGTGCAACGGGTCCAAAATGCATGTAGTCGGTTTTGTTACAATATACCACCAAGAACACACATCTCTCCACATCTAAACAAAGCTTCAGTAATCAGTATTAAACATGAGTTCTCGTAGACACCTCCACTTGGCATGCCTGTTGTTCGACGTCATGAAATACAAGAAACCGGAATACTTATTCTGTAAGCTACGATTTTCAAGTTTTCACCTTAGATACGGCTCTAGAGATGCGCGTGGCACTTTAGAGTCACATCCTCATAGAACTACGGCGTTTACCGGTAGTTTCCGCTATCTCTCAACCAAATGTTGGAATAATATTCCTCCACCTTTAAAACATATAAAATCGAAGTACTCATTTAAAAAGCATGTTAAAACCATGCTTCTAGAGAGGCAAAAATCAAATGTACCTAGTGGTTGGTTGTTAGCGGATTTTGCTGTGTGATTCACACTAGTTTGTACTTATGATCATTTCCAAAATAAATCTTGTATTGTTGTGTTATTGAGTGGTTTCTGTGGTGTATTGTGTGGTTTTATTTATCTATTTCTTTTATTATTATAAATTATAATTATTATTCATATTAATATTACTACCAAGAAATCATAACATGTTTTTGTTTACGTGTGCATAGGTAGTTTGTGTGTCATTTTTGTAGTATGTACTTCTTAAATTGAATTGCGTCTCAGACTAATGAATTCATTACTCCGCCACTATTCTCCAGCCGGGTAATGGCAGAATATCAGTGTTTGCTCGTGTGAGTGAACGTATGCTGAGTCATCACCCTTTTGTTCTGCTGCAACACATATGCTGCTACACTTTTTAATTAGATATTTGTAATATTAGTATTTGTAATAGATTTGTATTTTAGTTTTGTATCAGTGTATGTGTACTTTAATGAACAAATAAAGGTTTTTCTATTCTATTCTATTCTTTTATTTTAACTTTTTCCATTGTATTGTGTCTAAAGTCGCTTAAAAAAAAAAGACAAACACGACAAACCTCCAAATACCACCCACATCACCTTGGAGGTTGGAAATCTACTACAGTACGTTTTTCCCGGCACTTTCTCCCGCGTACTACAAATCTGTGGAACCAGTTGCCAGCGGCATCATTCCCGGACAGATACGACCTGGCGACCTTCAAAAAACGAGCGTATTCCCACCTCAAAGGCCGGCAACGCATCTCCATGCCCTATGGTGTTGCAGATGTCCATGGGCGGCGGTGTTCACTTACCATCAGGTGAACCGCATGCTCGTTTGCCCCATGTAATATAAAAAAAAAAAAATACTACCACCCGGCTTCGTTTCCGGTAGCACTCTTGATATATCCGGTATTGCTGCTGTAGGAATGCTCTTAATCAGATCTAAAGATCTGGTCCAATAGTTTTTACTGGAAGGAAGGCCCTCCTGCTACCCAGAGGCGTTCAGAAGGAATATGTCGGACTTCCAGTCACGCGCGGGGCCCACTGCCCACTTCGCAATGTACAAAAATTGTCCGCAGACGCGTAACCCAAAAATAATGTAACCGCAATTAGCATTTAATTTAATACTTTTAAAACTGTATACCGAATATTTCTTATAAATGCTCCACTTCTATTAGTCAAAGCGCAATGTTTTATACCCCATAGCCATCCTCGATGAATGGGCTATCCAAAAACAAAATAAATTTTCAATTCTGCCAAGTAGTTTTTGAGATTACCGCGTACAAACTCTTCAGCATTATTTTATAGTTGACTAGCGGCCCGGCCCAGCTTCGCCCGGGTACAAATAGATTTCTGTACAATAATATGTACGTATTATACATATAAACACTCCTCTTGAATCACTCTATCTTTTGAAAAAACCGCATCAAAATCTGTTGCGTAGTTTTAAAGATTTAAGCATACAAAGGGACATAGGGACAGAGAAAGCGACTTTGTTTTCTACTATGTAGTGATTTTTTCCTTACCTATAGCTGTTAACTGGATTGGGTATCTCAGCTATGATACCGGATGAATAAGTATTCTTCTTATTCGTGTTCACCGTTTCTTTGAACAACGCTATGACCCTAGTACCTGTGGAAAGAAATTATCAATAAATAGCACTCATCAATAATCCGCCTTCCTCCTACCATCCTCTTTTATTCCCACCCCCTGCTGCTTTAATAATCCGGTTACATATACAACTATACATATAAATAAAATTTAAGTGTCTGTTTGTACAGTAATATAAAAAAAATGACAATTATACGATACCTATACCGAAAATTACATTAACTGTTTTTTATTTATTTTATAATCTGGCCCGTCATTTTGACAACAATGCGCCTGAAAAGAAATTGCAAATCGTTGGTTCGTGCTGAGATGGTTTAGACCCCTATCCATCAAGCTATGACTTCGCAAGCCAGCACGCGTGGTTCAGTTTAGGAATGGAGATGAGGGGATTTTTGTTTGTCTATCGTTCTCTTTGTAACCGCTAATCTCGAGAACGGCTGGACCGATTTTGACGGGACTTTTACTGACACATAGCAAATTTCTACTGGAGTAACATAGGCTGCTTTAATTTTGAGAAACAAATTAGGGTTCCGTACAAAAAAATAAAGAACCTTAAATTCAAAGGTTGCTTTTTAAATATGTTGCTATATACGCGGGCGGCTGAGTTAATCACGTTTCTTCAATTTATTTTGCTGTAAAAATATTTAGGGTTCCATGGATAAAAAAATCTCTAAATGAAAAAAATATATTAAAGAATTTACCTATCGTGAGCCTGACATCAGCCGGTTCGCTGTACGCGAGGTATCGAGCCGACACCACCCTGCAGGGATTCTTCACGCGCTTCTCAAAACGCACGCGGTACGAAGGAAACTGCGGCTGGGACTGGAAAAATAAGGATTCAGACAGATTGATAAAATCCTCCTTTTTGATGTCGGTTAAAAATTAAATTGATATCATCACGTCGTTTTTAGGTTGTCGGTGTGAGCGCATTGTCAAAATTTATCATGTTTTCACGCGTCAAATGAAGTATAGCTTCTGCCTAAACTCACGCCATTTCCCAGAAGGGGTAGGCAGAGGAGCACGTTTCGCCTCGTGTGTTCCGTCTGAAGCTATGATGTGGCAAGCCTATCGCCAAATTGGGCATAAATCCTATCTAACGTGGGACGCGGAACATACAAGACGAAATGTGTATGTCTTGGTCTGTGCCTACCCCTTCTTGGAAAAAAATGCGTAAATATATGTACGTGTATCCATATTAATCGAATAAAGAAAATTTACTGGTGGTAGGTTTCTAATATGTGAGAGGCCATCTGAGTAGATACCACCGCAATGTCTATTTCTCTGTGAAAAAGCAGTGTAATTGCACAGTTGTGTTTCGGATTGAAAGACATTGTATTGAAATATTCAGACTTAATATGTTATGCTTCAGGATGGCGAGCGCAATGGAATATCGCTACTGTTCATGGGCGGTCGTATCACTTACCATCAGGCGAACTTTATGCTCGTCCCGCCATTGACAGTAATAAAAAAAATGTGAAGGTAAATATGTTTTTCTTATGTTCGTTTTGTTTAAATTTTCTTTGTTCTGTTATCTATTATACAGGGTATATCAAGACTGCTACCGAAAAAAAGCTGGGTGGTAGTTTTAGTGCAATGCAACTAAATCTTATGTAAAAAATTCTATCGAATATTTTTGTTATTTTTTTTTCTATCGTCTTATTGTTAGGTTTGGGTGGTAAATACATAGTTTTTTCTTAAATAATAGTGTACACCCTTTTATTTTTAAAGACTTTATGGTTTATGTACGTAGGTATGGCCGGTTTTAAATTATTATTTTAGCAAAAACTATTTTTACCACCCTAACTTGACAAAATTTAAAAAATTATAAAAAAGAACTGTCGCGTTTCTTTTCAAAACTTTTAGTTACATTGTATTTGTAGTTACTAAAACTACCACCCCGCTTCGTTTTCGGTAGCACTCTTGATATGTCCTGTATAAATATAAATGTATTTTGTTTCAACTCACCCCTAAGAATCGAACCTGGTCCACAACCCTCGCCTTGTACCAGTGTCCGTTGTTGGACATCGCGTACACCTGCATGGCGGCGCGCAGCGGAGGTCGCGACACCTCGCCCGGCGCGGGCAGGTCGCGCGGCGCCGCCTCACACGACAGCTGCACCACCGACACCTCCGACTGTGGGGGGGGGGCAGGGGGAGGCAGGGGGAGGGGGAGCGGGAGGGGGGGTCAGTTATAGCTTGCAGTAGTACAACGTATGTCTTTATTTGGAGAATGTTTATGTACCCGGAGAGTTGAGGGGGAGGGGGGGATTGTTATAGCTTCCAGTAGCACACGGCCTTATGATATAAAAATATGTTGTCCCTTTCGAACTATGTTTGAATTCAGTGTGAATGAAAAAGAGAAAACATTATATATGTAAAATTAATTCATAAACTGCGAATACAACTTTAAAAAAGTAAAATTCTAACAAAAAAATCTATAAGGTATCATTTTCAAATTTGATACATGCACGTGGAAACTAAATTATTCGTTTGTGATAAAATCCACAACGACATCAAAGATATGCCCTTACAATCAAACCTGCTAGCGTCTCGACAGCAGCGTCCATCCCATAACCAAAGATCCATCACACACTTTCAACTAATATAATAATAACTTCTACTTACATCATCATCCAACCTGCTGCTTTCTCCAACTCTCAGAACAGCTGTGTATTCCTGAAATGAAAATGGTGAACTTTAGTTCTTTACATGAGTTTTGGACAAATATCAGAAAATATAAACACAGGGAAAATCTATTCACAACATTCCCCTCCCGCTTTATACCCCCTTCAATGAGATTTTTGAACATCCCGTATTGATTCGAGTATTTTTACCGCTTAGCTATGTTCCCAAACCAAACCGAAGTTCATCTGAAGTCTGAACAGTAAAAATAATCACACCTATATGGGTGATCAAAAATCTTCAATAAGTATTAGAATCGCTATTTTCAACAAAACATTTAGTCCGTTTATTTGTAAAGTCACTTGGGGTGATGAAGGTGACATGTGGGTTAAATTAAATACACTCGGCATTATTCTTAAACAGTTTTCTTCTTTACTGAATCCAAAATTCGATGGAAAGGGACAAATTATTTGATAACTAAAATTGGCTTTCATTCATAAATATTTTTTTTCGTGTATAATTCTCTAATACTCAGATATTCCTAAATCTTTGTTTGGTAGCCCAAGATACAGGCTATGCCTAGTTTGGGTACCCCTGAAAACTCATAAGTATCTCATTATTTTGTATTACATTATTTTTAAATAGTATTAAGTATCTGTATGTCTGTATATTTAATAAAATATACATCCTATTTTTTTTATCTGCCTATATATAAGCCCCCATTTGAAAGACTTAATATCAAACATTGTAACCACAACCAAATTTTACAAGAGGATAAAAAACTATACACTGTATTTTTTTAAGGAAATATTATATGTTTTTTAAAATTATTATAGTAGTTTGATTGTTTATGTGCTCGTTTTCAATAAAATAAACAATCATTTGATCTACAGTATTTTACGCCAATAAAACATGATTCCAATATAAAAAATGGATTTACGAACTTTGAAAACTAAGCCATCGATATGTCAGTATCACCCTGTATATACCTGTTGTGCATTCTGGTTGGCATCGTTGTCCAGCGGCGCATAGCCAAGAGGTATGGCAGGTCTCTTGGCGGGCTGTATGTTTGGACCAGACAGCCGACGTTTCGCCTGCCTCGTCTGAAATATGCAAATAAAACGGAATTCTGTTTAAAGTATAAAATTGTAGAATTTTTTGTACACAGTAAATCAGCGGAACTACTGTGGGGTTACTCTGTACTTCGATAGTTCGAATGTTAGCAGGTTGAACGTCAACAAATAAGATAAAAGATTTTCTGTTCTAAGAATCAATACTACAATTTTCCTATTATACCTACTAAAAGAGAGATACTGTTTTTATTTACGATATTAAAATAAAATAAATTAAAATGCCTTTTATTTCCTAGTAGCGTAAATAGAGTAGGTACATTTGATTATTTTGTTACTGTAAAATTCTTTAAAAAATTAAAACCTTATTGTTTAAAATCTAATTGTAAACATTTAAAAAACTATTGTCTACTACTTTCTAATTTGGATTATTATTTTTAGGAACCCCCCTCAGGTAAAGGCCTCTTCCAACGTTTGCCACTTTTCTCACGTGAGGTGTGAATGGGGGGGAGGTGTTGGAAAAAATCACAAAATATCACAAGGGAGAGGGGGGGGGGTCTAATAAGATATCACGTGTATTTTTTCGACACATAATTTTGATTAAAATGCTACATAAAGAATATATAAAAGATAATATTCGAAAAAATTTAAATATAATTTATATGTACTATAAATACACGTGATGTTAGATAGGTAGGGGGGGGGGTATAGAATATTAAATCTAACCACATATCACCAAAGGAGAGGGGGGGGGGTCAAAAAATTCTAAATAAAATATCACGTGACACTGTGTGTCCAACTGCCATCATTGTGATATGTCCAGGCCATTTCCATTTTCGTGCGTCATTACGTGCATTTACGATATTATTACACATTAACTCACCTCAGGCACGGAATTCTGATCGCCCGACATATTTTCATCCTCCACTGTCATAATCTGAAAAATTACAAAAAAAAAATACACGTGTTTTTGAAATAAAACTATCACGGTCAGTCGGCCCCGTGACCTCGAAAACCGTAAAGTAATCGAAACGTCGCTTCGGCAAGATAAAAAAATGTAAAAATCAAACCAAATCCATGACATAAGCTAGTGTTAGATCTCTAATATTTTGGTGTAAAACGTATAGTTACCTCGGCAGTATCGTAGATGCGTATGACAGCAGATAGTGACAAGTTAAAATTGCCACGTCTCAAGGTAACTTTGGCCCATTCAGTCTAAGTTGAAAGTCACTATTTAGTATCTCATTTAGCAGAAGCGGTATTTTGGTGCAAAATGTTACCTCGGCAGTATCGTAGATGTGTATGGCGGGCCTGTGGTGGCGACGCGGCTCGAACGTGGCGTACAGTTCACCGCGCAGCTTGTCCGTGGCGGCTTGGCACTCGTTCAACAACTTGTTTATCTCTTTGCTCTCGTCTGTACACAGATATAAAGGGTATATCAATACTACGATCCAAAACGAAGCCGGAAGATAGTTTTAGCGCCTACAAACGCAATGTAACTAAAATTTTCGCAAATAAACGCAACATTTTTTATTTTTTCAATTCTGTTTGGGTGATCCATAGTTAGAAATCCATAGTTTTTGCTAGAATAATAAATTAAACACTTGCGTACTGTTACTTCTTTACGGAGCGGACTACAACTACTATGGAAGCTTTAAACTAATAGAAACGTCAGGAAGTTAATAAATGTAAAATTTAAACCAAATCCGCGATAAAATCCGTAAATAATAGCTATATTTCTGTTTGTAAGATTCGCGTAAATCTATGAAACCACATACATAAACTCACGCGTTTTTCCCAGAAGGGGTAGGCAGAGGTGCCAGGGCACTCACATTTCGCCTTGTATGTTCCGTCCCACATGTGATAGGTGTCGAGCCTATCGCCATATCGGCGGGCCATCCGCATTGTGAATGATGCAGACGTTACGAGCAACTTCGAGTCGCTACAACTCCGGAGAGATGTCGCCTCTCTAAGCGTGTTCTACCGCCTGTATCACGGTGAGTGCTCTGAGGAATTGTTCAACTTGCTCCCCTCCTCTCCATTCTTAACCAGAACCACGCGTGCTGGCTTGCGAAGCCATAGCTTGACGGTCCACACCATCTCGGCGCGAACTAAACGGTTCTCAAATTCGTTTCTGTGCCGCACCGTCAGGCTGTGGAATTGTTTGCCGGCGCACGTGTTCCCTCCTTCCTACAATCCTGGGTCCTTCCGCCGTGGTGTGAAGAGGCACCTAAGCAGGCCGGCATAATTGTTTCCATTGGCATTGGACTGCCGTCCGATGCCAATGGATACTCTGCCTGGGCGGCATTGGCACTTTCCATCAGGTGCAATGCCGCCACTATGCCAGGCCATTAAAAAAAAAAAAAAAATCGGGCACGAATTCCTGACTCTGGGATGATAATGAAAAGAAAAATCCAATATCACTTTGCCCAACCCGGGATTCGGACCCGAGACCTCAGCTTTGTAGCCGTATCGTAGTACAACTACGCCACCGAGGCAGTCAGATCGGATCTATGAAACCATTATAGGACTTACTCTCCAATCGTTCCGTCTCGGCGTCGAGTAACGTTTTAGCGTCTATTAGGCTGGCGTCCATCTTGTATTTGCGCCACATGCTGTTTATTATGTCGGCCAAGTTCTCTTCAAGTATCCTATAAAAAAAATAGAGGACGTTTTTTTATTACTATGAGTGGCGAGACGAGCATGCCGTTCATCTGATGGTAAGCTATACAACTACACATAACATTAGCCAAACCAAATAACATGAATTACAAAGCAATGCTTGGCATTGTACTTCGCCCGCCATCCTGAGAAATAATAAAATAATGTTAAGTCTCAATATGTCCACAACTTTTTGTGTTAATTTTTCCGTCTAGCCCCCTTTCGCAACGCGCGATAAGGAACTTCGTTCCAATATTACTGGTGATAGGTCACTCATATGTGAGAGGCCGCCTGGGTGGGTTTCGGATTGAAGGACATTGTATCCAGAGTAAGTACTGGACATATTGAGACTTAAAATGTTATGTCTCAGGATGGCGAGCGCAGTGGAAAGCCAAGCATTGCTTTGTGATTCGAGGTATTTGGTTCTGCTACTGTTTATGAGCTATCGTATCGCTTACCATCAGGTGAACGGAATGCTCGTCTCGCTAATCACTGGAATAAAAATTAAATATAATGAAAGTGGTATACTAACTTGGCACCTTCCTCGCCGATCCTATCCTTGGGCTCATTTGGCTCGTCTTCTGACTCCGAGTCGGATATCTCCACCAGGTCCTGGTCCAGCCTGTCCATGTTCAGTTCCAGCAACGGAGTCATGTTCTTGATGCCTTCCACCAACTCCTGGCGGGGTGGAGTGGGGATTCATATACATATATTCATATATATATTTATATGGATGTGGGATATCTCATAATTTTGATCAAATAAAATCAAATCAAAATAATTTATTTGTAAATATGGGTGTTTTTTTTACAATATAGTAAAAATAAGATTAAGTCAATACAATGGACAATGTTCATCTGCCATACAGTTTTGGCCCAAAAACCAACAGGCTCAAAAACACTTTTTACATAGTTAAAAATATGTAAAATTCAACTGAAATGAAATATGATACTTGAACAGTTCCGACAATTTCATAACTAATTTCCTTACCTATTTTGTGTTTATAATCAATTGGTATGATTTTGCAAACGCGACATCTTACTAGGTCAAAAATTATATTGATCATAGATCAGGCCAAAGTTATCCTAATTGACTGTATGTATAACATAAAATGATACGACATAATTGTTATAGTTTTCAACTGTAAAACTTATGATATAACATAGGATAGGTTGAAGCGCCCTGAGCCCCCGCAGTGAACCCTGTGTGTGAGGTGCAGTGCAGTACCTGCGTGCGTCGCAGGTGCAGCGCGGCGCAGTGGTGGCAGTAGAGTGCGAGCGGGCGGGCGCCGGCGCCGCAGCCGCGCCGCAGTGAACACTATGTGTGTGAGGTGCAGTGCAGTACCTGCGTGCGTCGCAGGTGCAGCGCGGCGCAGTGGTGGCAGTAGAGTGCGAGCGGGCGGGCGCCGGCGCCGCAGCCGCGCCGCAGTGAACACTATGTGTGTGAGGTGCAGTGCAGTACCTGCGTGCGTCGCAGGTGCAGCGCGGCGCAGTGGTGGCAGTAGAGTGCGAGCGGGCGGGCGCCGGCGCCGCAGCCGCGCCGCAGTGAACACTATGTGTGTGAGGTGCAGTGCAGTACCTGCGTGCGTCGCAGGTGCAGCGCGGCGCAGTGGTGGCAGTAGAGTGCGAGCGGGCGGGCGCCGGCGCCGCAGCCGCGCCGCAGTGAACACTATGTGTGTGAGGTGCAGTGCAGTACCTGCGTGCGTCGCAGGTGCAGCGCGGCGCAGTGGTGGCAGTAGAGTGCGAGCGGGCGGGCGCCGGCGCCGCAGCCGCGCCGCAGTGAACACTATGTGTGTGAGGTGCAGTGCAGTACCTGCGTGCGTCGCAGGTGCAGCGCGGCGCAGTGGTGGCAGTAGAGTGCGAGCGGGCGGGCGCCGGCGCCGCAGCCGCGCCGCAGTGAACACTATGTGTGTGAGGTGCAGTGCAGTACCTGCGTGCGTCGCAGGTGCAGCGCGGCGCAGTGGTGGCAGTAGAGTGCGAGCGGGCGGGCGCCGGCGCCGCAGCCGCGCCGCAGTGAACACTATGTGTGTGAGGTGCAGTGCAGTACCTGCGTGCGTCGCAGGTGCAGCGCGGCGCAGTGGTGGCAGTAGAGTGCGAGCGGGCGGGCGCCGGCGCCGCAGCCGCGCCGCAGTGAACACTATGTGTGTGAGGTGCAGTGCAGTACCTGCGTGCGTCGCAGGTGCAGCGCGGCGCAGTGGTGGCAGTAGAGTGCGAGCGGGCGGGCGCCGGCGCCGCAGCCGCGCCGCAGTGAACACTATGTGTGTGAGGTGCAGTGCAGTACCTGCGTGCGTCGCAGGTGCAGCGCGGCGCAGTGGTGGCAGTAGAGTGCGAGCGGGCGGGCGCCGGCGCCGCAGCCGCGCCGCAGTGAACACTATGTGTGTGAGGTGCAGTGCAGTACCTGCGTGCGTCGCAGGTGCAGCGCGGCGCAGTGGTGGCAGTAGAGTGCGAGCGGGCGGGCGCCGGCGCCGCAGCCGCGCCGCAGTGAACACTATGTGTGTGAGGTGCAGTGCAGTACCTGCGTGCGTCGCAGGTGCAGCGCGGCGCAGTGGTGGCAGTAGAGTGCGAGCGGGCGGGCGCCGGCGCCGCAGCCGCGCCGCAGTGAACACTATGTGTGTGAGGTGCAGTGCAGTACCTGCGTGCGTCGCAGGTGCAGCGCGGCGCAGTGGTGGCAGTAGAGTGCGAGCGGGCGGGCGCCGGCGCCGCAGCCGCGCCGCAGTGAACACTATGTGTGTGAGGTGCAGTGCAGTACCTGCGTGCGTCGCAGGTGCAGCGCGGCGCAGTGGTGGCAGTAGAGTGCGAGCGGGCGGGCGCCGGCGCCGCAGCCGCGCCGCAGTGAACACTATGTGTGTGAGGTGCAGTGCAGTACCTGCGTGCGTCGCAGGTGCAGCGCGGCGCAGTGGTGGCAGTAGAGTGCGAGCGGGCGGGCGCCGGCGCCGCAGCCGCGCCGCAGTGAACACTATGTGTGTGAGGTGCAGTGCAGTACCTGCGTGCGTCGCAGGTGCAGCGCGGCGCAGTGGTGGCAGTAGAGTGCGAGCGGGCGGGCGCCGGCGCCGCAGCCGCGCCGCAGTGAACACTATGTGTGTGAGGTGCAGTGCAGTACCTGCGTGCGTCGCAGGTGCAGCGCGGCGCAGTGGTGGCAGTAGAGTGCGAGCGGGCGGGCGCCGGCGCCGCAGCCGCGCCGCAGTGAACACTATGTGTGTGAGGTGCAGTGCAGTACCTGCGTGCGTCGCAGGTGCAGCGCGGCGCAGTGGTGGCAGTAGAGTGCGAGCGGGCGGGCGCCGGCGCCGCAGCCGCGCCGCAGTGAACACTATGTGTGTGAGGTGCAGTGCAGTACCTGCGTGCGTCGCAGGTGCAGCGCGGCGCAGTGGTGGCAGTAGAGTGCGAGCGGGCGGGCGCCGGCGCCGCAGCCGCGCCGCAGTGAACACTATGTGTGTGAGGTGCAGTGCAGTACCTGCGTGCGTCGCAGGTGCAGCGCGGCGCAGTGGTGGCAGTAGAGTGCGAGCGGGCGGGCGCCGGCGCCGCAGCCGCGCCGCAGTGAACACT
Organism: Hyles vespertilio; assembly: GCA_009982885.2. NCBI lineage: Eukaryota > Metazoa > Arthropoda > Insecta > Lepidoptera > Sphingidae > Hyles > Hyles vespertilio. Next base: position 5,024,840 of record CM042832.1, read on the forward strand.
ATGTGTGTGAGGTGCAGTGCAGTACCTGCGTGCGTCGCAGGTGCAGCGCGGCGCAGTGGTGGCAGTAGAGTGCGAGCGGGCGGGCGCCGGCGCCGCAGCCGCGCCGCAGTGAACACTATGTGTGTGAGGTGCAGTGCAGTACCTGCGTGCGTCGCAGGTGCAGCGCGGCGCAGTGGTGGCAGTAGAGTGCGAGCGGGCGGGCGCCGGCGCCGCAGCCGCGCCGCACGCAGCGTCCCGCGCGCAGCGCCGCGTCCAGCTCCAGCGCCGACAGCGGGGCCCGAGATGAACTCTCTACGCACACACATTACATTCACATAGTAGTAATGGAATCATTGCTATTTCGAATTAGCATTGTTATTTTTAAAGGCTTAACGTGTTCTATATTTCTGCTGTTGCTAATTCCCCGCCACCAAAGGACAATGGCAGATTTCCATACATGATTTTAGTTGATATAAATTTAGAGCGTTTATTGGTCAAAAAAATATAAATGAATTCCGCTGCCGTTCCTAAACAGTAATGTGTTGAGAAATACTGGTGAAAAAGTCTACATTACTTACTAAACGTTTTTAATTTATAGATTTTGAGGTTATGTTCTATTTGTCATTTTCAATTGAAATATTATTGTTTTCTGAAAAATGTTATTTGGTGAACTAGGGCTATGATATAAATATTTACCGCACTTGTTTTACCAAATAAAGCTATTTTTTATAACAGATTTTGCGAGATATTTTTTGTCGGCTTAAAAGACCTTACGCCATTGCTGAAAAAAAACTGACTCCCATACAAAATAGTCAATAAAGCTTTTTATTTTATTGTGAATCTTAATAGTCTAAGATCCCGCCATACATCGACCTTCACCGAGATGTTTATTTGATGAAACGTATTTTATATTCAATTTAATATGTCAATAAATATATTGTATAGGGGTTGCCTAGCAAATTTCAGTCCAGAATACGATTAATTAAAAATTTAAAAAAAAATATTTTTTAAACATTTCACCTGTTTGATTATTAAACAAATTCTATACCAATCGAAAATATGAAGCCCATAGAATATGTAAACGTTAGGTTGCCTATTTTTTTCCGGTCACAACCCTCAGGTTGCCAGGTATAAACAGGTAAATCGCTACTTGCATTTTGCACCGGTCTGATTATTGAATGGAAATTAAATGAAAATAAAGATTATTTTATTACGAACACGGTGGTATAGGGTTGCCTGCGAAAAATCAGTCCCGAATTGCGGTTGTCGAATTTAGAAAAGTGAAATATTGCTCCGAGTGACCATCCCATGCGATAGAAGAGGACACAGCATAGGAGCTGTTCGAAGTCCGCTCATAAAGAAAGAGGGTGCGCATGCTATTTATTCTTGAGAATGAAAAGGACAGCGATAGACTCGTATATGCTGTGTTTTGGAGTAGTTTATTAGTAAAATGGAGGAAAAGTTATTTAATTTTGGTTAATCAATTAATTATTTATGTGTGTATATATTTTATGTGACACCAAAGTATATACTGCCTCGGTGGCGTAGTTGTACTAAGGTACGGTAACAAAGCTGAGGTCTCGGGTTCGAATCCCGGGTTGGGCAAAGTGATATTGGATTTTTCTATTCATTATCAGCCCAGAGTCAGGAATTTGTGCCCGATATGGCGATAGGCTCGCCACCTATCACATCGTGGGACGGAACATACAAGGCGAAATGTGGGTGTCCTGGCACCTCTGCCTACCCCTTCTGGGAAAAAGGCGTGAGTTTATGTATGTATGTATGTACTAAAGTATATATACATTTTTAGCAAAAAAGAAGGTTATATTATTACATATATAATACTAATCTTGCAAATTGTATCTTTATTATTAGAAGACAAAATAAAAAACAACAATTAAAAAATACTTCTGTTTATTGTAAAAAATTGTAAAAAATTAGTCAGATTCCGAGTCATTTCTTTTGGATTATTGTAACCAAATGGTCGTTTTCCCAATAATCAACCAGAAACCGCACCAGAGCCAACAGCTTTTAAAAATGTCATCATTAAAATTAATTAAATCAACATCCGAATCACACAAAAAACACTTTTTCGCCATTTTTTTAACAATAAATAGTAGCACGTTTTTTCAATTGCAACTATAACCACAATCTACTCCAAAATGATGCACAGCATATACGAGTCTATCGCTGTCCTTTTCATTCTCAAGAATAAATAGCATGCGCACCCTCTTTCTTTAAATGGGCGGACTTCGAACAGCTTCTATGCTGTGTCCTCTTCTATCGCATGGGATGGTCACTCGGAGCAATATTTCACTTTTCTAAATTCGACAACCGCAATTCGGGACTGATTTTTCGCAGGCAACCCTATACCACCGTGTTCGTAATAAAATGATCTTTATTTTCATTTAATTTTCATTCAATAATCAGATCGGTGCAAAATGCTAGTAGCGATTTACCTGTTTATACCTGGCAACCTGAGGGTTGTGACCGGAAAAAAATAGGCAACCTAACGTTTACATATTCTATGGGCTTCATACTTTCGATTGGTATAGACTTTGTTTAATAATAATCAAACAGGTGAAATGTGTAAAAATTTTTTTTTAAATAATTAATTAATCGTATTCTGGACTGAAATTTGCAAGGCAACCCATATACAATATATTTATTGACATATTACATTGCATATAAAATAGGTTTCATCAAATAAACATCTCGGTGAAGGTCGATGTATGGCGGGATCCTATACTATAAACATCGTTACACAACTATAATTAGTATGCTGAAAAGTCACGAAAAATAATAATATTATTATTAGCAAGTATGACATTTCTAAACGCGTTGTTCATGCAAATACGATTTCGCCATTGTCCGTTACAAACACAAAAACCGTTGAGATATTAATAAGAGAGATAAATAATTATTATTCATATTAATATTACTACCAAGAAATCATAACATGTTTTTGTTTACGTGTGCATAGGTAGTTTGTGTGTCATTTTTGTAGTGTGTACTTCTTAAATTGAATTGCGTCTCAGACTAATGAATTCATTACTCCGCCACTATTCTCCAGCCGGGTAATGGCAGAATATCAGTGTTTGCTCGTGTGAGTGAACGTATGCTGAGTCATCACCCTTTTGTTCTGCTGCAACACATATGCTGCTACACTTTTCTTTTTTTTATCAGATATTTGTAATATTAGTATTTGTAATAGATTTGTATTTTAGTTTTGTATCAGTGTATGTGTACTTTAATGAACAAATAAAGGTTTTTCTATTCTATTCTATTCTATAGATATTATTATAGAGCGGACATCGGGAACAAAATCTCCACGTATGGTCCGTGCACACGGGAGTGAAGCGATAGGAAAGATAATATTACTTCGTAGGCGTGACAGAGACAGAAATAGAATGTACCCTTAATTTTGTTACAAACATTTTGTTTACGGTGTCCCCTATAGTATATTGTCTCAATGACAAAAACTGACCATTTTTCACATCTCAAATTACACACACAAAATTTCCTGTTCAGTTTCTTTTTTAAATGGGTTCATAAAAATAATTCACTCCTTTATAGATTATACGAGATCGTATAAAAATATTAACCAATCGGCTTTGTGAATCACAATCGCAAATCTCAACATTTTGCTTATTTATATAACTTGTGAAATGTTATTATCGACTTCACTTGCTATTTGTGATTGCTATTGCTAATTATTCGAACACTACACGCACATATTATTTACACTAAACATCATATCTTAGTCCCAAAAGAGATATGCTACTAGGACATCCACGTTTGGCCTTGTGACTTCGGTCCCACGATGGGATAGAGTGAATACGATTGAAGCGGCTTAGGCCATATGGCCTACCGCGACAATCTAAAGTTGTCTACACACCTTTATTAGAGCTGCCGATGTCCTCATCATCAGAATCCAAGTTGAATATCTCCAATCCGACTTTAGGTTTCGAGTCCGCCATCTGTCAACAAAATAAATCTGTATCAACTCTTTTACGTCCCATCTCCCACTGCAGGACACGGGCCTTCTATACAATCGAGAGTATGATAAAGAGTGGTTAGGCCATATAGTTCACCACGCTGGCCTAGTGCGGGTTGGCGGTATTTACACACCGTAGACATTCTTACAAGCCGTTATGGTAGGAGGTTTCCCCACGATATGTTTTCTTTCACCGTTATAGTGCGTGATGTTTGAATTTTTTATGAACGCTCTAGATTTTCAAAATAAACTTATTTGCAAAAAAAACGGGCACCTAAGCAATTAACCATTTCAAATGTTACTATTGGTTTGTTTGATAATTATAGGTAGTTTTACTTTCACAATTTTGTAAATTAATAAGCAAATAATCGTTTTCGTCAGTATTATCATAAAATTTTGATAAAATTTATGGGTTTTAATGCTAAAGTTCACTAGTAGTGTATGCTCGCTAGTAGTGCATATGCTCGTGAAGTAAAAGTTGTTTTGTTTGTTTTTTTTTTTATTGCAATGAATGACGAGACGAGCAAGCCGTTCGCCTGATGGTAAGCGATACGACCGCTCATAAACAGTAGGAACATTCCACTGCGCTCGCCATCCTGAGACATAAGATGTTAAGTCTCAATATGTCCAGTAGTTACTCTGGCTACAATGTCCTTCAATCCGAAACACAACAGTGCATTTACGCAGTGTTGTTTCACGGGAGAAATAGACATTGCGGTGGTACCTACCCAGATGGCCTCTCACATATGAGAGACTTTTACTTTAATAAAGTAAAAGCAGATAAATGTTTAGTATTTAGTGTGACCCCCTCTAGCTGAAATCACAGCTTGAATTCGTCTGGGTATGCTAGCGAGGATATCGGATACTTGCTTGCGGAATACGTTCCCACTCCGCGGTAATCACATTCTTCAGCTCTCTGATGGTCTGCGGAGCCGGTTGTACTGATCTCACGCGTCGTTTCAGAACGTCCCAGACATGCTCTATAGGATTGAGGTCGGGACTTCGAGCTGGCCAATCCAAACGACGAATGCCGACCTCTTACACATACGCTTCCACATCGCCAGACCGGTGGGCGCGAGCGTTGTCGTCCATAAAAATTGAGTCTTCGCCTAAAGCGGCCAATGCGGGTTGTGCATGAGGAATTAGAACTTCCGTTATGTATCGATGTCCAGTCAGTGAGCCGTTTTCAATGAAGACTAACTCTGTACGATCCATTGAATTTATTCCTGCCCAAAACATAACAGAGCCCCCACCATAAGATGTGATTTCTTCAAAACAAGCCTCTGCAAAGCGTTCTCCTCGTCTTCGTAGCACTCGCCGACGTCGATCTTCACCGAGCAGAGATATCCTGGCTTCATCGGAGAACAATACCCTATTCCAGTCTTCTTGAGTCCATGACTCACAATTTCGAGCAAACCTAAACCTGGCATCTCTGTGCTCACGGAGTAACTTAGGGCCGCGGGCCGGGCGATAACTGCGTATATTGGCCGCGAGAAGCCTCCTCCTGACCGTCCATAGACTAATATGCACATTTCTTACTTCTTCGAGGTTGTTCTTAAGGTCCACATACGAAGACTTGCGATTTCTCAATGCGCGACTCACAAGAAAACGATCATCCCGTGGTTGGGTACATGGTTTTCTTCCAGAACCAGGCCTTCTCTCGACGGAACCGGTGTCTTGATACCGCTGCCAGGTCCTTTGAACCGTCGAGCGACTCACACTTAGCCTCTGAGCCACGAAGCATTGGCTGCAACCCTCTTCGAGCAGTGCAATAATTTTGGTAGCTTTTACTACTTTCTCTAACATTATTGAGACAGCTAAACAGCAATAAATGAAGCTTTGACAATTAAGAATTTAAAAAAAATTCATAAAAATTGACTAAAAGTTATGAAAACCGATATTATCTTTTGGAAAGATAATATTTTCGCACCAAAAATGTAGGATAAAAAGTGGTTTTCTGTAAAAACGAGCATCAAACGAAAATTTGAATTTAGAACGTACTGTTTTAAACACCACGGCATTTTTAAAACCGGCCAGTAACATGTACAAATGATTGAAATCATTTTGGTACCGTATTTTTTTAAAGAAGAATTAAAATAAAAACCGCCCTTTTTTTTGCAAATGAGTGTATAACAAATCTCCATTATTAAGACCGAAAGTAATAATAACTACTTCATCTCTTGTGAAAATATCTTACCTTAGTTTCGGGGATAATAAGCGTGGATTCCTTTGAGGGCGATGCCGTTTTGATGGTTACTTCTGAAGTATTAAGACGAGCCTGAAATATTCATAGAAATCATTAAAATCTTTATCAAAATCAGTTCATCCCTTTTTAAACTATGATCCCATAGATAGGACATAGGCACAAGTGGTATTAGGCGACAAAGAAAGCCATAGACGCAATGTTTTAAGAATACTATGGATATCGTTTTTTTTTTTAATTGCAATGAATGGCGAGACGAGCCTCCAGTTTACCGTATGGTATGGGATACGATCGCTTATGAACAGTGCCAAAACCAAACACCTTGAATTACAAAACAATGCTTGGCATTCCACTGCACTCGCCATCCTGAGACATGAGATGTTAATTCCAATATGTCCAGTGGTTACTCTGGCTACAATTTCCTTGAATCCGAAACTCAACAGTGCATTCACACTGGTGTTTGGCGGGTAAATAAAATGTAAAGAGAGAGAAACTATTCTTGATATTTTGATAACAGCGCTTTCGGCCTCTAAACTTCATAGAAGACTTACAATCTAGCTTTTAGGTACCTAGGGGGATGTAATACTTAAAATGACGTACCGGTTTATGTGGGGGAGGTTTTGGCACTCCCGATATGACTACCTCTCCCTCCTTAGTCACGATTTCCGACGTACTCCCACAGGAATTGGACATGATCTCGATCTCAGTGGGTATGTTCACGGAAGTGACGTCACTGGGCTCTTCCGGCTCCTTTTCTTGCACCTCTTGTTCCTCTTGTTCCTCTTCGGGAGGTTCTTTTACCTCTTCCTGGACATCTAGTGGGATAAGTTTAATACAATTCCATATAATTTGGATGTAGATTTATTCTGCACAAGCAATACTGTGATTAAATGTAAATTAAGTGGCCGGTTTTTCAATGAGATTTAGCTTCTAGTATTATTTTATGTTACTTTTTACATTAAACGTAATTATTTTGGTGTAACTGTAATTAATAGCTATATGTGAGGGCTTTTAATTTGCTATATTGTTACTTTATTCATTTACTTATTAAGTAATAAGTCTGAAAGCCTTCCTTGTATAAAATAAAAATAAATAAATGCACCTACAGTTAAGTTTTCACTTATTTTTAAGGAGCAACAAACAATTACACCTTTCTCTTAACTAAGCTTAAATAAGATTTTTCAAACACATAATTACACATAGTCCAGACTCCTGACGCTTCATATCCATGAATTTTGTTCTATACAATCCCATACACGTCCCACTGCAGGGCACGGGCCTCCTCCACAATCGATACTACGATTAAGAGTGGTTAGGCCATATAGTCCACCATGCTATCCTAGTGCGGATTGGTGGACTTCACATACCATAAAAACTCTTACAAAACTCTTACAAGTCACAATAGACAAGTGTTTGATACAAATGACAGCCTCCGTGGCGCAGGTGGTTAAACGCTGCCTGTGAATCGAGAGGCCGCGGGTTCGATCCCCGCACTGTGACATTTTTTTATGCGGCCCACAAATATTTATTTCGGGTCTGGATGTTTGTGAGACCGAAAAGTCTGTCGTAGTTCCTGATACACGACACAAGACTCGATCTTAGTGTGGGGTCAGGACTATGTATGTGACTGTTGGTTGCTATTTATATTTATAAAATAAATATTTATAGTGATGCAGTTGTATCACAAAAGGATTACACGACCTGCTGGGTGTATTTACACTTACCCTCTTCAGAAGAGCTCTCTTCAAGGTCGACTATATTTAACACGTGTCTTTGTTTAGCTATCTCCAGCTTCTTAGTTTTACTGGGCGATTGTGACGACTTTTCTGTAGGTTTTTCTTTAAAATAATATAGGCATTAACTATTAGGCCACATTACTACAGGCTGTAGCATAAAGTATAGCGCAAACCGGGACGAAATAGCAAGGATTTTCTTTTCTAAAATATATTCAAATTGATGTCTATGTCAATATTCCATTGTTTTAAATTAATGTAGAACTTCTATGGTATGTAAAGTCCGCCAACCCGCATTAGGCCAGCGTGGTGGGCTATGTAGCCTAACCACTCTCAATCGTACTCTCGATTGTAGAGGAGGCCCGTGCCCTGCAGTGGGACGTATATGGGCTGATACAGATTACAAATTAATGTCGCGGTATCTAGAGCATTTCTCGATTTACATGCTATAAATATTGTATGTGGTATTCCTACTAGCTAAGTCCGAATATCCTTTAATATAAAATTGAATCTCTTGCCATGTCGTCCCTACCTGCACATGCCCTAACAGGGCCACTATACTGTATAAAAAGTTCACCTTTTGTCTTTTCAACTTCTTTCCCCTCTGTGGATTCACCCTCATTGTCCGAAGCATCGGAGAGCTTAAATGTCTCCATATCGCAACCCAATACATCCTAAAACATACAAACAATATTAATAGAACACAACAATAATTCTAGTAAGAAGCACAATGTTACTAGGACGGACTAATGGGAAGCGCAGTACAATAGGATATATGCCTCCAAAATAAGTCTGTCTGTATCGGCCCATATACGTCCTACTACAGTACACGGGCCTCCTCTACAATCGCCAGAACGATTGAGAGTGGTTAGGCCATATAGACAACCACACTGGCTTATGCGGGTGGGCAGACTTACATACCATAGATATTTTTTTTATAAATCGCTATGGTATGCAGGTTTCCTTAAGATTTTTTCCTTTCATCGTTTCAGTGTGGTGATTGACTATCAAAATAAGTAAAATAATATTTTTTTTGTAATCTTTATATTATAAATACTCTAAGGTATGAAGTTACTTTACCTGTTCATTAAGTTTGTCTATTTCCTTATTATCTGCGACTTTGTCCGCTTCTATCGCATTATTCACGTCAACCGAAGATTCCTCCTGAAAATTAACATAGCAATATATTCCCCACGGTTGGCATAATCTATATATATAAAAGAGGAACCTGACTGACTGACTGACTGACTGACTGACGTATCAACGCACAGCCGAAACTACTGGAGTAAGGAACCTGAAATTTCACACAGAGGTTCCTATTGTGACGTAGGATAGCACTAAGAAGGGATTTTTGGACATTCAACCCCTAAGGGGGTGAAAAGGGTTAAAAACCGTTGTATGGAAAATCTAAACCGTTAAAGTTACAATTGTCAAACTTGGCATTTTAGTTCTTCATTTTAAAAGAAAACTAACTGCATACTTTGTTTTTCTAAGATTATCCCTAAAAGGGTTAAAATAATGGTTGAAGTGTTGCGAGACGACGGTGATTTAATGTCTGTCTAATCAACGCACAGCCGAAACTACTGGAGTTAGGAACATGAAATTTTGCACAAGGGTTTCCATTGTAACGTAGGGTAGCACTAAGAAGGGCTTTTTGGAAATTCAACCCCTAAGAGGGTGAAAAGGGTAAAAAACGGTTGTATAGAAAATCGAAACCGTTAAAGCTACAATTCTCAAACTTTGCAATTTAGTTAGTCAATCAAAAACAAATATAACTGCATACTTAATTTTTCTAAAATTAACCCTAAATGGGTATAAATAAGGGTTGAATTTTTGTAGAACCGAACTATCGGATCTACGCACAGCCGGAACTACTGGAGTTAAAAAGGTGAAATTTTGCACAAGTGTTCTTATTATTATGTAGAGTAGCACTAAGAAAGATATTTTTGGAAATTCAACCCCTAAGGGAGTGAAAAGGGTTAAAAACTGTTGTATGGAAAATTGTAATCGTTGAAACTGCAAATATTAAACTTGACACTTAGGTTACTCATCTAGGAACAAGAGTAACTGCATATTTTTTTCCTATAATTAACCCTAAATGAGTTAAAATAGGGGTTGAAGTGTTGTATGCAAAGTCGAAAAACTGAAGTTATTGATATCAAAATTCGTATTTCACGACTTATTTAAAACGAAAAATAATGGCGTGAACTCTATTAGAAAAATAGCACTAAGGGGGTGAAGGGATGACATTTTCATATAATGTATTGCTTTAACGTCCGTTATGATAACATAAACACGCAGACGAAGTCGCGGGAAAAAGCTAGTTAATAAATAAAACCACGGAACAGTCACACACATAGTCCTGATGCCACTCTAAGATCTAGTCTTGTGTCCTGGGTTTCAGAGACTACGAGAGACTTTTCGGTCTCACAAACACTTACAACCGAAACAAATAATTGAGGTCCACGCCACTCTTTTCAAGTATTATGAAGCTGGACGCCCTACACTACATTTACCGAAGCGCTAAGGTTTATACTTGTACTTTTTTTTGCCTAATATAGGGGTGTTCCTCTGCGATCCCGAACGAATCTCGAATATTCGGACTTAACGTTCGAAGCTGTAAGTTTTCCACTTTAAATCAATACTATGATACTTATCAATGGCCTATTAAAAATTAAATCTATTAGTCAATGGTTACGAGTTGCGATAGAAGATTCACACATTTTGTAGAGTACCTAGGAATATTCGTACAGTTTTACTTTCAACGTTCGAATATTCAAAGTTTCGTTTCGGATCGTTGAGTATCCCATCTAGGTCATGCAGCTATTGATGATCATCATCTCAGCCACAGGAAGTCCCCTGCTGAACATGGCCTACCCGCAAGGATCTCCAAATAGACCTGTTGGAAGCGGCCTAAATCCGAATTATACTTATAAATTAGTAATGGGAATTATTGTTATTCCCAATTAACATCACCATCTTGTTATTTTTGAAACTTTAGCATGCTCTATGTACCTGCTATTGCTAATTGCGCCCACAGAAATTGTGAACAAAAAAACCGACCATATGTCATAACCATTTTTCACATCTAAAATTACACACACAAAATTTGCTGTTCAGTTTCTTCTTTAAATGGATTCTTTAAAAAACTGACTCCTTCATGGATTACATGGGATCGTATATTAGCGGATCGACTTTGTGAATCACAATCGCTAATCGCAGAATATAGCTTTTTTATATAAATTGAGAAATGTTATTATCGATTTCACTTGCTATTTGTGATTGCTATTGCTAATTATTCCATACATACATAAACTCACGCCTATATCCCAGAATGGGTAGGCAGAGGTGCCAGGACACCCACATTTCGCCTTGTATGTTCCGTCCCACAGTGTGATAGGTGGCGAGGCTATCGCCATATCGGGCACAAATGGCTGACACTGAGCTGATAATGAATAGAAAAATCCAATATCACTTTGCCCAACCCGGGATTCGAACCCCAGACTTCAGCTTTGTAACCGTACCTTAGTACAACTACGCCACCGAGGCAGTCTATTTATTCCAACACTATAATAAACCGTGTATAGAAAGGACTCACCTTCTCCGCCTCATCTTTTTCGTGATCCGCGGCGCCGACCACCTCACATACTGTAAAGTGGAAAGCCCTCAACTCCTGAGGAGATTTCTCTTCTTGGTCTTTTGAGTCAGATTCTGAATGCTGTGCGTTTGAGTCTTCCGAATGTTCTGCGGTCATCTGATTGCTACTCTCTGTGGAGGAAAATTTGTGATAAAAATCCGTAATATATTACAGATAGTTAAATAAATAATCAAAAAGATACACTTAATAGTCCTGACCCCACATTTAGATCAAGTCTTATATCAGATCAGAAACGAATAGTATTTTCGATGTCACAAACACCCAAACCCGAAACAAATATTTATGGGTCCGACAAATATTTGTCTCAGTGCGGAAATCGAAACCGCGGCCTCTCGTATCATACTCCGCACCTAACCAGAAACGAAAGCTATCACAAAACAATTAAGAAACTTACCATCATATTCAAAATCATCATCTTCATCAAATTCTTCGTCAATATCCTCGTCTCTTCTAACCCTTGATGACTCCGCGAGCAGTCCAAGACTGTCGGTGACGTCAGGCACTTCGTCAGTCGCGTCAGGACTCATCTGCATAGCAGATGTAGACGCTTCAGCATCTTCATTGACTTTATTTACTTCTTTATTTTCGGCCTCTGTTGAATTAGAATCTTTTTCTGTAATTTCTGTATCATAATCATCCAAATCTATTACATTTCCTTCATTGGATTGTGTTGGTTCTGTATTCTCTTGGTTTGGGATGTCTTTTGCGACTTCGTTTTCTTTTTCGATACTTTCTTTTTCCTGATTTGATGTGTCTTTTTTAGTATTTTCAGTTTCTCCAGCACTGTCGTCGTCCATATCGACGTCAATAACGTCTAAATTACTTGGATTTTCTGTTTGATTATCTTTAGATGTATCCTTCGGTGCTATTTGGTCATCTTTATTTGCCATATTTTCTTTTTCTTTGTTACTTTCAGGTTGTTCAACTTTAGTATCACCTTCCTGACTTGTTTCTTCCGAATCCATGTCTATATAGTCGTCCGTATCAACATCTATCAAATTTTGGGTAGGTATCTCTATCATTACATCGGGTCGATGTATATGATCACTTTTGACGGTGCAGTAAGTTAATGAGTCTTTATTTTCAATATCTTTGTTTTCAGGATCTTTCTTAGGCGAGGTTTTGGGATCTACGCTTTCTGTAGTATTTTCAGTATTTATAGGCTCATTATCAAGACTAATAGGAGACTGTGATCTCAAGTCTACGTAGTTGTCACATTCACCAGTTTTAGCATCAGCTTCAACTGTTGGTTCGGGGTTGTCTACTACAATTTCTTCAGTAGATACCGTTTTATCGTTATCTTTACATGATTCCGTTGCAATAGTAGTAGTCTCTGTACGAATAGCTTCATTAGGTTCTTGTATTACTTCTTCGGATGTTTTCGTTTTACTTTCTTTTACTGGATTTTCTGATTTATTATCTGTACTATTAGTAGTATCAGTATTCAATTCTTCCGACGCATTAACGTCCTTAGTCGCGTCTAAAACGGTCGTTTTAATGTCAGTTACAGGTTCTTTAGTAACGATTTCAATGTTTTCTGTATTTCTAAGTTCGGAATCATCTTCTTTTATTTCTTTATTTAGTTTTTCTATTTCAACAGAACTTTTATTTTGTTCTATAACATCAGTTTTTTGTACACTTGTTTCTTCGACAGCATTTATCATTTCTATTTCCGATGGCTCTGTTTCCATATCATTTGGAGGTTCTTCTGTGATACTTTCACGAATCTTTTTATTGACTGCTTCAGAACTAACTACTTCCATGTCTTCTGATGGTTTCGTTTGTATATCCTTAGTTGCCTCTAGTTCAGTCTTATTAGATTCTATGTTAGTAACTTTATTTATATCTTCTACTACTTCTGTCTTAACTGATTCAATTACCACATCTTTCATATTTCCCTCGACGTCACAATCATTTTGTCGTTTTTCATCTTTAACAACACCACCTAGTACATTTTCGGAACCAATTTCAATTTCCATTTTAATACCTCCCATGATTTGTTCTTTGTCGGTGGTAGAATCATTTTGAACCTCTAAAATACTAGTTTTGTCTACATTTTGATCTGGGTCTGCGGGAAATATTTCTACGTCTACGCCGACGCGAGGCTTAATATCTGCTTCAGATGAACATTTATTGACGTCATTAGATGCTGGTTCACCAAAGCCATCAAGGGCGCTGATCACACTTGAACTACTAGTCCCAAACTCAGTGCCCAATATGTTAGAAACATCTATAGAATTCGAACTTAGATTCGGATTGATACTTTCAGATAACACTTTTAGCTGTTGCTTCAAAAAATCAATGTTATCGTCGGTATTCTCTTCAAATGTATTTTCTAGTTTAATACTAGAATTTTCCTTATCATTTTTTGATTCACTATCAACATCTCTCAAATCATCTTTTATTTCTTCTTTTACAACTGTTTTATCACAATTTTGTTCATCCTCTTTAAGTAATTTATCTTCACTTATTTGGTCAAATGTATTTCTATCAGAACCAACTGATTCATCATCACTAAGGATGATCATTGCATCATTTGTTTCGTTTATAATAACATCATTACTATCGTCATCTGAAGGAGTAATGGGATCTTTATTTACTTCAGGGTTTTCAGGTGGAGTGTCTTTGTCTACATCATTATTAACTTTATGTGTATCAACATCTTCACAAGCGTCAGTTTTGGGATCATCAGAATCATCAAGTAGGACACAGTCTTCAGTTTTAACATCTTTAGTGTTAATACTGTCAACAGAATCAAGGTCATAAAGAATGTTTTCATCAATTTTCTCTTGACTAGTTTGATCTTCGTCATCATCGTCCCATCGGAGAAGCAAGTCTTCATCTTGAGACTCGCTGTCATCATTTGGTGATGGAACCTCCATAGCAGTATGTACGTTATCTACACCAATATTACTTTTATCATTGTCATTTTTATCATCATTTGGCTTATCATCACAGCTTCCAGATGCTATGTTGTCAATAATCTGATTTACTTCTTGATCTGTCAATTCATTTTTAAACTCTTCCGAGTTCTTATTTTTATCTTCCGACATGTTTTCTGCAACAAATTAAGTATTTGATAATTTTATAAAAATAATTTTGTTTCTTAATACACATTGTTTTTTGCTTACACATTCATTGAAGCATTTGCATACTATGCCAAAACTAATAAAATTAAACTGAACTAAGTAAAATCCAACTAAACAAATAGTTTATATTCAAATCAATACCATGAAAATGTGGTTTTTCAGAAAACATTATTGAAATTGGGTGAGTTACAATGTTAAAACTATTAAATGTCAAACAGTACCTATTAGTATAGTTGGATTATATATTAGTTGATAGTTTGTTGTTATGATGTCTTACTGCCATTCACTATATCCAATCTATCTAACAAGAGGTTAAAATAGATACCATTACTATGTCAGTACAATTCTACACTTCAATAGAAGTCAATAGGATATCTTTGTTATATACTGTGTGGGTTCATATAAGTCCCACTGCAGGGCACGGGCCTACTCTATAATCGAAAGTATAATTAAGAGTGGTTAGGCCATCTAGTCCATATCTATGATATTTAAGGTCTGTCAATAAAACATGAAGACACACATCAAGTTAAAGCAAAAAGTAGGGCTAACTACCCCTCTTTTGAGATTTACTTTTATTTAATATTTGATATTAATAAAAATTTAATAAAATCAAATTTAGGTCAAAGGAGGGCTGCATTTAACATGTTTTACCAGAACTTATCAAAGGTGTTATATCTTCTAAATTCAATGATATCAAAAGCTTATTTTACTTTTGTGTGAAGACTTATTGTACTTTACACCAATTCTTTAAGTGGAAAGTTTTTTTTTTACCAAATTCGCTGAAATAATGATATTTTTGATACATTTAACCTGTTTTACTTGTATACTTTTAGTGTAAGCGTGTCACTTATTAAGTATTACATCATACAAAGGTGATAAATTTAATAAAAAGAAATTAACTTTACATAGGTAATCTATTAAACAATAATAAAAGAAACGATTTTTAATAATCAGTCATTTGTATTTCATCATCATCATCATCTCAGCTACAGGAAGTCTATTGCGGAACATAGGCCTCCCCCAAGGGTCTCCACATCGACCTGTTGGAAGCGGCTTGCATCCAGCGCCTTCCTGCAACTTTAGCCAGCTCGTCCGTCGACCTTGTAGGCGGGCGTCTGACATTTCGCTTGCCTGTACGTGGCCTCCACAATGGAACCTTTCGGTCCCAACGGCCATCGGTTTTATGCGCCATGTGTCCGGCCCACTGCGAATACAACTTACAACCAGACAACTTGTCCCAAATAGACGTATTCGTCCACAACTCCGAGCGTAGAGTTTCCAAACGCAATCCAGGTGGACACGACATAATCTTCGTCTTGTCCATGTTCATTTTAAGACCCACCTGTCGAGCAACTCCATTGAGGTCCTTGAGCATATGGCGCAGGATTCCAGCGATTTCGCCAAGACTACGATGTCGTCGACAAATCGAAGGTGACTGATATACTCGCCATTGATGTTGATGCCGAATCCGAATGTCGAATAGCGCAGCAGTGAACATTTTCGGAGATATTATATTTCCATGTCTCATGACCCTCTGTAGTAGGGAATAGCATTCGTACTCTGATTTTGTACTCGGACTGACATGGTGGCGTTTTTGTACAAACACTTCAACACTTCGATATACCTATAATCAATGTGGCATCGTTGAAGAGAATGCAGCACATCCCAAATCTCTATCAAGTCGAAAGCTTTCTCATAGTCCACAAACGCTAAGCAAAGTGGCAAATTATACTCCTCGGATTTTTATGTAACTTGCCAGAGCGAATGAATGTGGTCTATGGTACTGTAGCCTTTTCAGAAACCAGCTTGTTCGGGAGGCTGGAAGTTATCAAATGTGTATTCCAAACCAATTGTGATGACCCTTGAAAACACCTTATAGACATGGCTCAGGAGTGAGATGGGCCTGCAATTCTTCAAGAAGCTGTTATCAACCTTTTTGAAGCACAGTACCACCTCACCTCTGCTCCATGCCTCTGACGTTGTGCCCTCAAGCAGGACGGAATCAAAGAGCCTCCGAAGACCTTGCAGTATCAGCTCCACCCGCTTTCGGAAGCTCTGCTGTAATTCCGTCCTCGCCCGGCGCTTTGTTATTTTTAAGTCAATCAAGGGCCATCCAAATCTCATACCGACTGATGTCTGGGATGTCTTTGCTGTAGTGTCGGATCAACTCGGCTCTCGGGCAGCAGTTTTATATTTCTTATCATGTAATTATGGCAATCAAACATCGATCCTTAATAAACAAAAATCAATAAATAATAATGGAATAAATAACTTTAATATAGTGATGGCGTTTAAATTGTAAGATTTATAATAATAAATGCGTTTAAGACCTTGTCACAACACAAAGTAAAAAACTTTAACCGTATTTATTATTTTTTACCTGTTCAAATTGAAATGCATTTAAGCTAGGGTAGGTGCACCAGTCCCACACCAGGAACCAGTAATACACCATTTCTAATTTCACATCAAAATATTAAGAATCTGTCGGATTTCCCGCCACTTTTGTTATGTTTGGTAGCACTGCCGTACTTCTACCAATCATATAATCATAAATCAAAGCGAAAAACACGACATCTACATCCTTTTAAAAAACAATATTCGAAACGACAATCGTTCACTTCGTTTCGGGCGGCCATATTAGTAAGGGATACATTGACGATAAGTTTTTTAAATCTGTTTTAATCTTAGTTTATATCAATTGCTGTAACCACTTTTCTAATTAATTGCGTCATATGTTCTGTAAAGCAATAATATTACGTCTTGTTTCATCAGCAAATGCTAATTTAAATAAATAGTTGTCACTGTTAAACTAATGGAACACGAATGGAATGATTTTCCAGTAATATGCCATTTGGTCTGCAACTGGTGATATAGCTTTTTGATTATTTTTTTATTTTTTCTTTTACATGTAGGTTTACTTAATACTGCAATATAATATTATAATAAAAACAATTACAATATCCACAATGTTCCAGTTGTAGACCAGTGGTTTATTACTGGTAATATCTATACTACGAGTGTGTTCCAGTAATTGACCACACCTATTTTTTTACAGACAATGCCGCCGAAAAGAAATTTGATTTATTTCATATTTTTAATTCATGTTCATTTATAGATATTTTATTATTGCAAATTATGATTATGACACTTGTGTATGTAAGTGATATGAATCTCTTGTTAGTTGTCTATCGCTCTTAAATTAGTCAATTTATTAATTTTAGTAACATTATTAGCCATGGAGCATTTAAGTATTAACTTGTAGACTGATGATAAGTTGTGATTATTATTATGTACAAAACAATTTAGTAATAAAAATAAAAATATTCTTCATTATGAAAAATTATTTCATTTATTGGTTCACTATTGGCTCAACGTCTGGTCTATTGCTGGTACGATCTGGTCAACCTTAGGCACATTGCGACTTTCTACATTGATTGTTGAATAAAAATAAACCTTACAGCTATTAAGAAAATTTTAATAGGCTACATGATTCTATAATAGACAAGGAGTAGTTAATTCTTTTTTTTGCAATGATTGTTATAATAATTGAGTCACAATATCAAAATTACTTTTAAAATGACGCTTATTCGGGTTGTTACTGGTACATCCACCCTATAAGAATATTTATTATGTTTTACTTGTATATTTTTTCCAAAATGTAAGAAGTTATCACTTTTACAAACTTATTATCTCAGAAGATATTGAACTTTGCTTTTATTGGGTTTTACCAGTAGATAGAGAATAAAAAATTCCATATAACTGCATTTTTAACTCGATTTTGTAAAAAAATGCATTTATCTTGTTTTACCAGTAAGCAGACGATATTCGTTTTTGAATTTTCATAGTTGAACTTCCAATCTAAGAGTCCTTTGCTTAGTGAAAGCACATGGAGGACTTATAGTGTTGTTGAACAGATTTCAAAGTGGAAACATCAATAATTTACAGTATTTAAGATAAGATGTTACAAAATTCTAATAAAGATAACTCAATACATATTCTACTTAGAATAGATGTAACGGCCAATATCCACCCAATGTTGATAACAGGACTGATGTAAAATTAAGAGATCCTTAAGGTTTAGGGTATAACTCACCATGCTTTATATATAAAAAAATCACTTATTAAGACCTCTACAGTATGCACGTTGTCTCACAATGTTTTCCGTCACCGTCATAGCCCGTTTAAATATACATAGGCCTCTGAAATGTTATAAGTGTCCTGGGTTTCGACCCGCGTCAGCCGTCTTAGCATATCCCGACAAACCCGCAACAAACACTCCATTAAGCACTTTAAACTACAGATCACTATATTATTAATACTTTACATTGAATGGTATTTACAAAAACATAATTACCTTCATTGTTATTGCCGGTTTTCTCGCTTGCCTCCGTTGTATTCATTTAAATAATATTGAAACGGGTGATTTACAGAGCAATTGTCACATGTGAGGCTGGAGATTTTTTTACCAACTTTTACGATGTATCGAAGTGATAAATCGAAGGAATATTAACGAATAGTAAAATTATAACAAATACAAAAGCATTCTGCAATTTGCAAACTGACACTTATAATCACAGACTAATACTTTATACTTATAATTTCGACAGATTTTGACAGCGTTGCTTGTTTGTTTGTTTTTTTTTTATTCGGCTTGTAAAAAAGCAAATGACACTGGTAGCAAACAGCCTAGTATAATATGTACGATTTCAACCATTGAGGTATTATACTAGAGCGGACATCGGAAACAAAAGGACATGGCCAGTTTTTGTATGGCGCTGTGCCTAGTACTTCGAATCTCGTCTACATCAATGAGTTTTGCATTGTTGATGTAAGGTTTGTTCCAAGATTATTACAGAAATGATACAAAGCCTAGGAAGTTCAGGGTTTTTAGATATTTACAAAAACACATCTAATTTTTAGGTTAGGTTTTGTAGGTTATCTATCAATTTATTGAATCGAATAAAAATCGTTAACATAAATAATTTGTCGTCGAATTTGGAATTTATTTTATATAATACAATAAAAAATAAAATACATTAAAAAACACGCCCGTGCCCTGCAGTGGGACGTATATAATTAATTGTATTTATTCATGAGTTCCAAACAGAATATACACCCTAAACATAAATACCTCACCTTAACCTTTTTTTTAACGAGAGTAAAGCTCCTTTAGCCTTCCTTTCTATACTCGGAGGTGGATCGGAAGGGACATGTCGGGGTCTCCGACCTTCCAGCCTGGGACGCGGGGACTGTAGTCCGCACTGCGTAGGTGTTGTATCCAGGCTGGGTCCCTACCGAGATCTAAGAAGATCTTTTGCCTGAACCTAACTAACCCTACACTAATATTGACTCTTGTGTGGTGGGTATCGGGAACTAAGAGAGACTTGTCGGTTACAAAAACACCGAGACTCGAAACAAATACCTGTGGTTCACAAATCACATTTGTCTCGGTGCGGGAATCGAACCCGCGACTTCGTTTCACAGCCGGCGCGGCGTGAAAGCTACGGGCAGCCAAGATTACTTGCATTCCTCCCACACATAGCATAATTATTTTAGTATCAATGCATAGGTGAGTGGTTGCTTAGGTAATTGATGTATGCCAAAGGATGAAATAATTTAAAATGATTTTTTATAATATAACATATTTATTATTAGAAAATACATTAACAGTCTACGTGGCTCAGTTCATTATTGGGTATGGATATATCTTCTTTGTGCATGATATTGTCTATGATTGACTCGATTTCTTCTCTCAATGTATCATGGTGTCTATTAGCCTTCATACAATCGGGATGGCAAATATCATTCATTGTTATTCCCAACAATAAATAATTGTTTCTTAGTATTGCTTCTATATATTTTTTTCTATATGTTTATCTAAGATTTTAACACAAATCATTATCAATATTAATTCAAATCTTTAACATATCATATGGTTTTTTTTTACTATTATATACTAAAACAAGCAATATAATAATGTTTACAGAATTTTAAGTGTGCCTTAGAAATAAATATTTATCTAATCAAAATGAGTATCTGATATGATATTCCAAAAGAAAAATTCTCCGGAAGTGGATACTCAGCTTCATTAACATGATGTCTTTTATTCTTGATCGATCATAATCATAATGGCCCAATAACATATGTAGCTTGTGAGGTTAATAACAGGTAGCAGGGATGACAAATATGTCCATGTGCAGGAAGCTGAAAAAATAAAGTTAATTATACAAGTTTAACATTATTAGCATAGCACTGCTTAGGTGATAAATATTCATTTTTAAATACTAATAACTTCAATAAAACATTATATTGTGGAACATAGGTCACAAAGTATTTATTTGTTCATCGATGAGCCTACATTGGCATATTATAGGTTAAGGGGGACGGGAGTTAAGTCTAGGATAGGTTACTTTAATTGGGTTTTCTTAGGAATGGTGCATTACCTTTTCATGGGAGTGGTACCATGGAACCCCTCCACCCTCTCCCAAACCACTACTCTGCCTAACGATTCTATATTTATGAGAAAAGTGTATGTATTTGTATGTAAGCATAATCAATAAGATTCATTTTTTATGTTTTATAAGTAGACCAATGTAGGTACTTGAATTGATATCCATCGTGTAAGAATCCTTCAGGAATGAACTGATAATATGGAGCCAAAATGTCTTATCCGTCCGGTTGCTATTCCACAGTTAATACACCTCATCGTTTTATTGGGTTACAAAACACTACAAAAAATAAGAAAACTGGCAATTTGAAATCCTGTAGTTCAAGTATTTTTTTTACACACGGTTCACACATATTCTTTTAAGCACAAAAGATACACGGAGACGTATTGTAGTTGTACCACAATATAAACAAATAAACAAAGCATGGTTCCTGTCAAGCAACTGTCAAGTATTTTACTGCAGCGTTTAGTTGTTGCAATGAAAATGTGTAAAAATAGGAATAATATATGTATAAGTATATACGGCAAACATTGCTTTATATATATTTAGTATTGTTAATTATTATGACATATTATCTACTTATAGATTATTTTTAGGAATATTTTAGAAAAAGTTATAATTTTTTTCCTACACTTGCTTTACTGCGAACGAAACGTTTATGCGGGACCAAAAATGGCGGAAATGGGTAGGTATCAATGCAGAATCTAATTAAACTTTATTTTACTCCCTAAACTTCTACAGAAATATGACATATTCTTAAATTAATAGTTGATTTTTTATATTCATTCAATTATTGTCTTGTTTTTGTACATGATTAAAAGTAACTAGGCAGGAACTGTCCAGGTCCTTTGTGCGTATGGTGCGTGCACAAGGGTACACAGTGAAGCGAGATGGAAAATAATGTTACTTCGTAGGCGTGACAGAGACAGAAATAGAATGTACCCTTCATTTTGTTACAAACATTTTGTTTGCAGTGTCCCCTCTAGTATATTATCTCAATGATTTCAACGAATGATGTCTTAGCATGAACGGTTTATATAACAGGTCCATGTGCTTTCGACGTATAAATTAGTAGTAAAATAAGCCCACATAATCTGCGAAATTTAATCTTCCGCGTATTCGTGCATTTTAAAATATCACAGTAGTTTGTGAATTACACAAAAAGGAGTCTCGAACTGAATGGTGCCAAATATGTGCCAAATAAAACAAAACTATTGCGCCTGCATCGCAAAGGGCTTAAGCTGATCCTGACACTTTCTCTCTACCTATACATCAAGAAATATCACTTATTATAGCTAGTTTTTGGCTACCACACTAATAATCTTCGCTGGAAATTTAAATTATAAATTATTGAAATGAATATTTTCCAGGAAAAGTTAGTGCTTAGTGAAACCTATCGATTTTTTTCAGCGATAAACAATATAATTGATCAGTAATTATACCGGGTATCTCAAGACTGCTACCGAAAACGAAGCCGGGTGGTAGTTTTAGTGACTACAAACACAATGCAACCAAAAATTTCGAAAAGAAACGCGACAATGATTTTTTATGATTTTTTAAATATCTTCATTTTTGGGTGGTAAATCCATAGTTTTGCCTAAAATAATAATTTAAACACTTTTATACCTTAGATTATTTATAAATAAAAGGGTATACACCATTATTTTAGGAAAAAATGTATTTATCACCCAAATATGGTCATAAGAAGAAAATTACA
The DNA here is from genome assembly GCA_009982885.2 of Hyles vespertilio. Lineage (NCBI taxonomy): Eukaryota > Metazoa > Arthropoda > Insecta > Lepidoptera > Sphingidae > Hyles > Hyles vespertilio. The sequence continues at coordinate 5,047,665 of CM042832.1, forward strand.
AAAAAAAATTGTCGCTATTTTTTGCAACTTTTTCTGTTGCATTGTGTCTGAAGTCGCTTAAACTACCACCCGGCTTCGTTTTCGGTAGCAGTCTTGATATACCCTGTATGTATATAAACGGCCTTATTCATAGATGATTTTAAAACTAATTTTAGTTGCCACATATCTTGTCCTTTTCGACCGACATTTCAATTCAGTTTGAATGAAGAAGACAAGATTCGATAGCTCATGGACGTAGCATCAATTTGATACTACGTCTATGCGATAGCTACATACAGATTTATAGTTAAGGTTTTACAAATAAAAATCGGGTTACAAATTAATTATATTCGATTTTATTATTCAGTTAACTTTATCATACATTATGAGCACTAAGAGATTACATTGCATTGTACGAGACATTATATTATTCAACTGTTTAGGACGAAGTGAATATTGAACAAAATATATGAGATTCCAGTCAAATCACTTAGTAAAATAAATAATTTCATTGGATTAATTTACACATGAAAGAAACTAAACATTTTATAAAACCATCAAAAAAAAATCTATACATTTTTCACATATAGTAAAAAAAATATATTTATAGTGTTGCCAACTATTATAATGATTGTATTTGTTTCAATCTTTGAACAAGGAATAATCTGATGGTAGAAAAGTCAGCTCTAAATCAAAATATAATTTATATTAAACATAATTTAATTCGATATCCACTCAATACCCAAATACTGAATACTACACCTAACCCATTTAAGTCCATCGAAAAAAAACATAAAAAATAAACAATACACCATTCAAACGTCAGAAAATATAAGTCACAAGAACCCCACTTGACCCGTCTATGGCAATAAAAAGTGAATAATCAGAAAAAAAAATCTAATAATTTGGAATGTAAGCGTAAAGTAAAAAAATAAATGTTATTGTCGATTCTTTCGCATTATTAATTCACAATTTCAATAAATGATGTGCAGAAAACAAAAAATTTAGCACAGTTAGTCAAAAACATACTTTTCGGACAGTGGAATGCAAATCTTATTACCATATAGCATTAGTAATTAAATTCCAGTTTGTAGGTTGCATCATTTCTGCACAACATTACCTAATTTATGAAACAGAAATAAAGAGTATTTCAACATTTTTACTCACCATTTTACTTCAGTCCAAACAATTTTCAAAATTCAAAGATTTTTACTATAGCACCACTGCAAATACATTATTCTCGATAGTAAAACATATTTGTATGACTTTATATGACTCATTATTTCCCTTTTCTCGTGGGCATAACTTCCATCGAATTAAAGCACCCCTTTGGCTCTAAATGTTACCCCATTCCCTTTAAATTACCCCATTGCCTATTTCCAAACTCTAATTGGCTATAAGTATAAAAAATACGAAGAAAAAAATAAATAATTGTGCGGAATTTTTACAGACAAAAAACAGCTATTTATATGTTATTATCTAAAGATTTTTGTTTTGATAAATTGGGAGGTCTTATACCCCAGTCTTAGTGTTTAAATGCTCATACCCATTATAAAGAGCATTTGTATGTGCGTATTCGAGAAATCGCAATAAAGTCTGATGTGAAGTTGCCACATTTATTGTCTATGCATTCTCTCTGAGCTTAAAATCTCCAATCACCGAAATCGCTGTTGTCAATATAATAACAATATCATCTTGTTCTCGGTTCAATCTTTTTCTGTTCGCATTTTACTAAAAGTCATCTATTTTGTATTTTCGTGAGGTAAAACTTGGAACAAATAAAATAAAATAAAAACATATTTAACGCATTGTTTAAGATATACAACAGTGCGTTAATTTTTTATTTATTTTTTAATACCTATAGAAGACGCCCGTTCAAAGTATTGGTATGAAATATCGTATATCTCGATACCGATACTGCTTAAAATTTATTAAAGCATTTTTATAAAATAAATTAATTATCATCACATTTTACATTTTGTTCACATAGCCGAAGGCAAAAAAATATATTTTTATTGGACTTCAAGTTAATTTCTCCAAGAACTCCGGGCCTGTTGCAATTATGTTTATATTTATTGAAAGAATATTTTTTTCCCTACACAAAAAAAAGGGTTTCATGGGGGGACAACAATCTTCACACCGATACTAAGTGAAATAGTAAAATGGGCATTTTGCTTTCGCCACACGTCAAAAGATGTCTCATATACGATATAGCTATACGCCTTAACTTCACATCAGTCCAATTGCTTAAAAAAAACTTATCTATACAAATAGAAAAAATAAATTGTTGCTCTAATAAAATTATTTTTTACCCTAGAAAAAATCGAGTTGAACAAAATAAATTGGGTTATGTCTGAATATTTTAAACTACCCCTTGGGCATAAATACAGGGTTTACTCTTTGAAACGATGCGAACTTCGAATTTTCGGACGCCGTACGTAAAACTTCAGTAATGTGCCTAGATACTGCACACAATATTGGCTCCCTATATCGTACGTCGCAACCACAGACTAAGTTTGGAGAAAATGATAAAATGATAGTATTGATTTTTAGAAGTGTAAATCTTATACTCCAGATGTCAAACATCTGAACATTCGAAGTTCGTATCGTTTTTATAGAGTAACCCCCCAGATGCCTTAAGGCAGGCGTTCAAATATTTGCATCGTAAATATCGGTTGCATCGCATAGTATTATTCGTATAGAAATTCAGATTCGTGCGAACCGTACAATACGCACCAGCGGATGCACTTGTATTAAATCCTTGTATGTATACAAACAATTTAGTAATTTAACTGCACTCTATAAGTACGATGCAAAAATGTGAACACGTTTGAACAACAAGCAAAAATAGTTTCGTGTAAAAAAAAATTTTTTTTCTTGCTAATTATTTTTACCTATACAGTCATTATGTAGTTTTATTATGAGCTACAAAAACTTTTTTTTAATACATAATACATACTTTTCATACCATATCTGATTTCGACTATGTGCGACGACAAATATACTACAATAAAAAAAATGACATATTTTAAAACAATATAACTGAAATTAATGTATTTGTGTATTAATTAAAAATTGGATTATTCCCTATTATCATAGTTAGATATTTATTTGATAATTGTCATTGATATCATATGAGCAATGAGTTTTCATATTCAATATTAAATTCCAATACAATATCTAACGATTTCATTGTAATTACTAGTTTTTTGCCATGATTTTGTTTACTTTAATTCATTATTGGATGATAGGACACATTTTTCCTGATTTGAAAAGCTTGTAATTCAATTTAATTACTACTTAAAAATTGATAAAGTAATATTTTGATGAAAACGTTAAGTACAATAAATTTAGTTAACTATTGTGTCTCATTGCAATCATCCGTTATAGTGCGTGGTGAATGATTATCAAAACACACTCGGAAAAGCCCGAGGTGTGCCCTGGAATTCGAACCCGCGACCACTGTAAACATTATGGAAGTCGCGTCTAGTCCGTTTACCAAGATGCTTGGCACACACTATGTGTGTTAAAATATATTAATTCAACGTGTAATATTAGCGTCTAACAGCCGCTGCCAATAAACAATCCCAATCCAAAATTTGCCGTTTTAGATTGACAGCTCAATCAATTTTCTGATACTATATTGCCAATAATCAATCTCAGTAGTGAAAAAACTATGGCAACGTGACAGGAGACCAATTGAAAAGTAGAAAACAATCCAGATTGACTTCAATCTAATTTTTTCGACTGATTATTGGCTTCGGTCGTAAGAGTCTAAGAGCAAATCTATAAACCATAATTAAAATATGGTTTCAACTATACGAGCACAATAAAGTTAAATTTCCAATGTACCAAAAAAACCTTTTAATACAAGGTCGGTAGTCACCTCAGTACCCAGACTGTAGTACATAAAAAAACAATAGTCTAACCCACTTTAAAGAAACAGAACCACGGCATCGAACTAAATGCTGCGATTATATACATATTACATAATATTACACGAGAAATTCTACAATTTATTATTATTAGATTCTGCCATCTCAACATAGAAATTTCAAATGATTAAAATACATACAAGCGTCAATTTGAACTACAGATTAAAAATAAAATATACAAAAATATGGGGTTATTTATAAAATATAACACCAATAGGCTAAATAGAAATGCCCAGGTGAATAGGAACCTGAATGAGCTAAATTGTATTTTATATATTAAATAATTTAATTGAACATAGAAAATACCAATATTTAAAATACACAAACATGTTATATTCCACATCAAATCGATACATTAGTCCCTATTCACCTCAGTATCCCCATTCGCCTCGTAACTTTGAGCTTTAAACAGAAAATACAGGGTATATCAAGACTGCTACCGAAAACGAAGCCGGGTGGTAGTTTAAGCGACTTCAGACACAATGCAACAGAAAAAGTTGCAAAAAAAAGCGACAATTTTTTTTTTGTTATTTTTTTCCTATTGCCATATTTGGGTGGTAAATACATTTTTTCCTAAAATAATAGTATATACCCTTTTATTTATAAATACTCTAAGGTATAAAAGAGTTTAAATTATTATTTTAGCAAAAACTATGGATTTACCACCCAAAAATGACGATATTTAAAAAATCATAAAAAAAAATTGTCGCGTTTCTAGGCGAAATTTTTAATTGCATTGTGTTTGTAGCCACTAAAACTACCACCCGGCTTCGTTTTCGGTAGCAGTCTTGAGATACCCGGTATATAGAATATTAAAGATGGCAGATTGAGATGTCGGCTACATTTAATAAATACTTGAGCCTCGAATTTCTGTTCCTAAGTATATGTACTACGGTGGAATATATCAGTGCATTAACACCCGACCTGAAAGAAGGGATAAATCATTATTTTAATTACATTTATTAGTAGTGGTTGGTCTCTCATATGTAAGAGGCCGCCTGGGTAGGTACCACCGCAATGTCTATTTCTCCCGCCAAATCAGTGTAAATGTACTGTTATGGTTCGGTTTGAAGGACATTGTATCCTGAGTTACTACTGGACATATTGAGACTTAACATCTTACGTCTCAGGATGGCAAGCGCATTGATTTCGCTACTGTCCATGAATAGTCGTATCACTTACCATCAAGTGGATTCATTGCAATTAAGAAAAAATGAAGGGCTGGGTCATTTATTTAGATTAATGTCTGTGAGAACTGAGAGCTTAGAGAATTATCTACTTATTACCATTATGATCGCTCCAGCTACGTACTCGCTCTCTCAGGCGTTTTTGGTAAATCTTCATCTTCAGGTACCTGAGAAGTAAATAAAAAACAATATTAAAATCCAGCCCATTTTATGGTCATTCACTCCATCATTCACTTCTCATATACTGACCATTAGTTCAATAATGACTTGCACATCCACCTGTCAACGGCCAAATGTCAATTTATAAAATACTAGCGGCCCGGCCCAGCTTCACCCGGATGCATATAGATTTCTCTACAATAATATGCATGTATTATACACATAAACCTTCCTCTTGAATCACTTTATCTATTTAAAAAAACCGCATCAAAATCCGTTGCGTAGTTTTAAAGATTTAAGCATACAAAGAGACATAGGGACAGAGAAAGCGACTTTGTTTTATACTATGTAGTGATACCCTATTTCTATTTACATTAGGCTGTGACATTGACATTGAAAAGCTTTTAAATATCAAAAATGAGGGTCAGGACGTGCAAGTAGATAATTGTCTTTCTTTCAAGTATATCACTCATTCACTCACTCCTATACTCACCCACACATTCAATAATTCTTTCTTTAAAGTGTACCTCTCATTCACTCCCACGCACACTGACCCATTCATTCTCGTTCTTTGGAAGTGAATGATAATTATATATTCTTTCTTGTAAGTGCATGGCCTACCTCTGTAGCGCTGGCGACATGACCATTCCTCATGGTCTCACGCAGCGTGTCGTCGTCATCTTCATCGGTGTGAACATCGTAGAACTCCTCGCTGTCCATCTCCGCATCCGTACCTGATGAAATATATTATATTTATTAATTTTTTAACAATTTATTGTACATAAAAAAATATACGGAACATAACACTTAGGCTGAGTTGCACAAACTACCTTTGCCTTTGAAAATGTCATCGCCATACATTTATTTGACCTTATTATGACGTATTTGACCTTTGCGAATGTATGGGATTGACAGTTTCAAGGTCAAAGATGTTGGCAAAGTTAGTTTGTGCAACTGAGCCTATCGGATTCATTCATAGACAGCTTTATAAATTATTTTGGTTATCGAATTTTTTGTCCTTTTCGAACTACTGACTATTGAATTCAGTTTGAGCGAAGAGGACAGAACATTCGATAAAACAATTTTTAAGAGCGTATACACCTTGCGCCAAAGTCAACTATAGGTATTTCTTCGTTAATTTCACGCACACATAAGCGACCAAAACTGTGTGCGTAGAGCTGCCGCGTCGGCTCGCTATACAATCGGCTCAAACAACTTTGATCCGTGCGCTTCAAATATTCAATTGAAATGTAACTGTAATATAATATCATAAAAATATTTTATTTGCATTATAAGTAGACAAATATTACTGTGCAAGCAAAGAATAATACAAATTTTGGATACTAATCATATTTTCGTTATTATTACATTGTTAAGTTGCATTCAAATCAGTGTTCAATCAGTAGACACTACGGACGTTTTATTAATCATTTCGTGTTCGAACACGTAAATAGTGTTAGGGGCCTTACAACCCCTTACAATTACGAAATATATTTAATTTTATATTACAATACATAACATAATTTAGCCTCGGAATTACGTCCCATTATATTACCTGAAACATAATTTATACTCACTACAAGCAGTGATCATTTACAATCAGGTGACCTGTTTGCTCGTATGCCTGAACTATACCGGGTATATCAAGAGTGCTACCGAAAACGAAGCCGGGTGGTAGTTTTAGTGGCTACAAATACAACGCAACAAAAAAAAACCTAAGCAACGCGACGTTTTTTTTTTATTATTTTATAAATATTGTCGAATTTGGGTGGTAAATTCATAGTTTTTGCTAATATACATAGTAATTTAAAGTCTTTTATACCGTAGAGTATTTATAAATAAAAGGACATATACTATTATTTTAGGAAGAAATGTATTTACCACCCAAATATGAACATAGGAAAAAAATAACAAAAATAAAATTGTTGCTTGTTTTTGCAACATTATCTGTTGCATTGTGTCTGAAGTCACGTAAACTATCACCCGGCTTCGGTTTCGGTAGCAGTCTTGATATATACTGTATAAAACAAAGTTGCACAGTACCCAGCACAGACTGATAGTCGGTAAAGTACTCGGAGTCAGAGGCGTAGCTCTGGTCGGGCGCGTCGGCTGTGTCTCCACTTGGGGCCGCCTCCTGAGCCTTCTCGCGACGAGCCCTGTCGCCCTTGCGTTGTTTCATTCGACGCAGCTGTCTGGAGGTACAAACATTACATTTATTTATTGCCTTGAATGGCAAGACGAGCATGCCGTTCGGCTGATGCCTGATAGTAAGCAATTCGACCGCTCATGTACAGAAATAAAACCAAACAACACATTGAATTACAAAGCAATCCACTGTGCTCGCCATCCTGAGACATAAGATTGAATAAAGAAGGAGAAAGAAAGGGCAGTGTAAAAAACAACGATAAGTAAAGCTCCAATAGACATAACGGTTGCACTCTTCGTTTAGGAATACACATTATTTGAGAGAAGAAGTCAGTATCTAGAAAAAAAAAACACTTGTAGAAAAAGCAATACAAGAACAAAAAAGGTCATAGCAGTTCATACATAAATTGAATATGTAAAAGTTTCTTTCTTCTTTGACATGGTAAGTGTGTAAAATAACAAGCTTAGTCTATGTCTTAGGGTCATAAACTCACACCTATGCCCTTTGAGGTAGGCAGAGTCCATTGAGTGTCAAGTGCTATGTTACATACCTCTTTGCTTCATCAACTGTCATTAATCTCATTCCTAATCATGCTAGCATAACATTATAATTGGCACTTACGTTTCTTTCTGAAGTTCTCTAAGTGTCTCCAGTTCTGTTCTTATGGAAGCCACTTGCTTGTCGAGTCTCGCAACTTCTCTTACTACAAAATACAAATATGGCTTTTAAACAGCATTTTTCAACAGCCTCTGTGGCGCAATTGGGTAAATGCCACCAGTGAAACGAGAGGTTGTGGGTTTGATAACAAAAGAAATGTTTGTGCAGGGAGGGAAATCTATTATATACAGATTTTCCAATGTACAACTTTAGTGGTTATAGGGCCATAAATTCCATAAATAATAGTTTTATTTCAATATGTTACATTAACATATTATTAAACTTAGATAGCTTTATAGACTGACAATGAACAAAGGTGATAGTGGTTAGTGCAGTAATTTTGTTTATGTCATTATTATTTAACATGATTTTTATTAAATTAATAGTAATAAACTTACTACCAAATCAATAAACAGCCTCTCACTACATACTAGAAAGAAAGGCCACAAGTTTAAACCATGCATTGGGACAAATGTTTGCGACCTGCAAGCAGTGGCGTAACTACCCAATCGGGGGCCCGTGGCAAAGTTCATTATATGGGGCCCCCCATAATGTAAAAGAAATTAACATTGTAATTTCGTTTTTCTTTATTTGTTTTTTAAGGTGCTGGCCGACCGTCTGGAAAAAAAGGGACTCTTTGCGATGAAATGTTTTTTCCAGAAACCACTTCAGGAAATGAACCTGGCTGGATCCCGACTGTTCTACGAGAAACGAGATAGATTTCATTTTGACTACGAATAGACGGATGTTCAGTGATGTCTCTGTGATCAACAGGGTGAAAACCGACAGTAATTACCAAATGGTTAGGGGCACATTGAATATCAACTGCTAATTAGAAAGGCATCGTTTGATTAAGTCTACGCTCCGACCTACTCGCGCTCATATCCAAAACCCCTAGAACTTTCAACTTAAACAGACAAATTGCTTTGATTGTCTAAAAGAAAACCTTGCAGTGGACGAGCCAAACAGCGGTTTGGTAGAAGCTGTCCATACGGTGGGATCTAAGTATTTTAGATCTTGCCGTAGAGCTAGACCACAAAAACTCTCGATCCACACTCTTGACCTCATGGGTGAATGTCGATCTTTGACGCTGCAGTCTTTCGTTGACGCTGAAGCATATCGGAGTCTTAATAGATGGATCTGGAAGTCCTTAGCGACACGATGTCCAGGCTCACAATACTATGAGCATTAAAGAGACAATTTAGTGGAAAAGAGGTTCCAAAGTATTTGCAAGAGACTTGTCTATTGGGAAAGAGAGCTGTCTAGGCTGAAGACGGACTACGGCCGCGTGGTATCGGCGAGGACAGAGGTATTAAGGGAGATCAAGAGGTTCTACGGACAGCTTTACACCTCGGTTGCCGAACCTACTGTTACCTCGGCCGAAGACCCGAGTGCCGAGTTGATCCGATACTTTAGCGACGGTATGCCGGACATCAGCCTATATGAGATTGCGACGGCCCTGAAGCAAATTAAGAACAACAAGACGCCGCGTCGGGACCGGGTACGGAATCACCTCAGAGCTTCTGAAAACGAGAGGAACACCGACACTGAAAGTCCTTCAGAGGCTCTTCAATTCCAGTCTCCCCGAGGGCTCAACGCCAGAGGCATGGAACGGGAGCGTGGTGGTACTGTTCTTTAAAAAAGGTGATAACACTTTGTTGAAGAATAACAGGTCCATCTCGCTCCTGAGCCATGTCTATAAGTTGTTTTCGAGGGTCATCACAAATCGTCTCGAACGCAGGTTTAATAACTACCCTCCTACCTAGTTTAATAACTAGCCTCCCGAACAAGCCGGTTTCCAAAAAGGCTTTAGAGCTCGAAGGTTATTTCACAACAGAAATCATCACTCCATCTGGCTGGAGGGCGTTCTACACTACGTTAGAAAAGACACGGTCTCCACTCTAGAACGCGTTTACTCCAACGGTTATCAATCCTTCGACATCAGCACACGCACTGCGACATCAGCTTACTAATCCTATTTGCTATATCTATAACTTTGGTTCTCTGTCGGATAAGCTCATTACGGATCTTATCCTTCAAAACGACAATAGGTCGATGAACAAATATAAGCTGGTAGACCGGTCGTACTGTAAGTGTCTAAGTCTCAGCACGCACTGGTTGAAAATTTTCGTTAACAAGCTTTGTGGTAAAGGTGACTATAAGACTCGACGTAGTATACTCTAGATCCTCCTCGTACTCTCTTTCTCGAAGTTGTTTCTACCTAGTCAAAGGGTATCCCCAGGTAGGTAGGTATATTTGGAAACAACTTCAATTTGGTGGCCACATACAGTAACAGGTATTGGATCAGGGTGGTGGTTGATTATTACTTTGGTTTGGCTATGTAAATATTAAGACATATTCGCTGTGAGGCTGAAGCCAGGCTGTCCAGCAACTGTTGCAGCTCCCCCAGAAATTTTGCCATCCAGACTATATAATCGTCAGTGAAACGTAGGAGCGTTTATTTAGTGTAATATTTATTTATTTTATTATTTATTATCACTGTCTCTTACGAAGGAGACATTGGGCTTAAAGTGACCTTTCTCAATCACAAAACGTTTCACACCGTATTTTTTTTATTACACGTATCTGTAACGTATGGAGATATCATGTTTCCCACTCTTATTAATCCGGTTTAAATTCATTTTTGCTCGTAATTGATTATGGTTGTATTAAGTCAGAATATTCACCCATCCATTTGTTCATTTCTCAGCCTCTGTTCACTTGTATTTTCATGATTTTCATCAATAAATTTCTCGTTCCGTTAGTACTAACTTATTTTAGGAAACGTTTTATTATTTGCATCACTGAGAGGGATACTATAATGAAAACTAAAACAAAATATTTAAATCAAATATTATGATGAAATGGTTGTCATGTTTAAAATGTAGCCTATTATTTATTGTTATTAGTTATTACTTTCGTTATAAGTGTTACATAATTCTCTGCTCCCCTGTCGGGCTTGAGCTCGAGGCCCTATCGAGCCAGGGCCCTGTCGGGCCTGAGACCCTGTCGGACGAGGCCCTACCGGGCCGAGACACGGCCCCCCAGGCCGGGGGCCCGTGGCATTTTGCGCACTCTGCCACCCTATTGTTACGCCACTGCCGGAAAGTATTATTTAGGCTTAGGTGTTGTGAGACTCAAGAGTCTTTAATAGTTTCTGTCCCTCAAACCACAATAATAAGTAGTATTTTAATGTGGCATTTGGATTTCGGGTATATTTATTTTAAAAATGACCTTTTGGGCTAGCTTTCCATCTGATGTCGTCTAAAAATGTAAAGGCGGCCAATCCACTACAGGCCAGCATGGTCAACTATAATCTATATGACTTAATACCTCTCATTAGTAAATAAAACCTCAAATGTAGAGGAGGCTTGTTGCCCTGCAATGGGACGTATATGGACACTAAAACTGTAAGTTATTATAAAAACTAGCAGAGTGAACTTTGTTCACCTTCAAACATGTGTATGTAAAATGTACATCATACTAACCTAACATTGCTCGTCGCTTCTCTGCATATATCTGTTCGTATATAAAGACACCGGCGGCGCCCACGATGCCCACAATAGCTGCTCCGAACATCACACGAGGGGACAAAACACTATTCACATTCATTTTCAATTCTTTTTATCCACTTTTCAACAAAAATATTTTCGAATGCAATACTCGTTGCAAAAGCAAATAAAACCGATTTACTACTTTCTCTAAATGCACAAGTCACTGTAATATTTATTACGTAATTAAATCAAAATACACGTTTATAACAAGTAACAACAAAATTGAAAGTGTGGTTTACGCAGTTCGAGGAGGAAATTTATTTTGTGTGATAAAAAACTTAGGTTTATATACGTCATATAAATCACCACTAAAGATAAATTTCAACTAAACAATTAAATTAGAATTCTTTATAAATTTAATTATCCTATTTGCGATTTGTAAGTAAAATTGGAAATGCGACAATCAAACAAAATATTTATAATCGCGCTCCAAATCCAAAATGCAGAGATTCCATTACATAGCATTATTTTGACAGGTGCAAATAACTTTCTGAACCATTTCTGAACGAATACAGATCGTCTACGATTTTGGTGTCATGAAACAATCAAATAAAAATTAAGATAGTTGCCGAATATAATTAAAGGAGATGGGCCAGAAATGTATGGGCCTTGGGCCGTTTGTAGTACTTTACACCAAATTTACTTAGTGAAATTGGCATTCGATTTCTGTATGAAATACTATTATACGTTACATATTAGCTTTATACAAAAATAAATACCAAGCCAAGAACAGCAACACTACAAGGGGACAATATGGCGTCTGAAACGGCATGTTTGACAACCGATGTCAAAACTTGACATTTATGAAATATGAAGTCGTAATTCGTTTTCCTATAAATCAAATATTATTTTTAGTCGTCTGTGCTATAAATTACTGTACTCTATATAACTCGTAAATGTTTTTACGTCAACGGAATTAGTATCATACTTTATTGATCATCTTATATAATATAACATAATGTCTATACAATAAATTGCAACAAGTCTGTCAGAATCTCGTCATGTTTATAGTTATTTAATATTAAGAAAGTGTACCTATATCTGGCCGTAAGTGCGGTGCATAATACTTGCTAAACAACCTATTTAAATAATCCACAATAAAAATCTGCTAGGCATGAGATACAGCACGGCACAGACTGATCACTTGTCGCGACTGCTAGCATCTGTATCAGCCCATATATACGTCCCACTGCAGGGCACGGGCCTACTCTACAATCAAGAATACGATTGAGAGTGATTAGGCCATATAGTCCAACACGCTGGCCTACTGCGGGTTGACGGACTTACATACCATAGAAATTCTTATGAATCGCTATGGTAAGCAGGTTTCCTCACGATGTTTTCCTTCACCGTTTTAGTGCGTGGTGATTGACTATCAATACACACATGACTCCGAAAAGTCAGAGGTGTTCCCTATGTGCATATGAATAAATAATCATTTTATTATTAGGCATATGCACTTAATAAGCTCTTAGTTATTATAGTCCATACAAATGAATACGCTATAAATTTGGAATCGAATCTGATAGCAGCCATGTTTATTTCTATACCTTAATGTCTAGTAAAAGAACATACTAGCAATCGTTTCTGTACAAGCTAACATTTCAAACATTATATTTAGTCTACCCCTAGAAGTCTAATATAATTTAGTATATTAGACTTCTGCATACTTGAAAATAATATTATCCTAAGGTTTAAGATATTATTTTTCAAATAATGTATTTGACATTAATTCTAACTGGTTATTTCTGAGCACACATAAGGAAAAAGTAGGATTAATTGATGAAAGAAAACTAAAATCAAACAAAACTTAAGGACAATAAAGTACAACCAGATCTTGCTTTATATTTTTTATTTATATTCACCTAAAAATAATCTCCAGTCAAAACATCTAGGAACAATGCCGGTGCTCCTATATTGTACTATTGGTAGCCCAACCTAAAGGCTAAATACCACAGTATAATCATGGTATGAGTATAGCAACCCACTGTCCAGTATCCAGCCATGTTCCTTTCAACATGAAGCACTTGTAGGTGTTAAGTATGTCCAAAAGAATCGAGATTGATACAATCTTTTTACGGCGGAGTTGGAATAAAATCTTGCTCATTGTCTACAGCTTGATTTATTTGCAGCCAGCAGTTTGTACAGATAATTGCTTGTCCTGATAACTAAAACAAAATAAAAAAGATTTAATATTGAAGATATCAAAGAATTATGATGAATAAATAACTCTTTGCAGTCACATGTGTATGATCCCAGGTCTTCTTCTTTAAACAATAGCGGACTATTGTTTAAAGAAGCATCTTAGCAGGCCGGCCGGATAATTGTATGAAATGTCTTGGGACAGTCATCTGATGCCATTAGATATTCCTCCTGGACGGCATTTGTGCTTACCATCAGACATAGTGTTGTTATTATGGATATAATTATAATATAATATATTATACATAACACAAGATCATCTGAGTGTCCAGAGGGAAATAAAAGAAAATGTAATTCATTTAACAATTTAAACAACAATATATAAAATATCTTTTCTTACATATTTATGTACTAGTAGACTTGTCCTGTGGACACAATGCAATTCAGCTCTAACATGAATACTTTTGTTATACTCCATACTTTGTATTGACCTTGATTTATTGGCATAAAACATACATTTCCCAAATTAATGAAGAAAATAGAATACTTACTTCTTGTTCTACCATTTCAGCAATAAAACGTTTTGAAATACTCTACACGAGAGTGAATTGGCAGCAGAATCATCATTCAACAGAATCTTAGTAACTACATGGTTACTAAGATTCTGTTGAATGATAGAATCCATTTCAATTTTTGATTGCAGAAGTGCAATTCAACCATTTCACAACAATTGCAGAAGTGCAATTCAAGCAAAGCGCCACTTTTGATGTGCTGAAAAGCAGAATTGTGGGTTAGAAGAGAAATATGAACATAGAAAAACATAACAGTATTACTTACATGTGGCATTCAAAATAATAAATAATATGTTTACTCACCAAAATACGAACTAGTAATTGCGTTTAAACGTCAAGATATATCATCTGCGAGAATCAGAATCCATAAAACAAAGCCAGGTATACAGAGAAGCAAACACACATTTGCGAAATGTATGCGAATAATAAAAAATAATACGAATTACGGCCACAGACGTAGACAGATAACACAGAGTTTTGCAATTGCTGTCAAGTTAAACATTTTCGTTCTTAAACTAAAATCATGTAACATAAATAAAATAATAAAAGTCACTTCTTTAACAACATATATCGTCTTTTAAAAAGCGAAGAATATGGAAAAAGAAATATAGACAATAATTATAATTAATGGTTTCTTAGATTTACGCGAATGTTACACATTGAAATAAGACTATTATTGTCCGCCCCGTGACCACGAAAGCTGTAAAGTGATCGAAACGTCGGGAATTCAAAAAATGTAAAATTAAACTAAATCCGCGATAAAATCCGTAAATAATAGTCTTATTTCAATAATTATAATTTGTAGGGGGGTTTTAAAAATAAGACATATTCAAGTTAAAGATAACGGGTTCGCGCATTTTTGAACGAAATGACAATTAGGCATCATGGAGGACAGATTATAGAAGAAAATATTGCTTCTGTACTAAAACAATCACATTTTTGTATAAAGCCCCCTGTTGTCCAAGAAATCTAAATGTATTTTATTTGAATTCCACATTTTTTTCTAGAATTTGTATTAGACGTACACAAAACGGCCCAAGATAGCACATCTCCTTTTACAACTTTTCCAAATAGATGAAGCACAAATACAATCTCCTATAAAATAATAATCATTTTGTGGCAGAAAAACTAGTGCTTGGTTTACTTCTCAGAACAATAACTAAAGCGTAGAAGGAGTCTGAAACATACTCATATACTTATCCTGTTTTTTTTTAATGGGCCAACATCATGAGAGAGAATGAGACAAATAATATGTGCTAAAGACGGCTCATGTTCACTGATGAAACGTCAAATTGCTATGTTGAGTATGAATAAGCAACCGAATTAAAAAGTGCAGTTAAGTCAAATGTTACAAACGGCCAAAGCGCCGACACAATTTAGTTACGACATATTCAACAGTGATGTGCTGCACATTTTATCGATAATATAAATAATGTATATTTTAGTTTACTAGCCATGTTACATCAATTGGCTTGTACTTTAAAATACCTACCATCATGTCGTTGAAATGTCAATAGCACTCCTATGCTATTCATTGTTCTGTAGTGCGATTCACGTAACTTTTTGACGCGCCGATCAAGTTGCGGTACGGTTACGATTAAGTTTACGCTTTGGTACAAAATGGTATTCTTGTAAATGTTTAGCTGCGCGTGAACTGCGCGTGAGCTGCGCGTTAACTGTACGTCAGACGTATGAAATTTGTTTGAAATTGACATATACGCGCAGCAGTAGAATACCCCTTTGACTGTCGTAAGCACCGCCTACTGGCCTTGATTCAAAAATAGCCCCTATTTCAATAACGTTAGGTTGCTTTTTTGATTGAAATCGATGAGCCGTATTAATAATAGACACTATTTCAATGACATTAGGTTGCTTATTGCTTGAAATCCGAAGGAACCGTGTTCCGGTTCCGACGGTTGAGGGGATACGCTAAAACGTTTGCGTGACGCGAACTTGACGCGAGCATATTTGACAGTAGTTGTCAAAATTACGAGAATACGAAAAGGGCTGTTTTGATCGAAACTTAACCGCAACTGCACTGACTAGATGAACTTTATTTATCGCAAATTCGTAGACACAGTGGTAGATATTGAAAGAAAAATAAAGAATATAATATGCAGTATTTCTATTCGATTGGTAAAATGATATGTCCTACTTTTATGCTTATTTGGGATATGATTATCTCTCTTTCTTCTCTCTTCAATCTTAAGCAAATACGGTGTTGTTTTTCAAATTAGAAATTTGTACGCGCAACAGCATGAATCCAATTTTGCCTAATGTTGTCATCTGTAGAGAATCGGCAATGAAGGCTTTTTAATATGTGACACTAAGTTTATATCATATGGCATCCTAGACCACAGCCCTTGCGCAGTGGCCGAATGCTTTTTACCACTACACTACCGGGTAGGTATTTTAAAGTACAAGCCAATTTATGTAACATGGCTAGTAAACTAAAATATACATTATTTATATTATCGATAAAATGTG
The DNA here is from genome assembly GCA_009982885.2 of Hyles vespertilio. Classification (NCBI taxonomy): domain Eukaryota; kingdom Metazoa; phylum Arthropoda; class Insecta; order Lepidoptera; family Sphingidae; genus Hyles; species Hyles vespertilio. Next base: position 5,064,483 of record CM042832.1, read on the forward strand.
CAGCACATCGCTATTGAATATGTCGTAACTAAATTGTGTCGGCGCTTTGGCCGTTTATAACATTTGGCATAACTGCACTTTTAAATTCGGCCACGTAATCATACCAAACATAGCAATTTGACGTTTCATCAGTGAACATGAGCCGTCCTTAGCACACATTATTTGTCTCATTCTCTCCCATGATGTTGGCCCATTGGAAAAAACAGGATAAGTATATGAGTAAACTTCTTCTATGCTTTAGTTATTGTTCTGAGAGTGGGAGTAAATATTATTCCAAGCCAAAAAAAAAACACTCATAAATGTTCTATGTTTCTAATTGGTCTGTGGTTATAAGAGCGATACCAGAGCGATACTTGGTCTGTGTAAGAGCGCTAAATCTTTAACGGAATGTATTTATGTTGTGATTTATACTTTGACTATCGTGCTCAAAAAACGTATTATGTGAACAAAACAGTTTTTGTGCGAGATATTTAACTCACTGCAAAATAGAGAAAAAGATCATAGTGAGTACTTAGTGTAACTTATTTAAGTGCATGTTGGCTTGTTGGTAAACGAACTAGTCGCTGGTTCGAATCCCAGAGAACAAATCTGACGTTTCGGAGTCATGTGTGTATTGATTGTCAAGTAGGTACCACGCACTAAAACGGTGAAGGAAAACATCGTGAGGAAACCTGCATACCATAGCGATTTGTAAGAATTTCTATGGTATGTAAGTCCGCCAACACGCTCTAGGCCAGCGTGGTGGACTATATGACCTAACCACTATCAATCATACTCTCAATTGTGAAGAATGCCCGTGCCCTGGAGTGGGATGTATATAGGCTGATACAGACACTTTGTGTTCATAGATAATTCAATAGATTTCAAATTAGAACCCTCGAGTCATTTCTTACTGTTTGTAAATAATTATAATTTCAACTTTTCTGCTTTCTATGCTTATAGATTGGTTGAAACCTAAGATAGCTTAAGTTTTTATTTGTTTTCTTAACCATCAATGAGGTCCACCTACCAATATCTGTTTGTTGTTGTAAATTGTTGAAGGCAAATATCCATTTTCTTCATATTGAATATGTGGGAAAACTTAATATATTTTGTCACAATATTTTTAATTTTACATATTTTATTTTAGTATCCATTGTATTTCGGTTTTATTATTTAGTGTCCCAGCCCAGGCCTTTCCGGGTGAAAATTACTTTTTTGAAAATATTCCATAGCCTAAGTTTATCAGGGATAATGTTTTAATGGTGAAAGAATTTTTCAAATTGGCCCAGTACTTTCAAAGCCTATTCAATGCAAACAAATAAATCTTTCCTCTTTTTAATATTAGTATAAATGATCAACCTTTGAATGTTGTTTAAATATACTTGTTTAATATATCCATTGCACAAATAGGTTTTATTTCAACTGTTAATTTTAAGTGTACACAAATCAACAAAAAGTTTTTCAATATATAAATAAGATATATTTGGTGAATAAAAAATGCTAATACTAAAGGAAATTGTTTAAGGATAAGCCATAAATTATTCTTCATTAATCCGATCTACAATCACATTTCCAAAGTATATGATGTTCAGTTTGTTTATATGCTATGAAAAGGAAATATTACTAATTTTAAATGACAGTATTTTAACTTTTTATTATGGGTATGAAATTTCAAAATAAAGTTCCAATTTAGAGATTGCACAAGTATTGTTTAATTTTCAAATTTCTTATATTTACTCTTAAATTTAATTTTAATTAGAAAGCTCAATGTGTACTCAACTAACTAGACTAAAAAGTAACAAATGTAAAAATGAAGATTTTGTAAAAATAATTAGATTGTGTGTACACTTCTCAAATACAAGACCCAGGACAATAATTTTAAGTATTTTATTAGATATTAACTATGTATTACCCATATCTGTTGGTCTTTTAATTTCAGGACATTCTGTATTAACTATGAGATACATTGTTCCAGATGAAATAACAGAAGACATTAAACTTGATGTTCCTGAGGACATTTAAACTGAACAAAGCAGTCTAGAATACGATCAATGTTATGGTACAGCTTCGGAAAGTGATGCAGATCCGAAATCTCATATGAATGGTAATGAAAATGTACATTATGAATTTAATTCAATCGATAATAACAGTTGGAATAAGATAAAAACGGCACAGTGTTTTCTAAATAATGAGTATGAAGTCAGAAGGGTTTCAAAAATAGACATTGATATTGAACGGAGGTGTGAGACAACAGCGTTTATTGACATTGGCAAAATCTCCGATTCCTCGAATCTATCATTTAAAGAAGAGGAAGAACTACGTTTATTGGAAAAAACTTACGAGCCGATAGTGAACAAGTTGAATTTATTATGAAAAGAAAAAGCAACAGAATCCGTAACTTTGGTTTACGAACTTCAGATCAACAAGACAATGGAAACGGACCTAGTCAGATTTCTGTGAACTCGTGCAGCTCAAATTTATCTCAAAAAACCCTTGATGACCAAGCTGTCCAGGTTTCTATTCAGGAATCTCTGTTATCACGGCCCACGCGTGCAGCCAAAGTTAAGTGCCTTCAGATGATATCTGATATTAAAAGTAAAAGTACAAAGCGTAAGGCAATAGAAACTACTGAAGAGCGCGAGCGACGTCAAGATTCCCAACGAAAATATGCATTAAAAAGTAGGGCCAATGAAATCGATGAACAGCGTGAGCGACGTCTCCAAACATTACGGAAATGTCGAGTAAAATATTTTTCAAATGATAGTGTTGTAGAGCGCGAGCTACATCTAGATTACAAGCGAAAATATCAATTGAAACGTAGGGCCAATGAAACTGATGAACAGCGTCAGCGACGACTCGAAATACTACGCAGAAATCAAGCTAAACGTTTGGCAAATGAAAGCGTTGAACAACGTGAGCAACGCCTACAAATGTTGCGAACATATCAACAAAAACGGTTGGAAAATGAAAGCGTTGAACAACGTAAGCAACGCCTACAAATATTACGAAGAAATAAAGCAAGACGTTTGGAAAATGAAAGCGTTGAAGAGCGCGAATTACGTCTAGAGAAACAACGACAATACGACGCACGTAAGCGACGTGTACGGGGACAACTGATATACAATGAAATTATTGAACGATGTACGTATATTTTTTTTTTATATTGCATTGAGTGGCGAGACGAGCATGCCGTTCGCCTGATGGTAAGCGATGCGACCGCTCATGAACAGTAGCAAAACCAAACAACACCTTGATTTACAAAGCAATGCTTGGCATTCCACTGCGCTCGCCATCCTGAGACAAGATGTTAAGTCTCAATATGTCCAGTAGTTACTCTGGCTACAATGTCCTTCAATCCGAAACACAACAGCGCATTTAAACTGCTGTTTGTCGAGAGAAATAGACATTGCGGTGGTACCCACCCAGGCAGCCTCTCACATATGAGAGACCTACCACCAGTAAGTTAACGTACGTAAACTAACGTATTCGTGTAATGTACATATCGACGCAGGAAAGCGATTTTGTATATGCGTTTTGTATATTATTCAATTCCTAAAAGAAATAACGCATTGAATTTCCTCGTGAAAATGTAAGGTTTTATTTTAAAATGTTATTATTAATGAAATGGTATTCCTAAGTATAAGTGCCAACCCGCACTAGGCCAGCGTGATGGTCTATATGGCCTAACCACTCTCAATCGGTAGTCGATTGTAGAGGAGGCCCGTGCCCTGCAGTGGGACGTATATGGGCTGATACAGATTCCTAAGTATTCTATTTTAGAGGTGATTCATTTTTTTTTCACGTGTAAAATTGCTTGTTTCGATATACGACAAAATCGCTTTCCTGCGTCCATATGTTTTTGATATCCCTTACAATTTATCAATAAGCAGCTACAATTGGTCAGTCATGATATCTAGGTGTAGGTAGGCTTATAGGAAACCATTACATCATTTGAGAAAAAGCGGGAAAGGCGACATGAGTCGCGCCACACTCCACAGTACGCCAAGCAGGCGTCCCAAAAAACTTGATAATTTCGAAGACAGTAGCTAGAATCCGGATGTAGTATACATACGGATTTACTTACTGAGAATCTGTCGTTTCGAGTATACTACGGTATATTATTATCACAAAGATCGACGCATAAATACTTCTTAATTCAAGCTGTTTATATCCTGTATATTCCATCGGGCATTTTGTTGGATAAAAATGGGGATAGTAACCTGAAGTAAATTTTAAAAGCCTTCTGTACGTTTTATAAAACTAGTGCATGTCTTCCCTGAGGGTTTCATCACGCATGAACTTACAAGCTGGGGCGATTCTCGCTTCGATTTCCCGTGATCGTTTCAAATGCGCCAAAGAGGGCTACGCTAGGTTATAGTGGATATGCCGATGTAGGATTTTGTTTAGACTCGACCCAACCATCGCTTGCATGGCGACTTCATCTCCGAGTGGCTTAGTTCCTTTGTAAGAGCAGTACCAACATTATCGCTCCGCTTTCCCCCGAGGTGGGGCGGTAGCGGTAACTCGGTTTCCAAACAAACGAAATAAATTGTAACCTATCGCCAATTAAAAAAGTTTGCCTGTCGGAAGTTTTCAGCGACTTCATGTAACCTTTCCAGGTCGTCCGTCCGTGTTATAGGCGGGCGCCCCACGTTTCACATGTCTGTAAGTAGCCTCTACTCTAGAACTTTTTGTCCACTAACATCTAAATTTTTACAGATATAAAGTCCGAGGAGAGCCATCACGATTTTGTTAAGGAGATTAAAACAAAAAAAAGCGATCCAGAATATCATGAATTTTATGAAGTGACTGCATCGGACAGTATTGCAGATCTAAAGGCCAATGTGAAAGTCGAAGACATTACACTCGGTGAACGTGATCCACTTGGTGGTATCAATGGTGTTAGCGTTAAAACTGAAAATAATGATCTAGAGGAATATGAAGTTGGAAAAGTTCTAAAAATGGAAATAGATATTGAATCTGAAGGTGTACAACAAATTACGTTTTGATGAAGAATCTCTTTAATTGTTGAAACTATTAAAGAAAGACATGGAGAATAATTTCCTTTTCGGAGGTCTCGTTCAATTTGGATGCGCGCTGTCGGTAACCTTAAAATATTTATTCTCTTGTCATTGTATCTTCTGTGACAATTAAGAGGCGGTGGATTCATTGATGAGGCTAAAATCGATGTGAGTTGTAGGCCAATAAACTATACTTCTTATTCGCATTATCATGCGGAGTTGCGTATACCTGAGAGGTTTGCCTGTACAGTTACACCCATCAGTCCAGCTTGAAATCAGTGAAATGAAATGTATTTGAAATGAAATGTATTTATTGGTCACGTAGGCAATTTAAAAGCTCTTATGACAAGTCAATACACATATAACTTAATCTCTATATATATACAATATATTTCCTATACTTAGTATTACTTATTTTAATTTCTTGGTTGAATTAATTTATTAATGTAATTTATTTATTTTAAATTAATTTTATTTTTATTTAGAATTAGTTTTATTTATTTGTTTAGTTTTTATTCTTATTTTACTTAAAGTATTAGTTATGACTTTATGGTAATTTATTTTTCAAAGAAATACAATATGTACGTTAGTCAAATTAAATTAAATCAAATTGATTTAATTAGTGGACCATGAGTATTATTACAACGGTGCGTAGCGGTTTATTCGGCGGCCCTTCCTGAGAAGACCCGGCGAAACAAACTCAGTGGGCTTACACTACCACTGGAACTACGCGACGCGACCCAGTCCTGAGTATATCCAGCGAATAAGACTCAGTGGGCTTGTTTTGGGTCCAACTTAAGAGAACGACCATAAGTATTTCCTAAACGTCCCGTATGTTTAGGCTTACTGCCGGATCCAACGCGGCCCTGACTGAGAAGACCCGGCGAACAAACTCAGCGGGCTTTACTTTACCACTGGATACTACGCGGCGCGACCCATTGCTGAGTAGATCCAGCGAGTCAAACTCAGTGGGCTTGGTTTTGGTCAATTTACTAAAATAAATATTTGTGACTTGTTTTACAAAGATTTGCCATATTATTATTTTATTTGTTTTCTCGATCGGTCGTCATATGATTTTAATTTGCATCAATTATTCATTATATATTTAGTTATAAATTATATATATATTTTTTTTAGTACACCACATACACGTAGAGATAAATCATTTCAAATTGTCAATTGAAGCCATGGGCCCGAGTGTGTCGAACGATCTCGATCCTGTGGCACTCAAAGGCTTATTGATATTTTTAATAAAATAAAGAATAAAGGCCACATACGCTAAATTTCCTGTACAGTTCAAATGCACAGGTATATCGACAAGAAAATATTTATTTTTAGCTGCTGGAACAGGTGTGAAAACCTGCAAAAGTTCTACGACAATCACGTTCTAGTAACTAGTTTATCTATACAATATTCTGTACAATCAAACCTGTCATGTAAAGCCTAGTATATAGTATAGCTAGCGCAAATGTAATTCAATAGAAGTTCAGTAATAATAAAGTCTATTTATTATAAATTATATTTTGTTTTATTATAATCAACGTCTGAAAAATCAAACTACATGTCACCATCATCAGCCTACAGTGTTGAACATAGGCCCCCTCCAATTACCGCCATTTCACTGTGTCTTTACAAGATCAGGGTATATCAAGACTGCTACCGGAAACGAAGCTGGGTGGTAGTTTAGGCGACTTCAGACACAATGCAACAGAAAAAGTTACAAAAAAAGTGTCAATTTTTTTGTTATTTTTTTCCTATGACCATATTTGGGTGGTAAATGCTTTTTTTCCTAAAATAATAGTGTATACCTTTTTATTTATAAATAATCTAAGGTATAAAAGACTTTAAATTATTATTTTAGCAAAAACTGTGGATTTACCACCCAAAAATGACGATATTTAAGAAATCATAAAAAATAATTGTCGCGTTTCTTTGCGAAATTTTTGAAGTGAAAACTTCTTTAGCGGCGTTGAGCACTTTTTCTGTAATGGGTATAAAATCTTAAACTCGCGTCAGGACACGTGACCTGATCGTAAGACGAAAAGCGTAAGACGGATGGAGAGTAGACAGCTGTCAGTTAGCTGTCAGTTTATAAAGCTTTGATGAATTGCCAATGATTTTGAGTGGAGATTTCAACATAAACTTCGCAGACGATAAAAATCAACTATTAATTGAATTTTTAAATAATGAATTTGGTTTAACTATGTCGAATGATCGCAATCTTAGCACAACGAAATACAAAACTACTATTGATGCGGTCTTTATTAGACATTTAAATAGGTTCGAATCAAAACTGTTCGTTTCTTACTTCAGCTACCATAAACCTATCGTATCAGTTTTAGAGATGGGCGATGATAATTCTGGTAATGATGATGGTGAAAAAGTCGTTGAAATTATGGATGAAAGTTGATTTTTCGGAGAGATAAACTTTTTAATGTAATATAATTGTAATAGTTTTAAAGTGTTAAATTTTTAATGTAATATAAATTGTCATGTTTGTGTACGATAGCGCAATAAATGAATATTGTATTCTACCACATAAATGATAGTACTTTTATACTGATAAAGCAATTGGTGCAAAATTATTCCCTAACCATTCCAAAATATCAAACATGCTCAACGTTAATAATCAAGTTTTCACTTTTTGTTGCATTGTGTTTGCAGTCACTAAAACTACCACCCGACTTCGTTTTCGGTAGCAGTCTTGAGATACCCGGTATATAAAAATTAACAGATGAAATAAAGATGATTCTTGCTGCCAGTTGAATCAAAATTATCTATTATATACCTACATATATCATAACGAATACTTATATGTCGACCAGAATTGAACCACTACTACCTAGTAAAATTGAATCTCTTTAAAGAGGCAGTACTTTTTTAAAACTGCCTTTAAAACTTTTCTCAAATATGTCCCTAATCCCTTTGATCCGTAACCACATTTTACTCGCAACTCTCGCAAGCGTGTGAACATCAGTAAGGGTTAACGTAATGTTTTGAAATTCTCTGTGGGAAAGGTCAACCAAACGTTTGTGATAGCTCCTGTGTAGACATTGCATTGGCCAAACCTAAGCCAGCGTGTAAACCAGGCATTATATTTTTAATAATAAATCAAACTCGCAGTTCGTTTGTTTACAATTTATGCTCCAGCACCCCACGCTTTATAGTAAAAAAATGTATGTATGTATTTTACTCCATTTCGTAATCTTAATTATCAATATTTTTTACTTTTTATTTGGACCTTTTATGAAAGCGTAAAGCGTCTTTAGTTTTTTAAACTATAAATTAATTTGTCTTAGGGTCCCAACCTATATAGTTTTAAGGGTTGACCACAGGGGCGTGCACTCCTTGTAGGCAGAAATGCAGTGCTTTACTTGCCATTCACAAATATTTTATTATAACGTTCGTACGTTTTAGATGACTTTAATTTATAGTAAATAAATGAATAAACAAAATATAATAACTTAAAAACGCCTAATATTTTATAAATAGCACCTATTTGCAATCACGCAAACATTATGTTTGCCACGCGAAAAGCAAGAGGCGCTGCAAAGCAAATTAATGTACCTAATCAACCAAGTCATGCCGCCGCGTCCCGCATTACATTTGTTTGCATGTGTGTAGTAATTTTGGTGTCCGTGCACAGTCGCAAACGCACACACCCATGAATATTGAAAGCCGCGACTCCTGCGGCAGGCCTTGGGAGTTCGGCAGTTGTCGGGAGTAATCGTAAATGTTCGTTGCCTATAATCCGAGTAAAATTAATAGGCTGGAATCTAATAAATCACCTATGCACATTATGCATTTTTGGTTAGTAAGGTTTTATTTCTTTAAATAGAAATGTATAATTTGTGTTTCGCGGGGGCCATTTTGCTTTTTTTTATGAGTTTTTGCATTGTTTACTATTTTATACGAGTATGTTTGTAAAAAAAAATAGATTTCTTAACGGATTTTTCATTTTAACATTTGAAAGTGTGTACATTTAACAGTTTATTACTAAGTTTCGATATTAATTGTAGTCATTTGCTTTTACTGTTATTTGATTGCGAGGTTTGTGTTAAAAATGTATGTTTATCAAATGAATGAATGAGGTGGCCGAAATCTTGCGTTTATTTACATCAGGATAGGTATAGTAATCTCAACTAACCGGAACCTTGAATATGTGAAAATTGAAAGCTGACTAGGTGAGTTTTTTTATTTTACTTATTAGAATTTCTTCCGCCGCGACGATCGATCGCTGTTTTGTCTGCGTTGCCGTAGAAGATGGACATGAAATATGAATAGTAGTACATCTAAGACTTATTATGTTGGCATGGTTTCCGACTTAGAGATCCGTCGCGTGGCTGTGGCTATGCTAAAAAACTATAAAAGAAAAAGTTTTTGTGACCGAGTACTCCGCCGCATACCCAGTGTCATAATCCTGTGCACGCCGCTGGTTGACCACAGGGGTTGACGCAAAAGTTAAAATTGAATGAATGAATAACTTCGTAGCGCTCTCCTACACTTCTAGGGCGCATACAAAATATGGATCATCAAACTCATCATTCAGTTAAAGTGTTTCGGGTCAAATAAAATGATACATATTTATATTTTGATTTATTATAATAACAGCATGATCTAAACGCACAAATAATATGTACAAATATCAAATTTGATTATGTTTAAAGAGTTTACCCTTAAGGGAATTTTCATAACAATAAAATATTAATTACAATGTTAACAACAAAGTAACGTTTACATAACAAACATAACAAGAATATTTAACGAATTTTCACAAAATCTGGATTCCTGAGTGAGTCAATAACACAATATCAACATTATGAACTATATGCGCCGATGTGCGGATCCACCATAAGCTAACGAGTGGCTAAATTAGAAACTTCAATTAAAAATTAAAAAAAAACATCTATAAACAGCATTGTTTGACAGTGCTTTCTCAATCTATATATAACCAGAATTTTTAACAAAACGTCGAATGAAACACGTATTTTTGCCTATTACTGAATTTAAATATTACTGTTATTTTGATTTCTTGGGTATGCTTAAAAATATATATATATATATAATTTTTATGAATTTAATTTACATTTGTGTCTATTTTGTTCTATCTTCTGCATGCTGAACTAGCCTGTAAGTGATTGCTACGCTTAAATAATTCTTAATCGTCTAGTTATATTACAAGACATATTTCAGTGTAAACAATTGTTTGCTGGTCTTTAAAATAAAATAAAAGTAACACGGATGCGCCTTATGGTAAATGCAAATTTCAGATCTCAAGAGTATGAACATGACAAAAGCACTCAAAGTATCAAGTGGCGTGAACACTGAGCCTTTTATTTCGTAACCACACTTCTAACTTTATAATCTTAATTTATAAGAACACCACATTTATTTTTGTCATAACCATTGATATTAAGCACAGAATCATATTTATGAATTATGATATATTCTTACTTCACTGACCACAATGGATTTTTTAATTTAGTTACTCTATTACCATTAATAAGTATGTTTCTTTAATTAATCATCCATATCTTCCCCTTCGGATTTAATTTCAACTTCCACTTTTATACCTCTGATGATATATGTTTTACTAAAATTATTTTGAACTATAGGATTATTCATTTCAGTATTGTCATTTTTGTCCTTAATATCGGCCGCTTTATGGCTATCAACCAATTTCGTTTGTGTATATTTAGATTTAATATTTTCCACATTTACCATTTCTTCAATTTCATCTAAGAGTATGACATCTTCTGTTATATTATTATTCCTGCTGATATTATCAACTAGATGAGATTCATGAATCTTGCCATCTCCATGCACATTGGCTTTCGGAACCCCAGCACTTTCCGATGTCGTATTATCAAAAGACTGACCAGATTCTTGATTGCTAGCTTTGGCTTTAATATTATCGATGGAATCATTCTTATCTTTTGTCGTTTCATCTGAAATGAGTATGAAAGTTTGACAGTGTTTTTTTAAGTGTTTATTAGGAAAAGGAAAAAGTGTACAGATAGATTCCAAGTAAAAATATCTAAATATTAAGAGCGTTTACACCTTGCGCGCAAAGCCAACTATAGGTATTTCTTTGTTGATTTCCCTCACACATAAGCGACCAAAGCTGTGTGCATAGAGCTGCCGCGTCGGCTCGCTATAAAGTCAGATCAACCAACTTTGATCCGTGCGCTTCAAAATTCAAATATTCAATTGAAATGTAACTTATGATTTATATATTGGTAATATAATATTGTAAGGAGTTTCCATGTACCCCCACCAGCCAACTTGGAACAAATTATATAAGGAAGGCTATATAAGGCGCTTGGAAGAAACAGCCTACTCGCTCGTCATCGCTCGTACTGTACGGAAGTTTGTGATAATCTGTGTCGACCGCCATTAAGGTCACGTAAGCCATTTTTGTTTTGTTCCTTTTTTATTTGTATTAAATTTTGCAGTACTTTGGTTTTGGTAATTATTTTGTGTTGATTGTACTTGAATAGCTTGTAATTGGTCTAACATTGATTCAATTTGTAAATAAACGGATTTATTGTTAATTATGTATTTTTTTTAATAAAATTCCACTTCTGGTGCTAAAATCAGAAGTGGGATAAAGGACTCATAAGCTCACAGTAACGCTAATTTGCAACATAGTTTGTAAAATTGATGTGAACACGAATTCCATTAAGTTTATAATTTGAATTTTATTGTGTCTTCAACTACTGCTTTCTTCATTTCTTTATTATTTTGTATGTGTTATCGCCTGATTTAAACATTAACAATGAGACGTACGAGGACACTTAGTCCACGGAGGCGTCTTTATAGGGATGATTCGCGTAATCGAATTCGACATACTTCTCGAAGGTCCCGCGACCACAATAACGATAGATCGAATCGAAATTCAAATGGTAGACGTCATACTTCACAAGATGGCTTACATGTTCGAGATCGACGTGATTCTCACAGTACTGAAGTGCACCGGTCGCGTACTCGGTCTAGACGTGTATTGCGCTGTAGAGATCGGTCTCGCAGTGACCACCGCGTTAGATCACGGTCACGATCGCGAATGGTTTCGCCTGTCAAGGGGCTTTCATGTATCAATAAGGCTCGACCTGTTCACAAAACTGACTCCCAACCCGCGGCTGTGACTCTTCCGCCCGATATTATTTATATTTATATTTTGATTTATTATAATAACAGCATGATCTAAACGCACAAATAATATGTACAAATATCAAATTTGATTATGTTTAAAGAGTTTACTCTTAAGGGAATTTTCATAACTATAAAATATTAATTACAATGTTAACAACAAAGTAACGTTTACATAACAAACATAACAAGAATATTTAACGAATTTTCACAAAATCTGGATTCCTGAGTGAGTCAATAACACAATATCAACATTATGAACTATATACGCCGATGTGCGGATCCACCATAAGCTAACGAGTGGCTAAATTAGAAACTTCAATTAAAAATTAACTTGGAACTAATTATATAAGGAAGGCGCTTGGAAGAAACAGCCTACTCGCTCGTCATCGCTCGTACTGTACGGAAGTTTGTGATAATCTGTGTCGACCGCCATTAAGGTCACGTAAGCCATTTTTGTTTTGTTCCTTTTTTATTTGTATTAAATTTTGCAGTACTTGGGTTTTGGTAATTATTTTGTGTTGATTGTACTTGAATAGCTTGTAATTGGTCTAACATTGATTCAAATTGTAAATAAACGGATTTATTGTTAATTGTGTATTTTTTTAAATAAAATTCCACTTCTGGTGCTAAAAATATAATAAAAATATCTTATTTGCATTATAAGTAGACAAATATTACTGTGCAAGCAATGAACAATACAAATTTACGTACTAATCATATTTTCGTTATTATTACATTCTTAAGTTGCATTCAAATCAGTAGACACTACTACGGACGTTTTATTAATAATTTCGTGTTCGAACAGACACGCACTTGTTCGAACACATGAATAGAGTTAGGGGCCTACAACCCCTTACAATTACGAAATATATTTAATTTTATATTACAATTCATAACATAATTTAGCTTCAGAATTACATCCCATTATATTATCTGAAACATAATTTATACTAGCTACAAAATCATTGTAGGTAATAAAAAATAAAATTAAATATTTTACTACCAAAATACTAAGATGTGGCAATCGCAGTTCACGCGTGGCTATTTTACTACGCACGGCAAAAATCAACTGCAGCTAGGCCGGAGCAACGAGCGATACGTCCTCCCTCTAGAAAGCTTTGCGGCGCGGCGGTCTGATTTGATGCAGGTCGGACAGCGTGTTTTATAGTGGTTTTTAAAATATTTGTAGAAAACATGAAAACTAATTTTGTTGAAATATAAAAATGGTAATTTATTGGTAAGATGTTCTTCTATTATGATATGTAATTACTATAAAAAATTATGTACGATAAGTGGGTAAAAAAAAATATGTTCTTGACGAGAATTTCCGAATAATTCCGCATTGTTTAAATTTTTATTTTTCAGGAACTAAACACAAAAAGATTATTTTTCTCAGCAAAATCCCTCCATAAAGGTCTTTTTGGTCTGATAATATTTTTATTTTCATGTTATATTTAGTGATTTCGGATATCTTAAGCTTCTAAATTGCCATTCGAAGCCTAAATAACGAAACCTGTGTTCAGTAATCCTGATAGTATTCAAAAATTCATTATCAATCTGTAATGTTCTCCACCAAAATCCCTAGATGACAACCTTTTCTAAAAGTAGTACTAATTATTTTTCCATTAAATTGTTTATTGGTGGCTATTAACTTGTTTGAAAAGTCCTGTTTTTAAGCCAAAAAGCGCGCGGAAGGTATAAACGCTCTTAAGGTAGAGTATACCATTTTCACGAAATACTTAAAGTGATAAATTGTAATTCACATGGGAACAATTACAAATTCAATACACAATCGCTTTACATGTTTTGGTGCAACACACAATAATTACACAATTTGTTTTTTTAATACATATTTTATAAAAGCGAATATATTTAATAAAATGGTAATTGTAATTTTTAACTAGTCTATGAAGGGGCGCCCGTTCTTTTGCATATACAAATACAAAATAACACAAAATTCCATGCATTATTAAGTCTTTAAAAATACATATATTTAAATTAACTTTTAAATCTCTCTGTCAACGAAAAACCAATCACAGACATAATTAGAAATTAGAAATTTGGATAATAATTACCTTGTTTACTATTTTGTTTGGCTCTTTTTTGTGATAAATAAAGTCGTCGCTTCTCAAGCCGTTGCTCACGTTGTTCAACAGTTTCCTTAGCTATGCGTTTTAATCTATTTTCACGTCTTCTTTGCTTATATTGTTCCCGCTGTTCCGCACTCTTACTGGCTCTGAGTTTCGATTCAATTTGTCGATGTCTTTCTAGAAATTTCTCATGTTGTTCAACAGTTTCGTTGGCCTTGCGTTTAGTGTCATATTTTCGTTGTCTTGCTAACCGTCGTTGGCGCTGTTCGGGGCTTTCATTGATCTTACGTCTTAATTCATATTGTCTTTGTCTTTCTAACCGTCGCTCACGTTGTTCAACAGTTTCATTGGCGATAGTTTTGGACAAATATACTCGACGTTTCTCTAAGCGTTGCTTTTTCTGTTCAATATTTTCATTTGCTTTTCGATTTACCTCGTATTCTCGTTGTTTTGCGAGACGTAGCTCATGTTCTTCAACTGTCTCATTGATCTTACGTTTCGAAGCGTTATTTTGCTCGATAATCGGATGCTGATTGATTTCAGTATTTTTTCCAGGATTTACACTGCATGGCTTATCTTTACTCGTAGATTTAAGTAACTGTTGAATATTAGGAACTTGAGGGGCGCGCGCGGGTTTCGATAACATTGAGCTCAGAATAGAAACTTTGTTTGAATTATTAAGGGGTTCTTGGGATGAATCTGAACTGTGCAAACTTACAAAACTCTTGCTAAGTGCGCCTGTTTTCTCAAGTGAAGCTTGTATACAGTTAGAGTCTTTGTTAGTTACAATTCTTCCATCTTGACTACCATCACTCATTGAGTTTGTTTCTTCATTAAATATATTTTGAAGTGTAGTTTCTGATTCATCAATTTCTTGTTTCAAAACCTTAACTTCAAATGCATTATTAAGGGGAACATTGTGTTCATTTTTGATATTATTATTTGGGATACTGTCAACTGAAGTAACTTCATTAAGTGTTTTGTCACCAGGATTATTATATTCTTTATTGCTTGGTTCAGTTTTAATCTCCTTGTCTATAATATGTTTAACACTTCCTTTTACATCATCTGTAACAAGATATTTATTTTAATAGTGCATACAAAAGTTGTACTTTATTTTATCAGCCAAAATCAACTGCTGCTGAATGTGAGACGCTTCTACAAGAGTTCGATTGAGCGGGCTTAGGCAATATTACACCACATTGGCGTAGTGTAGGAAGTCGCAAACTTCAAGCAAAGAAAAGTTGCATATTTCGAACATGTAGATTTCGATGGAATTAGTAGCTGGTAAAAGGAAAGTCGATCGAAGGAAAAGTCATGACTGCGAAACATTCGAGAGTGGACAGGGATTGTGAGCGCCGCAGAACTATTTCGCCTCGCACGAGACTGCGAGCGACAATATTCTGCGCTGACTGCCAACCTTCACTAGTTGGAGAGGTGTACGTGTAATATATGAGTTTTTTAGATAGGTATACAAATTTAAGTAAGAGAAAGGATTTCTTCAACGGATGCTTCTTCAAGCTCTATGATGCACAAGGGTCCAAGAGCGCTATTCTTTCATAACATATTGGGATTCCTTATTCTAGCAAGAAAGACTGGATGAAAATATTAACTACACTATGTGGAAATAAAACAACTTTACGATGATGCGGACCGGTGACCCTGAAAACTGTAAAGCATTCGAAATGTCGAGAAGTAAAAAAAACACCAAATATGCAATAAAATCAATAGTACAGTAAAATAATCAAATTGAGAACCTCTTCCTTTTTTTAAATCAGTTAAAAAATAGTTATACTGTATGGGTAGCAAATTATAAGAAACTACTTAACACTATGGGGATTAACGTCACTCGCGTCCGTAGGCTTTTACTCTAGATTTCCTACACGTGACCCCTGGGTGACAGTTAGTGGTGGTAGGACTTATGTGTCCGCCCGGGTAGCGACCACCGTCCATGGGGCGTAAAGACCGCCATGGTGATCTCCGTAAGGGGATCGCGTTCCGGGATCAGCCAATGGTTTTCCGGTTTCTTCGAGGGTCTTGAGTCCGGGCAAGAGGTTGTACCGTGTGGGTATTTTCGGTCCTTTGTCGAAGGAAGGAACGTTGATCCGCCGGTCAAGGAGACCCGTAGAAACGGTTGTCCGCGGCCGCCCACGGTATAGTACAGGGGCCCAATCAGGGCTAACCACCTCGAGAGGCTGCCTCACCATGCCGCGCGCATGCATCTTGGGTGGGTCCGTCGTGCCGGTTGGTGACCGGAAGTGGGGTCCCGGCGGCCCATCCCGGGAGGGTACGGGGGCCCTTCCGTCCGGCGGATCAATTCGCTTCCTGCCGACCCTTTCGTGCCGGTGCCCGTTCGGCCTTCTTAGTGCCCGAACTTAAGCTCCTCGTTGCCTCTTCAATCAATGCAATCCCATCCTTTCTACCATGACAGTGCAACCAACCAGAGCAGGTCTTTCAGCGGTGCTTAACCCCACCACCGCGTTCACTATGGAGTTCACTAACATCCGCGGACTCCATACGAACCTCAATGCCGTCCACCACCATCTCGAGACGGCCCGGCCTGCTTTGCTCTTCCTAACGGAGACGCAGATTCGTTGTCCCGTATCCCGGTTATTCGCTTGAAGTAAACTTCAAGCCTAAAGCCGGGGTATGCTTGTATGTTCGGTCGGACATCTGCTGTCGCCGTTTGCACTGCATGGAGGACCCCTCCTTCTCCGCTCTGTGGGTGCACGTGGATCTAGGTTCCCTGAGCCGCATCTACGTGTGCCTTTACAGGTCTCACAACGGGGACGATGAGACGACTCGGCTGTTCAGGTATCTTAGCCAGGCGGCTAATGACGCGCAGGCGCAGTTCCCGTCGGCCGAAATGATGGTGTTGGGGGATTTCAATGCTCATCACGAACTGTGGCTGGGCTCCTCCAAGACTGATCATGCTGGCAGAGCTGCCCATGCATTCGCTCTGACTCACGACTTGACACAACTGGTGAACCAGCCCACCAGGATCCCGGATGTGGCGAGTCATGCGCCTTCTCTGCTGGACCTTCTGCTGGTGAGTCACCCAGCCGGGTAACGTGTGACCGTTAGTGCGCCTCAGGGCACTTCCGATCACTGCCTGGTTGGGTCGTCAGTACCGTTCGCATCACCTCCACGTCCCGTGCAGGTTAGGCGGAGGGTCTGGCATTACTCGTTGTAAGATTGGGATGGTATGCGGGAATATTTTGCATCTATCTCTTGGAGGCAGCGCTGCTTTGAGGGTAAAGATCCCTCATCGAGTGCTAACGCTATTGCTGACGAGATCAGACTTGGAATGGAATATTACATTCCTTCCTCTGAGATCGCCAGTAAGGGCCGTGGGCGCTCCTGGTTCAATCGTGCATCCGCCGCTGCGGTCGGTGACAAACAGGCGGCGTATCGCGCTTGGATTAGGGGTCGCGCCATGAAGGATCCCAATATCAGTTCCCTCAAAGAAGCCTACAACCGTGCCACCAAGGCCTGCAAGAAGGCCTACGTTAGGGTGGATGCCCAGCGCGTTTGCCGCCGCTGAGGTACCCAGAAGGGTCAAATCAAATCAAATCAAATCAAAATATTCTTTATTCAAATAGTCTTTCACAAGATCTTTTGAATCGTCCTTTTCTGCTACCACCGCTTCGGAACGTGTTGTGGCTGTGAAGAAGAAGCGGCGCAAGAAACTCCCTCTCGCTGGCCCACAAGCCGCAAGAGAAGGCTGCCTTGCTGGCAAATCTATTTGCGGCTAATTCCCGCCTCGAAGACCGTGGTTCCCAGACGCTGCCCACACTGCCTGCTTGCGGTTTCTCAATGGCGGATATTCGCATCAGGCAGTGTGATGTGCGGCGTGAGTTACGGTCTCTCGATGTGCAGAAAGCCAGTGGTCCGGATGGGATACCAGCGGTGGTTTTAAGAGCTTGTGCAGCCGAGTTGTCTCCTGCACTGACTCGCCTCTACCGAGCCTCCTACCGCACAGGTGTTGTGCCGGAATCTTGGAGGGAGGCCAATGTGCAACCGATCCCCAAAAAGGGTGATCGGTCGGACCCTACCAATTACCGCCCTATCGCTATCACCTCAGTGATGTGTAAGGTCATGGAGCGGATCATAAACGCTCAATTGGTCCACTACCTGGAGGATCACTCGTTGATCAGTGACCGACAATACGGTTTCCGTCATAGTCGATCGACGGGTGATCTTCTAGCGTTTGTCCTGCATAGCTGGGGTGAGGCGATTGACCGGCGTGGCGAGGCTCTTGCTGTGAGCCTCGACATTGCCAAGGCGTTTGATAGGGTCTGGTACCGTGGTCTTCTGTCCAAGCTTCCGGCATACGGTCTGCCCGGCAACCTGTGTTCGTGGATTTCCGGCTTTCTTCATGGGCGTAGAATACGTGTAGTCGTTGACGGACACGCTTCTGCGCTCATGTCGATAAATGCCGGAGTTCCTCAGGGCTCGGTGCTGTCATTGATATGCAGAATAAACAAGGTGGGCCCTTGTTTATTCTGCATATCAATGACATGTTGTCGCTTGGCAACATTCATTGCTATGCAGATGACAGCACAGTTCATGGGCGATACCACTGCGGGCCTCCGGGTTGCCGAGTCGAAACTGTGAGGGGACGCGAAGATCTTGTCATTGAGCTCAACCGGACCTTGGATCTCATTTCTACATAGGGTTCCAGGAATATGATTGAGTTCAATGCCAAGAAAACCCAGGTGTGTGCGTTCACGTGCAAAAAATCCCCGTTCTCAGCCCTCCCCGTTCTTCAGGGTGCTCCCCTCTCAATGCGGAATGACTTAAATATCCTTGGTGTGGATATCCGCTGTGATCTCAATCCAAGGAATCACATCGAGGGCGTAATAACTGCCACATCACGCAGGGTTGGAGTCCTGAACAGGGTGCGTCAGTTCTTCACGCCCGGTCAGCTTTGTCGCTTATATAAAGCGCAGGTCCGGCTGGGTATGGAGTACTGCTCGCACCTCTGGGATGGATCCGCCCAGTACCTGCTCGATGCCTTGGATGGATTGCAGCGGCGGGCCATTCGCATTGTGAATGATGCAGACGTTACGAGCAACTTAGAGTCGCTACAACTCCGGAGGGATGTCGCCTCTCTAAGCGTGTTCTACCGCCTGTATCACGGTGAGTGCTCCGAAGAATTGTTCAACTTGATCCCCTCCTCTCCATTCCTAACCACAACCACGCGTGCTGGCTTGCGAAGCCATGGCTTGACGGTCCACACCATCCCGGCGCGAACCAAACGGTTCTCAAATTCTTTTTTATGCCACACCATCAGACTGTGGAATTGTTTGTCTTCTCGCGTGTTCCCTCCTTCCTACAATCCTGGGTCCTTCCGCCGTAGTGTGAAGAGGCACCTTAGCAGGCCGGCATAATTGTTTCCATTAGCATGGGACTGCCGTCCGATGCCAATGGATACTCTGCCTGGGCGGCATTAGTACTTACCATCACGTGCAATGCTGCCACTATGCCAGGCCATTATAAAAAAAGAAAAAAAAAACTATGGTTGTAATTCTGTCTCATACAAAGCCTGCATCAAGTCATGTTATTTGTCATAAAATCGTTTAATGAATGAGATAGCTCAACAATACTTGACAGATTCTATATCACAGTTGGTTAGACAGGGGCGTGAAGTTAGAGACACCTGGTTCGGTAACAGTACCACGATAAATTATTGTTTCAAAAATAGTTGTGTCAGGTCTAGAAGTTTGTGAGAGTAAGAAGTAACTTGTAGTTTCTGATCAAGTTAAATGTTAGTAGTTTTTATTATCTACAAGTCTTTGTTTCAGGTCTGGGTGTTTGTGAGACAGAAAGGCCTCTCGTAGTTTCTGATACATAAAGCAAGACATGCATCTTACTGTGGTGTGAGGACTATGTATGTGCCTGTTGGGTGTATTATTTACTTATTTATTTATTTGTACTCACCTTCTTTTTTGCTACTCTTCCTTTCTGTACACTTTGGTCCGCCTTGAAGTAACTTTTTTAAACCATTGTCATTTTGTTCAATGCTTTCACTATGTCTTTGTGTTTTTATTTTTTCAGTATTTTTTTCTGAAACTTTGTCGCACTGTTTAGCACATTCATTAGCTTTACGTGTTAATCGGTATTGTTTTATTCTCTCTAGGCGTCGCTTACGTTGTTCAGCACTTTCGTTAGCTCTACATTGTAACCGATATTGCCGATCTTTCTTACGGCGTTGCTCAAGCTTGTCAACACTTTCTGCTTCCTTGTGTTTTAATCTAAGCTGCCGTTCCCTTTCGAGACGTGCATCACGCTCTTCAATGGTTTCGTTGGCTCGCCGATTGATGGCGTACAGTCGTTGTCTTTCTAAATACTCCTTACGCTTTTCAACACTTTCATTGGTCTTACGTTTTAATTCATATTGTCTTCGCTTTTCTAATCGTCGCTCATAATCTTCAACACTTTCATCCGCCTTGATTTTCGGTTTATTCTTTATATTTTTTTTGTTTTGCTTACATTTGTCACCGCTTGTATGTTTGAGCACATAGTTTTCATCATTTCTACTAAAGTTGGGGGTTAATTTACCAATCACCTTGGGTAACTGCTCAAGGCATTTCACTTTAGCAACACGCGTGGGCCGTGACGGCAGCGGTTCCTGAGTTACAGAATTCTGACTAGGTCCATCTTCATTGTCTTGCTTGCATGAAGTTTGTACATAATTTGTGATATTTCGAGATTTTCTTGGCATTCTGTATTATATTTGTTGATTAACTCACCCATAGGTATTAGAAATAAGTGAAATAAATGCGTTTTTTCTTTACATCGGCTATATAAATCTTTAAATACATTACAAGTAGATGAGTACGTTGAAACGCCGTTGGTACCATGTAAAAGAAGTATTGTTGGTAAGAATTGATACAATAAAACTTCACAATATATATATAATTAAATTAAAAGGTTGTAAATATCAAATTATGGTCTACTTGTATTTTTTACTTTTTGTTTATTTATTTGCAAAACAAAGTGCAAATTGCAATTGACATCTGACATTTGAATATTTTGTTTTTTTTTCTAAAAGAGAAGGAATTAAAACATACAGCTTAGGCATCAATTACAATAAATATACATTACAAAACTTCAAATTAAATTAACGGCAAATTATAAATTATTATTAAGGAGAGAATTTGACATTATTTTTTTTTATTGCTGTGATTAGCGAGATGAGAAAGCCCTTCGCCTGATGGGAAGCAATACGACTAGACTGCTCATAAACAATAGCGAAACCAACCAAAACATTGAATTACAAAGCAATGCTTGGCATGCCATTTCGCTTGCTATCCTGAGACATAAGATGTTAAGTCTCAATATGTTCAGTAGTTACTCTAGCTACAACGTCATTCAATCCGAAACACAACAGTGCATTTACACTGCTGTTTGGGGGGAGAAATAGTAATTGCGGTGGTATCTATCCAAGCAGCCTTTCACATATGAGACCTACCACCTCAATCCGAAATCGAACGAGGGTTTTTTTACTTTTACTTTATGAACCAATATTGGACAAAGATCTCTCTCAATTCTTTACACCTAAATGGAGATTGCATTCCGTATATATAAAAGTGAAGCACAAAAATTTCTCACTGTGGGCCTCATTAAAAGGCTCAGAGTCACTCAACGAGCCATGGAGCGGGCTATGCTCGGTGTTTCCCTACGAGATCGAATCAGAAATGAGGAGATCCGTAGGAGAACCAAGGTTACCGACATAGCCCATAGGATTGGCAAGTTGAAGTGGCAGTGGGCCGGGCACATAGCTCGTAGAACCGATGGCCGTTGGGGCCGAAAGGTTCTCGAGTGGAGGCCACGTACAGGCAAGCGAAGTGTTGGACGCCCGCCTACAAGGTGGACGGACGATCTGACTAAGGTCGCAGGAAGTCGTTGGATGCAGGCCGCTTCCAACAGGTCATTGTGGAGATCATTGGGGGAGGCCTATGTTCAGCAGTGGACTTCCTGTGGCTGATATGATGATGATGATGATGATGACAAAAATTTGACCTTGAATGTCGCTGTTGCCTGCTATCCTTTTCTTTAGAGTGACAATGAATGAATGAACAAAAAGTCATGTTCATTGTTTTATATTATGGAATGCAATCTCCATTTGGGTATAAGCTTCTTGGTCCATACACTAGGTACTGAAGTCAACTAGGTCGTTATCTAGACCTAGGTCTAGCGGTCGCATCCTTTACCATCAGGCGAATGGCTGGACGCCCGGCCGTAAAATGAGAGGCTACGGGTTCGATTCCCACACCGAGGCTAATGTTTGTGAGGCCCACAAAATTTGTCTTGAGTCCGGGTGTTTTTGAGACCGAAAAGTCTCTTGTAGTTTCTGATACCCATGACATAAGACTTAATTGATCTTAGTGTGTGGTCAGGACCACGTATTTGACTGTTGGGTGTATTTATTTATTTATAGCATGCTTGTCTGGTCTTTCATCGAAATAAAATAAAAAAACGGACGTAATGACGGCGATAATTTAATATTTATACATACATACATAAACTCACGCCTATATCCCAGAAGGGGTAGGCAGAGGTGCCAGGACACCCACATTTCGCCTTGTATATTCCGTCCCACAATGTGATAGGTGGCGAGCCTATCGCCATATCGGGCACAAATTCCTGACTCTGGACTGATAATGAATAGAAACATCCAATATCACTTTGCCCAACCCGGGATTCGAACCCGAGACCTCAGCTTTGTAACCGTACCTTAGTACAACTACGCCACCGAGGCAGTCAATTAAATATTTATACTTGTGTCTTTATCCTCCCTGGTAGTCATATTTTCTTCAGTGGTTTCAGCATATCTATTGAGTTCATCCCTTCATCTTAGCAAGTTTGTACATCTTCAGATTCAATTTCAATTTCCATTTTCAAAACTCTTCTCACTTCGTATTTGTCATCATGAAAATCTTCAGATTTAACATTAGTGTTACATAGTGAATTCAATTTTTTATTGTCTTTATTCACATTATGCTTTAAATCTCCAATAGTTTCCAATGTAAGTATTATCACAAAATTGATTGTTTTCTTGATTGCTACATTCAGTTTTTAACTCCATGCCTAAATCGTGTTTATTTTCTTTATCTGAAAGAAGTTTATGGACATTAAATGTGTGTGAAATTTACCAGCATACATAAGCTCTCGCCTTTTTCCCAAAATGGGTATGAAGAGTGCTATCACAACACTCGGATACCGCCTAGTAGGTGATAGACGGCGAGCTTATTGATGAATAGAAAAATCCAATATCACTGCTCGATACGGGATTCAAACCCAAGACCTCAGTTTTATAATCGCAATGTAGTACAAATACGCCACCGACACTGTTTCACCGTCAACAATAAGATTTTTCTAAAAAAATATTTAAAATATACATTTTACGCCCTTCAGTACATTTGAAGTTTCAAAAAGGTGACCTTGAAAATCGCTCTAAAACAAATACCTATTAAATTAACTTAATTAGCAGTGGCCCTACTCTGAAAATCCGAAACGAAGTTCGAATCTTCAGATGATCAAAGTTTATGACGAAACGAATGTACCTACTCTGTAAATGTTCGGATTCGTATAACGTACATCGTAACCATAAGTCTATGGTTACGAACATAAGTCTATGTAACGCGGCGTCGCGTCGAACCGCGCCGCCTGTGAAACCAGAGGTCGCGTGTTCGATCCCCGCACCGAGAGAAATGTTTGTGCCCACAAATATTTCTTTCGAGTCTGGGTGTTTCTAAAACCTAAAAGTCTCTGGAAGTTCCTGATACCCGCGACACAAGACTCGATCTTAGTGTATACAGGGTATATCACGACTGCTACTGAAAACGAAGCCGGGTGGTAGTTTAAGTGACTTCAGACACAATGCAATAGAAAATATTGCAAAAAAAGCGACTTTTTTTTTGTTATTTTTTATCGATGGTCGTATTTGGGTGGTAAATACATTTTTATTCTACAATAATAGTGGATACCATTTTATTTATAAATACTCTAAAGGTATAAAAGAGTTTAAATCATTATTATGGTATAATAGTCCTGACCCCATACATAGGTATGTGACTGTTGGGTGTTATTTATTTATTTAATGGTGATACCTACATTTTTTAACATAGTTTTTTTCCTTTCCGTTTCAACCAATTATATTCACGTTGTTTTTCCAAACGTCTCTTACGTTGTTCAATAGTTTTATTAGCTCTGCGTTCTCGCTGTTTTTCTATTCGTCGATGGTACGCCTCAATGCTTTCATTGGCTTTACGTTTCGAAGCATTCTGTTTTATATTTTCCATAAGAGTTCCTTTACAATCTTGGAATAGATTGTAAGGTACTTTAGGTGGACGAGATGGCTTTGAGAGCAGAAATTGCAGCGTGAAAAGATGATTGCATTGAATTTTGTCATGTGCTTGAGTTTCTGAATTTTGTGACTGTATTTCTTTTGGTTTTTCCTGGTCTTGTTTTCTTGAAGTTTGTGCCGTACTTTCATTTTTAACACTGGCAAATATATTTTCATCGTTACATTTTCTTTGTGTACTTTCAGATTCAATATCAGTGTGTATGTTACATTCTCTTTCATTCCGTTCATTTTCATTTGAACATCATTGTCATCTTTATTTTTTACATGAGAATTGTGATACTCATTATTTTCTGTTATTCTACCTGTAACAATATTATTAATTTAATGAGAAATAATGAACAATATTTTATTGAATTTTCTTCTTTGGCAAGATATACTAAGTTGTACTAAAGGTATTGCAAGCATAATTGAGTCATTAAAAATGTATGTATTTTCGTATGATTTTGTTTGTTTTGTGATTTAAAAAAAAGAGACTATTATCAACAATCAATAAAAATAATAATTATCTCAACATTTTCTGTCAGTATATCAGGTTGCCATAATGATATCAAATTCAATCTTAGCACCATCATTAAAACACTCTTTTTTGCCAAGCTATACATTCATATTCACATTCGTATTTGGTGCCTTTTTGCACTGGTAGCTTGGCACCCTAGGGCCATTGCCTAACTACGACTGGCTCTGACACAATTCTTCACTACATAGTATAAAACAAAGTCGCTTTCCTCTGTCCCAATGTCCCTTTGTATGCTTAAATCTTTAAAACTACGCAACGGATTTTGATGCGGTTTTTTTAATAGATAGAGTGATTCAAGAATCAAGAGTAAGGTTTATATGTATAATACGTACATATTATTGTACAGATCTATCTATTTGTACCCGGGCGAAGCAGGACCGGGCTGCTAGTAAACTATAAACAATGAACTGTGAGATGGAGAAACTACCATAAAGTACCCAAAATACCTACATTGTCCACCATACTCCTTAGCTTTATAAATTGACAAAATCCTCCCCATTTCTAAATTTTGCTTATGCTAATGCATTGAGTATTCGTTTCAGTCTATTTTCCCTCCGTCGTTGTCGATATTGCTTACGTTTTTCATCTACATTTTCGCTGACTCTGAGTCTTCTTTCAACAGCTCTACGTTTTGAAACATATATTCGTTGTCTTTCTAGACGTTTTTGACGTTGTTCAGAAGTTTCGTTAGCTCTAAGTCTCAATAGATGTTGCCGTTTTTTTTCTAGGTGCAGCTTATGTTGTTCATTAATTCGTTGAGTAGGAACTTGGTCAGCTTGATTTACATCGAGGATGTCTAGAGATAAAGCTGAGCTGTGCGAAGTTACAGAATCCTGGCTAGGTCCGTCTTCATCGTCTTGCTTGCGTGAAGTTTGCACACAAATTGAGACGGTTCGGGACGGTTTACTAGGCATTTTGAAGAGTTAACTTTTGTTCAATTATCCACTCGTATTACAAATTAGTAAAACATAAGTGTTTTTCTTTTACAGCATCCGTATAGATCGTAATAAACACGGTTTATTGTTGGCAAACACTGTTGAGCGCTAGTATGACATCCGACACGTGAAAATAACTATTAAGTTTAATAAAAACAGTGAACATTTGCAAAAAATAAATAATATAATTAAATATAAATAATAATATTAATTTTTCCCGAACGCGAACCACATTGCGGCTCGTCGAAGAAACATAAAAGGGTGCCGCGAGCCGTCGGCGAGCCGCAATGCGGTTCTTGTTTACATTATAATTCTATTACACTAAAATGAACCCTATTTCAATGGCAGTAGGTTGCTTTTTGCTTGAAGCCGCGCTGGCGCTTCCGACAGACTACGGTCATGACCTTGGTCATGACAGTTTTATGACAGAAAAACAAATGACGGTCTAGGGCAGTGGTTCCCAAACTTATTTTGAGAATAAATATTTTTATAGCGCCCCCATTTTCTCACCTATTTAAAAACCACTATAACTTCAAATTAAATTAATTAATTATTGTGACCTATATATGTATATTAACGGAGAATTCTAAACGAAACTTTTACTATAACCCGCAACTTGAAACCTGAGCGCAGTAGGTAACATACAACGGCGCTTAGGTCTCAAGTTAACTCTTACGGGCTCCACCTGCCAATAAGACTGATTATTGAAACGCAACTTTATAGTATTAAAACAGAGTATCTTTTATTAAAAATAAAACTAAAATAATCGAATATCTAATGTGAAGGATGAATCTGATGCTGTTTAATAAGTTTGTTGATATCAGGTTCCAATTTACTCAAGAACAGTCGCAAGTCGCCACGTTCGATAACAAGCAAACGATTTCTCTTTTTAGTAAGCATTGTTGTCACAGCACTAAATCCACACACAAATATGACGATGGGAATGCTATCAAGAATCGTTGAACGATTGACCACAATCCAGGGTACAATTGCGGGATCGGTTTTTGTAGCCATTTTTGAACTTGATTTTTATTTCCTCGTTTGTTGTCAATTCTATAAGTTCTTCTTCCAGCTGAGGTGACATTGCTGTGTTGACATTTGAAAACGGATCCAACACCCAGTCTGGTATTTCCAAGTTCAAAATGTCCTGGTATAGTTCGGTGAAGTCAATGTGGAGGTTTTCCAAATGTGATACTGATAAATTCGGAAAATTGTGAAACTCACGTGCGGCGGGTTAGGCCGCCCGCAGGTAGGGGTAGGTAGTTAAATGAGAACTCAGGGTAATTACGTGGTTCGGGCTTTAATAGATTCGCATCACTGTTTACACCCGGCACTGTTGCTGGTGGTATGCAACAGGAGTCACTGGCCTTCACTGGACACTGATCCGGGTCTTCGGCACGTGGCGGAGTCTGGCGACAGCTCGCCGGCGAAGTCAGCCGCCACGTGGCCGGATACGGTGCGCAGGTCAGCGGCGCGGCGCAGGCTCGGTTGCAGTCGGGCTGGAAGCGGTGCGGAGCAACAGCGGGCAGTAAGCACGGAGTCAAGAAGGCGAAGAAGAAGAAGAACGCCAAAAACGCCAAGTACGAAGAAGAAGAACCTGGAATCAGTATCCAAGAGATCGGAATGCAAACTAGGTTTGCATTCCGTGCCAGCGACTCGTGATAGTTCACAAGCCCGGCAGACAGAATACACTGACAAACAAGCAGTTAAGCGGTTAGCAGTTAATAGAACACTGAACACTCACCCCAGCGGGTTCAGAAAGACGCGTGGTAGCACGCGGCTTTAAGGTTAAGGAAAAAGGACGCGAGCGCCGTTACACGCGTATTTAAGCAAGCGCCGATGACAGTTCGCACGTCAAATTTGACAGATGTTAGAAATGAATCAACCAATCAGCGCAACGGAGGCGTTGATTGGCATAGACAATAGGATTTATGCCGAATATTGAACTATAGATCGCAAATATAAGAGGTGACATTCCCACAACGTCTGCCCAGATTCTTTTTGTGTAGAAGCAGTTTGGCTGCGAAAGTAGCAACGACGTTTTTTGTTTTAATTAAATTTAGTTTATCGCCTTGCAGTTGGCGATTCATGTCGTTGAACAATTTATACAGGTCTGTCATGTAAGCCATATCATTTTTTGATGTTATGAGCTTGTCGTGCAATTCTGTATCTTTAGTTTCCAAGAACTCTATAACAGAGTCAAACAGGTTGTAAAATCGAGTCAGACGATTGCCTCTTGATAGCCAACGAACTTCAGTATGAAGCAACAAACGGTTGAAATCCTCGTCATTAGTAACCCAAAGCTGATGAAATAATCTATCATTCAAAGAGCTGTTGCGGATTTTATTGACTGCTTTGATGACATATTGCAGTGATTGAAATAGTTTTTCACTTAAGTTTCTAGCAACTAAATGTTGCCTATGAATAACGCAATGTACACCAAGGACATCTGGAATATTATTTTTTAAGTACGCTATGAAACCTTTATGGCACCATGTCATAGCCGGAGCGCCAACCGTAGCAACTGAAATAATATTTTTCAAAGGAATCTCTTTCTCATCGCAAAACTTTTCCAATATATTGAATATGGTTTCGCCTTTTGTATCGGTCTCTTAATCTCTAGCAAATAATAGTTCTTCACATATTTTCTCATCTTTAATAAACCTCACGTAAGACAACAACAATGCTTCATTAGTTGGTAAAGTGGACTCATCGAGCTGAATTGAGAATTGACTTGTCTTCAGCTGATCGCACAATGATTCTTCAATGTTTTCAGCCATTTCATCAATTCGTCTTTGCACAGAATTATTACTCAAAGGAATTTTTCGGATAATATCTGCGGCCGGTTTATGAAGCACAGTAATTATTACTTCATTTATTGCTGGCAATATTAACTCTTCTCGGATGTTATGTGGTTTGCCTTTTTGAGCAATTAACAAAGAGATATTGTAAGAAGCTCGAAGTCCGTCGTCATCTTGCTTAGCAGCCACCGATAATAGTTTTGCTACACTTGGCTGAGTATTATGTTTCTTCTCTAGGTCTTGAAAATATGCTACATTCTTGTCTTTCTTATCTGGATGCATTTTATTCAAATGATCTTGCAGTCTTGAAGGCTTCATTGCTTTATTCGAAAATGTTTTTAGACATAGAAGACACAAAGGCGACGATGGGTTTGTGGGATTTTCAATGAATCCGAATTTAATATATTCCGCACAGTATTGCCGTCTCTTCTTTTTTACTTCCGACATTGTTTTGCTTTGAGAAATACGTTCAACTTTGCGAGTAGTGTAGAAGAGGCGTAAGTACTGCTCATCTATTGCGCGCGAAACCACAAATGAAAATAAATATTACATTTTTTATATAGGAATGCTTAAGCAGCACGCACCGATAGGAATAAAACAAACATGCATAAACTCGTTTATCTCATTCGACGCTCAATCGTACTCAACAAGTCCGAACAAGTATTCAATGAACCAGCCGACTGATACAGGAATGCACAATTCGGGTTATTTAACAAAAACTTATTAAAACATGATAGATATCTACGAGTACTAATAACTATTAAAATGCGAAAGTGTGTCTGTTGCCTTTTTATTTGTTTGTTTGTGTCTACTTTCATTACGAAACGGAGCGACCGATTGACATGATTTTCATTTTTTCTATATTCAATAAAATAGGACAGATATATGAACTACGCGGAGAGAAATATAGAACCAGTTAGAGTTTGAGCAATCTTTTAATTCATATTAGTTGATGTTCACAAGTTGTTGAGAGTCGAGAGCTCATACAGTCGTTGTCTAAGAGGCCTCCTAGCTAAATAAAATTACAAATCACCCCCCAGGCCTCTACACAACGCCCCCATTTTCTTTCTGGGTCTCTTACCGCCCCCCTTGAGACCTGCAGCGCCCACAAGGGGGCGTTATCGCCCACTTTGGGAAAGACTGGTCTAGGGGATAACTTTGACAACACAGACGAGTTTTACAGGTGACATTGACAGATTTTTTCTTCCTCCACTTTGGAAAAAAACGAACAACAAAGAATTAAATCATTATGCCTTCCAACAGAAATAGTTAAATCTGCACAACATTAAATTATTTTGTTCTATCGATTTAGTACCAAAGTCCATGGAACAAACACTAATATGTACTGCTGTCGGTCTTGTGGTCGCTTTAATAGAGTGAGCGCTACGTACACCCCACTGTTTGCCCGCGAACAGCATAGCCACAGAGTGCTTTGTTTTATAGGAAACCATAGCCTTCACTATCGTCTCAGAACCGATTCCTTTCTTGAAAGAAAAGCTTCTTTCTGCAAAATCATCCTTTCCCAGAACTTACGCAGTATAACCCTGATTATCAGAAATTAACAGCCTCCATGGCGCAGATAGACGCTGGCTGTGAAACGTGTGGTCGAGAGTTCGATCCTCGCACCGCTACACATATTTATGTGATCCACATGTATTTGTTTCGGGTCTGGGTGTTTGCAAGACCGAAAATTCTCTTAGTTTCTGATAGGTAAACGCGAAACAAGACTTGATCTTAGTCTGGGGGTCAGGACTATGAATGTGACTGCTCAGTGTATTTAATAAGTTATCAAGCTGCACTTTGACTTTAATAATTGACTAAAATAACCTTTATGTTGTGAAATATATTTATTTATTTACACCCACGTGTCATTACGGGTTGAACCCAAGCGTTGACATTTACACTTTTATAAACTAAATATTTTTTTGGAAAATTTATACACTATTATTATATATTTATATACTACTAGCGGCGCGGCCCGGCTTCGCCTGGGTGCAAATACATATTTTATTTAAAATCAACATGACTGCCGTTGTCTAAACTGCTTATCCAAACCCATCCTGCCCCTATTCTTCTGTCCCGTTTTATCCACCTTATATTCTATTCTATCCCATCTCTCCAGATTTAAATCATTATTTTGCTACGGAGATATTAAAACACTGTTACTACTCCGACGACATTCATTGATTTCAATTAATATACTGGGTGGAATCGCTTATCGTCCGGAAAATTTAATAGTGTATTGTGTATGCGAAATTAACGTTATATACGAGATTTATCATTAAAAACTACAAATTACCCCATAAACAACATCAGTACAAGATATCTCCAAAACACATATTATCTAAATCACCCTACACTTAAAAGTGCAACGACGACATGTCAATACTCAGGCGCGCGAGTGTATGAGTCATGCCACACAACAGCTGACTGTCGCGCAGAGACCTTGACCTTACTTTGCGCCTATTTATCGGTATTATTACTCTAAATATTACCATATGACATTTTGATTTATTTAGAATTTTAGTGTGTTAGGATCATTTAAGTAAATGTAGTTGTTGGTAAGTTGTTAAGATTTACATTATTATTTTCATAACGTACCTACTATCTTAGAAAAAGCTGCATATGTTTTTATTTAAACGTTTTAATAATGTCGAGAATAGACGACTTCGCTGTCGAAGGTCACGGATTCTTGCATGATTAGGAAGTCTGAACTTACCATGATCGAGAAGCCTCGGATAAGTCGTTAAAATAGTTCTTGTGCTGGGAACTCGTGGATTCATCATTTATGATACCATTCCTACGCAAAGACTGCAGATGTTCTGTATCTGAACATCCTTCTTGCATGACCCAACTTTTTATTGGATCGAACATAACATGTCATTATTGTCACATACTCACTGTTCGTGTAATCACTCATTTTGACCGCAAGAAACTAACCAATAACCAAAATAATTTCGTACAACGTCACTCGGTACCGAATTTCGCACGACTGAGGAAGTGGCAAGATCCCTGGAAGGTGTCGGCGGCACGCTTTGTACTTGCGCTTGCGGCGGCGCGGCGGTGAGGGCGGCGCGATCAAAGGATTTTATTACTTAGATTTAGAAGTTTCTACTCGAATTCATATTGTATAAAGTAGGGTAACAATAATGTGTATTTATGAAGATTTTTTTCATTTATGGCATCTTTCTCTAAACAACGTTGTTTTATGGAATAACTTATTCTAAATTAGTAACTAGTAGTGGTAAATTAATTTTACACTACATAAACAAAAACATAAAAAAATTAAAATAAGTATGCCAAAGTGTTCTAAATCATGTACTTGCCATGCACAATTTTTTTCGTGACGATAAGCGATTCCACCCAGTATATGATAGCTGACCCGGCAAACTTCGTATCAACACATTTGCATCAATACTGTTTACAATACAAACTAATTAATTTAACGCATTGTAATGAACAACATTTTTCGTTTTTCCTTCCGGAGAGAAAACAAATAGTGCTGTTATTATATTAGGCAATGATGTTTTAATAAAGATGACGCATATCCATATGTCGTAACGTTCAAAAACTGTACTGCTATGCATATACATACTCATTTGTTAATACTTTAAGACAATTTTAGTGAATGAAACAGATTATACAGAATGTACGAGACGAAAAGAGATAGCATTGCGCTATCCAAACATAGAATCAAAGCGGTAAAGACAGAAGGGTGACGATAAATAAAACTATCTATTTGGTTTTATAAGTATATAATATATTAACTTTGAGGTTGCTACATGAGTCTACATGTGGTACGCCATCCTGTAACAAATATATTTTTATTTGCTTACAAACTTGAAAAAATAAAAAATAAATTGATTACCGTTTTTTATATTAGTTTACGGTAAGCAGGCACTGAAAAATCGATTTCTTAATAATATTATTATTTGTTGTATTGATGACAAGTGATATGACCGCTCGTGGACATAAGCGAAACCAAGACACCTTTAATTACAAAGCAATGCTTGGCTTTCACT
This sequence comes from Hyles vespertilio, assembly GCA_009982885.2. NCBI lineage: Eukaryota > Metazoa > Arthropoda > Insecta > Lepidoptera > Sphingidae > Hyles > Hyles vespertilio. Next base: position 5,097,378 of record CM042832.1, read on the forward strand.
ATGCTCGCCATCCCGAGACATAAGATCTTAAGTATAAGTACAGCGATTACTCGGGCGAGAATGTCCTTTGAACCGGAACATAACATGGCATTTAAACTGCCGTGTGGCGGGGGAAATAGACATTGCGATGGTACCTACACATGGCGGTAACGTATGAGCGCCCTGCCACTGGTAAACAACCGATGGTGCAGGTTTTTTAGGTGGATATATATTTTTTCGTAGGTGTATATTTTTATTCATAATTAAATGTGCTAAACCAATATTAATCAGTTTTAAAGTAACCAGTTACGATACCCTCTTTTTGTCCGAGTTGTGCTTAGTGCATATCCATTTACGTCTCAAAAGCTCATCACGTGGAAATCTGGAAATATTCAATGATATATGTAAATAATATAATATAGTCATTCAAAATATATGGGGAAGCTAATGTATTTTGTAATGTTCGTGGTTGGATTAAGTTATTTATTATGAAAATATTTCATAACAAATAACTTAATCGTTTTAAATATGATTGAATTAGAAACAAATATACAATTATCCAAATACATTCAAACTGTCATCGTCAAATTTCTGTATGATCGGTTTCGCTTCTGACTTGTTAATCTATGACGTACGCTTTTTGTCCCTATCGCACTTAACAATCTTTGTATTAGGCGATCCTTCTTACACAATTGAAGGCGGTGTTTGCTAATTTAAAATAAAAATTAAATTTTGTGTGGTTTTTATATACTTACGTATGGTGTGTAGGTCCCATTTAGTTTCATATTTTTGCACCATTGTTTTAACACTCTTAAAACACACAATTCGACACTTTAGATAATATTTTCGAAATAAATTATGTTGACAGCACTGAGGTCTTCCCTCTGTCGCCGTTGCTATGCGACTAGATGAAATTACACCAATTGCCCGAATTTGAACGCCTCACTTTTGAAGTGCTAGTGCGATATCTACGTCGTATTTGTATAATATATCATTGATATTAGGCCATATAGTCCATCCCGCTGGCTTAGTGCGGGTCGGCGGATTTTATTTAACGTAGAAATAACTCCGAAAAGTCAGAAGTGTGTCCTGGGATTTGAACCCGTGACCATCGTAAACTTGTTGGTAGTCGCGTCTGGTACGTAACCAACGGGCAACCATGCGCTTCTGTGAATTACTTTTATTTATCTGAGAAGACTATCTATACATATACAAATTAATAAAACCTCCATACTGCCTTACCACGTGACGAAAGAAATAAAACAAATATTTAAAAATATAAAACTGCATATCGTTTCATTATAATGTCTAGATACGGCATCAACGTACCAATATTTTTTTTATTCTTGTGTCTGAAAACAATACTAATGCGGAATTTTGTCCCCCAGTGCATCTAAAAGTATCAATTCAAAAAACAATGTCCTTTATGAAAACGAAAAATTATATTAGATATATTTTGGTGTACTCCGGCAAAATGTTTCGATAGAATATACCTTGTTTAAAACTGTTGCAATAATCTCAAAAAACGATGGGCTATTTTTGTAGATATGGACATCGTTTTATTTTACATTTAATAAATTACGCGAAAGACGCCGTATCTAGATATTATATACCCAATGTACACAATTTTTGAATTTTGTTATATTTCGTCAGCCGTCAATGAAAGACAATAGAAAGATAGATCATTTTACGTTGGTTGGTAGTTGAAGCTTGACCGTCTATTACGTCTCCCGTCAACCAAACAAAGATCATCCTATATTGGCTGGACGCATCACGCTTGAACAATTAAAAATTTGGCTTTTCCTCGCAATTTTTCCATTTTTTCTCACCGTTTAGACCTTCCTTGGACTTCCACGAATATTTGAAGACTAAAATTAGGAAAATCGGTTCCGCCGGTCTCGAGTTTTAGCGAGACTAACGAACAGCGATTCATTTATATATATAGAAGATTAATCAGGCGATAGCATGCTAGTCTTACCATTCATTGCAATAAAAATAGGAATATGTGGAAACGTTATGACGCAGCCACGCAACCATTATATCCTGTATCAGCCCATACACGACTGCAGGGCACGGTCCTCCTCTACAATCGTGAGTAAGATTGAGAGTGTTGAGGTATAGTCCACCACGCTGGCCTAGTGCGGGTTGGCGGACTTACATACCATATACATTCTTATATATCGTTATGGTATGCAGGTTTCCTCACGATGTTTTCATTCACCGTTTTAGTGCGTGGTGATTGACTATCAATCATCTATCAATACACACATGACTCCGCAGTCAGAGGTGTGCCCTGGAATTCGAACCCGCGACCGCCGTGAACATGTTAGCAGCCGTGACTAGTTCGTTTACCAACAGGCCACCACACACTTTTACCGTTATATTAATTACTCAAATATTGGTGAAACCACATAAAAAACGTACCCCCATGTATAAATTGAGAAACCATTTTTTTTAAAAGTATTGCTCGAACCCGTGTTTCATTCAGTCCCAGCTATCCCGTATCGCTACAGTCTACTCAATTTGTTGGTACAATTAATTAAATTACATTTACTAACATTTCCAATGCAATATCATGAAAGTTGATGGTAACCCTGACTTGATCCAGATTTAATATCTTTAACCGAATTAGTTTTCATAGTATCTCCTGTTATTTGATCTGTAACAAGTACCTAAATTATCATACGTATGTTATTTGATAGTGAGGTTTGTGTTGAAGGTCTAGTCAGGTCATAAATTCTGTCACATGTTTAATATAAAATAATTGAAACAAGTTTATTCATTATGTAACCATTTATATACCAAAATGAACTTAACAAAACATAGATTCTTATGACACTTAAGTTTATTCAAAATGACCTCCGTGATTTTGAATACAGGCCTCCAATCTGCGCGGCCAGTTGTCTATCGCAGCACGAACGAGGTCCATGTCAATATCGGCGGCTGTCTTAATCAAGGATGTCTTGAGTGACTCCAAATTGGGATGAGGCTTTGAGCACGAATTACGAGAAAATACGAAATTAGAGAGATGGCGCTGTGTGAATACGGACGTCATCGTAGTTCTAACAAAATTGTGAATTAATGTAAAAGATAGAAGCCTTGATGGCTTCTATCTAGAATTAAGATAGTACACGTACCCTATGTAACTGAAAGGTTTGATTATAGAAAATATTTTTATATTGAAACATTTTTTAAATTATGTAAAATTAATAGTAAACATGTTCTTAACATACTGAAAGGCGTTTTTATTTTTTTTTTCAAAAACACATTAAGATTACTACGTGGTAATAATTTAAAAAAAATGAAACCCGTAAAATAGTTATATTTAATCCATCGACAATATTATCGACATAGTTTTATACAATAATAGTTATTCACATCACTACGAGCCGCTGCCTCGTCCCTCGCTTCCCCGATCTTGTAACCTGAATCGGCACTTTTGGATTCAAACAAATTTGACATTATGCGGTATCTATTGCGAGTGATCTGTGACTTCATGGTACGACTCTACGAAGCTCGCACGTACAACAGTGAATATCTGTACAATTAACATCAAAGGAAAACAAAGAAAAATAAAATACTGCATAAATAAAAAATAAAAAAAATTTATAATTACCGAAGTTCATAAAAAATGCTATGCAATATCTTTACCGCGGCAGTCTCCGAGTGCCACACGTCTTTTTTAGTTGCATCGTGTCTTGAAGTCACTAAACCTATCACCTGGCTTTGTTTTCGGTCGCAGTCTGAATACACCTGTATTTACAACAATGATATACTGTACTCTGCGAAAGTATTACATTGTTCAACAGTTCCACTGGCTCCATGCTGTTAGAGGTATTTAAGGCGTTCAATAAATTTTTCATTTATTATCTCATGTTATACATACGAAGTTGCTCGCACTGTTCTAATAATGAAATCGCCTTACGTTTTTTGTCATACTCTCGTTTTTTTTCTATACGTTCCTTACGCTGTTCAACAGTTTCATTGGCAAGGCGCTGTGAGTTATATGCTCTTTTTCTCTTTCGACGTTGCTCGCGTTCTTCGGCACTTTCATTGGAAATCCGGTTTAAATACCATTGACGTTTGTATTCGGCCCGTTGCTTGCGTTGTTCATCACTCAGTTCGCCTTTCACTTTTATAACATAATATTGTCGATGTATTTTTGGACGTCGTTGTCGTTGCTTAACAGTTTCATTGGTCCTTTGGCTTTCTGCCTTATTTTTCTGATGTTCTTTTAGAAGGGACTCGCGTTTCTCACTTTCATAGATTAAACTTAGTGATGTACATATTTGTTCACTTTGTACGACACTTTCGTTGGCTATGCTTTTCTCTACATTTTTTATATTGTTCAGACATTGCTGAAGCAGCTCGCCACTTTCGTTCGGTATACGTTTTTGTCCATCTACTAACTTTTCTAGACAATTTTCACGTTGTTCAAAACTTTCATTGGGTACACTTATATTTAGCCTTCCGTAACATCTATATTTTTTATTTTCTGTGGTTCTGTGTATTCTAGTTGCTTCAACATCTTCTTTCTCTTGTTTCTCTAATAGTTTTTGCATGGTATCATCTATCTCTTGAACTTTATTATGGTCGACCATAAAGTTATTATCTTTAAATTCAGTTTGTTGTACACCTTCAGATTCAACATCATATTCCATTTTTAAAACTTTTCCATCATCATATTCCCCTTCTACAACAGTATCTTCAGTTCTGATATTATTACTAGCGACACCATCATGTAAATTTATTTTATAAACAACGTCGTCATTTACATTGAGCTTTGATTCTTCAATATCCTCCGAAGCAGTAACTTTACAAAGTTGATTGTATTCTTGTTCGCTTGGTCCAGATTCTATTTCTTGAGCAGAAATATAGCATCCACCTTCTGTTTTTGGATCTGTAACAATAATTTTGCAAGTGATTAAAAATAAACAACCATCAGACTTGACAGCCTCCGTGGCGCAGTTGGTTAGATGCCGCCTGTGAAACGAGAGGCCGCGGGTTCGATCCCCGCACCGAGAGAAATGTTTGTGCGGCCCACAAATATTTCTTCCGGGTCTGGGTGTTTGTGAGACCGAAAAGTCTCTCGTAGTTCCTGATACCCACGACACAAGACTATATCTTAGTGTGGGGTCAGGACTATATAATAATAATAATAAATAAATAACACCCAACAGTCACATACATAGTCCATATGTGACTGTTGGGTGTATTTTTTTTTATCACCAAACGTGTTATATACATGTGGTATAAGGAGGTAACAAAACAAATAATTATTTTTTTTTTTACCTGAACTGTCACTTAAGTTTCATGATGAGAATATTACGGAGATTTATATTAACAAATGAATAGAACGTGTTTTATTTTCGCCTGATAATAATTTAAAAAAAAACTGCATATATATCAGGATACACATCCCACATATATATATAAATAATATCACGCCTTTTTCCCAGAAGGGGTAGGCAGAGGTGTCAGGATACCCACATTTCGCCTTGTATTTTCCTTCCTAGGACGTAATGGGGGCGAGCCTATCACCATATCGGGCACAAATTCCTGGCTCTGGGCTGATAATGAATAAAGAAATTCCAATATTACTTTCACGACCCGGGGTTCCAACCTGAGATCTCAGCTTTGTAACCGTACCGTAGTACAACTACGCCACCGAAACAGTCGAATTGGTTAATGCTATATAAATTTACTATACTGGGTATCTCAAGACTGCTACCGAAAACAATGCCGGCTGGTAGTTTTAGTGAATACAAACACAATGCAACTAAAAATTTCGCAAAGAAACGCGACAATTATTTTTTATGATTAATTAATATTTTTGGGTGGTAAATCCATAGTTTTGCTAAAATAACAATTTAAACTCTTTTATACCTTAGATTATTTATTAATAAAAGGGTATACACTATTATTTTAGGAAAAAATGTACTTACCACCCAAACATGGCCAGAAGAAAAATAGAACAAAAAAAAGAGTGTGTGTACTCATGTACACGCGTTAGAAGTTATACTTCTTTGGCGTATAGAAAAAATAATCAAAAAGATTTTATTTAAATAAAAAAGGTTTTATTAACGTAAAAATATGACAACACAGGAAAAATATCCAACCATTAATTATTAAGGCTATGAATCAAATATATTAATAAATATTTAAAATAAACTATTTTATACTGGTAGATTCTTCTCGTAGTGACTGAATAGGCACGTGAGTTACAAGAGGTTTGTGGTAGCTAAAATCTGTACATATAAATAAAATTGAAGTGTCTGTTTTAAGAGTGAAAATAAAAAAAAATGTCCTACTACATATCGTTATATACACGATACCTGTGCCGAAAATGATATTTAAAAAAATTTTGTCGGTCTGTCTGTTTGTTCCGGCTAATCTCTGAAATGGCTGGACCGATTTACACGGGACTTTTTTTTGTCAGTTAGCTGATATAACAAGGAGTACCTTAGGCTACATTTATTTTAGAAAAATAAAGTAACGTTGCAATGCTCAGTGCCGCGCGCAGCTCACGCGCATGCCACCACTGGGCCGTCACGTCGGGCACCTCCCACCACTTCTCCCACTAACGAATCAATATCACAATTACAAAATATTGTATATAAATAAAATTTTTAATAAAGCTAATACAAAAAACTGATAATAAATGATAATTCAAATGTCATCATGGGACTGAATAAGACGGGACATAAACACGATAAAACGGGACGGGAAATATAGTCGACGGCGCGCGGGAAATATAGTTAGTACGCGAAATAATAAGTTGTTGCCAAATCAATACTGGACTCAAAAACTATCTGCACCCGGGCGAAGCCGGGTCCGACCGCTAGTATGATATAAATGATCTCGTTGAAACTGCAGATAAATACCTTGTAAATACACCATCAATAGTGGTGCCATGCCGTGTTGTTGAAACTGAAGAGTCATTATTAATCAATAGATTTAAATCATTAAATAATTAAAATAAATAATTTAATTTGAATTAACTAATTAAATAAAACTATATAATCTCATCATTTATAATTATAACTGTGATATTCCAATTATTTAAATTTTTACCTGTGGTAATAAGCTGAGGTTCAAACGTCATTTGCAAACATGATGTTGATGGACTATGAATAACTTCGTTGTTAGATTGGAGCTGTTGTGCAAGCAATTTTTTTCGTTGTCTATACTGTCGACAATTTTCAGAGTTACTTTTTCTTTTCACTACCCCCTGATTTGTACATTTTTTTCGTAAACGATATTTTTTACAGTAAAAGGCATTTCTTTGAGTAATATCTTCAGACATCTCGGAAACTAAAACAGAAATTGAAATTTAATTATGTAGTATAATTAGTCTCAGAGAAACCTGCAAAAGATCATAGTTAGATAGATACGAATTAGTATAGAAAATTTATATTGTTCTATTTAAGTTTATTTATTAAAATTTATTTAAGTTTATTTATCAGAATGTATTTTTGATTATTTCGACTACTACTTTAAAAATTGAAAATATATATTTATATAAATATATCATAATATTAAGTTGAGTGTTCGTTATTTTAAGAGATATTTAATAAAATTTGTTTGTTGTAATAAGAATATAAAAAATAATTAAAATATCAAATTATCAAATTTTATTTATTTAATTGTCTCTATTTATGTAGCTTGATATATTCTTCTTAGTTCACATAAAATAAATTTCTGAACGCATGCATTAATATTTGACAACCAATTTAAATGTCAACCAGGCCCGTTTAACTCGGGCTTAAAAAGTAACCCAATTTTCTTTCTCGCTTTCTCATATGCCGTTTTCGCCCCATCTCTTTCACTTTTATGAATGTGTGCGTGTGCCGGCGTGCGCTGTCGCCGCCATATTTTTCAACAGTCGATTGCTGTTTAGTTTGGATTTGCTTATTTTATTTTAATTGCATGTTATGTCATCTGTTTTGTAATCAGTAACGTAAATATTTAACAGTACAAACGTGATATAATTTGGTTTGTGTAAATCGTATCTAAAAACTTGTGATTTACGTGATAATTAATAATTTTAGTTATGTGTTTTGTTCCCGAGTGCACAAACGAAAAAAACATAGAAATATCTGTGCAGCCTTCACAAACAAAATATACAAACACTTTAATAAGTGAACAGCTATGTTGGTGGAGCAAGAAATACGAAATTATTGAAATTATTGAAAAACATAAATCTAACCTCATCTGACATAATTAAGGTAAATATAATAATATGTTATTCCGCTGTGACCCTATTTCTAGTTTAATCTGCTACAGGAATATAAGAAATAACAATAAGTTGAAATAAATACCCATTAAAATGCAGATTTATTAGATCTCTGAACATGTGATAAGGTTAACTTTTTGTTAGTGTCTAGAGTTGATGGATTATGTACCCTTACTCCTCTCATTCGTACTCTCGACTGTAGAGGAAGCTTGTGCTCTGCAGTAGAAAGTATAAGTCGACCCAGCACAGTACAGTGCAAGATTAAAGCTATTGGTATAGGTATTTCCAAGTTCCTAACATATTAATGTATAATTATCAGTTTTTATGGTTATATGTATCTAAAGCCAGGAAAGCAGTCAACTTCAACAGATTGTGCCCTTATAATATTTATTTTTTTATTAATTGTTTTATAATTTCTAGGCTAGACTCGGGTGAAATTTCCAGTCCAAGCAATTTGCAGGCAAATGTGTTCATCGTTGGAAGTACAAAGAAAGTCTCTACTATGTCTGCAGGATCACTTTTTGTAGACTTATATGTTAATATTGGTGAAGGTTAAATCACAACAGAAGTAATTATGTTCATTAATAATCTGTATATAATATTTATACTTCTTGATATAATTAAGATTCTCATAAAAATGCATTTGCTAAAGATTTTGGTTATATTTTCAAATTCAGTGCAATGCAGTTGTTTATAAGATTATATTATAGACCTATATTGTGCATACTATAATAGTAATAGCATTAACATTCTTTAAAATGACTTTATTTGAAACATATGTTCTGCCTATTTAATATATTATAATAATTAATCAAAAAAGTTTTAGTATAGCTATCATGCATTTAATGCGTTCCATGATTTGACTAATTATTTGTTAATTGATAGCTTATTTTAATTATGTATGTCTTGTTTTTGCTTTTCAATTTCTCCAAAAGTAAGCCAAATCGCTTTGTTATTTACTTAATGTCAATTGTGTCTTAGATAAAATTTTCCAACAAAGTAATCTTGTGCTGTTTCATGGTATTGTCAAATATAATTTGCAATTATTAATGTTTCCATTTAAACTTTTATTTGTCAATGCATATTTCAATTCTGTAGTCATGTTCTTAAATTTGACATTGTTTTATTGGTCCTAAAATTAAGAGAATTTTAAGTGATAAAATTAAGAGATATTAACAAATTGAAAATGTTTAAATTAATCTGAAGATATATAAAAAAGTATTGGAGGTTATAATATTCATTAGGATAAAAATGTTTAAATAAAAGTGTTTTAATATAAAAATATAACATCAAATAAATCAAAGAATATATTATTGATTAAAGGTTATGAATTATAACTTGGTTTTATTTGTTATTTTCATTTTGAATCCATAAATTTGAACATAAAAGCATGAAACCCAAATATAAAACCAGTAAATTTCCGGTAGTAAAAATCGGATTACTGAAAGTATAACGTACATCCCTAAATATTTCAAAATCGGTAATTTCGGTAAAGTACCGATTTCAGATCAGCTCTGGTGGGAAACGCATCTAATATATACGTATAACGTACGAAAGAGATGGCTCAAATACGATGAACAAAATTCTTTAATACTATTGGTCAGTGACAAAATTATCAATGAAAAGAAAGAAAGATCCGATGAAGATTGAATGAATTATATATGTAGAAAAGCATGTTTGGTTTCGATGTGTGAGTTTTCATAACGTGTTAAAAAATTTGTATGGAGTTGGCCGTCTGTATTTTTAGTCGTCTGTGATGTCAACCACTTTTCATTACTGTCATTAATTTACATCTTAAAAATCTAAAATACGCCATTAATCGAATATTGTGGATATATGTTGTCGATTCGAAACTTTATTTAAATACGTTATTTAATTTGAGGGAAGAGTTTACCGTATCGACGGCAATGACGTTTTACTAATAGACACGTCATACACTAACATAATGGCACAAAAAAATGGCGCGATTCGTATTGTAATTTCAAATTGGTTCGAAGAAAGAGTAAAAAAGCAAGAAACATATGTTAGAAGAAGATGAATAGACATCGCTAGTTACGTAACAATAAGTGCCGCACGGTTATTGGCCAAAGCGCGTGTGACGTAGCACCAAGCATGAAGTACGAGATGACGTGGCGAGAGCTGTCAAACGTCGCTCTGAGAGCGAATTTATTATTTTATTTAATATAAAATTAAATTAGTGTGTACTTGCGCACTAAATAAAATATTTTTTTTGTTTCACTGTTTCAGAATCATTTGTATATTATTTTAAATCACTCTAATCTATTTTTCCGCATTTGGTTTCGAGAATACAAATAGTCAGAGAAACGTGTATCCGCGACACTGGTTGAAACGTGACTAATTGCAAGGGAGGCAAATACCTTCCAAACGTCTTGCCATTATAAAGCTCGGACAACGCATCTATGCTTTATAAACATCTTAGATCGACGGTATGAACATTAAATGTTTGACAGTAACAAACCCATGAACATTTTATATGGCAAAATGTTTTTTCCCTTAGATTATATACATGTCTAGATTGAGCAATGCCAACAAACGACGCGCTAAAAATGTCCCCACTTTCGTTGATATGTGTGAGTACCGGTCGTGTACTTATTGTAATCATACTGTCAAGGTGTGTGTATTTAGGGATGCCTACTCCAGATTATTTACTGAACTTTTCTCCATTATTTGATAAACAAAGTAGGCAAAATAAAATAATTTTCTTTATTTAAAGTAATTATACTATTAATTATACTGGGTGGAATCGCTTATCGTCCGGAAAATTTAATAGTGTATTGTGTATGTGAAATTAACGTTATATACGAGATTTATCATTTAAAACTACAAACTACCCCATAAACAACATCAGTACAAGATATCTCCAAAACACATATTATCTAAATCACCCTACACCATTGACTTATATTCTACCGATAGACGAGGCGCGTCATAGAAACTATTTGTCCCGTATTTGTCAAAAGCTCAGTAGCGACATCTAGTACGTTTACTTGAATATTACAAATTATGATCAAAGATTATTAGACAGGCAAGACAGTTCATGTCAATAATAGCTTTGCCTAAGATACTGCCTAAGTATAAATACCGTCATAGCAATAATACCGGGTATCTCAAGACTGCTACCGAAAACGAAGCCGGGTGGTAGTTTTAGTGACTACAATCACAATGCAACCAAAAATTTCGAAAAAAAACGCGACAATTATTTTTTATGATTTTTTAAATTTCGTCGTTTTTGGGTGGTAAATCCATAGTTTTTGCTAAAATAATAATTTAAACACTTTTATACCTTAGATTATTTATAAATAAAAGGGTATACACTAATATTTTAGGAAAAAATGTATTTACCACCCAAATATGGACATAGGAAAAAAATAACACAAAAAAATTTGTCGCTTTTTTTTGCAACTTTTTCTGTTGCATTGTGTCCGAAGTCGCTTAAACTACCACCCGGCTTCGTTTTCGGTAGCAGTCTTGATATACCCTGTATATTTGTAATGTTTTTTTTTTATTTACGTGAATAATTCATGGAAATGATGTAAATGAAATTAAATACTCTTACAAGTGTACAAGTCTGTCAAGCAGTCAACCTGTGTACAATCAGTCTGACATTTAGTATAATAACATTTATAAATTTTTAACAAGCTGATACACTTTTTTCGAGACTAATAGACAAAAGGAATGGTACACCAGAAGTTTACAAAAATGACTACCGCATTTGGAATATCTGAAATCTTCGTGTCGAAAATGAATTGAACAAATATATGTAGGTATGTTCTCATGGTAGCCACTTATATCCATTCCAATGATTCTGGACAAATATTATAGAGATCTCCTTTTTTCGTAACCAACGCGGAAGAATATAAAACAATTTTAAATGATTTAGTCTTCAATAACAATGGGTTCGAATAGTCCATTAAGCAATTCATATTAAGAAATGGGGTCTTAATACTATCCACCGTTTCAAAACATACATACAACACACATATTTTGAGTTTCAATTTGCAAGTACATCCTTCCTACATATTTGTATTTGTAATGTATTCGAATAGTTTATGCCTATTTGGTCCACTGATATGAATGTCCATTGAATAATCTATATCTTATATAGTTCGTCTCTCTCACTCGACGGGCAGTTTTTATGCGCGGAAATGAGATATACGATTAAGGAGCTCACCTTGTATTTTAACGAGCTCTAAAATATATTTAATCCATTAATAAATAAAAGATCTGTATTAATGGCATTATTCTGCAATATTATATCACTTACGTTGTATTCTTTAATTATATTGTAACTTCAGAAAATTTCGCTGTCGGTTTGACGGGGAAAAGTCAAAATAAATTACTTATAAATATAAATAGAGGCGTACTATTGCGCGGCCGTCACGCGCCAGACTGATTCGTGTGCGGTGCATGCACCGCACTTGGGTGGGACACGTTTGTTACAAAGAACGTCTTATCTAGTGTAACATTGATATCGATGCCCTACACTTAAACGTGCAACGACATGTCAATACTCGGGCGCGCGAGTGTATGAGTCATGCCACACAACAGCTGACTGTCGCGCAGAGACCTTGAACTTACTTTGCGCCTATTTATCGGTATTATTACTCTAAATATTACCATATGACATTTTGATTTATTTAGAATTTTAGTGTGTTAGGATCATTTAAGTAAATGTAGTTGTTGGTAAGTTGTTAAGATTTACATTATTATTTTCATAACGTACCTACTATCTTAGAAAAAGCTGCATATGTTTTTATTTAAACGTTTTAATAATGTCGAGAATAGACGATTTCGCTGTCGAAGGTCACGGATTCTTGCATGATTAGGAAGTCTGAACTTACCATGATCGAGTAGCCTCGGATAAGTCATTAAAATAGTTCTTGTGCTGGGAACTCGTGGATTCATCATTCGTGATACAATTCCTACGCAAAGACTGCAGATGTTCTGGATCTGCATACATCCTTATTGCATGACCCAACTTTTCATTGGATCGAAGATAACATGTCATTATTGTCACATACTCACTGTTCGTGTAATCACTCATTTTGACTGCAAGAAACTAACCAATAACCAAAATAATTTCGTACAACGTCACTTGGTACCGAATTTCGCACGACTGAGGAAGTGGCAAGATCCCTGGAAGGTGTCGGCGGCGCGGGAGCGGGCGGCGCGGCGCGGCGGCACGCTTTGTACTTGCGCTTGCGGCGGCGCGGCGCGGCGGTGAGGGCGGCGCGATCAAAGGATTTTATTACTTAGATTTAGAAGTTTCTACTCGAATTCATATTGTATAAAGTAGGGTAACAATAATGTGTATTTATGAAGATTTTTTCATTTATGTCATCTTTCTCTAAACAACGTTGTTTTATGAATAACTTATTCTAAATTAGTAACTAGTAGTGTTAAATTAATTTTACACTACATAAACAAAAACATAAAAAAATTAAAATAAGTATGCCAAAGTGTTCTAAATCATGTACTTGCCATGCACAATTTTTTTCGTGACGATAAGCGATTCCACCCAGTATTTATAACGCATTTTAGTAAAACTAATAAATACAATGGTAAAAGTATACAGTTATTTTTAAATCAAAACCCATCTCCTGTTGTTTGTTTCGGAATAGACTTAATTCTTAGGATTTATTGCCTGGGCTGCGTTATCTGATTTCTGAAGGCTAAATAAAATACATATTAGAAAGAACTAACAAAATTACTATAAAGTGCATGACGTCATGGGTTTCATTCATATTGTGTAGATAAGTTATTATTTGCTCAACAAATAATTAATAGCATTCTTCTTATTATTCTTCTGATCGAAATATGATATAATGATATTTGTGTTTTATCTCCCATAGTTTCACCAAATCTCCCTAGTAATAAATTGACAACACTGGCCAATGAAACTCACCTTCAAAATAACGAATTAAAAGTTCGTGTTTTCTCCAAATAAGAGTGGTTTAACAACAAAGGTTACCGATGAAAACTGATATTGGTGTTATTATACAGTTTTCCTACATAATTGCGATACAATTCGACAGCACAAACCGGCATAATTAATTATTTTTCGGGAGCACGTTATCCATATGTAGTTCAAATGACACTGACGTACGTGAGAAGCGAGTCTACCAAATTTGGTAGACTTTATTAGGGCCGTGCCGTGAGGTGTGATGTGTCATCTAGACATGTATATAATCTAAGGTTTTTTCCTTTATTGTATACTTTCGTCAATTTAATCGAGATAAAAACTATCTCACCCTTTAAGTTGGAACAAATAACACATATCTACAAAATTTCATTATATTCAGTTGAGTGGTTTAGGATCCCATCGCGTACCAACAACGTGACACGTGAATTATATATATTAAGAGATATAAATATATATATTAATAAATTATTAGTAAATACTATCGCCGCCGTATATAAAATATATTTAATAAAAACACCAAAATAATATTTATTTATTCGGACTGATTAATTATAATATACACGGCAATATACACGGACTTTCAGAAGGCGTTCGATAAAGTAAACCACTCATTATTGGAACTCAAGCTTGCATCCTGTGGTATTCATGGTAATCTCCTACTATGGCTTGTATCTTATTTTACCAATAGGAGTCAACTTGTTACATTGAAAGGTTTTACATCATCACCAATTGCTATCACCTCGGGAGTACCTCAGGGATCTCATCTTGACTCTCAAAAATTATTATCATATTTAAATCTAAATACTAATTATATCACACGCAAACCTTTTTTCTTCAAGCGTATAAAAACAATATTTCCTTTAACAATCCTATGGCGAGAATGTGTAGACTCTACATGGTACGGGAGCTAGCAACGTTTGAAAAGTAAGAATTTTAGGTCATCTGATTTTGTGATTTGTCGTCCTTCTTGCACTTTCGGTTAGAGTCTGGGCTATCTGGCTGGCGGTAGTGGTTGCGTTCATTAGTGCGCATCCTACCTGTCCAGGTAATAATCCTGGATTTTAAAAGCATTTTAGAAGGCGTAATTTTTGATTTTTTGTTTTTAAATAAGTCTCTCTGACATACTTTTTTTATTGCCAGACATCATTGACAATGCTAACTATGTGCCATACGCGATTTTATATATTTTTTTTATAAAAATTTCAAATTATTTTATAATGTCTGTAATTTTAATATTATGTTATTTAAAGATAAGAAAAACTTAAAATAAATTTGCCAGTCATTAATTCGATTGTTAAGTCTGGAATTAAAATGAAAAAGTCATGAAAAGTATTGCAGTATAATGCTAGTATTCGGAGAGAGACAGTTGCAGAATAAGTCGAGAATGATACAGAGAACCATTACAAAAGTAAATTACTTGTCACTGTACATGTAATAAAAAATAATAATAATATTCAAACACTACGATTATTTTTCCATTCCAAATCCCATGAGTCAGAACTATATAGAGCTGTAGTACGAGCTGATCATAAATATACACCACTTAACCTGTTAGATTCCATGATGGACTTAAACCCGACCACTAACACACAAAAGCTGAATGCCTGGACACAAAAATCTCTCCACGGGAGACACCGCCTCGACTTAACTAATCCTATCGTTGACAAAATAGCGCCAAACGCGTGGCTTAAGCGAGGCGAAATGTTTCCCGAAACGGAGGGATTCATGGTTGCCATCCAGGACCAGACAATCGACACAAAAAATTATAGGAAACACATAATCAAAGATCCTACAGTCCAAAATGATCTCTGTCGGCACTGTCATAGTAGTCCTGAAACAATTCAACATATAACCGGAGCCTGTAAATCTATAACCCAGACGGATTACAAACATCGACATGACCAAGTAGCTGCAATAGTACACCAATATCTTGCATACAAATATGAGTTAATAACAAATAAAACGTCATATTATAAATATTCACCCAAAATAATACTAGAATCGGACAACTGCAGGCTTTACTGGGACAGGACTATTATGACAGACAAGACAATTCATCACAATAGACCGGATATTACACTATACGATAAAAGAAACAAAGCAGTTTTTCTAATTGATATAGCTATACCAAATACCCATAACCTACAAACAACATGTATAGAAAAAATAGCAAAATATAACCTTTCTATAGAATTAAAAAGACAGTGGCGAGTTGACTCCGTGCGGACCGTACCAATTGTGGTGTCAACTATGGGTGTAATTCCTAAGTATCTTCATAAAAGTTTGAAGACACTCCAAATACATCCCCTAACATATACCCTCATGCAAAAAGCTGTCATTTTAAATACCTGCCGAATAGTTCGTAAATTCCTGTCAATAGAAACATTTTAATAAGCTCATCCATTATTTTTCTATTTCTTACGTGTTTTAACTATCATTTATTTATTATCAGTTTCGTTTTGGCCGCAAGCCTGCGTAGCTGATTATTTATTTATTTATATATGCTTTATTGTATACCAAAATGTAAGACACATACAAGTACTTAAAAACTAAAGGCATGGTTACAATAGGCGGCCTTATCGCTAGCTGCGATCTCTTCCAGGCAACCTTTGGATGGACTGGATTATTGTGAAATTGAAATAAAGGGATATATTTCGCCAGAAATAGTGGAAATTATTTTAAATACCATATAAATAATAATAATAATACTCATTCTAGTCAGAGCAAGTTTCCAAAAAAATTAAGCATCAAAAGGAATATAAAATTAGATTAAAATTTAAAAAACAACCCTTTTTATTTAAATTGTTCTGATTACTAAATGTAAATTATAAATAATTAATATTAAGTTTTTCAAGTTGTTTCAGCCCATAGTGACGTCACAAAAAAAAGAGGCATCTTCATAATCATCATCATCATCGTCGCTGTCTTTGTCAGTGTCATTCATATCATCTTCTTGGGAACTTTCGTTATCTTCTAAAACTCTATCATCTGCAACAGAAAAAAAATAAACAGTGTATTTCTTCTTGTTCGTTATAAAACTTTTTAGTTATTATTGATAAATATTCCATTTTACACTTACTTTGAACAATAATATCTGCAACTGAGGATGGTAATTGATCTCCCAAAAACCAGACAAAATCATATTTGTCACCGTTAATGGTCCAACCGAAAGCCATTGGAGATAAAGATGTAGGATGTTTTGAGTGAGCATTTCTCCAAATTTTCGTGACGTAACGAACCCTCAATAAATGCTGTTGCAATTCCACTTTACAGGGTGGCAAACTGGATGACTTCAGCTGTCTCTGTCGGACTACTAGCAACATACTGCAATACTTTTCATGACTTTTTAACTTTAATTTAAGGCTTAACAATCGAATTAATGTCTGGCAAATTTATTTTAAGTTTTTCTTATCTTTAAATAACATAATATTAAAATTACAGACATTATAAAATACTTTGAAATTTTTATAAAAAAATATATATAAAATCGCGTATGGCACATAGTTAGCATTGTCAATGATGTCTGGCAATAAAAAAAGTATGTCAGAGAGACTTATTTAAAAACAAAAAATCAAAAATTACGCCTTCTAAAATGCTTTTAAAATCCAGGATTATTACCTGGACAGGTAGGATGCGCACTAATGAACGCAACCACTACCGCCAGCCAGATAGCCCAGACTCTAACCGAAAGTGCAAGAAGGACGGCATATCACAAAATCAGCTGACCTAAAATTCTTTCTCGAAAACGTTGCTAGCTCCTATACTAACAATGATCTTTGTGTAAGTAGCCAAACCCAAATTGACGTGTTTAACCATAAACTTTATGTTTTCAAGAGACAGGTTAAGACTGTTCAAATGTTAAAATAATTGTTAGAATACAATGTTATATGTTATGTTAATGTTTTTATGTAAATGATCTATAATTAAAAATTGTGTAATTAATTTACTAATTTAATTCAACTTATTTTTTATTCAATTTTTTTTTCTTTTTTACTAAGGGTCCATTTGGAATTTATCATTAAAATGCTTCGCTAATAATTTTACCAAATTTAAATTATATGTATATTCTTATTATTATTGTTACATTTTTTTTTCTTTAATATTATTGTATTTTTTCATTTCCTGTTTTAATTTTATGTTATGTTTAGTTCTAGCAATAATAAAATGTTGTGTATACATATTTAGGGATACATCCTAGATCTTATAACTATGCTATTTTTGTTTTTAACTGTTTAATTGGCTGTATTCTGTTTTGTATACCTGTACTTTTAAAAAAAAAAAAATAATTGTTCTGTTACGAAACACGTGTTCTAAATATAAAAATACTAGAATATACAACTTGAACATAGTTATCGGTTTTCATGCCATTTAGAACTAACTTCATGTTGTCGCTATCAGTGGCGTGCCTAGGGTTGTGGACTAGGGCAAGCCCAATATTTTTTTAGTAACAATATGTATTGGTTCAAGAGCAAAATGGTATTAAGAAAGAAGAACGTGTTCATCATGCGATAGAGGGCGAGCCTATGCGATGTAATTAAATAAAAATAGACCCCAGATTCGAATCCGAGACATCAAATTTGCGCCATCGAGACAGTCCCAGACCTACCACACGATCTATATAAGATTAGGATAAAAACCCATAAAATAATAACTACATTTATCACCGTTATGAAAAAATCTATTACAACAAGTTGTTTCGAAAAAATCTAATAGATGGCGCGATTTCCACGGCCATCTATTTAATATTGCCAAAATACTGAAGGGCCCATCATTAGTTTTAAATAGATGAATAAAACAAATGTGAAAGTTAAATTACTTTTGGGCATGCATACGTAACTTTATATTGTAATTATTTTGTAAATTAATAAACGGCACTACAATAGCACAAGTACGGCGTCGTGTTTAACTTCGCGGCCACAAATTATTGTTAATATATTCATGTTATGTTTTTGTGTATGCATGTGATTTTTTGATTCATCATGAGCTCTGAAAGAAAGCTAAGGAATATCTGAAAAAAACTACGATTACTGTCTACGCGAGCATGTTTTGAAATCTCATCACATATTATGTATATGACGCATAAAGAGGTTTCTATACGCTGTTTACCGGAATTATGAAAATATATTAATGCATTCACATGTTTTTGTCAATTACTATAAAAGTACCAGTTAAATTATTTAAATCACTATAGCCGGAACAATTCCAAAAATTTAAGTACATCGTTGGAAAAAAATATACAACACCGACAGCATAACTTATTAGTATGAGAACATCCAGCAATCTATGTAGTTATGTGCACTGATCTATAAAATTGTATTCTATAGTTTTCACTACTTTCGAGAAATACACAACAAATCAGGCGTAGGTTTTCGACCAGATACGAGTAGTTGTTTGTCTACGAAATGTAATGAATTTACCTTTTCCTCGCCGATCAACACTTGCACACACTTTAGACCATCACAAGGCACATTTTCACCCATTATTATACATCATAAACGTAAAATACTATAATGAAACAAAAACTAAACGTATATGTTCAGTTGTTACTGGTTAATCGTCCGCTCGAAAGACATAATAATAAGCGTGAAGCTAGCCACAGGTCCTAAATTATGGACAATTCCAAATTAAGTATTCTAATTCTAATATATTCATAAAAATATTTAAAACATCATAATACGGTCTCAAAAAATATCTATTTATTTTATATATTATCCAATATAACTTGTAGCAAAACATAAATATTTTTCGATAAATTTGGATCTTAATATGACATGTCAAGTGCACAACTTCACTCCGCGAAGCCGGGCATTTTGCTTGGTACAAATTGCATAAAAAAATAGCTATATGTATAGGTACGTAGTGTCATGGTAATAGCATTTCACCCAGAGGTGCGACTGAGAGGGCAATATACGCCAGAAGCCAGGTAAAAGCACACGAGAGAGAAAAAGATAGATAATACTTTGGTGTCTTCCATCTTTTTAAGATATTGCGTCACGCGTTGATTTTGAATGAAATAATTTTATATTAGTTTTAGACCGCGGCGCTCGCTTAGGCGAGTTGCCGGGCGCGGCGCGGGTGCTCCGTCGCAGGCGCGGGGTCCATTATGGCGCGGTAAATTTAAAAATGATAGACGTTTGCATCCCAAATCGAGTTTCCCAACAGGTGGGTCTTAAAATGAACATGGATAAAACGAAGATCATGTCGAATATCCATGTTGTGCCCACCCCCATTAGAGTTGGGGGCTCGACTCTCGAAGTTGTAGACGAATATGTCTATTTAGGACAAGTGGTCCGGTTAGGCAGGTCCAACTTCGAGAGAGAGGTCAATCGTCGAATCCAACTCGGTTGAGCAGCGTTCGGGAAACTTCGCGACGTCTTCTCGTCCAAAATACCTCAGTGCCTAAAATCGAAAGTCTTCGATAGTTGTGTGTTACCAGTGATGACATACGGCACCGAGACGTGGCCTCTCACTGTGGGCCTCATTAAAAGGCTCAAAGTCACTCAACGAGCCATGGAGCGGGCTATGCTCGGTGTTTCCCTACGAGATCGAATCAGAAATGAGGAGATCCGTAGGAGAACCAAGGTTACCGACATAGCCCATAGGATTGGCAAGTTGAAGTGGCAGTGGGCCGGGCACATAGCTCGTAGAACCGATGGCCGTTGGGGCCGAAAGGTTCTCGAGTGGAGGCCACGTACAGGCAAGCGAAGTGTTGGACGCCCGCCTACAAGGTGGACGGACGATCTGACTAAGGTCGCAGGAAGTCGCTGGATGCAGGCCGCTTCCAACAGGTCATTGTGGAGATCATTGGGGGAGGCCTATGTTCAGCAGTGGACTTCCTGTGGCTGATATGATGATGATGATGATGATGAGACGTTTGCATTAAACGAATATATTTTATTTAAAGTACTGATTTGTCTTTAGGAATGAGTATATGCGTATTAAGTAAGGCAAGCCGGGCTTTTGGGCTTGTATGGAAGTACCGCCACTGGTCGCTATCGGTGTGCGCGCGCATCGTAAAAATTCACTCTCATCATTTTTCTCCATCGCGCCAAAAGAAGTATAACTTCAATAACAAATATTGTAACGGGAGTTTACCGCCGCTCACTAAGAGATGGCGCCACCGTAGAATTAGATCGCGGTATGGTTTCGTTACAAACGTTCTTATATAAGGTCCAGTGTTTATAAATGTAATTTGAGTAACGCCCGGCTGAAGCTATAGTCTGTAGTGTATCCAATTGTATCCACACCGCTGGTTCTCTCTGGTTCGCTGCTCTCTAAAGCCTAAGCCACAACCTTGTAATTTTTGTTTAACCATAAAAAATCTCGTCGATAACTTAACTTGTTGTTGTCATTTTCAACCTTTCCGGAACTCCGCCACAACTTGACGCCCAACTCGTGGCCCCTACACATGGACCCTCTGCTCGAACCGCATGAAGCAACCGATGAAGGAAGAAAGTGACGACAGTAGTGAAAAATCTGTTACAAGGCGACGCATTCCACGATCAACTTGCAAAACTCCAACAAATATGGCAGTATCATTCACAGAAGACCAATTCCAGCAACTAATAACGGCCATTAGCAGCAAAGGCAGCGGCTCGCTTGCCTCGTGTACGAGCTATTTTGATGGCACGAGATCTGCAGAATCAGTGGAAACCTTTCTGGCATCAGTGACTGTTTAAACGCATCAAGAAAATAAGCGATTCAGAAGCGCTAACGGGACTACCCTTGCTTCTACAGAAGGAAGCTGGAATATGGTGGCAAGGTATAAAAGATAGTGTCACATCTTGGAACGAGTTCGAAAACCGTCTCCGGGACGCATTCGCACCGAAGAAACCAGCGTATATATTATACCAGGAGATCATGTCAGATAAACAAGAACCAAATGCTTTAACGGAGGAGTATATTGCAAGAAAGCGGTTATTGTTTGCCCAACTCCCCAAATCGGAGCCTAGCGAAACCCAACAAATCGATATGTTGTTCGGTCAATTAAATATCGACATTCGGGAAAAGATTCCTAGAGATTCAGTCAATACATTTGACGAACTACTTAAAGCGGCTCGCGGTGTAGAGCGAAATTTGTCTGAAAGAGGACACAAAGGTTTTCTGTCCAACGAGCAACCGACAACAGAACAGCAAATTACTCTCAAGAAAAATCAAAAGAAAAATAGGTGCAAGTTTTGTCGAATGGTGGGACACAGCGTGGAGCAGTGCTTCAAGAAAAAGAAGAAGGAAGAAACCTATCTTGAAGGCAAAGAAGTTAGAGGTATGACATCCGCACCAACAACAGTAGCACCAAAAGTTTCGTGTTATGGTTGTGGAGCGCCTGGGGTCGTCCGCAGCAATTGCCCAAACTGCCATAAATCTAAGAGGCTACCATCCACCTCAACTGATATCGGGTTCTGCGCACTTAATGTAAAGATCGACGCGCGCGCTAGACCAATTGTTTTCGTTGACATCGCAGGTATCCAAGGAGTTGCATTTGTCGATACTTGTGCTAAATCCAGTGTGGCATCCTATAGTCTGTATTCTCTGCTAAGACAAAAAGGGTTCAAATTTGATCAAGAAACTGCTTTAATCACCTTAGCGGATGGACTCAAGAGGAAACAACACGTGTTAACTACGGAAGTCCCAGTAACACTCTGCAACCGCACTATTTTAACAAAGTTTTTAGTCTTGCCAGAAGCTCGCAATAATCGTACATTACTGGGCATTGGATTTATACAAGACGTTGGGATGATATTAAATCTGCCCCAATTCACATGGCATTTCGTAGATAATGATAAAGATATCTACGAATTGTATGATGAAAACTTTACCACATTTAGTGAAAGTACTGTTGCTCTTTCCCCACTTCTGCACACAGAATGCTATCCGGACTTACCCGAAGCGTCTGCTACGGAAATGAGCCTTCATCGACCATATGGACCACTCATACCTTTGGATGTTTCCACTCCTCCTCATAAAAAAGCAAAGACGCTCTTTGATGGTTATTCACCAGTTATAGATGCGTTATACCGGGATGCAGAGCGAGCCATAGAGGAAGCAGAGATTGAACTCTCACCTGAATCGGCCAATCAGTTTCCATCTACGGAAATATTGAGTGTAAACGTAACGCCTCTAAATTCCAATGAGGACAAATTGCTTAATGAGCTTTTGAAACGAAATGAAGCCCAATTTGTGTCCAATGGAAAGCCAACAACCCACATAGAGCATCATATAGACACTGGGAATCATAGCCCTGTTGCTGTTCCACCTTATAGGTTATCGCCTACTAAGGAGAAGATTCTACGAAAGGAAGTAGACAAAATGCTTCATGAGGGCATAATAGAACCGACCATATCTCCTTGGTCAGCTCCAGTAGTATTAGTACCTAAAAAGGATGGTGAGGTCAGAGTATGCATCGACTACCGACAGCTAAATGCTGTAACCACGCCAGACAAATATCCACTACCTCGGATCGATAATATTCTCCATGACGCTAAGCGTACACCATATATGACGACTATCGACCTCCGTGCGGGATATTGGCAAATCAAGGTGAAAAATGAAGATCAACTCAAAACAGCCTTTATCACTCCCTTCGGTATATATAAGTTCCTGCGAATGCCATTCGGTCTTCGGAACGCACCAGCAACTTTTCAGCGTTTGATGGATGGGTTTCGCGTTACACTGAACCATATAAAATTGTTGGTCTACCTAGATGATCTAATTGTGCTATCTCCAACTTTTGAACAGCACATGAAAGATCTGCAGGAAGTCTTCCACCGCCTGAAAGAATATAATCTTGTGGCAAATAAAGAAAAATGCAAATTCTGCTGTTCTCGAGTAAAGTACTTAGGACATTATATTACTCCGAATGGTCTGGAAATGGACCCTGAAAAAGTTAGTGCAATAACTAATATGGCCGTGCCTAAGAATCTAAAACATTTGCTCTCGTTTCTTCAAATGTGCTCCTGGTACCGTCGTTTTATGCCTAACTTCGCAAAAGTGTCTAAGCCTCTTACTAGACTTACAAGAAAGGGAATTTCTTGGACATGGCAGGAAGAACAACAAACTGCATTTGATACCCTGCGACACCTGCTTGTGACCGCCCCAGTCTTGGCTCAAGCAGATGACACGCAGCCTTTTGTCCTAAAAACGGACGCGAGCTCTTACGCCATCGGAGCTGTTTTGGTGCAGGGGGAGAAAGAACGAGAACATCCAGTCGAATATGCTAGCCGATTATTAAAGCCAGCTGAGAGGAATTACTCCACCACTGAACGAGAGGCGCTTGCGGTGGTCTGGGCTGTCAATAAATTCAGAGGATATCTCGAAGGATCGACCGTGACGGTCCTCACAGATCACCAGGCTCTAAAATGGCTTATGTCATTAAAGTCACCCACTGGTCGACTTGCAAGATGGGCGTTGCAGTTACAGCCTTATGATATCAACATAAAATATATTAATGGAAAAACCAATGTAGTCGCAGACTCATTGTCACGACCAAACTGTAATTCGGACAATGATGAAGGCTGTGAAGTCTGCAGTGTTATGGTTGATATGCCTAAAAAGGACCCAAAGGAAATCAGAAACGAACAGATGAAAGATACCTACATAATGGATATTATTAAAGCGTTAGAGGGAAATGAGGAAGAAAAGGCAATATATTGGAGGAGAAAAGACTATATAATAAGTAACGGAGTTCTATATAGATATCACAACAAGACAGAAAGCGATGAATTTCAGTTAGTGGTGCCCAAGCAAGAACAGGCAAAGGTTATTGAGACGTACCATGACGATGTTACTGCTGGACACTATGGTGCATAAAAAACTGTTGAACGCATCGCACAGCGTTATACATGGAAAAAGATGCGAGTTCAAATTGAAAACTATGTTAGGAACTGTATTCAATGTCAAAGGTATAAGATATTGAATCGAAAGCCCACTGGCTTACTGCAAACAACAGCTATGAATGCGAGATTCGAGGTGATCGCCTTTGACTTATTTGGACCACTACCTCGAACGGAAAGGAATGAGACTTGGATATTCATTATAGAAGATGTTGCAACAAGATGGGTTGAGTTATTTGCTCTAGAAAGAGCCACTGCTGAAGAATGTGCCAAAGTGTTACTAAATGAGATAATTTTGAGATTTGGTACTCCTCGCAGATTCATAAGCGATAATGGTACTCAATTTGTGAGTAACGTCCTACAGCAATTAACTTATTGTTTGGGAATAAGCCACGGATTTACCCCCGTTTATCACCCGGAGACGAATCCAGTAGAGAGAAGGAATCGAGACCTGAAAACCCAGCTAGCCATATATGTAGATGACGATCATAGAACCTGGGCAGACAAGTTACCGACTATACGTTTTGCCATGAATACGGTAAAATCAACAGCGACTGGATATACTCCAGCATACTTAACTTTTGGCCGTGAATTACGTACCCCAGATGACGTTCAGCATGATTTGAGATCTATTATACAAGATGAAAACTTTGTCTCGGAAATTACTCCTAAATTACTAATCATGTCTGAAACAATGAAGAGAGCAATGGAAGTACAAGAATGGAACGAGGAGAAAAGGAAAGTGTATGTTGATAAGAAACGCCAATCCAGCCCAAATTATCAACCGGGGAGTCTCGTTATGGTTGACGTCCACCTGCTCAGTAAATCCACCCAAGGGTATTGTGCTAAACTTGGACCCCGTAGAGATGGACCCTATGTAGTCAAGAGAAAGCATGGGCCATGCTCCTACGAAATAGCATGTCCAGATTCTCCTGATGTACCCGTGGGCATATATCATGCCTCCGCGCTACAATTATACCGACAACAAGATTCTGGCAAATTACCAACACCTGTACAAGTCATTCGCAAGAGAGGACGCCCTCGCAAACAACCCACTTAACTGCGAAGCACACCAATCTGGCCTCTTTAGAACACGTACGAAGAATTTTCCTGTCTTCCTCGTCGGGTCGTCTTCGTAGACAGAGGGGGAGACTGTAACGGGAGTTTACCGCCGCTCACTAAGAGATGGCGCCACCGTAGAATTAGATCGCGGTATGGTTTCGTTACAAACGTTCTTATATAAGGTCCAGTGTTTATAAATGTAATTTGAGTAACGCCCGGCTGAAGCTATAGTCTGTAGTGTATCCAATTGTATCCACACCGCTGGTTCTCTCTGGTTCGCTGCTCTCTAAAGCCTAAGCCACAACCATGTAATTTTTGTTTAACCATAAAAAATCTCGTCGATAACTTAACTTGTTGTTGTCATTTTCAACCTTTCCGGAACTCCGCCACAATATGAATAAAAACAAAATAAATAAATAAAACTAATTATAAATAAAAATAATTTAAAAATAAATAAATTAAAGTAAGAAATTAAAATAAGTAATACTAAGTATAGAAAATATATTGTATATAGAGATTAAGTTCTATGTGTATTGACTTGTCATAAGAGCTCTTAAATTGCCTACGTGACCAATAAATACATTTTATTTCAAATATATTTCATTTCATTTCAATGTAACATCAATTACGAAATTAATTAATACAAATAAATAATTTGTTACTTTTTAATCATGACAAACATTTCACTAATAAATATATACATATCTTGTTAAAGAAACTATTTAAGTGGTAGCGAAGACCGAAAGTGAGAGAAGTCTGAAGCAATAAATAAAAGGTTACCTAAAATAAGTCAGTATTTTGGGAACAAGCAATTTATTGACGAAAAGGCGAGTAAGCAGAGTCTCAGAAATGAACCAATGGATGAAACTAAAAATTCCATAGTAGCAAATCTCGGCAATAATCAATATTCAGACTCAAAACAAAGCAACCAAGTACGAACAAAAATAAAATTAAACCATATTAATAGGAGTGGAAAATATTAAATCTCCATAATATGTTACAGGCCGGGGTAATTTAAAAAAATGTGATGTGAAACTGTTTGTGATTGAGAAAACTCATTAAGCCCAATGGCCCCTTTCTAGGAGACAGTGACAATAAATAATATACCAAATAAATAAAATAATAAATGAACGTAGAAGTCCACAGTCAGTTCAACAGATGCTGCACGGCCTGGCTTCAGCCTCATAGCAAATAGATCATAAAATTAACTTCGACAAAACCAAAGTAATGATCAACCACCAACTTGACCCAACCTGTCGCAGTACGTGGCCACCAGCCGGAAGTTGTTTCTGATTCTACATGGGGTTCCAGGAATTTGGTTGAGTTAAATGCCAAAAAAACCTAGGTGGATGCATTCACGCGCAAAAAATCCCCGTTCTCTTCCTTCCCAATGCTCCCCTCTCAATGCGGATGTCCTGAGTATCCTTGGTGTGGATATCCGCTATGATCTCAATCCAAGGAATCACATCGAGGGCGTAATATCTGCCACAGCACGCAGGGTTAGAGTCGTCAACAGGGTGCGTTGGTTTTTCACGTCCGTTCAACTATGTTTATAGCGTCTATAACTCGTAGGTCCAGCCGGGTGTGGAATACTGCTCGCACCTCAATCTAACTTCTGCCGTCCAGCGTTGCCGCCGCTGAGGTACCCAGAAGGGTCGCTGGCCCACAAGCCGCAAGAGAAGGCTGCCTTGCTGGCAAATCTCTTGGCGGCTAATTCCCGCCTCAAAGACCGTGGTTCCCAGTCGCTGCCTACACTGCCTGATTGCGGTTTCTCAATGGCAGATATTCGCATCAGGCAGTGTGATGTGCGGCATGAGTTACGGTCTCTCGATGTGCGGAAAGCCAGTGGTCCGGATGGGATACCAGCGGTGGTTTTAAGGGCTTGTGCAGCCGAGCTGTCTCCAGCACTGACTCGCCTCTACCGAGCGTCCTACCGCACAGGTGTTGTGCCGGAATCTTGGAGGGAGGCCAATGTGCAACCGATCCCCAAAAAGGGTGATCGGTCGGACCCTACCAATTACCGCCCTATCGCTATCACCTCAGGGATGTGTAAGGTCATGGAGCGGATCATAAACGCTCAATTGGTCCGCTACCTGGAGGATCACGCGTTGATCAGTGACCGACAATACGGATTCCGCCATAATCGATCGACGGGTGATCTTCTAGCGTTTGTCCTGCATCGCTGGGGTGAGGCGATAGACCGGCGTGGCGAGGCTCTTGCTGTGAGCCTCGACATTGCCAAGGCGTTTGATAGGGTCTGGCACCGTGGTCTTCTGTCCAAGCTTCCGGCATACGGTCTACCCGGCAACCTGTGTTCGTGGATTTCCGGCTTTCTGCATGGGCGTAGAATACGTGTAGTCGTAGACGGACACGCTTCGGCGCTCATGTCGGTAAATGCCGGAGTTCCTTAGGGCTCGGTGCTGTCGCCCACCTTGTTTATTCTGCATATCAATGACATGTTGTCGCTTGGCAACATTCATTGCTATGCAGATGACAGCACGGTTCATGGGCGATACCACTGCGTGCCTCCAGGTTGCCGTGTCGAAACTGTGAAGGGACGCGAAGATCTTGTCATTGAGCTCAACCGGACCTTGGATCTCATTTCTACGTGGGGTTCCAGGAATATGGTTGAGTTCAATGCCAAGAAAACCCAGGTGTGTGCGTTCACGTGCAAAAAATCCCCGTTCTCTCCCCTCTCCATTCTTCAGGGTACTCCCCTCTCAGTGCGGAATGACCTGTGTATCCTTGGTGTGGATATCCGCTGTGATCTCAATCCAAGGAATCACATCGAGGGCGTAATATCTGCCACATCACGCAGGGTTGGAGTCCTGAACAGGGTGCGTCGGTTTTTCACGCCCGGTCAGCTTTGCCGCTTATATAAAGCGCAGGTCCGGCCGGGTATGGAGTACTGCTCGCACCTTTGGGATGGATCCGCCCAGTACCTGCTCGATGCCTTGGATGGATTGCAGCGGCGGGCCATCCGCATTGTGAATGATGCAGACGTTACGAGCAACTTGGAGTCGCTACAACTCCGGAGAGATGTCTCCTCTCTAAGCGTGTTCTACCGCCTGTATCACGGTGAGTGCTCTGAGGAATTGTTCAACTTGCTCCCCTCCTCTCCATTCCTAACCAGAACCACGCGTGCTGGCTTGCGAAGCCATAGCTTAACGGTCCACACCATCCCGGCGCGAACCAAACGGTTCTCAAATTCGTTTCTGTGCCGCACCGTCAGGCTGTGGAATTGTTTGCCGGCGCACGTGTTCCCTCCTTCCTACAATCCTGGGTCCTACCGCCGTGGTGTGAAGAGGCACCTAAGCAGGCCGGCATAATTGTTTCCATTGGCATGGGACTGCCGTCCGATGCCAATGGATACTCTGCCTGGGCGGCACTGGCACTTTCCATCAGGTGCAATGCCGCCACTATGCCAGGCCAGTATAAAAAAAAAAAAAACCTCAAAGATGGATCCGATCAGTACCTACTTGATGCCTTGGATGTATTGCAGCGGCGAGCCAACCGCATTGTGAATGATGCAGACTTTACGAGTAACTCAGAGTCGCTACAACTGCGAAGAAATTGCATGAAATGATTTATGTTCAAGATCCTATGAAAAATATGAAGACATCATAAAAAAAAAATCAATACTGTACTGTATCAGCTCATATTAACCCCGCTGCAGGGCACGGGCCATATAATCCACCACGCTGACCAAGTGCGGACTGGCGGACTTAACGTACCATAGAAATTCTTCCAAATCGCTATGGTATGCAAGTTTCCTCACAGTGTTTTTCTTCACCGTCATAGTACGTGGTGATTGAATATCAATACGCATGAATCAGAAAAATCAGAGGTATGCTCTGGGATTCGATCCAGAGACGACCATGAACATGTTGGCGGTCACGTCTGTTCCCTTACAAATAGGCCACCTTATAAAAAGATTCATAAAAACGAAATTACTATGTTAAGTTTTATATATATCTATATAGTTACGCCACTGGTCATGGTCAACGAGGTCACTTACTGTTTGTGTTGACACACATTCTAAGAATTTTCGAAGATATTACTCACCCTGTTCAACAGATTTTTCAGTCCGAGATGAAGGCACACACTGCCGTACTATATTCTGCTGACATAACTCTTGTACAACGTTTTCATTTTCTTTAAGTATAGGTACATCTTGTCGTGGTTTTTTTATACATTGCTGAAGTGCTGGTGGTAAAGTGTTGATACGTTTTTTTCTTGTATACGTCCTGATTGTAACGGTATTCGTTGTATTATTTATATTTCCTTTAATTTCTTTAGCCAATGGTTTTTGCAAATCCTTTATGTTTCTGACTTTGATAGCGCCAACCATTGAATTTTTACATTCTCTAGGTTTAATTTGTTGTGGACCCTCATATTCAATATCAATTTCCATTTTAATAACCTTTTCAACTTCATATTCCTTCTCTAGATCATTATTTTCAGTTTTAACGCTAACACCATTGATACCACCAAGTGGATCACATTCACCGAGTGTAATGTCTTCGACTTTCACATTGGGCTGTAGATCTGCAATACTGTCCGAAGCAGTCACTTCACAAATTTGATCGTATCCTGGACTGCTTAGTTCGGTTTTAATATCTTCAGAATTATGTAGATGTATATCTGTAATAAATAAATGATATTGATGGTAAATACAATTGTTATAAACTTCTATCTGTATTTAGTATATAGACATTACATCTTTCCTGGATTCACTTGAGAGTTCCTACTAGTACATTTAGGCGAACCAAACTCCTCCACGTTATAGACAAAACTCAACATCATCAAACAATGATTATTAATGTCAGTATTATTAGTTAAGATGCTGTTTGTTTTCCGAATAAAATAAAATAAAATTAGCTTTTGTTCTTAATATGTTCAAGAAAAGAAAAATTTTTAGAATTTTATTATTTTATTATGTATGTGTAGCATTTCAATCAAAATAATTATAGGCAAAAAATACACGTGATATTTCATGATTTTTAACAAACCCCCCCTTGCAAGCCTCCCGTGATAAATGGAGGCCCCTAACAACAAGATTTTTTTTATTTACCGCCAGGCTGGAAAGCTGGAGACTGCGACATACCGCTTCGACCATCCCCGATTCACTGGAGAAAGCTAAGACTAACTTTCCTCCCGTCAAATAAAAAAAGGCCGTCACCTGCGTCTACGCTATCTCCTATGTGCGTGCACAGTGAATGTGCCTTTGCCAAGCTTTGCTCATGCTGTTCAACAGTTTCAATGGATGTGGGTGTTGATTCATCCTGTAGTTCATGTTTCACATTTTCACTCACTAATTGATTTTCACATTTTATGGTCTTTGAGTGATGTTGCTCATCTTGTTCAACAGATTCTTTGATTCCACATTTAGGCAAGTACTGTCGTATGTTTATTCTGTGACATATTACACGTAGAGCGTCCACGTGTTTAATCGCGAGCTGTCGCAGTTTCTCTTCACTTAGCTCACGTTTTTCCGCACTGGCTTTATCACCATATTCAGGAAAACACTTCTTGAATTCTTTCAGACGATGCAATTGCACTCCGGCGCCTTCTCTGTAATAATATTTTTATCATACATTTAGATTGTAAATTAATAAAAAATAAAATAAAGAAAAATAAAACTGTAATCTAAAAATACTAATCCTAATATTTGAATACTGTGTCAAATACATTGCAAGGCAATCAAGATCTAGTTCATGGTAACGCTGAAGCAATAAAAACCGTATGTGACAAAGTCAAGGAATAACATAGGTCCTACGTTTTGATACTTACTGTTCCTGATATCGACGATAACTTGCTAAAGGACTCGCATCACCGTGGCTTTCTTCGCTTACAGCTTCAGATATCTGTTGAAGACATATCACTTCAGCAGCTGGCGTGGGTCGCAGCGCCATAAGAGGATTAAGAGGATCACTGATACTTGTTGATGCAGAACTATAACACAATTGTTCGGATTCTTCATTGCTTGGTTCGATTTTAATATTTTTAAAATCATCATCACTTTCCTCTGTTATATAATCTGCAACAGATTCACGAGGTCCAATAAGTATATTCATGATAAAGGCAATATACGTAATGATTCAAAATTCAATGTTCAATATTCAAGACTTCAACGTCTTCCCGTCCTTCCCAATATGCTGGTCGACACAGCATTCAGGGCAGATACGATCTGGCCACTTTAAACATAGAGCGTATTCCCACCTTGAAGGCCGGCAACGCATCTTAATACCTTATGCCATAAGGTTTTAAGATATCAGACCATAAAGCTTATGTTGAAGCAGATGTTATGCGGCGTGGTGATCACTAACTATCGGGTGAACAGATCATTAGCACCTTTATAAAAAAAAAAAGTGACTTCAAAACAAGATAAAACTATACAATTGAAAATAATAATAACAATAAAAATACAACTGCAAAGCAATTGGTGACAAGTGGTCAACACTTTGTTTCGTGTGGTTATTAGTCTTGTTCTAATATAAATGCACTTTCGTAAGACATTAAACTGATGGAGTTAATTTGTAAACAATAAAAATAAGATGCTGGCAGTTACGTAAAAATTTTACTTTTGTTATGATTAGTTAAAATAACGCTAATGTCCGTTATGGTCAATACTGCAACTGCAATTGGTATAATCTGAGAAAAACAGAATTTTACATGCTTTTTAACCCGCTTTTATTAACTTCGCCTGTATGCATGCATATCACGGGCGTCAATCTTCATACATTTGTTTTATTATCTGTGTCACATATTATGTGTGACAATTTCCTGCCCCCTTCCCTTCATGCTTCTTCATAGACAGATTAAAAAATTTCTATAGGCGGATGTCATCGTAACCATAGATAAAATACCATGTTTTAATGTCTATGACGCATCGGAAGTCATAAAATTGCCTGTTTGATCTAGAGATGGGTCAAACCGTAATTTTTTCAAATCGGTTAAACCGAATCATAATTTTGCTCAAACCGAATTACAAACCGATTCAACCAAACCGAATCATCCAGTACTGTATGACATCATTCATTCGTTCATGAACCCCGTTATAAGTTATAAACCGTGTTACGATACGGTTTACGATTTTAATTCGGGTACTCCTACCCGAATTAAAACGTCGTCGTCGCGTCGCGTCATCGGTCGGCGTCAGCAACTTCATTCGGGATAACTCGGTTCCGTTCGTTATTCATTCGGGCGGAGCGTTCAGCCCGCATCAGCTTATTCGCATTGCATCGCATTCGTACTCGCTCCAACTCGCTCGAACTGGGATACGAGTTGACGCGATTGCGGTTTCAAACTGAAACCGGGTTGGATAGACTGTAGCTCGGTTTGATGCGAGTTGCCCTCAACCCGAATTGATTCGGTTTGGCAAACCGGGTTGACACATCGCTAGTTTGATCCATCGTTTATTTACCGCCCGTAACCGCCATTACAGTTTCAAAGTATCAACGTAGTGATTTAAATTCTCAATTTCTCTTTGAAAGTTGGTCGAGTGAAGTTTTGCGTTGATTTAATTCCGTAACTTACGCTCCCAATTTTAAAAGTTGCAATAGTATTAGACAATGTTTCATCATTGCTGTGTGGATAACTGTGCTAGTAAACGAAAGGACGTTCATTTTCATAGATTTCCTAAGAGTGAAATTATGTGCGAGAAGTGGTTAGATTGTATTCAGATAAATTGCGTCTGTTGAGAATTCCGGAACTTCGCAAGCAGTTTGTGTGTGAAAAACACATGAAAAAAGGTTTTTTATGCAAACACGCCTGAGATCACGCTTGTGCAATGACGCTTATCCAACAATCTTCCATCACAGGACTTTAGTAATTGTTCCTGAAGAAAGCAGTAAGTTAAACTTGTATTGAATTATATACAAACATTATTCAATAGGTAACATTCATTGTGACTCTAACTCTAGAGATATAAAATTATCCAACTTTATTTTCTGTGACATTATTGTAATAGGACTGATATTCAAATTGTAATCATTCTACACATTTTCAGATAATATTATTGGAGAACACAATTATTGCCTCAAGAGGCGGCACATGGATCATACTTACTGTAAACTGGTATTAGAGGACAAGCGCAGAAGAATTAATACGGGTAGGCTTATACAAAATACATCATGTGAACACAAATATCAAAAATAATTCAATCACACTAGTAGGCACTAAATAGCTGCGAGTTGTGAAGTTCTGGGCTCAAATCCCATGTAATGCTGCTATTATTGGTTTTCTGCTTTTATTTGAGTAATCAGTACTAAAGCAAAAGTTTTGAATCCCCAACCTTATTTTAGTGTCAGGAATGTCCTTTACTTTCAGGAATCAGGGACAGATCTTAAGAAAACAAATACAAAAAAAAAGATATTTGCTAGCTTTTTGTGACATAATATGAATTAATACATTTTAATTTTATAGATAAAAACTTGAGTCATCTTTTGTTTTAATTATCTCTTAACATAATTATTTTTTTTTCCAGAAAGCGATGCAGTACCATCTCCTTCTTAAATACAAAGAGGCAACATTGACACATGTGGTATATAATTATATTATTTATACATATTTCCTAATCATTCTTTTTATTTATGCAATGCAATTTCTTATAATTATGGTTTTATTTCAGATATTACTGTGAGACAAAATACAAGGTCCAAACCAAAGTGTGTTGCAAGTTATAAGCATAAGCCATTGAGAATGAAACAAAGAGTATTCATTATCAATACAGCAAACAGATTTCACCCAGAGAGCAAAAAGGGCAATGAAATTTGTAAAGGATGAAGCAATTCCTAAAAAAAAAAAAATTGAACCCTTTAGCAAGAAAGTTCATGTGGATGCAAGTTAACTTGTCAACGAAAAAAGCTAGAGGTCGGCAATTCACGCATGACGAGAAAATATTGGCTTTAGCGATAATGAAGCAAAGTCCAAAATGCTACAAATTTCTACGGAAAATATTCATTTTGCCTTCGAAATGTACATTAAATAAATTAATTGCATATTTGGATATTGAAGCAGGCATTAATACACAAGTTTTTGAAGCCATTAAACAGGAGGTAAGAATTTCAATTTATTTATATTTATCATAAAACAATTTGACAGCTACAGTTAGACGCCAGCTATGAAACGAAAGGCCGTGGGTTCGATTTCCGCACTGAAACAATTGTTTATGCGTTTCACTATTAACAATACCAATTGTTTATCTACGACACTAGATTCGATCTTACTGTTAGCACAGGATTATGTATGTGACTTCCTTGTTTTTTTTTTATTAATATTTTTTAATTTATTTTTTTTATTTTTTGTCAAGGTGCAACCCCAGCAAACTTGAAAAAAGCTAATAAAGAATGTAGTGACTACTGTGGGAAATACTGGCCTCCAACAAATTGCCCTTGTATGTGATCAAGGCACAGCGTTTCAGTCTGCAATTAAAAGCCTGTGCCAAGACACATTCAGGGAAGAAATGAGGAACAGCCAAAAGATAGGTATGTGACTTATAAATTTTACTGATATGCATCTTTTATTACATAGTTTCTTATACACATAAATAATTAATAAATTGTGTGAGTCTAATATAATATTAAAATAACATTTGTTTACAGATGACATAATAACAATTAATGGGCATGAGATGAGTGTCATTTATGACCCACCCCACCTCTTGAAAGGACTATGGAACAATTTACTAAATAAAAACTTGAAATACAATAATAAAATATGTAAATGGGACGACATTGTTCAAGTTTATAAGACCGATTGTAAACACGCAGAAATGAGGCTGCTGCATAAATTGAATGATGAATGTGTCATCCCAGGAAAAATAAAAAAAAATTAAGGTAATTTCATTGTTACTACCAAATAGAATACTGCATGTTGTGAGATGTTTATTATTCACTGGTCATTTAATTATGCTGACTAGCATAAGTCCAGATGTACACAGATTTAACCTGAAGTAATAGACACTTACATGAATAATTGTGACACAAGATTTGTGTTATACTTACATATACTTTAAGGTCACCTACATACTTATCATTTCTATAAAGTAGTGAACCAAATTATAAGATAAAAAATTTCGGTTTCAGGTGAAGAATGCAGCTAGAGTGTTGAGCAAAACAGTGGCAGCTACTTTATCATACTCCGCCCAATTTTGTAAGTACATAATATAAAAACTCTGCTTTAATCTATTCATACACTCTCATGTTAGTTGTTGTGTTTTAGTCTAGGATAATTTTATCAATTAATTTTAGACATGATCTAACCTTAAATTAAATTAATATTGTTAAATTTTTAAATATACTTAATTGATATTCAAATTTCTTGTTTATAATGGAATTTATTTTTCTTGCAGCTCATTACGTTGATGGAATACCCGTCAGTACAACAATTGAAAATACTGCGGAAATGGTAACATTTTTTGACGACGTTTTTGATTCGGTGAACTGATACGGTTTAAAAAATAATGCTAAACCACTAAGACAAGCTGCCACTACAAAATCCCAGCACATGAAATTCTGGAAAGAAGCTAAAGATAAAATAAACCAAATGAAATTTATTGATGTAAATGAGAAAAGTAATAGAATGCGCCTGCGCCTTTTTAATTCAGATCCGCTAGAAAACTTTTTTGGACAGGTGCGGGCCTATAATTTTAGGAATAATAACGTAAATTGCCACACATTCAAAAGCACCTTTAAATCACTATTAATCACAAGGTTCATAAAATTTCATTCAGAGACGTTTAATTGTGAAGAGGATTCAGGTGAACAATTACTAATACTAAAGAAATTATTTCTTCTGATAAGTAATAATCCCACGATAAGTCAGAATGTCCTGTTACCTGAATCCTCTGAGTCTCTGAATGACAACCCAAACATGCCAACATCAGCAAAAATGGAACGACTGCATGTTCACTCACGTGCATTTAATACGGGTGGGTCATAAAAAATTTAAAAAAATATGATTGCAATATTTCTAAAAAAAAAATAACTTGTAAGGAATCCAATAACGACATAAACTCAATAAATAATTGGATTTCTTACAAGGAATTTGATGCAATAAAAAAAAATTGACCTATCCCTCAGAACATGCAGTCAGGTTGTTTAAAGAATGCACTCTAGAAGCAAACAAATACTTAGAAAATAAACCTCAAGTTAAAGATATTACAAAAACAATTAAAAATAACATTAAATCTAAGTATTTGTTTGATTTTCTAGAGTGCCGTATACACGGGGCTGATGTTTTGGATAATTTTATCGATATCACCTTGAGATTGATAGTCTTTAACTGATGCAATGTAATTAATAGGGTTTTAAAGGGTACAGATATACTACGCCTAAATAATAAAAGTTTACCGCCAATGCAATCGAAAGCTTTGATGAAATATCAAAAAAGAATAAAAAATAAAATTTAAAAAATTATTAAATGTTTTATTTTGTTGTATACCAATTTGCACTTGAAACTAGGGAATTCTAATCGGAATAGGCAATAGTTAACTTATTGATTAACTATTGCCTAATACTTTGAAAATTGGGATACTTGGTAAAACGCCGTCCAATTCTTTGGCTGAATCCATATATGACTTTTGCTAACGAAAAATAAAAAACAAAAAGACTGTCATGTTCTATATGTGACATTTGAGGCATACTCTATGGGAGTGCGCTGTCTGAGCGGGTTAGTCTGTGATGCATATGTAACAGAATCTGTGAAGTCGATTTTCGAGCACTTCAAAACGTAGGTTTGGCTTGAAATTTTGCAAACTTACCCACGACCGATGACAACGCAATAATTTAACAAGTATAAGAGACAAGTATTATCTTATCCAGAATCATAAAAAAATTTTTTTTTGTTTTTAGATGTTTTTACTGCAAGCAATTAAATTATAGTTTATAAAACTAAAAGAACATGTACAATTATTTTTTACTTTTTAGTTGGATCTTTTTTGAAAGCAATTTCTTTAAAAAAAATTAAACTATACTTAATTTATTACTCATTCTTTCTAACATTTACAACCCCGAGATTATTCCGGATTTACTTTCGTCCATCTCGAAATTCCTAACTACACTATTATGCTTGCCAAGATGCCGTCTACACTACAAAATAGTGGAATAAATTGTGCTACTAATTCTTAGCAAAATAATGTTGACTTGGCAGTTTACTAAAAATAATTATGTACTTACACTGTTCAATGCTTGCTCTGGTCGCATTCTCTTGCCAATTTTTAGGATGTTGACCATATTCTTCAATTTGGTTCTTAGTTTTGCATTTCGCTACATATTTTCGTTGCTTTTTACGACCCAGCTCCCGCAGTTCAACATTAGAAAGCGTCCTATGTAGTAAGTCAAACTGCCTTGCTTTTTCTAAACGTCGCTCACGCTGTTCAACAGTTTCATTGGTATTGCGTTTTCTTTGATATTCTTTGTTATATTCTAGATATCGCTTACGATCTTCAAAGGTTTCTTTTGACTTGCGTTTATTGTTATTAAGTTGCATTCTTTCTAACCGTCGCTTACGCTGATCATCAGTTTCATTGCGTCTACTTTTTGACCTATTCTGTTGTTTCCTTATAAGTTGTTTCTGATCATCTTCAACACTGTCACTGCAAAAAAAAAGTTTTTTGAAGTCAAAACTTCTTAAGGTGTGTTGGGATTTTTAGTAGGGGTAAATCTTATGGGTTCTTGTTCATAACTGGTGCAGGCGCAGTGTACTGCGCACCTTAGACATGTTTTGGATAGGTGAAATCTCATGCTTTCTCGTCACCCACATGCAATCAGTATACCATAGCCATACACAGTGGCGTAACTACCCCATCGGGGGCCCGTGGCAAAGTTTATCAAATGGGGCCCCTCGTATATGTAAAAAAACTTAACATTGTATGTAATTTCGTTTTTATGAATCTTTTTTAAGGTGGTCTATTTGTAAACGGACCAAACGCGGCGGAACGGAGCATGTTCATGGTCGTCTCGGGATCGAATCCCAGGGCACACCTCTGACTTTTCGGAATGATGCGTGTATTGTGTTTTCAATCACCACGCACTATGATGGTGAAGGAAAATATCGTGAGGAAACCTGCTTACCATAACGATTTGTAAGAGTTTCTATGGTAAGTTAAGTCCGTCAGCCCGCACTAGGTCAACGCGGGACTATTATGAGCTGATATAGTACAGTACAGAATTTGTTTTAATGATATGGTTCCATATTTTTCATCGGAATTTGTACATTAATATTTCACTAATATTTTTTACTCTGGCCCGGCACAATGACAACACTGCGCCTGGTGGTAAGCGTAAATGCCGTCTAGACGCAGTATCGAATGGCATCAGACGACAGTCCCATGCCATTCGATACAATTATGCCGCTTTGTTAAGATGCCTCTTCACACTACGGCGGATGGACTCGAATCATAGAGGAGGGAACACGCATGACGGCAAACAACTCCATAGCTTGACGGTGCGGTACAAAAAAGAATTTGCGAACCTTTTTGTTCGTGTTACATGGTTTGGACTATCAAGCTATGGCTCCGTAAGCCAGCACGCGTGGTTATGTCTAGGAATGGTGAGGAGGGGTCAGGGGATCAAATTGAACAATTCTTTAAAGCATTAACCATGATGCAGACGGTAGAATACGCTTAGAGAGGCAAGGCGACATCCCTCCGTAGTTGTAGCAACTCTATGTTGCTCGTAACGTCTGCATCATTCACAAGGCATCGAGCAGGTACTACACATTACACATACACATTGGCCTCCCTATAAGATTCAGGCACAACTGCTGTGCAGTAGGACGCTCGGTAGAGCCGAGTCAGTGCAGGAGACAACTCCGCTGCACAAGCTCTTAAAACCACCGCCGGTATTCCATCCGGACCACTGGCTTTCCGCACATCGAGAGACCGAAATTTATTAATCTTTATCCTTTTTTTTGTCCACTGCTGGATATTGGCTTCCTCTTAATTGCGCCATTTCACCGTGTCGTCAGCTTGTCGCATTCAACATCGGGCAAAAACCTTTTGAAAATCGTCACTCCATCTGGCTGGAGGGCGTTCTACTGTACGTTACCCAAAACAAAAAAAGCGCACTGTCTCTTCAGCTTGCTAATCCTGTTTGATGTCTATAACTTAGGTTCTCGGACGGCTAAGCTCATTACAGACCTTATCCTTCAAAGATACACCGAGCATAGCACGCTCCATAGCTCGCCGAGCAACCTTGAGTTGGTGGACCAGTCGTACTCGTAGTCGTGAAAACTTTCGTTTTCAAGCTTTGTGGCAAAGGTGACGAGATGACTCGACGTAGTTTACCAAATGCTGCCAGCTCAACTGGAACCTCCTCATAGCCTCTTTCTCAAAGCTATTTCTACCTTGTTAAAAGGTCTGCCTCAGGTTGGCATATTGGGAAACAACTTCGAGCTGGTGCCCACATATAGCGACGGGTTGGATCAAGGTGGTGGTTGATCATTACATTGGTTTTGTCGAAGTTAATTTTATTATCTATTTGCTGTGAGGCTGAAGCCAGGTGCAGCATATGTTGAAACGTCTTCTGCGTTTATTTATTATTTTATTATTTATTGTCACTGTTTCATAAGAAGGGGCCATTGGGTTATACTGACTTTTGTCAAGCACAAATCGTTTCACTTCGAGTTTGAAATTTTTTAGATCACACTTGTCTGTAACATATGCAGATTTAATATTTTCCACTCCTTTTAATATGGTTCAACTTGATTTTTATTAGTACTTGGTTGTGATTGTTTTGAGTCTGAATATTCACTATCGCCGAGATTTTATTTAATTTTTAGTTTCGTCCATTCGTTCATTTTTGGGACTCTATTTACTTGCATTAATATAAATAAATAGCTCGTTCCCAAAGTACTGACTTATTTTAGGTAACTTTTTATTTATTGCTTCGTACTTCTTTCTCTTTCGAATTTCGCTACCACTTAAATAGTTTCCATCACGAGACACTTTTATATTTATTTAGAAAATATTACCTTAATATTTTTTAAATTAAATGTATTGGTTTCTTACTAACATTATACTACTACTGTGCATTTTTGAAATAGTGGGTTTGATTGTTTATTATTTGAATAGTTTAATTGTAGAACACTTGTATAGTTAAATAGTGATCACTTAATATTTGTACAAATATATTTATTTATTATAATATAAAAAAAAAAACAAAATTATTTGCTATTATATTTAACGCAATATTTGATAATTTTATATTATTTACAATTATTTTGAGTCTTCATATTTATTTTGACATTCAAAAACATTTTTTTATTTATTATCTAATATTTAACGTCTGAAAATCACAAAATCCAGATAGTGTTTCACAGTGGCTTGGATGTTTTCTGACTACCATGGCAAAACAGATTCTATTTTTAGATTTATATTGTAGATTTGAAAACAAGTAATATACATGCCTATGATTTTTGCTGAGACTGTAAGGCTGGTTTTAGAGTCACGCTGACTGCGCACTGACCATCAGCGTTAACAGCTCAGTAGTTCTCAGCGTAGTTTACGGTCGGAGGTCAGCGCTGACAACAATGAGTTGTTCTAAAATGCTCCTTAGAAACCCATACATTTGAACTGTCAGCGCTGCTGGTCAGCACTTGGTCATCGTGACTCTAAAATCAGCCTACATAGATGTGTGAAACCAGATTGATGTTGATAATTTTAATTCAAACATTATGAAACTTCTAATTTATTATTTATCTGTTTATTTATTTTTGCCAGTAGTGGTAGCCTTACCACCCTGTGAAATTTCTTCCACCTTGGGATGTATAATATAATAGATTAGAATATAATAGATTGAGAGCAGTCTAAGGAGTAAGTAATTAGGTAGAATTAATTTTAAAAAATCACATTAACACCTGCAAGCAAAAATTTATCAATACATTTACTTTGTAAGAAAATGTATTTATTTTGTAAATCTCCAAGAAAATACAAAGTACAGATTTTACAATTACATATCGCACCCTCGGTGCAACAAAGGCACATATGCAAAAATTACAAGGTTGGAAGGTATAATGAATTAATCTTATATTTTGTTGAATATTTAGTTGTCATAATTTTTTTAAGCTTAAATTACATGTTGATATTGTGATAAAAGCTGTTTGACTTGTCTATGTCTTGAAATATCATATTTTTATACGATGTCAAAGTTTCAAATGGTTTTCTTGAAAAGTTGCATTTTTGCAAATGTGACTTTGTTGCACCGAGGGTGCGATATGTATCCAAAATGTGGGTGCAAAAGCAGGCAAACTTGTATATTAGGCACCCATCCTGCAGTAAGTGCAAACAATATAAAGAAAACAAATAATAGATAATGGTTTAAACATAACAAAAGATAATATATGGATGTGTGTGTATAAAATTAAATAATATGTCAATTTTGGGCATGCTTGGTCATATGATAATTTTAATAAATTGAATGTTTTAATACTGTGATAGTTACCTGTCACCACTAGTAGAAAACTGGTCAGTTTGATCTAAATTGAAGGTGTCTTGAGACAAGGCTGAGCTGCGCGAAGTAACAGAATCCTGGCTAGGTCTGTCTTCATCATATTGTTTGCTTGAAGTTAGCAAAGAGTTTGAGACTTGTGAAGGTTTTCGAGGCATTTTGAAGAGGTTTATACACTTCTTAGAAATAGGTGAAACACAAGCGTTTTTTATTTACAGCTGCTGAATTCATCTTATTCTTAGATGATAGATCCGAAGAATAGAGCTTAGATCCACAGACCAAGAAATACTTACATCAATAGCAATTTAAAAACTTTATTGTTTTTAAAACACTTTGACACTATTTTGACGGAACGGCAGTGGTCTCGAACGTCATAGAGCGACATGGACGTAGTATCAAATGGACTCGACATTAGCGATGTGTCAACCCGGTTTGCCAAACCGAATCAATTCGGGTTGAGGGCAACTCGCATCAAACCGAGCTACAGTCTATCCAACCCGGTTTCAGTTTGAAACCGCAATCGCGTCAATTCGTGTTCGAGCGAGTACGAATGCGATGCAATGCGAATAAGCTGATGCGGGCTGAACGCTCCGCCCGAATGAATAACGAACGGAACCGAGTTATCCCGAATGAAGTTGCTGACGCCGATCGGTGACGCGACGCGACGAGTAGCATGTCAAATGGTGGCGCCAAATTTTAATTCCGTTTTATATTAGGCATTTGTTTGTTATCGTAATTATATTTTAATTAACATCGTGTTTTCAGTAAGTATTAAATTTTATTATTTTATTATATTAAGTATATAAATACTTGAACTACTAAAAGTAACAAGTGAGTGTTTTAATCATAAAAAGGTAAGAAAATTCTTATACGTTGGTTGAATGTTTATAATTTTCAGAATAAACTACTTGATTACAGTTTTACGGAAAGTCATCTGATTTTGTTCTAGATACATTTCTGTAACTATATAATAGGTACTTAAGAGATATTGGTTTCTTTCTTAGATCTTATAAATACTCATATGATTAATAATAAATAAACGCCTAATACATTGTTTTTCAGTCATCGATATTTTTTCCCATCCCTATTATTTATTACGATTTTAATTCGGGTAGGAGTACCCGAATTAAAATCGTAAACCGTATCGTAATACGGTTTATAACTTATAACGGGGTTCATGAACGAATGAATGATGTCATACAGTACTGGATGATTCGGTTTGGTTGAATCGGTTTGTAATTCGGTTTGAGCAAAATTATGATTCGGTTTAACCGATTTGAAAAAATTACGGTTTGACCCATCTTTACTCGACATTCGAGTTCCACCGTAAGGGACAGACATAAAGTAAAAAAAAAGCATTTTTATTTTTTATGCAAATATAATCCTATTTTTCAATGTATTC
The DNA here is from genome assembly GCA_009982885.2 of Hyles vespertilio. Lineage (NCBI taxonomy): Eukaryota > Metazoa > Arthropoda > Insecta > Lepidoptera > Sphingidae > Hyles > Hyles vespertilio. The sequence continues at coordinate 5,141,281 of CM042832.1, forward strand.
TATGAAATACTAATTGCAGATGTTAGTAATAATGAACGTCTACATTTATTTTTACCAATATACTAAATAAAATGCACTTACCAGTGAGAGGTTATATTTTCATATTATCGTTTACACACACCATACCTTTTGTCTTATAATCAGTTTCAACACTCTTTTACATACATTTTTGACCGCAAATATTCGTAAAATACTCAGTAATTCAAGTTTATAACAAACCGCACGTCTTATTTGTTTGGGTACACGCAGTGTTGCCGGTGTTGCCCTGCAAAATTATGTGAAACTATGACAAGGACCGCAAATTATGTTTTGTCACTTTCATTTTTTTAAGGTTTATTCATAAGTCTTATGTGAGATGGACTATATATGTCAAATGCATGTCAAGTCTATTGATACTACGTCTATGTAGAGCGAGATCGGTAGAGTTGCCAGCTAAAATCGGTATATTTCTACCCAAAATCGGTATTTGAAAAAAAAAACACAATATTCAATCTAGTTCGTTTATTTTTTAAAAAACTTACATACTAATTTATAACAATCACGCTTATGTATAATTATTTATTATGGTACCAATATTCTTTGGCCATAGCCGAGGTCATCTTGGAATTAATTTCAAAATCATAACAATTAGCTGTATTAAAGAGTCGTTTTGAATGTAATAGGCTAGTGATTGTTTAAGTAGACAGTCTATTCCGCTGTTTTGTTTTTAAAAGATTAATATGTGAAAATATGCGTTCAACGTTAGCGGATGAATGGGGAAGTGATAAAATATTAAAAAAAAATGGTTGCCTGTAAAGTCGGTTTTACGGGCGAAGATTTTACGTGACAACGTCTTTTTCTCGGTAGAATATTTATTGATATGAATATAATTAAATTGCACAATAGGAACAAGGAATTGAATGAAAATAAGAATTGCACAAATTTTAACTATAGAAATATATTTTGTTTACTAAAACATTGTACATGTAATGACGAATCTAAGCACTCCATATTTTCACTACAGACACAGCTGACGATACTTTAACCACACGTGTGAACTTGTATTGTGACGCTTTCTTGTTTTTCCAACGCCAAGAACGTTCGAGAAAGACAAAGACAGAGACACAAGCATGCGCCGATTCAATGCGCCTAATTCTCTAGTGCTGCGCGCGCGGCAGACCGATCATAGTTGAGTGGGAGAGAGACGCAAGGCATTCGGCGGGCCTCTCTCTCGTTCGGTGACTCATCGTAACGTTACCGGGCGTTACACTTTTTCATAAGTGACTCCCAGCCGCAACCTAATTTAAGACGTTGTCACGTCAATAAATTTTTTGGAGGTAAAATATTTTTTTTTGGGGGGGTAATTTTTTGCGTAATTTAGGATTTCTGGCGGGGTCAATTTGTAGCCCTCACCAAGACGGTTCCGAGGATACCAAACTCGGTGGGTCTACGATCTATATTGGCCGAGATAGGATTGGGGGGGTGAGGTAAATTTTCGGGGTGGGGGTAAGGGAGGGGGGGGGAGGAAGGTTTCGTGGGGAGGCTAACTTAAATTAATTGTTTTGGAGGTAAAATATTTTTTTTTGGGGGGGTAATTTTTTGCGTAATTTGGGATTTCTGGCGGGGTCAATTTGTAGCCCTCACCAAGACGGTTCCGAGGATACCAAACTCGGTGGGTCTACGACCTATGTTGGCCGAGATAGGATTGGGGGGGGTGAGGTAAATTTTCGGGGTGGGGGTAGGGGAGGGGGGGGGTAGGTTTCGTGGCGAGGCTAATAGGCACTATTTCGGAATAAGGGTGGGGGAAGGCAGGGGGGGGGCTATGGGACAATTTTGGAAAAAGTGGGTGAAACTGAAAAATAATTCTCTAGTGCTGCGCGCGCACCGTTACGTTACCGGGCGTTACACTTTTTCATAAGTGACTCCCAGCCGCAACCTAATTTAAGACGTTGTCACGTCAAAATGAAATTAGATAACAATGGAAACATTTGAGTTTCATCACCACGCTTTAATAAACTAACTTCATTCCAAAATAGTTCTACATCATCAGGAAATGTTTTGATTCGTTCACAATTTCTTAATATGCGCCACTCTGTATCAATTTCCTGGAAATCATTGCTGTGAATAATATTGGTAAAGAGCCTACTCACAGGAACTATCGAAGTAGTTTTGCCAATTTTAACATTTTTTGGATCAATAATGTCTAAACCTTTTATTGGGTTGTTCTTTAATGGAAAACGAGTGGTTATTTGTTTACAAGCTTCGATATATAAATCTAGGCATCTGCATTTAAATAAATTTACTTGATCTGAGTTTAGATTTTCTGAACTACTTAGTAGTGTATTAGATGCAGCAGCACCATAGTATACGGCGTCAATATCCATAAAATTTCTGGGATTCTTAAAATCAACATTTTCGATTGGAGTGCTACTTAAATATTCTCTTTTTTAAAAACAATCAAAAATAGTTTTTAATGTTCCAGTTATTTTTTCATATAAATTATGAATTTTCCGGTGTTCCGCTTGCATTTCTTTATTTAAATCGGTAAATAATGGTAATACAAAATTTAAAAATTCCAAAAATAATATCGTAGTTGGATCTTGGAGCTTCAGTAATATATGTTCTGCAGCTAAAAGATCATTGTTAGAGATTTGATCTATAAAAAATAGTTTTAGAGCAGAGAGTTGTTCCAATATTCTTTTCACTGCTGCATGTACTGATAACCAGCGTGTTTGAGTGGGGTGGAGTATTTTATGTACTTTTAAGTCGCAAAACATTTGAAATTTTTTAAACTCTGCCACTCTTTTTGGACTAGAAGAAAAGTAATTGTAAATGTCTCTAACAAGATCCTCTATAAAGCGTGGCAATTTGGTACAAGCATATGACGCGCAAAGATTTAACGAATGGCAGGCGCATTTAAGTATAAAAATGTTGGGAATTTCATTTTGCAGCAACGTTACAACAGAATTATTACGTCCCATCATTACGTTTGCCCCATCAGATGCAAAACCTATTAGATTATTTTTAAATGGAATATTATTGCTTCTAAAAAAATTTACAATGTGTTCAAATAAGCTTGCTGCATTAGCTTCTTCTAATGGAATAAGAGCTAAAAAAGAATCTTTAATACGATTAATTTTCGCATATCTCACAACTAAGCACAAGTGTTTGGTTGTACTAAGATCAGTGGACTCGTCAATAATAAGCGAAAACTTAGTTTGCCTTAGATCTTCACATAAATTATTGAAAATTTATTTACCTATAATATGATCAATTATGTCATGAGTTTTGGTCGGAGAGCAGTTTATTTCTTTTGCTATTTTTGAATCAGGACAAACGGCTTGCATCAACTTCGGTAGGTGCTCCATAATAGTGAATGGTAGATTGTGTTCAGCAACAAACGAGGCTAATCTTATTTCGCCTGAAATTAAAAATAAATAATTAAAACTACGTAGGTATATTTAGCAGCGATTAGGGTATAATAATATGCACTGCTTATATAAATCGATTAGTAGAAAACAAAATAATATAAAAATCTAAATAGTGAAATAAATTACTAAAAAAAAATTACCTTGCTTAACCAGTATATCAGATTTTTGAGTTTTGGTCACAGTAAATGATGATATCTTCGGTTGTGATTTTATATTCTTTGATGATACTGAGTGTGCTTGTGAAGAACTATGTTTCTTTATAGCGTCTTTTCCTGATGTGATGTTGATATCTTTATTACAACTCTTACGATAGGCATAGCTTTCGCCCTTACGGCTATCTTGCAGCCAACCTGGAAATTCTTCCCATTCTTTTCTATAATATTGTAAATATTTTTTTCTTCTTACACTCGTACTTGTGCTTGGCTCCTCGTCAGACATTTTATATAACTTAATTACTTTCTGATTTTGTAGGTACTCTCTCTTCAAAGTTAAGAAAATTAATGAAAAAATAAAACCGAATTCCTGTTTATATAGACTAGACAGGTAAATTCCCGAGCGAGAAGCCCCCTAGAACATCGAATTGTAGGACACAAGGGTATTCCCCAAAAAATATGATTTACATTCTGCACTAGTTCCATATTATTGAGGGCTTCCCCGTAACATTAAACATACATGAAAAGCTTGAAAGTGTGAAATCTGTAGAAAAATCGGGACAATTTCCATATATACTGTGAAATCGTAGAAAAATCGTTATATTTCGGTATTTCGGTAGAACAGAGCTCATATCGGTAGAAATACCGAAAAATCGGTAGGTTCGAGACCACTGCGGAACGGCAAAGGTGCAAGCATGGACGTAGCATCAAATGGACTCGACATTCGAGTTCCACCGTAAGGGACAGACATAAAGTAAAAAAAAAGCAGGGTTACCAGTCATACATTTTCCCATAAATATTTTAACTAAATAAATAAATAGACGCAACATTCAAATTCATAGTCCTGACCCTACAAATGATAATCTTGTGTCGTGGGTATCAGAAACTACGAGAGACGTTTTGGTCTCACTAACACCCCGATTTGAAAAAAATATCAAGTCACTCAAATATTTTTCTCTTCTTGAGCTGGCATTGAAACCGCGGCCTCACGTTATACATCTGGCGTCTAACCAGCTGCGATGAATTATGCGGATGAAGGGCGTCAGTATTAAACAACGTGACGTTTTGCAATATTTTCACAAAGGTTAGAAAGCAAAAAAGGTTAGAAAGCATTTACGTAACTCGAATAATACATAGTAATGATAATATATACATAGAAACAAAACCTGCCGAGTGTTCTATAAATTATAGAAGATCAGAGAATTCATAGTAACGTAACTACTAAGGATAGAATAACATCCTACTTTATTTTATTTATTTATTTTAAGAAAGCTTACAAACAAGTATTTACAATATACTTAATATTTTCATAAATTAAGTTCCTAATAACAAGCTTCTACAAACGAATCATAAATAACAAAGGTACAGAAAACCTATTGATATAGACCTAAACATTTCTCAAATGTAACAAAGTGGAAAAAATATACCTACATATTTTTTTCTTTTCTATATCTTAATTAAATAAAATGATATAGCAAAGTATCGAATGTGTAATAATACAGCGCTTGTACATTTTTTAATCATCTGGCTTTTTTTTACTGGAATATTGATTTTTCAAAAATACAATTATGCACTTTTTGTTTTCATCCATATCAGGCTCATGTGTCCTTTCAGCACTCTTTTGTTATTCCCCACAGTTTCGGATTCGGTCATCTGTAAAAACTAGATCTAATTATTGAAAGAATAAAATATATGTAATTAATATGTGCAGAACAAAATATAAATTGAAATAACGTAAGGTAACGTGACGCCTCGGGTCAAGGCGTGTGTGGATTGGGTTATTTATTGCATTGACTTTAAGTTTTGGCACTCAGTCTGTAAGTTGTAAACATAAAATCTTTGTTTTTGTTGATGAACACGACTGTTTGTGTCCAAAATAAAATAAATAAAAAATAAAGAAGTATTAAGCTTGGTGGATTGGGTGTATAATCCAACTAAGGGGGCGTCCATAAATTACGTGAGGTGTTTAAGGGGGGGAGGGGGTCGAGTCAAATCTCATCTAATCTTACGTTGGAGAGAGGGGGGGTCTCGGCAAATATCACGCAATTTTTTTTCTGATTGAAACAAAAAAAAAATTATACTATTTTGGTCCATTTAATCCAGATTGTACATGCATAAGATTTAATCTTAAGCGTAATCGTAATACGATAAAGATCATTCACTAATTCGTTCAATAGAAAATAATTTCATTCATACTTCGACGTTATACATTTACTTACTGTCAAACAACCATATTTGTTTTATACCAAATAGCTCAATTCAATCTGAATTCACGGTACAGTGTAGCCCGTCCTTTGTTTTCGCGCCACTGTCAGCCGAACGTCAAAAATCATATGGACATGTTGGTTCCAATAGTCTCTCTTGAGACCGTGCATGATTCTCCATGGACTGAATTAGAGTAGATACTCTTTTTTAATCTAAGTAGTTACGATTTAAGTATTCTATTGTTAAATTTTTATTACACTTATAATTAAACTCCCAGCAACATTGATTACTAGTCATAACTAGTCGTAAATAAAAGCACGAAGCAAATTTGTTTTTTTCGTTTTACAATAACAATCCAACACGTTTACGTAAGAAACTCACATTTTGAAAAATCTCACGTGAGATTGGGAGATGGGGGAGGGGGTTGAATAAAATCTCACGACATCTCACCAGGGGGGGAGGGAGGGGCAGAAAATTAAAAAAAACACCTCACGTAATTTATGGACGCCCCCTAATTTAAAATCATGTACAAAATGGCGTCCTCTTCGAGTAGTATACAGATTGTCATAATAAACAAAGTCAAGATAATTTGGTGGGATAATACTTTTAAAATACGTATTTTTTATGCAAATATAATCCTATTTTTCAATGTATTTTATGAAATACTAATTGCAGATGTTAGTAATAATGAACGTCTACATTTATTTTTACCAATATACTTGTGCAGAACGAAGACTAGTTTAGTAAATAGTTATAAGTTTGTTTTGTATTATGTTCCTATGTAAATGTTCTTATGTAAATGATTTCATGCAAATAAAGTAAAAAGATCCCTTTAGTAATAAGCTTATACATATAAGTCGTTCGTTGTAAATGTATATCTCTCATTTGAATAGTTTGATTATGAAAATTGTTATGTGCAATATTGTTACATGTTATATACTAGAGTTTATATACTAGAGATTATATAACGTTTGAGTAGTTAGAACAACCAACAGGCCTTCACGAACGCAGGACCTCCGCGATTGCGGAAGTACCACGCTGTGGCTAACAATTCCTAGGCGAAAGCCTTAACGATTGTGGCCTATCCTTGCGGTCCGTAAATACGGTACCGATCCTGGGGTTGTAGTCCGTACGATACGGACTACGCGAACGCGGGAGAGAATGACTATGTTTCTCTTGGCCGGCCAAGAGACCTAGGATGTCTACGTGTGAGAGAGTTCCCGTGGGTGACTGACATGACGCGAACTCAGTCAACGCAATTTCCTACCACCGCTTCCTAGTGTTATAGCTGAGTAGAAGAAGCGGCGCAACAAACTTTCAGCAACACATTTGACCGGTTCGCTCGGATCATTCAGTCACTGGAGCGTCTCTCACGTTGCGAGCCTAATGGGCGGGATGTCGGTGATGCTAGTCGAGGTCTCGGTCGTAGCCGAGAGGAGTTCGCGGGGCAATGGCTTGCCGTCCGGTGGTCGGGCGTGCTGAGGCGCAATGTTCTGGATGTGAACCCAGTCCGATGCGTCAGCACGCGCGAACATGGAAGTCGCAAGCCGGCGGACGAAATTGTCCAGGCTTTCGATTCGGAGATCTCTCTCGATGGTAGCATTGCTGACACCCCACGGAGCGTTAACGATTCTGCGCAGAGCCACTGATTGTACTCTGCGCAGAGCGTCCTTTTGTGACCGGCTGATGAGCCCGTACCAAGAGGGCGCCGCGTATGTGATCCGGGGTCGGATGTACGTTTTGTACACCCCCAGTTTCACCCTAAGAGGAAGATTGGATGAAAAGATGGGCCGCAGCTTCCCGCACGCGACTTTACCGTTCGCGACGGTAGCCTTGGCATGCCTAGCTAAACGGAGGTTCCTATCAATGATAACTCCGAGATATTTGGCCTGGAAACCCCATGGGATTTCCTGACCGAACATCGTCAGAGGTTTCACTGCCCTATGGCCTCTCGCGTTGACCTTTCTAATATTTAGGGCTCGAGTTTTGCCTACGTTCACCGACATCTTCCATTTAGAAAGCCAGTCGGGAAGTAGGTCCAGGCTACGTTGGAGCTTGGCGGCGGCTCCTTTCGCGGAAATGGATGACGTATAAAGAGCGATGTCATCTGCGTAGAGAGCGAGATTGACGTCATCCCTGATGGGGATGTCGTCGGTATAAAGCGCGTATAGTATCGGTGAAAGACAACTGCCCTGCGGAACGCCCGCAGCTATACGTCGATCGCGGGACAGACAGTTGTCGACGGAGACGTGGAAGAATCTATCCGTCAGGAATGATTGGACTACCTTTGTGACGCGTCGGGAAGTGTCCGTCAAAGCGGTCTTGTATACGAGACCGTTATGCCAGACCCTGTCGAACGCCTTTTCCATGTCCAGGAATACTGCAGAGACAGCTTCACGCTTGTTTCTGGCAACCGTGAAGTGGTGCAGTACCCTAGACAATTGAAGGGTGGTGCTGTGATCGGCGCGAAAACCAAATTGTTCGGGCCTCGGAGTTAGGATGGGCGAGAGGTAGGAAAGGAGGAGTTTCTCGAATACTTTCGAGGTATTCGGGAGGAGGGTGATAGGGCGGTAACTATCGGGCTTGTGAGGGGGCTTATTAGGTTTGGGAATCATGATGACCCTGCCGGTTTTCCACCGAGTGGGAAAGTGACCCGTGCGCAGGATGCCATTGAACAGGCGCGTCAGCGCTACCACTGCCTTCAGTGGTAAGCGGCGAAGCGCACTGTTCGGAATGCCATCAGCGCCTGGGGCTTTCCTCGGTTTGGACCTTCGGATCATCTCCCGTACCTGGGAAGGAGAGAAGAAATGAGGATCGTCGTCGGGCCTTATGGGCTCGTCGAAATAATCCTCGAGGAAGTTTGAGACTTCTGTCTCATGGCCAGGATGGGAAGTGGGATTCGGTTGGAATTGGCGCTCCAGGTACTCGGCAAAGATCTCCGCTCGATCTTCAGCCCTGTACCTCAGGTTTCCGTCGGCGTGCAGAAGCGGCCGCACGGGATCAGGAGACTTGGAGAGCGCCCTGCACAAACGATGGAGAGCGGGAGCGTCGCTCACCGCCGAGTCCAGGACGCTGTTCCAACCCTCCGTCCTGAACGCCTCGAGTTCAGCCTTCACCCTATCTGTCAGACGGTTGAGCTTCGTTTTCAACCGCGGGCAGCGACAGTGTTGCCACCGAGCGCGGAGCCTCCGTTTCTCATCAATGAGCTCTCGCACATGACGAGGGAGTTCCGGCTTTCTGACCGCGGTTGAAAGCGGGACTTTGGAAGCCTGAAGGGCGACCTGGATGGACGAAATAAGTTCGTCCGCCAGAAGATCAACCTCTGAAGCGTTGGTGACCGGTCGAGTCGGAGCGCTCGCGTGCAACGCTGCTGCAAAGGAATCCCAATTAATCCTGAACCTATCGCGAGGGGGGTACAACTTTTCAGGTTGCCCGGGCAACACGACTAGGACGGGTTGATGGTCGGATTCGAGGAAATCGTTTAGTACTTCTTGCGCGGGCAAGGACGATAGACCGCGGTGTATTATGAGATCGATGGTGTGGGCCGTATGTGCCCTGTTAGACGGGTAGTGCGTGGGGGCATCCGGGCCCTCAACGTAATATCCGCGCGATTGCGAGTCAGCGAAGAGGCGACATCCAGCATTGTTTGCCGCCGAACCCATGTCCCATGACGGGTGGATGGCGTTCATATCGCCGGCGATCAGCGTCGGGAGTGCCGAATCCAGTAAAACGTGGATATCGGACACCCCCAGTGCGACTGTAGGAGGCTTATAGGCCGCAAACAGGCGCAGCGGATTTCCGGCGATACAGACTTCCACTCCAAGTCCGTACATGGAATTTAGCTGTTGAGGAGGCAAACACTGATGGATGATTCTCCTCCTGACGCCTACCAATAGACCGCGGTACGCGACGTTGTTTGGAGATATTTCGTCCTGTCGATAAACAATAAACCCCGGTAGTTTACATTTATCTACAGGCCTAAGATGCGTTTCGTTGACTAATACGATGTCAACGTCTTGGGAGCGAAGGAGAGCTAGAAGCAAATTGGTCTTGCCGCGGAGACCATTTGCATTCCAGTGGACGATACGTAGGTCCCTAATTATCGGCATTTTGGGGGAATAACGCAAATAAAGTGCGAGCCAGGTCCTCGCCGTTGAAATAGGCTGTGAACAGTCGATGCATTATCTGCATGAACTGCTCGAAGCCTATCACCCTGGAACCGAGAGGGCTGGAAGGCGCGGACGCGGGTTTGGGCGTTTCCACCCCCTTAGGTCCTCGACCCGCTGGAATAGAGGGTCGAGAAACTTTAGGGGCGGACTCGCGGGGAGTTGTTGGGGGGCGGCGAGGTGCGGGGACCGGGCGTTCCGGTCCAACCGCGGGGGCAGGTCGGCGAGACGGTTCCGTAACCGTGACCTGCGGGGCAGCGGAAGACGCGGGGCCAGAAGGAGAGGGGGCAGATTGGCCTTTCCTCTTCTTCTTTCCCCGCTTCTTCGGGGACGGTCCATTTTTGGACCACGGGTTGTTGGCCGGGGCCATTAGCGAAGTCGATTGATTGTCGCCTTCGATGATGGCCTGGCGGGGAGGGATCGTCACTGCAACGGTACCCGCCTTGCTATTGCGTGCTTCACGACGCAAAACAGGGCAGGTAGAATGATTGGCGGGGTGCGGGCCGCTGCAGTTTGCACACGTGGCCGGAACTTCGCGGGGGCGGGGGCAATCGCGGGCGGAGTGTTCTTCTCCGCATCGGACGCACGCTTGCGTCCTGTGACAATTGTGGGATGAGTGCCTGAATTTTTGACACCGGTGGCACTGGGCGGGGCCTTTTTTGCCCCGCCATGGCTCAATCTTGATGGATGGGAGAGATAGTATCTCCCTCACATCATAGATCGCCCTAACGTTCGGGGTCCTTTTCAACTCTACGAAGAAAAGGCACCCCGAACGGCCTATCCTAGTTTTAATAGGCCGAATATATTCAGGGGTATAACCCTGATCGGCCAGGTCGGCGGGCCGGAATCACCTGCACACACAAACAGGCACTGTTGAGATGGCAGCACTTGAACACTTTCACGCACACACGGTCACCCTCTCGACGATCAAAGATCGGAGTTGGGAGAACACGTCCGCACGCTACGGAGTCGGAGCACTGACTGTGAGTTAGAACAACATTGTCAGAACGTAGTATTTATATGGATTTAAGCCTAATGTCGGGTGCGAGGTCCGCCGAACTTAGGTGCCTCCCACAAATTCGGTGCGGAGTTACACCTCGCGGCCCCGCACTCCCCGCACGACCGAGCTACCGCCCCGCAAGTCGCTACAGCGACACCCCGCAGCGCGCGCTCCCATTGGCCGAGCGCGCCTGTGACGATCGCGGACCCGACCCTAGGGATTAGCCCGAAATTGGGAATAAAGATCGGCACCCTGGGTCGGGCAAATCAGTTCGGTTCCGGCCTACAGTGAAGAAAACATCAAGAAGTCAGCAAGCCAGCAAGTAGTCAGCAAGTCAGCAAGTATTGAAGAATCAAGCAGAATCGCTGCCGGGAGACCCCAGTACGCCGCTCTGCAGCTACGTCACGACGGTGACGCAATTACGTGTCGTAATTACGTATATATTACTGTATAAAAACGTACTTCTCAGTGCGAATAAACTGTTTCTACTTTCTAATCACTGGTATTATTTACCACGCACCCAGCAACCCGAACACTATATTGAACGAGGCTGTTCAAAAGCGGTCTCGTTCATTCTGGTCCTTCGGTTTGCCGGATTAAAAATTATGGATTAAACTGTGAAGGGACGCGAAGATCTTGTCATTGAGCTCAACCGGACCTTGGATCTCATTTCTACATGGGGTTCCAGGAATATGGTTGAGTTCAATGCCAAGAAAACCCAGGTGTGTGCGTTCACGTGCAAAAAATCCCCATTCTCTCCCCTCCCCATTCTTCAGGGTACTCCCCTCTCAGTGCGGAATGACTTGAGTATCCTTGGTGTGGATATCCGCTGTGATCTCAATCCAAGGAATCACATCGAGGGCGTAATATCTGCCACATCACGCAGGGTTGGAGTCCTGAACAGGGTGCGTCGGTTTTTCACGCCCGGTCAGCTTTGTCGCTTATATAAAGCGCAGGTCCGGCCGGGTATGGAGTACTGCTCGCACCTCTGGGATGGATCCGCCCAGTACCTGCTCGATGCCTTGGATGGATTGCAGCGGCGGGCCATCCGCATTGTGAATGATGCAGACGTTACGAGCAACTTGGAGTCGCTACAACTCCGGAGAGATGTCGCCTCTCTAAGCGTGTTCTACCGCCTGTATCACGGTGAGTGCTCTGAAGAATTGTTCAACTTGCTCCCCTCCTCACCATTCCTAACCAGAACCACGCGTGCTGGCTTGCGAAGCCATAGCTTGACGGTCCACACCATCCCGGCGCGAACCAAACGGTTCTCAAATTCGTTTTTGTGCCGCACCGTCAGGCTGTGGAATTGTTTGCCGGCGCACGTGTTCCCTCCTTCCTACAATCCTGGGTCCTTCCGCCGCGGTGTGAAGAGGCACCTTAGCAGGCCGGCATAATTGTTTCCATTGGCATGGGACTGCCGTCCGATGCCAATGGATACTCTGCCTGGGCGGCATTGGCACTTTCCATCAGGTGCAATGCCGCAACTATGCCAGGCCAGTATAAATAAATAAAAAAAATAAAATTTGCGTGGAAATATGCCAGTGACTAGATCGGTGGGAAGGCACACCGCCTCGGCCTCGGCCTCGGCGTCTGCCACGGTGACATCCGCCACCGCCACGACAGACGAGTCGGGTGCGTCATGCACTACGACGACTGTCACCGGCACCGGCACCGATGCTACCACCACGATGAACTCAGAACAAACCCTCCACCAACCCATGGCCTAACCAATCTTTCGATTATATAGGCCCAATCGCGGGAGACGCACGCGGAACCTGCTTTCTGCGCTGCAGTGTGCACACTCTGCCGCGTGCGTGACCTTACTCCCTACACTACCTACTGTTTATCTCTTCGTCCTTTGTCCCTAATATTCATTTCTCCCCGTTCTGGGGCATGTACGATACTGCACGGTTGCACCGTCCGGTGCCAGGCCGCTCAAGGAACCGTGCGTGCCTTAAACCATTTGTGCGCGAACTCGCGCACAAATGGTTGTGGAACTGGTGGAACAAAACTTGGAAGTGGATGCAGTGAGGCAGCATCGCGTTGGTCGAGATCGTGGTGGCGTTGGCAACCGGCGCTGGCAATGGCGTGGTGCATCCCGAGGCGATATGGAGAAAAGAAAGAAAAGAAAAAGAAAAGAAAACTCATTTATTAGCCACAAATAAAATGACGCACACACTCGTTTAACATAAATTTATATATATAGCTAACAACAAAAAGACAGTAAAAGGGAGTTTGTACGTCGCATAAATGTGACACGTAGGTGACCACTCAGCTTATTGTTGCACTGCGACGCGAGCCACAGCGCAACGCTGGTATTCACGCTGGTATGGCGAGCGTACCTTTAGCTACCAGCAGCGGGGCTAGTCAAAATGTACTGCCACGTAGACTATGTGCTGCATGTGCTTATGTTAATTGTGATGGTGGTAGTCGATGTATTGCTAGATATGTAAAGTGTTTTTTATGTAATGTAACTGGTCATTTTATGAAAGTTTGCCCAACTCGAAATATGAATAGAGTGAATGAGTTATGTGAGGAGAGTGATAACGAAGTGTTTCATGTTTCTACTATCTTTGGTGATAGACAGTCCAACGTTAGATGGTATGAGACAATTGAACTGTCAAATAATAGATATAAGCATTTGTTCAAGTTGGATACAGGATCTGTAGTGCGATTCACGTATTTTAATAAGTTCAGCTGCAGTGCAGTTGCAGTTAAGTTTCGATCAAAACAGCCCTTTTCGTATTCTCGTAATTTTGATAACCGCTGTCAAATACGCTCGCGTGAAGTTCGCGTCACGCAAACGTTTTAGCGTATTCTACTGCTGCGTATATATGTCAATCTCAAACAAATTTCATACATCTGACGTACAGTTGACGCGCAGCTCACGCGCAGTTCACGCGCAGCTAAACACTTACAAGAATACCATTTTGTACCAAAGCGTAAACTTAATTGTAACCGCACCGCAACTTGATCGGCGCGTCAAAAAGTTACGTGAATCGCACTGCTGATTTGAATGTCATATCAAAAAAGACATTTCTAAAATTGGGTTTAAGTCTCAAAGATATTTGTCCTGAAAAAATTATAGCAAGATCATTTTGTGGCAATTATTTAACAGTTTTGGGTTCTTATATTTTAAAATGTATTTATAAAGGCAAAGAATATTTATTGAAATTTATCATATCTTGTAACGATTGTCAAAGCATACTAGGCAAAGATGCCCTTGAACAAATGGGCCTAGTAGTACGAATATTTTCGTTGAACATTGATAATTATTGTGATCTGTTTAAAGGTCTTGGAAAACTGCCAGGTCAATATAAGATTCCAATTGATACTGATGCCACGCCTTGCATTTGCCCCGTGCGAAAAATTCTTTTAGGTGTGCGAGATCAATTAAGAGCGTTTATACCCTTTGCGCGCTTTTTGGCTAAAAAACAGGACTTTTCAAATGACTTAATAGCCACCAATAAACAATGTCAAGGAAAAATAATTTGTACTAATTTTAGAAAAGGTTGTCACCTAGGGATTTTGGTGGAAAACATTATAGATTGATGGATAATTTGTGAGTACTATAAGGATTACTGAACACTAGTTTCGTTATTTAGGCTTTAAGTAGCAATTTAGAAGCTTAAGATATCCGAAATCACTAAATATAAGATGAAAATAAAAATACTATCCGACTAATAAGACCCTTATGGAGGGATTTTGCTGAGAAAAATAATCTTTTTAGGTTTAGTTCATGAAAAATAAAAATTTAAAATATGCGAAATTATTCAGAAACTCTCGTCAAGAACATATTTTTTTTCACCATTTTATCGTACGTAATTTTTTATAGCAATTGCATATTATAATAGAAGAACATCTTATCAATAAATTGCCATTTTTATATTTCAATAAAATTAGTTTTCATGTTTTCTACATATATTTTAAAAACGACTATAAATCACGCTGTCCGCCGTGCATCAAATCAGACCGCCGCAAGGCCTTCTAGAGGGAGGACGTATCGCTCGTCGCTCCAGCCTGGCTGCAGTCGATTTTTGCCGTGCGTCGTAAAAATAGCCACGGACTGCAATTGCCACATCTTAGTACTTTGGTAGAAAAACACATTTTTTCTTTTTATTACCTACAATGATTTTGTAGTGAGTATAAATTGTATTTCAGATAATAATAATGGGAATTACATATTCCGAGGCTAAATTATGTTATGTATTGTAATTTAAAATTAAATATATGTAACCTTCGGCCTGCTTATATAATATTATATTCTTTTTGCTGTGTATTGTCGTTGACATTGACATTAATATTTTAAATTGAAATAATTGATGTATTTTTTTTTGTGAATTTCCTTTAATTTAAATATGCGAAAGATTATTTAAGTTTATATAGTAATAATAGTAAAGCATGGACATTTAATTGTCGATTCTCTGTTTTAGATGAATCACATTGTGTTATGCTTTAAGAAGAAATAACTCTTGATCTTATAAATCGACAATTTACTTACATGTGAAAAAATATATATTTACAATGGAGAAATTAAGATTTGAATTTGTTGTAAAAGCCAAACCAGATGATACTAAGACAAATATTTATACCATAACCTCCATCACGGATACACAAAATCAAACTTTTCTTATGCCTAGAGAGTATCAATCAGTGAATTTACACAGAGAAATATTAAAGCATGAAATATTTGACAAAATAAAAAAATCACTCCAGAAAAGGCACGATAAGAGACAGGTTTGGATAACATTAAAGGAAGGAAATGAGGAAAACATATTTAGATGATGATAATTTACAATTTGATGGGTTTTTACTTGAAAAATTGGAACAAGGTCACGAGTTGTCATCAATGGAATCAACATTATTAAAAAAAGCAGAAAATAAGACGAGATTAGTAGGAGAATTTTCTATAGAAAAGTTTTCAAGTAATAGAACAAATGTTAAACAATGGTTAAATACTTTTGAAAGTGAATGTGCCCGTTTACAAATAGATACAGATTTACAAAAAATAGAAATTCTACGATTACTATTGGAAGATACTTGTATAGATTGGTATACATCAATGATTATTAAACATACTGTAGATTCAGATTGGTCTGTATGGAAGAAAAGCTTAAGTGATACATTTGCTGATAAAGGCTGGTCACCGATCAGGTACGCTATGAATTTTAAATATATACAAGGGTCAATGTTAGAATATGCTCTTAAAAAAGAGAGACTGTTACTAGAAATAAACAGATCAATAGATACACAAACCCTAATTTATTTGATTACCACCGGTCTACCAAACTTCATAATGGATAGAATAGACAGAGAAAATCTTAAAGAAGTAGATGACTTATTTAATTGCATAAGAGGACTAGAAAGTTTAACATTGAAAAAAAACTTAAGTGTAGGAAATAAATACAATAAACAAGAAATAAAACAAACTGAAAAAATACCATGCAGGATTTGTGAGAATAAAGGAAAATTAAGTAGATTTCACCCAGAGAATGTTTGCTGGTATAATTACGGGAAAAAAACAACTAATGACAAAAACATGAATTCTAATTCAATATTAAAAGTTGAAATGAGTAATGAAGATCCAAAAAACTAAACTTCCCTCCACTAATTGAGATTATGGTGATGTTAAATAATACGTTAGAAGTCAAGGGGCTGTATGATCCTGGTTCACGAATAACATTGATAAATTCAAAATTGGTCCAGGTGACGAATATGAAGCCTAGTTATTATTATAACAAAATAAAAACAATAAGTGGAGGAGGTAAGACTAAAGGGTTAATAGTATTAGATGCCGAGTTATTGAATAAGAAGATGAAAATAAATGCATTTATCTTTGAAAATGAGAATTTTGAGTATGATCTAATTCTAGGATTAGATTCAATACATAAATTTGGGTTGACTCATGACGAGAATTTAAATATCCAAATACAGAAATATGACATTTTTGAAATAAGTAGTAAAAATATATTTGAAGATAGAGAGATTGAAAATATTCAAACAAATAAAGAGAAAAGAGAATACGCAGTTAATTTTAATGAAGGTATAGATACAAACAAATTTGACATAGATACAAAATACTTAAATACTGAGCAAAGACAAGAGATAAACATATTATTGGATAATTACAAGGAAATTTTTGCTAAAAATAAATATGACACTGGAAAAGTGAAGAAATATGAAGCCTGTATAGACTTGCAAGTTGAAAAATATTGTTATAAAAGACCATATAGATGTTCAATCCAAGACAAGATAGAAATAGAAAATCAAATTTCACAACTTCTAAAACATGAATTGATCGAGGAATCTTACAGTCCTTTTGCGGCACCTGTTACCTTAGCTTTTAAAAGGGATGAAGGAAAAAAAAGTAGATTATGCATAGACTTCAGAGATTTGAATAAAATAATTATACTTTAATCACAACCATTTCCTCTCATAGAAGACTTAATAACAAAAACAATACATTGTAATTATTTTACAACTCTGGATATAAATTCAGCTTTTTGGTCTATCCCATTAAAAATTACAGACAGATACAAAACTGGTTTTGTAACTCAAGAAGGTCATTACCAATGGACCTGTTTACCTTTCGGCCTTAAGACATCACCAGCCATATTTCAACGGATTTTGGGAAATATTATAAGGAAAAATGGTTTGACAGGATTTGCAGTGAATTTTATTGATGATATACTGATTTTCTCTAAGACATTTGATGAACATATTACACACTTAAAAAAATTGCTGGAGGCTATTCGAGAAGAAGGTTTCAGGCTAAAAGTAACAAAATGTAAGTTTGCAAGTGATTCAGTTAAGTATTTAGGTCATATATTACAGAAGAATACGATTACACCTCTAAAGGACAATTTAAAATCAATAAAAGATTTTCCCGCTCCTCAAAATAGAAAACAGATACGACAATTTTTAGGAAAAATAAATTTTTATGGAAAGTATATTCCGAGTGTCTCAATAGTTCTTGATCCTTTACATAAATTGCTGAGAAAAGATCAAAGATTTAATTGGACAGAACAGTGTGAGGATGCATTCCGGAAAGTTAAGGAGTATCTATGTTCCAAACCAATACTAGCCATTTATGATCCACAAGCACCAATATTTATTTATACAGATGCCAGTACCATAGGTATAGGAGCAGTTTTGAAACAAATTCAGAACAATGGCGAAGAAAAACCGGTAGCATATTTTTCTAAAAAATTAAATGAATCACAGAAAAATAAAAAAGCGATATTTTTAGAATGTTTAGCTATAAAAGAGAGCATTAAGTTTTGGCAATATTGGTTGATTGGAAACTATTTTACTGTCTATACAGATCACAAACCTCTCGAGAAGTTAAATATAAGAAACAGACCTGACGATGAATTAGGTGATATGTCTCATTATCTGTCACAATATAATTGTGAAATAAAATATTTTCCCGGAAAAAATAATACAGAAGCAGATTGTCTCAGCAGAAACCCAGTATTGGGCATTGATGCAAATGATGAAGATAACTTAAGAACGGTAAATTTTATTGATATTCATGACATAACATATGATCAAGCACAAAATTTGCAAATAAAAGAACTTAAAAAAAACATTATATTACTAGATGGAATTTACTATAAAAAAAGTGGGAAAAATAAGAAAAAAATAATTCTAAGTGAAGATTATAGTAAAATTATAATAAAAAAGACTCATGAAAAATATTGTCATACTGGAATAAATCAAACAGAATCTAAAATAAAACCATTTTATACTGCACCGAATCTATCAGAAAATATTAAACATATATGCAAGAACTGCGAGATATGCCTGAAAAATAAAACGAGACTAAATAGAAAATATGGCTTTATGTCGCAATTAGGTCCAGCTAATAAACCCTTTCAAATAATGTCACTGGACACAATAGGAGGATTTGGGGGTTAAAGATCAATAAAAAGATACTTACATCTACTAGTAGACCACTTCACTAGGTACGCATACATCCTGTGTTCTAAGAATCAACATGCTCGAGACTTCATCAAACTTATAGAAAAAATTCCTAAAGAAGAAAAAATAGACATCTTACTCTCTGATCAATATCCAGCTTTTAATTCGAATGAATTCAAAAATTACCTTAAGGACAGGAATATTCAATTAATACTTACAGCGGTAGATGCACCATTCTCAAATGGTTTAAACGAAAGGCTAAACCAGACTATTGTAAACAAAATAAGATGCAAAATGAATGAATCGAAAGGAAAAACAAATTGGTCAAAAATAGCAGAAGAATGTAGAAATAGATATAATGAAACAAACCATTCTGTAACAGGATTTTCTCCTAAATATTTGCTATCTGGTGAGTCTACAGACTTGTTACCACGTGAATTAAGAGAAAAACAGATATTAACAAAAGTTTGGAAGAAGACAGGAAAATAGCACTCCAAAGGTCAATAAAGTCACACGAATATAATAAAGCTTTATTTGCCAAGAATAGAATACAACATGAATTTAAAAAAGGAGATAAGGTATATGTTGATTATGGAAACAAATTAAACAAAAAAAAGATGGATGAAATTAGAATTGGTCCTTTTGAAATTGAAGAAAAAATATCGGATTCAGTTTTTAAAATAAATACTGGTCGTGGTACAAGATCTATTGGACTATATCATGTTACAAAGCTTATTCCTATGCTTGTTGATATTTAGATTTCGCAGCAAAATTTTACTCAACTAATGTTGAAAAAATTTGCCTTTCGAAGGGGGGAGATGTAACCTTCGGCCTGCTTATATAATATTATATTCTTTTTGCTGTGTATTGTCGTTGACATTGACATTAATATTTTAAATTGAAATAATTGATGTATTTTTTTTGTGAATTTCCTTTAATTTAAATATGCGAAAGATTATTTAAGTTTATATAGTAATAATAGTAAAGCATGGACATTTAATTGTCGATTCTCTGTTTTAGATGAATCACATTGTGTTATGCTTTAAGAAGAAATAACTCTTGATCTTATATATATTTCGTAATTGTAAGGGGTTGTAAGGCCCCTAACTCTTTTCATGTGTTCGAACACGAAATGATTAATATAAACGTCCGTAGTGTCTACTGATTGAACACTGATTTGAATGCAACTTAACAATGTAATAATAACGAAAATATGATTAGTATCTAAATTTGTATTCTTCATTGCTTGCACAGTAATATTTGTCTACTTATAATGCAAATAAAATATTTTTATGACATTTCAATTCAATATTAGAATTTTGAAGCGCACGGATCAAAGTTGGTTGCGCTGACTGTATAGCGAGCCGACGCGGCAGCTCTACGCACACAGCTTTGGTCGCTTATGTGTGCCTGAAATTAACGAAGAAATACCTATACTTGACTTTGCGCGCAAGGTGTAAACGCTCTTAAAAGTAGAATTGGAGCGAATGGTAGGGTTAGGAGTAATAACAATTAGTGATAATTCGGACTTCTACATGGCTTTACTTAATTATAGAACTGCCCCGAGAGATGGAATTGCAAGTCCGGCAGAATTACTTATGGGTAGGAGATTAAATACGCGATTGCCAGTGCATATTGAGAAGTTAGTTCCTGGAAGAGATAATACAGAGGATTATAAGAACATGTTACGCAAACAGTCTGTAACAAAATCTCATTATGACAAAAGATCTCGCATATTGCCAGATATACAATTAGGTGATAAAGTTATTGTAAACGATAATACACAGAGATATAGGGCGAGTGTAGTAGGACGTTCTGAGTATCCTCGTTCATATTTTGTTAAAGATGCTTATGGGAAAACGAAGCGAAGGAATAGGAAACATTTAATTAAGTTAGTAGGATCAAAAAATGCATCAACCTCTGAGACTTCTGAATTTCTGCGAGAGGATAAGGGTGAGAGTAGTAATGATGATGGTGAATATTATGATTCATTTGAAAATATATCTGCACATACCTCTAGTCGTATAGAAAGGGCAGCTGCAAGGCGGGCAAAAGAAAAAATAAATAGATTGGTGAAGAGATTGTAAAAGTATGTGTCTATGTTTAGTTTAATTTGTAATAGTCTGTGTCTATGTTTAGTTTAATTAAGTTATTGTTAATTTGTGTGTTTAATTAATATGTTTATAATTTAATTCTTAATTTAATTTTATTGTTTTGTGTTTGTTTCTTTAAAAGGGTAAGATGTTATATATTATAGTCAACCTATGTAGAGTAGTTATTTTTAAAAATAAATTAGTGCGTGTCAAGTCATCTTTGATTTACAACACGCCAAACTCTTCTCTCAGGTGCGAAACAAGAGGCGTCGAAAAAAGCTATTTCATGGAAGTTCATCCCTCCAGGAGCTCCATTCATGGGAGGCGCGTGGGAGAGGTTGGTGCGGTCAGTGAAGACCGCACTGACCACGGTGCTCCACCAAAAGAGCCCCAACGAAGAAACTCTCCACACCCTGCTCACCGAAGTCGAACTTACACTAAACAGTCGACCACTAACACATGTGTCGGTAGATCCTGCCGACCCTGAGTCCCTGACGCCTAGCCACTTCCTGCTGGGCGGTCAGGGACACTTTGCCACTGCGGGCCTGCCAGCGGACCACACCGCTAGCCCGTACGCCAGCCTGCGTGCGACGCAGGCACTCGCCGACGCCTTCTGGGCGCGTTGGCTGAAAGAATACCTGCCCGAGCTCCGAAACCGGCGGGAGCTCCATGGACGGGGCGCTGAACTTCGTGTCGGCGACCTAGTACGGGTCGTCGACAACAACCTGCCACGCAACACCTGGGTGCGCGGGCGCATTACCGCCACGTATCCGGGACCGGATGGCGTCACACGAACCGTCGACGTCGCCACGAGGGGCGGCGTGCTACGACGCCCATCCAGAAAAGTCATCGTGATCCAGAGCGTCGAGAACGACGAGTCGCCCTGCACTCTATGAAGATGCACCGTCGCGTCGCTACGGTACACGGCGGGAGAATGTGCAGGACGAAGACTAGTTTAGTCATCGATATCAATGTTACACTAGATAAGACGTTCTTTGTAACAAACGTGTCCCACCCAAGTGCGGTGCATGCACCGCACACGAATCAGTCTGTCGCGTGACGGCCGCGCAATAGTACGCCTCTTTGTTTATATTTATAAGTAATTTATTTTGACTTTTCCCCGTCAAACCGACAGCGAAATTTTCTGAAGTTACAATATAATTAAAGAATACAACGTAATTGATATAATATTTCAGAATAATACCGATAATACAGATCTTTTATTTATTAATGGATTAAATATATTTTAGAGCTCGTTAAAATACAAGGTGAGCTCCTTAATCGTATATCTCATTTCCGCGCATAAAAATAGCCGGTCGAGTGAGAGAGACGAACTATATAAGATATAGATTATTCAAGGGGCATTCATATCAGTGGACCAAATAGGCATAAACTATTCGAATACATTACAAATACAAATATGTAGGAAGAATGTAGTTGCAAATTGATTTCAGTATTTTATTTTAATCATATGTTGTTAATTAATAACTCATAATATGTGTGTTTTCTGTATGATTTGAAACAGTGGATAGTATTTAGACCCTATTTCTTAATATGAATTACTTAATGGACTATTGGAACCCATTGTAATTGAAGACTAATATCATTTAAAATTGTTTTATATTCTTCCGCGTCGGTTACGAAAAAAGGAGATCTCTATAATATTTGTCCAGAATTATTGGAATGGATATAAGTGGCTACCATGAGAACATACCTATATTTGTTCAATTCATTTTCGACACGAACATTTCAGATATTCCAAATGCGGTAGTCATTTTTGAAAACTTCTGGTGTACCATTCCTTTTGTCTATTAGTCTCGAAAAAAACTTATCAGCTTGTTAAAAATTCATGAATGTTATTATAATAAATATCAGACTGGTTGTACACTGATTGACTGCTTGACAGACTTGTACACTTGTAAGATTATTTAATTTCATTTACATCATTTTCATGAATTATTCACGTAAATAAAAAAAAACATTACAAATATATTATTGCTATGACGGTATTTATACTTAGGCAGTATCTTAGGCAAAGCTATTATTAACATGAACTGTCTTGTCTGTCTAATAATCTTTGATCATAATTTGTAATATTCAAGTTAACGTACTAGATGTCGCTACTGAGCTTTTGACAAATACGGGACAAATAGTTTCTATGACGCGCCTCGTCTATCGGTAGAATATAAGTCAATGAGTTTAGTAAATAGTTATAAGTTTGTTTTGTATTATGTTCCTATGTAAATGTTCTTATGTAAATGATTTCATGCAAATAAAGTAAAAAGATCCCTTTAGTAATAAGCTTATACATATAAGTCGTTCGTTGTAAATGTATATCTCTCATTTGAATAGTTTGATTATGAAAATTGCTATGTGCAATATTGTTACATGTTATATACTAGAGTTTATATACTAGAGATTATATAACGTTTGAGTAGTTAGAACAACATTGTCAGAACGTAGTATTTATATGGATTTAAGCCTAATGTCGGGTGCGAGGTCCGCCGAACTTAGGTGCCTCCCACAAATTCGGTGCGGAGTTACACCTCGCGGCCCCGCACTCCCCGCACGATCGAGCTACCGCCCCGCAAGTCGCTACAGCGACACCCCGCAGCGCGCGCTCCCATTGGCCGAGCGCGCCTGTGACGATCGCGGACCCGACCCTAGGGATTAGCCCGAAATTGGGAATAAAGATCGGCAATAAACTGTTTCTACTTTCTAATCACTGGTATTTTTTACCACGCACCCAGCACCCCGAACACTATATTGAACGAGGCTGTTCGAAGGCGATCTCGTTCAATACTAAATAAAATGCACTTACCAGTGAGAGGTTATATTTTCATATTATCGTTTAGATCGGCTATCACAGCCAATAATAAAGCAACTCACCATACCTTTTGTCTTATAATCAGTTTCAACACTCTTTTACATACATTTTTGATCGCAAATATTCGTAAAATACTCAGTAATTCAAGTTTATAACAAACCGCACGTCATGTGTTTGGGTAACACAAAGTCTTCCCTACAAAATTATGTGAAACTATGACAAGGACCACAAATTGTGTTTTGTCACTTTCATTTTTATGGTTTATGTATAAGTCATTATTATATTAATCCAGTCCATCCAAAGGTTGCCTGGAAGAGATCGCAGCTAGCGATAAGGCCGCCAATTGTTACCATGTCTTTAGTTTTAAATATTTAATCTGTTATTTTTCCTTTTTTATGGTGTACAATAAAGTATATATAAATAAAATAAAATAAATAAGTCTAAGTGAGATGGACTATACATACCGGGTATCTCAAGACTGCTACCGAAAACGAAGCCGGGTGGTAGTTTTAGTGACTACAAACACAATGCAACTAAAAATTTCGCAAAGAAACGCGACAATTATTTTTTATGATTTTTTAAATATCGTCATTTTCGGGTGGTAAATCCATAGTTTTTGCTAAAATAATAATTTAAATACTTTTATACCTTAGATTATTTATAAATAAAAGGGTATACACTATTATTTTAGGGAAAAATGTATTTACCACCTAAATATGGTCATAGGAAAAAAATAACAAAAAAAAATTGTCGCTTTTTTTTGCAACTTTTTCTGTTGCATTGTGTCTGAAGTTGCTTAAACTACCACCCGGCTTCGTTTTCGGTAGCAGTCTTGATATACCCTGTATATGTCAAATGCATGTCAATTCTATTTTGATACTACGTCTATGTAGTACACGTACCCTATGTAACTGAAAGGTTTGATTATAGAAAGTATTTTATAAATTATTATATATAAAATTAATAGTAAACATGTTCCAAACATTCTTTCAGTACCTATGTTTTTATTATTCTTGTCAAAAACACATTAAGATTATTACGTCGTAATAATTTAATAAAAATGAAATCCGTAAAATAGTTATATTTAGTCCATCGACAATATTATCGACATAGTTTTATACAATAATATTTTGTCCACATCACTACGAGCCGCTGCCTCGTCCCTCGCTTCCCCGCTCTTGTAACCTAAATCGGCACTTTTGGATTCAAACAAATTTGACATTATGATATTATTGGGAGTGATCTGTGACTTCATGGTACGACTCTACGAAGCTCGCACGTACAACAGTGAATATCTGTACAATTAATATCAAAGAAAAACAAAGGAAAAATACTGCATAAATAAAAATAAAAAATAAATAATTATAATTACATAAGTTGATAAAAAATGCTATGCAATAGCTTTACCGCGGCAGTCTCCGAGTGCCACACGTCTTTTTTAGTTGCATCGTGTCTTGAAGTCACTAAACCTATCACCTGACTTTGTTTTCGGTCGCAGTCTGGATACACCCTGTATTTACAACAATGATATACTGTACTCTGCGAAAGTATTACATTGTTCAACAGTTCCACTGGCTCCATGCTGTTCGAGATATTCAAGGCGTTGAATAAATTTTTCACTTATTTTATTGGGTCTCCATTTTGTTTTAATATTCCATGTTATACATACGAAGTTGCTCGCACTGTTCTAATAATGAAACGTTTTTTGTCATACTCTCGTTTCTTTTCTATACGTTCCTTACGCTGTTCAACAGTTTAATATGCTCTTTTCCTGTTTCGACGTTGTTCGCGTTCTTCAGCACTTTCATTGGAAATCCGGTTTAAATACCATTGACGTTTGTATTCGGCCCGCTGCTTGCGTTGTTCATCACTCAGTTCGCCTTTCACTTTTATAAGATAATATTGTTTGTGTATTTTTGGACGTCGTTGTCGTTGCTTAACAGTTTCGTTGGTCCTTTGGCTTTCTGCCTTATTTTTCCGATGTTTTTTTAGAAGCGACTCGCGTTTCTCACTCTCACTTTCATCACTTTCATGGATTCAACTTAGTGATGTACATGTTTGTTCACTTTGTACGACACTTTCGTTGGCTATGCTTTTCTCTACATTTTGTATGTTGTTCAGACATTGCGGAAGCGGCTCGACACTTTCGTTCGGTATACGTTTTTGTCCATCTACTAACTTTTTTAGACAACTGGTTCTGTTTATTCTAGTTGCTTCAACATCTTCTTTCTCTTGTTTCTCTAATAGTTTTTGCATGGTATCATCTATGTCTTGATTTTTATTATGGTCGACCATAAAGTTATTATCTTTAAATTAAGTTTGTTGTACACCTTCAAATTCAACATCATATTCCATTTTTAAAACTATTCCATCATCATATTCCTCTTCTAATACAGTATCTTCAGTTCTGATATTATTACTAGCGACACCATCATGTAAATTTATTTTATAAACAACGTCGTCATTCACATTGGGCTTTAATTCTCCAATACCCTCCGAAGCAGTAACTTTACAAAGTTGATTGTATTCTTGTTTGCTTGGTCCAGATTTTATTTCTTGAGCAAAAATATAGCATCTACTTTCTGTTATAGGATCTGTAACAATAATTTTGGCAAGTGATTAAAAATAAATAATCATCATCAAAAGTTCTACATACATGTGGTATAAGGAGGTAACAAAACAAATAATTAAGTTTTCATTTACCTGAACTTAAGTTTCATGATGAGAATATTACGGAGATTTATATTAACAAATGAATAAAACGTGTTTTATTTTCGCCTGATTGCCGCTGTTGAACACTTTCATTGGATTTATATTTAGATACATGCTGATGTTCAGTGGCGTAACAATAGGGTGGCAGAGTGCGCAAAATGCCACGGGCCCCCGGCCTTACGCTTCTTTAACAAGCTTCCCAACAGTTTAAGAGAACTTCCAATAATTAATAAGTTTAAAAAAGTAATAAAAGTTAAGTTATGTAAAAAGGCATATTATAGAATCTCAGATTATGTGGAAGATAAAACTGCTTGGGAATAAATTGATAATTTTTTGCATCAAATTGTACTGACATTTTAAAACTGACATTATTGTGACTTGTGACATGAACCATTGTAATTGTAAATGGCGATATAAAAAAAAGTAAAGAATTTTTAGTTTAAAAAACTAAAAAACACGCTTTATATAGAAAACGCAACTAAAAAATAGAAAATAAATTTTAATAATACTGAATTAAGGATAGTGTAAAAAATTAATAAGAAAAAAATATTTTTTATTGTAAAAAAAGCGTGGGGTGCATGTTTTCAATAGATATCATTATTTTATCGACAGATATAAGTAGAAGAATTATCATTTTGATAATATCTTAAAAAGCACCCCACGCTTTTTTTACAATAAAAAATATTTTTTTCTTATTAATTTTTTACACTATCCTTAATTCAGTATTATTAAATTTTATTTTCTACTTTTTAGCTGGGTTTTCTATATAAAGCGTGTTTTTTAGTTTTTTTAAACTATTATTTATTTTCTACTTTTTAGTTTGGTTTATTTATAAGAGCGTTTTTTCTTATTTTCAAATGTCTCTCTTATCAACTGTCGATTTATAAACAATTACTACCACACAGGACATATCAAACCATGTTTAAAAAATAAATACGCAAAATGACCTATATAGTTCCAACTTCCGTTAAAAGATGGCGCCACTTGAAATCTAGATCGCGGTATGGTTTCGTTACAGACGTCCCTATATACTTCCGAACCGAGATGCCTTGTACTTACAGTCTGATCACCAGCCTGTATTGGTCGTGTTGCCGGCTCAACCGGCGAGAGTCAACCCTCCCGCGCCGCGATTCCTGATCAACTGGCAGACTTTTGCAGAAATGTTGAACACCCACACACCGACTCGTCCAGTCACTACTGCTGCAGACGTTGACGGTCTCGCCGATGACCTGATATCGAGGATTCAAGACGCCCTTGAGGCGTCTAAAATTCCTCAGTCAGTCGCGGGCAGGAAGCCGGACCTCCCCCGTAACGTGCGGGCTCTCATCGTTGAGAAACGGAAGCTCCGCGCTTTGTGGCAACACACTCGCTGCCCGCAACTGAAAACAAAGCTCAACCGTCTGACAGACAGAGTGAAGGCCGAGCTCGAGGCGTTTAACGCTGAAAGCTGGAATAGTCTCCTTGACACCGTGGTTGGCGATTGGCCCGCCCTCCATCGTTTGTGTCGCAGGATGACTAACACCCCAGAACCAGTTCGACCACTTCTGCACGCCGATGGCACTCCACGGTATAGGGCGGAAGATCGCGCGGAGATCTTCGCGGAGCACCTCGAACGCCAATTCCAACTAAATCCCACCTCCCACCCCGGTCACGCGACCGAAGTGGGTAGGTATCTTCAGGATTACTTTGCGGAGCCGTTAACGCCCGCAGAGGATCCGCTCTTCTTCTCCCCCAGACAGGTCCGCGATATGATCTCTCGGACCAAGCCGAGGAAGGCCCCGGGCGCGGACGGCATCCCGAATAGTGCGCTTCGACACCTGCCACACAAGACTGTGGCGGCGTTGACGCGCCTATTCAATGGCGTATTGCGCACGGGGTACTTTCCTCAACGGTGGAAGTCCGGGAGAGTCATAATGATTCCCAAACCCAAGAAGAACCCTCTCAAACCGGATAGCTATAGGCCTATCACTCTCCTCCCGAACACTTCTAAAGTGTTCGAAAAACTTCTGCTTTCGCATCTCTCCCCAATTCTCACTCCACGGCAGGAACAATTCGGGTTCCGTGCCGACCACTCCACGACTCTCCAGTTGACCAGGGTACTGCACCATTTCACGGTGGCCAAAAACAAACGTGAAAACTCGGTCGCAGTATTCCTGGACATGGAGAAGGCGTTCGACCGAGTCTGGCATGACGGCCTTGTTTACAAGCTCGCCTTGTCGGACTCATCCCGGCGCGTCTGCAAGTTGATCAATTCGTTCCTCACGAATAGGTGCTTTCACGTCATGGTAGAAGGCAAATTCTCCCTCGACCGTCCCATAGCCGCCGGTGTCCCGCAAGGGAGCTGCCTCTCTCCAACCCTATACGCGCTCTACACCGACGACATACCGATAAGGCATGACGTCAAGTTGGCGCTATACGCGGATGATATCGCGCTATTCACGGCGTCGATATCGGAGAAGGGTGCAGCGGGTAGGATCCAGCGTAATCTCGACGATCTCCCCGACTGGCTCTCCAAATGGAGGCTAGCGGTGAACGTCGGGAAGACGCAAGCCCTCTTGATTAGGCGCTCCAGAATGAGGGCGAAGGGCGGGAAAACCGTCCCTCCCCTCAATCTGCTAGGTCAGTCCATCCCCTGGGGTTTTCAGGCCAAATATCTTGGGGTCACTGTTGACAAATTTCTTCGCATGGCAAAACATGCGAGGGGAGTTGTCAACAGTGGCAAAATTGCCAATGGCAAACTACGTCCTATACTCGCGTCGAATCTTCCGTTGAACGTGAAGCTGGGCGTGTACAAAACGTACATTCGCCCCCGCATCACGTACGCGGCGCCTTCCTGGTACGCGCTCATAAGCCCGACCCAGAAAGACGCTCTGCGGAAAGTCCAATCGGTGGCTCTCCGCAGAATCGTGAACGCCCCTAAATGTGTCAGGAACTCCACAATAGAGAGAGATCTCCGCATCGAGTCAGTGGACGACTTTATCCGTCGCCTCACTAAGTCCATGTTCTCTCGTGCGGACGCCTCGGACTGGAGACATCTCCGGAACTTGGCCCCACATCACGCGAGACCACCGGACGGGCGGATGCTCCCGCGCGAACTCCTCACGGAAGTGAATTCCGGAACCGTGGTTCCTGACACACCCGCACAACGACGCGACTGAGACGTCTTCGGTCACCTGGTGAGAACCGGCGCGGGTGGCTAACACCCGCCCGGTAGCGGACGAGGTCCTTAGAAGGTGCTGCTGAAAGTTTCTTGCGCCGCTTCTTCTACTCAGCCATAGCACATTCCGAAGCGGTGGTAGGGTTAGGGATTCTGTCCGACCTCGCCTGCACCTCACTCAGGCCCGGGCCTCTCCAGTTGCACGTTGCCTCCCCCGTCAGCCGACCCTCCCATAACGGATGGGCGGGCCGTCTGCGGGTCCCGGTAGCCCTAAGGAAGGATCTCGCTCCGAGCGAGATCCGAACGCGAAGCCACCTAAAGTCCGAACTCGTTTCGGACTTCACCAAGGAACGACACCGTGTTTACGGGTCGCTTGGATAGACCACAATCAGAGGGCTCACGCCCCGGTATTGTTTCCACAACGCGGGACCTCCGCTATCGCGGAGGTCCTGCGTTCGTGAAGGTCTGTTGCCTTGTACAGATACAAACATACAAACAAACATATTAACAAACATACAAGTGAAGCTAATATAAAGCGTGTAATAAATAGTCATGCGCAAAATGAAACACTGTAAAGAAAAGAGAGATATATGGTAGGTGCGGCCAATAAGGCCTGTCGGGTAATAAGGCCTAAGTAGGGATGAGATATACTTGCAAAATTAAATACCAGGGCTTCTAAGTACGAGTACGTAAAAATACTAGGGTTCAAAACCAGGTTCTAAAATACTTAAAAGTATTTTGTTAGTATGAGTCGGCAACCCTTCGCGTCCCAGCCGCGGCGCAGCGTCTATAAAATACTTGCATAGGAATTCAATCCGTATTTCCTAACGAATAAGGAGCAACAATGCATAAATGAAAAAAATACTTTGAAGTATTTTCTATTCACAAATACGATTGTGATTCTTATTTATATGAAGTTAAGGATAGTTTTTCTATGGAAGTATTTTTATGTATAGTGTTATATCCAAGTTTTTCGCGCACCGACGTATAGCGGCGCCTAAATTTGAAAATACTTGCATAGGAATACAACCCGTATTTGATGGTAAATAAAGAGCAAAATAGTATGAATAAAAAATACTTTGAAGTTCAAAGTATTTGTTATTGACAGATACGATTGTGGTTCTTATCTATATTAAGTTATGAATTGTTTTCCTATGCAAGTATTTCCATGTATAGTTTTCAGGGCTCTGTGCATATCGACGTATGGCAATACTTTCATACTTGTAAGTATTTTCTGCTCGTACCAGGGCGCCGTACTTCGAAGTGAATACCTGGTTTTAAAACCTGGTATCGTAAATACGTCTCATCTTTAGGCCTAAGTAACAGAAAAACAACTTAAAATAATCACCGGTACCCGAAGTCGCTGTCATAGGTAGCTAACAATCCAAGGTGGCGCCCCAAACATGTGTAGGCGCGCTGGCTCGCACGCTCTTACCAGTACGCCGTAATTCATCGTGGCCAGCGGATTCTCAGCTCGAATTATAATATAACGGTCAAATCAAACGTAAGTAATTTTTGTAATAATACACTTTTCTACAATATTTTGCAGTATAATTGGCTATTAGTTTATGCTTAAGAGGCCTGTGGTGTTGAAATGATGTAACTTATACTGAATAATGTTATTTTGAAATTTTCTTAAAAAATGGGTCGGCCGTTATTAAGGCCTATAAAATTCGACCATAAGCCTTATTACCCTCCTTTTTTGACATCATCGATTGACTCTTTTACTGTTTATTTTATGCATTTAGAAATGTGATTATAATTGTTTTCTAATTGGTTTATTGGTTTTTAGGAAATATTTATAACCACAATGTCCCCCAAGCGAGCAATTGTGCTCTGAAGATGACCTGGTGACGGCAGTCCGAGGTGTACAGTTTGGACGACTGAGCACGTAATAAGCTATCGAAAAGTACAAAGAACCCACACGAATTATACGAAACTGCTTCCAGACCGGCAGTTTAAATAAAACCTTAGGTCAATAACCTTTATTTAGTGACTCCAGCTCCTATACTTACGCTGTTGATGTAGAATATTCACCACCTCGCGTCTCATCCAGACCAATAACCTCCCAGCCATCGAGATCGAGGCAAGAACAAAAAAATATCGTACTCCAAAAAGGTCATCTGAAAGGTTTTACCCAATGGTTTACGGCAGTTCCAGTTCTGATGACGAGGATAATGTACCCCACGCTCAAATTAAAAGAACAGCGTTTAAGAAGCTCATGCCTACACCAGCTAAAAATAATGAAAAGACACCAACAGTAAGAAGAAAGGCCATCAATTATAGAAGAACTCTAATCACTAAACACCTATTTGACAAAAATAAAGTAGAGAAACCATCCTCAAAAATAAAACTTAGCTCGAAAAGAAAAAAGGCCAGAGATATTATTAGTACTAAAGAAAATAGAGACAGCTGGTACTATCACAGATGTAAGCAAGACCAACAAGCTGCTATGAGGAAATTGTTTGAATGAATTGCAGTGTTACCATGAGGAGTGCGTTGGTTTGACAGAGCCTGACGATGATAATTTTGAGTGTTCAGATTGCTCCTAATCAAAAACAAAACTTTATTTTAGGTCTTTAATGTGATCATTACATTATTATAATTATTATGGATCTCAATGAGCAAATAAAATAAGCTTATTTTGTTTAATTTTGTAGATTAAAGTCGTAGGCTTTATTAACCTACCATAGTTTAATAAGGCCTAAAGACAGTGTTTTTTTAAATGTTTTATTTTGGCTATGTTTATGGCAGGAGGTGCCATTTTTTATTTATAATTGGTAGTAACTGATATACATGTATGATTAACATTAACATTTGTTAATTTATTTATATATGCTTTATTGTACACCAAAAAGACAAAAGACACATACAAGTACTTAAAAACTAAAGGCATGGTTACAATAGGCGGCCTTATCGCTAGCTGCGATCTCTTCCAGGCAACCTTTGGATGGACTGGATTATTGTGAAATTGAAATAAAGGGTAGTGCAAATAGCGAGAGAATAATAATAATAAACAATAATAATTGATGTACATGCTATATTATATTAATTTACATAATATAAATAAATACAAACATACATACATACATACTAATATATATCGAGCTAACTATAATGATGATTTAAGTAGAGGAGCAAAAAAAAAAAAAGTATATATATATATATATATATATATATATATATATATATATATATATATATAACAGGATAATACGTTACTGCAGTGAGAGATAATGTATCTTAACAAGTCTCTTAAAACTTGGTAATGTCTTAGCTTGTCTGACAGACAATGGTAATTCGTTCCACAAGCGAGCAGCATGAACTGTAAAGGACTTGCTTAGAAATGATGTGCTGTGATTGGGAATCTCTAGGATCAAATTCTCTGTTGATCTAAGAATTCGCGCATGAGTTTGACCGAGGAATTTAAAACGGTTTTTAAGATAGTGGGGGCTGGAGGGATTGTACAAGATACCG
Source organism: Hyles vespertilio (assembly GCA_009982885.2). Classification (NCBI taxonomy): domain Eukaryota; kingdom Metazoa; phylum Arthropoda; class Insecta; order Lepidoptera; family Sphingidae; genus Hyles; species Hyles vespertilio. Next base: position 5,174,406 of record CM042832.1, read on the forward strand.
TATAAAAGGGAAAGAATTCGAGTATTACGGCGAAAACGTATTGATAGCCACTTGAGTTTGATACGATATTCGGTAACATGGTCATATTTGCGAAGACCAAATATGAATCTAATGCAGAAATTCTGAAGTCTCTCAAGTTTTTCCATTTGGGCTTCGGTGAGGTCGAGGTAGCTAGCATCAGCATAATCAAGGAGGGGGAAAAGAAGAGATTGAACCAGCGCAATTTTCGTGGAAATCGGTAGGAAATTCCGCAATCTCCGCAAGGACCCCGCTGCAGCAAACAATTTGCGACTTACTTGTTGCAATTGGGGACTCCAGGATAGGTTTTTGTCGATGATTACACCCAAATTCTTAACAGTATCACTGAATGGGATAGGACAACCATCAAACAGAATTTGGGGCAATTGATCCGTATCTAATTTAGATATCAACCTGGAGCTGCCAATAACAATGACTTGGGACTTAGCAGAGTTAACTAATAGCCCGTGAGACTTACTCCATCTGCTAATACTCTCGAGATCCTTGTTTATAGAGTTAATAGCCTCTGTCACCCTGTCTACAGGAGCATGATAATATATTTGTAAATCATCTGCATACAGATGGTAGGAAGAAATCAGATTTTTTGATATAGAATTAATAAAAACAGCGAAGAGTAAGGGAGATAAAACGCCGCCCTGAGGGACGCCAGTAAGTGTATCGCACCACGAAGACACTGAGTCTTCAACACGAATGCGCTGGCGTCGACCCGTCAGGTAACTACGAAACCAGTCAATTACCGTTGGAGATATGTTAATAGAGCACAGTGTGGTCAGCAAGACATCAAAGTCAACGGTGTTGAAAGCATTGCTAAAGTCTAGCAGGGCTAGTACCGTTAGCTTGCCATTCTCCATCGCAGCTCTGATGTCATCCGTAATATGAATTAGTGCAGTAGTGGTGCCATATCCATGACGAAATCCAGACTGGAAGGGATTAAGGAGATTGTTAGAAGTTAGAAAGGAGCATAATTGTTGGTGAACAAGATTCTCTAGGACTTTAGAAAGGAAGGGGAGAATGGATATAGGGCGATATTCAGAGAAAGATACAGGATTAGGTTTTTTGGGAAGAGGAATTACTTCGGCCTCCTTCCATAAGGAAGGGAAAACGGAGTTGGACAAGGAAAAATTAAGGATATGACAAAGGATATGGAGAATTTCATCTAGGATAGGCAAAATCATACTGCGACCAATGCAATCATTTCCAGATGCATTGGAGGAGATAGATAAAATGCTCTTTTTAACATCACAATCAGAGAATTGGCTAAAGACAAATTGGGGATAGTTAGGAGTTGGAATAGAAGAAAGGTCTTGAATTGTTTTATTTTTAATAGCCCTATCAAATTTGGGCAAAGCAGTGAAATGAGTATTGAGCGAATCTAAATTTAAACTATTAGGAATAGAATCTGAACGAGATTTTCCAACTCCCATAGAACGAAGAAATTTCCAGACTTTAGCTGGATCGTTGTTTTCTACAGATTTGTGAACATGTCGGCGTTGTGCATTCCTACACATCTTGTTGCAGTGATTTCGGAGAGCAACGTATTTATCCCAATTCTGAGATGTAGGTCGACGTTTAAACTTTGCCTTAGCTGCGACCTTTTTCGTTATTACGGCTTTAATATCGTCGGTGAGCCAGGGTGACGGAAGATGTTTTATCCTAACAGCACGAATGGGGGCATGAACATCATAAAGTCTGATGATATTGGTGGTGAAAAGATGAACTTTGTCATCAACCAAACCCGAGTTGAGTAGAGGACCCCAGTCAATATTGCTAGCATCCCTACGAAGATTTGCAGAATTGATTTCACGAAAACAACGCTGCATGACCACTTTGTGTCTTAGTTTGGGAAGGCGGACTTTATAAGAAAGATAGATGAGATCATGGCATGAGAAAGAATCGGCAGAGCACTGTCCATGTTTTTCGACAAGATGAGGAGAAGATACAATCATAAGATCGAGAAGAGAAGGAATAGAATTAGGGAAATGATGAGTAGGATTTAGAGGTAGGACAGATAAGTTGCTATAATTTAAAATAGTATAAAGAGAGCAAGAGCGGTGGTCATTCTTAATAAGACACGTATTAAAATCTCCCATGATTATGGTGTGACTGTACGAAGGAGTGAGGTTAATAAGGATAGATTCTAAAGAAGAGAAGTAATCGATACGTAAAGACGGACAATAATATACACCGAGAAGTATTTTCGAATGATGGAGTTCAACCTCGAGGAACAAATGCTCACCACCATTACAAGGTGGTGGTTGTGGCGACGCATGAACCAAAGTGAATGGGATGCCTGTTCTCAAGTAAATGGCGACGCCACCACCACGACCAACCGAGCGATCATTCCTCAGAAGTTGAAAACCAGGTAGAGAATAAGAACTTGATGGAAGGCAAGGCTTAAGCCAGGATTCGGAAACGAGAATAGCGTGGAGATTCGTACAGTCGAAGCTAGCTAGCATATCGGGGAAATGAGCCGGAATACTCTGAGCGTTGATATGCACGACATTAAAATTCTTTGGAACAACAGAGAACTGAGAAGAAATTGTGTCAACAAGCGACGGAATACTGACGTAACTACTGTTATCACTGTTATCATCTGCAGAAAAGAAATCACTAGAGTCACTTAGACTATCAGACATAAAACTACTTAAACAATAAAAATAATAAAATAATGAACCAAATAATAATTTATATAAATATTGCCTTAGTAGGCGCTAATAAACTCCACCTGCCGGTTGTGTAGAAGTTTATCACAATTGTAAAAAGTAACAAGGACAATTTTAAGTTTGAAAATACAAAAAAAAAAAACAAAAACTAACTTCTAATATTTGAAATCAAAATAATCAATAAAACATAAAATAAGTAGAAAAAAAAAAAAAAAAAGGAACTGACTAGATTCTGTCTAATGAAAGCTGAGTGCAAAATAGCGGGAAATTTAAAAAATATAGCGCTTATAACCCCGAGTGTACTAGGAAATACATAGTTGATACTTGATGATTTTTGACGTGACAACGTCTTAAATTAGGTTGCGGCTGGGAGTCACTTATGAAAAAGTGTAACGCCCGGTAACGTAACGGTGCGCGCGCAGCACTAGAGAATTATTTTTCAGTTTCACCCACTTTTTCCAAAATTGTCCCATAGCCCCCCCCCTGCCTTCCCCCACCCTTATTCCGAAATAGTGCCTATTAGCCTCCCCACGAAACCTACCCCCCCCCTCCCCTACCCCCACCCCGAAAATTTACCTCACCCCCCCCAATCCTATCTCGGCCAACATAGGTCGTAGACCCACCGAGTTTGGTATCCTCGGAACCGTCTTGGTGAGGGCTACAAATTGACCCCGCCAGAAATCCCAAATTACGCAAAAAATTACCCCCCCAAAAAAAAATATTTTACCTCCAAAACAATTAATTTAAGTTAGCCTCCCCACGAAACCTTCCTCCCCCCCCCCCCTCCCTTACCCCCACCCCGAAAATTTACCTCACCCCCCCAATCCTATCTCGGCCAATATAGATCGTAGACCCACCGAGTTTGGTATCCTCGGAACCGTCTTGGTGAGGGCTACAAATTGACCCCGCCAGAAATCCCAAATTACGCAAAAAATTACCCCCCCAAAAAAAAATATTTTACCTCCAAAAAATTTATTGACGTGACAACGTCTTAAATTAGGTTGCGGCTGGGAGTCACTTATGAAAAAGTGTAACGCCCGGTAACGTTACGATGAGTCACCGAACGAGAGAGAGGCCCGCCGAATGCCTTGCGTCTCTCTCCCACTCAACTATGATCGGTCTGCCGCGCGCGCAGCACTAGAGAATTAGGCGCATTGAATCGGCGCATGCTTGTGTCTCTGTCTTTGTCTTTCTCGAACGTTCTTGGCGTTGGAAAAACAAGAAAGCGTCACAATACAAGTTCACACGTGTGGTTAAAGTATCGTCAGCTGTGTCTGTAGTGAAAATATGGAGTGCTTAGATTCGTCATTACATGTACAATGTTTTAGTAAACAAAATATATTTCTATAGTTAAAATTTGTGCAATTCTTATTTTCATTCAATTCCTTGTTCCTATTGTGCAATTTAATTATATTCATATCAATAAATATTCTACCGAGAAAAAGACGTTGTCACGTAAAATCTTCGCCCGTAAAACCGACTTTACAGGCAACCATTTTTAATTTTAAATATTGTATATACAAAGATTTTTTTTATTCAACGTATTTTTAATTTATGATTTATTTATATTGAGTAAGGACCCCTAAAAATAAAAGTGTTTAAAATTGATCCTAAAAAGATAGAGATTTTCTTAGAGGCCACTTAAAATAGCTTAATAATTGATATCACAAATATGAGTCAGATTCACGCGTAGAAGATCTTGTACTTTACACTATCGAGTTATTCTATATACAAGTGTAACTGTATGATTGCAAAAAAATACATTATAATCGCAATCATTTCATTTAGGTTTATGGTTCTGACAGAAATATACATGTATTATGAAACCTTGCTTCAAATTCATCATTATCATCGTCAACGAGAATTACCTTGCAAGATTTGTTGCATTCGATGCAAGATCTGTTGAGAACAGATATAAGGACAAGGAATTAGGAAGTGATCCTGTAAGAGTGACTTATATCTGTTTTCAGTACGGAACCCTCAAAATTAATACAGCTGAACTGCTAAAAAATACATATATTCAAAGTAAATTAATCATCATAATCAAAATCAGATTCTAAAAATTCTACTCCATCTAATGAGTCTCTACTAGTGTCACTTGTATTGTCATCATTCACATTAATCACACATCGTTTTACTATGTAATATTCATTAATTTTATTCCGTATAGCATTTGTGTTGAAGCTATCTAATTCAGAAACAGTTGGTTTGTGCGGACGTTTCTTGCCTGGTGTATCCCACTGTCCATTGTTGACAGAACCTTCTTTTTTTATTCGCCACAGTGTGCTTGAACTGAAACCTGAAATAACAAATAATAGTATGATTAAATAACAAATTATAGAAAATAAATTATTTTGACATCTGCATACATAATATGTGTGTAATATAAATTAATAATATAATTAATTAATTTAATTTACCAGTCAACGATGATATTTTCTTTATGTATTGCGTTTCGGAGGACATTTCATCGGATTGTTCCAAGATTTTTAGACTCTCAATAGAGTTATGAAACACCTGCAACTTCTCTTGGTCGTCGCTAATAATTTCGGCTAAAAAATATTGCAATAAATTAAAAACTGAAATGAACGGACAAATTTTATTTTATGTTAACTAAAATAATTTCATTTGAATTATTATTAAATAAAAAGTATCAAAATGACTACAAGCCCTTACATGCAATTTCGGAAATCGTTGACAACAATCGTGATTTTTCACATAAAACGGTCTCTTTTTCGCGTTTCACTTCTTCATACTTATTAATCATGTCGTAAAGTAACTTTCTCACTCCGCTTTTAATTGTTTTAGGCATGGTTTAATGTCGAAAACTACGAAAGTATTCACAAACTCATATTAGAGAGGTTATGTAAACAATCACTAATGTCAATGGCATTAAATTGTTGCCAGTGTAAGAAAAAATTAAATCACTCTCAGCTTTCGTTAGACAGAATATATTACTAAAATGATATAAAAATATACATCGCTAATTCCAGGTAATGCAAAACAAAAACAAAAAAAAAAAAAAAAAAAAAACAAAAAACATTCAAGCATTTTGGTATTTAAATTTCTGAACGAAACTTAATCTGTCATATATGACGTAAGATAAAATGTCAACAAAAATTAGGTTATGTTGTGGTTATGTTTCGGAATGTAGGTGGATAAAAACATTAAAGCTAGAGTGTAAACAACATTATTACGGGTAGAAAACTGAAATACAAATTAAGTGGAAGTATAAAACATTAATGAACTAAATGGAAAACATAAAATACTACATAAAACAATGACATTAAACAATACAATTGAAAATATTACCTGGATAGCATGAAAACAAAAACAATTATTAATAGAATAAGTGCATACTACTTCTTTGTGGTGACTGCTCGTCTAGTCTTGGGCACTGTTATGGTCTTTTTCACCGGAGTCGGCTTTGCAGCCGTGTCAACATTGATCTGGCTTAGCAGATTGAGCGACACAATGCGATGCCGAACACCAGAGCTTAAGACAAAGATGTTACCCTCCCGAGTCCAAGAATTGGTAACGCCAAACTTTTCCCGGGCTGCCATGAAGATATCATGCCTGGACTTCGTGAGGAACTCGGATAGAGTGATGCCAGACCCTTTTAATTTGGTTTTGGTGAACCAAATCTTGTCCCTGGTAGCGATGTCTTGCAGCTTCACGAGCATGGGCCTAGGCTTTTTAGAGGAAGAAGGCCGACCCAACCTGTGGCAACGCTGGACATCGCTGATTTTGAAGTCATCCAATGCCAAACGTTGCTTCACAATATCTACAAGAAGTTCTGCAGAGTTCTCTTCGGCTACTTCAGTCACACCATGGAAGAGAAGGATTTTACGGCGCCGCTGCATCTCAATGTTGTCGACAGTGTGAGATAGTGCTTCGATTTTTTTTTGGAGAAGCCCCAGGGCCTGGGTGATAAAGGCCCTATATCTAGAAAATTCACTTGCCAAATCAGAGGACCCCGCTGCAACAGCTGAAGACTTTTGGAGGTCAGTTTCAAACGCCGTCATTCTTTGGTGGAACTCATCCTTCATCTCTTCGATTGTGGCCTTCAAAGTGGACTCCATAATGCACAAACAATTAGTGGTGAAGTGTAGAAGTGTAGAGGAGGTGGGAGATATGTATGATTTAGAGAGATGTACAGGAGATGAATACTAATACCGGCAGGTAGTCAGTTTAATAAATATTATTAAACATAAAATGTACAAAATAACACTTTTGTATATTTTAAAATGATTAAAAATTGCAGAGCAAAAATTCGTATTACTGTAATTGTCAACTACCCACGCAGAAAAAAACAATATGTATGTTTATTCGTCTATAAATGTATATAAGTATGTATATACAATATGTATTTATATGTTTTCATTTCATTTGTCTTTATTTTACACTGCCCTTTCTTTTTTTCCTACTCATATATCCATCCCATGGTTGTCTGGTAGAAATTGCCTTAGAGCGATAAGACCGCCATTTGTACTTTGTTGTTTTATACTGTCTCTAAACTGTTATTTCTTTTTACTGTGTACAATAAAGAATTAAATAAATAAAAAAACAAGTTAATTTGTGTGAATAGTTTTTGATTTAATTGAATTCCCGCTTAGCTAGGCCTTATTGGCCGCACCTACCTTATATCTTTTCAGTTAAAAGATATATATATAATTCTTTTATATCTTTATATCTCTATCTCACAATGATCAATGAGCTAAAGAATGAGTTGATTAAAATTGAGTTATGAGTCTTTCTTTATATCTATATCTAAGACTGAGATTTTGGTGGAGTATATCTTTATATCTCTATCTCTTAATGATTCATGAGCTAAAAGATGAGTTTAAATTAGTTGATTAGAAATTTAGTTATGAGTCTTCCACAATATCTATATCTAAAATTAACATTGGGGTGGATGTTCAAGAGGCTATATTCGAGTAAAAATTGCATTGTGGTTTAGATATAGTATTGTTACAGTGAGATAAAGAGATTAATTATTTTCTGCTAATATCTATCAATAGAAATAAATTGTGTTTAGAAATATAAATAAGTAGTAGTGAAATATGTAAAAATTCATGGACATTTAAACATTGCATAAACTGGATAGTTTTGTAATTAAAACTTTTGTGCTATGGTCACCACTGGTACAAGATATTTCACGGAAACAAAATACAAATCCGATAAAAAAAATGAATACAATATATCTTTGCTAATTTGAAAACATGCTAGCGAAATTAGGCCTTAATTCATTGTAAATAGCTTTGTTTTCGCTTACACTCCATTTACTACTGTGATCGTATTCTACGATCGTACGCATGGCGCATGTATTACATTCTGAACATAAATATTCTCTTTTCCGCTCACACAAATATAAAATTCTATATCTGTTTCTTTCTAATCTTTGCAGTGAAATTGAACCAATAATGATCTGTACGCGTATGGATATAATGAGTTAGTTTGAGTGCAAGGGATATAAAGATATAATCGCTCCGTACGTCGGATATATATCTTTTTAGTAAATCACTCCTGAGTTACACATGTCTAGTAATAAAGAATATTAAGATTTTGATTTAGAGGCCCCCGGACTGTAGTGTTGAGTAGGACATGACTTGAAAAAGAGTTTGTAAGAGTAGCCTCTTTTTTGTACTGAGCCAGTACAATGTCCCACTTCAATTGAAGTGAGGCGCACTGATGCTTATTTGTGTGTCATAACTTTGCCTCACGGCTCACGCCAATGAAATGACATTACAGACCAAGTAGTACACCAAATATTAAGTAGTACACAATAAAAAGTTGAGCCGCTCTTACATTTTGACGTCATGTACGGGACAAATGTATTTTGCCTCTTGTATAGAAAGAAAGAAAGAAAGAATATTTATTGCTGGCACAGTAAATAACAGAGGAGTTGACAAAAAACAGTTAAGGTAAAATAAGAACAAATAAATATTGCGCCAGCAAAGGTAGCTCTCATTCAGCTAGTATGCTGCAGCACCACTTAAGCAGCACTGCAACGCTGATTTTCGATGAGAGACCTTCATGACGTGCGGACGTTCAGTCGTTAATAATACAATTATATGTATGTCCTACTCAACACTACCGGACTGGCATGCAGGGCCCTGCTCCGACAGGGTCACAGGCCCGACAGGGCCCCAGCTCGATAGGGCCTCGGGCTCAAGTCCGATAGGGTGGAAGCAGATAATAATGAATAAAAACATGAAAAAGAGTGTGTGTACTCATGTACACGCGTTAGAAGTTATATATAAAATAGCTCGCATCGTAAAAATTCACTCTCATCATTTTTCTTCTTCAAGTATAACTTCAATAACAAATATGAATAAAAACAAAATAAATAAATATTCTAATTATAAATAAAAATAAAATTAATTTAAAAATAAATAAATTAAAGTAAGAAATTAAAATAAGTAATACTAAGTATAGAAAATATATTGTATATAGAGATTAAGTTCTATGTGTATTGACTTGTCATAAGAGCTCTTAAATTGCCTACGTGACCAATAAATACATTTATTTCAAATACATTTCATTTCATTTCAATGTAACATCAATTACGAAATTAATTAATACAAATAAATAATTTGTTACTTTTTAATCATGACAAACATTTCACTAATAAATATATACATATCTTGTTAAAGAAACTATTTAAGAGCGTTTATACCCTTTGCGCGCTTTTTGGCTAAAAAACAGGACTTTTCAAACGAGTTAATAGCCACCAATAAACAATTTCAAGGTAAAATAATTAGTACTAATTTTAGAAAAGGTTGTCATCTAGGGATTTTGGTGGAAAACATTATAGATTGATGGATAATTTGTGAGTACTATAAGGATTACTGAACACAAGTTTCGTTATTTAGGCTTTAAGTGGCAATTTAGAAGCTAAAGATATCCGAAATCACTAAATATAAGATGAAAATAAAAATATTATCCGACTAATAAGACCCTTATGGAGGGATTTTGCTGAGAAAAATAATCTTTTTATGTTTAGTTCCTGAAAAATAAATATTTAAACAATGCGAAATTATTCAGAAACTCTCGTCAAGAACATATTTTTTTTTACCAACTTATCGTACATAATTTTTTACAGCAATTGCATATTATAATAGAAGAACATCTTATGAATAAATTGCCATGTTTATATTTCAACAAAATTAGTTTTAATGTTTTCTACCAATATTTTAAAAACCACTATAAAACACGCTGTCCGCCGTGCATCAAATCAGACCGCCGCAAGGCCTTCTAGAGGGAGGACGTATCGCTCGTCGCTCCGGCCTGGCTGCAGTCGATTTTGCCGTGCGTAGTAAAAATAGCCACGCGCGGACTGCGATTGCCACATCTTAGTACTTTGGTAGTAAAACATATTTTTTCTTTTTATTACCTACAATGATTTTGTAGTGAGTATAAATTATGTTTCAGATAATATAATGGGATGTAATTCCGAGGTTAAATTATGTTATGTATTGTAATTTAAAATTAAATATATTTCGTAATTGTAAGGGGTTGTAAGGCCCTTAACTCTTTTCATGTGCTCGAACACGAAATGATTAATAAACGTACGTCGTCGTAGTGTCTACTGATTGAACACTGATTTGAATGCAACTTAACAATGTAATAATAACGAAAATATGATTAGTATCTAAATTTGTATTGTTCATTGCTTGCACAGTAATATTTATCTACTTATAATGCAAACAAAATATTTTTATGATATAATATTACCAATATATAAATCATAAGTTACATTTCAATTGAATATTAGAATTTTGAAGCGCACGGATCAAAGTTGGTTGACTGTATAGCGAGGCGACGCGGCAGCTCTACGCACACAGCTTTGGTCGCTTATGTGTGCGTGAAATTAACGAAGAAATACCTATAGTTGAATTTGCGCGCAAGGTGTAAACGCTCTTAAGTGGTAGCGAAGACCGAAAAAGGTTACCTAAAATAAGTCAGTATTTTGGGAACAAGCAATTTATTGACGAAAAGGCGAGTAAGCAGAGTTTCAGAAATGAACCAATGGATGAAACTAAAAATTCCATAGTAGCAAATCTCGGCAATAATCAATATTCAGACTCAAAACAAAGCAACCAAGTACGAACAAAAATAAAATTAAACCATATTAATAGGAGTGGAAAATATTAAATCTCCATAATATGTTACAGACCGGGGTAATTTAAAAAAATGTGATGTGAAACTGTTTGTGATTGAGAAAACTCACTAAGCCCAATGGCCCCTTTCTAGGAGACAGTGACAATAAATAATATACCAAATAAATAAAATAATAAATGAACGTAGAAGTCCACAGCCAGTTCAACAGATGCTGCACGGCCTGGCTTCAGCCTCATAGCGAATAGATCATAAAATTAACTTCGACAAAACCAAAGTAATGATCAACCACCAACTTGACCCAACCTGTCGCTGTACGTGGCCACCAGCCGGAAGTTGTTTCTGAATATGCCTACCTGGGGCCGACCCTTTAACAAGATAAAAACAACTTTGAGAAAGACGCTACGAGGAGCTTCCAGCATTTGGTAAACTACGTCGAGTCTTCTTGTCACCACAAAGCTAGAAAACGAAAGTTTTCAACCAGTGTGTCTTACCTGTCATAACGTACGGTGCTGAGACTTGGACTGGTCAACCAGCTCAAAGTCGCTCAGCGATCTATGGAGACTGCTATGCTCGGTTTCTCTTTGAAGGATAAGATCTTTTGGTGGTTATGAAAATGAAAATGAAAATAATTTATTGAATCCATTAAAATGTTCAACATCATTTAGATTCAGTCATTTTTTTTTATCTACCACCCGGTTCGGAAAGCGGTTTTCACTAGAGAAGAACGGGCAAGAAACTCTAGTGTTGCTCTTTTCAAAACCAGTTTACAATGTAGTGAATTATTACAAAATTTACAAGTTGGTTTAAATCAGAGCAGTTTAATAATAATATGTTGTAAATTTACAATAAATATTTTTGATATGAATATTATTACATCTATTCCCAAGCCTTGTTATCGTCTAAATATTCCGAAATTTTATAATATGCCTTATTGCATAATTTTTGCTTGATAGTAGCTTAGAATTTTGTAATAGATAAAGCTTTAATATGACTGGGAACTTTGTTATAAAAGTGTATACAGTAACCCTTAAAAGATTTGCTGATCTTGTGGAGTCTGGTCTTAAGATTAGCTAGATTATTCTTATTCCTAGTATTTTTGTTGTGAATATCGCTAATCTTAAGAAAACTTTCTTTATTTCTATGGACATAAATTAAATTTTCAAAAATGTACTGTGATGCTACTGTCATTATATTTATATCTTTAAACTTTTCTCTAAGAGAATATCTGGACCCCAGCGAATAAATTGACCTTATAGCTCGCTTTTGGAGAACAAAGATGGTATTAATGTCAGCAGCACCACCCCACAGTAAAATTCCATAACTCATCAGACTATGAAAGTAGGCAAAATATACCAATCGAGTTGTATCAACATCAGTCAATTGGCGAATCTTACCCACCGCAAAGACTGCGGCGCTCAGCTTTTTAGCTAGAGCTACTATGTGAGAACCCCATTGAAGTTTGGGATCTAATGTAATTCCTAAAAACTTTGTTGTATCCACAAGGCTCAACTCATCCCCATTCAAATTAATGTTAGCATTAACTTTTTTGACATTAGGTGTCACAAACCTTATACATTTCGTTTTTTGGCTATTTAATAACAAATTGTTAATGCTAAACCAATGTATTATTTTTGAGAGGGTGTTGTTTACATCGTCAATATCAGGATTACGTCGATTTACTTTAAATATTAATGAAGTATCGTCAGCAAACAACACTACCTCACAGTTGTCCCTTATAAAAAAAGGTAAGTCATTACAAGTGTAGGTATTAGAATAAGCACTCACTTCCAGGAACTAACTATTGTATATTTTATAAATTAACACTTAATACATTCAGAGACAGAGTAAAATTATAATTACGCGACTCGGAGCGAGATGTGCTCGTGACGAGAGATGGCAGACTATCTTCTTTCATCCAAATAAACCGACCCTTTTATAGGACTACCCGAATGAGGATCGGTGGGGATAAATCTTCCAGAAAATATATTTAAGCCATAAAATAGGGTCTATCCTTTCAACTAAAAATTAAGGTCGGCCCAAACATCTGGGCTATTGTTCAAACAGAAAGGTTTACCCAAACATGTGTACTATTGTCTAAAAAGCATAAATTTGTTGCAAAGGATTACCGCCACTAAAGAACTTAACTATAATAATACAGTTTTATTGCCCCGGCATGAACGGGTCATTACAATTAGGAAACAATAATTTAGAACAGCATCTTTTTAACTAATATTATACAATAAGGTAGGGGAGATGTAGGCAATGGGAGTCAGTTGGCAATGGTGATCACTTCAAAATAACAAAAACCGAACGCGACTAAGAGATGCTACTATACCTACACGCTAGCATTACGTCATTCCCGTGCGCGACCGGTGACCGGCTCAGTTCGCGCAACGCGCTTGAGAGTAATGGGTGTGTAAAGCTTTCGCGCCATTTTCATCTAATTTTTCGAGTTCATAAATCTGAAGGTAAGTCACTAAATAACTAATATTTATTTCTGTACTTGTAATACGTAATAAGCGTATCATTGTAGATTGCAACTCAGCAGTCACATTGTTATTATAACTTAAAATTTCTCGTCAGGATTATTTTTTTCGTCTCTTTGCCCATGTAGGCTATTGGAGTCGGGTGATCCCAATTACCTACATAGTGATCCCCATTGCCCACATTATCTTGCCTCAATAGTATTATTGTTTATTGTTTGTTTGTAGATGCCGAAAGTTCGTTCTAGAAAGACTAATAAAGCCAGCTGGACTATAGACCACCTGGAAAAGGCTATAAAGCTCATTGATGAACAGAATTATTCAATAAGGAAAGCCGCGAAGACCATGAACATTCCATTTGCCAGTCTTCACAAAAGGTACAAAAAAAATACAATTAAGGCACCTCGTCTCGGACGTAATACGGTCTTCACTTCTGAGATGGAGAAAGAATTAGCTGACATAATCAAGAAAATGGCTAACATATTTTACGGGTGCACCGCAAACCAAATAAAAAGAGCGGCATTTGAATACGCTGAAGCCCTCAAGCTGAAACACAATTTTAATACGAGTTCAAGATTGGCTGGACGAGTTTGGTTCGATGGATTTGTTACCAGGAATAACATTTCTGTGCGGAAGCCCGAAGCCACTAGCATCAACAGGGTTACAGCTTTCAACAAAACTGAAGTTCAACGGTTTTACAAGCTGCTAGAAGAACTAATGGAAAAATACAATTTTTTACCAAAAAACATATACAATTGTGATGAAACCGGTATTTCTACCGTCCAAGATCCAGGAAAAATATTAGCTGCAACGGGCCAAAAAAGAGTAGGGTCCATTACAACTTTGGAAAGGGGTAAGAATATCACTCTGGTCTGCGCCATGAGTGCTGCAGGGGGATATATTCCGCCAATGTTTATTTTCCCCCGCAAGAGGATGACCCCGACTCTTGAAAAGGATGGGCCAACAGGAGCAATCTATAAATGTTCAGAAAATGGATGGATAAATGAAGAACTTTTCATTGAATGGCTCCAGCACTTTACCCGTTATGCCAAACCTTCTGCAGAAGAACCGATTCTATTAGTATTGGACAATCATGCGAGCCACATTTCTCTGGTCATCTACGAGTATTGTAAGAAAAACTATATTCATATGTTATCTCTACCGCCCCACACATCTCATCGTATGCAGCCATTAGATGTGTCTTTTTTTGGTCCATTCAAAGCTGCATATAGAAGAGAATGCGATTTATTCATGAAGAGCCAACTTTTACAAAGAATAACACCCTATGATGTTGCTTCGTTGGTCAAAAAAGCATTCTCCAATGTTGCCTCCATGAGCAAGGGCGAAGCTGGATTCAAAGCAACGGGTATATTTCCAATAAATCCCAATGTTTTTTCAGACGAAGACTTTATGGCAGCTGAAATTCTTCAATTAGAGCCTACTGCTGTTCAAGATTTTGTTGACTCTATTTCAAAATCGACTTCTGCTAGTGCTGTTGATACTGTATCATCCCTAATAACTACTATCGAGCTAGAACAAAATATTATTACTCCAAGTACATCCACGTTAAATCTCACTACTTTTGAACCAGCAAGTGCATGTTTGGCTCAATTTGAAATACCAACATCATCTAAGAATCTGCCAAGTATTCAAAACTTCATTCAGATGCCTAGAAAAGTAACTGCTGTAAAGACAAGACAACCAAGAAAAAAACAGCACGCAACGATTTTAACGTCTACACCAATCAAAGACGCCCTTGTTGAAAAAGAAAATAAAAGGAAGGCAAAAAACAAAGGAAAAGGAGTAGGAAAGAAGAACAAGCCACAGAAGGTCAGTCGTGACAAGGTTAAGAAGAAAATTCTGCAGGACTCCAATGATATTTCGACGTCAGACGTGAAAACGGACGAGTTATGCCAGGATGACGATAATGACAATGCAGGAGATGCAGGTGACTTGTGTCTAGTATGTGGTGAATTCGGACGAGACAATGAAACATGGTACCGGTGCACTTCTTGTGGGCTTTGGGCTCATGCCGACTGTACTGGTTGGGACTCTGCGTACAATTATGTGTGCGATAAGTGTTGATCACCATTACCCACATGTTGATCACAATTGCCAACCGATGTTGACAATGGTGATCGAACTTAACGTTTTTTAATTTTTTTATTGTGCTTATATTAATAAACCAAATTGATGAAAGTTGATCTCAAATGATAGTTAAGAAAGTAAAGTTTATAAGAGAACAGAGCAATAAATAGTTGATTAATAGATATGGTTTTTTTTACATTCTCGCTTAAGTGATCCCCATTACCTACATCTCCCCTACACAAAAATTCTTACTTAAATAAAACGACTCGCAGATGTTTTATGGTTAAACATCTGCAGTCATATTTTAAAATGAAATGCGTGTTTAAATAATGTTCAAATTACAACTAATAAGCGTGTTATTTTAAAAGCTAAATATAAGTTGGCGTATTGCAACCGCCACAATCTTATCCGTCCGAAAACCTAAATATAGACAGCAAACAGAATTAGCAAGCTGAAGTGGCACTGCGCTGGCCACATCTATCGAAGACCCGATTACTTTTTACGTATTTTTGAGAGCAGACTGCGTCTTGGCTAATTTAGTGAAGGACGCTCCAGCTAGGTGAAGTGACAATTTGCAAAAAGTCGCTGCCCGATGCTGGATGCGACAAGCTGACGACACGGTGAAATGGCGCAATTTGGAGGAAACTTATATTCAGCAGTGGACAAAAAAAGGATGAAAATGAATAAATTTCGGTCTCTCGATGTGTGGAAAGCTAATGGTCCGGATGGAATACCGGTTTTGGTTCTAAGGGCTTGTGCAGCGGAGTTGTCTCCTGCACTGACTGGTTTCTTTCGGGCGTTCTACCAAACAGGAGTTGTGCGTAAATCATGGACGGAGACCAATGTGCAACCGATCCCCAGAAAAGGTGATCGGCCAGACCCTACCAATTATCACCCTATCACTATCACCTCAGTGATTTGTAAGGTTATGGAGCGAATCATATCAAACGCGCAATTGATTTCCGGCTTTCTGCTTGAACGTCGAATATGTGTCATCGTCGAAGAACACGCTTAGGCGTTCATGTCAGTAAATGCTGGAGAGTTTCTAAGGGCTCGGTACTCTCGCCACCCAGTTTATTCTGCATATCAATGCTGTGTTGTTCATTCATTGCTATGCAGATGATAGTATGGTTCATTGACGATACAACTTTGGGCCTCCGGGTAACCGGGTCGACACTGTGAAGTGAAGATCTTGTCATTGAGCTCAACCGGACCTTGGATCTCATTTCTACATGGGGTTCGAGGAATTTGGTTGAGTTAAATGCCAAGAAAACCCAGGTGGATGCATTCACGTGCAAAAAATCCCCGTTCTCTTCCCTCCCAATGCTCCCCTCTCAATGCGGATGTCCTGAGTATCCTTGGTGTGGATATCCGCTATGATCTCAATCCAAGGAATCACATCGAGGGCGTAATATCTGCCACAGCACGCAGGGTAAGAGTCGTCAACAGGGTGCGTTGGTTTTTCACGTCCGTTCAACTATGTTTATAGCGTCTATAACGCGCAGGTCCAGCCGGGTGTGGAATACTGCTCGCACCTCAAAGATGGATTCGATCATTACCTACTTGATGCCTTGGATGTATTGCAGCGGCGAGCCAACCGCATTGTGAATGATGCAGACTTTACGAGCAACTCAGAGTTGCTACAACAGCGAAGAAATTGCATGAAATGATTTATGTTCAAAATCCTATGAAAAATATGAAGCCATCATAAAAAAAAAAAACAATACTGTACTGTATCAGCTCATATTAACCCCGCTGCAGGGCACGGGTCATATAATCCACCACGCTGACCAAGTGCGGACTGGCGGACTTAACGTACCATAGAAATTCTTCCAAATCGCTATGGTATGCAAGTTTCCTCACAGTGTTTTTCTTCACCGTCATAGTACGTGGTGATTGAATATCAATACACGCATGATTCCGAAAAATCAGAGGTGTGCTCTGGGATTCAATCCAGAGACGACCATGAATATGTTGGCGGCCGCGTCTGTTAAGTTACAAATAGGTCACCTTATAAAAAAAAAAGACGGGTTGCACTCCGGGAGTGCCGGCAGAAGTGAAAACTTGATTATTAACGTTGAGCATGTTTGATATTTTGGAATGGTTAGGGAATAATTTTGCACCAATTGCTTTATCAGTATAAAAATACTATCATTTATGTGGTAGAATACAATATTCATTTATTGCGCTATCGTACACAAACATGACAATTTATATTACATTAAAAATTTAACACTTTAAAACTATTACAATTATTTTACATTAAAAAGTTTATCTCTCCGAAAAATCAACTTTCATCCATAATTTCAACGACTTTTTCACCATCATCATTACCAGAACTATCATCGCCAATCTCCAAAACTGATACGATAGGTTTATGGTAGCTGAAGTAAGAAACGAACAGTTTTGATTCGAACCTATTTAAATGTCTAATAAAGACCGCATCAATAGTAGTTTTGTATTTCGTTGTGCTAAGATTGCGATCATTCGACATAGTTAAACCAAATTCATTATTTAAAAATTAAATTAATAGTTGATTTTTATTGTCTGCGAAGTTTATGTTGAAATCTCCACTCAAAATCATTGGCAATTCATCAAAGCTTTTTCCAATTTTTTTTTCCTGCGAAAAAAAACAAAGAAATCATAAAATAAAATAATACCAATAAAAATACATAATAAAACAATAAAAAATATGTATATATATATTTATATATATATACAGGGTGGACAAGAAAACGGCGCACCTGCCAATATACATTATAGTATATGGTGAAGGAATCTTAATTAAGACTGATTTGTATGGCGCTAGCGAATATTAAGAAAGATGCCGAGAAAAAAAAAACTAGCGTTACACATGCTACCCCTTAACATGTTAAGCTAAAGTGATTGAACCTTACAACTGAACGGTAGACATTCAACAATAAATAAGCAGAGCTCATTATTTACTTATAAGTCGATTGTGTACATCACGCTCAGGGTACATAAAAAAGATATTAAATTAATACTGCCAACAGTCACATACATGGGTACTAACCCCCCACTAAGATACAAATCTTGTGTCGCGGGTATTAGAAAAATAATTATGGTTCACGGAAATTATTTGTCTCGGGGCGGGAACCGAACCCGCGGTCTCTCATTTCACAGGCGGTTCTTACCAACTGCGCCACGGAGGCCGTCGGTGACTCATATGGGCTGGTTAGTTGTCATTAATGACCACCAAAATAGTTAACTGACCTTGTAATGTAAACCGTAATGACCTTGATAGGCAAAGCTGGAAGCGCAGGATCCGCCAAAACCCGCACGAAAACACTGTCACAGTTTGGTAGCACAAATCACTTTTTCTTTTACATTTCACATAACACAAGTTACATCAAAAGCTATCAAATTGGGTAATGTTCAAAGCATAGTGAAATTAATAAAATTTACTCAAAATAACTGAAAACGAATTTACAATAATATGCACACGACTAATACATGCACACGCGATCGCAATCCGAATTCAACTAATAAAAAATAAATTATTATTTTGATTCTTGAAAGATAAAGGCCTGTTCACATTA
Organism: Hyles vespertilio; assembly: GCA_009982885.2. Lineage (NCBI taxonomy): Eukaryota > Metazoa > Arthropoda > Insecta > Lepidoptera > Sphingidae > Hyles > Hyles vespertilio. Next base: position 5,193,363 of record CM042832.1, read on the forward strand.
GATACAAAGCTTTCCTATTTGAGTTCATAATAATTCATCTGAACAATTAGTATTACTACTGTATCAGACCATATACATGCCACTGCAGGGCACGGGGTCTCCAGTGCAGTAAATTAGTAGTTAGTGTTTATTGATTTCACTAATTTTATCTCAAATAAGTCTTATATGCAAATTCTATGCTATAATGGTAGACGACATTTCTCTAGGTATAAGAATTTAGAAGAAATTTTATCACTTTAAAGTAACATTATTTTCAAAATGCATTAAAATAATGTTAAATACAATAATAAGCAAAGTAAATAGGCAATTTGTAATTGACTGGATCGGCTGATGACATATTTAAATAACATTATAAGCTCTTGAGCAAGTATCAGTATCAGTCCAATAAGATCTTTTTTTTAACGTAACTTTTATATCGGAGTACTTAATCCAATTAAGTTATATCAAGTGCGTAGTGTGAACACACCTCAAGATGTCGGTCTTCTTTTGCAAAATGCTAAAAGTTACCGACAAAGAAATTGCCGCCTTTCGGCACGCACTCACAAACGGCGGCGGCGACCTCAAAGGAAGAATAATCGAGCCGCGTTGGATCCGACAAAGTACACTATGACCGGCGGCTTCCTTTGACTAATAGGGCCGAAATGGGCCATCATTTTAAAAATATTATTTTTTATTAATCAGTGTCATCAGATTATTATTTCAATGAATCTAAATTATTTAGAAAATTTAAATGTTATGTAGGTATTACCAAAACTTTTCTAATTATAATTAAATTCGCAATCTTACATGATTTAAGCGATGACCAGTGTGATTTCTTGGTATCTTTCAGTTTGGATTTGTGACACTAAGGAAAATAATGACAAACAAAATAGTCAATCCATTCACGATGCAACTGCACCTAAAGTTATTATGTTGTTAATTTATTGACGCTTAAATCTAAGTACGTCCCTGTTTAACTGATTGATTTATTTGAAATGAAACAAAAAATATCCTTTTTTGAAGTTAGAGAAGGATAAATTATATAGCTAAGGGTTCATGACCTTACTCATGTGTAAACAGCTGTTAAAGCGAAGTTTAAGAAAGTTTTGATGCTGTTAAAAATGGTTTTCGTGGTATATTTCGTTAACCGTTCAATTAACGACGAAACGAAAAAATACGTATGTGTTTAAATCTTGTTCTTCATCCATTCCAACTGATTTTATGCGAAAAAGTGGTGATTAAACTTAAAACTTTAAACGGTCATAACTTCAAAACGGATAGGTATTTTCCAAATATTATTTTTTTATTACGATATTAATATTATGCCCTTGTACCCAACTGAGCAAGTGCGCCATTTATTTGCGCTCCCTGTATATTACAATATTTAAAATATGAAATCAAATTACATTTGCAAATCATCTAATTGCTTTTGGAACAATTCTTCTACATTTTCGTCATTTCCTTTAAACCTTTTGTACGTTGATAATATGCTCTTTGATTCTCACAATGTCTTTTTCTTTTTTTTTCTTCTTTTTCCTCCTTCGAATCTTTTTTCTTCAAATCTTTTTTACGCTGACGCCATGCCTTTTGGTATTCTCGATTCCGTTCTTTTTTTTTTTCTTTTCTTTCTCTGAAAAACGGAGATTATTTATTATCATTTTATTTCATTTATTTTCATTCGAAATTATTTGTTTGGTAAACCTACACCGCACATAAAATTATATTAATGAATAAATGAAAATTAATTAAACCTAGCCTAACCTGAATAATAAAATTATATTAATTAAAAATTAAAACTTATTAAATTTTCATCTAGTATATTTATAAAGTACTCACTCATTTTTTTCTTCTTTTTCCTCCTTCGAATCTTTTTTCTTCAAATCTTTTTTACGCTGACGCCATGCCTTTTGGTATTCTCGATTCCGTTCTTTTTTTTTTCTTTTCTTTCTCTGAAAAACGGAGATTATTTATTATCATTTTATTTCATTTATTTTCATTCGAAATTATTTGTTTGGTAAACCTACACCGCACATAAAATTATATTAATTAAAAATTAAAACTTATTAAATTTTCATCTAGTATATTTATAAAGTACTCACTCATTTTCTTTCGCTATTTCTTCATCACTTTTATCATTAATAGATGCACTTTGTTCAACAGATTTTTCAGTCCGAGATGAAGGCACACACTGCCGAACTATATTCTGCTGACATAACTCTTGTACAACATTTTCATTTTCTTTAAGTATAGGTACATCTTGTCGTGGTTTTTCTATACATTGCTGAAGTGCTGGTGGTAAAGTGTTGATACGTTTTTTTCTTGTATACGTCCTGATTGTAACGGTATTTGTTGTATTATTTATATTTCCTTTCATTTCTTTAGCCAATGGTTTTTGCAAATCCTTTATGTTTCTGACTTTGATAGCGCCAACCATTGAATTTTTACATTCTCTAGGTTTAATTTGTTGTGGACCCTCATTTTCAATATCAATTTCCATTTTTAGAACTTTTCTAACTTCATATTCCTCCTCTAGATCATTATTTTCAGTTTTAACGCTAACACCATTGATACCACCAAGTGGATCACATTCACCGAGTGTAATGTCTTCGACTTTCACATTGGGCTTTAGATCTGCAATACTGTCCGATGCAGTCACTTCACAAATTTGATCGTATCCTTGACTGCTTAGTTCGGTTTTAATATCTTCAGAAGCATGTAGATGTATATCTGTAATAAATAAATGATATTGATGGTCTGTATTTAGTATATAGACATTACAACTTTCCCAGATTCACTTGAGAGTTCCTACTAGTACATTTAGGCGAACCAAACTCCTCCACGTTACCCACAGTGCCACAAATTATAGACAAAACTCAACATCATCAAACAATGATTATTAATGTCAGTATTATTAGTTAAGATGCTGTTTGTTTTCCGAATAAAATAAAATAAAATTAGCTTTTGTTCTTAGTATGCTCAAGAAAAGAAAAAATACTTTCTAAAAATAAGCTAAAGCCAAGACAAGGCGCCGTCCATTGACCATGACATGGTCCATTGACTTTGACCATGACAGCCTCCGTGGCGCAGTTGGTTAGACGCCGCCTGTGAAACGAGAGGTCGCGGGTTCGATCCCCGCACCGAGAGAAATGTGTGTGTGGTCCACAAATATTTCTTTCGGGTCTGGGTGTTTGTGAGACCGAAAAGTCTCTCGTAGTTCTTGATACCCACGACACAAGACTCGATCTTAGTGTGGGGTCAGGACTATGTATGTGACTGTTGGGGGGTGTTATTATTATTATTAATCACGTGATCTTTTATTTAGAATTTTTAACCCCTTTTTAACTCCCCTTTAGTGAGTGATAAGTGGTGAGATTTAACCTAGTTACCTACTTAATGTATGTGTAGCATTTCAATCAAAATAATTATAGGCAAAAAAATACACGTGATATCCCACCTCCCCATGTGATATTTCATGATTTTTAACAAACCCCCCCTTCCAAGCCTCCCGTGATAAATGGAGGCCCCTAACAACAAGATTTTTTTTATTTACCGACAGGCTGGAAAGCTGGAGACTGCGACATACCGCTTCGACCATCCCCGATTCACTGGAGAAAGCTAAGACTAACTTTCCTCCCGTCAAATAAAAAAGGTAAACAGTCATCACCTGCGTCTACGCTATCTCCTATGTTCGTGCACAGTGAATGTGCCTTTGCCAAGCTTTGCTCATGCTGTTCAACAGTTTCAATGGATGTAGGTGTTGATTCATCCTGTAGTTCATGTTTCACATTTTCACTTACTAATTGATTTTCACATTTTATGGTCTTTGAGTGATGTTGCTCATCTTGTTCAACAGATTCTTTGATTCCACATTTAGACAAGTACTGTCGTATGTTTATTCTGTGACATATTACACGTAGAGCGTCCACGTGTTTAATCGCGAGCTGTCGCAGTTTCTCTTCACTTAGCTCACGTTTTTCCGAACTGGCTTTATCACCATATTCAGGAAAACACTTCTTGAATTCTTTCAGACGATGCAATTGCACTCCAGCGCCTTCTCTGTAATAATATTTTTATCATACATTTAGATTGTAAACTAATAAAAAATAAAATAAAGAAAAATAAAACTGTAATCTAAAAATACTAATCCTAATATTTGAATACTGTGTCAAATACATTGCAAGGCAAACAAGATCTAGTTCATGGTAACGCTGAAGCAATAAAAACCGTATGTGACAAAGTCAAGGAATAACATAGGTCCTACGTTTTGATACTTACTGTTCCTGATATCGACGATAACTTGCTAAAAGACTCGCATCACCGTGGCTTTCTTCGCTTACAGCTTCAGATATCTGTTGAAGACATATCACTTCAGCAGCTGGCGTGGGTCGCAGCGCCATAAGAGGATTAAGGGGATCACTGATACTTGTTGATGCAGAACTATAACACAATTGTTCGGATTCTTCATTGCTTGGTTCGATTTTAATATTTTTAAAATCATCATCACTTTCCTCTGTTATATAATCTGCAACAGATTCACGAGGTCCAATAAGTATATTCATGATACAGGCAATATACGTAATGATTCAAAATTCAATGTTCAATATTCAAGACTTCAACGTCTTCCCGTCCTTCTCAATATGCTGGTCGACACAGCATTCCGGGCAGATACGATCTGGCCACTTTAAACATAGAGCGTATTCCCACCTTGAAGGCCGGCAACGCATCTTAATACCTTATGCCATAAGATTTTAAGATATCAGACCATAAAGCTTATGTTGAAGCAGATGTTATGCGGCGCGGTGATCACTAACTATCGGGTGAACAGATCATTAGCACCTTTATAAAAAAAATGAGACTTCAAAACAAGATAAAACTATACAATTGAAAATAATAATAACAATAAAAATACAACTGCAAAGCAATTGGTGACAAGTGGTCAACACTTTGTTTCGTGTGGTTATTAGTCTTGTTCTAATATAAATGCACTTTCGTAAGACATTAAACTGATGGAGTTAATTTGTAAACAATAAAAATAAGATGCTGGCAGTTACGTAAAAATTTTACTTTTGTTATGATTAGTTAAAATAACGCTAATGTCCGTTATGGTCAATACTGCAACTGCAATTGGTATAATCTGAGAAAAACAGAATTTTACATGCTTTTTAACCCGCTTTTATTAACTTCGCCTGTATGCATGCATATGTAACAGAATCTGTGAAGTCGATTTTCGAGCACTTCAAAACGTAGGTTTGGCTTGAAATTTTGCAAACTTACCCACGACCGATGACAACGCAATAATTTAACAAGTATAAGAGACAAGTATTATGTTATCCAGAATCATAAAATTTTTTTTTTTTGTTTTTAGATGTTTTTACTGCAAGCAATTAAATTATAGTTTATAAAACTAAAAGAACATGTACAATTATTTTTTACTTTTTAGTTGGATCTTTTTTGAAAGCAATTTCTTTAAAAAAAATTAAACTATACTTAATTTATTACTCATTCTTTCTAACATTTACAACCCCGAGATTATTCCGGATTTACTTTCGTCCATCTCGAAATTCCTAACTACACTATTATGCTTGCCAAGATGCCGTCTACATTACAAAATAGTGGAATAAATTGTGCTACTAATTCTTAGCAAAATAATGTTGACTTGGCAGTTTACTAAAAATAATTATGTACTTACACTGTTCAATTCTTGCTCTGGTCGCATTCTCTTGCCAATTTTTAGGATGTTGACCATATTCTTCAATTTGGTTCTTAGTTTTGCATTTCGCTACATATTCTCGTTGCTTTTTACGACCCAGCTCCCGCAGTTCAACATTAGAATGCGTCCTATGTAGTAAGTCATACTGCCTTGCTTTTTCTAAACGTCGCTCACGCTGTTCAACAGTTTCATTGGTATTGCGTTTTCTTTGATATTCTTTGTTATATTCTAGATATCCCTTACGATCTTCAAAGGTTTCTTTTGACTTGCGTTTATTGTTATTAAGTTGCATTCTTTCTAACCGTCGCTTACGCTGATCATCAGTTTCACTGCGTCTACTTTTTGACCTATTCTGTTGTTTCCTTATAAGTTGTTTCTGATCATCTTCAACACTGTCACTGCTAAAAAAAAGTTTTTTGAAGTCAAAACTTCTTAAGGTGTGTTGGGATTTTTAGTAGGGGTAAATCTTATGGGTTCTTGTTCATAATTGGTGCGGGCCTTAGACATATTTTGGATAGGTGAAATCTCATGCTTTCTCTACACCCACATGCAATCAGTATACAGGGAGCGCAAAAAAATGGCGCACTTGCTCAGTCGGGTACAAGGGCATAATATTAATATCGTAATAAAAAAATAATATTTGGAAAATACCTATCCGTTTTGAAGTTATGACCGTTTAAAGTTTTAAGTTTAATCACCACTTTTTCGCATAAAACCAGTTGGAATGGATGAAGAACAAGATTTAAAAACATACGTATTTTTTCGTTTCGTCGTTAATTGAACGGTTAACGAAATATACCACGAAAACCATTTTTAACAGCATTAAAACTTCTTAGACATCGCTTTAACCGTTGTTTACACATGGGTAAGGTCATGAACTCTTAGCTGTATAATTTATCCTTCTCTAACTTCAAAAAAGGATATTTTTTGTTTCATTTCAAATAAATCAATCAGTTGAACAGGGACGTACTTAGATTTAAACGTCAATAAATTAACAACATAATAACTTTAGGTGCAGTTGCATCGTGTATGGATTGACTATTTTGTTTGTCATTATTTTCCTTAGTGTCACAAATCCAAACTGAAAGACACCAATAAATCACACTGGTCATCGCTTAAATCATGTAAGATTGCGAATTTAATTATAATTAGAAAAGTTTTGGTAATACCTACATAACATTTAAATTTTCTAAATAATTAATATTCATTGAAAAAATAATCTGATGACACTGATTAATAAAAAATAATATTTTTTAAAATGATAGCCCAATTCGGCCCTATTAGTCAAAGGAAGCCGCCGGTCATAGTGTACTTCGTCGGATCCAACGCGACTCGATTATTCTTCCTTTGAGGTTGCCGCCGCCCTTTGTGAGCGCGAGCCGAAAGGCGGCAATTTCTTTGTCGGTAACTTTTAGCATTTTGCAAAAGAAGACCGACATCTTGAGGTGTGTTCACACTACACACTTGATATAACTTAATTTGATTAAGTACCTACTCCGATATAAAAGTTACGTTAAAAAAAAGATCTTATTGGACTGATAGAATGGTCCTTACTTGCTCAAGAGCTTATAATATTATTTAAATATGTCATCAACCGATCCATTCAGTTACAAATTGCCTATTTACTTTTGCTTATTATTGTATTTAACATTACTTTAATGTGTTTTGAAAATAATGTTACTTAAACGTGATAAAATTTCTTCTAAATTCTTATACCTAGAGAAATGTCGTCTACCATTATAGCATAGAATTTGCATATGTGAGATAAAATTAGTGAAATCAATAAACACTAAGCACTAATTTACTGCACTGGAGACCCCGTGCCCTGCAGTGGCACGTATATGGGCTGATACAGTACCTACTAATACTAATTGTTCACATGAATTATTATGAACTCAAATAGGAAAGCTTTGTATCTAATGTGAACAGGCCTTTATCTTTCAAAAATCAAAATAATAATTTATTTTTTATTAGTTGAATTCGGATTGCGATCGCGTGTGCATGTATTAGTCGTGTGCATATTATTGTAAATTCGTTTTCAGTTATTTTGAGTAAATTTTATTAATTTCACTATGCTTTGAACATTACCCAATTTGATAGCTTTTGATGTAACTTGTGTTATGTGAAATGTAAAAGAAAAAGTGATTTGTGCTACCAAACTGTGACAGTGTTTTCGTGCGTGTTTTGGCGGATCCTGCGCTTCCATCCTTGCCTATCAAGGTCATTACGGTTTTCATTACAAGGTCAGTTAACTATTTTAGTGGTCATTAATGACAACTAACCAGCCCATATGAGTCACCGACGGCCTCCGTGGCGCAGTTGGTAAGAACTGCCTGTGAAATGAGAGACCGCGGGTTCGGTTTCTGCCCCGAGACAAATAATTTCCATGAACCATAATTATTTTTCTAATACCCGCGACACAAGATTTGTATCTTAGTGTGGGGTTAGTACCCATGGATGTGACTGTTGACAGTATTAATTTAATATCTTTTTTATGTACCCTGAGCGTTATGTACACAATCGCACGACTTATAAGTAAATAATGAGCTCTGCTTATTTATTGTTGAGTGTCTACCGTTCAGTTGTAAGGTTCAATCACTTTAGCGTAATGTGTTAAGGTTAGCATATGTAACGTTAGTTTTTTTTTCTCGGAATCTTTCTTAATATTCGCTAGCGTCATGCAAATCCGTCTTAATTAAGATGCCTTCACTATACAGGGTATATCAAGACTGCTACCGAAAACGAAGCCGGGTGGCAGTTTAAGCGACTTCAGACACAATGCAACAGAAAAAGTTGAAAAAAAATGCGACAATTTTTTTCTGTTATTTTTTTCCTATGGCCATATTTGGGTGGTAAATACATTTTTTCCTAAAATAATAGTTTATACCCTTTAATTTATAAATACTCTAAGATATAAAAGAGTTTAAATTATTATTTTAGCAAAAACTATGGATTTACCACCCAAAAATGACGATATTTAAAAAATCATAAAAAATAATTGTCGCGTTTCTATGCGAAAATTTTTGTTGCATTGTGTTTGTAGCCACTAAAACTACCACCCGGCTTCGTTTTCGGTAGCAGTCTTGAGATACCCGGTATACTATAATGTATATTGGCAGGTGCGCCGTTTTCTTGTCCACCCTGTATATGTAGTCAACATTAGTACTGTTTATTTTATAAGTGAAATTGGATAGATTTAGTGAAAAGTTCAATGTGTATATACTGTGCATTGTTGAAATAGTGGGTTTGATTGTTTATTATTTGAATAGTTTAATTGCAGAACCCTTGTGCAGTACAATAGTGAGTACTACATATATGTACAAATATTTTTAGGATATTAAAAAAAAAAACAGAAAATTAATTGGTATTATATTTAAGGAAGCATTTGAAAAGGACAATGGCGAAATCGTATTTGCATGAACAACGCGTTTAGAAATGTCATACTTGCTAATAATAATATTATTTTTCGTGACTTTTCAGCATACTAATTATAGTTGTGTAACGATGTTTAAGATTCACAATAAAATAAAAAGCTTTATTGACTATTTTGTATGGGAGTCAGTTTTTTTTCAGCAATGGCGTAAGGTCTTTTAAGCCGACAAAAAATATTTTTCATTGAATCTCGCAAAATCTGTTATAAAAAATAGCTTTATTTGGTAAAACAAGTGCGGTAAATATTTATATCATAGCCCTAGTTCACCAAATAACATTTTTCAGAAAACAATAATATTTCAATTGAAAATGACAAATAGAACATAACCTCAAAATCTATAAATTAAAAACGTTTAGTAAGTAATGTAGACTTTTTCACCAGTATTTCTCAACACATTATTGTTTAGGAACGGCAGCGGAATTCATTTATATTTTTTTGACCAATAAACGCTCTAAATTTACATCAACTAAAATCATGTATGGAAATCTGCCATTGTCCTTTTATCTTCTTCTTCTTCTTTGCACTTTCCCACTTTATGTGGGGTCGGCTCTCCTAATATGCGCCAAGTGGTTCTATCTTGGGTTGTCGGATCAGGAACATTATTTGTGAGCATGGTTTTTCTCATACTGGTCCACCAGGTTTTTTTTTTTAATTTATTTATCACTTTTACAAAATAAACATATTTTAACTTGTCACAATAGTAAGCATTGAAAAAACCACAATGATTTGTCAACAATGCTATGATCAGAATCCGTCATCGAAACTTCAAGAACGCTGGTAATAGGAGTAAGTACTAAAATTATCTTTAGACAGAAGACAAGAGCTACGTAAGCGTAAAATTATTTTAAAATAATAATAATAATTTGATAAGTAAAAATAACAAGAGCGCAAGAGGTTAACTCGATTCAGTGTTAAGGAAATACGATTTTAATTTAGTTTTAATATTCTGATGTGTTAACTCTTTTTTTAACGTAGTAGGTAGTTCATTGATAAGCCGAAGGTAGAAGGAGGTCGACCTCTCCCTCTTTTGTGTTCAGAAAGGCTCATCGCTTTTCTAACCACATGATTTTCGTTTCGGCGCATAACGTGACCAAACCACCTCAGGCGTCTCTCCAGAAGTTTTTCGGGCACAGGGGCTACCTTGAAGCTACCTCGGATATATTCATTTCGGATCATGTCCAGCCTTGTCACCCCTCCCGACCATCGTAACATTTTCATTTCTATCGTATGCAGCCTTTGTACATGCGTATCTTTTACCGTCCAGCATTCTGCTCCATATAGCATCGCGGGTCTTACCGCCATTTTGTAAACTTTGCCTTTTGTACGAATAGGCATTTTAGGATCACATAGCACTCCAGTCAGAGATCGCCATTTCTGCCAGGCAACACTCACTCTATGTGCGACGTCTGCTTCCATACCTGCACTATTGGAAATAACAGAATCCAAATATTTAAATTCTGTTACTTTGGGAACTGGTGTATGGTCAGGGTAATAGATTGTTGCCATATTCTTGGAATTTTGGCTAAAACTACATTCTAAGTGCTCTGTTTTTGATCGGCTTACCTTGAGTCCCGCATTTTCCAGTGTATTTACCCATAGGGAAAGTGTATTCTGGAGTTCGTTTGGAGTTTTGGCAATAAGGACGATGTCATCCGCATAAAGAAGATTCCAAGGCAGCGGCTCTTGGATATTTTTAGTAATCATATCCATCACAAGATTAAAAAGCAATGGACTGAGAGCGAAACCTTGATGAACACCTACTCTCACTTCAAATTCCTGGCTGACACCGGCCGGGGATCTGACTTTTGTATGTACGTTGCTATACATATCTTGAATTAAATTTATGTAACATTCTGGCAGGTGTTGTGCTCTAAGAGATTGCCATACTACCTTTCGCGATACCCGGTCAAATGCCTACTCAAGGACAATAAATATTAGATGTAGGTCTTCTTTGTTCAGGCGATACTTTTCCGTTATTATTCGAACAGCCTGTATTGCTTCTGTTGTTGATTTAGAAGGCGTAAATCCAAACTGATTAGGGGTAATTGATGACAGTTGTTGAATACGTCTATTTATGACATGTTCCCATATTTTTAACGAGTGAGATGTTAACTTTATTCCTCTATAACTCCCACACTGTGTTCATCGCCTTTGTTTTTATAGAAGGGGATTAAGTAGCTGAGGCGCCAGGCTTCGGGCATTCGCCTGGTTGTAAGTATTATATTAAAAAGTCTAGTAAGCCATGCTGCTCCAGATTGACCTAGCCTCTTCCACAATTCAGCTTGGATTTCATCGGGGCCAACAGCTTTGTGGTTTTTCATCTTATTTACCGCTGTTTGTACTTCGTCTACTTCGATCTTATTTACTGGCCCCTCAATGGGTGGTAATGGATCCATGGTTTGACTTGGGAATTCTTCGTTCATTAACTCCTTATAGTATTCATACCACCGATTATTTATGTCATCATTCATTGTTAGCAGTTTTTGGGTTTTACTTTTGATGTATTTATTTCTTTTTATGTCTTGTGTGGATCTGTGTTTATTTTTGGCAAGCCTGAAAATCTCAGCTTCCGATGTTGCCTTTTCGATGTTTCTGTAAAGAGCTTCTCTTGCATTTGCTTTAGCCTGAGCTACAGCTTTTTTGCAGCAGTTCTGGCATCTGTATAGATAATCCGATCAGACTCCCGTGCAGTTGATTGCCATGTTTTGAATGTCAGCTTTTTATTTCTGACGGCATCCCTTACCTCTTCCTGCCACCAGGTTGGATCTTTCCTGGTGCTGATGCCTCCCTTTGATATCCCCAGTTTCTTACTGGCTTTATTACTGCATTCTTTTTCGAAATTTATCCATATATCATCTGCAGTGGCGTGAGATGTTTTCATATCATTTTCTAGGTATTTTCTCAGGTCTTCAAGAAGAGATTCTCCCTTTGTTCCAGTAAGTTCTTTCCATTTGATACAAGCAGTTCGGTCCATGATCTTCCTTACAGGTTTCGGTAAATTGTAGACACCAACAAGAATTCTATGTTGAGTAGTTAGTGATTCGCCCGGTATTACTTTACAGTCCTTGAATCTTGAATTTGAAAATTTTATATGATTTACAATTATTTTGTGTCTTTGTATTTATTTTGACATTTAAAAACATTGTTTTATTCAGGCTCAATTGCACAAACTAACTTTGCCAATACCTTTGCCCTTGAAACTGTTAATTCCATACATTCGCAAGGTCAAATACGTCTCAAATGTATGGCGATGACATTTTCATAGGCTAAGGTATTGGCAAAGTTAGTTTGTGCAACTGAGCCTTAATATCTAATATTACCTGTGCAAATCACAAATCCAGATAGTGTTTCACAGTGGCTTGGATGTTTTCTTACTACCATGGCAAAACAGATTCTAGTTTTAGATATATATTGAAAACAACTAATATAAATGCCTATGATTTCTGCTGAGACTAAATAGATGTGTGAAACCAGATTGATGTTGATAATTTTAATTCAAACATTATGAAACTTCTAATTTATTATTATTATTTTTTTTGCTGATGGTAGCCTTAGCACCCTGTGCAATTTCTTCCACCTTGAGATGGATAATATAATAGATTAGAATATAATAGATAAATAACAAACACACAAACATTTGGCATCAGATAGCTAGGGTGTTTCATAGTGTGTTTTTAGCACTGTTTCATTGCCCCAATTCATTTTCCGAAGGTATGTTGTTATTCCAAGTTTAGTTCACAACACAGATATAAAAGTACAGGACGTCCGTACAAGACTATGGCACGTGCGCTTCAGAATATGGCCAATATGTAGACTGTTTGTTTGCGTATTTGTCTATTTGTTCCTTTTGATGTGCCTCGAAAAACTGACAAGCGCACGGTAACAGGTATTTGTTATTGGCCTTGTTTATCAAATAAGCAAATAAGGCCACATTTTGTCAATTAAACTAATAACACATGGTAATTGTTTGCCAAATGTGCCAAATACACAAATACAAATAGCCATGTGAAGTGCCAGCATCAAATTAAAAAATATGTCAATTTTGAGCATGCTTCATATTATGATAATTTTAATAAATTGAATGTTTTAATACCATTGACTTATAATCTACCGATAGACAAGGCGCGTCATAGAAAATATTTGCCCCGTATTTGTCAAAAGCTCAGTAGCGACAACTAGTACGTTTACTTGAATATTACAAATTATGAACAAAGATTATTAGACAGTTTAAAAGAAATTAAATACTCTTACAAGTGTACAACTCTATCAGCAATCAATCAGTGTACAATCAGTCTGACATTTATTATAATAACATTTATGAATTTTTAACAAGCTGATAATCTTTTTTCGAGACTAATAGACAAAAGGAATGGTACACCAGAAGTTTTCAAAAATGTCTACCGCATTTGGAATATCTGAAATCTTCGTGTCGAAAATGAATTGAGCAAATATAGGTATGTTCTCATAGACTACAAGCCCGTGGCAAAAAGTGATGGGTCAAATGAACCACAAGGAGACCTATTTAGTGAGATACAGGGGCTTAAAATAATAATATTTAGCACTATGCCGTCACTTGTAAGCTGTCCGTCTGGATGCAGATGAGACTTCAAAAGTACAGGGAGAGGGTGTATATTTTGGTCATATATTTTTGTACGGCATTTCTGCCATCGATAGATCCATGAAAAATAATAAGAAAACACGTAGTGCCGTACAAAAATAGTGCGCCACAATTTCAGCAGAACGTTAGATATTCCGGCAATTTTCTTGGTAAATTTGGTCATTTGATTTTATACGGCATCGTTTCCATACAATTTCAATACCTCTTCTAATCCATTATTCCGCAACGCCGTACAAAAACCATGCGACAAGGAAGAAAAATCGGCGGTTGTAACCCACTTCCCTTCAGTGGTCAGGGGGGTGATTTGACGCAACATGAAATTAATTTTTTTGAAAGTATTTTAGGCATAGATAACATTTTTTCACATGCCGTTAATTTTTTTGGTCCAAACTTCTGTAGGGCGAAAAACACTCTCGAAAAATCCACGTAACTATATACTTTAAGTTGATATTTAGTATGAAAATTTTTGGACGGCATTTAGATTCTTTATTTGTTTTTATTGCAATAGTCCATAAAAAGTCAATTCCATACAAATCTCAATGTTCATATTGATAAAAAGTTGTGATATGGAATATATTGTTAAGTGGTCGCCATGAAAAATTTAATGAAAAGTTATTTAACTCGTACTCCGTATCAGCCCATATACGAGTACCTCCCACTGCAGGGCACGAGCCTACTGTAGAATAGGCCCGTGCCCTGTAATTGTAATCTCGATTGTAGAATCTAGAGTGCGATTGAGAGTGATTAGGCCGTATAGTCCACTATGCTGACCTAGTACGTGTTGGTACTCGTACTATATAATTTTAAGAATATTTTATTTGTTCACTACCTACATTAGTTGCTTTTTTACTATTTTATTATACATACTTTCAAGAAGCTTATACCCAAATGGAGATTGCATTCCGTATATAAAAGCGAAGCACAAAAATTTGACCTCGAATGACGTTGCGACTGATTGCTATCCTTTTCTTTCGAGTGACAATGAATGAACAAAAAGTCATTTTCATTTTGTTCATTCATTTTCATTTTCAATCTCCATTTGGGTATAAGTTTCTTGCATACTTTGGAAAACAAATAAGATGTTACATATTTTGTTTCATTGTTTTATGTCACTAAGGAGACCAACCTAATCATTTATTATTATTTATTGAAATTGTGCAATATGGTGTCCAGACATTGCCTAGCAAATTTCACCTCCTCAAATTCTCACAAAATATATCACGCAAATTGTGTCGTATTATCTTGATAAAAAAGTACATTTTAGAATGTCACAGACATGAGATCATGAATTTGTCTAACTTTTAAAAATTTTCGATAACTATTTGTACAAAAAAATGGAGTAAAATATTTAAAAATTACAACATTCTTTGGGATTTTTTATGATCGGTATCAGCCCATATTCCGTCCCCCTGCAGGGCACGGGCCTCCTCCACAATAGAGAGAATGATTGAGAGTGATTAGGCCATATAGTCAACCACGCTGGCTTAGTGTGTGTTGAAGACTTACATACCATAGAAATTCTTATAAATCACTATAGTATGCAGGTTTCTTCGTGATGTTTTCCTTCAACGTTTTAGTGCGTGGTGATTGACTATCAATACACACATGACTCCGAAAAATCAGAGGTGTGCTATGGGATTCGAACCCGCGACTTTTACGATAATATGTGTAAATATCATAAAAATCGATCGTATTTTAGACTTTATTTCCCGTTAAAGGGCATAAATATCAAATTTAGGGCAGTTGACGGTTCCTATTTGTTTTTCATTTTTGTATATATATCAATAAACATCAGAAAATAAGATAATTAAAAAATATATGTCCATGTATAAAGTAGATTACATCGAAAATTATTCAAGAATATGAATACTGAGATCAATAGTTTTAAATTTTTGGCTATAATATACCCTCAGTTTTGCTTTAAATAGACGGCATAATGATTAATACATATTAACACTTGTTCTCTTCGAATATATGTTGATGCCGTACAGTATCAGATGACCATAAAGTTACCCCTGAAATGGTAGTGTCATTTTAGTCAGCAAAAAGATATGATCTACATTAAAATATACGGCATCATTTTTTCTCGATTCATTTACCTAGGTTCTATTTAAAACAACAATAATATTCAGAAAGTTGCTGTATTTCATTAACCTACGATAGTTTAAACTTTACAAGTAATATGAAAAAAGTCGTATTTTGTTTTCCTCTCAATTTATTTTAGAACATTTTTTATTGAATGGCAATGTTATATTACAATTGTATTTAGCAATATAATGTTAAAAAAGTAGTTGCCGTACAGGATCAAATGACCTTACAGCTTTCAAGGTTAGATTTATGATAAAGGAGATGTTTTATCTTGGGCCGTTTTGTGTACGTCTAATACAAATTCTAGAAAAAAATGTGGAATTCAAATAAAATACATTTAGATTTCTTGGACAACAGGGGGCTTTATACAAAAATGTGATTGTTTTAGTACAGAAGCAATATTTCTTCTATAATCTGTCCTCCATGATGCCTAATTGTCATTTCGTTCAAAAATGCGCAAACCCATTATCTTTAACTTGAATATGTCTTATTTTTAAAAACCCCCTACAAATTATAATTATTGTCTATATTTCTTTTTCTATATTTTTCGCTTTTTAAAAGACGATATATGTTGTTAAAGAAGTCACTTTTATTATTTTATTTATATTACATGATTTTAGTTTAAGAACGAAAATGTTTAACTTGACAGCAATTGCAAAACTCTGTGTTATCTGTCTACGTCTGTGGCCTTAATTCGTATTATTTTTTATTATTCGCATACATTTCGCAAATGTGTATTTGCTTTTCTGTTGACCTGGCTTTGTTTTATGGATTCTGATTCTCGCAGATGATATATCTTGACGTTTTAACGCAATTACTAATTCGTATTTTGGTGAGTAAACATATATATTATTTAGAATGCCACATGTAAGTAATACTTTTATGTTTTTCTATGTTCATATTTCTCTTCTAACCCACAATTCTGCTTTTCAGCATATCAAAAGTGGCGCTTTGCTTGAATTGCACTTCTGCAATTGTTGTGAAATGGTTGAATTGCACTTCTACAATCAAAAATTGAAGTGGATTCATTCAAAAGAATCTTAGTAACTACATGGGATGCCAATTCACTCTCGTGTAGAGTATTTCAAAACGTTTTATTGCTGAACAAGAAGTAAGTATTCTATTTTCTTCATTGACTTGGGAAATGTATGTTTTATGCCAATTAATCAAGGTCAATACAAAGTATGGAGTATTACAAAAGTATTCATGTTAGAGCTGAATTGCATTGTGTCCACAGGACAAGTCTACTAGTACATAAATATGTAAGAAGTGATATTTGTATATTGTTGTTTAAATTGTTAAATGAATTACATTTTCTTTTATTTCCCTCTGGACACTCAGATGATCTTGTGTTATGTATAATATATTATATTATTATTATTTCCAAAATAACAACACTATGTCTGATGGTAAGCACAAATGCCGTCCAGGCGGAATATCTAATGGCATCAGACAACTGTCCCAAGACATTTCATACAATTATCCGGCCGGCCTGCTAAGATGCTTCATTAAACAATAGCGGAAAGACCTGGGATCATAGGAAGGAGGGAACACATGTGACTGCAAAGAGTTATTTATTCATCATAATTCTTCAATATTAAATCTTTTTTATTTTGTTTTAGTTATCAGAACAAGCAATTATCTGTACAAACTGCTGGCTGCAAATAAATCAAGCTATAGACAATGAGCAAGATTTTATTCCAACTCCGCCGTAAGAAGATTGTATCAATCTCGATTCTTTTGGACATATATAACACCCACAAGTGCTTCATGTTGAAAGGAACATAGCTGGACACTGGACAGTGGGTTGCTGTACTCATACCATGATCATACTGTGGTATTTAGCCTTTCGTTTGGGCTAGGCAATAGTACAATATGGGAGCACCGGCATTGTTCCTAGATGTTTTGACTGGAGATTATTTTTAGGCGAATATAAATAAAAAATATAAAGCAAGATCTGGTTGTACTTTATTGTCCTTAAGTTTTGTTTGATTTTAGTTTTCTGTCATCAATTAATCCTACTTTTTCCTTATGTGTGCTCAGAAATAACCAGTTAGAATTAATGTCAAATACATTATTTGGAAAATAATATCTTAGACCTTAGGATAATATTATTTTTAAGTATGCAGAAGTCTAATATACCAAAGTATATTAGACTTCTAGGGGTAGACCAAATATAATTTTTAAAATGTTAGCTTGTACAGAAATGATTGCTAGTAAGTTCTTTTACTAGACATTAAGGTATAGAAATAAACATGGCTGCTATCAGATTCGATTCCATTTTTATAGCGTATTCATTTGTATGGACTATAATAACTAAGAGCTCATTAAGTGCATATGCCTAATAATAAAATGATTATTTATTCATATGCACATAGGGCACACCTCTGACTTTTCGGAGTCATGTGTGTATTGATAGTCAATCACCACGCACTAAAACGGTGAAGGAAAACATCGTGAGGAAACTGCATACCATAGCGATTCATAAGAATTTCTTTGGTATGTAAGTCCGCCAACCCGCACTAGGCCAACGTGGTGGACTATATGGCCTAATCACTCTCAATCGTATTCTTGATTGTAGAGTAGGCCTGTGCCCTGCAGTGGACCGTATATGGGCTGATACAGATGCTAGCAGTCGCGACAAGTGATCAGTGTGTGCCGTGCTGTATCTCATGCCTAGCAGATTTTTATTGTGGATTATTGTTGTTTAGCAGGTAGGCACCGCACTTACGGCCAGATATAGGTACACTTTCTTAATATTAAATAACTATAAACATGACGAGATTCTGACAGACTTGTTGCAATTTATTGTATAGACATTATGTTATATTATATTAGATGATCAATAAAGTATGATACTAATTCCGTTGACGTAAAAACATTTACGAGTTATATAGAGTACAGTAATTTATAGCACAGACGACTAAAAATAATATTTGATTTATAGGAAAACGAATTACGACTTCATATTTCATAAATGTCAAGTTTTGACATCGGTTGTCAAACATGTCGTTTCAGACGCCATATTGTCCCCTTGTAGTGTTGCTGTTTTTGGCTTGGTATTTATTTTTGTATAAAGCTAATATGCAACGTATAATAGTAGGTCATACAGAAATCGAATGCCAATTTCACTAAGTAAATTTGGTGTAATGTACTACAAACGGCCCAAGGTCCATACATTTCTGGCCCATCTCCTTTAGGTATTATTGATTTTATACATTCAAATGAACTATATTTTTTGACGGCATGTTTTTAACTAGTTCTTTTGAGTGCTACATAATGTTATGAAACCAATGCCGTACTTTTTCAAATCACCTCCCGGACCACTGAAGGGGAGTGGTTTGCAACCGCCGATTTTTTCCCTTGTCGCATAGTTTTTGTACGGCGTTGCGGAATAATGGATTAGAAGAGGTATTGAAATTGTATGGAAACGATGCCGTATAAAATCAAATGACCAAATTTACCAAGAAAATTTCCAGAATATCTAACGTTCTGCTAAATTTGTGGCGCACTATTTTTGTACGGCACTACGTGTTTTCGTATTATTTTTCATGGATCTATCGATGGTAGAAATGCCGTACAAAAATATATGACCAAAATATACACCCTCTCCCTGTACTTTTGAAGTCTCATCTGCATCCAGACGGACAGCTTACAAGTGACGGCATAGTGCTGAATATTATTATTTTAAGCCCCTATATCTTACTAAATAGGTCTCCTCGTGGTTCATTTGACCCATCATTTTTTGCCACGGGCTTGTAATCTATCATGGTAGCCACTTATATCCATTCCAATAATTCTGGACAAATATTATAGAGATCTCCTTTTTTCATAACCGACGCGGAAGAATATAAAACAATTTTAAATGATATTAGTCTTCAATAACAATGGGTTCGAATAGTCCATTAAGTAATTCATATTAAGAAATAGGGTCTAAATACTATCCACTGTTTCAAAATATACAAACAACACACATATTTGAGTTATTAATTAACAACATATGATTAAAATAAAATACTTAAATCAATTTGCAACTACATTCTTCCTACATATTTGTATTTGTAATGTATTCGAATAGTTTATGCCTATTTGGTCCACTGATATGAATGTCCCTTGAATAATCTATATCTTATATAGTTCGTCTCTCTCACACGACGGGCAATTTTTATGTGCGGAAAAGAGATATACGATTAAGGAGCTCACCTTGTATTTTAACGAGCTCGAAAATATATTTAATCCATTAATAAATAAAAGATCTGTATTATCGGCATTATTCTGCAATATTATATCACTTATGTTGTATTCTTTAATTATATTGTAACTTCAGAAAATTTCGCTGTCGGTTTGACGGAGAAAAGTCAAAATAAATTACTTATAAATATAATCAAAGAGGCGTACTATTGCGCGGCCGTCACGCGGCAGACTGATTCGTGTGCGGTGCATTGCACCGCACTTGGATGGGACACGTTTGTTACAAGGAACGTCTTATCTAGTGTAACATTGATATCGATGTTTAATACTGTGATAGTTACCTGTCACCACTAGTAGAAAACTGGTCAGTTTGATCTAAATTGAAGGTGTCTTGAGACGAGGCTGAGCTGCGCAAAGTTACTGAACCCTGGCTAGGTCTGTCTTCATCATATTGTTGGCTTGAAGTTAGCAAAGAGTTTGAGACTTGTGAAGATTTTCGAGGCATTTTGAAGGGGTTTATACACTTCTTAGAAATAGGTGAAACACAAGCGTTTTTTATTTACAACTGCTGAATTCATCTTATACTTAGATGGTAGATCCAAAGAATAGAGCTTAGATCCACAGACCAAGAAATACTTACTCACATCACATAGCAATTTATAAAATCTATTTTTTAAAAACTGACACTTTTGACAAGTGTTGTTGTATTTTCTGTTTTTCCTGACAGAACGGCAAAGGTCTAAGCCATACAGCCTAGTCTTATGTGATTTTGAGGCAGACGGAGAAACTAATAGACGGAGTCACAGGTTCTATCCCTTTTACACAAAACGAAATAGATTTATACATAACGTTCATGTAAGAAAGAGATGTAGGCCTTTGTCCTTATCGGCGTAATCCAAGAAGCTCATACCTGCTATCCTTTTACGGTTACCGGTTGGCGGTTACGCCAAGAATGGCCAAGAAGCTTATACCCAAATGGAGATTGCATTACGTATAAAACACTGAAGCACAAACATTTGACCTTGAATGAAGTCGCTGTTGCCTGCTATCCTTTTCTTTAGAGTGACAATGAATGAACTTCATTCATCGATAACACTTTCGCAAATGTGTATTTGCTTCTCTGTTGACCTGGCTTTGTTTTATGGATTCTGATTCTCGCAGATGATATATCCTGACGTTTAAACGCAATTACTAGTTCGTATTTTAGTGAGTAAACATGTATATTATTTAGAATGCCACATGTAAGTAATACTTTTATGTTTTTCCATGTTCATATTTCTCTTCTAACCCACAATTCTGCTTTTCAGTACATCAAAAGTGGGGCTTTGCATGAATTGCACTTCTGCAATCGTTTATATGAAATGGTTTCTATCATTGAACAGAATCTTAGTAACTACATGGGATGCCAATTCACTCTCGTGTAGAGAGTGTTTCAAGATGTTTTATTGCTGAAATGGCAGAACAAGAAGTAAGAATTCTATTTTCTTTTTTCTTCATAAACTTGGGAAATGTATGTTTTATGCCAATTAATCAAGGTCAATACAAAGTAAGGATTGTTACAAAATTATTCATGTTAGAGCTGAATTGCATTGTGTCCACAGGACAAGCCTACTAGTACATCAATATGTAAGAAGTGATATTTTATATATTGTTGTTTAAATTGTTAAATGAATTACATTTTCTTTTATTTCGCTCTGGATAATGAGATGATCTTGTGATATGTGATGTGATGTGGTCGATGAATGAAGTTCACATGAAGTTCATTCATTGTCACTCTAAAGACAAGGATAGCAGGCAACAGCAACTTCATTCAAGGTCAAATTTTTGTGCTTCACTTTTATATACGGAATGCAATCTCCATTTGGGTATAAGCTTCTTGAATAGGACTGACCCGGCGCCATATTGGTTCGTAGTAGCTGTCAAATCGAACAACTTAGGTAGGGTAAGCAAAACAAGATTTCATAAAATAATATTTTTGTTGAATAAAAATAATATTTTTAATATTTAATAATTCATAAAAAAAATAATGAATGAATGATGTCGTCTTATAGTTACTTTCTGGCGAATTATTGCACATGATAAAATAAAAAAATTGTACTTTTTTAAGTTATTTATGACTAAACATTCTTGTTTTTGTGTCCATATAATTGACAGCCTCCGTGGCGCAGTTGGTTAGACGCCGCCTGTGAAACGAGAGGCCGCGGGTTCGATCCCCGCACCGAGAGAAATGTTTGTGCGGCCCACAAATATTTCTTCCGGGTCTGGGTGTTTGTGAGATCGAAAAGTCTCTCGTAGTTCCTGATACCCACGACACAACACTTAATTGATTTTAATGTGGGGTCAGGACTATGTATGTGATTGTTGAGTGTATTTATTTATTTAATCATCAGTAATTAGCCAAAAGTTCGTCTGTGCGTTCATTTAAAAAATGGAAGAAAAACGATTAGAGTATGTGCGTAATAGAGAAATTATTTATAATGTTAAATGTAAAGAATAAAAATATGCTCACTTAAAGTAAGAAGTATGGGAACAAATAGTGAGTACCTATTTGTACTAAAGATAATAAAGTATCATACTAAAGATAACGTTATTGATGTTAAAATTTCAAAATACACGCGCTGTTTTAGGAATTATAATAGGAAAAAGTTAACCTTGTTATTTGTCTTCAGGTAGTCTCTTTTTTGTTTTCTTTTAAAATGACACTGGTAGTAGAAATATATAAAAAAAAGACAACAAGAACAAGACGTGTGCTCGAAACACGATCTTGCCTACTTTGGAATTCACACATTTTATACATAAGTATTTCTAATATGTGTACACGGCATTGTTGCTTAACATTTTTCCACAGTAAATTTATTCTCAATATGTAATCTATGTTTGTGTACAGAATTTAATCAATCACAGTATTATATAATTGATTGATGTGCGATTTAATATTGATTGAATCATTGATTTTGACAATAAAACCGTTGCAAACTCGAATGTGATAGTACCACAGGTTATCACAGACTTAGAACTGTTTATAATAAGCGCCAACTAGGATTGATTTCATTTAATAAAATATATTATTTATTTGTTTATATAGAGATGAGATAAAGAGTACATAAAAATCGACTCTTCCATCCCTAAATGCTTAGTCATTGGCAGACGAGAAAACCGTCCTTTGTCAATGAAATTAAAAAAATAAAAACGTACGTGGGCCCTCTGACGACCCGTACGAACCATGTAAGATGTGCTCTTTACCATAGTTTTGTACTCTTTACTCTATGCGTAAGACAAAAACCTACAATATTGGTCTGTGCCTACAATGTGTTTTCAGCTTTAATCTTTGTTGCTATGTGATTGCTGTGTAGGCTGTGTAGTAATTGTAATACTAATCTATGGTGTAGTACGTAGTGAAGTCCAGTCCAGTCCAGGTGTAGTGAGGTGTAGTACTACTTGGTTCTATATTTGGTCTGTGTTGCTGTGTGATCTAATCTCTATTCTTTGGATATAAATATAATATTAGTACTACTTGGTCTGTGATATAATATGAATCTAGCAGTTATAAAGAAAAAAACCATGAAAAACCACTTGAGTTTCAACTATTTCTAAGAAGTGCGATGTTAACCCTCTAAAATGCCTCGAAAACTTACAAGACGAGTCCCAAACTCTTTGCTAACTTCAAGTAAACAATATGACGAAGACAGACCTAGCCAGGATTCTGTGTCTTCGCACAGCTCAGCCTCATCTCAAGACACCCTCGATGTAGATCAAACTGACCAGTTTTCTACTAGTAGTGACAGGTAACTATCACAGTATAGTGTTGAGTAGGACATGACTTGAAAAAGAGTTTGTAAGAGTAGCCTCATTTTTGTACTGAGCCAGTACAATGTCCCACTTCAATTGAAGTGAGGCGTACTGATGCTTATTTGTGTGTCATAACTTTGTCTCACGGCTCACGCCAATGAAATGACATTACAGACCAAGTAGTACACCAAATATGAAGTAGTACACATTAAAAAGTTGAGCCGCTCTTACATTTTGACGTCATGTACGGGACAAATGTACTGCCTCTTGTATGTCCTACTCAACACTATCACAGTATTAAAACATTCAAATTATTAAAATTGCATGCCCAAAATTTACATATTATTTAATTTTATATATACACACACAATACACATTTATTTACTTTTGTTTATTATTAATTATATTGCTTGGAGTTGGATTAAGTTTATTTTGTTATGTTTAAAACATTATCTATTATTTGTTTTATTTATATTGTTTGCACTGGCAGAACTTACTGCAGGATGGGTGCCTAATATACAAGCTTGCTTGCTATTGGACCCACATTTTGAATATGTATGTAATTGTAAAATCTGTACTTTGTTCTTGGAGATTTCCACATTAAATAGGAACTTTTTATTACAAAGAAAATGTATTGATAAATTTATACTTGCAGGTGTTTGTATTGATATAGTGTTATAATTGATGTATAAAGTTTCTTTTTATTAATTCTACCTAATTATTTACTCCTTAGACTGCCTATCGATTAAATTCTAATCTATTATATTATCCATCCCAAGGTTGCCTGGAAGAGATTGCCCAGTGTGATAAGTCTACCAATTGCAAAAAAAAAAACAGATAAATAATAAATTTGAAATTTATTACGCTTTAATTAAAATTATCAACATAAATCTGGTTCCATACATCTATTTACAGTCTGAGCAGAAATCATAGGCATGTATGTTACTTGTTTCTAAATCCACAGTATAAATCTAAAACTAGAATCCGTTTTGCCATGGTAGTTGGAAAATGTACAAGCCACTGTGAAACACTATCTGGATTTTGTGAAATATTGCACAGGTTAAATATTATATAATAAATAAAACAATGTTTTTAAACATCAAAATAAATATTGATGCAGGAAAGCGATTTTGTTGTATCTCAAAAAATGTTTATGCGTTTTGTATATTATTTAATTCATATAAAAAATACCGCATTGAATTTCCTCATGAAATGTAAGGTTTTATTTTAAAATGTTATTATTACAGAAATGGTATTCCTAAGTTTTCTAGATTAGAGAATTAGAGATTTTTTAAATATTTTTTTTTTATTCTGGTGTAAAATTGCTTGTCTCCAAATACCACAAAATCGCTTTCCTGCATCAACATGAAGACTCAAAATAATTATAAATAATAAAAAAAATCAAATACCTACTTAAATAGAGGATACCAAATAATTTTCTGTTATTTTTTATATCCTTAAAATATTTGTATACTTGTATATTTAGTAATCACTATTGTACTATACAAGGTTTCTACAAATTAACTATTCAAATAATAAACAATCAAAACCACTATTTCAACAATGCACAGTATATTGTATATAGACATTGAACTTTTCACTAAATCCATTCAATTTCACTTATAAAATAAACACAGTACTAATGTTGACTACAGATGTACTGACTCCATGTGAGTGACGAGAAAGCATGAGATTTCACCTACCCAAAATGTGTATTAGGCGCACAGTACACTGCGCCTGCACCAGTTATGAACAAGAACCCATAAGATTTTCCCCTACTAAAAAGTGCCCAACACACCTTAAGAAGTTTTTACTTCAAAAAACCGTTTTTTTCAGTGACAGCGTTGAAGATGATCAGAAACAACTTATAAGAGAATATGTAGCGAAATGCAAAGCCAAGAACAAAATTAAAAAACATGGTCAACATGCTAAAAATTGGCAAGAGCATGTGACCAGAGCAAGCATTGAACAGTGTAAGTACATAATTATTTTTAGTAAACTGCCAAGTAACAGTATTTTGCTAAGAATTAGTAGCACAATCCATTCCACTATTTTCATACATATCTACATACATACATAAATACAGGCGAAGTTAATAAAAGTGTGTTAAAAAGCATGTAAAATTCTGTTTTACTCAGATTATTCCAATTGCAGTCACAGTATTGTCCATAATGTACAGTCAGCAACATAAGTCGCTACACATTCATGAGATTTGGAATTGTCTTATCATCCAAAATAATAATTATTTTGAATATTGTATGGCA
The DNA here is from genome assembly GCA_009982885.2 of Hyles vespertilio. Lineage (NCBI taxonomy): Eukaryota > Metazoa > Arthropoda > Insecta > Lepidoptera > Sphingidae > Hyles > Hyles vespertilio. The sequence continues at coordinate 5,219,435 of CM042832.1, forward strand.
CTTCTCGGCATAGATGACTTTACTTGGTTATATTTTACGACTACTGAGTAGTACGTACAAATTTTAATTCATAAAAAGGTTATAAAAAAATGTGAAGTGTTCAGCGACTTATGTTGCTGACTGTACATTAGCGTTATTTTAACTCATCTTAACAAACATAACAATCATTACGTACATAACTGCCAGCATCTTATTTTATTGTGTACAAATTAATTCCAACACTTTAATGTCTTCCAAAAGTGCATTTATATTATAACAAGACTAAAAACCACACAAAATAAAGTGTTGACCACGTGCCACCAATTGCTTTGCAGTTGTATTTTTATTGTTATTATTATTTTATATTTTAAATTTTTTTCTTTTTTTTAATTCAGATTTCAATTTTTTTGTTAAGTAATTATTATTAAAGTTCCTAACGATAGTTCTGTTCACCTGATAGGAAGTTATCACCGCGTTACATAACATCTGCTACACCCTAAGGTATTAAGATGCATTGCCGGCCCGATAAACATACGCTGTGGGCCTTAAACTAGAGATGTTAAAAAATAATCGATTTTTAATTTAATCGATTATTATTGTCTTATAATCGATTTTTTATAATCGATTTTTAAAATCCTGTTAATCGATTTTTTATAAATCGATTATATAAATTATCCATAAAAATCGATTTTTATCAACAGCTCCATCTATGCGACGTATGAAAAAACTCGAAGTAAGTTTATACTGTTCAATATTATTATCATGTTATGAGCATGGATGTTGTACCAGCGATGAGGCTGGACAAGATGTTCAGCTGGTTGGCAGCTGCCGATGGGAGAACCTTCTACCTAATTTCAATTAATACGTGCTACAACGGCGTTCCAGAACTGGGCACTTATTCAACTATCACTCACCGTAGCCTTCGGGTTCACCACCTTCGCCAATTCCAGTCCGGTTTCAGCAATGTAGGCCGCTGGCAGTCGAAAACACAGGATATTCGAATTCTTGAGCGAACTTAAAACTTGCGATAAAATATTTGGTAACGGTTTTGGATTTTGTATGCCCGGACAAAACGCTGGAGAATCGGTTCTGGAAACTTTTTTTGACTTCTTGTCCGTTAGCGCCTTGTTCCCCGCCAGGCCCCTCCACACCGTTTTTTTATTGGTTGGAGGACTTCGGGTTATCCGAAAATAGCCGAACTTGCGTAGGCGTAGGGGTTGGTGGGGCCCTCTAGCGGCGGATATCGATAATTGAATATGAAACCCAGCAACGGAATCTCGAGGTAGCACGCATTTAATTGAAGTTATGTAGGACGATGATACATACCGCCCACCAAAATATGAATGTATTTTTAGATTAGTAAGGTTAACGTTATAAGGTATTAATAAATTTGAGATAAGAATATACAAATATAGTACGAATGAATAAGAAAATAAATACAAGCATTGTAAATTACACATATAACATACAATAAACTAAAAGTGTATAAATAGATAACGAGGAAAGTCATGCAGATGGTAAGGGGCAAATCTTTACTAAAGGACGCGTTATGACATGGTGATTTGCCATTCTTATCGACGCACATCTGACAACTCCGTCAGGACCGGGATGAAGTTGGACGACACGGCCTATAGACCATTGTAGTGGTACTCGATTATCGTCTTTAATAATCACTACAGAATCTAATGGCAGTGGTTTACAATCTTTGGTCCACTTCGCTCGTTGCGTTAAAGAATTCAAATATTCGTTTTTCCATCGCATCCAAAAATGTTGTTGAAATGATTGCAAAAGTTGCCAGCGATTCAATTTATTCGAATTAGTGTCTGTAAAATCATGATCCGGCACACTATTTAATGGCTCTAAGGTTAAGAAATGGCCTGGAGTGAGAACATTCAAATCATTCGGATCTGAACTTAGTGGACACAACGGTCGCGAGTTTAGTACGGCTTCGATTTGAGTAAATAATGTGGTAAGTTCTTCAAATGTAAGTACCTGCTCACCCACCACACGATATAAGTGACTCTTGGCAGATTTTATTTGTATCTCCCACACGCCCCCGAAATGAGGTGCCGATGGTGGATTGAATTTAAATTCAATGCGCTCAGCTTGGGAGGCTTGATCCATCAAACTACACAGTTGATTTTTTGCCCCTACAAAATTCGTTCCGCAGTCAGCGTGGATAACGGAGCATCTCCCCCTACGTGAGACGAACCTCCTTAATGCGGCAATAAAGGCGTTTGTGGATAGACTGGAAGCAAGTTCTAAATGCACTGCCTTAGTTGTCAGGCAAACGAATAGACAAAGATAAGCCTTGTCTAACTTGGCACCGCGATGATTTCCGAGTTTTATACGAAAGGGTCCGCCGAAATCAACACCTACCACTGAAAAGGGCTTCACTTGGGTTAACCTAAAGGATGGCAGATCGCTCATAATCGGCTGAAGTGTTTGTGGACGAGTTTTAAAACAGCGTAAGCATTGTGCTAACTGTTGCTGAATGATACGTTTTGCGCCTACTATCCAAAATTGTTGTAGTATCAAATAATGTGTAGTGTTTATGCCAGTATGACAATGTTGGCGATGTATCCATACGATATAGCGAGAAGTAAGTGGACACCGAGAAGGTAACAGCGCAGGGTGTTTGTGTTCATATTCTAAGCCACTGCGAGAAATTCTGCCGCCCACCCTGAGAATTCCATTATCGTCGATAAAGGGATTTAGTTTCCGCAACCATTTTGGCAATGATTTGTGGGTTTTTAATTTTGCTATCTCTTCACTAAAGAATTCATTTTGATACAATCGAACAACAACGAATAATGCCTTATGTTGCTCGATTTCGTTTAGGGCCACACGATTAGGGCGTGGGTTAACCCTACGCGTGTTATTTATAAACCTCAATATGTACCCTATTACATTGAGAATTTTATTCAAAGAAGAGTATTTTTGAAAAAGTTGGTCAATCCACGCGGCCGGAGTGTACTTTGAAGCAGACTCGATCAACGTCGTACTACCGGACCGATGTTCTTGCTGGATGACATCAATATCCTTGGTATTAAGTTCCACGATATTTTGAGGCCATGTGTCCGCCGACTGCTTTAACCAATCCGGTCCCGCCCACCATAAGATATTGTCAGCTAAGTGAGCTGGCATTAGCCCCCGGGAGCAAATGTCGGCGGGATTGTCATTAGTCGGCACATACCGCCAGGATTGTGTAGGCACACTGTCCTGTATTAAGCTCACCCGATTTGCGACGAACGTAACCCATCGAGAGGAGTGTGAACGAAGCCAAGAAAGAACGATTGTAGAATCCGACCATAGATATATGCCTTGTAAAGGCAATCCAAATGATGCCTTAACGTTACTAGCCAACTGAGCAAGCAAAACTGCTGCACACAATTCAAGACGAGGTAATGTTATACGTTTAATTGGTGCGACACGAGCCTTTGCACAGTGTATATACGTTCTAATGGTACCGCAAGATTCAGCAACTCGAATATAAATTACAGCCCCGTACGCCCTTTCGGAAGCGTCACAAAATCCGTGCAGTTCGAAGGTAGGATTCAAGGTCATGTTTATACAACGAGGTATTTGTATACGTTTAAGTTGCGGCAGTTGTGATAAATATTGTTTCCAATGGTTGATAATATCGATCGGTGGCTTCTCGTCCCATAAAACACCCTTTATCCAAAGTTGTTGTATCAAACACTTAGCTTGGATAGTGAGAGGAGAAAGAAATCCAAGCGGGTCAAATATTCTTGCTAGTTCACTCAAAATATTGCGTTTTGTACAAGGTTGTTGCAGGGGTGTGACATTAAAAACAAATGAATCGCACGCCGGTTCCCAACGCAACCCTAGCACCTTCAAAGTGACGTCTCGCGTTTCGTCTAAGTTAACATTATTTTTCACCAATCTGTGATCGTTTGGTATATCATCCAATAATTCCGTGACATTGCTTGCCCATTTTCGAAGATGGAAATGGCCCTTATGGAAAAGACTAATTAACTGCGATTTGGCTTCACGTGCTTCCGCCATAGAGCGGCATCCAGTAACAACATCATCTACATAAACGTCCGATAGGATAATTTGTTTAGCGGTTGGAAATTCGTCACCCTCGTCATGTGCGAGTTGTTTTATCGTGCGACACGCTAAAAATGGGGCAGCTGATGTCCCATAGGTTACGGTATTTAAAGTGTATTCCTTAATCGGTTCCGCTGCATGCCGTCTCCACAAAATACGTTGATAGTCACGTTGATCCTTAGTCACTAATATCTGCCTGTACATTTGACGAACGTCCGCCATGAAAACTACTTTGTGCTCTCGAAAACGTAGAAGAATTGAAAATATATCATTGTGTAATCTCGGGCCCGTCAACAATGCATCGTTTAGACTTTTATTATTATAATCCCTTGCAGAAGCATCGAAAACCACTCGAAACTTAGTGGTGACACTGTCTGGTTTTAAAATAGCGTGATGTGGAATGTAGTAACTACCTTGGGCTAATTGGGTAGTCGGCACTAAAGACATATGGCCGCTATTAAGATAGTCATCCATGAACTCCACGTAATTTTCCCTTAGGTTAGGGTCTCGAGATAAGCGCCGTTCGATAGCAAGGAATCGTCTCAATGCAACATCTCGGGATCCGCGGAATACTGGAACAAAATCGTCTTTGAAGGGAAGGGTTACTACATAACGGCCCGACGCCTCGCGAAAATGTTCTGTCACGAACTTACGTTCACAAAGCTGCTCTAGAGGGGTCAACGTAGATGCTTGAGGAATACTGTCTATCTCCCAAAATCTTTGAACTGCTTGCATTAACTGTTCATTGTCATTGGCCGCATTAATACCAAGTAGTGAGTCATGGATAATAGACGTTTTACCTAATACAAGCCACCCGAAAACAGAACTAAACGCTGGGGGTTGCGAGCCTTGGCTCCTTATCCGTTCATTTAATAATGACTCAGCAAATACGTCAGCCCCCAATAAAATATCAATTGGTCCCGGAACATCAAATCCAGGATCCGCAAGTTGTAAAGATTTAATATTAGACCAGTTGTGTGAATTTAATTTGGCAATAGGTTGATCGCCACAGATCTTACTAATGACAAGCATGTCTAAATTAAATAAAGACGCACACTCCGTGCCTAACTTACACCGTATTATACCATTTATGGCCGCTTTAGTGCCTCCGATGCCATTAATGTTGACTGCTACAGGTTGCGGAACGAAACTAAGGCGATCGGCTGCTTGTTGTGTGATAAAATTGTTTTGACTACCTGTATCGAAGACGGCACGAAAGGCTAATGAATTTCCGTTCGCGTTTTGCACATATACGATTGCCGTGGCAAGTAATACAGTAGGACTAATGTAGGAAAATTCATTCTGTGTAATTAACGTAGTGTGGGCTACTGACTCTGAAGATGGGCCAAGCTCGTTATGTAATAACGTGTGATGTCTATGCTTGCATTTCTGACAGTTAAACATTGATTTACACTCTTTTATTGCATGTGATGCTCTTAAACAATTAAAGCATAGGTTTTTACTGCGAACTATGTCAATGCGTTCATCGAGTGGTTTTTGTAAAAATGATTCACACTTTGTTATTGAATGGTCATTAGAACAATACGCGCACCTCCACGCCGGTTTGCTAATAGGTGGGGGCGGCAAAGAGTGGGACGTCACGAGAGTATCGCACGCCTCGGTATCGTTAGTGTACTCCTGCGCAGCGACTAACGAATGACTTGCTTTCGGTGTAAATAATTTGAAGTTTGGGTTCGACCTCTGATAATGATCCTTACGACATAACGCGGAACTACTATTTTGACTAACATTTGTTTGTGCGGATTCAGTGAAGTGTGTATCGCGTATAAGCGCCTCGCATTTTGAATGTAGGAACGATTTTAAATCCGCGTATGTTGGTAGTTCGATGTTAGGTTGTCTTTCTTCAAATTCTCTGCGCAGTTTTGGGTCCAATTTTGACAAAATGTGATAGGCTAACACGAAATCCCATTGATCCACAGGTAATTTCAAATGTCTTAGGATGGTTAAATTCTCATCAAACATATCGAGAGAACGACGAAACTCGTGTGCGTTATTGAGTTTGAAATTAGAATTTAATACATCGCGCCAACAGGTGAACGCTAGATCTCGTTTGCTTTCATAGCGAGTGACTAATTTCCCATATGCGTTCAAGTAATGCTCACCGGTAGCCGGGAATGTGCGAACAAGTGCCAGCGCGTCGCCTTGTAGGACGGAGAGTAAATAATTGAATTTATCGGTGTTATTAAGAGGCGTATCGTGGATTAAGGTGTTATAGGTAGCAATAAATTTTGGCCATTCCTTTATATTTCCCGAAAACGAAGGAAGGGTGATTTTGGGTAACTTCACGTGCGAGTTAATGTATTGTGTATTCGTATGTTCGACTGTAGTTTGAGTCGTGTGCACAGTGGTCTTAGTTAACGATCGGTGAATTCGAATGATTTCGTAATGCATATCATCGACACGCATGCACATGGCTTCGTCCTCCGCTGGGTCGTCCACCAAGTCCAAGATTGATAAATGTGCTTCCTCAAAGCTACCTACATTTTTTTTTAGTTCTTGGTGATAGGAAAAAAATAGTTCGACTTGAGAGGGGTCATTAATTGCAAGTGTGGCCACATCGTAAGCCTTTGTAATGCGATTATATGCTAGCGTGCGCTTGCGACGTAAGGATGGCAAATCGTCCGACGTATAGTTCCACGAATCCTTAGAACGTGATTTTTTTGCTACACTAAGTTTTCGTTTTGCGTAACTCATGTTAGTGCTTAAGTGTGGATAGTTAGATTTAAAATGGGAAAATAAATATTAACGAATTTATGATAGGTCAAGCTATATATAATGTGTATAAATGAAACTCTTATACGACAAGTACTTGAGCTTCCCGGGTTTCGGCACCAATTCATGTACCAGCGATGAGGCTGGACAAGATGTTCAGCTGGTTGGCAGCTGCCGATGGGAGAACCTTCTACCTAATTTCAATTAATACGTGCTACAACGGCGTTCCAGAACTGGGCACTTATTCAACTATCACTCACCGTAGCCTTCGGGTTCACCACCTTCGCCAAATCCAGTCCGGTTTCAGCAATGTAGGCCGCTGGCAGTCGAAAACACAGGATATTCGAATTCTTGAGCGAACTTAAAACTTGCGATAAAATATTTGGTAACGGTTTTGGATTTTGTATGCCCGGACAAAACGCTGGAGAATCGGTTCTGGAAACTTTTTTTGACTTCTTGTCCGTTAGCGCCTTGTTCCCCGCCAGGCCCCTCCACACCGTTTTTTTATTGGTTGGAGGACTTCGGGTTATCCGAAAATAGCCGAACTTGCGTAGGCGTAGGGGTTGGTGGGGCCCTCTAGCGGCGGATATCGATAATTGAATATGAAACCCAGCAACGGAATCTCGAGGTAGCACGCATTTAATTGAAGTTATGTAGGACGATGATACAGATGTAGTATATAAACAGGATTGCGCACGAAGAAAATGGTGTCATCCTGAAATAAGACATGTGCACGTAGCATAAGGTTTAATTTACTATGGTAAATGACATGGAGGAAGGCCGAAACCGAGTAAGACAGTATGAGGGGGTTTTCCCTTTTCATTTGCAAGCCAGACCAAAAAAAATATTTTATCTAGTAGATTATTTTACATTCGCGAAAAGGTAATTAGTTCGATAAAAAAATAAACACAGAATATCTATAGTAACATATAGAAAAATATTATTATTTAACTTTACTTATGGGTCCTTAAACGAATTCATGGCATTACAATGGAAGGTTAAATGCATGATAGGAGAATTTGTAATTATAACTCTGACCACTTGATAATAAAAATAAAATATGTCATGGCTTATACGAAATGTCACAGGTGTATAATTTCAAATTATTTTCGATATTTATTAACGGAAATTGGTTAAAAAGTGTTGCAAAATGATTTGTATAAGTGAATAATATAGTGGTTGTTGTATATCGATTCAAAAGTGAGTGGTTTCATGAGATTTACCATTTTTGTTTACAAACATTCGCTACGGTGACCATAATAAAACCCGCCTTAGAACTTTTCTGATCGACAATTCAAAGTTCGGATGAATTATTGAATAACTTTTAATCTGCTTGAATATTAAAAGTAGTTCTTTTTTCTTTACAATTTTATTATTATAGTAATGTTTAATTTATACACGTTAATTTGCATCCTACTATGTTTTAAGTGAAAATAAACACGATAAAAGTTTTTCTAATAGAATTGATCATGAATTAAGTATGATTAAAAAATATTTATTTCTTGCGATAGTTTTTATTTACTGAGTGATGTAAGATTTCGGCACGAACGTATTACACTAACTGGTCCACTGTCTGCTACATTTTCACGCCTAAGCCACTGAACCGATTTTGATAGAATTTGATACAGAGATAGATTAGTCCTTGGGTAAGGGCAAAAGGTTACCTTTTATTATATAGACAACGCTTGAAGGGGTTGAACAACGAGATGACAGAATGTATGGAAAAATCTAAACTGTTGAAGTTACAGATGTCAAACTTTACTCATTTATGAACAAAAATAACTGCACACTTTATGTTCTTAAAGTTAACCATAAAGGGGTTGAAATGTTACATAAAAATTTAAGCCGTTACAGTTATGGAAACCTTATTCCAAATGAAAAATAATGGCGTGAGTAATATTAGAAAAATAGTATTATGGGGTCGAAATAAGGGATGAAATATTATACATAAAATCATTTTTTTTTTGTAAATATCACTAATTATATGGCAGAAAGGAAGAAACTCTTTTGTTATTGATCCGATTGGTCTGAAATTCGAAATTTAAACCTCCCCTTTAAATTGAGATTCAGAATTATAGTTATCGCCGCCATTTTGAACTTTGTTAATGATTCGATTAAGATATTTGTTAGGTATGAGATGGTAGGACAACTACGTTGCCGTTAGGTTTTACAAGATTAGGTATGAATAATAATGTGTATCTGGTATTAAGTAGGTCAGCGATGCTCCTAGCTAGTGGTCCTGGCCTGTCCTAAAATAGGTGCTACGAGTATACGACCTCGGCCCCCGAACTACTGCAATCACTACCAACTTTCCCCTCCGTGACTGTAGTATCCATCTCTATATTCCATACTTTCCTTTCCAACAACATCTTCTAGCCGCAAACTCTATTTCCTTTCCCCAGTTGAAGACGGACAGCAGCGTCATCAACGCGAATCCTCCTGCGCTCGCGAACCCACCTGCCAAGCGTGGTTAGTATTGGCATAAACAATAAAAAAGCCTAATAGTTGTTAAAACCAGGACCAGGACTCCAGTCCCCGGCAGCCCCGCTATTCCTGGTTATGGTAGCGGCCACGGTAACGGCGGGGCAGAGGGTGGTAAGAATCTCTGGGTTGACCCCAGCTACCACCCCCGACGACGACTGGCACTGATAACACACAACATACGCACTTTGTGAACAGACGAGAAGATTGTTAACTGAATTTTGCTGTCAATAAAGATTTATTATTATTATTTTCATTTTTCATTTCACCTATTAAAAGTATACGTAATAAACTATGATTTTGAACTTTTTTGCTAGGTCCTAATGGTCCAATATTTTGGTTTGGTCAAATATTTTTTTACACGGTTAGACAATATCACGTTTGTTACCTCAAAAACAAAATGCTTTATTCGACTTTATATTAGCCAATTTTACTAAAATTCCTGTATATCCCAAAAAATATGGTCACCCTATAGGAACGGGACCCCCCTTCCTACACCTCTTGCTCGGCTCGTTTTTCCGATGACAGTGCGCAGTCCTGTTTATATACTACTTCCATGGTTATGAGTGAGTTATGACGTAGCCGGTAGCATCTCTATTTAATCTGTCATCTCTGGAGCTTCTCACATATGAGAGACCTGCCACCAATATTCGTTTTAGTATTCGTTTTATATTTTAGTTTTTGAGACCATAACGGAGTCGTTAAGTTTGTTATAAGTATTTTATTTCATTACTAGTCAAATGTAAAATAGGAGTGGACATTGGTGACAGTAATTACTTCTAATATTTTCATTGTTTAAACTTAAAGATGTATGATATGTTTTATATTTTTGTTTTTGAGATTACAGACAGCGCAGACGTTTATTTCTTAAAGAATTTTATTTTAAAACTAGTCACATGTAAAATTATTATCATCATATCAGCCTGAACGTAGGCCTAAATATGAAATAGTACTGGACATTTATGGCATTTTTTTAAAATTTGTTTAATATTTTAGTTTTTGAGACAATAAAGTTTTTATTTTATTGCAATGCTCATCATTTCATTTTTATTAAATAAATGATTAATTGTACTGGAAATTAGTATCAATAAATAAACTTGGTTTCCTCATTCCTTACCTTGAAAGTTTAAAGGAACATTCACTTTGATTTTTAGTTTTGAATCTGATATTTTTTTTATTCATATCAATTTATTTTATTTTTATTTGAATAAATTGTTAATATGAAAATGAGAATTATAATTGGAATATGAAAAGCATTTAGATTTTTGAAATAAGGGAAAAAAAACGATTTTTTCGTAAAAATCGATTATTTTTCTATTATAATCGATTTTTAACAAATCGATTAATATTGAGTAAACAAAAATCGATTTAAATTTAATCGATTTTTTCCATTAACCTCACATCTCTACCTTAAACTCGGATGAGCGAAGGATTAACTTTAGGCCTTGGGCTTGAGAATTCACTCTATTATTATGAAAAGCTAGATAGGAATGACTATATTAATAAAACTCTATGTTCTGCAGCCTAACATGATAATCCTGTTACGGCAATCCACTGATTTTAAAGGTAAAAAGAATGGTCAAAATAAATTAGTCAATTTTAAAGATTTGGGCTAAAGTTTAATCCCTCGCTCATCCGAGTTTATTAATAAGGCCCTGTATGTTTAAGGTCGCCAGATCGTATCCGCCCGGAATGCTGAATACCTAATAGCCCTCAAGTAACCGCTTTTCGAGTGTAAATTCAAAAAGAATTTTAATACTACCTTGACCAGCATATTTGGGAGGGCGGGAAGATGTTGTAGTCTTGAATATTGAACATTGAATTTTGAATCATTACGTATATTGCCTTGATCATGAACATACTTATTGGACCTCGTGAATCTGTTGCAGATTATATAACAGAGGAAAGTCATGATGATTTCGAAAACATTAAAACCGAACCAAGCTATGAAGAATCCGAACAATTATGTTATAGTTCTGCATCAACAAGTATCAGTGATCCTCTTAATCCTCTTATGGCGCCGCGACCCACGCCAGCTGCTGAAGTGATATGTCTTCAACAGATATCTGAAGCTGTAAGCGAAGAAAACTCCGATGATGCGAGTTCTTTAGCAAGTTATCGTCGATATCAGCAACAGTAAGTGTCAAAACGTAGGACCTGTGTTATTCCTTGACTTATCTTCGTAACATACGGTTTTTGTTGCTTCAGCATCACCATGAACTAGATCTTGTTTGCCTTAAATTTTAATTGTTATGTTATTCAAATATTAGGATTAGTATTTTTAGATTGCAGTTCTATTTTTTTTAGCTGATATTTTATTAATTTACAGTTCGGAAAAACGTGCGCTAAGTGAAGAGAAACTGCGACAGCTCGCGATTAAACACGTGGACGCTCTACGTGTAATAGGTCACAGAATAAATATACAAGAGTACTTGCCTAAATACGGAATCAAAGAATCTGTTGAACAAGATGAGCAACATCACTCAAAGACCATAAAATATGGAACACAAACAGTGAGTGAAAATGTCGAGAAACATGAACTACAGGATGAATCAACACGTACAGCCAGTGAAACTGTTGAACAGCATGAGCAAAGTTTGGCAAAGGGACATTCTCTGTATCTAACGGACATAGAAGAAGATAGCGAAGACGCAGGTGAAGACTATTATCCTTTTTTTCTTTTACGGGAGGAAAGTTTCTTAGCTTTTTCCAATACCTCTGGGAAGGTCGAAGGGGTATGTCGCGGTCTCCGGCTTTCCAGCCTGGTGGTAGAGAAAAAAAATCTTGTTGTTATCTATGCTTTGACTTTTTTGGAAAGTTATTTTACTTTTCTTGAACGTATTAAGAACGGCGGAGGAAAATCGAAAAGGAACTTTTTCGCTTTGACAAGAATATCGACATCAGCGTTGGGATTATCTTTCAATACATTAAAAATAATCTATAGAGTAATTTACTTAGGGTGCATATGTTATGGGTTCCCTATATGGGCTGATAGGGCTATTATCGGTGTTATAAAAAAAAGCTGCTCCAAAGTCAACGTTTTGTGTTCATATTCTTGCGTACGCATTGTATTGAACTGTTAGTAAAATTCGTTGACCCAGCGCGCTGCCAAATATGGCTCCCTACAACTTAGAAGGGTGCCAATGACCCCTACCGTCCCTACTTCGGACGCCTATGGGATACAGTTACGAGGCCACGAGTTCTACCCTCCTATCTCAGAGTTGATCCAAGCATCCCCTGCTGCGTGCCCAGCAACCCAGATTACCTTTATTAGTCGTCTCTTGCGACAGGCGGGGGATACTGTGGTGACTTCTGGCCTCCCCTTTTTCGGCTGCTCATGGTGAGATGAGCATCTGCAACACAGCTAGGCTACGCTTTCTGTCTCTCGTCGTGAGCCGATATATTCCTTCATCCTAACTGGCTAAAACAAAGATTTAAACTATTGAAACGTGACATCAAAATTGAAAAGTAACGTTTGATTACGTTTGTAAGCTTATAATAATTATGTTTACCATCAATATCATTTATTTGTTACAGATATACATCCACATGCTTTTGAAGAGATTAAAACAGAACGAAGCAGTCAAGAATACGATCAAATTTGTGAAGTGACTGCATCGGACAGTATTGCAGATCTAAAGTCCAATGTGAATTACGAAGACAATACACTGAGTGAATGTGATCCACTTGGTGGTATCAGTGATATTAGCGTTAAAACTGCAAACAATGTTCTAGAGGAGGAATATGAAGTTGAAAAGTTTATACAAATGGAAATTGATATTGAACCAGGACAAGATGTACCTATACTTAAAGAAAATAACGTTATACAAGAGTTATGTCAGCAGAATATAATACGGCAGTATGTGCCTTCATCTCGGACTGAAAAATCTATTGAACAGGGTGATCAAATTCTTCGAAAACTTTTACAATGTGTGTCAACACAAACAGTGAGTGACCATGTGGACCATGATCATCAGTATGCATCTAAATATAAACCCAATGAAAGTGTCGAACAGCGACAACAATTCCAGACAAAATTGAAATTAGTTGATAAAAAACGTAAGAAATGGAACCAGTCACAACAACAATATTTAAAACGGAAAACTTATGAAAGCGTTGAATGGCGTGAGCAATGCATAAAAAATATACGGCAGAACGGATCTGTAGGTGTAAACTTTTCGAATACAAAATTACGTGAATCATGTAGGAATGATAATATTGGACAGTGTGAGCTGGAGCATCGGGCCAGTAAATCTGTTGAAAATTATCTGCAGTGTCTAGATAAGCTACCACAAGATGACCTAGAGAGTAGAGAAATTGAGAGTTTTCAACTAGTTCAACCACATCGGACAATTAATATACAACAATATATCTCTAAACACGGTAGCGGTGAAACTGATGAACAACATCAGCAACGCATAGAAAATTTTAGGACTGATTTAATATGTAAAGTCAACCAATGTATTGAAAAGTATGAATCATGTCCGAAAAAAATACATTCTTCAACATTGAACATACCAAACTACGCTGAAAAACGTAGGCAACATCAAGGAAGGGTAATACAGAATTATTTAAAACAAAAAAGTTTTTGTCATGCTGAAGAGCGTGAGAAACGTCTAAAAATACATCGAGAGTATATAGAAAAGTTGTACACAAAATTAAATGCAGAAGAACGTATACAAATGCTGGAAAAACTTCAGCAACATGGGGCCAGTGAAAGCATTGAACAATGTAAGTTCACAAATAAAGTATATTACATTGTGATTTTAGTTATAGGCTATAGTTCCACTGTATCGGAGACCGGAAATTGGTATTTTATCTATAAGTTACAAAACATCGAAAAACAATAAATCTATATAGTACAGCATTAAACAATCCGACTGCTTCGGTGGCGTAGTTGTACTTCGGTACGGTTACAAAGCTGAGATCTCAGGTTGGAACCCCGGGTCGTGAAAGTAATATTGGAATTTCTTTATTCATTATCATCCCAGAGTCAGGAATTTTTGCCCGATAAGGTGATAGGCTCGCCCCCATTACATCTTAAGTTAGTAAGGAACATACATGGCAAAATCTTGGCATCTCTGTCTACCCCTTCTGGGAAAAAGGCGTGAGCTAATTTATGTATATATATGTGGGATGTGTATCGTGATGTTTATGTAGTTTTTTCTTTAAATATTTATCAGGCGAATATAATACAAGTTTTTATCATGTAACTGAGGTTCAGTTCAGGTCAATAAACACTTATTTATTTGTTTTATAACTTTGAACCACATGTATGTAGAACTTTTGATGAAGGTTGTTTATTTTTACTTGCCAAAATGATTTTTACAGATCCAATAACAGAAAGTAGATGCTATATTTCTGCTCAAGAAATAAAATCTGGACCAAGCAAACAAGAATACAATCAACTTTGTAAAGTTACTGCATCGGAGGATATTGGAGAACCAAAGATCAATGTGAATGACGACGTTGTTTATAAAATAAATTTACATGATGGTGACGCTAGTAATAATATCAGAACTGAAGATACTGTATTAGAAGAGGAATATGATGATGGAATAGTTTTAAAAATGGAAATTGATGTTGAATCTGAAGGTGTACAACAAACTGAATGTAAAGATAATAATTCTTTGGTCGACCATAATAAAGTTCAAGACATTATAGATGATACCATGCAAAAACCATTGAAGGAACAGCAGAAAGAAGATATTAATAATGCAACTAGAGTAAACAGAACCACAGAAAATAAAAAATATGGATGTTACGGAAGGTTACATAAACGTAGAGCCAATAAAAGTGTTGAACAATGTGAAAATTGTCTAGAAAAGCTAGTAGATGTACAAAAATATATCCCGAACGAAAGTGTCGAGCCGCTTCAGCAATGTCTGAACAAGATACAAAATGTAGAGAAAAGCATAGCCAACGAAAGTATCGTACAAAGTGAACAACCATGTACATCACAATGTTTAATCAATGAAAGTGAGAAACGCAAATCGTTTCTAAACGAACAACGGAGAAATAAGGCAGAAAGCCAAAGGGCCAACGAAACTGTTGAGCAACGACAGCGACGTCTAGAAAAACACCGACAATATTATCTTACAAAAGTGAAAGGCAAACTGAGTGAGGAACAATATAAGCAACGGGCCGAATACAGACGACAATGGCATTTAAAACGCTATGCCAATGAAACTGTTGAACAGCGTAAGCAACGTCTAGACAAAAAACGAGAGTATGACAAAAAACGTAGGGCGAATTGAATATTAGAAGAGCGCGAGCAACTTCGTATAACATGAGAATATTAAAAAAAAAATGGAGACCCAATAAAATTAATGAAAAATTTATTCAACTCCTTGAATATCTCTAACAGCATAGAGCCAGTGGAACTGTTGAACAATGTAATACTTTTGCAGAGTACAGTATATCATTGTTGTAAATACAGGGTGTATTCAGACTGCGACCGAAAACAAAGCCAGGTGATAGGTTTAATGGCTTCAGACACAGTTCAACTAAAAATAATTCAAAGAAAAGCAACGTATTTTTTTGTATTTCTTATATAGTTTTCCTTTTAAACCCTCGTGTACCATTGCGTCTTTTAAAATAAACGGTGTACGTCAGCAGTACCAGACGCTAAGGAAATTCCTATAGATGACCTTGCGAACACCTTCGTTAATATTGAGACCTGATGCACCTACATATACATATATAAATTTATAATTTGCATCGACTAGGGCCATAAGAATCACAGAATTACTATTTTTGTAACTGTAAAATGATGATCCGCCTTTTCTGGGGCAAAAAACATAACTTGTTTGCCGACTAAACTGCCAATACATTTCAGAAACTCAATACATTTCAGTACATTTCAGAATACATTTCAGAAACCATTTTTCTTTTTACATACATACATAAACTCACGCCTTTTTCCCAGAAGGGGTAGGCAGAGGTGCCAGGGCACCCCCATTTCGCCTTGTATGTTCTGTCCCACAATGTGATAGGTGGCGAGCCTATCGCCATATCGGACACAAATTCCTGACTCTGGGCTGATAATGAATAGAAAAATCCAATATCACTTTGCCCAACCCTTTCTTTCAGGCCCGGATCTAGGGGGGGGGCATGTCGGGGTGCGTGCCCCGGGCGGCAAGTTCAGGGGGCGGCATATTGAATCTTGGGAGACAACTACAAAACTCATCAGTAACATAACCCCACTTACATTTTTTTTCGCCGTGCGCGAATTAGTGATTATGCGATAGAGG
The DNA here is from genome assembly GCA_009982885.2 of Hyles vespertilio. Classification (NCBI taxonomy): domain Eukaryota; kingdom Metazoa; phylum Arthropoda; class Insecta; order Lepidoptera; family Sphingidae; genus Hyles; species Hyles vespertilio. The sequence goes on from CM042832.1 coordinate 5,235,955, forward strand.
CGCGTGAAAAAGAGATGAAAACTTAATATTTGGAATGTATAATAATTTATCCATGTCAACAATTACGTTTAGTTTCAAATATCCAATTTGTGTTTAGTAGTTAGTTTTAGTTGATTAACCATCGAACGTCTTTTATGTGGTACAGGCAGTAGCGAATTTACTAGTAAGCTGAGTAGGCTGGAGCCTAGGGCGGCAAATTTAAAGGGGCGGCAAATCTGGGCCATTTTTTTTGTTTTGATTCACTGAAATAATAAAAGGCAATATTTTACACACTGAAAAAATGGTGTTTGAAAATTAAGAACAGTTAATATATTTCAGTAATATGTTCCCACGTTTCCACGTTGACAATTTAATAATAAACACTTTATTAAATATCTATACTTGGATCTTCTTCTTCTACTTCTACCTGGCGTTATCGCAGCCGATGCCAGGGTCCGCCTTCCGGCAAATTCTCCTCCATTTCGCCCGATCTTCGGCATCCTCAATAGTAAGGCCATTGACCCTCATATCTTCCTTGACGACATCGAGCAAGCGCTTTGGTCTACCCCGCGGTCGAGGTCCGGGAATATTGAGGCTCAGGCACACATTACCGACGCACTCCTGCGGTTTCCTTAGGACGTGACCATACCATTTCAAGCGGAATTCTTGGAGTTTATCAGCCACATCGCGGACACCAAGACTGCCACGGATGTGCTCGTTACGGATTTTGTCCAAACGCGTAACGTTGCACATCCACCGCAGCATCTTCATCTCCGCGACGTGGACCTCCTGGACGTGCCGCTTGAGGGCAGGCCACGTCTCAGACCCATACAGGAGCACCGGCCGCAAGATGCTTTTATAGGTGAGACCCTTGAGCCTCATCGGCATCCTGCGGTCGCAGAGTATGCCCGAGATCTCCCTCCACTTAGCCCAAGCAGCGCTAATACGGGCTTTGACGTCAAGGACGATGTCACCGGACTTATGCAGTACGGATCCAAGGTACTTGAACTTGTCCGTCTTCACGGCAAGTTCGTTCCCTATCACGATGCTTTGGGGGTAGGTACTCCCGCAGGCCATGTACTCGGTCTTCGCCACATTTAACTTCAGATCACCGCTCTCAAGCGTTCCTTCCACCGGTTGACCTTGCGCTCCAAAAGTCGCTGGTCCTCCTCCACCAGTGCAATGTCATCGGCATACATCCAACAACCAGGGCGCAGGGTCTGGGATGTGAGACGTAATGGCGTCGAGCACAACACTGAAGAGGAATGGACTCAGCGCCGAGCCTTGGTGCACACCGACATCAATCAGGAAAGGATTCGTATCGTCAACGGTGGTCCGAACGAAGGACTCGGATCGGAGGTACATGTCTCTGATAATGTCCACATAGGCTTCTGGTATCCCTTTCACCCTCATCGTCCACCAGATTGCCTGTCGCGGCACACAATTGAAGTCCTTCAGCAGGTCCAAGAAAGCCATGTGCAGTGGCGTCTTCTTCGCTCTGTATGCCTCGCCAAGCATCCTGAGTGCAAATATTGGGTCGGTAGTGCCACTGCCAGGACGGAAGCCGTATTGACACTCAGAGATAGTACACTCTTGGCGGAGCCTGGACTCGATGACGCGTTTGAAAAGTTTCATGGTATGACTCATGACCTTTATGCCACGATAATTACCGCATTCCAGAACACAGCCTTTACCCTTGTACACGGGAGTTATCACACTCAACCGCCATGAGTCAGGCATGTTTTTGGTATTTAGGATGCGGTTAAATAACGCAGCCAGAAGCTCCACACCATGAAGCCCCAACGACTTCCACGCCTCTATCGGAATATAGTCAGGCCCTACCGCTTTCCGGTTCTTCATGCGACGAAGACTATAGAGAACTTCTTCAGGTGCAACAGGTGCAACAAGACCTTGGTTCGGGGGCAATTCGGGGTAGGACACTCCCAAGTAAATATGTATACTTGGATATTATAAAATATTCCAATAGTGATACATTATAAAAAAATCTTGCTTAAATGTGAAAAAAACACCTATTAACATTGATTATAGTCTTTAGAGTTCCTTGCTAAGAATATAGTTTTTTTTCAAATTGGTTATTTATTGTTTTCACGCACCCCGTGGTCAAAGGGCGGCAAAATTCCTTCACGGTTTCCTTTGCCTGGCGTAAGAGGCGATTAATAGGGGTCATTGGGGTCGCTAGCAAACTCTAAGATGTGCGGCAGAACTCGTGGCTTCATAGCGGACGCCCACGGTTAGGGCGTCCGTTGCAGAGAAAATCTACGCCTACCTAAGTTGTGAGGAGCCATATTAGGAAGTGCGCCGGATGGCACGGTGCGGCGAGTCAACTAGGTGTTACTCGCTCATCCGCATCGCCTATTGTCCGTAATATATCCAACCTGGCTGCAAAATCTATGCGGTACGGACAATAATTGTCCCCGTGCGTCAGATTGGAAGGCTGGAGACCTCAACATGCACCTTATGATCTCCCCGTGGATATCGATTAAAAAAAGGCATTGTATTCACTCCATTTTTAGAAAATTGAGTTTGAATCAGACTTGGAAGTTTTGAGGCCTGACAAGGCTATCCTTATAATATCCGCCATAATATCTGTGCCGCTGTACGTATGTATAATGTATATAAATGTATGTGTATGGTGTCCTACCACCAGGTCTATTTCAGTCTACTCTGCCCTATTAACCATAAGACGTTCTATGGAGTCGTTAATTCGTCGTGAGAAATTACGAAAATTCGAAGTATACGGGGCCGTACTATCTCGGAAAGACGCTACTTGATGCCGAGTTGTTTAAATGTTTGTGTGGAATTCGGACCTGATATTCCAAGCATTCCAACACCTCATCTCTAGGGAAGCTACATTTTTCTTCTCCCGTAACGTCCATGTTTCAGCGGCATACAGAAATATGAGAAAGTGCTCGGACAAGCCTGATCTTTAGTAACTTTTGTAGTAGTACGATTCCTCCATATTTTCCTGAGTTTCTCCATTGCCCCTCTAGCCATCGCCATACATCGTTTTACCTCAATGATACAACCACCATTGTTATTTTTAAACAGCCCAGGATAACAACCAACTGAACCAGTCTTGGAGGAGCCCAGCGACAGTTTGTGATGTGCATTGAAATCCCCCAAGACCATTTCAGCCGACGGGAACTGCGTCCGTCCGTTATCAGCCACATGGCTGAGATATCTGAACAGCCGAGTCGTCTCATCTTCCCCGCTGTGAGACCTGTAAAGGCACACGTCGATGCGGCTCAGGCAACCAAGATTCACGTGCAAACACAAAGCGGAGAAGGAGGGGCCCTCCATGCAGCTTAAACGGTGATGGTAGATGTCCAACCGAATATACATACAAGCATACCCCGACTTTAGGCTTGAAGCATTCTTCAAGCGAATAACCAGAGTTCCGCAGGTAGGAATATTCGGCCGGACAACGAATCCGCGTCTCCATCAAGAAGAGCAAAGCAGACTAGGCCGTCTCGAGATGGTGATGGACGGCATTAATGTCGTTTGGAGTTCGCGGATGTTGGTGAACTCCATAGTGAACGCGATGGTGGGGTTATGCACCGCTAAAAGACTTGCTTTATTTAATTGCGCTGTCATGAAGTTGAAGGGATGGGTTTGATGAAGAGGCATCGAGAAGCCAAAGTCCGGGCATTAAGTAGGCCGAATGGGCACCGGCATGAAAGGGTCGGCATGTCGCTAAATGTCGGCCACATCCGGTCACCAACCGGCACGACGTACCCGCCCAAGATTATGTGCGACATGGCAATCGTGACCACTACGAGGCAGCCCCTCGTAGTGGTTAGTCACGATTGGGCTCTTGTACTGTACTGTCTCTTTGGCCGGCGGGTCAACACTCCTCCCTTCGAGAGCGATCAAAAATACGTACAAAATCACTATCAGATCACTATTACGGTCTTTACGCCCCGTGGACGGTGATCGCTAACCAGACGGACACTTAAGTCCTACCACCACGAACTGTGTCACTCATTTGGCACTACCCAGGGGTTACGTGTAGGAAAACTAGAGTCAAAGCTTATAGACGTGTGTGACATTAACCCTCAAAAGTGACGCTAATATAAAGCGTGTAAAAAAGCTTAACATGGTGGTAAAATGACGTTCTTTCCCGATGCCCAGTGTTGAGTAGGCGTCTGGTTGCTAAAAATGATGATGATGATTAAGATAAAAATATAGGCAAGGGGGGGCGGCATTTTTCAGTTTTTGCCCCGCCTCGAAAAAAACCTAGATCCGGCGCTGCTTTCTTTTTAAGGTATAGAAATAAGTTTCCACTTTTCTTTCGGCATAAATATAAAGTAGATTTTTTTCCAAATAGCTGTACAGACATCCTGAACTAAACCTCTTAATGTGCTGAAGCCTGAATCCGATTCGACATCGAAATCCGGAACGTTTCTCCGGTAGCTAAAAAGCTGAAAAAAAAATAATTGAATAAACACCGTTGTATCAGCCCATATGCTGCAGGGTATGGATCTCATCTACAATTTCAGAGTATGATTGAATGGGGTTAAGTCTTATAGCTGCCCAAACTAACTTAGTATGCGTCGGTCCTTAGTATATATATATTTTTTTTTATTGCCATGAATGACGAGACGAGCAAGCCGTTCGCCTGATGGTAAGCGAAACGACCGCTCATAAACAGTAGCAACATTCCACTGCGCTCGCCATCCTGAGACATAAGATGTTAAGTCTCAATATGTCCAGTAGTTATTCTGGCTGCAATGTCCTTCAATCCGAAACACAACAGTGCATTTACGCAGTGTTGTTTCACGGGAGAAATAGACATTGCGGTGGTACCTACCCAGATGGCCTCTCACATATGAGAGACCTACCACCAGTGAAATAGTATATAATACATTATTTATATTTTATTTTGTTACAGCTGGTCAATGTAAATCAAACCGGAATCTGCTTCGAAATAAATTCATCCACTCCATAAGCAGAAGGAAAACAGTTACTTGTCAAGCATCAATCAATTTAAAGAAATGGAAGCAAGAAGTTCAAAAGCCATTTTTATTACCATTCGTCGTAACTAAAAATACTATTGCATCTACAATTGGAGAATTTTCATCGCAGACTACAGCGTGTGCTGCTTCAAATACACAAACTTTTAAAAATACAAAACGGAAAAAAAGGAAAGTCGATTGTAGTAAAAATAAAGTAAATATATTAAACAGCGGATATAAAAGATCAGAGAGAAACGGCATTGACCTCTTTTTCAGCAGTATTGCCGATACTGTTAAGAAATTGCCCAACATAGAGCAAATTAAATTAAAATTCAAGATAATGAAAATGGTACATGAAGTGGAGGTCAGAATGTGTCTAAGTGACAGAAATTTGGTGAAGTAGCACCAAAATTTTTTAACACCTCGCAGTTTCAATCGCAACACATTATCTTCCAATACATAATTTCAACCACAGCGTCATACTGGGGTTTCGTCTTCTCCTCATGTCATTCAAAGTCTTGAATCGTCTCAATTCTTGCCTCAGTCCTCACAATCATCGCACAAATCATATCACTGACCTTCCCTTCCAGTTAATCTTAAAAATTCTTCTTCTCAACCCACACCCCATCACTCTGCTTCATCTCAGACAATACACTTACCTTCTACTGCAGTGACTCAGCAATTTCCTTCTAAATTTGTACATACATCTTGTCCTCGGTGACTGCCTCGGTAGCGTTGTTGTACCAGGGTACGATCAAAGCCGAAGTCTCGGGTTCGAACCCCGGGTTGGGCAAGTGGTATTGGACTTTTTTATTAATTATCAGCCCAGAGTCAGATATATGTGCCCGATATGGCGATAGGCTCGCCACCTATCACATCGTGGGACGGAACATGCAAGGCGAAATGTGGGTGTCCTGGCACCTCTGCCTACACCTTCTGGGAAAAGGCGAGTGTTTATGTATGTATCTTCTTCTCCTCAAATAGTACCTTCATCTTTTCTTCGATTTGTATCTAAAACACGCCTTCAGAAACCATACTTAAGTACTTTTTACTCCTGCGACTCAGCAATTTTCATCACATAGATTTAGAGATACCTCAGAATAGAATGGCTTCTGTCCCAAATCAAGAAGGAACTCATGTACATCAAGAACCAGCGTGTACACAGATCAGAGACAGAAGAAATTTATGATTTAAAAAAATAAGAATTAAGTGTCAAATCATTAATTAAAGAATATTGTTACAATTCCATTGTATTATTTACTTACCAAAGAGTAAGCGCTATTTTGCTGCTATCGGTGTAAGAAACTGTTTTTTTAGTCTTTAAGAGATTTTCGACTGAACAGATCATAAATAAATACTATTAATAAAATAAAAGTGCGTGGTGGCCTGTTGGTAAACGGACTAGAACGCGACTGCCAACATGTTCACGGTGGTCGCGGGTTCGAATCCCAGGGTACTCCTCTGACTTCGGAGTCATGTGTGTATTGATAGTCAATCAACACGCACTAAAACGGTGAAGGAAAACATCGTGAGGAAACCTGCATACCATAGCGATTTATAAAAAAAATCTATGGTATGTAAGTCCGCCAACTCGCACTAGGCCAGCGTGGTGGACTATGTGGCCTTATATGGCCTAACCACTCTCAATCGTACTGTCGATTGTAGAGGAGGCCCGTGCTCTGTAGTGGGACGTATATGGGCTGATACAGAATAAAATAAAAAATAAATACTATTCATTCATGCTTAAATAAGCCCGTCAGTGCAAACGTAGCTTAACCCACAATTTTATGTATTTGGATCTAAGTATGGCACACGATTTTAAACATGGTATTAAATCGTGAAGCTCCGGTATCATTACTGCTGCAAGTTACAAAGAGACAGCGACCGAAGACACTTTTTACTAATCTTATGGACAGACCTGAACGTTTGTCCCTGCAGAAAGAGCCAATTATGGTGAAGGGACTCAATCCGATCCTCTCTTATAAATATGATAATAAGAGAGGATCTGACGCGCTCGAATAAATCCCAGACAACTTCTTGCCTTCGCAAACTATAAATATGCCACCATTATTGTTGAGACTGGTGCCAGCCTTAATGTTTAAAAATAGTTGGCATACTTAGGGATTTTACATTCAATAAAATATTCGTTTTATTTCTTTATTTTTATTTTGAATTTGACTTAATTTTATCTTAATATTTTTTCCTTACTTTTATTAGGTATATTATTTTGAAGTCGGTATAATTATCTTTTTTTCTTTATCTTGCCTGGTTTTCTCTATATCAGTTGCATAGTAGTTTCTATAGAGTAGTACCTTGTTTTAGTTGTTTATTAAATGGCTTAGGCGTGACGTCATTTATATATTTTAATTTATCATCCTCCAATGAGTTCATTTGTAATTCGTTGAATACCTTCAGATTCAACATCAATCTCCATTTTTAAAACTCTTTTAATTTCATATTCGTCGTCTAAAAGAACACCATCTTCAGTTTTAATGTTTATATTACTAGCGATGCCATCAAATGAATCAAATTTATTATCTACGTCGCCATTCACATTGGGCTTTGCATCTGCAATACTGTCCGATGTCACATCACAAAGTTGATCGTATTCTTGAGTGATTGGTTCGGTTTTAATATTAACAAAATCATAATTTTGTATAACTTCCTTTGTTACATCTGAAACAAATTAGTGATTTTATATAAATAACAAAACGCTTTTAAATAGTATAGATCTTGTAAAATTATATAATAAATACACCCAACAGCCACATACATAGTCCTGACCCCAATTTAAGATTCTTCTGTCGTGGTATGATGAACTATGAGACTTCTCGGTCTCAAAAACCTAGACTCGACACAAATACTTGCGGTTCACACAAACATTTGTCGAGAATAGCCTCGATAGCATTCAGCATATGGATGCTTCGAATATTCTTTTATTTTCCAAAGGTAGTAGTAAAAAGTGGCTATAGCATAATGAAAACCTCTGTGTAGTTTATTTAAAGCGGGCTGTAGAACAATAGGCATTCCTGCTCTGGGATAAATGTTTGTGCGGACCACAAATATTTTATCTGGCCTGAGTCATGCGACGCTGAAAACTCTTTCGTGTGTGATAACAAGTCAGGCTCACTTCTTATTTTATTGTGTGGTTATGGCCTTGTATGCGACTGTAGGACTTATAGTATGTATTGTTAATTCGCTGTCTTTACCTTTTCCGAATTCTCCGTCCTCTTTCTTAATTTTAAGTTCATCTTGTTTTGCGTGTTCAACAATTTTATCGGCTATACGTGTTGAAACGTCAGGTAGTTCATGTTTCTTCACATTTTCACTCATTGTTTGCGATGTAGTTACCTTTGGGAGATGATGCTCATCTTGTTCAACAGTTTTGTTACTTTGATGTTTCGGCTGGCATTTTCGTATGTTTATTACAACATCGGGTAAGCTTTCTCCACGTATAACTTTAGATATCATTAGAAGACATTTTGATTTAGAAGAACGCATAAGGCGTGGAACATCCGTCAGTTGTTTAAGTGGATATTCAGTTTCTGATGAAGAATTATCACAAAGTTGTTCATAGTCTTGACTGCTTGGTTCAGTTTTAATATCTTTAATAATAGCTTGATGTTTTATTGCTCCTTTTATTTGACCTGTAACAAGTTAATGATTTTAGTAGTCGCATAGCGCAGCTAACGAGAAGTAGGCTGTAAAACAAGCTGGTTCTATAATCTCAGTACCGAGACAAATGTTTGTGCGATCTACAAGTATTTGTTTCGGGTCTTGGTACTTATGAGGAAGATAAATCTCACGTAGTTCCTTATACACGACACAAGACTCGATCTTACTATCGCGTCAGGATAATGTATTTGACTATTAGGTGTATTTATTCAAATGATTTTTATACTATTTGTATACCGCTGGTACGAGTATATAAATACTAAATCCAAATCGCGGCACATTCGCGTGGATTACGGTAAGCTGATTACTGTTTTGATAAGCCTCAGCTATAAAACAATTGGAATTCAGTGGGGTCTGGTGAAAACGCAGTAATATAATATTCCAGGAATACCTCATACTCATTCAATGTTTATGTGAATTGAAAGATTTGAAACTACTTTATATTCTACAGGGTATATCAAGACTGCTACCGAAAACGAAGCCGGGTGGTAGTTTAAGCGACTTCAGACACAATGCAACAGAAAAAGTTGCAATAAAAAGCGACAATTTTTTTTGTTATTTTTTTTCAATGGCCATATTTGGGTGGTAAATACGTTTTTTCGTATAATATAATAGTGTATACCCTTTTATTTATTAATACTATAAGGTATAAAAGAGCTTAAATTATTATTTTAGCAAAAACTAAGGATTTATCACCCAAAAATGACGATATTTAAAAAATCATACTAAATAATTGTCGCGTTTCTATGCGAAATTTTTAATTGCATTGTGTTTGTAGCCACTAAAACTACCACCTGGCTTCGTTTTCGGTAGCAGTCTTGAGATACCCGGTATAATATACCATTACTATACACTTTATCATATCATCATCATATCAGCCACAGGAAGTCCACTGCTGAACATAGGCCTCCCCCAAGGATCTCCACAATGACCTGTTGGAAGCGGCCTGCATCCAGCGACTTCCTGCAACCTTAGTCAGATCGTCCGTCCACCTTGTAGGCGGGCGTCCGACCTTTCGCTTGCCTGTACGTGGCCTCCACTCAAGAACCTTTCGGCCCCAACGGCCATCGGTTCTACGAGCTATGTGCCCGGCCCACTGCCACTTCAACTTGCCAATCCTATGGGCTATGTCGGTAACCTTGGTTCTCCTACGGATCTCTTCATTTCTGATTCGATCTCGTAGGGAAACACCGAGCATAGCCCGCTCCATGGCTTGTTGAGTGACTTTGAGCCTTTTAATGAGGCCCACGGTGAGAGGCCACGTCTCGGTGCCGTATGTCATCACTGGTAACACACAACTATCGAAGACTTTCGATTTTAGGCACTGAGGTATTTTGGACGAGAAGACGTCGCGAAGTTTCCCGAACACTGCCCAACCGAGTTGGATTCGCCGATTGACCTCTTTCTCGAAGTTGGACCTGCCTAACCGGACCACTTGTCCTAAATAGACATATTCGTCTACAACTTCGAGAGTCGAGCCCCTAACTCTAATAGGGGTTGGCACAACATGGATATTCGACATGATCTTCGTTTTATCCATGTTCATTTTAAGACCCACCTGTTGGGAGACTCGATTAAGGTCTTCGAGCATAGTGCTAAGGTTTTCCAGCGATTCTGCCAAGACTACAATAACGTCGGCAAATCGAAGGCGAGTAATATACTCGCCGTTGATGTTGATGCCGAATCCTTTCCACTGCAAGAGCTTGAAGGCATTTTCCAGCGCGGCAGTGAACAGTTTCGGAGATATGACATCTCCCTGTCTCACGCCTCTCTGTAGTGGAATAGCCTTCGTGCTCTGATCCTGTACTCGGACCGACATGGTGGCGTTGTTGTATATACACCTCAACACTTCGATATACCGATAGTCTATGTGGCACCGCTGAAGAGACTGTAGCACAGCCCAGGTCTCGATCGAATCAAAGGCTTTGTCATAGTCCACAAACGCTAAACAAAGCGGCAAGTTATACTCCTCGGTTTTTTGTATAACCTGCCGTAGTGTATGAATATGGTCTATGGTACTAAAGCCTTTTCAGAAACCGGCTTGTTCGGGCGGTTGGAAGTCATCAAACCTGCCTTCGAGACGATTTGTGATGACCCTCGAAAACAACTTATAGACATGGCTCAGGAGCGAGATGGGCCTGTAGTTCTTCAGCAAAGTGTTATCACCTTTTTTGAAGAACAGTACCACCACGCTACTGCTCCATGCCTCCGGCGTTGAGCCCTCGAGGAGAACGGAATTGAAGAGCCTCTGAAGGACTTTCAGTATCGGCGTTCCGCCCGCTTTCAAAAGCTCTGAAGTGATTCCATCCTCACCCGGCGCCTTGTTGTTTTTAAGTTGTTTGAGGGCCATCTCAATCTCAAACAGGCTGATGTCCGGGGTATCATCGCTAAAGTGTCGGATTAACTGGGCTCTCGGGTCTTCGGCCGAGCTAGCAGTAGGTTCGGCAACCGAAGTGTAAAGCTGTCCGTAGAACCTCTCGATCTCTCTTAATACCGAAGAAAGTCGCAGCCAAGGCTAAGTTTAAACGTCGACCTACATCCCAGAACTGGGACAAATACGTGGCTCTTTGAAATCACTGCAACAAGATGTGTAGGAATGCGCAACGCCGACATGTTCACAAATCTATAGAAAACAATGATCCAGCTAAAGTCTGGAAATTTCTCCGTTCGATGGGAGTAGGAAAATCTCGTTCAGATTCTATTCCTAATAGTTTAAATTTAGATTCGCTGAATTCACATTTCACTGCTTTGCCCAAATTTGATAGGGCTACTAAAAATAAAACAATTCAAGACCTTTCTTCTATTCCAACTCCTAATTATTCCCAATTTGTCTTTAGTCAATTCTCTGATTGTGATGTTAAAAAGAGCATTTTATCTATCTCGTCCAATGCATCTGGGATTGATTGCATTAGTCGCAGTATGATCTTGCCTGTCCTTGACGAAATTCTCCATATCCTTTGTCATATTATAAATTTTTCCTTATCCAACTCAGTTTTCCCTTCCTTGTGGAAGGAGGCCGAAGTAATTCCTCTTCCCAAAAAACCTAATCCTGTATCTTTCTCTGAATATCGCCCTATATCCATTCTCCCCTTCCTTTCCAAAGTCCTGGAGAATCTTGTTCATCAACAATTATGCTCCTTTCTAACTCGTTATAATCTCCTTAATCCTTTCCAGTCTGGATTTCGTCATGGACATAGTACCACTACTGCACTAGTTCATATCACGGATGACATCAGAGCTGCGATGGAGAATGGCAAGCTAACGATTCTAGCTCTGCTAGACTTTAGCAATGCTTTCAACACCGTTGACTTTGATGTCTTGCTGACTACACTGTGCTCTATTAACATATCTCCAACGGTAATTGACTGGTTTCGTAGTTACCTGACGGGCCGCCGCCAGCGCATTCGTGTTGAAGACTCAGTATCTTCGTGGTGCGACACACTTACTGGCGTCCCTCAGGGCGGCGTTTTATCTCCCTTACTCTTCGCTGTTTTTATTAATTCAATATCAAAAAATCTGATTTCTTCCTACCATCTGTATGCAGATGATTTACAAATATATTATCATGCTCCTGTGGGCCGGGTGACAGAGGCTATTAATTCCATCAACAAGGATCTTGAGAGTATCAGCAGATGGAGTAAGTCTCACGGGCTATTAGTCAACCCTGCTAAGTCCCAAGTCATTGTTGTCGGCAGCTCCAGGTTGATATCTAAATTAGATACGGATCAATTATCCCAAATTCTGTTTGATGGTTGTGCTATTCAAATTAGTGATACTGTTAAGAATTTGGGTGTAATCATCGACCAAAACCTATCCTGGGGTCCTCAGCTGCAACAAGTAAGTCGCAAATTGTTTGCTGCTGCAGGGTCCTTGCGGAGATTGCGGAATTTTCTACCGATTTCCACGAAAATCGCACTAGTTCAATCTCTTCTTTTTCCCCTCCTTGATTATGCTGATGCTAGCTACCTCGACATCACCGAAGACAAATGGAAAAACTTGAGAGACTTCAGAATTTCTGCATTAGTTTCATATTTGGTCTTCGCAAATATGACCATGTTTCCGAATTTCGTGTCAAACTCAAGTGGCTATCAATACGTTTTCACCGTAATACTCGAATTCTTTCCCTTTTATACGGTATATATCATGTACATCAATAATTATTTATTTATTTTTTCTCGCTCACTATCTTCACTACCCTATATTAAAATATCGCAATAATCCAGTCCATCCAAAGGTTGCCTGGAAGAGATCGCAGCTAGCGATAAGGCCGCCTATTGTAACCATGTCTAGTATTTTAAGTATTTTGTTTTTTTTCTTGGTGTACAATAAAGCATATAAATAAATAAATAAATATAAGATCAAGAGTTATTTCTTCTTAAAGCATAACACAATGTGATTCATCTAAAACAGAGAATCGACAATTAATGTCCATGCTTTACTATTATTACTATACAAACTTAAATAATCTTTCGCATATTTAAATTAAAGGAAATTCACAAAAAAATACTTCAATTATTTCAATTTAAAATATTAATGTCAGTGTCAACGACAATACACAGCAAAAAGAATATAATATTACATAGTAGGCCGAAGGTTATATAAATAATACCTCTGCCCTCGTCGATGCCAAGCGGCCATCGTCCGTTTTCAGCCTAGACAACTGGCTTTGCCCAATAGACAAGTCTCTTGCAAATACTTTGGAGCCTCCGTTCCGCTCAATTGTCTCCTTAATGCTCACAGTATTGTGAGCACGGACATCGTGTCGCAAGGACTTCCAGATCCGTCTATTGAGCCGCCGATATGCTTCGGCGTCAACGGAAGACTGCAGCGTCAAAGATCGACGTTCGGCCATGAGGTCAAGAGTGTGGATCGAGTGTGTCAATATGAAATCTATCTCATTTCTCGTAGAACCGTCAGGACTCAGCCAGGTCCATTTCCTGTGAGGCGGCTTCTGGAAAAAAGAGTTCATCGCGAAGAGTCCCTCTTTTTCCAGAAAGTCGGCCAGCCTCTGACCCCTGAGGTTCCGTTGCCCATGTCCAAATTGCCCTTGCACTTTCAACTCTGCATCGCTTCTCTTGCCCAACTTTGCGTTGAAGTCCCCCATAACAACATTGAAGTAGGTTTTGGAAGTATGTATGGCCCGACTTATGTCCTCATACATCTCCTCTAGTTCTTCATCTGGGTGTGTCGAGGTCGGCGCGTATACCTGTATGAACTTCAACGAATATCTTTTTGATATTCTGAGTATAAGGTATACTACCCTGCTCGACACACTTTCGATGGATACGATGTTGTTGATGAGAGACCTGTGGACTAAAAATCCAACACCTCCTTGGGACTGTTGGTCGTCCCCCCAGTGGAAGAGCAGGTTACCAGACTTCATGGTTATCGTATCCTCCCCGATTCTTCGGACTTCCGATAACCCCAGAATATCCCAGTGTAACCCGCTCAACTCTTCTTCCAGTTCGACAATCTTCTCATCTGTCCTCAAAGTGCGTATGTTGTGTGTTACCAGGGCCAGTCGTCGTCGGGGGTAGTAGCCGGGGCCAACCCGGGGATTCTTAGCACCCCCTGCCCCACCGTAACCATGGCTGCTACCATCGCCAGAAATAGTGGGGCTGCCGGGGACTGGGGCCTGGTCAATATTTGTGTCGCCATTGAGGGGTATTTGCCAATACTCCCCACGCTTGGCAGGCGGGTTGACGAGCGCAGGAGGGGACTCGCGCTGATGACGCTGCTGCCCATCATCAACGGGGGAAAGGAAATAGGGTTTGTGAGTAGAGGATATAATGGGAAAGGAGAGTATGGCCTGTAAGAGTGGATACTGCAGTCATGGAAGGGAATGTTTGTAGTGACTGCAGTAGCTCGGGGGCCGAGATCGCGTACTCTCGCTATTCTAGGACAGGCCATGACCACTAGATAGGAGCATCCCTGACCTACACACTATACACTTACTTTGTGCTAAATTGTCATCGGCAAGAAACTTTGGCAGATTTGCAAAGAGATCGGCGTGTTTCATTTTGCTCCTTGCTTTACATTTTAATACATATTCTCGTTGTCTTTTGCGTCGTAGCTCACGCTGTTCAGTATTTGGATTCGTCCTACGTTTAAAGTCATACTGCCGTGCTCTTTCTAGACGTTGCTTACGTTTTTCATCATTTTCATTGGCCTTGCGTTTTAATTCGTATTCTCTTATTTTCTCTAAGCGCCGTTGACGCTGTTCAACATTTTCAGTCGCCTTGCGTTTTGAATTGATCTGTCGCTGCCTTTCTAGCCGACGCTTACGTTGTTCAACAGTTTCCCTATCTTTAAATGTTGAAGCATAATTTTGTCGTTTTCTTTCTAGACGTTGCTGACGCTCTTCGACACTTTCTTTCGCTTTTCGTTTTAAATATTTTTGGTGCGCTTTTTCTCGACGTCGCTCACGTTGTTCAACAGTTTCATTGGCTATAGAGTTTTTCGCATAACATCGTTTTCTTTCTAGTCGGCGCTGTCGTTGTTCAACGCTTTCATTGGGTCTACATTTAGTCACATTTTGTGGTATTTTTACTGGAAGTTTATCATGGTCTTCAATATGCTCACTGTAACATAATAATAATAAGTATTAGCATTGCTACATGTTTCTCGTTCTGGGATCCTAAAAATTATAGATTTGGGCTTTATACCTTACTAGCGGCCCAGCCGAGCTTCGCCCGGGTACAAATAGATTTCTGTACAATAATATGTACGTATTATACATATAAACCTTCCTTTTGAATCACTCTATCTATTAAAAAAAACTGCATCATAATCTTTTAAAGATTTAAGCATACAAAGGAACATAGGGACAGAGAAAGCGACTTTGTTTTATACTATGTAGTGATGATTAGAGTATCAATTGAAATTATTCATATTAAAAAGTGTAAATGTCCACTTTTTAATATACTATTAGGACCATGAATAAGTTCTCGCTGTTTCTTCAAAGATGACAATAGCAGTACCCGGTTTGTGAAATTTGGAATGGTAATACACATGCAAGGTAGCAGTATATCTAAGCCAAAATTTCAGTATAGGATAGTTCATTTTAGTGTAACCAATTATTTTTTTCTTAGTTCTGAAAATGTCTACTTTTGTGCCAAATAAAGTGTATTTGTGGGGAATTGTATTGCACTACTTCATTCAAAAGAAATCTGCGGCTGAAGTTCATAGAATTCTTGTTGAGACTTATGGAGACCATGCTTTGTCGGAAACGATGTGCAGAGACTGGTTTCGACGCTTCAAAAATAATGATTTAGAACTTCAGGATAAAGAAGGCGCACCGAAAAAAATTGAAGATGGGAAATTGGAGGAATTACTCGATCAAGACCAATGTCAGATGCTAGCAGAACTTGGAAAAAGATTACACGTAGATGAGTAAACTGTTGCAAAATGTTTAAATGTTTTAGGAATGGTCATGAAGCAGGGACATTGGGTACAGAATGAATTGAAGCCGAGAGATGTTGGTGTTTTCTCACGTGTGAACTACTGCTTCAACAGCAGAAAAGAAAAGGATTTTTTCACCGTATCGTGATTAGCGATGACAAGTGGATGCACTACGATAATCCAAAGCATACATAATCGTGGGGTAAG
The DNA here is from genome assembly GCA_009982885.2 of Hyles vespertilio. NCBI lineage: Eukaryota > Metazoa > Arthropoda > Insecta > Lepidoptera > Sphingidae > Hyles > Hyles vespertilio. Next base: position 5,252,193 of record CM042832.1, read on the forward strand.
CCCGGTCATGCATCAACATCGTGTGCAAAGCCAAATATTCATGGTTCGAAGCTTCTTCTCTGTATTTGGTAGGATCAGCAGGGTGTAATTTTTTACGAGCTGCTCAAACCGAATGAGACTATCACGAGGGATCGCTGTCGACTTCATTTGACGCGTTTAAGTCAAGTCCTAAAAGAAAAACGGTTGCTATTCGAGCCGAGACGCGACAAAGTGATTTTGCTACATGACAACGCTCGGCCTCATGTTGCAAAACCAGTGAAAACCTACCTGGAAACACTTCAATGGGAAGTTCTACCCCACCCGCTGTATTCACCCTTCTGATTTTCACCTATTCCGTTCAATGGCACAAAACAGCAAGAACTTATTCAAGGTCCTAATAATATACTAAAGACTTGTACAATATTTAAGACTCATACAATATTTAAATATTGTACAAGTCGTTAGTAAGTTTTTAAAATAATAAAGAACATTTTTCATTATAACTGCCATAACCAGGACTATGTACATGGATGCAGGATTAACAACACCCTAGGCGAGAATTTTGCACCTCCCTATAAGTTCTATCCAAATCTTTCAGAAATACTGTAAATCATAGGTAGATACACGATAGGTTAAAGTATATTTGACACCCTTCTGGACTAGCACTCTAGGGCCTTCACCTAATTATCGAGAGCCCTAACAACAAATCTGACTATTTAAATCATAGATAGTAGATATACTGTATAGTACTTAATACTGTTGCTTGTGTTGTTAGTGTTCTTTTGTAAAGACTTAAAATACAGTACCTTTTCATATTTACAATTTCAGGTAAGTTTTGAATACATGTCACTTTAGCAGCACGCGTGGGCCGTGACGGCTGCGGTTCCCGAGTAGAAACCTGGTCAGCTTGATCTACATCGAGGGTGACTTGAGATGAGGCTGAGCTGTGCGAAGTTACAGAATCCTGGCTAGCCCCGTCTTCGTCGTTTTGCTTGCGTGAAGTTTGCACACAGTTTGAGACTTTTTGTGAAGGTTTTCGAGGCATTTTGAAGAGTATGGGTTTCTTAAATCAAGAGCTCTTCTTAGAAATAAGTGAAACACAAGCGTTTCTTCTTTACAACTGATGTGTTCATTTTAATCAACATTGTTTATAATAGGTAAAAACATTTATCTGCCGTGCCTATTGGCAAAAGAACACTGTTGATATGAATTTTAGCTGTCCCTTGCTATATCGTTAATTAACAAAATGCAATTAATTAAATATATATGTTTTGCTGTTTAGTTTTATGGCCTTTGCGTATTTATGTTTTGCAAAGTTTGACAGTACACAGCTGATTGATTGACACTTGACGGTAGATTGTTGCTTGAAGTCTTCCTTCCAAGAGGGAAAAGGAACTTTGAGCCATACAGCCTAGTTAAATAACGCTACTCACAAAAGAGGAGTTTCTATGTTCGATTGCATGAATTTATCATGTCTGTTCACCTAATTCTCCGTCATTATGGAACTGATTTGGATTAATACTTTTGTATTTCATTCAGTTTAACTTTATTGGTTTGTGGTTTAACTCAACGCTGTTCCCATTTCAATTACATGTTTGACCCATGGACATAGTTGGGTATGTGGTAAGTATGGGTGACCTGTAACTTACAGGAAGTCCAATGTTCAAGACAGGCCACTTAATAATTGTAGGAGAAAGATTTTATACATTGTTGTACCTTTCCAACAAGTGGATAACACTATCCAAACTTATCCTATTTTTTAAGCTGAATATAGTTGGTGGTTGGCAGAAACATGTAAAAAGGTTTAAAAATGAGGGAAAAATCCGTGAATTTACATAAAAGCCTACAACTGAACATTCAAACCTCTTTCTTTGAAGTTGGTTCATGGGTAGTACTTAATAACGCTAGACACTAAGCTAAGCTGTATGGCCCAACGCTTCCTTTGCTTTTCCTGAAGGTAGATTAAAAAAACTTAAAGAAAAAAGCTGTGATGTCAACAATGATTAAAGAATAGGTCAATTTTGGTCAATTTTGATTTCATTCTCAATCTCTTTATATAATACTAATCTATGATTCTCAATTCATCCGTGCATTTATTTATATCAACCATTTGTTTCCGTGCTTCACTTCTAATCAGTGTTTCTGTGGTTTAACTTTCTAGTGTAGGACTAGGTAAGCTTACTTTTTAGTTACAAAGCCCTAACATACAAATTAGAGTTGAATTTCTAGTTCATTCATTTATTTCTCTTTCTCCACCTCTAGTGCACCTGATGATAAATTCAAAGCAATCTAAATGGAGTAAACAGCGGTGAGAGTTGGTCATATATCGCTTATTGACATAATTGTATTGGCCTGGTATACCTTGGATATACTAAACTGAACATGCAATGCGATAATTGCTAATTCAACGCGTATCTTTGAATTTTTATTATATTTTAATAACTTGCGTCTAGCATTTTGCTGTAGTCTTTTTCTCACTTCAGCTACAAAAACATCCTGAATACAGATCTCCCTATAGGTATATGATTTTCAATTATAATAACTTTTGTGATTGTGTGTGGACAAGCACAGAAACAAACCTGTGCTGGTGGAATGAAGTTTGTATCTGCCTACATAGTAACCACATTACATAGAGGTCAACAACAATACAATACAATATTCTTTACACACACACACATTATTATATTATATTTATTAAGTTTAATCAGGAAAACATATTATGTATGTCTATATTTATTTTACACCATGACTATTAAAACTCACTGCTCGCTGCTCACTCGCACCTACCCTCTTAAAAAACCATGAGTGTCAAGTGGCTTTGATGACAAATGCCATAACCAATTTGCTTGCAATCTATACTCCATTGGTTTAGGTACTTAACTAAATGTAAACAAACCATAATAAAGGTTATTTAATGTTGCCATTTCTCATTTCTAAATTAATTGAAGACAAAAAAATGTTTACATAAATGTAAAACTACATTGCATGTTCAAATTTATTATAACCATTATAATATGAATGTGTGAGCTTGGAAACAATTAAATTATGTTAGATCATAATTAAATTATCTAAATTAAATTATCTTACTTTATATAATGCAATCTGTCTATAAAAAAGACCCAAACAATCAGGCATCCAAAACATTTTCATAAGTTACAAGAAATACTATGCTAGAAAATCTAGAAGTACGACTTTACCGTAATGCAACCATTTATATGAAAGAAAATGCGTTAGGTCAGATAACTACTAAGTGTCATCATAATATGTTATTTATGGCAGCCAATTATTATTCATTGCGTTAATGTACTTACTGTTTTCGCACTGTTTTCATGAAGTGGTGAAGTGTTTGAAAGTGTTCATCGTTGTTATTTACTCTGTTTTAGTTATTATTGGTTATAAGTTGCTGTTAATTGTTGTTAATACTTGTTACTTGGTTGACTAAGAAAATATTTGTAAATTGGACATTGCATTATTTATTATTATTTATTTATTTATTATTTCCTGCACGCATTATAATAGGTGCGAATAAGATAGAATGCCCGTTATATATCTCACCACATATCACCAAAGGGGAGGAGGGGTCTAAAAATGCTAAATAAAAGATCATGTGATTAATGGACGGCCCCTTTTCTGGTGAGAATATGACAAATTCCCATGTTTTAAATTGATGTCTTTCGGTGTTGATTCCTGGTCTGTTTTTCCCTAAAATTAAGTTTTGGTAGTATAAAAACATATTTTTACACTCACATTAAAATAGCTGTCTTGTGAGTGATGAGTCTTCCGAAGCAGAGTCTTTGTTTATTAATAATAACAATTGTTACAGGGAAGGTGTTTAACAATACAAGCAATGTGTAGCAAGGAAGTATAAATTCAGCGAAATGTTGACCCAATGAATATGTTGAATGTAAGTACTCTTTTTGTAAGAATATTTTAATGCTATTTGTTATGGATTTTCTATAAAAATGAATAATTTGTTACAGGTCTTTTTTGGGTTTTGTTAAAAACATCAATATCTTAGCAATCAAGAATACAATAAATAAGCTATATTACATCAGTACTAGATTCAATGTCCAATGTCTTGGGTTTCACCTAATGTTATCAGGAGTACTGGTGGTAAAATTGTGTTCTTTTAGAAGTTTAAATAGAAATGTGTTGTTGAGAGACTCGTAAAAATGGAAATTAATAATGAACCTGAAGGTTTTCCACGATTGACATATACTACAAGGAAAATTAGACTATCTGATGGCAACAGAGTACAAACATTTTTAGTTAAGGTAGCTAAATATGCTGCTCTAATGCCCCCAAATACACAAAATGAAGATATTACAGACCCACTCTATATAGAGTCAGAAAATAGTTCTGATCAGTTAAACAATAAACCAAAATTAATACAGGGAAATATTAAGCAATATGTGCCTAAATATCGGAGAAATAACAATGTTGAAAGACATCGACAACAATTAGAAATTCTTCAACAATGGGGAATTAGAGTTACCGAAGACGAAAATCTCGAAACGCGTATATCACCTGAAAAAGATAAAATGCGGCAATATGTGTCCAAACGTCGTATTTGTGGACCCATCAAAGAAACTGTTGAAAAACGTCAGGAAAGTGTTAATGATATCCAACAAGATGTGCCAACACACACTTCCAATGAAAGTGGGAATTGTCAAGAAAAACCATGTGATAAATTAAGTGTGGATGTTAGCCAACAAGATGTGCCGACACACACTTCCAATAAAAGTGGGAATTGCCAAGAAAATCCACAAAATGAATTAAAATGTGCGCTCCGTAAGTGTCCGTGTAAGGTAGTACAGAAAAGACTAGAACTACCAAATAGTATAGTTAACGAAGCTGTAGAAGAATTTAAGCAAACTTTTAAGAGACCATATTTGCAGAAATCAAAGCCAAATGCCAGTGAATTTGTAGAAAACACTGAGCAATCTAAAAATAGTCAATATCATATAAGATTCAGCCCTGGTGTAAGCGATGAGCACCGTATGCGACTTCTAAAAGGAATACAGAAATATTCTTGGAAATGTAGAGAGAAGGAGCGTGTGATAGATGCGAGTTGGTGCAAAGTCACTATAGAAAATCGTAAAGGTAAATTTGAGATAAGTGGTCCACACAAAAAAACCGAAAGTGCAGATAAAGATGGCCAACATACTGACAACGATATTGTTGAACACCCTGCCCAAAGAGTAAAGAAAAAATATCAAAAAATATCAAAATATCAAACATACAGACAATGAAAATGTAGAACTAAGCAAGCCACTTGAGATTTAAGACAGCAGTCAGCTAAATATCGTGCTAGAGGAACAACGTCAGGGATGATTTCCAATGTGAAAAACAAGCGATTTAATTAAAGTACTCGAATAATTAATGGAATTAATCGAAGAATATGAAAAGCCGACCGATTTCGAAATAATGCAAGAGTATTTGAAAAGTGCGTGGTGGCCTGTTGGTAAACGGACTAGACGCGGCTGCCCAAATGTTCACCGTGGACGCGGGTTCGAATGCCAGGGCACACCTCTGACTTTTCGAAGTCATGTGTGTGATTGATAGTCAATCACCACGCCCTAAAACGGTGAAGGAAAACATCGTGCATACTATAGCGATTTATAAGAATTTCTATGGTATGGAAGTCCGCCAACCCGCACTAGGCCGGCGTGGTGGAATATATGGCCTAACCATTCACAATCTTACTGTCGATTGTAGAGGAGGCCGTGCTCTGCAGTGAGACGTATATAAGCTCATACCACAGATCACTTCCAATAGATACCGCATTACGATAGTTTTGTTTTGAATCGAAAACGCCAACCAAGGGAACTGCGCGGGGGGTGGGCGGGTTGCAGCGCGGTCACGTGGACTTCACTGGAGAGATGAGGCATAAGTCGATAAATAAAAAAATGTGTCGATAGTTAGATTTGCCAGTAAGTTCATGTGTTATGATCGCTTCTATAACTTAATTACCAACTTGTTAAATGTTTGATAATATTTTTTCACCGGCCTGATCTGATAAATTATACCAACCGGTAACCGCTAACTACGAATAAAATAGGATTAAGATTTATACTTTAGTATGTAACGGTTTTATTTCTATTATTCATCTTGTATTTTTGTATTCCATAATGGCGAAATACCCAAATTAAGTGTTGATATAAAAGATCAGATAAAAATATGAAATAGTAAATAACTAAACCTCACGCCCTAAAGGGCTACAATAACTTATTCCGTTTCTTGAATTCTGACGGCTGTAGTAAATGTAATATCGACAAGTGACGGTGAAACCCACTTGACGAACTATGAATGTTTTTGAGACGATATATACAACGTATGTTAAAATTAGTGCAATAGCTTGTGCTATTGATTCTCAATAAACTTAGTATACTAAAACTTATGATAAATACCCTCCCATTATATTGGAAAACGTATACAACTAGAGGGAAAAAAGGAAATTTAATTACACCAAAGATAAATAAAAAAATATTGTAAAAGTACCTTGTTAACAAATTTAACTATTTCAAATTACATAAAATAACGTAATTATGGTAATTTGCAATTTTTATTTAAATCTATATATTTTGTGACATTGTCATTTAATAAAATTAATTTACATTATTGTTTTACAATATCGATATTTCTGGGAATTATATTATAAACATGCGTCAAACACTAGAAGAACGCGTGATTTCGCCAAAAAAAGATGGCTTATTACGGTTATTGCTATGCGAAAAAGAGACGGCTGATTCTCCATCCGTACTCGACTGTTTGACATTGATACATTAACCAGTATAAATTGAGCTCACTCGGGACCAAAATAATTTAAAGAATATTAGTTATCGATGAAAACTTATTGCGTTTTTTAGATACTTTCTTTTTTTGAGTTTTTTCACACCATTTTATTGAACAAATCATTTTTAACTGTAATATAGTGTTCCCAAAATGTAATTTTCGCTAACGTGCGACGACATGTGCGGGTCCACTACTTGGACGACACTGATGACGCGACATTTGGCATCGGTTTATATCTATCTGATAGCTTAGATGTGTTGGGCGCAACCGCTGCCTTGCATTAGGTATCTATTGGGAGTGATCTGTGGCTCATACAGATACAGGTATGTATGGACTGTATAGCCTAACCACTCTCAATCGTATTCTCGATTGTAGAGTAGGCCCGTGCCCTGCAGTGGGACGAATATGGGCTGATACAGATAAAGACAGATTTGGAGAGTGAAACTAAATATGGAAAGCAATAGAGAAAAATAAAGAGAAAGCGAGGATACAAACCGTAACATAACAGTACATTTACATTGCCGTTTCGCTGAAGAAATAGACACTGCGGTTGTACCTACCCAAGCGGCCTTTCACATAGTATCTACTTATTAAAGACCCACCACCAATAGTGAAGTGTGGCTAGTTTTATAATTATATGGCTGTACTGATTATTTGTTTTGAGCCGTAGTTTCAATAAGGCGTAAGCTTTTGTACATATACATACCTGTAAATATACTTAGCTTTAAGAATATTCTTGATTTGTTAAAGTATATTTCGTATTCGCTAAGAAAATGAATAAAAATAAAAAGAAACATGAATATTTATACGTAGTTTTATTAATCACATCAATTTCCACGTGTTCACAATGATTGATAAAGATTTACAGGCCAAACTCGCCGTAACTCCAAATATTTATCTAGTCTACATTGGACTAACTACCCATGACATATTATGTTCAATGTCATAAAATATTAAGGATCGAAAATATGTTCTCATTATATTAGAAACACTGAGATAATATACTAGAGAGGACACTGCTAACAAAATTTTTGTTACAAAATGAAGGGTACCGTACCGCTCCCTTTATTTCTGTCTCTGTCACGCCTACGAAGTAACACGAAGTAAGCACGCACAATACGCAAAGATTTTGTTCCCGTGTCCGCTCTAGTATAATACCTCAACGATTAGACCTCAATTTACAATGTTTTCTACGGAAGATAGAGTGCCTTGTGTAAATAAAATAAAACGCTTTCTTTACTAAAGAAATTATTTGAATATAAAACATTTGGAGAAACAACGAGTTCTGTCATTAATTTCATTCATTCGCTTCTTACGAAGTGAAAGAATAAATTGGAATATTGGACAATTAATACGATCTATCGAACAATTGGAATGTTGACAATGATAACAAAAATAGACTTTAACCTATCGTATTAAAGTTCATTTTGCATTATCTACAGAATTACAGCAAAGTTCATTCTGCATTATCATTATCTACGAATTAATAGTGCTGTCTCTCTCTTACTCATGGCAAATTGTATTCTTTATCCTAGTCTTACGTTAGTGTAAGACAAGGACATCGACAAATATTTTTACTAGTCTGTGTGCCATAGTCATCATTCAAATTGTTTGATAGAAAATAGTAATTCTAACATGACTATACCTACAAGTAGTGACGGATTAAAGGGAGACCGGGGTACAGACATGATATAAGTTTGCTGGTTTTGTCACGAAATTTCATTTTTAGCGTTCGAATATTTTCCATCTTACCGCAATCCACCCCATGAATACGAAAGCTGCAAAGTATTCGATTTCGGAGCGTCGTAAAATATAAATTAAACCAAGTTCGCGATAAAATCAAAATAACTTAGTTTTATTTCAACGTGTAACATTCTCTTAAATATTTTAAACCACCACGCTACCCTTTTTATGTTCAAGACTTATGTCATAAATGGAATAAGAAAAATGCATAATTCCTTCATCGTATACATAGCTGGATGTAAATATGTTGCTTCTTAAATTAATTACTAGGCCAACTGGGAAATATTATAGTCTGATTTGAGGTATTTGCGATTTTACTTTAATAATGTTATCTTCATAGATATTTTTAAAACGTATTTTAATTCAGTTTGAGCGAATAAGACAAAACATTCAATATCTATAACAGGTTATAAAAATGTCAATCAACAAGACCTTAAGTATATTTGACAAATTGGGGTTTTGTATTTTGTAAATGATGCTTAAGTTTTCTTATTATATACATTATAGCGGCAAAATTCTTAAAGCAGATTTTCTTAATTAAAACGTTTGTAAAATCCAATAAATTATATTTTTTCTTCTTATCGTCTTATTTTAACATTTGATTCCCTAAAGTAATACACCCAACAGTCACATACACCATAGCGAATGTTACACATTGAAATAAAACTGTTAAACAGTAGTTAATAATAGTTTTATTTCACTATTCACATATGTACATAATCCTGATCCCACAGTAAGCTCGAGTCCAACTAATTTCGCCAAGCAGACTATTCACAATTAATTAATTAATTATGGAAGAAAGTACTCCTATCTACCCTTAATCCGCATCACAGTAATCAGATCTAATCAGGTCACATGTTATTCTCCGGGTATATCAAGACTGCTACCGAAAACGAAGCCGGGTGGTAGTTTCAGTGACTAGAAACACACTAACTACATTTTTTAAATTATTTTTTTGCATTGTCTCTGAAGTCACTAAAACTACCACCCGGTTTCGTTTTCGGTAGCACTCTTGACATACCCTGTATAATCATTTTGAGCTGGTTTGCAAGCGGTCGCTTGTACGCTCGTAGAGACTCAGCAGTTTAATCTAAATTATTTACAAATAACACAGAAATGTACACAGTATAGAAATATTTTACATTTATTAAATTAAAGCCTCGGTACACGGGGTGAGTTTCTCGCCTCGAACATACGATTATCGTAAAGATATAAATAAAAAAATACACCCAACAGTCACATAGGTAGTCCTGACCCCACATTAGAATCAACTAAGTCTTGCGTAGTGGGTATCAGGAACTACTAAGACTTTTCGGTCCCACTAACGCCAAGATCCGAGATAAATCCTTGAGTCTTGAGTTGGTCTATAGATCGTTATTATCAACGATAATCCTATATTATCATGCGATAATGGAATACGATTTTCGTCGCGAGAAACTCTCCCTGTGAAACAGCACTTTATAGTGTCAACGAAATGGCAATGTAGACGAAACTGGATACACCGCATTATAGACTATTTTAAAAAACCCAACAGTCACATACATAGTCCATTAGCTTCGTTTTCTTTACCATTCCGGAAGCACACTGTATTTGCGAACAAAAAATCGACGCAAGTTTAGAATAAATTTATTAAAATATTCTATTATATTTTTATTTCTAAGTATAAATATAAAAATCAATACGGCCTATACATTTATTTTGAATATGTAAGTTTGTACAATAAAAAGCACCTGATTTGTTACATTAAAATCCATTGTAATAATGAACGGACATCGGGAACAAAATAGAATAGAACTATCTCTGTCACTCCTACGCAATCAATATCCTGCCTCTCTTTCATGTATATGGGGAGGTACTATGAAAAAATGTATTCGATATATTGTGTAGTACAGCGTGTTGATACTTCTAGTACTTTCGTTTTCACTCATATCGTCATAAAAAAAAGATACAAAGAAACTAAGTTATTCCGGTTTAGAATAAAAAGATACAGAAAAACATGTTCGAAAATCACATAAAAATTCAAATTAGTAATAAACACGGATGAGCCAGGGATCAACTTTAGTCCAAGTCCTTAGAATCGACTCGCATTATTTTGTATAGCGAGATATTCACGAAATCTATATATATACTAGCGGCCCGACCCAGCTTCGCCTGGGTGCATATATTTTTTGATTCCACTCCACACCAAATACATGTTGTTTTTCGTATAAACTCTTGTATGCCTAAACTTGACGTAGCTATCCTACTGTCCGGCTCAATCCCGTCTCATCCGCCTGTTCAGTCTCTTCCCAATCCGTCCCGTCCCTTCTCTTTATTATCCATCCCGTGTTCGTCCTAACAAATCTGTCATCTATCCCAGCCCTCTCCCATACCATCGATTCTATTTTACTTTATGTCCCTTCTCTCCATAAACATCCATATACATCTTATATATAAAATAGGAATTATTAAAATTTAATATGAGAGTTACACTGAGATAGCAAAATAATAATTGTCAACGTTACTACTACACTTGATGCATAAACAATAATCGTATTGTGTGAGAGAAACAGGAGACCGGCTTCGTTCTCATCCCTACTCCGTGCTGTTTACTGGGTCAGAAGTGACACCTGTAGACATCTGGCGGGGATAACTAATTAAATGACGATTGATCAGTTTTCGACCGGAGAGGAAAAATGATTAAATTACTAAAATGGCTATTAAAAAATAAGGGTTGATCGTAGAAGGGTGAAAATTGAGGATTGTATGTATTTTTGTATGTTGTATCATAAAAAATAGAAATTAAAAATTTTGTCTAAAAAATAAAAATAAAAATTTAGGGGTGGACTACCCCTAACATTTAGGGGGATGAAAAATAGATGTTGGCCGATTCTCAGACCTATTCAATATGCTCACAAAATTTCATGAGAATCGGTCAAGCCGTTTCGGAGGAGTTCGATTACGCACCCCGTGACAGAAGAATTTTATATATTAGATAAAAATGAAACCCGTTTCGCGTTGTCACGGCATCACGTGTGAACGGCTGAACCGATTTGGCTTATTTTGGTCCTGAAATATTCGTCAAAGTCCTGGGAAGGTTTTAGGAGTGAGAAAAATTGGAAAATTTCTAAGTAAGATACTAAAAACCTTTTTTTTTGGGTATCGTTCAAGCGTGATGCGTCCAGCCAATATAGGTGATCTTTGTTCATTTGACGGGAGACGTAAAAGACGGTCAAGCTTCAACTACCATCCAACGTAAAATGATCTATCTTTCCATTGTCTTTCATTGACGGCTGACGAAATAGAACAAAATTCAAAAAAATGTGTACATTGTGTATATAATATTATCTAGATACGGCGTCTTGCGCGTAAATTTGTTAAATGTAAAATAAAACGATGTCCATATCTACCAAAATAGCCCATTGTTTTTTGAGATTATTGCAACAGTTTTAAACAAGGTATACTCTATCGAAGCGTTTTGCCGGAGTACACCAAAATATATCTAATTATAATTTTTAGTTTTCATAAACGACATTGTTTTTTGAATTGGTACTTTTAGATGCGCTGGGGGATAAATTTAAATTCCGCACTAGTATAGTTTTCAGACTCAAGAATAAAAAAAAATATTGGTAAGTTGATGCCGTATCTAGACATTATGATGAAACGATATGCATTTTTATATTTTTAAATATTTGTTGTGTTACTTACGTCACCTGGTAAGGCAGTATGAAGGTTTTATTAATTTGTATATGGTAACGTACTAGACGCGACTGCCAACAAGTTAACGATGGTCACGGGTTCAAATCCCAGGGCACACCTCTGACTTTTCGGATTAATTTCTTCGAGAAATAAAATCCGCCAACCCGCACTAAGCAAGCGGGGTGGACTATATCTTGTTTTATAATATAAAAATGAATCGCAAAATGTGTTGGTAAGCGCATAACTCAACAACGCCTGGACCAATTTGGCCAATTTTTTTAAATGTTTATTATTACTTTATTACTAACAAAAAGTAATGGCGTGCAATATTATTTGAAAAAACAGCATTTTGGTGCTGAAATAAGGGAAGGAATATTGACGGGCAGTAAAAAACGCTAAAGTTTGTAATGTCAAAATTTCATAAGGCAATCTTTATATGTACATGTATATGGAGAGACAGGATATAATAGAGCGGAAGGTACGGGAGAGGGCTGGGATAGCTGACAGATTTGATAGGACGAAATATAAATGCACGTTATAAGACGGGATGGATAATAAAGAGAAAGGATGGGATGGATTGGGAAGAGACTGAACAGACGGATGAGACGGGATTGAGCCGGACAGTAGGATAGCTACGTCAAGTTTAGGTATACACGAGTTTATACGAAAAATAACATGTATTTGGTGTGAAATGGAATCAAAAAATATATGCACCCAGGCGAAGCTGGGCCGGGCCGCTAGTTATTTATAAAAACGGATGTATTTCGGCATAACCTGCAAATCCTGTTATGGCAAATCACTAAATAAAAGTAAAAAGTATAAACAAAATACGATTATTTTGTCGATTCTAAAGCTTTGGACTAAAGATAATCCCTCGCTCGTCCTTTATTAATAAGGCCTTCGATCAAATATACACTAGATACACAGTTCCCTGTAAAAGTTCTGTTAAAAAGTGGCACCGATGCCTGACATGAAAAAAAGTAAACAAAAAGATCACATATTCCAAATGTATTAACACAAATTCCACCTTATTCCTGGAGCTTAAAGTAGCTTTTCACTTAATATTGTCTTAAGTTCTGCAACATTTTAGAAGCAACGGTCGGTGCGTGATTGAAGGCGAAAGAGTGCATAAAGCACTCTTTTTTATGCCATTTTCTAAGCGCTCATGTTGTATCTAGTGTATATTTGATCGAAGAATAAGGCCCTATGAGTGTATTTCAATACGAAAATTATATAAAATTATACGTTCGATATATTGAATATTGTTTTTCATAATACAACCCCAGGTATTGCTCACGATGTCCGCTCAATAATAAATCAACGATAATCACGGACACATTTCTATGTAACCGAAATATTTCTAGAAAACTAAACTTTTTACAACTATTAATCGATTTTGTAAAATTTAATAAAACATATTAAACAGCATGTAATCTAATGAGGTTTCTATTTGCTTGTCCATTTTTGGCTGGCATAATGGTGTCGAAGATAATTATTGCTACAATCCAACCAAACTTACATAACCATACCCATTGAGATAATACACTAGAGGGGACACTGCATTCAAAATTTTTGTAACAATATGAACGGTACATTCTATTTCTGTCTCTGTCACTCCTACGAAGTAACATTATCTTCCCTCTCGCTTAACTGTGTACCCTTGTGCACGCACCATACGCACAGATTTTGTTCCCGATGTCTGCTCTAGTATAATACCTCAATGACCATACCTTTAGGTTTCAAGTGTTATGTAAGCGTTTTTCATTTTTGTAAGCATATTTATATCAAAATCTAACTAATACGTACTTTCGCATATGGGACCTACCACAGTAAAAATGTGTAAGTTACGCCTGTACAAAGATGAAAAGTAATGAATGTCAAGAGGTAAACATTATTTAAGTTGGACTGTAGGTATACGTAAAGTTTTCTAATATGATAGAAGATGGCAACAATATTGCATTTTAAGGTAAGTGTAGTGAACGTCAAATAAATTATCTTCATGAATAAAATAACCACGCAAGTCGACACAATTATGCCGGCCTGGCAGAAAGCGACAATTTTTTTTTGCCTAATCAATTTTTTTCTTCATTGTAACCCTGTTTGCTTCTAATACGGGGTACCTCATATGGTGTTACTGTTATGCTAAAACTTAAAGTGCATATTGAGGCAGATTATGTTAGTGCCTACATTTTTACTGGCTTTGACTAGGCCTAAAATATTCAGATTTGTTCAAATTTCTACATTAATTACCATAAAATTACCTACCTAATTACCATAAAATTTAAAATATAGCCTCATTAAAAGACAATCACAATTACATTTAAAGTAAAACACATTTTATACCCCATTTTTATGATGAAAACTATTTTGAATAAACACACCCAACAGTCACATACATGGTCTGACTCCACATCAAGATCGCATCTTGTGTCGATCAGAAGAAATCAGCCGACCAATAATTAATTGGAGGCCGATAGGAAAATATTTACACCGAAAAATCAATTTTGGAAGTTATACTTCTTCTGGTGCTTTTGGATGTAAATATGAGTTATTTTTTTACGATGCGAACGCATATCGATAGCCGAAACTGACATGATTAAGTTAGCTGTTAACCGTCTGTCAAGGCGACAATTCATAATTACATTTAAAGATTATTTTTAAGCCGCTCGCCTGATGGTAAGCGATACGACCGCTCATGAACAGTAGCAATACCATTACGAAGCATTGTTACCAGTCTACTGCGCTTGGTGTTCTAAGACATAACATGTTAAGTCGCTATATGTCAAGTAGTTATTCTTGCTACAATGTCCTTCGAATTGAAACACAACAGTGCATTTACATTGCTGTTTGGCGGGAGAGACTGTTCGTTTCGTCGAACAATCGAACGTCGTGTCGGAACGTAGAGTAATTCACTTGGTTATCTATGTAGTTGTACCATGATAAATAGCTTATGCTCATAAAATTATACATTGCTATTTTATTCCTTATTTTACAAAGTGACTGTACGAATGTTAAACATAAGAACTTAACGCAGTTTTAAATGCCGTTAATATGAGCCGACTCAAAAATCTTTTTCATAGATGTCAATAATCACTAATCAGCTGTTTAACATCTCATTAACGTTAATATAGCCGAGACCCTTGTTTAAGCCAATTTTGAGCAAAGCAAAAATTTTGAGCCCTAGGCAAATAGTGGATGACTGTTAGTTGGCTATTTCATATTACTGTCAAAAAGAACATTATGAATAACAAAACTAAATCTTCGATTAATCTCCTCATAACAAGATTTAAATAATTTACGTTTATGTGGTTGATTGGCATTTTTTTATGAATAAGGGGGTTACTATACAAGTTTTACATAGATTTTTAAATCTTATTGCTAAAATTACATAAATTTAATTGTGCATGCATAATTCAAGACAACCCACATACATAATTATATTACCGAATATACATTTTTATGTACAAAATATATAGGACATACCGACGTACATAAAGTAGAACAAAAATAAATACACACCACACTAAGATCGAGTCTTGTGTCACGTATCAGAAACTACGAGAGACTTTTCGGTGTCACAAACACCCAGATACGAAACAAGCGCCCTACTCTGAAAATCCGAAACGAAGTTCGAATCTCCAGACGACCGAAGTTTATGATGATACGAATGTACCTACTCTGTAAATGTTCGGATTTGTATAACGTACATCATAAGTCTAGGGTTACGACCATAAATCAATATAGGTACATTCCTATTCGTCATGAACTTTGATCGTCCGAAGATTCGAACCTCGTTTCAGATTTTCCGAGTAGGGCCCCAAATACCTGAGGAGCACGCAAATATTTGTCTCGGCGCGGGAATCGTAACGGCGATTGTGAAACCGTCAGCGTCGAACCAATCATGAAGACTATTATATTTTTTATTATTGTTCAGTTCCTGCACCACGCATGCATATCGACCACTAAGATATTATACCTACTAGTGTCCCCTACACTGCAAACAAATATTTTACGAAAGTAAACGGTACTATACCACTCCTTCTGTTTCTGTCTCTGTCACGCCTACGTAGTAACATAATCTTCGCTCTCGCTTTACTTTGTTCCTGTGCCAGCATAATGCGCAGAGATTTTGATCCAGATGTCCGCTCTAGTATATACCTCAATGATATCTACCAAACTTAGATTATATACTCGTCTAGATTGAGCAATGCCAACAAACAATGCGCTCAAACTGTCCTCACTTTCGTTGATATGTGGGAGTACCGGTCATGTACTTATTGTAATCCAACTGTCAAGGTGTGTGTGTTTAGGGATGCCTACTCCAGATTATTAACTTAACTTTTCCCCATTATTTGAGAAACAAAATAGGTTAAATAAAATATTTTTACTTTATTTAAAGTAATCATACTAT
Organism: Hyles vespertilio; assembly: GCA_009982885.2. Lineage (NCBI taxonomy): Eukaryota > Metazoa > Arthropoda > Insecta > Lepidoptera > Sphingidae > Hyles > Hyles vespertilio. The sequence goes on from CM042832.1 coordinate 5,268,799, forward strand.
TAATTATATTTATAACGCATTTTAGTAAAAACAATAAAAATCTAAACCCATCTCTCCTAGTGTTTGTTTCCGTATAGAATTAACTCTTTGGATTTATTGCCTGGGCTGTTATCTGATTTCTGTATTTATGTAAAATATAAATCATCATAAGTAAAACGTTCGGAACACATAACTGAAGTCTTGTGAGGCTACGAATGGTCTTCTTTTCGTTTCCGCTGTGTAATGTCTCTCCAGCAATTTGCTAGTACTAGTCTAAGATCCCGCCATACATCGACCTTCACCGAGATGTTTATTTGATGAAACGTATTTTATGTTCAATTTAATATGTCAATAAATATATTGTATAGGGGTTGCCTAGCAAATTACCACCGTGTTCGTAATAAAATGATCTTTATATTCATTTAATTTTCATTCAATAATCAGACCGGTGCAAAATGCTAGTAGCGATTTACCTGTTTATACCTGGCAACCTGAGGGTTGTGACCGGAAAAAAATAGGCAACCTAACGTTTACATGTTCTATGGGTTTCATACTTTCGATTGGTATAGAATTTGTTTAATAACCAAACAGGAAACGTGTAAAAAAAAATATTTTTTTTAATATTTAATTAATCGTATTCTGGACTGAAATTTGCAAGGTAACCCATATACAATATATTTATTGACATATTAAATTGCATATAAAATACGTTTCATCAAATAAACATCTCGGTGAAGGTCAATGTATGTCGGAATCCTATACTATACGGAATCCGTAGGAAGTCTAAAAAATATGATTAAGACCTTGAATAAGTTCTCGCTGTTTCTTCAAAGATGACAATACACATGATAATACACATGCAAGGCAAAGAATTAATAAAATTACTATGAAGTGCATGACGTCGTGGGTTTCATTCATATTGTGTAGGTAAGTTATTATTTACTCATTAAATAAATAATGTCACTCTTCTTTTTGTTCTTCTGATCGAAATATGATGTAATTATATTTGTGTTTTATCTCCTATAGTTTCAACAAATCTTCCTAGTAATAAATTGACAACACTGGCCAATGAAACTCATCTTCAAAATAACGAATTAAAAGTTAATGTTTTCTTGAAATAATAGTGGTTTAACAATAATGTTACCGATAGAAAGTGATATTGGTATTATTATACAGTTTTCGCATATAATTGCGATACAATTCGACAGCACAAACCGGCATAAATAATTATTTTTCGGGAGCACGTTATCCATATGTAGTTCAAGTGACACTGCCGTACGTGAGAAGCGAGTCTACCAAATTTGGTAGACTTTATTTGAGCCGTGCGGTAGAGACGTGAGGTTAATGGAAAAAAATCGATTAAATAAAAATCGATTTTTCTTTATTTAATATTAAGAGCGTATACACCTTGCGCGCAAAGTCAACTATAGGTATTTCTTCGTTAATTTCACGCACACATAAGCGACCAAAGCTGTGTGCGTAGAGCTGCCGCGTCGGCTCGCTATACAATCGGCTCAAACAACTTTGATCCGTGCGCTTCAAATATTCAATTGAAATGTAACTGTAATATAATATCATAAAAATATTTTATTTGCATTATAAGTAGACAAATATTACTGTGCAAGCAAAGAATAATACAAATTTTGGATACTAATCATATTTTCGTTATTATTACATTGTTAAGTTGCATTCAAATCAGTGTTCAATCAGTATACACTACGGACGTTTTATTAATCATTTCGTGTTCGAACACATAAATAGTGTTAGGGGCCTTACAACCCCTTACAATTACGAAATATATTTAATTTTATATTACAATACATAACATAATTTAGCCTCGGAATTACATCCCATTATATTACCTGAAACATAATTTATACTCACTACAAAATCATTGTAGGTAATAAAAATAATTAAATATTTTACTACCAAAGTACTAAGATGTGGTAATCGCATTCCGCGCGTGGCTATTTTTACTACGCGCGGCATAATCGACTGCAGCCAGGCCGGAGCGACGAGCGATACGTCCTCCCTCTAGAAGGCCTTGCGGCGCGGCGGTCTGATTTGATCCACGTCAGACAGCGTGTTTTATAGTGGTTTTTAAAATATTTGTAGAAAACATGAAAACTAATTTTGTTGAAATATAAAAATGGTAATTTATTGATAAGATGTTCTTCTATTGTAATATGCAATTGCTATAAAAAATTATGTACGATAAGTTGGTGAAAAAAAATATGTTCTTGACGAGAGTTTCTGAATAATTTCGCATTGTTTAAATTTTTATTTTTCAGGAACTAAACACAAAAAGATTATTTTTCTCAGCAAAATCCCTCCATAAGGGTCTTATTAGTCTGATAATATTTTTATTTTCATCTTATATTTAGTGGTTTCGGATATCTTAAGCTTCTAAATTGCCATTTAAAGCCTAAATAACGAAACTTGTGTTCAGTAATCCGTATAGTACTCACAAATTATCCATCAATCTATAATGTTTTCCACCAAAATCCCTAGATGACAACCTTTTCTAAAATTAGTAATAATTATTTTTCCTTTAAATTGTTTATTGGTGGCTATTAACTCATTTGAAAAGTCCTGTTTTAAGCCAAAAAGCGCGTGCAGGGTATAAACGCTCTTAATCGATTTGTTAAAAATCGATTATTATCAAAAACAATCGATTTTTGCGAAAAATCGTTTTTTTTTTCTATCATTTAAAATCTAAATGCTTTCATATTCCAAAAATAATCCTCAGAAATTCATATTAACAATTTATTAAAATAAAAATCAAATAAATTGATATCAATAAAAATATCGAATTCAAAACTAAAAATCAAAGTGAATGTTCCTTTAAACTTTCAAGGTAAGGAATAAGGAAACCAATTTATTTATTGATACAAATTTTCAGTACCATTAAACGTTATTTTAATAAAAATGAAATGATGAGCATCGCAATAATATTGAACAGTATAAACTGACTCCGAGTTTTTTCATACGTCGCATAGATAGCACTGTTAATAAAAATCGATGTTTTACGGATAATTTATATAATCGATTTATAAAAAATCGATTAATAGTATTTTAAAATCGGTTGTAAAAATCGATTATAAGAAAATAATAATCGATTAAATTAGAAATCGATTATTTTTTAACATCTCTACCGTGCGGTGAGGTGTGATGTGTCATCTAGACGAGTATATAAATTATAATCTAAGCTACCAAATTATCTATGAAGTTACGGCCTAACACCATTCAATCGAACTCGATTGGTGAGTAGGCCCGTACCCTAAAATCTGTTTCAGTATTATCATATTCATAAACATTAAGACATTTTACAAAGGTACACCGCGACCAAAATGTGCTTAGCAAAATCTACAACTTTACCTTCCTATTTCACTCATGCTCAATCACTATGTTCCTCTCGCTCTGTTCTCGCGTTTGGTGGGTTAACTTAATGCGTTGGGGCCGTTTATATGCTATTTTTATTATTCATCATCATCATCATATCAGCCACAGGAAGTCCACTGCTGAACATAGGCCTCCCCCAATGATCTCCACAATGACCTGTTGGAAGCGGCCTGCATCCAGCGACTTCCTGCGACCTTAGTCAGATCGTCCGTCCACCTTGTAGGCGGGCGTCCAACACTTCGCTTGCCTATACGTGGCCTCCACTCGAGAACCTTTCGGCCCCAACGGCCATCGGTTCTACGAGCTATGTGCCCGGCCCACTGCCACTTCAACTTGCCAATCCTATGGGCTATGTCGGTAACCTTGGTTCTCCTACGGATCTCCTCATTTCTGATTCGATCTCGTAGGGAAACACCGAGCATAGCCCGCTCCATGGCTCGTTGAGTGACTTTGAGCCTTTTAATGAGGCCCACAGTGAGAGGCCACGTCTCGGTGCCGTATGTCATCACTGGTAACACACAACTATCGAAGACTTTCGATTTTAGGCACTGAGGTATTTTGGACGAGAAGACGTCGCGAAGTTTCCCGAACGCTGCCCAACCGAGTTGGATTATTATTATCATATTATTATTATTATTATCATATTCATAAACATTCAGAGATCTTACAAGGGAAAATCACGAACAAAATATGTTTAGCAAAATGTACGGCTATACCTTTCTCTTTCACTTATACGCAATCACTATCTTTCCTCCCGCTCTGTTTTCGCGTTTGGTTGGTACATAAATTGCGCGAAGATTTTGTTCTCCTTGTCCACTTAATGCCTCACTGAATAATTTATAAACAGTTTCAAAATCTATTTTAGTTATTGAATTTTTTATTCCTTTCGAATTACTTATGAATTCAGTTTGAGAGAGAAAATCACTAAGCACTAGATTTTACTACTAGATTTTAGAGGAGGCCCGTGCCCTGCAGTGGGACGTATATAGGCTGATACAGATACAGACATAAAAAGATATTCCATAACTAAAATAGGTTTTAAAAATGACTTTGAATAATGCCTTATTTTGACCGATTATATTGACGGCTTTTAACGTCACTTCCAGATTCGACGTATTACAACGTTGATTTGACGGTCCTACTATTTTGCATATCCTAATATTGTATATCGCAGGCTGTTTAAATTGCTTTTCTTGTTACATATTCATCTTTTTTTATAACGGTTAAAAACGTCATATTAGTATTTAGTTAAATACTAACTTTAATAAAGTGTAGTTGTACACGACATAAAGGATTAATCGTCTTATTTATCTACCCGCATATTTTCCTTAAAATATTAATACAATAATTTAGCCTCTACTAGTACATTGGGGTAGAAACATTGTTTTTTTTTAACTTCACTGCAATTGATAAATGCAGTACTTATAATAATTTATATTTCAATTTATAAAGCGTTTAACTATATACAATTGTGCGATTCTTTTACCGTTTTTTGACAATATCACTTGTCAAAATATACTGTGCGTACCTGTCATCCACTTGACACCTGTCAAGTGTTGCTCCACTTTTCGCTTATGTATAGTGCAGCGAATATATGCCGATACTCGGTGACAGCTTTCAAATATTTATATTCTAGACATCAAATGCAAAATCTATCATTGCAGATTTGACAGTTGTCAAAGTACACTAAACTTACTCGACTTTGTACAATTGCAGTTTTAAGCTTTCATTAATATAGAACTGACAGCAGTCAAAACAACAACACAGCTGCCCTCGGGTCCTGCCTAAGTTTGACAGTTGTCAGTTTGTCAAGCTAAACGCACCGTGGTTTGCAGTGGGCCTACTTCTCTAAACGCGCACTCCGACATGTCAGTTTGACAGCTGTCAGTTTGAAGCGCACAGTGCGGTTGTTTTTATTTTATTTATCCTCACGCAAAGGCAAAGGGTCTAAGCCATACAGCCTTGTCTAACGCACCGTGCGGTGCTGTGTGCCTACTTCACTAAACTCATTAGCCTGCACGTGACTCGTTGTGTTGAGGTTTGCTACGTGTGCTGGTGGTCCGTCAGACGAGGTGGCAGGCCCGCACGGCCGCCAGTAGCGACAAGCCGGGGGCGCCCTCGTCGGCCGCGAGTCAGGAGGCCGGGTCACGGGTTCATTCCCGGCGCTCGTGTTATGTCTCCTGGCCGGCGCAGTACAGCGTCGCCTGCCTGTGCACGCCTGCAACTGATGGTGATATTTCATAATTAAGTAATTGACTTGATTTTTTATTGTGTTTGTCCATAATTAATACATGTATGTATATTTACAATAAGTACTGATTAAAGGAGAATTCCCATTCATAGTATAGCTAAAAAATATCGTAGATTTCTTTACCGATATTAATTAAAATTCATTAAAGTATTTTGTATGATTTGTTCTTAAACGTTTTCATGTTTTATTATGGGCGACAGATTTTTATAAAATAAAGTAATTAACATCACATTTTACATTTTGTTGGACTTCAAGTTAATTTCTTCAAGTTGCCGCAATTATATTTATATTTATTGTAAATCAATATTTTTCTCTTCATGTTTCATTTCATGTTTAGACGTCTAGTACCGAACTTGGTTCTTTCTCCACCATAGTTTTCTTCAACAGGTAAGAACGTGACAGACGATGACATGAAACAGCTACTTAGGATTTACGTGAAGTTTCATATTAAAATGGATATTTTCCTGTGATGATGTTTTTATTTTTTTATAGTCTTGTGTATTGTGTGGTGTAGTGGGTGGTATGTAGCGCGTAGTGTAGTGGGTGGTATGTAGCGCGTAGTGTAGTGGGTGGTATGTAGCGCGTAGTGTAGTGGGTTGTATGTAGCGCGTAGTGTAGTGGGTTGTATGTAGCGCGTAGTGTAGTGGGTTGTATGTAGCGCGTAGTGTAGTGGGTTGTATGTAGCGCGTAGTGTAGTGGGTTGTATGTAGCGTGTAGTGTAGTGGGTGGTATGTAGCGCGTAGTGTAGTGGGTTGTATGTAGCGCGTAGTGTAGTGGGTTGTATGTAGCGTGTAGTGTAGTGGGTGGTATGTAGCACGTAGTGTAGTGGGTTGTATGTAGCGCGTAGTGTAGTGGGTTGTATGTAGCGTGTAGTGTAGTGGGTGGTATGTAGCGCGTAGTGTAGTGGGTGGTATGTAGCGCGTAGTGTAGTGGGTGGTATGTAGCGCGTAGTGTAGTGGGTGGTATGTAGCGCGTAGTGTAGTGGGTTGTATGTAGCGCGTAGTGTAGTGGGTTGTATGTAGCGCGTAGTGTAGTGGGTTGTATGTAGCGTGTAGTGTAGCGTGTAGTGTAGTGGTGTACCCGCGGCAGGTCGGTGGTCGTGGTCGGGGTCTGGCGGCGGGTGTCGCGGCAGGTGCAGGTCGGCGCCGGGCAGGCACGTCTCCACCATCGCCTCCAGGCAGTTCACGAACAACTCACTGCTCTCTGCCGTGCACTGCTTCTGCAATCGTATCATCATCATCATCATCACTAGCATCAACATTATCATTATCATTGCCATCAATATTATCATCACTCCCATCATCATCATGAATTACAAGAAAAAGATTCAAAATAGGTCAACATAGCTATCTCTAAATTTTCGTTGCTAATACGTGATTTTAATAACTTACTTTTAATGCAGCTACCTCCTTATTTAAGGTTGTTAATTTTTTTTTGCAGATGCTTAAAAGAAACTTAAGAAACTACGTCGAGGATATTTGTATCAGTACCACATCAAAACGCGAGTGGCACTTCTCCCATTCCTCCAATAGATCGAATCGTCATACGAATTTTAAATTAATTCGATAAATCCATCAACATCATCATCATCATCAGCATCGTCATCACTATGAGTTACAAAGCAATGCTTGGCATTTCACTGCGCTTGTCATCCCGAGATATAAGATGTTAAGTCTTAATGTATCTAGTAGTTACTTCGGCTACAATGTCCTTCAATCCGAAACACAAAAATGCATTTAAACTGCTATTTCGCGGGAGAAATAGACATTGCGATGGTACCTACCTAGGCGACCTCTAACATATGAGAGACCTAACACCAATGAAACAGTATATTGTAGGGTAGTCAGAAGGTACCTTAGTGAATGGTCCTGCGAACCGCCATAGTCCTCCGAAGCCACAACTCTGCATGTAGTGAAGTTGCTGCTGACTCGCATCTTCTGAAGCTATCATATTCTAAAACAACATTAACTTAAATAAACACAACGAACAGTCACACACATAGTCCTAAAACCACGATAAACTCGCGTTTTGTGTCGTTTAACAGAAAGGATAAACTTTATGTCTCACATACATCCAGACCTAATACAAATACCTGCGAATTACAAAGATATTTGTTTCAGCGCGGGGGTCGAGCCCACGGTCTCTCGTTTCACAGCCGACTTCATTTTACTGCGATATTTAAGTAGTCTTATTTTTTTTTTTTATTGCATTGGATGGCGAGACGAGCATGCCGTTCGCCTGATGGTAAGCGATGCGACCGCTCATGAACAGTAGCAAAACCAAAAAACACCTTGATTTACAAAGCAATGCTTGGCATTCCACTGCGCTCGCCATCCTGAGACACAAGATGTTAAGTCTCAATATGTCCAGTAGTTACTCTGGTAGTTACAATGTCCTTCAATCCGAAACACAACAGTGCATTTAAACTGCTGTTTGACGGGAGAAATAAACAATTGATAATTTTACTCTTATTTTTCAAAAGTATATGCATTACACTAATGTAATTGTTATGAATAATATTATTTTAGTAGGTTTGAACTGTGGAAATAATTGGGGGAGGCCAATCTTCAGTAGTGGACTTCCTGTGACAAACAACAAACACAAAGAGAAAGAGAAAGATAGAGTGAATAAAGTACTTCCTGCTAATAAGTATTATGTGATACTTAATATTTTTTGTATCAGCCCATATACATCCCACTGCAGGGCACGGGCCTCCTCTACAATCGAGAGTACGATTGAGAGTAGTTAGACCATATAGTCCAACTCTGGCCTAATGCCGGTTTGCAGACTAACATGAATAAATGCTCTATTTGGGAAGCTTGTGAGATGAATCCTGTTTGATGCATGTTTTGACGTGACAACGTCTTAAATTAGGTTGCGGCTGGGAGTCACTTATGAAAAAGTGTAACGCCCGGTAACGTAACGGTGCGCGCGCAGCACTAGAGAATTATTTTTCAGTTTCACCCACTTTTTCCAAAATTGTCCCATAGCCCCCCCCCCCTGCCTTCCCCCACCCTTATTCCGAAATAGTGCCTATTAGCCTCCCCACGAAACCTACCCCCCCCCCCCTCCCCTACCCCCACCCCGAAAATTTACCTCACCCCCCCAATCCTATCTCGGCCAACATAGGTCGTAGACCCACCGAGTTTGGTATCCTCGGAACCGTCTTGGTGAGGGCTACAAATTGACCCCGCCAGAAATCCCAAATTACGCAAAAAATTACCCCCCCAAAAAAAAATATTTTACCTCCAAAAAATTAATTTAAGTTAGCCTCCCCACGAAACCTTCCTCCCCCCCCCCCTCCCTTACCCCCACCCCGAAAATTTACCTCACCCCCCCCAATCCTATCTCGGCCAATATAGATCGTAGACCCACCGAGTTTGGTATCTTTGGAACCGGCTCGGTGAGCTCTACAGATTGGCCCCAACCAAATCCCCAAATTCCTCCCTCTCTCCCCTAAAATATTTGTCCAGGCATAACTCCGTCATTTCTTAAAGTAAACCCCCCGTGTTTGGAGTCAGAGGAATCGTCTTGACGAGCTCGACAATCGAGAGCAGGCAAAATACGATTTTTCTTATTGACGTGACAACGTCTTAAATTAGGTTGCGGCTGGGAGTCACTTATGAAAAAGTGTAACGCCCGGTAACGTAACGGTGCGCGCGCAGCACTAGAGAATTAGGCGCATTGAATCGGCGCATGCTTGTGTCTCTGTCTTTGTCTTTCTCGAACGTTCTTGGCGTTGGAAAAACAAGAAAGCGTCACAATACAAGTTCACACGTGTGGTTAAAGTATCGTCAGCTGTGTCTGTAGTGAAAATATGGAGTGCTTAGATTCGTCATTACATGTACAATGTTTTAGTAAACAAAATATATTTCTATAGTTAAAATTTGTGCAATTCTTATTTTCATTCAATTCCTTGTTCCTATTGTGCAATTTAATTATATTCATATCAATAAATATTCTACCGAGAAAAAGACGTTGTCACGTAAAATCTTCGCCCGTAAAACCGACTTTACAGGCAACCATTTTTTTTAGTTTTATTTAAATTCTATACTGCCCTCCCTTCTTATCCTTTTCTTATATCCATCCAAAGGTTGTCTGTAAGAAATCGCCTTGGGCGATAAGACCGCCAACTGTACTCTTTAATTATATATGTAAAATATTGTATGCTTTGTCATTTTTTGTGTGCAGTAAAGAATGAATAAATAAATAAATCCTGGGTGTAAGAGTAATGAAGACTGTCCCGCCCTCACACCCGCCACTGCAACTCCTGTGTCGCAGGATCAACAGTAACATTGTAATGACACCGAGCATTGAACCTCATCGAGTCTACGGGAATGTCTAACTTGTCTTTAAGAGCGTTTACACCTTGCGCGCAAAGTCAACTATAGGTATTTCTTTGTTAATTTCACGCACACATAAGCGACCAAAGCTGTGTGCGTAGAGCTGCCGCGTCGGCTCGCTATACAGCCAGCGCAACCAACTTTGACCCGTGCGCTTCAAAATTCTAATATTGAATTGAAATGTAACTTATGATTTATATAATATAATAATATTACCATTATATCATAAAAATATTTTATTTGCATTATAAGTAGACAAATATTACTGTGCAAGAAATGAACAATACAAAGGAGATCCGATTTGGTCCAACTACGGACAAGAAATTAAATACGACTAAAAAATCAGGCGTATTTTTTTAGATTTATTTCTCTATTTATTTTTATCCTACACCATCGGGATCAGATTTTGTAAAAAAAAAGGATATCATAAAATATTCTACCACTTTTTGCATTGTTCGCAATATTATCAGAATTGACATCTGTCTTATAATGAGTGTTTTTTTTTTTATTGCAGTTAATGGCGAGACGAGCATGCCGTTCGCCTGATGGTAAGCGATGCGACCGCTTATGAACAGAAGAAAAACCAAACAACACCTTGATTTACAAAGCAATGCTTGGCATTCCACTGCGCTCGCCATCCTGAGACATAAGATGTTAAGTCTCAATATGTCCAGTAGTTACTCTGGCTACAATGTCCTTCAATCCGAAACACAACAGTGCATTTAAACTGCTGTTTGACGGGAGAAATAGACATTGCGGTGGTACCCACCCAGGCAGCCTCTCACATATGAAAGACCTACCACCAGTATAATGTTTGTCAAATTCTATTCTTTGTGCTTGGTCGCGAAAGGAATGTGCTTTTGTGGTGTTGGTTATTTTGAGTTTATTATTTACGACAAGTCTTGGCTACTCCAAAAAGATTATAATTATTATATTCCCAAAAACAGCAGAGCTTGCTCAGTGCATCTACGCAATACCTCATTGGATTTTATGAGGGAAAGGCTCTATAATATTAATAATATTATTTTAGTTCCAACATGTACAAGACATGTTTACAATTATAAATAATTCTAAAACATCAATCGATTTTAATGAGATAAATAGTATGCCAGACCACTTAGTGCGTTATTGGTTAGGACAGAACAAAAATATGTTTTGTTTATATTCAGATCGACAGCTCTCAAAATGGCCACAATGCAATAATACAACATTATTGTAATTGCATTGCAATCAAAAAGACAGTGGGATGCTGTGCACATGTAATGACTATTATGTGGTACCTTGGTGGGGCTGCGTACCATAATATCACACCTCCTGCAAAGAACCTCGACAATGTATTGTTACTACCAGGTACATGAAATATTGTTTAGGAACAAGTTCAATAGAACTTTTTATTATAAAAATGTGTTTTTTATTATCAATACCAACATTTTTACCGTCATCATTCCCTTTTTAGAATGATTTACCTTCTTTTGAAACGGATATTTCTACCCCCAGAAATGCTTTCTTTATCAACTTTATATCGAAAAATATTTAACGTGTTTATAATTATGTAATACATTTTACAATATTATTTAACCAAATTATTTATATAGTTACAGAAAATATAAAATATTGTCCAAATAAGATATATGTGAAGATAGTAGAATATGGTAGTTTTTGTAAAACTTTAAGAGGATATATCTTAAATACCCCATATTGTAGCTCAAAAAGACTGTATTATATTTAAAGGATATTGAATCTTTATTACTTAATTCTAGGTCTCATTTGTGTCCGTCAAGTTTTCACTACTAGGCCTAATTTCCTTAGGAAATCGACCGATATCCTTTAAATACTAATCATATTTTCGTTATTATTACATTGTTAAGTTGCATTCAAATCAGTGTTCAATCAGTAGACACTACGACACTACGGACGTTTATTAATCATTTCATGTTCGAACACACGAAAAGAGTTAGGGGCCTTACAACCCCTTACAATTACGAAATATATTTAATTTTATATTACAATACATAACATAATTTAGCCTCGGAATTATATCCCATTATATTATCTGAAACATAATTTATACTCACTACAAAATCATTGTAGCTAATAAAAATAAAAAATATGTTTTACTATCAAAGTACTAAGATGTGGCAATCGCAGTCCGCGCGTGGCTATTTTTACGACGCACGGCAAAAATCGACTGCAGCCAGGCCGGAGCGACGAGCGATACGTCCTCCCTCTAGAAGGCCTTGCGGCGGTCTGATTTGATGCACGGCGGACAGCGTGTTTTATAGTGGTTTTTAAAATATATGTAGAAAACATGAAAATTAATTTTATTGAAATATAAATATGGCAATTTATTGATAAGATGTTATTCTATTATAATATGCAATTGCTATAAAAAATTATGTACGATAAGTTGGTGAAAAAAAAAATGTTCTTGACGAGTTTCTGAATAATTTCGCATTATTTAAATTTTTATGTTTCAGGAACTAAACACAAAAAGATTATTTTTCTCAGCAAAATTCCTCCATAAGGGTCTTAAAAGTCTGATAATATTTTTATTTTCATCTTATATTTAGTGATTTCGGATATCTTAAGCTTCTAAATTGCCACTTAAAGCCTAAATAACGAAACTAGTGTTCAGTAATCCTTATAGTACTCACAAATTATCCATCAATCTATAATGTTTTCCACTAAAATCCTTAGATGACAACCTTTTCTAAAATTAGTACTAATTATTTTTCCTTGAAATTGTTTATTTGTGGCTATTAACTCATTTGAAAAGTCCTGTTTTTTAGCCAAAAAGCGCGCAAATGGTATAAACCCTCTTAACCCGCAACGAAAACAATCAGAAAGTTAGGAGGAATTGGTAATAAATTATTGTCCACTTCCCTCCGTGTAAAGCAGGTGACAAAACAATGAACTAAAGAGGTAAATTACCTCGCAAAAAGACAAAAAAAAAAATAAGAAAAAGAGAAAAAAGAAAGAAAAAGAGAAGAAGAGGGTGTAAGAGTAAACCAAGTGTTACCTGTATGATGCTCTGAACTGCGCTCAATATCACCTGGTCGTGACAATGCATCAGTACGTGGTTGATCTTCATGTCCAACAGACTGTGACTGTAAACGAAATTACACATAATATGATAAATATTTATTAAATAATATTTATGATAACATATGATAAATATCATTTAATAAATATTTATCATATAACACGTGGATTTAGTATTACTTTCTTATATCTCTGTACTGCCCCATGAATTCTATGTTATATTAATGCAGTCCATTCAAAGGTTGTTTGGAAGAGATCGCAACTAATGATAAGGCCGTCTATTATTACCTATTGTAATTTCTGATGAATTTCATGTCGTAAGAGATATGAGTAGTCGGAATAAATAAATAACGAAAAATAGACCTAGGGGGGTTACTCTGTACTCCGACGACGAGTGTTCGAATATCGCACCTAATTGTACAAATATGCCTAAATACTTTACAAAACTATGGAATGAATGACAAGTAAGTAGATAATAATATAGATTTTTATTTATTTTATAATAATTTTCAACTGGTGGTAGGTCTCTCATATGTGAGAAGCCATCTGGGTAGGTACCACCGCAATGTCTATTTCTCCCGTGAAACAACACTGCTTAAATGCACTGTTGTGTTTCGGATTGAAGGACATTGTAGCCAGAGCAACTACTGGACATATTGAGACTTAACATCTTATGTCTCAGGATGGCGAGCGCAGTGGAATATTGCTACTGTTTATGAGCGGTCGTATCGCTTACCATCAGGCGAACGGCTTGCTCGTCTCGCCATTCCATGCAATAAAAAAAAAAAAAAAGTATGCCATGAGGTTAGATAGATAACTTACATAACAGGAAATACTTTGGGAAACACCACGGAACCCTCAGCCAAATATTGGTACAGGATTCTTATTTCGTTCTCATCTGAAACAAACAATATAGGTTAACTAGTTGCTAAATAACTATTTGAAATTAAAAACATTAGTTAGTTATTTCTTTCGATATATAAATATACTGTATATGTAAATAATTAATAAAAACACCTAACAGTTACATAAATAGTTCTGACCCCACATTAACATCACTTAAGTCTTGTTTCGTGGGTTTTCGGTCTCTCAAACATCAGTTATAAATTGTAGATAAAATATTTTGGCATACAGTAAATTATATCATTAACTAGTGGCCCGGCCCAGCTTCGCCCGGATGCATATAGATTTCTCTACAGTAATATGCACGTATTATACATACCGGGTATCTCAAGACTGCTACCGAAAACGAAGCCGGGTGGTAGTTTTAGTGACTACAAACACAATGCAATCAAAAATTTCGCAAAGAAACGCGACAATTATTTTTTATGATTTTTTAATATCGTAATTTTTGGGTGGTAAATCCATAGATTTTGCTAAAATAATAATTTAAACTCTTTTATACCTTAGAGTATTTATAAATAAAAGGGTATAAACTATTATTTTAGGAAAAAATGTATTTACCACCCAAATATGGCCATAGGAAAAAAATAACAGAAAAAAAATTGTCGCTTTTTTTTCAACTTTTTCTGTTGCATTGTGTCTGAAGTCGCTTAAACTGCCACCCGGCTTCGTTTTCGGTAGCAGTCTTGATATACCCTGTATAAACCTTCCTCTTGAATCACTCTATCTATTAAAAAAAACCGCACCAAAATCCGTTGCGACAGAGAAAGAGACTTTGTTTTATTTTAGTATTGTTTGTTTTATTGTAGTATGGTGATTTTAATTAAAATATATAATAAATTGACATAACTTTTTTACTCTTATATCATTGCGTAAAAAAATATATCGATATAAACTACTTGGAACGTCCTACTACATCACTAGAAAATATATATCGACATGTCCCGCACAGTACCTGTAGTGTATTTGACTAGTGTTGCCAATACTGTCAACACGAGGGCTTGAGTCGTGAAGTCGGACAGCACGGAGGGATCAAGAAGGCAGTTGCTTTCCGGTGTAGAGGTCGTGTCTTTGTCCGTTGAAGCTTGCTGTTGGTTGGAAAGCATTCGTTAATGATTATTTATTAATCGAAGTAGAATTGATTAATCAGAACAATCGATTCTTTGCTAGTACTGTTGAATTTAAAACATTGTGTACATCGATTAGTCGAGACAATCGATTCACAGCGATTATCGATTTTGAGTTTTCATTGGAAAGGTAATTGAATTCTTCCCTAAAGTAACGAGTTAAACAAATTCATGAACTATTTTTTTGTAACCAGTACTATAAAATAATAATGACATTAATTGACATCAAATTGAAACTACATAGTTATCTAAATTGGTCCACAAATCAGGGAAAATTGAGCGTGTATAGAAAATTTGCATGCAAATCTTAGTGGTATGAAAAAGTACACATATATGCACCTATAAAAAGAATAGGCAAACATAAAAACTATTTTGAATTAAAGACAACTTATCAATACATAAAAAAGTAAAAAAAAGGATTAACAAAAACAAGAATAATAAAGTATCTGTATAAGCCAATATTCGTCCCACTGCAGGGCACGGGCCTCTTCTACAATCGACAGTACGATTGAGAGTGGTTAGGCCATATAGTCCACATAAATAATATAAATTTGTCCCTGTAAACGTGTAATGCTTAACTTGTTTTTTGTTGACGCGTGGAAACCGGATTACCGCTAACGCCCCACCTTGGGGGAGGGTGGAGCGATTATGTTGGGTTCACCGATAGGCATACCAATCAAAACCCCGCGTTGCCCTCTTCAGCGCAATTAGAACGGCCCCGGGAACCCGAAGCAAGAGCGCTCCAGCTTCTACCGGGACCATCCATGCACAATGCCGCTCAATTTGCGGCACGTACCATAAGTATGTTGGAGGCTAGGAAGCCTCCTCATTTCCCGGCAACAGGCAATTGCTTCCTCCTCCTCCTGCTGCCGAACATCTCGAGGTCGCATTGTACGTGAGTACAATGGGCGTAACAACAGCCCCCTATTGCGCGCCCGCGACCTTCACTTCCCCATTAGTCGCCTCCTACGACAGGCAGGGGATACCGTGGCGGGATTCTCAAAGCGCCCCCATACCACAGGGCGCGTGTAATGCTTACCTTAGTGGAAGTTTCAGGGTAGTCGCTGTCTCCAGACTTGGTGCTGGATGGTCGCTCGGTGGTATCATCAGTGCTGCCGGGAGATCCTCTGCCGTCGTCGTCTACCACCTGTTGGTCAATCTACAAGGTTATTTTTAGTGTACTATGTGGATGAAAATTTGTTGAGAATCAGCAGCACAAATTTTTAATATATTTTATATATTACCCCAAAAATTTGTATTATAAATTTTCACAAATTATCAATGAACTTCTCTGATTTAAAATAAAAACTTTTATATTATAAAGTTTTGAAAAGAGCAATACTTCAGTTTCTCACCTGTTCTTTTCTAGTGAAAACCGAAAAAGTTACCATGAAAAGTTCCTAATTTACAATTAATTAGCCATAAAAACGTTGTACAGAGAAAAATGAACAGCAAGAATAAAATCGTGTTTCTTTTTAAATATGTAGTTGAAAAGGGGAAAAATCAAGGGGAGTCACTCTTTACTGCGACACGACACAAGACAAGAGTATTCCACTTCTAAAAATCAATACTACCCTTTATGAAACTTATAATTCACTTCGAACACGGTCTAAGGTTACAATACCATAGAGGATTCGAACTATTTTAAACTATTTAGGAATATTCAAACATTTTTACGTACGATGATCCAATACGAGTATACGTTGTCGTGTCAGTATATAGACTAAGCCTCCAGTATTTTATAATAATAATATATTGTCTCACATCAAGCCCGCTGTCGGTGTCCCCCACCAGGTCCGGTCGTGCCGCGTCCCCCGCCGCGCCGTGTTGCATGCTGTGGGCGCGACCCTCACCATCCTACACCGGAAACGGCCCTGTATTACTCGTACTAACTTAGCAAGTAGTGCGTGATGCCCCAATCAAAAATATATTGTGGAGTATTTTTTTAGTCTGTACTTCTCTATCGTTATTTATTTATTAAACTTCATTTTACACGAAAACAAGTGTTATATACACAAGCAAAAAAACACATTACTTATATAAAGACTGTTACAGAAAACGAAGCCGGGTGGCAGTTTTAGTAACTTCAGACACAAAGCACCTAAATGTTTTTAAAAAATCGATGATTATTTAATATTTTTTCCTATCGTTGTATTTGCGTGTTAAAAACCTACATAGTTTTCTCTAAAATAATAGTGTATATAGTTATGTGTATAAAATACTTTTAGCAGTATTCCTATATATTTTTGATTCGGGCATCACACAATTATTTTACCAGCTATTTAGGAGCGTGGGGTAAATATACGAATTGGGGTAAACGTTAAAATTGTACCTTCTAAAGCTTCTAATATGGGTTTATTAAAACTTTTGAGAAGCATCATATTTTAAGCGTTAAGCATTGAGATTTGTGTCAGCTTGTTGCCAAGATTTTTTTGTTATTTAAGTGTTATTTTTTATATAAATGTGCACGTGTAATTTGTTATGATTTTAAATTCTACCCAAAACAAAGTGTTAAATGAGATTTTTTAAATTCGATTTTTGGTGAAATGTAGATAAATATATAGTGTAGATAATTATAGATAAAGTGGATCACCAAAAGCAACTGTTATCAGTTGTTGCAATAATGCCGGCATTGTAAGTGTATATGTCAAACCATGCAGGTTTTTCGCTGTGCCGGGGTTTGCTAAGGATTGCAATTTTAATTTTATATCTACTTAGGGGATAATGGGTTTTATAATTTAAAGGTATTGAAGTCTAAATTTACCAAAAGCTTTGGGTTAAATTAATGGAGAATAGTATTACAATAAAACAGTCGGGAAATAACTTAATGTTTTAAGGAGCTAAATACCATTAGTTAAATTATTTTCGGTACACAATAACATTGAATACGATCGCTCGTGGACAGTCGTAAATACCAAATAACACCATGGATTACAAAGCAATGCTTGGCTCTCCTCAACGTTCGCCATCCTGAGATATAGGATGAAGTCTCATGATGTCCATACTTACTCTGACTACAATGGTCCAAATTATGGATTATTTCTTTAAATCAGCATCAGTTAAATTTGCTACATAATGTAATTTACGTAGCAAATTTCATATTATGAATTGTATTGCATTTAAATTGTCTTTAGATTGTGAAGGGTCCTGCAATCATATATTGCTTAATATCTAATATGTTATTTTTAATTAAATACAAGGTTTAATATACAGTTTATCTTTCTATCAATTTTATTCTCAATATTAGAAATGTTAAATATTTTATAGCAACTGATAATTCAGCATTTTCAAACCTGTAACGGCAAAAGAGTATTTGAACGCAACACTATCTTACGAGTCAACTTCGAAAGAAAAACAATATCATGCAGATAATTTATAAGAATAATGGATTAATTTGTTCGTTATAACAGACTCAAATTGTTACAATTACCCTAGGAGGTCCAATCGAGTCTTTAGAAGTGGGTACCGAGAAGGATCGCTGAGTTTTAAATTGCATTCTAGCAGAAGTCTATAAAGCAATGCAAAAAGCGCTAATTCAAACGGGGCATTGACAATTGATGTGTTATTCGTTATAACGTTACATATAGCAAGTTTGTTATATTTCGCAACAACATCAATTGTTTATAATAGGTTATTTATTTACGTTATATTCGTTAGAAAATTGAAACAAATATTTATGTTACGTGCCAGTATTTGTTACATGACAGAAATGTTTTTTTTTTAAATTATAACGAATAAAAACGTTAATAAAACATACAAGGTGTGGTAGCGACACAAAAATGATGCAATACGAACGATACAAGATATTACATATCCGAAACAAGTGGCGTGGAAAAAACACAACATGATTAAAGATACATGAATATACTGGCTTATACTGAAAGAGAACAGTTAGATGTAAGAGGTCAATGGAAGTTATATTAATTATTGTATCAGCCCAATATGCCACTGATTGGCACGTGAATAGTAATAAATAAATACACTCAACAGTCACATACATAGTCCTGACCCCACATAAAGATCAATTAAGTCTTGAGTCGTGAGTATCAGAAACTACGAGAGACTTTACGGTCTCACAAACACCCAGATCCAAGACAAATATTTGTGGGCCTCACAAACATATGTCTTGGTGCGAGGATCGAACCTACGGCCTGTTGTTTCACAGCCGGCGTCTAACCAACTGCGCCACAGAGGCTGCCGAAGGAATATATGACCGAGAGCTCGTTTGAAAGCGGTTGGGCGATATACCATGCTTGTTTAATGCGGATGGAACGATTTATAGTTCTAAAGTTTCACTTATGGGGTAATATCACAGTGCATTTAAAATTACTAGATATACAAATATGGATAATTTAAAATAGAGGTATTAATTAATTACATTTAAAATATGTTTTTTAATAATTATAGGTGGCAAACGAGTATACGGTTCACTTGATTGTAAGTGATCACCGCGCATGAATATCTGCACACCATAGGCCAGGGGTGACGAAAATTTATCTATAAACAAGCCACTTTTTATAAAGAACTAGCGGCCCGGCCCAGCTTCGCCCTGGTACAAATAGATTTCTGTACAATAATATGTAAGTATTATACATATAAACCTTCCTCTTGAATCACTCTATCTATTAAAAAACCGCATCAAAATCCGTAGCGTAGTTTTAAAGATTTAAGCATACTAAGGGACATAGGGACAGAGAAAGCGACTTTGTTTGATACTATGTAATGATACATAGGACGTGACGTTGAATAATTTTGAATGAATCTAATCGAAAAAAAACCCTCTACTAGAATACTAAACGAACGCGGGATATGTTTTATTGTTTGAAAAAGTTTCTTTGTCTTTTTTTTTCAAAATGTTCGGTGAAATTTGTTTTCGGTGGCGTCCCCAAAATAATATAACGCGTGGCATAGGTTCGCCAACCCTGCCGTAGGGAATGGAGATGCGTTGCCGACCTTTTAGGTGGGAATACGATCTTATTTTAAGGTTGTATTTTTCGGGAAATGCTCAAATTGGAATCTTCCATCAACCTCAAGAAATAGTGTACAAACACATATTACTGTCACAATTACTAATGAGAAGAAACATTTCAATTAGGAAAATAATTATAGTATAATTGTAGCTCAAAGACTAGGGTCAAAAAGTCGTATTCACCGTACGTGGTTTATCAAATACGACTCTTCGACTATAGAACATAAGCCTCATATTTCAATTATAATTATTTTCCATTCACAAAGTATTTTGTTTAAATGTGAAATATTTTAATGGTATTTTGCAAAATATTCATTTTGTTTATTTCATTACTGTACTATTCTTTTTTTGGCAAAAAAATATACAGGTACAACCAAAAACAACAAGTTTCAGAACATATTTTTTTGTGATTGAATTTTTCAATATTTTTACCATTAAATTATTCCACTAAATCAGTGAAGTAAGTAACATTAAGCTCATGTCATGATTTTCTACTGATGCCATACAATCTGCGTGGGACGGACACTTAACAAAATGCATCTTGTTGTAATGTGTTATTGGGTATATAGTGTTTTAATAATATTTTCGAATATGGAAACAAATTAATTTTAGAATAGGATAAATGGGAATATGTTAACGTAAAACACTTGTAAAATAAATGATGTAAACATATTTTCGTTTTTTTTATCATAGGTTTTTTTATTGCTGTGAATGGCGAGACGAGCATGCCGTTCGCCTGATGGTAAGCGATGCGACCGCTCATGAACAGTAGCAAAACCAAACAACACCTTGAATTAAAAAGCAGTGCTTGGCATTCCACTGCGCTCGCCATCTTGAGACATAAGATGTTCAGTCTCAATATGTCCAGTACTTACTCTGGCTACAATGTCCTTCAATCCGAAATACAACAGTGCATTTAAACTGCTGTTTGACGGTAGAAATAGACATTGCGGTGGTACCCACCCAGGCAGCCTCTTACATATGAGAGACCTACCACCAGTACGGTACGGCAAACGAGCAAACAGGTCACCTGATGGTAAGTGACCACTGCACATGCAACATTCACCACGCTTGGAACATGGATGTTATGCAGGAAGATCGATCGGAGGGGAGCGGGAAGGAATAGTGATGGGAGGAGATAAGGGGTATTTGGCATCCAGCCTTAAAAAAAAAAGGAAATAATAATTATAAAATAATTTAATAAAAATATTCAAAAGTGTAATGTGGAGTCATGCTTGTGCCTTTCGTAGCCCGCTTCTACCCGTATACAGTATGAATAAATTGAATATTATTTTCAGACTTGTAGCCTTATTCATAGAGTTTTCAAAACCAATTTTAGTTATCCATTGTTTTGACCTTTTCCAATGACTTTTGAATTTAATTTAAGCGTAGAATACATTAATAATATTTCAACAGTCCCTATGTAAATTATCGAAACTGTAAATTCGCTTTACACCAATAACATTTAAATTAGCAAATTCGATCTATTATTATGTTAATTTTGTGCACTTTCATTTTTATTTATTGATAAACAATTGGAGGAATATAATTTGTATTTATCATATTATAAAGAAAAATAAATCTTTAACTATACTGGCAATTAGTGTAATAAAACAAAAAGCTATTTTTCAGTATAGTGTAGTAATATTTTTGGCTCGCAAAATTGTTGGTTAATTCTAAACTGCTATATGCTAAACTGCTATATGTATTTGTGCTTCGTCCTTCCCAAACGCAGATGTGAAATAAAAATTATGAGTATAATCCACTCCGAAGCCAATTATAGTCGATATTAAAATATAATGCTTTTAAAGTTTACAGGAATAAATTAATAAAGGAAGCACGTCTGACATTATGAACATAATATGACAGTAAAGTCGAGATTTAATCTATAATATAAAAATGAATCGCAAAATGTGTTGGTAACCGCATAATTCAACAACGCCTGGACCAATTTGGCTGATTTTGGTTTTGAAATATTCGTGGAAGTCCTGGGAAGGTTTTAGGGGTGAGAAAAATAGGAAAATTTCTGAGGAAGATACTAAAAACCTTTTTTTTGGGTATCGTTCAAGCGTGAACGTCCAGCCAGTATAGGATGATCTTTGTTTATTTGACGGGAGACGTAAAAGACGGTCCAGCTTCAACTACCACCCAACGTAAAATGATCTATCTTTCCATTGTCTTTCATTGACGGCTGACGAAATAGAACAAAATTCAAAAAATGTGTACATCGTGTATATAATATTATCTAGATACGGCGTCTTGCGCATAATTTTGTTAAATGTAAATTAAAACGATGTCCACATCTACCAAAATCGCCCATTGTTTTTTGAGATTATTGCAACAGTTTTAAACAAAGTATACTCTATCGAAGCGTTTTGCCGGAGTATACCAAAATATATCTAATTATAATTTTTCGTTTTCATAAACGACATTGTTTTTTGAATTTATACTTTTAGATGCGCTGGGGGACATATTTAAATTTCGCATTAGTATTGTTTTCAGACTCAAGAATAAAAAAAAATATTGGTACGTTGATGCCGTATCTAGACATTATAATGAAACGATATGCAGTTTTATATTTTTAAATATTTGTTCTATTACTTACGTCACCTGGTAAGGGCAGTATGAAGGTTTTATTAATTTGTATATGGTAACGTAATAGACGCGACTGCCAACAAGTTAACGATGGTCACGGGTTCAAATCCCAGGGCAGACCTCTGACTTTTCGGATTAATTTCTACGTGAAATAAAATCCGCCAACTCGCACTAAACAAGCAGGGTGGACTATAATATCTTCTTCTATAATATAAAAATGAATCACAAAAAGTGTTGGTAAGCGCATAACTCAACAACGCCTGGACCAATTTGGCCAATTATTTTTTTAAATAGTTATTATTACTAACAAAAAGTAATGGCGTGCAATATTATTTGGAAAAACAGCATTTTGGTGCTGAAATAAGGGACGTAATATTGGATGGACAATAAAAAACGCTAAAGTTTTTAATGTCAAAATTTCATAAGGCAATCTTTATATGTACATGTATATGGAGAGACGGGATATAATAGAGTGGAAGGTACGGGAGAGGGCTGGGATAGCTGACAGATTTGATAGGACGAAATGTAAATGCACGTTATAAGACGGGATGGATAATAAAAGAGAAAGGACGGGACGGATCGGGAAGAGACTGAACAGACGGATGAGACGGGATTGAGCCAGACAGTAGGATAGCTATGTCAAGTTTAGGTATACAAGATATTAATACGAAAAATAACATGTATTTGGTGTGGAGTGGAATCAAAAAATATATGCACCCAGGCGAAGCTGGGTCGGGGCCGCTAGTTAAAAATATATATTTGTAACGTTGGAGTAAAACCTAATTAAGTATTATAAAATTTTATTTCGAAATATTACGAGTATATAACTTAAGTGTGAGTATTGAACTTATTTTTTACTTTTTATGAAGAAAGTAAACCCTGCAGTGTGTTTGTATACATATATGTATAAGTTTGCCTAACCTAGGAAATGAACACAGAATCTCAAACTACCTAACCTTGAATAGGTTGGAAGTCGAGTAATATCTTTTTTTTAAATAGTGTAGTACTTCGGAGTGGATTTAATGATGATATTAGCAGCACCTACTAGACACCGATAAAAAATATATCGATAAAACCAAAGTGTATTTTAGAAAATTTTATAAAAAGCTGTAATAATTGAATATGCTTATACAGTTTAAAACCTTATATAAAAAACTGTATGTCTGTCTGTATCAGCCCATATATGTCCCACTGCAGGGCACGGGCCTCCTCTACAATCGACAGTACGATTGAGAGTGGTATATCAAAAACGTAAGGTCTAAAATCAAATTGCAATATTATCATCTACAAATAGCAATTCTTTTTAATGCCAAGATATATTATAACTATTTTTATTTCAATTTTGAGAATATATAAAACATGTGATTAATAGAGTTAATTTGTTTATTACTGTTACATTTATCGTTATTCCGTTTCAATTTTTTATACACTTTGGTATTTCGCTAAAATGTAGTAATGAACTTATCATAATGTGGAATATAATACAAACATCTTTGATTTTCCAGAAAAGGTATCGTTTTTTTTTTCCAAATATATTATCGTATATGTATTGAAGATGTAGATTTCATCGTATTTAACCTGAAATTAAATTTTTTATTGCCTTCGCAAGCAGACGAGAGTAGCGCAAATAGTACCAATTTCAATATATTATTTGAGGCTGAAAGCAAATTTATAGACAATATTAGGTACAGAATTTAAAGTTAATCTCACAAATAACTGCTTCGGTGGCGTAGTTGTACTAGAGTACGGTTACAAAGCTGAGATCTCGGGTTCGAGTCCCGAGTTAGGCAAGTTGATATTGGATTTTTCTATTCATTGAGCCAGGAATTTGTGTCCGATATGGCGATAGGCTCGCCACCTATCATATCGTGGGACGGAACATGCAAGGCGAAATATAGGTCTCCTGGCACCTCTGTCTACCCCTTCTGGGAAAAAGGCGTAAGTTTTTGTGCGTCACAAATAAATTATAAGTCCACATGATGATAACTCCCTTTGTGATACGTGCGTGATACAGCATGATATTATATGTGATACGTGATAAGCGGACGTTACCTGATGCGACATCGTGATCATATGAGGACTGTGACATCCGCTACCCGACTGTTGCATTGTTGGCGACCTGCCTGCGAAATTATAAAACAAAGAAAATTTAAATAATTACATTTGAATTTAATTGAGTATTAGGTTTGAATCGAATGCTTTGAGCTTTCTTGGTCAAACTTAAGGAAATAAAAAAAAATTAATATGTCTTCTGTAAGGGAGACTGTTGGTTAACCAATAACTTTTATCTTATGGGCGTTAAAGTCCGAACATTCGAATTTGTGTCGGAGTATAGAGTAACCGCCTGACACCTTACACTAAGATTGCATCTTTTATCGTGAGTCTCAAGAACAAAAAAATATTTGTTTGTGTGCGGAGATCGAGCCCGCGACTTCACGTTTCGTAGCTGGCGTTCACTTACCTCCATGTGCAGAAGATATGGCAGCTTGGTCCAGAACATCCCAGGATTTCTGTCGGCGACTCTGGCACGCAGACTGTGTAGATGTAGACGGCTGGATCAGTAGGGACGACTGGAATAACATCAATATTATTTTACATATACAACGTTGATGCGACCGATGGGCGTTTCTTTAAACTGCATATACTAGGTACCATTTTGAAGCTCTGTACTAAAAATCAATTAAATAGGAGCAGTAGTTTAGTCATAAATGATTTTATAAGTTTTTGCCCCATTTGAATACGATGTACCTTTTCTAACAGCTGATTACGCCTAACGCAAGGTCATTCACCTTAAAACGATAGATCGTACTAAAATCTGCGCGTTGTTGCCGCTCTTACACAGGATGGTTGCGTTTTACTCTTTTTTTGGAAGCTATTTAGTTTGTTTGAAACAAACAAAATCTCATTTTTGGTATTATTAATTTTGTGCCGTGCCGAATGAATACCAAGGACGTATAGCATACATAGTGTAATTCAATGCCCATCGGTCGCATCAACGCTGTATACATACATCTATTCACGCCTTTTACTCAGAACGGGTAGGCAGAGGTGCTGATTGCAGCCAGGACACCCACGTTTCGCCTTATGTGTCCCAAGATGTGATAGGGGCAATCTTATCGCCATATCGTTAATTTCTGAGATTTAAATGTATTCATTATCTATTTTCCTTTACCGTTATAGTGACGGTGAAGAAAAATATCGTGAGGAAACCAGCATACCATAGCGATTTATAAGAATTTCTACGGTATGTAAAGTCCACCAACCCGCACTAGCCCAGCGTGGTAGGCTATATAGCCTGTTTACTCACAATCGTACTGTCGATTGTAGAGGAGGCCGTGCTCTGCAGTGAGACGTATATAAGCTCATACAGATACAGGTATATCAACCCATCTCTACATCACCTGAAGGTCGACTTATATTATTACAAAGTAATGATTACCGACCTGGTGCAAGTCAGTGGTGGGACAGTAATGGTCGCAGTTATCCGGCAACCACTTAGGAAGAGAGTGTTTCACGTGGCATCGGGAACGGACTTCTTCGCTTACGCATACCAACGCTGTAAAAAAATATATTATTATTCAATAGTATTGTAGAATAAAATAGGTGTTAATACCCTAACCCATTACCACCCATTTTTTATTATTATTTAGTTAGTTTAGTTATTATACCCATTTATTGTAAATGTGAAGTCAATTTATGATTATTTAGAAAAATAAGGGCCATCTTTATCGCAACATCTATACTAATATTCTAAAGCTGCAGAGTTTGTTTGTTTGTTTGTTTGAACGCGCTAATCTCTGGAACTACTGGTCCGATTTGAATGATTCTTTCAGTGTTGGGTAGTCCATTTATCGAGGAAGGCTATAGGCTATTTATCATCATGCTGCATGCATGCATGGCCTATAGGAGGGATGCAGTAGTGTCATTTTTAGCAAAATTCGATACTCTAAATTGAAAGTAGGAATTGAGCATTTTGACCGCCATTTTGAAACATGTATCTGCACCCGGGCGGAGCCGGGATGGACCGCTATCATGTATACCGGGTATCTCAAGACTGCTACCGAAAACGAAGCCGGGTGGTAGTTTTAGTGGCTACAAACACAATGCAATTAAAAATTTCGCCTAGAAACGCGACAATTTTTTTTTATGATTTTTTAAATATCGTCATTTTTGGGTGGTAAATCCATAGTTTTTGCTAAAATAATAATTTAAACTCTTTTATACCTTAGAGTATTTATAAATAAAAGGGCATATACTATTATTTTAGGAAAAAAATTATTTACCACCCAAATATGGCCATAGGAAAAAAATAACAAAAAAAATATTGTCGCTTTTTTTTGCAACTTTTTCTGTTGCATTGTGTCTGAAGTCGCTTAAACTACCACCCGGCTTCGTTTTCGGTAGCAGTCTTGATATACCCTGTATAATTATAATGTAAATTATAACATATTTATTATTTGACACCGTAATGTATCAGAACATTGGAACAACTCAAAAGTTATCCCAGCTACCGTTAGACATAATGTCACAATATGTAATGTACATATGTATGTAATACACACAATATTATTGTGTGATACTTCGGACGGATGTAATGTTCAAAATGAACGATTATGATTGAAGTGCATTCTGAGTTTTTAATTACATCGTCTCAAACTTTTTGGTCTGTGTAGCACATGTCGGGTGACGGTCGGCCGCCGAGTAGGTATAAAGTGAAAGGCGCTTGTCAGTGCAGCTAAGGCCAATGTGGCGGCGCCTATAGTTTGCAGCAGCTGACCGTGTAGTATGTAGTATTACTCATTTGTGCCAGTGCTCCACGCTATATTATTTGTGTTTAATTTTTGTCAGTGTTTAATGTAAATATTGTTATTTTTATTATTTCCCATTATCATTCCAAATTTCCAAGTATAAAATTAAGATTGATAAAGCGATTTTTATACCCTTAATGGAATATTATTCCAAAAATTTTAGTTAAATGTCTATAGTGTGAAAAAAAGTTTCACTTTTACCGTGGTTTCATAAAACCACACAACATTTATTTTTTCTAGTCGTGTGTCATTTTTGGGTTGTGTCGTATCTTGCCGTGTATTGTGGTACCCACCGTTGAAGTAGGAAACGGTGTCGTGTTGTATTATGTCGGATCGTGTCGTGTCGTGTTGTGTTGTGTAGTGTTGTCACTCACCGGTGAGATACGCGACGGTGTCGTGCATGACGTGGAACTTGTCCCGGTGTCGGCGCGCCGTGATGGCGAGCAGCGTGGCGAGCACGCGGCAGGTGTCGTGTTGTGTTGTGTTGTGTTGTTACTCACCGGTGAGATACGCGACGGTGTCGTGCGTGACGTGGAACTTGTCCCGGTGTCGGCGCGCCGTGATGGCGAGCAGCGTGGCGAGCACGCGGCAGGTGTCGTGTTGTGTTGTGTTGTGTTGTTACTCACCGGTGAGATACGCGACGGTGTCGTGCGTGACGTGGAACTTGTCCCGGTGTCGGCGCGCCGTGATGGCGAGCAGCGTGGCGAGCACGCGGCAGGTGTCGTGTTGTGTTGTTACTCACCGGTGAGATACGCGACGGTGTCGTGCGTGACGTGGAACTTGTCCCGGTGTCGGCGCGCCGTGATGGCGAGCAGCGTGGCGAGCACGCGGCAGGTGTCGTGTTGTGTTGTTACTCACCGGTGAGATACGCGACGGTGTCGTGCGTGACGTGGAACTTGTCCCGGTGTCGGCGCGCCGTGATGGCGAGCAGCGTGGCGAGCACGCGGCAGGTGTCGTGTTGTGTTGTTACTCACCGGTGAGATACGCGACGGTGTCGTGCGTGACGTGGAACTTGTCCCGGTGTCGGCGCGCCGTGATGGCGAGCAGCGTGGCGAGCACGCGGCAGGTGTCGTGTTGTGTTGTTACTCACCGGTGAGATACGCGACGGTGTCGTGCGTGACGTGGAACTTGTCCCGGTGTCGGCGCGCCGTGATGGCGAGCAGCGTGGCGAGCACGCGGCAGGTGTCGTGTTGTGTTGTTACTCACCGGTGAGATACGCGACGGTGTCGTGCGTGACGTGGAACTTGTCCCGGTGTCGGCGCGCCGTGATGGCGAGCAGCGTGGCGAGCACGCGGCAGGTGTCGTGTTGTGTTGTTACTCACCGGTGAGATACGCGACGGTGTCGTGCGTGACGTGGAACTTGTCCCGGTGTCGGCGCGCCGTGATGGCGAGCAGCGTGGCGAGCACGCGGCAGGTGTCGTGTTGTGTTGTTACTCACCGGTGAGATACGCGACGGTGTCGTGCGTGACGTGGAACTTGTCCCGGTGTCGGCGCGCCGTGATGGCGAGCAGCGTGGCGAGCACGCGGCAGGTGTCGTGTTGTGTTGTTACTCACCGGTGAGATACGCGACGGTGTCGTGCGTGACGTGGAACTTGTCCCGGTGTCGGCGCGCCGTGATGGCGAGCAGCGTGGCGAGCACGCGGCAGGTGTCGTGTTGTGTTGTTACTCACCGGTGAGATACGCGACGGTGTCGTGCGTGACGTG
Organism: Hyles vespertilio; assembly: GCA_009982885.2. Classification (NCBI taxonomy): domain Eukaryota; kingdom Metazoa; phylum Arthropoda; class Insecta; order Lepidoptera; family Sphingidae; genus Hyles; species Hyles vespertilio. The sequence goes on from CM042832.1 coordinate 5,297,922, forward strand.
GAACTTGTCCCGGTGTCGGCGCGCCGTGATGGCGAGCAGCGTGGCGAGCACGCGGCAGGTGTCGTGTTGTGTTGTTACTCACCGGTGAGATACGCGACGGTGTCGTGCGTGACGTGGAACTTGTCCCGGTGTCGGCGCGCCGTGATGGCGAGCAGCGTGGCGAGCACGCGGCAGGTGCGCGACACGGTGCCGGCGGCGGGGTGGCGGTAGCCCTTCACCAGGTGACCGGCCAGGGCGAAGTGGAAGTTTGAACGGAAACTGAATAATAAATAAATATAAATAACACCCTACAGTCACATACACTCCTGACTCCACACTAATATTGAGTATACAGAATGTATGTAGATATAATATATTTACATGTTTTTGAGATTAACTTTAGTCCAAGGTTTTAAAATGACTCAATTATAAGTGACGCTGACTTTCCCAGAAAAGGTAACAGAGGTGCTACCAGGACACCGAAATGTGAAGTTATAAGTTCCGTCCCACAATGTGATAGCGGGCGAGCGTATCGCCATATAAGACACAAATTCCTTACTCCAGACTTGCTTGATTCGGGATTCGACACCTCAGCTTTGTAATCGTACCGTGATTAAATCATGACAAACAGTGGCGGTTTTTTTTTATAAAAATATATAAAACTACCATTACCTAAGCCCTACTGCGTGGTCCAGTTGTTTGAAGTGCCACTCCAGGGGTTCTCTGGTTTCCATCATAACTTGCTCCAAAGTCTGTTATGAAATAAATATTCAGTTAAAATTGCGGCTGGGGTCACCTCCTTCCGACCTTCATCTATGAACCTGAAGGGGATCTTGGACCATCAAAAGTTTTCTTTCATAAAACTTGGATACCTAAAAGCGTTAGTTCTGGTACTTGGTTGGAAAGCCTCAGACTTTACCTCTAATCCTCCAAGGCACTAGAATTATAGCTGAAGATGATTTCCCATTAAAACACCCGGATCACCTTTAATAATTAGATCATAACTTGGGTAGAGTATGTACAGGCAAGCAATGTTTCTGAAGTCCACCTCCAAGGTGGACGGACCTGGCTAAGGTTGCAGAAAGTCGCTAGATGCAGGCCGCTTTAGATCGATGTGAAGATCCTTGGGGGAAGCCTATGTTCAGCAGTGGACTTCCTGTGGCTAAAATGATGGAATAGGTCGATGCGAAGATTCTTGGGGAAGGCCTTTGTTGAGTAACGGACTTCCTGTGCCTATAATGATGGGTACATTAATACCTTGTGGTCGAAGTGTCCCTGCGAGTCGAGAGTGTGTATGTTTTGTTCCATGAGGGCAAGTCCGGCCGCATACAGTGTCGCATCGTCTAGTTGCAGTACTGATAGAGCCACCCAGAACAACGCCTTGTGGATCGGAGACGCCTGCACAATAAATACACTCACAGTGACATGAAATATAATGTAATATAAGTGCGTGGTGGCCTGTTGGTAAACGGACTAGACGCGACTGCCAACATGTTCACGGTGGTCGCGGATTCGATCACAGGGCTTGTTTTTTCTTTAAAAGCCTAATCATGGTTTTCGTCGTAACAGTACTTCATCATCATAATCATTATCATCATGTCAACCACCAACTGTACGTACCGGGTGCAAAAGTGGCTGTAGTCTCGTGAGGCACATTATAATAGCCTCGAGTAGAGCCAAGTCGTTGAATGACTCTAGAGCTTTCACGAGAATCCTTAATAGCTGTTTCATGTCATCGTCTGTCACGTTCTTACCTGTTGAAGGAAAACTATAGTCGAGAAAGGTCCAAGTTAGGTATTAGACGTCTAAACATGCGTCCATTGAGATACTTTTGAAGTTATGCCCATTTTACTTGAAATTTAGGATTGCGAAGATTTCTGTTCCTCCATGAAATCTTATTTTTTTTGTGTAGGAAAAAGATTATATTATCTATAAATGTAAACATAATTTCATAATTTATGTTTTTTTTTTATAATTTTTTATACGCCCATTTCATCTCATCTCTGCATCACCCAAAGGTAGACTGGTAGATAATGCCTCTGACATTAACCCCGCCTTGTAAACAATGTATATGAATTATTATAATAAATAAAATAATTTCGACTCAGGCCCGGAGTTGGTAGGGAAATTAAGTTAAAGTCGAACATAAAATATTTATTTGCTTTCGGCTCTGTGAACAAATTGTGATACTTACTTTATTTTATATAAATCTGTCACCCTGGACGAAAAATAACTTTTAAGGACAAACCATAAAAAATGCTACAGTGAATTTGAAGCAGTATCGGAGTCAACGGTATTCTTTACCGATTCGTCGTATTGTTTTCGTAAAATATTATTTTCGAGTTTATAAAAGGTCTGTTTACAAAATAAAAGCGTTTCCAAAGATCAGTCAACATCCGTATTCCACTTAGGCCAGTGTGGTGTACTATGGCCTAAGCCTTGTTTGAAACTGTCCATACTCACTAATACACCCGAACACGATGAGAGCTCGCGGTTGCAACGCCGGGTTGAAACAGAACGCGAAACTCTTCGCTAGTGATGTCCTGCCGACAAATATCGATATTAAGACCGAATACAAAAACGCCACTTGACAACGCAAGTCCCCATCGATCAAATATACAGGGTGAGTTTTTCAAGTGGGCGTGGATGGCCCAATCTGAAACTATGAGGAATAGCGAAAAATGCTGGAAGGACTTACGAGCCTGATTTTGATGAAAACTAAAACTACATAGTTAGATTTAAAAAAATCAATATGCCTAGCAAGGAATCGAACCCAATGGTTTAGAAAAAAAAATATGCATCATTATATAATGTTGCTAATAGGGATTAAAATCTGGGAAGTAATGACATTCGTCAAATAAAAGGAAAGATATCATTTCAAGCCAAATTCAAAATTTTCTTCACTGTTCTTAACACCTGGTCACCATACGTTGGTAGTACAATGTTATAACTTTTCGTGTTTCATATGACCAAATCTGTCATAATTAATCAAAACCATAACAAAATTATAGAATAAAAATTATAAATTATTCATTGAAATAAAACTATTATTACGGATTTTATCGCGGATTTGGTTTAATGTTACATTTTTTGAATTCCCGACGTTTTGATTACTTTACAGCTTTTGTGGTCACGGGCGGACTGAGGTATTAGTCATCCGCTCAGTGACTGTTACAATTTAACTACCCTTAATTTTGAATTATTAAATTAAAAAGTTAATTTAAATAACTAATCTGTTTTTGCGTTCCGATTCACGCAGAAGGAGCTCACTGTGTCTTGAGGTCTGGCAGTTGGTCTTTTGGGTTCCGATTTAATTAAGTGTAGAATTGGATCCCATGCTTGTGCAAGCTTCAAGCATTCTTCCCTATTGAAATTTGGATGTTTTTTAATTTCAATAGCCTTGCGAAACATCCTGTTACATCTTTCCTTGAGCCGTGCGAAAGGTTTGTCTGATGACTTCACTGCTAATTACCTACTAAATGAGCTTAACTCAATATACAAATACTTCCACTAACCAAGTATCCAACCAGTCGCAGTCAGGTATATCCCGCATGCAGGCCTCCATGATCTCGAGCAGCGCGTCGGTGATGGTCTCGAGCGACTGTAGCGGCAGTCTCTCCCTGTCGGACGCGGTGGCGGGCGGCGCGGGCGCGGGCGGCGCGGGGGGCGCGGGCGGCGCGGGGGGCGGGGCCGAGCACCCCGCGCTGCCGGACGAGCTCGACTCCGTGCACGCGGGGAATGAGTGCTCGGAGTACCTGGGGAATAGTGGCTGTTTATTTTTTTTTTTTCATTTTTATTGTTTAAGGACAATCATTTAATTTTTCAATTACATTAATTTAACAGAAACAAAATTACCAATAATAAATTAAATGCATTCGCTTTAGTTGCCACTGATTAAAGCAACTTGTAAATTTGTAATAATCCCGACATTGTAAACTGGTTTTGAAAAGAGCAACAATAGAGTTTCTTGCCCGTTCTTGTCTAGTGAAAACCGCTTTCCGAACCGGGTGGTAGATAAAAAATTACTGAATCTACATGATGTTGAAAATTTCAATGGATTCAATAAATTATTTTCATTTTCACTGAATGCATTGACATTCAGGAAAAAAAAAACATTAGTAAAACAAAATAACATAGTAAGAAGTTTTTTCATAGCTACTAGTCAAAAGTAGCAAGGGATACATATAAATTTCTCACTAATAAGGATTATATTAACTAATAGGAACTTATGTGACTTTAATAGATAGTAACTATCGACAAAGCTTTTAAGACTTCAATTTCAAAATATCTTAAAGTACTGGCAAAGATGTCGACGGACTGGCCTAAATAGTATTACTGTACCATGCAAAAAAAACTCATGTTTTGATTTAATAGACCTATAACAATGGTAAAAAAATATAATATCAGTGAAATGGAGTTGAGCGGCCATTTGGAAGGATCGACCAATCATATTGAACGATTGATCCTCTAAGAGGTTACACTATACTCTGATACTACCTGCGGACGATCAGTTTGGTGTACTGTCCTTTGCAATAAATACTCATTAATTCCACTGCAGTGGGATTGAGTGGAGTGACTAATTTTAAGAATCGACCAATCATATTCAAGTTTGTCTTCTGGAGAGTTACTCTATGAAATCGATACGAACTTCAAATGTTCCGACGCCGTATGTTAAACTTCACTAATGTGCCTAGATACTTTAAAAAATGTTCGATTCCTCTATTCGTCGCAACCATAGACTAAGTTCAAAGAAAATGATAATTATAATAGAGAATAGTATTGATTTTTAAAAGTGGAATTCAACATCTGAAAAATCGAAGTTCGTATAGTTTTTATAGAGTAACCCCTCAGCTTTCGTGGTCACGGGGCCGACATAACGACGGCGGCGGATGAGCAAATAATAGTTTAATTTCAATGTGTAACATTCGCGTAAACTTAACTAACCATCTACGAACTCACCAATCATTAGTGTGTCTGTTATAAGGGCTTCTGAACGCGGTGACTGCTGCAGACTTCACCTTGGAGATTCCGAACATCTGGTAGAATTTGGGCAGGGCGAACTCGTCCAGGGAAAGCATTAGCACTCGCTGGGTCTCCTCTGTGAATGTTCAACAAATATTATCACACACGCAATTGATAGAAGGCTGCCAATAAGTATACGCTGATCACGTGATCAAATACCAGGGCACACCTCTGATGTGTTTCAATAAACAAATTTCGTTTCATTTCAAAACGGCGAAGAAAACATTGCGAGGAAACCTGTATACTCTAGCGATTCGGTAAAAAATCTATAAATAATAAAAGTCTGCTAAGCCGCACCACAGAATACTAAACTATCAGAAGTCAAGCTCCATACAAAGTGCGCTACATCAACGCACACATACACAGCGTTCACCGACACGATATTCGAAACCTATCGAGACCAGTGCAAGCGCGATTGTCACGCGCTTCGGACACGCGTCTACTGATATTTTTTGTACAAAGATAGAGCAAAACAATAAAAGATATTTGACAGACACTTGCATATAAAACTCCAGATATTTTCTTAAATAAACACATATATTATACAAAAACAATAAAAAGTCTTAGAATAATGACATACGTATTCTCAACGACTAGATAAAAAAAATTAAAAAGCACGTATTTTATAATTTATTATTGTTTTTTATAACTTTTATTTATAAATGTATCAAACGATGCGAGTGCTATTATATGCTATTAAAATGGTTGATACAGACACACACGCACGCAAGCACGCACGCACACACGCACGCACGCACGCGCGCACACACACAACACTAATTTATTAATTTTTAGGTTAAGTTAATTGTATTACTTATCTGTTATTTTGATCTCACCTATACCTAAGTCGACTTATCTGTATCAGCCCATATACGTCCCACTGCAGGGCACGGGCCTCCTCTACAATAGAGAGTCCGATTGAGAGTGGTTAGGCCATATAGTCCACCTCGCTGGCCTAGTGCTAAGTCGACTTATAATTACTACTGTTGTACAAACTAACTTTTTGCCAATAAAGCTTATTATTATTATACATACAAATTTGTATACAGACCGCTGAAACTGGGCGTGGTGCATGTACACAGCGAGTGTATGATGTTGATGACGAGTCCGTGCGTGGCGGCGCGCATGGACACAGTACCGGAGCACACTAGGAACGTCACCGTGTGGAACAGGTACGGCAGGTGACGCGCCACGTCCAGGCAGTTGTTGAATGATAGCATCAGCTGATGAAATAACATATAGGTGTTACAATTAGTGACTTAGCTGAAAAACCTTATTTTTTGGGGAAACGTTCATTAGATAAATTGTAAAAAATATATCACTCGGAATTAAATAGGAGAACGTTTAAGTTTTAAACCATATAAATGCTATAATATATTTTAAGTAGTATGAAGAGTAAGTACTGGACATAATGAGACCTTATATCATATGCCTCAGGATGGCAAGCGTTTTGAAATGCCAAGCATAACTGTGTAATTCATGGTGTTGTTTGGTTTGGCTACTGTTTATGAGCGGTTGTATCGCTTACCAACGGGCGAATGACATGTTCTCTCGGCCCAACATAGCAATTTGAAAAAAAACTGACATTGTAACAATAGGGGTGATGCGTCAGCTGTTGTTTTATATCTAGTGACAGTACAGAGCGGGGTAGTGAGAGCAATTGCAACTGTACACCGACATCAGCAAACAGCACAACAATACAATTAGAAATGTCAAAAGTGCCATATCGTTACCTGACAATATAAAACATTCTGAGCAGAAACGTCAGCAATGACTGACATCAGGTGGAAACGTAACATAATTTGGCCGTTGAATATAATGGAGAAGCGACAACTGAGTATTAACATCAGCTGACTATATTAAACAGTTTGTGAGCTAAAACGTCAGTTTCAGTTCACTAGCTGACAACACATCATATTACAAATTCAAATACTTTATTTCACTTGTGATACATAGGTTGCAGGGTTGGTACATACATAGGTAGGTGCTCTATAATCTGCCTAGAAATTGGCATACAAGTGTGACTTCCGCCAGTTTTTATTCCGTCAGTAATTTAATTTGAAATACGATCTACTAATTCTACGATAGCATATTACTTACCAAGTATCTGGCGAGTATTGCTATGTCGTCCCACATCATATGTTGTTCCAGCATCGCGGTGGGCGAGTGACACGTCTTGTCCACCACCTTTTATAGCGCATTTAGATAAACTGTCAGTAACAATGTGTTATACAGGGTGTATCAAGACTGCTACCGAAAACGAAGCCGGGTGGTAGTGATTACAGATACAATACAAATAAAAAATGCGACAATTTATTTTGTTATAGTTTAAATATTATTACGTAAAATAGACAGATTTTGGTAAAATAATAATTTTAGCCCTTACGTACCAAAGTGTCTTTAAAAATGAAAGGGTGTACATTATTATATTAAGAAAAACTATGTATTTAACACCGAAATACGATGATAGGAAAAAAGAAGTCACGTTTTTTTTTGCAAAAAATTTAGTTGCATGTGTCTGAAGTCATTGTAACTACCAAATGACTTGGTTTACGATAACAATATTGATATACCCTGTATAAATGGTTAAACTGGCAAACATTTTTAAACGTATCATGTATAATATTAAAATGTTGGTATGAGTAATCAGTGCTATTAAATTATTAGAAATTTTCAATCAGTAGATAGTTATAAAATGACATTTATGTTTTTTAGCTAAGTAAAAATGTAAGCATTTAAGAAGCTCCTCCTTTTTTTGAAGTCGTTTAAAAATACAAGAAGTGTTTGCCAATTTAACGTCAGTTTGTACAACTTAAAAATCCTACATATTAAGCGTAATACCAAAACTAAATTGATCGCAATGACCACTCAAGAAAGTTCATATATATTCCAATATATTAAAAAAGTAATAATATAATTTTATACCCAAATTAATATTGGTAATAATAATACCGGGTATCTCAAGACCGCTACCGAAAACGAAGCCGGGTGGTAGTTTTAGGGACTACAAACACAATGCAACTAAAAATGTCGCAATGAAACGTGACAATTATTTTTTATGATTTTTTAAATATCGTCATTTTTGGGTGGTAAATCCATAGGTTTTGCTAAAATAATAATTTAATCTCTTTTATACCTTAGAGTTTTTATGAATAAAAGGGTATACAATATTATTTTAGGAAAAAAATGTATTTACCACCCAAATATGGCCATAGGAAAAAAAAAACAAAAAAAAAATTGTCGCTTTTCTTTGCAACTTTTTCTGTTGCATTGTGTCTGAAGTCGCTTAAACTACCACCCGGCTTCGTTTTAGCAGTCTTGATATACCCTGTATGTAAGTTCCCAAATGGACAAAGGTCCTTTGCATCTTAATTTTGATTAGAATACGCATTTTCTAAATGAAAATAACATTTCGAGTAATTTGCTAGCAATTTTGCGCTTAAACAAAGTTGAAATTAACTAACTTATATTAAATTAAAATAATATGAAGGAGGTTTGGAATTTCGGATAAACGGCCAATGATATTTCTCCAATGATAAAAAATAAATGAACAAAGAAAAGTAAAAATGTAAACCAAATATAATTTGTAATTTTATATTTTTTATGGACGAATTATAATGTTTCATATGCTAAGAAAACCCGTTTACTTGATTTTCTCGAAATGTATTGTCTTATTTACAGATAATAAATTGAAAAGATAATATATATCATGTATAAATCGCTTAATTTTAATATACGTAAAAATAGTTGGTTGAATATATAAAAGTCCTTTTCTCACATAAGTAGTGTAATTTTTTCTATAAAAGTAAAATAAGCCGTGTGAGAGAAGGACATCAATTACGTATTGATACATATTATTTTCTGAGACAATTTTAACATTTAGGTCTCTTAATGTAAAATGCACTCTATCACTGGTGGTTAAAGTTATTTTTTTATTAAATAGTCAATAAAACATAATTCTATTTTCAGCTCCAAAGTATAAGTTAAATAAAAAAAAATCTAATTCGCAGTGAGATAAAAACTACTAATGTCATGATTTTGCGGGTAAAATAAAAAAAAAATAATCATAAACAAAAAAAAGTAAAAAAATGCATGGACTCACAGTGGCTGGAGTGACGGGACCCAGGATATTGTTAGGCAGTTTGGATAGGGCCTGTGGCAGAACATATCCACTTTACCGTCACCTTATATTTAACTTTGCCAATACCTTAGCCTTTAAAAATGTCATCGCCATAGATTTCAGACGTATTTGACCTTACGAATGTATGGGATTGACAGTTTTAAGGTCAAAGGTATCGGCAAAGTTGGTTTATGCAACTGACCCTTAGATCAGGAAAATAAAATAAGAGATATCATAATAGACGGGACAAAGCGAACAAAATTGAATTAAGAGACCGGTATATTCGTTCACTTCCATGTAGATACTACCACCTCCCTCTCTCTTACATAAAGTGTAACAGAAAGAGCGCTACATGTGCCTCTCTTACTTATATACAGAGACTATCTGCCCTCTCTTTCACAAAATAAGTAACAAAAGAGCAGGACGTGTATATTTGTCTGTTTTACTCCTGTACAAATCACTACGTTCCCTCTCGCTCTGTGTTACCGCAGTGTTGGTATATACAGGGTATATCAAGACTGCTACCGAAAACGAAGCCGGGTGGTAGTTTAAGCGACTTCAGACACAATGCAACAGAAAAAGTTGCAAAAAAAGCGACAATTTTTTTTTTGTAATTTTTTACCTATTGCCCTATTTTGGTGGTAAATACATTTTTTCCTAAAATAATAGTGTATACCCTTTAATTTATAAATACTCTAAGATATAAGAGAGTTTAAATTATTATTTTAGCAAAAACTATGGATTTACCACCCAAAAATGACGATATTTAAAAAATAATAAAAATAATTGTCGCATTTCTATGCGAAATTTTTAATTGCGTTGTGTTTGTAGCCACTAAAACTACCACCCGGATTCGTTTTCGGTAGCAGTCTTGAGATACCCGGTATAGTGCGCGCGGATTTTGTTCGACATATCCGCTCTAGTACAATACCTCAATGACATGAGACGAATGTGACTAATGAAGGATTTTATTTTCCTGATCAGGCTATGATATTTGCAAACTGCAAAGTTACTTATTTAATCAAAAGATGATGACGATTCTTTCGTTACTAGTAAATGTTGTTAATACTATTATGACAAACTATTGTGAACTTGTTATCCAAAGTATTCCAACAATAAAAACTAACGGCCACTTTTATGTAGGTAACATAACCTATAATTTTATTTTTATGACAATTGTAATTTGTCATGTCATATCTGACAGATTGTTTCGTTGTGAAACCTGCAAAAATGTGTCTGTTTAATTTTGGTTTAGTTAGGTTTTTGTTTTCTTTTGAATTTTTATTGTTATTCTTTTATTTAATTTATTTTTAGTTTACCTGGATAGCCATAGTTTATTTTTACTAATGTTGTAACATTCTAATCAGCTGTTTTATTTTATTTATTTTTATTTTTCTGTGTATTGTTGTTTGATATTAATGTTAATACTGTTTTCTTTAATTTATCATTGTGTTTTGCCTACACTACCGGCAGATGGATTATTGGTATTTAACTTGCTCTTATATATATATATTTTATATTATATTTTGAGTATTATTATTATAAGCTTCGGCTTTATATATATATATATATATATATATATATATATATATATATATATTTTTTTATAGTCCATATTTATGTATTGACTTCAATCATATTAATGTCTGTTCACAATTTTAGTAGTGATTGCGACGAGTTCTTATCAGCATGTAGCGATGAGAGCTTTGTCAGTATTCCCTCACTCGCTGACACTCTTTCATCCCAGTTCTCTGACGCCTCAAGAAATTTCAATGTGGTTCACTTCAATGCCCAAAGTATTCCCGCCCATTTCCCTGATATGCTGGCTAGTTTTGACTGTACTCATATACATGCTATTCTTGTTTCAGAATCATGGCTTAAGCCATGTCTATCTTCTTCCTCTTACTTACTTCCTGGGTTCCACCTCATCAGGAATGACCGCACTGAACGTGGTGGAGGGGGTGTTGCTATCTATCTCCGCACGCAATTTCGATATTCGATCGTTAGTGCATCACCGCAACCCCCGCCGCTAAATGCTGGTGAACATCTTTTCGTTGAGGTGGAATTCTCCCTCCAAAAACTTCTCCTCGGTGTTTATTATTGTCCCTCGCTTCGAATTGACTTTTTTTCATCTTTTGAAACGATTCTCGAAAATCTAGTCCCAGTGTACAGTCAAACCATAATCATGGGTGATTTCAATACCTGCCTACTCAAAACCGATCGTCGTTCTTCTTCCCTCTCAAATGTAATCCAATCCTGTAACCTTTCCATTCTTCCACTTTCAGCCACTCACCATACTCCGAACTGTACTCCTTCTCTTCTTGACCTCATCCTCGTTTCTTCCCTAAACCATGTCGCGAAACATGGACAATGTCCCGCCGATGCTTTCTCCTCGCATGATCTCTTATTCTTGTCCTACCGTATCCGACCTCCAAAATCCTCACCTAAATCCTCTTGCAAAGAAATTTTCGGGGTATGAATATTGATAACCTTCGCAAGGATGCCGACAGCATTGACTGGAGTCCACTGTTCCTTGCAGATAGCATTGACGCTAAAGTTGAGTTTTTTAATGGTCAATTAACCTCACTGTTTGACAGACATGCACCCGTCAAAGCTATTAAGGTGAAACACCTACCAACGCCTTGGCTTACGGCTGAAATTAAGGAGTTGCTTGCCAAAAAAGCGGCCGCTAAGTCCAGGTTTAACCGACGCCCAAATGAAACTAATTGGCTGAAATATGTAGCCGTACGGAATCACTGCACAAAGGTATGTAGGATCGCCCAACGCCGACATATCCATAACTCTGTAGAAAACGGAGACCCAGCTAAAGTCTGGAAATTTCTTAAGTCTTTGGGAGTGGGTAAATCTCAACAAGACTCTATTCCCAAATCTATAGATTTAAATTCTCTTAACCATCATTTCTCCTCTCCGTCTTGTTTCCCCAGGACGATCAAAGATAACACTTTAAAGCATCTTTCTACCCTTAAGGCTCCCGATTGTTCTAGTTTCGTTTTCAAACAATTTGCTATCTGTGATGTTAGGAGAACTATTTCGCTTATCTCATCGAATGCAATGGGAAGTGACCATGTCAGCCGTAATATGATTCTTCCTATCCTCGACGAAATCCTTCCTATCATTACCCATATCCTAAACCATTCCATCTCCTCAGGGACCTTTCCGATCGCTTGGAAAGAAGCCCACATCATTCCTATTCCTAAAAAACCTAATGCTTCCCTACTCTCCGAATTTCGTCCTATTTCCATCCTACCATTTCTGTCTAAAGTCCTTGAGCGCCTAATCCATAGCCAATTCAATAGTTTCCTCTCTAAGAATAATATTTTAAATCCTCTCCAATCCGGATTTCGTCCCGGACATAGTACAACCACTACTCTGACTCATATTACGGATGGCATCAGGTCAGGTATGGAGGAGGGCAAGCTGACAGTCTTAGCGTTGCTAGACTTCAGTAATGCTTTCAACACCGTTGATTTCGATGTATTACTTGGCATTCTGAGTTCTCTTAACATATCTCCAATGGCAGTTGATTGGTTTCGAAGTTACCTGTATGGACGTCGGCAACGTATCTGTGTTGAGGAAAGTTTTTCCTCATGGTGCACTGTGAATGCTGGCGTCCCTCAGGGCGGCGTGCTATCTCCTTTACTCTTCGCTGTTTTTATCAACTCTATAACTAATTATCTTCGCTCCTCCTACCACCTTTATGCAGATGATCTCCAAATCTACACTCGGGCGCCCCTGAATAGGCTAGCTGATGCAATTTCGGAAATTAATGTTGACATCCAAAGCATCTGTAACTGGAGCAAAGCTAATGGGTTGCAGGTTAACCCTGCCAAAACTCAGGTCATTGTTGTCGGCAGCCCCAGAATGATTTCAAAACTAGACTGGGATCTTGTACCGTCTATATACTGTGATGGTATCATTATTCCTTACAGTGATACTGTAAAAAATTTAGGTTTGTATTTAGATAAATCCCTCACCTGGGGCCCGCAGCTTCGTGAGCTAAGTAGAAAGTTGTTTGCTTCAGCTCGCTCTTTGCGAAGGTTACACAATTTCCTACCCGTCGCCACGAAGATTTCACTTGCGCAAACACTTCTTCTCCCCATCCTTGATTATGCCGATGTCAGCTATCTTGATCTTACCGAGGACCAACTTAATAAACTTGAGCGTCTCCAAAATTTTTGCATACGGTTCATATTTGGCCTTCGCAAATATGACCATGTTTCCGAGTTTCGTGTTAAGCTCAAGTGGTTACCCATACGACTTCGTCGGAATACTCATATTCTTTTTCTTCTCTACAACATCTTGTTTAATCCCTTAACTCCCTCTTATCTTAAAGATCGTTTTATGTTCCTTCATGATTCACATACAAAATCCTTGAGATCGTCGGAGAACCTGAGGTTGAGAATGCCCGTGCACTCTACGACTTTCATGGACAAGTCTTTTACAGTACAAGCAGTCCGATTATGGAATGCACTTCCTGATGCAGTGAGACGGGCACGAACATTGGTGTCCTTTAAGAAAATGGTTAAAGAACACTACCTGTCCCTTTAACTACTACATTACTCAAGTGATTGATTGTTTGTATAATAAGTATGTATTTGTATGTATTATTATGATATCTGTGCACTTGTATATGTATATACATGTATTTATATATTTATTTATATATCTAGTATATGTTATGTTTGTTAATTTTGTAATTATATTCGTATGTCACGTTTTTTGCATATATGATTTTATTTAATTTATTTTTTCTTTATTCAATTTTTTTTTTTTTTTTGGTACACTATTGACTGCCCTCTCTTTTTTTCCATCTCTTACTGTCCATCCCAAGGTAGTCGGTAAGAGATTGCCTCGAGCGATACGACCGCCTTTTGTACCACTATGTAATAATATAATGTTCTGTAATTAAGTTAACTTAGTGTACAATAAAGCATTTAAATAAAATAAATAAATAAATAACGGCTTCATTCATAAACAGTTTTATAATCTATTTTGGGTATTGAATATTTTGTCCCTTTCCAATGACCCTTGAATACAGTTTGAGCGAAGGACACAAATTTGAAACTAAAATAAATTTTATAACTAAGACTTTGACCATAAAACACAAATTATTTTCATATAATATCAAATAGTCTACAAATAAAATATCCACTTAATGAAATGAGTTAACAAAACCATAAAATTATTCATTCGAATTTTTTTTATGCAATAATATATTCTATAAACTTATAAAACTTTACGACCGATATGTCAAAATCTATCATAACGCCTAGCTAAAACATTTTTTCTAATCAAGTTACTTAACTACCACAGTTCAAATAAACCACAGTAAGTTAATAATTATTACACTACTATTTACACTCACCCTACACATCCTGCCGATAACTTTCTTGGAGACGAGTTGCACATTAGCTGAAGCTAAGGCGACAGCTGTGTCCGCCATGATTTCTATCATGGGCGATCCTAGACCTATGGGAAAAAAACGTATGGCTTGAAAAAGTAATAAAAAGACACAAATTAAATAAATAACACCGAACAGTCACATACTTAGTCCTGGCCCACACTGAACTTGAGTCTTGTGTCGAGTATCGGAAACTACGAGATACTTTTTCGGTCTCATAAACACCTAATCCCGAAGGAAATATTTCTGGGCCGCACAATTTTTCTCTCGGTGCAGGGATCGAACCAACTGCGCCACAAAGACTATCAACAGTAACTGTAGTGACTTGGACTACTGTAGGAATGGACTTATACTGTAGTTGCTTTAGACTACATAAATAATTGACTTGACAGGGGTGGTACCATTATTTAACAAAAAGCAATGTAAAACATTGTGATAGCCACATGTTTCAGTAAGTGAGAATGGCAGAAGCTTGGGTTTGCGGATACTCAATAGATTTCGATTTTTCACAATGAAAATCTAAAAAATAACTTTCATAACCTTTTTAATTTTTTTAAGCAGAAGATATCTTTCTTCTCTTTTATCTCACCATACACTTAAAACACTTACCCGAATTAACGCTTCTCTGTATAAAACTATCGAGCACCATGTCGATAAGCTCGGGCACTTGGCCTATGGATCCCCATATCTTGGCCTGCACCGATGGGTACATCTCGGTCTCCTCGATGGTGAGGGTTATCAGCTTCTCCAGGATCTGGGCCACTTGCTTCTGACGCCGGGACTCGTCTGATGGCTTGCAGAACCTGGGTGTTACAGTTTAATATAATTTGGTTAACGTATATTATGTACTTCTTTGAGAAACAAATTACAAAAAAAAAAAAACAAATAATAATAAAATAAAAAATTAGATTTTTCAACTTTTATGGTCACGGATTGGACTGGACTGGAGGTTTAAGACATCCATTGGTTAGTAAAAATAAAAACAATATCGACGTACAATCCGTAATCATTAGTTTTATATAATTTGTTGAGGAAATAAACATCGTTAATAAAGTCTACAATCATTGGCTTTTTTGTTTTCGAGAAGAAAAGGAATTGTCGCTGAAAGATTAAGACCATGATATAAACACGTACCTGACTAAATTGGCCAGCCATGGCGTCATGTATTCGAGACACAAATGCTTGAGCTCAATCGTTGACCCTCGGAAACCCTGATAAACAAAAAGTCTATATGTATAAATATTTCAAGAAAGATAATAGATACCAATGAAATTCACATCGGAACAAAAAAAAATAGGGACAAATATAGCGGGAAAATGTTCAATCACTAAAAGAAACGACATTTTATCTATACCTTAAGAGGAGGTAAGAGGAGGTTTGCCAACCCGCACTAGGCCAGCGTGGTGGACTATATGGCCTAACCACTCTGAATCGTACTCTCGATTGTAGAGGAGGCCCGTGCCCTGCAGTGGGACGTATATGGGCTGATACAGACAGATAAGAGGAGGGGAGGTTCGATCATCAAAACTACGCTCTTCGCTCATATTTGTTTATTGAAATAAAAATAAATTTATAATTGAGAATCAAACAATCACCTGATATATTTATTACATTGAGACATTACTAGAGCATATTTATTACTAGAGCGGACATGGAGAACAAAATCTCTGCGTATTGTGCGTGCACACGGGTACACAGTGAAGCGAGGGGGAAGATAATGTTACTTCGTAGGCGTGACAGAGACAGAAATAGAATGTACCGTTCATTTTGTTACAAACATTTTGTTTGCAGTGTCCCCTCTAGTATTAATATACTAGAGGGGAATACTAGCAATTATTATTATTCACTTTCACTGATTATATAAAAATAACAATATTTCCGAGCTGTTCACAGTTGTAGTACTCCCAACAAACTGTTCACTTGACAGCTGCTTGCGCTCCTTTTATAGTACTGAACAAACAACATGACTCAGACACTTGTTATTGTCAAATTTTGTAAACTATCCACATCTTGCGCCGATATATATAAAGTGAAAACAGAGCTTTACGCCTCATTCCCATGGGCGTTATTTGAGAAAACTTTGCAATGAAACAAATGTAATTCCATTAGTTCGTTCACATGAGGGCGATTTGTAAACGACGCTTTGTGATCGAGCGCTGTCGGATTTGCTATGTTGTTCATTTCATTTCATGAGCATAGGTAGTTAAATTTTACTTCATATGAACATAAATATAAATAAGTCGGCGCTTTTTAGGCGTATATGTGAATGGAGCCTTAGTTCTGGGTGTATATTTGAACATGATTATGAATTGATGTGTAATAACAATAAAATTAAAGGTTATTTAAAATTTTGAACCATAAAAGTGTTGATCTATTTTTAAGAAAAGCGGGACGGTTTATAACATTCTAACGACTTGTTATATAATCTGTACAAACTCTCCCGTTCGTGGATGTTGTAATTTTATTTTACATTTACAATTTATATAAAATATATTACCTGTATACACTCCTCAAGGAATTCCAAAGTGAGATGCGGCTCGTTATGTGCTAGTTTCTCGCTCACTGACTTTATAAATATCGTGTTGTTTGACGGTATACATAGACCTGCAACAACAATATAATAAAGTTTTATGTCATATTAGACGAGACTTTTCGGTTTCACAAACAGAAAAATAGAGTCACAAATATTATGTTTTGGACCATAGTGGTCTATTGTTTTACGGCCGACACCTAACGAACCATCCATGAAGGCTATCAAGTCAAACCATATGCCATTGGGACTCGGGTTCGTATAATCGGTTTCATATAAGCCTATGATATATGGGGTAAATCGGTATGGGTCGCATTATATGAAAACTGTGATATAAGGCGATCACGGAGAAGGTAAGCCGAAATGAATCGAATTGGAATCGAACCTAAAGTCTCGAGCAGTTGTTCCTTTCATAGTAATAAAAAAAGGTAAGCCGTAATGAATCGAATGTGATTCAAACCTGAAGTCTCTAGCAGCTGCCCCTCGATCTTGAGATGGAAGGTGGCGGTGAGTGCGCACAGCTGGTTGCAATACAAAGGTAAGGAATCCAACCTGAAGTCTCTAGCAGCTGCCCCTCGATCTTGAGATGGAAGGTGGCGGTGAGTGCGCACAGCTGGTTGCAATACAAAGGTAAGGAATCCAACCTGAAGTCTCTAGCAGCTGCCCCTCGATCTTGAGATGGAAGGTGGCGGTGAGTGCGCACAGCTGGTTGCAATACAAAGGTAAGGAATCCAACCTGAAGTCTCTAGCAGCTGCCCCTCGATCTTGAGATGGA
Organism: Hyles vespertilio; assembly: GCA_009982885.2. Classification (NCBI taxonomy): domain Eukaryota; kingdom Metazoa; phylum Arthropoda; class Insecta; order Lepidoptera; family Sphingidae; genus Hyles; species Hyles vespertilio. The sequence continues at coordinate 5,315,770 of CM042832.1, forward strand.
AGGTGGCGGTGAGTGCGCACAGCTGGTTGCAATACAAAGGTAAGGAATCCAACCTGAAGTCTCTAGCAGCTGCCCCTCGATCTTGAGATGGAAGGTGGCGGTGAGTGCGCACAGCTGGTTGCAATACAAAGGTAAGGAATCCAACCTGAAGTCTCTAGCAGCTGCCCCTCGATCTTGAGATGGAAGGTGGCGGTGAGTGCGCACAGCTGGTTGCAATACAAAGGTAAGGAATCCAACCTGAAGTCTCTAGCAGCTGCCCCTCGATCTTGAGATGGAAGGTGGCGGTGAGTGCGCACAGCTGGTTGCAATACAAAGGTAAGGAATTCAACCTGAAGTCTCTAGCAGCTGCCCCTCGATCTTGAGATGGAAGGTGGCGGTGAGTGCGCACAGCTGGTTGCAATACAAAGGTAAGGAATCCAACCTGAAGTCTCTAGCAGCTGCCCCTCGATCTTGAGATGGAAGGTGGCGGTGAGTGCGCACAGCTGGTTGCAATACAAAGGTAAGGAATCCAACCTGAAGTCTCTAGCAGCTGCCCCTCGATCTTGAGATGGAAGGTGGCGGTGAGTGCGCACAGCTGGTTGCAATACAAAGGTAAGGAATCCAACCTGAAGTCTCTAGCAGCTGCCCCTCGATCTTGAGATGGAAGGTGGCGGTGAGTGCGCACAGCTGGTTGCAATACAAAGGTAAGGAATCCAACCTGAAGTCTCTAGCAGCTGCCCCTCGATCTTGAGATGGAAGGTGGCGGTGAGTGCGCACAGCTGGTTGCAATACAAAGGTAAGGAATCCAACCTGAAGTCTCTAGCAGCTGCCCCTCGATCTTGAGATGGAAGGTGGCGGTGAGTGCGCACAGCTGGTTGCAATACAAAGGTAAGGAATCCAACCTGAAGTCTCTAGCAGCTGCCCCTCGATCTTGAGATGGAAGGTGGCGGTGAGTGCGCACAGCTGGTTGCAATACAAAGGTAAGGAATCCAACCTGAAGTCTCTAGCAGCTGCCCCTCGATCTTGAGATGGAAGGTGGCGGTGAGTGCGCACAGCTGGTTGCAATACAAAGGTAAGGAATCCAACCTGAAGTCTCTAGCAGCTGCCCCTCGATCTTGAGATGGAAGGTGGCGGTGAGTGCGCACAGCTGGTTGCAATACAAAGGTAAGGAATCCAACCTGAAGTCTCTAGCAGCTGCCCCTCGATCTTGAGATGGAAGGTGGCGGTGAGTGCGCACAGCTGGTTGCAATACAAAGGTAAGGAATCCAACCTGAAGTCTCTAGCAGCTGCCCCTCGATCTTGAGATGGAAGGTGGCGGTGAGTGCGCACAGCTGGTTGCAATACAAAGGTAAGGAATCCAACCTGAAGTCTCTAGCAGCTGCCCCTCGATCTTGAGATGGAAGGTGGCGGTGAGTGCGCACAGCTGGTTGCAATACAAAGGTAAGGAATCCAACCTGAAGTCTCTAGCAGCTGCCCCTCGATCTTGAGATGGAAGGTGGCGGTGAGTGCGCACAGCTGGTTGCAATACAAAGGTAAGGAATCCAACCTGAAGTCTCTAGCAGCTGCCCCTCGATCTTGAGATGGAAGGTGGCGGTGAGTGCGCACAGCTGGTTGCAATACAAAGGTAAGGAATCCAACCTGAAGTCTCTAGCAGCTGCCCCTCGATCTTGAGATGGAAGGTGGCGGTGAGTGCGCACAGCTGGTTGCAATACAAAGGTAAGGAATCCAACCTGAAGTCTCTAGCAGCTGCCCCTCGATCTTGAGATGGAAGGTGGCGGTGAGTGCGCACAGCTGGTTGCAATACAAAGGTAAGGAATCCAACCTGAAGTCTCTAGCAGCTGCCCCTCGATCTTGAGATGGAAGGTGGCGGTGAGTGCGCACAGCTGGTTGCAATACAAAGGTAAGGAATCCAACCTGAAGTCTCTAGCAGCTGCCCCTCGATCTTGAGATGGAAGGTGGCGGTGAGTGCGCACAGCTGGTTGTACGCGGCGGTGCGCAGGTTCGGATCGCACGAGCCCAGGTTCAGTAGCGCCATGTTGAGTAACGTGCCCGGGACGTCCTTGGGACGGATTTTTTGGTGTACCGTCACTGTATCCTGGAGAAAATAATGTCACACATTTAGAATTTGAGTGACTTAATCTAAAAAACATTGATTTTGGGTTTTAATCATTAGTTATTAAGGAAACACCTTCTGATGCATGAAAGGATGAAAGATGTATAAATAGATTTACTGGTGGTAGGTCTTTCATATTTAAGGAGCCGCCGGGTAGGTATCGCCGCATTGTCTATTATCTATCAAACAGCAGTGTAAATTCACCGTTGTGTTTCGTACTGAAGGACATTGCAACCAGAGTAACTACTGGACATATTGAGACTTAGCATCTTATGTCTCATGATGGCGAGCACAGTGGAATACCAAGCATTGCTTTGTAACTCGAGGCATTATTGGTTTCGATATAGTTTATGAATCGTCGTATCGCTTATTATCAAGCGAACGGCATGCTCGTCTCACCATTTATAGCAATAAAAAAATGATATTTTTTCTCAGTATCTCCCCTCATCGGACCAGATGAAGAATCCCTTATAGTTGAAGGGCAGTAGTGAAGATTTGGTGGAAGGGAAGCAGTTCGCGGCCACGCTGGCGGTCGTGAAGCGACTTAGTCCGAGGCTGAAGAGTTTGGCCTTCTGAGACCATTATAACGAGATCATATCGGAATTAAAACCGGTGAGCTTTTTAAAAAACATGTTTTATATATACTCACAGGCTGGCTGAGTTCCCATCGGTTTCGTATGTGTATGATGGACTGCACGATGTTGTCGCAATCGTTGTGAATGAAGCTCAGGGGCGTCGGCTCATTGATTATAGACAGCGAAAACTGATTATCATCGACGAGGCACACCTGAGAACGAAAATAAATTTGAACTGAGCGTGCAACATTGTAAAACGTTTTATTAAATACTACATTAGGAATAATAATACAAAAATAATGTACAAACTATATACTGGAAAGTTAGTGTTAAGTATCAAAAATAATGATTAACATTTTGTTGAGAACATTTATATGCAAAACAAAAATTTGTGAGCCAGCCAAATAAGTTTATTTCACTCTTAATATTGTTCTATTATGTTTTTTTTGGTCTAATTGTACTACACTTAAATAAGGCGATATTTTATTAAATATTAACTTTTAATAGGAATGTCGATGTCGAACTTTTGGAATTGCTTTTATTTGATAGATAGACCCTAACATAAACACTAATTAATTTTACTAACTTAAAGGACAATTTTTTATAAGAAAAATAGGTTAACAAAAATCCCCGCTAAAACTCTCCAAACTGTCACGTGACTATTATCTACGTCAATGATCGGTAACAGAGGTTTGTGTTCTAAAATGAACGTAGTTCCTTATTTTGCCGCCCGAGCAGTGACGTCAGAGCGCTTGAATCGCTGTTTGCAGTCACGTGATAATGGGTTATGAATAAAACCATTTAAAATATTTCTATTTAATTTAGGTTTTAAAATACTGTCTTTAATGTGTAAAAAATATATTTATGCGAATTTGTAACATGACTCAACATCCCTTTTTGTAGGCATGTCAGTAATATGATAAACATATATAAAATCTTCTATATTACCTCATCTATTTCCGAAGCGTAGTACACATCGTTGAGCAGCACTGGATGACCTAAAACCTTAGTTTTCTCCACAGCTGTTATTTGAAGGGCTGTAGGTCCGACCTGTGGAATGTTAATGTAATATTATAGTCAACATATACTGACTAGTAGGCAAATCTTCTATAAAGAAAAGAAATTGAAACTACAACTATTTACAATTATTAAATGAAAATATTAATGATGAGGCCGCTTACAATTGTATTCATAAGCTCGACAATGATGTTAATATAGTGTTGGAATAAATAGCAATAGTGATCACAAATAGCAACTGAAGTTAATTATGAATTTCACCAGTTATAAGGTAAATTATTTTGCTATTTGCGATTGTGATTTACATAGCCGTCCGGCTAACATTTTTATAGAGTCTCGTGTACAGAGGCGGCTCATCCGAAAGAGCGCTGGTGCAGTGCACTCCCACGAAAATTACATACTTAGCTAATTTAATAATTTATATATATTTATAATACATAAATCCATACATTAGGTACATTCTTTATATTTTACTACGCCTATAATAAGTCTTAGTATATTACCTATATAGGTACATGTAGCGTCAATTTGTAACGAGTGGAGCGCCAGCGATTGTGCTCCTATGAAACGAAGTTTAGTACGACTCTTAGTACTGTATTCAATGAGTGCGAAAGAGAGCTACGACTCGCGCTGACGCGTGAAACAAAAGATATCGTATGAGAAATTAGCGTAATGTGGAGCGCCGCTCACGCGTCACTCAGTTGTCGTACAGCCAGTCGTGCCGTGCGCGCGCCGGCGGGATATCCTACTTATGCGCTGTTGTCGTCCTTATGTATACAAACAACGTCAAGCAAGCTCGTCGACTTCGTCAGTTAATTCGCAGTTTTTTTTAAATAAATATTAAAAAATAGTTTGTACGCTTAATCAATTCCATTTCTGATTTTCACAAGAAAGTAATAGATATCTTCGCACGCCAAAAAGAGCGGCGAATGGATTTTGTATACAAATATAATAAATAGTAAGCTCTAGTTTTTCAATTAATTTTTTTGTGAACCCCCATCAAAAAATTTCACGAGCCGCCTCTGCTCGTGTAATTTATAAAGGAGTGAGTTTTTTTACGAACACAATTCAATAATCAAAGAACAGTCAATTTTACGTGTGTAATTTTAGCTGTGAAAAATTGTTATAACACATGGTCTGTTTCTTGTTTACTAATTCTGGGATAATTAGCAATAGCAGAAATACAGGGCATGCTAAAGCTTAAAAATAACAAGGTGGTGATGTTAATTTGAAATGTCGATAATTCCCATCACTATCATAGTGTTGTCGATGATATGAACACCGTTGTGCCTCACCTTAATAGCGACCTTGGTGTCCTTGTGCGACAGTTTGAGCGCGTTGTTGAAGACCTTGAGGTCCTCCTCGAGTGCGAGCGTGGCGCCCGGCAGTTTCTGCTGTTCCACCTCCACGTACTCGCCGAGGCGGGCGTGGTTATCTATGAATACTAACTTGCGGTTACCCTGAGGGAAATGTTACTTATTAAACACGTGCCGAATTGTAAGAAAATTCCTTCAAGCAGATCAAGATATACCTTTTGTCAGTTATACTCACGTCTCTAATGATGGCCCAGACTTGGCTTAGGCCCGTCTGTGCCCGCGACACCGGCTCTAGAGCCGTTCTGTATCAGCCCATATACGTCCCACTGCAGGGCACGGGCCTACTCTACAATCGACAGTACGATTGAGAGTGGTTAGGCCATATAGTCCACCACGCTGGCCTAGTGCAGGTTGGCGGACTTACATATCATAGATTTTTTTTTGTAAATCGCTATGGTATTCAAGTTTCCTCACGATGTTTTCCTTCACCGTTTAAGTGCGTGGTGATTGACTATCAATACACACATGACTCCGAAAAGTCAGAGGTGTGCCCTGGGATTCGAACCCGCGACCACCGTGAACATGTTGGCAGTCGCGTCTAGTCCATTTACCAACAGGTGGTTTACACCACACACTTTTCACTAGAGCCGTTATTAACAAATAAATAATAATAACGTATCCAACTCACCCGTAGAGGCGCCAGTATCGCCTCGTGGAACTTGGTGTACTCGCGCACCCAGCTATTGCAATTGTAGATGTAGCAAGCGTGGATATTGATGTACGCCACTTCAGGCAGTACCGTGAACCACTTCTGCAGGAAGTCGGTCCTGGGAGAAGATATTCATGGTCAAACTACTGAAATAGAGGAAATTAAAAAAAAAAGTGGAATTTTAAAATCCGTAATGGTCCTTCGAGCCGGATATAATGTAATATAATATAATTTTTTCTGCGTGGGTAGTTGACAAAGCAAGTCGTAAAATTTTTGCTCTCTAATCATTTAGTATTCAAAATCATTATTGTTATTAATTTACTACATCTAATGTATTAGAACTTAATTTAACTGTCTACCTGCCGGTATTAGTGTACTATCTCCTTGACTTATCTTCTTTCTTAACTTTATCTGTCACTCAACTATATTTCACTACAAATCACCTCTTATTATTTGCGCAATGGAGTCTCAATTAAAAACAACTATTGAAGATTTGAAGAATCAATTCCATCAGAGGATGACAACATTTGAAGCCGATCTGCAAAAATATTCAATCAATGTGTCCGGACCTTCAGACCTGGCTGCAGAATTTACTGCTTACAGAGCATTCATCACCCAGACTCTGAACCTGCTGCAGCAACAAATTGAATCCCTGGCACACTCTGTAGATACGATGGAGATGCAGAGGCGCCGTAAGATTCTACTACTTCATGGTGTTACCGAAGCAACAGACGAGAACTCAGCGCAGCTTGTTGTTGATACTGTGAAGCAGCGCATAGGTATTTCGGACTTCAGCACGGGTGATATACAACGCTGCCACCGAATGGGTCGACCCTCTTCGTCTAAGAAGCCACGGCCATTACTCGTCAAACTGCAAGACACTGCTATGAGAGACAAGATTTGGTACAACAAAACCAAACTTAAAGGTTCTGGTATAACTCTCTCCGAGTTCCTCACCAAAACCCGACATGACATCTTCATGGCGGCGCGCGAAAAGTTTGGCGTCACAAATTCATGGACTCGGGACGGTAATGTGTATGTCATAAGTTCTGGCGTTCGGCATCGCGTAGTGTCGCTTACTCTGCTTAGCCAGATTAGTGTGGACACCTCAGCGAAGCCGACCCTGGTAAAGAAGACCATAGCTGTGCCCAAGACCAGGCGAGCAGCGACGGTAAAAAACTGATTATTTCCCTGTTTGGTTAGATGTTTTGGTTCAGGTAACAATTAATAATAATAATAATAACACCCAACAGTCACATACATAGTCCTGACCCCACATTAAGATCGAGTCTTGTGTCGTGGGTATCAGGAACTACGAGAGACTTTTCGGTCTCACAAACACCCAGACCCGAGAGAAATATTTGTGGGCCGCACAAACATTTCTCTCGGTGCGGGGATCGAACCCGCGGCCTCTCGTTTCACAGGCGGCGTCTAACCGCCTGCGCCACGGAGGCTGTCTGAATTGGTTTTTACATTATTTCATCTTTGTGACGTAATTAATCTCTCATATACACTGTTTATGACTTATTTTTACTATAATACTTGTACTATCACAATTTCTTGTATGTATTTTGTTACAATTTGCATAATTTGTTACATTATTAGACCACCCACAAGTTTTGTTTGCCATTTGTTTGCATAAATGTCAAATGTCATTTCTGACAACTTGGTTTTTCGTTCGGAAATGTGCAAATACAACAACAACAACGACTAATTTTATTATTTTTAACATTGATTATTGTAAATGATTTTATATATTTCTAAATTGCCTGGACTAACGTTTTAATTTAACTGTTGCATATTTTTCTTCGTTTTTATTTTATCTTTCATCTCATAGATTAATGTATTAAGAATAAGGTTAAAGTTTTTAAATAGTTTTTTTTATTGTTTTTTTTTTACTACTTTTAATTTTTGTTGTGTTATAGGTATAGTTAATCTTTTGTCATGTGCTTTATTGTTTCCTGTTAATATGTAATACAGAACCGGCAGATGGATGATTAAAGTTTTAATTTAATACTATTATTATATATATATTATTATTTTTTTTTACTAGTCATATAATTATTGTTGTATTTTTAGTTTAGTTTTTACCAATATTATTCTACAAAGCTTTATATTATAAAAATGTATGTGCACGACGACAGTAATAGCGATGAGTTCTTTTCAGCGTGTAGTGATGACAGCTTTGCTAGTATTCCTTCAATTATTGATACTCTCTCTTTTCAGTTCTCTGACGTTCCCAAGAACTTCAATGTAGTCCACTTGAATTCCCAGAGTATTCCGGCTCATTTTACAGATATGCTAGCCAGTTTTGACTGTACCAATATCCATGCTATCTTTGTTTCTGAATCCTGGTTAAAACCTTCTCTCTCTTCTACCACTTTCTCACTCCCGGGGTTCCACCTCATCAGAAATGATCGCACGGCTCGTGGTGGAGGCGGTGTGGCCATATATCTCCGTACACATCTACCTTATACTGTAGTTAGTGTGTCACCTCAACCTCCACCGCCAAATGCTGGCGAACATCTTTTCTTGGAGGTGGAATTCTCCCATAAGAAAGTATTACTCGGTGTCTATTATTGCCCCTCGCTTCGAATTGATTTCTTTCCTTCTCTTGAGGTTCTGGTTCTGTATCAGCCCATATACGTCCCACTGCAGGGCACGGGCAGGCGGCCTCCTCTACAATCGAGAGTACGATTGAGAGTGATTAGGCCATATAGTCCACCACGCTGGCCTAGTGCGGGTTGGCGGACTTACATACCATAGAAATTTTAGAAATCGCTATGGTATGCAGGTTTCCTCACGATGTTTCCTTCACCGTTTTAGTGCGTGGTGATTGACTATCAATACACACATGACTCCGAAAAGTCAGAGGTGTGCCCTGGGATTCGAACCCACGACCACCGTGAACATGTTGGCAGTCGCGTCTAGTCCGTATACCAACAGGCCACCACGCACTTCTCTTGAGGTTATTCTTGAAAATCTAGTCTCTTTGTACAGTCAAACCATAATCATGGGTGACTTCAATACCTGTCTCCTCAAGAACGACCGACGTTCTTCTTCCTTTCTGAACTCTGTCCGATCCTGTAATCTTTCTGTTCTTCCTCTCAGTGCCACTCACCACCCTCCCCACTGTACACCCTCGCTTCTTGACCTTGTCCTTGTGTCCTCCTTAAACCATGTTGCAAAACATGGACAATGTCCCGCTGATGCCTTTTCTTTTCACGACCTTCTATTCCTGTCCTATCGCATCCATCCGCCCAAATCTTCTCCAAAAATCTTGTTGCAACGGAACTTTCGGGGTATGAACCTTGTTGATCTTCGCTAGGATGCCGATACCATGGACTGGAGTTCCATGTTTCTCACTGACGACATTAACAAAAAGTTGAAATATTTACACATAACATATTGAATATTTACGACATCCACGCACCAGTTCGGCCAGTCAAGGTAAAACATCTTCCAGCACCCTGGCTCACAGCCGAAATAAAGGAACTACTAACTAGGAAAGCTTTAGCCAAGTCTAGGTACAATCGCCGTCCTAGCGAATTAAATTGGCGTAAGTACATAAACATTCGGAATCACTGCAGTAAGGTGTGTAGGAATGCTCAACGCCGACATATTCACAGCTCAGTTGATAATAGTGACCCGGCTAAAGTCTGGAAATTCCTTAAGACTCTAGGAGTGGGTAAATCTCGTCAAATTCTATTCCCGGATCTTCAGACCTAAATTCCTTGAACCATAATTTCTCGTCACCAACGTATTTCAATACGATGGTCAAAAATAACACAATTAAAAATCTTTCAACCCACAAAACTCCTGATTGTCCTGTTTTTGTCTTCAAACATTTTGCTAGTTGTGATGTTAGGAAAGCCATTGCACTCATTTCTTCCAATGCCGTGGGGAGTGACCATGTCAGCCGTAATATGATTCTCCCTATCCTAGACGAAATCCTTCCCGTCATTACCCACATCCTAAACCATTCCGTGTCCACGGGCATATTTCCTACCGCTTGGAAAGAAGCACATATCATCCCTATTCTTAAAAAACCTAACGGCTCCGTACCTTCTGAATTTCGTCCCATTTCAATTCTCCCATTCCTTTCCAAAGTTCTTGAACGTTTGATCCATTCCCAACTTAATGATTTCCGTTCCCAAGAGTAATCTCCTTAATCCTTTCCAATCGGGATTTCGAGCTGGGCATAGCACAACCACCACTCTAACTCATATTACGGATGGCATTAGGTCGGGCATGGAAGAAGGTAAGCTGACAGTCCTGGCATTACTAGACTTCAGTAATGCTTTCAACACGGTCGATTTCGACGTCCTGCTGAACGTAATGTGTTCTCTTAACATATCTCCAACGGCACTTGATTGGTTTCAAAGTTACTTGTATGGGCGCCGGCAACGCATCTGTGTTGAGGATAAGCTTTCCTCCTGGTGTTCCGTGTCTGCTGGCGTACCACAAGGCGGCGTGCTTTCTCCTCTACTTTTCGCTATTTTCATTAATTCCATTACTAATAATCTTCGTTCCTCCTACCACCTCTACGCTGATGATCTCCAAATCTACACACAGGCAACTCTGGACGGAATGGCCGAAGCTATTTCAAAGATTAACCTCGATATCCAACACATATGCGATTGGAGCAAAGCCCATGGTTTGACGGTTAATCCTAGTAAAACCCAAAACATTATTGTCGGCAGCTCCAGGTTGATCTCCAAACTTGACTGGGCCCTACTGCCAAGCGTTGTTTGTGAAGGTATTACCATCCCATACAGCGATGTTGTGAAAAATTTAGGTCTGCACATAGATAAATGCCTCACATGGGGTCCGCAGATTCGAGAAGTCAGTCGAAAACTCTTTACCTCGGCTAAGTCCTTGCGAAGGTTACACAACTTCCTACCCATTGCTACGAAGGTTTCGCTTGCGCAAACGCTCCTACTCTCCATACTTGATTATGCCGATGTTAGCTATCTAGATCTCACCGAGGACCAACTAAATAAACTTGAGCGCCTTCAAAATTTCTGCATAAGATTCATATTTGGTCTACGCAAATATGATCATGTTTCTGAGTTTCGTGCTAAGCTCAAGTGGTTACCTATACGACTTCGTCGGAATACCCATATACTGTCACTTCTATACAATATTTTATTCAATCCTATCACTCCTTCTTATCTGAAACAACGATTTCTTTTTCTTCATGAGTCACATACGAGGTCCTTGAGGTCGTCTGAGAACCTAAAGCTGAGAATGCCCGTCCACACCACGACATTAATGGATAAATCATTCAGTGTTCAAGCTGTTCGTTTGTGGAATGAACTTCCTGTTGTGGTGAGGCAGGCTCAAACACTGTCATCATTTAAAAAGCTATTAAAAGAACACTACCTATCTCTATAAACTGATCAGTATTATTTCCTCTTATTGATTATATTGGTAATATATATATATATACAGGGTGGACAAGAAAACGGCGCACCTGCTAATATACATTATAGTATATGGTGAAGGCATCTTAATTAATACGGATTTGCATGGCGCTAGCGAATATTAAGAAAGATGCCGAGAAAAAAAAAAACTAACCTTACATATGCTAACCCTTAACACATTACGCTAAAGTGATTGAACCTTACAACTGAACGGTAGACACTCAACAATAAATAAGCATAGCTCATTATTTACTTATAAGTCGTGCGATTGTGTACATAACACTCAGGGTACATAAAAAGGATATTAAATTAATACTATCAACAGTCACATACATGGGTACTAACCCCACACTAAGATACAAATCTTGTGTCGCGGGGATTAGAAAAATAATTATGGTTCATGGAAATTATTTGTCTCGGGGCAGAAACCGAACCCGCGGTCTCTCATTTCACAGGCAGTTCTTACCAACTGTTCCACGGAGGCCGTCGGTGACTCATATGGGCTGGTTAGTTGTCATTAATGACCACTAAAATAGTTAACTGACCTTGTAATGTAAACCGTAATGGCCTTGATAGGCAAAGCTGGAAGCGCAGGATCCGCCAAAACCCGCACGAAAACACTGTCACAGTTTGGTAGCACAAATCACTTTTTCTTTTACATTTCACATAACACAATTTACATCAAAAGCTATCAAATTGGGTAATGTTCAAAGCATAGTGAAATTAATAAAATTTACTCAAAATAACTGAAAACGAATTTACAATAATATGCACACGACTAATACATGCACACGCGATCGCAATCCGAATCCAACTAATAAAAAATAAATTATTATTTTGATTTTTGAAAGATAAAGGCCTGTTCACATTAGATACAAAGCTTTCCTATTTGAGTTCATAATAATTCAAGTGAACAATTAGTATTAGTACTGTATCAGCTCATATACGTGCCACTGCAGGGCACGGGGTCTCCAGTGCAGTAAATTAGTGGTTAGTGTTTATTGATTTCACTAATTTTATCTCACAGAAGTCTCATATGTAAATTCTATGCTGTAATGGTAGACGACATTTCTCTAGGTATAAGAATTTAGAAGAAATTTTATTACTTTAAAGTAACATTATTTTCAAAACACATTAAAGTAATGTTAAATACAATAATAAGCAAAATTAAATAGGCAATTTGTAACTGACTGGATCGGTTGATGACATATTTAAATAATATTATAAGCTCTTGAGCAAGTAAGGACCATTCTATCAGTCCAATAAGATCTTTTTTTTAACGTAACTTTTATATCGGAGTAGGTACTTAATCAAATTAAGTTATATCAAGTGTGTAGTGTGAACACACCTCAAGATGTCGGTCTTCTTTTGCAAAATGCTAAAAGTTACCGACAAAGACATTGCCGCCTTTCGGCTCGCGCTCACAAAGGGCGGCGGCGACCTCAAAGGAAGAATAATCGAGCCGCGTTGGATCCGACGAAGTACACTATGACCGGCGGCTTCCTTTGACTAATAGGGCCGAATTGGGCCATCATTTTAAAAATATTATTTTTATTAATCAGTGTCATCAGATTATTTTTACAATGAATATTAATAATTTAGATAATTTAAATGTTATGTAGGTATTACGAAAACTTTTCTAATTAGAATTAAATTCGCAATCTTACATGATTTAAGCGATGACCAATGTGATTTCTTGGTGTCTTTCAGTTTGGATTTGTGACACTAAGGAAAATAATGACAAACAAAATAATTGTCAATCCATACACGATGCAACTGCACCTAAAGTTATTATGTTGTTAATTTATTGACGCTTAAATCTGAGTACGTCCCTGTTTAACTGATTGATTTATTTGAAATGAAACAAAAAATTACCTTTTTTGAAGTTAGAGAAGGATAAATTATACAGCTAAGAGTTCATGACCTTACCCATGTGTAAACAACGGTTAAAGCGATGTCTAAGAAAGTTTTGATGCTGTTAAAAATGGTTTTCGTGGTATATTTCGTTAACCGTTCAATTAATGACGAAACGAAAAAATACGTATGTGTTTAAATTTTGTTCTTCATCTATTCCAACTGGTTTTATGCGAAAAAGTGGTGATTAAACTGAAAACTTTAAACGGTCATAACTTCAAAACGGATAGGTATTTTCCAAATATTATTTTTTTATTACGATATTAATATTATGCACTTGTACCCGACTGAGCAAGTGCGCCATTTTTTTTGCGCTCCCTGTATATATAATAATAAATAACACCCAACAGTCACATACATAGTCCTGACCCCACACTAAGATCGAGTCTTGTGTCGTGGGTATCAGGAACTACGAGAGACTTTTCGGTCTCACAAACACCCAGACCCGAAAGAAATATTTGTGGGTCACACAAACATTTCTCTCGGTGCGGGGATCGAAGCCGCGGCCTCTCGTTTCACAGGCGGTGTCTAACCGTCAGCGCTACGGAGGCTATACATATATAGCTACACATACATATATATATATATATATATATATATATATATATATATATATATGTGTGTGTATATATATGTATGTTTATTCGTCTATAAATGTATATAAGTATGTATATGTACAATACTTGTGTGTATGTATATACAATATGTATTTATATGTTTTCATTTCATTTGTCTTTATTTTACACTGCCCTTTCTTTTTTTTCCTACTCATATATCCATCCCATGGTTGTCTGGTAGAAATTGCCTTAGAGCGATAAGACCGCCATTTGTACTTTGTTGTTTTATACTGTCTCTAAACTGTTATTTCTTTTTACTGTGTACAATAAAGAATTAAATAAATAAATAATGTGATCTATCTTAACGCACCTTAACTTAACATATCTTAACGCGCGAATACTTCTGCTAATAATACTAAGCTTAACGAACTTATTACACAGATGGAACTCTGTTAGATATAGACTAGTCATTGAATAGTATTGATTTCACATTAAGATTAATTAAGTCGTGTGTCGTGGGTATCAGGAACTGCGAGAGATTTTTCGGTCTCTCAAACACCCAGGAGCCGAGACAAATACTTGTGGGCCTCAACAACATTTGTCTCGGAGAAGGCATCGAACCCGCGGCCTCTCGTTTCACAGCCGGCGTCTAACCAAACAACCAACCTATGTTTAATAATATTATTAAGGTCCTTTTTAGAATAGAATAGAATAGAAAAACCTTTATTTGTTCATTAAAGTACACATACACTGATACAAAACTAAAATACAAATCTATTACAAATACTAATATTACAAATATCTAATAAAAAAAAAAGAAAAAGTGTAGCAGCATATGTGTTGCAGCAGAACAAAAGGGTGATGACTCAGCATACGTTCACTCACACGAGCAAACACTGATATTCTGCCATTACCCGGCTGGAGAATAGTGGCGGAGTAATGAATTCATTAGTCTGAGACGCAATTCAATTTAAGAAGTACACACTACAAAATTACACACAAACTACTATGCACACGTAAACAAAAACATGTTATGATTTCTTGGTAGTAATATTAATATGAATAATAATTATAATTTATAATAATAAAAGAAATAGGTAAATAAAACCACACAATACACCACAGAAACCTCTCAATAACAAAACAATACAAGACATTTATTTTGGAAATGATCATAAGTACAAATTAGAGTGAATCACACAGCAAAATCCGCTAACAACCAACCACTAGGTACATTTGATTTTTGCCTCTCTAGAAGCATGGTTTTAACATGCTTTTTAAATGAGTACTTCGATTTTATATGTTTTAAAGGTGGAGGAATATTATTCCAACATTTGGTTGAGAGATAGCGGAAACTACCGGTAAACGCCGTAGTTCTATGAGGATGTGACTCTAAAGTGCCACGCGCATCTCTAGAGCCGTATCTAAGGTGAAAACTTGAAAATCGTAGCTTACAGAATAAGTATTCCGGTTTCTTGTATTTCATGACATCGAACAACAGGCATGCCAAGTGGAGGTGTCTACGAGAACTCATGTTTAATACTGAAGCTTGGTTTAGGTGTGGAGAGATGTGTGTTCTTGGTGGTATATTGTAACAAAACCGACTACATGCATTTGGGCACGTTGCACAAGTCGACGTGTTTTAGATATTAAGCGTGGTCCATATATTAGGTCCCCGTAGTTCAGTTTAGAAAGAATTAATGATTCACTAAGTGTAATACGCACCTTCTCACTAAGCAGATTCCTTATTTGGTATAAAATCTTAAGACGATAAAAACACGATCTCACCAAGTTTATTATATGATTTTCGAAACGCAACTGACTATCAAACAAAATACCCAAATTTCTAGCCTCGTTCACCCGTTCAATACATTCATTACCAATTTTGATAACCGGATTGTTTGCCAGGGTCTTCAATATCTGCACCTTAGAACCGAGGATCATAAATTTTGATTTACTCGGATTAAGAACCAAGCAATTCCTACCTGCCTATGAAGACACATTTTTGAGATCTTCATTTATTTTAATATAGATTCATTTAACTTTTGGGGCGGTCCCGATATGTATAACTGAAGATCATCGGCATATAGATGATACCGGCAATGTTTTATACTTTTAATTATATCTGCGCTATATATTATAAATAATAGAGGACCAAGAATTGATCCCTGGGGGACCCCACGATCAACTGATTTAAGAGAAGAAATATATGCACTACCGTCCTCCCTAATTAACTTTACTGCCTGTGTACAATGACTCAGATAACTATTAAACCAAACCAAAGTTTTTGAATCAACACCATAATATGACAGCTTAGACAAAAGTAAAGGAATACTTATACTATCAAATGCACGTGAAAAATCCAGCAACACAAGACATGTACTATTTCCGCAATCTTGTTCCCCGAGAATATTGTCGACAACATCCATTAGTGCAGTTGTTGTTCCCATACCCCTTCGAAAACCAGATTGATATGGGCTCAAAATATTATTCGCTTCTACGTAACTGCATAACTGCGTATATACTATCTTTTCCAGAATCTTAGATAGATAGGGTAAAATGCTTATGGGTCTCAGATCTTAGGATGAACAGGGTTTTGTATTTTAGGTAATGGTGTCACGATAGCCGACTTCCACACACTTGGTACGCTGCCCGACTCAAGCGATTTGTTAATTATTATGGTTATAACCGGTAATAAATGCGGCAAAGTTAATAATATCATATCCCTACTGATACCGTCAGCACCGATAGCGCCGGTGGAAATGGATAGGAAACATTTACTAACTATCGTTTCATCTACGGGTCTCAATACAAAGATACTGTCATTGAATTTGTGTGTTTCAAAGTACTGCAACTCCGAAGACGGCACCATGATACTTCCAGGCACATCAAGAAAACATTCATTTATTTGACATGGATCATTAAAATGTTCAGGTAGACTCTCGGTTATCCTTTGTTAACTAAAATTGTGCTTTTAAGGTTTTTCCAAAGTAATTTTCAGTTATTTTTATTAGAGTTAATTTTAGTGTCAAAATACGCCTTTTTTTCAGATAATATACTACATGTTACCAATTTCTTTAATTCTTTATAATAATTCTTACTTTGTTCAGTATTTAACTGGCGGAATGTTTTATAGGCTTTGTCACGTTTATCTATCATTATTTTAATCGTATCAGTGATCCAAGGTAAATTATTTTTTGGTTTTATTTTAAGAGTTTTGAGAGGTGCATGCTCATCATAAAGAGAAGTAATAAGAGTATTGAAGGTATTAATCATACCATCCACTGACACTTCACGATTTACCAAATTCCAATCTAACGTTTCCAGATATAAGTTAAAGTCCTCCAATTTTATATTTTTGATCCGTCTGCAAGTTACAGTCTTTGTTGGTATATGCGGCCTTTTCACAGCTACTGTTACGTTAATCATAGCATGACCCAACCCTCCTGTGATATTACTGACGCTCACTTCACGCACAGGTGCATTAGTGCACACTAAATCCAAAAGAGTTTCATTTGTGTTAGAATAATGAGTAGATTCAGTGACTACTTGACTAAGTCCAAAACTGTGTAAAAAGTTATAAAGCTTTGTCGTATTAATTTTTTTAACTCTAATATATTAATATTGAAATCACCAAGCAAAATTACATAATCATAATCAGATAAATAAGTAATGGAATCAGTCAATGCATCTAAGAACAAATCAATATTTATCCATTCTGGACGGTAAGCCGTGCCTATAATAAAACTGCGACCATTTATGGTTGTTGTTAACCACATTTGTTCTATATTTGCGGCGGGAAATTTAACAAAACGTACATTAATTCCTATTCTAGTATAAAATGCTACACCCCCTCCGTGGCCTTTGCGCATAGAGGTGGGGCGCGCAACGCACCGCAATCGGTAACAAGGCACGGCGGGCGCTCGGCCCTCCTGACCCGCGCGTAACCATGTCTCGTTTATTGCAACTATATCGGGACTGAAACGATTCATTGCGAGTAAAAACTCATCGTGGCGCGTCCCGAGAGACCCCGCATTATACAACGCCAATTTAAGGAAATTAGTTTTTAAAATGCCCATAATCATTTACTGAGCAACATTTAAACTTAACTAGTCTGAATGGAATACCCCTGCCGTCCACAATAACATTATCAAAAGAGAAAAAAACAGAACGATCGAATGAACAAAATACACTAGTCGAATTAATAATGACACACACACTGCGCAAACAATAAACAAAACACAAAAATATATATGATAAAAATATGTATGTAATAAAAACCAAATTTCTCCTAAACAACATTATATGTAACATTTCTGCTCGCACAGTGTAAGAAGTTAGTATAAAACGCAATTTATAGTGTTTATAATGTGTCAAGATGAAATACCTTTTTCATACACAGACAAAAAATAATAACAATTGTAAAGCCACGCAAAATAAATAGGTGTAAAATTAAAAAAACGATAAAGTTGCTGCAACACATATACCTGACATGTAAACACAATTTCGAATTAATTCAATGCGAAAAATTTCCACAAAACAAAGTAATTTATAAAAATTGGCTAGGCAGAGGCAAATAAAAGTAACAAAGAATATTTTTATAATTGTTAGGCATATTTTAACGACAGTATTTATATTTAGAACAATAGAAAGAAAACAATTTATGGTAAATATAAGGCAAATGTATACAAAAACGATAAGGAATATTTCTACAATTATTAAGCATATCAAATCAATAGCACTTATATTTAAAGTTTGAAAAAATAAACAGATATTACTAGATATTAGGCTGAGATACATAAAAGTTGTGCAAAATATATTATTTACAGTTAATTTGAACATTTTGCCGACAATATAGACACCTGTTTGTACATTACGTGAAGTTTCACTGGATAGCTCCAACCGTATCAACTCCAAAAACACGTTGTAAGTCCTTCACCGTATGAATCCTGTGTCTGGGTACACCGACACCTGGATCCTTCCGCATGTAGATCTTGCCGTCCCTGGTCCACGCATAACGCCATTGGTGAAGTTCTTTAAGCTGGCGGGCCTTTTGAAATAACAGCCTATTCACCCTAGTAAGCCGTTCATTGACATAAAAACAGCAGTAGGGTCCCGGCAGTTCCATGTGTTCGGTGGTAACGCCACGCCGCACCCGCGCCGCCTGCAGCAACTGGTCTCGAACAGCACGTCGCGCTAGTCGCACCACAATAAGCCGCGGTCGCGAGGTACTCTCAGTTGTAGAGATACCTGGTTGATATCCGCGACCCACCCTTGTTGCACTGACCACATCATGTTCGGTTAGCGTTACGCCGAGTTTTTTGCCAACATTGTAGACTATATGCTGAACATTTTCGCCTCTCTGCTCGGGGATAAATGAAATTTCCAAGTCATTTAATAATAACTCCTGATCTCTGTCGTTCAATTCGGTTTTCAACTGTTGAATAGTCTCAGCAATGGCACCATCGGGATATTCAAATGTACTCAGCCGACTTTCCACAATCTCCATACGTGACGCCAGACTATTTACCTTTGAGTCACAACTATCGAGTCGACATATAATATTTGCCATAGATGAATTTAATTCCTGCAATTGATCTCGAACCGCCCTCATCTCCTCGCGGAACAAACGAAACTCAGTTAGCAGGACTTGCATATCCGCGGGGTCCGCGATAAAGTTGTGTACGCTGTTATTATGCATGTTATCAGAAACGTCGGCATCCAACGCTGGCGTTGGCAGTGTCTCCATATGTGAAACATCACTGCGTGAGCACGTTCCGCGTTGTAGGTTGACATTGTCGTGACCTCCACACACTGGAGAATTCAAATTCTCTGGCTGTTGGTTGTTATTACACCGTACACATGTCCACCACTTTCTCTTATCACTTTTCGCCATATTATCCGACACATTTGCGCACACTAAATCGTATGTCGATTTACAAATGCAACAGGCGATATATTTTCTATCTGTAACTATATTCCGACACTCAGCGCACATTTTTACGATTATCTTACCCATAGAGTTGTATGGTGTAGAATAGAAATGGAAATGATTGCTATTTCAAATTAACATCACCACCTTGTTATTTTTTTGAACCTTAGCATGCTCTATTATATCTGAATTTGTACACAAAACACTGACCATACAAAATATTATCACCGTTTTCACAGCTTAAATTAAACACACGAAATTGACTATTCTGTTCCTTATTAAAATGGGTTCGTTACAAAAATCCCACTCTTTAATATAATACAAGAAATTGTATTAAAACGTGAATTACAATCGCAAAATTTAGCTTTTTTTTATTGCAATGAATGACGAGACGAGCAAGCCGTTCACCTGATGGCGATACGACCGCTCATAAACAGTAGCAACATTCCACTGCGCTCGCCATCCTGAGACATAAGATGTTAAGTCTCAATATGTCCAGTAGTTACTCTGGCTACAATGTCATTCAATCCGAAACACAACAGTGCATTTACGCAGTGTTGTTTCACGGGAGAAATAGACATTGCGGTGGTACCTACACAGATGGCCTCTCACATATGAGAGACCTACCACCAGTGAAATAGCTTAAAGCTTATTTATATAACTTGTGAAATGTTATTATCGACTTCACTTGCTATTTGTGATTGCTATTACTATTTATTCCAACACTAGTGAAAAGGTTTTGTATAGTACGAAACTCGACACGCGATCTTATCTTGCAATTTACCACTTTTATGTTCAACTTTTAATAATAAGAAATTTTAAATGCGTCTTAACTAGCACCTCCTGTAATGGATCGAACCTACTACAATCCACCAATGTTAAGCGTAAAATCATGTAGGATAGTATGCAAATATCGTCTGGAGTGGTATACTACATGGATGTAGTGGAGGCTAGGATGAATTTCCGTGCTTTCCGTCGTTGTTGCCGTACCTATTACTGGAATCAAGTATAAAAGCTTACATAATAGGTCCCATTAAATATTTTAATGGTTTGATCCGTGGTGCTTTACATGATTAATTTCATTGAAATATAACTGTCATTTACGGATTTTATCGCGGATTTTTTTTTATTTTATACATTTAATTTCATATGGGAACGTCAAAAATGTAAAAATTAAACCAAATCCGCGATAAAATCCGTAAATAATAGTTATATTCCAATGTGTTAAATTCCCGTAAATCTAAGAAACCATTATGATTTATTTTATCGCGTGTCAAAGACCAATTAGACATTCCCGGAGCCTCGGCGAGCTTCAATGCTCAATCGTCTATGTATGTGACTATTGGTTCGATATCATTTATTTTCAAAATGAATATTATCGATTGATTTTCAGGCGTTTGCGAAGTCTTTCAATGACTATTTGCCCTGGGTTGATTATTTCGTTTACTTATTGTTCAAATTTATATTGCCCTGCACTTTATTCTAATTTATAGTGGTTTGGCATTACTCTGTCATGCTGCCCTACAGCTGTTGGCGACTTTAATATACCATTCAATATAACAGAAAAAGTTGCAAAAAAAAGCGACTATTTTTGACATGACAACGTCTTAAATTAGGTTGCGGCTGGGAGTCACTTATAAAAAAGTGTAACGCCCGGTAACGTAACGGTGCGCGCGCAGTACTAGAGAATTATTTTTCAGTTTCACCCACTTTTTCCAAAATTGTCCCATAGCCCCCCCCCTGCCTTCCCCCACCCTTATTCCGAAATAGTGCCTATTAGCCTCCCCACGAAACCTACCCCCCCCCCCTCCCCTACCCCCACCCCGAAAATTTACCTCACCCCCCCCAATCCTATCTCGGCCAACATAGGTCGTAGACCCACCGAGTTTGGTATCCTCGGAACCGTCTTGGTGAGGGCTACAAATTGACCCCGCCAGAAATCCCAAATTACGCAAAAAATTACCCACCCAAAAAAAAATATTTTACCTCCAAAAAATTAATTTAAGTTAGCCTCCCCACGAAACCTTCCTCCCCCCCCCTCCCTTACCCCCACCCCGAAAATTTACCTCACCCCCCCCCCAATCCTATCTCGGCCAATATAGATCGTAGACCCACCGAGTTTGGTATCTTTGGAACCGGCTCGGTGAGCTCTACAGATTGGCCCCAACCAAATCCCCAAATTCCTCCCTCTCTCCCCTAAAATATTTGTCCAGGCATAACTCCGTCATTTCTTAAAGTAAACCCCCCGTGTTTGGAGTCAGAGGAATCGTCTTGACGAGCTCGACAATCGAGAGCAGGCAAAATACGATTTTTCTTATTGACGTGACAACGTCTTAAATTAGGTTGCGGCTGGGAGTCACTTATGAAAAAGTGTAACGCCCGGTAACGTAACGGTGCGCGCGCAGCACTAGAGAATTAGGCGCATTGAATCGGCGCATGCTTGTGTCTCTGTCTTTGTCTTTCTCGAACGTTCTTGGCGTTGGAAAAACAAGAAAGCGTCACAATACAAGTTCACACGTGTGGTTAAAGTATCGTCAGCTGTGTCTGTAGTGAAAATATGGAGTGCTTAGATTCGTCATTACATGTACAATGTTTTAGTAAACAAAATATATTTCTATAGTTAAAATTTGTGCAATTCTTATTTTCATTCAATTCCTTGTTCCTATTGTGCAATTTAATTATATTCATATCAATAAATATTCTACCGAGAAAAAGACGTTGTCACGTAAAATCTTCGCCCGTAAAACCGACTTTACAGGCAACCATTTTTTTTTTGTTATTTTTTTCCTATGGCCATATTTGGGTGGTAAATACATTTTTTTTTCCTAAAATAATAGTGTATACCCTTTTTTTATTAATACTCTAAGGTATAAAAGAGTTTAAATTATTATTTTAGCAAAAACTATGGATTTACCAAAAACGACGATATTCAAAAAATCATAAAAAATGATTGTCGCGTTTCTTTGCGAAATTTTTAGTTGCATTGTGTTTGTAGTCACTAAAACTACCACAGGGCTTCGTTTTCGGTAGCAGTCTTGACATATCCGGTATTATTATTGGTGAGGAAACGTGCAATTACAATGCGTGTTTTTAATCCTAGGATACAGGAGTTGCAGTGGCGGTTGTGAGGGCGGGACAGTCTCCTTAAATATCCCGCAATGTAAAAACGCGTTGTATTACAAGTTACCTGAACCTATTATCAGAGTTGGTGTGAGTGAAGTCCACGATGAGCTCGAAGGGTTGTTGGCAGAAGGGCTTCAGCGTCAGGATCACGTGGTATATCAGCAGGTCAGCGTTCACCTCGCCTATCCTGCGTTAAATATATACATCATCATTATACAGAGTATATCAAGACTGCTACCGAAAACGAAGCCGGATGGTAGTTTAAGCGACTTCAGACACAATGCAACTAAACATTTCGCAGAGAAACGTGACTATTTTTTTTTTAATTATTTTTTAAATATCGTCGAGTTTGGGCGGTAAATCCATAGTTTTTGCTAAAATAATAATTTAAAGCCTTGTGTACCATAGCATCTTACAAAATAAAAAAGTGTAAACTATTATTAAAGGAAAAGCTATGTATTTACCACCCTAATACGACGATAGAAAAAATAACAAAAAAAAATCATTGCATTGTGTTGCATTGTGTCTGAAGTCACTAAAACTACCACCCGGCTTCGTTTTCGGTAGCACTCTTGATATAGCGCGTTAGGTACATTTAATTACATTTTAGACGAGCATGCCGTTCGCATAATGGTAAGCGATACGACCGCTCATGGACAGTAGCAAAACCAAACACTTTGAATTACAAAGCAATGCTTGCAATTCCACTGCGCTCGCTATTTTGAGTCATGACATGTTAAGTCTCAATACCACCAGTTTAAATTATTTAAGGAGGCGACTCAGTATCCGATCCCCATCCCAAATATAATATGTTATATAATCTAACTTTCATTCGGGAAATTCCATTGAAAACATTATGTTCGAACAATGATCTTGAAAATTGAATTTGGGACTACCATGAACCCGTTGGCATTGTCCATTACCAACAGACCACCACACCCTTATTTTTACTTAACCTTAACTTACTTATATCTCCTAGATATGAAGTAAAACACCGGATTTCCCAGCTTGCTGGTCCCAGCCTGGTAGAATATGTTGAGGCTCTTGATGCTCTTAAACTCTTCTTTTTTGTGCATGTTGTGCTTTACTATGAATTCTTCGAAGTTTGTCGACGATATGTCTATGGAAGACCAGCGAGCGTAGGATGAGAAGAGAAGACCGGATGTGCTGGTGACAATTAAGAAAACTTTATAAAAAATAATTTACAGTACAAAAAATATATATAAAAAAAACCAAATTCCCAACTGAAAAGATACTAAGATTTTAATATTTACTACTTATTTATTTATTTTATATATTTGTTAAAAAGTTATACAAAAAAAATCATTATAATATTCATAAATGCTTTAATAAGAATATTTTATTTTGGTTTTGAATGATCCTAGTTAACAGTGTTCACAAACACAGTCGGAGGCGTTATATGCTCACTCCTAGATTTTGTTAAGATATATAATATCATCCCTATTAGAGGAGAAAGGACCATAAATATTAAAGAAAAGGTTGGTGCACACTTGATAATCAAAATCAATAAAATCTAACATGTAAGATATAAAAGTACTTACGACCACGGTGGTTTAACTTAGAACAAACGACGACGAATTATAATCATCGTTTTGACTAACTTAACACCAGAGGGCGAAAAAATCGTTGGTTTGTACGGGTTTCTCCATTTTACGTAGATTGTATTTTACGCGGATATTATTGGCCCTAAATTACTTTTAACAGCATTGATTAGCTTATTTGCTGATGAGTTATTTTTAAAACAATTATTAAATTTATTAAAATGCATACACCTGCGGAAATGAGAATTGTTATGTTCACATTTCTATACAGAATAATTTGTTTCAAATAGACAAAATTCAAATCGATTCTGTTAGATCTTATTCAGGTCCAAACATCCCTAAATCTTTTCTTTTCGAATATAAACGTAATGAAAGTAAGTATAGACATATTACTGGATTGTTTTTCTTACTTAACGCCAGATGGCGCCTTGAATTGATTGAGTGACGTCTCTATCTTAGTATGTAAAATGTACTCTGTGCTTACGACTCCACTGGTTTGTGTTCCGGAGGTCCCAGATAGGCCAACAGTGTCGCCATCTGCAAGAAATAATAATAATAAACGGCCCATGAATAAATATTTATTTATACAGGATGTATCAAGACTGCTACCGAAAACGAGGCCGGTAGTAGTTTATTGACATGAGACACAATGCAACTATTTTTTTTGCAAAAAAAGCAACGATGTTTTATTATTTTTCTGCGATCGTCGAATTTGCATGGTAAATACATTGTTTTTCCTAAAATGTTGTACTGCCTTTTATTTTTAAAGACGCTATGGTACTCAAGGGCTTAGATTATTATTTTAGGGAAAACTACGGATTTACCCCAAAAACGCGACGATATTTAAAAAAATATCTTAAAAAATTGCCGCGTTTATTCGCGAAAATTTTAGCTGCATTGTGTTTGTAGTCGACAACGTCAAACGCAAACTCCCTTACAAATGCTATTCAAGTTGCAATTTGTTCGGCGCAAACGGATCGTCATCAAGTACGCCAAGACGTTTACTATTGTAGATAAATAATAGATTGGATAGCCTTGTCACTTGGCTACGGGGGCTGGCATGATTACAATTACAATTATTTTTTTTTTGAATGTAAAATAACTATCCTTACTAATATTATAAAGGTGAAAGTTTGTATGTATGTATGGATGTTGTTACTCTTTCATGAAAAAACGGCTCAACAGATTTTGATGAAATTTGGTATAGTGATAGCTGACACCCTGGATTAACACATAGGCTACTTTTTATCCCGAAAAATGTAGTGTTCCCGTGGGATGAGTCAGGAAACCAAATATACATATTTTCTACTCTTTCAAATTCAAATTGTTGGCACGGGATGTCCTCTCCTACGGAAGGGAAATATAGTCGACGGCACGCGGGAAATATAGTTAGTAGACACGCGAAATAATATGTTCTTGATGTGGATTGGACTCAAAAACTATCTGCACCCGGGCGAAGCCGGGCCCGACAGCTAGTTATGTTATAATTCATGCGTAGCATTCCTATCTCCTGGTATCTACAGCAGACCAGCCACTACTGCTCACCTTATCGAACGGCCTCCTGCCCACCGCCTTGTGATCCCTGCTGCAGGACAGGTAGTCTCCTATCCTCTCCTGATGGTTCCACAGCAGTCGGTGTAGGGCGACCACGTTGGCGTCGCTGATAAAGGACAGGTTGTGCGACGTCTGGTCCACGCTCTCGCAGTCTGAGGCTATTTGTATGAAGAACCTGGTGAAAAAACGGTTCAAAGTTAATATTGAAATCTCGAGGCGTTTTGAGTATATTTCTGAACATAGTGTTTTGAAGAATGCTTTAGTGACATTTTCACTTGTGTGTGGTAATGTCAAATTCTTTAAAAGCTATCTTGGATGACTAATGGAACGGGTTGGGTCGACCGGAGTGCTTCATGAGCGATGGTAATCACAGTAGAGGTCTGGGAAACGTTATTTCAATTTTAAGTTGCTGTTACCCAGAACGACGCACGATCTTGTACTTTTGTATTTTAGAGTATCCCTTTGTGTTGTTATAATAAATCAGTGTACAATAAAGATTGAAATAAAATAAATAGCTCTTACGTGGGCTCCATGCTAGAAGCTTCCATACTCAACGACCATCAGTTCTTCGTGCTTTGTCAATAGTAGTCTATACTAATATATAAAGCCGAAGAGTTTGTTTGTTGGTTATCTCTAATCTCAAGAACTACCGGTTTGAATGGAAAAAATATATTAATGTTGGATAGGTAATTTATCGAGGAATGCTTTAGGCCATATATCAGCACGCCATGACCTATATAAGGGAAGAAGTAGTGAAAAATCTTGCAAATAAGAGAATGTTTTATTCATTTTTTTGTGGCCAGATTAATCAATATTCTAAATTGATCGTCGGAATTGAACATTTTGGCCGCCGTTTTGGAAAAGTTTATCTGCACCCGGGCGAACTCGGATAAAAACAAAATCTATGTGCTCAGGTGTCCTTACTTCCGTCCAGTCTCGAAGTGAGCCCTTAAGAAGTGGTTGAACGGCAGCATGTGTTGCTCCTTGGAGAATTCCACGTGGTTGGCGATGTTCTGCAGGATCTTGGACATGAGCATCAGCCCGCGCTTCACTTGAGCAGGGACGGGACGACTCACGATGCCCATCTCTTGCGGTGACACTGAGGGACAATTTGTGTATGAAGCTTTACTGCACTCATTGAAATCTTGCGACATTTTTAAAGGCTAGTATTTGCTGTTACAAACTCATTTGTAAAAAATAGTCAAATAGTTTACTACTGGACATATTGAGACTGTACATCTTAACTTTACGTTGAAAACGTTCCCGTTTAATATGAAACGTTTGAATTAAACCAAATTTGCGATAAAATCCATAAATATTTTTATTCTTTGATTGATGATTTTTACTGGTGATAGGTCTCACCGCAATGTCTATTACTCCCTCCAAACAGCAGTTTAAATGTACTTTATGTTTCAGAGTGAAGGACATTGTAGCCGGAGTTTTACTGGACATATTGAGAATGTCTCACGATGGCGAGCGCAGTGGAATGCCATGCATTGCTTTATAATTCAAGGTGTTGTTTGGTTTTGCTACTGTTCAGCAATAGGATCAATTCTATTGCTTACCATCCAATACCAATTATTCAATTATTCACTGCTTCGGCGAAAAAGAGTATACTGATTCTTCGTTCTGGGCGACTTAACTTCACTCAGCCATAGTAATTATAATATAATAATATTCACATCAAAAATATTTATTGTAAATTTACAACATATTATTATTAAACTGCTCTGATTTAAACCAACTTTTAATTTTGTAATAATTCACTACATTGTAAACTGGTTTTGAAAAGAGCAACACTAGAGTTTCTGCCCGTTCTTCTCTAGTGAAATCTCTAGTAGATAAAAAAAAATGACTTAATCTAAATGATGAACATTTTAATGGATTCAATAAATTATTCTCATTTTTATATTTCATCAGGCGAACGGCATGCTTGTCTCGCCATTCATTGCAATAAAAAAAGTTTAATTTGGACATATCTACCAACAGTAAATACACTTCTGTGTAAGTTGCAATAAAATGTCAGCGAAATCTTAGTTTATGCTAAGACACGACCCTTACCATTAGGCAAACGACATCTTCTTATCATTCTAATAAAACTATCGTATCCGACATTTTATCGGACCCGATATTTTATCGTACCCGACTAATCGCACTCACCAATAGCCGGGTTGATGAATCTCAGGAACAGCACCGTCCCGACGGCGCCGACGCTCGTTTGCGGGAACTGCGCAAATCTCTTACTAAGCACCTGAACAAACCGGGCGTGACTTCACTATTAACACGACCCCGCTACTGACTGTGTAGAGGGGTTACTCTATGCTCTCATACGACTTTCGAATGTGCGAGCGTTAGACATTAAAATAAAAAGTTTTCCACTTCTAGAAATCAATACTAATGCCTTCATCATTACGATGTATAAAAGAGGATTCGAACATTATATTAGAAATAGTACGTTCGTAACTTTAAGAAAGTCGAAAATTCGAACGTCGTGACGGAGCACAGAGTAACACTTTTACCGTGTAGTGCCTATACATTTATTGATTAATTTTTGTGAATTTATATTTAAACGTCATGCTCAAGTAGAGTTTTAAGAACTTCTCAAAATGGCAGTTTGATTTCAGACAGCAAGTAGTAAAATACATAGCCCCCATAAGACACGATTCACAGGCAAGTAAGAAAACATAGGTCATTATCACATTACGGCGGAAGAGGCCCATGATTATCGGAAGGAGGAAACACACGTGACGGCAAAACAATTGCACCCTACATTCAATTTCTCTCTATATGTCCCCAACCCGTCATCATTTAATTTCATATTCATAGTTTCTGAATTAGTTATTTAGTAGTTCTTTCCTGTTGTTCACTACTATTGCATGTTGTGATCTCCTTTAATTAAAGAAACACAATGCTTAAACTGCAACAGTACATTAGCAAATCTTGTAAAATGTATTGTTGGAGACAGAAAAAAAATAAAAAAGCCCTCTTCAATTCCCCTCACACCTCCCTAATTCTCCTCAAATCCCTCCCCCTTCGTACCTGGTACAGGCAGTGGCACATGCTGCGAAGTTGCGGTGGGAACTTGTCTGCGGAGTTGACGATACGGTCGAACACCTCTTTTGTCAGGTCTATCAGATTGGATCGGTTCACTTCTATGTCCTGGTTCGGATCCAGTCTGGAACATAGGGAGGAAATAAACAGCAATAAATACACACACCTCACATGAACATATGAGACTTTTGTCATGTATCACTAAAACCGAGAAACTTTTCGGTTTCGCATACACCTAAATCAGAAATAAATAGTTGTGAAGAACATGTTCAATCGGCAGAGTTTGAGGTCGCATCGGCTTTTCTTTTCACAAATGACTCTGGGCGGTTACTCTATACTCCGACACGAAGTGCGAATGTTCGGAAGTCGAAAGTTAACATTACATGTTTAACAGTTTTGATAACAGTTTTCCACCTCATAAATCAATGCCATTCTTAATGAAACTTATCATTCACTTCGAACTTAGTCTAAGATTACGAAGTAAGAAACAGGATTCGAACATTTTGTGAAGCATTAAGGCATAATCGTATAGTTTTACTTGCAATGTTCGAACATTCGTCATCGTGTTAGAGTACAGAGTTTCCATCGACTCTGTCTAGGGTTCTAATTCTAGAGATCAAAAATCTTTCTTAGTTTCAGTCACAAAACAAGATTTTTATAGAGTGAGCTGTATTAATTTATATTTAACCATGACATTTAATCGGACCCGATATTTTATCGTGTCCGACATTTCTCACCTAGCAGGGTCTACTTCGAAGCTGAGTTCAGGTTGTTCCTCCGCCTGGTCCAGGAGCGAGGTGATGAGCGGCTCCAGTAGTCCCTGCAGGTAACTGTACCCGTATATCTTGAAGCAGTACGCCATTATCTTGCTGCCTAGCGAGTTGCCTCGAAATAGCGTTTGCATGCAGTCTGAAACCTGAAGGAAAATGGGTTGTTTAAGTATATTTTTTGGTATATTGTGGCTACATTCAGGCTTAATATCGGCAAGCGTGATTGACTATTATACCATTTACAATGTTGTACTCCTTCTGCCCCCTTTGAGATACTCGAACTAGAGCATAATAGTTTTCCTCTCATCACAGTAAAATATCAAATAACCCAAAAATAAATTGTAAATAAGTCTAAACATGTGTCCATAAATGACACTCTTTTAAGGTTGAATGTGTGTAATGAAGATTATTAACAACATTATATTTTAATCAACATATGATAGCCAACCGCCACGCACTAATATGGTGAAGGAAAACATCGTGAGGAAACCTGCATACCGATTTCTATGGTATGTACAGCCAGCCAACTCGCACTAGGCCAGCGTGGTGGACACTATATGGCCAAACCACTCTCAACCATACTCTCGATTGTAGAGGAGGCCCGTGCTCTGCAGTGGGACGTATATGGACTGATACAGATTTTTTTAAAAGAGCTCGCTGTTGCCATAAACTTTTCTTGGTGTCATGGCTTTTCATAGTGTGCCAACTGCAATTAGTAATCTTCAAGGAAGCCCTCTCAATGAAATTCTTGATTGTGATGGGTTCCCTTTTAGCTTATAATGATATGTTACAGTAACAGTTTCACTGTCGGTAGGTCTCTCACACGGGAGAAGCCGCCTGGGTGGGTACCACCGCAATGTCTATTTCTCCCGTCAAACAGCACTGTAAATGCACTGTCATGTTTCGTATTGAAGGACATTGTAGCCAGAGTAACTACTGGACATATTGAGACTTTACATCTTACGTCTCAGGATGGCGAGCGCAGTGGAATGTCAAGCTGTTTGGTTTTGCTGCTGTTCATGAACGGTCGTATCGCTTACCATCAGGCGAACGGCATGCTCGTATCGTCATTCTTATCAATAAAAAAAGTTGCAATTCACCTCGACCTCCCTGTAGAATATGTTCCACAGCAGCGGCGCGAGCAGATGCTTCGCGTCGAACAGCGTGACGAACACGCGCGCGAGCTCGTCCATCTGCACAGAACTCACCACGCTCGCGAGCGCCATAGCGATGGGTAACTCGCCCTGCAACACGCAACCGTACTTGTAACACGTGGCATAACATCAAACTTTAATTTACTGGTGATAGGTCTCTCATATGTGACAGGCAGTTTAAATGCACTGTTGTATTTTGGATTGAAGGACATAAAACAGTGCATTCACGCCAGCTAGCGCCATCGCGATGGGTAGCTCACCTTGTAACACGCAACAATACTCGCAACATAACGTGCAAGACAATATACAACCACAGTTTACAGCTATGACTATTTTTTATTGCAGAAAATTTTTCGGTGTCATTATTTTTTTCACAAAATGTTGTTCAAGTGGTTATTAATTTAACCCAAATGTTTCTCAATATCCCAGGTGACATTGTACCTTATTTGAATAAAATGAGAAGATTTTTTTTCAAAAATCATTATTTTACTTTTCACGATATTTGAGCTTCCCTTATAGATACGAGTATTTATACCGCTTAGCTAAACTTCAGTTCGGTTCGGGAACTTACCTGAGCCTTAAAAAGACCCGGTATCGTAAGGGGTTAATCAAAAGCCTTGACACATAAAATCGCGATTTTTGACAAAACTCAGGCAGCTTTTTTTTTCAACTTGGTGCAATATTGCTTAGGGAAGTTAGGAATATGTGGCTTACTTAAAATACCATATGTTAATATCATCTTCTAAATCCATTAATTAAACATGCATAAATTATCTTAAAGATGGCCTTAAATAGGTTCCGCGAAC
Organism: Hyles vespertilio; assembly: GCA_009982885.2. Taxonomy (NCBI): domain Eukaryota; kingdom Metazoa; phylum Arthropoda; class Insecta; order Lepidoptera; family Sphingidae; genus Hyles; species Hyles vespertilio. The sequence goes on from CM042832.1 coordinate 5,347,328, forward strand.
TACTTGGAAATACTTCCAGGTAAAAGAACAACAGCTCAAGATATAGCAACATACCTTATCCGATATCATAGTGACAAGCTGTACTAGTTGCTCGAACCGGTCCGCGAGCACGGTCTCGGCCAGGGTGTCGAACTCCGTACCTTGTTGCAGGATCTTAGTGAGAACCTCCATGAACGCAGCGCGCGTCTGCAGGTCTCTGTGGTAGCCCAGGTCTGTGGGGCATTATTTAATATCAGTAAACATAATTTTAAATTTTTTTAATTGTATATTTAATTATTTATGACTTTATTTCTCTCATAAAACATTCTCTGAAATTTTCACAAATTAAGTTTTTGTTGCCACTACATCAACAAATAATAAAAATATTAATCTTCTAACCGAAACACAACTGTGTATTTACACTGCTGTAACTAGTTTAAGAGTGGTATCACTCTCAATCGTACTCACGATTGTAGAGGAGACTGGTGTTCTGCAGTGGGACGTATATGGGCTGATGTACAGTACAGTAACTAGTCTTTTAGTAAAAGGATTCTAAAAAACACTGTTTACTATTTTCCTTAATGGTTCCTTTTGATATACATAACAAAAAAAATTATTAAAAATCCTTATAATTTTAATACTTTCCTTTTACCTTTTGATACTTTCTTACGTACCAATACTATGCATAAGTCCAGAGTCGATATTAGCCGACAGCAGATTAGACATGGCCTGTATGGTGGCGTTCCGGAGCGTCTCCAGCCTGCCAGGACCTTCGGCCATCTCCACCTCGTTGCAGTCATTCAGCAGGTTCATGAATAGGGTGAAATATCTGCGAAGTATGTACATAAACTCACGCCTTTGTACCAGAAAGGGTTGGCAGATAATAAATACACCCAACAGCAGGGATCGAAACCGGTTGCAAATAACGGTACCGGTATCGACCAATTTCGGTTACCTTTAAGATTTGGGGACCCGTTATGACGGTAACCAATGCAAATTATAAAGGTTACCCTTATATACGGGAACCGATTTAATACCGATAACCTAAAAAAGACCTTGACGGCAAAAGAGAGCGCATTGGAGAATAGTTACTCATTTCCATATTGTATACCAAGTGAATCATATACTTGGCGTGTTGTTTACCCAATATTCCTGGAATCGGTTCATTTTACTTGCGATGTAATAGTGTTGAAAATAAAAGGAAATGAGTAAAGGCAAGGATTTGGTGTAATGTACTGTATAGTAAAGACATTTTTATATCTCAGTATACTTAATTCAATAAATAAATAGATAGATACCTAAATTCACATAAATAATATTATTTAGTACAAAAACCCTATATTTTCAAATTATAAAACATTAAAATAAGATAAGCCACGTCCCGAGCAAATGACCTTGAGCATTTATGTCTTTCTAATGCCTACTATACACGACGTCATATTCGGTTGCGCCGACGTATAAAGGAGGTGATTTGTGCGTCTGTTATAGGTATTTAACGTCCACAGATGCGTCCGCCTCGAATCCGATTGTTGTCGGTTTTTGTGGTACGGATCAAAGGGTTTTGTTGCGAACGTCCGACTTCTGTCCACAAGTCTTCGCTTTTTTTACCATCGCACCACACTTTACCGCAGTAGAGTTCATTCGAGGGGGTTAATGTCACTCGCGTCCGTAGGCTTTGACCCTAGATTCCCTACACTTGACCCCTGGGTAGTGCCAAATGAGTGATACAGTTCGTGGTGGTAGGACTTAAGTGTCCGCCCGAGTAGCGACCACCGTCCACGAGGCGTAAAGGCCGTCATAGTGATCTCCATAAGGGGATCGCGTTCCGGGATCAGCTCATGGTTTTCCGGATTTTTCGAGGGGCTTGAGTCCAGGCATGAGGTTGTACCGTGTGGGTATTTTTGGTCGTTTGTCGAAAGGAGGAATGTTGATCCGCCGGCCAGGGAGACCCGTAGAAACGGTTGACCGCTGGCCGCCCGCGGTATAGTACAGGGGCTAACCACCTCAAGAGGTTGCCTCACCATGCCGCGCATAATCTTGGGTGGGTTCATCATGCCAGTTGGTGACCGGAAGTGGGGTCTCGGCGGCCCATCCCGGGAGGGTACGGGGGCCCTTCCGTCCGGCGGATCAACTCGCTTCCTGCCGACCCTTTCGTGCCGGTACCCATTCGGCCTTCTTAGTGCCCGAACTTAAGCCCTTCGTTGCCTCTGCACCAATCCCATCCTTTCAACCATGACAGTGCAATTAAACAGAGCAGGTCCTTCAGCGGTGCATAACCCCACCACTGCGTTCACTATGGAGTCAACTAATATCCGCGGACCCCATACGAACCTCAATGCCGTCCATCACCATCTCGAGACGGCCCAGCCTGCTTTGTTCTTCCGAACGGAGACGCAGATTCGTTGTCCGGCCTATGATTCTTACCTGTTGTATACCGGTTATTCGCTTGAAGTAAACTTCAAGCCTAAAGCCGGGGTATGCTTGTGTGTTCGGTCGGACATCTGCTGTCACCATTTGCACTGCATGGAGGACCCCTCGTTCTCCGCTCTGTGGGTGCACGTGGATCTAGGTTCCCTGAGCCGCATCTACGTGTGCCTTTACAGCTCTCACCACGGGGACGATGAGGCGACTCGGCTGTTCAGGTATCTTAGCCAGGCAGCTAATGACGCGCAGGCGCAGTTCCCGTTAGCCGAAATGGTGGTCTTGGGGGATTTCAATGCTCATCATGAACTGTAGCTGGGATCCTCCAAGACTGATCATGCTGACAGAGCTGCCCATGCATTCGCTCTGACTCATGACGTGACACAACTGCTGAATCAGCCCACCAGGATCCCGGATGTGGCGAGTCATGCGCCTTCTCTGCTGGAACTTCTGCTGGCAGGTCACCCCGCCGGGTATCGTGTGACCGTTAGTGCGCGTCTGGGCACTTCTAAGCCTACAACCATGGCTTGCAAGAAGGCCTACGTTAGGGCGGATGCCCAGCGCGTTAGCAGGATTGGGCGTGCGTTGGCCAATCACCCAACTAGCAGTCGTGCTTATTGGAGTTTGGCCGGGGCCGTTCAATCTAACTTCTGCCGTACAGCGTTGCCACCGCTGAGGTACCCAGAAGGGTCGCTGGCCCACAAGCCGCAAGAGAAGGCTGCCTTGCTGGCAAATCTCTTTGCGGCTAATTCCCGCGTCGAAGACCGTGGTTCCCAGACGCTGCTAACACTGCCTGGTTGCGGTTTCTCAATGTGCGGATATTCGTATCAGGCAGTGTGATGTGCAGGGTGAGTTACTGTCTCTCGATATTTGGAAAGCCAGTGGTCTGGATGGGATATGATACCAGCCGTGGTTTTAAGAGCTTATGCAGCCAAGTTGTCTCCTGCACTGACTCGCCTCTACCGAGCGTCCTACCGCACAGGTGTTGTGCCGGAATCTTGGAGGGAGGCCAATGTGCAGCCGATCCCAAAAAAGGGTGATCCGTGGGACCCCACCAATTACCGCCCTATCGCTATCACCTCAGTGATGTGTAAGCTCATGGAGCGGATCATAAACGCTGAATTGGTCCGCTACCTGGAGGATCACTCGTTGATATACGACAATATGTTTTTTTTATAATGGCCTGCCATAGTGGCGGCATTGCACCTGGTGGTAAACGCTAATACCGCCCAGGCAGAGTATCCATTGGCATGGGACTGCCGTCCGACAATTATGCCGGCCTGCTAAGGTGCCTCTTCACACTACGGCGGAAGGACCCAGGATTGTAGGAAGGAGGGAACACGCGAGAAGGCAAACATTCCAAAAAAATTCCAACAAAAAACATTCCAAACAAAAAAAATCCACAGCCTGATGGTGCGGCATAAAAAAGAATTTGAGAACCGTTTGGTTCGCGCCGGGATGGCGTGGACCGTCAAGCCATGGCTTCGCAAGCCAGCACGCGTGGTTCTGGTTAGGAATGGAGAGGAGAGGATCAAGTTGAACAATTCTTCAGAGAAGGGAATTAGCCGCAAAAAGATTTGCCAACAAGGCAGCCTTCTCTTGCGGCTTGTGGGCCAGCGACCCTTCTGGGTATCTCAGCGGTGGCAACGCTGGACGGCAGAAGTTAGATTGAACGGCCCCGGCCAAACTCCAATAAGCACGACTGCTAGTTGGGTGATTGGCCAACGCACGCCCAATCCTGCTAACGCGCTGGGCATCCGCCTTAACGTAGGCCTTCTTGCAAGCCATGGTTGTAGGCTTCTTTGAGGGAACTGATATTGGGATCCTTCATGGCGCGACTTCTGATCCAAGCGCGGTATGCCGCCTGTTTGTCACCGACAGCATCGGCGCATGCACGATCGAACCAGGAGCGTCCACGGCACTTACTGGCCATCTCAAAGGAAGGAATGTAATATTCCATTCCAAGTCTGATCTCGTCAGCAATAGCGTTGACACTTGCTGAGGGATCTTTACCCTCAAAGCAGCGCCGCCTCCAAGAGATAAATGTGAAATATTCCCGCATACCATCCCAATCTGCCACGAGTAATGCCAGACCCTCCGCTTAACCTGCACGGAACGTGGTGGTGATGCGAACGGTAATGACGACCCAACCAGGCAGTTATCAGAAGTGCCCAGAGGCGCACTAACGGTCACACGATACCCGGCGGGGTGACCTGCCAGCAGAAGTTCCAGCAGAGAAGGCGCATGACTCGCCACATCCGGGATCCTGGTGGGCTGATTCAGCAGTTGTGTCACGTCATGAGTCAGAGCGAATGCATGGGCAGCTCTGTCAGCATGATCAGTCTTGGAGGATCCCAGCCACAATTCATGATGAGCATTGAAATCCCCCAAGACCACCATTTCGGCTACCGGGAACTGCGCCTGCGCGTCATTAGCTGCCTGGCTAAGATACCTGAACAGCCGAGTCGCCTCATCGTCCCCGTGGTGAGAGCTGTAAAGGCACACGTAGATGCGGCTCAGGGAACCTAGATCCACGTGCACCCACAGAGCGGAGAACGAGGGGTCCTCCATGCAGTGCAAACGGCGACAGCAGATGTCCGACCGAACACACAAGCATACCCCGGCTTTAGGCTTGAAGTTTACTTCGGACAACGAATCTGCGTCTCCGTCAGGAAGAACAAAGCAGGCTGGGCCGTCTCGAGATGTTGATGGACGGCATTGAGGTTCGTATGGGGTCCGCGGATATTAGTTGACTCCATAGTGAACGCAGTGGTGGGGTTATGCACCGCTGAAGGACCTGCTCTGTTTAATTGCACTGTCATGGTTGAAAGGATGGGATTGGTGCAGAAGCAACGAAGGGTTTAAGTTTGGGCACTAAGAAGGCCGAATGGGCACCGGCACGAAAGGGTCGGCAGGAAGCGAATTGATCCGCCGCGCCGGACGGAAGGGCCCCCGTACCCTCCCGGGATGGGCCGCCGAGACCCCACTTCCGGTCACCAACCGGCATGATGGACCCACCCAAGATTATGCGCGGCATGGTGAGGCAGCCTCTTGAGGTGGTTAGCCCCTGTACTATACCGCGGGCGGCCAGCGGTCAACCGTTTCTACGGGTCTCCCTGGTCGGCGGATCAACATTCCTCCTTTCGACAAACGACCGAAAATACCCACACGGTACAACCTCATGCCTGGACTCATGCCCCAAAATAATTAGTACTCATTTGAGAAAAGGTTGTCATCTAGGGATTTTGGTGGAAAACATTATAGATTGATGGATAATTTGTGAGCACTAGAAGGATTACTGAACACAAGTTTCGTTATTTAGGCTTTAAGTGGCAATTTAAAAGCTTAAGATGTCCGAAATCACTAAATATAAAATGAAAATAAAAATATTATCCGACTTATAAGACCCTTATGGAGGGATTTTGCTGAGAAAAATAATCTTCGTATGTTTAGTTTCTGAAAAATAAAAATTTAAACAATGCGAAATTATTCAGAAACTCTCGTCAAGAACATATTTTTTTTTCACCAACTTATCGTACATAATTTTTTATAGCAATTTCATATTATAATAGAAGAACATCTTATCAATAAATTGCCATTTTTATATTTCAACAAAATTAGTTTTCATGTTTTCTACAAATATTTTAAAAACCACTATAAAACACGCTGTCCGACCGGTGTCAAATCAGACCGCCGCAAGGCCTTCTAGAGGGAGGACGTATCGCTCGTCGCTCCGGCCTGGTTGCAGTCGATTTTTGCCGTGCGTCGTAAAAATTGCCACGCGCGGACTGCGATTACCACATCTTAGTACTTTGGTAGTAAAACATATTTTTTCTTTTTATTACCTACAATGATTTTGTAGTGAGTATAAATTATGTTTCAGATAATATAATGGGATGTAATACCGAGGCTAAATTATGTTATATATTGTAATATAAAATTAAATATATTTCGTAATTGTAAGGGGTTGTAAGGCCTTCGGGGCCTCTTCTCATGTGTTCGAACACGAAATGATTAATAAACGTCCGTAGTGTCTACTGAATGAACACTGATTTGAATGCAACTTAACAATGTAATAATAACGAAAATATGATTAGTATCTAAATTTGTATTGCTCATTGCTTGCACGGTAATATTTGTCTACTTATAAAGCAAATAAAATATTTTTATGATATAATATTACCAATATGTAAATCATAAGTTACATTTCAATTGAATATTAGAATTTTGAAGCGCACGGATCAAAGTTGGTTGCGCTGACTGTATAGCGAGGCGACGCGGCAGCTCTACGCACACAGCTTTGGTCGCTTATGTGTGCGTGAAATTAACGAAGAAATACCTATAGTTGACTTTGCGTGCAAGGTGTAAACACTCTTAACCCCCTCGAATGAACTCTACTGCGGTAAAGTGTGGTGCGATGGTAAAAAAAGCGAAGACTTGTGGACAGAAGTCGGACGTTTGCGACAAAACCCTTTGATCCGTGCCACAAAAACTGACAACAATCGGATTCGAGGCGAACGCATCTGTGGACGTTAAATACCTATAACAGAGGCACAAATCACCTCCTTTATACGTCGGCGGACGCAACCGAATACGACGTCGTGTATAGTAGGCATTAGAAAGACATAAATGCTCAAGGTCATTTGCTCGGGACGTGGCTTATCTTATTTTTTCAAAGTATATAGGTAATCCTACATACTTTGAAAAAATGTTCTCTACATGTTCTCTACAACACAAACCTTTCAAAGATAAACATGATAAAAAAGAACTTTCAAAACTTTACAAATCTACAAACAAACTACTTAAAAGGGACTATGAAAAACATAGAATGGAAATTATTGAAAAACATTTATTAACATCAGGAAGTCAAAAGAAAGCTTTTAAGCAGTTAAATACCGAAAAATCCTGGATCTCTACCCTGAAATCACAAAAAAAGGGGCAGAAGCAAATAACAAGAAGAGACCTAGTAAAAATTGCCTCTGAATTCTACAAGAACTTGTACTACGACCAATCTAGCAATAATAAGTGCTACGAAAAGTATTCAGAGTCAGACGACAAGAATATAGAGATTCCACTCTTCAACGGCGAAGAAATAATAAAGAAAATTAAGAAATTGAAAAAGGAAAAGAGTCCAGGCGCTGACAACATCTCAAACGAAGCGTTAATATTTGGGAGCCACTCATTGTTGAACCCTCTCATTACCTTATTTAATAAAATACTCGAGAAACAAAAAATACCTTCTAAATGGGCAAAGTCACGGATAATCCTAATATACAAAAAGGGAGACCCAGCAGATATAAATAACTACAGACCAATCAGCCTATTGCCATCAATGTATAAATTATTTGCAATGTGTCTGGAAAAAAGGATAGAGCCAACTCTAGAAAAAAGCCAACCAACGGAGCAGGCAGGTTTTCGTGAAGGGTATTCAACAGTGGACCAAATACACACACTGGATCAAATAATAGAGAAATATGAAGAATTCCAGAAAGATCTCTACCTCGCGTATGTGGACTACGCCAAAGCGTTTGACTCCATCTCACACAAAACCATATGGCATAGCTCTAAAATGTCAAAAACTCCCATATACGTACATCAATATAATAAAAGACATCTACAATAAAAGCACAAGTCAAGTGAAACTAGATAGATTGGGCCCAGAATTTAATATCCGTAGAGGTGTGAAACAAGGAGATCCACTATCACCCCGGATTTTCATAGCTGTTCTCCAAAATATAATGAAAAATCTAGACTGGGATAGAAAAGGCATACTTATCGATGGCAAGTACCTCAGCAACCTAAGATTCGCGGATGATATAGTTATTTTTAGTAATACATCAAAGCAATTAGAATTAATGCTTACTGAACTAAGCGCAGCTAGTGAAAACGTCGGCCTACTACTAAATACCTCAAAAACAAAGGTCTCTACCAATGGCAAAAAAAAATCCTATCAAAATTAGCCAAACACCTGTAGAGTATGTAGAGAGCTATATCTATCTAGGTAAACAAATATCATTCAAAAGCTCAAGACATTTAGACGAAATAGACAGGCGAATTAATATGACATGGAAAAAATATTGGAGCTTTAAAGAAATTCTAAAATCCAAACTTTCATTAAACTTAAAGAAAAAAGTTATGGATTCGAGCCTACTACCCTGCCTATCATACGGCGCTCAAACTTGGATCTTTAATAATACGACCATGTCAAAAATACGCTCGTGTCAGCGGGGTATGGAGAGAAGCATCCTTGGTATAAAGATTTCAGAAAAACAAAACAGCACAAAGATTCGACAAAAAACACAAATATTGGATGCATTGCAGCACACACAACGCCTGAAATGGAAATGGGCCGGGCATATTGCCCGATATTCTAAAGACAGGTGGCCTAACCGCGTAACGAAATGGACAGGTCCTGGAGGAAAAAGAAAACAAGGCAGACCAAGAGCTCGCTGGAACGACGATGTTGTAAAGATAGCTGGAAAAAACTGGATGGGAATCGCGCAAGACAGAAATAAATGGAGGCAACTGGAGGAGGCCTATACCCGAAAGGGGCCACGACAGTAAATAAATTAAATATTAAGTAACTATAGTTATAGGTAAATCAAGTAAATATTAAGGAACCATAGTTAGTCTTAGATTTTATTTCTTTATTTTCTTACTTTATTTTATATTTAGTTAATAAAAACTATAATATGCTTGTAATATGTTACTGTCATGGAAATAAAAAGGCTTATTATTATTATTATTATATAGGTAATCCGATTCCAAACCAAACAAATAATTCAACACTCTCGGGCGACGTGCGTACTGAATGAAATATCAATTAAGAGTCTCAAAATTCAAAAATCACAAAGAACGCGTTTGCGTCGAATTAATGCAAGTTACAATATGCACCAACCGGGGCGACGGCCTTGAGGTCGTGTTTGGTCGACACACGGCGCATCGACGCTTTGACTTTTGCCGACGACGCTTGAAACATAGAGGTAATCCTTATTTCGGTTACCGGTATGATACCGGTTAAATTCTAGGAATCTAATAAAATCGGCGTATAGGGGTTACCTTTAAAAATACCGGTATATTTTTTTTCGGTTGATACCAAAAAATACCGGTATTTCCGGAACCGTTTTCGGTCCCTGCCCAACAGTCATATACATAGTCCTGACCCCACACTAAGATCGAGTCTGTCTATCAGAGGAGGCAGACTATCTATAAACTTGCTTATTAATTAAATATAATGTGCCAATTATAACATACTTAATATGTTTTTAACCATATTCACTTTCTATACAATTACCTTCAGCTAAAACTTGTTTTATATTAGCCAAACTTAATGATCATTTCTTTGACCGAGGGACAAGGGTGGCTAAAATACGACGATACTTTATACTATACCCAAGTATGCCTAAACAAAAAGCTCTGCAGTCTGTGGTTATTAGTTATTAGTATTTAAAAGTCCACTAAAAGTTCTATAATAATACACACCCCCAACAGTCACATACATTGTCATGAATCCACATTAGGATCAATAAGTCCAAGTCTTGTATAAAAATCAGAAACTACGAGAGACCTTTCGGTCTTATATACACAGACCCAAGACAAATACTGGTGGGCTTCACAAACATTTATCTATTTCAGTGCGGGGATCGAACATGCGATATCTCGTTCAGCAGCAGGTGTCTAACTAACTGCTCCTCTGAGAGTGTCTATCAAAATCAAAATATTCTTTACACGTATTTTTATAGTTTTTGACAAGATGTTTTGAATTGTGTTTTGAGTTGTTTTAATTATTGCTACCAACGCTTAGGAACATGTTGTAATTGATAAGAAGAAACCAAGCAAGAAACAACTTCGGCAATACCAACTATCTTCATTTTTCTTTTATTCTATATAATAGTATAATATTTCATATCGATGGCTTAATGCTTCAAGTTCTAAGATGCATTTTTTTTTTCAAAAACATGTTTTAATGCCATCTGGCGTAAAACACTATAGATCTAATTATTTATTGCATCATTTAAAATGAGTACATAAACAATCAAAATGCTATAATTAATAAAGAAAAACATAACATATTTCATAGTATATGTACAATGGATAGTTTTTTTGTCCTCCTGTTTAATTTGGTTGAATGGAGTTAGGGGCCGTCCATTAATAAAAAAAAAAAATACACGTGATATTTTACTAGATGCGGGGGAGGGGCATGGTGATGTTTCGTGAATTTTGTCAACCCCCCCCCCCCCCACTTTCAAACTCCACGTGATTAATGGACGGCCCCTTACGTGATTACTTTGTTGTTTCTCTGTACAGTGCAATAAAGATAATATATAAATAAATAAATTGTTATTATATATTTTATTTCATAGTTTACATATATTTTTCTATTTCTCTATAGCTGTAAAATTTCCTGTGTTGTAAAATAGTGTTTATGTTTGTAGAGTATTTATAAATGTCTAAACGAATGTTGTGTTCGCCTGTTACTGGCACGTGTACCTGTATTAGACTAATTGTTAAATTTACTTACGAATATTATGTATACTGTGCTGTTGGTGTTCCAAATATACTAAATAAAAAATAAAAATAAATAAATAAAATAAGTGGTGCTAAACCCCAACTCACTTGAGAAACAGCTGACTCTTGGCCTCCATCAGGTCTCCCCTGTCAGACTCCTCAGGCTGCAGCGGCAGACCCTTGAGCAGCGCCGCCACCGCCTCCATGCACGCCTGGTCCAGCTCCCTGCAGCACACCAGGTATCTACGAGCACATCGCACTCAACAGCCGAGCAGCAGTGTCAATGCACTGCTGTGTACCGGTTTGAGGGGATTGTAGCTAGAACTGATAGTGACAGTGTGGTGATGATAGTGACAGTGTGGTGATGATAGTGACAGTGTGGTGATGATAGTGACAGTGTGGTGATGATAGTGACAGTGTGGTGATGATAGTGATAGTGTGTTGATGATAGTGACAGTGTGGTGATGATAGTGATAGTGTGGTGATGATAGTGTGGTGATGATAGTGTGGTGATGATAGTGACAGTGTGGTGATGATAGTGACAGTGTGGTGATGATAGTGATAGTGTGGTGATGATAGTGACAGTGTGGTGATGATAGTGACAGTGTGGTGATGATAGTGATAGTGTGGTGATGATAGTGACAGTGTGGTGATGATAGTGACAGTGTGGTGATGATAGTGATAGTGTGGTGATGATAGTGACAGTCTGGTGATGATATTCACATTGCAGTGATGGTACCTACTGATACAGAAGCACTAACGAATTGGTGATGAAGATGACGGTACCTGGTGATGGAGGAGGCGTCCGCTCTCAACGGCGGCGCGATCTGATGGCTGGTGCCCAGCACCCAGTCAGTCACGTACTCCACCATCTTGTTGCGGAACTTCATTTCCTATAATGCGTGTTATAATTAAATATTCGTACACTTACTTCTGCTCATAATTGCATCACCTAAAGGGCGAGCGGGAGATAATGCCACAGGTAAGTCCGCCTTGTTTACATTTGTATGTATGTCTTAGTAAATAAAATAAAAATAAAACATACACTTGGAGATAAATGCATTGATGCAGATATTGGGTAACATAACTATTCTCAATGTTGTGTTGCTTACGAAAAAGCATATTTTATGATAGTAATTATTAACAATACCGGGTATCTCAAGACTGCTACCGAAAACGAAGCCGGGTGGTAGTTTTAGTGACTACAAACACAATCCAACTAAAAATTTCGCAAAGAAACGCGACAATATTTTTTTATGATTTTTTAAATATCGTCATTTTGGGTGGTAAATCCATAGTTTTTGCTAAAATAATAATTTAAACACTTTTATACCTTAGATCATTTATAAATAAAAGGGTATACACTATTATTTTAGGAAAAAAATAATTTAACACCCAAATATGGACATAGGAAAAAAATAACACAAAAAAAATTATCGCTTTTTTTTGCAACTTTTTCTGTTGCATTGTGTCTGAAGTCGCTTTAACTACCACCCGGCTTCGTTTTCGGTAGCAGTCTTGATACACCCTGTATTTTCGTAGATTTTAAAAATTGATATATGAGGGCGATTAAACTGTAAAAAGTTTAAGAATGTGTTGTCTTTTTTGTCTTATTACTTTTTCTAATTTATTTTGTATGTGGTGTTCAATAAAGAATTTATGTATAAATAAATAAGAACAAATCATAAAAAAATGCTATAATAAATTTTAAACAATATCGGTAGCGGGATCAACGATATTTTTATCGATATTATGAATGGACATTTTCCTTTCATCAAAACTGGTCCAGCCTTTTGATCGTGAAGAAGTAACAAACACACAAACTTTCGGATATATTAGGACTAACCTGTCGGAATGCAAGATCGTCTCGTCTCCTCATCATTGCCTCCACCACTTGGCAGAGCTTCGTCTTGATGTGCACAGATAGAACGGTCATATCCAGGTGACGCACGTATCTGAAACAATGAATTTTATATACCGGGTATATCTTGACTGCTACCGAAAATGAAGCTGGGTGGTACTTTAAGCGATTTCAGACACAATGCAACAGAAAATGTTGCAAAAAAAGTGTACTTTTTATTTGTTATTTCTCTCATATGGTCGTATTTGGGTGGTAAATACATATTTTTCCCCTAAAATAATAGTATACCCTTTTATTTATAAACACTCTAAGGTATAAAAGAGTTTAAATTATTATTTTAGCAAAAACTATGGATTTTCCACCCAAAATTGATGATATTTAAAAAATTATAAAAAACATTGTCGCCTTTCCTTGCGAAATTTTTAGTTGCATTGTGTTTGTAGTCACTAAAACTACCACCCGGCTTCGTTTTCAGTAGCACTCTTGATATACCCGGTATAGCAGCCAGATTTGAAGAATGGATTTGCAGAATGGGTTTTATACATTGTAGCCAGAGTATCTTATCTTATGTCTCAGGATGGCGAGCGCAGTGGAATGTTGCTACTGTTTATGAGCGGTCGTATCGCTTACCATCAGGCGAACGGCTTGCTAGTCTCGCCATTCATTGCTATAATAATAGTTTAAAAAACTAAAAACACATATAAAAGACCAAACTAAAAATTTAAAATAAGTCCCGGATAAGTATGTAAAATTTCGAGTCACTCCGACGTTTTGAAGGGTTTCAAAATTCAAAGTTCCCTTTCGTTATGTAGTATTTACATACTTCTTAAAAAATTATATTTATTATTTTATTGTTTACTTCACTTAAAAGAACAAAAGCATACAATGTTCAACAAAATAAAATTAAGAGTACTGTTGGCGGTCTTATCGCCCTAGGCTAACCTTTGGATGGATATAAGAAAAGGATAAAAAACCAAGAAAATACCAAGTCTTACCTGACGATGGCCAACATGAGTCCTTCTATGGACGTAGTACTGAGGTGTTCTGAAGGCTGACCACTCTTCTTGTTGTCGAGAATACTCTTCATGATGTATATCGTGTGCTCCACGAACTGGGTGTTTATGTCTGTTAGCATCACCTGAGGAAATATACATATATTATTAGACAGTTATACAGTTAGAATGGGTATACTAAGGGTAATACTAAGCCATAAGGGGAAGTTAATACACATTTTAATGATAATATTTTACTTTTATGGGCCCTAAAATCGCGTAATATGAAAAACCCTAAAATGTAATACTTAGCTACCCCTTCTTTTTATTTTATTTGTGGGAAAAATCTTCATTGGCTTCCGAATATATTAAGTAGACGGGATATCCCGACCTTCTACCGGCTATAATTATTAGATTAACGGACTTCATATATGTACCTGATACCATTGTTTTTGATAAAATTTTAGGTATACGTATATATATACGTTACTCCGGCAACTTTAACTCCATCGTTCTAATAGTAATTGACTACCTAATCATACATAAATACAAGCTTTTTTCACATAAAGGATAGGCAGAAGGGCTACCAGGACTCCGGCATTTTGCCTTGTGTGTTCCGTCCCAAGATATGACAGGGGGTGAGCCTACCACCGTATCAGGTACAAATCCCACTACCAAACCACTTGGGCCTTATTAATAAACTCAGATGAGTGAAGGATTTAGGTCATGGGCTAGAGAAGACAATTCATTCAATTATTATGAATAGCTAGATAGTAATGACTATATTAATAAAAATCTATGTCTTTCAGCCTAACATGATAATCCAGTTATGGCAATCCACTGATTTTAAAAGTAAAAAGAATGCTCAAAATAAATTAGTCAATTTTTAAGTTTTGCTCTAAAGTTTAATCCCTCGCTCATCCGAGTATATTAATAAGCCCCTTATGTTTATCTCACCTGTTGATGCTGATCAAAGAACTTGTCAATAATCGCTTTGATCTGATCGAAGAGTATCGGGAAGAGTTGCGGGGACATCTCCCTGCCAACTAGTTCTTTGACGTGTGTCTGTATTTGGTGGCCGAAGCGTTCATTACTGCAGAGCAGAAGGCGTAGCAGCTGACCTATGAACCTGGGAGTTGATAAATAAAGAATATAGGTTGTCATAGAATACCAGGACCTACAGAAACTTGATTATGAGAAAACTTTTTTTACTGGTGGTAGGTCTCTCATATGTAAGAGGCCGCCTGGGTAGGTACCACCGAAATGTCTATTTCTCCCACCAAACAGCAGTTTAAATGCACTGTTGTGTTTCGGATTGAAGAACATTGTAGCCAGAGTAACTACTGGACATATTGACACTTAATATCTCATGTCTCAGCATGGCGAGCGCAGTGGAATGCGAAGCATTATTTGTAATTCAAGGTGTTATTTGGTTTTGCTACTGTTCATGAGCGGTCGTATCGCTTACCATCATGGAACGGCAAGCTCATCTCGCCATTCATAGCAATAAAAATACAGACGTACTTACGCACACACGCACGCATTCAAGTACGCACGCATACACATAAACAGGTTGAATTATTTAAATGGACGTGTATGGCCAAATACGAAACTATGAAGAATGCTCCTATGGCCATACATTGCAATGAAAAAAAAAAACATTTCAAGCGAGGGCAAAACATTCTATTACTAAAATAGGTTTTAAAACTGTTATTCATAAGGCCGTTGATATCTGAATCATATGAAGTATACTTTAATGGTTTATTACAATACTTACTGAGTAACCGGGCAGTACTGAACCTCTTGTGAACTGTTCGGCAGCACGTTGTATTTCCTTGAATCTGTTGGAAATTAATCTTCATATTTATTATTTCAAGGTAGTAGTAGGATCTACGAAGGTACAAAAAATATTTTCTAAAAAAAATTGGGACCTGTATCAATTTTTGTACATGGCATAAAATAATACATCTGAAAACAGATTTCTATCATATCTTCCATAAGTAATCTAACGCTATAGCTGTTTGTAAATGTAATGTCAACTTAATGATGCTATAAATAAGGTATATTTTAACTGTCAATGTCAATATAATTACAGCCTTATTGTTATTTTAAATAGGAACGACCCGGCGGTCGTTAGACGTTCAAGTAATAACATTAATCCATCATCATGTATTATTGGTACATATCGAGCCCTAAACCCTACTAGTTCGAAGTAGGGGCACAATTAGACCAACCCTCTTTCACACTATGAACAAATTCACAATCTTCTTACTTGGACATAAAATAACAAATTGCATGATAACCTTATAAACAAGTATAAGCAAATTTGGACCTTCTTAAATCTTAATTAAGTACAAAATTACATGACTACCCTAACTACGTAAAGTAAATTAGGACCTTCTCACTTCTCTGTAAGGTGCAAAATTGCATGACATTTTTCTTTAAGAGTATAAGTAATTTAGGACCTTCACTCTGCTGCATAAGGTGCAAAATTGCATGACATCTTTATCCACGAGCATAAGCTAATTAAGACCTTTTATACTACTGCATAAGGTACAAAATTGCATGCCAAATATAACTATTTGTTACCTTGCATGAGCGACCACGTGGTGGTAGCAGGCCTAGTCTGCAGACACACGCCACCCAACGCGCACAGAAACGATGTAATATTAGCCCACTCTTGTATTTGCATCTGAAACAATATTAATATTGAGTTATCTAGCACTGAGTGTTTGAATTTTTATTTGTTTGGGACTTACTGGGCCCATAACTTGATAAATTAAATTATATTTGTATGTATTTACATATTAATTATTTATGTTTCTATTTATTTTTCTCTTTTCTATAAAAATTTATACGCCCACTTGATCTCATCTCTGCATCACCCAAAGGTAGACTGGTAGATAATGCCTCTGGCATTAAGTCCGCCTTGTATACAATGTATATGAAGTATAATAAATAAAATAAAAATAAATGAAAATAAATAAAAACACAACTACCAAAAACCAAAAACGAAATAAATGTAATTTATATAACAATTAAATTAATTTATAAATAAATAAATAATACCCAACAGTCACATACATAGTCCTGACCCCACACTAAGATCAATTAAGTCTTGTGTCGTGTGTATCAGAAACTACGAGAGACTTTTCGGTGTCACAAACAGCAGACAAATACTTGTCGATCACACAAACATTTGTATCGGTGCGGGGATCGAACCCGCGTCCTCATGTTTCACAGTCGGCGTCTAAACAACTGCGCCACGGAAATTGTCAAACTGTGAAACAATATTTACCTTGATATTTTTCAAACAAGGTGCGAGTCATGTATTATCACTGTATTCTAAATTAGCCTAGTTTCTTGCCCATTTTTAATGTCAATAAAAATAATGTTGTTAACTTTAAATATATGTAATCTATGCTTGTATGCCGATTTTAGTGCTGTGCCTCTTTGTTATAGCTTTTCTTTATTGTGATGAATGGCGAGACGAGCATGCCTCACCTCATGCCTGATGGTAAGTGAGTCGGTTTTTGCCACGATTTCAGTTTTAGTAAAAATAGTAAGTAGTAAAGATAGTAAATATACAGGGTATATCAAGACTGCTACCGAAAACGAAGCCGGGTGGTAGTTTAAGGGGATACCTCGAAAAATTTGGCTTTTTTAAAAGCCTACATATCATAAATTACTAAGATTTGGTAGTCCATTTTCAGATATGTTTTAATTGATGATATAATTAACAATTTTATGAATCAAAATACATGATTACGCCACTTTGCCTTAACAAAAATACAGTCCAAAGTAGCAGCTGTTAAGTTTTTTAAGAACTCAGAACTCCTAACTTACCCCGTGTAGAAACTCAAGATTAATTTGACATAAACATATTTTTAAATATTATTTTTTCGCGAGAAAAAATCAAGAAAAAAGTAAATAGTACGATGACAATAAAATAAAATATGGTTTGGCGCTTATGTTGTTTTATTTTGAGAAGCGCATGGGCCATCCTATCCCATTCTTGTACGTTACGGCCATATAAGCTATCTCATTGGGGGCGTTCCCGTCAGACGGCCGCGGGCCTTGGTGGACGACGGATCTGCGCTCGACGTTTCGAAATTCTAGCCCGCCGATTATTTTTTTACGTAATTTCAAATTTACGTAATTCTTATTATTTTAGGTGGTACTCTTTTTTGTTTGTACATTTTAATTTTTTTACATATATTTAAAAAATAAATAGCAGTATATATTAATTTTTAAGTTCATTTTTAACTAGCTAAGTTACCAAAATAAAAGAGAAAGGTCATTGACTTACGTATAAGCGCTCAACGAAATTAGTCGAAGGGAGCGTAACATTTTATACATTTTTGCCTCGTAATATAATTACGACGCTGAAGTCTCGGGTTCGAAACCGGGTCATTTTACTTTTTGTTTTTTTATTTATCCGAATGGTTCTAAATCGATATTTGAAAGAACCATCGTTCCGAAAAAATTAAAATATTCTCAGAAAAAAAAACATGTGGTCCGCATTTTGATTGATTTTTTTGTTATTGTTCGCGTGAAATTTTATTCATTTTGCCTCATAATATGATTACGACGCTGAAGTCTCGGGTTCGAGTCCCGGTCATTTTAATTTTTGTTTTTTGTTATTTATCCGAAATGTTCCTAATCGATATTTGAAAGAACCATCGTTCCGAAAAAATGTAAATATTCTCAGAAAAAAGAATGTGATCCGCATTTTCATTGATTTTTTTGTTATTATTCCCGTGAAATTTTATACATTTTTGCCTCATAATATGATTACGACGCTGAAGTCTCGGGTTCGAGTCCGGCTCATGTTAATTTTTGTTTTTTTGTTATTTATCCGAATGATTCCAAATCGATATTTGAAAGAACCTTCGTTCATGAAAACATGAAAATATTCTCAGAAAAAAAATGTGGTCAGCATTTTTATTGATTTTTTTGTTATTGTTCTGATTGGTTTGTAATTCGATATCTGAGAGACTCTTCATTTCCATAAACTAAATTCAAGGTCAGAATTGGTAAGTCTGTGTCAGCCCATATATGTCCCACTGCAGGGCACGGGCCTCGTCTACAATCGAGAGTACAATTGAGAGTAGTTAGGCCACCACGCACTTGAATTGACAATTGGCCGATTAATTTCAACTTTCAACTATTACCTGAGCTTGTAGATCCACGACTTGTAGACTGCCTCAGTGGCGTAGTTGTACTAAGGTACGGTTACAAAGGTGAGGCCTCGGGTTCGAATCCCGGGTAGGGCAAAGTGATATTGGATTTTTCTATTCATTATCAGCCCAGAGTCAGGAATTTGTGTCCGATATGGCGATAGGCTCGCCACCTATCACATCGTGGGACGGAACATACATGGCGAAATGTGGGTCTTGGCACCTCTGCCTACCCCTTCTGGGAAAAAGGCGTGAGTTTATGTATGTATGTATGTAGATCCACGACATACGAGAAATATGAAAATAAGGGATCCAACGTAATCCCTATGATATGGAAATTGCGATCATTGTCATCGAATTAATTCGGTTAAAATAAATTCATTTCTCGTTGTATTGTTCTTTCAGTATATATTATCATTATTTTTCATCAAAAATATTTTCATCTGATATCACAATATTTCTTGTTGCTAGCTCCTATAATATGAAGGCTACGCGATATTCCCACCAAGGTCGCACCAACTTTTATTATCAATTGAATTTACTTATAACTTTTAATCGGGTTTTGCCCAATAAATATATTAATAGTGAATTAAATAGAAAAACCTTTTTACCATATTATTCCGTTTCACTAAATTCAAAGTCAGAATTGAAAATTATGGTCGCCATTATGAACTTTTTTACTTTTGATTCGATTGATATCTAAATCGATATCTAATGGTTCCTTCATTTGAATGAGTAAGTCAGAATTGATAGTTGAGGCCGCCATTTTGAACTGTTTTGTGTCTGGTCATGAACTGGCCATCATAATATTGTGATATTTTTCAAAACCATCCAGTATAGTACCATTAGAAAAATAGTACCTTTCGGGAGCACCTCTATCAATAGACAGATGAAGACACAATCCCATCAAAAACATCCTGTAAAAAAATTCCAAGTCTCGCAGCTCAGGGTTTCTACCTAAAAAAATTGTGAGATGCTACATGCATATACCGATACCAAGTCGATTAATTTATTTAGTCCTTGCGTAAGGGACCTTCTGTATAAAGTTATTACGTAAGCTATTATCATATACATATTAAAAATTCTTTACGTTATAAATAAATGGATCGCCTTGGCCATCGCATGAAACCATAATGTATCGTACAATTCATACATAATGCTGCTGGATGGCTGAATTTTTTTACAGGATGTTTTTGATGGGATCTCACGTCTTTTTTTAGAGTCCTACTTTTTTTTCTTTTCGGTACTTTTTACTTCTAGAATATCACCAACAATTTTTCATAAAGTCTTATGGTTTTTTCTTATTTTTGTAGGTGTCAATTTATCACAAATATCACGGATTTGATTATTAGTATTCTTTCTTTTATGGTAATTGATATTTTGGAGCTATTTAGTCTATTTATTTGCAAGTTTTTCTTCGTTATGTCTTTCTAGAGGAATTTTGTACAGTTTCATGGGCTGAATACACCCTTTCCCTCTCAATACCCTCTCCTGTTATGCCTTTTATATACTAGGTATCTCAAGACTGCTACCGAAAACAAAGTCGGGTGGTAGTTTTAGTGAGTACAAACACAATGCAACTAAAAATTTCGCAAAGAAATGCGACAATTATGTTTTATGATTTTTTAAATATCGTCATTTCTGGGTGGTAAATCCATAGCTTTTGCTAAAATAATAATTTAAACGCTTTTATACCTTAGATTACTTATAAATAAAAGGGTATACACTATTATTTTAGGAAAAAAATGCATTTACCACCCAAATATTTATTTATTTATTTATTTAATTCTTTATTGTACACAATAAAAAGGAATAACAGTTTAGAGATAATACAAAACAACAAAGTACAAATGGCGGTCTTATCGCTCTAAGGCAATTTCTACCAGACAACCATGGGATGGATATATGAGCAGGAAAAAAGATAGGGTGTAAAATAAAGATAACGAAAGCATGGAGACAAATAAAATCATAAAAAACATATAAATACATTATATATACATACCACATATACATACATATTATACCGGGTATCTCAAGACTGCTACCGAAAACGAAGCCGGGTGGTAGTTTTAGTGAATACAAACACATTGCAACTAAAAATTTCGCAAAGAAACGCGACAAATATTTTTTATAATTTTTTAAATATCGTCATTTTTGGGTGGTAAATACATAGTTTTTGCTAAAATAATGATTTAAACACTTTTGTACCTTAGATTATTTATAATTAAAACGGTATACACTATTATTTTAGGAAAAAATGTATTTACCACCCAAATATGGTCATAGGAAAAAAAAAACAAAAAAAATTGTCGCTTTTTTTGCAACTTTTTTTGTTGCATTGTGTCTGAAGTCGCTTAAACTACCACCCGGCTTCGTTTTCGGTAGCAGTCTTGATATACCCTGTATACACATACATAAGTATTTTACATATACATACTTATATACATTTATATAAGTATATATACCACAAATACGGTCATAGGAAAAAAATTTAAAAAAAAAATTGACGCTTTTTTTTGCAACTTTTTTTGTTGCATTGTGTCTGAAATCGCTTAAACTACCACCCGGCTTAGTTTTCGGTAGCAGTCTTGATATACCCTTTATAGACTAGCGACCCGGCCCAGCTTCGCCCGGGTACAAATAGATTTCTGTACAAAAATATGTACGTATTATTATTATACATATAAACCTTTCTACTCAGGCACGCTACTGCCGCCCTGGCCGGCCAGTACCGCCGCAAGCGCTACGTCCCGCAATTTTAAATCTGTAATATCTTCGAAAATATTCATTTAAATCTCGTGCTGTAAAGGACCATATAGATCTATATTAAACCAACAATGTATTTAAGCTTTTTAATTGGAGAAGGATTAATGCTGTATTTTTCGTAAAAAGTAAATGACAAAAAACTGTTATTGTGGGATATCCATAAGAGATGGACATATACCATCGCGGAGTTTTCTGTAGACCTTTTCAATGTGTACAAATAATTACTACATTATTTTGATAAATCTCGTAGGGTTTAGCCTGCGTTTGCAATGTAAGCGGAAAAAATTGATAATTAACGACATCACATTAGAAACCTCAAATATAACAGTATTTCTCCACTATTTAATGGATGTTATTATACAGGTAAAGCTTTCTATTGAATCACTCTATCTACTAAAAAAACCGCATCAAAATCCGTTGCGTTGTTTTAAAGATTTAAGCACACAAGGAGACAGAGAAAGCGACTTTGTTTTATACTATGTAGTGATACCTATCTAGAACTATTATTCCATTATATACGGGTACAATTATTCATTAACTGCAAATGTAACTTTGTAATCCTATACATTTATATGGGATTACAAAGTTATTCACGCAGTTGGTGTATCTAGAACACTAGACAGAAATTACGAAATGTTTAAATTTTTCCCTACTTAAGACACTAAACACTAATCTATACATACAGGGTATATCAAGACTGCTACCGAAAACGAAGCCGGGTGGTAGTTTAAGCGACTTCAGACACAATGCAACAGAAAAAGTTGCAAAAAAAAGCGACAATTTTTTTTTGTTATTTTTTTCCTATGGCCATATTTGGGTGGTAAATAATTTTTTTCCTAAAATAATAGTATATACCCTTTTATTTATAAATACTCTAAGGTATAAAAGAGTTTAAATTATTATTTTAGCAAAAACTATGGATTTACCACCCAAAAATGACGATATTTAAAAAATCATAAAAAAACATTGTCGCGTTTCTAGGCGAAATTTTTAATTGCATTGTGTTTGTAGCCACTAAAACTACCACCCGGCTTCGTTTTCGGTAGCAGTCTTGAGATACCCGGTATAAATAAAATTGAAGTGTCTGTTTTAAGAGTGAAAATAAAAAAAAATGTCCTACTACATATCGTTATATACACGATACCTGTGCCGAAAATGATATTTAAAATTTTTTTGTCTGTCTGTCTGTTTGTTCCGGCTAATCTCTGAAATGGCTGGACCGATTTTGACGGGACTTTTTTTTGTCAGGTAGCTGATATAATAAGGAGTAACTTAGGCTACATTTATTATAAAAAAGTTCTTTTATTTTAGAAAAATAAAGTTTTTGTTAAATTCCACGCGGACGAAGTCGCGGGCACAGCTAGTTATATTCTAAATTTAAAGGTTCTATGTCTGCTAGAAGTGCCTTAGACTTTTGATGATCGGTCAGTCAGTTAGTGAGTGACAAAATTAAGAAAGTTTGACTAGTTACAATTCTTAAACTAGTGGTTCAAATTGAATGAAATTTTAAACATACCGTGTTTACACAATGCCTGCTTAGTAACTGAAAATTCAGGTTTCTTGCTTCGTTTAACCACAACGAAGTTATGGGGGGTTTAAAATGATCTGAATTGCTTCTAGAAAAGGATGGTACGACTGTGCCACTTTTTAGCTCGACTTGGTGGGGGCATTGCCGTACCCCCAGATTTAGAATATTTTTTATACGAATCTATTTTATATGTCACTGTAAGTCTATATCTATACTAATATTATAAAGCTGCAGAGTTTGTTTGTTTTTTTGTTTGTTTGAACGCGCTACTCTCGGGAACTACTGGTCCGATTTGAATGATTCTTTCAGTTTTGGGTAGTTCTTTTACCGAGAAAGGCTATAGGCTATATATCATCACGCTATGACCTATAGGAGGAAAGCAGTAGTGATATTTCTAGCAAATACGAGGATATTTTGTTCGTTTTTCTTGGTCCGATTGGTCGATATTCTAAACTGATAGTCAGAATTAAACATTTTGACCGCCATTTTTAAACGTGTATGCACCCGGGCGGACCCGGGCCCGATCGCTAGTATTACTATAAAATTAATATTTACAATGCTTTTCATATAACAAAAGCAAAATAATTGTAATTGATATCAAATAATTTCGCGGAAACAATTTGTCTAGCGTAAATAAAAGAAACATTGTTAAACAAAAATTATCCCTATTTGGTTGTGAAGAAGGTTCAAACTGGAACGGGCGGGTGTGATCGCCGTCATTCTCGCGCCAAGCGCATAGCAGTAATAATAAGAGCGTGAGCGCCGGTGTGACCGCACAGTTCGAAAATCAATAATAATTATTTTATGTGGAATTTAAACAATAATCTAATGTAATTACCTATCGTTTCCGCTCTGTGTACATACTTCAGGAATACCTAGTCAGTTTAGTTTAGTTGTTATTACAAAATTCAAATTTATTTCACACATTTTTGTTAAATTTACAGTTGTATCGTAAGTCAAAAATCACAAAACAGCAGAACTAAGAATGACATTCTTTTATAGGCGAAAGTCAGTGGTCAAATCACAGGTCAAATGAAGTAGAAACAAATAAATCATCGCTAGGCGCAATGCCTTTGGCGGCATTTATCAAAGGGCGCCTAGGCGATTAGCGCTTCACACTAGTAGAGTGAGTGACCGGCAAAACAATTGGTACCTATCTTGTATTTATACAGATATTATTGTAAATGTTTTTGAGGTTTTCGTAAAGTAATAGTTTAAAGTTCGTGTTTTAACACTTAGATTATAATAGATTTTTTTATCAATACAAAAGTATGATAAACAATATATAGGCACATTGTCAGAATCATACGGATTATAAATATACATAGGTCTACATTAATTTGTTATTACTAATGTTAATAATACCAGTAGATAATATTTAATCGGGGAATGTGCGCCAGTAGCGCAGTGCCGCGGCGTGATGCGGCAACTTTCGTTAACCACGCCCCAGAATGCTGCGAATATTTTTCGAGGTAGGCTCTTAAGCGATTTCAGACACAATGCAACAGAAAAAGTTGCAAAAAGAAAGCGACAACTTTTTTTTTTGTTACTTTTTCCTATGACCATATTTGGGTGGTAACTACATTTTTTCCTAAAATAATAGTATATACCCTTTTATTTATAAATAGTCTAAGGTATAAAAGAGTTAAATTTATTATTTTAGCAAAAACTATGGATTTACCATCCAAACTCAACGACATTTTTGAAAAAAGTTTAAAAAAATAAGTCGCGTTTCTTTGCGAAATTTTTAGTTGCATTGTGTTTGTAGTCACTAAAACTACCACCCGGCTTCGTTTTCGGTACCAGTCTTGAGATACCCGGTATATTATAGTGAGTATATCCTTCACCTTTATGCCTAGCTCTGTACAACAAGTATAACAATAGTATAGATTGAAATAAAACTATTATTTACGGATTTTATCGCGAATTTAGTTTAATTTTTTACATTTTTAACTTCCCGACGTTTCGATCACTTTACAGCTTTCGTGGTCACGGGGCGGACTCCGTAAATAATAGTTTTATTTCAATGTGTAACATTCGCGTAAATCTAAGAAACCATTATAATAGTATAGATGTTACCTCGAAGTCATGTTCGGTGCTGGTGTGATGAGATACTCTTCGCTTGGCTACTGCTCGATGTAGAGCCTCCATCTGGTAGTCGTCCAACTTGTCGCCCTGACCCTTGGGGTATTTCTGGAGTAGCTTGCATAGAGAATCCCTGAGAAAAAATATTCCTTGTTCATATCAAACAATATATACATACATAATCGTCACGCCTGTATCCCATAGCGATACGCAGAGACTATAGACCGCCACTTTGCTCGATCCTGACATGTTACTTTCGCTTCATCCACTTTCATCAACCTTTTCATGCATTCTCGTCGGTTCCGGGTGCTTTTGACCTGACCCTTGTTAAGGGTATCATCGATTTGCATTGTGTATGTTTGGTGAGATCAAGCAAAATCTAATTATAATTTATCTATTTTCTTTTGGCGTGTGGCGAAATTTGGAACTACAAATAAAATTAAAAAATATAAATGTTAAATAAATTAAAAGAAATAAAGAATTTATTTTCGTAATCTAATAATATTAACATGTCCATATAATAAAATGTGAAGAGAGAAAAACTGTTCCTAATATCTGGACAATCAAATGACGATCGCAGAAGCCTAAAAAATCCAACTGTCAAATTAACATTAGGTAGTGCGTATTTGCGTGCGGGAATGCATGCGAGTTTACGCATGCATATTGACATAAGACACTCACCAACATCTGAACGTCTCCTCCCAAACAGGTTGGACTCCGTTGACGCAATGTTCTATCTTTCTTAACAACGCCATTATCCGCTTCTGTAACGCCGCTGAACCTAGAAAAAATAGACGTTATTTGTTAGATAAAATACAACCAATGCCACCTAGAGGCGAGTTGCTGAACTAAAGAGACAAGAGTGATATTTCAAAAAGTCATTAAAAGTTCTGCTATTCATCGATAGATGGCAAAATCAAATATCGAAAGAGGTTAGATTACAATTAATCACGCAATAGCTTTACAATTCGCATTTAAAAGTACTAGCACATATTTGAATCAAAATAAAACTTCTGAATTGCTGTAGTGTATAATGGCCATTATGGAATTATTATTTTTTTCTAAAGGGTATTTTTTTACTAAAAGGAATACTGTTGTGTAGTTGAAAAATATTTTAAATCTAAGCCGTGGTATCAAAAGGCATATCTTGAAACCGCGAAACCAATTTAAAACAATGGAATTGATGTCTTATCCCCACAAGATAAATTTGAATTTCCTTTGGTAAAAATGTAATTTCTTGTCATTCCGTCCCGTTCTGCGCTGACTTTAACAACTGGCACATAAACAGTTTGGAATCCACACTAAGATAAAATGGGATTACGTACTAACTTGCTCAAAAAGGAAGTTCGACAGTTTATTTTTTGCCAAGCTATCATTTTTACAAGAAAGCCGTCAATTATAAAATATTGTAATTATATGTATTACTTACTATGTATGTTCTTATAATAACATCCTCTGGCCATATCCTGGCTCGCTGCGTGTAAATGAAATACTCGCTTTAAATATTTTGAAGATTTCATAATAAATGAATCAATTGTGGTTCTTTATGCGACGCTACTGTTATGCCTTTTACATTACATTACATCTTTTCAGTGGAGAATAACTGCAGTATTCATAGATTTTAAAATCTTTTTTAGATATCGTATTGTCCATCTCGAAGTGATGATGCGGCAACTGCTGGCGGACTTTAGATATCATAAAAATTCTTACAAATATTTTTGTACGGAGTTTGTACCTGGAC
This sequence comes from Hyles vespertilio, assembly GCA_009982885.2. Lineage (NCBI taxonomy): Eukaryota > Metazoa > Arthropoda > Insecta > Lepidoptera > Sphingidae > Hyles > Hyles vespertilio. Next base: position 5,374,389 of record CM042832.1, read on the forward strand.
AACACAAATCACCCACCAGTAGTAAGCACAGTGGAAGTGTGCGCTATCTCCTGGAACACCGCGTAGTTTGGCAGCAGGCACTGCGCGGTGATCTCGTCGGAGCCGCAGCGGATGTCCGCCTCCTGGCAGAGGAGGGCGAAGCACGACATCGCCACTAGCACCACGTCCGTGTCGATAGACCAGAGGCACATGAAGAATACCACCTGTGGACAATAATGAGTCAATTGCTATTAGCAATAGTGTTGGAATAAATAGCAATCGCAAATAGCAAGTGAATTTTAAATACAAAGATCGACTCGGCCATTGCACGAAAACATAATGTATCGTAAATTTATACATAATGCTGCTGGCCAAGTCGATCTATTTATTTAAACGTAAAGGATTTATAATATTGATATGATAACAATTTACGTAATAACTTAGAAGGTCCCTTAAGCAGGGGCTAAATAAATTAACCGACGCGGTATTACATGGATCTCTCATATTTTTTTACAGAAGAAATTTAAATAATGTTATTTAAATTTAGTATTTTTTTTAACCACCGTCCGGTTCGGAAAGCGGTTTTCAATAGAGAAGTACGGGCAAGAAACTCTAGTGTTTTGTTTTTCAAAACCAGTTTACAATTTGGAGATTATTACAAAAGTGGACCTTTAGTCTGACGGTCTTGGGGAGGCCTATTTTAAGCGGACTTACTGTGGGTGGAGAGATATAGAAAGAGAGGGAGATATATACAGGGTGATATTAACACATGTTACTTAAATTAACCCACGTGTTTCTCATAACCCCAGGTGACATTGTATATAATTTGAAGAAAAATATGAGAAGATTTTTTGTCATAAATCGTGATTTTCGTTTTCACGATTTTTGGACTTCCCATGTAGATAAGAGTATTTTTACCGCTTAGATGAACTTCAATTCGGTTATAGAACTTATCTGAACAAAAAAAAACTCAGTATCTACAGGGGTTGATCAAAAGCCTTGAAACCTAAAATCATGATATTTGACAAAACTATCAGGCATTTTTATTCAAATTTGGCACAGTAGTACCTAGGCGGATTAAGGAACATGTGTTTTAAATTAAATACCATATGTCAATATCACTCTGTATATCCTAGCACATTACCTCCAGTTTAATATGCGCCTGCTTGCATATAGGTATTTGCGAGCCCAGGTTGGCGTACTCCTTGTGTTTGTTGAGGAACTCGTTACGGTAAGTCAGTATGTCCCGGAGCCAACGCAACACGTCCCGGTAGTTGCCGATCTGACGCTGGATCAACTTCTGACTAATATTGTAGAGGACTTGCGAACTGTAATAATAAGAAAGGAAATTGGCTAAGTTTTTGAGAATATCGGAGACATTCTAACATATGTACATACACGCACGTACTGACATGTATTAATATACCAACGTACGTCCCGTACGTATGTACAGTCAGCAACATAAGTTACTGAACACTTTACATTTTTTGATAACCTTTTAATGAATTAAAATTTGTATGTACTACTCTGTAGTCGTAAAATATAACCAAGTAAAGTCATCTATGCCAAGAAGAAGAAGAAGAAGGTAGTGCATTTAACATGTTACTAAATTGTAAGTGTATTAGATATAAGAAACAATGTAATTACCATTGGATGTCCTTAAATAAATAAAAATAAAATAAGACACGATATTGAAAATAATTATTATTTTGGATGATAAGAATTTCCAAAGCTCGTGACTGTGTAGCGATTTATGTTGCTGACTGTACGTGTATCTTTCAATGAACACAACAAATGTAACTGATTCTCAATTACATTTGTTGTGTTTTTTTTGTTGACTTCTTTAGAAATATTTTTAATTTCAATAAGACAAATCAGTATCAACAGCCCTATATCAGGGGTGTACAACACTGAGAGCCGTGAGTGAGTGTAAGTGTAAGTGTAAGTGTAGAACAGACCTGATGTCCCAGAAGGTGTTGAGCGGAGCCTGCGGGTTCCACATGAGCACGCGGTCGGGGCGGTGCAGTATCAACAGCCCTATATCAGGGGTGTACAACACTGAGAGCCGTGAGTGAGTGTAAGTGTAAGTGTAAGTGTAGAACAGACCTGATGTCCCAGAAGGTGTTGAGCGGAGCCTGCGGGTTCCACATGAGCACGCGGTCGGGGCGGTGCAGTATCAACAGCCCTATATCAGGGGTGTACAACACTGAGAGCCGTGAGTGAGTGTAAGTGTAAGTGTAAGTGTAGAACAGACCTGATGTCCCAGAAGGTGTTGAGCGGAGCCTGCGGGTTCCACATGAGCACGCGGTCGGGGCGGTGCAGTATCAACAGCCCTATATCAGGGGTGTACAACACTGAGAGCCGTGAGTGAGTGTAAGTGTAAGTGTAAGTGTAGAACAGACCTGATGTCCCAGAAGGTGTTGAGCGGAGCCTGCGGGTTCCACATGAGCACGCGGTCGGGGCGGTGCAGTGCGAGGAGCGCGTCCATGGCGGCGAGCGCGACGTCGCCCATGCCCGGCTGGTGAACGAGTGAAACCAGGCCGTTCATCAGCTCAGTTGTTGATGATTGCATCTCTGTGCTGGAACGGCCAGGGTTCTGACGACAAACGGTTTTTTTTTATTGCAATGAATAGCGAGACGAGCAAGCCGTTCGCCTGATGGTATGCGATATGACCGCTCATAAACAGTAACAAAATTCCACTGCGCTCTCCTTCCTGAGACATAGGATCTTAAGTCTCAATATACCCAGTAATTACTCTGGCTACAATGTCCTTCAATCCGAAACACAACAGTGCATTTATATTGCTGTTTCACGGGAGAAATAGACATTGCGGTGGTACCTACCCAGATGGCCTCGAATAGATGAGAGACCTTCCACCAGTACGGTTGCTTACATGGTCTATTCTTACAGATACACAACACTATATTGAACACCAGAAATTCCAGGAAAAAAAGACATAGACATAAATAATCAAAAATCATAGAATGTTTTTTTTTTAATCTTTGGCCCGGCATATTTGCGGTATTGTACCTGATGGTAAGCGCAAATGCCGCCCAGGCAGAGTATCCATTGGCATCGGACGGCAGTCCCATGCCAATGGAAACAATTATGCCGGCCTGCTAAGGTGCCTCTTCACACTACGGCGGAAGGACCCAGGATTGTAGGAAATAGGGAACACGTGATACGGCAAACAATTCCACAGCCTGGCGGTGCGGCATAAAAAATAATTTGAGAAGCGTTTGGTTCGCGCCGGGATGGTATGGATCGTCAAGCTATGGCTTCGCAAGCCCGCACGCGGGGTTCCAGTAAGGAATGGAGAGGAGGGGATCAAGTTGAACAATTCTTCGGATCGAAAGATAATAAAATAAAAGTGGGTTTTTATATGAAATGGTAAAAATAAAGATTAATTAAATAAGTGTGTTATTCTTTAAATAAGTGTGTTGAAATAAATAGCAATAGCAATGACAAATAGCAAGTGAAATCGATCTGGGGGCGCGGTAGTGCCCCCTCCAAGTCGAGCTAAAAAGCGGCACTGTCGTATTATCCTTTTCTCGAAGCAATTCAGACCATTTTCGACTCCCTATAACTTCGTTGTGGTTAAAGCAAGAAGCCTGAATTTTTAACCGACTTCAAAAAAAGGTGGAGGTTTTCAATACGACTGTATGTTCCTTTTTTTTATTTTTGTTACCTCATTTCTCTGTACTGTGTGAACAGATTTCAAACATTCTTTCTTTTATTGAAAGCTGGTGCTTGTCATTTGGTCCCATAAAAATATGGCGAAGATCTGATGAATATCTTCCGACCTGGAGAGGGGAACTCCTCAAAATGATGTAGGATTTCAATGATTATTTTTGCATTAGGTTCATTAGTGTCAGAGGGAAAAAGGGGGTAGGAGTGAGGGGGGGGGGGTGATAAAATTAAAATACACGTAAATAGTAATATCTTTGGCAGCTTTTAACCGATTTTAGTCATTTCTTTTTAATACGGTACGGTTGCAATTCATTATCAGCCCAGGGTCAGGAATTTGTGCCCGATATGGCGATAGGCTCGCCATCCATCACATCGTGGGCCGGAACATACCGAGGCGAAATGTGGGTGTCAAGACACCTCTGCCTACCCCTTCTTGGGAAAAGGCGTAAGTTTATGTGTATGTATTAACAGGTTGATCCCAGGAATACCACATGAAGATCTGATGATCATGTTCGGACCTGGAGAATAGAACTCCTCAAAATTCAGTAGGATTGCAATGGTTCTTTTTGCATTGAGTACAGTATAAAAGCTTTGGTACAGTTGTGGAAGGAAAAGGGGGTAGGGGCGAAGGGAGAGGTGGGGGAGAAAAAATAAAAACAACTGCAAAGCAAAAAATACTATTTATTTCATTGTGCTTGTGCATGTTGTTTATTTTGCTTGATGACTTGACTAGCCAACAAAACAAAATATATGCAAACATATTGAAGGCGGGCCGCTAAGCACCAAACATGTAGGACCTGTGCCTTATATTAATTTAAATATCTATATGTTTGATACTTGGCCGCCTTCAATACAATGATACGTATATATTTTGATTATGTATACATTGCAGCAGCATTATGTATAAATTGTAAGATACATTATGTTTCAATGCGATGGCCAAGTCGATCTATTTATTTAAAACGTAAAGGACATTTAATATTAATATGATATTAACTTACGTAATAACTTCATACAGAAGTTCCCTTAAGCAAGGAATAAATAAATTAACCGACTTGGTGAGATCCATGTATCTCACAACTTTTTGCGGTAGAAAAACTGAGCAACGAGACTTGGTATTTTTTTTTCAAGGATTTGTTTGATGGTTTTATAACATTTCACAAGTTATACAAAAAAGCTAAATTTTCGATCTGCGTTTGTGATTCACAAAACCGATCGACTAATATTTTTATACGACCTCATGCTAACTGTGAAGGTGTGATTTTGATTACGAATCTTTTTAAAGAAGTAACTGAACAGTTAATATTGTGTGTGTAAGTTTAGATGTGAAAAACGGTTATAATATATGGTAAGTTCTTTGTTTACACATTTTGTGGGGGGCAATTATCAATAGCAGATATATATAGCATGATAAGACCTCATAAATAACAAGGTGGTGATGTTAATTTGAAATAGCAATAATTCCCATTACTACTGTAGTGCATTATCAATGCACACATGACTCCGAAAAATCAGAGGTGCGCCCTGGGATTCGAACCCGCGACCACCATGAACATGTTGGCAGCCGCGTCTGTTCTATTTACAGATATGTCACCGCGCACTACACTAAAATTATTGAGAGTCGTTTTTATTGATAGTCAATCACCACGCACTAAAACAGTGAAGGAAAACATCATGAGGAAACCTGTTTACAATAGCAGCTTATAAGAAATTCTATGGTACGTAGGTTCCAATCCGGACTAGGCCAGCGTGGTTGGACTACGCCCTAACCCGTCTAAATTATACTCTATATTGTGTCGTATATGGACTGATATAGAATCGGTAGAATTATTGTGCTCCAGTCATTACTGAACATTTGATTTAAAGTGGAGCCTAATGAAAATAACTCGCTGGTCATTAGAATTTATCCATATTTTTATCCATTATCCTTTCTTTATAGAAGAGTTGTATATTTTTCTCTTACACTACCCAATATTTCAATATCACAATAATCCAGTCCATTCAAAGGCTGCCTGGAATAGATAGCAGCTAGCGATAATTCATGTTGTAACCATTCCTTTAGTTTTTAAGTATTTTGTATGCGTCTTTCATTTTGGTGTACAATAAAGCATAGTATGCTTTATTTAAAAAAGTGGTTTGTCAATTTATCAGCAAAATAAATCCTCCTCCTAAATCCTAGAATAAAGTCACACCAATTTATTGATATTTGTGATTGTGTTTGGGTGATCATATAAATAAGAAATAAGAGTTATCTACTCACACTCAGCATAAGCATAGGGTCTGCGTGTATGAGTTTCACCATGCACAATAACAGGTTTCTGTAGGCCGGCATCTCTTCCGAGCGGTTGAACTTGGACTGCACCTCCTTCGACTTCAGAGAGAGAGAGATCATACGGAGAGGGGTGTGGACTACGTAGCCCTGGGAACAAAAATAATTGCTTATAAAACCCTAAAGCTTTAATAACTTTCATGGGTAACACTTTAAACTGTCCTCTGTTTATCTTATTCTTAAATCCATACCATGTATTTTTACTATTGAAAACTAAATCTCAGATGTTTCTCTAAGTATTTTCTTTTTTTCAGCAAACCACTGTTGAACATAGGCCTCCCTCGAGACAGAAGAACATTATTTGTTTATATTATGTTTCTTCTATATGCCTCTTTTTTATTTTCATACCATAGATAATCAAATGAATGCTAAAACATTATCCAACACCGTATTTCAAAACCAAAACACAAATCATTAAAATAACACCAATAATTCTGGAGTTAATCGCGAACAAACATACAAAGAGACCTTTAGGTCTCTTCTCTATAGGGGCTATAGCCCCTAAAGAGACCTATATACAGCGTGATATTCACACATGGTACTTAATTTAACACACACGTTTTTAATTACCCCAGATGACATTGTATACAATTTGAAAAAAATATGAGAAGATTTTTTGTCAAAAGTAGTGGTTTTAGATTTCACAATTTTTGGGCATCCCATATAGATACGAGTATTTTTACCGCTTGGCTGAACTTCACTTCAGTTCGGGAACTTACCTGAGCCGCAAAAGACTCTATATCTATAGCAGTCGACCAAAAGCCTTTAAACGTAAAATCGCGATTATTGACAAAAATATCAGGCATTTTTTGTTCAAACTTGGTACAATGTTACCTAGAGTGGTGAGGAGCATGTGGTTTAAATTCAATACCATATGTCAATATCACCTGTATATATGTACTATACCTGTGTGGCCTTATTTGACGTGTCCGTGAACATAGCCCTTAGTTCAGCTGCTCTAGGGTACAGCAGTTCTATCTGAGGCCACCACGGCAAACGGGGTTGTTTTATTATCCTGAAACAATAAGGATACATTCAAATGTATTTTATTTTAGGAAAACGAGTATCAATTACTAAATACGTGATATTAGTTGCTAATAAAAGAGAGACTCCACTTTTTAATATTAAACTTATTATCAATTATTTTTACTTTTTTAGTTGGGTATTTTATTAAAACGTGTATTTTTAGTTTTTTAAAATATTATCTATCTACGGTTATCCTATCAAAGCAGGATAGCTGCGCGTAAGCTGCCCACAAATATTTTATAAAAAAAAAACTGAATTTTATATATAAGTTAACGTCATATAATTTCTCAATTATTGTATTATCATCTGTCCTCGACAAATCTCCAAATTTTGAATGAAACTTAACCGTTTAAAGTGGTACAAAACCGCGCCCAAAGAACTCAGTTACAAACAAGCATACAAGTGAAGGTAATATCTGTATCAGCCCATATATGTCCCACTGCATGGCACGGGCCTCCTCTACAACCGACAGTACGATTGAGAGTGGTTAGGCCATATAGTCCACCACGCTGGCCTAGTGCGCGTTGGCGGACTGACATACGATAGAATTTTTAAAAATCGCTATGGTATGCAGGTTTTCTCACGATGTTTCCCTTCACCGTTTTAGTGCGTGGTGATTGACTATCAATACACACATGACTCCGAAAAGTTAGAGGTGTGCCCTGGGATTCGAACCCGCGCCAACCGTGAACATAAAATAAAAAAATTTAATATAGAGCGTGTAAAATAAAAACTAAATAACACTCAACAGTCACATACATACAAATATGATAATATTCACTCACCTGAGCAAAGAGTTGACTATAACATAGTGGTAAGATATATGCGTGTTGATGTTGAGGCACACCTTGAGAGCGTCGTTATTGTGCGGCATGATACGGAACAGTGACACGAAGCAGTCGGTGGTGAGGTCCAGCTCCGAGTAACCGGACACCAGGCTGCCGCGTATGTACGACTTGGACGGGTTGAATAGGAGAGACTGGCGGAAACAGTATACAACGTGTAACAGGATTAATTCACAACCTCAGACACCCCAACTTTAAAATATTATTGCAATCATAGTTTATGCTTTGAAATCGTACTATCATAATTACAAAATCTTTTATTTATCAAATTAGTTATACCAAATGTAGGTACTTAACATGGTCACCTTACGAGTTACAAATAAGAGTGTACTACTACACACGCTCGCCGGACACGCACACATGTACACAAGACACATTCACACGAGTACCTAACGCCGGTCGCCGACCGCTGCGCCGCGCCGCGCCGGCAGAAACAGCTGACAATAAACGAAATACAAATTACAAATTACGTACGTAACTGATTACTGGGTGGTTTGGTAAACAAATTATTATTTATTTAATCTGTAAGCATAACATTTGTGTTTTAACTATAAAATCTAAATATTTTACTTACTAGATATAATGCGTACGAACCCAACATAAGACAATATTTTGCATGAATCGGCTATAAAATATTATTAATTTCACTTCCCCTAAACTTAGTTCCTACAGGCGGGCAGGACACGGGCGTCATTTATTTTGCATTATTATTGAATAAGATAATAAGATAACGCAATATCTAACAACGAATACTAGATTGGGAATCACAACCTAATCACAACACAAAAAAATACAACAAAATTAACTTACGTGTTACATGGCACTCATGAGGCGATTTCTTTTTAAAATATGTTCGACATGTCCACCACCTTGATACACTTTGATGCACATTTGCGTAATTGTTCACGTAATTTATGTAAAACTTCACTTTTAGGAATTTGCTCCACATTACCCTCCTCATCCTGGATCCTCCACATTAGTACTTTCACTGAAGTATACCAGAGATTTATTACGTCCCCACAAAAAAAGTCAAGAGACGTCAAGTCAGGTCAGGTGACCTAGGAGGCCATTGCACAGGTTCGCCGCGACCTATCCAGCGCTCTCCGAACTCAGCATCGAGATACCGTCAGACATGCCAATGATACATTATCACCACACAGTGCCAAAGTTCTCACCATTTCAGTGTATTTGAATATTCGAATACCGAAAAGACATCGCGCGCGAAAGTTATCGAAATATCTACTTAACACTTAAACACAAGTAGACACAGATAACTGCGGTGCACGACTAGATTTTTTTCACATATTCGGTGCCCATTTAGGGATTGCAATAACGGGATATCTGACACACCGGGATTCCGCATACATTGTAGCAAAATTACAAACCGAATTTAATCACCATTTTAACGTTCCCCGAAATTATTTTTCATAGAAATACCTATTTGTTGTTTCTTTTCATATTGATTTTGTTACATTTAATTTGTTTCATTTAAGTGCATGTATTGCGCGGGATTTGGATCGCCCGGCCTTGCAAATACCGGGAGTAATTTTTTTCGCGGCGCATCCCTATACCGCCGCGCGCGCCATCGTTTGTCGGATGGATCAAATTGCATTAAACAATAGCTGCATCCTGCTCTATCTAGTTGTAGTTAAATGTGCGGAAAAGAGAATATGATAGTTATTTATTTTGGTAGCTTATTACGTTTATTGAGGCCTATCGTTGTGTGCGTTTGATTAATGATAGATTGCTTAAATAAACTTTATAACTATCGAAATAAAGTTCATTTTTGTTCATTATTTAGTTTATTAGAGTATTCGTTTAGTGATTCATTTAAAAATGATCTTATGTGCTGGAGTTACGTTTCAATTTCGTTTGTTCGGAGTACTAAACGAAGGAGTGTCTGTAATTTACTTGGTCTTAACTAATTATTTTGAAAAAAAATACCTACCGAAAAAAATGTTGATATCGGTTCAGTAGCTGATTCTGAACGTACTACTTTCCGCTTTTACATTTAAATCTGTTACATGTTGTATATGTTCATGCTTTTTTTTGTAATTGAACGTGCTGTTTGGTTTTCATACTGTGTGAGAGGTCGTATCGCTTGCCATCTTAGGGGCCGTCCATTAATCACGTGATCTTTTATTTGGCATCCCCCCCCCCTTCACCCACATCCAACATCACGTGTATTTTTAGTACATATAAATAAGTCTTAAAATGTTTACAATATTATCTTTAAATACGGGTATAAAGTATAATCGATTTTTATTCTTAAGGCCCATGATATAATAAAAGAATACTGTTATCATACGAAAAATTAATTATGAAGCATTTTAATCAAAATTTGGTATCGAAGAAAAATACAGGTGATATCTTACTAGACCCTTTACACGAAGTTTCACAATTTTATAATTATAAAAAAATAAAAAATCAGTGGCTGTTATAGGCTATTTGAATGTACTACTTCTAAGGGGAGAGGCGCCGTGTGTTGAAAGACAGGTTCTACCCAGTTCAACAGGCGAAGGTTTTAGGTCATAATATTGTGATAACATAGCCTGCCTTTGTATTCTGCTTTTAGTAACCATATTGTTTGCCTAATAAAGTTATACTGATATTGACACATTGTATTTAATTTAACCCACATGTTTTCTCATTACCCCAGGTGACATTGTACATTATTTGAAAAAAATATAGGAACATTTTTTTTTTCAAAAATCATGATTTTAGATTTTACTGTTATTTGGCATCTCTTTTTTCCTTTTTTTTACCGCTTAGCTGAACTTCAGTTCAGTTCCGAAACTTATCTGAGCTGTAAATGATTCGGTATCTATAGGGGTTGATCAATAGCCTTGAAACCTAAAATCGCGATTTTTGACAATACTATCAGACAATTTTTGTTCAAACTTGGAACAATTTTACCTGGGGTGATTAGCAATATGTGGTTTAAATTAGATACCGTATGTCAATATCATCCTGTATATTATTATATTATATTAAATATGAGAAAGCATCATACCTTGAGGTCGTTTATAACGCTCTTCACCAGTACAAACGTGACATTCCCCGAGTCTGCGATGTTGAGGTACGTGGACGCCTTGCACAGTTTCACGCAAGTCACCACCGCAGCCTCGATCATCTGCTTTGAGTTGTTCTGAGGGTCTGGATACAATAATTATTATTTATTTATAACTCACCGGTATATATTCGTTTATTTATTAATTATTGCTATCACGACACATTATAATTAATGCATTAACGATTTATCCGAATATCTGCGATAACTTGTTACTTTTACAGTAAACACGTGTTTGTTAATGTTTCACTGCCGACTGCTGGATGTTGAATGCCTTGCATACGGTCCGGAGGCGCTTTATATTGCAAACTGTCATATTCCCACCCTTACTCTGACTGTGGGTAGTGAAATAGAATCACAACCGGGTTTTCTGTAATAATATTACTTCTAACTACCCGTAGATTGCTTAAAGCTTGTTTATCATTGTTTTAACAATCCTTGTGTTTAACATTTTGACTTTACATAAAATCGCCCCGACATATACAATCAAAAATCAATATATACTAATAGCTGAAAAATTTAATTAGTTTGTTACCTTTACTCTCACGAACTACCGGGGGTTACTCTATAAAAACGATACGAACTACACCCAACAGGCACACATAGTCCTGACCCCACACTAAGATCGAGTCTTGTGTCGTTTATCAGACACTAATCGACTTTCCGGCCTCATAAACACCCAGACCCGAGACAAATACTTTTAGGCCTCACTATTTGTCTCGGTGCGGGGTTCGAACCCGCGGCCCCCTATCTGTAAGCTGTTTTAAGGCTGTATAACAGTAATATAATGTTCACTCACTGAGTCCCCGTTTCACGGCGTCTATAAAGTGTTTCTTCTTGGTGTGTCGCGGGCTGCACGGCGCGCCGCTGTCCGCGTTCACTATCTCTTCTAGAACTTTCTGTAACAACCATCAGGTGTCAGGAAATTAATCGAAAATAAATGTATTTGAAATTAAATTAAATTAAATGATATGGTTTTGAAATGAATTGATATGTGTTGGAAATGAAATGAAATGATATGTGTGTGAAATAAAATTAAATGAAACATGTGTTTAAAATTAAATTAAATTAAATGATATGCGTTTGAAATTAAATTAAATTAAATGCTATGTGTTTGAAATTAAATGACATATATTTGAAATGATTTGGATTTATTGGTCAAATAGGTAATTAAGAGCTGTTATGACAAGTCAAGATTTTTATTTGATTTTACATTCTTTGCATTTTACACTTTAAGATTGACAAATCATATTTAATTTTTTTGTGTGTTTTGGATACTCCTGTAATTGATACATCAGAAAGCAATTTGTAGAAATAACATTAATGTCTATGCGTTAAGCCTATGTGTTAATCCAGGGTGTCAGCTATCTCTATACGAAATGTCATCTAAATTAGTCAGGCGTGTGGGGAATATATATTCTTAAAGATCAGAAGCTTATATAATTTTTAAACACGAAACAGATATTATTCCATTAATCGACTATTTAATCATTATTAGAATTAAATCAAACAAAACACCATTAACCATCCGTCGCATCCGAGCACCCGCGTGAAAAAGTAAGTGTGTAATGTCGTCTCTTTCAATCGTTACGTCATCGCGTCACGTGATCATGCGATATTCCCGCCTCCTTGGTGGAAATCGTATATTTAAATTAACCCGTCGCCCGATAAAACTACATTTTTTCGGGATAAAATTTAACCCAGGGTGTCAGCTACCCCCAAAAAAAAAGTACGTATGCGGCCTGGCTGTCGCTGGTCGTTGAACTAGATAATTAATACCAGCAAATATGTGTACCCACAATATTATTAATAAAGGAACTAATTACTCACAGGATTGAGTACCAGCAGCATAATCTGCAGCGGCCACATGGCGACCCTGGATTTCTTGTTGTCCGCGAAGCTGTCGTGCAAGATGTCGAACAGTGAGTCGCAACACTTGCTGAGGTCCTCGTTCGGACGACACTGTACCTCCGAGAACTCCTGGAGACAATTACAGAGGTTTTTTTCATTAACCCCTCGACTGTTATAAGCGCCATATTGTGGTCTTGATTTAAAATAGGCCCTATTTTAATGTCATTAGGCTGCTTTATTGCTTGGAATCCGAAAAGGCACAATACGGCTTCCGAGTCAGTCGCAGGCTTAATGTAATCAAATTTCGTTCTTTCGAGGAGATTCAAAATCACCTCCAACGTCCATTTTTTTAAATATTCGTAATTATTTACCACAAAACAAAACACTTACGGCCTTATTAATATATCGTTTTTAAAACCTATTTAGTTATCGAATGATTTGTCTTTTTCTCTCAAAATTAAAATTGTAAAAAAAAATGTATTTTCATGGTGGTTGAAATTGGATATAAAAAGACGAGGGAGGGGAAAGGGATATAAATCAAAAGGCTTGTCGATACTTATTTGACGTAATGGTAATAAATTATTATTTTTATAATCTATGTATACTATTCTTAAAAGGGGGTGCAAGGGAGGGGGGGGGGAGTAGAGGGGGTTTACTGACCTGTGGGTAAGTGTCCATCCAGTTCCATATAGCCTTCTCCAACGAACTGACCAGCACCACGTGAGCAGACTTCCTAGGCATCCTGAACTTCTGAATTGATTCTGAAACAAAATGTTATAATTAATATTATAAAGCTGAAGAGTTTGTTTTAACGCGCTAATCTCAAGAACCACTGGTACGATTTAAAAATTATTTCAGTGTTGGATAGTACATTTATCGAGGAATGCTATAGGCTATATATCACGCTAAGACCTATAGGAGGGAAGCAGTAGTGACATTTCTAACAAATACGAGGACATTTTATTAGTTTTTCGTGATCCGATTGGTCCATTTCCAATCCCCGTCATTTTGAAACGTGTATCTATCGGGCGGAGCTGGACCCAACCGCTAGTAATTTAACTATTTATTTAAGAACTTTATTGCACACCATATACATGAAAAGTAGAACATATCAGAGGAAAAAATGGACAAGTAGCTGTCTTATTCCCCAAATCTATAATGAGAAAAATAAAATAAAGAGAAAAAAAAACACAATTACTGCCAAACAACGATGGGGTGGATTAACGAGAAAGAACGAAAATTAGGGCAATTTCAGGCATACGAATAATTCATTAACACATTCCCACATCAACATGTTATTACGCGTAGCAGCTGTATTATTTATTTATTTTTGTTTATAATTGAAATCAATGTGCTTTATTAATAAACGTGGTTTAACTAGGGATAAACTTTAATCCTAGGTGTTAGATTCGATTCGATTATTTTGTTCATTCTTTTTACTTTTTTAATCGTGGGTAGCCGGCAGCTTATTACTTATTACCTTATAGCAGGTTTGTCGTTAGGCCGAAGTACATCCGTGTTATAAATAAACTCGTGAATACATTACTTTGCAAAATAATCGAGGCAATTCTAAAACCTTGGACTAAAGTTAATCCCTCGCTTTTACAAATTTATTATTATGGTCCAATGTCACTACTTATCGCAATACTGTTTTTCCCATCCCGTTCCATTCCTTAGAATTAAAAAGAGTTAAAAAGCAAATATGCATATTTGAATTCTTTGCTCTGAATAAATAATGTGTTAATCCAGGGTTTCAGCTACCTCTTTACCAAAGGTGAATGTATATTTTACTATGAAACTTAGTATCGGTGCGAAGATTGTTGTGCCATTATGAAACTTACTGTTTTGTGTAGGGAAAAATAAAAATTTCAATAAATATAAACATAATTGAAACCCAGGACCGGAGTTCTTAGAGAAATTAACTTTAAGTCCAATAAAACATTTTTTGCTTTCGACTCTGTGAACATAATGCAAAATATGAACTCCGGGCTCATGGAAAAATGAACTTAACGTAAAAAAAAATATTTTGTATGGGACTTTGTGAACAAAATGTATTTGATGATAATTACTTTATTTCATAAAAATCACAGGATAAAACAGGAAAATATTAAAGTTTTCGTTATCGGGATCAATGTTATTTGTTACCGATAATATGAAAGGGCAATCTCCTTTTATTAAAATCCATTCAGCAGTTTTTGCGTGAAAGAGCAACAATTTATTTTCGTATTTATGTTATAAGTATGTATATATAAAATAACTTACCTGTCAGTAATCTAATCAATCTCAATATATCTACATTAATGTGTTGTATTAACTCTATGTCTGTATAATCGGGGTTTTCTTCTGAGCTTGAAGATAATTCCTGAAACAAATTGAATGTTTTCAAATCTCTTCATATTGAAAGATTTATATCTTACCAAGTTTAATACTACATTATCTGTTACAAATTTCATTCATTAAGTGATTACTTACACACATTAATTAAAATAGATCAATCAAATTAAAATTTAAATAATTACAGACACGCATTTGGGTCAAGTGCGTGGTGGCCTGTTGGTAAACGGACTAGACGCGACTGCCAACATGTTCACGGTGGTCGCGGGTTCGAATCCCAGGGCACACCTCTGACTTCGGAATCATGTGTGTATTGATAGTCAATCACCACGCACTAAAACGGTGACGGGAAACATTGTGAGGAATCCTGCATACCATAGCGATTATAAGAATTTCTATGGGATGTAAGTCCGCCAAACCGCACTAGACCAACGTGGTAGACTATATGGCCTAACCACTCTCAATCGTACTCTCGATTGTAGAGGAGGCCCGTGCCCTGCAGTGGGACGTATATGGGCTGATACAGATACAGATTTGGGTCATTGCTGGTTGGTTTATTATATTTAGCTACTATATTTTATTAAGGATCGAGCAAAGTGGTGATCCATATTGTCTGCCTACCCCTATTAGATGCAGGCGTGACCACTATGAATGTAAATATATATATGTGAATATATATAAAGTACTTACTTGCAGCCTAGCGCTTATTCTGTTGAACACAGCATTAAAGAAGTTGAGGCTAAGCGCGAACAAAACTTTACTGGCCAGTTGTCTTAGTACTGTGTTGTTCACAACACTCTCGTTACGAGTATCTGTGGGCAATAGGAAATTCTTGTGAGTGGTAGATCAAGTAGCAACAGATACAATACACAACACTTTAATTAACAGCACGTAATAAATTTAAATTTAATTCTTGTTAACTATCTTTTAAGATACGAGTAATAAGAGAATTAGATTTTGTAACTTTTACAACATATATATTGTAGCTCGTAATTGGCTATATTTTGTATACTACACTCATTTGCAAAAAAAAAACGGGCGGTTTTGATTTTAATTCTTCTTTAAAAAAATACGGTACAAAAATGATTTCAATCATTTGTACATGTTACTGGCCGGTTTTAAAAATGCCGTGGTGTTTAAAACAGTACGTTCTAAATTCAAATTTTCGTTTGATGCTCGTTTTTACAGAAAACCACTTTTTATCCTATATTTTTGGTGCGAAGTTCCAAAAGATAATATCGGTTTTCATAACTTTTAGTAAATTTTTATGCATTTATTTCATATTCTTAATTGTCAAAGCTTCATTTATTGATGTTTAGCTGTCTCAATAATGTTAGAGAAAGTGGTAAAAGCTACCAAAATTATTGCGCTGCTCGAAGAGGGTTGCAGCCAATGCTTCGTGGCTCACAGGCTAAGTGTGAGTCGCTCGACGGTTCAAAGGACCTGGCAGCGGTATCAAGACACCGGTTCCGTCGAGAGAAGGCCTGGTTCTGGAAGAAAACCATGTACCCAACCATGGGATGATCGTTTTCTTGTGAGTCGCGCATTGAGAAATCGCAAGTCTTCGTATGTGGACCTTAAGAACAACCTCGAAGAAGTAAGAAATATGCATATTAGTCTATGGATGGTCAGGAGGAGGCTTCTCGCGGCCAATATACGCAGTCATCGCCCGGCCCGCGGCCCTAAGTTACTCCGTGAGCACAGAGTTGCCAGGCTTAGGTTTGCTCGAAATTGTAAGTCGTGGCCTCAAGAAGACTGGAATAGGGTATTGTTCTCCGATGAAGCCAGGATATCTCTGTTTGGTGAAGATTGACGTCGGCGAGTGCTACGAAGACGAGGAGAACGCTTTGCAGAGGCTTGTTTTGAAGAAATCACACCTTATGGTGGGGGCTCTGTTATGTTTTGGGCAGGAATAAATTCAATGGATCGTACAGAGTTAGTCTTCATTGAAAACGGCTCACTGACTGGACATCGATACATAACGGAAGTTCTAATTCCTCATGCACAACCCGCATTGGCCGCTTTATTTATTTATTTATTTATTTAATTCTTTATTGTACACAATAATAAGGAATAACAGTTCAGAGATGATAAATAACAACAAAGTACAAATGGCGGTCTTATCGCTCTTAGATCCGCTTTAGGCGAAGACTCAATTTTTATGGACGACAACGCTCGCGCCCACCGGTCTGGCGATGTGGAAGCGTATGTGCAAGAGGTCGGCATTCGTCGCTTGGATTGGCCAGCTCGAAGTCCCGACCTCAATCCTATAGAGCATGTCTGGGACGTTCTGAAGCGACGCGTGAGATCAGTACAACCGGCTCCGCAGACCATCAGAGAGCTGAAGAATGTGATTACCGCGGAGTGGGAACGTATTTCTCATCATCTCATCTAATGCCGTGGGAAGTGACTGTGTCAGCCGTAACATGATTCTTCCTATATTAGACGAAACCCTTCCTATAATCACGCACATCCTAAACTATTCCATTTCCGCAGGCATCTTTCCAACTACTTGGAAAGAAGCCCATATTATCCCAATTCCCAAAAAACCCAATGCCTCTCTACTTTCTGAATTCCGACCTATTTCCATACTTCCTTTCCTCTCTAAAGTCCTAGAACGTCTAATCCATTCTCAGCTTTATGATTTTCTTTCCAAAAATAAACTCCTTAATCCTTTCCAATCAGGGTTTCGTCCTGGTCATAGCACCACTACAACTTTGATTCATGTTACGGAAGGCATCAGATCTGGCATGGAGGAAGGCAAGCTGACTGTTCTTGCTCTGCTGGACTTCAGTAATGCTTTTAACACCGTTGATTACGATGTGTTACTTTGTATGCTACGTTCTCTTAACATATCTCCAATGGCAGTTGATTGGTTTCATAGTTACCTGTATGGACGCCGGCAACGCATCAGTGTGGAGGAAAGTTTTTCCTCCTGGGTCCCTGTATCTGCTGGCGTTCCTCAGGGCGGCGTGCTATCTCCTCTTCTCTTTGCTCTCTTTATTGACTCTATAACTAATCAACTTCAATCTTCCTACCACCTCTACGCTGATGATCTCCAGATTTACGCTCAGGCTACTTTAGACAGGATGGTTGACGCGATTGCAGCAATAAACATTGATATCCAACACATCTGTCAGTGGAGTAAAGCTCACGGCTTGAAGATTAATCCCTCGAAAACCCAGATCATTGTTGTTGGCAGCCCCAGGATGTCCTCAAAGCTAGATTGGACTAAACTTCCTCCTGTCTTTTGTGATGGTATCACCATCCCATACAACGACTCCGTTCGCAATCTAGGTCTACTTATAGACAAGTCCTTCACTTGGGGTCCTCAGCTTCGAGAATTAAGTCGAAGGCTGTTTGCTTCAGCAAGGTCCTTGCGAAGGTTAAGCAATTTTCTACCCGTTGCCACGAAAATTTCGCTTGCGCAAACACTCCTACTCCCCATCCTTGATTATGCCGATGTCAGCTATCTTGATCTCACCGAAGACCAACTTAATAAACTTGAGCGTCTCCAAAATTTTTGCATACGGTTCATATTTGGTTTACGCAAATATGACCATGTTTCTGAGTTTCGTCTTAAGCTCAAGTGGTTACCAATACGGCTTCGTCGGAATACTCACACTCTTTCACTTTTATACAATATATTATTTAACCCTCTCACCCCCTCTTATCTCAAAGACCGTTTTATATTTCTTCATGATCCCCATGAAAGATCCCTGAGGTCGTCAGAGAACATGAAACTGAGAATGCCCGTACACACCACGACATTAATGGACAAATCATTCCCCGTACTAGCTGTTCGATTGTGGAACTCACTTCCAGATGTCGTGAGACGGGCTAGAATATTGTCATCTTTTAAGTCACTAGTCAAGGAACACTATCTCTCTCTCTGAATTTACACATTAATGTGCTTTTACTATTTCCATTAGCATTTATTATGTATATATTTATTATATTTTATGTCTATTTTGTATATGTATATATGTATGTATGTTGTACATATTTATATGAATGTATTACTTTTATTTTGTGTTTTTAATTTGTTAGTATAGTTTGTTTTTTTTTTTTGACGTGACAACGTCTTAAATTAGGTTGCGGCTGGGAGTCACTTATGAAAAAGTGTAACGCCCGGTAACGTAACGGTGCGCGCGCAGCACTAGAGAATTATTTTTCAGTTTCACCCACTTTTTCCAAAATTGTCCCATAGCCCCCCCCCTGCCTTCCCCCACCCTTATTCCGAAATAGTGCCTATTAGCCTCCCCACGAAACCTACCCCCCCCTCCCCTACCCCCACCCCGAAAATTTACCTCACCCCCCCCAATCCTATCTCGGCCAACATAGGTCGTAGACCCACCGAGTTTGGTATCCTCGGAACCGTCTTGGTGAGGGCTACAAATTGACCCCGCCAGAAATCCCAAATTACGCAAAAAATTACCCCCCCAAAAAAAAAATATTTTACCTCCAAAAAATTAATTTAAGTTAGCCTCCCCACGAAACCTTCCTCCCCCCCCCCTCCCTTACCCCCACCCCGAAAATTTACCTCACCCCCCCCCCAATCCTATCTCGGCCAATATAGATCGTAGACCCACCGAGTTTGGTATCTTTGGAACCGGCTCGGTGAGCTCTACAGATTGGCCCCAACCAAATCCCCAAATTCCTCCCTCTCTCCCCTAAAATATTTGTCCAGGCATAACTCCGTCATTTCTTAAAGTAAACCCCCCGTGTTTGGAGTCAGAGGAATCGTCTTGACGAGCTCGACAATCGAGAGCAGGCAAAATACGATTTTTCTTATTGACGTGACAACGTCTTAAATTAGGTTGCGGCTGGGAGTCACTTATGAAAAAGTGTAACGCCCGGTAACGTAACGGTGCGCGCGCAGCACTAGAGAATTAGGCGCATTGAATCGGCGCATGCTTGTGTCTCTGTCTTTGTCTTTCTCGAACGTTCTTGGCGTTGGAAAAACAAGAAAGCGTCACAATACAAGTTCACACGTGTGGTTAAAGTATCGTCAGCTGTGTCTGTAGTGAAAATATGGAGTGCTTAGATTCGTCATTACATGTACAATGTTTTAGTAAACAAAATATATTTCTATAGTTAAAATTTGTGCAATTCTTATTTTCATTCAATTCCTTGTTCCTATTGTGCAATTTAATTATATTCATATCAATAAATATTCTACCGAGAAAAAGACGTTGTCACGTAAAATCTTCGCCCGTAAAACCGACTTTACAGGCAACCATTTTTTTCTTTTTCATTATACACCCTAGACTGCCCTTTCTCTCCCCTGTGTCTTATCTCCATCCAAAGGTTGCCTGGAAGAGATTGCCTAGTGCAATAAGGCCGCCGATTGTACTTATTTTTAATATTATTTTTAATTTCTGTGATTGTATTTGTTTTTTTATGGTGTACAATAAAGTTTATAAATAAATAAATTAATAAATATTCCGCAAGCAAGTATCCGGGATATCCTCGCTAGCATACCCAGACGAATTCAAGCTGTGATTTCAGCTAGAGGGGGTCACACTCGATACTAAACATTTATCTGCTTTTACTTTATTAAAGAAAAAACAAACAAAAATCTTCTTTTACTTCACGAGCATATGCACTACTAGTGAACTTTAGCATTAAAACCCATAAATTTTATCAAAATTTTATGATAATACTGACGAAAACGATTATTTGCTTATTAATTTACAAAATTGTGAAAGTAAAACTACCTATAATTATCAAACAAACCAATAGTAACATTTGAAATGGTTCATTGCTTAGGTGCCCGTTTTTTTTACAAATGAGTTTATTTGTATAATATGTTTGTTTGAAATTGATAGCCACCAAAATAAAATAAAATAAACAAAGTAACACAAATGTAACAAAGAGAACTTATAAGCAAGCAAGTGACGCACCGTCAGGCTGTGGAATTGTTTGACGTCACGCGTGTTCGCTCCTTCCTACAATCCTGGGTCCTTTCGCCGTATTATGAAGAGGCATCTTAGCAGGCCGGCATAATTGTATCGATTGGCATGGAACGGCCGACTGCTGCCAACCTATACTCTGTCTGGACGGCATTTGCGCTTACCATCAGGTGCAATATGATCACTATGCCGGGCCAGAATAAAAAAAGGTTTTGTATCTTGGAGTTTTTCTAAATAGCCTTGACAGCCAGAGGGGCATGCGGCCCTCCTAATGGAAAGCAGTCACCGCCGCTGATGGACCTTCGCAGAGCCAAGGGTCTGTTCTCTTAAACCTTGCAGTTTGTTAAACGCCGTTTGCGAAACAAGAGGCCGTGGGTTCGATTCCACACTGAGACAAATGTTTGTGAAGTCCACAAGTATTTTTGTTATTGCAATGAATTGCGAGACGAGCAAGCCGTTCGCCTTATGGTAAGCGATACGACCGCTCATAAACAGTAGCAACATTCCACTGAGCTCGCCATCCTGAGACATAAGATGTTAAGTCTCAATATGTTCAGTAGTTACTCTGGCTACAATGTCCTTCAATCCGAAACACAACAGTGAATTTACATTGCTGTTTCACGGGAGAAATAGACATTGCGGTGGTACCTACCCAGATGGCCTCTCACATATGAGAGACCTAGCACTATTTATCTCGAGTCTGGGTGTTTGTGAGCCAGAAGAGACTTTCGTAGTCTCTGATATACGACACAAGAATTTTTTGAAACCCATTGGCAACCGCGCTGGCGCAGTTGGTTACACGCCGCCTGTGAAACGTAAGGCCATGGATTCGATCCCCGCATCGAGACAAATGTTTTTGTGTTCCACTGGTGTCTGTTTTGGGTCTGGGTGTTTGTGAGACCTATAAGTCTCTTGTAGTTCCTGATATCGGTATTGCTGTGGGGTCAGGACTATCAATGTGAGTGTTGGGTGTATTTTTTATTTAATACCAACAATAGTATAAGTAAACTCACCAATAAACTGGCAGACTTCCCTCAACAGAATCTTGACGTTCATCGCCTCGTCGTATTTGGCAGTATCCTTGGGCTGTGAGCTGAGGCATATCTCTAGAGTGTCCAGAACTATCACCAGGCTGTCATGGTAGCCTTTTTCAAGTTCAGTCTGAGGACGGTTCACGCCGCTTGATATTGTTGGCTGGTACTGGAACAAATGTGTGGTCAAGATTAGGCTGAAGCTAAGACGAGTGGAGGTGTGTAGAAACTGATCAACAAGAACTAAGGTTAAATTACATACATACATACATAATCGTCACGCCTGTATCCCATAGGGGTAGGCAGAGACTATAGACCGCCACTTTGCTCGATCCTGACATACTACTTTCGCTTCATCCACTTTCATCAACGTCTTCATGCATTCTCGTCGGCTCAGGGTACTTTTAACCTGACCCTTGTTGAGGGTATCACCGATTTGGATGGTGTATGTTCGGTGAGGTCGACTCCTACCGACTCTTCCATCCACACTCGCATTATGTATTTGTTTCGTAATTCTCCTTTAATCCATCCTCTCTACATGACCAAACCATCGTAACATTCCTTTCTCAA
Organism: Hyles vespertilio; assembly: GCA_009982885.2. Classification (NCBI taxonomy): domain Eukaryota; kingdom Metazoa; phylum Arthropoda; class Insecta; order Lepidoptera; family Sphingidae; genus Hyles; species Hyles vespertilio. The sequence continues at coordinate 5,397,030 of CM042832.1, forward strand.
TTCTCGTCACTACATCCTCTTTCACTCCACAAGTTTCCATCACCACGCTATTTCGCACTCTGTCACACAAGCTTACACCACACATTCCCCTTAACGATCTCATTTCTACTGCCCTAATTTTACTTTCATGCTTCTTTTACCATACCCAACTTTCACTACCATACATAAGAGTTGGAATTAACACTCCTCCATGGACAGCCAGTCGTGCCTTTTTAGAGACCTTCCGACTATTCATAAAGGAGTGTAGCGCACCATTCACTCGATTTCCCGCATTCACTCTTCTTTCAATATCGCTATCGTGCTTTCCATCACTTGTGAAAAATAAGGTTAAATTAACACATATATAATATAATATAATATATGAAGATATAAAGGTCCAATGTTGCTTTAATATTTTTGAGGGGAACTCCTTTAGAATCGTTGATTTGAAAACGTATGAACACGCGACACGAAAAAGGCAACCAGAAAAAAGTTTATTTAGCTAGTTTTTCAAGTTTCACTTTTGTTGTGTGTCAATTAAACATACATACATATTATTTTATATGCACTAGATCCGCCAAACGAGCAAACTGGTCATCTGATGGTAAGTGATCACTGCCGCCCATGAAAATCCACAATCTTCAGACAATAGATATGTTACCAGCCCATCAGATCGGGAAGAGAGCGAAAAGTAAAAAGGATGGGAAGAAGAAAGGGGTATCCCAATCTGTCATATATACCCACATAAATGAGTTACACTTTAAGTTCATCCTGTGTATATCCGAATACAACTGGCCTGCATAATTGAATCAACTAGCGAGAGATTACCATCTTGCATCGCCGGATACTCAATCTGCCCAATTCTGTACTTATCCAGCGAAATATGGTCAGTATATGATCCCAATATAAAAACATGCTGATTGAGCATTATTTGACCAGTGTCATTACTACTACACCATCACTTTATATTTCTACACATTATCAGCCCAGAGTCTGGAATTTGTACCCGATATGGCGATAGGCTCGCCACCTATCACATTGTGGGACGGAACATACAAGGCGAAATGTGGGTGTCCTGGCACCTCTGCCTACCCCTTCTGGGATATAGGCGTGAGTTTATGTATGCATAACTTTATTTAGTGGTAGAGCCAAGCTACTGTTAGTCACGACTCGGCATCAATGTGTACATACCTAGATTCACCGTCTCGCAGAAATCAATGTGAAGCGACATCGCATTTCGTTCGGTGAGCGATTGCCGGATGCCCAATATCCCTTTCATTTTCAGTATTTTTTTCCCTTTCTGCTCCCCTTCCGATTTGATGTTCCGGCAGCACCATGATCCTAGTGTTATGGGTGTTCATGGGCTGTAGTCACTTACCATCAGATGAACTGTTTTCCCGTTTGCAGACCTATGCAATAAAAATAATATCAAAGCTATGCTGCCAATTACATATATTCGACAGCGTGGCGCAGTCGGTCAGACGCCGGCTGTGAAACGAGAGGCCGCGGGTTCGATCCCCGCACCGAGAGAAATATTTGTGCGGCCCACAAATATTTCTGTCGGGTTTGGGTGTTTGTGAGACCGAAAAGTCTCTCGTAATGCCTGATACCCACGACACAAGACTCGATCTTAGTGTGGGGTCAGGACTATGCACGTGAATGTTGGGTGTTATTTATTTATTTGAAGATAATATACAGTCACTAGGTATTTAAAAATTACTTACCAGTTCATTAACCCTTTGAAGTATCTTCGTAAGCCCGGATATGACGAGTGAGAACCGATGTCTGCTGATTTGCACGAGGCATGCCTTGCATTGCTCCTCATTGATGCGAGAGTGCAGGTTCTGAGCGCCCGTCTTGTATGGCAACTGCAAAAAAATTTTCATTTTAACTACTTGTCACAGACATGTGTTTAATGCAGCATTTATTGCGCTTGCCTCGTTGGCGCAGCTGTACTACAGTAATACGACAACGCCCTCAAGTTGGGTTGGATGGTAGGTGGTAATTGGTATAGGATTTTTCTATTCATTACCAGCTCGAAGTAAGCAATTTGAGCTAGATATAGCGATAGGCAAGTCGAGAATATGTAAAATAGTAAGTATATATTTCGGAAAATATCGGCGACATAGCAGCAGCTTGAAATAATACGGGACTGTTATAACATGTAATGTAATGTCAAACAGAGCGCTATGTTTTGTCGAAGTGTCATGTCGGCGGGCAATACGTGCTAGTTTGCAATGGCTTGACGCTGACATTATTATTTTCTTATAGGCCGCCGGGTTGTGACGGCACTGTGAGCTGTGTCGGGCTGGCAACAATAATTGATGTATTTGAGGATTTAAGGGCTTGACTAATAATCTCAGGATTAACTTTAGACCAAGGCTTTAGAATTGACTTGATTACGTTTTTAAATTATTTTTTTTACTTTTAAAATCAGTGGCTTGCTATAGCAGGATGTTCATATTAACCTGATATACATCCTTGTTTACTAATGAAGTTGTGAATACCTCGCTATTTAAAGTAATCAAGTCAATTCTAATACCTTGGGCTAAAGTTAGTCCATTGCTAATATGTTTATTAATAGGGCTCTTGGAATAAATGTAGGATCTGGGCAAATTTCTAGTCTCAGGCAAATATCATTAAGGTGGAAGTGGAGACATTTCTCCACTTCCACCTTAATGAGTCACCAAACGAAGCGTTGTACATTGGATTTTATAGCTGAGCTTCCGAGGCCTACTTCTAACCCTTTCAAGTTTTCTCCAGTTTCACCTGTTGAGATCAAAAAGATAATCCTTGCGATCAATTCCAACGCAACTGGCTACGATAACATTAGCCGCCGGATGATAGTCGCAGTCCTTGACCATCTTCTTTCGCCAATCTCCCACATTATCAATTTTTCCCTTAGTACTGGCGTTTTCCCAGCTCAGTGGAGAAACGCCTTTGTTATTCCGCTCCCCAAAATCCCCAATCCTTCTCTAGTCAATCACTTCCGTCCCATCTCTATTCTCCCTTTCCTTTCCAAGGTGCTGGAGGCCTATGCGCACAAGCAACTTTTTAAGCACGTCCACGTGAATAACTTGTTGTGCCCACTTCAATCTGGCTTTAGGTCAGGTCACAGCACCGTCTCCGCGCTCCTCAAAGTGACTGGCGATATAAGGGCGGGCATGGAAACCGGCAAAGTCACCGTATTGGCTTTGGTGGATTTTTCTAATGCCTTTAACACTATCAGTCACGACATCCTTTTAGCTATCCTTTCCCATCTTTTGATCTCTCCAGTGGAATTGGATTGGTTCTCATCCTATCTTCAGGGACGCCAGCAGTCGGTGCGTATAAACGACTCCGAGTCCAAATGGTGCAAGATTGAGTCTGGTGTCCCTCAAGGCGGTATACTTTCTCCGTTGTTATTTTCTATTTTCATAAACCTCATAACCCTTAACCTTCAATGTGCGTATCATCTGTATGCTGATGACTTGCAGTTATACTATCAGGCTAGCGTCGACTGTGTACCCACTGCTGTGGATAGGATTAACAGAGACCTCGAACATATCAAACGTTGGTCACATAGTTTCGGGCTATCTGTTAATCCGACGAAATGCCAGGCCATCATCATTGGCAGTCCGAGAATGATAAGCAGGCTGAATTTTTTAAACATCCCTCCGGCTATTTTTGATGGCTCTGTCATACCTTGGTGCCCTAGTGTCAAGGATCTCGGACTACACATCGACGCTACCCTGAGCTGGCGACCCCAGGTGACCTCCGTCAGTCAGAGAGTCATCGGTACTCTTCGTTCTCTGTATCGCCTGAAGAATTTCCTACCATTTAAAACCAAGGCTATGCTAGTGCAAACCTTAATCCTTCCGGTAATCGACTATGGTGATGTGTGCTATTTTGATCTGAATGCAGATTTACTCAACAAACTCGACCGTCTTCTATATAACTGCATTCGATTTGTTTTTAATCTTCGCAAGTTTGACCATATCTCTTCCTACCGATCGCAGTTAAAATGGCTTCCCATCCACCAGCGCCGTTCGTTGCGTGCCCTCACTACCCTTTTTTCTATTCTAAAGTCTCCTTCCCCTCCTTCTTACCTGTCTCCCGACTTCATTTACCTCAGTGATACTCACTCTAGAAATCTGCGCTCGTCTAGCAATCTCCTTCTAAAATGTCCTCCTCATAGTTCTGACTTCCTTCACTCTTCCTTTACTATCCAATCCATTCTTCTCTGGAATGCACTCCCACTCGAAATCAGGTCGTGCACAACACGGCAGGCTTTCAAGATGAAGGTTCGGCAATTACTCCTCGCCGATGTAGCAGATTCTCACCACTAATGTAGGTATTTATTTATTTTGTTTTTATATATATATATATATATATTTTAAAGTATTTATATATATATATATATATATATATATATATATGTATTTATATGTATGTGTATGTATGTATGTGTAGGTATATGTATAATAATATTGGTAATTATTAATAATTAAACTGATATATATTCGTATAAATATTATTATTTATGTTTTATATATGTATATATATTCTCTTCTCATTTATTTCGTTACAAATTAATAACCACCTGCTTCCGTTTCTCTGCACTACCTTAAGGTTGGCTGGTAGAAAATGCCCTTAGGCATTAAGTCCGCCTGTACTATTAATGTGTACGAAGTGTTTAAATAAATAAATAATATATTGCTAAAATTTTTTTAGACAAACAAAATATAAAGTTGAGGCAATATTTTATAATGGATAAAATAGTAGATTATAGATTTAACAAAAATAAACAAAAGCAGATGGCAGCCTCCGTGGTGCAGTTGGTTTGAAGCTGTCTGTGAAACAAGGGACCACATTTTTGATCCCCGCAACGAGTCATGTGCATGTGCATGTGCATGTGCATATGCAGTGTTTGACAATCATAAATATTTGTTTGGGGTCTGGGTGTTGGTCAGAACTAAAAGTGGTTTCTAAGTCTTGTGGTTTGTGATACCCATGACACGAGACTTAAAAGATCTTAATGTGGGGTCAGGACTATGTATGTGCCTGTTGGGTTTATTTATTAGTGTATTAGATTAGTGGAACTAAGGCAAGTAACCACTTTTATATACTGCTACTAGAGATACAAGACGCCCATTATGTTATGTTACATAAATGTAATTTAACATTAAAATATAAAAATACAATTAAAAACAAGAGAATATAATAAGTATCTATTTTAAACTTTTAATTATCTTACCACTATTTTTTTTGCATTCTGGGAATAATTTAATTGAGCATATCTAGTGAGTAGGCAATAATTTAATATTTAAAAAATCGTGATACAGCGCACTTTTGCGTGGGAGTATTATAAACTAAAAACTATTAAATTCAAAATAATAATAATACGACTGTAATTTTCAGCTAATAAAATGAATATAATATATATTCGTTTGCCTTTCAATGAGAAAATTAATATTTTTTTAAACTTAGATATTACCAAATTAGGGTGGGTCGTTGGAAATAAATTGTAAGCTTGTCACAACAGTTACCTGTTCTTCGAAACGCTGTATAAGCGAGTTCGCCCATTCGCCAGGCTTCTGCGTGCCCATTTTGTATAAAATTAACGTATTGTTTACATAAATAGAATAAAAACAACAAACGTTTCTTGTAGCTCCATTTCCTCTTTCGGTTTGCGAAAGCTACCATTGGAGGGCCAGGTAATGAGAACTATTAATACTGTGCGAATAAATTACTGCTTGAAATATGAGTATAATCTTAAGACTATACTAATATCGAGACAAATCGATAAGAATTATAATATTAAAGTCATTAAAAACATAAATTTGATAATATCTTATATTTTATTACGAATTACGATACTGAAAAGATTTTTTATATTTACTAAATCAGGAGTTTTAGTATGGTATCTCAGCAAACTGTCAAACGAGAATCGATAAAATTATGACTGCGTTCAAAATAAAACACTTGTTGCAAAATACAAACGAGCTTAGTCAGTTTTTATAATACGTTTAAATACTTGAAAAAGTATAATAATATATGATAATATGTGTTTTAATTTGCATTATGTTCAGCAAACTCTTGAAAAACGCATGATTTACGAACGAAAAGGATAACATTTCTGATAAGAAATATTTACCACAGTCGGGTGATATGAGATATCTTATTACATACCAATGAAATTCGAGTAAGAATTATTACGAAGTTTCAAATAATCCATTATTTCCATTTTAAAATTAGGTAGAAAATACAAGAAGCGGACGCGGCCCAAGCATGCCCAAGCAACACCAACAACCCTTTGCTTAGCCGGTTCCTTACGGAACGAAAAGAACAAAAAAAAAAACCAACAACCCTTTGACGTTTCTTTTTGACAATCATCATTGTCAAAATTAATTACAACAATTTTCTCAATTTATAAACAGCAGAACTGAACTGACGTGTTCTGCAATTTATTATTTATTTCTGCTTGAATTTGGTGCTCAAAACTTCTTATTAGATATGATGGTAAGTGTTTCTAGATGATTGCCGTCATTTTTTCGTTTTGATACAGTTTTTCACCACTTTGAGGGGCGGTACCGATAAGCCTAAAAACTTGTTAATTCCATTAATTTCGTCAATTATCTCGCTGTTAATAATCACAATGAGAGCAGTGAAGGTTATTTGAAAGTTTTTGATTAGTTGTTGTTGTTTTTACGCTTTATTTACAGTTAAATGTTATATGACGTGGATATTCTATACTTTCGGCTTTACATCGCTTTGTTTTACTGATAAATAATTAACCCTTATAAAATCTAGACATTTTATGCAGGTCTTAGGACAACAAGAAGTATTTATCAGGACCTATGTAACTTTAGCATTTTATATTTGTTTCAGTACAAGTATCAATAATAATTTTCGTAATAACATTAGTCTATGAATCACATTTTATCATAGAAATGATAACACATTCAATATATTTTTAAGCTCTGTCACAGACGCCTATCATTAAATTTGTTTACCCAACAACATGTTGGTTTTAAATGGTTGTTTTTAGTATCAAGTACCATAGGCTGTACAGGTCAGAACCCTATACCTTTCTCTATACGGGAGAATTAAGAAATACAAAAATGACAAGCACTATATCTTTATTGTGTTATTTAAAGTACAATCTAGATACTTGTATGCATTAACCAAATAAATAATAGACACATAGTCAAATGGCATTGTTAAGGTGTAAAGAATTAAGATAATATATATCTTTTAATCCTGCTTGGTATTGTTCATTCCTCCACCTGATATGGCCTAACCACTCTCAATCAACTCTCGATAGTGAAGATGGCCCGTGCCTTGCTGTAAGAAATATAAAGGCTGATACAATATATGTAAATGATTCATAAAATCTTTGTTTCAGGACTGTGTGGAAGAAACTAACCATGACCCTCTGTCAGCCCCTCCGGCTTCGTCTCCAGCCATCGTGGACCCCAAGATGGAGAAGAAGAAGCCAAATGAAAATGTCTCACTTGCTGATAACAGTCTGCTGGTAAGGACTTCATTTTTAACTTACCTGTTAGGAGACTGTCCCGCCCTCACACCCCCCACTGCAACTGATGTAAGCCAGGATCAACAGTGGCACTCAATGTAATGACACCAAGCATTGAAGCTCGGCGAGTCTCCGGGAATGTCTAACTTGTCTTTAACCCGCAATGAAATTAATCAGAAAGTTAAATTAATAGGAGGAGTTGGAAATAAATAATGTCCACTTCCCTCCGTGCAAAGCGGGTGACAAAACATTGAACTAAATAGGTAAATAACCTCCCAAAAAGACTTTTACAGCCGGAGAAGCCAGCTGTAAAGCACCACGGAATTCATTATTACATTTAAATGGGACCTATTGTGTGAGCTGTTATACTTGATTCCAGTAATAGGTATGGCAAAAACGCCGGAAAGCACGGAAATTCGTCCTAGTCTCCACTAGGTCCATGTAGTATACGACTCCGGATGATATCTGCATATTATCAAACATGATTTTACGATCATTTTGCCAAATACTACACTCCCAAAGTATATTATGCGCGGACTGTTCATACTCGCAATTAGGTGTTGAACATGGGCATGCAGGCGAATCAACGAGCTTAAAAGAGTACAGTTTAGACTTAAAGTTACCATGGCCCGTAAGGAACTGTGATACGCAATAATCGACATCTAGCCAAGACTTTGTCAATCGATCACGCACGCAAGGAAAATATTGATATAAATGACGTCCCTTCAAAGATACCTCCCATCTATTTTGCCATTCATCTAATAGTTCGCTATATACTACTGAAAGCGGTTTAAATAATCTGTCAACTTTTAAAAGTTCACGCTTTTATCCATATTCTCCCTAGTAGAGTAATACATGGCGGCGCGACGTTGCACCTCCAGATCGACTGGAAGTACACCCGCCAGGACAGGCAATGCTTCGGTACTAACAGTTCTGTATGCCTTACACAAGAATATCAACGCCAAACGTTGGCTCTGGAGCAGTTTTCTTCGCACAGCACCGATAGTAGCCCTAACTTACCTGTTAGCTTTAGTTTTTTTTACGGTCCAGAAGGTAAATAATTTATTAAGATGATTTATTTATAAGGTGATTTTGGTGGGGAATATGATATTCTGAAAAAAGCAATAGATTGCTTGGGGTGAAAAGGCTATTAATATTGTCCTTACATTAAGCAGGACGTTGTTTGAAAAAATATAATATAATTTTTTATCCTCATCGTATCATTAAAGTACCTACCTAAACTAGAAAATTACTATAAATACACATTTAATTAATATTATCCTAAAATGAATATTTACACACATCATAAAGGAGATCGGTCGATTTCCTAAGGAAATTGGGTCTAGTAGTGAAAACTTCACGGAAACAAATGAGACCTAGAATTAAATAATAAAAATTCAATATCCTTTAAATATAATATGGTCTTTTTGAGCTACTACTGCCTATATGGGGTATTTAACATATATCCTCTTAAAGTTTTACAAAAACTACCATATTCTACTATCTTCACATATATCTATTATTTGGACAATATTTTATATTTTCTGGAACTATGTAAATAATTTCGTTTAATAATATTGTAAAGTGTATTACATAATTATAAACACGTTAAATACTTTTCGATATAAAGTTGATAAAGAAAACATTTCTGGGGGTAGAAATATCCGTTCCATAAGAAGGTAAGTCATTCTAAAAAGGGAATGATGACGGTAAAAATGTTGGTATTGATAATAAGAAACACATTTTTATAATAAAAACTTCTATTGAACTTGGTCCTAAACAATATCTAACATGTTGGAACTAAAATAATATTATTAATATTAAAGACCCTTTCCCTCATTAAAACCAATGAGGTATTGCGTAGATGCACTGAGCAAGCTCTGCTATTTTTGGGAATATAATAATTATAATCATTTTTAGAGAAGCCAAGAGTTGTCGTAACACTCAACAATCGTAAAACTCAAAAATAACCAACACCACAAAAGCACATTCCTTTCGCGACCAAGCACAAAGAATAGAATTTGACAAACAATAATTATAAGACAGATGTCAATTCTGTTAATATTGCAAACAATGCAAAAAGTGGTAGAATATTTTATGATATACTTTTTTTTACAAAATCTGATCCCAACGGTGTAGGATAAAAATAAATAAAGGAATGAATCTAAAAAATACGCCAGATTTTTTAGTAATTCTTAATTTCTTGTCCGTTGTTGGACCAAATCAACTGATCTCCTTTCAAACAAAAAAATTGCGTTCATTCTCACCATGGGTCATCAATACAAAATGACACAAGGTGGTGTCCATGGTGCTGACAACTTTGTTTGTATTCGATACTCAGCATATGAGATGATAAATAAAAAATCTAAAGCTATTCCCAACGCTTCATGGTCTTAAACCTAAATATTAAACAAACTGAAATTGTCCAACCCCACAGGTGGACATATCAGACGCTCTCAGCGAGAAAGAGAAGGTAAAGTTCACGGTGCACACCAAGACAACACTGCCAGAGTTCCAGAAGTCTGAGTTTATAGTGGTACGTCAGCACGAGGAGTTTGTGTGGCTCCACGACAGATATGAAGAGAATGAGGAGTATGCGGGGTATATTGTGAGTATTTGTAGACGAAAGTGGAATATTTTTGAGTTTTTGTGTGATAAAAATTAAATTTGTATGTCCAAAATGTCAATGGAATTAAGCTATTAATGATTGCCACAAATTTTTATTTCTCCATTCAACTTGTTTTCCATTTCACTGGTGGTACATCTCTCATGTGTGAGAGGCTGTCTGGATAGATACCAGCGCAATATTTATTTCTCACGCGAAATAGTAGTGTAGATGTACTGTTTCAGTTTGAAGTATATTGTAGCCAGAGTAACTACTGGACATATTGAGTCTTAACATCCTATGTCTCAGGACAGCGAACCGCCGAGCGTAGTCGAAAACCAAGCATCACATTGTAATTAATTGAGTAAGGTTTTGTTACCGTTCATGACTGGTCGTATTGTTTACCATCAGGCGAACGGCATGCTCGTCTCCATTCATTGCAATAAAGAAAACCCTCCTAGTCTCAATATGTCCAGTAGTTACTCTGGCTACAATATCCATCAATCCGAAACGCAACAGCGAATTGGTACTCCTGTTTGACAGGACAAATAGACATTTTATAGAACACTAGCTTTTGCCCGCAACTTCGTCTGCGTGTATATTATAATAATACGGACGTAAAATCAATACATTATATCGCTTCAACAACTTTACACTGTAAGCTCTGCGAAACAGTTGTAAAAAATATATTTTGGTAACATACATAAATCAACTTCAGTGGTTCTGATTTTCACAAAATATAATATCATCCCTTATTTCCACCACCGTAGTGCTTTTTTTCTAATAGTAGTCCACGGCATTATTTTTCGTTTAAAATAAGTGGTGAAATACAAATTTTCATATGAATAACTTCAGCGGTTTCGATTTTGCATACAACATTTCAACCCCTATTTTAAACCCTTTAGGGTTAATTTTAAGAAAAGAGAGTGGGCAATTATATTTCTTTGTAATGATTAACTAAAATGCCAAGTTTTACCAAAAACACTATTTCACCCTTTTAAACCCTCTTAGGGGTTGAATTTCTAAAAACTCCTCCTTAGTGCTACTCTACGTCACAATAGAAATCTTTTTGTAAAATTTCACGTTTCTAGCTCCAGTATTTTCGGCTGTGCGTTGATTGGGCACTCAATAAATCATCCTATGCTCACAACACTTCAACCCTTATTTTTACACCTTTAGGGTTAATTTTAGAAAAATAAAGTATGCTGTTATATTTCGTTTTGATTGGCTAACTAAACTGCAAAGTTTGATAATTCTAGCTTTAACAGTTTCCATTTTCCATACAACAGTTTTTTACCCTTTTCACTCCCTTAGGGGTTGAATTTCCAAAAAATCTTTCTTAGTGCTACTCTACATCATAATAGGAACCCTTGTGCAAAATTTCATCTTTTTAACTCCAGTAGTTCCGGCTGTGCGTTGATCCGATAGTTCGGTTCTACAAAAATTCAACCCTTATTTATATTCATTTAAGGTTAATTTTAGAATAATTAAGTATGCAGTTATATTTGTTTTTGATAGGCTAACTAAATTGCAAAGTTTGATAATTCTACCTTTATCGGTTTAGATTTTCCATACAACCGTTTTTTACTCTTTTCACCCCCTTAGGGGTTGAATTTCCAAAAATCCCTTCTTAGTGCTACCCTACGTCATAATAGGAACTCCTGTGTAAAATTTCACATTTGTAGCTCCAGTAGTTTCGGCTGTGCGTTGATTAGATAGTCATAAAATCACCCTACTCTCGCAACACTTCAACCCTTATTTTAACCCCTTTAGGGTTAATTTTAGAAAAACTAAGTATGCAGTTATATTTGTCTTTGATTGGCTAACGAAACTGCAAAATTTGACAATTGTAACTCTAACGGTTTCGATTTTCCATACAACAGTTTTTAACCCCTTTCACCCCCTTAGGGGTTGAATTTCCAAAAATCCCTTCTTAGTGCTACCCTACGTCATAATAGGAACCTCTGTGCAAAATTTCACGTTCCTAGCTCCAGTAGTTTCGGCTGTGCGTTGATACGTCAGTCAGTCAATCAGTCAGTCAGTCAGGTTCCTCTTTTATATATACAGATTGTGATAATAAACCCCCATACCCAATCAGATCCCGCCCGCGCCCCCTCGGCCCGACTTCGACGCGTCTCGGGAGAAGCTGCAGCGCCTCGGGGAGGGGGAGGGCGCGCTCACTCGCGAGGAGTTCCTCAAGATGAAGGAGGAGTTGGAGGAGTGAGTATTGGACATATTGTGTATTACCATAAAGTAGTAACCTGTACTAGGCCAGCGTGGTGGACTATATGGCCTAATCACTCTAGAGTAGAGGAGGCCCGTGCCCTGCAGTGGGACGTTTATGGGCTGATACAGATACAGATTTATTTATTTCTATCATTGAGATAATATACTAGAGGGGACACTGCAAATGAAATATTTGTAACAAAATAAAGGGTACCTTCTATTTCTCTCTCTCACGCCTACGAAGTAACAGTATCTTCGCTCTTGCTTCATGGTGTACCTGTTTGCACGCACCATACACAGAGATTTAGTTCTCGACATTGAGATATTAGAGTGGATATAGGGAACAAAATCTCTGCGCATGGTGCAGCGAGAGCAGTACACAGTTAAGCGAGAGGGAAGATTATTTCATAGGCGTGACAGAGACAGAAATAGAATGTACCGTTTATTTTGTTCCAAACATTTTGTTTGCAGTGTCCCCTTTAGTATATTATCTTAATGGTTCCCGATGTCCGATTTAGCATAATATCTCAATGATTTCTATTCACTTTGTCCGTCAGCGAGTACCTAGCCACGTTCAAGAAGACAGTCGCCATGCACGAGGTGTTCCTGCAGCGTCTGGCGGCGCACCCCGTGTTCCGCGGCGACGCGCACCTGCGCGTGTTCCTCGAGTACGAGCACGACCTGTGCGCCAAGCCGCGCGGCAAGATGGACGTCATCGGAGGACTAGTACGTACACGAACCTTACGCTACATACCAATAGCAGTACCAAGTAGCAAGTCAGATGGACGCTTCGATCAAATATACACTAGATACAACATGAGCGCTTAGAAAATGGCACCAAAAAAGAGTGCTTTAAGCACTCTTTCGCCTTCAGTTACGCACCGACCGTTGCTTCTAAAACGTCGCAGAACTTTAGACAATATTATGTGGAAAGCTACTTTAAGCTCCAGGAATAAGGTGGAATATGTGTTAATATATTTGGAATATGTGATCTTTTTGTTTACTTTTTTGTGTCAATGCATCGGTGCCACTTTTTAACAGAACATTTATAGGGAACTATGTATCTACTGTACATTTGATCGAAGGATGGACGTCATCGGTGGACAAGTATGTATCTAAACCTAACGGGGACTTTTGGTAATACTAAAAGATATGTGAAAGTTTCAGCTCAACTGCAATGCAATCAGACAATGTAGCCATACTGCCAAGACCCCAAATATGCCCTATATTATTTTTAATAATAGCTATCGCAATAGCAATAGCAATCGCAAATAGCAATTAAAGACCATAATAGCATTTCACAAGTTATATAAATAAGCTAAAGGAGAATGCCCATTTTACTATGAAACTTAGTATCTGTATGAAGATTGTTGTCCATCTATGAAACATACTTTTTTGTGTAAGCAAAAATATAATTTATATCAAGACCCGGAGTTCTTGGAGAATCTTCATACCGATACTAAGTTTCGCAGTAAAATGGGCATTCTCCTTTGATGATAATTACTTTATTTTATACAAATCTGTCGCCCGGGATAAAAAGCTTTACACATAAGAAGTAAAATTGTCTTTTAAAAAAATATCGGACACAAACACCTAACCAAAATAATGTTTTATTCTTAAAACTTATTACACCAATTATTAACCATATCAATAACACAAATAATGAGCCAACAATTAACACGAAAACTACTCTTAGGTACCGACAAAATAATATGACGAGAGTATCAACAATGCTCCGTTCAACCGCTGCGCAGAAAGTGAGCCCGAGCGCCAACTGTCACGCCTTTTTATTCCGCACCGTCCAATTCGTTTTGTCCAAAGTAGCAGAATTTGTTAAGAACAGGAAAATGTTTTAGGCCAAACCATAAAAATAGTTTTAAGCAGCAACGGTATCTGGATAAAATATATTTTTTACCGATACATTGAATGGACATTCTCCTTTATTTTTTCATATATAATCTTTCAGATGCGTTCAATGACTACAACAACGGATGAGATATACTTGGGAGCGACGGTTCGTGACGTCAACGACTTCTTTGAACAGGAGACAGCGTTCCTACAGGAATACTACTCGCATTTAAAGGAGGCGGTCGCTAAGGTGGACCGGATGACTTCAAAACACAAAGGTTGGTTGATTCATATTTATTTCCCATAGGAAAATACTAATGTTGGAATCAATAGCAATAGCAGTTAAAAATAACAAGTAAAGTTTGATAATAACATTCCAGAAGTTACATAAATATGCTAAATCTTGAGATTTGCGATTGTGATTCACAAAGATAAGGGCTAATTTTTTTTATACTCGTCAAATATTCAATTACAGTGAATTTAGTGTGTTTAATTTTAGATGTGAGATATGGCCACAATATATGGTCAGGTTTTTGTTTACAAATTTTTTGAGGGCAGCTAGAAATAGCAGAAATATAGAGCATGCTAAGGCTTCAAAAATAACAAGGTGGTGATGTTAATTAGAAGTAGAAATAATTCCTATTATACATTCATATGTTCACCCAACATTCACATGCATATAGCCCTGACCTCATACTAAGATCGAGTCTTGTGATGTGTATCAGAAATTACAAGAGACTTTTCGGTCTCACAAACACCCAGACCAGACCAGAACCACAAATACCCACGACACAAGACTCGATCTTAGTGTGGGGTCAGGACTATTTATGTGACTGCTGAATGAATTTATTTATTTTCAAATGAACACATATCATCTAACCAAAATTTCAATTGAACAAAATTTAATTTCATAGTGTAGCTATTTTAATTCACATCACATACTACACATATTTACAATATGTTTATATCTAATTATATTTAATTAATTTACTATCACCATTATTGTTTTGCTTTTGTATTATGTATGTATGTGTGTTTGTTTATATGTATGTATGTATGTATTGTATGTTTGTTTGTTACAGAGGTGGCAGACGCGCATATAAAGCTATCATCGTGCATCACACAGCTCGCTACAAGGGAACAGCCTCCCATGGAGAGATTCTTAACCAGAGCCTCAGAGACTTTCGACAAGTGCCGGGTATGTACTAACTTTTAGGATATAAATCAGTTCGTTTTTTTATTATTTCAATGAATAGCGAGATGAGCAAGCCGTTCGCCTGGCGTAAGCGATACGACCGCTCATAAACAGTAGCAAAATTCCACTGCGCTCGCCATCCTGAGACATAAGATGTTAAGTCTCAATATGTCCTTCAATCCGAAACACAACAGTGCATTTACACTGCTGTTTCACGGGAGAAATAGACATTGCGGTGGTACCTACCCAGATGATCTCTCACAAATAAGAGACCTACCACCAGCAGATACCACCACCTACCACCAGTAGTAGGTACAGGGTGAAATGGACACATGGCATTTAATTTAAACCACATGTTCCTAACCACCCCAAGTGACATTGTACCAAGTTTGAACAAAAACTGCCGGATAGTTTTGTCAAAAATCGCACTTTCAGGTTTTAAGGCTTCTGATAAACCTCTATAGATACCGAGTCTTTTTAGGCTCAAGCAAGCTCTCGAACAGTTTACATCATCATTATCATCAGCTTACGTCATCATCATCATCATCATCAGCTTGTATCATCATCATCATCAACTGACATTAATTTATATAAAAACAGGGTTTATCAAGACTGCTACCGAAAACGAAGCTGGATGGCAGTTTTAGTGACTTCAGACACAATTGGTATACAGGGTAGTATATCAAGACTGGGGCCCTACTATATTCATCCGAAAACGAAGCTGAGTGGTAGTTTTAGTGACTTCACACAATGCAACTAAATTTTGTGCAAAAATTTGTGACGATTTTTTTTTGTTATTTTCTTTCTATCGTGGTATTAGGATGGTAAATACATAGCTTTTTATCTATACATATAAATAAAATTGAAGTGTCTGTTTTAAGAGTGAAAATAAAAAAAAATGTCCTCCTACATATCGTTATATACACGACTAGCTTTTTCCCGCGACTTCGTCTGCGTGTTTATGTTGTCATAATACGGACGTAAAAGCAATACATTATATGAAAATGTCATCCCTTATTTCATCAGTGCTATTTTTCTAAAAGTAGTTCACGCCATTATTTTTCGTTTAAAATAAGTCGTGAAATACGAATTTTGATATCAATAACTTCAGTGTTTCGATTTTGCAAACAACACTTCAACCCCTATTTTAACTCATTTAGGGTTAATTATAGGAAAAAAAATATGCAGTTACTCTTGTTCCTAGATACTCATCTAGGTTACTCAACCTAAGTGTCAAGTTTAATATTTGCAATTTCAACGGTAACAATTTTCCATACAACAGTTTTTTACCCTTTTCACCCCCTTAGGGGTTGAATTTCCATAAATCTCTTCTTAGTGCTACACTACATTATAATAGGTACCCTTGTGCATAATTTAACCTTTCTAACTCCAGTAGTTCCGGCTGTGCGTTGATCCGATAGTTCGGTTCTGCAAAATTTCAACCCTTATTTTTACCCCTTTAGGGTTGATTTTAGAAAAACTAAGTATGCAGTTATATTTGTTTTTGATTGGTTAACTAAACTGTAAGGTCAGAGAATTGTAGCTTTAACGGTTTCGATTTTCTATACAACCGTTTTTTACCCTTTTCACCCTCTTAGGGGTTCAATTTCCAAAAATCCCTTCTTAGTGCTACCCTACGTCACAATAGAAATCCTAAAAAATTTTTTGTCTGTCTGTTTGTTCCGGCTAATCTCTGAAATGGCTGGACCTATTTTGACGGGACTTTTATTGTCAGGTAGCTGATATAATAAGGAGTAACTGAGGCTACATTTGTGTTAGAAAATTTCATTTATTTAAAAAAATAACTTAAAAAAACTAATTAACTTTTTTGTTAAACTCCACGCGGACGAAGTCGCGGGCACAGCTAGTTAAATAATAATGTACACCCTTTTATTTTTAAAGACGCTATGGCATGCAACGCTTTAAATAATTATTTTAGCAAAAACTGGATTTACCACCCAAACGCGACGATAATTAAAAAATAATAAAAAAAAATTGTCGCGTTTCTTTGCGGAATTTTTAGTTGCATTGTGTTTGTAGTCACTAAAACTACCACCTGGCTTCATTTTCGGTAGCACTCTTGATATACCCGGTATATGTGGAAACACAATAAAACAACCAATCCAATAGATGCTAGTTTATTACTGACTTGATAACTCAGAAAAGCGGCATACCGTGGGATTTATAAAAAACAAAATGTGGTATGTAAGGCCGCCAACCCGCACTAGGCCAGCCTGGTGGACTATATGGCCTAACCACTCTCAATCGTACTCTTGATTGTAGAGGAGGCCCATGCCCTGCACTGAGACGTATATGGGCTGGTACAGAACTCAGAAAAATTGAAAAGCGCGCGCATCGGCTTCCCGCCTTTTTTGCGAGGCAAAGGCAACGTAAAGTACATACCAACAATGCAACTTTAAATTATTAATAAATTACAATTGTTTCAGAAACTCGAAGGTCGCATGGCCTCAGACCAGGATTTGAAGTTGGCTGACACTCTACGTTACTACATGAGGGACACTCATGCCGCCAAAGCAGTGCTTGTTAGGAGACTAAGGTATATAACCATTTTACATAAGTGTATATACTTAATATACACATAGTGTATATCAAGACTGCTACCGAACACGAAGCCTGGTGGTAGTTTAACTGCTGATGCCAATAATCAATCGAAAAAAATTGATTGAAGTCAATCTGGATTGTTTTCTACTTTTCGATTTGTCATTTACCATGTTGCCATAGTTTTTTCACTACTGAGATTGATTATTGGCAATATAGTATCAGAAAAAAGATTGAGCTGTCAATCTTAAACGGCAAATTTTGGATTGGGATTGTTTATTGGCAGCGGCTAACACAATGTAAGTGTATTTTTTTGTCGAATATAAATTCATTTAAAAGTAATTTACATGTTCATTGACAAGACATGGTTATTTATAACCGGTTTAAATTTTATTATTATATTATACCGCCCTCATAATTTCCTATTTTTTTATAGCTATGAATGGCTAGACTAGCTTGCCGTTCGCCTGATGGTAAGCGATACGATCGCTCATGGACAGTAGCAAAACCAAACCACATGAATTTCAAAGCAATTTACGGCATTCCACTGCGCTCGCCATCCTGAGTCATAAGATGTTATGTCGCAATATGTCCAGTAGTTACTCTGGCTACAATATCCTTTAATGCAGAACATAACAAAGCATTTACACAACTGTTTGACGGGAGAAAAAGGCTGATAGATATCCACTACAGTAGAAGAAATATTTGTAACGGTATAAAATAATTGCAAAACTATTTTTTCAGGTGCTTAGCCGCTTATGAAGCTGCCAACAGAAATCTCGAGAAAGCCAGGGCTAAAAACAAAGACGTGCATGCCGTAAGTATATCCCTCCCTTTCACACTCATAACTTTCCGATATTCTGTCCTTGTCACTCTTACACCCATGTGGAAATTAATGTCTAGCACAATTTTCACGAGCTTTGAAGGTTCTGATAAACGTGATCCGTCTCTGTCTAACACGTCATGTTCATAACGTTTTGTCTCTGTCGCGCATCAAGCGAGATATCTACAAAATCACTTTTTATCTATGATCACTGTTTATTGATATTTATATATGTGCATACCGCATAATGATAGAAATAATTGGTTTCTAGAATAACTAGAGACAATAAAAAATTTATTTGTTCTGAATATTTTTCTAAAAGAAGGGTTGTCTCAAGTGGTATTATTTATTGTAAATTTAATAAATCATTTATGTACTGTTCTTCTACATAATTATTAGCTCTATATACTAATCATCTGTTATATACCACTCCATGATATCGTCCATATACATAATGTTTAACACGATGTCTGTTTGTGCACGCTAAGCCGGTGGAGGTGCAAGAGGTAAAGCACGCTTTACACACACACACATTCCTACATACGCTCATACACGCACATACAACACTGTTAATTGTTTCATGCAATCATATCTACATACACAATCATAACAGACTGTATTAAATGTTCCATACAATCATACACGCACATGCAACACTACTAAATGTTTCATACATTCATAAATGGTCATACAACATTTTACTAAATGTTACATACACAATCACACTGTGTGCTAAATATTTCATGTAATTTATTGAGACATTTCGAACAATTGTACATGCTTCATACAATTTATTGAGATTTCATACAACCATACATACACACAGTCTTACTACGTATTGCGGTAAGTTACATAATATTTGTGGAAATTCTTTAGGAAATGGAAATTCTTCAGGAAACGCATATGTTCTATATTGAATTATACTATTTTTATGAGGGTGAAAATTGCACTATCAAATTTGCCTAAAATATTAATGGAATCATTAATTATCAATCTGGTTTCAAAATGTTTAAATGAAAAAAAAAAACACTGGTTTAGACTTATCATTTTTGTATCTGTATCAGCCCATATACGTAACACTGCAGGGCACGGGCCTCCAACACAATCGAGAGTACGATTGAGAGTGGTTAGGCTATACAGGGTGGACAAGAAAACGGCGCACCTGCTAATATACATTATAGTATATCGTGAAGGCATCTTAATTAATACGGATTTGCATGGCGCTAGCGAATATTAAGAAAGATGCCGAGAAAAAAAAAACTAACCTTACATATGCTAACCCTTAACACATTACGCTAAAGTGATTGAACCTTACAACTGAACGGTAGACACTCAACAATAAATAAGCATAGCTCATTATTTACATATAAGTCGTACGATTGTGTACATAACGCTTAGGGTACATAAAAAGGATATTAAATTAATACTATCAACAGTCACATACATGGGTACTAACCCCACACTAAGATATAAATCTTGTGTCGCGGGGATTAGAAAAATAATTACGGTTCATGGAAATTATTTGTCTCGGGGCAGAAACCGAACCCGCGGTCTCTCATTTCACAGGCAGTTCTTACCAACTGTTCCACGGAGGTCGTCGGTGACTCATATGGGCTGGTTAGTTGTCATTAATGACCACTAAAATAGTTAACTGACCTTGTAATGTAAACCGTAATGGCCTTGATAGGCAAGGATGGAAGCGCAGGATCCGCCAAAACCCGCACGAAAACACTGTCACAGTTTGGTAGCACAAATCACTTTTTCTTTTACAATTCACATAACACAAGTTACATCAAAAGCTATAAAATTGGGTAATGTTCAAAGCATAGTGAAATTAATAAAATTTACTCAAAATAACTGAAAACGAATTTACAATAATATGCACACGACTAATACATGCACACGCGATCGCAATCCGAATCCAACTAATAAAAAATAAATTATTATTTTGATTTTTGAAAGATAAAGGCCCGTTCACATTAGATACAAAGCTTTCCTATTTGAGTTCATAATAATTCAAGTGAACAATTAGTATTAGTACTGTATCAGCTCATATACGTGCCACTGCAGGGCACGGGGTCTCCAGTGCAGTAAATTAGTGGTTAGTGTTTATTGATTTCACTAATTTTATCTCACAGAAGTCTCATATGTAAATTCTATGCTGTAATGGTAGACGACATTTCTCTAGGTATAAGAATTTAGAAGAAATGTTATTACTTTAAAGTAACATTATTTTCAAAACACATTAAAGTAATGTTAAATACAATAATAAGCAAAATTAAATAGGCAATTTGTAACTGACTGGATCGGTTGATGACATATTTAAATAATATTATAAGCTCTTGAGCAAGTAAGGACCATTCTATCAGTCCAATAAGATCTTTTTTTTAACGTAACTTTTATATCGGAATAGGTACTTAATCAAATTAAGTTATATCAAGTGTGTAGTGTGAACACACCTCAAGATGTCGGTCTTCTTTTGCAAAATGCTAAAAGTTACCGACAAAGACATTGCCGCCTTTCGGCTCGCGCTCACAAAGGGCGGCGGCAACCTCAAAGGAAGAATAATCGAGCCGCGTTGGATCCGACGAAGTACACTATGACCGGCGGCTTCCTTTGACTAATAGGGCCGAATTGGGCCATCATTTTAAAAATATTATTTTTTATTAATCAGTGTCATCAGATTATTTTTACAATGAATATTAATAATTTAGATAATTTAAATGTTATGTAGGTATTACGAAAACTTTTCTAATTAGAATTAAATTCGCAATCTTACATGATTTAAGCGATGACCAATGTGATTTCTTGGTTTCTTTCAGTTTGGATTTGTGACACTAAGGAAAATAATGACAAACAAAATAATAGTCAATCCATACACGATGCAACTGCACCTAAAGTTATTATGTTGTTAATTTATTGACGCTTAAATCTGAGTACGTCCCTGTTTAACTGATTTATTTATTTGAAATGAAACAAAAAATATCCTTTTTTGAAGTTAGAGAAGGATAAATTATACAGCTAAGAGTTCATGACCTTACCCATGTGTAAACAACGGTTAAAGCGATGTCTAAGAAAGTTTTGATGCTGTTAAAAATGGTTTTCGTGGTATATTTCGTTAACCGTTCACTTAATGACGAAACGAAAAAATACGTATGTGTTTAAATTTTGTTCTTCATCTATTCCAACTGGTTTTATGCGAAAAAGTGGTGATTAAACTGAAAACTTTAAACGGTCATAACTTCAAAACGGATAGGTATTTTCCAAATATTATTTTTTTATTACGATATTAATATTATGCCCTTGTACCCGACTGAGCAAGTGCGCCATTTTTTTGCGCTCCCTGTATAGTCCACCACGCTGGTCATATGGCCGTATTGGCCTTGTTTAGGCACATTTTTCTTATGACAATTAAATACACATACTCATATAACTTAATCTCTATATACAAAATATTTTCTATTCTTGATATTATTTGTATTAATTTATTTATTTACGTATAGGCGGAACAGGCTCAAGCGGACGCATGCGCAAAGTTTGAGCAACTGTCCGCGCGCGCTAGAGAGGAACTCATCGACTTCAGGGCACGCCGCGTCGCCGCATTCCGGAAGAGGTAATGCACCTTATTTATATGAATATAGAGTCTATTATTGTCTACCAGCATATCATCGAGCTCCGAGCTAGTCGCCAGTTCATTGCAGTTAGGATAATGCACCTTATTCTTTTACGTATAGAGTCTATTATTGTCTACCTGGAAAAATCAGAGACATAGAATAGCGTATAGAAAGAGATATTGCACGTTATTGTTATAGGCATATAGTCTATTATTATTTACTAGGAAACTTATCAAAGCACGAACCAAGAGCGTCACCGAGTTTAGAAACAGATGATGCACCTTATTTTTAAATGCATAGTCTATTATTGTCTAGTAGTAAAAAACAATTGACTTCCGAGCTAGGAGCGTCACCGCGTTTAGGACATATAGCACCTTATTTTTATATGTATAGAGTCTATTATTGTCTACCATGAAAACTCATAGACTATATTATAGAAAGAGATAATGCACCTTATTTTTATATGCATAGAGTCTATTGTAGTCTACCAAAACAACCATTTTCAGTATACCCTGTATTATTAAACATGTATAAAATAGCTAATAAATAACTTTATTTCTCTCCAGTCTCATCGAACTAGCAGAATTGGAGATCAAGCACGCCAAATCACAACAGGAATTGTTCAGAAAATCCCTACAAGTACTGAGAGAATGCCAGTGAGTGACCAGACTGATTGGGCCTGCATAGGACCGTGATGTAAACGTGATAGGAACGTATCAGGCCATGCTGCACGGTGGGTATTTATTTTATACAGTGTAGTTTTTTAGTATATTTTTTTTTTATTATTCTGTCCCGGCATATTGGCCACATTGCACTTGAAAGTGAGCGCAAATGCCACCCAGGCAGAGTATCCCTTGGCATCAGACGGCAGTCCCATGCCAATAGATATAATTATGCCGGCCTGCTAAGATGCCTCTTCACACTACGGCGGAAGGACCAGGATAATAGGAAGTAAAAGGAAAAGTTCGATGGCTATATTAAATATATTTTATAAAAAATGAATGTCATTAAGATTTATATGTATTGCGCATTTAAAAAGATAGAGAAATATAATTTTTACTCTGTAATCTTTTAATTAACCAATTGATTGTCAAAATAAAATATTTTTTTAAAAGGAAACCATCTAAAACGTGAGATAATTTTTCATATATTATATAACTTTTATTATAGTACATATGTTTATGTCCGATACGTTCATGTCACGGTCATATTACGGCACGTTATACTAAGTAAATGATCTTTGAAGTACTGGCGTATTCCATTTCACAATATTAGTGATGGTATATGTCCGATTGATATGAATTGAATATGTGTACATATTGAGAATATGGGGTGTTTAATTCAAAATACCTTTATTTTCTTTTATTTTTTTATATTAAGGTGTTTTGGGGTAACACTGTATATTGCGTAAGGGGTAAGAACGTAAACTCATATAAAATACTAGCAATCGGCATAGATTCCGCCTGGGTGCAAATACTTTTCAAAATGGTGGGCAAAATTTTCAATTCCGACTATCGATTTAGAATATCGACCAATCAGGCCACGAAAAACGAAAAAAAATCCTCGTATTTGCTAGATTTTCCATTACTGATTCCCTCCTATAGGTCATAGCATGATATATAGCCTATATCATTCCTCTATAAATGAACTATCCAACAAAAAAATATTTTTTTCTATTTGAACCGTTAGTTCCTGAGATTAGAGATAACAAACAAAGAAAGCTTTATGTATACTATATTAGTTTATACGTTCTTGCTCCTTCCATCTATGTATTACCCCAACGCATCTTACTTCTAAGTTTTAGTCTGTTTTAATGGCTGGTCAGGTTACAAGGATATGCATATATCTACTGAATTGAAATCTTGTGTTCTTCCGAGACTGAACACAGAAGACGAAACGTGGGTGTCTTAGAAACACCTCTGCTTACCCCTTCTGGGAAAAAGGCGTGAGTGTATGTATATTTCCTTCCATCTTTATATAAAAAAGAAGTTAAATATACCGGCATAATTATGTCGAATAGCAACAGGAATTCTGTTCCCAATCTTGATCATATTGCGCTTACCATCAGGTGCAAGGAAAAATAAAAAATAACAAAATTAATTATTAACTTCAACATTCTATGATACCCCATTCAAACAGTTTACATTTTGAACTTGAATACAACACGTATTATTCTATAGATATTCCATCTCTAGAAGGCCGTTGTCTATGATTTTAGAATAGACAAGAAGTATGCATTTGTTACGGTGAATTGTCTATGGCATGATAAATAGCTCGTCTTCAATATTCTACAGAGTAGACGTCTTTAGATGACTAAATCTCCATTTACATAAGGAGAGGTTCTCGACTCGATTATCATAAGCTTATAAATAAGCAACCTATTGTGGTAATGTCGTACGATAATGGCATACAATTCTCGCCGCGAATTCTCTATGTAAATGGCGCTTTATAGACAAACGGACTTCGTGAAATAGAAAATCTATACATACTGGGTATTTCAAGGGCCCTACTATACAGGGTATATCAAGACTGCTACCGAAAACGAAGCCGGGTGGTAGTTTAAGCGACTTCAGACACCACGCAACAGAAACAGCTGCAATAAAAAGCGACGATTTTTTTTTAATTTTTTTACTATGGCCATATTTGATTGGTAAATACATTTTTTTTCCTAAAATAATAGTGTATACCCTTTTATTTATAAATACTTTAAGGTATAAAAGAATTTAAATTATTATTTTAGCAAAAACTATCGATTTACCACCCAAAAATGACGATATTTAAAAAATCATAAAAATAAATTCTCGCGTTTCTTTGCGATATTTTTAATTGCATTGTGTTTGTATTCACTAAAAAAACCACCCGGCTTCGTTTTCGGTAGCAGTCTTGAGATACCCAGTATAAATCCGAAGTTCGAATCTTCATGACGTTTTTCGTTTCGTAACCTAGGGCCCTACTATATTCATCCGAACGAACGAACGAAGGGCCCTACTATATTCAACGAAACGAAGTTCGAAACTTCGGATGATCAAAGTTTATATACGATACAAATGTACCTACATAAAACTTATGGTCGTTATTAATTTATGGTCGTAACCATAGACTTATAACGTTACGATGTACGTTATACAAATTCGAACTTTTACAGAATAGATACATTCCTATCGTATAAAAAACTTCGTTTGTCCGAAGTTTCGAACTTCGTTCGTTCGTTCGTTCGTTCGGATGAATATAGTAGGGCCCTTGCTCTGTAACACGAAATTCGAAACTACGGATCGAATAATGAATGATTCGAATATATCGGCAATCCGAACATTTACATTTTTATTTACTATATTCATCCGAAACGAAGTTCGAAACTTCGGACGAACGAAGTTTGTAACGATACGAATGTACCTACTCTGTAAATGTTCGTATTGCCGATATATTGGAATAATTCATTCTTCGATCCGAAGATTCGAATTTCGTGTTACAGAGTAAGTTTCGAAACGAAAAACGTCACGAAGTTTCGAACTTCGTTTCGGATTTATATAGTAGGGCCCCAGGACTGCTACCGAAAACGAAGTGGAGTGGTAGTTTTAGTGACTACAAACACAATGCAAATTTAAACATTTTTTTGTTGTTGTTTTAAAACGTTTTTAAACATCGTCATTTTTGGGTGGTAAATCCATAGTTTTTGTTAAAATAATAATTTAAACTCTTTTATACCTTAGATTATTTATAAATAAAAAGGTATACACTATTATTTTAGGAAAAAATGTATTTAACACCCAAATATGGTCATAGGAAAAAAATAACAAAAAAATATTGTCGCTTTTTTTTTGGCAACTTTTTCTGTTGCATTGTGTCTGAAGTCGCTTAAACTACCACCCGGCTTCGTTTTGGGTAGCAGTCTTAATATACACTCTATATTGTACATCGGTAGAGTTACAATTTATAAAAGTATGAATTTATATTATATGGAAGTCGTATGTACGATTTCTTATAAAAGTTAAGATATGCGTATATACTGTATTTAAATATTAAATACGTATAAGTATTGAATATGATTATATTTTTCGTTTATTTTTTTATTTAAAGACGTCTGCTTTTGCCGTTTCGATGTAGTTAAATAGTATATTTAGATGATACCCTAATGGTAAGCATTTCAATAAATTGGGGTAAGATTTTTTTCGGAATTTGGCATAGTCGACGACTATGGAAGATGAATTGTAATTATAATAAAATATAGATGGTTTTGCGTTAATGGAAAAGGGTAAAATCATAACCATTTTGAAATCTTTCGAATTTGTAAACAATTGCTGTTGTTTTGTTTTTAAATTATAGATGTTGAATTAAAGTCATCACTTTGAACGTATTTTTAAAGCTAGAAAATGTTATTTTTTTCTGAAAAATATCTTGTAATAATTATGTAAAGGTGCATAAATGTTTTTTTTATATTTTTTTATTATTTAAGCACTAAGGACCAAACTATTATTTCTTATGTGTATGAATGTATGTATGTTGGTTGCTTTATCTTTTAATTATAATTTAGTTATAAGGGGAATATGTACTGGTTCTATTGTTGACATATTCAGTTAGTATTTTTCAAGTGTGAAATATGTTCATTTGAATTTGTGATTTTGGTATTCATTGAATTAAATCAATGATATATGTACCTATTTTTTGCGCGTTGTTCCTTATTATGTAAAATTTATTATTCTGTGGGCTTTGAGTGAAGAAGAGCTTAAAAACTATGTTTTTCTTTATAAAAGGGATTTTGTCTTTCACAGAACACAATTAAAGATCATTATGTCATCTAAATTAAATGGGGTAACTTAGTAACCTATAATATTTAAATATTTCAGCCAACATATTTGAAAGATTTATGTAATAGAGGTAAAAAGGGGTAGTTACCCTAAGCTCACAAATATTGTTTAATTTAGCACCTGTTCGGCTATGCAAGAAATAAATTTTATAACCAAAGTATGTATGTATGCATGTAAAAATGTTAATATTTAAGGAAATATATGATTATCAATATAAATGAGATGTTTTATTTCTTACTCAAGAAGACTGAAAATATGGCTTTGTCAAAGGCAGTTAATAAACCTATTTAAGTAAGCAAATATTTTGTCCCTTTCTTTACCTGAATCAGCCCATATGCGTCCCACTGTAGGGCACAGGCATCCTCTACAATCGAGATTACGATTGAAAGTGGTTTGGCCATATAATTATTACACATTAATTATCTTCGCTTCATATATATTTGACGTGATAGCGTCTTATAAATTGATGAACGCTGGCTGCACGCACGAAAAAGCATGATTAACTGGAAACATACTACTGAAACGCCACGCCACCCGATCCGACGCGACACGTGTTGATTCAAATCAAATAGTTTTATTTTCTATGACAGAACCACTCTGCAAACACGCGATGCTATGTTGCGCGCCGTATTTATAGTGTGGTTTTGGTCATAGAAAATACTACAATTTGATTTGAATCAACACGTATCGCGTCGGGTCAGGTGGCGTGGCGTTTCAGTATGTTTCTGGCCTCATTGTCACGTTCCACTTTAGCCAAGCGTGCAAGGGAGAGGCAGAACAAGTGATAGAGGCACAATCGACATAAGCGTTCAATTTAATTCATAAAAGCAATCTTTCATAAATGTTTTCTTATGACTTCATCACCGACCGATAAACCGACTTTACAGACAACTATTTTTTTAATATATCGTTAGTAGCACCAATTTACTCAAAAACGCACTTAAAGTATCAAAAAAGAATTTTATATTTTTTGTTAATAGGTAGTAAATATTTAAAAGGAACAGAAGAGTGAGACGGCAACCAAAAATTAGGTTTACTGTAGCTGTTATAAGCCTACAATAAAATATGTATGTTTGTTCTTGCGTGTCGACGCGTTGCCATAGATACGGCTATTCCACAACAAAATACTCTCCATAATAAACTCTTATAATTGCATTAATTTATAAAACAGTGAAATAAATATGTGATATAATACAACTATGTAGGTAAGTCTGTACTTAATTAAATGGGGTAAATCTTTGACGTTTAAATTATTTAATTACAAATTAGCTTCGTTATGATTCTTGTCTACTAATTATTAAATGAATGGGGTAAGTCAGAATTCACCTTGGAATCACAATATTGCAATAAATTGGCATATTTCAGTTGTTTTATTAATATTCTCCAAATATTCTAGAACATTAAAAGCAACAGGCTAAATATTATTTATGTCAATATGAAATACTGACATGACCCATTTTGGAGGGAATTCTGACAACCCTATTCTTCATAAGCGCTCCTACTGCTATTATAATTCTTTTTATCTCAAGGATTAAATTGACGATTGATTTTATGAATTCAGTAGTTTAATATTTTTATCTTTAATTAGACTAATAAGTAAAGTCCGGTAGTTTAATATAGATGGCTTTAATTAGGCTAAAAGCCTATTTTCATCAGCAACAGGCCTATAAAGTCTACTATGGTAAATATAAAGGATATCAAAGGCTTGTAGCGATTTCTAACTGTACCTATTCATGACATTCTAATAGAATCCTAGAAAATTCTAGATTACCCCTTATCACTAATTTGCATAATGCAGTGAATTCATTAATTATGAAATTAAAAATCAAGCCGCTGATTCGATCGATGATGTCAAGATTTAAATAGTTTTTAACGTTTATTTCATAACTAACGAAAAATCAATTTACTACTCTTTCAAATTGATTAAGACATATTACACACCTCGTTTTATCTAAATATTGTTAAAAAATCGTCGTTTAGAAGTACAAGATTTTGATATTCAATTTTTTGGGGTAATTATTTTCAGCTAACAAATATCCTGAGTAAAATCAATATGACGTTGTTAAGGATGCGTTGGATCCTGATATCGTTGCTAGGGACGATTTCTGGAACATTCGGGAAATGGGTGCAGGGCCACCTCAGCACTAAAGAGGTAATATGACTTTAAATATTTACAAGAATATTTTATTGACAGAATAATTGTAATTGTAAAATTGTATCTTTATCTTTATTATCCCATATACGTCCCACTGCAGGGCACGGGCTTCCTGTAGAGGATTGTAGAATCGAGATTACGATTGAGAGTGGTTAGGCCATATAGTCCACCACACTAGCCTAATACGAGTTGGTGAAATTTCAAACTTTAAAAATTGTATATTGCTAGTCAATAACCACGCACTATAACGTTGAAAGAAAGCACCGGGAGGAAACACTTAAACCAGAGCGATTTCTGAGAGTTTCTACCACCAACAAACCGCACTTAGCTAGCCTGGTAGACTATATCGTCAAAACATTTTTGTATTTTTGAATATTTCTCTGCAAGCTATCATTAAATAAATATATTTTTCAGAACTGGGCGTTCCTATCTCGTTTCTGCTTTCTCTCATTGGACGGGCAGTTTGAATACCTGATAGAATATGACAAGGAAATGGGCATACCCAATCTACTATTATACTACGACGACGACTCACAGTGGCCTTCTGTATACCACAGCAGCAAGGTACGATAAGTGAAATGTCAAGCACTGCTTTGTAATTCATGGCGATGTTTGGTTTTGTTACTGTCCATGAGCGGCCGTATCGCTTACCATCAGGCGAACGGTATGCTCGTATCGCCATACTTGACACAAAAAAACTTATTTTTTTATTGCATAATTCCAGCAAACTAGCAAGCAGTTCACCTGATAATAAGTGATCACTGCCGCCCATGAACATTCAGAACACCGCCCCTACCACATCGTGAAACGGAAGACACAAGGCTAAACTTGTCCTGGTTGATACCAGTGGAACCTTTGCCTACCCCTTCTGGGAAAAAGGCGTGAGTTTATTTATGTAGGTATGTCAATTTCAGACATGCAGAGAGCGAGAGGCAGTGTTAAACAAAGGTGGGCAGAACCAGATCATCCGCCTATCTCATTGGTATCCTGACACGGAGTACTCTGGGTGTATCGTCACCAGAGCCAACAAGGAGGTGCCCGCTTCTAAAAGGTTTGACTTATTTCTTAGATAAGCATGAAGTGACTTCACTGCCTGATGCTTAGGGCAATGGTAATAAATGTCTTAAACTATCTATTGGTTAGGCATACTGTTGTGATAATTTCATTTTAGTTTATTTAGGTTATTTTAAATATTTTTTGTTATCTTGTATGGATTAAATAAATAAATAATTAAAAAATTAAAAAGATACTTTACTGCTAAAGATTAGTTACAAGTAGTGGAATAAGAAATCTCTCAGTTTATACTGATCTGCAGCTTAGTACGGAACAACACTGATTTTCATCCACACATCACACAAGACTCGTATCTAAGTACAGGGTTGAGACAATCCGTGTGTGTGAATGTAGGGTGTATTTTTCTATGTCAAAATAATTATGACAGCATGCTTAACGTGACCATACGTCCCGCTTTAGGCGGGACAGTCCCGCTTTCAGGAAGTCTGTCCCGGCGTCCCCAGCAAGTCCGACATAGTCCCGCTTTTGCAATCAGACCAAAAGATAGTTTAAAATGTATTACCCACTCGCAATGCTTTACCGAACCACTACTGAAACCGTTGGCTCGAATTATTTCAGCACTATTTCTTCAATAGAAACTTGTAAAAAACTAAAAACTTTTTTACTAGTATTTAATTCCACAGATGTCTCGCTCTGGCATAAAAAATAAATGGTCACGTTAAGCATGCTTGAAAATCAATGTAATAAAAGGCCACTTACCAGAACTACACATATTCGACGCCAACGAAAATGTTGCTCTTTTGTAGCACAAAACACTATCACCAAATCCACAAAACGATCGAAACACAAAACACTATTTGCACGAGATTGTCCACAAAATTAAGTTATAAATTCAAGTAACCGCTCTCGGGAACACGCACAAGACTAGTGTCAAACCAGTAATATGTTAAATTATAGCAAACTGAGGGTAGTTTCACTGATTTATACATGTGATTAAAAAAAAGAATAATAATACGATGCAACGCTATGTGCTGATTGTGTTGTAAAAAGTTTTTGAAACGCTCTCCTCGTTGATGCGATGTGTAATGTTGATACGAAAAATATAATTACAACGCCGACATGAGATAACTTTTAAAGGGACCTTTTAGGTATATGTTGAGCTGTATGCGGAAGATTCGATTTTTAAATTATGTCTCGTTTTGGGTCTTAGTGGTATAATGCATTATACAATTGAACAGTATTTTAGAAAGTTCAACTGTTAAGGAGGCAAAGCAATAATATTATAGGTCGCTACTATATTTATGTTTGATTCACTTTCTTTATTTTTCAGCACATCAACATCAAAATCTTTTACAACAATCAACCCCTTCATGAAAACTAAAAATAATACAAATTCATCAAATCTGAACCCCCACACGATCCATTGTATTACGATCAATTCTTAAAAACTACCACTGTTAAACCAAAATCTACGACCGCCACTACAAAAGCTACTACTGCAGGACCAATACTACCACTTGGTATGAATTGTTGCCAACTGATGATTTGAATTTAACCACCGCGTTTCCCGAAGATGAATTGTGGGAGAATATCGGCCCGGAAACGAATTCCAGTCGTTTTGGTAAATTAAAGGATGTGGAAATTTTGTTTAATGATCATAAGGATGGGGTAAGTGGGATTTAAAGGCTCCATTGTTTAGTTTTAAGCAGCAAATATCTTGCACCGTCCGTTCTTTGTGATAAAATAGAAAATAATGATAACAAAGTTGAACTATTTACTTATTTATGCGAATTTCAATCTTAAAATGGCAAGCCCCCACAATAAAGTAAGAACTTCACGATTCAACATTTATTCCGCTTAAATCGACATAAACTTATACATTATTTATATGTTTGTTCATTCGTTAATTTCAGCCACAGAAAGTCCACTGCTGAACGTAGGCCTCCCTCAATGATCTCCACATCGACCTGTTGTTGTTGTAGGAATTTATATGTGCTGACAGTATATTTAATAAGCATTAAATTTAAATTTATTTCAGCAGCGGATAAAGCGCTCGTCATTCGAACTAATAGAGAGGTATCGGCGACGCCGGTTAAATTCTGAATCACAGAACTCCAACAATGCTAAAAAAAGCGAGAAAATGGAGAGGCTTTTGGTATCCTGCCATAATTCTAGAAGATTCAGATCGGCGAGAGAACGATGGTGGTTCATAGCGATTAGTAATTGCGATAGCCAGAAGGTAATATTATTGATATACTGACAAACTACTAAATCTCATGGTTTAGAAAAGCAGCACGCAATAGAACTTAAGGGTATTTGACGCGGAATAAGAGGATGAGAGGTTTGAGGGCTCCATAAAAAGCCTCCTCTAACTTGAAACTAAGCCTTTATATCATTTACCTTAAGATGGCATGTAGCAAAATTTGGAACTATAAGTAAAGTGAAATAATATCGGTAAACCCATTAATTGAGTTGTGCTGTCACAATACAAATATAATAAATATTAATACTCGGAATCTAATGGTATTAATATTTCCAATGTAATTAAATGTAAAGATAGAAAAATCATTGTTATTCTTTGTACAACAGCACTTTCCGCGACAAAAGGTTGTAGATTCAAAAATTTGCTATATACCTGTTTAGTATTGCCATCATTTCTTACAACGTTACAGTGACTTAAGCTACGGGAGTCGCTAAGTTTATGTGCTTAACTCTTTGTTATTCTTTGCGTGCTGTTTTCATCCTGATTCCGGTTTAACTGGAGTAGCCACGGTGTGTGGGTAAAGTCTTTGATAGTTAGAGCTGTTAATTGTTTCAGGGTTTAGAAGTTAAGTACAAATTTCTGATGACAAACGCGCCTGATGGAGATTTTTGGCATACCCATTTCTCCGCTGATGAATTTTGTGAGTATTTTATGTTGTAAGCAAACTAAGTGCATTTTCCCTAGATGGTTACTTACATACGTAAATTATTTATTACCGATTTTATTTATTTATTTTTCTTATTTATCTCTGTATTTTACCACCCCAGTCATACTACAGCTACCGCTGAAGAACATTTAAATGAAACCTGTTTAAATTGTACCAAAGAGACTACATGACTTCTTATGATACGTGTGTAGCTTAGCTTTCTCTTCCAGACGTACTGCAGTTCTCCTAGCCTACACGTTCGCCTACGTCATCGTAATGGTAGCAGTAGTGATGTGTAGCGTGGAACTCAAGTCCAGGCACCTCCTCCACTCGACTTACAAGCTGTTTCTAGTGTCGATTGTGACGCAGCATACAGGAGTGATGATCCAAAGCCTTGCGTATATCAAATACGCTGCTAATGGCGTGGGCAGCCCTGCTTTTGTTACTGTTGGTATGTATATTGATAGACTCCGTGGCGAAGTTGGTTAGGCGACAAATATTTGTGTGGTCAGCAATTGATTTTTTTAAATAATAGAGCTTGTATCCTTTGTATTATAAGGTGCCCTCTATAATTTATCCTTTTCTTATATCCAGGGTTGTGTGTAAGAAATCGCCAAGAGCGTTAAGACTGGCATCTGTACTTTATGTACCTAATAGTTATCTCTAGATTTTTTTCTATGTATGTGCTGGAAACTATTAATAATATACATACATACATAATTGTCACGCCTGTGTCCCTAGGGGTAGGCAGAGACAATAGACCGCCACTTTGCTCGATCCTGACATACTACTTTCGCTTCATCCACTTCATCAACGTCTTCATGCATTCTCGTCGGTTCAGGGTACTTTTAACCTGACCCTTGTTGAGGGTATCACCGATTTGGATGGTGTATGTTCGGTGAGGTCGACCCCTACCGACTCTTCCATCCACACTCGCATTATGTATTTGTTTCGTAATTCTCCTTTCATCCATCCTCTCTACATAACCTACATGACAATAATATAAAAATTAATAAATAAATTAGTCTGCGTCTGGGTGTTTGTGAGACTGAAAAGTCTCTCGTAGTTTCTGATACACGACGCAAGGCTATAGCCTAGTGTGGGGTCAACACTAAATGTGACTGTTGTAGGCCTCACAAACATTTTTCTTGGTGCGGGATTCAAACCCGCGGCCTCTCGTTTCACAGCCGGCGTCTAATCAACTGCGTCACAGAGGCTTTCGTTACATAATCTTGTGTCGAACACACATTCAGTCGCATTCTGGATCTACCCTGGGGCCCTGCTCTGAAAATCCGAAACGAAGTTCGAATCTTCGGTTGATCGAGGTTTATGACGATACGAATGTACCTACTCTGTTAATAATAATGTAAATGTTCGGATTCGTATAATGTACATGGTAACCATAAGTCTATGGTTACGACCATAAGTCAATAACGACCATAAGTCTATGGAGGTACATTCATATCGTCATAAACTTCGATCGTCCGAAGATTTGAACTTCGTTTCGGATTTTTAGAGAAGGTCCCCTGTACAGTTAATTTAAAATGAAATATGCATGTTCACTTCAATGTTCTCTTTTTTTCTTACCTTTGGTTGCTATTATCATTTCCAGGGCAGTTCTTGTGCGGAGTATCGGAGATGAGTTTCCTCCTTTTACTAGTATTGATGGCCAAAGGCTACACCATAACAAGAGGCCGGTTAAAAGTCGGTTTCACTGTGAAACTGACCGTGTTTATGTGTTGTTATGTGGTCACTTATATCGTGCTGTTTATTTATCAAGCTAAGGTATGTATTATTCAAAATTGCATGAACTTTACGCCTGTATCTCATAGGGCTAGGCAGAGACTATGGATCTCCACTTTACTTTATCCCGGGGGCTTACTCTATACTCCGACACTAAGTTCCCATGTTCGGATGTTGAACGTCAATATATAAGATCTAAATTTTCCACTTCTAAAACTCAATACCGATCACCGAATGGTTAGGGATCACCGAATGGTTAGGGGCACACTGAATATCAATGTCCAATCGGAAAGGCGTCGCTTGATGAAATCTACGCTCCGACCTACTCGCGCACATATCCAAACCCTGAGAGCTTTCAACTCGAGCTTATAAATCACTTTGATTGTCTAGAAGAAAACCTTGCAGTGGACGAGCTTAACAGCGGTTTGGTAGAAGCTGTCCATACGGTGGGATCTAAGTATTTTAGACCTCGCCGTAGAGATAGACCACAAAAACTCTCGATCCACACTTTTGACCTCATGGCCGAACGTCGATCTTTAACGCTGCAGTCTTCCGATGACGCCGAAGCATATCGGCGGCTCAATAGACAGATCTGGATGTCCTTGCTACACGATATCCGTGCTCACAATACTATGAGCATTAAGGAGACAATTGAGCGGAACGGAGGCTCCAAAGTGTTTGCAAGAGACTTATCTATTGGGCAAAGCCAGTTGTCTAGGCTGAAGACGGACGACGGCCGCGTGGTATCGACGAGGGCAGAGGTATTAAGGGAGATCGAGAGGTTCTACGGACAGCTTTATACCTCGGTTGCCCAACCTGCTGTTAGCTCGGCCGAAGACCCGAGAGCCGAGTTGATCCGACACTTTAGCGATGATATCCCGGACATCAGCCTGTGTGAGATTGAGATGGCCTTGAAGCAACTTAAAAGCAACAAGGCGCCGGGCGAGGACGGAATCACTTCAGAGCTTCTGAAAGCGGGCGGAACGCCAATACTGAAGGTCCTTCAGAGGCTCTTCAATTCTGTCCTTCTCGAGGGCTCAACGCCGGAGGCATGGAGCGGGAGCGTGGTGGTCTTGTTCTTCAAAAAGGTGATAACACTTTGCTTAAGAATTACAGGCCCATCTCGCTTCTGAGTCTATAAGTTGTTTTCGAGGGTCATCACAAATCGTCTCGAACGCAGGTTTGATGACTTCCAGCCTCCCGAACAAGCCGGTTTCCGAAAGGCTTTAGTACCATAGACCATATCCATACGCTTCGGCAAGTTATACAAAAAACCGAGGAATATAACTTGCCGCTTTGTTTAGCGTTTGTGGACTATGAGAAAGCCTTTGATTCGATTGAGACTTGGGCTGTGCTACAGTCTCTCCAGCGGGTGCCATATCGACCATCGGTACATCGAAGTGTTGAAGTGTATATACAATAACGCCACCATGTCGGTCCGAGTACGAAGATCAGATACGAAGGCAATTCCACTACAGAGAGGCGTGAGACAGGGAGATGTCATATCTCCGAAACTGTTCACTGCCGCGCTGGAAAATGCCTTCAAGCTCTTGCAGTGGAAAGGATTCGGCATCAACATCAACGGCGAGTATATCACTCACCTTCGGTTGCCGACGATATTGTAGTCTTGGCAGAATCGCTGGAAGACCTTAGCACTATGCTCGAAGACCTCAATCGAGTCTCCCAACAGGTGCATCTTAAAATGAACATGGACAAAACGAAGATCATGTCGAATGTCCATGTTGTGCCCACCCCCATCGGTGTTGGGGGCTCGACTCTTGAAGTTGTTGACGAATATGTCTATTTAGGACAAGTGGTCCGGTTAGGCAGGTCCAACTTCGAGAGAGAGGTCAATCGTCGAATCCAACTCGGTTGGGCAGCGTACGGAAACTACGCGACGTCTTCTCGTCCCAAATACCCTCAGTGCCTTAAATCGAAAGTCTTCCATAGTTGTGTGTTGCAGTGATGACTTACGGGACCGAGACGTGGCCTCTCACTATGGGCCTTATTAGGAAGCTCACAGTCACTCAACGAGCTATGGAGAGGGCTATGCTCGGGGTTTCCCTACGAGATTGAATCAGAAATGAGGAGATCCGTAGTGAGAACTAAAATAACCGACATAGCCCACCGGATTAGCAAGTTGAAGTGGCAATGGGCAGGGCACATAGCGCGGAGAACTGATGACCGATGGGGTCGGAAAGTGCTCGAATGGAGGCCACGTAGCGGAAAGCGCAGCGTAGGACGTCCACCCACAAGATGGTCCAACGACCTGGTAAAGGTCGCGGGACGTCGCTGGATGCAGGCTGCCTCCAACAGGTCTCTGTGGAAATCATTGGGGGAGGCCTATGTTCAGCAGTGCACTTCCTTTGGCTGATGGATGGATGGATGGAAAACTCAATACGGTTCTCTATTAAACTTATCATTTACTTCGAACATACGCCCGAATACTGGAACGCCATTCAAATAATAAGTGCTCTTAACAGCGCACGGCCACTTAACAGCCACTTAGCCAGTACATTTATCGGGATTAACGTAGTTAAGCGCAAGTTATATTTAAGTTGCGTTCCAGTATTTGGGCATTAGTCTAAGATACCGCCGTACTATACAGGATACGAACATTTTGTAAAGTATTTAGGCATATTCGTACAGTTTTACGCGTGATGTTCGAAATATTTGTCGTCGCGTCGGAGTACAGAGTAAATCCCCTGACATACTACTTTCGTTTCGACCACTTTCATTAATCTCTTCATGCAGTCACGTCACGTCAAGGTTCACATAAACGGTATAATAATAAACCCATCCGCCATATTACTTAACTAGCGGTCGAACCCGGCTTCGCCCGGGTGCAGATAGCTTTTGAGTCCAGTATTGATTTGGCAACAACATATTATTTCGCGTACTAACTGTATTTCCCGCGCGCCGTCGACTATATTCCCGTCCCTTTATATCCGGTTTATGTCCCGTCTTATTCAGTCCCATGATGAAATTTTAATTATCATTTCTTATCATTTATTATCAGTTGTTGTATTAGCTTTAATGAAAATTTTCTTTATATACAATATTTTGTAATTGTGATATTGATTCGTTGGTAGGAGAAGTGGTGGGTGGCGCCCGATGTGACGGCCCAGTGGTGGCATGCGCGTGAGCTGCACGCGGTACTGGACAATACTTGGGCATTGCAACATTACTTTATTTTTCTAAAATAAATGTAGCCTAAGTTACTCCTTATTATATCAGCTACCTGACAATAAAAGTCCCGTCAAAATCGGTCCAGCCATTTCAGAGATTAGTCGGAACAAACAGACAGAAAATAACTTTTCTAAAATAAATGTAGCCTAAGTTACTCCTTGTTATATCAGCTACCTGACAAAAAAAGTCCCGTCAAAATCGGTCCAGCCATTTCAGAGATTAGCCGGAACAAACAGACAGACAGACAAAAAATTTTTAAATGTCATTTTCGGCACAGGTATCGTGTATATAACGATATGTAGTAGGAATTTTTTTTTTATTTTCACTCTTAAAACAGCACTTCCATTTTATTTATATGTATAGATAAATAAAATAACTTATAAGGAGTATTTACAATAAATAAATAAAAACTATTAAATTATAGTTTGAAACAATTAAAAAACGCTTTTATAAACGATCCAACAAAAAGTAAAAATAATTCATAATGAGTTTAAGATTAGAAAATGGAGTAAAATACATACATTTTATTGGTACAAAGGGTGGGGTGCTGGAGAATAAGTAAAGGTTGTAAGTTGGATCGTTTATGAAAGCGTGCTTTTAGTTTTTTTTACTATAATTTAATTGCTTGCTCTATCTGCGTCTGAGTCCAATGCTCAAATGTTGCTTGATATGATTATTTTATTTATTTTTTCTTAACTGCACATCAAAAGAAAAATAACTCAAAGATGTTACAAAAAAAAAAAATACAGATAACGGTCGGAGCGATATGCAAGTACAACCTTTCGATGATATGAGAATAGAAAAACAAGAGAGGGCAGTATTGAAAATAAAAGACACAAGTTCTCTTTCCAATTATGTTTTTTTAAATGATTGTTTTGATTGACTTTTTACGCGTAGCTATTTTTTTTACCTTTGGATTTGTGTCTTTTTTTGTCCGTGCATTGATTGTTTGATTAACGCCCGAATACTCAAACGCGTCTTAAATGTTATCTTGCACTTAACTCCATAAATCCCGCTTAAATGTACTGGCTAAGCGGGCCGTGCGCAGCTAAGTGCAACTTAATATCTTAATGGCGTTTGAGTATTCGGCCGTATGGAAGCTTGTTACAAAACAATTTTTTGGTTTCCTTCTTGGCGTTGTTGGTCCACGGATCCAGCTTTTATAAAAGGTTGTGGGCACGGCAACCCGACAATCAACGAAGTAGGAGTCTGTGTATGATCTTGCTCATGATCGTTACACGTAATAAATATTTAACCTTGCGATTTTATTATATTGATGGTATTATGGCATTTCATCATTATCATATCAGCCACAGGAACCCCACTGCTGAACATAGGGCTCCCCCAAAGATCTCCACAATGATCTGTTGGAAGCGGCCTGCATCCAGCGACTTCCTGCAATGAATTATGGCATTTAATATAATATTATAAGTCTATCGATCTCTTAAAAGGGTGGAAGTATCACGGAATAGTCGTTAGGGTTGTGGGCATGACCATCGTGCTCACTATGGTGGATCCGCGCTTGTGTTGGCCTCTATCATAGCTATTTGATTAAGGCCTTCGATCCAGGCGAAGTGTTATACCTATCGAAAGCCCAGCAGGCTACGGGCTCATAGTATACGAGTTCTAGCGTGGTGCGTGTTCGCATATTCCACGTTTTTTCACCGTCAGAAAATACCCGGAAAAGGTAAGGCTTTTATAAAATGATATGCGACCATTACTTACTCTAAAGGTGAAATCATACTATAGTACATATTTCGTCTTACGCATAGAGTAAAGAGCGGTAAGTAAACGGCCAACTGACCAATCCGGACAATGGAACATACAAGTTTCTTTCTATGTAACCTGTGGTCACGTCTTAAGCGTATGACTGATAATGTGCATGCAACAAAGGAATCCATTGTTCAGATAGGTCTAGGACGCGTTTCTCTAGTATTTATGGTCGCTTTTTTACTCTATGTGAAAGACGAAATACTAAAGTATGATTTCACCTTAAACTAGACACCTATACATAATACACCCAACAGTCACATAAACAGTCCTGATCCCACACTAAGATCGAGTCTTGTGTCGTGGGTAAACTACGAGACTTTTTGGCCAAACACCCAGACCCGAGACAAATATTCACGGGCCTCGCAAACATTGGTCTCGATGCGGGGATCGAACCTGCAGCCTCTTATTCCAAGCCCGGCGTCTAGCCAACTGCGCCACGAGTATTGATTTACATCTGGGCGTGTGTGAGACCGAAAAGTCTCTCGTAGTTTCTATAAAGGTGGTTTTAACAGGTTGACTAGTGCCATCATCACTATGACGTAGCGCGTTCAAACAAACCTCTTTTACTTTATTATGTATTTGTTTTTTGCAGAATATGTTCTACTGCCCTTTCTTATATGTGGAACATTGTGGTTCTACGCAGGGCCGTTGTTTATACTAACCGCTAATTCTTTATAGGTGAGCTCCGTGCATTTTTCTTATTGTGTTATTTATTATTTTTAGAGCAACGCTGGTTTATTGCAAGTTTTTTTCTGGTGAAACAGTGGCCCTTGGAAAGTGGATGATAAATAAACAAAAGGGAATTAAGTTATTTGAATGATAAAGTAGTAGTTTCACTATTTAAAATGTTTTACAGCTAATCACAAGAAGTTTCTACAGTAATATGAATTAATTCTTTTCTCTTTTTAACTTTTTCCTTTTTATGGAAATTACATTTTACTGGGTAGTTCTGTTGCCTGTTGCTTTATTTTTATGCAAATGCTTAGCGTAATTTATATTATAAAGACGCGTTAAAAACAGCAAAGGCCGGCGATAGTGTTGCCAATATGAAATGTTTAATTATTGCCATATTTGCAGATAAATGGGTGCGGGAGAGTGTAGTAACAGCTGTTCTATTATTTATAGCGTTTAGTGGTCACACTATGTTTTTGGTAAGTTAATATTTGCAATTTTATATAAATTATGTCTTTCTATCCGATTTCTTGATAGGAGTGATTGATTAAATGTACATATCAAGTGTTGAAATCCAAAGTTGAATGGGTATAATACTCGTTTTTCTTAATCTGATCTAATTGTATGATCTCATATTGTAGATAAGCATTAATTTGTTTGTGTATTTTAATGAAAAAAAGTCATACACTTTTCAATTTTTTTGCTTCAACTAATGTATAGTTCTATAGTATTAAAATAGCATATCTTGAAATTGCCAATTATATGAATTTATAGGTCCCATTTTACATATTTTAACTCTATTCCAGATGCTGACATTACCAGTGTTCGCGAACAAGAATTTTCCTTACCATGTTAGGACGACTCAAATGGTGTTATGGAGGTAAGTAAATATTAGCACAGAGTACATACAATCTCTTACGAAATTAAAAACATACATTGCATCTTTTAACTGTACGACCACTGTTAATTGTCCTCTCGATTGTAGATGAGGCCCGTGCCCTGCAGTAATATAAATAATAATAAATAACACCCAACAGTCCTAACCCCACTTTAAGATTCAGTCTTGTGGCATGGGTATCAGGAACTACGAGAGACTTTTATATATTTATTTATTTATGCTTCATATACATTAATGTATAAAGGCGGACTTAATGCCTGAGGCATCCTCTGCCAGTCTACCTTTGGTTGGTGCAGAGAGAAAATAAAGGAGGCTTACTTCTTTGTTTTCACAGTACTTATCTTTACTTGAGTACTTTTCGGTTTCACAAACACCCAAAATTTGTGGGCAGCATAAACATTTTTCTCGGTGCGGGATCGAACCCGCGGCCTCTCCTTTCACAACCAGCGTGTAACCACCTGGGCCACGGAGGCTGTCAAAACACATTGAGAGGTATATGGGATGAATACACATTCAGATTCGAACAGTGGGAATTGTTGCTGGGTTTAATCAATTTACAAACTTTAGTGAAAACTATCTAGGTTATAAAATAGAGCACGAATATTTAAAAATATTTCATAATTTTAGGTAACAGGCAGTTCTACTATAGACAGCTTCGGACACAACCCATACCAGCCAAGCAATGGAGCGGCACAAACTGTCATCATTCCGCTAACAAGGTAAACTACTTTCCATATTCTTCACACATAAACTATTTTCATACATATTTACATACTGCCCTAATTACTAAAAATTAAAGAACACATAAGTACTATCGAGATGCAATGGGTTATCGAATTTGTTCACTTTCTAATTAATATTCATAATTAATAATTAATTTCCAAAAATAATGGCATACTGAGAAAAATATTTGTATATAGTATTCGGAGGCTACAGATGCTTTTGACCTCCCTCAG
Source organism: Hyles vespertilio (assembly GCA_009982885.2). Lineage (NCBI taxonomy): Eukaryota > Metazoa > Arthropoda > Insecta > Lepidoptera > Sphingidae > Hyles > Hyles vespertilio. The sequence continues at coordinate 5,439,509 of CM042832.1, forward strand.
ATTCGTTATTCACTTTAAAAAAAACAGCAACAAGCCATAAACTAAAAATATGTATTTTAATCTGTTATTTTATTACAGACGAACAGAAGAACTTATAGGCAACATGTACAGCCAATACATGGCCTCGGCACCTCCAATGTCCCTAGAAACGAAACGCCAAACTAAACGGCATACATAAAATGGCGATACAAAAAAATACCTCATTCACAAGACAGCACCGAAACAAACACTTCAGATGATATACGCCCTTCTTTAGCTGAAGATAAGGAAATATTTACAGTGGAAAATCAAATTTCAAAAATAGAAAGCATCGCTTCAAACACTACTATAGTGTCGCCAAGTAACAATTCAAATGAAATGATATTAACAAACTGTCAAATTCAACTGACAAGGACAAGAAAGTGTTGCCGGTTAATCAAAATTCTACTAAATTGGTAGATAGTGATTTAGCTGAAGCGGATGGGGCCAGGGATGATTTACCTAATGTGATGAGATCCAGGAGGAATATTCTGGAGCCTATCAAGAGAGAAGAGGCGGTGCCATCGTGGTCTCTGGCTAAAGGGCCCTGTGTAGTCAGCAGGCTGAGAAAAACTACGAGTTTAGACAAACCTGGTATGTTATTTATATTAGCAAGTAATATACGTAGAGTATTAATAATATAGGCTTCTATAGTATAATATAGTATTAGTAATTATTATAAAATAATATAGGCCAGCGGGGTGGACTATATAGCGTAACCACTCTCAATAGAACTTTCGATTGTAGAGCAGGCCGTGCCCTGCAGTCATATGGCCTGATACCGATACAAATTAATGATATAGACTATAGAGAAAGCGCTGGCACTTCAAAAAGTAGATAAAAATTCTGGTGCTGGGCCAACTGTCCTCCTATTGGTTGATATTTGCCAGGCTGTGCAACAAGCACTAATTATTGGAAATTAAAAATTGGACGTGAGAAGGGCGTGCGACTCCTCTACAATCGAGAGTAAGATTGAAAGTGGTTAGGTCATATAGTATAAAAATTTCGAATGACTTATTTCCTGCAAATAGGGCCACCATGTCTTAGACTCTACAAATGTTCTATAGTTCATACGTGTAGGGGTAGGGTGTGTACAAATATAACAATTTTTGGCTCACAACTTTAATTTTAAACTAATCAACTTTACAAAACCAATAATTACACCTTTTATCTTACACCGTAAACATCGTAATTTCTTCCTTGATAATACCTATAGGACAATATAGCTATTAAAAATGTATATATTAATAGACCAACGACAATACAGTGTTCAGAAACTTCCAACATACGTAACTAAACATCACGCCTATTTCCTTAAGGGGTAGGCACAGGTGCAAGCAGGACACACACATTTCGCCTTGTGTGTTCCGTGGTCCGTTCCACGTTGTGATGGGACGATATCGGACACAAATTCTTGTCTCTGGACTGATAGATGATAGAAAAATCCAATATTATTTTTCCCCATTCGGGATTTAAACCCTAGACCTCGGCCTTATAATCATACCGTAGTATAACTGCGCCACAGGGGCAGTCACGGGTATATCAAGACTGCTACCGAAAATGAAGCCGGGTGTTTGAAGTTTTAGTGACTACAAACACAATGTAACTAAAAATTTCGCAAAGAAAACGCGACAATTATTTTTTATAATTTTTTAAACATCGTCGAGATGGATGGTAAATCCATAGTTTTTGCTAAAATAATAATTTAAAGCCTTGCGTAAGATAGCGTCTTTAAAAATAAAAGGGTGTACACTATTATTTAAGACAAAACTATGTATTTACCACCCTAATAAGACGAAAGAACAAAAATCGTCACAATTTTTTGCACAAAATTTGATATACCCGGTATAATTTACGTGTAGGAAGTGCATGGTGGCCTGTTAGTAACGGACTAAACGCGACTGCCAACCTGTTCACCGTGGCGCAGGTTCAAATCCCAGGGCACACCTCTGACTTTCAGAGTCATGCGGTTATTGAATTATCAATCACCACGCACTATATCGGTTAAGGAAAACATCGTGAGGAAACCTGCAAACCATTGCTATTTGCAAGCATTTCTATAGTGTGTTAAGTCCGCCAACCCGCACTAGGCAAGCGTGGTGGACTATATGGCCTAACCACTCTGTGGAGGCGGCCCGTGCCCTGCAGTGGGACGTATATGGGCTGATACAGATAGATACTAATATTATAATTTAACTAGCGGTCCGGCCCGGCTTTGCCCGGGTGCAGATATTGAGTCCAGTCCACTTTAGAAACATAGGAACTATGTCTCGTGATATTATGTTTAAAACTAACTTTCATCCCTATCCTATTCCCCCATCCTATTTAATCTCCTTACGGGTGGAATTTATCAAAATCCTTTCTTAGCTTTAAATTTCAGCCCGATCCGTCCAGTGGTTTGGGCTGTGCGATGATAGATCACTATGTCAGTCAGTCAGTCACCTTTATTATATATATTTAGATAGATATCGCTAGCAAATTGGTATGAATCCTTCACAAACGCTATTGTTTCCTCTGAGCGGTGAAAACACTTTAGTTTTTTGCTTGTCTATCTACGGTCAAGGTTAGATCGATCCGAGTCACAATAGCACGTGTTACGTAATGAAGAATAAAATAAAGTCGGCTATGAAGCTATAGGCGATGGGTTCGATCTTCGCAATAAAAATGGTAGTATGACCCTCTAATTTTTGTTTTTGATACCCAGATAAGACTTCAGTTTTAGTGTGGGGTCGGTATTTCGATTTCATAATTATGGAAACTTTCCCCAGTAATGTTAAACCTTTTAAATATCAATCCGATTGCTGTCAAGTCATTATTAATTATTGTTAATTTTCGATTGAGATTCAATCGCTGTGTAATTTCTATTATAACAATAAAACGCTCAGAACTATATTTTGAGAGAAAACGTTGAAGTTTTGGCATATTTTCAACAGAAATTCTGTCGTCAAAATTCGGCTCTTTAGAAACCATTGAATTTCCCCCGCTAGGGCGATTTAGTAAATCAACAAAATATATTTTATAAATGTATTAAACTCATACAAAAACATAACAAAAACACATATTTGGAAAATCAACGTCAGACTAGAACATCTTTGTTTAGTGTCCTTTCTTATGTCCCCAGCTCTTGTGGTCTTCGTGTCCGCCCTTCTTGCCGTGGTCGTGATGATGATGCCAGTGATCATGATGACCTCCGTCCTCGTGATGACCTTTATGATCGTCATGGTGTCCTCCCTCAGCGTGATGATCCTTCTTGCCATAATGATGATTATGATGATCACCGTGCTTGTGACCGTGATGGAAGTGACCGCCTTTCTTGTACCCTCCTTCGTCATGGTGACCACCGTAGTGTTCTTTAAAGCCTTTCTCGCCGTGATGGTCGTGGAAGTGTTTGTCTTTCTTAAACTCATCGAGTTTTTCTACACCGTGGTATCCTTTCGTGTCGTGACCTTTGTGCCAATGGCCGTGCTCTTCGTGCCCATGGCCATGGTCGCCCTTGTCCCCGTGGTTGTGGTGGTGATGGTAGCCTTCGTCGTGGTGATGGTACTTCTTGTCACCCACCGTGGCCGCCGTGATGTCCCCCATGCCCGCCGTGATGATGATGCCCGTGTTTCCCGTGATGGTGTCCGTGGATGACCTTTATGCCCTTCATCGTGATGATCACCGTGGCCGTGGTGATGGTCTCCATGATGCTCGTGTCCACCACCCTTGCCCCAACCATGCCCAGAAGCGGCTTCTTCAAGATCAGCGGATCTCTTCTCCCTTATCTCCAAAGCTGATGCTAATGCTAGGGCCAATAGGCCAAAAGCCAGTAGTCTTCTCATGTTTCTGTTGTGAATGATGTGTTTTCACTTACCGATGAATTTATATACAACTTTTCGCGACGTTTGTGCAAGAATTTCGGAGTCAAGGTCATTGAACAATTGGCGGGTGATTTCTACTTCCTTCCACTTTGATTGCGATTACATTTGGTGATTCAATAGATCGGTATAATTAATTGATATAGTTTTTGCTACTTCATTGTTAAGTGCAGTACAATCAATAAAATAGGCACCAGAAAGTTTATTTGGATGGATACTCGTATATACTTATTGCATTAGTTATGTAACATTTCGTAAGTGCATGGGCAATTGATTTGGTTATTTACCTGGTATGTTTTATTTATTTCATCATCATTTCAGTCACAGGAAGTCCACTGTTGAACATAGGCCTCCCCCAAGGATCTCCACATCGACCTGTGGGAAGCGACCTTTACTTATTTAAAGCTATTAAAGTATCCGAAATATTGTGCAAACACTCGAGCGCATCGAAAAAGATTGGCGTGACAAAGAAAAATTAAATAGACCTAAATTAGATAATTGATAGACATGAATACAAACAAATTGATACGGAAAAATGCGACTTAGAAATAAAGATGGCGCGGAACAGAAACACGTTATTTTTTTACATTGCTATAAATTTCTCCCATACGTTGATAAAGAAGATTCCCTTCAAAAGAACTCCGGTATACAGATGACTTTTTCAAATGGGCGTGAATGGCTAAATCCGAAATGATAAGATATTGAAAAATACTCAAGAATGATGAACCTAATATTGAAGCAAATCAAAACTGCACACATGCTTGGATTTTTGTAAAGTTAATATTACTGGCGAGGATCGAGCCTGATGATTATGATAAAAATCATACATAAACTCCTGGGTCCTTCCGCCGTAGCGTGAAGAGGCACTTTAGCAGGCCGGCATAATTGTTTCTACTCTACCCTCTACTCTATACTCTACCTGGGCGGCATTTGCGCTTACCATCAGGTGCAATGCTAGTGGCGACATTGCCGGGCAAGAGAATAAAAATAAAAAAAACTCACGCCTTCTTCCCAGAAGGTGTAGGCAGAGGTGTTCCCAGGACACCCACATAACGCTTGTGTGTTTCATCCCAAGATGTGATAGAGGGCGAACCTATCGCATAAATCTGACTCCAGGCTGATAATGAATAGAAAAATCAAAAGTCATTTTGCCCGACCCGGGAATCGAACCCGAGACCACATCATACTATCGATTGTAGCGGAGGCCTATGCCTCGACGTATACAATATAATATACCTACAATAAGTCCAATTGTCAGAACGATAGACTAACCTTGAACTTACAGATTGGCTCAGAACATAATTAAATCACTTTCACCGCACTGAGGAAACGCTATCATTTTTATTTTATTTTTATTTTATTTATCTATCATCTGTGAAATATTCAGTTTATCAGAGACTAGTGGTACAGCCCGGCTCCGCCCGGGTCAGATACACTTTTCAAAATGGCGGCCAAAATGTTCAATTCTGACTATGAATTTAGAATATCACATAGATCCGAACCGGTATCGATTTTCAAATAATCGGACCTCGAAAAACGAATAAAATTCCTAGTATTTGATAGATTTTTCACTACTGCTTCCCTCCTATAGGTCATAGCGTGATGATATACTGCCTATAGTATTCCACGATAAGTGACTTATCCAAAACAAAAAGATTTTTTAAAACACGAACCATTTGTTCCTGAGGTTATAGGTAACAAACTCCTCAACTTTATACAGAATTTATTCAGTTGCATTGTGTCTTAGGTCACTGAAACTACTACTCGGCTTCATTTTCGGTAGCAGTTTTGATACGGTATGTATCATAAGTATGTTGGTACATTTGTACCGTATATAAAATTCGATCATCCGAATATTCGAACTTCGTTTCGGATTTACAGAGTAGAGCCCTTGACACCTAAGACACAAGAATCGATTATAGTGTGGGGTTAGGACTACATAAGTAGCTGTTAGGTGTATTTATTTATTACCAACGCTGCTCCTCCGTCATACTTTTCAGATGTAAAGATAAAATTGCACGCTTTGTCAGGTGGACAGCATCCGTGGCGCAGTTAGTTATAGGCCGCCTGTAAAACGAGAGGCCGCGGATTCGATCTCCGGACCGAGGGAAATGTTAATTCGGCCCTCAAATTTTTGTTTCACATCTGGGTGTTTGTGAGACCGAAAAGTGTCTCGTAGTTCCTGATACCCGCGACACAAGATGTGATCATAGTGTGGATCAGGACTATGTTTGTGACTGTTGGGTGTTATTTATATATTTTTTATTCCGATGTCGCGGACGACAACGGGATCCAGAATGGTAAAAAAGTGCCGCCCGTACGGAACGGGTTGCCAAGCTCAGGAGAAATTTCTACCATCCACGAAGGACACATACAAAGCTACCAGAATAGTGTCAGCAAAGCTACCATAGATCTATTAGCGTCAACAGTAATAAGGGCTAGCTGGCAACACTGACTATACTAGCTATTATAGTTTAAAATTTCCCGAATGTTATACATAGAATTAAATTACTTTTTACGTACCGCGGATTTTCTACAATTTTGACATTGCCGATTTTAAGAGCGTTTATACCCTGCACGCGCTTTTTAGCTTAAAAACAGGACTTTTCAAATGAGTTAATAGCCACCAATAAACAATTTAAAGGAAAAATAATTATTACTAATTTTAGAAAAGGTTGTCATCTAGGGATTTTGGTGGAAAACATTATAGATTGATGGATAATTTGTGAGTACTATACGGATTACTGAACACAAGTTTCGTTATTTAGGCTTTAAATGGCAATTTAGAAGCTTAAGATATCCGAAACCACTAAATATAAGATAAAAATAAAAATATTATCAGACTAATAAGACACTTATGGAGGGATTTTGCTGAGAAAAATAATCTTTTTGTGTTTAGTTCCTGAAAAATAAAATTTAAACAATGCGAAATTATTCAGAAACTCTCGTCAAGAACATATTTTTTTTCACCAACTTATCGTACATATTTTTTTATAGCAATTGCATATTACAATAGAAGAACATCTTATCAATAAATTACCATTTTTATATTTCAACAAATTAGTTTTCATGTTTTCTACAAATATTTTAAAAACCACTATAAAACACGCTGTCCGATGTGGATCAAATCAGACCGCCGCAAGGCCTTCTAGAGGGAGGACGTATCGCTCGTCGCTCCGGCCTGGCTGCAGTCGATTATGCCGCGCGTAGTAAAAATAGCCACGCACGGAATGCGATTACCACATCTTAGTACTTTGGTAGTAAAATATTTAATTATTTTTATTGCCTACAATGATTTGTAGTGAGTATAAATTATGTTTCAGGTAATATAATGGGATGTAATTCCGAGGCTAAATTATGTTATGTATTGTAATATAAAATTAAATATATTTCGTAATTGTAAGGGGTTGTAAGGCCCCTAACACTATTTATGTGTTCGAACACGAAATGATTAGTAAACGTCCGTAGTGTATACTGATTGAACACTGATTTGAATGCAACTTAACAATGTAATAATAACGAAAATATTATTAGTATCCAAAATTTGTATTATTCTTTGCTTGCACAGTAATATTTGTCTACTATAATGCAAATAAAATATTTTATGATATTATATACAGTTACATTTCAATTGAATATTTGAAGCGCACGGATCAAAGTTGTTTGAGCCGATTGTATAGCGAGCGACGACGGCAGCTCTACGCACACAGCTTTGGTCGCTTATGTGTGCGTGAAATTAACGAAGAAATACCTATAGTTGACTTTGCGCGCAAGGTGTATACGCTCTTAAGCCACTACGGTCTCCCTATGATTTTATGCGGGAGCTGGCAACACGACAAAATATATTTTTTCTGCGGGCGAGTGTTTGAAATTTGAGTATTGTGTTTTTGATATCCACGACACAAGACCTTTAAATGAAATCAGGACAATATGTGCAACTATTGGTGTATTTATTTCTTGCTGAAACAATTTTATGTCGATTTCTTCTAATACATATTGATTTAAGAATAATTGTAGTTATTACAAGTGCTTGAAGGCTGTTGGGAAACGGACAGACGCGGCTGTTAACGTGTACACGGTGATCCTGGGTTGGAATCAAGGACATCTCTGAATAAAAAACGGTGAAGAAAAACATCGTGAGGAAACCTGCATACCATAGCGATTGTAAGAGTTTCTATGATATGTTCAGTCTACCAACCCGCGCTAGGCCAACGTGGTGGACTACATGACCTAACCACTCACAATCGTGCTCTCGATTGTAGAGGGGGCCCGTGCCCTGCGGTAGGACGTGTATGAACTGATACAGTACATATTAATTGATAGGTATTCGTTTTAATAATTGTACTGTGTTAAAGTGTTAATACTCAAGTAAAATATTGTGTGGGTTTTCTAGTCATAAAATAAATAAATACTGTTCTCTAATTGTTTTTTATTTATTTTATCCTCAGCTATAGTCATTCTACTGTAACTATTCAGAGGGGTACTCTATAAAGACGTGTGTTGAATGTGTGTATGAATGTTCGTATGTTCGACGTCCAGAGATATAAGATTACCACTTCTAAAAATCAACATTATTCTACATTATACTTATCATTTTCTCCGAACTTAGTCTATGGTTGCGACGTACGGCTAGAGTAAACTAACATTTTTTGGAGCATCTACGGCACATTAGTGAAGTTTTAGGTACGGCGTCCGAACATTGGAAGTTTCGTATCATTTTTGTAAAATAACCCAGGATGCATAAAATCACGCCTTTTTCCCACAAGGGTAGGCAGTGGTGCTATCAGGACAAGCAAGTTTCGCTTTTGCCTTGTGTTTCATCTCACATGTGATAGAGGGCGCGTGGCGCGCCTATCGCGCACCATACAGACACTAAAAAACAATTACTTACAGTAAAGAAATTACATAATAATAATAATATTTTATAAAGTGCGTGGTGGCCTGTGGTTAAACGGACTAGACGCGACTGCTAACATGTTCACGGTGGTCGCGGGTTCGAATCCCAAGGCACACCGCTGACTGCGGAGTCATGTGGTATTGATAGTCAATCACACGCACTAAAACGGTGAAGGAAACATCGTGAGGAAATCTGCATACCATAGCGATTTATAAAAAAATCTATGGTATGTAAGTCCGCCAACCCGCACTAGGCCAGCGTGGTGGACTATATGCTGTCGATTTTAGAGGCGGCCCGTGACCTGCAATGGGACTTATATGGGCTGATGCAGAATATTATTTTCCTTTAAGATATGAAATGATCCATGCATTTCGTTAACACAATATCGCTGAACTAAAATAATAACATACCATTTTAAATATCTTTAATTGACAAATAGAATATAAATTATTATTTTACTTTGACATAATCCATAACACATTACACTGTGTCTGTGCCCGTTATTTTTTCGTGAACCGCTTTAGCTATACTCTCACCTATTTTTCTTGGTATCACCACCATTGTTTCAGCCCACTTTGATTTCCTAACAAAGGATTTGTCAAAGCCAATCTTTTTATCGATCAGGCAGGCCATGGCGTAACAAATAATTTTGTTATGCGTGACGCTACCAGATAAATCGGCCGTGGGTAGTATTGTGACAGAACTCTACAGTACGGAAACAGAGTGTAAGTTTTAGGAGGCGTTTTATTTTCACCTTCGTATTGCGAGTAGTGAAAATCAGCGAGCGAGAACATAGCATCTTCCCTGTCTTTCACACAAAGCAGGTCCCACAGGCGAACCTCCGGTAACATTGTAAAGCTTAATTATCTGATCGAACATTTTCGGGATCCCCAAACCGTGAACTCTAAGTGTGCTAAACACGTTGTCAACAGAACTCGCTGGACAGCCTTTCATTTGTATAATACGCGTATAAAATAAGATTCATAATTTTTCTGTGTAATACGTTTTGTTTTTCAGTAACGATGCGTCCGTAGGCAACGTCTCGCACAGCGCGTTAGGGCATAGTCTAAAGTAGTCCTCATTAGTTTTAGGATTCTTGAGCGCGTTCACAAAACTCGATTCGGATTTGAATTTCCTTGCCATGAGAAGCACTAGGTAAGTAACGTTTAAGTTGAGCTGTTGATATTTTAATTCATCGTATGATTTAGCAGGTCGTCCATGAGTGCCACTAGCTTCGTCGTAAACGAACTTTGTGGTGAAATTGAGACAGATTTTTCTATTGGTGGAAGTATTTTTTCATGACCCTGTGCGGAGAATTTCAATAGATTTTTCTGCGACTTGTTGAAATCTCTCGCGTGGCACAGAAGATAGCACATGCATTCACTACAAAGTATGCGTTGTTGTACAAATTATTCACGCAGGACACGTAAGTTTTCAAATCGAAGTCTGGTTTTTTAATAATTTCAAAATCTTTTATCACCATGGAATCGTCGAAGGGCGCGTTACTAGCTGTCTTTTTGAAGAACATACCCAAAGGTAGCTTTTCATCTTCGATGGTCACGTCGGCCAGTTTCCCCAGTTCTTCAGCATCACCGATTGATATGACAAACTTCCTTTTCTTAGCAGCCTCACTTTAGGCATATTCAATGTACCTACTTTCCTTGGTCAACTCGGCGATTAGAGTATCAAAAGTCAGTATGGACTTGTCCATTTTTAAGTTTGTTGACAAATGTTTTTCTGTGGTATGCGAAGTCCGGAAACACAATAAGAGTCCCGAGCTCAACTTTGACAAGTGAGCGATAAGCGATTTTATAAGCAGATACAGTTTTATATTGATAACGAAACAACAACGCGCACATGTGTATGTACTGCAAATGAAGTAATGACGCATATCCCATATTGCGTGACGTTTTAAAAACTGTCCCACTATGCATATACATACTCATCTGTTAATACTTTATGAAAATTTAGTGAATGGAACAGATTATACAGAAAGTACGAGTCGGAAAGAGATAGCATTGCGTTATCCAAACATAGAATCGAAGCGATAGAAAACAGAAGGGTGACGATAAATAAAACTACCTATTTGGTGTTATAAGTATTTAATATATTAACATTCAGATTGCTACGTGAGTCTACCTCTAGTGGTACGCCATCCTGAAACAAAATATATTTTTTATTTTCTTACAACCATGAAAAATAAATAAATAAATTGATTGCCGTTTTTATATTAGTTTATGGTAAGCATGCACTGAAAAATAGATCTAATATTAATATTTCTTTTATTGTAATGACGGCAAGTGATACGACCGCTCGCAGACGTAGGCAAAACCAAAAGACATCTTAAGGTACAAAGCAATGATTGGCATTCACTACGCTCGCCATCCCGGGACATAAGATCTTAAGTCGCAATAAGTACAGCGAGCGAGAATGTCCTTTAAACCGGAACCTAACATGGCATTTAAACTGCCGTTTGGTGGGAGAAATAGACATTGCGGTGGTACTTACCATATGAGGTGGCCTCTCACATATGAGATACCTGCCACTACTAAACAACCAATACTACAACCATTAAGGTAGTCTACTAGAGCGGACATCGGGAACAAAATCTCTGCGTATGGTGCGTGCACAAGGGTACACACTGAAGCGAGAGGGAAGATATGTTACTTTGTAGGCGTGACAGAGACAGAAATAGAATGTACACTTCATATTGTTACAAACATTTTGTTTGCAGTGTCCCCTCTAGTATAATATCTCAATGACTACAACCGATGGTGCAGGTTTTTTAGGTGGATATTTTCGTAGTTGCATATTTTTATTCATAATTAAAATGTGCTAAACCAATATTAATCAGTTTTAAAGGCATCCAGTCACGATCCCCTCTTTTTGTTCGAACTGTGCTTAGTGCATACCCATTTACGTCTCGAAAGCTTATCACCTGGAAATCTGAAACATTCAATGATATATGTAAATATATATATTCTGTTTCTGTATCAGCCCATATACGCCCCACTGCAGGGCACGGGCCTCCTCCGGGCAATTATGTATAGCCAATCCAAATATTTGGGGAAGCTATTTTGTAATGTTCGTGGTTGCATTAAGTTATTTAGTATGAAAATAATTCATTACAAATAACTTAATCGTTTTAAATATTATTTTTTTCGCGAGAAAAAATCAAGAAAAAGTAAATAGTACGATGACAATAAAATAAAATATGGTTTGGCGCTTATGTTGTTTTATTTTGAGAAGCGCATGGGCCATCCTATCCCATTCTTGTACGTTACGGCCATATAAGCTATCTCATTGGGGGCGTTCCCGTCAGACGGCCGCGGGCCTTGGTGGACGACGGATCTGCGCTCGACGTTTCGAAATTCTAGCCCGCCGATTATTTTTTTACGTAATTTCAAATTTACGTAATTCTTATTATTTTAGGTGGTACTCTTTTTTGTTTGTACATTTTAATTTTTTTACATATATTTAAAAAATAAATAGCAGTATATATTAATTTTTAAGTTCATTTTTAACTAGCTAAGTTACCAAAATAAAAGAGAAAGGTCATTGACTTACGTATAAGCGCTAACTTTCAACTATACCTGAGCTTGTAGATCCACGACTTGTAGACTGCCTCAGTGGCGTAGTTGTACTAAGGTACGGTACAAAGGTGAGGCCTCGGGTTCGAATCGGGTAGGGCAAAGTGATATTGGATTTTTCTATTCATTATCAGCCCAGAGTCAGGAATTTGTGCCCGATATGGCGATAGGCTCGCCACCTATCACATCGTGGGACGGAACATACATGGCGAAATGTGGGTCTTGGCACCTCTGCCTACCCCTTCTGGGAAAAAGGCGTGAGTTTATGTATGTATGTATGTAGATCCACGACATACGAGAAATATGAAAATAAGGGATCCAACGTAATCCCTATGATATGGAAATTGCGATCATTGTCATCGAATTAATTCGGTTAAAATAAATTCATTTCTCTGTCTGAAGTCGCTTAAACTACCACCCGGCTTCGTTTTCGGGTAGCAGTCTTGATATACCCTGTATCACATACATAAGTATTTACATATAATACTTATATACATTTATATAAGTATATATACCACAAATACGGTCATAGGAAAAAAATTTAAAAAAAAATTGACGCTTTTTTTTGCAACTTTTTTGTTGCATTGTGTCTGAAATCGCTTAAACTACCACCCGGCTTAGTTTTCGGTAGCAAGTCTTGATATACCCTTTATAGACTAGCGACCCGGCCCAGCTTCGCCCGGGTACAAATAGATTTCTGTACAAAAATATGTACGTATTATTATTATACATACAGGGTATATCAAGACTGCTACCGAAAACGAAGCCGGGTGGTAGTTTAAGCGACTTCAAACACAATGCAACAGAAAAAGTTGCAAAAAAAAGCGACAATTTTTTTTTTGTAATTTTTTTCCTATGCCATATTTTGGTGGTAAATACATTTTTTGCTAAAATAATAGTGTATACCCTTTAATTTATAAATACTCTAAGATATAAGAGAGTTTAAATATTATTATTTAGCAAAATCTATGGATTTACCACCCAAAAATGACGATATTTAAAAAAATCATAAAAAATAATTGTCGCGTTTCTAAGCGAAATTTTAATTGCATTGTGTTTGTAGCCACTAGAACTACCACCCGGCTTCGTTTCGGTAGCAGTCTTGAGATACCCGGTATAAACCTTTCTACTCAGGCACGCTACTGCCGCCTGGCCGGCCAGTACCGCCGCAAGCGCTACGTCCCGCAATTTTAAATCTGTAATATCTTCGAAAATATTCATTTAAATCTCGTGCTGTAAAGGACCATATAGATCTATATTAAACTAACAATGTATTTAAGCTTTTTAATTGGAGAAGGATTAATGCTGTATTTTTCGTAAAAAGTAAATGACAAAAAACTGTTATTGTGGGATATCCATAAGAGATGGACATATACCATCGCGGAGTTTTCTGTAGACCTTTTCAATGTGTACAAATAATTACTACATTATTTTGATAAATCTCGTAGGGTTTAGCCTGCGTTTGCAATGTAAGCGGAAAAAAATTGATAATTAACGACATCACATTAGAAACCTCAAATATAACAGTATTTCTCCACTATTTAATGGATGTTATTATACAGGTAAACCCAGTGGCGTAGCTAGGGGGGGGCGGCAAGGGCGGTCCGCCCCGGGTGTCACCCCAACAGGGGTGACACCCGAGCCCAACTTTGACCATCAGTTATAGTTCTTTCTACTTCTACCTATAAAAATCAAAAATTTGTGGCAGAGACCATAACCGCTACTAATAAAATAATCTAGGTACCTAAGTACAGTATTGTACCACAAGCATAATAAATTGATACCTATATAAATACAAATAATGTACCCACCTTAGACTAAGGAATAACTAGACAGAGCAATAAAAACTTCATATAGTAGTACTCCTTACTCGTGAGCCATTTTGTCATTAAGGGATTTCGTGGGTTCAAAAAATCGTTTTTTTTGGCTTTTTAATTTCTACAACATCTCAAAAATATTATCCTAAATTTTCAAGTCGATCCGAATAATAGTTTCATTCATCTGAGGTGCACGTTGCACTGTGCGTTGCACACTGTCAATCGATCAGGGATTCCCTAAAATTTAATACTCCGTTCGCGTACAAGAAGCTTATACCCAAATGGAGATTGCATTCCGTATATAAAAGTGAAGCACAAAAATTTGACCTTAAATGACGTCGCTGTTATCTTCTATCCTTTCTATCGAGTGACAATGAATGAACATAATGTCATTTTCATTCATTGTCACTCTAAAGAAAAGGATAGAAGATAACAGCGACGTCATTCAAGGTCAAATTTTTGTGCTTCAGTGTTTTATACGGAATGCAATCTCCATTTGGGTATAAGCTTCTTGTTCGCGTATAACCAACGCTACTTAGGGGATTCCCTCGATATAGAGCTCGTCACTTGTATTGTGGATTAGACAAATTCTTTTGTTTTCGACCGCATTCATTTCAATATTCTTTTGCGTGAACGTGTGAACGTCTAGTGCAAAGTGTTTTTTAATTATTAGATATTATAAACGACATTTTTCGTATCTTATATTTATAATAAATAAACCTAGTTAATAGTCGATTCTTGAAGAAAATAAACAAGGTAAGTGAAGTATTTTTTATTAAAGGTGATCATCGATATCAATGTTACACTAGATAAGACGTTCTTTGTAACAACGTGTCCCACCCATTGACTTATATTCTACCGATAGACGAGGCGCGTCATAGAAACTATTTGTCCCGTATTTGTCAAAAGCTCAGTAGCGACATCTAGTACGTTTACTTGAATATTACAAATTATGATCAAAGATTATTAGACAGACAAGACAGTTCATTTCAATAATAGCTTTGCCTAAGATACTGCCTAAGTATAAATACCGTCATAGCAATAATGTATTCGTAAAGTTTTTTTTTTTATTTACGTGAATTATTAATGGAAATTATATAAATGAAATTAAATACTCTTACAAGTGTACAAGTCTGTCAGGCAATCAATCAGTGTACAATCAGTCTGACATTAATTATAATAACATTTATGATTTTTTAATAAGCTGATAAGCTTTTTCGAGACTAATAGACAAAAGGAATGGTACACGAGAAGTTTTCAAAAATGACTACCGCATTTGGAATATCTGAAATCTTCGTGTCGAAAATGAATTGAACAAATATAGGTATGTTCTCATGGTAACCACTTATATCCGTTCCAATAATTCTGGACAAATATTATAGAGATCGTTTTTTCGTAACCGACGCGGAAAAATATAAAATAATTTTAAATGATATTAGTCTTCAATAACAATGGGTTCGAATAGTCCATTAAGTAATTCATATTAAGAATTATGGTCTAAATACTATCCACTGTTTCAAAACATACATACAACACACATATTTTGTGTTATTATTTAACAACATATGATTAAAATAAAATACTTAAATCAATTTGCAACTACATTCTTCCTACATATTTGTATTTGTATTGTATTCGAATAGTTTATGCCTATTTGGTCCACTGATATGAATGTCACTTGAATAATCTATATCTTATATAGTTCGTCTCTCTCACTCGACGGGCCATTTTTATGTGCGGAAAGGAGATATACGATTAAGGAGCTCACCTTGTATTTTAACGAGCTCTAAAATATATTTAATCCATTAATAAATAAAAGATCTGTATTATCGGCATTATTCTGCAATATTATATCACTTACGTTGTATTCTTTAATTATATTGTAACTTCAGAAAATTTCGCTGTCGGTTTGACGGGGAAAAGTCAAAATAAATTACTTATAAATATAAACAAAGAGGCGTACTATTGCGCGGCCGTCACGCGGCAGACTGATTCGTGTGCGGTGCATGCACCGCACTTGGGTGGGACACGTTTGTTACAAGGAACGTCTTATCTAGTGTAACATTGATATCGATGGTCCCACCCAAGTGCGGTGCATGCACCGCACACGAATCAGTCTGCCGCGTGACGGCCGCGCAATAGTATGCCTCTTTGTTTATATTTATAAGTAATTTATTTTGACTTTTCCCCGTCAAACCGACAGCGAAATTTTCTTAAGTTACAATATAATTAAAGAATACAACGTAAGTGATATAATGTTGCAGAATAATGCCGATAATACAGATCTTTTATTTATTAATGGATTAAATATATTTTAGAGCTCGTTAAAATACAAGGTGAGCTCCTTAATCGTGTATCTCATTTCCGCGCATAAAAATTGCCCGTCGAGTGAGAGAGACGAACTATGTAAGATATAGATTATTCAAGGGACATTCATATCAGTGGACCAAATAGGCATAAACTATTCGAATACATTACAAATACAAATATGTAGGAAGGATGTAGTTGCAAATTGATTTCAGTATTTTATTTTAATCATATGTTGTTAATTAATAACTCAAAATATGTGTGTTGTATGTATGTTTTGAAACAGTGGATAGTATTTAGACCCCATTTCTTAATATGAATTACTTAATGGGCTATTCGAACCCATTGTTATTGAAGACTAATACCATTTAAAATTGTTTTATATTCTTCCGCGTCGGTTACGAAAAAAGGAGATCTCTATAATATTTGTCCAGAATTATTGGAATGGATATAAGTGGCTGCCATTAGAACATACCTATATTTGTTCAATTTATTTTCGACACGAAGATTTCAGATATTCCAAATGCGGTAGTCATTTTTGTATCAGCTTGTTAAAAATTCATAAATGTTATTATAATAAATGTCAGACTGATTGTACACTGATTGACTGCTTGACAGACTTGTACACTTGTAAGAGTATTTAATTTCATTTACATCATTTCCATTAATTATTCACGTAAATAAAAAAAAACATTGCAAATATATTATTGCTATGACGGTATTTATACTTAGGCAGTATCTTAGGCAAAGCTATTATTGACATGAACTGTCTTATCTGTCTAATAATCTTTGATCATAATTTGTAATATTCAAGTAAACGTACTAGATGTCGCTATTGAGCTTTTGACAAATACGGGACAAATAGTTTCTATGACGCGCCTCGTCTATCGGTAGAATATAAGTCAATGAAGGTGATACTAACTTTTTTAATTCGTTTTAGTATCTAGTAGCAGTATCTTAGATTATTTTGATCTACAAGTTTTACGATCATACTTTAGAGACTTAAGGTAATAATGTTTATTAATTATTAATATACTTATTAATATACTTATTTATTATTATTTTCTGATCCAAACGGATTATATTAAGTTTAGATTAATGATAAAAAGTAGGTAATTATAATCATACATCTTCACGTACATTGATTCGGCTCCGAGATGAGTAGCTCGAGCACTACCACGAGTATTTATACGGATATCACCTAAGGATATCACAATTAACGGTGGAGTATTTAACTAGTATTTTCTAAAAATACCTACTTAAATACATATTTACACCCAGATGCAGGATTGTTATTTATATAAATATATATTTCACAAAGCTAGTTACGTAACGTGTACCTAGGTGTTTATTTACCGTTACAATTTGTTTATAAAATCAACGTATCACTTACAAACAAAAAATATTTTTAGGATACCCAGAACGAAATATGCCTCGGGGAATTCATACTTCGAAAAGACAAAGCGGGTTTCAACAGAGAAAAGCCAAAAAGGCTAAAATGGATCAAATTCAGAGCATGTCTGGATCTCTTTTCAAATATGTCACAAAAGCAGATAGCGGCCAAGGTTCAATTAAAGTACCCGAGTCTCCTGTTGACGAAAGTAATGATTCACATCTTGAAGACTCACATTCAGATAGCAACAGCGACAATACAGAATCATTGAAGACAACCCATTTCCTCGACGGAACCAAATCAAATAATGACAATGACACCGTTAATGCTACTTTTGGAGACAGCATTAGCTTCGAAGAATCTGTGCAACACTTGAGGGATATTTCACATTGGAGTTTACCGGTTCCCAATAATGTTCGCATTGACATAATAAAAAAGGGCAGTGAACATTTCCAGAACAAAGAAGGACCGTTCCCTACTGTATCTCGTCATGGTTCAAAGATTAAAGGAGATTCTCGTCATCTTTCACAGGAATGGTTTTATAAAGAGATGCCTAGTGGTGAAAAAATTCTACGATCATGGATGGTATTTTCTCCTATATCAAATAATCTGTACTGTTTTTGCTGCCGTTTATTTGCTGTCAGTAACATACAAAGAACATTTACAACTGGATTTCAGAAACGGTGGAAACTAAATCCTAAAGTATTGGACCATGAAACTTCATGTGAACATTTAGAAAATTTCGAAAATTGGAAAACTTTGGAAATGAGATTAAAATCTCACACCACAATAGATGGACGCAACCTTGCAATTAATGAATACGGAAAAACAGAAGTGGAAAAATCTGTTATCTAGATTATTTGATATAACTTTGTTTTTGGCGAAACAAAACCTAGCATTTCGTGGACATGATGAAACCCAAGGGTCATCCAATAAAGGTAATTTCTTAGAACTAGTTAAGCTGCTTTCAAAGTATGATGTTGTACTTAAAGAACATATATTATATTTGGAGCAGGAAAAATCACATAAAGTAACATATTTATCGCCGAAATACAAAATGAGTTCATAAATGTTTTAGCTAATCACGTTAAATGTCAGCTTGTCAACGAAATTAAACTGGCCAAATATTTCGGAATTATGTTTGATAGCACACCTGACGTTTCACATGTCGATCAAATGTCTGAAGTAATTCGTTATGTAAAAATTAATAATAGAAAAGTAGAAGTCAAAGAAGTATTCTTAGGATTTTTTTCCCTTGCATGGAAAAAAAGCAGCTGATTTAAGCGCTGAAATACTAAAGAAGCTTGAAAACGATGGCTTAGATATTATGATGTGTCGTTCTCAAGGTTATGATAATGCTGCAGTTATGAGTGGTATACACGGGGGAGTGCAAGCTATTATAAAAGAAAAAAACAATAAAGCAATTTTTATTGGTTGCATTGATCATTCAATTAATTTATGCGGCCAGCATTCGTTCGCACAAATGTGACTTGTGTTACATTTTTCGGAGCAGTGGAGACAATATTTAACTTTTTTTCAACCTCCACAAGCCGCTGGGAGGTGCTCCTCAATCACAGCAAAGCATCTGTTAAAAGACTTTCAACAACGCGCTGGAGTGCTCATTATGGTGCAGTAAAAGTATTGACTGAAAGTTTTGATGGAATAATATCTGCAATTGAGGAACTATGTGACCAAGACGTAAATTTAGAAACAAGAGGTGGTGCACAAAATCTTATCCCTGCTGTGTGCAATTTCTCATTTCTTTGTTTTCTTTTCTTCTGGAATGATGTGCTAAGGGAAGTGAACTATGCTCAGATTGCATTACAAAGCAAAGGATTATGTGTTAATGAAATAATCATAAAACTAGAAGCACTTCGTCTATTCATTGGAGAGAAACGGTTGCATCTAGCAGAAGAGGCAATAGATTTTGCTGTACGAAAATCGGAAGAATACAACATTTCGATGGAACGACGAATTCGTCGCAAGAAGCGCATGCCCGGTGAGTTAGCAGCGTCCACAGATGCTGGACTAACACTTAGAGCGGAACTTCAAAAGGACATGTTAGAATGTCTTGACAGATTCAATATTGAACTCGAAACAAGAGTAAAGTCCATTAAAGACGTAGTTTCATTATTTGAGGTTGTACAGTCGAAGACTTTGCTTTCGGCAAACACTGAACAGTTAAAATTTGCAATATCAAAATTTACTAACCTTTACGATGAAGTATCAGAAACAGAACTACTTTTAGAAATACCAAGATTGAGAAGACATATAAAAGCGGCTAATATTACTGTCTCTAATTGGGGTGACACTGGACTATTTAAAATTCATTGTGGAATGGGATTTACAGAATCTCTTCCGAATCTAACGGTCGCACTAAAGTTATTTATAACAATATGTGCATCAGTTGCTTCATGTGAGAGAAGTTTCAGCAAATTGAAATTAATAAAAAATTACTTGCGGTCTACAATGACTGAAACCAGATTAAATAATCTTGGTATTTTAACATAGAACATGAAGCAACACAAAATATAAATTTTGAAGACGTAATTTCGGAGTTCGCAAGTGTCAAAGCTAGAAGGAAGAAATTTTAATTTTGGCATACTGTTTTACATAATATACTACTATTTGTAATACTCTTATTTTAATAAAACGTAAACGATTATTACTTTTTATTTTATACATTGTGTTTGAGTTTGGGGTGACACCTACAAAATCCGCCCCGGGTGCCACCTATGCTAGCTACGCCGCTGGGTAAACCTTTCTATTGAATCACTCTATCTACTAAAAAAAACCGCATCAAAATCCGTTGCGTTGTTTTAAAGATTTAAGCACACAAGGAGACAGAGAAAGCGACTTTGTTTTATACTATGTAGTGATACGTATCTAGAACTATTATTCCATTATATACGGGTACAATTATTCATTAACTGCAAATGTAACTTTGTAATCCTATACATTTATATGGGATTACAAAGTTATTCACGCAGTTGGTGTATCTAGAACACTAGGCAGAAATTACGAAATGTTTAAATTTTTCCCTACTTAAGACACTAAACACTAATCTATACATATCAATAAAATTGAAGTGTCTGTTTTAAGAGTGAAAATAAAAAAAAATGTCCTACTACATATCGTTATATACACGATACCTGTGCCGAAAATGATATTTAAAATTTTTTTGTCTGTCTGTCTGTCTGTCTGTTTGTTCCGGCTAATCTCTGAAATGGCTGGACCGATTTTGACGGGACTTTTTTTTTCAGGTAGCTGATATAAGAAGGAGTAACTTAGGCTACATTTATTTTAGAAAAGTTATTTTCTGTCTGTTTGTTCCGGCTAATCTCTGAAATGGCTGGACCGATTTTGACGGGACTTTTTTTGTTTTTTGTCAGGTAGCTGATATAATAAGGAGTAACTTAGGCTACATTTATTATAAAAAAGTTCTTTTATTTTAGAAAAATAAAGTTTTTGTTAAATTCCACGCGGACGAAGTCGCGGGCACAGCTAGTTATATTCTAAATTTAAAGGTTCTATGTCTGCTAGAAGTGCCTTAGACTTTTGATGATCGGTCAGTCAGTTAGTGAGTGACAAAATTAAGAAAGTTTGACTAGTTACAATTCTTAAACTAGTGGTTCAAATTGAATGAAATTTTAAACATACCGTGTTTACACAATGCCTGCTTAGTAACTGAAAATTCAGGTTTCTTGCTTCGTTTAACCACAACGAAGTTATGGGGGGTTTAAAATGATCTGAATTGCTTCTAGAAAAGGATGGTACGACTGTGCCACTTTTTAGCTCGACTTGGTGGGGGCATTGCCGTGCCCCCAGATTTAGAATATTTTTATACGAATCTATTTTATATGTCACTGAAAGTCTATATCTATACTAATATTATAAAGCTGCAGAGTTTGTTTGTTTGTTTGTTTGTTTGAACGCGCTACTCTCGGGAACTACTGGTCCGATTTGAATGATTCTTTCAGTTTTGGGTAGTTCATTTACCGAGGAAGGCTATAGGCTATATATCATCACGCTATGACCTATAGGAGGAAAGCAGTAGTGATATTTCTAGCAAATACGAGGATATTTTGTTTGTTTTTCTTGGTCCGATTGGTCGATATTCTAAACTGATAGTCAGAATTAAACATTTTGACCGCCATTTTTAAACGTGTATGCACCCGGGCGGACCCGGGCCCGATCGCTAGTATTACTATAAAATTAATATTTACAATGCTTTTCATATAACGAAAGCAAAATAATTGTAATTGATATCAAATAATTTCGCCGAAAAATTTGTCTAGCTTAAATAAAAGAAACATTGTTAAACAAAAATTATCCCTATTTGGTTGTAAAGAAGGTTCAAACTGGAACGGGCGGGTGTGATCGCCGTCATTCTCGCGCCAAGCGCATAGCAGTAATAAGAGCGTGAGTGCCGGTGTGACCGCACAGTTCGAAAATCAATAATAATTATTTTATGTGGAATTTAAACAATAATCTAATGTTATTACTTATCGTTTCCGCTCTGTGTACATACTTCAGGAATACTTAGTCAGTTTAGTTTGGTTGTTATTACAAAATTCAAATTTATTTCACACATTTTTGTTAAATTTACAGTTGTATCGTAAGTCAAAAATCACAAAACAGCAGAACTAAGAATGACATTCTTTTATAGGCGAAAGTCAGTGGTCAAATCACAGGTCAAATGAAGTAGAAACAAATAAATCATCGCTAGGCGCAATGCCTTTGGCGGCATTTATCAAAGGGCGCCTAGGCGATTAGCGCTTCACACTAGTAGAGTGAGTGACCGGCAAAACAATTGGTACCTATCTTGTATTTATACAGATATTATTGTAAATGTTTTGAGGTTTTCGTAAAGTAATAGTTTAAAGTTCGTGTTTTAACACTTAGATTATAATATATTTTTTTATCAATACAAAAGTATGATAAACAATATATAGGGACATTGTCAGAATCATACGGATTATAAATATACATAGGTCTACATTAATTGTTATTACTAATGTTAATAATACCAGTAGATAATATTTAATCGGGGAATGTGCGCCAGTAGCGCAGTGCCGCGGCGTGATGCGGCAACTTTCGTTAACCACGCCCCTGAATGCTGCGAATATTTTTCGAGGTAGGCTCTTAAGTCTCAATATGTCCAGTAGTTACTCTGGCTACAATGTCCTTCAATCCGTAACACAACAGTGCATTTACGCAGTGTTGTTTCACGGGAGAAATAGACATTGCGGTGGTGCCTACCTAGATGGCCTCTCACATATGAGAGACCTACCACCAGTTGAGACACCTACCACCAGTTATTAAAATATTCTTTGTTATGTGAAAACAAAACGCACTAGGCCTGTTTATTATTCCTATGAATGGCAAGACGAACATGCCATTTGCCTAATGATAAGCGATACGACCGCTTATGGACAGTAGCAATGCTTGGCCATTCCACTGCTCTCGCCATCCTGAGACATGTCAGGTATATGCCCAGTAGTCACTCTGGCTATAATATCCTACACACCGGAACACAGCAGTACGTTTACACTGATGTTTGGCGGGAGAAATAAACATTGCGATGGTACCTACCCAGGTGGCCTCGCACATGTGAGACCTACCATAGTAAACAGAACCTTGGAGAAAACGTGTCCCATACCTTTTTAGCAGCTTACCTGTCGATATCAGAAATGAACAAAAATATACTACTAAGTTTGTGAAATTGTTGAAACAATACATGTTGGATGTGGTTTGAAGCATGAAATAGTATAAGAAACAATTCAATAGTATCAGTATCAGCCCATATACGTCCCACTGCAGGGCACGGGCTACTCTACAATCGAGAATACGATTGGGAGTGGTTAGGCCATATAGTCCACCACGCTGGCCTAGTGCGGGTTGGCGGACTTACATACCATAGAAATTCTTATGAATCCCTATGGTATGCAGGTTTCCTCACGATGTTTTCCTTCACCGTTTTAGTGCGTGGTGATTGACTATCAATACACACATGACTCCGAAAAATCAGAGGTGTGTCCTGGGATTCGAACCTGCGACCACCGTGAACATGTTGGCAGTTGCGTCTAGGCCGTTTACCACAGGCCACCACGCACTTTGTCAAGAAACAATTGTTATACAAATATACTTTAGTAAGTTAGAGACTCTTTGGGCCTTATTAATAAACTCGTATGAGCGAAGGATTAACTTAGGCCTTGGGCTAGAGAATTCATTCTATTATTATGAATAGTTAGATAATAATATTATATTTACTTATATAATTGACATATGTTAAGTATTTTTAAAACACGTTTCTCATCTCCCTACGTGACATTGTAAAGAAAAAAACGAGATGGCTTTGTTTTGTGATTTTAGTTTTAACCATTTTGGGCCACCCGTATAGATACGTAGTGTTTTTATTGCTTTGCTGAATTTTAGTTCGGTTCGGGAACTTACTTGAGTCTTGAAGACTCGTAGGTACGGTGTATAGGTATACAGGCTGATCAAATACCATGAAAATTAAAATGCGATTTTGTTCAAACTTGGTACAATGTTACCTGGGTTGTTTTTTATTGCAATGAATGGCGAGACGAGCATGCCGTTCGCCTGATAGTAATGATGCGACCGCTCATGAACAGTAGCAAAACCAAACAACACCTTGAATTACAAATCAATGCTTGGCACTTTACTGCGCTCGCCATTCTGAGTGATTCACAAGATGTGTAATATGTCCAGTAGTTACTCTGGCTACAATGTCCTTCAATCCGAAACACAACAGTGCATTTAAACTGCTGTTTGACGGGAGAAATAGACATTGCGGTGGTACCCACCCAGGCAGCCTCTCACATATGAGAGACCTACCACCAGTGGGTTATGAAAATGTGGTTTAAATGAAATACCATAGGACAATATCACTCTGTATATAAAGACTTTTAATAAATAATTAAATACAACATAATTAATTCTCCACAGTCTTTATTTGAAACTTATACATGTTAAGAACGTACAATATATTTATTTAAGAGCGGTATGTATGAAGCGATATCACTACATAGTATAAAACAAAGTCGCTTACTCTGTCTCTTTAAAACTACGCAACGGATTTTGATGCGGTTTTTTTTAATAGAAAGAGTGATTCAAGAGGAAGGTTTATGTGTATAATACATACATATTATTGTAGAGAAATCTATATGCACCCGGGCGAAGCTGGGCCGGGCCGCTAGTCTATATTATAAAGCTGAAAAGTTTGTTTGTTTGAACGCGCTAATCTTGGAAACTATTGGTTCTAATTGAATATTTTAATTGGTGTTAGATAGACCATTTATCAAGGAAGGCTATAGGCTATATAACATCACGCTATGCCCAATAGGAGCGGGGCATAAACGAAAATGTAGCCCACAAAATTACTCTCGGAGAATTAATATACCCGGGCGAAGCTGGGCCCTGCAGTTAGTGTAGACTTAATCCTGAACCAATAAGTATTTCCTAATTATGCCTAGCACTCTAAAGTCTCAATTTATAATCGGGATTATAGAATTTTCTAGTAGCTCGGAGCCATTTTGTACGAATATGGCGACAGGCTCGCCCCCTATCACATCTTGGGACGGAAAACAAGTGTCCTGGTCACATCTCTGCCTATCTCTTATAGGAAAAGGCGTGAGTTTATATATATACCGGGTATATCAAGACTGCTACCGAAAACGAAGCCGGGTGGTAGTTTAAGTGACTTCAGACACAATGCAACAGAAAAAGTTGCAAAAAAGCGACATTTTTTTTGTTATTTTTTTCCTATGGCCATATTTGGGTGGTAAATATTTTTTTTCCTAAAATAATAGTGTATACCCTTTTATTTCTAAATACTCTAAGGTATAAAAGAGTTAAAATTATGGATTTACCACCCAAAAACGATGATATTTAAAAAATCATAAAAAAATTGTCGCGTTTCTTTGCGAAATTTTTAGTTGCATTGTGATTGTAGTCACTTTTTGTTTGTGTTTTTAGTTACTACAAACACAATGAAACTAAATATTGTGCCAAAGATTGTGACGAAGTTTTTTTGTTACCTTTTTCTATCATCGTACTAGGGTGGTAAATACATAGTTTTTTTTTTTAAATAGTGTACACCCTTTTATTTCTAAACACGCTATGATACGCAAGACTTTAAATTATTATTTAAGCAAAAATTATGGATTAACCGCCCAAAAACGACGATGTTTAAAAAATTATAAAACTAAAATGTCGCGTTTCGTTTGCGAAATTTTTAGTTACATTGTGTTGTAGTCACTAAAACTACCACCCGGCTTCGTTTTCGGTAGCAGTCTTGAGATACCCAGTATATAGAACTGTTTATTGATATCGCTTCACACATATGCATATAATTTATCATTTCATACACTATTCGTCCCATTTCTTAAATTCGAGGCCGTCTGGGGGTTTCACCTCGACCTTTTCTTTGGCCACCTGATTCCAATTCGTGCTTAGCACTGTACCACCCGATTCAACCTGTAAATTAAGAAAATTCATATATTTATATGTTTTGCAAAATATACCTATGTTTTTTGGTATCATTCATTATGATTTTAGTATGATATATTCACTTATATTAATTTTATTAATACAATGATTGTTGGGTGTTATTTATTTATATATTTATACAGGGTGATATTAACACATTGTACTTATTTGAACCCACATGTTTCTCATCACCCCAGGTGACATTTTACATACTTTGAAAAAAATATGAGAAGATTTTTTGTCAAAAACTGTGATTTTAGTTCTTACTATTTTTGGGCATCCCATATAGATACGAGTTTTTTACTGCTTAGCTGAACTTCAGTCAGTTCGGAAACTAATAGGAGCTGTAAGGAACTCGATATCCATAGGGGTTGATCAATAGCCTTGAAACCTAAAATCGCGATTTTTGACAAAAATATCAGGCAGTTTTTGTTTAAACTTGGTACAATGTTACGTGGAGTGGTTAGGAGCATGTGGTTTAAATTAAATACCAGATGTCAATATCACACTGTATAATGTCACAAAACCCCATTTTGAAATAGAGTAGTAAACTACTCTATTTCACATACTATTACTATTTATACTCTCTACTACTACTACTCTATTTATACATTAGGCTAAAGCCTAGACTGAATCGTCCGAACATACAACAACAACAACAGTCCTAGACTGAACCGTCTAACCGACAGTGCCACAAGAGTGTTATACTTACAAAGCTCTTGTTCATCGCTCGTCGCACCTCGTCAGACCCTTCGCCGTATATTTCTGAAATAGGGCGTTCAACGCTGCGTCTCCTTCAGGTTTCTCTTCTTCCTCCTAAAATATAAACAATTTGGTTTTCGGTTAAAAAACATTTATTTTCAGAAAGAATGCACATTGTACTATGAAACTTAGTATCAATGTGAATATTGTTGTCCCTCGATGAAACATACTTTTTGGTGTAGGGAAAAATATATATCACTACATAGTATAAAACAAAGTCGCTTTCTCTGTCCCTATGTTCCTTTGTATGCTTAAATCTTTAAAACTACGCCACAGATTTTGATGCGGTTTTTTTTTTAACAGATAGAGTGATTCAAGAGGAAGGTTTATATGTATAATACGTACATATTATTGTACATAAATCTATTTGTACCCGGGCGAAGCTGGGCCGGGCCGCATTTTCAATAAATATAAACACAATATATATTTTTCCCTACACAAAAAAGTGGGTTTCATCGAGGGACAACAATCTTCGCACCGATTCTAAGTTTCATAATACAAAGAGCATTCTTCTTTAATGATAATTGCTTAAAATCTGCCGTCCGGGATAAACAGGAGAATGTTTTAGGCTAAAGCATAAAAAATTGCATAATTAGTTAAGTTTAAGAAGTATCAATATCGGGATCAATAATATTTTACAAAGAGATACAAAAAAAAGTTAATAAATACTCAGTATAGACTAAGTTAGTCACTGATACTTATAGTGCCAATATATAACTTTATTTTTTTCATAAAACTATTCACACTCTCATTGTTTTTAATATTATTTGGTAATTTATTGAACATTGCCATCTCAAACCGCCACCCTTTATAATAAGCGTTTTTAAATTCAATGTACTCACCATTTTTTTCAAGTCTTTCTCTATTTTGTCCCAGTCTTTTTTGTATATTTTTGGCGGTTGTTGGGGACCCGAAGCGTCGATTACGGCTAGAAGGAAAAAATAAAATGCATTTGTAAATTAATATTAATCTCGTATTTTTATCTTTTTATACAGGGTGATATAACTTTAATTATACATGGAGAAAGCAGTGGGCCGTGCGCTAACAGCAACTTATTATTTGAATGGCGTTCCAGTATTCGGGCGTAAGAGAATGCATTCTTAAGCGTAGCGTATAGAAACTAAAAAACAAAAAGGGAATGTATAGTAAATACAACAATTTTTTTTGTAATAAAATAACTATACGTAATAATAAAATACCCAACTAAAAAGTTGTTCTTTGGGTCTTTTATTAAAGCGTGTATTTAGCTTTTTAAACTAGTGTTTGATTGTTTTGACTTAAAACATCTGCCTACGACTATCTTATCAAAGATAGTGGCGAGTAAATTACACAATCATTTTTTTTTTCAAAAAATATTTAATTTCTTTTGGTTCTAGATAAGGCAATCACTACATAGTATAAAACAAAGTCGCTTTCTCTGTCCTATGTCCCTTTGTATGCTTAAATCTTTAAAAATACTCAACGTATTCTGATGCGGTTTTTTTAAATAGATAGAGTGATTCAAGTGCGTGGTGGCCTGTTGGTAAACGGACTAGACGCGACTGCCAACATGTTCACGGTGGTCGCGGGTTCGAATCCCAGGGCACACCTCTGACTTTTCGAAGTTATGTGTGTATTGATAGTCAATCACCACGCACTAAAACGGTGAAGGAAAACATCGTGAGGAAACCTGCATACCATAGCGATTTATAAAATTTATATGGTATGTAAGTCCGCCAACCCGCACTAGGCCAGCGTGGTGGACTATATGGCCTAACCACTCTCAATCGTACTCTCGATTGTAGAGGAGGCCCGTGCCCTGCAGTGGGACCTATATGGGCTGATACAGAGTGATTCAAGAGGAAGGTTTATACGTACATAATATTATTGTACAGAAATCTATTTGTACCCGGCAAAACTGGGCCGGGCTGCTAGTGTTATATACTTTTGAAATTATTGTACTGTCACTAATTCTCAACAAATCTACAAAGTTTTAATGAAATCTGACCGTTTAAAGTAGGTTTAAATCGCGCCCAAAGGAGTCTATTACAAACATACAAGTGAAGCTAAATATAAAGCGTGTAAAAAAACAATGCTATGTTATAAAAAAATAATTTAAAGCTTAAATGACTAACGGCCGATGCCAATAAATAATCAATCGAAAAAATTAGATTGAATCAATCTGAATTGTTTTCTACATTTCGATTTGTCATTTACCATGTTGCCATAGTTTTTTCACTACTGAGATTGATTATTGGCAATATAGTATCAGAAAAATAATTCAGCTGTCAATCTTAAACGGCAAATTTTGGATTGGGATTGTTTATTGGCAGCGGCTGTAAATGTACTAACCTTGAGGTATAGCCTTGACTTTAACATCCCCCCCTTCACCCTCCAATTGGGGCCACCTCACCCCCTCCTTCTTGCGCAGTTTCACCTCCAGTTTGGATGGGGTGACTACATGGGAACACATACATGGGGTCCACTTCATGCCATAATTCTAGTTCTAGACTATACTCCGAGTCTGAGCCGGGTATTGCACTTGATACTGAAAGCTGTTGAACATAAAATAAATAAATAGTAAGTAGTAGTGTCTGAAGTCGCTTAAACTACCACCCGGCTTCGTTTTCGGTAGCAGTCTTGATATACCCTGTATATAGTCCTGACTCTAAGATCGAGTCTTGTGTCGTGGGTATCAGGAACTACGAGAGACTTTTCGGTCTCACAAAAACCCAGACCCGAAAGAAATATTTGTGGCCACACAAACATTTCCCTCGGTGCGGGGATCGAACCCACGGCCTTTCGTTTTACAGGCGGCGTCTAACGTCTGCGCCACGAAGGCTGTCTAGTTGTAGTTTATGAATGAGTTTATTATGGTTGTATTTAAAATGAGCCAACAAGTCACTTGAAGGTAACTAAGCATTGCTGCCCATCAAATCGGTAGCAGAGCAGGAAGAGAGAATAGAGCATGTCTATTTCTCCCGCCAAACAGAAGTTTAAATGCACTGTTGTGTTTCGGAATAAAGGGCATTGTGGCCAGAGTAACTACTGGACAAATTGAGACTTAACATCTTATAACTCAGGATGGCGAGTGCAGTGGAACACCAAGCATTGCTTTGTAATTCAAGGTGTTGTTTGGTTTTGCTACTGTTCATGAGCCGTCGCATTGCTTACCATCAGGCTAACAGCATGCTCGTCTCGCCATTCAATGCAATAAAAAAAAAAGGACAATGGACAGGAAGAGAAAAGGGGTAAAAGTCTTAACAATAAAATGAGTTACTTACAGTTCTTTCTCCATAGTTAACTTTGACTTTATCTTTGGGAGCATTCTTCAGGAGTATTGTGACCACAACTTGTGATTCTGTTTGGTACCAGTCGTGTTTGATTTTGGGTTTCACTGGCTGAAAGAAAATCATAATATAATATTAATAATAAATAAACCCAACAGGCGCATACATAGTTATGCCCCAAATTAGGATCAATTGAGTCTTGTGTCATTGGTATCAGAAAATACAAGATACTTTATTGTCTCACAAACACCCAGACCCAACATAAATATTTGTGGGCCACACAAACATTAAATAGTGGCGATAATGAACCTTATCTTGAATTCAATCTGTCCATCAGTCTAAATCTGTATCAGTTAACATATGTCTACAGGGCATAGGACTCCTCTACAGTCAATAATAAAATTTAGAGGAGTTTCCCTAATATCTGCTATGAAAATAATAAATTTAATGGCAGAAGTAAATAAATAAATACAGTGGACCCCTGTAGTACAACATACATTTTTCAGGGCAGTGTCAAACCTATTGAATTTGTTGAATTATAGAGTACTGCCTAAGACCTTCTACAGTCTGTTTTTTTACAAAAGAGTACATTGTAATCTGACAAATTACAGATCTGATGATAAGATTCTTTATATGTTGAAATAAAATGATTATTTACGGATTTTATTGCGGATTTGGTTTAATTTTTACATTTTTTGAGTAGATTTTATGAATTCAAAATAATTAATTTTAAAATTAATAATTGTAAAATAAGGGTAGTTGAATTGTAACAGGCACAGATCGGACGTCTAATACCTCAGTCTGCCCCGTGACCACGCAAATTGTAAAGAAATCGAAACGTCGGGAACACAAAAATGTAAAAATTTCACCAAATCCATGATAAAATCCATAAATAATAGTTTTATTTCAATTTGTAACATTAGCGTAAATCTAAGAAACCAATATTCTTTATATGTATGTAAACAATGGACACATGCTAGGCCTCTCGCATGTAGTGAAATTCAAACTAAGCAATCAGAATCAAAATAATATTCTACGCGTCGAGGACAATAGTGATGGTGTGTACAAGTTGTAACTTATTCAATCATGCATTAGTGAATATTGTCAAAAAAAATTCAATAATAAATAATAGGCCATGTCGGATAGGATAGGCAGTGCCGGATAAGACAGGGGCCGAATTACCGGGAGTCACATACTTAGTCCCAACTTCAAGCTAAGATCAAGTTTTGTGTTATGGGTATCAGAAACTACACATAGTGGTATTTAAAATAAATTTAGTTATAAGCCAACTATGCAAAAAACTGCAAGTTCAGTACCCACACGAAGCCAATGTTTGTGCGCACCACAATTAATATTCTTATTGGTCTGGGTGCTATGGAAAAAAATGTCTGTCGTAATTTCTGATACTCAATAAAAGACTAGATTTATTTTGATAAGGGATCAGGAAAATGTCTGCAGCTGTACTGAATTTTATTTCTTTAAGATTTCAGAAATGTATTAAGTTTTTAATACTTTTAAAATAGTTTCTGTAAGGTATATTGAAATCTGGCTATGTCATAAATTGAGAATAACACTATTTTTAAACATATCAGTAGCATCATCAAAATATCAAATGAAAAGATAAGGAAATATACATTCTGCCGAAATTTCAACTCCAGTTACTTTTTTGCACACACACAAAGAGTTGTGATCTATTGTCTAATTCTTTATCCACTAAAGTGAAATAAATTGCAAGTAATTGGAACCGGTAACTCCTGCAGACGGGCTATATTTGGTTTTATAATGAAATAAGGGAAATTTGGGAATAAAATTATATCCAGTTACCTCCGATTTGTCCACTTCCTTCGTTTCGGACATTTTTGTTAAAACTTTGAAAAATCTTGCTTCCAATTGGAATTTTATTTATTTTCGTTCCAGGGATACGGTTCCTCTCAGCGATTTTTCTA
Source organism: Hyles vespertilio (assembly GCA_009982885.2). Lineage (NCBI taxonomy): Eukaryota > Metazoa > Arthropoda > Insecta > Lepidoptera > Sphingidae > Hyles > Hyles vespertilio. The sequence continues at coordinate 5,471,879 of CM042832.1, forward strand.
GACTGAGGATGCGTTCGGAATTACAATGGCGAACTATATAAAAATAGGTCAACAATGGGTCAACATAATTGTAACGAACAGCACAATACAGATTTGAGATTAGTAAACAAGATCAGGTTGTAATCTTTCATAAATAATTGTTTAAACGTACAAATTAAAATAACTTACATTAATTGATTAAAAGTATATAAAATCATCATACTTCCAAAATCAAAAACTAAAATTCCACTGAATAACTGGTTTTGAACGCACTAAAACTACGTTTCTTTGCATGCAATATAAATATTGTTAAATAATACATTGAAGTTGTATAATTTACATTTTTATCAGTTAAACACGTATGAATATATATTGTAATATGTATAACGGAATAATAAATTAATATACAAGAAAAATATGCGAATAAAGAGATTTAGATTTAATATTTCATCAAAGTGTACAATTTATGAAAGCGATTTCTGCGTTCAATGAAATATTTTTTGACATATTTTTGAAGTCATTGTCAAATTGACAATGGGTTTTAAAATTTTATAAAAACGCTGTGTAAATATTTAAGAAAAAGAATAATACATTAGTATTATTGCGATATATCATGCAGGTAATTAATTATTTTTTTATAGTAACCATGTTACAAATAGCTCGTATTAAATTATAGGTTATGTTTTGTATCAAAATATCAGATATGATTTTGCGTAAGTAAACCATTAGATATAATGCTCGGTTTGAATATACAAAATATGTACTTATTATAGTCGCAATACTAACGTCTACTTATGCATTAAATCTATTTATCAACTAGGCCTAACTATATATAAAGATATCTATTTTTTAATTACTGTAAATCGCCAGACATTTTCACTCTCCTCAATTTAATTGCTATCTGCATTAAATTGATACTACAACGGGTTAAGTACCAGTGGGTGCGATAAACCCAAACTGTCATTCAATAGCTCCAACCAGATCTGATTATAGCTATGTGGCTGATTACAGATAGAAGAAAGAGGAAAACAAAAAAATCGCTCTCCCAGTCGCTACCATACAGCATACAACTTGTAGTTTAGGATTTAATTTCCTTTTTTAAAGAGTCTCTTCCCTCTTGATTAAGTATGCCGGTTTTCTCACAATGTTTTCCTTCATATGGTGAAGTAAAACACCATATTTTAAAGTACCGTTGTACCCATCAACACCAGTTTAAATGCACTGTTGTGTTTTAGACTAAAAGACATTGTAGCCAGTGAGACTACTGCACATATTGAGGCTTAACATCTTATATCTCAGGATGGCGAGTGCAGTGGAATGCCTAGCATGCTTTGTAATTCTAGGTGTTGTTTGGTTTTGCTACTGTTCATGAGTAGTTGTATCGTTTACCATCATGTGAAAGGCAAGGTCATCTAGCCATTCATAGCAAAAAAAATATTCACAAAAATAAATTATCCCATCAAAAACATCATGTAAAAAATTCCAAGTCTCGCAGCTCAGTTTTTCTACCGCAAAAAGTTGTGAGATCCATGAAATACCAAGTCGATTAATTATTTAGTCCTTAAGGGACGTTCTGTATAAAGTTATTACGTAAGTTATTATCATATAAATATTAAAAATTCTTTATGTTGTAAATAAATAGATCGACCGCTAACCCGCACTAGGCTAGCGTGGTGGACTATATGGCCTGACCACTCTCAATCGTACTCTCGATTGTAGGAAAGCCCGTGCCCTGCAGTGGGACGTATATGTGTTGATACATACACATCATTATTGTAATTTTAATACATTTTCTTCATTGCAGTATTGGACTTACAACACACTAAGAAGAATAGTAAATTTAGCACCACTAAGAAGGTTTAATTCAACGGAAATGTCGAAACGTATAGCTGTGTGCCAAATGACGTCAGTGGGCGACAAAGCTACCAACCTTGCGGTAGTGACGAAATTAGTTACAGACGCAGCTAAGGATAATGTTCAGGTAGTTATTTGTAGGGTAGTTGACTAAATTTATGAATTTTATTTTATTAGAGGTTAATATACAACGTGTAACAGGATTAATTCACAACCTCAGACACCCCAACTTTAAAATATTATTGCAATCATAGTTTATGCTTTGAAATCGTACTACCATAATTACAAAATCTTTTATTTATGAAATTAGTTATACCAAATGTAGACACTTAAGATGGTCACCTTACGAGTTACAAATAAGACTAGACTACTACACACGCTCGCGGACACGCAGACATGTACACAAGATCCATTCACACGAGTACCTAACGCCGAACGCTGCGCCGCGCCGGCAGAAACAGCTGACAATAAACGAAATACAAATTACGTACGTAACTGATTACTGGGTGGTTTGGTAAACAAATTATTAGTGATTTAATCTGTAAGCATATAATTTGTGTTTTTAGCTATAAAACCTAAATATTTTTTACTTACTAGATATAATGCGTACGAACCCTAACATAAGACAATATTTTGCATGAATCGGCTATAAAATATTATTAATTTCACTTCCGCTAAACTTAGTTCCTACAGGCGGACAGGATACGGGCGTCATTTATTTTGCATTACTAATGAATAAGATAATAAGATAACGCAATATCTAACGAAGACTAGATTGGGAATCACAACACAAAAAAAATACAACAAAATTAACTTACGTGTTACATGGCACTCATGCGGCGATTTCTTTTTAAAATATGTTCGAAATGTCCATCACCTTGATACACTTTGATGCACATTTGCGTAATTGTTCACGTAATTTATGTAAAACTTCAGTGTCACTCTTCACTTTTAGGAAGGCTGCCACTATTCTACTTTTTAGTTCCTCCACATTAGTACTTTCACTGAAGTATACCGATAGAGATTTATTACGTCCCCACAAAAAAAGTCAAGAGGCGTCAAGTCAGGTGACTTAGTAGGCCATTGCACAGGTCCGCCGCGACCTATCCAGCGCTCTCCGAACTCAGCATCGAGATACTCTCGGGCACTACACTGGTGCCGTGCCTGTTGTTAAATGTCCTGCACGCCAATGATACATTATCACCACACATTGCCAAAGTTCTCACCATTTCAGTGTATTTAATATTCGAATACCGAAAAGACATCGCGCGCGAAAGTTATCGAAATATCTACTTAACACTTAAACACAAGTAGACACAGATAACTGCGGTGCACAACTAGATTTTTTTCACATAGTCGGTGCCCATTTAGGGATTGCAATAACGGGATATCCGACACACCGGGATTCCGCATACATTGTAGCAAAATTACAAACCGAATTTAATCACCATTTTTACGTTCCGCGAAATTATTTTTCATAGAAATACCTACTTGTTGTTTCTTTTCATAGTAATTTTGTTACAATTTAATTTGTTTCATTTAAGTGCATGTATTGCGCGGGATTTGGATCGCCCGGTCTTGCGAATACCGGGAGTACTTTTTTTCGCGGCGCATCCCTATACCGATTGCCAAACCTTTTGATGTACCGACGCGCCGCGCGCGCCATCGTTTGTCGGATGGATCAAATTGCATTAAACAATAGCTGCATCCTGCTCTATCTAGTTGTAGTTAAATGTGCGGAAAAGAGAATATGATAGTTATTTATTTTGGTAGCTTATTACGTTTATTCAGGCCTATCGTTGTGTGCGTTTGATTAATGATAGATTGCTTAAATAAACTTTATGGCCATCGAAATAAAGTTCATTTTTGTTCATTATTTAGTTTATTAGAGTATTCGTTTAGTGATTCATTTAAAAATGATCTTATGTCCTGGAGTTACGTTTCAATTTCGTTTGTTCGGAGTACTAAATGAAAGAGTGTCTGTAATTTACTTGGTCTTAACTAATTATTTTGAAAAAAAAATACCTACCAAAAAAAATGTTGATATCGATTCAGTAGCTGATTCTGAACGTACTACTTTCCGCTTTTACATTTAAATCTGTTACATGTTGTATAATCATAATTTTCTTATCAAGGTTATAGTGCCTAAATATACATTGTATATAATCATGCAGAGATCAAGTTAGAAATATTTAAAATCCTGTGGTGGGAGCAGATTTTTAAACAGGAAAGGGATGCACATAGCACACCGTGACGTCACAATCACTAAGACGCGTGCGTGTGAGAGAGATGGCGAGAGTCTATTACATCCCGAATCTCTTTTTTAATCATCTTGAATGTTAATGAATCAATGCATCCTTTAATAAGTAATTTTGACGCTGTTTTTTTGTTTGTATGCTATGATGCCACAGAGTAAACATAATCGTTTCATCGTCGATTTATCTGAAATCCATATTTAATGCTGTTGGAAATCTCTCATTTTAGGCCAAATTTAGACGTGTGGTTTGGCTTGAAATTGTTTTTCGAATAGAAATGATGGATAGAATGCAAAGGCGGATCCAGGGGGCAGGTCATGGGGGTCATGACCCCCCCTGGGCTGGCTCCAGATTGACAAAATTTATTAATTATCTTGTTGATAAAATTTATAAGCACAATTATTTCTTTGTATGTCAATAAATAAAGTAAAAAAAAATGTGTGTTCACAAATCACTGCTGTAGCAAACTATAAAAAGTCATTATTACGAATTGGAGTGTTGAAAATGGACCCAGTGTTCTAACATGAACTATAGGACTCCCCCCCCCCCCCCTCCCTGGCGTAAAATCTAACATGAACTATAATATGACCCCCCTGACGTGAAGGCTGGATCCGCCCTTAATAGAATGGCCATTTTCCTTTCAGATGATTTTTTTCCCAGAAGCGTGTGATTATATATGTGATAACAAGAAGGATATTGTAAATTTCGCCGAACCGATAATAGGCGGTGCTATTATGGGAAAATATAGGGAGTTGGCTGCTCAAAATAATGTTTGGCTGTCGATGGGAGGTGTTCATGAAATGGTAAGAAAAATATTTTTTTTATATCTCCTATTTTATATTTGCCGCCTTTATTTGTTATTTATTTTATATCATGATTGGCGAGACGAGCATGCCCTTCGCCTGATAGTAAGCGATATGACCGCTCATGAATAGTGACAAAACCAAACAACACCTTGAATAACAAAGCAATGCTTGGCATTGCACTCGCCATCCTCAGACAAGATTTTAACTCTTAATATGTCCAGTGGTCACTTTGGCGATAATGTCCTTCACACCGAAACACAACAGTGCATATACGCTGCTATTTGGTGGGAGAAACGGACATTGCGCTTGTTTCTACTCAGTCGGCCACTTACATATGTATGAGAGACCTATAGTTCTACTACTAGTAAACCGCCTATTTGGACTATTGGCTGGGTGACTGAACCCTACACATATACTTAAAGATTTTCGGTTTTACATGTATCTTGAAGTTGCTCCAGAATAGAAAGTGTGCCAAGAATTTTCCATATTTATTGGTTTATTTAACATAAAAAAGACAACATTTAGAATTATTTTTTGCAGTACATATAAAAATCGATTGACCTACTAATCGATTTGAAATCAATTATTCGAATACAATTTTTGACATCGTTATGACGTCACAATGATTAATGAATGATGAATTTAGACCATTGATGTTACTTCATCGATCTATTTATTTAAAACGTAAAGAATTTTTAATATTGATATGGCAATAACTAACGTAATAACTTTATACAGAAGGTCCCTTAAGGACTAAATAAATTAATCGACTTGGTATTACATGCATCTCACAACTTATTGCGGTAGAAAACCTGAGCTGCGAGACTTGGAATTTTTTACAGGATGTTTTTGATGGGATAAGTTTATATCATATTCTCATGAGAGTGAATTTAAATTTTTCTTAAACCTATTTTACTGGTTGTAGGTGTCTCAATAGTAAGAGGACCTAGGAGGCCTAGGTACCACCGTAATGTCTATTTCTCCCGTCAAACAGCAGTGTAAATGCACTGCTGTGTTTCGGATTGAAGGACATTGTAGCCATAGTAACTACTGGTCATATTGAGACTTAACATCTTTTGTCTCAGGATGCCAAGCATTGCTTTGTAATTTAAGGTTTTGTTTGGTTTTCCTTCTGTTTATGAGCGGACGTATTGCTTATCATCAGGCGAACGACTTGCTCGTCTCGCCATTCACAGCAATAAAAAAATACAAATTTAAAATAATGAAAACTTATTAGAATTTAACCACAATTTTCCTAAACCTAAAATGATGTAGTTATAACGTCACATTTAGACTTAAACCTATTGTACTTCACGGCTTAACATTACCAAATATATATTTTTTACAGGACGAAAAAGACCCCACAAAAATGTACAATACACACGTAATAATTAATAATATGGGGGAAATAGTCCAAACGTATAGAAAGTTGCATCTATTTGATGTTGAGATACCTGAGAAGGGTGTTAGACTGAAGGAAAGCGATTTTTCTCATTCCGGTGCGCATGTCATCGCCCCAGTGGAGACACCAGTGGGCAGGGTAGGTATGTTATATTTGTATTTAATTAAAGCCCTATTGTTGGTATAAAATTATTTGTATAAATTATACAGGGTGTATCAAGACAGCAGCCGAAAACGAAGCTGAGTGGTAGTTTAGTGACTTCAGACTAAAATTGGGCAAAAAAAGGGACGGTTTTTTTTTGTTATTTTTGTTCCTATCGTTGTATTTGGGTAGTAAATACTAGAAAGAAAAGAAAGAAGAAAGAAAGAAAACTCATTTATTTGTCACAGATAAGATGACGCACACACTCGTTTAACATAAATTTCTATACTTATATACTACTATTATTTATTGTCTACCACCCAACCACTGTCTGTCTGTATCAGCCCATATACGTTCCACAGCAGGACACGAGTCTCCTCTACAATCGACAGGACGATTGAGAGTGGTTAGGCCGTATACATAGTCCACCACGCTGGCCTAGTGCGGGTTGGCGGACTTACATACCATAGATTTTTTTTTATAAATCGCTATGCTACGCAGATTTCCTTACGATGTTTTCCTTCCACGCACCGACAAAATATTCACAGGTATTTGCTTCAGGTCTGGGTGTTTGTGAGACCGAAAAGTCTCTCGTAGTTTCTGATACGACATAAGACTCGATCTTTGTGGGGTCAGGACTATGTATGTGATTGTTGGGTGTATTTTTTATTTCTCTTTTACAATTTCCAGGTATGTCGATATGCTATGACATGAGGTTCCCAGAGTTAAGCACGGCGTTAAGCATACTTAACGCTGAGATACTTACTTACCCATCAGCTTTCACTCAAACTACAGGGGAAGCGCACTGGCATGTTTTACTTAGGTGAGTATATCGATTCTTGGTGATAATCGATTATTTGTAGTAGAATCGATTTTGCAATCAATTTTTGTTAGTATTATTTTGGCTGTGTTTTAAATTTACGGATTACATTTTCACAGCTATAACTTTTATTCTTAATTTTGTCGTTTAGTAATATTTAGTTGAAATTATTGACATTTGGTATTGGTATATTATTGTTTTAGTTTTCATGTTTAAACGAGTTGTTTTGCTAATGTATGTTTAATATTGTTTTTCAATATTCTTATTCATTAGTTAACTATATCTAGTACATAACGAGTATTAGGTATTACGTTACAAGTTACAACAATCGATTTTAAGAATCGATATTCTTACTAATCGATTTCAGAAATTTTATATATATATTTTTTAATTTTTAGATGTAGAGCAATAGAGAACCAGTGTTACGTCATAGCAGCGGCACAGGTTGGCCAACATAACCCGAAAAGGAGGTCCTACGGCCACGCCCTCTGCGTAGACCCTTGGGGCGAAGTCCTAGCCGATTGTGACGAGACTACGCCATGTTATAAAGTGGCAGAGATATCGCAAAAGAAAATAGCTGAAGTTAGAAAGAATATGCCCGTTTTTCAACACAGAAGGTGGGTAGTTTAGTTTAAAAAAAACATGAATGTGAATAGGGAACGATTTTGCTGCAAAAATTGAGATGTAATGGTTTCGGTAACAAAAGATTTGAGAACCAAGTGTTTTAAATCTTGTGGTTAAATTAAAAGAAAAGGGATTCAAAACAAAATTATTGACGTAATATTATCTTTAATTTTCGTCTGACGTGTGAAAGAGACGGCAAGATGTCTCCATCATGCCCAACTCTTTGTTTTATAATACTAATATTTTCCCAATATTAAAATTTTATTGACAAATGTTTTGTTCTTATGTTTATTTTTTTTTGTATGCGAAATCGAATATAGGCTACGATCAAATATATGTATACTAGATTGTAAATAACGGCCTAAAAACGGCAAGAGAAATAAGAGCACAAATAAGCATGTGGTCTTATTTGATTTTAGTATGATCCAAAATCATAATATATCTTAATTTAAAGGAATAAGGTTTATTGTTACCTGAAGTTGATAATAATTTAAGACTTTTTGCTACATCTCGTAATTCGAAATTCAAATGTATAAGTATAAGCAACCAAAGGGACCCTGTATCTAGTATATATTTGATCGAAGCATATATACTAGTATGTACAGTTTTATCAAAGTGCGTGGTGGCCTGTTGGTAAAAGGACTAGACGCGACTGCCAACATGTTTACGGTGGTCGCAGGTTCGAATCCCAGGGCACACCTCTGACTTTTCGGAGTTATGTGTGTATTGATAGTCAATCACCACGCACTAAAACGGTGAAGGAAAACATCGTGAGGAAACCTGCATACCATAGCGATTTATAAAAATTTCTATGGTATGTAAGTCCGCCAACCCGCACTAGGCCAGCGTGGTGGACTATATGGCCTAACCACTCTCAATCGTACTGTCGATTGTAGAGGAGGCCCGTGCCCTGCAGTGGGACGTATATGGGCTGATACAGGTACAGTTTTATAAGGTGTAAAATAAAGGATTTAAATTAATATAAAATTTTCAGAAGAGACATATATTCGCTATACACCCTGTCACTGCGTAAGGATCCCCTCCCACAACATTTAGAGGGGGGAGTGAAGATAGAAACCTCCCCTAAACCGAATACTTCGGACAATATGGACAGTGGCAATGTATTCGGTCACGTTCGGATACCAGACAGCTGTGTGTTCTTCAAATCTAAATTGAGCTACGCTTTCGTTAATTTGAGGTGAGATTTTTCTAACAATCGATATGATAAATAATTTGTCGAAATACTATAAAACTATGGTTACTCGATTATTAATTTCGACTAATTATACCCTCTCTATTCTTCACCTATCCATCTTTTTATATTGGTCTTTCAAATCAAATTTAAGTAAAAAATTATTTATTTTTGGAATAGATTTCTTTTATAACAGTGATGATTGGCGAGACGAGCATTCTTTTTACATGATGGTATAATACGACTACTCATAAACAGTAACAAAACCAAACCTCACGAATTACAAAGCAATGCTTGGCATTCCACTGCGCTCGCCATCCTGAGACATATGATGTTAAGACTCAATATGTCCAGTAGTTACTCTGGCTACAATATCCTTCAATCCGAAACACAACAGTGATTTTACACTGCTGTTTGGCGGGAGAAATCTCACAAATGAGAGACCTACAATGATATTACAAAGCAATGCTTGGGATTCCACTACACTCGCCATCCTGAGACATAAGATGCTAAATCTCAATATGTCCAGTAGTTAGAATATAAACAAACTAATATTTAAGATATAAAGTACTTTAACTTACTACTTTGTTTAATTTTTAAGGTTAAATAATAGAATGTAAAAAGCTAAAATTTAAAATATTAACTACCTTCACTTAAGCAAGTTACTTTGATTAATTTTTAAGGTTAAATAATAGAATATAAAAAGCTAAAATTTACAAATAGAAAGTACTTTAAGTTAAGCAAGTAACTTTGGTTAACTTTTAAATAATTATTTTTTAGATGTGCCATACCTGGTCATGTGTTGGTAGCTCCAATAAGAATGGCAGAGAGAAATAAGGATTTGAATGATGAAGAGGCTGAAGACTTCTTCAAGTCCATCAGGATAGTGCAAAAGGTTAGTTACTATTGGTGTTGGAATAAATAGCAATTGCATTGAAATAAAACTATTATTTACGGATTTTATCGCGGATTTGGTTCAATTTTTACATTTTTTGAGTTCCCGACTTCGTTCAAATATACATTAGATACACAGTTCCCTGTAAATGTTCTGTTAAAAAGTGGCATAACATTTGCGTAAATCTAAGAAACCATTAGCAATAGCAATCACAATTAGTATGTGAAGTCGATAATAACATTTCACAAGTTATATAAGTAAGCTAAATTTTGCGATTTGCGATTGTGATTCACAAAGCCGATTGCCTTATATTTTCAACGATCTCGTGCAATCTTTGAAGGAGTGATATTTGTTAAAGATGAAAATGACCAGCCAATTTTGTGTGTGTAATTTTAGATGTGAAAAAATATATGTTCATATTTTTGTTTACAAATTCTGAGGGGGGCAATTAGCAATAGCAGAAATATAGAGCATGCTAAGGTTTCAAAAATAACAAGGTGGTGATGTTAATTTGAAATAGCAATAATTCCCATAACTATTAAATACATTTATTTAGGTTCACAAAACTGGTTATAAATATTTGACACTCTTAAAATACTAAACTTATATATTAAAACTAGCTGTGCCCGCGACTTCGTCTGCGTGGAATTAGTTTATTTAGTTTTTTTTTTTGTTTTGCATTTTTATTTTAAGTATCAACCTGTGTAACGAAACCATACCGCGATCTAATTCTACGGTGGCGCCACCTCTTAGCGAGCGGCGGTAAACTCCCGTTACACATTTATTTTCAGTTTTTTGTATTAACTTTATTGAAAAATTTCTTAATATACAATATTTTGTAAATGTGATATTGATTCGTTGGTGGGAGAAGTGGTGGGAGGCGCCCGACGTGACGGCCCAGTGATGGCATGCGCGTGAGCTGCGCGCGGTACTGGACAGTACTTCGGCATTGCAACATTACTTTATTTTTCTAAAATAAATGTAGCCTAAGTTACTCCTTATTATATTAGCTACCTGACAAAAAAAGTCCCGTCAAAATCGGTCCACCCATTTCAGAGATTAGCTGGAACAAACAGACAGACAGACAGACAAAAAAAATTTAAATATCATTTTCGGCACAGGTATCGTGTATATAACGATATGTAGTTGGACTTTTTTTTATTTTCACTTTTAAAACAGACACTTCAATTTTATTTATATGTATAAATGTGTAGATTACAAAATTAATTCATAACCTAGATGTGAACACATGTCTATATTACAGAGAATATACAGGGTATATCAAGACTGCTACCGAAAACGAAGCCGGGTGGTAGTTTAAGAGACTTCAGACACAATGCAACAGAAAAAGTTGCAAAAAAAAGCGACAACTTTTTTTTGTTTTTTTTTTTTCCTATGGCCATATTTGGGTGGTAAATACATTTTTTTTCCTAAAATAATAGTGTATACTCTTTTATTTATAAATAATCCAAAGTATAAAAGAGTTTAAATTATTATTTTAGCAAAAACTATGGATATACCACCCAAAAATGACGATATTTAAAAAATCATAAAAATAATTGTCGCGTTTCTTTGCGAAATTTTTAGTTGCATTGTGTTTATAGCCACTAAAACTACCACCCGGCTTCATTTTCGGTAGCAGTCTTGAGATACCCGGTATAAAAGCGTAAACTGACCATCTACATTCCTCAAAAAGTACTAAGTTTGTGTGTACAAAATACATAAATAACACCAACATGTGAGCCTAATTTAGGTAATGTATTTAATAATATTAGATTTAACAGAAGCAATTGAACCAAAAAGATGTTTGTTGTATGTTGTATACTTTATTGTATGTTGTTTACAGTTAATGGAGAAAGTTCACAACACTAAATCGTGTACAGTTACAATACAAGATGGCCCTGATGCGGGACAAACAGTCAAGGTAACTATATTTTATATATGTACTGATTTAAAATCATCTGTATAATTTAAATTATTTAAAAAAATATTCGTTCGGTTCTGTGGGGTTTTTGCTCAAATGTAAATAAGAAAGGAAATATTACAAATACTTGCTTATAAAATTAGGTTTTATAAGATCATAATCAAAATAACATCTTATGTCTATTTATTATTGTTAAACTTCGATCAAATATATATTAGATAGAGGGTCCGGAACAAAATCACACGCCAATAATGGCCGAGGTTGCTTATAAGTATACAAAAAGTCTTAAATTATAATCAACTTCAGGTAACAATAAACCTTATTCCCTTAAATTAAGATTTCTTATGTTTTAGGACCATACTAAAATCAAATAAGACCACACGCTTATTTGTGCTCTTATTTCTTTTGCCGTTTCTTATAATCTAGTGTATATTTGATCGAAATCGTTAAAGATTATTTTATTTTTTTAATTTCAGCATCTACATTGTCACGTCATGCCACGAAAGAAGGGAGATTTCATAGAAAATGATTTGATATATTTGGAATTAGCAAAGCATGATCAGTAAGTATTCAAAATTGACATAAGTTGATATTATAGACAGAACCTTTTCTAATTTATTTTATTTATTTAAGGACCTCCTATGAAGGATACACGACATGTAATAAAAAGTTTTTTAGCATTTTTACAGTTTACGTTGTGACGTGTTTTTCAAATATCGTTTACCTACTAGCGGCCCGGCCCGGCTTCGCCCGGGTACAGATACAGATTCCAGTCCATATTTTATTTCAACTCAACATGACTGTTGTTTTCTATACGACTCTACTCTACTCTATAAATTTAGGTTACTCGAGCAAATATCGATTTGGTCTCCAAATCGATATCTGAGGCCACAAATTTCGATTCTGACTCCGAATGTAGGTTATTCGAACAAACCCTTTGTTATTGATTTCGAGACCAATCGGGTCAATACTTAAATAGTTCAAATTGGCGGCCAAAATTCTGATTCCGACTAGTTATTTAGGTTATTTAAACAAAGGGTGCTGTAGGTATCGATTTTGAGACCAATTGGATAATTATCTAAAAAGTTCAAAATGGCGGCCAACATTTCCAACTCTGACTATAAATTCAGATTATTTCAACAACGGGTTCCTTAAGTATCGATGTTGAGTCCAATTTGTTTCATAACTAAAAGTTCAAAATGGCGGCCAATATCTCCAATTCTGACTATGAACTTGCATTTTGAAGTATAGAAAAGTATATCAAACTTTAAACTTCATTTATTTTTTGAATCTATTCACTCTATATAAACCTATTTTTTTTCCCTTTCCCAATGATTTCTATCCATTTACTCCTACCCCAAACGGCATTAAGAAACTTCCCTAAAAAAAATCAACGCCTTTTCGCTCCTTCAGAGCCTATAAAGAAAACTATGTGTGGCATTATTTTTCGTTAGTGGTATTTAAGATAATTATGATTTTTTTTACATTCATAGCTTCAATGGTTTTGATTTTCCATACAATATTTCATCCCTTATTTTACCCCCCATAAACCATTATTCCATAATTTTTGCATGTCATTATTTTGAGTTTGTAATAAGTAGTTAAAATATAAAATTTCATAAAAATATCCTCAGTGGTTTCTATTTTCCATATCAACCCTTATTTCGACCCCTTTAGGCAAATATATAGCCTATGTTACTCCAGGATAGTGTACCATTCGAATGGTGAAAGAATTTTTAAAATCGGTCCTGTATTTTTTTAGTTTATTCATTATAAACAAAAATTCAAAAATACAAGTGTTTCCTCTTTGTAATATTAGTATAGATTTACGCTGGCTACAATGTTATTTCCAAACACAACAGTGCATTTAAACTGCTGTTTGGTGGGCGAAATTGAATTGCGAAGGCACTTACCCAGGTGGCCTTTCACATATAAGAAACCTACCATTTAGTATAAAATATGTTAAAAACAGTAGAAAAATGTATACAATAATAATTTTTCTTCCCCATTCTTAGTTTTTAATCGAAGGTAAACATTATTTTAAGATTTCCATATTGTTATTCAAAGTGAAACCTTTAGAATTATTAAAAGTTTTAGACTTAAATACACAAATAAATAATTGTGTTCCCAGGTTCAAATCCGGACATCCATCTAAGCCCGCGAGAAGTTTAGAAGAGATGACAGAAGAAGCGAATTTATTAAGAGAAGAAATGAAAAATATGCTCAAAGATAATTCGTCAACGAGATAGTAAAAATAATAATTTTTTCTATATCATGGTATTTGTGACGTCTGTATCAGCCCATATACGCCCCATTGCAGGACACGAGCCTCCTCTACAATCGAGAGTACGAATGAGAGGGGTTAGGCCATCCACCACGCTGGACTAGTGCGGATTGCCGGACAATTCACCATCTTATTTTAGGAATACTTACAAGGTGGTTACTTTATAAAATGATACGAACTTCGAATGTTCAGATGTTCGACACAATTGTCCATTATACTTACCATTTTCTCCGAACTTAGTCTATGGTTGCGACGTACGATAGAGGCATCCAACATTTTGTGAAGTATCTAGGCACAATGAAGTTTTACGTACGGCGTCCGAATATTCAAAGTTAATATCGTTTTTATAAAGTAACCCCCTAGCTTTGTGTCGTAGTTGATTAGAAGAAATGGTTTGAATACTGGAAGCAAATTTTGAAATTCACGCATTTGTTTCAAATTAAAATAAATCAAGCATGTTATAACAAAATATGATATCGAAAAATTTTTGAATGAAATTTCCGAACCGAATGAAACAAACTAGAAACGTTTTAAATCTTGTAGTGGGAGTAATAGAGTAATTGCAAAACCAAGATAGTGACGTCACTAGGGTTATTATACATTACAGTGTGCGCGTGTGAAAGAGACAGCAAGATGTCCCCGCTACACCCCTACTCTTTAAATTTAAATATTGATATTTGCCTTATGTTACAAGCTACTTTTTTGACAGCAAGCCTTTATTTTTAACGCATTTGTGTTTGTAAGCGAAATAATATCAAAAATCGATAATTGTCAAATGCCGTATAGTAAATAAGCCGTAATGTCTATGCCACGAAAATAGCGATATAAAGATGTATTACTCATTTAAGTATCATACTGGTACTAGTATAATATCAAGACTGCTACCGAAAACGAAGCCGGGTGGCAGTTTTAGTGCCTACAAACACAATGTAACTAGAAATTTCGCAAAGAAACGCGACAATTTTTTTAAATTATTTTTATATATCATCCAGTTTGGGTGGTAAATCATAGATTTTGATAAAATAATAATTTAAACCCTTGCCTACCATAGCGTGTTTAAAAATAAAAGGGTGTACACTATTATTTAAGAAAAAACGATGTACTTAACACCCTAATAAGTTAATAGAAAAAAAAAATCGTCGCAATTTTTTGCAAAAATTTTGTGCATTGTGTCTGAAGTCACTAAAACTACCACCCAGTTTCGTTTTCGGTAACAGTCTTAATATACCCTGTATAAGTTATTATTTAGTATAATCTAATTGTTTGTGAATACAATAAGTCAATTAAAAATACCTGTATGTACTTATAGATATTTTTTCATGCAATGAATGGCGATACAAGCGTGCCGCAAAATTCGTATAAAGTGACAGCTTCTGTGGCGCAGTTGGTTAGACGCCGACTGTGAAACGAGAGGGCGCGGGTTCGATCCCCGCACCAAGAAAAAAATTTGTACGTCCCACAAATATTTCTTCCGGGTTTGGGTGTTTGTGAGACCGAAAAGTCTCATAGTTTCTGATACACGACACAAGACTTAATTGCAATACAAGGATTTCTTTGTTTGGTTTTGCTACTGTCCATGAGCGGTCGTATCGCTTACCATCATGCGAATGGCATCTTCGTCTCGCCATTCAGTGCAATAAAAAAATAAAATAAAATAAAATATAACAATAATTATACCGATCTACAGTAAGGCGATTAAGTGATTAAACGATAGTAATAAATTGCATTTTTATTTTCGTTCCTTTAATACATACATACATAAACTCACGCCTATAACCAGAAGGGGTAGGCAGAGGTACCAGGACACCCACATTTCGCCTTGTATATTCCGTCCCACAATGTGATAGGTGGCGAGCCTATCGCCATATCGGGCACAAATTCCTGACTCTGGGCTGACAATGAATAGAAAAATCCAATATCACTTTGTCCAACCCGGGATTCGAACCCGAGACCTCAGCTTTGTAACCATACCTTAGTACAATTACGCCACCGAGGCAGTCCTTTAATAGTATGTACCAAACAAAGTACTTTATGGTATGTACTGTATCAGCCCATAATGGGCATTGCTGAGTACGTGTCTCTACAATCAGTTCGATTGAGAGGGGTTAGGCCATACCAATATGGCCTAGTGTGGGTTGGCGGACTTCACGTATAGAATATATTGGAATGAAGAAAATACCAGGGACAATGCAAATATGATGAAGCGCAACGCGTAACGTTTATTACCAAAGCATTAACGTCTTTGTTAATGTTTAAATAAGGTCGAAAATTAAATAGCAGTCTTAATAATTTCTTTTGAAACATTGACGTAAAATATATGGACGGGGCGGAGAGTACGAAAAGTGTTGACACGAAAGTGGTCCGCGGGACCAATGCAACGGTTGTGACGTCACAGCGCACCTGTCTGTAAGTCGTCGACAAATGCCTAATTGTATCGTCGTGGTTGCAATAAAGATGACCGAAAGTTCACAAAAAAAAGAACATTTCTTATCATCGCTAAGTAAAAATTATATAACTTTAAGTCAGTATAAAATTTATTTTAGCATTATTGAAAAACGATTTCATGGCCGCCATTGACGTAAAAATCCAACAGATGGCGCGATTTTTACGGGCATCTTTTTGACGTACCCAATGTACTGAAGGGCCTATCCTTAGTTTTTAAATCAATGTTTTGAAATCGAAGTGATAGAATTTTATGACAGTAACAATATCTTGTGTGTGGTCATATTTGGGCCAGCCTTTAATCTTGAATGTACATATTGAGGTACCAATACTAGATTGGACAAAGTGAACAAAATCTCTACGCACTTAAGAGGTACATTACATGACAAACGACTATATCGGTGGCGCTATTGTACTAAGGCAAGATTACAACGGTGAGGTCACGGGTTCGAATTCCGAGTCAGGCAGTGGTGTCGAATTTTTCTATTAGTTATCACCCAAAGCAGTGGGCAAGAATTTGCACTGATTGGCGTCCCGAACACCCAAAAAGACGACGCGGCAGACATAGGCGTAGGTGGAGAGACGAAATCGACAGGTTTCTTCAGGATTGGCCCCATATTGCCCAAGACCGCACAATCTGGAAGGAAAGGGAGGAGGCCTTTGCCCAGCAGTGGGACACTAATGGCTGATAATAATAATAATTATCACCTCGGAGTCAGAAATTTTTGCCCGATATGGCGATAGGCTCGCCCCCTATTACATCGTGGGGAAACACAAGGCGAATCATGGGTATCGTGATAGCACCTCTAACTACCCCTTCTGGGAAAAGGCGTGAGTTTAGTTTTGTAAAAACCTTGTTATTTTTGAAGCTTTAGCATGCTCTATATTTCTGCTATTGCTAATTGCCCCCCTCAGAATTTATAAACAAAAACAAAATATTATAATCATTTCAGTTTCTTCTTTAAATGGGTTTGTAAAACAAAAACTCACACATTCATAGATTACACAAGATCGTATTCAAATATTACCCAATCGGCTTGTGAATCACAATCGCAAATCGCAAAATTAGCTTATTTATACAGGGTATATCAAGACTGCTACCGAAAACGAAGCCGGGTGGTAGTTTAAGCGATTTCAGACAATGCAACAGAAAATTTTGCAAAAAAAAGCGTCAATTTCTTTTTTGTTATTTTTTTCCTATGGCCATATTTGGGTAGTAAATACATTTTTTTCCTAAAATAATAGTGTTTAACTTTTTATTTATAAATACTCTTAGGTATTAAACAGTTTTAAATTATTATTTTAGCAATAATTATGGATTTACCACCCAAAAATGACGATATTTAAAAATTCATTAAAAATTAATGTCGCGTTTCTTTGCGAATTTTTAGTTGCATTTTGTTTGTAGTCACTAGGACTACCACCCGGCTTCGTTTTCGGTAGCAGTCTTGATATACCCGGTATAACTTGTGAAATGTTACTATCGACTTCACTTGCTATTTGTGATTGCTATTGCTATTTATTCCAACACTACTACCCAGTCCCTATTTCCGTTTTTTTTTAGATTTCACATTATCCCAAATAGAATCAAATCCACATGTCAGCATCGCAAACAAATGAGATTTTGCAACGTCACCGCCCGCGTCTAACTTCATTAAATATTCGCATTGGCTGATGTTTACAGGCTTTGTCCAGTAGAGTAAGAGGCAAGATAGTACTTACCTTAGAGTGAAAGGGACGGGCTGTGTCCACCAACGGACTGTGGTAATTGACAATGGCTGAATAGATTTTGTGCCGCGTGCAATTTTTTTGCGAGGTATTGTAATGAAAGTTAATTTGCATGCTAGGTGGCAGTTTTTAACGCCTGAAAATATTGTTAGCTATGTTTGTTTGCTTAAATGGTGGTAGGTTTTTATTATTATATGTATGTGAAAGTGCAGCTTTTGGTGTATTAATTTTGTACGTGTTATTATTACGTGTATTTATTTAGCAGCACGGCCCGGCTATTTTGATAATTTTCTATCGCCTATGGTCATTAATTACAGGTGCGCCGTGATTGGTCTGGTGGTAGGTTTCTCATATGTGAGAGGCCATAGGTACCACCGCAATGTCTATTTCTTCCGTGAAACAGCAGTGTAAATGCACTGTTGTATTTCGGATTGAAGGACATTGTAGCCAGAGTAACTACTGGACATATTGAGACTTAACATGTTATGTCTCAGGATGGCAAGCGCAGTGGAATTTTGTTACTGTTTATGAGCACGCACGCACGCACGCATCTCAAGTAATCTAGTCTCTAGGAGCCACCATACCACACACATTCTCAAACACATCATCCATCCATAAGCCAAAGGAAGTCCAGTTGCTGAACATATGATTTCCACAACGACCAGTAGGAGGCAGTCTACATCCAGCAATGTCTCGCGACCTTTACCAGATCGTCTGGTACAAGTATATAAATAAATTCCATCAACACTCATACATAGTCCTGATCCCAGTAGAATCGAGTCTTGTGTCGCGTATCACAAACTACAAGAGATCTTTCAGGCTCGAGACAAATACCTGCGGAACACACAAATATTTGTCTCGGTAAGGGGATCGTTGCGGCCTTTCTTTCCACATCCAGCGTCTAACCAACTGCGCCACGGAGGCTGTTAATGTTTTAATGACAGCCTCCGTGGCGCAGTCGGTTAAACGCCGCCTGTGAAACGTGAGGCTGTGGGTTGGATCCTCGTACCGAGAGAAATGTTTGTGCAGCCCACAGATATTTCTTTCGTCTGGGTGTTTGTGAGATCGAAAAGTCTCTCGTAGTTCCTGATACCCGCAACGATCTTATTGTGGGGTTAGGACTATGTATGTGACTGTTGGGTGTTATCACAGGTGTTATTTATTTTTTTATTAATAAGTTATACTCTTATTTGGACAATACTCTCATATTTAAGTACGGATAACTATCAAGTCAGAACACTCACTTTGTAAAGACAGATTTTTTTTTCTAGGTCTGGCTAACAAACAAGAAGGTCACCTAATGGTGAGTGTTCAGTGCCCATGTACTACATCCAAAGCGCTTGGATCATTGATGTATTGCTGGACCTTCTAATCGGGAGTGGAAAGGGAAGGTAGAGGAATGGAAAAAGATGTGAAGAGGAAACTGAAATTAGGTATCTTGCGAATTCACTCACCGAACGAAACACGACAGCTAAACTGTCCATTCACTTTCTCCTTTGAGACAATCTACCGCCTCGGATGAGCCAGCCTATTCATGCATGAGTCTTGAATGACATGTCAGGCGAGCGGCATGGTCGTCTTGCCATTCATTGCAATAAAAAAAACAACATGGCTCTACATACAAATAAAATGAAATCGCTACACCTTATAACATACACCGAACACACATAATATGATTTTCCACCTTTCATTAAATGAATGCTGGCAATATCTGATCATAAATGGGATTCTGTAATTCATTCATAAGCAGAAAGTACTTTTTATGAAGGAATAAGAGGATTTTTAATACCATTTCAGCGGTAAATGAAATACACTCATTTGCAAAAAAAAAACGGGCGGTTTTGATTTTAATTCTTCTTTAAAAAAACACGGTACCAAAATGATTTCAATCATTTGTACATGTTACTAGCCGGTTTTAAAAATGCCGTGGTGTTTAAAACAGTAGGTACGTTCTAAATTGAAATTTTCGTTTGATGCTCGTTTTTACAGAAAACCACTTTTTATCCTACATTTTTTGTGCGAAGTTCCAAAAGATAATATCGGTTTTCATAACTTTTAGTCAATTTTTATGAGTTTATTTCATATTCTTAATTGTCAAAGCTTTATTTATTGCTGTTTAGCTGTCTCAATAATGTTAGAAAAAGTGATAAAAGCTACCAAAATTATTGCGCTGCTCGAAGAGGGTTGCAGCCAATGCTTCGTGGCTCAGAGGCTAAGTGTGAGTCGCTCGACGGTTCAAAGGACCTGGCAGCGGTATCAAGACACCGGTTCCGTCGAGAGAAGGCCTGGTTCTGGAAGAAAACCATGTACCCAACCATGGGATGATCATTTTCTTGTGAGTTGCGCATTGAGAAATCGCAAGTCTTCGTATGTGGACTTAAAGATCTATGGACGGCCAGGAGGAGGCTTCTCGCGGCCAATATACGCAGTCATCGCCCGGCCCGCGGCTGTAAGTTACTCCATGAGCACAGAGTTGCCAGGCTTAGGTTTGCTCGAAATTGTGAGTCATGGACTCAAGAAGACTGGAATAGGGTATTGTTCACCGATGAAGCCAGGATATCTCTGTTCGGTGAAGATCGACGTCGGCGAGTGCTACGAAGACGAGGAGAACGCTTTGCAGAGGCTTGTTTTGAAGAAATCACACCTTATGGTGGGGGCTCTGTTATGTTTTGGGAAGGAATAAATTCAATGGATCGTACAGAGTTAGTCTTCATTGAAAACCGCTCACTGACTGGACATCGATACATAACGGAAGTTCTAATTCCTCATGCACAACCCGCATTGGCCGCTTTAGGCGAAGACTCAATTTTTATGGACGACAACGCTCGCGCCCACCGGTCTGGCGATGTGGAAGCGTATGTGTAAGAGGTCGGCATTCGTCGTTTGGATTGGCCAGCTCGAAGTCCCGACCTCAATCCTATAGAGCATGTCTGGGACGTTCTGAAACGACGCGTGAGATCAGTACAACCGGCTCCGCAGACCATCAGAGAGCTGAAGAATGTGATTACCGCGGAGTGGGAACGTATTCCGCAAGCAAGTATATCCTCGCTAGCATACCCAGACGAATTCAAGCTGTGATCTCAGCTAGAGGGGGTCACACTACTAAACATTTATCTGCTTTTACTTTATTAAAGAAAAAACAAACAAAAATCTTTGTTAACTTTTACTTCACGAGCATTATATGCACTACTATAAATACCATAAAATTTATCAAAATGTTATGATAATACTGACGAAAACGATTATTTGCTTATTAAATTACAAAATTGTGAAAGTAAAACTACCTATAATTATCAAACAAACCAATAGTAACATTTGAAATGGTTCATTGCTTAGGTGCCCGTTTTTTTGCAAATGAGTTTATGTACGATGAAGTAAAGTGGTTAGCATTTTATTCTTTTTTAAAGTGATATAATATGGTGAGGCGAACATGCCATTAGCCTGATGGTAAGTGATACAACTGATCATGGACAGTAACAAAACCACAAACTAAATTAAATAACAACATGAATTACAAAACAATGCTTAGCTTTTCACTGCGCTCGCCATCCTGAGACATAAGATGTTATGTCTCAATATGTCCAGTAGTTACTCCGGCTACAATATCCTCCAAACCGAAACGCAACAGTGAATTTACACTGCTAGATATTTAGGACATAAAATGTATAGGGAACGATAGATATGAGAAAACGTTAAAAAATCATAACTAATTGAAACAATTTCAAATTGCGATTCAGCAATTCGACATAAATGGTAGTTTTTTATTTTATTGCAATGAATGGCAAGATTAGCATGCCATTTGCCTGATGGTAAGCGATAAGGCTGCTTATGGACAGCAGCAAAACCAAAGAACACCTTGAATTACAAAGCAATGCTTGGAATTCCATTGCGCTCGCCATCCTGAGACATACGATGTTAAGTCTCAATATGTCCAGTAGTTACTCTGGCTACAATATCCTTCAAACCAAAACACAACAGTGCATTTACACTGTTGTTTGACTAGAGAATAAGACATTGCGATGGTATCTACCCAGACGGCCTCTCACATATGAGAGACCTACCACCAGTAAGATTAAAAAATAATGAGACAGCCAAACAATCCTACTAAAATTACCTGCCAATTCTAAGATGTTTATAAAGCGTCATTGTGCCAATTAACTAAAAACGAAAATCCAACATTTGCACAAACAAATTGCGAGCCCCAACATTTGGGAACTACACCGTAACTGATGTTTCCACGACCCTTCGTAACGCAGTCGAGTAAATTTTATAATTTTACGACAACGCCCCGCCATATTTCGCAGGCTCGTAAAATCCGTGCCAAAGGAAGCTTTGTTTTCAGCCTTATTCAATTTGAGTTTTAATTGAATGTTTTTGTGTTTTAAATTAAATTAGGTACTGATTAGTAATCATTTTAAATTTTATTTAGTTATATTTACTTATACTTTTATGATTTAAGAACGTTTAATATAATATAGTGGTGTGTAAATTCGAAAAAAAAATTATCCTCAACTGGATTAAAAGTTAATCAAATTGATTTTAAAACAAGAGGTCTTGTTTATTTATAGCTTTCCCTTAGTTTCGATTCCGTCTATGAGTAAAATTTCAAATTTCGTATTTAAAATAAAAAATATCGGAAGAATATTCGGGAACTTTTCCGAAAACCTGGACCTTCCGTTTTAAGTTTACATTCACTACGCAAAGTAAAACAAGCAAAACACACGAATTTACATATTTCAAAATAATATTTTGATGAATTTCATATTTGCGTTAGTTTCAATATTTACTTTTGAAATTCGTGGGAAGGGTAAAACCGAATTTAAATAAGGATTAAGGAATGTATTTACAATTTGCGTCGATTCAACCGATAAAATACCGGAAAACGAGTTGGTATTTACGATGTTGGTAAACAAATATTAATACGAATAACAGTATACACAAAATAGCCTTGTGAACCGAGTGGTAGAGAAAACAGTGACTGAATGAAAATTATGTATAAATGAATACAAATACACCCAACAGTCGCATGCCGTTCGCCTGATGGTAAGCGCTTAGAGTACATATTATATAGTATATAGAGGGAGCGCTGGTACTTCAAAAACGTAGATAAAAATGGTGGTGCCGGGCCACCTTTTTCTGCCCTCCTATTGGCTAATATTTGAACAGGTTGTGCAACATACATAAATTATTTGAAAAAATAAATAAAAATATAAGTAGTTTAAGTCTATTTAATTCAACTCAAACTCGTTTTAAAAGGATAATAGCTAAATATAATTTCGGCTATCAAAGGAATTTATAGAAATTTATTGCTAAATAATTAATTTAATTTTTATTAATATAGGAGCACTACCAACATTACGAACAAGAAAATATCTACGTTTTTCAAAACGCGAATGTATGATAGCGCTCCCTCTATATATAAATACTCTAAGGGTAAGCGATACGACCGCTCATGAACAGTAGCAAAACCAAACAACACCTTGAATTACAAAGCAATGCTTGCCATTCCACTGCGCTCGCCATCCTGAGACATAAGATGTTAAGTCTCAATATTGAAATAAGACTATTATTTACGGATTTTATCGCGGATTTAGTTTAATTTTACATTTTTTGAATTCCCGACGTTTCGATCACTTTACAGCTTTCGTGGTCACGGGGCGGACTGAGGTATTAGTCATCCGCTCAGTGACTGTTACAATTTAACTACCCTTAATTTTGAATTATTAAATTAAAAAGTTAATTTAAATAACTAATCTGTTTTGGCGTTCCGATCCACGCAGAAGGAGCTCACTGTGTCTTGAGGTCTGGCAGTTGGTCTTTTGGGTTCCGATTTAATTAAGTGTAGAATAGGATCCCATGCTTGTAAAAATGTAAAATTAAACTAAATCCGCGATAAAATCCGTAAATAATAGTCTTATTTCAATGTGTAACATTCGCGTAAATCTAAGAAACCATTAAGTCTCAATATGTTCAGTAGTTACTCTGGCTACAATGTCCTTCAATCCGAAACACAACAGTGCATTTAAACTGCTGTTTGACGGGAGAAATAGACATTGTGGTGGTACCCACCCAGGCAGCCTCTCACATAAATGAGAGACCTACCACCAGTAACACACATATAGTCCTGATCCCACACTAAGATCGAGTCTTGTGTCGTGCATCAGGAACTACGAGAGATAGACTACAAGCCCGTGGCAAAAAGCGATGGGTCAAATGAACCACCAGGAGACCTATTTAGTAAGATACAGGGGCATAATATAATAATATTCAGCCCTATGCCGTCACTTGTAAGCTGTCCGTCTCAGTGCAGATGAGACTTCAAAAGCATCAAGGAGAGGGGTTCATTTTGGTCATTTATTTTTATACGGCATTCCTACCATCGATAGGTCCATGAAAAATAATAAAAGAACACGTAGTGCCGTACAAAAATAGTGCGTCACAAAGTCGGTCAAATTTGGTCATTTGATTTTAAACGGCATCGGTTCCATACAGTCGCAATACCTCTTTTAAACCATTATTCCGCAACGCCGTACAAAAACCATGCAACAAGGGAGAAAAATCAGCGGTTGCAACCCACTCCCCTTCAGTGGTCCAGGAGGTGATTTGACACAACATGAGATTAATTTATTTTGAAAGTATTTTAGACATAGATAACATTTTTTCACATGCCGTACATTTTTTTGTGATCCAAAGGTCTGTAGAGCGGGAAATAACTCTCAAATAATCCATGTAACAAAACATACTTTAGTATGATATTTACTGTACATCATTCACATTCACACTTTATTTCTATTTAATGCAATTGTCTATAAGAAGTCAATGCCGTACATATCTGAAGGTTCACATTGATAAAAGGTAATAAACATAACAATAACTTATAATTATTTATTGCTTTTTTAAATTTTATTTGTCCGCAAAATAAGATGACACATATTCATGTTTCAGAAGGTGATCGAGAAGATGATTCAGACGTCGATGAAGACGTTGATTCCGATACTGAATCCGTCGCTAATTCAGATATTGAATTAAAATTTAAAAGACATACCTACCAATTTTTTTCATTTTTGTATATAATAAATCATTTAGTATATTTAATAACACAATTCAAAAAATATGTCCATGTTTGAAGTATATGACATCGAAAAGTTTACAAAAATACTAATACTAAGCTTGATAGTCTTCAATTTTTGGATCTAATATACACTCAGTTTCACTTTAAAAGCTAGCTTATTTTCCTCTCAATTTCTTTTTAAACATTTTTTATTGAATGGCAATACTATATAACAATTGTATTTAGCAATATCATGTTAAAAAACAGGTTGCCGTACAGGATCAAATGACCTTTCAGCTTTAAAAGTCACATTTATGAGAAATTTATGCATACATTCAAATTAAAAATAATTTAGTGACGGCTTTTTTTGAAATAGTAATTTTGAGTGCTACGTAATGTTATGAAACCGATGCCGTACTTTTTCAAATCACCTCCCGGACCACTGAAGAGGAGTGGGTTGCAACCGCTGATTTTTCTCCCTTTTCGCATTTTTTTTCTACGGCGTTGCGGAATAATGGTTTAGAAGAGGTATTTCGACTGTATGGAACCGATGCCGTTTAAAATCAAATGACCAAATTTACCGACAAATTTGCCGGAATATCTAACGATCTTCCGACTTTGTGACGCACTATTTTTGTACGGCACTACGTGTTCTTTTATTATTTTTCATGGACCTATCGATGGTAGGAATGCCGTATAAAAATAAATGACCAAAATGAACCCCTCTCCTTGATGCTTTTGAAGTCTCATCTGCACTGAGACGGACAGCTTACAAGTGACGGCATAGTGCTGAATATTATTATTTTATGCCACTGTATCTTACTAAATAGGTCTCCTAGTGGTTCATTTGACCCATCGCTTTTTGCCACGGGCTTGTAGTCTTGACTTTGCGGTCTCACTACGACCCGAAACAAATGTCTGTGGATACCACAAATATTTATTTCGGTGCGGAAATCGAACCCGCGCCGGTAACCAACTGCGCCACGGAGTCTGTCGACAAACATTTTGAAGATTCTGTGAATATTATTTTTCATATGTTTTTATGATTCTCAAAAATTCCTACTAAAAATCTTCAACATTTATACTGCGTACATAAACTCACGCCTTTCCCAGAAGGGGTAAGCTGAGGTGCTATCAGTCCTGATACCCTGACCCTGACCCAACGGCGGATCCAGGGGGGAGGTCATGGGGGTCATGTCCCCCCTGGGCTAGCTCTAGATTGACAAAATTAATTAATTATCTTGTTGATAAAATTTATAAGCACAATCAATTCTTTGTATGTCGATAAATAAAGTAAAAGTGTGTGTGTCTTCACAAATCACGGTTGTAACAAACTTCAATAAGTCATTATTACGAATTGGAGTATTGAAATTGGACCCAGTGTTCTGACATGACCTATATGACCCCCCCTTGGCGTAAAAGCTGGATCCGGCTTTGCCCTGACCCACGTTTCATCTTGTGTGTTCTGTTCCACGTTGTGATAGGGGGCGAGCCTATCTTCATATCGGGGACAAAGTCCTGTCTTCGGGCTGATAATAAATAGAAAAATCCAATATATCTTTGCTTGACCCGGGAATTGAATCCGTGACTTCAGCTTTGCAAAACTGTTGTATAACTATGCCACCAAGGCAGACCGATCAAGAAAAGTTATTTATTTTATTTATTTATTTATTTATTTAATTCTTTATTGTACACAATAAAAAGGAATAACAGTTAAGAGATAATACAAAATAACAAAGTACAAATGGCGGTCTTATCGCCTTAGAGGCAATTTCTACCAGACAACCATGGGATGGATATATGAGCAGGAAAAAAGATAGGGCAGTGTAAAATAAAGATAACGAAAACATGGAGACATAAAAAAAAACATATAAATACATTATATATAAATACATACCACATATACATACATATTATATATACATACATAAGTATTATACATATACATACTTATATAAATTTATAGACGAATAAACATACGTACATACATATATATATTACCAATATAATCAATAAGAGGAAATAGTCCTAATCGGTTTATCTGTTTATAGAGAAAGGTAGTGTTCTTTTAATCGTTTTTTAAATGATGACAGTGTTTGAGCCTGCCTCACCACAACAGGAAGTGCGTTCCACAAACGAACAGCATGAACACTGAATGATTTATCCATAAATGTCGTGGTGTGGACGGGCATTCTCAACTTCAAGTTTGTATAATATTGAAAAAAAATAATGTTGGAGATACATACCATTGTCTTTTGATATGATGTTCTAGTAGGCTCCGCCATTATTATGCAGGAAAACAACAAAACACTTGCAACAAAGTAGAGTTTTTTAATTGAAATGAATGGCGAGACGAGCTTGCCATTTGTCTGATGGCAAGCGATTCGACCGCTCATGGACAGTAGCAAAGTCAAACAACACTGAATTACAAAGTTCATTAACACAATTTGCACAATTCAGACTATTATAATAAAATTTCGCGGTACTTATTTCCGAGCAACACTTCCACACAGACTCAAATAACAGAAGATCATTCTTAAACCATTGTCATTGCTTATACCATGCCAGAATAGAAGGATAAAATTCTCAACTCTGATGAAATAACACAAATTACAGCGACTTTAAAAATAAATTAACAAGTTTTTGCAACAACAACATTCGACAAACCGATTTCTAATGATTGAAAACTACCCGAAACTATTTAAAAATGAAACTAACCACGTCATAGGTGTTAATAAAAACACAGGCGTGAATAGAAATAAATTGGTAATATTGTTTTAAGTTCTTGTGTTTAAGTTTTGTGTTATATTTTTTGAAGTATTGTGGCCAGGCGACCTGGTAAAGGTTGCGGCACGTCGCGTCGCTAGATGCAGGCTGCCTCCAACATGTCATTGTGGAAATCATTGGGGGAGGCCTATGTTTAGCAGAGGACTTCCTTTGGCTGATGGATGGATTGTTTTAAGAATTAAAGTTTTGTATTTTTAATGCAACATCTTAGTCTGTTATGCAACCAAGTGTAAGTGCAAGCGTAGCGAAGAAATCAGAACGAAGAATCAGGATACTCTTTTTCACCTATGCGGCAATTAATTGACTATCAACTCACACTTTTATTTAGGAACATACAGTGTTAGAAAGTATAATCCAGTACAAAACAAAGCACCAATTATATCCATAGTTAAATATATTAATATGTAAAGAAAATGCTCTAGTTCTAACATTACACGGTAATTTACACAGATATGAAAAGTTATTATAAAAAACAATAGAAGAAAATAAATTCCATACACCAAAAATAGAGAGAGCAATGAAAACACTTAAAATGACCAATCATTTCATAAAACCAATGAAGTCTTAAGGCGCGAACTAAAACGCTAAATAAAAAAGAACCATACAGGATCTATGTATGTAAGTTTACGTATACAATCCTTAATTGATAATAACAAATCATATAATTAGTAATATTACATTATAATATTGGAAATATAAATACGGAACCATAGCTTACATCAACGACTGAAGGTTTACATATCGTCCTTCACATCCTTTCAGTCAGTCACCCGCTTTCAGGGCGGTCGGTCGTTCGGAGTGAGTGAAGTGATTGTGCTGTGTTTGTGATAATTTTGCCGGCTTTCACACTACTGGGAAAAAGGTAGGATTATTATTAGTTTATTATTTATATTTGGTATGT
This sequence comes from Hyles vespertilio, assembly GCA_009982885.2. Taxonomy (NCBI): domain Eukaryota; kingdom Metazoa; phylum Arthropoda; class Insecta; order Lepidoptera; family Sphingidae; genus Hyles; species Hyles vespertilio. The sequence goes on from CM042832.1 coordinate 5,500,964, forward strand.
TTTACGAAACTTTTTTTGGGGTTTTAAATGGGAATTAAGTAATTTACAGAGTTGAGTAAAAGTTGTGTTTTTTATTTTTGATATTTATTTCGTGGAGGTATTTATGATTTTAATAAAAGACAAAGTATAGGTGAATTTATTTTTAAATTCCTGCGGTTGAATTTGACTTTTTAGATGTTTAATAGTTTAATTTTCATATACTTTTAACAGGTTTATGCTTCGTACTTTTGTTACATTGAAAAATGAACTTATTAGATTGTAATATAATTATATTTTATGTAGGTATTCATTATTCTTGTAGGATTTAGTTTAAGTGTAAATAATTTGATATTGATTGAATTTTATGATAAGTATTTCTGGAATATTATTAAAATTGTGTTAATTGTAGAACCAACAATTTTAACTTTATATAATGAATATTATTACTACGTTTACCTACTACCTACCTAATACGAATTTAGACGCGTTTTGAAGTTTCCTTTGTTCTAAAATATTTTTTGAGTAAGTTGTACGGATTATGACTTTATATAATTAATATAATTAGTTTGATAAGGCCACCATTTTCACTATTATTATTTGATTTCTTTGTTATTTCTCTGTACAGTGCAAAATATTATTAAACAAATAAATAATTACTCATCATAGTTAATGTTTCCATGAATAGTAATGATATTTGGTTAAAATATTAATATTATATATATTTTTTTAATAAATCCCGATTTTATAATATCCTGTTCTTCTACATATGTACATACAAATATTATCTGACATCGACACACAGTACTGACGTCTTTGTGTTCTTTATCTCGGTTTTTTTACATTGCCCTCTCTCCTTCTTTTGAATCCATCCCATGGTTATATGTAAGACATGTCTGTAGAGCCATAGGACCGCCATTTAAGTTTGTGTGTCAATAAAGATTTAAATAAATAGATATTTTCTCTCACACTAGGAACTTAGGTGCTGAATATTTTTCCCATACCATGCCATACCGGGCGTAAAAACCAGTCCCTGACTTTTATGAGAATTCAATTACAATTTTATCGCGGATTTGGTTTAATTTTTACATTTTTAAAGTTCCCGACTTTTCGATTATTTAAAAGCTTTCGTGGACACGGGGTTGATTTATGGGTGTTGTGTAGGATTTTTAGAGAGCCGAATTGGCAGCATTATTCGCATCGTGTCGGGCTGATTGGTCAGTGACACTAACATACCCCTTTTGGCCTCTTCTGGGCTACCGAAAGGGGAGCTTGCCAGGTTTCCTCTTGACACAAATAACTTGTATTTGTGTCAAGAGGAAACCTGGTATAATTACAAAGTAGAATGTATCAATTTATGAAATTTTTCATACATTTATCAGACCGGAGTTAGTAATTTGTGCCCTATATGGCGATAGCCTCGCCCCCTATCACATTGTGGTACGGAAAGGTGAAACGAAAGTGTCCTGGTAGCACCTCTACCTTTTCCTTGTGGGAATAATAATGAAAATGAGTTTACGTGAGACGTCAGTAGGTACAATATTCTAGTTATTATCATAATCATCTCAGCCAAAGGAAGTTCACTACTGAGCATAGGCCTCCCCCTAGGATATCCAAATCGAGCTGTTGTCGTCGGCCTGCATCCAGCGACTTCCCCCAACCTAAGCCAGGTCTATCAACCTTGTAGGAAATATTCTGTTTTTATTATTTATTAGGCATCAAACCGTCATTAATTTACAAATATCTTTTACAAAATTATGTTTAACAATAGATCTATAGTGCCGTAAACAGAATAATACAAGAAAAAAAATAGTAATATGTAGAACACTTACAAATAATAGTAGAAGGACGCAAATAAAGTACTATTGTAAAATAAAGTAAACTACACATATCATTGAGAGAATCAAACATACGGAAAAAAAATTGTTGAAAAGAATATTACAGGCAATATTTTATAGTTGTATCTAATCGATAAAATTGATAGTATCGAAGAACCGTGATTCATCAGCTTAAACATTCTCGGGAAATAGCTTGAAGACAATTACTGGAATATTTATATCATGTTTCTAACAAGACGGCACCATTATTCGTCTGTCAGTATAACGATTTCTCACAGTAAGTACTTTTTTTAAATTAATTAAATTAAATTAAAATATGCTTTATTGTACACTAACATAACACACAATTTATAGGATAATCTTACATAATTATGTACAATGGGCGGCGTTATCACTAATAGCGATTTCTACCAGGCAACTTTTGGATGGACAGGAATTACAAGAATAACTTTCGGTGTGCAGTTAAAGCATAAAAACGATATAATTGCACCATCATTTTTTGCTATTGCAATGAATGACGTATGAGCATGCAATGAACAATAACAAACCCAAATAACACCGTGAATTATAAGGTAATGCATGGTATTCCACTGCGCTCACCACACGGAGACAATAAAATACGTTAAGTCTCGATAGGTTAACTCTTGCTTCAATGTCCTTGAAACTGGAAATGAAAAGTCCACTTACACTGCTGTTTGGAGGGAGAAATAGACATTGCGGTGTTTTTTAGTAGCATAGATGGTTTATTTGGGAGGTAAATAAAAATTTTTGCTAAAATTATAATTTATCATCATATCGGGCTCAAATTCCTGACTCCTGAACCAGACAATTAATAGAAAAATCCAATATCACTTTTCCCTACCTGGGATTCGAATCTAAGACAGCGTTATAGTTACTTTAGTTTAAGTGCGTCACCGAGGCACTCTAAGTGATTACGCTTATAACTAGAAATATTCAGAAATAAGCGAAGAAAATAAGCGTATTGCGTTTGACAGCTGTAGAAATGTTACAAACTGTGAAGTGATTTTAGAAACACGACTCAATACTCTTAAATAAACCACAAATTCGAAGAAATAAGGAGTGTACTGCGTTTTACTGTAGAAATACGTAATAACAAGCTGTATCAGCAAACGATGTGACGATACAACACTTTCAAACGTTATTTGTATAGTCAGCAACATAAGTCGCTGAACACTTTACATTTTTTGATTACCTTTTTATGAATTAAAATTTGTACGTACTACTCTGAAGTCGTAAAATATAACCAAGTAAATTCATCTATGCCGAGAAGTGCCATACGATATTTAAAATAATTATTATTTTGAATGATAAGACAATTCCAATCTCGTGAATGTGTAGCGACTTATGTTGCTGACTGTACATGATCAATTGAAGCCGTATTAGGGTTCAATTTACTCTCAAATTATCATTTTAAAACCGTTTTTTTATCGCAATCAATAGACCTTCATGCCGTTCATCTTATGGTAAGCGATATGACTGCTCGTGAACAGTAACGTAACTAAACAACGCCTTGAATTAAAAAGCAATGTTTGGCTTTCCACTGCGCTTGCCATCCTGAGACATAAGATGTTAGGTCTCAATATATCCAGTAGTTACTCTGGCACCAATTTCCTTCAAACCATAAAACAACAGTACATTTAAAATGTTGTTTGGCGGGAGAAATAGATATTGTGGTGGTATATAACCAGGCAGCCTCTCACATATGAGAGACATATCAGTATTATATCTCATATGAGTTGTCCAGGACAGGAATTGAGGCCAGGCATGACAATAGTTGCGTCTCTTATCATTTACGGCCGATGCCAATAATCAATCGAAAAAAATAGATTGAAGTCAATCTGGATTGTTTTCTACTTTTCGATTTGTCATTTACCTTGTTGCCATAGTTTTTTCACTACTGAGATTGATTATTGGCAATATAGTATCAGAAAAAAGATTGAGCTGTCAATCTAAAACGGCAAATTTTGGATTGGGATTTTTTATTGGCAGCGGCTGTTAGGATGGAAACCTCGACGACCTATGCAGCACTTATATTTCTGCCTACTCCCCTCATGATAACCGTGAACTTATATTTTACCTCTTAACCCTTCACGGATGAAAGTGTGTATGGTTAGAAATAGCGTATTGAATGCAGCAAACAACCCTCCAATGGATTGAAAATCGACGGGGCGCAAAATATCCCTATACAGTTTGCTCATAATAACTGAATTATGTGCTCTATGGTTATTTTTTTTATTAGCAATGTCTAGTCGAGCAATCCTCTGATATGATAGCTTTTGCACATGGGTTTGCTTGCATTGAATTCTTTCTTTTTGTATCTATATACGTCCCTTTTCGAGGCACGGGTCTCCTCTACAATTGAGAGTACGATTGAGAGGGGTTAGGCCATATAGTCCACCACTCTGGCCTAGTGCGGTTTGGCGGACTTGGCACCATAGTAATTCTTACCAAACTCTATGATATGTAGGTTTCCTCATGATGATTCCTCATTTCCTTCACCGTTATAATACGTGGTGATAGATTATGATCAATATAAATTACTAAAAGTCAGAGGTGTGACCTGGGATTTGAACCCGCGACCATCGTAAACATGATGGCTGTCGGATCTGGTTCATTACCATCAGGCCACATTTTTACACATTTAAGCGTTGGAATAGAAAATAAACCTATTTGCAAAAAAACTTTTTATCTTTCATTTAAACGAGTGTCGAAAGCCGTTCTTTAAAATAGCCAAAATTATGCGTAATTTTGACTCATCAATCTTCATTTGGCCCGCATTTGGATAACCCGTAATATAATTTTAAAAGGTTCTAACCTCGGCCCTTCAGTCGAAACATTATTTCGTAAAATGCCACAGAATGTTGTAAAACGAATATTTACTCACAATTTTTGTAAAAATACCGAGTCAATTGCAAATTTATGTTAAAAATTTTTTGTCTTTAAGATGTTTCAAATTTATCTGAAGTACAAATAGACCAGATGTCAACCGCAAGAAAAAAAACATGTCATATACTGTATTTACTATCTAATTCTCCCGTAAAACAGCAGTGTAACTGCACTGTTGTATTCCGGTTTAAAAGACATTGTAGCCGGAGTAACTACTGGACATATTGAGTCTTAACATTTTATGTCTCAGGATGGCGAACGTAGTGAAATGCCAATCATTGTTTTGTAATTCATGACGTTGTTTGGTTTCTCTACTGTCCATGAGTGGTCGTATCGCCTAACATCAGGCTAATGGCAGACTCGACACGCCATTCATGGCATTCTATTACGCTCGCCATGCTGAGACATAAGATGATAACTGTATCTGGTTAAAAAATTCTTCAAATCGGAACACAACAGTTCATTTCTACTGCTATTTGGCGGGATGAATAGACATAGTGGTGGTACCTACCCAAGCAGCTTCGCATATGTGACAGACCTGCCAATATTTTAATTTATATTCCACCACGTTGGCCTAGTGCGGGTTGGCAGATTTAACATACATAGTATTTTACTTATTACAGTGACTTATAACCTTGAATTCACTTCGTAACAAAGGCGAAAAATTTGGCTCAGTTGTTCAAGGTTAGTGCATCAAACTAGAATTACAGGCGCCAGCTTGTAAATCCATAATTCAAGGATAATCTGTCTGTTATTCGTAAACTGGTTTGGAAAAGAGCAACACTAGAGTTTCTTGCCCGTTTTTGTCTAGTGAAAACCGTTTTACCAAATGGGTTGAATTAAAAATAATGATATAAAAATGCTAAAATGGGGTGAAATACATTTATTTTCTTGTTATAAAGCCTGCGATGCTTACAACAATTACTTATCCTCAAGCACTCTAGCTTTTTGACGATATGAAATAAATGCATTTAATATTTTCTAATCTTAAACTATTATTGTTGTTATTGTTTTTTTTTTTCATTTTAATTTATCTTTATAATGGAAGAAGCGGTCAGTCAGTCAGTAGGGATGGACTCCCTTTATACACAAGGGAACTTTTCCGTACCTTAACTTCTCATTCATTGGAGTTTAAAAGAGTATCAATTATATTGCAATTCCGTGCACATCAAACGGGAACACTGCATTTTCTTGGCTTAAAAGTAGTTTATGTTTTGATCCATTGTGTCAGCTACCCCCATACCAAATTTCATCAAAATTGGTCCAGTGGTTTGAGCGTGAAGAAGTAACATACACAAAGATTGTCACAATTATATTATTCGTAGGATTACTTGGAGAAACAATAAATCGTATTAATTTCTTTTTCTCCTCCTTTCTTTTATAATTTAACTAGCGGCCTGGCTCAGCTTCGCCCTGGTACAAATAGATTATTATACATATAAAACCTTCCTCTTAAATAACTCTATCTATTAAAAAACACCGCATCAAAATCCGTTGCGTAGTTTTAAAGATTTAAGCATACAAAGGGACATAGGGACAGAGAAAGCGACTTTGTTTTATACTATGTAGTGATATTTTGCCTTGAATGGTAAACCATACGACCGCTTATGAGCAGGAGTAAAACCAAACAACACCTTGAATTACAAAGCATTGCTTGGCATTCCATTGCGCTTGCCATCCTGAGACATACGATGTAGTCTCAATATGTCCAGTAGTTACTCTGGCTACAATATCCTTCAATCCGAAACACAACAGTGCATTTAAACTGCTGTTTGGCGGGAGAAATAGACATTGCGGTGGCACCTATCCAGGCGACCTCTCACATATGAGACACCTACCACTAGTTATACCTTCATAACAAATTTCATCAAAATTGGTCCAGTGGTTTGAGCGTGAAGATGTAACAAATACATAAACTTGCGCAATTATAGTGTGAAGAGGCATCTTAGCAGGCCGGCATAATTTATTTATTTATTTATTCCTTTATTGCACAAAATAAAAATACAGTAAAGAAACAACACAATAATAATAGTACAAGAGGCGGCCTTATCACACTAGGTAATTTCTTCCAGGCAACCTTTGGATGGATATTGAAATAGGAAAAATGAGCGGGCAGTCTAAGGTATATAAAATAGTAATATATATAATATATATAATTGTATCGAATTGCATGGGACAGTCGTCTGAATTCATTCGATACTCTGCCTGGACAGCATTTACGGTTACCATCAGGCGCACTAATGTTATATGCCGGACCAGTGTAAAAAACATATTATAATATTCGTAGGATTACTTTGAAAAAATAATTCATATCTATTTTTTCTTCTTCTTTCATTAATGGTTTCAATCTTCCCATGGATTAACGTTTGTTTTCAAGGAAATTAATCTTTGCATTAGTATTTCGTTGAAAGGGGTCGTCGGGATCGCTAAGTGCGTTCCGGAGAAGTAAAGTGACCCTGAGTCGAGTCAAGGGTCTTGGAAAATCCGAATTTAACTTCCGTGGAAGATAATTCAGTAGTTTCCTGAGAGCGGGGATTTTGGTTTAAAAACTATGTGTTATTATTTTAACAAAATAGTATTGCGTATTTTTATTGTTCTCAATGATTATAAAACTAAGCATAGGCCCCTCAGTAAATTGGAGTTTCAAAAAGATGACCGTGAATCCGAAATCGCGCTGAAATAAATATTAAATTAATTTAATAGATTTCGTCTAATCGGTGATAAAAAATATTATCTTCATTTTTATTAAACTTTCTGTCCTATACAAGCAAGTATTTTGAAAATCGTTGCGAGCGACAACTAATTTAATAACACTCCACTAGAGATGTACTGGAGCGCGCGCACCACTTACGTCGGAACACAACGCGCTTTCCGCCCTGTCCATATTTTTATGTCAATGGTTGTAACCCAAATTATTCATATTTGAAATGTAATTTTAATAACATTGTTTGGTCGCGCTAATACTTTTTTTTATTGTTTTTAAATTAAAAAGTCCGGCAAACGAGAAAACAGATTACCTGATGTTAAGTAATCACTGTAAAACAGAACAACCCTTTTTTATATACTATAGAAATTCTTATAAATCGCTATGGTATGCAGGTTTCCTCACGTTGTTTTCCTTCACCGTTTTAGTGCGTGGTGATTGACTATCAATACACACATGACTCCGAAAAGTCAGAGGTGTGCCCTGGTATTGAACCCGCGATCACCGTGAACGTGTTGGCAGCCGTGTTTGGTGCATTAGCAACAGCCCACCACGCACTTATTATGTAGGTACATACCGGGTATCTCAAGACTGCTACCGAAAACGAAGCCGGGTGGTAGTTTTAGTGGCTACAAACACAATGCAATTAAAAATTTCGCCTAGAAACGCGACAATTTTTTTTTATGATTTTTTAAATATCGTCATTTTTGGGTGGTAAATCCATAGTTTTTGCTAAAATAATAATTTAAACTCTTTTATACCTTAGAGTATTTATAAATAAAAGGGTATATACTATTATTTTAGGAAAAAAATTATTTACCACCCAAATATGGCCATAGGAAAAAAATAACAAAAAAAAAATTGTCGCTTTTTTTTGCAACTTTTTCTGTTGCATTGTGTCTGAAGTCGCTTAAACTACCACCCGGCTTCGTTTTCGGTAGCAGTCTTGATATACCCTGTATATTGTATATTACGTACAATGGGCGGTGTTATCGCTTATTGCGATCGCTCCAAACTTTAAGATGGACCGTGTAATAGAAGATACTATCATTTGTAATATAAGGGGCAAGATTAAGCAAGGGTTTGTATACTACAATATTTTATTTTTATTATGTAAGGAAAACTATCAGCTAGAGAAATACATAATGTATGTATCAGCCCGTATACGTCCCACTGCAGGGCACGAGCCTACTCTACAATTGAGAGTGGTTAGGCCATATAGTCCACCACGCTTGCCTAATGCGGGTTGGTGGATTTACATACCATATACATTCTTATAAATTGCTATGGTATGCGGGTTTCCTCACGATGTTTACCACTTATAAATAAATCAATAATTTAAACAACAAGGTAGACACAATAAAGCATACATAAATAATAAGTGAAAAAAAAACAGCAATCAATTAAAGAAACGGTCATTTTTACCGTTTCTTCAGTTGGAAACAGTATCGAACAACACATAAAGGTCAATTTTACTGGTGGTAGGTCTCTCATATGTGAGAGGCTGCCTGGGTGGGTACCACCGCAATGTCTATTTCTCCAGCCAAAAGCAGTTTTAATGCACTGTTGTGTTTCGTATTGAAGGACATTGTAGCCAGAGTAACTACTGGACATATTGAGGCTTTACATCTTATGTCTCAGCATGGTGAGCGCAGTGGAATGCCAAGCATTGCTTTGTAATTGAAGGCGTTGTTTGGTCAAGCTACTGTTCATGAGCGGTCATATCGCTTACCATCAGGCGAACGGCATGCTCGTCTCGGCATTCATAGCAATAAAAAACTCAGCATTAAATACACTGCATGCTCGTATAGCATATACTCGTATATATATTACATACATAACACAACAAAGTCATGTCTTTTTCCCAGAAGGGGTAGGCAGAGACTACCAGAATACCCACGTTTCACCTTGTATTTTCCGTCCCAGGATGTGAAAGAGGGTCATCGGTATGTCAGGCACAAATTCCTGACTCCGGGCTGATAATGAATAGAAAAATCCAATATCACTTTGCTCGACCCGGAATTCCAACTTGAGACCTCGAGTAATACAACTGCTCCACAAAGGCAGTAGTTTACTCCTTTACAATCATCTATTGTGCTTAATAATTACTCAGATACTTTCATAACAGTTGAAATATTGTTCTCGATATCTTATCAATTTGTTATCAGTCTGCTTTTAGTTAGCTTCAATGCAAATGAGTGTGTGTGTCTTTGGAAGTCAATAAGAGCGCAGAAAAAAGGTATCCCGGCACCACCATTTTAACTACGGTTTTTGAAGTACCAGCGCTCCCTCTATATTATAAATAGTAAACACTCTAAGGCTTTATTAGGATTCCGTACCTAAAAGGTAAAAACGGGATACTATTACAAAGCCTCCGCTGTCAGTCTGTCTGTCACCAGGCTGTATTTCATATACCGTGATAGGTAGACGCTTTAAATTTTCACAGAATATTTAGTTGTATATTTTCAAAATAAATAATTAAATATATATAAAATAAATATTCTTTATTCATATGGTCTATTACCAGATCTTATTTATTCACTTATACTGTCACTGTACACCATAGACTGCCTTTTCTCTCTCCTTTCTTTTATGTCCATCCAAAGGTTGCCTGGAAGAGATTGCGTAGTGCAATAAGGCCACCAGTTTTTTTTTTATTTCAATGAATGGCGAGACGAGCATGCCGTTCGTCTGATGGTAAGCGATATGACCGCTCATAAACAGTAGCAAAATTCCACTGCGCTCGCCATCCTGAGACACAAGATGTTAAGTCTCAATGTCCAGTAGTTATTCTGGCTACAATGTCCTTCAATCTGAAATACAACAGTGCATTAACACTGCTGTTTGATGGAGAGAAATAGACATTGCGGTGGTATCTACCCAGATGGCCTCTCACATATAAGAGACCTACCACCAATACTATACCACTTGTACTATAATTATGATTATGTGACTTATTTGTTAATTATCTGTACGGTGCACAAAAGGATTGACTAATAAATAAAACAATTACTTATCCTCAAGCACCTAGCTTTTAACAATAAAATTATTGTATTTCACTCCATTTTCTAATCTTAAACTCAGTGTCAATTATTTTTTCTTTTTTTCTTTTATTAAAGCGTGTATTTTTAGTTTTTTTAAACTATGATTTAATTGTTTTGACAAAAAACATATATCTATGGCTATTTCATCAAAGGAAGATAGCTGCGCATATATTACCCACACACATTCCCACATTTTTTTTCAATAATACATTTCTGGTTGCTCTGGATAATGTAATGTCATCCTTTTTAAATTATTGTATTGTCATTGGTTCTTGTTAAATCTACAAAGTTTCAATGAAATCTGATCGTTTAAAGTGAGTCAAAATCGCGCCCAAAGGAGTCGGATACAAACATACAAACAAGCATACAAGTGAAGCTAATATAAACCGTGTAAGAAAATTGCCTAATGATTAAAATTACTCCAAAAACAATACCCTATTTATAGCTATTAGAAATTGAGTTAACAAGTTCAAAATGTGCGGGGGCGATACAGCGAGCGAAGAATCCCTACCAAAATTCACGCCAATATTTACTGCAATACGGTCGTTATTTTTAAGCACTTAAGTGAATATTGAGGTAATGAGCTCTCCTAATATTGCCTTTTGTTAGCACGTAATTTCCTGAGTTTGTGTTTAGAATAAATTAGGTTTTAATGAAGAAAATGTAACCTTAAGTATAAATTAGGTATAATAACAGTATGACGAAAATCCCTGTACTTCCTTAAATATCCCTTATAATTGAGATATCCCTGTCCTTGGATGTCTCAATTATTGTGATATTGCAAAACAACGAAAAAATAATAATAAAGGTTAAATAATTATCGTAAGTATTGTGTCGTGTATCAGAAACTACGAGACTTTTTGGTCTAACAAACACCCAGACCCGAAAGAAATGGTTCTCACGATGCGGGGATCGAACGATCTCTCATTTCACAGCCGGCGTCTAACTAATTGCGCCAGGAAGGCTGTCATATTACTAACCTTATTAATAACTCTTCATCATCATCATCATCATCATCAGCCTATTCGCGTCCACTGCTGGACATAGGCCTCTCCTATGGCACGCCACTGGGCTCGATCTTCAGCCCAACGTCTCCAACCGCTACCAGCCATCTTTCGGATATCATCACTCCACCTCGTTGGAGGGCGTCCTACACTACGCTTGGCGAGGCGCGGTTTCCAGTCGAGGAAAACGTCTAGTCCAACGGTTGTCGGTTGTTTTTGTTGTTGTTGTTAATAACCCTTAATAATCATTATTTATTCTATAAATAATAAATAAATAAATAACACCCAACAGTCACATACATAGTCCTGACCCCACACTAAGATCGAGTCTTGTGTCGTGGGTATCAGGAACTACGAGAGACTTTTTCGGTCTCACAAACACCCAGACCAGGAAGAAACATTTGTGGGCCGCACAAACATTTCTCTCGGTGCGGGGATCGAACCCGCGGCCTCTCGTTTCACAGGCGGCGTCTAACCAACTGCGCCACGGAGGCTGTCAATTCTACAAGTATTAAATACGAAAATAATACAAAAAATAATTCAAAAAGTTAATTGGTTTTTGCGTTCTTCAGTGAGCTCACTATGCCACAAGCATGTTAACCAACTGCGCCACGAAGGCAGTCAAATAGGAGTTTTTACCCCTTCCATCCTTGTATTGCGATGTTACTCCAACGGACCTTATGTAATACTAGCTGTCGGACCCGGCTTTGCCCGGGTGCAGATAGCTTTTGAGTCCAGTATTGATTTGGCAACAACATATTATTTCGCGTAATAACTATATTTCCCGTCCCGTTCTATCCGGTTTATGTCCCGTCTTATTCAGTCACATGATGAAATTTTAATTATCATTTATTTCTAGTTTTTAGTATTAGCTTTATTGAAAAATTTCTTTATATACAATATTTTGTAAATGTGATATTTATTCGTTAGTGGGAGAAGTGGTGGGAGGTGCCTGACGTGACAGCCCAGTGGTAGCATGCGCGTGAGCTGCGCGCGGGCATTGCAACATTACTTTATTTTTCTAAAATAAAAGAATTTTTCTAAAATAAATGTAGCCTAAGTTACTCCTTGTTATATCAGCTACCTGACAAAAAAGTCCCTTCAAAATCGGTCCAGCCATTTCAGAGATTAGCCGGAACAAACAGACAGACAGACAGACAAAAAAAATTAAATATAATTTTCGGCATAGGTATCGTGTATATAACGATATGTAGTAGGACATGTTTTTTTTACTTTCACTCTTAAAACAGACACTTCAATTTTATTTATATGTATAGATGTATAGATGTATGGTAACAATTACTAAATACGACGCATTTGATCTAAACATGAGGTCCTTTGGGACAGAAATCGATTAAAATCTCAGAATGATGTTAGAAATGTTACTTGTGAAGTGCAAAATTGGTTTATTTTTATCCAACTGTGAAGAAGGAGGGACGAGGGTTATGTTTTTCGCGTGTAGGTATGTATCTTTGTCGCACCCTGGAGCGGTAAACGGTTTGTCGTATTTTTATGTGAGGGGGAAAATGGATATATGATTAAAAAATATGTTATTAAGGATTTTTGGCGCCAAACTTTATTTTCAAATTTGGAATAGGAAATGCTAATAGTGAAATATAAAGTGGACAACATTTCTTTGATAAATTCCATCGAGTATGATATAAAACAAAGAAAATATATATATATATATATATATGTACATACACGTTACACATGTATGTATATATGTTATGGGCCAAGTGATTAATGCGAGCAGTATTCATAATGCCCGGGCATTATGAATATGGCTACATGATGATCGGGCAATGTGATTAATACGTGATTTTTTAGGTGTCGCGCTGCCGCATTGTCGCATCTGTGGTCGCATCTGCGATAGACCCATAAATTAGAAAGGTTGAATTGATCTGCTTATGTTTAGTTGTTTTTTTAACGCCCGAAACATTATCTTCAGAAGAAAATTAGTGTACCCACTTTATGGATCACTTAAGTCGACTGTGCCCCAAAACCGACTCGGAACATCCCGACTTCACGTAGTCTTTTGGTTACCGACCCTAGAGTGTATATGAAAAGCCGGAGGCGCGGAGGGAGAGCAGCCCCCGCCCGCTGTAACGAAGGATAGGCAACCGTGCGAGCCGTAGCGGCTGAGGCTGGTCGCCGCAGGTGACCAGCAAGCCGAAGCTGCGGAGGTGAGCATGGGTGCCTATCTTTTGTTACGCAAGGGCGAAGGGGCTGAACTTCCCGTAGCGCCGAAGACGATGCAGAAGCTAATTTGTATTGACAACAAGTGTTTTAAGGGTTAGGTTGCTATAATAGATATTTCTCAGGAATAGTGCGTTACCTTTTCATGGGAGTGGTACCAGGGAGGTGCGACACTCCCCTTCCCCCTCCACTCCCCCCAACCCACTCCCTCGTGCTGCCCTATTCTAAATTCTACCACTTCGGCTCATTGTTTGATTTGATTCGCTTTACATCACTCTGCCCAATAGGCATTTGGCATTATTCATAATGCCCGGGCAGTGTGATAAATTGATTGATTATAATCACATTGCCCGCTCTTATTGGGCATTATTCATATTGCCCGGGCATTATGAATAATGCCTGATTAATCACTTGGCCCATAACATATATATATGTTAAACGTATATAAACTTGCAGACTATAGCGATTCGTAAGAATTTCCATGGTATGTAAAGTCTGCTAATCCGTAATAGACCAGCGTGGCAATATGGCATAATCCTTTCAATCGTACTCTCGATTGTAGATGTGGCTCGTACTCTGTGGGAGGTGTATGGGTTGATACAGATAAATAAATACACCAATAGTCACACACATAGTCCTATACCCACACTAAGATCGAGTCTTGTGTCGTGTATCAGGAACTACGAGAGACTCTTCGGTCTCACAAACACCCAGACCCGAAGGAAATATTTGTGGGCTGCACAAACATTTTTCTCGTGCGGGGATTGAACCCGCGGCCTCTCGTTTCACAGCCGTCGTATACCCAACTGTACCCGGAGGCTGTGAAAATTTCAATATACATATAGTAATTTCACGGCTGTGGTTCCGAAGAGCAATTTAGTTCAATGTTTCTTTAGGACTTCATCTAGTTAAGATACACTAGTGCTTCTGGTTAAATTATTTTATAAATTATTTTATGAAGTTGTTTTGTTTCATGACATCTATACGAAGTGAGAAGTTTTCTAGTTTGTTTATTTTTGTTCATACTATAGTGACGAGATTTGAATGTTTACTTTTGCCTGAAGGTGTTTTACTGGTGGTAGGTTGCTCAAATGTGAGAGGCCGCCTGGGCAGGCACCACCGCAATATTTCTCCCTACCAACAGCAGTGTAATTGCACTGTTTTGTTCCGGTTTAAAGGACAATGCAGCCAGAGGAACTACTGGACACATTGACACTTAACACCTGTCTCTAGATGGCGAGCGCAATGGAATGCAAACATTGCTTTGTAATTCATTGTGTTGTTTGGTTTGCTACCCTCCATGAGTGGTTGTATCGCTTACTATAAGGCTAATGGTATGCTTGTCTCGCCATTTATTGTTACAGAAAAATATATAAATATGAGCGACATTGATTCTGTTTGATACCTCGATTCATCGTGTTATAAGTACCTTTATTATCCATGCCTGTTGCCGGTTAATACACTATTTCAACGAGATACTTGTCAATAGTTGCATTGCATTGTTTTTATATCCTTGGAAATAAATTGAACAAAAAATAAAACACAAATTAAATTAAATGTTACTCTTTTTATTAAATCCATCCATGGTTGTCAGTAAGACATTACCTTTTTGCAATAAGACCGCCAATTGTTCTTTTCACTTTTTAATTATTTATTTTTTTGTAATAACGGGTACAAAAATAAATTAATTATTAATAAATTAATAATGACAGATGGACTCATCTGTAGTTACCGGACAGGTGAAACTAAATAACAGCTTGTAAAAAACATTAAATTTCATGCTATATCGTTATTAGGTTTTTAAAATCGTTTTAGTATTTAACACTAAAAATCAACCCAACTAGGAACGTACTAATAAATTCGAATGAGCCAGGGATTAAATTTAGTCCTAGGCTTTAGAAATAACTCGATTATTTTGACCAAAGCACCAACATACCGACCGTAACACCAAAAATCAATCCTTACACTTAACATCATGTCCATACGTCAAAAACCCTAGATTTTCGTAAAACTGCTGATTTCGTACAACTCCACAGCTGTGTAATCAGTCATTCGAAAATTTCCACTCGATTGCTCATGTGCTAATGCTTAAGGAGGCGACGATTCGGGAATTATCGGGTTTTAGAGGGAGATAATGAAGGAACAGGAAAATGCGATATATTTGCGTCCGCAGTCTTTGATGTAAAGGTTTATTTAGTAATTTCAGTACAAAAACAGTTGATGTAAGCCTTGGGAATGGAACATATCAATTATCAATTAATTATTATTGTAAATTATTTATGAACTTCTCTGGACTGCAAATCTTGTATAATCACTGTATTGTAAACTTATTTTGAAAAGAGCAACGTTTCTTGCCCGTTCTTCTTTGGCGAAAACAGCCTTGTGAACCAGGTGGTAGTGGAAAAAAAGCAAACCTAACATTTGTATTTTTAGTCGAATAACCTATTCAAACACATGACAGGTCATGTTTACCTATAACTATTAAAAATATGCGTACAAAATAAAAATGATATATGAGTAAAACACAATATTTTTTTCCCAAAAAGTCTCGTTATGTGTGGGTACCCTTGTGTTACCTTCCTGTAGTGACGTTTTTGTGTAGCGGACGGAGCGAGATGCGCGGGAGTGAGTTTTTGTTTTTATTGCTATGAATGGCGAGACGAGCATGCCGTTCTTCTGATGGTAAGCGATACCACCGCTCATAGACAACACGAAAATCAAACACCATGAATTACAAAGCAACGCTTGGCATTCCACTGCGCTTGCCATCCTGAGAAAAGATGTTAAGTCTCAATATGTCCAGTTTACTCTGGCTACAATGTCCTTCAATCCGAAACACAATATAGACATTGCGGTGGTTATGGAAGAATCGTGTTGTCACATGTTTTGCCACGCGTAGCGCGATTATCCACTTATCATTTTCAAGCTCGGTGGCCAAAAACAATGTTTTCAATTTTTTCAAGGATCGCGAGCTTAGTGGAATGCCAAGTCATCATCATCATCATCATATCAGCCACAGGAAGTCCACTGCTGAACATAGGCCTCCCCCAAGGATCTCCACAATGACCTGTTGGAAGCGGCTTGCATCCAGCGACTTCCTGCGACCTTAGTCAGATCGTCCGTCCACCTTGTAGGCGGGCGTCCGACATTTCGCTTGCCTGTACGTGGCCTCCACTCGAGAACCTTTCGGCCCCAACGGCTATCGGTATCGGAATGCCAAGTACTGCTTTGTAATTCAAGGTGTTGTTTGGTTTTGCTACTGTTCATGAGCGGTTGTATCGCTTACCATCAGGCGAACCGCATGCTTGCCTAACCATTCATTGAAAAACACAAAAAATACATATACATGGCTGATCTTTTAGTGATTAAAAAGAGCTTATGTTTGAATACAGGTTGTAAGCTACCTACATACGAAATTTCATCAAAATTGGTATAGGCGTTTGAGTATGAAGAACTAACGAACACAACGACTTTCGCCTTCATAAAATAAGTGGGAAGTAAGAGTACCTTAGTCTATCTATGTTTAGTCTCAGGAATATGTGCCAGACAGCCTACTGGCGTAGTTGTACTACGGTACAATTATTTAGTTGGTGTCTCGGGTCCGAATCCCCGAATGATTGAATTTTCCTTTTCATTATCAGCTCGGAGTCAGGAATTTGTGATGGAAAGCGGAATCTGTCACAAATGTGTCACTATGAGAAATATTTTCATAATCATTGTACGTATTTTCTGTAACTCCTCATCACATACATGATAAATGCTACGGTTTTTCTTCATTTCCCTCAACGTCTCTTGGAGATTGGGTTAATCACTGTTATAGGCGATCGCTAAGTGCCAGATAATTGAAAAACTTTCCTCGACACTGTCTTCTCTGTTCAAGTTATAAACTGATAGAGGGTTAATTATTTTTATAATAAAATTTAAAAAATATTTCATATACCTTCATGCTAGTTTTGGAATAAATAGCAATAATAATTAAAAATAGCAAGTAAAGTCAATCTCGTGTATTCTATGAAGAATTGAGTTTTTCACGAACCCATTTAAAGAAGAAACTGAACAGTTATTATTGTGTGTGTAATTTTAGATGTGAAAAATGGTTATAATATTTAGTATTTTTTTTACATATTCTGTTGGGGCAATCAGCAATAGCAGAAATATAGAGCATGCTAAGGCTACACAAATAACAAGGTGGTGATATAAATTTTAAATAACAATAATTCCAATTACTACTTCGTGAATTCCTAGTACAAGAAAGATGTCTGTATCAGCCCATATACGTCCCACTGCAGGGCACGGGCCTACTCTACAATCGAGAATACGATTGAGAGTGGTTAGGCCATATAGTCCACCACGCTGGCCTAGTGCGGGTTGGCGGACTTACATACCAAAGAAATTCTTATGAATTGCTATGGTATGCAGGTTTCCTCACGATATTTTCCTTCACTGTTTTAGTGCGTGGTGATTGACTATCAATACACACATGACTCCGAAAAGTCAGAGGTGTGCCCTGGGATTCGAACCCACGACCACCGTGAACATGTTGGCAGTCGCGTCTAGTCCGTTTACCAACAGGCCACCACGCACTTTACTTCAAATTCTATTCGAACCCGAGACCTCTGTTTTATAATCATACCTTACTACAGTTGTGCCACCGGGGCACCAGATATTTTTTACAAGCCTAACAAAAGAACATTGGTAAAACCAATCTTCATGCAATTCTTAAGGGTCTATAAATTTGGTGAATAAGTATATTAATCATTAATTTTCTAAGTAATTTTGAATGTATTGATTAAGTAATTTTACACATGGTATCTCAAGACTGCTACCGTAAACGAAGCCGGGTGGTAGTTTTAGTGACACATTGCAACAGAAAATGTTGCAAAAAAAGCGACAATTTTTTTTGTTATTTTTTTCCTATGGTCGTATTTGGATGGTAAATTCATTTTTTTCCTAAAATAATAGTGTATACCCTTTTATTTATAAGGACTCTAAGGTATAAAAGAGTTTAAATTATTATTTTAGCAAAAACTATGGATTTACCACCCAAAAATTACGATATTTAAAAAATCATAAAAAATAATTGTCGCGTTTATTAGCGAAATTTTTAGTTGCATTATGTTTGTAGTCACTAAAACTACCACCCGGCTTCGTTTACGGTAGCAGTCTTGATATACCCAGTATTTATAATCAGATTTTAAGTCTCAATACGTCCCGTAGTTACTATGGCTACAATGTCCTTTAATCCGAAACACAACACTGCCTTAACACTGCTGTTTGGCGGGAGAAATAGATATTGGTACCTAACCAGGCCTCTCACACATTTATGAGACTCACACCAGTAAAATCATCATTGTTCTTTTAGCATCAAGAGTTAAAACATACAATCCAAAAGCAAAACAAGCCTATACTCGGAACCATAAACAGCAGATCCATAACACTCAGAGATTTATCAGCTCGGATAACCCGTATCTGCGATATGAAATTGTTTTTCGCGACTGATAAACGAGCTTCGCTTCGACATGAGCCCGAAATACAATCAACGTTGCTTCTTATATGTTTGTTGTAGAGGGATTTCTTTATTTTATTTAGGATGGTAGATACGTACTTGCCTTTTGGTAACGGACTAGGAACGAACATATTCACGCTGCTCGCACACCTCTGACTTTTCGGAGTCATGTGTGTATTGATAGTTTCTCACGTCGCACTATAATAGTGGAGGAAAACATCATGAGGAAACCTGCATACCATAAGAGTTTCTATGGTCGGTAGGTAAAGTCTGCTAAAACGCCAGCGTAGTGGACTATATGGCCTGAACATTTGTAGAGGAGGCTCGTGCCCTGCAGTATAACGACCGCTCATGGACATTAAGTAAAACCAAACCATGAATTACAAACCAATGCTTGGCAATCCACTGCAGTACATCCTGAGACATAAGATGTTAACTCTCATTACATCCAATTACCTTGGCTACAATGTCCTTCAAACCAGAACAGAACAGTGCATTTACACTACTGTTTAGCAGGAGAAATATACAGTGTGAAACCTACCCAGTTGGCCTCTCACATATGAGAGACCTACCACAAGTAAAAATTCCTATTGTAGTCTCGTGAGTACTGCTTTCCAAATGTGTAATAAAGTAGGTAGTGAAACAAATCAGTTAAAAGCAAATGTCGCCATTCGTTCGATAGTGATTGTGATATGATAAGCACGCTTTCACATTATGGTTGCGAAATTATGAGTCGCGCGGTCTATTTATACATTACTGGCAAAGGTACGGATTGTTGCATCAAAATAAATTATTTATCAGTTATTTTTTTATTTTAGTCTTTAGGAAAAATGTTTCTTTGATTTACGCGAATGTTACACATTGTAGTTAAACTATTATTTATTGATTTGATCAGACATTTGGTTTAACTTTTTAACTTTTCGACGCTTCGTTTACTTAAAATCAGACCTAAAGACACAATGAGCTCCTTCTTGGATCGGAACGCAAAAAACATTTAACTTCTTAATTTAATAATTGTTAAATAACGGTAGTTAAATTTAAGTCACTGAACGAATCATTTATACTTTAGTCTGCCTCGTGACCACGAAAGCTGTAAAGTAATCCAAATGTCTTAAATAATTGTTTTATTTCAATGTATAACACTCGCGTAAATCGAAGAAACTATTAATATAAAAAAAACATTCTCTTTTCTTGGCGCTGATGGAAAAATAACTCAAATGTTATTGGAAATATTTTTAACACTATTCCGAAAATGATCTAATACTCTGTTAGCTCAATAAGATTTACGGTCTGGTTTACGATCAAAGATCATCTGTCACAAATTGTCACAGCTACTTTGGATACCATTTTGGTTCTCAGAAATAAATCTGAGTTACGATACGTCTTCAATCAAAGCAGAAACGTGTCTTACAATCTATTTAGATACTAGGTCATCTAATCGATACAGACCTCGGGATTTTAAAATAGAAAAATAAACGATGCAAAAGGTCATTTGAAGATACTCTTACATAACCATTAGTTGTTGTAGGGATAATATTCTTTAGAAAGTTGTAGAGCTGTGGTCGAATTAAACTAAGCTGCTTCTCTTGTATAATCACTGCATTTTTTTATTGCTAAGAATGTTGTAATAATAATTCTAAAATATTAAAATGTATTGTGGATAAATATTACTGGTGGTAGGTCTCTCATATGTGAGAGGCCATCTGGGTAGTTACCACCGCAATGTCTATTTCTCCCGTGAAACAACACTGCGTAAATGCACTGTTGTGTTTCGGTTTGAAGGACATTGTAGCCAGAGTAACTACTGGGCATATTGAGACTTAACATCTTATGTGTCAGGATGACGAGCGCAGTGGAATGTTGCTACTGTTTATGAGCGGTCGTATCGCTTACCATCAGGCAAACGGCTTGCTCGTCTCGTCATTCATTGCAATAAAAAATAAATAAAAAGACGTTGACCGAAAAATATTATACCAAAATTAGAACACAAACATTCTACCCTCCAATGTTATTAAAACGACCACAACAGAGGTTGCATTTCTTTAATGCTATGTATGGTGAGACGATCATGCCATTCGCTTGATTGTAAGCAATACGACCACTCATATACAGTAGCAAACACCTTGAATTACAAAGCAATTTTTGCCATTCCACTGCGCTTGCCATCCTGAGACATAAGATGTTAAGTCCCAGTATGTCCAGTAGTTACTCTGACTACAATGTCTTTCAGTCCGATACACGACAGTGCATGTACACTGCTGTTTGGCGGGAGAAATATATATTGCAGTGGTACCTACCCAATTGGCCTCTCACATATGAAAGACCTACGAGTAATCACTGTCTTGCAAGCTTATTTTGATAAGAGCAATGCTAGAGTTTCTTGCCCGTGCTTCTCTGGTGAAGACAGCCTTGTGAACAGGGTGGTAAAGAAAAAAATAGTCATAAGTTTGCAACTTGAACCGCTTGGGTTTTGGCTCAATTTCACTTTTTTTTGTTTGAATGGAAGTTTTGGGCAATTTCGGGTCTCTGGCGTCTACTTACTTTATATAGAGGCAGTCTGTAGGGTAGTTAATTTAAGGGTAGAAATCCAATTTGTGCTTGTTGGGCATTTATCATGATTTTATTGTATGTTCATTGTATACAGGGGTTTATAGGTATCCATAAAAATAAACGTTTCTTCAGATTTCATAGCAATTCTGGTTTAGTCTCTGGAGACTAACCAGAATTCAAAATTATGTGATATAATGTACTGTTGTGTTCGGGTTTCAAGGACATTGTAGCCAGAGTAACTACTGGACGTGTTTGCGACTTAACATCTTGTGTCTCAGGGTGGCAAGCGCACTGGAATGCCAAGCATTAGTTTGTAATTAACTAGCGGCCCAGCTTCGCCCGGGTACAATTAGATTTCTGTAAAATAATATGTACGTATTATACATATAAACCTTTCTGTTGAATCAGTCTATCTATTAAAAAAACCGCATCAAAATCCGTTTCGTAGTTTTAAAGATTTAAGCATACAAAGGGACAAAGGGACAGAGAAAGCGACTTTGTTTTATACTATGTAGTGATTGTGTTTGCCATTTGGTTTGGCTATTGTCCATGAGCTGTCGTATCGCTTACCATCAGGCGAATGGCACGCTTAAAGGAAAAGCCTCAAAATCAAAATAGTCTGGTTAGGTCTGGGTGTTTGTGAGACCGAAAAGTCTCTGGTGGCTTCTGATACCCACGACAAAAAACTTAATTGATCTTAATGTGGGATCAGGAATATGTATGTGACATTTGGTAGAATTATTTATTTAGGAATTAAAACTTAGTAACCTCCTTAGAATGTGTCAAGTTTAAGAATAAATAACACCCAACAGTTACATACACATTCCTGACTCCATACTAAGATCGAGTCTTTTGTCGTGTATCAGGCACTACGAGAGACTTTTCGGTATCACAAACACCCAGACCCGAAAGAAATATTTGTCGCACAAACATTTCTCTCGGTGCGGGGATCGAACCCGCGGCCTCTCGTTTCACGGTCGGCGTCTAACCAACTGCGCCACGGAGGCTGTATCAATATTTATGGTTTCCTTATTTATTTACTAACAAATGGCATTTATAAGTCAACGAAAATAAAGTGATGTTTTCCTTCATTCGCAAATATTGAGGCCACTTGTAGAAATTGGGGTGTGTAGTAACATTACGTAGAAATTGGGGCATTATGAAACTATGTTTTCTTTGTTTTATGCTATTACTAGCGGCCCGGCCAAGCTTCGCCCGGGTACAAATAGATTATTGTACAATAATATGTACGT
Source organism: Hyles vespertilio (assembly GCA_009982885.2). NCBI lineage: Eukaryota > Metazoa > Arthropoda > Insecta > Lepidoptera > Sphingidae > Hyles > Hyles vespertilio. The sequence continues at coordinate 5,523,945 of CM042832.1, forward strand.
ATTATACATATAAACCTTCCTCTTGAATCATTCTATCTATTAACAAAACCGCATCAAAATCCGTTGAGTACTTTTAAAGATTTAAGCATACAAAGGGACAAAGAAAGCGACTTTGTTTAATACTATGTAGTGATACGTCCATGTATAATGTAGCATATTTTTCTGGTGTTAGGTATCTCATATGTAAAAGGTCTGGGGAGGTACAACTGCAATGTCTATTTCTCCCGCCAAACAACAGTGTAAATGCACTGTTGTGTTCTGGTTTGAAGAACATTGTAGCCAGAGTAACTAATGGACATATTGAGACTTAACATCTTATGTCTCAGGGTGGCGAGTGCAGTGTAATACCAAGCATTGCTTTGTAATTCAAGGTGTTGTTTGGTTTTGCTACTGTTTATGAACGGTCGTATCGCTTACCATCAGGCGAACGGCATGCGCGCCTCGCTATTCATTGCAAAAAAAAGAAACTATTATTTTATACTGTATTTAGTTTCGGTTCGTTCACGAGGCGGACATATTTTCTACCCAGATTTTAAGTAGATGCTTGAAGAAAATAGGATGGGATGAATGGAAGAATATTTAATGTTACTAACCATAGTGTTGATTTTAGTTAAAAGCATTTGCTCTTGGTTCATAACTCTTTTTAAAAACCTTTTAAAATACTGCCTATATGCTTCTTGAATAAGTTTTTGCGTAATACTGGTGGAAGGTCTCTCATACGTGAGAGGCCATCTAGGTAGGTACCACCGCAATGTCTTTTTCTCCCGTGAAACAGCAATGTAAATGCACTGTTGTGTTTCGGATTGAAGGACATTGTAGCCAGAGTAACTACTGGACATATTGAGACTAAACATCTTATGTCTCAGGATGGCGAACGCAGTGAATGTTGCTACTGTTCATGAGCGGTCGCATCGCTTTCCATGAGGCGAACGGCATGCTCTTCTCGCTATTCACTGCAAGAAAAAAAAAACCTATTTCCATGTTTTCAAAACCAATATTTCTGTGAACCACAAGTATTTGATTCGGGTCTAGGCAGCGCCGGATCTAGGTATTTTTTGAGGCGGGGCAAAAACTGAAAAATGCCGCCCCTTGCCTATATTTTTATCTTAATCATCATCATCATTTTTAGCAACCAGACGCCCACTCAACACAAGCCTTCGGGAAAGAACGTCATTTTACCATGTTAGCATTTTTACACGCTTTATATTAGCGTCACTTTTGAGGGTAAACGTCACACACGTCTGTAGGCTTTGACTCTAGTTTTCCTACACGTGACCCCTGGGTAGTGCCAAATGAGTGACACATTTCGTGGTGGTAGGACTTAAGTGTCCGTCTGGGTAGCGATCACCGTCCACGGGGCGTAAAGACCGTCATAGTGATTTTGTACGTATTTTTGGTCGCTCTCGAAGGGAGGAGTGTTGACCCGCCGACCAGAGACAGTACAGTACAAGAGCCCAATCGTGACTAACCACCACGAGGGGCTGCCTCACCATAATCTTGGGTGGGTACGTCGTGCCGGTTGGTGACCGGATGTGGCCGACCTTTAGCGACATGTCGACCCTTTCATGCCGGTGCCCATTCAGCCTACTTAATGCCCGGACTTTGGCTTCTCGATGCCTCTTCATTAAACCCATCCCTTCAACCTCATGACAGCGCAATTAAACAAAGCAGGTCTCTCAGCGGTGCATAACCCCACCATCGCGTTCACTATGGAGTTCACCGACATCCGCGAACTCCAAACGACCTTAATGCCGTCCTCTTCTTGATGGAGACGAGAATTCGTTGTCCGGCCTTCCTATTCCGGCATTTCTACCTGCTGTACCCCGGTTATTTACTTGAAGAAAGCTTCAAGCCTAAAGCCGGGGTATGCTTGTATGTATATTCGGTTGGACATCTACTGTCACCGTTTAAGCTGCATGGGCTTCTCCTTCTCCGCTTTGTGTTTGCACGTGAATCTTAGTTGCCTGAGCCGCATCGATGTGTGCCTTGACAGGTCTCACAACGGGGACGATGAGACGACTCGGCTGTTCAGGTATCTCAGCCATGTGGCTGATGGCGGGCGGACGCAGTTCCCGTCGGCTGAAATGGTCTTGGGGGATTTCAATGCACATCACAAACTGACATTTATCCTGGGCTGTTTAAAAAAACAATGGTGGTTGTATCATTGAGATAAAACGACGTATGGCGATGGCTAGAGAGGCAATGGAGAAGCTCAGAAAAATATGGAGGAATCGTACTACTACAAAGGCTACTAAAGATCAGGCTTGTCCGAGCACTTTCTCGTATTTCTGTACGCCACTGAAACATGGACGTTACGGGAGAAGAAAAATGTAGATTCCCTAGAGATGAGGTGTTGGAATGCTTGGAATATCACGTCCGAATTCCACACACACGTTTCAAGAACTTGGCATCAAGTAGCGTCTTTTCGAGATAGTACGACCCCGTATACTTCGAAGTTCGAATATTCGGTCATGTCTCACGACGAATTAACGACTCCATAGAACGTCTTATGGTTAATAGGGCAGAGTAGACTGAAATAGACCTCGTGGTAGGACATCATACACATACATTTATATACATTACTAGCGGTCGGGCCCGGCTCCGCCCGGGTGCATACATGTTTTAAAATGGCGGTCAAAATGTTTAATTCTGACTATCAGTTTAGAATATCGAGCAATCGGACCACGAAAAACGAACAAAATTTCCTCGTATTTGCTAGAAATATCACTACTGCTTTCCTCCTATAGGTCATAGCGTGATGATATATAGCCTATAGCCTTCCTCGATAAATGAACTACCCAACACTGAGAGAATCATTCAATCGGACCAGTAGTTCCAGAGATTAGCGCGTTCAAACAAACAAACAAACAAACTCTGCAGCTTTATAATATTAGTATAGATATATACGTACAGCGGCACATATATTATGGCGGATATTATAGGGATAGCCTTGTCAGGCCTCAAAACTTCCAGGTCTGATTCAAATTCAATTTCCTAAAAACGGGGTGAATACAATACCTTTTTTTTAATTCGGTATCTACGGGGAGATCATAAGGTGCATGTCGGGGTCTCCAGCCTTCCAATCTGGCGCACGGGGACAATTATTATCCGTACCGCATAGATTTTGCAGCCAGGCTGGATCCCTGAAAAAATCGAAGAAGATTTTTTGCCTGCATACCGGCTAAATCTCATGGTGACCATCGCAGGTATTACAGACGATAGGCGATGTGGATGAGCGTGTAACATCTAGTTGACTCGCCGTGCCACCCGGCGCACTTCCTAATATGGCTCCTCACAACTTAGGTAGGCGTAGATTTTCTCTGCAACAGACGCCCTAACCGTGGGCGTCTGCTATGAGGCCACGAGTTCTGCCGCCCATCTTAGAGTTGGCCAGCGACCCCAATGACCCCTATTAAGGAACTCTAAAGACTAAAATCAATATTGGAATATTTTATAATATCTAAGTATAGATATTTAATAATTATTAAATTGTCAACGCGGAGACGTGGGAACATATTACTGAAATATTTTAACTATTCTTAATTTTCAAACCCCATTTTTTCAGTGTGTAAAATATTGCCTTTTATTATTTCAGTAAATCAAAACAAAAAAAAATGGCCCAGATTTGCCGCCCCTTAAAATCTGCCGCCCTAGTCTCCAGCCTACTCAGCCTTCTAGTAAATTCGCCACTCCCAGTACCACATAAAAGACGTTCGTTCTTCGTTCGGTTAATCAAGTTCCTGATACCCGCGACACAAGACCCGATCTTAGTGTGGGGTCAGGACTATGTGTGTGACTTTTGGGTGTATTTATTTATTTATTTTATTGTCAATGCATGACCAAACCATCTAATGCAACTTTTCTGGTAGAGAGGACTTAATTAATATAATTTTATGACAAAATATATTATATACAGGTGGTGGTAGGTCTATCATATGTGGTGGGTACCACAGCAATGTCTATTTCTCCCGCCAAACAGTGAAAACGCACTGTTGTGTTCCGGTTTGAAGGACGATGTAGCCAGATTAACTGCTGGAAATATTGAGACTTAGCATCTGTCTTAAGAAGGCGAGCGCAGTTCAATGCCAAGCATTGCGTTGTGGTTCACGTATAGAAAATATTGTCTTTAAAAAACACAAGATTTCCACCATAATGACACGAATAAAAATATCTAAAAATTCCACCCCAATGCCACTGTTTACCCTATAAAAAATAACGCGCGCGAAGTTCCCAGATGTAACTCAGGCAGAAAATTTAAGTAGGGCGAAGGTCAAGTTTGGGCATGTTTGTCTGTCCCTAGAGGCGACGAATGGACGGCATTGTACACAAACGAAGCAATTAATAAAATATTATGTTTGCTTAGATATATTATATCAAATATTATTATTTATCACTACATAGTATAAAACAAAGTATCCCTACGTCTCTTTGTATGCTTAAATCTTTAAAACTACGCAACGGATTTTAATGCGTTTTTTTTAATAGAGATATAGAGAGAGATAGAGTGATTCAAAGGAAGGTTTATACCGGGTATCTCAAGACTGCTACCGAAAACGAAGCCGGGTGGTAGTTTTAGTGGCTACAAACACAATGCAATTAAAAATTTCGCATAGAAACGCGACAATTATTTTTTATGATTTTTTAAATATCATCAGTTTTGGGTGGTAAATCCATAGTTTTTGCTAAAATAATAATTTAAACTCTTTTATACCTTAGAGTATTTATAAATAAAAGGGTATACACTATTATTTTAGGAAAAAATGTATTTACCACCCAAATATGGCCATAGGAAAAAAATAACTAAAAAAAAATTGTCGCTTTTTTTTGCAACTTTTTCTGTTGCATTGTGTCTGAAGTCGCTTAGACTACCACCCGGCTTCGTTTTCGGTAGCAGTCTTGATATACCCTGTATGTATAATACGTGCATATTATTGTAGAGAAATCTATATGCACCCGGGCGAAGCTGGGCCGGGCCTCTAGTTACTTATATACTTTTAAAGTGAAGGTTTGAGAATTGCTTGTAAGAATAGTCAACATCTGGGGGCACGGCAGTGCCCGCTCCAAGTTGAGCTAAAAAGCGGCACAGCCGTACTATCCTTTTCTCAAAGCACTTCAGACCATTTTCAACCCCCCATAACTTCGTTGTGGTTAAGTAAGAAGCCTGAATTTTCAGTTACTAATTAGGCATCGCATGAAAACATAATGTATCGTACAATTTATGCATAATGCTACTGGCCAAGTCGATCTATTTATTTAAAACGTAAAGAATTTTTAATATTGATATGATAATAACTTACGTAATAACTTTATACAGAACGTCCCTCAATCAAGGACTAAATAAATTAATCGACTTGGTATTACATGGATCTCACAACTTTTTGCGGTAGAAAAACTGAGCTGCGAGACTTGGAATTTTTTTACAGGATGTTTTTGATGGGATAAGTTGTCTATGAAATAAAATTGGTTTATTGATCATGTAGGCAATTAAATAGCTCTTACAAAGTCAATACATATTACTTAATATATTTTACAAAATAACTGATTATTTTATTATATAAATATGTGTCATAAAAAATAAATACACCCAAACATCACATAGTCCTAGATCCCACACTAAGATCAAGTCTTGTGTCGTGGGCATCAGGAATTACGAGAGGCTTTTCGCTCTCACAAACACCCAGACCAGAAACTAATACCTGTGGACCACATAAATATTTGTCTCGATGCAAGAGCAGCCCAGATTCAGGAATTTGTGCCCGATATGGCGATAGGCTCGCCACCTATCACATGGTGGAACGGAACATACAAGGCGAAATGTGGGTGTCCTGGCACCTTTGCCTACCCCTTCTGGGATATAGGCGTGAGTTTATGTATGTATGTATGCAAGGATCACAGGACACACAGAATACAAATATTTGTTTCGAGTCTGGGTGTACATAATATGTCTGAAAAGTCTTATAGTTTCTGCTATACACGACACAAAGCTCGATCTTTATGTTTTTTTATTGCTGTGAATGGCGAGACGAGCAAGCCGTTCGCCTGATGGTAAGCGGTACGACCGCTCATAAACAGTAGAAACATTCCACTGCGCTCGCCATCCTGAGACATAAGATATTAAGTCTCAATATGTCCAGTAGTTGCTCTGGCTACAATGTCCTTCAATCCGAAACACAACAGTGCATTAGTGTGGGGTTGGGACTATGTATGTGACTGTTGGGTGTATTTATTTATTATTTATTGATTGAAGCTGGCTTTAAATTGATTCATTTTATATTCTGTGCAGTCACAATGTTGGGGCGTCTTTAATAATTCAATAACGCACGCCCGTAGCCAATACTCATATCGTATTTCAACGTTTTAAAAAAGGCTACTAAAGAATTTTTGTTAGTATTAATGATGTTGTATTTAATGTCTTTACGATTGAAAGAAGACGAAACTTCATAGAACCTTGGGCTTAGCCTTACAGAGGTTTTCTATGCATTGTTTCATATAAATAAGGTACCTAATTATCTCATTCCTATGAAATTTCCTACTCGATAATAGATAGACAATATGTTTGCTCAATGGGACTAAAGAGTGAAAGAAAACAGATTTATTGTCACAAACAATACATCGCACAACTCAGACAAAGTATGGTAACACGTAAACAAGAAAAATGTATATTGGAAGGAGATTATGCGTCGCATTGCTGTGACACTTAGGTGACCACTCAAAGGAAATATCATTATGTGACTGCCGTGAATATTGGTAGCCGCCTCTGGTCCGTTACCATCAAGCCACAACGCACTTTATAAAACGTACACAAGTTGAATTTAAAACGCAACACTGTGTAGGTTGTAGATGTGTAGGCAGAAGTGTCAATTATACCACCCACAGTTGCCGAGCTTATTTTCAAACCTAAGGCGTGATGGGTACCCATTACTATGCAAGAAAAACATTTCAATAAGGCAAACTAACCCACCCTCCCTCATCCATCGCAACATTAATGAAACAGAGTATTGAAGTTCAGCTTAGTCCCCGGAAAAGTCTACATACATATACATATAAACTCACGCCTTTTTCCCAGAAGGGGTAGGCTGAGGCGCCAGGGCACCCACATTTTGCCTTGTATGTTCCGTCCCACGATGCGAGGTGGCGAGTCTATCGCCATATCGGGCACAAATACCTGACTCTGGGCTGACCCTCTCACTATTCCTATATTTCTAAAGTTTCTTTTTGCAACGAGTGCCAAGACGGGCGTGCAAACAACACCTTGAATTACAAAGCAATGCTTGGTATTCCACTGCGCTCGCCATTCTGAGACAAGTCTCAAGATGTCCAGTAGTTATTCTGGCTACAATGTTCTTCGAACCGAAACACAACAGTGCCCTTATACCGCTAAAGTGAACTCAAAAAGTATCCGGGCGAAGCAGGGCCGGGTCGCAAGTTAAATAAATAAAGAAACAAATATATATTATAGAAACGGTTTGTAAAGAAGTATCAAATACAGAACTATCCTTATAAAGTTGACCGTTGGCAACCCTTTTTGGTTTAGGTTTGAAAATAAACCCTTTCATATCGATCGATACAATACTTGGATGCGTTAATGCCTCAATTCGGAATTGGGGTGTGAAATTAGGTCGTATTGTCATGCATATTTCTGTGTCAATGGTGTGGGCTTAGATGGTTGATAGTTAGGTTAAACCTAGCATAATATTATCATGTAATATGTCTATATGACATGTATTGAACTTCTATACATGTACGCAAAATTAGGGGAACATTAGTAAAATGATGATTTTTCGTGTAAAATAGTAGAAGAGTGTATATTCATTTTACAAAAAAAGACTATGTATTCAAAATCAATAGAAAATATGAAAAAAAAAACGCAGAAAATTCGCCGCTGTTTTTACAAACTTAATTGCATTGCATCTGAAGTCTCTAAAACTACCACCCGGCTTTGTTTTCGGTGGTAGTCTTGATATAACCTGTATATTTTATTGTTGATCAAATTGTAATATTGTTATGTACTTATATATTTTTGTCAATATAAGTAATGGCTACCCTTTCTCTCTCCTTTTTCTTATCTCATTCCGTTACCTGTAAAAGAGCCTAGTGCAATAAGGCCGTCCATTGCACTTATTTTAGAAATTGTTCTTGTTTTTCTTTTGGTGTATAAAAGTGTGTACAACAAATAGATAAATACATACGTACGTAAATAAATACACATATTACATAAAACCAATGTTTCCAGCTAGCTACAGACCTCGTTTTCACTCATACAGCCGTGAAATATTTGATGGTTATACTCTGTAGAGTTTACTGCGAACGGTTTATGGGTAAGGATAGCTATCTGTTTGTTCTCAGTAATTAGTTCTTATATGGGAAATATTTGATATTGCTGAGATTGACTTTGATTATTTTGTTATGGTGGTTATACAGGGTGATATTGACATATTGTACTTATTTTAACCCACATGTTTCTCATCACCCCAGGTGACATTTTACATAATTTGAAAAAATATGAGAACTTGTTTTTTTCAAAAATTGTGATTTTAGTTCTTACTATTTTTGGGCATCCCATATAGATACGAGTTTTTTTACCACTTAGCTGAACGGTTCGGAAGTTCGGAAACTTATCTGAGTTGTAAGAGACTCGGTATCTATAGGGGTTGATCAATAGCTTTGAAATCGCGATTTTTTACAAAACTATCAAGGAGTTTTTGTACAAACTTGGTACAATGTTACCAGGGATAGTTAGGAGCACGTGGTTAAATACCAGATGTGAATATCACGCTGCAGATATACATACGTAAACTCACGCCTTTCTCCCGGAAGGGATAGGCAGAGGTGCCAGGACGCTCACATTTTTCGAGACCTCAGCTTTGTATATATCTTTGTATGTGTATATAGAAAACTCCAAGCATAGCGCTCTCCATAGCTAGTTGAGTGACTTTGAGCATCCTAATAACGCCCATAAGGAGAGGCCACGTCTCGGCAAATATAATTTAAAAATTATTGTTAATATAATTTAATAACATAGTAATTTTATTATTCACTTCAGCGTATAACTTGGTACACTTAAAGGCCAATAAATAAGTTATTTTCATGACACTACATTTTCTTTCCGCGACGCTTCGGCAAAATATTCAATAATTAAGTTACTCTCTCGATTTTCGTCGCTATAGTAACTGGAGTATTGTGAAAACGGTATTTTTATATTTCGCCTTAAGGGTAGTAGTTATTTTTGCTGGCTTTTCAAACTGACACGACATAATTAGGGTATATATAATATATATATATACATATATATATTTATATACATATACACAATACAATACAATAATTCTTTATTGCAGTATTGAGCTTAAATATATGTTATGTTTGGTAATACAATGGGCGGTCTTATCGCCTAAAGCGATTTCTACCAGACAACCGTGGGATGGAGAATATTGGAAATAGTTGTAGATGGCAGTAAACAATAAAGAAAGATAACAAAAAGGTAAACTATCTAATAGCATACTAATACTTAAATACCAAAATCAAATAAACTAATACATATTTAAAAATAATACTAATAATTATAACAAAATACATAAATAACGACAAGAAAGGTAGCACTATAGATTTTTCAGATAGTGGTTTCGTACCTGATTTTTAAATGTGTGTATAGTTTTTGAGCGTTTTATATCTAATGGTAGTGCGTTCCAAAGCCGGACTGCTTGAACGGTAAAAGATTTGTCATAATAAGAAGAAGAATGGGAGGGTGTTTTGAGAAGGAGGGTTTCAGAGGAACGTAAGGATCGGGAATGGGTGTGGTGTAAAAACTCAAAACGGGATTTTAGGTACTGAGGAGCAACAGGGTTAAATAGGATATTATATAAAAATGATAGGATATGAGCTTACTGGTGGTAGGTCTCTCATATGTGAGAGGCCATCTGGGTAGGTACCACCGCAATGTCTATTTCTCTCGTGAAACAACACTGCTTAAATGCACTGTTGTGTTTCGGATTGAAGGACATTGTAGCCAGAGCAACTACTGGACATATTGAGACTTAACATCTTATGTCTCAGGATGGCGAGCGCAGTGGAATGTTGCTACTGTTTATGAGCGGTCGTATCGCTTACCATCAGGCGAACGGCTTGCTCGTCTCGCCATTCACAGCAATAAAAAAAAAAGAGCATTCCGGCGAAGACGAATAGGTAACCATTTCAGCTTTCTACGATATTCGGATATGTGATCAAATTTACGTAGTCCATATATGAATCTGATACAATAATTTTGTAACATTTCGAGTCTATTTTGCTGTTCTTCAGTTAAATCTAGATATGAGGCGTCAGCATAATCTAAGATCGGGAGTAAAAGGGATTGTGCAAGCATTACTTTAGTGGCTGTAGGCAAAAAGTTACGCAACCTTTTGAGAATCGAAGCTGAGGCGTAAAGTTTGCAGTTCAATTCTGCAAGTTGAGGGACCCATGACAAGTTTCTGTCAAGAACAATCCCAAGATCTTTGACGGTTTTACTAATTTCAATACGGGTTCCATCAAACATTACCTGTGGAAGATGAAACCAGTCAACTTTTGAGATAATTCTTGAGCTACCGATTATAATTGTTTGAGTCTTAATCGGGTTAACTGTTAGGCCGCAAGACTTGCTCCAGGTAGTAATTTTGTGTAAATCACTGTTGGTAATATATACTGGGTGGAATCGCTTATCGTCCGGAAAATTTAATAGTGTATTGTGTATGTGAAAGTAACGTTATATACGAAATTTATCATTAAAAACTACAAACTACCCCATAAACAACATCAGTACAAGATATCCCCAAAACGCATATTATCTAAATCACCCTACACTTAAAAGTGCAACGAAATGTCAATACTCAGGCGCGCGAGTGTATGAGTCACGCCACACAACAGCTGACTGTCGCGCATCGACCTTGAACTTACTTTGCGCCTATTTATCGGTATTATTACTCTAAATATTACCATATAACATTTTGATTTATTTAGAATTTTAGTGTGTTAGGATCATTTAAGTAAATTTAGTTGTTGGTAAGTTGTTAAGATTTACATTATTATTTTCATAACGTACCTACTATCTTAGAAAAAGCTGCATATGTTTTTATTTAAACGTTTTAATAAAGTCGAGAATAGACGACTTCGCTGTCGTAGGTCACGGATTCTTGCATGATTAGGAAGTCTGAACTTACCATGATCGAGTAGCCTCGGATAAGTCGTTAAAATAGTTCTTGTGCTGGGAACTCGTGGATTCATCATTCATGATACCATTCCTACGCAAAGACTGCAGATGTTCTGGATCTGCATACATCCTTCTTGCATGACCCAAGTTTTCATTGGATCGAACATAGCATGTCATTATTGTCACATACTCACTGTTCGTTTAATCACTCATTTTGACCGCAAGAAACTAACCAATAACCAAAATAATTTCGTACAACGTCACTCGGCACCGAATTTCGCACGACTGAGGAAGTGGCAAGATCCCTGGAAGGTGTCGGCGGCGCGGGAGCGGGCGGCGCGGCGCGGCGGCACGCTTTGTACTTGCGCTTGCGGCGGCGCGGCGGTCAGGGCGGCGCGATCAAAGGATTTTATTACTTAGATTTAGAAGTTTCTACTCGAATTCATATTGTATAAAGTAGGGTAACAATAATGTGTATTTATGAAGATTTTTTTCATTTATGTCATCTTTCTCTAAACAACGTTGTTTTATGAATAACTTATTCTAAATTAGTAACTAATAGTGGTAAATTAATTTTACACTACATAAACAAAAACATAAAAAATTAAAATAAGTATGCCAAAGTGTTCTAAATCATGTACTTGCCATGCACAATTTTTTTCGTGACGATAAGCGATTCCACCCAGTATAGCGGCTGACAAATGTTCTACAGGAGCCTGGGTGTAAATTTGTAAGTCGTCTGCGTAAAGGAGGTAGGAAGAAGTCAGTTGTTGGGAAATAGAATTAATAAAAACTGAAAAAAGAAGAGGAGATAAAACGCCGCCCCGGGGAACACCGGCAGTCCTGGCACACTAAGATGAGTAATTCTCATCGATGCGGACGCGCTGGCGGCGCCCATACAGGTAACTACGAAACCAAGCAATTACCGTAGGAGATATGTTAAGAGAGCGCAAAATCTCTACAAGAACGTCGAAGTCTACGTTATTGAACGCATTACTAAAGTCGAGCAGTGTCAGAACTGTCAACTTTCCATCAGCCATGCCACTCCGGATATCGTCAGTTATCTTGACAAGAGCTGATACGGTACTGTGGCCGGGACGGAACCCAAATTGAAGAGGATTAAGCAAATTATTGCTACTGAGGAAGGAGGAAAGTTGTTGATGGATAAGTCGTTCAAGAAGTTTGGAAAAAAGGGGAGGATGGAAATAGGTCGGTAATCGGAAAAGGTGGAAGGATTTGTTTTCTTAGGTAGAGGTATAATGTGGGCTTCCTTCCATGCGGAAGGAAACATACCACAGGTAACGGAAAAGTTAAGGATGTGTAAGATAATAGGCAAGATTTCGTTTAATATGGGAAGTATCATTCTGCGGCTAATTCCATCAATGCCGACTGCGTTGGAAGAAATGGCTTCGACATTCTTCTTAACATCACATTCAGTAAATTGCTTAAATAAAAATGGAACTTGGTTAGTCACGGGAGCTAATGAAAGTGAGTGTAGAGTAGCAGCTTTTGCGGGGTCATCAAAATTGGCGGAAGATGAGAAATGTTGATTGAGTGTATTCATATTAAGATTATATAATAAGAATAATATATATATATATATATATATATATATATACAGGGTATGTCAAGACTGCTACCGAAAACGAAGCCGGGTGGTAGTTTAAGCGACTTCAGACACAATGCAACAGAAAAAGTTGCAAAAAAAAAGCGTCAATTTTTTTTTGTTATTTTTTCCTATGGCCATATTTGGGTGGTAAATACATTTTTTTCTAAAATAATAGTGTATACCCTTTTATTTATAAATGCTCTAAGGTATAAAAGAGTTTAAATTATTATTTTAGCAAAAACTATGGATTTACACCTGGAAAATGACGATATTTAAAAAATCATAAAAAATAATTGTCGCGTTTCTTTGCGAAATTTTTAGTTGCATTGTGATTGTAGTCCCTAAAACTACCACCCGGCTTCGTTTTCGGTAGCAGTCTTGAGATACCCAGTATATATACCCTAATTATGTCGTGTCAGTTTGAAAAACCAGCAAAAATAATATATATATATGAAATGAAATGAAAATAATTTATTGAATCCATTAAAATGTTCAACATCGTTTAGATTCAGTCATTTTTTTTATCTACCACCCGGTTCGGAAAGCGGTTTTCACTAGAGAAGAACGGGCAAGAAACTCTAGTGTTGCTCTTTTCAAAACCAGTTTACAATTTAGTGATTATTACATAATTTACATGTTGGTTTAAATCAGAGCAGTTTATTAAAAATATTTTTAAACGGAATATTATTATATTATAATTACTATGGCTGAGTGAAGCGAAGTCACCCAGAACGAAGAATCAGTATACTCTTTTTCGCCAAAACAGTGAATAATTGCGAAAGCCTTATGTAATCCATCAATGAATCCGTTACAATGTAAGCAAATCGGATAGACCAGTCTACGCAAGCAGCACCCGTTCACGAGTATGACGCATGTGCCAGCCATCGGTCTCCTCAACCATGTTGCAGGGAAGTGACCGACCTGGCACACGACGCCACCGCAAGCACAGACTTTTTAGCGAGCATGACATACCCAATCACTTACACAGAAAAACAATGCCAAATCTGACATGTTACTTAATTTAAATGATATTATACAGAGCATACTAAGACTTCCGCTCCGAGATACTACGCATTTATTTAATTTAATTCTATTCCCAAGCCTTGCTATCATCTAAATATTCTGAAATTTTATAATATGCTTTATTGCATAATTTTTGCTTGATAGTTGCTTTGAATTTTGTAATAGATAAGGCTTTAATGTGACTGGGAACTTTGTTATAAAAGTGTATACAGTAACCCTTAAAAGATTTGCTGATCTTGTGGAGTCTGGTCTTATGCGTTGCTAGATTATCCTTATTCCTAGTGTTTTTGTTATGAATATCGCTAATCTTACGAAAACATTCTTTATTTTTATGGACATAAACTAGATTTTCAAAAATATATTGTGATGCTACTGTCATTATATTTATCTCTTTACATTTTTCTCTAAGAGAATATCTAGACCCTAGCGAATAAATTGATCTTATAGCTCGCTTTTGGAGAACAAAGATAGTATTAATGTCAGCAGCACCACCCCACAGTAAAATTCCATAACTCATTAGACTATGAAAGTAGGCAAAATATACCAATCGAGCTGTATCAATATCAGTCAGTTGGCGAATCTTACCCACCGCAAAGACTGCGGCGCTCAGCTTTTTAGCTAAAGCGACTATGTGAGAGCCCCATTGAAGTTTGGGATCTAATGTAATTCCCAATAACTTAGTTGTATCCACAAGGCTCAACTCATCTCCATTCAAAATAATGTTAGCATTAACTTTTCTGACATTAGGTGTCACAAACCTTATACATTTAGTTTTTTGGCTATTTAATAACAAATTGTTAATGCTAAACCAATGTACTATTTTTGAGAGGGTGTGGTTTACGTCGTCAATATTAGGATTATGTCGATTTACTTTAAATATTAATGAGGTATCGTCAGCAAACAACACTACCTCACAGTTGTCCCTTATAAAAAAGGCAAGTCATTAATGTAAATTAAAAATAGAAATGGTCCAAGAATCGAGCCTTGCGGAACTCCCATAGTAACGGCAGACCCAGGAGACCTTATTCCGTTGACATCAACACTTTGGACCCTATTACACAAATATGATTTGCATAATTCTAGAGCAATACCATTAATTCCGTAGTGGCTCAATTTCCTGATAAGTATATCATGGTGAACACAATCAAACGCTTTGGATAGATCACAGAATACACCTAAGGCATCCCGTGAATTCTCCCAAGCATCAAATATGTTACCTATAAGCTCCACACCAGCTTCAGTTGTGGAGCGACCCCGCGTGAAACCAAATTGTTTATTATGAAGTATTTTATTTTTTGAAAAATAAGATTGAAGTTGTAGGAGCATTCGTTTTTCAAAAATTTTGCTTAATGAAGGTAGTACTGAAATAGGTCTATAATTAGAGGGGTCATCTGTACTACCAGATTTAAAAAGAGGTATAACTTTACTCAACTTCATTTTATCAGGAAACAGACCACTGTTTATACAAGCATTAAAAATTACAGCTAACTGGGGAGCCAAGTCGTGTATTACAGAGTTTAATATTTTTGTTGAAATTCCCCAAAGGTCACATGTGTTTTTAATATTAATGCATTTAAATATTTTTATTATATCCATACTGTCAACGCAATGGAATTCAAATGAATCTCTGCTTCCGCTCACATTTTCTTGTAATAACTTTTCGGCTATGGTAGGGGATGAGTTTAAACTTTTTGTTATAGAAACTGGTACATCTGAACAGAAATTCTCAAAAATTTTAGCTACTTCAACATTAGATGTAATAATTTGATTATTAATATTTAAGCCAAACTCTGTGTCCCGATGTTTAGCTCTACCAGTTTCTTTATTAATCACACTCCAAGTCATTTTTATTTATTTTTGGAGTTTTTTATTTTATTACTTAAATACATTGACTTAGCTTTATGACAAATTTGTTTAAATATTTTTGAATATTTTTTTACATATATTTTAAAATCCTCACTATGGTTATATGTTTTTTCATGATAAAGTTCATATAATTTTTCCCTACTTCTATGTATACCAATAGTAGCCCAACTGTTAAAACATGTCTTTTTGTCACTGGAAATGGACCTGGAAGCAAAAATTGACTTGAATTCTTCACAAAATGTGTTGAATACAAAGTTATATAATTTATTAGGATCATTGCCCTTTACAATTGTAGTAAATTTATCAGATATATTTTTCCTTAACTTTTCTAAACGAGCCTTAGTTACTGGAACATAGTGTACTATGTTTCTCAATGTATTGTTTTTGTAACTCACTGCTAAATGTGACAAGTTGTCCACAGTGATCTGAGTGTAATTTATTAATAATACAACTATTTATAGGCACTATATCAGTGAAAACATTGTCTATGCAGGTAGCACTGATATTAGTTATCCTAGTTGGCTCTGAAAAAAGTTTTATTAAGTCGAATGACAAAATAGATTTTTCAACCTTATAGTCATTGAATTATTTTCTAACAAATTAACATTAAAGTCTCCACACACCAGCAATCTCTTATTTGATTTGCTTAACTTCCTCAATGCATCTTCAATTATACATTCAAAACTATCATATGATGAAGAATGTGGTCTGTATACACTGACAATGACAAACTGCTCTGACTCTATACATGATATTTCTACTGTTTTTTCTACAGAGAGGCTCACTATATCCTTTCGTTCTTTAAATTTAATATTTTTATGAATCAATATTAGTGAGCCACCATGTATTGCACTTTCCCTACAAAAGTTGCTACCAACTATATGATTTTTAAAATTGAACATGAGTTGTTCAGTTTTCAGCCAGTGTTCTGTAATGCAAAGTATATCAATTCCCTGACAACTCATAAACAATTCTATTTGCAATTCTTTGCCTAGCATGCCCTGGCTATTTTGATGAACTAGTCTTAAAATATGATTATTGTCACCCATATTGTTAACACTAATCCTACTAATGGGTGGAGAGGTATTCATTTCTATGTCAGATGATTTATTATTATTTAGTGGAATGTAATGAATGAAAATTTTTTTAATGATGTGATTGGAAGAGGTGGTGGACTCTATTGTCTGATAATTTAATTTAAATGATATCTGGGTAGGTTCCGACGTAATGTCTATTTCTCCTGCCAAATAGCAGTGTAAATACACTGTTGTGTTTCGGATTTAAGGACATTGTAGCCAGAGTTACTACTGGACATATTCAGACTTAAAATCTTATGTCTCAGGATGGCGAGCGCAGTGGAATATTGCTACTGTTCATGGGCGGTCGTATCGCTTACCATCAGGCGAACGGCATGCTCTTCTCGCCATCCATTGCAATAAAAAAAACTGCACTGCACTTGATAGTGAAATGAATTGAAATTCGTTTATTATTCATGTAGGCAATTGAATAACTCTTGTTGTTGTAAGAACTACACTAGAGTTTCTTGCCCGTTCTTCTCTAGTGAAAACCGCTTTTCGATCGGCTGGTAGATAAAACAATGGCTGAATCTTAATGATGTAGAACATCTTAATGGATTTAATAAATTATATTCATTTTCGTTTTCATGGTTGTCTGGAAGAGAGTACGAAAAAACCACCATTTGAAATTTGTTGTTTTATCTATCATCTCTATACAAGTGATAAAAAAATCGATATCCGATAACGGTATTAACTATATTCTATTTGAAATGCTGAGAACCCGCATTATTTCAAAGAAGTGCGGTGCGACCACGAATAGAAAAAAAAAAACAAAATTATCTCTTCCATCGGTGCAAAAAAAAAACGCCGGAACGCACGGAAATTCTTCCTAGTTTCTACAAGGTCCAAGTAGTATACAACTACAGATGATATCTGATTACTATCCAGCATGGTTTTACGCTCATGATGGTTTGACGCTCATGACGCGGACTGTTCATATTCGCAATTAGGTGTTGTCATTAGGTATGTTAAATGTTGCTAAACCGCACTAGTCGTGGTGGACTATATGGCCTAACCACTCTTAATCGTACTCTCGATAGAGGAGGCCCGTGCCCTGCAGTGGTACCTTAGTAACCTTTTGTATCAGCCAATATACGTCATATTGGCTGATACAAAAGGTTAAGGTTGCCAGAATTTAAACTTTTCCAGATTTTAGGGAACTATTGATTCTATAATATGTTGTTGTGACTAACGATAGTTGTGTTAACCTTTATTATGTATTAAAAGACATTATATATGTGTACATAATAGACATTAATAAGTATAAGTCACGTAATAATAACAGAGTTAAAGAAACAAAAATAAGACGAACATTTTCCTGTGATTTGATACAAGGAAGACATTTTATTACTTTCCTTTTCCCTAATAACCTCATTTGTAACACGAGGTTTATTATCATTCTTTATTATTCTTAGAAGATTGTTTTTGGGCGTGGCTTGTTGGTAACGGAGGCGGGTGGCGACGTAGGTCGCTAGTTCGAATCCTAGGATGCTTATAATTTTTGGAGTGTGTAACCACTCTCAATCGTACTTTCGATTGTAGAGTAGGCCCGTGCCCTGCAGTGGGACGTATATGGGCTGATACGATTAGTACTCAATTACCACGAACTATAAAGGCCAACCAATACATAAATAAATACATTTAATTACATTTTATTTCATTGGTCGCGGGTTCAATTCCTAGGGCACTCCTCTGACTTTTCAGTCATGTGTGAATTGATAGTCAATCACCACGCACTAAAACGGCGAAGGAAAACATCGTGAGGAAACCTGCATACCATAGCGATTTATAAGAATATCTATAATATGTAAAGTCCGCCAACCCGGATTAGGCCAATCAGGACTACATGGCCTAACCCCTCTCAATCGTACTATCGATTGTAGAGGAGGTCCGTGCCCTGCAGTAGGACGTATATAGGATGATACAGATACAGAAAACATGATTAAACTATAAGGTCTACTTTACAGTAATATATCTTTGATCTTAAGAAACGAGTCAAAGCCATTAGCTCCCTTATTGCTGCTGCTAAGAGGTATTAATCTTAACGCACCCTCGCAAACCCTGTTTAAAGCTTACACTTCAGTTTTATACGCGAAGTGCTTGATCTATACTTATATACTAATACTAGCAGTCCGGCTCGACACCGCCCGTTTACACTTCTCAAAATGGCTGCCAAAATGTTCAATTTCGACTATCAATTTAGAATATCGACCACAAAACCGAATTAATTTTTTTCGTATTTGATAGATTTTTCACTACTGCTTCCCTCCTATAGGTGATACCGTGATGATATATAGCCTAAAGTATTCCTTAATAAATGACCTATCAAATACAAAAATATATTTTCAATTTGAATCAGTAGTTCCTGAGATTTGTGGTAACAAAGAAACGAACTCTTCAGCTTAATGTATTAGTATAGATATAAAGCTCAATAGTTTGTTTGAATGCGTTAATTTCTTTTAGTTTTGGATAGCTCATTTATTGAGAAAGGCTATAAGGTATGTAACATCATACTATGATTAAAAGGAGTAGATCATTAATGAAAATACAAAATTTTTTTTTCCGTCAAAAAGTATTTGCAATCTAGATATCTTCTCTTCAATCTCTGTCAGATAACTACTGGACATATTAAGACTTAACATCGTATATCCAAGGATGGCGAGCGCATTGGAATGCCAAGTATTGCTTTATAATTCAAGGCTTGGTTTTGCTACTGTTCATGAGCAGTCGTATCGCTTACGTCTCGTCATGACATTTATTGTAATAATAAAAAGGAATTTAATTTACAACCAAAGATTTCGAGTTTAATCTACTGCAGTGTAGTACATTTCATTATTCAGAACCCAACAAAGCTGTTTGTTCGTCGCTAGTTGACGGAACTACTTAATTCAATTTGAAGAATGCCTTTGCTCGGTCTTTTTAAACCCTCTTTTGTTCGACGGTTTTTATGTTTTGCTAATTTTAAACTCTATGTACCTATGTCTTCGATTAAATATATACTAGATACAGGGACCGGAACAAAATCACACGCCAAAAGTGGCCGAGGTTGCTTATACATTTGAATTTTGAACTATTAGATGTAACAAAATATTTTAAATTTTAATCAACTTCAGGTAGCAATAAACCTTATTCCTTTAAAAGTCCCGCGTAGTGAGGCTTCGCAATACCATTACACATAGAAATAATAAGAAAGAGTTTTCTGCCCCATAATACTCAGACTTAAAACAATTTTGTCTACTCCTTATATAAATCTTAGTAAAACATGCGGTCTCTCATTTCAAATATTCATATTTATTTATTTAAATAGTGTTTATGCAGGGTATATCAAGACTGCTACCGAAAACGAAGCTGGGTGGTAGTTTTAGTGACTTCAGACACAATGTAACTAAATTTTGTGCAAAAAACTGTGACGTTTTCTTTTTGTTATATTTTTTCTATCAGCTTATTAGGGTGGTAAATACATAGTTTTTTCTTAAATGATACTTTTCACCCTTTTATTTTTAAAGACCCTTTTATTTTTGTTATTTTAGCAAAAACTATGGATTTACCACCCAAACTCGACGATATTCTGCCAACTGTACTCTTTAATTTTATTTGTTAAGTATTGTATTATTTTGTTCTTTTGTGTGCAGTATAGAAAGAAAAGAAAAGAAAGAAAGAAAGAAAGAAGAATTTATTGTTGGACAGTGACACAGAAATACAAACAAAATAGATAACACAAGTGAGACACATACGACATAGCCCATAGGATTGGCAAGTTGAAGTGGCAGTGGGCCGGGCACATAGCTCGTAGAACCGATGGCCGTTGGGGCCGAAAGGTTCTCGAGTGGAGGCCACGTACAGGCAAGCGAAGTGTTGGACGCCCGCCTACAAGATGGACGGACGATCTGACTAAGGTCGCAGGAAGTCGCTGGATGCAGGCCGCTTCCAACAGGTCATTGTGGAGATCATTGGGGGAGGCCTATGTTCAGCAGTGGACTTCCTGTGGCTGATATGATGAAGTGAGACACAAACACTAAAAATAATCATCACTGCGCCAACAATGGACCTCACATTCAGCTAAATGCTTCGGTAATGCATAAGCAGTACCGCAGCGCTGATTTTCAATGCGAGGATCAAGTGACGTTTGGATGCTCAGTCATTAATCTGACTTGAATTAAACGTTAAAAAAAATAATATTAATGTAATAATAATAATAACAATTGGGAAATATAGAATAAATAAATAAAAATAAATAAATATTAAAAAAACAATAAAACAAAATTGTCGCGTTTCTTTGCAAAATCTATAGTTACATTGTGTTTGTAGTCACTTCAACTACCACTCGGCTTCGTTTTCGGTAGCACTATTGATATACCCGGTATACAAACTTAAAATATTACACTATACAGAAACCATCATTTAATAAAGTACAAATGGCGGTGTTATCGCTCTATAGCAATTTATTATAGACTAGCGGCCCGGCCCAGCTTCGCCCGGGTACAAATAGATTTCTGTACAATAATATGTACGTATTATACATATAAACCTTCCTCTTGAACCACTCTACCTATCAAAAAAACCGCATTAAAATCCGTTTCGTAGTTTTAAAGATTTAAGTATACAAAGGGACATAAGGACAGAGAAAGCGACTTTGTTTTATATTATGTAGTGATAACCATAGGATGGATTTAAAAGAAGGAGAGATATTCATTCATATCCATTGCACCACAGAATTATAAAGTATTAAAACAATTTCAGCAAAGAATGTTAGTTCCCAAGAATCTCAAGAGGAAAGTAAAACGTTCTTTCCAACTGAGGTTGAGCTTAAAACATTTTTCATTGGAGACTCAAGATATTTTATGGAGGATTACAAGTTTTAACTATAGCACTGTAACGGTGAAGGAAAATATCGTGAGGAAACCTGCATACTAATTGCATAATATTTGCAAAAAATTCTATGCCAGCGTGGTGGACTGTAATAACCCTTCTTAATCGTACTCTCGATTGTAGAGGAGGCCCGTGCTCTGCAGTGGGACGAATATGGGTTGATGCAGTAAAGTTCGCCAGCCCTCTGTGGTGTAATATATGGCCTAACACCTCCTTATCGTAATCTCAATTGTAGAGGAGGCCCTGTGGTAGGACGTATATGTGCTGATACAGTACACGAGAAATGTGTTTGACTCCTTTTAGTATTCTTACCATCAATTACATCATATTCACTTTACCAATCCAGTTTGAAAAAAGACAATTTTTGGTCCATCAAGACGGATATGTTAACTGCCGTATTCTATGTTAATCTAGGGTGCCAGCTATCTCTATATGAAATTTCATTCGAATTGGTATAGCCGTTTTTGCGTGAAGAGGTAACAAACACAAACTTTCGTGTTTATGAAATTAGGACAAGTGCATATGTATAGATCTCAAAGCCAAACTAAATAATGTAAATAATTTATTTCGTTGTATAAAATTTTTGTTGTATCAGCCCATATACGTCCCACTGCAGGGCACGGGCCTCCTCTACAATCGAGAATACGATTGAGAGTGGTAGGCCATATAGTCCACCACGCTGGCCTAGTGCGGGTTGGCGTATAAAATTTTACTTACTATAAATAGCTATATACTAAATAAGACGACTACAAGAAACCAAATAAATTTTATTAATATAATAATATATTAAATCATTTTATAAATTTACAATAAGTACTATGTATTGACTTGTCATAAGAGCTTTTTAATTGCCTACATAATCAATAAACCAATTTCATTTCATATCATTTCAAACTTCTATATTGATTTGACAAGAAATTATCGAAAAACCGATGATAACACTATAACCTTCATACAATAATACAATAGTATAGGTCGTAAATAATGGGTTTGGAGATGTTAGAAATATTGATATGGCATTGAATATTTTGAATATTATTCAAATGATTGTATTAAGAAGCAGTTAACAGCCTCCATGGCGCAGTTGGATTGGCGCCGATTGTTTAAAATAAAATATACGGGAGGTTGCGGGTTCGGTCCCCGCACCGAGACATATATTGTGAGGCCCACAAGTATTTGTGTCGGGTCTGGCTGTTTGTGAGGCCGAAAGTCTCTCGTACTTTCTGATATCCTCGACACAAGACTCGATCTTAGTGTGGGGTCAGGACTATGTATGTGCCTGTTGGTGTATTTATTTGTGGTGAAAGGAACAGTAAGAGAGTGGTGGCCTGTTGGTTACAGTCTTACGCGGCTGCCAACATGGTGGTCGCGAGTTCAAATCCCAGGACACACCTCAGACTTTTCAGCCATGTGTATTAATAGGCAATCACCACGTTTTTTAACGGCGATGAAAAACATTGTGAGGAAAGCTGCATGTCATATATTTAACAAGAATTCCTGTGGTTTATACATAGTCCTGTGGTCTAACCCTTATAAGTCAACCTCTTAGATCTAGAGAAGTGTCGTGGTCATTAAAGTGTATTTATGACTTGATACTGTAATAAATTGAAAATTATGTTTCTCGGTCATAAAAAGACAACTAATGGTAGGTCTCTCATATGTGAAATTCCGACTGGATAGGTACCACCGCAATGTTTATTTCTCGCGAAATAGCAGTGTAGATACACTCTTGTGTTCCGGTTTTAAGGACATTGTAGCTAGAGTAACTACTGGACATATTGAGACTTAACATCGTACTCGTATGTCTCAGGATGGCGAGCGTAGTGGATTGCCAAGCATTGCTTTGTGATTTAACTTGTTGTTTGGTTTTGTTACTGTACATGAGCGGTCTTATCGCTTACCATCAGGCGAACGGTTGTTCGTCTCATCATTCATTGTAACAAAAAAAACTGAATAAAAATATGAAATTTTCTCAACTTTAAAAACAATTAAAAATTTAATATCAGAATAACCACGTCCGATCCGCCAAACTAATATAAGCTATAACACAAAGTTTCAAGTTTTCAAGCTAAAATCTTTCTTCTTTCGCGAAACATACAATTTCCTTAGTGTAAATGTTATTATTTTTCCTACGTGCTCGGAATTACGGTTTTATTTTTGTTGTGCTTTTAAACATCAAATTGTAGTATATTTTGCCGACACATGTGTTACTTGCTAATTTTGATTTTTCATAGCGTAAAATGAGCAGGCCGGCATAATTGTTCCGAGTCTCGATGTTTGTTGCTAATTGTGAAAAGTTTGCCGGCACACGTGGTAGTTTCTTATTGTGTGAAACATGATGGAGCAATTCGTTGCACTTTCATAATTGTTTCGATTAATAATTCTTCAAATACAGTGAAATCTCGAGAAGTGTCTAATAAAGATACACAGAAATATTTCGTTCTTTTGTCACTCACAATTCACATTCCGAACCAAAAAATAACCTACAAATTTTTGGTCCCTCAAGCCGGATCTCAACTGCCGTATCCAACATTCCTACGCTATGTAAAAGAGTAATTTGTTAAAGAAACCCAACTGTAACTGCGTTTTGTCACGCCACGGGACCGTATGGTTCGTGTCTATTAAAAGACAGCGTATTGATTCAGCATTCGAGTTATTAGGTGTGTCTGTATTCTAACTGATTTAGGTAGGAATTCCCACATAACATTTGGTTTAATACTTACACATTTTAACTACTAACGTTTCGATTATTTTGCTTTCGTGGTCACGGACGGACTCAATTTCAATATGGAACATTCGCCCAATGAAATGAAATTGGTTTATTAATCATTGGTACAAATTCTGATTCTGATTCCAGGCTGATAATGAATAGAAAATTATAACTTTGCCAGACCCAGGTTTCAAACCCAAGACTACAGCTTTGCAATAAGTCCGAGTTTGTAAGAAAAATAAAATGTATTTGGAGTAAAATAAAAAAAATAGCAGCACCCAGGCGAAGCCGCTAGTCCTAGTTCCTACTAATATTATAAATGCGAAAGTTTGTGTGTTTGTTAACTCTTCACTACTATTTATCCCTTCAAAATATTCCCGTGGGTTAAGCCAGGAACAGAACAAAATCTCTTTTAAATTTTAATGTTTGCTACGGGATAGACGGAAAAAGACAGGACAGAAAGGGATATAACCGGACGGGACGGGGTCATATTGAGTTTAATATATAGTTAGTACACGAATTAATATTCTGTTAATGTGGACTGGTCTTTAAAAAGCATTCTTTCTTTCTTTCTAAAAATATAAAAAACAGAGCAAATTTTTCAGCAGAAACTGAACAGCTAAACCCTTCCAATTTGTACAATTCAACTGATACGCATCAATCGAATCTATAAAACAAGTGGCGTCATTCCTGAACAAACAAAATTTATTTACTTGTTTTCACCGGAGTGGGTATTCAAGGACTTCTGCCATGTATTTACAAAGAAGCTTGCGTAGGGATAAAAGGGTTGCCAATTTGTTCAGGCTTGGAACTTGACTTTTTGGCAGTTTTTACCTAGTTGGAATTTCTTACTGATGGTAGTTCTGTCATATGTGGGAGGCCGCTTGGATTGGTACCATCGCAACGTCATCTCCTGCCAAGCAGCAGTGTAAATGAACTATTGTGTTTCGGTATAAAGCATCCCATCAAAAACACCCTGTAAAAAAATTCCAAGTCTCCCAGCTCAGGTTTTCTACCGCAAAAGTTGTGAGATGCATGTAATACCAAGTCGATTAATTTATTTAGTCCTTGCTTAAGGGACCTTCTGTATAAAGTTATTACGTTAGTTAGTATCATATCAATATTAAAAATTATTTACGTTTTAAATATATCTATTCTAATCTAAAAAATATTTACGTTTTAAATAAATATATGTCTAATCTATTTATTTAACACGTAAATAATTTTTAATATTGATATGATACTAACTTATAATATACATATATACAGGGTATATCAAGACTGCTGCCGAAAATGAAGCCGGGTTTTAGTAACATCAGACAGAAAAATTCAAGGCCAATTTCGAAGTAAATATTTACACAAAGTGGCTTTTGTAGGGATAAAAAGGAAACCAATTTCCTTACGTTGTGATTTGGGTCCAAATCTTGACAAGTACGAAATGAGTTTTAGATAAAAAATCTCATTTAAAATGGTATATGTATGAAACTAGAGTTTGGTTTGGGTAATAATTTTTATTTGAAATGTGCGAAAGTATAGATTACTAATGGTCTTTTAGCGTTCAAATGCGTGGTTTTCATGCTATTGTCAAAATATTAGGAACATTTTTCCTCTCTTCACAATTCATTATATTGGACATGTTTTTTTTTAATAGCAATTAATGGTAAGAAGAGCATGCCGTTCGCCTGATGGTAAGCGATACGACAGCTCGTGGACAGTAGCAAAACCAAACAACATCGTGAATTACAAAGAAATGTTTAGCATTCCACTGCCCTCACCATCCTGAGACATAAAATGTTAAGTCTCAATATGTCCAGTAGTTACTCAGGCTACAATGTCCTCTAAACCGGAACACAATAGTGCATTTGTACCATTGTTATATATTTGAGTTTGTACGCAAAATAATACAAGAGATCGAATATCCTTTGCCCACTCTAGGAATCGATCCCAGTACTTCACGTTATGATGAATGATGGGATAAACGCAAACGTATCACATATGGCACCAAGGTCAGTTGACCCATTTCGTCACCCACTTCATTCGATCGATAGCTAATGAAATTACACTTTTTCAAGTGGCTTTTAGTGATGCCTATCTGTTTTTCATAGATAACTAATATAATTGAAGAGTTTGTTAATTAAAGGCATGCATATATAAAATGACGCGTTTTCCCAGAAGGGCCCATGGTGGTCTGTTGGTAATGGACCAGACGTGACTGCCAACATGTTTACGGTGGTAGCTGGCTTGAATACCATGGCTTACTCTGCGTTTTCGTACTTATACTATTGAACGTATTGCGACTTAACATCTTGTGTCTCAGAATGGCGAGCGCAGAATCCAAAGCATTGTTTTGTAATTCAAGGTGTTGTTTGGTTCTACTTTTTATGAGCGGTCGTATCACTTACCATCAGGCGAACGGCATGCTTGTCTCGTCATTCATTGCAATTTAAAAATAAAACTACATCTGATTGATCTATTTATTTACAACGTAAAGAATTGTTATTATTGATATGATAATAACTTACATAATAATTTTATACAGATAGTCCCTTGATCAAGGACTAAATATTTAATTAACTTAGTATTAAATGCATCTCACAACTTTTTGCGCTAAAAAACCTGAGTTTCGAGACTTGGAATTTTTTCACAGGATATTTGTATAGTCGGTACGCCACTCGAACGAAACACGACAGCAAAGCTATCGCTTTATGTCATTCTCATGTGAGACACTGGTACCGCCTGCCTATTCTGGCCATTTAAATTGAGATAGTATACTAGAGGGGACACTGCAAACAAAATGTTTGTAACAAAATGAACGGTACCGTACCGCTCCTTCTATTTCTGTCTCTGTCACGCCTACGCAGTAACATTATCTGCCCTCTCGCTTCACTGTGTACCCGTGTACACGCACAATACGCAGAGATTTTGTTCCCGATGTCCGCTCTAGTATAATACCTCAATGCCCAATTATAATGAGCCATGACTGACAACAGCGTGTCTCTACTTACTAAAATTGGCTGATATAGTACAAAGGTCAAACCTTATAAAATAGTCATTATAAAACTCAACGGTTGGTCAGCGTAACAATTACTGCTTGCCCATTGTGCATAATATATGAAGCGACGCGGTCAAAGCTTTTAATTTTTGATAAGACGCCAACCATTGTCAGAAATGGCTTTGTATTCCTATGAGATGGTGAATACACGTATTCAAGAATGTTAATATGCTTTGTAGATAAAGATTAAAACAAATTAAATATAAAATACGCTTTTATAAAATATCTAACTAAAAAATAAAAAGTAGTTAAAATTTGAAAATGGAATAAAATACATACATAAACTCACGCCTGTATCCCAGAAGGGTAGGCTGAGGTGCCAGACACCCACATTTCGCTTTGTATGTTCCGTGCCACGATGTGATAGGTGGTGAGCCTATCGCCATATCGGGCACAAATTCCTGACTCTCGGCTGATAATGAATAGAAAAATCCAATATCACTTGGCCCAATTAGGGATTCGAACCCGAGAGGCACAGTCGAACTTACAGACATATTGAGCGTGGGGTGTGTACAACAGTTAGTTATCCTCCAGTACGCTACGCTTTAGTTGTGTCTTTAATTACAGTTTTTTAGTTTTTAAACTATAATTTAGTAGTTTGCACTAAAAACATATCTACGGCTTATTATCAAAGAAAAAGACAGCTTTTTTGTGTTCTTTTATTGCCTTGAGTGGCGAGACGAGCATGCCGTTCGCCTGATGGTAAGCGATGCGACTGCTCATGAACAGTAGCAAAACCAAGCAACACTTTGAATTACAAAGCAATGCTTGACATTTCACTGTGTTGGCCATCCGAGACATAAGATGTTAAGGCTCAATATGTCCAGTAGTTACTCTGACTACAATGATATGATACAAACATTGATAAATATTGATGACTGAAGTCATAGCCTCCGTGGCGCAGTTGGTTAACCGCCGGCTGTGAAACGAGAGGCCGCGGGTTCGAACCCCCCACCGAGACAAATGTTTGTGCGACCCATAAATATTTCTTTCGGGTCTGGGTGTTTGTGAGACCGAAAAGTCTCTCGTAGTTCCTGATACACGTCACAAGACTCGATCTTAGTGTGGGGTCAGGACAATGTATGTGACTGTTGGGTGTTATTTATTTATGATGTCTGCCCGAAACTAGAATTATACTGTATTTTATTCTTATTACTATCGGCCCGGCCCAGCTTCGCCCGGGTGCATATAGATTTATCTACAATAATATGCACGTATTATACACATAAACCTTCCTCTTGAATCACTCTATTAAAAAAACCGCATCAAAATCCGTTGCATAGTTTTAAAGATTTAAGTTTTTTTTATACTATACGACTTTGTTTTATACTATGTAGTGACTATATTCTTACACAGGGTGATATTGACATAATGTCACCATTACCTGTGCTATATGCTGTATGTTGATACGAAAATCCGCGACAAAGGTTTTGTCAGTTATAATTAAGTTGTTTTGTTAAGTTAATTATTCCCAGTATTTTTCACTGCTACAGCTTTGGAAAGGGTTACAGTGAATTAGGGATGTAGATACGAAAATTCGGGTACGGATGACGGATATTATATAATTTATTTAATTATATAACAATATATATAATTTATTTAATTACATAATAATATACAGGTATATCAAGACTGCTACCGAAAACGAAACCGGGTGGTAGTTTAAGCGACTTCAGACACAATGCAACAGAAAAAGTTGCAAAAAAAAGCGACAATTTTTTTTGTTGTTTTTTTCCTATGGCCATATTTGGGTGGTAAATACATTTTTTCCTAAAATAATAGTGTATACCCTTTTATTTATAAGTAGTCTCAGGTATAAAAGAGTTTAAATTATTATTTTAGCAAAAACTATGGATTTACCACCCAAAAATTACGATATTTAAAAAATCATAAAAAATAATTTTCGCGTTTCTATGCGAAATTTTTAATTGCATTGTGTTTGTAGCCACAAAAACTACCACCCGGCTTCGTTTTCGGTAGCAGTCTTGAGATACCCAGTATATAATTTATTTAATTATATAATATATCAATAGATTCCCAAGCACAGCACATCATTTCTTGACAAGTCCTTTACCATCCATGCTGCTCGCTTGTGGAACGTATTACCACTGTCAATTAGACAAGCCAAGACGCTGCCAAGTTTTAAAAGACTTGTTAAGGAACATTACTTATCACTACAGTAATCTTTATCCCTGTCATAATTGTATATATGTATGTATGTGTATATATATATATATATATATATATATATATATATATACATATGTATGTGTATTGTCATCTTCACTGTTTACTTAATATATAGTATATTAATATATATTTAAATCTTTATTGTACACATAAAAAAACAAATACAATATTCAGAAACTAAAAAAAAAAAAGAGTACAAATGGCGGTTTTATCGCTTAAAGCAATGTCTTACAGACAACGATGGGATGGATTTAAAGAGAAGGAGAAAGAGAGGGCAGTGTAAAATAAATAATTAAAAGAGAGGACACTAAATAATATTCATACTAACTAAAAAAGAAAAAACAAATTACATCATCATAACATACATACATAATAAATAGCATAAATACATACGTCAACTTTTACACGAAAGGTTCTGTTCTTGAGGTATTCCTCGCACCATTTAAGTACAGGGCCCCGGATCCCAGTATTATTTAATTTTGATAACAAAATATCGTGCCTGAGAGTGTCAAACGCCTTGCTGAAATCAATGAAAAGTAAGATAACGTGTTTTTTATTCGCAAGGTGTATATTAACTTCGTCTGTGAATTTAGATAATAGGTCTGATGTAGATTTTTGTGGTTAAAAGCCATATTGAGTATTAGAGAGAATTTCGTGTTTTGTGTAGAAGTTCTGGATTTGTTGGCATACATACTTTTCAACTATCTTATCAATAAGTGGTAGGATTGTAATCGGTCTATAATTTTGATAGTCACAATGTGATCCTGTCTTGTAAATAGGTCTAATGATTCCAGTTTTCAGTTGCTGTGGATTTAACCCTTTTTGTATACATGTGTTTACTAATCTTATAATAACGTCGGTTATTTTATTACACAAAAGCTTTACATCTATACTTCGCTACGCATATTAAAGAGAAAATAATAATTTCGGTCACTGATTCGAAATTATTTCGGAATATCCGATTTCGATATATTTTCATTTATAAATATCAAATAAAACACAGAAATATGTAATTGATATCATTTCTTAAGATATCCAAAATTGTATGAAACATTTTATTAGGTACTCGGTGATAAAGGATAGAAAAATATGCGAAGTGCAGTGCTGTGAATTTTGTGTCTTAATATTATTATGTTTTCCTATGAGAAACTCAGCTATAGCTGGTTTTTGTAATAGTTACGGGTAAATCCAAGAAACCACCATTTAATATTGGAAATCAAAGGTAAGATTATAGGTTGTCACTTTGCATGAACTTTCTTACTCTTCGAGGTGTTGAAAATCACCGCCTTTTGAGTTTAGCATTTTCAAACTATGCATTGGTGTAAATATTTAGAGATTAAGCCTGTTGAAGATATAACAATTGGAACTATATAAACTATTTCCATCTTCCATATCCTAGCTGTTTGCTCCTTGAGCTCTGTATTCATTTTCTCGGTATACTTGATCAAAGGTCGAATAACACATCCCTAGTATTAGCGTATCCGCGTTAGCCTCGCTTGGACAGTAACGAAATCAGTCACCTTCCAACAATTCCAGCACCAAATTCATTCTTAGATAAACGTTTGGCGGACTTTACCTACCATAGAAATTCTCACAAGTCGCTTGCAGGCTTCCTCACGATGTTTTCCTTCACCGTTATAGTGCGTAGTGATTGCCTATCAATACACACATGACTCCGAAAAGTCAGAGACTCTGATATGTTAACAATAATATTATTATCTTTCATAATAATATTACTTTCAGTAACATTTTTGCTACAAAAATGCATCAAAAATTTCCAATACATATTGAAAGAGTCTATATCCAAGTGATGTTTGTAGAAAATTTCTGTATTACCGAAAGTCACTGCTTTGGTCACACGTCGACTCGAGAGGATAAACAGAGTACAGGGACGTATTTAAAGCAATGGGACCTGTGACCCCCCTATACAAATTATGTGAGGCATTTTTTTTAATTCATGGTACGTAAAGTTATTTAAGAAATTGCCTAGTTGTAAAGCCGCCTCTTGTACTATTATTAATGTTTTTTTTTATTTTGTGCAATAAAGGATTAAATACATAAATAAACAAAGTCCCACAATCCGCCTAGTCAGTGGGGCGTGGTGGGCTATATGGCCTAAACCCGCTCAAATTTACTCGTGATTGAAAAAGAGACCAGAGCCAGGTAGAAATTTATGGGCCGTATGTATTAGTTAAATAAAAAACCTTTTCTTATTGCTCATAATGATTCTTTCACTTCAGTCAGTCCTTCATTATTGAGGATCGTGACTCTCAATTGTCTTGATGACCTCTCTCTAGCGGCGTTGGTCATCTTGGTGTAATGCTGCATTAATGGGGACCTTTAGTGCATCGGCAACCTGATCCACCCATTGTTTGGGAGTTCGTCCTCGTCGTCTTTTCCCCTCCACTTTTCCAACAATGAGCAGTTTTTCCAATTTGTCTGATTCGCGTCTAGCGATATGGTCGTAGTATGTTAAAGTTCTGTGTTTATGTACCATCGCACCACACGTTTCCGCAGTAGAGTTCATTCCCACCACCTGGAGGCGTACCGCTCCCAAACGGTTCGTTTCCAGCGTTCTTTTCTACCACCTAGGTACGTGCAAGCTCTGGAATGAACTCCCTGCATCGGTGTTTCCTCAGCGCTATGACCTGTCCTTCTTCAAACGAGGTTTAAGGAGAGTACTTTCCTCGAGGTAGGCAGCGACTTTGTTGTGCTGGTCCCCTGGCACTACGGAGGTCCATGAGCAGCGGTAGCCGCTTACCATCAGGCGGGCCGCTAGCTCGTCTGCCTACAAGGCAATAAAAAAAAAGGCAGGTTGCATTCTCAACATTCTGCGCCAGCACCAGATCTCAAACGCATGTATCCTCCTTCTATCTGCTGCTTTGAGGGCCCAGGATTCACAACCGTATAGAATCGGTATCAATGTCAATTATTCTTATTTTTGTTCTATTAGAGATGTTGCTATCCTTCTAGACTTTTTTGAGTTGAGTCATTGCTGCATTGGTTATTTCTATGCGTCGCCGTATCTCAGGTTCACATTTACCCTTGTTGTTTAATACAGAACCGGTCTACGGTGAATAAGAACTGGCCTACGGTGTCGTATTCCCCAAGTGTCTATATTCCCAAAAGTGTGTGCTCATAATGAATAGAAACCAGAGGCGGCTCGTGAAATTTTTGATGGGGGTTCACAAAAAAATTAATTGAAAAACTAGAGCTTACTATTTATTATATTTGTATACAAAATCCATTCGCCGCTCTTTTTGGCGTGCGAAGATATCTATTACTTTCTTGTGAAAATCAGAAATGGAATTGATTAAGCGTACAAACTATTTTTTAATATTTATTTAAAAAAAACTGCGAATTAACTGACGAAGTCGACGAGTTTGCTTGACGTTGTTTATATACATAAGGACGACAACTGCGCATAAGTAGGATATCCCGCCGGCGCGCGCACGGCACGACTGGCTGTACGACAACTGAGTGACGCGTGAGCGGCGCTCCACATTACGCTAATTTCTCATACGATATCTTTTGTTTCACGCGTCAGCGCGAGTCGTAGCTCTCTTTCGCTCTCATTGAATACAGTACTAAGAGTCGTACTAAACTTCGTTTCATAGGAGCACAATCGCTGGCGCTCCACTCGTTACAAATTGACGCTACATGTACCTATATAGGTAATGTAATAAGACTTATTATAGGCGTAGTAAAATATAAAGAATGTAATGTAAGGATTTATGTATTATAAATATATATAAATTATTAAACTAGCTAAGTATGTAATTATCGTGGGAGTGCACTGCACCAGCGCTCTTTCGGATGAGCCGCCTCTGATAGAAACATACAATATACAGAAGCACAGAATAGATACAAAGCTTACATTATACACCAAACTATTAAATTCGACCTAAATATCCTTATAATTTATTCCATACGTATAAATTAGTTACAATTATGCGTAGGGGAACATTCAGTCTGGTATTTGAATCGATATTAATGATATTTTGATATATATCGAAGTAGATAACTGAGTTTAAGTACATCACTACATAGTATAAACAAAGTCGCTTTCCTATGTCCTTTTGTGTGCTTAAATCTTTAAACTACGCACCGGATTTTGATGCGGTTTTTTTAATAGATAGAGTGATTCAAGAGGAAGGTTTGTATGTATAATAACTACATATTATTGTACAGAAATCTATTTGTACCCGGGCGAAGTTGGGCCTGGCCGCTAGTATTTCAATATTTAAAAGAATATTAACATAATATTAAATATATAAATAATCTACTATAACAATAACTATTTTAATATAATAGTTGTGATGTGATTATTTTACTTTGTATTCCTGAAATTAAGGGCCATGGCATAATAAAAGAATCGTGTAATAATTATATGAAAAATATATGATGTAGCATTTTCATCAAAATTATGTGTCGAAAAAAAAATACACCTGATATCTTACTAGCCTCGGTGGCGTAGTTGTACTAGGGTACGGTTACAAAGCTGAGGTCTCAGGTTCGATCCTGGATTGGGCAAAGTGATATTGGATTTTTTAATTCATTATCAGCCCAGGGGCAGGAATTTGTGCCCGATATGGCGATAGGGTCGCTATCACATTGTGGGACGGAACATACAAGCCGAAATGTGGGTGTCATGGCACCTCTGCCTATCCCTTCTGGGATATAAGCGTGAGCTTATGTATTTATATCTTACTAGGCCCCTCCTCCCCCCTTGTGATATTCGTGATTTTGTCCAACCCCTCCCCTACATTCAACCTCACGTGATTATTGGACTGCCCTTAAGCCATTGTAAAAAATCGTGTTAACAGTGACTATTTTTAAGAACACACACACACTTTTCTAGAAAATGACCCCCAAACCAAATTCGTGTTACACGTAAAGAATTCTGTTCTCTCTAGAGATTTTCGTTAATCGGATCCCGTGTGTTCATATTTAAACAGATATACGGACGGCTTACATCTTACATGGGATGCGGTTTGGGATGCTTCCACAATCAGGATATTTCTGTAGGCTTGTTATTAAAATAATCTGGGGAATTGTTCTATAAACATGATACGAACTTTGAATGTTCGGATGTTCCAAGTCCGGGGTAATATATAAGATTTCCACATCAAAAAATTAATACTATTCTCTATTATACTAATCACTTTCTCCGAACTTAGTCTATGGTTGCGATTTACGATAGAGGAATCCAACATTTTATGGAGTATCTAGGCACATTAGTGAAGTTTTACGTACGGCGTCCGAACATTCGAATCTATTTTATAGAGTAACCTCCTTGTGAAGGCTGGATTAGGGTAGGCAGGGTTCCGTAAAATATCATCTTTACTGTATCAATCTCTTTAGTCACTGCTGAATTGAAATGAAATTTACTGGTGGTAAGTCTCTTATATGTGAGAGGCCGCCGGAGAGATAGCACCGCAATGTCTGTTTCTCTAACAAGAAGAAAGAGAAATTGATATTGCGGTGGTACCTACCCAAGTAGTCTTTCACATATCAGACACCTAGTGTTGGATAGGCCATTTGTTGGGGAAGAATATCGGGTACTTTTATACCAGATTTTTTTAAGTAATGTGGCGGTTGCTATACGCCAACTTAGATTTAGCTTTTAAAGCGGTTGCAATACGCCAACTTATATTTAGCTTTTAAAATAACACGCTTATTATTTGTAATTTGAACATTATTTAAACACGCATTTCATTTTAAAATATGACTACAGATGTTTAACCATAAAACATCTGCGAGTCGTTTTATTAAAATAAGAATTTTTGTGTACCCTATTGTATAATATTAGTTAAAAAGATGCTGTTCTAAATTATTGTTTCCTAATTGTAATGGCCCGTTCATGCCGGGGCAATAAAACTGTATTATTATAGTTAAGTTGTTTAGTGGCGGCAATCCTTTGCAACAAATTTATGTTTTTTAGACAATAGTACACATGTTTGGGTAAACCTTTCGGTTTGGACAATAGCCCAGATGTTTGGGCAGACCTTAATTTTTATTAATTTATTTATTTATTTAATTCTTTATTGT
This sequence comes from Hyles vespertilio, assembly GCA_009982885.2. Classification (NCBI taxonomy): domain Eukaryota; kingdom Metazoa; phylum Arthropoda; class Insecta; order Lepidoptera; family Sphingidae; genus Hyles; species Hyles vespertilio. The sequence goes on from CM042832.1 coordinate 5,559,573, forward strand.
ACACAATAATAAGGAATAACAGTTCAGAGATGATAAAAACAACAAAGTACAAATGGCGGTCTTATCGCTCTAAGGCAATTTCTACCAGACAACCATGGGATGGATATATGAGCAGGAAAAACGATAGGGCAGTGTAAAATAAAGATAACGAAAGCATGGAAACATAAATAAAATCATAAAAAAAACATATAAATACATTATATATATATACATACCACATATACATACATAAGTATTATACATATACATACTTATATAAATTTATAGACGAATAAACATACGTACATACATATATATACATATATATATATACCGGGTATATCAAGACTGCTACCGAAAACGAAGCCGGGTGGTAGTTTTAGTGACTACAAACACAATGCAACTAAAATTTTTGCAAAAAAACGCGACCTTTTTTTTTATGATTTTTTAAATATCGTAATTTTTGGGTGGTAAATCCATAGTTTTTGCTAAAATAATAATTTAAACTCTTTTATACCTTAGAGTCCTTATAAATAAGAGGGTATACACTATTATTTTAGGAAAAAATAAATTTACCATCCAAATACGACCATAGGAAAAAATAACAAAAGAAAAATTCGTCGCTTTTTTTTTCAACATTTTCTGTTGCATTGTGTCTGAAGTCGCTTAAACTACCACCCGGCTTCGTTTTCGGTAGCAGTCTCGATATACCCTGTATATACAGGACAATTTTTTTTTTGTTTTTTTTTTTCTATGGCCATATTTGGGTGGTAAATACATTTTTTCCTAAAATAATAGTATATACCCTTTTATTTATAAATACTCTAAGGTATAAAGAGTTTAAATTATTATTTTAGCAAAAACTATGGATTTACCACCCAAAAATGACGATATTTAAAAAATCATAAAAAAAAATTGTCGCGTTTCTAGGCGAAATTTTTAATTGCATTGTGTTTGTAGCCACTAAAACTACCACCCGGCTTTGTTTTCGGTAGCAGTCTTGAGATACCCGGTATGTATATATATGTATGTACGTATGTTTATTCGTCTATAAATTAATATAAGTATGTATATTGTTATATGTGAACTCCGTGGATGTTACCTCGTTGGCACGCACCCTCTCAAGAGAAGACGAAACACATGTGACAGTAGTTTGAATGTCTTTGGATGATTATTGATCGTGACTTTGTGCAAAGCGGATACCTAATTTTATTAAATAATGTAAAACCACTTCTGGTAGTTTATATCAGAAGTGGGATTGCTCACTACGTCCACTTTGAAATTTTCAAAAGTCAGTTGGTTTATTTTGTTTGAGTGTCCGTGAAACACAAGGTTGCGATTGATAATCTCTGGTAAGCTTGTTTTGTATTGCTGTAGTAGAAAATGGGTCGATCCCGATCTCGTGACCGGTGTTATTCTACTACCAGCCGCTCGCGCGGCGAACGCTTGGTGAGACATCGTTCGCGCAGTTCAAGTAGAGGGTATACCCCTCCGGTAAGAAAACGACACTTTACTTGTAGTCGCAGCCGTAGCCGAAGCCGCAATGAACGTCGTGGTGAACGTCACACGCGCCGAGATCATAATAGCAGTCGCAAGAGCAGTCGCGATCGTAGCCGGAGTTGTGACTACGGGCGCAGTCGTGGCCACAACCATTACCGCTGTGATAGTAATCGGCGAAACGATAATCGTGAGTTTAGTGGTTATGAATCCTGGCACACTATAATGTCGCGTCTTCAGGCTTTAGAGTCGCAAGCGTATGATTCGCATTTATCAGGTCGATTAGCCTCTACTGAGTCACGCAACCCGAGCGGAACAGAACAGATTGTCGAAGCGATTCAATCATTGAAATCGGTAAGTACACATAGCTATTATGTGTCTAATTTTAACCCTAATATACATGACGTGGATTCCTGGTTTGAGGAAGTTGATCGGGCCAAGGTTGCAAATCGGTGGGATGAACGCGAGTGCCTCGCTCGTGTTGGTAAGTGTTTGAAAGGTGATGCAAGGTCATGGTTGGATGAGTGGGTTACCAACGACCGTTCATGGACCAACTTTAAAGAGGACTTTAGATGTTTATGTACCAAAAAGGTAGATCGGGCAACAATCTTGTATGAGGTAATGTCCACTAATTCTAATGGTTTTCGTACTTATGCTGAATATGCACGAAAATCATTACTTCAGTTGTGGGTTGTTAAGGGCCTTAGTGATGACCTAATCACCGATATTGTGCTTCGGGGTGTTACGGATCCCCAAGTTAAAGCAGCGGCTATGAACGCAAATTTAGCTCCGCGGGACCTGGTAGGTTATTTGGCTACCTTCTCAAAATCGGAAAATGCAGATGCTCGTGCTATGCGCTATCCGATTGCGCAAAGTGGTACCGAGAAAACGACAGTTACCAACCGACCGACTCCGGGAATTGGAATAGGCGTTAAATGTTATTTATGTGGTAAGTTGGGACACAAACAGTTGCAATGTTCTAAGAAGTCGAAACTTGCTGCCACTGGTTCTGCAACTGAGCCGGCCCTAAAACCGACCGCTGCTAAGATTGATCGATTCGTCTCATGTGCATACTGCAAAAAACAAGGCCATCACATACGTGATTGCTTTGTAAGGAAGCGTGCGGATTCAGGTAAAGTCAACTTTTGCTCAAGTTACTCAGCTCAAAAACAAAAAGACGTCGTTGTTGGTGTCATCAATGGAATTCCAGTTGACATACTTATAGATAGTGGTGCTATAGGGGTGTCGCTTATCTCTTCAGTGGTAGTAAATCATCTTTCTTGTACCAAGAAACCCACCAGTCGACAAATAAAAGGCGTAGGTAAGTTAATTACGCATGTTAATTTTTACGTCTCTCTCGTGGTTCAGCTGGAAGACGTTTCATTAGATGTGGACTTCTTGGTTGTCCCTAGTGAGTGTATGAATGCTCCAGTCATTATTGGCACCGATGTGCTGAATCGGGAGGGCGTCACATATGTACGTACCAAGGACTTGCAGAGAATCATACGGGCTCCTGAATGTGCTGTTTCTTCTGTGCATGATAACCGACAACGCTCGTATAAAACCAGTTTAAGCGGTCCTCATTTGGTTGATCTCAATAGGATCTTGGACGAGTTCTCCGAACACATGATTTCAGGTACGGCCACTTCCACGGTTACAACAGGTACCATGAGCATTCGTCTAAAGGACGATACACCAGTTCATTATAGACCGTACAAGATGTCATATGACGAAAAGTTGAAGGTACGTCGAATTATTCAAGATTTACTTTCGAAGGGTATCATTCGTGAGTCAGAGTCGCCTTATGCAAGCCCAGTGTTGCTTGTTAAGAAAAAGGACGGCTCTGACCGGATGTGTGTCGATTTCCGTGCGTTAAATGCCCGAACGGTAAAAGATCGATTTCCGCTACCCCTAATTGATGACCACATTGACCGTTTGGGTAAAAGCACCTACTTTACGACTTTGGACATGGCGACTGGGTTCCATCAAATAAAGCTTGATGAAGAATCCATACCACTCACCGGCTTCGTGACGCCAGAGGCCCATTATGAGTACGTAAAAATGCCATTTGGGTTAGCAAACGCGCCGATTGTATACCAGCGCATTATTAGTAAAACTTTGCAGAAATTCATCACTGATGGGAAAGTTCTGGTATACATCGACGATTGTTTGATCTGGTCTTCTTCCGTTGAAGAGGGACTGCAAACTTTGCGGGGAGTACTACAAACATTGACGGAAGCTGGGTTCTCGTTAAATCTGAACAAATGTTTCTTTTTGTGCACAGAAGTAGAATACCTGGGGCGGGTGATATCTAACGGTGAAGTGCGACCCGCTACTGGTAAGGTTCAGGCTCTTTCAGATTCCATTGCACCACAGAATGTTAAACAGGTTAGACAGTTTCTTGGGTTGGCGGGGTATTTTCGAAAATACATCCCAGAGTATTCCACCAGAACTGCTTGCATTGCGCGCCTGACTTGTAAGGACGTGCAGTTTCACTGGACTGCGGAACATGAAACTGTACGTCAAGAAATTATTAAAATTTTAACTGGTGCACCCGTACTTGCGATATTCGATCCAAGTTTACCTACGGAAGTTCATACGGATGCAAGTAGTCTTGGGTATGGTGCGGTTCTACAACAGGTTCATAGGGATGGTAGTCGGCGTGTTGTGGCCTATTATAGTCAGGTCACAAAAGGTGCTGAACCGAAATACCATTCCTATGAACTCGAAACCCTTGCGGTAGTAAATGCATTAAAGCATTTCAGGCACTATCTCATTGGTATTCAGTTTCTGGTGGTAACGGATTGTAATGCCTTAAAATCCACCCAAAATAAGAAAGACTTGTTACCGCGTGTGGCGAGATGGTGGATTTATCTACAAGATTTTAATTTCACCATTCTTTACCGAAAGGGCACCATGATGCCGCACGTGGACTATTTAAGTAGAAACCCATGTAATGTTAACAATGTCGAACGCCCACGTAATTGGGCTCAAATTGCTCAAGCAGGTGATGAGGAGACTCAAAATATGATTCGATTGCTTGAACAAGGTCAATTGGATGCGTCAAGGTATGAAGTACACAATGACATATTATATTACCGATATATGCCGACGGGTGAAGACCCGAGGCTACTTTGCTTTATACCTAAAGGTAACCGTTTGAGCCTCCTCCGCATCTTTCATGATGAGCATGGCCATGTAGGCGCAGATAAGGTAGTGGATCTAATTTTAAGACATTTTTGGTTCCCTAGTCTTAGAAAGTTTGTCACTAAATATACTTCTCATTGTTTAACATGTGTCGCCCACAAGCGTGTACCGCGAGCACCTTTACAGCCAATTACATCCTGGGAAAAATCCGAAGTTCCCTTTGAAACCTTACATGTTGATGTTCTCGGGCCTCTCCCTATGTCCAAGGGTTATAAGTTTGTCATGCTTGTGGTAGATGCGTTCACAAAATATTGTCTCTTGACACCTATATGTCGACAAGATTTAAATGAACTGAAACGAGTATTTAAAATTGTGTTATCGTTGTTTGGTACTCCTAAGTTAGTTGTATCAGATAGGGGACGCATGTTTGAGTCGACGGGCTTCACTTCATGGATGAAGGTCCTTGGTGTACAGCTTCACTTCATAACTCCTGAAATGCATCATGCAAACGGACAGGTTGAACGTTACATCCGTACGGTCTTGAATATGCTTCGTATTGCGGTCAATCATCAAAAAGCTGAGTGGGCTGAAGAACTATGGCATTTACAGCTCATTCTTAACCTAACAAAGCAGAAAACTACGCAGACTTCTCCTCTTAACCTTTTAATTGGCCATGAAAGCGCAACGCCTGCAATCCGAACGTTGGTGCGAGATGTGGCATTGAATTTAACCAAAGGCAACCGGGAAGCAAAACGGGAAATGCTCAGACAAAGGACGGCCGAACGGTTGAAAAACAATCAGACTCGTCAAGACATAATGGTCAATGAGCGCCGGAAGCCTCCTCGTGAATTCCAGAAGGGTGACCTGGTGTTTGTTGTCAAGTTTGCTCAATCTCAGGGTAAATTGGATTCTGGCATGCGGGGGCCCTATAGGGTAGTGAAAACCCTCTCTAATCACCGATATGAGTTAAAGTTACTTGCTGGATCATATGGAAAGTCTACTTATGCGGCTGCTCAGTATATGATTCCATGGAAAGGTGAATGGACCCCTGAGACGTGTGCAATATTCTTTGAAGGTGTGTGTTCACTCTTTAAGTACCTGTCTTAGATTGAAGCTGGTACCTTGGTTTGTTCCTTTTAAAAGCTTTTCGCGAAGAGTCATCGAGGGAGTACAGTGTCCTTTTCCCTCGGTGTGAAAGCTTTCCGTGTTCGGAGAGTCGTCGAGGGAGTACAGCCTCCTTTTCCCTCGGCGTGAAAGCTTTCCGTGTTCGGAGAGTCATCGAGGGAGTACAGCCTCCTTTTCCCTCGGTGTGAAAGCTTTCCGTGTTCGGAGAGTCGTCGAGGGAGTACAGCCTCCTTTTCCCTCGGCGTGAAAGCTTTCCGTGTTCGGAGAGTCATCGAGGGAGTACAGCCTCCTTTTCCCTCGGTGTGAAAGCTTTCCGTGTTCGGAGAGTCGCTAGGGGGATTAAATGCACCCTGACCCCTAGTGTAGATTTAAGTATTTCCTCGGTAGGGGCCCATACCGAGGACCTGTGTATGTGCATATGTTTAGACTTTTATATGTTGAATGTTTTAGCTTGTATAAACTTATTTGACTTTGACTTTCTGACTGGTTTGACTTTTATGACAATCTCTAACAAATTTACTTTGTTACATGTAGCAATGGAGCTCTGAAGTAATTTGGACTTTGGTTTCAGAGACTAATCATGGTGTGGATGATGAGTGTTTGAATCTAAATAAATAGATTCCAATGGGGCTGGCCCATCCTTAACGTTTGACTGAACAACTAGGCCTTTGCCACGCCTGGTTTCAACGTCTTTGCAAGAAAAGGAACTTGCCGATGGCGTTGGATCATTACTTCGGTTGATTTCTACATCTTTGGTCGACGACGACTAAGCCTGTCGGGACGCCAGGGTGTCAGGAGAGGCCGTGTTATATGTGAACTCCGTGGATGTTACCTCGTTGGCACGCACCCTCTCAAGAGAAGACGAAACACATGTGACAGTAGTTTGAATGTCTTTGGATGATTATTGATCGTGACTTTGTGCAAAGCGGATACCTAATTTTATTAAATAATGTAAAACCACTTCTGGTAGTTTATAATATGTATAATACTTATGTATGTATATGTGGTATGTATATATATATATAATGTATTTATATGTTTTTTTTATGATTTTATTTATGTTTCCATGCTTTCATTATCTATTATTATTTGATTGATTGATTTTGATGAAATAGTCCTAATCGGTTTATCTGTTTATAGAGAAAGGTAGTATTCTTTTAATCGTTTTTTAAATGATGACAGTGTTTGAGCCTGCCTCACCACAACAGGAAGCGTTCCACAAACGAACAGCATGAACACTGAATGATTTATCCATAAATGTCGTGGTTGTGGACGGGCATTCTCAACTTCAGGTTCTCAGACGACCTCAAGGACCTTGTATGTGACTCGTGAAGAAAAGAAATCGTTCTTTGAGATAAGAAGGAGTGATAGGATTGAACAAAATATTGTATAGAAGAGACAGTATAGTAGTTGAAAGGATAGACCCTATTTTATGGCTTAAATATATTTTCTGTAAGATTTATCCCCACCGATCCTCATTCGGGTAGTCCTATAAAAGGGTTGGTTTATTTGGATGAAGGAGGACAGTCTGCCATCTCTCGTCACGAGCACATCTCGCTCCGAATCGCATAGTTATAATTGTACTCTGTCTGTGAATGTAGTAAGTGTTAATTTATAAAATATACGATAGTTAATTCCTGAAAGTTAGTGCTCATTCTAATACCTACACTTATAACCACCAAAGTAATACTAGTAATTCTATATAATCCAATTGCCAGAAAAAGTAAAAATATAGTCAAGTTTTGAACCCAATACTTAAATCTTAGTATGCCTCTTCAACTCTCGCTCAAGTATACCCAGTTCTTAAAATAGCCAAAGTTTCGTCCGTAATAAAGCTTAGCAGTGGTTTTCCGAACATTTACGAATGCGGTTTGTATTCCCTTAATATTATAAGCGAGACAAAATTCGCTAAGAAGGTAAATGACCATTGAAATAAACAAATAATTATGTTGTTGCATTGAGATAAATTAGTTTTAAATTGATAGTCAATCACCACGCGATAAGATGGTGAAGGAAAACATCGTTAGGAAACCTGCATACCATAGCAATTTATAAAAAATCAATGGTATTTAAGTCTGCCAACGCGCACTAGGCCAGTGTGGTGGACTATATGGCCTAACCACTCTTTATCGTACTCTCGATTGTAGAGGAGAGCGTGCCCTGCAGTGGGACGTATATGGGCTGAAATAAATATATGGGCTGCATAAATACAGGGTATATCAAGAATGCTACCGAAACGAAGCCAGGTGGTAGTTTAAGTGACTTCAGACACAATGCAACAGAAAAAGTTGCAAAAAACAGCGACAATTTTTTTTTGTAATATTTTTCCTATGGCCATATTTGGGCGGTAAATAATTTTTTTTCCTAAAATAATAGTGTATACCCTTTTTTTATTAATACTCTAAGGTATAAAAGAGTTTAAATTATTATTTTAGCAAAAACTATGGATTTACCACCTAAAAATGACGATATTTAAAAAATCATAAAAATGATTGTCGCGTTTCTTTGCGAAATTTTTAGTTGCATTGTGTTTGTAATCACTAAAACTACCACAGGGCTTCGGTTTTCGGTAGCAGTCTTGAGATACCCGGTATATAGTGTTCCGACGTAAGTGGTGCGCGCGCTCCAGTATGTCTCGTCATCCTGAGATGTAAGATGTTAAGCATCAATATATCCTGTTACTCTGGCTAAAAAGTACTTCATGCTGTTTCTCGGGAGAAATAGACATGGCAGTTGTTCCTACCCAGGCGGCCTCTCACATATGAGAGACCTATGAGTGAATATAATATTGTTGTTATATATTTTGAAGACCATCGTTTATATATGTATAAATAGAAGTTTGAAAACTCAAGGCTTCAGTTTCAATGGAAGCTGTCTTTTCCAAATGAAACTACAGCAGATGGACGGGGGGTTCGAGATGACAGCCTTCTTAGCGTAGGGGTTAGACGCCGGCTGTGAAACAAGAGGCCGCGGTTTTGATTCCCGCACCGGAACAAATATTTGAGTAAACTACAGGTATTTGTTTCGGGTCTGGGTGTGGGACCGAAAAGTCTCTCGTAGTTTCTGATACACGACACAAGACTCAATCTAAGTGTGCGGTCAGGACTGTGTATGTTGGGTATATTAATAAATTGATTATTTATATAGTAATGGAGCACACTTAGTAATTTATAAAAATGTTTTTCAACTAATTGTATTTTTTTTATAACGACCGCTCATAAACAGTAGCAGAACCAAACAGCACCCTGAATCACAAACAATGCTTGGCATTATCCTGAGGCATAAGATGTTAATTCGCAATATGTCCAGCAGTTACCCTGGCTACAGTGTCTTTCAATCCAAAACACAACAGGGCACACTGCTGTTTGGCGGGAGAAATAGACATTGCGGTGGTACCTACCCAGGCGGCCTCTCACATATGAGAGACCAACCACTAGTGAATTTCTTGTGTGAATTTGTTGTTCTGTGTATTTCTTTGTTTTCTTTTCATTTTCTTTCTTTATTAATCTCAAATCACCACATACATAGATACAAAAAATATAAAAAATATACGTTGTAAGGAATATAAAATACAGCAATTCCACATAAAGTCCACAATACATGATTCAGCACTTTTTATTCCGGTAATGAGAAAAACGAAGATATTCCTTCGAGAAACGCTTTTGATAAATCCGAATTTATTATGAAAGCTGTGACCTGTAATTGGCTTGTATGCCTATTAATGTCAGTCCTTTGAGAATTCTGACTCTTTCAGTAAGAATGGCTGGCCTAAATCTTGCTTTTGGTTTTTTTTATTACATAGGTCTGGCCATATAGTCCATCACGCTGGCCTAGTGCGAGTTGGCAGACTTTACATACCATAGAAATTATATTTGTGCAGCCACAAATATTTCTTTCAGGTCTGGGTGTTTGTGAGACCGAAAAGTCTCTCGGAAGTCCTGATACCCACGACACAAAATTCGATCTTACTGTAATGTCAGGACTATGTATGTGACTGTTGGGTGTTATTTATTTATTTATTTCATATAGTCCACCACGCTAGCCGAGTGCATGTTGGCAGACTTTACATGCAGTCGAAATTCATTTAGGATTATATGTCAATTGTCGTTTAATAGTGAAAAATTAAATAATAATTTAAAAAACTAAAATACACGCTTTAATAAGATATCCAACTAAAAAAGTAAAAATAAATGATAATGAATTTAAGATAAGAAAATGGAGTAAAATACATACATTTTATTGTTATAAAGCGTGGGGTGCAGGAGGATGAGTAAAGGTTGTCATTATCAATTATTTTTACTTTTTTAGTTGGATATCTTATTAAAGCGTGTATTTTTAGTTTTTTAAACTATTATTTAATTGTTTTGACTAAAAACATCCATCTAGGGCTGTATTTCCAGAGGAAGTTAGCGGCGTGCAAAATATCCAAAAAAAAAAAATTCAAAAATCTATTTCTTTTTATTATTGTAATGTCATCGGTCCTGGATAAGTATGCAAAATTTCGAGTCAATCCGACGTTTTGAAGGGGGTCAAAATCATGTTCAAAGATTCCGTTACATACTAATATACTAACATACATATGTCTGAAGCTAATAAAAGCGTATTAATATGAGGTTATCAAATCCTTATATTGATGTTCTAAATTCAAATTCAATTTATACACATTTTTCCTATAATCCTAACAAAACATAGTCTTCCAAGGTGTTTCGATTTTTCTGATGAGAAATGTATTAAATAAACACTATAATATTTGAACCAAGGTTACCGACATAGCCCACAGGATTGGCAAGTTGAAGTGGCAGTGGGCCGGGCACATTGCTCGTAGAACCGATGGCCGTTGGGGCCGAAAGGTTCTCGAGTGGAGGCCACGTACAGGCAAGCGAAGTGTCGGACGCCCGCCTACAAGGTGGACGGACGATCTGACTAAGGTCGCAGGAAGTCGCTGGATGCAGGCCGCTTCCAACAGTTCATTGTGGAGATCATTGGGGGAGGCCTATGTTCAGCAGTGGACTTCCTGTGGCTGATATGATGATGATGATGATGATAATATTTGATGGCGGTGTAGACTAGCTGGCACTAAAACAAAACCTAATTGCTGTTCCGGGGCAGTGGTCTTACTTACAGCGATTGTTAAATAAATTAATCCAACAGTTACACATATTCATAAGTACAGGGGTGAGTCTTATTAATGTATTAAATTATAGTTTGTAAAACGTGAAGATAGTAATAATTAATGAGTGTAAGAGAAGAAAATGGAGTAAAATACATACATTTTTCTACTATATAGCTTAACTTGGACAATCTTCGATAAATGAACTATCCATCACGAAAATATTTTTTTAATTCGAACCACTAGTTCCTGAGATTAGAGGTAACAAACAAACTCGTCAGATTTATATATTATTATAGATAATACAAGATATTTAGCAGCCGTTCTTTATAATCTATCTATCTTTAACAAGAGATTTCATTAGACATTTCGATGCAATTTATGTTTCAGTTAACAAAGATAGAGAGGTACGGTACATATATTTATAGATAGCTAGTTTAGATAGATATTTGTCTATTTTTGTTTACTGATGCGTAGAATTGTATCAACATAGTCATGGTAGCTATTTAAACCCCTTTTAAAGATAATAATGAGAACAATAATAACTCTTTATTATAACACCATATAACAAAGGATAAATAAAATACAAAAAAGAAAAGGAAAAAAAGAAGAAAATACAATAGTCACAGAAACACAGACTGCGAGACTTGGAATTTTTTTACAGGATGTTTTTGATGGGATCTCACGTCTTTTTGTAGAGTCCTACTTTTTTCCTTTTCGGTACTTCTTACTTTTAGAATATCACTAACGATTTTTTCTTAAAGCCTCTGTCTTATGGATTTTTCTTATTTTTGTAGATATCAATTTATTACAAGTATAGCGGATTTGATTATTAATGTTCTTTCTTTCATTGTAATTGATATTTTCGAGCTATTTAATCTATTTATTTGCAAGTTTTTCTTCGTCATGTTTTTCTAGAGGAATGTTGTACAGTTTCATGGGCTGAATACACCATTTCCCTCTCTTTATCCCCTCCTGTTATGCCTCATGTATATAGATATCTATCTACAACTATTATTCCATTATATACGGGTACAATGACTCATTAACTGGAAATGTAACTTTGTATTTTATTTTTAACTTTGTATTTTTGTATTTTATTTGTTGATAAATAAAATACAAAGAAGAAAAGGAAAAAAAAAAAAAAAAAAAAGAAGAAGAAAATACAATAGTCACAGAAACACAGACAGTTAAAGATAGATAGGATATAGAGAACGGGTCAAGTCTATATTTGTGACTGTTAGGTTTATTTATCGATCGCTGTCACTGACGCTCCACCCATTCGTTCAATCTAAGTTTCTCTTCATTCTGCTTACATTTGCTTTAGTTAGAGCACTTCCTTGTAAACATGATTTAGTGCACAGTTTAGAAGCATATCGGTAAACAAATTTAAGTTTTAATTATTGTTGATTAAAGTTTATTTTACTTTGTACATAAATCTCATTTGGATGTTAAAGAATTTAATTTCAGTCTTTTATGTATGACAAAGTGATTAATATTCGCCTGTTGGTAAGTGAAGTGGAATTTAAACAGACTGTCCGTATTTAGAAATTATTTATTTATATAAAAAACTCTGATTGAAAGGTATCAGGCATCATTAATATATCTGTATCAGCCCATATACGTCTCACTGCAGGGCACGAGCCTACTCTACAATCGAGAGTACGATTGAGAGTGGTTAGGCCGTATAGTCCACGACGTTGGTCTAATGCGGGATAGTGGACTTACATACCATAGGGAGTCTGATAAATCGCTTTGGTATGTAGGTTTCCTCATGATGTTTTCCTTCACCGTTTTAGTGCGTGGTGGTTGACTATCAATATGACATGGATTCAAATCCCAGGGCACACCTATGACTTTTCGGAGTCTTTAATATGTAAATAAAATAAAATAAATATAACATAAAATAAAAATTAATATGTACTTTTAAAATACCGTTTCACCAAATATGATAAAAATATATTCATACAGGGAAACTCACTTTTAAACTACTAACAGCTTCGTTCCTAACAAGCAAAGCGTGGCGCGACCTCAATCAAAATGCGTGTTGTTGCCAGAATTTAAAATTTTGCTAGATTTTGGGGTAATATTGATACTAAATGTGTAATAGAATTAAGTTTGTCAGCATCCGTGCTAACAAGGCACGGGACATCTTACGAAACCTCAGCTTTGAAAACAGCACCTGCATACAGTGGTTATCAGGATTTTTATAATAAAGTTTTCTTGTTGGTCAAAACAAATATGTCGGATTGCTCCAAAGTAGATAGTCAGTATTTTGTCATAATTAAAATAGTCTTGGATTCCCTCATTAGGCAGGAATGCAGGATTTTTACCGACTAAAAACCTTATCTTGCTTCATTGGTATTTTGGATAATATGCGGGACCTCACAAAGAACACGCCGAAGTTCCTTCAGTTGATATTTTTAACTTTAATCATTCCCTTTGATACTTTTTCTGCCAATGAATAAATAGATGGCGACGGCCATCTTGTCACCAGATTTTTAATCTAATTTTCCTCTAAATTGATTACTGAAACCTTGTTCATCAGCGAAGCAGCAAAATTTAGTAGACTTTTAAAGCATATTATAACCCAGAGCTTCTCAAACTTTTTGTACTGTCAGGTCCTCGAGAATCATTTATTTTACTACGCCTTCCGACCTTTCCTAACACCCTGCCCCCTTCTTCGAGCCAAAATTCCCCCCACATTTAAAATTGGCCTATTACAAGGTTATCAGAATGACTCTAATTAGACATAATTATATTTTATTAGAAAATATGAAAGAAACAAAAATTAAGCATAAAAGGAAAATATATGTTTTTGTTACGTTTTACTAACAGATAAGAGGAAGATTGTTCTTGCTTTTTTTTACAGCCTTCGGGCGGAGTTGATCAGACGCTAGTGATATTAAGGACACCAGACTTGATCTTATTGTGGGGTCAGGACTATTTATGTGACTGTTGGGTGTACATATATATTTTCTTTATTGTATAGCTTCTCAAATTAGGGTTCCAGTGTGGCTCATTCAACTCGCATCGCACGGCGCCTCTGGAACAATGTGGCACCCAGGGCGTTGCGAGCTAAGTTTGAGAAGCCCTGTTCTAACCTATAATTTCTATAGTAAATATATTTTGTACGCTATAGAGGAGCGCTCCGTTTGCAGATTCAATATCGTCCGATCGAGTTAGGGTATTGGTTCGTAAGTGCGCTAGATTTTGTCATTAATTTAATATTCGATATAGAGCTTGCAGCTGCATGGTTAAGTTCACGACTATCCGTGAAAGGGTGGGTTGAAGCATTATTTAATAGTTAGATTGTTTTAGTTTTAAGATGTAGAAGGGAAATTTATTGCATACTAAGTGATATGTCGGGATATTATTATATACATAAGGAGGTTTTCAATGTTAAAATGTAGTCAAATACCTGACTAGATATATCCATGATCTTTAGGTTAATAGAAGATACAGTTTTAGTGATTTTGAGGAGTTCTAAAAAGGATTTTGAAGAGTTGTTGTAACGGGTAATCAGTTTGGAACCATGTTGAACTAATAGTAAAATATATAATTATTTAAATCGTAATGGTTTTCTACATTAACGCAAATTTTATACATTGAAATAAAACTATTTCTGACGGATTTAACCGCGAATTTGGTTTGATTTACACATTTTTTACTTCCTAACGTTTCGATTACTTTACAGCTTTTGCGGTCACGGGGTGGACTGAAGTTTTCTAAGTGTGTTGAGGAAATTGTTTGATTTTAAGGACTTCAATGCTCTATCTTCACAGGTTAATTTCCAATACCAATTCATTTAAAATCCAACCCTCTTAAAGTTGTGCTGAACCACAAAATAGTCATCAAAATCGATCCATAAAAAACTTACCAAAACGGCGAATATAATAAAAAAAATCATACTGACTTAAAACACAAGAGTCTTATCATTAAATTATTTAAAATAATCATTTTGACAACCCTAAACTAAACCCAACACGCCAACCCTGCAAACGATACGTAGCGATCTCGCATCGCAAAAGAAAATGTGAAATATGTGATTTCCTTAAAATGTCTATCAAATGTCATAGGCGAATGAGAATTGCGGCCCGCGTGGCATCGACCGTGCAATCCAATTTCAAGATACCTGATGTGTTTTTTTCGATCGAAATGTCGATAGGGTGCTATTATTAGTGTTGCGAGAATTTAAGAATGCCGATTTTGAGATTTTAGTTGGCTAAATATTTTAATAATCGATAAAATTATTGCAATTGCCATATGATTGAATCACATTGATCGGCCGGATTATATCTAGATATGGCATCAGACGGCGGTCTCATGCCATTCGACACAATCATGCCAGCTTGCTAAGATGCCTCTTCACGTTACGGTGGAAGGACCCAGGATTATAGCAAGGAGGGAACACGAGTGAAACCGTTCCAAAGCTTGACAGTGGGGCAGAGAAAAGTATTGGAGAACCCTTCTGGTTTGCGCCGAGATGGTTTGAACCGTCAAGCTATTGCTCTGCAAAACAGCACGGGTGGTACTGTTTAGGATAGGAGAGGAGGGGATCAAATAAAAAATGTTGATTTATTAAACAATTCCACAGAGCATTCGGCATACATAGAAATGGTAACATTCAACAAATAACAATAAAAAGTACAAAGGGCGTTTTGTTTACGGATAGATAGAAAAATCTTTATTTATTTACATTTCGGTACTGTATGCAACCAAACCAGCCATCCAACTGGCAGGCCAATGGCTCGAAACAGAATTTGGCAAATGAAAATACAATATCACATATATAGATACATTGATTCAGAAATTCAGTTTTAATATTTAAATACTATTCTTGGTAGCTCCGCGGTCCGATTGAATAGTTTTATTGTGAAGACATTATTAATAATTCATGCAATCAGAACAGAAGCTGAAATGTTCAAATATGTATTGCAAATTGTAAACTTTCTGTTGTATTAAGGCTGTGTAATTTAAGATGTTTTACTGCTTTCATACATACATAGTACAACATACATACATTTAGATATATACATAATAAATAAATTAATAAACCGAACAGTCACATACATAGTCCTGACCCCACAATAAGATCGAGTATGTCGTGTATCACAAACCACGAGAGACTTTTCGGTCTCACAAACACCCAGAGCCGAAACAAATACCTGTGGTTCACACAAATATTTGTTTCGGTTGCGAGGATGGAACCCGCGGCCTCACGTTTCACCATTTTTTGCATTTACACTGCTGTTCGGTGGGAGATATGGACATTGCGGTGGTACCTACTCAGGTTGCCTCTCACATATGAGAGACCTACCACCAGTAAAGTAAATAATAATAATATAAATAACACCCAATAGTCACATACATAGTCCTGACCCCACACTAAGATCGAATCTTGTGTCATGGGTATTAGGAACTACGAGAGACTTTTCCGTCTCACAAACACCCAGACCCGATATAAATATTTGTGGGCTGCACAAACATTTCTCTCGGTGCGGGGATCGAATCCGCGGCCTCTCGTTTCATTTCGTCTAACCCTCTGTGCCACGGACGCTGTCAAGAAAGAATCTTTTGTAAGCTGTTACTAGATTGAACATTGTGTTAGAAGGAATATGTTTTAATCTATCTCTACGTGTCCATCATTCCACTCAACATTTCGGCGGCTTCTTGTAACAAAATAAGTGAATTCTCGAAACCCTATACCGTAACATAATCCTTATTGCATAATAGCGAAGTTTAACGCTCAATAAAATTGTACGAGGATATTTCCGTTCAGAGATGAGACGAGTGAAACCCATTCACTGTATTTAGAATGGCATATCGAAACATAAGCTTTCAGCTTTGTAAACCTTATTTTACCATGAAGCATGGGATGCTGGTTTGTTTTTAAGTTTTTATTTAGGTATATAAATAAAAGAACGGTTGTGTTTTTCTTATTGCAATGAATGGCAAAACCAAACAACACCTTAAATTACAAAGCAATCTTTGGCATTCCACTGCGCTCGCCATCCTTAGACATAAGATGTAAAGTTTAAAAATGTCCAGTAGTTACACTGGCTTAAATGGCCTTCAATCCAAACAAGGAGAAAAAGACATTGCAGTGGTACCCACCCAGGTGGCCTTTCACATAATATGAGAGAACTACCATCAGTTTATTTCGATTAGAATTTATTATTTGTTTCGGTTAGTAGGACATTGTAGCCAGAGTAACTACTGGGCATATTGAGACTTAACATCTTATGTCTCAAGATGGTGGCTGAGCGGTCGTATCGCTTACCATCAGGAGAACGACATGCCCGTCTCGCCATTTATTGCATTAATATATATAAAGGTAGTTTAATTTAACATAATTGAGTGAACCAAGTACGAAACCCCTCGTTCTATCCAAACGCAATTATCAAACAAAACACGACCGCTGTATAAATACATATGAGCGTAGTGATCATTTCATTACACGCTGCTTGTTCTGTAAATTGAATGGGACATCTCCGGAATAATGTGATATTATCTGCGCATCATGTACGAGAAGCTGATAATATATGAATAATTAGTGTTACATAATACAAAGAATGAAAATATAAAAGTGAGATTTTAGCAGAATATTCAGCTTCAGTTTCAGCCACATTCGGTAAAAAAATGACCTTCGGTTTCAGCCGAAATGTGCTGGAGTTTTGACCAAAGATATATTATGTGAATGTCAATTGTACTGTTTATTTGTTTTCCTTATGAAATATTGTGCAAATACTTATGAGCGTAGTAGCGTAATTATGCAGTTAGTTCTGCTAATGGAAAGCCACAATTTCTGGATACTGTGAAATATTATCTGTAGATTGTGTTTTATACACCACAAAAAAATACAAATTAAATTAGCATTTCACACAACAAGAAAGGAGAAATGTTAGATTTGACCAAATATATGGCTTTGTTACAGCCATATTCGGCCAAAAAGAGACCTTCTTCTGTGTTCTGTTTTTTTTGACCTATAAAGGTTCAGCTAAAATGTGCGGAAGTTTTGATTGCTGATGTGAATGTCAATTAATGTAGTCAACCACGCTGGCCTAGAATTTATATATCATAGAAATTTTTGAAAATCGCTATGATATGCAGGTTTCCTCACGATGTTTTCCTTCACCGTTATAGTGCGTGGTGATTGACTATCAATACACACATGACTCCAAAAAGTCTGAGATGTTTGGATTGCAACCCGTGACCACTGTGCCATATTGGTAACCGCGTCTGGTTCATATTATACATGGTGATATGAGGTATAATACTTAATTCAAACCACATGTTGCTAACCACCGCAGGTAAAATTTTACCAAGTTCGAACAAAAACAACCTGTTTTTTTGTTAGAGATAGCGATTTTAGGTTTCAAGGCTTCTGATCAACCTCTATAGACAGATAGATAACCCCTACACTACACCCCGAATCCAATATAAAACTCGGGCGTTTTCAACCCTAAAATGAGTGAAAATTTCATGCAAATGTATTCAGTGTCGCACAAAGTAACGAGCGACGTCCAATCGCACGGAACTGGGCAAAAAGTTGAGCTTTTAGTCTTTTTAACCCGTCACGGAAATGTGTAAATGTCCAGTTTCAAGCCTCGAGCGAACTGTTGCATTTCAGGGCATTTTAGACCCCAAATTGCGACTCGTTTAGGAGTTAAAAAAGTTTGTAAATTTTAATTTTGTTTGGTGATGCTCGTATGAATTTAAATTTTAGGGATTTACGTTGTAGTGGTAATTTTAAGGTGACGAATTTGGGTTATGTTTTTTTATCTGTATCAGCCCATATACGTCCCACTGCAGGGCACGGGCCTACTCTACAATCGTAAGTACGATTGAGAGTGGTTAGGCCATATAGTCCACCACGCTGGCCTAGTGCGGGTTGGCTGGGTTGGTTGTTTTTTTATATTTGTATTTAATCATGTATTAATAAGTATATTTACCATGTGTATATGTGTTTTACATTGTATGTGTAATATGTAGTTGATATGTAGTTACTATTTATATATTAATTTTTTGTGTGTTCTTTTATATTGCTTTTGCTGCAAGTCAAGCCGATTTTCACAATCCTAGATTCCTGTTTATTTTAAGTACTTTACTTTTTGGTTTGGATGTATTATTAGAAAAATGTATACATTTAGGGATATATTTCAAAGTGACTGTAGTAAGTTTTGTAAATATCCTCTTATAACAAATTAAATGTCTTGAGCTTCCGTTACTATTCACCATAATACAAAAGAGAGGTCAAGTTAAAATAGACATCACAATTTTGTGTGTATAATATAAATCTTTATATTATCATTAAAAATAAGTATTTAAAATGTGAGTCATTCATCTCTATCTATATCTATATTATATATCGGCATTTACGAACATTATTTTTGTCCAGACGACCTTTAAACAGGGTCATTATTACAGTTCACTGATAGGGGATGTTCTAAAGCGGTTACAATGATTTAATTAGCATGTGCTAAATAAGAAAGATCAAGTTTTGTTATATTGTAGTTTAATTTAAGAGTTATGAGTCAAAAATGAATCTATATTGACACCTCGAATATATACTTCAAGTATCAAAATCATCCAACAATGCTTTTTATAGCAATGAGTGGCGAGACGACCATGCGGTTCGCCTGATGCTAAGAGATACGACCACTCATGGACAGTAGCAAAACCGAACAACACCTTGAGTTACAAAGTAATGTATTGCATTCCACTGCGCTCGCCATCCTGAGACATCTTATGTTAAGTCTCAACAAGTCCAGTAGTTACTCTGGGTACAATGTCCTTCAATCCAAAACACAACGGTGCATTTCAACTACTGTTAGGCGGGAGAAAGAGACATTGCGGTGGTACCTACCCAGACGGACCACCATGGAGACTGTCCCGCCCTCACACCCACCATGGTAACTCCTGTAAGCCAGGATCAACAGTGGCACGCAAAGTGATGACACCGAGCATTGAAGCTCGCCGAGTCGTCAAGAATGTCTAATTTGTTTTTAACCCGCAACGAAATTATTCAGAAAGTTAAATTAATACTGGTTGTAGGTCTCTCATATGTGAGAGGCCATCTGGATAGGTACCACCGCAATGTCTATTTCTCCCGTCAAACAGCAGTTTAAATGCACTGTTGTGTTTCGGATTGAAGGATATTGTAGCCAGAGTAACTACTGGACATATTGAGGCTCAACATCTCCTAATAACTTGTAACGCTGAATAGGAATATGTTCCAAGGACATCCATCCCAAAAGCGTCTTTGACGTATTTCACCATGAATGCGAGTTAATGAACAAACAGCCTTACATTACATAATTGTCTAACGACTTGGAAAAATTATCCGATGTGTAAGGAACGTTCAGGGCACGCTCCGATGGACTTAATTCTGTTATACAAATACACACATATACTTGTATATATACAGCGTGATATTGACATCTGGTATTTAATTTAAACCACATGCTTCTAACCATCCCAGATAACATTGTAACAAGTTTGAACAAAAACTGTCTGATAGTTTTGTCAAAAATCGCGATTTTAGGTTTCAAGGCTATTGATCAACCACTATAGATACCGAGTTTCTTACAGCTCAGATAAGTTGTCGAACTGAACTGAAGTTCAGCTAAAAGGTAAAAAAACTCGTATCTATATGGGATGCCCAAAAATAGTAAGAACTAAAATCACAATTTTTGACAAAAAACTTCTCATATTTTTTTTCAAATTATGTAAAATGTTCTACGAGCTATGTGCCCGATGGCCGTGGGGCCGAAAGATTTTTGAGTGGAGGCCACGTACAGGCAAGCGAAATGTCGGACGCCGCATGCACGGTGGACGGACGATCTGGCTAAGGTTGCAGGAAGTCGCTGGATGCGGGCCGCTTCCAACAGGTCATTGTGGAGATCCTTGGGGGAGGTCTATGTTCAGCAGTGGACTTCCTGTGGCTGAGATGATGATGATGATGATGTAAAATGTCACCTGGGGTGATGAGAAACATGTGGGTTAAAATAAGTACAATGTGTTAATAGCATCCTGTATATACAATTGACCACAAAGATATTTGTTTTTTTTTTTGCAAGTATGTCGAGACGATCATGCCATTCAATTTAAACAATCTAAACATTTTCCGTCTCAGTATTACGCCATATTAATGACTAAATTCGATCTTAACGCCCCCATTAAAGACTTTATTTTTGGCAATCTATAAGTCCTATTTAAACTGTCTTATCAGCCAAACCAAATATTCAACTTCAATAATTATCACCAATTACTAAAGCACAATTTCGAATTCCTAAATTACAAGACAATCATAAAGCAACTAATAAAGTTATTTCATCAGACAAATTATCGTAGAAATAATTTAACATAAATTTTACACCAACTTTTTTTTAAATTATAATATTCGAACGAGCAAATGTTTTTGTAACTGAATTAGCGTATATACGTCCCACTGCAGTGAACGGTCTCATCGAAAAATGACTTTTCGTTTTTTATCATTGTAGTCTGTCCCGACTGATAATCCAACTTAATTGATAAATCTTATATAATCTCAATAAAATACATGAGCAAATCTATTAATCTAAACACATATAAACAATTAATCTAAATATGATTGACGAAACCATACAAGAATAATAAAAAAGAAAATCAAACGCTGAGAACTGAATGTATCTCCAATCTGTAATGCCTTTATGTTCGTAACAAAAGATATTCAAGTATTGAATTTTATTTTATTTTTACAACTCCAAGTCAGCAGTCGGAATAGACAATGTATGGAAATCAGTAAGGCATGTTTGATTTTAATAAGATGTTATTTGTTTGGGCATTTTTAAAAAGTTATGGAATCACCCTTTTGTCAGTCGTCTAAGCATTTATGGGTAGCCTCGTCCAGGGTGGTCGCACTGTCTCACAGGAGATCGACGTAAAGCGACAGCTTTGCTGTTGCCCAACACCCGTTCCCTCTTGCCATTATTTTCGTTCTCCTACCGATTAAGGCCGTCAACATATCCATGACACAAGTTATGGATGTCTCAGGATGGCGAGTGCAATGAATTGCCAAGCAATGCTTTATAGTTCATGGTGTTCTTTGGTTTTGCTACTGTCATGAGCGATCGTATCACTTACTATAAGGCGAATGGCGACGGCATGTCACCATTCATAGCAATAAAAATTAGACATTAATTAAGAAAGAAAGAAGGAAAAAGATTTATAGACACAAAAGGGGTACAATTAATTAAAAAAATAAATACAACTCTAGAAGTACACTAATATTTAAACAAAATACAAAAAAAGAAAAACAATAGCTACAATTATTATTAGCCATCGGGACAACTACATATAAACCTCCAACCATCAAGAGTATTATAAAAGCCTTTTTTAACACTCGCAAAAATATTTTTTTATATTATATACCCTTTTTAAATAAACATGTCACGCGTCCACAAAAATATGGGTTGTAAGTTACATACATAAATATTTGAATACACGTATCTGTTGAAATATTCTTGCTCCGAATGTAATGGGTTTCAAAGAAAATACTTTTTGGTATTTTTTTACAGCCTACGTAGCGCTGTCATACTAAGGTATGCCTGCAACATTGAGGACGCAGGTTCAAATCTCAGGTCATAAATTTCCATTCATTATCAGCCCTGTTAAGAATTTGTGCCCGATATGGCAATATTCTCGCCTCCTATCACATGGTGGAACGGAAAGCACAAAGCGCGGAGTGGATGAACTGATGGCACCTCTGCCTATCATTTCTGTAAAAGAGGCGCAATGTATATATGTACACAGAACAGATGAATATAGTTACTGTCCCACAAACTTATCTGACCCGGTGAGAGAGTCGCTGTTGTCGAATTTGGTGTTGCCATTAAAATAGATATAGCAATAAAGTGGGTGAAGTAAGATTTTTCAATTCGATCAATAGTGTCAAGAAATTAGTGGACCAGTTTCCTTTGCATGTTATTTTTCCTTCCCAAGATTTCTAACAAATCGCTCCCCATACCCTTAACAAGTGTATCTGTATCAGCCCATATACTATATGTCCCACTGTTGGGAACTGCCCAATTCTACAATCGAAAGTGCCATTGAGGGTGGCTAGGCCATATCATAGGCCATATGGTCCACCATGCTGGCCTAATGCGGGTTGGTGGACTTACATACCATAGATATTCTTATAAATTGCTATGTTATGTAGATTTCCTCCCTATGTGTTCCTCCACCGTTTTAGTGCGTGTTTATTGACTATCAATACCCACATGACTCCGAAAAGTCAGATTTGTGACCTGGGATTCGAGCCTACGACCACCGTGAACATGTTGGCAGTCGCGTCTGGTCCATTCATCAACAGGCCCCCACGAACGTAACGATAAATTCTAGTTTATTATATGTACTTACATGTATTGTACTAGTACGTACAAAATTTTGTTTATGTGGTATTTATTTTGAAAAGCTGACAACACAGACCTGTGGCGGCAACTACGCGTTGATACAATTTTTCTAAGGGTATTATTGGTGCTTGAGATGCTTTTCTTCCTTCATAAAATGTAATACCTGAAGTCTAACGTTCCTAGCGTCACTTTATCAAGTTCTCGGCATATTTCACTAGTTTTAAATAATGCAGGAAAAATAAATACATTGAGTAAACAACCAACGGCAGATATGTCAGCGACTGGCAGATAGACTGAAATTCCAAATGACGTTATTGTTTCCACTCTTGGCCACCGGGCCAGATAACTTTGTGGCTCTATAGAAGGGAAATAAAGCGTTTGACGCGTCGCAAGGTGGTGCATAAAAAGCATCACTTGCGCGGAACGGATGATTTGTCAAATTAGTCGCTGTCGAAATGCCTTGGAGAGAGGTGCTCCGGCGAAATAGAGTAAAAATGCAGATTTGTGCTATTTTATCTTGCAGTTCCAATACTAAAGCATCAAATATCAATAGAGGAGGAATTTCATACCAATATTCAACCCGATTTTATTGATTTACACATGTATTTTCAAAAATTGCGGTTATTAATTACGACATTTTGAAGAATTCGATAATATGATAGACGACAAATCAGAAATATACATTGCTGATTACGCGTACATACAATGCTCGCTAATGCCAAGTTCCTACGCAATGTATACGACTGATTTTTGTTATGTCAACAGCGAAATTGGCACATGTCACGTAGTGTTGTAATCTTGTATATAGTAACTATATCGATGTAGTTATAGATATCGTATACTCGTAAATCAGTTTTTAGTCATTTTAAATTTTAGTAACGTTTGATAACGTTGACGACCTATCCTTATGTTCTAACTAGCGGTCCAGCCCGGCTCCGCCCGGGTGCATACACGTTTTAAAATGGCGGTCAAAATATTTAATTCTTACTATCAGTTTAGAATATCGACCAATCGGACCACGAAAAACGAACAAAATTTCCTCGTATTTGCTAGAAATATCACTACTGCTTTCCTCCTATAGGTCATAGCGTGATGATATATAGCCTATAGCCTTCCTCGATAAATGGACTACCCAACACTGAAAGATCATTTAAATCGGTCCAGTAGTTCCAGAGATTAGCGCGTTCAAACAAACAAACAAACTCTGCAGCTTTATAATATTAGTATAGATTTCATACCTCTGCCAACATGAGAACAACATATTTTTATGTCTGAAATACATTATAATATAGGTACATTATAATTATTCATGTATAAGATTCCAAGAGTGAGTCGATAAAGGCAATAGGTAGAGACAACTGGATTCCTACAAAATCCAGTACGATTTGTTCTAAGTATTAATTTTCGTGAATCGGAAGACAATAAAAAAATCTGGATCATAAGTTCGAGAGGTTCTACGGACAGCTTTACACCTCGGTTGCCAAACCTGCTGTTAGCTCGGCCGAAGACCCGAGAGCCGAGTTGATCCGACACTTTAGCGATGATATCCCGGACATCAGCCTGTGTGAGATTGAGATGGCCCTGAAGCAACTTAAAAACAACAAGGCGCCGGGCGAGGACGGAATAACTTCAGAGCTTCTGAAATTGGGCGGAACGCCGATACTGAAAGTCCTTCAGAGGCTCTTCAATTCCGTTCTCCTCGATGGCTCAACGCCAGAGGCATGGAGCGGGAGCGTGGTGGTACTGTTTTTAAAAAAAGGTGATAACACTTTGCTGAAGAATTATAGGTCCATCTCGCTCCTGAGCCATGTCTATAAGTTGTTTTCGAGGGTCACCACAATCGTCTCGAACGCAGGTTTGATGACTTCCAGCTTCCCGAACAAGCCGGTTTCCGAAAAGGCTTTAGTACCATAGACCATATCCATACGCTTCGGCAAGTTATACAAAAAACCGAGGAATATAACTTGCCGCTTTGTTTAGCGTTTGTGGACTATGAGAAAGCCTATGATTCGATCGAGACTTGGGCTGTGCTACAGTCTCTCCAGCGGTGCCATATCGACTATCGGTACATCGAAGTGTTGAAGTGTATATACAACAACGCCACCATGTCGGTCCGAGTACAAGATCAGAGTACGAAGGCTATTCCACTACAGAGAGGCGTGAGACAGGGAGATGTCATATTTCCGAAACTGTTCACTGCCGCGCTGGAAAATGCCTTCAAGCTCTTGCAGTGGAAAGGATTCGGCATCAACATCAACGGCGAGTATATCACTCACCTTCGGTTTGCCGACGATATTGTAGTCTTGGCAGAATCGCTGGAAGACCTTAGCACTATGCTCGAAGACCTCAATCGAGTCTCCCAACAGGTGGGTCTTAAAATGAACATGGACAAAACGAAGATCATGTCGAATGTCCATGTTGTGCCCACCCCCATCGGTGTTGGGGGCTCGACTCTTGAAGTTGTTGACGAATATGTCTATTTAGGACAAGTGGTCCGGTTAGGCAGGTCCAACTTCGAGAGAGAGGTCAATCGTCGAATCCAACTCGGTTAGGCAGGTCCAACTTCGAGAGAGAGGTCAATCGTCGAATCCAACTCGGTTGGGCAGCGTTCGGGAAACTACGCGACGTCTTCTCGTCCAAAATACCTCAGTGCCTTAAATCGAAAGTCTTCGATAGTTGTGTGTTGCCAGTGATGACTTACGGCACCGAGACGTGGTCTCTCACTATGGGCTTTATTAGGAAGCTCAAAGTCACTCAACGAGCTATGGAGAGGGCTATGCTCGGGGTTTCCCTACGAGATCGAATCAGAAATGAGGAGATCCGTAGGAGAACTAAAATAACCGACAGCCCACCGGATTAGCAAGTTGAAGTGGCAATGGGCAGGGCACATAGCGCGGAGATCTGATGACCGATGGGGTCGGAAAGTGCTCGAATGGAGGCCGCGTATCGGAAAGCGCAGCGTAGGACGTCCACCCACAAGATGGTCCGACGACCTGGTAAAGGTCGCGGGACGTTGCTGGATACAGGCTGCCTCCAACAGGTCTCTGTGGAAATCATTGGGGGAGGCCTATGTTCAGCAGTGGACTTCCTTTGGCTGATAGATGGATGGATGGATGGATCATAAGTAAGATACAAACCAAAAAAATTACGTGCAACGCTTATGGAAAAACTGTATCATGGCGATTAAATAATTAAATATTGTATGAAAAATCAAAATTACTGAATTTATTGACGTAAAAAAATCGTAATTTGA
The DNA here is from genome assembly GCA_009982885.2 of Hyles vespertilio. Classification (NCBI taxonomy): domain Eukaryota; kingdom Metazoa; phylum Arthropoda; class Insecta; order Lepidoptera; family Sphingidae; genus Hyles; species Hyles vespertilio. Next base: position 5,586,079 of record CM042832.1, read on the forward strand.
TTATAATAATTGTTTATATGTGCCTTTCCAATAATAAAAATGTTAATACCTCACACACAGCTAAAAATCTTAAAACTCCTGTACATATAGATTTGTCAAATAGTATACAAATTCAAATGAATTTTCAATACTAGTCTCATTTATTTTCCGCCCATTGACATAATACTAATGAAATAACTGTATCAGAAAAAACTATTAAGCATATAGATAAAATGAATTCCGGTCTTATAACAAAGACATATTTCCATAATTTTATCGATACTTTAAATAGACTATTGCAAGCTTTATGTATTGGATTGGTTGAGGTTTTGTGTTCCGAAAACGACGACGCTGGTTTTCATACAATTTGACGAACGGTTATTGCCTTTCTAACCATATTCAACTGTTTTGTGTGTATGTATGTGAAACTGGAGGTAGTTACGATTCTCGCACCAATATAAATGTTAATGCAATCCACAATTATTTCGGGTCTTGGTGTTTGTGAGACTGAAAAGTCTCTCTTAGGTTTTGATACGAAACTTTACTGGATTTCAATCCGTAGTTTGGACTATGCATGTGACTGCTGAACAAAGGCGTCTTCTGAGGATCGCCATATAGACCTGTTGGAAGTTGTCTGCATCCAGTGACTTCTGACGTTAATCAGGTCATCTTTCTACCTTGGGGCCTAGGTGACCTCCACTCTAGATTCTTTCCACTTCATCGGCCATAAGTTCTTAGATAGGTCCGGCCCACTGCTAATTCAATTGCTAATCCCTTGAGCTATGTCAGTAGCCTTTATTCTCCTACGGATCTTCTCATTTCTGATCCGAATCACGTAGAGAAATACCAAGTATAGCTCTCTTCATAGCACGTTGAGTGACATTGCGCCTTTCTTATGAGGCTCATAGTGAGAGGCCGCGTTTCGGTGACGTATGTATGGCATACAATCTACCATATACATATCATATATACATACACACTGGCAACATACAATTATCGAAGATTTTCGATTTAACGCACTGAGCTATTTTGGACGAGAAGACATTGCGAAGTTTCCCCAACGCTGCTCATCCTAAATTCCTTGTTGGATTCAATGGTTGGCCTACTCGAAGTTGATCATTTCGGTGCCTTATTTGGAAAAGAGAGAATTTAATAGCAAACTCAATTACAAATGTAAAAACACGTTTTAATAGAAAACAAACGATCGCAAAAAACTTAAAAAGGTATTCTGAAATACTCGGAATGTTTGGGGGAGACGTGGGAAATTATGCTCCGCGGAATTTTATTCCTTCGTAGAGATTAAAAACATTGAATATATTTTTTGTATTTTAGCTGTGTATAGAGGCTTTATGACATAATAAATATATACCTAAAAAACTAGAAATAGGCATGCCTTGATAAACTAAACTTGAAATATTGAATTATACTCTGGGGCTTAATGAGGAGAGGCGGGAGTAAGAATTTTGGGAAGTACACTTTTTCTTTACTTTACATTATGTTGGGTCATCAGGCGAACGGCATGCTCGTCTCGCCATTCATTGCAATAAAAAAAAAGAAAAAAAAAAACATTTGTCTTGGTGCGTGAATCGAACCCGCGGCCTCTCGTTTCAGCTAGTGTCTACACAACTGCGCCACAGAAATTGTCAATGTTATAACCAAATAAAAAAAGTATTGAAATAAAAAAAAAATATGGATTTTATCGCGGTTTTAATTATTTTTTTTGTTTCAATTTGTATCATTCGCGTAAATATAAGAAACCATAATAAAAAATATACAAAAACTCGGTACAAACTTATAAAAACGTTAGCAAATATTTGAAATACTTTGTGTAATACGGAATATAATGGGGAGAGGCGGGAGCTTACATCTCGCTAAATATACTTTTTAATTTCGGTTTTTAATAAATGAAGAGGCGGTGGTTTTTTGACGTGACAACGTCTTAAATTAGGTTGCGGCTGGGAGTCACTTATGAAAAAGTGTAACGCCCGGTAACGTAACGGTGCGCGCGCAGCACTAGAGAATTATTTTTCAGTTTCACCCACTTTTTCCAAAATTGTCCCATAGCCCCCCCCCTGCCTTCCCCCACCCTTATTCCGAAATAGTGCCTATTAGCCTCCCCACGAAACCTACCCCCCCCCCCCTCCCCTACCCCCACCCCGAAAATTTACCTCACCCCCCCCAATCCTATCTCGGCCAACATAGGTCGTAGACCCACCGAGTTTGGTATCCTCGGAACCGTCTTGGTGAGGGCTACAAATTGACCCCGCCAGAAATCCCAAATTACGCAAAAAATTACCCCCCCAAAAAAAATATTTTACCTCCAAAAAATTAATTTAAGTTAGCCTCCCCACGAAACCTTCCTCCCCCCCCCCCCCTCCCTTACCCCCACCCCGAAAATTTACCTCACCCCCCCCAATCCTATCTCGGCCAATATAGATCGTAGACCCACCGAGTTTGGTATCTTTGGAACCGGCTCGGTGAGCTCTACAGATTGGCCCCAACCAAATCCCCAAATTCCTCCCTCTCTCCCCTAAAATATTTGTCCAGGCATAACTCCGTCATTTCTTAAAGTAAACCCCCCGTGTTTGGAGTCAGAGGAATCGTCTTGACGAGCTCGACAATCGAGAGCAGGCAAAATACGATTTTTCTTATTGACGTGACAACGTCTTAAATTAGGTTGCGGCTGGGAGTCACTTATGAAAAAGTGTAACGCCCGGTAACGTAACGGTGCGCGCGCAGCACTAGAGAATTAGGCGCATTGAATCGGCGCATGCTTGTGTCTCTGTCTTTGTCTTTCTCGAACGTTCTTGGCGTTGGAAAAACGAGAAAGCGTCACAATACAAGTTCACACGTGTGGTTAAAGTATCGTCAGCTGTGTCTGTAGTGAAAATATGGAGTGCTTAGATTCGTCATTACATGTACAATGTTTTAGTAAACAAAATATATTTCTATAGTTAAAATTTGTGCAATTCTTATTTTCATTCAATTCCTTGTTCCTATTGTGCAATTTAATTATATTCATATCAATAAATATTCTACCGAGAAAAAGACGTTGTCACGTAAAATCTTCGCCCGTAAAACCGACTTACAGGCAACCATTTTTTTACCATTATTCGGAGGCATGATATATCTCTTTTAGGTAAGTAGGTCTAAAAATCTAGTCTAAATATTAAATTATACTGAACTAAAATAGTTAAAATAACAAACAGCAAACTGGCATACATAAATGTTTGCAGTAATTGAAAATATTTCGTTTCGCGAAATCTTCTATTGACTTTTTCTGATATCAGTTACTAGACTGTTCTATTTCTTCCTGGAAACAATAGCAGTGATTGGTTTTTAAAACGCGAATGGTACAAAATGAAATAAAATATTTAACGGATTTTATCGCGAATTTGGTTTAATATTTTTTAACCCCTCTACGTTTCGATTACTTTGCAGCAAAATAGTTTTATTTCAAAGAAATATACTTTTTAATCCTGTGCGGCAGTAATATAACTTCACTATAAACTTTCCATCGCTACCCTTGCATTTTTCGAAAGAGAAAGGGTAAACAATATTTTTGTAGCTAGAGTAACTATTGGATTATTGATACTTAACATCTAATGCCTCAGGATGGCGAGCGCAGTGGAATGCCAAGCATCGCTTTGTAATTCAAGTTAAGTGTTTTGCTATTGTTCATGAGCAGTGGTATCACTTACCATCAGGTGAACATGCTACTGTTCATGAGCAGTTATTTACCATCAGGTGAAGATAAATAAATAAAAATAATAAAAATATTTTAGGTATATTTTGCTAGATAATTTTAAAAATCTTATTATGAGATAAATGATAAATACAAAAACGGAAAAAAATATTACTTTTCAAATGTCATACTGTCCTCCTATTCTCTTTTAAGCCGTCCGGTACCTGGTACAATGTTAGAATATTTATTAAGTAATAAAAAAATGCGAGGCTCGCGGCCGATGACTTAACATAATCTCGACGATAACCCTAAAACGTCACTAAAATACACAGGTTTTACTCTTAATGTGGCCTAACCCCTCTCAACCGTACTCTCGGTTATAGAGGAGGCCCGTGTTCTACAGGGGGACGTATATGGGCTGATCCTGATTTGAAATGAAAAATCCACCGTAGGTTTTGTTATTTCGTAATTCATGTGGCCTGTTGACCAACGGTTCAGACGCGGCTGTCAATATGTTCACGGTGGTTGCGGGTTCGAATACAGGGAACACCTCTGACTTTTCGAAGTCATGTGTGTATTGATAGTCATTCACCACGCACTATAACAGTGAAGGAAAACATCATGGTGAAACCTGGATATCATAGCGATTTATAAGAATTTCTATGGTATGTAAAGCCAACCCACAATAGGCCAGTGTGGTGGACTACATGGCCTAAACATTCTCAATCGTACTCTGAATTGTAGAGGAGGCCCGTGCCCTGCAGTGGGATGAATATGGGCTGATACAGTTACAGATATTTATAATCAGCAATAATAAAACGTAAGGTAATGTAATTATAAATCATGTTCTAAGATCATACAATAGAATTTTAGATTAATATAATAGAAAAATAAATATACCGAGCAAAGTTTGATCGACTAAAGCAAACTCGAAATCGAGGTCTAACTATTTCAAACTAAGCAAGACAAAACGTGGCCCTTGGGGCGACGTGATAGAGACGACCTACATATAGTATCGATATACCTACTATGGATTGTATTATATCGATAAACGATTATTTATAAAGATATATTCTTATATTCTTATATTTATAAAGATATATTTTATAAAGATATATTATATTCATTTCTAACGACTCACCATGCATGAGAGGCCGCCTGGAGATAGCTGTGACCACAATTGCTATTTCTTCGAGTAGCAGTGTGAATGTACTTTTGGTTTCCGGTTTGAAGGACTTAGTAAACAGATTATCTACTGGATACATTAACACTTAAGATCTTGTATCTCAGGGTGGCAAGCGCAGTGGAATGCCAGGCATTGCATTGTGATTTATTATTAAGTTTATTGTACGCCAGGAAAAACAGAAATTAAAACATCATATAAAATAATGTGTAATTCATGGTGTTGTTTGGTTTTGCTACTGTCTATACTGGGTATCTCAAGACTGCTACCGAAAACGAAGCCGAGTGGTAGTTTTAGTGACTACAAACACATTGCAACCAAAAATTTCGTAAAGAATTTTTTTTTATGTTTTTTTAAATATCGTAATTTTCGGGTAGTAAATCCATAGTTTTTGCTAAAATAATAATTTTAACACTTTTATACCTTAGATTATTTATAAATAAAAGGGTATACACTATTATTTTAGGAAAAAATGTATTTACCACCCAAATATGGTCATAGGAAAAAAATAACAAAAAAAGAAATTGTCGCTTTTTTTTGCAACTTTTTCTGTTGCATTGTGTCTGAAGTCGCTTAAACTACCACCAGGCTTCGTTTTCGGTAGCACTCTCGATATACCCTGTATAATAATTATAATAATTATATCGTATTGTATCGTCATCAGGAACTACGAGAGTCTTCTCGGTATCACAAATACCTAAACGTGATATCTGTAGATCCAGAAGAATTTGCCTCAGCGCGGGGATCGAATAGTTTTAAAGCCGGCGTCATACCAACTGCGCTACTTAGGCTGTCTGTGTGACTGATTATGTGACTGTGGGGTGTATTTATTCATTATTATGTATTTATTATATATCGAAATTTATGATGATTAAGAATTTGAATGATCCTAGGAATCTTTAAGAGCTTGGCGGTAAAATCTTGTTTAATATTCTGTATAATAGGCATCTATGCTGTGCACAGGCCTCTTACACAATCAAGGGTGGGATTAAGAGGGGTTGGGCCAATTGATGTACTTTACGTAACATAGTTTCGCTATGGTACGCAGATTTCCTCACGATGTTTTCCTTCATCGATAAATCATAGCCAATAACTTTTATCGATATTGTCAGCATCTCTAAAAACTTTTTAGAATTAATGATGTGAACTAGCAATTTGTTACTTAATTAGACCCCACCTGAAACTTTGGTATTGGGGATAGATTTTGGGCTTAGTTCAGCTCGTAGTTTTAATGTACAATAGAACTTATTTTGAGAAATAACCAGTTGAAACAGACCTCTGTGGCTTATGAGAACAAATTGTGATTTAGATTGTGGCTTAAAAAATGTTTTATTTAAGTGTCGTGTGTATTATATAAGTGAGTGGTAGCTTGGTGATAACCTGACTATACACGGCTGCCGATATGTTCACGGTGGTCGCGGGTTCGAATCCCAGGAGAAACTTGTGTATTGATCACAATTGAGAGTCAATCATCAGGCACTATAACGGTGAAGGAAAACATCGTGAGTTAACCCGCATACCATAGCAATTTGTATGAATTTCTATGGTATGTAAAGTCCGCCAACCCGAACTAGGACAGCGTGGTGGACTATATGGCCTATCCGCTGTCAATATTACTCTCGATTGTAGAGGAGGCCCGTGCCCTGCAGTGGGATGTACATGGGCTGATACAGTACAGTGTTTAATGAAATTTTATTGGAATGAATAGTGTGACAAGCATGCCATTCGATTGATGATAATCGATACGACTACTCATGGACATAGCAAAACTAAATAATATCATGAATTACAAAGCAATGCTTTGGCGTTCCACTGCGCTCGCCATCCTGATACATAAAATGAAAATGAAAATAATTTATTTATTTTTATTTTATTAACTTTATATACCAAACAGTATATAGGCGGACTTAATGCCAGGGGCATTCTCTAACAGTCTACCTTTGGGTGAAGCAGAAATGGAGTACAGCAGGTTTTATTTACATTTAGAAAGGGGAGAAAAATAAAGATAAAATATTTAAATAAGTGTACACTGGACTAACAAAATGAACATACATACATTATACATACAACATAATATATATCTACATATATATAAATATATAAACATACATACATAAAACAATATATAGAACTTACTTAATCTGTCAATTTAGCAACTTTGAAGAAATAGTTCCCGAACTCTTACATTAAACACATAACGGTTAGTGGCCGCTCTAATTTCGAGTGGGAGGGAATTCCATAAAAGAATGGATTGCACCGTGAAGGAGGAGTGTATAAAATCAGAACTGTGGGTTGGCCATTGAAGAAGGAGACTATGAGACGAGCGGAGATTTCTATCGTGGTTAGACCCTAGGTATTGAAAGTGATGTGACAGGTAAGATGGTGCAGTTGGAGATGTTAATATAGAAAAGAGCGTAGTGAGAGCGCGCAGGCTGCGGCGTTGACGAATGGGTAACCACTGAAGTCGGGAACGATAAGAAGATACATGATCGTATTTGCGAAGATTGTAGATAAATCGAATGCAGTTATTAAGAAGGCGGTCGAGTTTGTTGAGAAGATCTGCATTCAGGTCATAGTAGCATACATCACCATAGTCAATTATAGGGAAGATTAAGGTTTGAACAAGCATTACTTTGGTCTTCACAGGGAGAAAGTTCTTCAAACGATAAAGCATTCGGAGAACACTGGTGACTCTCTGACTTATAGAAATAACTTGGGGTCGCCAGCTTAGTGTAGAGTCTACTAGTAGCCCAAGATCCTTCACGACAGAGCACCATGCAATAGGTGACCCATCATAGGTAACCGGTGGTATAGTTGATAAATCGACTCTGTTCATCATACGTTGGCTACCAACCAAGATAGCCTGACATTTGAGCGGGTTTACGGATATGCCGAAATTATCCGACCAGTTTTTAATATACCCCAGATCCCTATTAACTTTGGCAATGGCTGTATACAAGCAGTCCACACCAGATTGAGCATAAAGCTGTAAGTCATCGGCGGCGTAGAGGTGATACGAACATTGAAGATTCTGGGTTACGAGATTAATAAAAATTGAAAATAGAAGAGGAGAAAGAATACCGCCTTGAGGCACACCAGATTCTAGGTCACACCAATCTGACGAAGAGTCATTGATGCGCACCAACTGCCGGCGCCCTCGAAGATAGGATGTGAACCATTCCAACGCAACTGGTGAGATCTTGAGATGGGAAAGGATGGACAAGAGGATGTCATGGTTGACGTTATTAAAGGCATTCGAGAAGTCAACCAGCACCAACACGATGATTCTGGTGTCCTCCATGCCTGCTTTAATGTCACCAATTACTTTGAGGAGAGCGGTAGTGGTGCTATGGCCAGGCCTAAATCCAGACTGCAGCGAGCTCAATAAATTATTGGAGTACACAAATTTGGACAGTTGTTTGTGGGCACAGGCTTCTAGCACTTTGGATAGGAAGGGAAGGATGGATATAGGTCGGAAGTGGGTAGGGAGAGAAGGGTTTGAAATTTTAGGGAGAGGAATAACATAGGCTTTCCGCCACAAGGACGGAAAAACACCACTGCTAAAAGAGAAATTAATAATGTGGGAAAGAGGGGAGAGGAGATGTTCTAATACTGTAGTAATCATGCGACGGCTTATGCTATCGCAGCCCACAGCATTAGACTTTATGGATATGATTATCTTCTTAATCTCATCCGGTGTAGTTGGAGAAAAACTAAAAGAATCTATGTCAGGCTTGGGGAGGTTAGCAATAAACTTCATAGAACGACATTTGGCTTGATGAACCATCGAAGAAGATGTGCGTGTGAAGTGACGATTAATATCATCTAAGCCAATGGTTTGTTGGAAGTTAGTGTCTGCTTGCCAATACCTAGAGTCCTAAGGAACTTCCAGATATTAGCAGATGAAGAGGAGGTGATGTTATCGAGAATGTGTCGGCGTTTAGTGTTTCGTATCACCTGATTACAGCGATTTCTTACGGCCTTATAAAGAGTCCAGCTGTCGTCCGAACGGCATCGCTTAAATTTTCGAAATGCCCGATCTCTGCGCCTCATCATCGCTCGAACCTCATCCGTCATCCAAGGAGCTGGAGTTCGTTTTAATTTGACCTTCCTGACGGGAGCATGGGTGTCAAACAGCGCCTGAACACGGGTGTTAAAAATGTCCACTTTATTATCAATGTTAGTAGCTGCTGTCAGTTCATCCCAGCAAAGTTGTGCAGCATCCGCAGACAACTTCTTTGGATCCATGCGACCAAAGCAACGCAAGAACAATACCTTAGGATGGGATTTAGGGGGTTTAAGGGTGTATGAAACGTAGATGAGGTCATGGTGGGAAAAACCAGGAGCGGGAAATTGACCGTGACAAAAAACACTGTCAGGGGCAGAAGTAATGATTAAGTCGAGCCAGGTGTCATCTGCATCAATGTTGTTATGAGTGGCTTGTAGAGGCAGGACATGCAAACTGGCAGACTCGAGAATGTCAAGGAGTTTACGGGAACGTGTGGAACATGGAACAAGGAGGTTGGTGTTGAAATCTCTCATGATGATGTGGTGTACGTAATCCGACCCTAAAGATTCCAGAACTAGTTCAAGACTGGAGAAGTAATCTATTGCAGGAGGACAATAAACCACTCCAAGTATGGATTTTACTCCCCTGACCCAAACCTCTAGAAACAGATACTCAGCAGAAGTATCACAACGGGAACAGGAGGAAGTTAAAATTTTGTATGGAAAATCGCTACGGAGATAAATCGCCACTCCACCCTCCCTTCGATCAATCCGATCATTTCTGATCAAAATGAAGCCGGGAAGAGGGTAAATGGCCGAAGGAAGGTGAGGTTTGAGCCAAGTCTCGGATACTAGAACGGCATGAACGTTAGTGTCGCTGAAGGTTGTCATCAAGTCATTATAATGACTTGGTATACTTTGCGCATTGATATGGCAAACGTTCAAGTAGAGACAACCTTGACGGTTGAATATTTCACGTACCAGATGTCCAGGTTCATCAGTAGTTGAACAGAAACTATCATCACTGCATGTGGAATTGGATTCATTGACAGAATAATATGAGCTATCTGAATTCATATATACGAACAACTATGCAAAAAAAAAATACACACTATACATATGATACATATACACTAATTTTAATACTACTTTATGAAATATATCAAAAGCCAGTCATAACTGCACCACCCGCCAGCTAACACTCTCAAACACAGTAATAATTAAAACATGAGAAAAAAAAACAATAAGGATAATGAGTTACAAAAATATAAATAAAATTAGAAAAAAAAAGAAATTTAAAAACAAAAATACAAAATAGAATGGAAAATATTTAGTTTTGGAACGCAACATTTTAACCGAGTATTGACATAAAAAAAATAAAAATATAAAGAGGGTAGGCTAATATGCGGTACAGCAAAAATAGTGACACTTATAAAATTAAACAACAACACAGTGTGTGGTCATTGAAAAAGGTATAAAATAATATGGTAAAGATAAAACGATCCAAAACATCTAGCAATCGTAACTCAGATCATTAAAGCATTGAAAAACACTATGGCTTACGCGACTTCACATTCGAGCGCGACGTAGATGATGTTCCGGGGCTCCTTGGTGCTGTCGACGAAGACGATTCAGTCACATTCGGATACTTGTTAAGGAATTGAGTCCTTCTATTGTGGAGACTTTCTTACGACTTCCATCTGGAGCTTTAACAATGATTGCGCCGTCCTGAGTCCAACAAGCTCGCATACCGAAGTGCTGACGTGCCTTGCTAAAGATGTTTTGTCGTGACCTCGTCAGGAACTCTTTGATTGAAGTTGGCGAGCCTCTCAACTTAGTCTTTGCAGCCCACACAGAGGACCTGTGAATCAAACTGGAGAACCTTACAAGGATCGGCCTGTGGTGCTCTTTATTCGGAGTGCCAATTCGATGGCATACTGTTATACAGGACGATGAAATTTCTTTTAGTGCCATGGTGCCATTGACGATAGCCAGGACGGTATTAGCACAATTTTCTGTCTCAGCTTCCGGCACCCCTAGAAACAGAAGGGCTTTACGCCTATGCCTGGTCTCCAGTGCATCCACCATGTTGGTGCACTCCGTAATTTGTTGCCGCAGTAGCCGGAGCATGTTCAACATGAGTTCCCGAAAGGTTCTGAACTCTTCTGCCACTCGAGCGACGGTGTCCTTGGCTGCACCCCCTGTCTGCAGCTGTGCTTCCAGTTGAGCCATGCGCGTCGAAAAACCTCTCCTCTAGTTTGTTCTGAGTGCTCTGGATATCCGCCAGTGTAGCCATAGTAACGTCGGATAAATTTAAGTGCAAGTCCAATCTCAGTGCAAGTGTTTAAGTGCGTGCCGGCAGGCAGTGTTTATTAAATTGCGTCACATAAATAGCGTAAATGTGAGTAAAGTGAATTAACTCTTTGTCCAGCGCAATACACAACTTTTATAGCTATTAATATTAAAAACTAAATTAAATAAAATTTTGTAACCGAAAACACGTCTTTTCGTAACACCTGCCAGTGTTGCCAATCAATTTATTGAATCCATTAAAATGTTCTACATCATTTAGATTCAGTCATTTTTTATCTACCACCCGGTTCGGAAAGCGGTTTTCACTAGAGAAGAACGGGCAAGAAACTCTAGTGTTGCTCTTTTCACAATATAGTTCACCAGTTTACAATGTAGTGAATTATTACAACATTTACAAGTTGGTTTAAATCAGAGCAGTTTAATAATAATATGTTGTAAATTTACAATAAATATTTTTGATATATGAATATTATTATATTATAATTACTATGGTTGAGTGAAGTGAAGTCGCCCAGAACAAAGAATCAGTATACTCTTTTTCGCCAAAGCAGTGAATAAGATGTTAAGTCTCAATATGTTCAGTAGTTACTCTTGCTAATATGTCCTTCAAGCCGAAACACGACTTACACATTGCAGTAGTGCCTACCTAGCCTACCTAGGTGGCCTCTCACATATGAGAGACCTACCACCAGATTTCTTCAATCTCACTGACTGAAATGCAACAGCAAAGCTGAAATTCCACTCACAAAACGAAATCAAAAACATCGATTTGTGGGAAATTATATTTTATTTCGTAAAAGAGTGTACACATATGTTGTTCCAGTGAAATTCGTTTTAAATTGTCTCTTTAAATTACAGCTCCTTTACACAGACGAATGAAATATTTAAAGAAAATATCAACGTTTACATTGCTCCGACATTTTGCTTTCAACCAAATTGGTTGCGCATAATTGATATATTACTTGGAATTATTAAAAACGTCTTTGATAAAATGTACACAAGATTATAAGTAATGGCTTAACAAACGGCACGAGAAATAAGAGCACAAATAAGCGTGTGGTCTTATTTGATATTAGTATGGTCCAAAAATATAATCTTAATTTAAAGGAATAAGGTTTATTGTTACTTGAAGTTGATTATAATTTGAGACTTTTTGCTACATCTCGTAGTTCGAAATTAAATGTATGTATAAGTATAAGCAACCTCGGCCATTTTTTGGCGTGTGATTTTGTTCCGAACCCTTTATCTAGTATATAATACGAGTATTTGATCTAAGAAAAGGCTACATTTTCTTTGTGAGGTATGTTGCCTTCGTGGCGCAGTTTGATAGAGGCGGTGAAACGATAGGCCAATCCTTGCTCAGAGACAAATATTTAGGCCCACGATATTTGTTTACGGTGTGGGGGTTGTGAAACTGACAAGGCTCTCGTAATTTCTGGTTCACGATAAAAAGTATACTTTTTCGACATTTTCCTTCGCGTAATCGCCAGCTAATCATTGGAAACAATTGCCGACAACTGAATTTCCGGGAATGTACACCCACCTTAAAGTTCAGTAAGGCATTTCTATGGTGGCCCTATGGTGTTGTAGATGCTCTTCCACTGTGATGACTTAGCATCAGATGAACTATATGCTCGATAGCTTCATAAAAAATTAAACCATTAAAGAATATACCAAGATTAATACTAGATCAATAAGCAAAAATTCTAGCAAATTGAAAACTTCAGAGGTCGCGTCGTACAAACAACGAATTAAAAGAATTTTTTAAAATTGTCCTTTAAGATTAATGGAGCTCGGGTGAAGTTAAATCAGAAAGTTGATCGACCAATTGTATATTTTTTTGTCTTTCTTTCCTTTCTTTTCTATGTTTAATGTTATATTACGTAACAACCCATATTCGTCTCTCCTAGAATCAGGAGAAAAATGAGAGGGGTTAACCCATATTCCACTAGGATCATATGAGGATAGCCAAGAAAGATAATAGGGTCAATGGATTTACTATTGAGGATGCCAAAGGTCGGACGAAATTTGTAATTCAAGGTGTTGTTTGGTTCTGCTACTATTTATGACAGGTCGTATCGCTTACCATCAGGCAACGGCTTGCTCGTCCAGCCATTTATGGCAAGGCGTATGTCTATTTATGTATGTAAAAATGCCTCATCACGAATACCTTAACAAAAAAGACATGAATTGGGACATTTTGACAATTATTTTTCCCATCCCTGTATTTGTGTTGTTTGTTTAGGATGTTCTGTTGTATCACAAATATTTATTGTTGATCTAAGCCGTGTTGTCTTAGGACAAGCTTGTGTTATTTAATGATTTTAATGTTGTAACAGATTTTGATATGGGCATGGATTTATTTGGCAAACATTTCTCACTATTTTCAATTGATTTTTTTCTCGTCGTCAAGGTTAAAGAGGGCAGTAAAACAACGAAGAAAATGCATAATACAGAGTTTATTAAAATTACTTGTACAATTAACAAAATCATAGCAAAACTTTATCTAACTGGTGGTAGGTTCTCATATGTAAGAGGCTGCTTGGGATTTATTTAAGTTATTTATTTAGATACACCATTAACAGTTACACATGATTATACAATAAAATATGGTTGGCTAAATACATTGGAAATTGCGTACTATCATTAAAGATCAATACGAAATTCTTAGATTTTAGGTTTTTTTATCACCTATTTCTAGGTACCACCACAATGTCTATCTCTCCCGCCAAACAGCACTGTAAATGCACTGTTATATTCGGATCAAAGGATTTTGTAGCCAAGTTACAAGAACTTAAAATCTATGCTCTTTTAAAAATCATTAACTCCTTGAAGTGCGTGGTGGCGGGTTCGAATCCCAGGGCACACCTCTGAATTTTTAGAGTCATGTGTGTATTGATAGTTAATCACCACGCACTAAAACGGTTGAAGGAAAACATCGTGAGGAAACCTGTATACCATAGCGATTTATAAGAATTTTCATGGTATGTAAGTCCGCCAACCCGCACTAGGCCAGCGTGGTAGACTATATGGCCTAACTACTCTTAATCGTTCTCTAGATTGTAGAGTGCCCTGCAGTGGGACGTATATGAGCTAATACAGTACAGTCAGTCCTTGACGTAAGCGATAACGTTTTGTTTGCATTAACGATTGTAGAAAGAGATTGGATACGGTAATTTGGCTAAGGGGCTGTTACCATTTCTTCTTCTATTATTTTACATTCTGTAAGCTTCAAAAAGCCGGTATATGTTAAAAGGCCTACAGAGTGCAAATACGCTTAAATTGAGCGGCGGTGCGTCGGCAAACAAAAGACACGCGGTGCGGCATAGGGGCCGCTTTTGTTCCTTGTAAGGCTTTGAGCGTGGCTTAAGCGGAGCGGGTAGGTAATAAGATATTTGACTCCATTTTTTATCGAATTTATCAAAACGTATCCATAGCTATGGTCTAACAAACAAATTATAAATCCATTCGGAATGAAACAAGTTAGAAACGTTTTAAATATTGTATTGGGGGTAACAGAAAAGAAATGCAAAACAAGGATAATGACGTCACTAGGGTTATTATACGTTACAGTGGGCGCGTGTGAAAGAGACAGCAAGATGTCCCAACTATACCCCTACTTTTTAATTTTAAATATTAATATTTGCCTTATGTTACGAGCTAATTTAATACTTTTTTAACAGCAAGGCTTTATTTTTAACGTATTTGTGTTTGCAAGCGAAATAAGACAAAAATTCGATAATATTCAAATACCCTATTGTGGTTAAAATCTTTATTCACTGTGTTTATATCATGTAACTGGTAGTAGGTCTCTCCTATATGAGAGGCCGCCTGGGTAGGTTCCACCGCAATGCTTGTTTCTCTCGACAAACGGCAGTTTAAATGCACTGTTGTGTTTCGGATTGAACGACATTGTAGCCAGAGTAACTACTGGAAATATTGAGACTTAAAATCTTATGTCTCAGGATGGTGAGGGCAGTGGAATTATTATCCTTTTATTATTTATTTATTACAAACATTTACAAAATAAAAAACAGTATAATTAAATACATTGCCTCACAAAACTGCTGCTGCAATTTCCCTGTGGATCCCCGGGAATCTTATAACTAACAGTACAGAATAAGTGTAAAAGCACAAAAATCAAAGATTTTCCATAATTACTTTGCAAATATACTTTTGTACTTAAGGCGATGATCCCAGAGCTACTCAACCCCGGACTTGACATGAAGGAACGGGACGGGACAGAAGGGGAACGGGTAGGGACGGAAGGGGACGGGAAGGTACGTGATAGGACGGGAAGGGTTGGGAAGGGAATGGGTGAAGCAAAACCAAACATGAATTACAGAGCAATTTTTGGCATTCCACTGCGCGCGCCATCCAGAGACATAAGATGTTATGTCTCAATATGTCCAGTAGTTACTTTGGCTACAATGTCATTCAAACCGGAACACAACAGTGCATTTCACTTCTGATCGGCGGGATAAATAGACACTGCGGTGAAATAAAAATAGACAAATATTATTAAAATTTAATACTTTAGTAAACCGGTTCTGAAGAAAGAAAGAAAGAAAGAAATACGATTTATTTGTCACAGTCGCAACATACACAGGCATTGTTAATATAAAACACAGAATAAAAATACAAAAAAAGACTGGTCGCGGCTGTGACTGGTAGGTGTCTACTCAGCTCATGCTATGATGTGGTGAAAACCACAACATAACGCTGATTTTCAGTGCACACCTTAAGTGACGTCCGCGCGTCAAGCCAGCCAATAACAATAATGCATTAAAAATAAAATAAAAAACAAAAGAAAATACAAAAGTGAGTAGACAGATCATAAAAGTGCAATATTTAAATAAGTGTAAAAAAGTGCAAAACAATTATGCAATCGATGTAAACGCCTCATGTGCACACAGTTCTGCGTTGATAATAAAAAAAAATATTTACAAAAAAAAATTTTTTCATACTTTAATGGATTCAATAAATTATTCTCATTTTCATTTAAAAAAAATATTTGTATTTGTTATAAATATTGGGACTGCAGTAGGGTCATCTTACCGTCTCTTTCACACGCGAACTATTTAATGCAAGTAAGCAATAGTGACGTTATTACCACTACAAGATTTAAAACGTTTCTAACTTGTTTAATACTATATTCGATTTTGGATAACTTATGAAAAAACAAAGTAGATAAACACATCGATATCAATGTTACACTAGATAAGACGTTCTTTGTAACAAACGTGTCCCACCCAAGTGCGGTGCATGCACCGCACACGAATCAGTCTGCCGCGTGACGGCCGCGCAATAGTACGCCTCTTTGTTTATATTTATAAGTAATTTATTTTGACTTTTCCCCGTCAAACCGACAGCGAAATTTTCTTAAGTTACAATATTATTAAAGAATACAACGTAAGTGATATAATATTGCAGAATAATGCCGATAATACAGATCTTTTATTTATTAATGGATTAAATATATTTTAGAGCTCGTTAAAATACAAGGCGAGCTCCTTAATCGTGTATCTCATTTCCGCGCATAAAAATTGCCCGTCGAGTGAGAGAGACGAACTATATAAGATATAGATTATTCAAGGGACATTCATATCAGTGGACCAAATAGGCATAAACTATTCGAATACATTACAAATACAAATATGTAGGAAGGATGTAGTTGCCAAATTGATTTCAGTATTTTATTTTAATCATATGTTGTTAATTAATAACTCAAAATATGTGTGTTGTATGTGTGTTTGAAACAGTGGATAGTATTTAGACCCCATTTCTTAATATGAATTACTTAATGGACTATTCGAACCCATGTTATTGAAGACTAATATCATTTAAAAATGTTTTATATTCTTCCGCGTCGGTTACGAAAAAAGAGATCTCTAAATATTTGTCCAGAATTATTGGAATGGATATAAGTGGCTGCCATTAGAAAATACCTATATTTGTTCAATTCATTTTCAACACGAAGATTTCAGATATTCCAATGCGGTAGGTAGTCATTTTTGTATCAGCTTGTTAAAAATTCATAAATGTTATTATAATAAATGTCAGACTGATTGTACACTGATTGACTGCCTTGACAGACTTGTACCCTTGTAAGAGTATTTAATTTCATTACATCATTTCCATTAATTATTCACGTAAATAAAAAAAAAACATTGCAAATATATATTGCTATGACGGTGTTTATACTTAGGCAGTATCTTAGGCAAAGCTATATTGACATGAACTGTCTTGTCTGTCTAATAATCTTTGATCATAATTGTAATATTCAAGTAAACGTACTAGATGTCACTACTGAGCTTTTGACAAATACGGGACAAATAGTTTTCTATGACGCGCCTCGTCTATCGTAGAATATAAGTCAATGGATAACAAAACAGTTTCCGCTTCCGCTCCACTCATCCCCAACCTCCCCCACATTACCGCAGGTGCGGGGAGACGGGGGCGATCCAAGAGCCCTAACACGACCGAACTTAAATTGACTGCTATATACAAGATTTATTTTTCTTTAATTTCGGACAGAGTTTCGTTCCGTCAATTAGAACGAATTCTTTGCAATGAAATTTTAAGTAGGGCAATTGATTAGACTACTTTGTCTCATAGAGGAAAAATGGGGTAAAATGGCAAAAAATATTGTTTTTACCGACATCAAAGGAGGTTATATATTTGAGTTTAATATTTGTTTGTTACCCGAATTTGAAATTGATTTTGATGATTGTGTTGTTGTCGGAAACGCTTTTTAAGTATGGTTTATGGGTAATAGCAGTGTTCGAGATCAATATTTTTATAAATGTAGTTGTACACACACATACACGCTTTAATCTTAATGGGGCTTAGCACCTTTGTGTCTAGTAGGTACTAGTATTTTATTTCATACAATGCAAAGCTTAGGATATTCCGGCCCACAAATACCATTTCAGGACTACTAATAATATTTCTCGTATTAAAAAAAAACCACTTGGCCGGCGATTTGAATCCAGGAACTGTTCCCTAAATACACAACCACTAAGTTTATGAAGCGAAAATGTATATTCTTATATCTGTATGGCCTAACCACTCTCATCGTATTCTAGATTGTAGAGTAGGCCCTTGCCCTGCAGTGGGACGTATATGGGCTGATACAGAATATCTATATCTAACCAAATCTCACAAGAATCTCGGACTGGAAATCGCGTCCGACGTAGTGATAGAATAGACTCGTCCCCTATTATATCTTAGGATGGAAATTAACTTCACAAATTGCAATTGTAATTTAAAGTCATCGTGAATTCGAACTACTCTACCAATGTCACGTTATAATTATCTAAGCTTCGAGCCTTCAAACAGCTAAGCCTACGCAAAATGATTTGCCGGGAAGTTATAATTTCCTTTGAAATTTTAAGTAATAATTAAATTAAATCTAATGGCTTAAGGGTCAAATTTGTTTCCACTGAATTCTTTGCAGACGGGAGACTTTCTAAATTAAATTAAAATTAACTATTACGAAGTTTATAAATCCTATTATTATGGTAACACATTTACACGTATATAGGGTATATCAAGACTGCTACCGAAACGAAGTCGATTGGTAGTTTTAGTAACTTCAGACATAACGCAAGTAATTTTTTTTGCAAAAAGTCATCTATCTTGTTAATTGGGTGATAAATACATAGTTCTTTTTTTAAATAATAGTGTACCTTTTATTTTTTAAAACGCTGTGGGAAAGGTATATAAATATATAGCAAAAACTTACCACCCAAACACGATTAAATTTAAAAATCACAAAAAAAAATTAACGCATTTCTTTGCGAGATTTTTAGTTGCATAGTGTTTGCAGTCACTAAAACTACCACCTGGCTTTTCTTTCGATATGCTCTGTATAAAATACTTCGGCAGAGTTAGACAAATAATAACACTGTATTGTATCAGCCCATATTCGTCCCACTGCAGGGCACGGGCCTACTCTACAATCGAGAGTTCGATTGAGAGTGGTTAGGCCATATAGTCCACCACGCTGACCTAGTGCGGGTTGGCGGACTTACATACCATAGAAATTCTTATAAATCGCTATGGTATGCAGGTTTCCTCACGGTGTTTACCTTCACCATTTTAGTGCGTGGTGGTTGACTCTCAATACACACATGACACATGAATAATAACACACATTGAACCTTTTTTTTATTGCAATGAATGGTGAGACGTGCATACCATCGTCTGCTGGTAAGCGATACGACCGCTAAACAGTAGCAGAAACAAACAACATCTTGAATTACAAAGCAATCCTTAGCATTCCACTGTGCTCGCCTTCCTGAGACGTAAGGTGTTAAGTCTCGATATGTCTAGTAGGCACTCTGGCTACAATGTCCTTCAATCCACAATCCACAAACACCACTGCATTTACACTGCTGTTGGCGGGCTGTAGTTAATTGTAAAATTTTTATACCACTAGAAACTCTTTCAGCTATTCTAGGAATACAAGCGTATATATACAGTAGTCTACGTCCGAAATACAAAGTAGCCAGTCTGCATCGGTTTAATGCCAAAATAATAATTCCTTATTTGATTTTGTAGAAGTATTTTGTCGAGTAAGATGTTGGCCAAATGTGTAATAATTCCAGTAATTAAATTTACGAATTAATACTCCAGTTCAAAGTTTAATTATCGTTCTAATTTCATGAGGGAAAAGAGGTTTTGTGACGTCCTCGTTTTTGAGGAGTATATTATTAGCCTTATATTTAAAGTAATATTCAACCTTATAGTCCGTAGTTCGTTAGTTATTATTATTATTCTGCATCAGACCATTTACGTCCCACTGCAGGACACGGGCCTCCTCTACAATCGAGAGTACGATTAAGAGTGCTTAGACCATATTATAGTCGACCACGCTGTCCTAGTGCGGGTTGGCGGACTTACATACCATAGAAATTCTTATAAATCGCTATGGTATGCAGGTTTTCCTCACGATATTTTCCTTCACCGTTTTAGTGTGTGATGATGACTATCAATACACACATGACTCCGAAAAGTCAGAGGTGTGCTCTGGGATTCGAACCCGCGACCACCGTGAACATGTTAGCAGCCGCGTCTAGTCCATTACCCACAGGCCCCCACGCACTTATTATTGTTATAAGCTCTTTATTTCCCACTGCTAGGTAAAGGCCCTCCCCCTTTCCTTCCATTTTTTAGGGGCAGATGCTAATTGTCGCCAGTTCGGAAGATATGACTCGAGTTAGTACCGCCATCTCCTTGAGCTACCGCGTAGCCGGTTTCGGCTACTGGGGAACCAATGTATAGAACATTTTGTAGCTGGTGGTACATTTTTTTATTTGCTTTATATTGCAATAGTATACAGACGGACTTAATGCCAGAATGAGTGATGTATGTATTACGGATGATATTACCAATGAACTCTTACGGAACTGAAACGTGGCCTATCACTATGGGCCCCATGAGCCGGTTCAAGGTTTCTCAACGCGCTATGGAGTGGGCTACGCTTGGTATTTCCCGAGATCGAATCAGAAATGAGTACATCCGTAGGAGAACAAAGGTTACTGATTAAGCCCATAGGATTCGCAAGTGTAAGTGGCAGTGAGTCGGGCACATAGCGCGTAGAACTGATGGCCGTTGGGGCCGAAAGGTTCTAGGGTGGGGGCCACGTACAGGCAAATGAAATGTCGGACACCGGCATACAAAGAGGATGAATAAAGAATAAAGAATAGGTCGATGTGAAGATCCTTGCGAGAGGCCTATGTCTAGCAGTAAACCTCTCGTGGCTTTTGGCTGATGATGATGATGAATCACATTAATATTCTGTAATTTAAAAATTATATTTGATAGGATTGTGGTTTAGTGATTGGATTGAATTAGTTTGTGACTGATTTTGGTCGAGGCCGAAAGACCAAAGCTGGAAGCTAAGAGCGGAGAAAGCCGTTGGATACTGCTTTCAATAGGTCGATGTGGACATAATAGGGCGAGGCCTATGTTCATCAGTGGATTTGCTGTGCAGAGAGAAAGTAAAAATGTTTATCTCTCTCGCCAAACAGCATGGTAAATTGGACATATTGAAACTTAACTCCTTATATCTCCGGATGGCGACCGCACTGGAAAGCCATGTATTGCTTTGTAATTCAAGGTGTTATTTGGTTTTGCTATTGTCCATGAGCAATCGTATCGCCTACTATTAAGCGAATGGCACGCTAATTCAGAGTTAAATATTGTTGACTTTAAAAGCAAAGTATTCGATACAAAAAACAAAGATTATCAAAGGTGCCAAGCAATGTTTGGGCCCCTGAGCATTTTTGAAATTATACTAATTTATAAAGTCCATCCAAAAGTTGCCTGGAAGAGATCTAGTTATAAGGCCGCCTATTGTAATCATGGTCAAGTTTTTAAGTGTTTTGTAAGCGTCTTGCATTCTGGTTTACAATAAAGCATGTACAGGTTATACCAAGACTCCGACCGAAAACGAAGCCAGGTGGTAGTTTTAGTGACTTCAGACACAATGCAACTAAATCTGTTCGAAAAGAACGTGTCAATTTTTTTCCTTATCGTCGTGTTTGGGCGGTTAAAAGATAGTTTTTCTTAAAATGATAAGGTACAGCCTATTATTTTTAAAGACGTTATGGTATGCAAGGATTGAAATTATTAATTTGGCAAAATGATATTTAAAACATAAAAGTGTTGCCTTATTTTGCAACATTTTTATTTGCATTATGTCTGAACTCACTACAACTACCACCCGGCTTCGTTTTCGGTAGCAGTCTTGATATACCCTATATAATAATAATTTTAAAAATTCTGTCATATAGAAGAAGATACTGTTCTAATGCTGTACCCTAGCTCCTAAACTCTAGATTCTTTTGATAGGCAGAATTCGATGGCCATTGTGTACCAACTCCAAAATTAAAGAGGCGCCATTTATTCACTTGAGAATACGGACGAGGAAAACCTTTACAAAGTGTCGGCCCGTGTTGTTGTTTAGAATCCCTATGCCTTCAATTTTGCCGAAGCAATTTTAACCGACTTCAAAAAGGAGGAGGTTCTCATTGAAGGAATCTTTGCAAATAAATGAATGATTAAATGCATCCAACAGTCACATATGTAGTCCTGACCCCACACTAAGATCAAGTCTTGTGTCGTGGTTATCAGGAACTACGACAGACTTTTCGGTCTCACAAACAAAGTATTGTAAATATACTGGTGGTAGGTCTCTCATATGTGAGAGGCTGCCTAGGTACCACCGCAATATCTATCTTTATAAACAATGGTTTAATGCACCGTTGTGTTCCGGTTAGAAATACATTGTAGCCAGAGTAATTACTGGTAATATTGAAACTTAACATCTTTTGTCTCAGGATGGCGAGCACAGTGAAATACCAAGCATTGCATTGAAATTCATGGTGCTTACCTGCGGCGGGTTAGGCCGCCCGCAGGTAGGGGTAGGTAGTTAAATGAGAACTCAGGGTAATTACGTGGTTCGGGCTTTAATAGATTCGCATCACTGTTTACACCCGGTACTGTTGCTGGTGGTATACAACAGGAGTCACTGGCCTTCACTGGACACTGATCCGGGTCTTCGGCACGTGGCGGAACCCGGCGACAGCTCGCCGGCGAAGTCAGCTGCCACGTGGCCGGTTACGGTGCGCAGGTCAGCGGCAGGCGCAGGCTCGGTTGCAGTCGGGCTGGAAGCGGTGCGGAGCAACAGCGGGCAGCGAAGTAAGCGAAAGGGACGCCAAGAACGCCAAGTACGCCAAGAACGCCAAGAACGCCAAGAAGACGAACCTGGAATCAGCGTCCAAGAAATCGGAATGCAAACCTAGTTTGCATTTTCCGTGCATTTTCATAATTCCGTGCCAGCGACTCGTGATAGTTCACAAGCCCGGCAGACAGAATACACTGACAAACAAGCAGTTAATAGAACACTGAACACTCACCCCAGCGGGTTCAGACAGACGCGTGGTAGCACGCGGCTTTAAGGTTAAGGAAAAAAAGGACGCGAGCGCCGTTACACGCGTATTTAAGCAAGCGCCGGTGACAGTTCGCACGTCAAATTTGACAGATGTTAGAAATGAACCAACCAATCAGCGCAACGGAGGCGTTGATTGGCATAGACAATAGGATTTATGCCGACTATTGAACCATAGACACAACGTCACATACCATCAGGCGGATGGAATGATCGTCTCGCCATTCATTGCAATAAAAACATTGACAAATCTTTTTGTATTTGATTAATTTATAAGTGGATTTTTCTATTCATTATCAGCCCAGAGTCAGGAATTTGTGCCCGATATGGCGATAGGCTCGCCATCTATCATATCGTGGGACGGAACATACAAGGCGCAATGAGGGTGTCTTGTAACCTCTACCTACCTCTTCTGGGAAAAAGGCGTGAGTTTATGTTTGTGTGTATGGATACAGGAAGCTTTTTTAAATTTGTTAATTCTTAGTGGACACCAGACTGCCTCGGTTTTGGGTTCGAATCATTGGTCGGGCAAAGTGATATGGAATTTTTCTAATGATCTGCCCAGAGTCGGAAATTTATGCCCGATATGGCGATAGGCCCGCCCTAGGGGACTTGAGGGGACAAGGCGTATAACCCAGAAATCGTTATTAATATTTAAAACCACAAAAGCTTGTTCTACTTTTGTTTTGCATAATTTATAACTATATGCCGTAGGTTATACGTCAGAACTAACATTAAATATGTAACAGTAGGTTGAATTAAACTTGTTACAGTTATATTACTATTTTAACATTTTTGTTTCACCCAATTTGTTGTCTAATATTTTGGTGGTAGGATATTTGAGAGATTCCATCGCGCAGTTGGCTGGACGCCGGCTATGGAAGGAAAGGACGCGGGTTCGATTACCGCACCGAGATAAATGTTTATTTATTTATTTGTTCTTTACTACACACACAAAAAAACAAAAGGCATACTATATTTTACAAATACAATTAAAGAGTTGGCGGTCTTATCGCCCTAGGCGATTTCTTACAGACAACCTTTGGATGGATATAAGAAAAGGATAAGAATAGAGGGCTGTGTAGAATTTAAAGAAAACAAGCTCTTACAAGGGAATAGATAAACAAATTATTTATAGTAAATATATACATAATATATGATACTTAATTAAATAATACACTTAATATACATACGTATATAAATATTTCTATAGATAAACATACATATAAATATACATGCTAAATATAAATTACTTATTGAGACGAAAAGAGGAAATAAAAACACAATTGTTTGTGGGGCCCTAAAGATTTTTTTTTGTTATTGCAATGAATATTGAAGACGAGTATTCATCTGATGCTAAGCGACATGACTGGCTCAATAGTAGCCAAACCAAAAAACACTATGATTAAAATAAAACTATTAACTACGGGTTTTATCGCGGATTTGGTTTAATGTTTACAGTATGTTTATTTATATCAATGTGTAACATTTTAAGTGCGTGGTGGCCTGTTGGTAAACGGACTAGACGCGGCTGCCATGTTCACGGTGGTTGCGGGTTCGAATCCCAGGGCACACCTCTGACTTTTCGGAGTCATATATGTACTGATAGTCAATCACCACGCACTAAAACGGTGAAGGAAAACATCGTGAGGAAACCTGCATACCATAGCGATTTATAAAAAATCTATGATATGTAAGTCCGCCAACCCGCACTAGGCCAGCGTGGTGGACTATATGGCCTAACCACTCTCAATCTTACTGTCGATTGTAGATGAGGCCCGTGCCCTGCAGTGGGACGTATATGAGCTGATACAGATATAAATACAGGTACATTGTAACATTTGCTTCAATCTAAGAAACCACAAAACATCATGAATTATGAAGCAATGTTTAGCATTTCACCACGCTCGCCATCCTATGTAGTGAATTGTGTTTGTTATACAAGGTCTAACAGGTTTCCAAAGAAACTTGCTGGATCCAGCATCATGCGATTATGTTCAAACTTCTCACCAGTATCAATCCATATGTTATGGGCCAAGTGATTAATGCGGGCAGTATTCATAATGTCCGGGCAGTATGAATATTGCCGAGCCATATCGGGCCAATTGATTAATTACAATCTAAACTCACCTATTTATCACATTGCCCGGGCATTATGAATATGACTACATAATGATCCGGCAATGTGATTAATAGGTGATTTTTTACGTGGTGGGCTGCCGCATTGTCGCATCTGCGATAGACCCATAAATAAGACAGGTCGAATTGACCAGCTTATATTTAGTTGTTTTTTAACGTCCGAAACATGATAATGTTTCAGAAGAAAATTAGTGTACCCACTTTATGGATCCGTTAGGTCGACTGTGCCCCAAAGTCGACTGGGGACACCCCGACTTTACGTAGTCTTTTGGCTACCGACCCTAGAGTGTATATAAAAAGCCGGAGGCGCGGAGGGAGAGTAGCCCCCCAAGAGTGAGCCGTAGTGGCTGAGGCTGGTCGCCGGAGGCGACAAGCAAGCCGAAGCTGTGGAGGTGAGCATGGGTGCCTATCTTTGTTACGCAAGGGCGAAGGGCTGAACTTCCCGTAGCGCCGGAGACGATGCAGAAGCTAATTTGTATTGACAACAAGTGGTACCAGGAGAGGTGCAACACTCCCCCTCCCCCTCGACTCCTCACAACCCACCCCCTCGTGCTGCCCTATTCTAAATTCTACCACTTCGGCTCATTGTTTTGATTTTGATTCACTTCACTCTCACTATCACTCTGCCCAATAGGCACTTGGCATTATTCATAATGCCCGGGCAATGTGATAAATTGATTGGTGATAATCACATTGCCCGCTCTTATTGGGCATTATTCATATTGCCCGGGCATTATGAATAATGGTCGATTAATCACTTGGCCCATAACACATATACGTCCCACTGCAGGGCACGGGCCTCATCTATAATCGAGAGTATGATTGGGAGGGGTTAGGCCATATACTCCATACTTACCAATCATTCTATATTTGGCAGAAATTATGGTATAATAAAATCGTATAAAATTGTAAAAAAATGACGTTTACGAAAGATCCAACTAATTTGAAAAATCCACACTTAAGGTCCAAAATAGTAATTCGATTTCTCAATTGGAATTATAATTAATAGAATATAAGGTTCAAAATCAGAAAGCATTGATCTGCCTTTTAATTTTAAATATACACAAAGAAATAACAATGAAAAATAATTGTTGTTGTTTATTATTGTGATTTCAAATCTAAATTTTATAGCAATAAAGTTTAAAATTATAAATCATTTTCTTATGACAATTATTCTGTAAGCAAAAACTTGCAAATCACAATCACTTTTGTTTTTTTATTCTGAACTTTACACCGTATATGATAAAGTTGAAATCAATTATCACTTTACAATACAAATGATTATGCACCCTATCGTCTGCACTTAAGGTTTAAAATCGTATGTGATAGAAAAAACTAGAAAGTTTAATATGAATTTCTCGCAGGTCACACGATATGACAAATGTGTGTGTTTTTCTCATTCCAGTTCGGTTTTTCTTCCCATATACGTTTGATTATTAGATTTGCTTTATAAAACATGTATAAATGTGGGTCAAGAATCAGAATATCTCCTTTTGCATTGGGTTATTTTAAAAGAAGGATGGATAAACAGATACATAATATATGAAAATATAATTAAAAGAAAGGATTTTTATGCAAAACATCAAGAAATATGTGGCAAGCTGACTGCAGGGTAGGAGGTGGCAGACTTGTGGAAGAAATCATTATCATGTATTTTCTCAAAGAAAAAAAAAAACAAGCTAAAAATGCAATGTATTTTTTTGATTACTATGGTTTTTTCTATGATTCTATTATAAATATGATTCCTGTTATTTTTTTAAGCAGTTTAATAGTCAATAGAATAGAAGAAATAAATAAATCTACCCAACAGACACATATACATAGTTCTGACATACATAGTCCTGACCTCACACTCAGATCGAGTCTTGTGTCGTATCGGAAACTACAAGAGACTTTTCAGTCTCACAAACGCCCAGACCCGAGACAAATATTTATTATTTATTTATTTAAATCTTTATTGTATACATAAAAAAAAACAATATTCAGAGACTAAAAATAAAAATTATAAATGGGGGTCTTATCGCTTAAACCAAATACTTGTGGACCTCAAATATATTGGTGTGATCCAAAGGTATTTGTTTCCAAAAGTCTGATCCAACAGTAATTATTGCGAGATCAAAAAACCTCTCGTAATTCCTTCTTTTTTTCCAGAAGCCGCCTCACAGGATATGGACCTGGCTGAGTCCTGACGGTTCTACAAGAAATGAGATAGATTTAATCTTGACGACGAATAGACGGATGTTCAGTGATGTCTCTGTGATCAACAGGGTGAAAGCCGGAAGTGATCACCGAATGGTTACGGGCACATTGAATATCAACGTCCAATTAGAAAGGCGTCGCTTGATGAAGTCTACGCTCCGACCTACTCGCGCCCATATCCAAAACCCCGAGAGCTTTCAACTCGAGTTGACAAATCGCTTTGATTGTCTAAAAGAAAACCTTGCAGTGGACGAGTTAAACAGCGGTTTGGTAGAAGCTGTCCATACGGTGGGATCTAAGTATTTTAGACCTCGCCGTAGAGATAGACCACAAAAACTCTCGATCCAGACTCTTGACCTCATGGCCGAACGTCGATCTTTGACGCTGCAGTCTTCCGTTGACGCCGAAACATATCGGCGGCTCAATAGACGGATCTGGAAGTCCTTGCGACACGATGTCCGTGCTCACAATATTGTGAGCATTAAGGAGACAATTGAGCGGAACGGAGGCTCCAAAGTGTTTGCAAGAGACTTGTCTATTGGGCAAAGCCAGTTGTCTAGGCTGAAAACGGACGATGGCCGCGTGGTATCGACGGAATCACTTCAGAGCTTCTGAAAGCGGGTGGAACGCCGATACTGAAAGTCCTTCAGAGGCTATTCAATTCCGTTCTCCTCGAGGGCTCAACGCCAGAGGCATGGAACAGGAACGTGGTGGTACTATTCTTCAAAAAAGGTGATAACACCTTGCTGAAGAACTACAGGCCCATCTCGCTCCTGAGCCATGTCTATAAGTTGTTTTCGAGGGTCATCACAAATCGTCTCGAACGCAGGTTTGATGACTTCCAGCCTCCCGAACAAGCCGGTTTCCGAAAAGGCTTTAGTACCATAGACCATATCCATACGCTTCGGCAAGTTATACAAAAAACCGAGGAATATAACTTGCCGCTTTGTTTAGCGTTTGTGGACTATGAGAAAGCCTTTGATTCGATCGAGACCTGGGCTGTGCTACAGTCTCTTCAGCGGTGCCACATAGACTATCGGTATGTCGAAGTGTTGAAGTGTATATACAACAACGCCACCATGTCGGTCCGAGTACAAGATCAGAGCACGAAGGCTATTCCACTACAGAGAGGCGTGAGACAGGGAGATGTCATATCTCCGAAACTGTTCACTGCCGCGCTGGAAAACGCATTCAAGCTCTTGCAGTGGAAAGGATTCGGCATCAACATCAACGGCGAGTATATTACTCACCTTCGATTTGCCGACGATATTGTAGTCTTGGCAGAATCGCTGGAAGACCTTAGCACTATGCTCGAAGACCTTAATCGAGTCTCCCAACAGGTGGGTCTTAAAATGAACTTGGATAAAACGAAGATCATGTCGAATATCCATGTTGTGCCCACCCCCATTGGAGTTGGGGGCTCGACTCTCGAAGTTGTAGACGAATATGTCTATTTAGGACAAGTGGTCCGGTTAAGCAGGTCCAACTTCGAGAGAGAGGTCGATCGCCGAATCCAACTCGGTTGGGCAGCGTTCGGGAAACTTCGCGACGTCTTCTCGTCCAAAATACCTCAGTGCCTAAAATCGAAAGTCTTCGATAGTTGTGTGTTACCAGTGATGACATACGGCACCGAGACGTGGCCTCTCACTGTGGGCCTCATTAAAAGGCTCAAAGTCACTCAAAGAGCCACGGAGCGGGCTATGCTCGGAGTTTCCCTACGAGATCGAATCAGAAATGAGGAGATCCGTAGGAGAACCAAGGTTACCGACATAGCCCATAGGATTGGCAAGTTGAAGTGGCAGTGGGCCGAGCACATAGCTCGTAGAACCGATGGCCGTTGGGGCCGAAAGGTTCTCGAGTGGAGGCCACGTACAGGCAAGCGAAATGTCGGACGCCCGCCGACAAGGTGGACGGACGATCTGACTAAGGTCGCAGGAAGTCGCTGGATGCAGGCCGCTTCCTACAGGTCATTGTGGAGATTTTCGGGGGAGGCCTATGTTCAGCAGTGGACTTCCTGTGGCTGATATGATGATGATATGATGATGAATTCCCAATTAACCTAATAGGTACCGTTTGACGTTTCATACTTTTAAAATTCCTGTAACACACACAATTTCCATAACAATTTCCTTAAAATCACAATTCCATGGTTATATTGAACTGCAGAGTGCATGGCACGAGCCTACTCTATAATCAAGAGTCCACCATGCTGTCCTTGTGTGGGTTGGCTGACTGCAGACAGCAAAGAAATTATGATCAACCAAAGAATTGACAGCCATTCACCACGCATTACAACGGTGAAGGAAAACATCGTAAGGAAACCTGCATACCATAGCGATTTATCAGAATTTATATGGTATGTAAGTCCGCCAACCCGCACTAGGCCAGTGTGGGGGACTATATGGCCTGACCACTCTCTATCGTACTCTCGATTGCAGAGGAGGCCCGTTAACTGCAGCGGGACGTATATGGACTGATATAGATAATTTATAATATACGAGACATCTAGTTTTAAGGACTACATACATGTTGGGTAAACCCAAAAAATGTCGCAAGGCATAAGCCTCTGAATACCTTAATTCTTTATAATAATTCGTTGAATTTCGGCGTCTCACAAAGCCCGCATGTTTTATTCCAAGCCATTTGATCTTCCCTTATATTTATATTGTTATGTTATTGTACTTGGTTCTTATTTTTTTGCCGTTTAACCTACTTTAGAAAAAACTTATTAATTTCAGCAGTTTATTGGAGATTATATTGAGAGCAACAAATTAAATTGAGATGTGGTTTTCATTAAATGAAGAAGCTTCTTCCTGGAAAAGATTCTAAATAAAGCATCAAGGGGTATTATTTCATATAATTTTAATATACGTAATAATTAACATTTGGGGTAAATACCACATTTTACTTGTGATCTCTCATATGTGACAGGCCACCTGGGTAGGTACTACGGCAATGTCTATTTCTCTCGCCAAACAGCAGTTAAAATGCACTGATGTGTTTCGGATTGAAGGAGCTTGTAGACATAGTAATTACTGGCCATATTACGACTTAACATCTTGCGTGTCAGGATAGCGAGCGCTGTGGAATGCCAAGGAATGCTTTGTAATTCAGGGTGTTGTTTGGTTTTGCTATTGCTTATGATTGGTCGTATTGTTTACCTCCAAGTGAACGGCATGCTCATCTCGCCATTAAGGGCTATTACATACCAAAGAAATTCTTACAAACCACTATGGTATGCAGGTTTCCTCACGATATTTCCCTTCGTCGTTGTAATGCCTGGTGACAGACTATTAATACACATATATTTTTATTTTTATTATTATATTACTCCGAAAAGTCAGAGCTGTTTTGGATTTGAACTCGCGACCATCTAAAAGGTCAGTTACTTATAAACCACCACGCACTTGTACGTCAATTATATAACAAGCAATTAAGAATACTCGACGTAACCTATAGAGGCTATATTGAACTAAAATAAGCAAATTTCACTCCAAAATAATATCTATTGAAGATTGAAGTGTTCGCTTAATTAAATTAACCAAACCTATTATACAACTACTAATTTTAATTGAATTGCGTAGTGCTCCATTATTTTAATAGTTTTTGTATTAATTCGATGGCGAGCACATTGTATTCAATTTGATTTAATTCGCCTTTACCGTTTTATATAATATTTCTAAATTGAAATTGCTAGGTTTCTCATATGTGAGAGGCCACAGATTTTAATTAATATTACTAAATTAAAACTGGTAGGTTTGTGTGAGAAGTCACCTGGGTAGGTACCACCGCAATGTATATTTCTCCCGCCAAACAGAAGTGTGTATGTTGTGTTCCGGTACGGAACATTGTAGAGTAACTACTGGACATAATGAGACATAGCATATTATGTCTCAGGATGGCGACCGCAATGCAATGCCATTGCTTTGTTGCATTTGTAATTCATGGTGTTGTTTTGTTTTACTACTGTCCATGAGCAGTCGTATCGCTTACCATCAAGCGAATGGCACGCTCGTATCACCATTCATAGCAATAACGAATCCAAATTTCGACACCAAGTTATATTGAACTAGCGGCCCGGCCCAGCTTCGCCCGGGTACAAATAGATTTCTGTAAAATAATATGTACGTATTATACATATAAACCTTCCTCTTGAATCACTCTATCTATTAAAAAAACCGCATCAAAATCCGTTGCGTAGTTTTAAATATTTAAGCATACAAAGGGAAATAGGGACAGAGAAAGCGACTTTGTTTTATACTTTGTAGTGATAATAATCTACTTAGAAGGATATTAATATACCTTTGATTTATATTGGATATAGGAGCCAACGAGACAAAACAATGTAAGGTTTCATTGAAACAGATATGGGTGAGGCCTACAAGTATTTGTTTCGGGACTGGGTGTTTGTGAGAATGCAAAGTCTCTCATAGTTTTTGGTACTCACGACACAAGACTTAATTGATCTTAATGTGGGGTCAGGACTACGTATGTAAATAGTAATTTATTTATTTATTTTATGATTCACATACATGGTATATGGACTTAATGCCTGAGATTTTCTATTTAGTATACCTATAAGGGTAAAACTAACTAAATATACAGCGTGTTTCATGACTGCTACCGTGGATGAAGTCGTGTGGTAGGATTAGTGACTACAAATATAATGCAGCTAAAATTTTCGCAAAGAAACGCGACAATTTTCTTTTTATGAATTTTCAAATTATCATTTTTTTTGGTTGGAAAATCCATAGTTTATGCAAAAATAATAATTTATACCCTTGCGTACCATCGCTTCTTTAAAAATAAAAGGGTTTACACTTTTATTTTATAAAAAAAAATTCAACCCAAATACGACGATAGGAAAAAAAATAACATAAAATCGTAGCTTTACCTGCAAAAGTTTTAGTTGCATTGTGTCTGAAGTCACTAAAACTACCACCCGGCTTCGTTTTCGGTAGCAGTCTTGATATACCCTGTATATGGATATTTGAATTAACGCAGTAGAAGTAGAAATGATTTAACATCTCCGCAGTTGAATATCTTTTTCTCGGCTATGTGGCGTAGAGTAAGAAATTAATAATTTATTTTTTATTTTTCAGGTAATAATCTCACCACAGTAA
Source organism: Hyles vespertilio (assembly GCA_009982885.2). Lineage (NCBI taxonomy): Eukaryota > Metazoa > Arthropoda > Insecta > Lepidoptera > Sphingidae > Hyles > Hyles vespertilio. Next base: position 5,618,667 of record CM042832.1, read on the forward strand.
AGTAAACGGTAAGATAAATAATAATTTACATATTGTTTTAAAATATAATTTTGTGAAATTACGGTTCTCCAATATAATACACATTTGATATTATCACAACTGAGACATTCTTTGTAACAGTTGTATTATTATTTATTAGAGGCAGTACTAAGGACAGCTACTAATAACAGCAAGAAACTTGGCCACAGATCTACAGGAAAAATTATCTCATAGAATCGTCTTCATTAAGACAAAACATTTCCCTGACAAGAATAATTTATTGATGAAAATTAAGTCTCCATTGTGTCTTTAAATTAACATTAATTATTTTAGAAATGTGAATAATTATCATAATTGTTTAATTAAGGACTTGTAGAGACAATTGTTTTAGTGAGTCGTCTTTGTATCGTGAGGTCCAAGATTTGATTCTCAGATCCGGCAGTTTCTATGGGCTATGAACCGTTAATTTTTGGGTTCGATCCCCAAGTCGGGAGACCTACATTGCGTGTTTTTTTAGTTTGAATTTCTATAGAAATGAAATATTAATGTCAAAAAAATTTAAAGCATTAAAAATACATATCTGAATCTTCATCTAGCCTAGTATTCTTATAAAAGTAATAATTACTACCAGAAATGAATCTGGTACATTCATTGCATTCTCAAGCGCCATTACCTGTAAATATCGGTGACGTAGCAATCCACGTTTTCCAAACTTTTTGTTGCTTGAAATAACCTTGATAATTCACTTTCAAATGTTTTAATAAATAAATAAATAACACCCAACAGTCACATACATAGTCCTGACCTCACACTAAGATCGAGTCTTGTGTCGTGGGTATCAGGAACTACGAGAGACATTTCGGTCTCACAAACACCCAAACCCGGAAGAAATACTTGTGGGCCACACAAACATTCATTCCTCTCGGTGCGGGGATCGAACCCGCGGCCTCTCGTTTCACAGGCGGTGTCTAACCAACTGCGCCACGGAGGCCGTCAAATAATAATAATAATATACATAATCCTAAAAGAATAAATAATATGTTACACTGGCAGTCCTTCTCCGCCCGGGTGAAATACAATTTTCAAAATGGCGGTCAAAATGTTCAATTCCGTCTATTGATTTAGAGTATCCACCAACCGGACCCGAAGAACGAATAAATTTCCTAGTATTTGCTAGATTTTTGACTACTGCTTTCGTCCTATAAGTAACGGGATAATGATATATAGCCCATAGTTTTTCTTGGTAAATGACCTATCCATTACAAGAACTTATCAATTCGAACCACTAGTTACTGAAATTAGAGGTAACAAACAAACAAACTCTTCCGCTTTGTATATTAGTATAGATTACGTGAAGTGCGTGGTGGCCTGATGGTAAACGGACTAGACGCGACTGCCAACATGTTCACGGTGGTTGCGGGTTCGAATCCCAAGTCACGCCGCTGACTTTTCGGAGTCATGTGTGTATTGATAGTCAATGACCACGCACTAAAATGGTGAAGGAAAACATCGTAAGGAAACCTGCATACCATAGCGATTTATAAAAGTTTCTATGGTATGTAAGTCCGCCAACCCGCACTAGGCCAGCGTGGAGGACTATAAGGCCTAATCACTCTCAGTCGTACTGTCGACTGTAGAGGGGGCCCGTGCCCTGCAGTGGGACGTATATGGGCTGATACAGAGAGATTACGTACGTGGCAATAGTTTCGTAAGGGGTCAAATCAAACAAGGATTGTTTGGATAATTTTCAATTTAATTACGTCTTTTAAATTCGTCTTTACTTCGTGTTCTCTTCAGACGTCATCTACGTCTTACATCGTCTTCCAGACTGTTCTCTCATATTCCGTCCTTCCGTATTCTAACATCTTAATCATTCATCGTCTAACTCTTTCCATCATAAGTATTTTCCAGTATTTTCATTCGTCATCTCTTTCACACAAACCACGTTCCATATCAGTCATTCATCTAACGTTTCATTCTACTCATCTTTCTTAATACATTCAAATCCTACTCCATGTATAGCAATATTTTATTAACAAAAATTTAAAATATGTCGCAATTTTCCTTCTAAATTTCAAAGTCAGTCCCTTTTCAATACAAAAGGGATATCTGTAACAGTTTCATAAAACCTTTGTCCCTTATCTTTACAAGTGATACTGCAGCTTATGTTGTCATCTGACTAAACTTTGTACAATGCCTTTTGTTTGGTTAAAACCTTCTTGTATTTATACACGACAGAATTAGAAGCGTGTAGAAAGAGGTGGAAGAAATTTTGAAATTTTAAATATACCGTGTTTACACAATGCCTACTTAGTAACTGAAAATTCAGGCTTCTTGCTTTAACCACAACAAAGTTATGGGGGGTTAAAAATGGTCTGAATTGCTTCGAGAAAGGGATGGTACGACTGTGCCGCTTTTTAGCTCGACTTGGAGGGGGCACTGCCGTCCCCCCAGATAATTAAAATTGTGTTTTTATCTACGCTTTGTTTGATATTTAATGAAGGAAGGAAATTTCGTTGAAAATATTTTTGCATTTGTAGTTCCAAATTTCGCCACAACCCAATAGATGATTGATGATTTATATAGAAAGTTAGAAATACCAATATCTTGTCCTTGGAAAATTCATATTTCAAAGTTACTGGTACTGGTGGTAGGTCTCTCATATGTGAGAGGCCATCTAGGTAGGTACCACCGCAATGTCTATTTCTCCCGTGAACCAACACTGCGTAAATGCACTGTTGTGTTTCGGATTGAAGGACATTGTAGCCAGAGTAACTACTGGACATATTGAGACTTAACATCTTATGTCTCAGGATGACGAGCGCAGTGGAATGTTGCTACTGTTTATGAGCGGTCGTATCGCTTACCATCAGGCGAACGGCTTGCTCGTCTCGTCATTCATTGCAATAAAAAAAATAAAAAAAATAAAGTTAATTTTCGCCGTATAAAGTATAAAGTTATTGTACATCGTCTCGTAACTTGTACAATGTCTAACGTGTTTTACACTATATCCTACAGAGTTAATGGAAAATAAATATAGGTCAGTCACTGGGGTAGGGGCGGTCTAGATTTCTAGGTTATTATCGTTCAGTGTTCTTTTTATTTCACACCTATGTGGTCTAGAATCTAGGTATTATTATTTTTTCTATTTGAGTATTATTACGCTAGGATGTTTATATGAACATTATAAAAAAGTATTATACTTTAATTCTTGAATCTTGAGACGAGCGTGCCGTTCGCCTGATGGTAAGCGATGCGACCGCTCATGAACAGTAGCAAAACCAAACAACACCTTGAATTACAAAGCAATGCTTATTATTTCACTGCGCTCGCCATCCTTCTTCTTCTTCTTCTTCTACCTGGCGTTATCCCGGCCGGTGCCAGGGTCCGCCTTCCGGCAAATTCTCCTCCATTTCGCCTGATCTTCGGCATCCTATTAAGGATACTATTAAGTAAGGCCATTGACCCTCATATCTTCCTTGACGACATCGAGCCAGCGCTTCTTTGGTCTACCCCGCGGTCGAGGTCCGGGAATATTGAGGCTCAGGCACACATTAACGACGTACTCCTGCGGTTTCCTTAGGACGTGACCATACCATCTCAAGCGGGATTCCTGGAGTTTTCAGCCACATCGCGGACACCAACACTGCCACGGATGTGCTCGTTACGGATTTTGTCCAAACGCGTAACGATGCACATCCACCGCAGCATCTTCATCTCCGCGACGTGGATCTCCTCGACGTGCCGCTTGAGGGCAGGCCACGTCTCAGAACCATACAGGAGTACCGGCCGCACAATGCTTTTATAGATTAGACCCTTGAGCCTCATCGGCATCCTGCGGTCGAAGAGTATGCCCGAGACGTCTCTCCACTTAGACCAAGCAGCGCTTATATGGGCTTTGACGTCAAGGTCGATGTCACCGGACTCATGCAGTACGGACCCAAGGTACTTGAACTTATCAGTCTTCACGGCAAGTTCGTTCCCTATCTCGATGCTTTGGGGGTCCGTACTCCCGCAAGCCATGTACTCGGTCTTCGCCACATTTAACTTCAGACCACCGCTCTCGAGCGTCTCCTTCCACCGGTTGACCTTGCGCTCCAAAAGTCGCCGGTCCTCCTCCACCAGTGCAATGTCATCGGCATACATCAATCGTAAAACGTGCGCTCGCCATCCTAAAACATAAGATTTTATGTTTTTAAAATGTCCGGTAGTTACTCTGGCTACAATATTAAACTGCTGTTTTGCGGGAGAAATAGACATTGCGGTGGTTCCAACCCAGGCGGTCTATTACATATGTATAGAGACCTACCACCATTCTTTCTCTCTCTCTCTCTCTCTCTCTCACACACACACAGAAAATGTATTACTTTACCTGAGAATATTCAGCCTCTAAAATAACACACAATAAAATATTTCTCACAGAAAATTACTAAAGAATTTCATTCTTTAAAATTTGTTCAAGTTTAAAACTTCAAGAGCGGAATGTAAGACGAGACAGCCCTGAACTATGTGAAACCGCAGCAAAGACTTTAGTTTTATATGTTTCTTTGGTAATTAAACTGAAGTTTGTAAGTATTGCGTCATGCGTTCGATAGAGAATGTACTCGACGAAGCTGTTATATTATATTACTAGCGGCCCGGCCCAGCTTCACCCGGGTGCATATAGATTTCTTTACAATAATATGCACGTATTATACACATAAACCTTCCTCTTGAATCACTCTATCTATTAAAAAACCGCATCAAAATCTGTTGCGTAGTTTTAAAGATTTAAGCATACAAAGGGACATAGGGACAGAGAAAGCGACTTTCTTTTATACTATGTACTAGTAGTGATAAAGTAAGATTTGATTAAATAAATAAATACACCCAACAGTCACATATGTACAGTCAGCGACATAAGTCGCTACACATTCACGAGATTTGGAATTGTCTTATCATCCAAAATAATAATTATTTTCAATATCGTATGGCACATCTCGGCATAGATGACTTTACTTGGTTATATTTTACGACTACAAAGTAGTACGTACAAATTTTATTTCATAAAAAGCTTATCAAAAAATGTGAAGTGTTCAACGACTTATGTCGCTGACTGTACATAGTCCTGACTCCAAATAAGATCGAGTCTTGTGTCGTGAGTATCAAGAATACAAGAGACTTTTCGGTCTCACAAACACCTCGCTGCGGGGATCGTCTCACAGGCGTCGTCTAACCAACTGCGCCACGAAAACTGTCAAATTATGATTGTTTGTATGAATAGGGTCCGAAAAACTCAACCGATTTGAAAAAATCTTCGACTATTGGGAAGCTACCCTATCGCCGAGTGACATAGGCTATATTATATTTAAAAAAAAATGGGTTCCTTATTAAAAATAAGGTAACCCAAGGTGTAAAAAATACTCTATTTTATGTGTCAGGCCTATGTATGTGACTGTTGGGTGTGTTTCTGTATCCGCCCATATACGTCTCAATGCAGGGCACGGGCCTCCTCTACTATCGAGAGTACGATTGAGAGTGGTTAGGCCATATAGTCCACCACGCTGGCCTAGTGCGGGTTGCGGACTTACATACCATAGAATTTTTTATAAATCGCTAAGCTATGCAGGTTTCCTCTCAATGTTTTCCTTCACCGTTTTACTTCGTGGTGATTGACTATCAATACACACATGACTTCGAAAAGTCAGAGGTGTGCCCTGGGATTCGAACCCGCGACCAACATGAACAGTTGGCAGCCGCCTCTAGTCCGTTTACCAACAGGCCACCACGCACTTCGTATTGTTCATTTTTATTATTTTTTTATTAACTAAAGAAATTCCAAGTAAAATAGTAGAAGATAATAAATTCCAATTACAATTTGTCCCAAACACTTGCGGGTGATTTCAGTCTACGTTGCAATTGATATCGCTCGAACGTTGACGTGGAGTGGAAAATTGGAATCGTATGAGAGCGGACCGGATTCAAAAATTCGCAAACGAAATTGGATTCCGGGATAGTCTTGCGGACAATTAATTATTTACAATACAGGACTTTTCTTTAAATATATATTTGGAAAATATAAAAGTAATAAATCATTGAAATAAGACTATTATTTACGGATTTTATCGCGGATTTGGTTTAATTTTTACATTTTTTGAGTTCCCGACGTTTCGATTACTTTACAGCTTTCGTGGTCACGGGGCGGACTGAGGTATTAGACGTCCGCTCTGTAACTGTTACAATTCAACTACCCTTATTTTTCAATTATTAATTTAAATATTAATTTAAATAGCTAGTCTGTATTTGCGATCCGATCTACGCAGAAGGAGCTCACAGTGTCTTGAGGTCTGGCAGTTGGTCTTTTGGGTTCCGATTTAATTAAATGTAGTATTGGATCCCATGCTTGTGCAAGCTTCAAGCCATCTTCTCTATTGAAATTTGGATGTTTTTTAATTTCAATAGCCTCGCGTAACATCCTGGGCAGGAAACGGTGTTCTTTAGTGAGGACTTGGGCCTGGTCAAAGCGGAGGTAATGCTTGGAGCCTTCTTCTATATGTTCAGCAACTGCAGACTTCGTTGAGCGTCGATGTTTGACGTCAGCTATGTGTTCTTTCACGCGGGTCCCTATGCTTCGTTTTGTTTGACCAATGTAGGAGAGGCCACAGTCGCAATCTATTTTGTAAACGCCCGGTTCTTGCAAAGGTATATGGCACTGTCAAGTGCCATATACCTTTAATAATAGTCTTATTTCAATGTGTAACATTCGCGTAAATCTAAGAAACCAGTAATAAAACAGTCTTTTTATTTCTAAGGAGTTTAAGCTTTGTAGTTCTATCTTTAAAATAATACAAGTTAGTGTCTTATATGTCCCATGGTTGTCTGGCAGAAATTGCCTTAGAGGGATTGAAATTGTTGTAAAGATTTTTTTTAATTTGTATCAATTAATACAAATTATGTAACAACCAGACAATGGGTTAATGCCTCCTCTAAAGATGTCCATTTGTCTTTATCCTGTGCTATTTGAGTCCAGTGTGGACCGGGTAGTTTTTTGATGTCATCTTCCCAATGATTCAGAGGTTTCCATCTATTCCTTTTGCCTTGTGCGCCTTGAAAAACACACAGAACAATAAAACATATAATCACAATACAATTCGTATTTACATGATCTAGTTAAATTGTGCATAAAGCAAGTGTACAAAACGATATTTTAATTTAAAAACAAAACAAGTTTTTTCTTTAGCCTTCGCTATAGTGAATAACAAACTAAATGAATCTATGAATTGATAAAGTAATTTAAAAACTACAATAATACAAATAAAAAAACGAACAATATACTTTCAATTAACACATAAATTAATGAAAGAATTAAAGACAATTATAATTCACTACAAGATTCGATTTAATTGTACTTATAAGCCCTTAAGTAACACGACAATAATAATATGCCGATATATGAAATACTGTATTTGTGATCAAACAGAGTATAATATATCGTACTCTCGATTGTAGAGGAGGCCCGTGGCCTGCAGTGGGACGTACGTATATGGGCTGATACAGATACAGGTTTGTTTTTAAATGGATTAGATCTACAAAAAAGGTGGTCGCTGGCATTGATTTGTGACGCATAACTCCGATGAGGACTTATGTGTGTAATTAGTTACTACTACACTTTGACGATGAAGAAAAACATCGTAAGGAAAATGTAAGTATCATAGAGATGCAAAAAAAATATTCTAAAACAATGTAATGAGTTTTTCACAAAGCATTAATATCACTTATTTTCATAGTTTCTAAAATTATTATTCTTTTTTCCTGTCTACAATGAATAATTAAATAAATAAATCCCTATTTAAGATTTACCTTTAAATTCCAATATTAAGTAAATTTCGTAATCCCTACAAATTAAGCCTTAAAGGTAATACCTTTGTTTTGCTCCATTTTTAAATCCATAAAAGACCCACTAATCTTTGAAAGAAGAGTAATTACACCGAAGGTAGTCTCTCTTTGTAACCTTATAGGGGACAATTATAATTCTAATGAGTGGAATAAAAATTCTCTTTGTCACAAGAAGCGCTGATTTTAAAGGAAAAAGGTGATTTAATTATTGCGTTTAGCGAGATTAAGTTACGGAAGAGAAGTTTCCAGTGTTTTTACTTTTTATTTGTCTGATGCCATTCGATAATCTGTTTCATCGGTATTTGCGCTTACCATCAGGCGCAGTGTTGTCATTATTTTTACACTAACTGACATGGGCAGTGATAAAAAAAATAAAAATAAAAGTGCTCTTGTAACAAATCAATACACGTTGTACTTAATCTCTATATACTGTTGGTACGTCTCTCATACGTGAAAAGTTGACTGGGTGGGTACCACCGCAATGTCTATTTCTCCCGCCAAACAGCAGTTTAAATGCACTGTTGTGTTTCGGATTGAAGGATTATTTAATTCCTTATTAGTACGTTATTCAAAGTATTAATTACAAATTTATGGTAATTTGTTATTCGAAGAAATACATGATTTATAGTATATTTACAAATTAAATTTATTAGTGGACTTTGAGTATTATTAAAACGGTGCGTAGCGGTTTATTGTTAGCACCGGATCTAACGCGGCCTTTCCTTAGAAGACCCGGGAAAAAAACTCAGTGGGCTTACTACCACTGGAAACTACGCGACGCGACCCAGTTCTGAGTAAGCAGCGAATAAGACTCAATGGGCTTGTTTTGGGTCCAACTTAATAACGACCATAATTCTTGCTTTTAAAAAACGCCTGTACATGACACCGTCTCACGGTTATATAGATGAATTCTAATACCAAGCGTAATCTCCGGTATTTTTCTCCTTAGAATATTAAAGTTGAGTTAAAAGTAATAGTTATTGCGTTCCCGGCGGTAATGTAGAGAAAGCGTCGCATTACTGTGAGAAAATGTTATAGGACAACGCACTCTGCTTGCAAATTGCAAATAACTAGGAGGTACCGTCTTTCACTCCCTATAATCTATCTTTGACACGAAGTAAGGATAGCTACGTAAGAAGTAAAGATAGTACTCGTATATGGTCAATAAACAAAGATAGTTATTATACATACAGGTTATATCAAGGCTTGGACTGAAAACGAAACCAAGTGGTGGTTTTAGTCATTACAAACACAATGCAACTAAAACTTTCGCAAAGATACCGGACTCTTTTGTGATTTTTTAAATATCTGTGTTTGGGTGGTGGATTCATAGTTACTCTACATGGAATGTCCTTCAAACCGAAACACGACAGTGCATTTACACTGCTATTTGGAGGGAGAAATAGTCATTGCAATGGTACTAACTCAGGCGGCCTCTCACATATGGGAGACTTACCACTAGTATTCTATGTGTGATGTTCCGGTGTTGAGGTTAGTAGTTTAATGGCCGTTCTCTATATATTATCAATCTTTAACAAGAGGTTAAAGTAGCTACCACTACTATGGCGGTACAATTATACGGTTCATCAAACAAAGAAAGGCATCGTTATTTATCTGACCTAGCTATATATAAATATATGCACCATATCTTTACTTCTCTATCTTTGTTAATTAAAACATAAAATGCACCTAAATATCTTATGAAATCTCCTGTTAAAGATAGACAGATTATTGAGAACGGCTTTAAATAAAACACGGTGACCGATTTCCAGTGTATGAGGCACGTCCAGTCGGTCTGACTTCTGTCAGTATACCAACCGGTGACGATCGCGCTCACTTTTATAATTTCTCATACATGATTTACATTCACCTACAATTTTATTTAGTCAGTAGATCACCCTATGTTTGCTCGTTTGCCGAAATTTTGCAATAAGCTAAGTCTCCAAATATTTAACCCATATTCAAATAATATTACGTCTAATATCTAAAGCCTGTATTTAACGTCAAGCTTGCAACAGTAAGCGGTCTGGCAATTCCAAGAAACTTTGTACGAATTCACACAAGAGAAATTCTTGCATGCAATAAACCGAGTTGCAATTATGCACACGTTCAAAGGACGGAAAATGCTTAAGTTTTTTTTGAAGTATGTGGAATTCCTTTTTATTGTTCGACCAAATATACACTAGATTATAAGGAACGGTCTAAGAAATGGTAAGAGAAATAAAATCACAAATAAGTGTGTGGTCTTATTTGGTTTTAGTATGGTGAATGCTGTGTGCACCTGAAGAGACGGTAACGCCTTGTCCAAGACTTTGATGTTTTTTTTTGTTGCAATGAATGGCGAGACGAGCAAGCCATTTTCCTGATGGTAAGCGATACGACCGCTCATAAACGGTAGCAACATTCCACTGCGCTCGCCATCCTGAGACATAAGATGTTAAGTCTCGATATGTCCAGTAGTTACTCTGGCTACAATGTCCTACAGTCCGAAAAACAACAGTGCATTTACGCATTGTTGTTTCACGGGAGAAATAGACATTGCGGTGGTACCTACCCAGATGGCCTCTCACATATGAAAGACCCACCATCAGTAAAAATGTTATAAATCTGTATATATTTTAGTGTTATTGTCAATGGTGTATCCAAAATAAATAATAAATGGTCCGAAAACTTAATAAATCCTAATTCAAAGGAATAAGGTTTATTATTACCTGAAGTTGATTATAATTTAAAACTTTTTGCTACATCTCGTAATTCGAAATTAAAATGTATAAGTATAAGCAACCTCGGGCACTTTTGGCGTGTGATTTTGTTCCGTACTCTTTATGTCGTATATCAAAGGTTCTATTAGACGAATTTGATATTTATACAGGGATAAATTCATTTTTCCAAACAATAGTGTAAACGCACTGTTGTGTGCCGGTTTGAAGAACGTTGTAACCAGAGACAACTACTGAAAGAAAGAAAAAAGTCTCACGTGTTCCCTCCTTCCTATAATCCTGGGTCCTTCCGCCGTAGTATGAAGAGGCACCTTAGCAGGCCGGCATAATTGTTTCCATTGGCATGGGACTGCCGTCTGATGCCATTAGATACTCTGCCTGGGCGGCATTTGCGCTCACCATCAGGTGCATAGTGGCCACTATGCCAGGCCAGATAAAAAAAAAAGAAAGAATAAGAGTATGTTTAGACTTAAAATCTCATCTCTCAGGATGGCGAGCGTCGTGTTGTTTGGCATTTCTACTGTCCATGAGCGGTCGTATCACTTACCAGGCAAATGGCATGCCTGTCCCGTCATTCATTACAATAAAAAGTAGCTTATCAGCTATCAATTATAAATAGCTTAGCGCTATAGTACAGCTGCGTTGTATAGCAGCATATAGCTGAATGGGGGGTCATTGTTGCCTAGACATGCGCATGTGATGGTATATTGTTACTTATCTTATACTAGCGGCCCGGCCCAGCTTCGCCCGGGTACAAATATATTTCTGTACAATAATATGTTCGTGTTATACATGTAAACCTTCCTCTTGAATCATTCTATCTATTAAAATAAACCGCATCAAAATCCGTTGCGTAGTTTTAAAGATTTAAGCATACAAAGGGACATAGGGACAGAGAAAGCGACTTTGTTTTATACTATGTAGTGATGTTAGATTGTCCTTGTTGCCATGGGATAATAAATGTTTTTTTTTCTTTCTTTCTTTGTTCCTGTGATTAAGGTTTATATAATCATTGAAACTAAGCCTATTATTAGTCATTACACTTTAAATTTCTCACCTAAACCATTAAGCATACATTTATACAATAAAAACTACATTCCACTGTTAATGTTTGAAATTGTTTAGTAAATTTTTTCACGCCATTAGGCGAAACGATTTCATTTAACATTCTGAGTTGATAACGACTTTTGTTCAGCCTAAATTGTTTGAAAGTAAAATTATTTTTGGTTATATTACGTTTATGCTTCAGTTTAAAGTTTTATAGGTTAAAATTATGTTGTAATTTTGTGTTGCCTTATTAAGCATAAAATTTTATGTCTTAATTTTACAATTTATGATTTAAACTGGTGGTAGGTCTCTCATATGTGAGAGGCCGCCTGCGTAGGTACCACCATAATGTCTATTTCTCCCGCCAACCAGCAGTGCAGTGTTGTAATAATAATACGATTAAAATGTTAGATATCATCATATATCAAGACTGCTACCGAAAACGAAGCCGGGTAATTGTTCAAGCGACTTCAGGCATAATGCAATAGAAAATTTTGCAAAAAAAAGCGACAATTTCTTTTTGTAATTTTTTTCCCTGTTGCCATATTTGGGTGGTAAATATTATTTTTCCTAAAATAATAGTGTATACCCTTTTATTTATAAATACTCTAAGGTATAAAGCAGTTTAAATTATCATTTTATCAAAAACTAAGGATTTACCACCCAAAAATTACGATATTTAAAAAATCATTAAAAATTAATGTCGCGTTTCTTTGCGAAATTTTTAGTTGCATTGTGTTTGTAGTCACTAAAACTACCACCCGGTTTCGTTTTCGGTAGCAGTCTTGATATACCCGGTATAAAGATTGAAATAAATAAAAAGAGATGTTGACTGACAGAAGTGTATCATTGAAGTACTGAAAACTAAGGCTAGAAAGACAAAAGTATAGTATCAAAATTAGAACATAATAATTTTTTCTACTATCCAGTGTTTAAATATAAAATAACCACAACGGAGGTTGCATTCCTCCAATACAAAGCACTGTTGTGTTCCGGTTTAAAGGACATTGTAGAAAGAGTAACTGCTAGCATACTGAGACTTAACATCTTACGTCTCAGGATAGCGAGCGCAATGGAATGCCAAATATAGCTTTGTTCATGGTGTTTAGTTTTGCTACTGTCCATGAGTGTTCGTATCATCTATCTCTTAACATCAGGTCAATGGCATGCTTATCTCGCCATTAATTGCAATAATGATGTGTTAAGTGCGTGATGGCCTTTTGGTAAGTGCGTGGTGGCCTATTGGTAAACGGACTAGTCGCGGCTGCCAACATGCTCACGGTGGTCGCGGGTTCGAATCCCAGGGCACACCTCTGACTTTTCGGAATCATGTGTGTTTTTTTAGTCAATCACCACGCACTAAAACGGTGAAGGAAAACATCGTGAGGAAACCTGCATACCATAGCGATTTATAAAAAAATATAAAGAATGTAAGTCCGCCAACCCGCACTAGGCCAACGTGGTGGACAATATAGCCTAACCACTCTCAATCGTACTCTTAGTTGTAGAGGAGTCTCGTGCCCTGCAGTGGGACGTATACGGGCTGATACACAAATAAATTCTAAAACCCTTTACAATGTCATGTGTATAATAAAAAACAATATTACCAAGTAAGTAACCATTTAGCATAACGTAATAAAACCCAACGACTTGTAATATTATCAACCCCATTAATTTAATAACCATCACAAAATGTAAAGCAACCCTTAGTTTACGACTGACGTTAATGCATGTTTCTCCAATTGTTACGATGTAGCATTTCGAGTTTATTATCATATACTCATAGGTCTCTCAAGAGGCTGGGTAGGTACCACCAAATGACTATTTTTCCCTTCGATCAAATATACACTAGATACACAGTTCCTTGTAAATGTTCTGTTAAAAAGTGGCACCAGTGCATTGAAACAAAAAAAGTAAACAAAAAGATCACATATTCCAAATAAATAAATAACACCCAACAATCACATACATAGTCCTGACCCCACACTAAGATCGAGTCTTGTGTCGTGGGTATCAGGAACTACGAGAGACTTTTCGGTCTCACAAACACCCAGACTTGAAAGAAATATTTGTGGGCCACACAAACATTTCTCTCGGTGCGGGGATCGAACCCGTGGCCTCTCGTTTCACAGGCGGTGTCTAACCGTCAGCGCCACGGAGGCTGTCTATAATATTAACACAAATTCCACTTTATTCCTGGAGCTTAAAGTAGCTTTTCACATAATATTGTCTAAAGTTCTGCGACGTTTTAGAAGCAACGGTCGGTGCGTGACTGAAGGCGAAAGAGTGCTTAAAGCACTCTTTTTTGGTGCCATTTTCTAAGCGCTCATGTTGTATCTAGTGTATATTTGATCGAAGATTTCTCCCCACAAACTGCAGTGTGAATGTACTATTGTGTTTCGGTTTAAAGGATGTTAGAGCCAGAGTAACTACTAGACATATTGAGACTTCATATGTTTCAGGGTGGCGAGTGAAATGCCAATCATTGTAATTCAAGATGTTGTTTGGTTTTGCTACTGTTAATGAGCAGTCGTATCATTTACCATCAGGCAAAAGGCACGGTCGTCACGAAAAGGTTCGCAAATTATTTTTTGCGCCGCACCATCGGACTTTGGAATTGTTTGATGTCATGCGTGTTCCCTCCCTTTAATCCTGGGTTCACCAGCCGTAGTATAAAGCATCTTGGCCGGCAGGCATTATTATATCGCATGGCATGGGATTAGCCTTCTTACGCCATTCGACACTAGATAGTATCAATACGATTAGTTAATCACTGTATGAAATTCGATATCCAGACGGCTAAGAATATTCTAGAAACAACAAAAAATAAAGACACACACAGACACTTATTACAGTAACATAAGAACTATTTTACGATGGCTTTAACGATCACGTTTACTGCCAACTCGCAGATGACAAGATTGTGACCCTTTAAATTACAAAGGGCTTTTACGTCATCAAACAAATACCCTTTAACTGCCTTCATGAAGTCGAGTGGATTGAAATGTTAAAATAATTAAATCTGACAGTCTAAATGTTAAGTACTATGAATTCATAGATCTAGAAGCATGTATCTAGGAGTCCTAAAATTCTATTTACTACTACAACTTACTGAAACTGAACTATGTGAGAGGCCGCCTGGGTAGGTACCTCCGCAATGTCTATTCTCCCGCAGGAGTGTAATGCACTGTTGTGTTTCGGATTGAAGGTCATTGTAGCCTGAGTAACTACTGGACTTATTGAGACTTAACATCTTATGTTTCAGGATAGTGAGTGCAGTGGAATACAAAGCGTTGCTTTGTTATTCATGGTGTTGCTTGGTTTTGCTACAGTTCGTGAGCGGTCGTATTGCTTATCATCAGGCGAACGACATGCTGGTCATGCCATTGAGTGCAATAAAAGAAGACCCACAAATTTTACTTCGGATCTGGGTGTTTGTGAGACTGTAAAGTCTCTCGTAGTTTCTGATACACGACACAAGACTCGATCTTAGTGTGTGGTCAGGTCTATGTGTATGACTGTTGGGTGTATTTATTTTATGGCTGAAGAGAGAGGAAGACAGATATAGAAATTCTTTGTGTGTAAAAGAAAAAGAGATAGGTTGTTGGAGTATTAAAATAAATAAAATCCTCTTCAACATCAGCCTAATGAAGGATGGTTGGCAATTGAATTACGCTGTCGTGTTATGTTTGTCCAGTTCTAAATTACCCCCTAATGCTTTTGTAAACAAGTCTCGGCAAACATATCGTAGGGTTGAGACTCTGTTTTAGCTGATGGAAAAGCTACCAAGTTTCATAATAGTAGAATTTACAGGGTATATCAAGAGTGCTACCGAAAACGAAGCTTGGTGGTAGTTTTAGTGATTTCAGACACAATGCAACAAAATTTTGTACAAAAAATTGTGTTGATTTTTTTTATATTTTTTTTTCTATCGTCGTATGAGGGTGGTAAATACAAAGATTTTTCTTAAATAATAGTATACACCCTTTTATTTTTAAAGACCTTATGATACGCAAGGCTTGAAATTACTATTTTAGCAAAAACTATGGACTTACTACCCAAACTCGAACTTATTTAAAAAATAATAAAAAAAATTGTCGCGTTTCATTACGAAACTTTTAGTTACATTGTGTTTGTAGTCACTAAAACTATCACTCAGCTTCGTTTTCGGTAGCAGTCTTGATATACCCAGTATTATCATAACAAAATTAGAGTTTGAGTAAAGTTAGAGGCTCACATACTGGTACTCACTCATGTATGTAAGAAGCTGAATGCGTAGGTGCTACCGAAATGGCTTTTATTCACCATACTGCCGTGTCAATACACTGTTGTGTTCCGGTTTGATAAACATTGTAGCCAGAGTAACTAATTGACATATAGAGACTAAACATTTTATATCTCAGGATGTTGAGCGCAGTGGACGCGAAGCACTGCTTTGTAATTCATGGTGTTGTTTAGTGAAATAATTTATCAAACCAGTTCAGTACTTACAGAGCCTGTTGCAAAAAAATAATATACTGGGTATCCAAGACTGCTACCGAAAACGAAGCCCGGTGGTAGTTTTAGTGACTATAAATACAATGCAACTAAAAATTTCGCAAAGAAACGCGACAATTATTTTTATATTTCTTTAATATCGTAATTTTTGGTTGGTAAATCCATAGTTTTTGCTAAAATAATAATTTAAACTCGTTTATACCTTAGAGTATTTATAAAAACGCTATTATTTTAAGAAAAAATGTATTTACCACCCAAGGCAATAGGAAAAAAAAAAAAAACAAAAAAAAATTGACGCTTTTTTTTTGCATTTTTTTCTGTTGCATTGTGTCTGAAGTCGCTTAAACTACCACCCGGCTTCGTTTTCGGTAGCAGTCTTGATATACCCTGTATTTTTTTATCAAAATCAATCAAAACTGTTCCTAATATTTTAACAAAAGATTGATAACGATGCCTTCGCACGCCAAAAGGCTTTAAATAAAAGATATCAATGTGTTGACTACGAGAAGTTGCGAGAGACAAATATCTTTAAAAACACGATGAACAAAGAATAATTTAGGATAATTTTAACAGTCTGGGAGTTGTATAGAAATTTAAATTAGTTGGCAACCCTAACTTAGGCAATTAGTGCTGATTATACTATATTTAATCTGTAGGGAGTTTAAGGTTTGGAAACGAATAAGTTTTACGTTAAGAGCGTTTATACCCTGCACGTGCTTTTTGGCTTAAAAACAGGACTTTTCAAATGAGTTAATAGCCACCAATAAACAATTTAAAGGAAAAATAATTAGTACTAACTTTAGAAAAGGTTGTCATCTAGGGATTTTGGTGGAAAACATTATAGATTGATGGATAATATGTGAGTACTATAAGGATTACTGAACACAAGTTTCGTTATTTAGGCTTTAAATGGCAATTTAGAAGCTTAAGATATCCGAAACCACTATATTTAGTGAAGAAAATAAAAATATTATCAGACTAATAAGACCCTTATGGAGGGATTTTGCTGAGAAAAATAATCTTTTTGTGTTTAGTTCCTGAAAAATAAAAAATAAACAATGCGAAATTACCCAGAAACTCTCGTCAAGAACATATTTTTTTTCACCAACTTATCGTACATAATTTTTTATAGCCATTGCATATTATAATAGAAGAACATCTTATCAATAAATTACAATTTTTATATTTCAACAAAATTAGTTTTCATGTTTTCTACAAATATTTTAAAAACCACTATAAAACAGGCTGTCCGACGTGGATCAAATCAGACCGCCGCAAGGCCTTCTAGAGGGAGGACGTATCGCTCGTCGCTCCGGCCTGGCTGCAGTCGATTATTGCCGCGCGTAGTGAAAATAGCCACGCGCGGACTGCGATTACCACATCTTAGTACTTTGGTAGTAAAATATTTAATTATTTTTATTACCTACAATGATTTTGTAGTGAGTATAAATTATGTTTCAGGTAATATAATGGGATTTAATTCCGAGGCTAAATTATGTTATGTATTGTAATATAAAATTCAAAATATTTCGTAATTGTAAGGGGTTGTAAGGCCCCTAACACTATTATGTGTTCGAACACGAAATGATTAATAAAACGTCCGTAGTATCTGCTGATTGAACACTGATTTGAATGCAACTTAAGAATGTAATAATAACGAAAATATGATTAGTATCTAAATTTGTATTATTCTTTGCTTGCACAGTAATATTTGTCTACTTATAATGCAAATAAAATATTTTTATGATATTATATTACAGTTACATTTCAAATGAATATTTGAAGCGCACGGATCAAAGTTGTTTGAGCCGTTTGTATAGCGAGCCGACGCAGCAGCTCTACGCACACAGCTTTGGTCGCTTATGTGTGCGTGAAATTAACGAAGAAATACCTATAGTTGACTTTGCGCGCAAGGTGTATACGCTCTTAATAAATTATAATTATTCGTCATTTATCATTGCACAGATTTTCATTTCATATTGAGTTAGCTTTTCCTGAGTGCACATGTATTATTTCATACACCCATAGACAGTAGCAAAACCAAATAACGTGAATTTGCAAGGCACATAAGGAAATTATTGGCATTCCACGGCGCTCATTATCCTGAGGCATAAGATGTTAAGTCCCAATATGTCCACTAGTTACTCTGGCTACAATGCTCTTCAAACCGGAACACAACATTGCATTTACACCGCTGTTTGGCATAAGAAATAAACATACATACCTATCCAAACAGTTTCTCACATATGAGAGCCTTACCATCAGTAAATGCCGAGCATTGCTTTTTAATTCATGGTGTTCATTGATTTTGCTACTGTTCATAAGCAGTCGTTTCCATTACCATCTATATAAAAATATACATCTGTATTACTTGCTCAATCCACGGGAAAATTATATTTTTGGGAAAAAAATAAGGCTTTACTAATTGTGCCTCTATATCAGCCCATATACGTCCCACTGCAGGGCACGGGCCTACTCTACAATCGACAGTACGATTGAGAGTAGTTAGGCCATATAGTCCACCACGCTGGCCTAGTGCGGGTTGGCGGACTTACATACCATAGAAATTTTATAAATCGCTATGGTATGCAGGTTTCCTCACGATGTTTTCCTTCACCGTTTTAGTGCGTGGTGATTGACTATCAATACACACATGACTCCGAAAAGTCAGAGGTGTGCCCCGGGATTCGAATTGTGCCTCACAATGCCCAATTCAATTCTAAGAAAAACAAAATAGAAAAATTCCAAGATAACTACACAATTAGAAAAACAACGGCCAGGCTACACATTGCCTTTTTTAATTCAAGTTAAAGGTACGCATATAAATTCTACGGGTATTCCCATTTGGAAGAAAATGGCGGCCGTGCTCATTATTCCGACGCGGATTAAACTTATTAGGTTAACTGAAAAAAATAAAAGATTTCCCTGAAGGTACTTGGGTTGATCAAATTTTTTGGTTTTTAAATTATATAGGAGTATATTTATGTCTGTTTGGTGTGAAAAACGAGAATTATTGGATTGTGAAAGAAATGTTTTGGTTGGATGGTTGATTTTTTTTGACACTATTTTATTGCCTTGGCCTATATGATTTTTTATGCATGAATAGACGATAGATGAGTATGTTGTTCGCCTGATGGTAAGTAATATGACCTCTTATGAACAGTGGGAAAACCAAACAACACCTTGAATTACAAAGCAATGCTTACGTCCACTGCGCTCGCCATCCTGAGACATAAGATGTTAAGTCTAAATATGTTCATTTGTTACTCTGGCTACACTTTCCTCAGTACAAAATACAACAGTGCATTTTCCCTGCTGTTTGGCGGGAGAAACAGATATTGTAGTGATACCTAAACTATACATAGTAAAGTAGTATGTATAGTATAGTAGTACATACCGGGTATCTCAAGACTGCTACCGAAAACGAAGCCGGGTGGTAGTTTTAGTGACTACAAACACAATGCAACAAAAAATTTCGCAAAGGAACGTTACAATGATTTTTTATGATTTTTTAAATATCGTCTTTTTTGGGTGGTAAATCCATAGTTTTTGATAGAATAATAATTTAAACACGTTTATACCTTAGAGTGATTATAAATAAAAGGTTATACACTATTATTTTAGGAAAAAATGTATTTACCACCCAAATATGGTCATAGGAAAAAAATAACAAAAAAAAATTGACGCTTTTTTTTGCAACTTTTTCTGTTGCATTGTGTCTGAAGTCGCTTTAACTACCACCCGGCTTCGTTTTCGGTAGCAGTCTTGAGATACCCTGTATATAGTAGTTTGGTTTAGTAATAAACTAAAAATATTCAATTTTTTCATTTGTATCCTGTATCCATAATCCAATTATGCCGGCCTAACTACAACTGGATTTACATAGGCTTACCTGAAATACGATACTTATGCTTGTCAAAAAAATCTAGTTTGCATGTCAACTTTTGTATCATTAACGCTTTTCAGAGGGATCCAAAAATCCTACTACAAACAAAATATTAACCAGTAATTTCATAGTGATTGATGAAATATATAATATGTACAATAACACACAGTAATTACTACATAATACCACCTGAAAAAAAGAAAAACGACGAACTCTTTCAAAAAGGCAGACAATTTATCACGAGAATTCCGCGCCAAAAGCCGTGATTATAAAAATAATTGTTCTCATAAACGACTATAGGGTGGAGGGTGGAACTCCCCACAATTTGTCGATGTCTCTGCCATGAGTGGTAATTAATTTTTACGTTCATGTAGGTTTGATAAAACAGTTAATGTGGTGAGATTTTATTGTACTAGCTTGTTACTTTGGATGAGTTTTCTTTTTCAATGAATGGCGAGACGAACTTACTATTCGCTTAATGATAAACTTTATTGCTGATACGATGACTGCTCATTAACAGTAGAAAACCAAACAACACCTTCAATTATAAAGCAATGCTTGGTATACAGGGTGATATTGACACATTGTACTTAATTTAACCTACATATTACTCATTATCCCAGGGAACATTGTACATAATTTGAAAAAAAAAAAGATATTTTTTGTCAAAAATCGTTAATTTCGTTTTCACGATTTTTGGACATCCCATATAGATACGAGTATTCTACCGCGTTGCTGAACTTTAGTTTGGTTCGGGAACTTACGTGAGTCGTAAAAAGACTCTGTATCTATAGGGGTTGATCAGAAGTCTTGGAACATAAAATCGCGATTTTTGACAAAACTATCAGGCAGTTTTTAATAAAACTTTGTACAATATTACTTATAGGGGTTAGGAACATGTGGTTTAAATTAAATACAATATGTCAATATCACCCTGTATATGGCCGCGGCACGGATTTCTGCTTACCATCAGGTGCAGTGCATTCATTATGCCGTGCCAGTATAAAAAATGTAAAAAAAGACTAATCAGGTTTACACAGGGTTGAGAGACTGGACTGACAGAAATTTCAGTCCACAGCTTTGGCAAGCGGCTCCAGAGCTTTCTTTCTGAGAGCTGTTCTTTTTTATATTATTGTGCTTTAGCCATAGCTAAAGCTCCTTTGTTGGATCTAAAGGCAGTATTGAACTTCCGTTTCTCCACATTATATTTGATTGATTGGCATTTATTGATTGATAGCAAGGGGATTTAAATCTAATTTATGATCTCTTAAACATGAGTTAATATTTTTTAAATTCTTACATACTGTTTCAAAACTGATAATATTGTAATATGTGCATGGAATAAAAGGCATTATATTTAATTTAATTATCCTCATTTGAATTTGATTCCCGACGTAAAGTACGAGGTGTAACGCAGGACACCCCTGCTTGCACTTCTGTCTTCTCCTTCTGGGAAAAAGGCGTGAGTATATAGGTATATAACCTGACTAGGTAGTCAGGTCATAAATTCTGTCACATGTTTAATATAAAATAATTGAAACAAGTTTATTCATTATGTAACCATTTATATAACAAAATGAACTTAACAAAACATAGATTCTTATGATACTAAAGTTTATTCAAAATGACCTCCGTGATTTTGAATACAGGTCTTCAATCTGCGCGGCCAGTTGTCTATCGCAGCACGAACGAGGTCCATGTCAATATCGGCGGCTAAGGCAGCCGATCAAGGATGTCTTGAGTGAGTCCAAATTGGGATGAGGCTTTGAGCACGCCTTTTCCTCCAAGTGTTGCCATATCTTGTAATCTAACGGATTCAAATCTGGACTGAAGGAGGGCCAGTCTTCGTGCCGGATGAAGTCGATTTCACGCGCCGCTAGCCAGTCTTGTGTGCTCTTCGCTCTATGAGCTGGCGCCGAATCTTGTTGGAATACCCAGTGCCTGTTATTGAACATGGTATGAGAAACAGGTTCCACAAGGTTCGTCAGGACTGTATTTTGATACACAACTGCATTCGTTTTTACACCTTTCTCACAAAAATGTACTTCTGTTAAGCCCCAATAAGAAACTCCCAACCATACCATGAGCGAGGATGGAAAATGACCTCGTTGGACACGCGGAATACGGTTGCTCGCTTCTTCACTACTGTTTGCGTACACCTTATCATTTTGTTGTAGCTCTCTTCTACGGTAAAAATTTTTCATCTGATAAAAGAATTTCCCGATATTTTTTTCCCGCGCACCGCTTCAACAAAGCGTGGCATCTCTTCAGTCTCAGGTTCATTAGACGAGCATTCAAACGATGTCCTGTTTTTCTTCGATATGCCCGAAGCCGTGGTTCTGCTTAACCCCATTTGAAGGGCCAACAGTTTCTGATTACGTTTGTGATTTCTTTGAATTCGCGCCTTCACAGCTTTTATCACTGCTGGAGTCCTAACAGACCGAGGGCGACCACTTCTTGACCTGTCATCTACACTAGAGTCTTCATTGTATCGTTTGATGGTACGATAAACGAATATTTTGGTTATATTCAAATTTTTCAGTATGTCACAAATTTGAATTGGCGCGTAACCACAACGATGCAACGCAATAACTGCAACACGTTCTTCTTTAAGCGTCCACTCCATACTTAAAAATGAGTTAAATTCTAAAATGTATACATTTTTATTTTCATGAACAATTCGAAATTCGAATTCAATAAACTTTTTTGTGGCCAGCATTCTAAAAGAAAAGTTTTTGCTGTGTGACAATACTTATGACCTGACTGTGTATATATAGGTATATGTATTAGTCCAGCGTGTTGGACTATATGGCCTACTCGCTGTCAACCGTACTCTCGATTGTAGAGTAGGCCCGTGCCCTGCAGTGGGACGTATATGGGCTGATACAGTACAAGAGAGAGACTGTCCCGCCCTCACTCCCGCCACTGCAACTCCTGTAAGCCAGGATCAATAGTGGCACGCAATGTAATGACACCGAGCATCGAAACTCGGCGAGTCTCCGGGAATGTCTAACTTGTCTTTACCCGCAACGAAATTAATTAGAAAGTTAAATTACTAGGCGAAGTTGGAAATTTTATGTCCACTTCCCGGGCAAAGTGGGCAACAAAACATTGAACTTAATAGGTTGATTGAATTAAACTAACTGATACAGTACATCACAGTATGAATGTATGAGATAAATAGTCATAATTCATTGCACTACTAATAAAATCGATTTTAAACTCAAAAGCCCGAGCGTCCAGTTTGAATACGCAAATATTTATTGTTAGAATGAAATTGGATCTTCGTTGTATTGAATGCGTGCAAATTCTCGTCACGATTTCGACTGTCTGGAAATACGGTACAGTTTGAAAGCCTGCAGTTTAAACAAGTGTAAATGGGTCGTATTGAGCGGGTGATACTTTGTTGTGTATCAGCTCTTGTACAGCGACCTAGACCCGGGCCTGTACAGCGTGTATCTAGACTGCATGTGAAAACGAAGCCAGGTATTAGTTTAAGGGACTGTAGACACAATGCAACTAAAATTTATATAATTTTAGCTAAAATGGTGTATACCCTTTTATTTTTAAAGACAATATGGTTGCTATGGTGGGCTAAATTAATATATTAGCAAAAACAATGTGTGTCGTTTTATTAAAATAAGAATTTTTGTGTACCCTATTGTATAATATTAGTTAAAAAGATGCTGTTCTAAATTATTGTTTCCTAATTGTAATGGCCCGTTCATGCCGGGGCAATAAAACTGTATTATTATAGTTAAGTTCTTTAGTGGCGGCAATCCTTTGCAACAAATTTATGTTTTTTAGACAATAGTACACATGTTTGGGTAAACCTTTCAGTTTGGACAATAGCCCAGATGTTTGGGTAGACCTTAATTTTTAGTTGAAAGGATAGACCCTATTTTATGGCTTAAATATATTTTCTGTAAGATTTATCCCCACCGATCCTCATTCGGGTAGTCCTATAAAAGGGTCGGTTTATTTGGATGAAAGAGGACAGTCTGCCATCTCTCGTCACGAGCACATCTCGCTCCGAGTCGCGTAATTATAATTTTACTCTGTCTCTGAATGTATTAAGTGTTAATTTACAAAATATACAATAGTTAGTTCCTGGAAGTGAGTGCTTATTCTAATACCTACACTTATAACCACCAAAAATGGATTTACCATCCAAACACGATGATATTTAACACGTCGACAAGAAATGTCGCGAAATTTTTAGTCCCCTTGTGTTTGCTTTGTAGTCATAAAAAATACCACCCGGATTCGATTCCGGTAGCAGTCTTGATATACCCTGTATGTTCCACTGCAGGGCACGGGCTTCCTCTATAAACGAGAGTACGATTGGGAGGGGTTAGTACAGTCCACAACGCTGGCCTATTGCGGGTTGGCGGACTATACATACCACAGAATTTTAAATCGCTATGGTATGCAAGTTACCTCACGATGTTTACCTTCACCACTATAGTACGTGGTGATTGACTATCAATACACTCAATTGTTATGTATTTATTGTAAATATATTATTATTAAAACACTTTTGGCGTTATTTATAGTCACCTTAATGCTTATAAATATATTTAAATTATCGAATGTTTTGTCTTCGCTCAAACTGATTTCAAAAGTCTTTTGAATGGTACACAACATTCAGTAACCAAAATAGGTTTTGAAATAAAAATCAGTAATAGGATACTTGAATTGTAACAGTCACTGAGCGGATGACTAATACCTCAGTCCGCCCCGTGACCACGAAAGCTGTAAAGTAATCAAAACGTCAGGAAATAAAAAAAAAAAATTAAAAATTAAACCAAAACCAAAGCCGCGATAAAATCCGTTTATAATAGTTTTATTTCAATGTGTAACATTCGCGTAAAGCTAAGAACCCATTATAAAATAGGTTCAAAAATGCTCTATGAATAAGGCTGAATAATATGTCCTCACACAAGTATACCCACAGCCAAAATCTAGTTAAACCAGGATGAAGCGAATCTAAATCCGAGCAGCTGCATATAAATGGAGCCAGGGGGGTTACTCCTATATATCCCGACACGAAATTCGAATGTTCGAAAGTTCGGCGCCACATAGGATACAATTTGTCTACTTCTTAATGCGTAATAACAATTTTTTTCCGTCACGCATTAATTTATAGAGATATTCAAGAAAAGAAATACTAAATAGCATTTCTTAAAGATCGTTTTATGTTTTTTCATGATTCACATAAAAATCCCTGAGATCGTCAGAGAACCGGAGGTTGAGAATGCACGTGTACTCTACGACTTTTATGGACAAGTCTTTCACAGTACTAGCTATCCGACGATGGAACGCACTTCCTGATGCAGTGAGACGGGTCCAAACATTGCTGTCCTTTTCAAATGTGGTTATGGTTGTTTTGTTTTATTTTTATAATTTAAAAACATTTTTTATATTTCTTTTCGTCAGTCGAGCTCGATCCTTCTAGGTGCACTAATTCCTCTCTGTTTTTCATTTCTCACTGTCCATCCCAAGGTAGTGCTATGTAATGTTTTATTATTGAGTATATTTAGTGTACAATAAAGCATATAAATTAAAATAAAACTTTTACAGATTTTATCGCGGATTTGGTTTAATTTTTACATATTTGAATTCCCAACGTTTCGATTACTTTACAGCTTTCTCTAATCTTTTACTAATCGAAACTTCGGGAAGTCAACAATGTAAAAATTAAACCAAATCCACGATACAATACATAAATAATAGTTTTATTTCAATCAGTAATATTCACGTAAACCTAAGAACCAATAAAGTATATAAATAAATTTCTCTATTAAACTTATTATCACTCCGAACTTATTCTAAGGTATACGACGAATGATAGAGAATTCGAAAATTTTCTAAAGTATTGAGGCATATTCGTACAGTTTTACATACGAAGATCGGACATTCGACTTCATCTTAGAGTATAGAGTAACTCCCCTTCTTAGCAGTGACGTCTCTTATCGCTCCCAGTCAGACTCGACCGCACTGAAATACATGCAATTACTGGGTCAATTTGTATTTCAGAGAATAATTTAAATTGGCCAAGTCGATTTATTTATTTAAAACGTAAAGGATTTTTAATTTTGATATGATAATAACTTACGTAATAACTTTATACAGAAGGTCCCTTAAGCAAGGACTAAATAAACTAACCGACTTGGTATAACATGGATCTCACAACTTTTTGCGGTAGAAAAACTGAGCTGCGAGACATACGTATTTTTTTCCAGGATGTTTTTGATGGGATCGAGACTTAACATCTTATGTGTCAGGATGGTGAGTGCAGTAGAATGTTAAGCATTGTTTTGTAATTCAAGGTGTTGTTTCGTTCTGCTCCTGTTTATGAGCCATCGCTGAATTATCGCTTACCATCAGGCGAACGGCATAATCTATACTAATATTATAAAGCTGAAGAGTTTATTTGTTTGAACGCGCTAATCTCAGGAACCGCTGGTCCGATTTAGAAAATTCTTTCAGTGTTAGATAGTACATTTATCGAGGAATGCTATATCATTACGCTATGACCTATAGGAGGGAAGCAGTAGTGACATTTCTAGCAAATACGAGGAAATTTTATTCGTGGTCCGATTGGTCCATATTCTATATTGATAGTCGGAACATTTTGAGCAACATTTTGAAAACGTGTATCTGCACCCGGGCGGAGCCGGGCCGGACCGCTAGTATATATACCTATATATTATTTCTTTAATTCCTATAAGAATTAGTACAAAAAGAAAGAAATCTGCGTGGTGGTCTGTTTTAAAAAGCCCCATTTATTCGGGTAAAGTTTCTCGCCTCGTAGACTGTTTCTTTATTGTGATTAAAAAATTAATATTAATTTCCGTGGCGCAGTTGGTTGGACGCCGGCTGTGAAACGAAAGTCCACGGGTTCGACACAAATGTTTGTGCGATACAAATATTTGTTTTTATGACACCGAAAAGTCTCTCGTAGTTTCTGATACACTTCATCTTACTGTAGGGTCAAGACTATGGGTATGGTATGGTATGGTACTATTGGGTTAAATTAATTAATTTTGTTTTCAAACACGACCAATAGATGTCTCTGTTCAACATCGGCTCAAACAAATCAAAAAGCAATAAGTGAAGCCAATTTACTACCCGCTTCGCATTAAATGTTCGCGGCAAACACGCCGGCTGAATATTTATTATGCGTAACAGATATTGGATTGGATGTGGGGTGTAAAATATTTTAATTGGATTTCGATATAATATGGTACTAAATTAAATCTATTTATGAGTCTTACCGCTGTGATAATGGTCCTCGTTTTTGCTTTAGTGACAGGTACAAGGTCCAATGCTGAGAGATACTTCGAAAAGAAACGCGAATTTTTTTTATATTATTATTTAAACATGGTCGAGATAGGGTGGTAAATCCGTAGATTTTGCTAAAATAATAATTTAAAACCTTGCGTACTATAGCGTTTGGAAAAATAAAAGGATGTACACTATTATTTGAGAAAAAGCTATATATTTACCACCCTAAAACGACGATAGAAAAAAAAAATACAAGAAATCGTTGCAATTTTTTGCACGAAATATAGTTGTTTTGCTGAAGTCACTAAAACTACCACCCAGCTTCGTTTTCGGTAGCACTCTTGATATACCCAGTATATCTGTATGTGTATCGGTCCCTATACGTCCCACTGTAAGGCAAGGACTCTACAATTGAGGTTATGTGTGAGAGTGGGATTCGTGTGTGTCTGATTAGGCCATATGGTCGACCACACGGGCCTTATACGGGTTGGCGGACTCACATACCAGAGAAATTCATATAAATCGCTATGGTATGAAGGTTTCCTCACGATGTTTTCCCTCACCGTTTTAGTGCGTGGTGATTGATTAACAATACACACATGACTCCGAAAGTTCAGAGGTGTGCCCTGGGATTCGAACCCGCGACCACCGTGAACATGTTTTTTTTTTATTGCATTGAATGGCGAGACGGGCATGCCGTTCGCCTGATGGTAAGCTCATTAACAGTAGCAAAACCAAACAACACCTTGATTTACAAAGCAATGCTTGGCATTCCATTGCGCTCGCCATCCTGAAACACAAAATGTTAAGTGTCAATATGTCCAGTAGTTACTCTGGCTACAATGTTCTTCAATCCGAAACACAACAGTGCATTTAAACTGCTGTTGACGGGAGAAATAGACATTGCGGTGGTACCCACCTAGGCAGCCTCTCACATATGAGAGACCTACCACCAGTAAGTCACAGCCGCTTCTGGTCCGTTTACCAACACGCACTTAAATTCCACTTTATTTTTAGTTCCATTTTGTTCTTCATTCAATTTGTTCCAATCCATTATTGAATCACAATTCTATTCAGTATTTGAACTAACTACGTCACACCAAAACTGTAAGTAGTTTATATTCCTACCAAAAACACACATACGTCATTCTTCTTTTATCCCAATAACATTGAGGCTCCCAGAACACCGTGTGTCACGGAATATAAGGGGAGGTAAAAGGGGAAGGGGGGGGGGAGGGTACGTTGACACTCTCTCTGTAGAACGTGACTTGAATGGGTTTGGGAAGATAAGCATTTGTGGATAAAATGCGCGGTTTTCGGAGTTTAGTGAAGTGTCCGGTAATGTGGTGTTAAAGATGTGCAGATATTTATGAATGTTGCTCTTCAATGGAAATATTTTGAAAATATAACTATATATAACTCAAAAACTACATGTAATTTGAATTCACAGTGAACCTCAATTTGAATATCAAAGAGAACTTTGCAAATGTCAATAAGCGGGTATTACTACTTGCAAATTCGGATTCGCTTGGTTTATTAAGAATATTATCAAATTTTTAAACAACAGCCTCCGTGGCGCAGTTGGTTAGACGCCGCCTGTGAAATAAAAGGTCGCAGGATCGATTCCCGTACCGACGCAGGATCGATCTTCGCATCGAGAGAAATATTTGTGCGGCCCACAAATATTTATTTCGAGTCTGGCTGCGTCTAACCAACTGCGCAACGAAGGCTGCCTGTTGAAAGTTATAATTTATGTTATTTAAAATCTCTCGTTATATGTATCGTCTGAATCATGACCTTATGGTTTAAGCCTAAAACACATAGTGATGACACTAAAAAGTCAGTTTTATTTATCTAGAATGTATCTATACTAATATATAAAGCTGAAAAATGTTTGTTTGTTTGTTACTTCTAATCTCAGGAACTACTTGGAATTGAGAAAATAAAGTTTTTCGTTGGATAGGTCATTTATCGATAAATGCTATAAGATATAAATTGTAACGCTAGAGCCTGCAGAAGGGAAGCAGTAGTAAAAAAATTTAGAGGAATTTATTTATTTTAGTCCGATTGGTTGATATTCTAAATTGATAGTCAGAATTAAACAATTTGCCCGCAATTTTGAAAAGTGTATCACCGGGCGTATCCGGGCCTGACCGTTAGTGTGCTATAAATCCCGTTCTCACGTCGCCACGAGACCAATTATAAATCAATTAGCCACTTCACACAATTCCTTATTTAATGCATGCCAGTGACACCCAAGCGCAATGGCTTATTATTGAATTATAACCGTCGAATGAAAGACGAGTAACGTGCAAAATGTATATGATTAAATTAGCAGCTGATATGTATCATGGACCAGTTAATTTACAGTAGAGAATATATTAAATATATTCCCAATTGAATATGATATATCGGTGATACCCTCAACAAGGGTCAGGTTAAAAGTACCCTGAACCGACGAGAATGCATGAAGACGTTGGTGAAAGTGGATGAAGCGAAAGTAGTATGTCAGGATCGAGCAAAGTGGCGGTCTATAGTCTCTGCCTACCCCTATGGGATACAGGCGTGACGATTATGTATGTATGTATGAATATGAATTTGTGTTTATCAGCCCATATACATCCCACTGCAGGGCACGGGCCTCCTCTACAATCGAGAGTGCGATTGAGAGTGGTTAGTATCAGGGGCGTGCACTCCTTGTAGGCAGAAATGCAGTGCTTTACTTGCATTGACGTAAAATATATGGACGGGGCGGAGAGTACGAAAAGTGTTGTCACGAAAGTGGTCCGCGGACCAATGCAACGGTTGTGACGTCACAGCGCACCGGTCTGTAAGTCGTCGACAAATGCCTAATTGTATCGTCGTGGTTGCAATAAAGATGACCGAAAGTTCACAAAAAAAAAGATAACTTTTCTTATCATCGCTAAGTAAGAATTATATTACTTTAAGTCAGTATAACATTTATTTTAGCATTATTGAAAAACGATATCATGGTCGCCATTGACGTAAAAATCCAACAGATGGCGCGATTTTTACGGGCATCTTTTTGACGTGCCCAATGCACTGATGGGCCTATCCTTAGTTTTTAAATCAATGTTTACTTGCCATTCACAGATATTTTATTATAACGTTCGTACGTTTTAGATGACTTTAATTTATAGTAAATAAATTAATAAACAAAATATAATAACTTAAAAACGCCTAATATTTTATAAATAGCACCTATTTGCAATCACGCAAACATTATGGTTGCCACGCGAAAAGCAGCAGGCGCTGCAAAGCAAATTAATGTACCTAATCAACCAAGTCATGCCGCCGCGTCCCGCATGACATTTGTTTGCATGTGTGTAGTAATTTTGGTGTCCGTGCACAGTCGCAAACGCACACACACATGAATATTGAAAGCCGCGACTCCTGCGGCAGGCCTCGGGAGTTCGGCAGTTGTCGGGAGTAATCGGATATGTTCGTTGCCTATAATCCGAGTAAAATTAATAGGCAGGAATCTAATAAATCATCTATGCACATTATGCATTTTTGGTTAGTAAGGTTTTATTTGTTTAAATAGAAATGCTTTGTGTTTCGCGGGGGGCCATTTTGCTTTTTTTATGTGTTTTTGCGTTGTTTACTATTTTATACTAGTATGTTTGTAAAAAAAATAGATTTCTTAAAAGATTTTCATTTTAACATTAGAAAGTGCGTACATTTAACAGTTTATTACTAAGTTTCGATATTAATTGTAGTCATTTGCTTTTACTAGTGTGTTTGTTTATTTTTTCAAATGTTATTTATGTGAGGTTTGTATTAAAAATGTATGTTTATCAAATGAATGAATGAGGTGGCCGAAATCTTGCGTTTATTTACATCGGGATAGGTATAGTAATCTCAACTAACCGGAACCTTGAATATGTGAAAATTTAAAGCTGACTAGGTGAGTTTTTTTATTTTACTTATTAGAATTTCTTCCGCCGCGACGATCGATCGCTGTTTTGTCTGCGTTGCCGTAGAAGATGGACATGAGTAGTAGTACATCTAAGACTTGTTATGTTGGCATGGTTTCCGACTTAGAGATCCGTCGCGTGGCTGTGGTTATGCTAAAAAACTATAAAAGAAAAAGTTTTTGTGACCGAGTACTCCGCAGCATACCCAGGGTCATAATCCTGTGCACGCCGCTGGTTAGTATACTCTACCACGCTGGCCTAGTTTAGGTTGGCTGCCTTACATATTATTCTTAAGAGATTTTACTAGTGGTAGGCCTCTCAGTTAGAGATCACCTAGGTAGGTACCACCGCAATGTCTATTTCTACCACCGAACAGGTGTGTAAATGCGCTGTTGTGTTTCGGATAGAAGGACTTGTGGCCATCTTATGTCTCAGGATGGCGAGCGCAGTGGAATGCTAAGCATTGCTTTGTAATTCAAGGTGTTTGGTTTTGCTACTGTTCATGAGCGGTCGTATCGCTTATCATCAGGCAAACGTTATGCTCTTCTCGTCATTCATTGAAATAAAAAACAATGAGGTATGAATGATAAATAAATAATGTCGTGTTTCAACTTATCCCGGTGTATTGAACTTTATAAAAGCTTTTCACCAGGAGCTTTTAAACCATTTAGCTGTGAATTGTTGGACAGTATCAATTCGATACGTGGAGCTTATGGACAAAAGCGCGCATTGAAAATGTACATTTATTAAAAGCTTTTTAATGCATAAATATAATTTATTCACCTGATAGTACGCGATGAAACAAAAAAAAATATATTTTTTGAAATTCTTTCTCTCAAATGCAGTGCATAGCACTTTACGGTAAGTAGAATGCCATATTATATCAGACCATATACGTCCCACTGCAGGGCTCGGGCATCGTCGCATAATTCGACATTCGCATCGCAATAATCGAGAGCACGATTGAGAGTGGTTAGGCCATATGGTCCTCTAGTTCACTGGTAGAACTCTAATACATGAGAGGCTGCCTGGGTGGGTAACACCCTAATGTGTTTTTCTCCCGCCAAACAGCAGTTTAAATGCACTGTTGTGTTTCGGATTGAAGGACATTGTAGGCAGATCAATACTTCAAACATTTATGAAGCACATAAGGTTGTTTTTTCCGTAACAATCATATAAGATAGTAACATTATTGGCAATATACCAGCGAATGTCCAATTCGTCGGTTATTGGCCGGGCGCCTGATAAATAATCATTGTATCCATAATTACTTAAGAATTTGTTAGATAAGGCTTGAATCGTTTAGTAAGCCGAAAGATTCGGGAGATGGATAGCCGAAACTTGAATTTTTTTATGTATTTAATGTTCAAAGCATGGCGTTACAAATCCATACAAAATTTACATTACAATACCATCACAAAATTCTTCTTGGGGTCTTTTACAGTCGACACGTATTGACTATTTTTCATCTTTTGAACAGACGTTAGAAAATCTTGTTCCCAATTATGATCATACTATAATTATGGGAGATTTCAATACGTGTCTTTAAAGAAAGATCACAGGACTCGTTCCCTAGAAAATGTTGTAAACTCTTGCAACATGCACATTTTACCTTTAGGTGCAACGCATCACTTTCCCAACTCCTCCCCTTCTCTTCTCGACACTTTGATTGTATCCTCCCATCAGCATGTAGCTAAGCATGGACAATGTTCCGCAGATGCTTTTTCATTCCATGATTTGATTTATTTGTCCTATAAAATTCGTCCTCCTAAGCGTAAGCCTAAAATACTTCTTCAGCGTAATTTTGGTGGTATGGACCAGGAAGCACTTCGACGTGATGCTTCTAATTGTGACTGGTTCCTTGTCGCGGAGGCCCATTCGATTGATGCAAAGGTTGAAGTTTTTAATTCACTGGTCACTAAGCTGTATTACATTCACGCCCCTCTGCGAGCAGTCAAATTGAAACACCTCCCTGCACCTTGGCTTACAGATGACATCAGGTGCTTGATGCGAAAAAAAGCAGTGGCTAAAAGCAAGTACAAATGTCACCCATTGGATATAACCAAGGCTAAATACATAAGCATACGGAATCACTGCAATAGAGTGTGTAGGGATGCTTATCGTCGCCATATTCATGAATCTGTCGATGAGGAAGATCCATCAAAAGTATGGAAATTCCTTAGAAGTCTGGGAATTGGTAAATCTCAACATAATCTATCATCCAATAATCTTGACATTAATGGTCTGAATAATCACTTTTCTTCTTGTTCTTGTATTGACGTATCAATCAAGTACCAAACAATAAACTCACCTAATTCCTTACCGATTCCTGGATATGTTCCCTTTGTTCTTAAAAGATTTACCGCTTGTGATGTTAAGAAAAGCATTCTATCTGTGACATCGAATGCAGTTGGTGTAGATGGCATTAGTCGCAATATGCTATTGCCAATTCTGGATCTCATTTTGCCTTCGATTTGTCTCATCCTCAACTTTTCCATTCTAAATGGAGTTTTCCCTTCTGATTGGCAAGAAAGCTCTTATAATACCTCTTCCCAAAAAACCCAATCCCGAATTTTTTTCCGAGTACCGACCCATATCCATCCTTCCCTTTCTTTCCAAAGTGTTGGAGCGTCTTGTTCACTCCCAGTTAAGCTCCTTCTTATCCGCCCATCATCTTTTAAACCCCTTCCAGTCCGGTTTCCGTCCAGGACACAGTACAGCGACTACTTTAGTCAATATAACTGACGATATACGTCTTGGAATGGAAAAAGGGCAGCTCACGGTGTTGTCGTTACTGGATTTCAGTAACGCATTCAACACTGTTGACTTTGAAATCCTTCTTGCCTTGCTCCGCTCTATTAACATATCTCCAACGGTAATCAATTGGTTTCACAGTTAATTAATAAATATAAATAATAAATATTATAAAAAAATATAATAATAAAAAATTTTGTCGTGGGGTAACACTTCTGCCGGCGTACCGCAAGGCGGCGTTTTATCTCCTTTGCTCTTTGCTATCTTCATAAATTCTATATCTCAAAATCTATCTTCTTCTTACCACCTCTATGTAGACGATCTCCAAGTTTACAACTATACTCCATTGGTGAAACTAAATGATGCAATTGGTATCATTAATTCAGACCTGGTTAAGAAGACCTGGAAAATCGTTTTGGGCTCAAGGTAAATCCTGCAAAAACTCAGGTCATCATAATTGGAAGCTCACGTTTAACAGCGAACATTGACTGGCTAAACCTCCCTCCGGTGATATTT
Organism: Hyles vespertilio; assembly: GCA_009982885.2. Taxonomy (NCBI): domain Eukaryota; kingdom Metazoa; phylum Arthropoda; class Insecta; order Lepidoptera; family Sphingidae; genus Hyles; species Hyles vespertilio. The sequence continues at coordinate 5,653,169 of CM042832.1, forward strand.
AATGACATTATAATACCTTATAGTGAAACAGTTAAAAACCTTGGGGTGATATTCGATCGAACTTTATCTTGGGGCCCACAGCTAGCTGCTACGAGTCGGAAGATGTTTGCGTCAGCCGCAACTCTGAAGCGACTTCGAAATTTCCTACCCATTGCCACCAAAATTTCGCTCGCACAATCTCTACTTCTTTCTGTGCTAGATTACGCAGACGTCTGCTATCTTGACCTAGCCCAAGTTCAACTTGATAAACTTGAGCGGCTCCAAAACTTTTGTATACGGTTTATATTTGGTTTGCGCAAATATGACCACATATCTACATTTCGCTCTAAGCTCAAGTGGCTCCCTATCCGCCTTCGCCGGAATACTCATATTCTTTGTCTTCTTTTTAACATTTTATTTAACCCTAGTTCTCCCCATTATCTTAAAGAACGTTTTGATTACCTTCATTGCTCTCATTCTCGTGCTTTAAGATCGTCAGAGAATCTGAAATTAAAGACTCCTAAACACGGCAGTGTTTTCTTTGACGGATCTTTTACCGTTCATGCTCTTCGCTTGTGGAACGCGCTGCCATTGACAATTCGACAGGCGCCTTCGCTGAACGTCTTCAAAAATAAATTAAAAAATTATTTTCTTTCCAAATTATCTCATACATAGTTCCTAGTCTGGGTTTTATTTGTAAAAATTCTACATCCCTTAATATCTAATATAATTATCATACTTAATAATGAATTTACATTTTAAAAATAAAATAATCATAATGAGTTTTGGATATATCATATTTTTAACCAAAATCTCTTATAAGGGGAAATCTCAACGTATATATTTAGTTTTTATACACGAAAAAAACCCTAAAATAAATAAATTAAAAAATCCTTAATTGAAGAAAATACCTCATTGTTAGTATTGCTGACCAAGCGACAGCTAGAATTTCAATGGTGTGTCAAGTACCAAGCCTTATGACATGTCCCAGACACAGCAATGTATAATAAATACTCATTACTTCTCTGTAGCAGCCCACATACGTCCCACTGCAGGGCACGAGCCTCCTCTACAATCGAGAATACGATTGAGAGTGGTTAGGCCGTATAGTCCACCACGCTGGCCTAGTGCGGGTTGGACTCATTGCTTAATACGTGGAAAATATCGTGGTTATTACCTAATACCTCAACTTATTTCATTTTCATTTTCATTTTCATTTTCATATATTTTTAAGATGTACAGTATAAGCATAATTTTATAAGGATTGTAATATATTTTTTTCTATTATATTTTTTATATTATATATTTTTTTTATAAAATAAGTATACCAACCTCTGATAAAATAGGCTGGTGCACTAAGGCATACTGAAGCTTCTAATTAATTAAGTTTATTTATATTTATGTAAGAAAGCAACCTATTATAACATTGAAAATAATTTCAAAGCATTCAAAAAATGATTGTTTGAATATAAATGAAACACAACACGAAAAAAGGATAAAAAATATCACGTTATGTTTGCCCTTGTAAGCGTAGGTTACGGGTAAAAAAGTCGATATTAAAGCACAAAAAATATAGATAACCCGAAAAAATATAACAAATAATACCGAAACCAAAAATTGAGGCCGATAAATATATGAGTAACCACACTACGATACGCCGTAGCTCGTAGTAAATTGTAGTGCTACGAAGTGCTACGGATCTTTATTTATCGTAGCATTTTTTTAAGTTTATCGTTTTAATTTGTAAATGCTTGTGATACATTTTTTGTAGATTTTTATTTATTTAGGTATGTGAGTATTATTAAGAATTATATTCTTACATTTGCTTGGGGTCGGATATTCGTATCCAGCCGGGTAGCGATTGTCGTAAAAAGCGGTTAAAAACCGTCAAATTGATCCATGTATTATTATGAAAGTGGATTAGTAAGTTGAAGTGGCAATGGGTGAGGCACATACCGTGAAGAACTGATGGCCGATGGGGTCGAAAAGTTCTCGAATGGAGGTCACGTAGCGGAAAGCGCAGCGTAGGACGTCCACCCACAAGGTGGTCAGACGATCTGGTAAAGGTCGCGAGATGTCGCTGGATGCAGGCTGCCTCCACCTCACTGTAGAAATCATTGGAGTAGGCCTATGTTCAGCAGTGGACTTCCTTTGGCTGATTCACAGAAGTATCGTCTTTTGTAGTTTGTGATACACCATATAAGACTCGCTCTTAGTATGGGGTCAGGACAGTAGTAAATAATACTTTAAATAAAATACGAATAAAAACAAAATAAAATAAATAAATAAATTAAAGCAAGAAATTAATATAAATAATACTAAGTATAGAAAATATTTTGTATAAAGGGATTAAGTGTTATGTGTATTGACTTGTGCGTGCGTGGTGGCCTGCTGAAAGTTGGTGGTGGCCTGTTGGTAAAACGGACTAGTCGCGACTGCCAACATGTTCACGGTGGTCGCGGGTTCGAATCCCAGGGCAACACCTCTGACTTTTCGGAGTCATGTGTGTATTGATAGTCAATCACCACGCACTAAAACGGTGAAGGAAAATATCGTGAGGAAACCTGCATACCATAGGGATTTATAAAAATTTCTATGGTATGTAAGTCCGCCAACCCGCACTAGGCCAGCGTGGTGGACTATATGGCCTAACCACTCTCAATCGTACTGTCGATTGTTGAGGAGGCCCGTGCCCTTCAGTCGGACGTATATGGGCTGATACAGTACAGTACAGTATTGACTTGTCATAAGAGCTCTTTAATTGCCTACATGACCAATAAATACATTTCATTTCACTATGTATGTAACCGTTAGGTGTATTTATACTTCTTATCGATTTATGCACGAACGTTTATGTGTATTTCCTTTCTTACCAGCAGATAAAAAGTAAAGTAACTCTCATTGTTAGGTTAGTAGAATGTCTATCCCAAAAATGGAATAAGGAGTCACGCTAGTTATCAATCATACGTCATAAGGCGCTGTAAGGCGGACCCTTGCCATTGTGGCAGGGCCGGATTAAGGCGTCGAGCGTGGGCATGACCCTCGTCTAGACGTGAAAGGCTTATTAAGCGTGATATATGGGTGTTTAATCCTGTTTACAGGACAGCAATCGACTTGGTTTTATTGTGGTTGTAGTAATATTTGGACTGAATTTAGTGTATTGGATTATTGATGGGATGTATATATAAAACACTAGCCTTCATATTACAAAGGGTATCTCGTTTTAGGCCAAATTTAGAGGTGTGTTTGGCTTGAAGTGTTAATAATGATACATCAAATGTGGCGTCGAAGTATAAACCACAGAATTATTAGTTTAAAGCATGTTTCTTATAACAATTTAATATGACTCATACAAATTTATCTTGTTTTATTTCATTTTAATTTCTCGAATATATAAATTTCTGCGAATTTACTGTAGTAGTCGACTATTTTGGGGTGTAAAGTACCTAAATCCCTACCTATGTGCAATTAAAACGCAGGTCCAAAAATAAGCCTAAGTACCATCCAAACTGGCCAATTCCCTTAGCGAAAATTATTTAATGGTAAATATAGACCAGATTAGTTATCATAATTATACCGGCTGAAATAATTGAAACGAAACAGTTCTGCCCACTTAGTAAATTCATCACAGCCTGTGTGTGGCGTAGTTTGTTGGACGCCGGTAGTGAAACGTGAGTACACAGGTTTGATCTGGGTGTTTGTGCGACACGACATGACTCTTTATTTGACTGTTGGATGTATTTATTTTTTGAGCATCAATTTTATTAACCACATATTTTACATCCATTACAATGTAATATGTTCACACCCCGATCTCTAAATACCTCTCTGTACACATTAAAGCGTCCTTTTATTGTACTTATTGTGATCGTTGTACACAAAGGCGTTACGTAAGTCGACTTACGCTACGTATGGCGGGAGCGGACTAAGGGTAAGCGCTTGGTAGCCAGACCCTCTTGAGGAAAGTGTTTTAACATAATAATGGAGTGGGTTTAGAAGGACCCGTTTATATGGTTGTTTATTGATGTTTTTTTTTATGCGATGAGACATGAAATATGTTCGTAGGTATTAGGTGTGAATAATATGTGTTTGATAATACAAATAACTTTTTCACCGTTTTATAATTGTAAGTTACATAATTGCGTTGACAGGCGAGAGATAACGATTATACCAATATATTACAAGAATGACGAAATCAGCATACCACTCGCATGAAGGAAAGCGATACAGGTGCTCACGGACAATAGCAAAATAAAACAACGCCACGAATTGCTTGACATTTAACTGCGCTTACCATCCTGAGATACAAGATATTAAGTCTCAATATGTCCTGTATTTACTCAGGCTTCAATGTCTCTCAAATCGGAGCACAACAGTGCATTTACACTGCGGTTTGGCGGGAGAGTGCATACATATATGAATACTTCTATAGATAAAAATAGATATAAACTATGCAATTACCCCCATAATGAACCCCTAAATCCGTTCACAAAGTCACGCGTGGAGCCAGCGGCGTTCAAACAAAAGAATTCTAATCAATAACATCGTTCAGAGCTAGTTAGAGTTGTGACGTCACCATTTCTAGAACTAATTACGTCACTAGTTCCCGCGAGTTATTGCTTTTTATCGGACAACTGGAACACAGATATATTTTTTTTTTTTTATTGCGGCATTAGACGGACTGAGATGGTTGTTGTAAGTTCGAATTTCATGGCTTGTTATGACATTTTTTTTAATTTTTTTTTTATTTATTTTTTTATAATGGCCTGGCATAGTGGCGACATTGCACCTGATGGTATGTGCCAATGCCGCCCAGGCAGAGTATCCATTGGCGTCGGGCGGCAGTCCCATGCCAATGGAAACAATTATGCCGGCCTGCTAAGGTGCCATTTGGAATTATGTACTGTTTTTTTTTGATAAATTATAATATCTTTGAGTGTTTTTCCTCTTTATGTGCAGTTATATAATATCCACAACACAACCCTAAAAGTTCCTCTATGTGATTTTCCACACAATTTTTTCTTGCGACGAATAGCGATACCAGCTTGCCATCGCCGGTTTGTAAGTGATACGACCGTTCATACACAGTAGCAAAACCAAACACCATGAATAGCAAAGTAATTCATGGCATTCCACTGCCCCATTCTGAGACATGAGATGTTAAGTCTCAATACGTCTAGTAGTTACTCTGGCTACAATGACCTTCAATCTGAAAAACAACACCACATTAAAATTTTGGCGAGAAAAATAGACATTGCAGTGGTACCCACCCAGGTCTCTCACATGACATGATAGACCTACCCACAGACCTTCCTCTAACCAGTTTTCCTCAATTTTCATTTCATTTGACACGACATGTAAAGTCTCAACACGTCCAGTAGTTACTCTGGCTACAATCTCCTTCAAGCTGGAACACAACTTGTACCCTGCTATTGAATACGTGTGTATGTGTCTGTATTTATCTAAGCTCCAATATTTGGTAGATTCCCATATACTCGTACTATCGAACTTAACAAGTGAATTCTGAAGCGCTATCGACTTGGGAATCGTGTGAATTATTCAATAGTTCCAATCTCGACTTAATGTCTGTATTTTTTTTCGGAACGAGTTTGTTTAATTGAATACCTATTTGAGTCGAGAAAAGTCAAATTGTTTTACACTTTTAAAAACCTTTTTCCAGAAGGAGCCGGCTGATATGCTACTGAGTCGCGTTTTGTCTTTTTTTTTTTTTTTTTTTTATACTGGCCTGGCATGGTGGCGGCATTGCACCTGATGGAAAGTGCCAATGCCGCCCAGGCAGAGTATCGGACGGCAGTCCCATGCCAATGGAAACAATTATGCCGGCCTGCTAAGGTGCCTCTTCACACCGCGGCGGAAGGACCCAGGATTGCTATGGCTATGGCTTCGCAAGCCAGCACGCGTGGTTCTGGTTAGGAATGGAGAGGAGGGGAGCAAGTTGAACAATTCTTCAGAGCACTCACCGTGATACAGGCGGTAGAACACGCTTAGAGAGGCGACATCTCTCCGGAGTTGTGGCGACTCCAAGCTACTCGTAACGTCTGCATCATTCACAATGCGGATGGCCCGCCGCTGCAATCCATCCAAGGTATCGAGCAGGTACTGGGCGGATCCATCCTAGAGGTGCGAGCAGTACTCCATACCCGGCCGGACCTGCGCTTTATATAAGCGACAAAGCTGACCGGGCGTGAAAAACCGACGCACCCTGTTCAGGACTCCAACCCTGCGTGATGTGGCAGATATTACGCCCTCGATGTGATTCCTTGGATTGAGATCACAGCGGATATCCACACCAAGGATACTCAGGTCATTCCGCACTGAGAGGGGAGAACCCTGAAGAATGGGGAGGGGAGAGAACGGGGATTTTTTGCACGTGAACGCACACACCTGGGTTTTCTTGGCATTGAACTCAACCATATTCCTGGAACCCCATGTAGAAATGAGATCCAAGGTCCGGTTGAGCTCAATGACAAGATCTTCGCGTCCCTTCACAGTTTCGACACGGCAACCTGGAGGCCCGCAGTGGTATCGCCCATGAACCGTGCTGTCATCTGCATAGCAATGAATGTTGCCAAGCGACAACATGTCATTGATATGCAGAATAAACAAGGTGGGCGACAGCACCGAGCCCTGAGGAACTCCGGCATTTACCGACATGAGCGCCGAAGCGTGTCCGTCAACGACTACACGTATTCTACGCCCATGCAGAAAGCCGGAAATCCACGAACACAGGTTGCCGGGTAGACCGTATGCCGGAAGCTTGGAGAGGAGACCACGGTGCCAGACCCTATCAAACGCCTTGGCAATGTCGAGGCTCACAGCAAGAGCCTCGCCACGCCGGTCAATCGCCTCACCTCAGCGATGCAGGACATACGCTAGAAGATCACCCGTCGATCGATTATGACGGAAACCGTATTGTCGGTCACTGATCAACGAGTGATCCTCCAGGTAGCGGATCAATTGAGCGTTTATGATCCGCTCCATGACCTTACACATCACTGAGGTGATAGCGATAGGGTGGTAATTGGTAGGGTCCGATTGATCACCCTTTTTGGGGATCGGTTGCACGTTGGCCTCCCTCCAAGATTCCAGCACAACACCTGTGCGGTAGGACGCTCGGTAGAGGTGAGTCAGTGCTGGAGACAACTCGGCTGCACAAGCCCTTAAAACCACCACTGGTATCCCATCCGGACCAGAGATTCCGGAGGGAACTGATATTCGGATCCTTCATGGCGCGACCCCTGATCCAAGCGCGATACGCCGCCTGTTTGTCACCGACAGCATCGGCGCATGCACGATTGAACCAGGAGCGTCCACAGCCCTTACTGGCGATCTCAGAGGAAGGAATGTAATATTCCATTCCAAGTCTGATCTCGTCAGCAATAGCGTTGGCACTCGCTGAGGGATCTTTACCCTCAAAGCAGCGCTGCCTCCAAGAGATGGATGCGAAATATTCCCGCATACCATCCCAATCTGCCGACGAGTAATGCCAGACCCTGCGCCTCACCTGCACGGGACGTGGAGGTGATGCGATCGGTACTGATGACCCAACCAGGCAGTGATCGGAAGTGCCCAGAGGCGCACTAACGGTCACACGATACCCGGCTGGGTGACTCGCCATCAGAAGGTCCAGCAGAGAAGGCGCATGACTCGCCATATCCGGGATCCTGGTGGGCTGGTTCACCAGTTGTGTCAAGTCATGAGTCAGAGCGAATGCATGGGCAGCTCTGCCAGCATGATCAGTCTTGGAGGAGCCCAGCCACAGTTCGTGATGAGAATTGAAATCCCCCAAGACCACAATTTCGGCCGACGGGAACTGCGCCTGCGCGTCATCAGCCGCCTGGCTAAGATACCTGAACAGCCGAGTCGTCTCATCGTCCCCGTTGTGAGACCTGTAAAGGCACACGTAGATGTGGCTCAAGGAACCTAGATCCACGTGCACGCACAGAGCGGAGAAGGAGGGGTCCTCCATGCAGTGCAAACGGCGACAGCAGATGTCCGACCGAACATACAAGCATACCCCGGCTTTAGGCTTGAAGTTTACTTCAAGCGAATAATGTCTTATGTATTCCGTCCCACTATGTGATAGGGAGCAGGCCTATCTTCATTATGAGTATAAATTAAGTTAATAAATGACTGCCTCGGAGGCGTAGTTGTACTAAGGTACGATTACAAAGCTGAGGTGTCGGGTTCGAAACCCGGGTTTTAATGTCATAGTAATATTGGATTTTTCTATTCATTATCAGTCCAGAGTCAGGAATTTGTGCCTGATATGGCGATAGGCTCACCACCTATCACATCGTAGGACGGAACATACAAGGCGAAATGTGGGTGTCCTGGCACCTCTGCCTACCCCTTCTGGGAAAAAGGCGTGAGTTTATGCACGTATGTATTACATTAATAAATAATACACATTACAGTCACATTTATACCCCTTTAGCCAAGTTACAAGCGCTTCCAAACTATTCTCTTTCTACAATCGTAAACGCCTTGACGTCTTCAGCTTTATATACCCTATATGACTAAGCTTCTATTTAGTGGTCGCTTTGTTGTGGATACAAAATTCTGAATATATTTGTAAGAAAGAAATATTGAAGATTATAATTTATAATTATATTAAAATTGTAAGTTCCTTCTTGGGTCAAAATTTTCTTTATTGTTGAAACATTCGTTTATTATTTTTGATTGTTGTCTATGTTATTCTTTGTTCAAATTGTTTCTGTCTTTCATCTGCTCTGTATATTGTGTGATCCATTAAAAGTTAATTATTTGAAATCAGTTTTAATTTCATCAAGAAAACAAAATCACGGGTCAATGACTTCTGAAATTCGTTTGCAAAGGTCTTTTAAAAGTCTCTGCAATTTCTAGGCCTATGAAAATTCTCTACATCTGAATAAAGCTAAATGACATTAAAGTATAATTTTAAGGGTTAATTCCACCCCTATGTGTAGTTAAATGTCCCTTATGACATGTTCGCAAGCTTTTATAATATATTCATGTAGGGATATGTACTTAACTGTACATAACAAAATGCTTAAGTCTAGTGATGTGTCGTTTATCGATGTCGATATATTAGGTTTATATCTTAAATATTCTACTTGTCATTTTATGGGTTTCATATTATTTTTTGAAGTTATACTTCTTTTGGCGCGATGGAGAAAAATGATGAGAGTGAATTTTTACGATGCGCGCGCACACCGATAGCGACAACATGAAGTTAGTTCTAAGTGGCATGAAAACCGATAACTATGTTCAAGTTGTATATTCTAGTATTTTTATATTTAGAACACGTGTTTCGTAACAGAACAATTAAACAGTGCGAATAAATAAATATTATTTTGGTGTTAGTATATCTATATATAGGTATATCTTAATATATATAATTCACGTGTCACGTTGTTTGTACGCGATGGTCTCCGAAACCACTCAACTGATTATAATGAAATTTTGTAGATATGTGTTATTTGTTCCAACTTAAAGGGTGAGATAGTTTTTATCTCGATTAAATTGACGAAAGTATACAATAAAGGAAAAAAACATTTTTGCCATACAAAATGTTCATGGGTTTGTTACTGGTTACTGTCAAACATTTAATGTTCATACCGTCGATACGGTAAACTCTTCCCTCAAATTAAATAACGTATTTAAATAAAGGTTTCGAATCGACAAGATATATCCACAATATTCGGTTAATGGCGTATTTTAGATTTTAAAGATGTAAATTAATGACAGTAATGAAAAGTGGTTGACATTTAAATTGATTGTCAAATATTAATGCATGCGTTCAGAAATTTATTTTATGTGAACTAAGAAGAATATATCAAGCAATAGAGACAATTAAATAAATAATATTCACACGTAAGAAGATTTACTTCTTTTCAAGATAGAATGTCACTTGAAAATGAAAAATTATTAATAAAATAGCACATAAAAATAAAAACTGAACTGAACTGAATAACAATTTTATATAATTATAGAGAATATTGCAGGGATTCTCAAATTAGGCGTTGCCTGTGTCTTGAGAAACCAGTTAAATATAATTGTTACTACATTAATTGTGTATGTGAGTGTGAGTGTTTTTCTATGAAAAATTATATTTCATCTCTTTATTACTAACAAAAAGTAATGGCGTAATATTTTTTTTCTATACGCCAAAGAAGTATAACTTCTAACGCGTGTACATGAGTACACACACTCTTTTTTTATTCCATAAATACACGTAATGTACATTGTTTTTAGACTTATTTAAATAAAACATATAACAAACACAGTTTACTGGTGGTAGGTTTTTAATATGTGAGATGCCGCTTGGGTAGGTACCACGGCAACATCTCTTTCTCCCATCAAACAGCAGTGTAAATGCACTGTTATGTTCCGGTTTGTACTGAGAGTAACTACGGGAAATATTAAGACTGAACATCTTATGTCTCAGGAAAGCGAGCGCAGTGGACTGCCAAGCATAGCTTTGTAATTAATGGTATCGTTTATTTTTGTGACTTGCCATGAGCGTATCGCTTACTATCAAGCAAACGGAATGCCCGTATACCATTATACCATTCATCACAAAAAAACTCAAGTAGTATCGATAAATTACATATCGACATTAAGCACAACCCTACCCAACGTTTCCAAGAGGCTGGGTCGCCATTAATGGATGTTTGTTTTAGATTGACATGGTCGCGACCCTAGCATAACATTTCCTATTTATAAGTGTCAACTCGGGACTAATGTACATACATACATACACTCACGCCGTTTTTAGAAGGGGTAGGCAGAGGGGATCGTAGCATAACCTATGTTTTGCTGTGTGTGTTCCGACTAATGTACGATGGAAATAATTTGAGTAACTGAGCATAATTATACATATATTCGGTATATTATTTTTAATTTTGGAGACATGTGCAAATTAATAGTCAATTTGACAGGTTAATTACAACGCAATGTAAGGGGGAAAACATTATGAGGAAACTGTATATCATAGCGATTGTGTTAGCGAAGGCACAGCGTCCGTGGCGCAGTTACACGCTGCCTGTGAAACGAGAGTCCGCGGGTTCGATCCCCGCACCGAGAGAAATGTTTCTGCAGCCTTCAAATATTTCTTCCGGGTCTGGGTGTTTGTGAGACCGAAAAGTCTATCGTAGTTTTTTTTTTTATTGCTGTGAATGGCGAGACGAGCAAGCCGTTCGCCTGATGGTAAGCGATACGACCGCTCATAAACAGTAGCAACATTCCACTGCGCTCGCCATCCTGAGACATAAGATGTTAAGTCTCAATATGTCCAGTAGTTGCTTTGGCTACAATGTCCTTCAATCCGAAACACAACAGTGCATTTAAGCAGTGTTGTTTCACGGGAGAAATAGTTAGGAGTTCTTGATACCCATGACACAAGACTCGATCTTAGTGTGGGGTCAGGACTATGTATGTGACTGTTGGGTGTTATTATTATATTATATTATTATATAATATTATGAGAAACGGATCTTTTATATGGAACACATTAATTATGCTTGATAACACCATTATTGAACGGACAGAGATTTTTGTTTTTCTGCATTATTATTTATTCCTGACTAAAAATATAAAAATGACAACTTTTTGAATGCATGCATTATTATTCTTTATATAGTCACAATCACATATTTTGCCACTGTAAAGACCAAAAATAGTCACGCAATTCCACCATCGTTTCAAAATGACGCAAAGTGTGAAAATTTAAAACGCATTTCCGGACAAGCGTTTCCGGCCGGTACAACATTTCCCAGTGAATTTTACGCTCGGGTTAATTGGGACGTGTTTGGTGTTTTACATTTCAATCCGGATAAAAACACACCCGGCATGCCCGGATTATCCGGATGCGGGTTTGCGCTTATTTTCAGTAAATAATCGTTGGGAGGCTTAAAGTAGCTTCTGCTTGGATATAGGCTGGACAATGGTAATTATTCAAGCCATTTATTGTGCGTTTCAAATAAGAATAGGAACATCAATTCCCTTAACTGTCAAATATCACATGAAAAGTATGGTTAGCAACAAAAAATATTTATGCATTAATCATATTCACATAGTCATTTACCTAAACAAAATGCGCTAAATAAATTGAAACAATTACATGTTGTATGGAGAAATAAACAAGAATGTTTAGTCATCATTAATTAAAAAATAAAACTTTTTAAATTTTTATTTACTCTATGGACAATAATTCGCCAGGAAGTAACTATAAGCCGAAATTATTATTTTTTTTTTGGGTAATATTAAATGTTAAAAATATTATTTTTATTCAACAAAAATATTATTTTAAGAAATCTTGTTTTGCTCACCCAACCTAATTGTGTGATTTGACAGATCTAATGAACCAATATGGCGCCAGGGCAGTCCTATTCTTAATTGAAACGCATTATACGTCCCATTGCAGGGAACGGGTCTCCTCCACAATTGAGAGTACGATTGAGAGTGGTTAGGTCATAAAGTCTAGGTGAAAAATATACAATAAAAATATACACTCCTAAATTTGTGAAACCCACAGGAATAAATGTATTCCTTTTTATACATTCCGCTGACATTACCTCCCCAAGGAGTTAGAATTAATTTAACAGCATTTGTTATACCTTTTAAAATAATTGGTTTGAAATATTTTTAATGTTGTTTTTGGGTTACTTTAGTTATTTTAGTTCATTTATTAGATTAGTATTTTATGTAAAGTTAATTATAAAACCCAATTCCTTTAATACTACTTTACCTTTATATTTACTGGTGGTAGGTCTCTTATATGTGAGAGGCCATCTGGGTAGGTGCCACCGCAATGTCTATTTCTCCCGTTAAACAACAGTGTAAATGCACTGTTGTGTACAGAGTAATTACTGAACAAATTAAGACTTAACATCGTATGTCTCAGGATGAAGAATGCCAAGCATTGCTTTGTAATTGAAGGTGTTGTTTTGCCATGTTTGTCCATGAGTGGTCGTATCGCTTACCATCAGACGAACGGCATGCTCTTCTCGCCATCCATTGCAATAAAGAAAGATTCCTTTAAAATGGTAGTCTAATTTGTAGAGAAATATTATGCTGAGGTCGTGAGTTTAATTCAGAACACATCTGAATTTATACGTATTTGAGAGGCCGCTTGGGTATAAACGAGGCAATGACTATTTCCCCCGCCAAACAACACACATGACTTCGAAAAGTCAGTGGTATGTTTTGGGATTCGAACCCGCGACTACCCTGCACATTATGGCAGCTGCGTCTAGTCTAACCAACTTGTTGCTACAAGCTACCACACACTTATAAGATTTATTACCTTTTAATGCACTGTCCAAGAAACTATACAATTACATAAACCTTTTCAAGGATCTAAAGACGTATTATTATGTACTATTTCCTATTTTATGACGCAAGCAGCGAAGCCATGACGTCATTAACTACGCACTATTTTTAGACAAACCTTACCGGATATTTAAATGTGAGACAATCAAAATTACTTTCAATGACCTATAATTATTTTCGTTTCTAAAATATGTATTAATGTAAAATTAATTATTAAATTCACAAAATAGTATTGTAAATACTGGACATATTGAGACTTAACTTATTATATCTCAGGATGGCGAGCGTAGTGGAACACCAAGAATTACTTTTTTATTTTATTATTTAATTTATTTACACAATACAGTTCAAAACTTTTGTTTCCATCAACAATACGAAAAATACTTTTTAATTCAAGGTGTTGTTTGGTTTCGCTACTGTTCATGAGTGGTCAGCTGACCATCAGACGAAAGACAAGCTCGTCTCGCCATCCATTGCAATAAAAAATAACAGAGGAAATTCCGAGTTTGCAAGTAGTAATACCCGCTTATTGACATTTGCAAAGTTCCCTTTGATATGCAAATTGAGACTCACTGTGAATTTAAATTACATGCTCGTCGTTTTTGAGATGTATAGATTGCGTTGGGCCTTGTATTACATTAGTTGTGTTTTTTGTGACTTATCTTTGGAATACTATATCGGTTGTTCTGCAGTACGACAACAAAGCTGAGGTCTCGGGTTCGAATCAGGGGTCGGGCAAAGTGATATTGTTTTTTGTCATTATCAGCCCAGTGTCAGGATTTTTGCCCGATGTGCCGATAGGCTGGCCCTCTGTTACATCCTAGGATGGAATATAAAATGCGAACCATGGTGGTCATGGTAACACTTGTGCCTACCCCTTCTGGGATAAAGGTGTGAGTTTATGTATGTATGTATCTTTGGAATACTGTGATGCGAGTTCACATTTTTGATGCTGGTTCGAGACAAATATTATGTAAATATATTATATTGTTTATTTTGTTACTTTCCTGTCGTATCACTGAGCGGTTTTACCACGTAACATCAGGCGAACGGCATGTTCGTGTCAACAATTATTGCATAAATATAAAAACATTTTATTTTATTTTTAGTAAGACTAACAGCCGCTGCCAATAAACAATCCCTATCCAAAATTTGCCGTTTTAGATTGACAGCTTAATCTAATTTCTGATACTATATTGCCAATAATTAATCTCAGTAGTGAAAAAACTATGGCAACATGGTAAATGACAAATCGAAAGGTGGAAAACAAACCAGATTGACTTCAATCTAATTTTTTCGATTGATTATTGGCATCGGCCGTTACAGACTAATACAAATATATATAGAACTTAAGTATAATGTAACAATATTGGTAATAACAAGTCTCCCCACGTAATTAACAATTTAGAGCACCGATTTAAAAAAGAAAAGATAAGGGAATAAGGGAATAATAAACTATATAATAACAGTACTACTATATATAACTTATAATAACTATACCGGGTATCTCAAGACTGCTACCGAAAATGAAGCCGGGTGGTAGTTTTAGTGGCTACAAACACAATGCAATTAAAAATTTCGCCTAGAAACGCGACATTTTTTTTATGATTTTTTAAATATCGTAATTTTTGGGTGGTAAATCCATAGTTTTTGCTAAAATAATAATTCAAACTCTTTTATACCTTAGAGTATTTATAAATAAAAGGGTATATACTATTATTTTAGAAAAAATGTATTTACCACCCAAATATGGCCATAGGAAAAAAATAACAAAAAAAAAATTGTCGCTTTTTTTTGCAACTTTTTCTGTTGCATTGTGTCTGAAGTCGCTTAAACTACCACCCGGCTTCGTTTTCGGTAGCAGTCTCGATATACCCTGTATAATAACAGAGATTTTAAAAAATGATGAAAAATAGATGATCTCTCTGATCAACATCAGATGCTCTTAATATCTGATTCCAATTAACACAACTAGAAAACCTAGTAATTTTCACACTGCAACTACTAGCTAAGGACTTAAGCCCCGGCTTAAGCTAAGGTGTCTGTGACAAATGGCTTAACGCGGGACTTAACGATCGTAAAGCTTGTGAGACTCATCGGGGACTTAAGTGTCATTAACCTTGCAGAGTAAAGGTTTGTTAATGTGGTGAATGACTACATGATACTTAATGTATATACTTATGTTCCATATATCTACATTAAGAGTAGGATTGAGAGTGTTTAGGCCATATAGTCCACTACCCTGGTCTAGTGTGGGTTGGCGGACTATACATACCTTCAATTCTAATAGCCTTCATATGGATTTGTCTCTGGCGGTATGATGGGCACTATAAACAAGTCGAGATAAAATTTAAAGTAAAGATAAAATAGGTCAATATCATCCTCAATTGATTATGTATAGATAAAGCCCCAATTTATCAAGACCCCTGAAAATTTATGACAATTCGTCCCTGTATGAAGGTCACAAAAATGTCCCGAATTTTCTAAGTGATACTGATAAAATTGGCCGACCCCTTACGTGATCAAAATGACCGGACAACTTACGCTTGGCGATTATTAAGTTTAAGGCAGGGATGTATTTAAGATTATGGGGGTCATTGCGTCACTCCGGCCCGTGACCCCAAAAGCTGCAAATAGTCGAAACGTTTGCATGTTTAAAATGTTAAAGTTTGAAGGTATCGTAATATTTAATAACATGTAATTTTGCCAGCTTTGTTGTATAAAAGCTGATTTTTATATATGTTATTAAAGCAACTATCAAAAATGTTTCCTTTAAATTCAGACACTTTTGATGGTTCTTTCATCTTGCCCGACACATTGAACCTGATAACTTTCAAAGAAACTACGATCGGAAATTCATAATAGCTGATCGTGTGATGCCTATATCAGAGGCATCAACAAACAAATTTTCAACTTTTATAATACGATGAAATCTTAATGTGGGGTCACGACTGTGTATGTAACTGTTGGGTGTATTTATTATTTTATAATCTAGAAAAACAATGATTCACAACGTAATATTACGAAGGAAAATTAGTTTCTTGGACTTAAATAAGAATACGTCTGTTTGAACACGGTCATAGCTCGTTATACCTGGACCCGAAACAAATGCCAAGGATTGCTTTGTTATTCATGAAATTGTTTAGTTTTGCTCTAACCATTTGCGGCAGCATATCTTTTCGCCAGGTGAATTGCACGTTCGTCGCGCCATGCATTACAATAAAAAAGGTTAACAAATAAGTATCCGTGCGGGAATCGAACCCGCAGCCTCTCGTTACACAATCAGCGTCTAAGCAAATGCACATAGAGGCTACACTTCAGGAAATTACATATTTTCCTCTAATTAATTCAGTGGCACTTATCTTAATTATTCTGATGAGATGAACACAAATTTCTGAGAAATAGATTCTTCTCGGATCACATTATCATGGGCATATTCTCCGAAATGCCTACAAATTTCGAGATCGGATAATGCAGATGAATTTGTGTCAATTACAGGGTCAGAATGTGATGAATCTCATTATGGTTCTTGATTGGATGTTTGTATTAAAATTATTATTATTAATATGATGTACCAATGCTCATCAAAGAGTATTTTGTTTCAATTTATATATTCTTGATGATCATAGATTGTTGCAAAAAAGAAACTTTTTCTTTTGTATAAATAATATGAAAGGAGTTCTTACAACTACATTGCTACATAGTACCAGTTCATGCACTAAAAATATTGTATCATCATCATGGTGAGGAAACCCGCATACCATAGCGTTAATAGCGTTTTGTAAGAATTTTGCACTAGTCCAGGATTGTAGACTATATTGCCTAACCTCTTCGAAACGTACTCTCGATTGTAAAAGAAGCTTGTGCCCTGCAGTGGGAAATATATAGACTGATACAAAATAATACAAAAAAATCTACGATATAGGCACTGCATATTTTTTAATTTTTTTGGTAAATCGTTTTTAATTTTTAATAAATTTTTCAAGATATTATGGTAAAGAACTGGCCGGTTAAACTTCCTTTTAATGGGTAATAATGATATTTTTTGAATTTATTTTATTCAAAAATAAAGCCTTAGCTTATAACTATTGTAACATCAAATTAAAAAAACGAAATTTGAACGCAATCCATATCCACACATTTTTATAAACCAGTTACAAATATAAACAACATGCGAAACAAAAAATCAATTCACATAACGGGGTGTCTATACCCCATTTGGAACCCTAACTCCGTCCTGCCCCTTAGTCTCTCAACATTACAGGAATTCCTTATTCATAAAAGCGAAGTTTAACTGCACCCAGTTAGCAAGTTGGGGCCAATTTGCTGTCTATGAATTTATTGCCGAGACATTCACGTTTACTTTAGCTTTTACAAGACATGTTTATTTATATTCTTAACTTGTTTTGTTATACAATAAAGCCCAATTTACACTGGGTTTCTCCATCTCTAAGATCCGATTATCGAAAATGAAAAATGAAAATAATTTATTACTTATTATAAGACTGAAGTGCGTGGTGGCCTGTTGGTAAACGGACCAGACGCGAGTGCCAACATGTTCGCGATGGTCCTGGGTTTAAATCCCAGGGCACACCTCTGACTTTTTGGAGTCATGTGTGTACTGATAGTCAAACACCACGCACAAAAATGGCGAGGAACAACTTAACATAATTGGCAACACACGTCCTTTCCTTCTATTCTTGTCCTACATCTGTATCAGCCCATATACGTCCCACGGCAGGGCACGGGCCTACTCTACAATCAAGAGTACGATTGAGAGTGGTTAGTTCATATAGTCCACCACGCTGGCCTATTGCGGGTTAGCGGACTTACATACCATAGAAATTCTTATAAATCGCTATGGAATGCAGGTTTCCTCACGATGTTTTCCTTCGCCGTTTTAGTGCGTGGTGATAGACTATCAATACACACATGACTCCGAAAAGTCAGAGGTGTGCCCTGGAATTCGAGCCCGCGACCACCGTGAACATATTGGCAGCCGTGTCTAGTCCGTTTACCAACAGACCACCACGCACTTATCTATCTACCTGTCCTACATGCAACTGTCCAATTAGCGAGCCTGCTGAAGCTGAAAGATCTGAGGTAGAAAATTGTTTCTTCTTTCTTATGTGAAAAAGCGGGAGTAAATTATTGGGTTTAGCATTTCAGGAATGAGGTAAGAAACATACCAAAAGAATAAACAGTCGAATTGAGAACCTCATTTCATTTCATTTCATTTCAAGATGTTTTCACGTCAAAAAATAAAATTAAAGATTTTCTAGGCCTATTTTTTTAATTGCATTAAATGGCGAGACCGGCATGCCTTCCACCAGATGGTAAACGATACAACCGCTCATGAATAGTAGCAAAACCAAACAATACCTTGAATTACAAAGCAATGCTTGACATTCCAGTGCACTCGCATCTATCCATGAGAGATCTACCACTAGTAAATATCACATACCACTTCTAGGCCAATGAAACTGTTGGGTATATTTATTTATATTTATTATACTATCTACATACATGTATACATAATCGTCACGCCTATATCTCATAGGGTAGGCAGAGACTAAAACCGCCCCCTTTGCTTGATCCTGACTTATTACTTTCGCTTCATCCACTTTCATCAACCTTTTTCATGCGTTCTCGTCTGTTCAGGGTACTTGTGACCTGAACTTTGCTGCGGGTATCACCGATTTGGATGGTATATGTTCGGTGAGGTCGACTCTTACCGAATACTACCGCCATATTAGACAAAATTTCCAACTTCGGATTGACAATTAATGGAAAATCCAAAATCACTTTGCCTGACCCGGTTTTCGAATCCGAGACGTCAGAGGTCCCTATTCTATTCCTTGGTTCAAAACGCTGCCTCCTCCAACTTAACCCACAAAATCTTGACAAGCTTTCAAACAAGGCTTTACAAAGTTGCCAAATGGCGTCATTCGTCTCGTGTATTCGTTATTCCGGAGTGCGTGCTCTCCAACCCGGACTTTTCATTTGGGACCCACTTGGGAAATTTACATTCTGGAAAAGTTTATATGACCTTCATAGTTATATATGTATGTACAATACTGATATTTAGTACTTTACTGGTGGTAGGTCTCTCATATGTGAGAGGCCATCTGGGTAGGTACCACCGCAATGTTTATTTCTCCCGTGAAACAGCACTGTTGTGTTTCGGATTGAAGGACATTGTAGCCAGAGTAACTACTGGACATATTGAGACTTAACATTTTATGTCTCAGGATGGCGAGCGCAGTGGAATGTTGCTACTGTTTATGAGCGGTCGTATCGCTTATCATCAGGCGAACGGCATGATCGTGTTGCCATTCATTTAAATAAAAAAAACATTTGTGGCTCGTTGTAAAATGAGAGGCTACGAAGATCTTGCAAACGTATTAAAGTATGTGTTATGTATATTGACAGCCTCCGTGGCGCAGTTGGTTAGACGCCGCCTGTGAAACGAGAGGCCGCGGGTTCGATCCCCGCACCGAGAGAAATGTTTGTGCGGCCCACAAATATTTCTTCCGGGTCTGGGTGTTTGTGAGACCGAAAAGTCTCTCGTAGTTCCTGATACCCACGACACAAGACTCGATCTTAGTGTGGGGTCAGGACTATGTATGTAACTGTTGGGTGTTATTATTTGTTATTTATTTATGTATTTGTTTCGCGGCAAGCGAAGTGTCGGACGCCCGCCTACAAGGTGGACGGAGATCTGACTAAGGTCGCAGGAAGTTGCTGGATGCAGGCCGCTTTCAACAGGTCATTGTGGAGATCATTGGGGGAGGCCTATGTTCAGCAGTGGACTTCCTGTGGCTGATATGATGATGATGATGATGATGATTTGTTTCGGGTCTGGTTTGAGTAGGTCCATGGTCTTTAGGGTAAGTGTTGAGTACTGAGGTCTCGGGTTCGAATCTCGGGTCGGGCAAAGTAATTTTGAATATTCAGTCAGGAGTTTGTATCCGAAATGGCGATAGGTTCGCTCTCAATCAAATCATTGGAATTGGGACAGAAAACACAATATAAAACGTAGCGAGAGATAGTTACGAGGACGACAGATAAAGATATTTATGTATATACAGGGTATATCAAGAGTGCTACCGAAGCTGGGTGGCAGTTTAAGTTACTACAAACACAATGTAGCTAAAGAATTCGCAAAGAAACGCGACAATCATTTTTTTAGAATTTTTAAATGTCGTCTGGTTTGGGAGGGTAAATCCATAGTTTTATCTAAAATAATAATTTCAAGCCTTGCATACCGTAGCGTGTTTGAAAATAAAAGGGTGTACACTATTATTTAAGAAAAAACTATGTATTTACCACGCTGATACGACGATAGAAAAAAGTAACAACTAAATCCAAAATTTAGTTGGATTGTGTCCGAAGTCACTAAAACTACCACCAGCTTCGTTTTCGGTAGCAGTCTTGATATTCCTTGTATTTGCTTAGACAGTAACCAACAGTACAGGACAGTGGAAAAACAGTTACAGCGATCTTTTCAATGTGTTGCATATCAGGTTCAACTTGTATAGAATTGATAGTTCGGTGTCCACCATGCCGAAATAATTGATTTAACAATCGATAGGTTAATTCAGGGCTTTGTATAAATTCCCTGGTAATAATTTTGTCATACCAGAACAAATATATTATGAAAATTATTTCCATTTTTCTGTAATAGAGTTTTCATTCTAGCATAGCTTGCCACACAGGCCGTGTCCCACTATGCAAATACTGTCAATTTGTCGTCCTACCTTCCATTCTGCGGCACGTGAGGCCCGTGTTAATACGAGGGGACAGCGGCTCTCAAATTTGCATAGCCCCTTTCAATCTGATATGGTAGAGCTATTATTTTATTGTTGGAGTTTGGACTGTGTATGTGCGTAGTGGCTTGTTGATTACGGACTAAGCGCGGTTCGTTATATATTGACGGTGGTCGTGGGTTCAAATCCCAGGGCACATCTTTGACTTTTGGGAGTCATGAGTTTATTTATCACCTTGCACTATAAGGGATATGGAAAAACTCGTTAGGAAGCTTGCATTCCATAACGATTTGTGAGAATTTCTATGGTATGTCAAGTCTGCCAAGACGCAATAGACCAGCGTGGTGAACTGTATGGCCTAAATCCTCTCATTCGTAATTTTAGTTTTAAAAGAGACTTGTGCTCTGCTTTGGAACGTATATGGGCTTATAGGCTAATACAGTAGAGTGTAGGGAATGAATTCGACTATGGTATTACGGCCTCCCAAGAAAATCGACGTAATAATGATTTGTTATTTGTAAATATAGTTTTATTTCAATGTTGTTATTGTTGTTATTGTTATTAATTTGTATAAACTTTTTTATTTATGTTTGTATATGTTGGTTACTTTAGGTGTAGTTAAGGAAGATTTATGTCATTTTTTTTTTGTTTTTTGTTATTATTGTTGTAGTCATTGTTTTTTCTTTTTATACAATTTATGCGCTAATAATACCTACATTTTTTTTTAATCATATTAATATGTCGGCTAGCGTTCGCATGTCACTCAAGGTGACCACTGAAAACCAGCGTTGTGCTGTGGCTCGCGCCGCAGTGAAACATTAAGCTGAGTGGTCACCTTACGTGTCACTTTTTTGCGACGTACAAACTTTTTATTTTATTTATTATTTTTTTTTAATTCTGTATGGTGTATGTAAATTTGTGTTATATGAGTGTGTGCGTTGTAATAAGTGACAAATAAATGTGTTTTCTTTTCTTTTCTTTCTTTCTATCATGTTTCATTCGGTAAATGAAATTGCCGGAGGCCTCAATACCCCTCTTACCAACTTTTTCCTTCTGCTGCCTCCCGATTTGATGGACCAGCAACATATCTATGATCCAGTGTTGTGAACGTTCATGGTAAGTGGAGCACTTATATCAGATGACCTATTGCTTGTTTGCCGGACGAAAAAATATATAAATCTGGGTTGAAGAAAATGCTTTTAATTTGTCCCAAACTTTTTTATATCTATTCAATCTTCAAACTTTTAAACTATCTTTTCAGATCGTTTCGTTATGCTTTTTATCTTCTGGTATTCTCCCTTGATATACAGGGTATATCAAGACTGCTACCGAAAACGAAGCCGGGTGGTAGTTTAAGCGACTTCAGACACAATGCAACAGAAAAGTTGCAAAAAAAAAGCGACAATTTTTTATTTTGTAATTTTTTTCCTGTTGCCATATTTTGGTGGGAAATACATTTTTCCTAAAATAATAGTGTATACCCTTTAATTTATAAATACTCTAAGATATAAGAGAGTTTAAATTATTATTTTAGCAAAATCTATGGATTTACCACCAAAAATGACGATATTTAAAAAATCATAAAAAATAATTGTCGCGTTTCTCAAGCGAAATTTTTAATTGCATTGTGTTTGTAGCCACTAAAACTACCACCGGCTTCGTTTCGGTAGCAGTCTTGAGATACCCGGTATGTTCCTTCTTACTCACACATCTATAATCTTACACTATATTTTAAAGTCAAGGCACTCGATCCTTTCATCCCTACGTAAATAGGATTTTTTTAAATCGGTCCAGTTGTTTCAGAGTCTATTGCAAACAAACAAATATTTCCTCTTTATACTGTTAGTATAGATTCAGTTCAGTGTAAATTAGTTGAGGTGCAATTTGATTATTATGATGAAATCTGCCCGGATTTTAATTCGTTTGTCGTTATAATATAATAAGTACGTAATTAAGGAAGCTAGGAAGCTAATGATTGGCCACACAAACATTTGTCTCCGTGCGGGAATCCAACCCAAGACTTGGTCGTCAAATACAGCAATGTGTACTGCTATAACTATCATGGTCACAAATATCTTGCCACCAAAACAAATAAAACTCAAAAAGGGGCTTCACGCTTTGACAACCACTGTCCAATCATTACAAATTCATCCGCATGCTCTTTGTAAAATCATTACTAATTAAATGCTCTTGCGTGACCGGCTGGTTTATTAATGATGGTGTTTGTGCCTTTCTGCAGCCGCGGGTCACTGTGCTAGGTTAATTGGATTGTATGAAATTAATGCAGGAATTTATTTTTATACTGTACTGTATCGGTCCATGTACCTCCCACAACAAGACACGAGCCACCTCTACACTCAAATGTACTGATTGACGGGGGTTAGATCGTATAGTCCACAACGCTGGATTAGTGCGGTTTGGCATTTAATTATACATAAGCCTACACTGCAAATAGCCAAATGATTTCGGTCTAGGAAATAAAACTAAAATGTGCTTATATTTAAATAAAAATTGTACTTCACGCTCTGCAGTTAGGTGTTATACATATTATTGCTATAAATATTTATTAAAAGTCAACATAGTATTTCTTCGACGTCAGTTCACATCTCTACTTACTTTCAAAAATGCACTCACTGCATTAACATAGTTCCTTTGTATCATACATCATTATTATTACAGAGATAGATGAGCAACACTACTGTTTCCATTTTCCGACGTGATTTTGCCATCAGTGGGCGCGCTAGGCAATCCTGCGTAATTTCATATTTTTTATGTCAATACTTCAAAATGTGTATCTTTCGTAACCTTTTTGTAATTTTAAACAATATCGAGTTGAAATTGTTTTTAATGTCAAGAAAGTTCATAATATCAACGTACAAAACATATTTCTTGGTTTAGTGGTACGCTTCCATTTAAAAATTCCATTTAAACTACTTACATGATAAAATCTCGTTCTTACTAGAGCGTGGCGCTAGAAAAGAACTAATCGTATTTATTGTGTTCGTGTGCGTGGTGGCCTGTTCGAATCCCAGGGCACACTCTGACTTTTCGGAGTCATGTGTGTATTGATAGTCAATCACCACGCACTAAAACGGTGAAGGAAAACATCGTGAGGAAACCTGCATACCATAGCGATTTATAAGAATTTCTATGGTATGTAAGTCCGCCAACCCGCACTAGGCCAGCGTGGTGGACTATATGGCCTAACCACTCTCAATCGTATTCTCGATTGTAGAGTAGGCCCGTGCCCTGCAGTGGGACGTATCTGGGCTGATACAGAATTGTGTTCGTAGAAGAAGAAGAAGAGTAAAAATAAAACCTCTACCACTACAAGTTCTCAAAAGTCGTGATAACTTACCATCAGGGTAGGCTCCTACCCTCTGGTCGTTAAAAATGTGGTCGTGATGATAAACCTGTGAAGTTATTCAGGTTAACGGTACATTTTTACGTGGAGCGTAAAATTTATGATTTTACATAAAATTTTAACTTCGTATTATCGATTTATTTTACTCTGCAAATGCAATATGCCTGTTGAAGCTGTTTTGATGGTTGTAAAACAATAATATGACTAGGATACTAGTAGAACAATTCGGTGGAGAGTGTGATAAAGAAAAACATTTTTTAAATTAAAATAAGTAGCGAGATGAGCATCCCGTTCGCCTGATGGTAAGCGATACGACCGCTCATGCACAGTAGCAAAACCATACACCTTGACTTACAAAGCAATGCTTGGTATTCCACAGCGTTCGCTATCCTGAGATATAATATGTTAAAATTCTCAATATGTTCAGTAGTTAATCTGGCTACAATGTCCTTTCAAACCAGAACATAACAGTGAATTTACACTGCTGTTTGGCGGGGAGAAATAGACATTTTATATATCCAGGTGGCCTCTCACATATGAGAGACTTACCACCAGTAAATCCATCAAAATTCATACCATGGTTGTCTCTAAGAAATTGCTTTAAGCGATAAGACCGCCATTTGTAGTGTTTTTTATTCTGTATGTTGTATTTTGTATGTATAATAAAGATTTAACTAAATTAACTTTACTACTGTGACTCTACAAGCTCTATTTCATCATCATCATATCAGCCACAGGAAGTCCACTGCTGAACATAGGCCTCCCCCAATGATCTCCACAATGACCTGTTGGAAGCGGCCTGCATCCAGCGACTTCCTGCGACCTTAGTCAGATCGTCCGTCCACCTTGTAGGAGGGCGTCCAACACTTCGCTTGCCTGTACGTGGCCTCCCACTCGAGAACCTTTCGGCCACCAACGGCCATCGGTTCTACGAGCTATGTGCCCGGCCCACTGCCCTTCAACTTGCCAATCTATGGGCTATGTCGGTAACCTTGGTTCTCCTACGGATCTCCTCATTTCTGATTCGATCTCGTAGGGAAACACCGAGCATAGCCCGCTCCATGGCTCGTTGAGTGAACTTTGAGCCTTTTTAATGAGGCCCACAGTGACTGAGGCCACGTCTCTGTGCCGTATGTCATCACTGGTAACACACAACTATCGAAGACTTTCGATTTTAGGCACTGAGGTATTTTGGACGGAGAAGACGTCGCGAAGTTTCCCGAACGCTGCCCAACCGAGTTGGATTCGACGATTGCACCTCTCTCTCGAAGTTGGACCTGCCTAACCGGACCATCTTGTCTAATAGACCTATTCGTCTACCAACTTCGAGAGTCGAGCCCCCAACTCCAATGGGGGTGGGCACAACATGGAGTATTCGACATGATCTCGTTTTATCCATGTTCATTTTAAGACCCACCTGTTGGGAAACTCGATTAAGGTCTTCGAGCATAGTGCTAAGGTCTTCCAGCGATTCTGCCAAGACTACAATATCGTCGGCAAATCGAAGGTGAGTAATATACTCGCCGTTGATGTTGATGCCGACTCCTTTCCACTGCCAAGAGCTTGAAGGCATTTTCCAGCGCGGCAGTGAACAGTTTCGGAGATATGACATCTCCCTGTCTCACGCCTCTCTGTAGTGGAATAGCCTTCGTGCTCTGATCCTGTACTCGGCACCGACATGGTGGCGTTGTTGTATATACACCTCAACACTTCGATGTACCGATAGTCTATGTGGCACCGCTGAAGAGACTGTAGCACAGCCAGGTCTCGATCGAATCAAAGGGCTTTCTCATAGTCCACAAACGCTAAACAAAGCGGCAAGTTATACTCCTCGGTTTTTTGTATAACCTGCCGTAGCGTATGAATATGGTCTATGGTACTAAGCCTTTTCGGAAACCGGCTTGTTCGGGAGGCTGGAAGTCATCAAACCTGCTTCGAGACGATTTGTGATGACCCTTGAAAACAACTTATAGACATGGTCAGGAGCGAGATGGGCCTGTAGTTCTTCAGCAAAGTGTTATCACCTTTTTTGAAGAACAGTACCACCCCGCTCCTGCTCCATGCCTCCGGCGTTTGAGCCCTCGAGGAGAACGGAATTGAAGAGCCTCTGAAGGACCTTTCAGTACCGGCGTTCCGCCCGCTTTCAGAAGCTCTGAAGTGATTCCGTCCTCACCCGGCCGCCTTGTTGTTTTTAAGTTGTTTGAGGGCCATCTCAATCTCAAACAGGCTGATGTCCGGGATATCATCGCTAAAGTGTCGGATATTAACTCGGCTCTCGGGTCTTGGCCGAGCTAACAGTAGGTTTGGCAACCGAGGGTACAAGCTGTCCGTAGAACCTCTCGATCTCCCTTAATACCTCTGCCTCGTCGATACCACGCGGCTCCCGTCTTCCGTCTTCAGCCTAGAAAGTCTCTTGCAAACACTTTGGAGCCTCCGTTCCGCTCAATGTCTCCTGCTCAATGCTCACAGTATTGTGAGCACGGACATCGTGTCGCAAGGACTTCCAGATCCGTCTATTGAGCCGCCGATATGCTTCGGCGTAAACGGAAGACTGCAGCGTCAAAGATCGACGTTTCGGCCATGAGGTCAAGAGTGTGGATCGAGAGTTTTTGTGGTCTATCTCTACGGCCGAGGTCTAAATACTCAGATCCCACTACCGTATGGACAGCTTCTACCAAACCGCTGTTTAACTCGTCCACTGCAAGGTTTTCTTTTAGACAATCAAAGCGATTTGTCAACTCGAGTTGAAAGCTCTCGGGGTTTTGGATATGGGCGCGAGTAGGTCGGAGCGTAGACTTCATCAAGCGGCGCCTTTCTAATTGGACGTGATATTCAATGTGCCCCTAACCATTCGGTGATCACTACCGGTTTTCACCCTGTTGATCACAGAGACATCACTGAACATCCTTCTATTCGTCGTCAAGATGAAATCTATCTCATTTCTCGTAGAACGTCAGGACTCAACCAGGTCCCTTTCCTGTGAGGCGGCTTCTGGAAAAAGAGTTCATCGCGAAGAGTCCCTCTTTTTCAGAAGTCGGCCAGCCTCTGACCCCTGAGGTTCCGTGCCCATGTCCAAATTGCCCCACTTTCAACTCTGCATCGCTTCTCTTGCCCAACCTTGCGTTGAAGTCCCCCATAACAACATTGAAGTAGGTTTTGGAAGTATGTAGGCCCGACTAATGTCCTATACATCTCCTCTACTTCTCATCGGGGTGTGTCGAGGTCGGCGAGTATACTTGTATGACCTCTCAACGAATATCCTTTTGGATATTCTGAGTATCAGGTATAATACCTGCTCGACACACTTTCGATGGAAGCTATTTAGTGTAATACTAAACTCTCTGTAGATTTCTCAAAAGTTCTGCCAACATAGCTTTCCCTGGAATTTACACTGGAGCTTTAAAAGCTGTCTAAGCTTATTACAAGTTGGATGATCGCTCTTTTTTGAGACTACCTTCAAAGTCTTTGGTAATGCTAATTCAGCACGTTTTGTAAAAGCTCTACCTTAATTACTTTTTTAAAACTGTGTTTAACATTTTCTTGTATAATGAGATATATAAGCTAACGCATTTATTACCAAAAGTGCTGCTAGCTCCTCTCACTTGTATTATAATATAAAAAGGGCATACATAAACTCACGCCTTTTTCTCAAATGGATAGGTAGAGGTGCTAGGAAACCCACATTTCGACTGGTATATTCCATCCCATGATGTAGTATGGGTGAGCTTATCACCATATGGCGCACAAAATTCTGACTCCGGGCTGATAAAGAACAGAAAGTGCCAATATCATTTTGCCTGATCCGGGATTCGAACCCAAGACCTCAGCTTTGTAAACGTATTGTTTTATACACCAAAATTGCGCCAAAAATTGACCACACGGCAATAACTTACCATTTAATTGAGTTCCCTAACCCGGAAATCGAATTCCTGATCTCTTTAGATCTGGTTTACTCTACATTGCAATGCTAATACAAGTAGACGCGGCGTCGGACGCCATTATTTTCAGATTTGGCTTTTTGATGTAACCTCTTTAGTACCCCGGTTCGCTCCAAGGTTTTGAGTAACGTTATTGTTTACGTCACAATCATGGTTGTTAGACGCCGGCTTAACAACAAGAGGCGGGGGTTCGCTACCCGCATGAGCAGCAATTTTTTGCGACACACCAATATGTCTTTCGGGTCTGGGTGTTTATGGACCGAAAGTCTTCTCCGATGTTCCTGATACCTCGCAATACATGACTCGATCTTAGTGCCAGTGTCAGGACTATGTATGTTATTGTCGGGTGTTATTTAATTTCTTTATGTCCCTTCAATAACTCCGGGCCCTGAGTTGCCATTGTGTATATTTATTGAAAATGTATATTTTTTCCCTACACAAAAGTAGGTTTCATCGAGGGACAAACAATGTTCGCCACCCTGCACAGTCAGCAACATAAGTCGCTGAACACTTCACATTTTCTGATAACCTTTTTCAATTTTATGAATTAAAATTTGTACGTACTACTCTGTAGTCGTAAAATATAACAAAGTAAAGACATCTATGCCGAGAAGTTGCCATACGATATTGAAAATAATTATTATATTGGATGATAAGACAATTCCAAATCCCGTGACTGTGTAGCGACTTATGTTGCCTGACTGTACATGTTTTATAGTGAAATGGCCATTCTCATTCTTCATCGTAATACATCTCAACGCAATATTGTTTTATCATTTACTAGCGGCTCGGCACAGCTTCGCCCGGGTATAATAGATTTCTCTACAATAATATGCACGTATTATACACATAAACCTTCCTCTTGAATCACTCTATCTATTAAAAAAACACCCGTCAAAATCTGTTGCGTAGTTTAAAGATTTAAGCATTAAAAAGGGACATAGGGACAGAGAAAGCGACTTGTTTTATACTATGTGTGATAATACATCTCATCGCAATATTGTTTTATCCTTATGTGTATCATGTTGTTTTGTTTGTTGATTTGTACGAAGTTAGATAATTCATTTACGCCTCAACACCTCGTATAACAAATGTTAAAATGTCATGAATCCATTGAAGTTTAAAGTTATCATAAAAATTAAGTCGGGCGTGAAAATTATTTATAAATTTTTTACATAATTTTGTTATTACTAGTAGTAGGTCTCACATATGAGAGGCAGCCTGAGAAGTAACAAAACAATATCTATTTCTCCCGCTAAACAGCAGTGTAAATTCACCATTGTCTTTCGGTGTGAAGGACATTGTACGCCAGAGTAACTACTGGACTTTTTTGAGACTTAACATCTTATGTCTCAGGATGGCGGGCGCAGTGGAATGCCAAGAATTGCTTTGTAATTCATTGCGTTATTTGGTTTTGCATGTCCATATGTTGTAATAATAATGTTCAGTAGTCACTTTGGTTACATTGTCCTTCACACCCGTAATAAAACAGTGCTTTTATACTGCTGTTTTGCCAGTAAAAGTATGCCGTCTGCTCAGAACCTGGTACTATAACGTTATTTCAATCATAGTATGGCTAATGCGTTTTAAATTTTCAGCCAAGGATTAGAAAATACTTGGAATAAATTGGAGGATGTCTATACACGGAAAGGGCTTCTAATTTAAAAAATATTGTAGTTTTTTTTCTATTATCTTTCTTCTACGTTATAATATTGTTAATAAATCTGGAATAAATAATAATTGGTTATTGATAATTAATATATACACAATATATAATACATAATTATATACACTCATATAATTAATACATGAATAGTACTTCTATACATAAATATACATACGAATATATAAATAAACTTACTATAAATTACCTTTAAGTCTCAAATGCAACGAATTATACTTTCATTGTCTATTCAGAGAGGTATATCTTTGACTATTTTTAAATGTGGTTATTTATTTATTTTTATAGCCAACGGGTTGGATTCGAAAACCCTACTAGAAAAAGCTCCCAAATTAACAACGTAAGTTCATGCGTTTGCAAATAAACATGGGCCAGTACATAAGCCACTGGACTGATAGCTCTGAATTTTTTATTGAAGCTCCGAAGCTTTTTCATAAAGCTTTTGGAACGTACAAAGCTGTACATTATATTTTGTGAAAAAATATTGTTGGGCCTAAATATATAATTCATATTCTGTCTGAATGTGAGGCTTTTTCATATTTGATTAGTTTTTGTATGGTGCCCTCTTATACGGCTCAACAAAATAATTTCTTGGAGTTCTTTGGTGTATCTGTGTCAGACATATACGTCCCACTGCAGGGTATGAGGCTCCTCTACCAAACGTGAGTACGAATATTATTAAGGAGTGGTTAGGCTGTATAGTCCACACGCTGGCCTAGTTGCCATTGGTGGATTACATACCATATCAATACTTACAAAATAGCTATGGTATGCAGGTTTCCTCACGATGTTTTCCTTCACCATTATGGTGCGTGGTGATTGACTATCAATACACACCATGACTCGGAAAAGTTAGAGGTGTGCCCTAAGACCCCGAACCCCGTGACCCACTGTAAAGGTCGCACTGGCATTACATATTATAATTATTATACTTATTGTTGGTTGGTACCGATATTAATAAATATATTGTTTTAGGAGTCCCTTTTTAAAAACGGAGTTCCCCCCCTAAAAATCTTCCACAAGAAAAACACATTCTTAAAAAGTATATTGATACAAGCAATCACAACTTGTTCGTAAAGTGAGCAAGTGCTTAATAAACGTCGCGACGACTTTAGCGTAAAAAAATGTTTTTGTGTTATGTATGCATCTCCTGTATGTCTGTATTCCCTACCGAAATTTAGTATGTATAAAAACTCAATTATTTGTGTTAGTAATAGACATCGCTCCGATATTGTCTGTATCCTGTGAAAAATGTAGATTTATCAATACGCTTAATAAACAATAGATTGTTTTGGGTACTCTAATTACATGAATAGGAATACACTTCATAAACAAACCCAATTATACACATGCATACTAAACAGGCCGCTGCCAAATAAACAATCCCAATCCAAACTTTGCCGTTTTAGATTGACAGCTCAATCTTTTTTCTGATACTATATTGCCAATAATCAATCTCAGTAGTGAAAAAACTATGGCAACATGACGCCAGAGAGGACCATATTGAAACAGTTAGAGAACACATCCAGATTGACTTCAATCTAATTTTTTTTCGATGTTTATTGGCATCGGCCCGTAACAAGTAAAAATTATAACACCCCAAAACACATATTTACTGGTGGTAGGTCTCTCTTATGTGGGTGACCTTCGGGTAGGTACCATTACAATGTCTATTTCTCCCGCCAAACAGCAGTGTAAATGCACTGTTGTGTTCAGGTTTGAAGAATATTGTAGTCAGAGTAACTAGTGGACATAATGATACTTAAATACTATGTCTTAAGCATTGCTTTGTAATTATTGGTGTTATTTGGTTTGCTATTGTCAATGCATGGTCGTATTGCTTACCATCAGGCGGATTGACCACGCTCGTCTCGCCATTCAAGGAAATAAAAAAAATCCTTTTTGGGTGTAGATTAAAAGGGGGATTAATTGGCGCAACCACTACGGTCTGAATTTGCTAGCAGTATTCAACGTGTCTCTATTGGTTCAGTGGGCAGTAAATACGGAATGTGATAAGTGCGTCGGGGCTTCAATTCTCAGGGTTGGTAATTTACTTTTTGCGAATTTCTGGGCTGTATCCCATATTGGGACTTGCTCGCACCCCAGCATGGTATTAGGCTCTCTGTACCATATTACATACATACATAATCGTCACGCCTGTATCCCATAGGGGTAGGCAGAGAACTGTAGACCGCCACTTTGCTCGATCCTGACATACTACTTCGCTTCATCCACTTTCATCAACGTCTTCATGCATTCTCGTCGGTTCAGGGTACTTTTAACCTGACCGTTGTTGAGGGTATACTATTGTACCATATTGGGATGGTTTTATTATAATACAGACGTGACCATAAATTAAAATTAATAAATAATTAAATCCCCAACATTCCACATACATAGTCCTGACCCCACACCTAAGATCAAGTCTTATAGTCGTGAGTCTTAGGAACTACTGAGAGACTTTCGGTCTCACACAACACCCAGACCCGAAAAAAACTATTGTGGTGGCATAACACATTTCTCTCGGTGCGGGGATCGACCCCCGCGGCCTCTCGTTTCACAGGCAGCGTCTAATCGACTGCGCCACGGAGGCTGTCAAATTAAGTTTCACGTGTATTTTCAAATATGAATTTTCTTTTATACAAAGTAAAATTATATATCCTCACATTCTTTCAAAAGTGAAAAATAAGTGCAATATATTATAAAATCACTGAAATTTACAGTGTGTAACTGATTTATTTTTAGTACGCCCTTCATGACGTAACCCTTCTGAGTATCTACGAGATAGTAGCTGCATTGTAACGGGCCGTAGTACACTTCACTGTTTACTGGCTGAGCACGTGACTTGAATATTAAGTGAAGCATTTAATAACGATATTTTCGGTTTTCCTGTAGCTGACCTCGTTCATACATACATACATATAAGGTCACTTCAATATTAAAGAAGGTACCGGTAGCAGTGATTCTAGTATGATTTAAATTTCATTTAGGTCATTTTTCGTCTTAAGATTTTAGTAGGATGTTATGATCCTATCATCGTATCGGAGGATAATGCCTGTATGGCGTATCCAATGAGAGTTTATTAGATTAAAATCATCACGTGATGGTTATTTTTATTTTATTTGTAGCCTTTGTAGTGCTAGGGTCTACACATCTAGTCTGCTGTCTTTTTTGTATTGTAAGCAGATCTCAATGTGGTTTGCCCTAGCTGTAGATTAGAGCCCAATCTTCATGATATTTGATTTAAACTGAAAGTGTAATAATTTGAAGAAAAAAAATGTAGCGGTGATTACGTTAAACAATAAAAATTAACAAGTTAATATGGACCTCTCACTCGTGTTTCATTATTTAAGACAGTTTATGGTAAAAAAATCATCCAAAAGACACATTCACAGTCATGACTTAAAATGACTTAATACACCCTACAAAATTTAAACCTCATATACCTACGTGAAAAGTTTTGATTTTACAAACCCAGACCCAAAACATGTACTAGTAGATCATACATTCATTTCATTATAGGAATCGGGTTTGCGGCTATTCGTTTTCAAAACCGACGTCTTAACCAATGGCACAATGAAACTTTATGACATTATAGATGGCTTATGCATCAAGTGTATACTGATAAAAGCTCTATATTAAGAGCAAATATATTAGATACTTAAGAACTATCCGTCTGTTTTGAGTTTAATGATTTGATGGGAACTGAATTGTAGTTCAAATTGAGTTTCCCGTGAATACTGGTTATCACAGAATTATACTCGCTTTCTTGATATCCTATACACACAATGAATCCGAAAAGCTATTAAAGCGAGTTGCTAGGAGCGTGTTTTTAACAATAATCTACGATGATCTGGCGAACATGGAAATACTGTCCCCAGCATAATACAGGTCATAACTAGATCGCCACCAAAAATAAAAACAAGTGGTAGTTTTAGTGACATATTTTTGGCTATAATAATATTTTAAGCCCTTCTTTACTATAGAATCTTTAAAAATAAAAGGCTGTACATTGTTATTTTAGGAAGACTATGGATTTACTACTCAATTACTTTAATTTGCAAAATTTTTAGTATCATTCTGTCTGCAGTTAAAAAAACGACCACCTAGCTTCAGTTTCGGTAGCAGTCTGGATATACCCAGTATTATTATATTTCTTAAACTTACAGCATAAGACCATTAGTTGGTTAAAACATTCAATATCCGCATGTCAATATAAAATTATAACTTCCAAAACATATAGCGAAAGACTATTAAGTTAAGTTAAAACGTTCAATTGCACATACTCACTAACTGTAAATCAATCTTTCTATCGTCTATCCCATTCCAGCTACTCGCCGGACTCAAGCAAGTACTGGCGCCAGTAAAATCCCCAGTGTAAACGCGCGCGGGTCGATGAGATCTCCCGTCGCATAGTACCGCAGTACATTCTGGTTTCTGCCGTCAGTTCCCAACTTTCTGGGTCTGTACGTGTTACGGTATATTACTTTATTGTATCGCTGAGGCTAGGAAATGTGTGGTCTATTTTATTAGGAAATAAGGGACATGAAATATGTTATAATGCAATTATATACCTGGGCGTATGCCGAATTTTCTGTACGTAGGAATATGTTTTTGCCAATATATTTTTTTCAAGACTTCACACCCTCCTTTGCTACTCATTTCATTTTTATGTTGAATCATTTTAATGACACCGAGTATTGAAGCTTAGCGAGTTTCCGGGAATTATCATATATTTGAAATATAAAGTTAAATACCAGTGCATGGTGGCCTGTTGGTAAACGGACCTGACGCGGCTGCCAACATATTCATGGTAGTCGCGGGTCCGAATCCTAAGGCAAACCTCTGACTTTTCGGAGTCATGTGTGTATTGATAATAATTAATCAATCACCACGCACTAAAACGATGAAGAAAAACGTCGTGAGGAAACCTGCATACCATAGCGATTTATAAGAATTTATATTGTATGAAAGTTCGCAAACCCGCATTAGGCCAGGGTGGTGGACTATACGGCCTAACCACTCTCAAACGTACTTTCGATTGTAGAGAACGCTTGTGCCCTCAATTGTGGGACATATATGGGCTGATACAGAAAATAAAGTTAAATTAGTCGAAGCAGTTGGAAGTATTATACTTTTTTTTTACATATACAGGGTATCTCAAGACTGCTACCGAAAACGAAGCCGGGTGGTAGTTTAAGCGACTTCAGACACAATGCAACAGAAAAGTTGCAAAAAAAGCGACAATTTTTTTTTGTTTATTTTTTTCCTTTGACCATATTTGGGTGGTAAATACATTTTTTCCTAAAATAATAGTGTATACCCTTTATTTATAAATAATCTAAGGTATAAAAGAGTTTAAAATATTATTTTAGCAAAAACTATGGATTTACCACCCAAAAATGGACGATATTTAAAAAATCATAAAAAATAATTGTCGCGTTTCTTTGCGAAAATTTTAGTTGCATTGTGTTTGTAGTTACTAAAACTACCACCCGGCTTCGTTTTCGGTAGCAGTCTTGAGATACCCGGTATACATACATCAACTCACGCCTTTTTACAGAAGGGGTAGGCAAAGGTGCAACCAGGAAAACCCACGTTTCTCCTTGAATTTTCTCTTGTATGCACAAACCTGACTTGGAGCTGATAATGAATAGAAAATCCAATTCGAATTCGAATCCGAGACTACAGCTTTGCAATCATATCGTAATACAACTGCGCCGCCAGAGTATTCAGGGAGTATACTTTTTTTTTAATTATAAAATTGGCATAACACATGGCACAAATATATGTTCAAATTATAATAGTAGAATCTACATGTTTTTCATTCTATTATAGCATGCAATATATTTTAAAAATTTAACCTAGGTAACATTTTTATATTAAGTATTATTTTATTTTATAAACAAAACTATACCTAGCAATTCCGACCCGCCAACTATTATATAATTTACGAAACTTCCACGCTCCGAATACAATAACTTCTCGCATAGTTTTTCAATAACAGCGCGAGAAATCTGAGAAATAGAACAAGGGAATACGTCACGTGATTTTGTTTGCCTGTCGCTGTGAGGGACGTATTTAGAGTATAATTTGGGGGGTTATATTGCTTTTTTTTTGTAGCATCATCATCAGCCTATTCGCGTCCACTGCTGGACATAGACCACTCCCTATGGCACGCCACTGCGCTCGATCTTCAGCCCATGTCTCCAACCGCTACAATCATCTTTCGTTATCGCTCTCTCAAAAATGGAAAGGAATAAACAAAAAAGAGAGAAGCATGATAGCAAATTCATTGCTTCACTTTTTTAACATTATATTACATATAATAGAAGAGTGAGGAATAAGATTTGGCCACATTATTCTTGTGGCATCCTAGTCTATTATTAAATAGACGTCATCTCGTACCAAGTTAGAATACTAAAAGAAAAAAAAAAACATAAAAACACATCAGTTAAAAGACCTGAAACTAACAATAAGATTGCATGTATTTTATATTTTTAATATTATAAACGTGGGTCCCGACCTCCAATAAATCTCTAAGTCCGCACCTGACAGAACGCATAACAAGGTATCCCGCAAAGACGCTGCGAAAATAAACGATGTTTTTCTTACATTTACGCTGTTGTGATAAAATATTAGTATTGTATGAAATAATAAGCGGATGACACAGTAAAGACATTTTATTTTGCACTAGTTTATACCCGTGGCGTTGCTTGTATATTTTTCGCACGACAGTTTTCCTATTATGGCAATGAATAAGCGATACGACCCGCTCATGAAAAGTAGCAAAACCAAGCAACACCATGAATTACAAAGCTATGCTCGGCATTCGACTGCGTTCGCCATCCTGAAACATAAGATGTTAAGTCTTAATATGTCCAGTAGTTACTCTGGCTACAATCTTTCAAACCGGTAATTAACAGTGCTTTACACTGCTGTTTTGCGGGAGAAATAGACATTTTACATATTATTTGATGGTCCACCAGTAAAAGTGGTAAAGATTTTTTATTGCAATGAATGAAATAATAATAAATAAGACGATCATGAATATTAAATCTAAATAAATTTAATTTATATAATGGTATAGTCAATTATTTTGTAAATATGGAATAAGTACTATGTATTGACTTGTCATAAGAGCTATTTAATTGCGTACATCATAAATAAACCAATTTCATTTAAATGACAAGCCAAGTATTCCGTTCGCCTGATCGTAAGCAATAACAATGTTTGACATTCCAATGATCAGTGTAGAATCGACTAATAATAATAGATGCCATCTTTTGCCAGTCTGATTCCTTCGCTAAATCACATTATTTATTGTACAGGCATAATATAATGAATACAATGTAGGTAACTAATGGTAAATACGCATAAAGTATCTACCTCACTACCGATATGCGACGGTTTCAATAAAACCGACGAAATGATTTCCACTGGCATAAAATGACATATTTCTACACTATTTAAATTATGTACTTACCATGTATATTATAGTTTTATTTTCATTATAAAGGTTATATTAAAGAACCTGTTAATTGCTTCACAATAGGTTTCAGAAAATTTACCCTATTTTCATGCAGAGTAACATTAAATTTTCTTTGTCATAACGTGATTTCCTAGAAAAATAATATAAAGAAAACTTACATAAGTAAACTCACGCCTTTTCCAGAAAGGGTAGGCAGAGGTTGGTAGCAACCAAGACAAGTTTCGTCTTGTATGTTCCATCCCACGATGTAATAAGGGGCGAGTCTATCGCCATATCGAGCACAAAGTCTGACCCCGGGCTGATACTCGTATAGAATAAAAAAAATCCTTTGAAAGTAAACCACACTTACGTACAATAATATTTATTCACAAATTGAGATTTCACAATACAGTTGCATAGTGTTTGTAGTCACTAAAACTACAACCCCGCTTCGTTTTCGGTAGCAGTCTTGATATACCCTGTGTAATTACAAAAATAGATATAAAATATTTTACAAAGACATGACCTAGCTGTTTTGTGTTATTTTATATACAATTTCTTTGGTTCACCACAATCCAATATCACTTTGAGTGACCCAAAATTCGAACCCGAGACTAATTTTAATCGCACCATATTAAAACTGCACCATTGAGGTCACTTTATAATGATCGGTACAAAAAATCAAATTAAACTACCAGTAATTGCTTTATAAAAAATACTTCACAAAATTTGCCCCATTTTTGCAAAGAGCAACTTTAAATTTCCTTTGTGATAAAGCGCTGACCTAGAAAATAAAATTTTAAACAAGGAAAGATAATATAAATAAAGAGAATTTAACGCTGACCCCACATAAATTGGCTATAGTGTCTGGTCCAAAGCGTCAGAGTAATTGGCGTACTGGGTGTATGCCAAGCGGAATATGATAGTTAAAAGGTTCTATAGACCAAATATACTGGATATCTCAAGACTGCTACCGAAAACGAAGCCGAGTGGTAGTTTTAGTGACTACAAACTCAATGCAACAAAAAAATTCGCAAAGAAACGCGACAATTATTTTTTATGATTTTTTAAATATAGTCATTTTTTGGGGTTAAATCCATAGTTTTTGCTAAAATAATAATTTAAACTCTTTTAGTACCTTAGAGTATTTAGAAATAAAAGGGTATACACTATTATTTTAGTAAAAAAATGTATTTACCACCCAAATATAGGAAAAAAATAACAAAAAAAATTGACGCTTTTTCCGTTGCTTGGTGTCTGAAGTCGCTTAAACCACCCGGCTTCGTTTTCGGTAGCAGTCTTGATATACCCTGAATACTAGATACAGGGTCCGGAACAAAATCACACGCCAAAAGTGGCCGAGGTTGCTTATACATTTAAATTTCGAACTACGAGATGAAAAAGTCTTAAATTATAATCAACTTCAGGTAACAATAAACCTTATTCGTTTAAATTAAGATTTGTTATGTTTTTGGACCATACTGAAATAAAATAAGACGAGACGCTTATTTGTGTTTCTATTTCTCTTACCATTACTTATAATCTAATGTTGATCGAAAGTTCTATAGGACATTTTATTAAAAATAAGGTCAGCTGTTTTTAGCAAAAAAAATTGATTTTGTACCTCTGTATAAGTGTGTATGAATTTTATTACACTTATATGACGTA
This sequence comes from Hyles vespertilio, assembly GCA_009982885.2. NCBI lineage: Eukaryota > Metazoa > Arthropoda > Insecta > Lepidoptera > Sphingidae > Hyles > Hyles vespertilio. Next base: position 5,692,374 of record CM042832.1, read on the forward strand.
ACGAGCAAGTTTGCATCTGATGGTAAGCAATACAACCGTTCATTGATAGTAGCAAAAGCAAACAACACCATGAATTACAAAACAATGCTAGGCATTCCACTGCGTTCGCCATCCTGAGACGTAAGATGATAAGTCTCAATATGTCCAGTGGTTACTCTGGCTACAATACCCTTCAAACCGGAACACAACAGTGCATTTGCACTGTTGTTTTACGGGATAAATAGACATTGCGGCGGTATCGGTATTTAATTCACAGTGTTGTTAGTTTGCTACTCTCCGTGAGCGGTGGCATCGCATACCATCGGGTGAATGGCTCGTTTGACCATTCATTGCAATAAGCAAAGTGATTTTAAGGCTTTTTCTGTATTTTACGGATATTTTTGTTTTTATTTCTTATGTCTTACATCCAAATATGAACAAACGCGTAAATAAGTCTTTCATAAATGTAGACCTTGAATTGATGACTTCACTACGATTTTTCAACCCGATTATAATTAATCGCGAACTCCGAAACCGCGTAAACCGAAACCGCTAAACCGAAGCCGCAGTAACAGAGGGATTACCATATTAATATCATTTATTAACATAACTTACATTTGGCAGAATACAAGTCGACCCATGCATTGTTTGGTGCTCTATCCAACGTATTTTGATCTCTATCACTTTGTGTTAAGGTTTCAATTTGTATAAGTAGGGTTCGGTTGAGGCTAAACCCTTTTATTGTTTAAAGGCCTTTGTTAACCATCCAGCGTATTGTAAAGACCGGATTAAGTCAAGAATAAAGAATTTTAATGGGATCAAATCGTTATGGAGTAATTTGAACTGCTACATTGTAGGCCATTAAATCTTCAGCATAAATTTTCGGCCAAGCTGTACAAGTTCAGATAGATGGTCTGTATAGTCTAAAACCTCTCAATCGTACCCTCGATTTTAAAGGAGACCCGTGCTCTGAAGTGAGACGTGTATGGGCTGATACAATATATTCTACATTATAGAACAATATAATTATTAACCAGACCTATAAAATACATCGTAGGAAATTGAAATTGCATGTCGGGGTCTCCAGTCTTCCAGCCTGGCGCTTGGGGTCGTTTGACCCCACCGTGCAGATGTATGCCAGGCTGGGTCCCCACCAAGATCTACCTAGGGTCTTTTGCGGGCATACCTACTAAACCTCTTAGTCCTCACACCATCCAATGTGGATAGGCAATATTGATTTTGAGACCAATCGGACAACGAATACAATTTCCTCGTATTTGCTAGATTTTTCACTATTGCTTCCCTCATATAGGTCATAACGTGATGATATAGCCTATGGCGTTCATCGATAAATGACCTATACAATATAAAAATATTTTTTTACCTTTTTAATTTTTTATTTCACTGAATGGCGAGACGAACATGCCGTTCGCCTGATGGTGCAATAAGCGATACGACCGTTCATGGATAGAAGCAAAACCAAACAACACGTTAAATGACAAAGCCATCCTTGACATTCCTCTTCGCTCGCCATACTGGGACATATGATGTTAAGTCTCAGTATGTCCAGTATTTACTCTGGCTACAATGTTGTTCAATCCAAAACACAACAGTGTATTTACACTGTTGTTTGACGGGAGTAATTGAAATTAAAGTGGTTCCTACCCAGGCGGCCTCTCACATGAGAGAGACGTACCACCAGTCAACCAGATTCCATCCATAAGCAAAGGAAGTCCACTGCTGAACATAGCCCTCCCCTAATGATTTCCACAGTGACCTGTTGCAGGCAGCCTGCATCCAGCGACGTCCCGCGACCTTTACCAGGTCGTCTGACCACCTTATGGGTGGACGTCCTACGCTGCGCTACCAAACCAGATTATAGGTAACCTCTTCAGCTATATATATTAATATAGATAATTTTTCCTCCACAGATCACAATGAAGACTCGTGACATAGTTCTGATCACGATCCTCAGTTGTTGTGCATTGGCGCTGCTGTTCGCGCTGGCGGTGTATCTGTTCGTACGACGCCGGAGGAGAAAGAGGGAAGATGATGACGACACCAGCTGCGCTATAAGGTAAGTGGCTATATATTCGGCCTTTGAAAATTGAAATAATTTATTGAATCCATTATGATGTTCTACAGCATTTAGATTCAGTCATATTTAGTGTTCCATACCTAAAATAAAGGTTATATCAACAGAACAGAAAATTTTGCAAAAAAGCGACGATTGTTTTTTTATAATTTTTTTCCTATGGTCGTATTTGGGTGGTAAATACACAGCTGTTTTTTGAAATTATATTGTACACCATATTATTTATGAAGATGCTATTTTGCGCAAGGGTTTAAATTATTATTTTAGCAAAAACTATGGACTTGCCACTTCAAAACGAGGATTTTAAAAAATTCACAAACAAAAATTGTCACGTTTCTTTGCGAAATTTTCAACTGCATTGTGTTAGTCGTCACTAAAACTACCACCCGGCTTCGTTTTCGGTAGCAGTCTTGATATACCCTGTATATTTGGTCTTTAGTAAATTGGTAGCACTACGTAATTTTAGGTCTATGCGATTTTTTAAAAGAATTTATATTTTGACTTTACTAGGGCACAGGAAAATATAAAATATATTTGGTTCATGAAATAGTCAATAGCAGATTTTGCATTTTCAATGGCGAGAGTTATAGTTATTTTACAATCTTACGTATCTGTTTTTCCTCAATAAAACTACGCGTACTAGCTTAGAAAATGACTGATTGATGGTTACCACCACCAGCTTATAGGAAATTCACTGTTTTTGCATACTTGAATTAAATGCCTAACAGCAGTGTAAATACACTGCTGCCTTTTGGTTTAAAGAGCATTGTAGTCAGAGTAACCACTGGACATTATGAGACTTAATTTCTTTTTTATTGCATTGAATGGCTGGACGAGCTTGCCGTTCGCCGGATGGTAAGCGATACCACTGATCACAAACAGCCACAAAACCAAAAAAACACCTTCAAATACAAAGCAATGCTTGGCATTCCACTGCGCTCGCCATCCTGAGTCATAAGACATAAGATCTACGTACGCCTATAACGATTATCGTAAGGATGTTAAAAAGTTGCATCGTGTAAGCATTTGTCAGAACACAATAATCTATAGCAGTTTTACGCGAGAAACACTCTCCATGCAAGTGAATAAATACACTCAACAGTCACATATTGTATGTTCCTCACATACAGAGTATATCAAGAGTGCTACCGAAAACGAAGCCGGGTGGTAGTTTTAGGGGCTTCAGACACAATGCAATAAAATTTTGTGTAAAAAATCGTGATGATTTTTTTTGTTATTTTTTTCTATAGTCTTACGAGGGTGGTAAATGCATGGTTTTTTCTTAAATAATAGTGTACACCCTTTTATTTTAAAGACGCTATGGTACGAAAGGCTTTAAATTATAATTTTAGCCAAAACTATTGATTTACCACTTAAACTCGACGATATTTAAAAAATAATTTAAAAAAATTGTCGCGTTTCTAGCGAAATTTTTAGTTACATTGTGTTTGTAGTCACTAAAACTACCACCCGGCTTCGTTTTCGGTAGCAGTCTTGAGATACCCGGTATAAGGTCGAGTTATGGGTATCAGAAACTACAAGAGACGTTTCGGTCACACAAACACCCAGACCTGAATAAAATACGAATTGTCTCGACGCGGAGATCGAACCCGGCGCCTCTCGTTTCACAGACAGCGTCTGCACCACGAAGGCTGTCCGAAAAATGGGGCTTAATTGATCCATGTGTTCCTCCTATTCTTTCTCTATATAACTGTCACATATCTTTCTCATTAAGTACTAAAAGCTTCAGGTAAAAAGTTCAAGCAAGACTGTTTCGCGGTTACTCACCGAACGAGCTTACAACTTGGCCGCAAAGTTGACAATAACTTAAATGTTTTGTTATCTAACCGCGTTCTAAGTTGCGAAGTAAGTTCAAGTTAGATTAACTTCGTGACTGCGGTTACCTGTGACTTTAGTTAAATTTAACATTATAATTACTATTTTAATATGGCCTTTGAGGTAGACGAAGAAAACTGATGTAACAGTTTTCTTAAGCTGTTACTTTAGAATTATAGAATTTATTATGTATTCGTTGTAGCCATTATATTATATTATATTGCATTAAAAAACTGAATACAAGAAAATCTCACTCAGTCATATCCAACACTAGCGATTCGGCCCGGCTCCGCCCAAGTGCAAATACACTTTTCAAAATAGGAGTCAATATGTTTAATTACGACTATCAATTGAGAATAACGGGCAAAGTGTCCCTCACATATTCGTTTTGAGACCAATCAGTCCACGAAAACGAATTAAAATTGCTATATATTTGCTAGATTTCTCACTACTGCTTCCCTCCTATAAGACATAGCATAATTATATATAGCTTATAGTATTTCTCGATAAATGACTTATCCAACACAAAAACAAGTTTTTTATTCGAATTAGTAGTTCCTGACATTAGAGTTAATAAAAAAACAAACAAGCATACTCTTCAGCTTTATATACTTATTCGTATAAAAACGACATTTAAATTTTTTTTACACATACTCGATGTACCTATTGTTAAAAATAATCAAAATTCCCTTATGGTTTTCTCGTGTGTGAGAAGCCGTATGGGGAAGGTACCACCGCAATGTCAATTTCTTCCGTCAAAGTGCAGGGTAAATGCACTGTCATGTTCAGTCAGCAACATAAGTCACTACACATTTAGAATTGTCTCATAATCTAAAATAACAATTATTTTCAATATCGTATGGCACTTCTCGACTGACTGAGATGACTTTAGTTGGTTATATTTTACGACTACAGAGTAGTACGTACAAATTTTAATTCATAAAAAGGTTATCAAAGATTGTGAAGTGTTCAGCGACTTGTGTTGCTGACTGTTGCAGTTTGAAGGACCATTGAAGTCGGAGTCACTACTGGACAAATTGAGACCTTAACATCTCATGTCCCAGCATGGCGAGCGCAGTGGAATGCCAAGCATTGCTTTGTAATTCATGGTGTTGTTTGGTTTTGCTTCTGTCTATGAGCGGTGAGTCACTCACCATCAGGAGAATGGCACGCTTGTCTCGGCATTCCTTGCAAAAAAAAAAAAACAAAGTTTCCCAAGACCGTTCTAAAAATAGAAGATAAAATATTATAAACTACCAGAAGTGGTTTTACATTATTTAATAAAATTAGGTATCCGCTTTGCACAAAGTCACGATCAATAATAATCCAAAGACATTCAAACTACCGTCACATGTGTTTCGTCTTCTCTTGAGAGGGTGCGTGCCAACGAGGTAACATCCACGGAGTTCACATATAACACGGCCTCTCCTGACACCCTGGCGTCCCGACAGGCTTAGTCGTCGTCGACCAAAGATGTAGAAATCAACCGAAGTAATGATCCAACGCCATCGGCAAGTTCCTTTTCTTGCAAAGACGTTGAAACCAGGCGTGGCAAAGGCCTAGTTGTTCAGTCAAACGTTGAGGATGGGCCAGCCCCATTGGAATCTATTTATTTAGATTCAAACACTCATCATCCACACCATGATTAGTCTCTGAAACCAAAGTCCAAATTACTTCAGAGCTCCATTGCTACATGTAACAAAGTAAATTTGTTAGAGATTGTCATAAAAGTCAAACCAGTCAGAAAGTCAAAGTCAAATAAGTTTATACAAGCTAAAACATTCAACATATAAAAGTCTAAACATATGCACATACACAGGTCCTCGGTATGGGCCCCTACCGAGGAAATACTTAAATCTACACTAGGGGTCAGGGTGCATTTAATCCCCCTAGCGACTCTCCGAACACGGAAAGCTTTCACACCGAGGGAAAAGGAGGCTGTACTCCCTCGATGACTCTCCGAACACGGAAAGCTTTCACGCCGAGGGAAAAGGAGGCTGTACTCCCTCGACGACTCTCCGAACACGGAAAGCTTTCACACCGAGGGAAAAGGAGGCTGTACTCCCTCGATGACTCTCCGAACACGGAAAGCTTTCACGCCGAGGGAAAAGGAGGCTGTACTCCCTCGACGACTCTCCGAACACGGAAAGCTTTCACACCGAGGGAAAAGGACACTGTACTCCCTCGATGACTCTTCGCGAAAAGCTTTTAAAAGGAACAAACCAAGGTACCAGCTTCAATCTAAGACAGGTACTTAAAGAGTGAACACACACCTTCAAAGAATATTGCACACGTCTCAGGGGTCCATTCACCTTTCCATGGAATCATATACTGAGCAGCCGCATAAGTAGACTTTCCATATGATCCAGCAAGTAACTTTAACTCATATCGGTGATTAGAGAGGGTTTTCACTACCCTATAGGGCCCCCGCATGCCAGAATCCAATTTACCCTGAGATTGAGCAAACTTGACAACAAACACCAGGTCACCCTTCTGGAATTCACGAGGAGGCTTCCGGCGCTCATTGACCATTATGTCTTGACGAGTCTGATTGTTTTTCAACCGTTCGGCCGTCCTTTGTCTGAGCATTTCCCGTTTTGCTTCCCGGTTGCCTTTGGTTAAATTCAATGCCACATCTCGCACCAACGTTCGGATTGCAGGCGTTGCGCTTTCATGGCCAATTAAAAGGTTAAGAGGAGAAGTCTGCGTAGTTTTCTGCTTTGTTAGGTTAAGAATGAGCTGTAAATGCCATAGTTCTTCAGCCCACTCAGCTTTTTGATGATTGACCGCAATACGAAGCATATTCAAGACCGTACGGATGTAACGTTCAACCTGTCCGTTTGCATGATGCATTTCAGGAGTTATGAAGTGAAGCTGTACACCAAGGACCTTCATCCATGAAGTGAAGCCCGTCGACTCAAACATGCGTCCCCTATCTGATACAACTAACTTAGGAGTACCAAACAACGATAACACAATTTTAAATACTCGTTTCAGTTCATTTAAATCTTGTCGACATATAGGTGTCAAGAGACAATATTTTGTGAACGCATCTACCACAAGCATGACAAACTTATAACCCTTGGACATAGGGAGAGGCCCGAGAACATCAACATGTAAGGTTTCAAAGGGAACTTCGGATTTTTCCCAGGATGTAATTGGCTGTAAAGGTGCTCGCGGTACACGCTTGTGGGCGACACATGTTAAACAATGAGAAGTATATTTAGTGACAAACTTTCTAAGACTAGGGAACCAAAAATGTCTTAAAATTAGATCCACTACCTTATCTGCGCCTACATGGCCATGCTCATCATGAAAGATGCGGAGGAGGCTCAAACGGTTACCTTTAGGTATAAAGCAAAGTAGCCTCGGGTCTTCACCCGTCGGCATATATCGGTAATATAATATGTCATTGTGTACTTCATACCTTGACGCATCCAATTGACCTTGTTCAAGCAATCGAATCATATTTTGAGTCTCCTCATCACCTGCTTGAGCAATTTGAGCCCAATTACGTGGGCGTTCGACATTGTTAACATTACATGGGTTTCTACTTAAATAGTCCACGTGCGGCATCATGGTGCCCTTTCGGTAAAGAATGGTGAAATTAAAATCTTGTAGATAAATCCACCATCTCGCCACACGCGGTAACAAGTCTTTCTTATTTTGGGTGGATTTTAAGGCATTACAATCCGTTACCACCAGAAACTGAATACCAATGAGATAGTGCCTGAAATGCTTTAATGCATTTACTACCGCAAGGGTTTCGAGTTCATAGGAATGGTATTTCGGTTCAGCACCTTTTGTGACCTGACTATAATAGGCCACAACACGCCGACTACCATCCCTATGAACCTGTTGTAGAACCGCACCATACCCAAGACTACTTGCATCCGTATGAACTTCCGTAGGTAAACTTGGATCGAATATCGCAAGTACGGGTGCACCAGTTAAAATTTTAATAATTTCTTGACGTACAGTTTCATGTTCCGCAGTCCAGTGAAACTGCACGTCCTTACAAGTCAGGCGCGCAATGCAAGCAGTTCTGGTGGAATACTCTGGGATGTATTTTCGAAAATACCCCGCCAACCCAAGAAACTGTCTAACCTGTTTAACATTCTGTGGTGCAATGGAATCTGAAAGAGCCTGAACCTTACCAGTAGCGGGTCGCACTTCACCGTTAGATATCACCCGCCCCAGGTATTCTACTTCTGTGCACAAAAAGAAACATTTGTTCAGATTTAACGAGAACCCAGCTTCCGTCAATGTTTGTAGTACTCCCCGCAAGGTTTGCAGTCCCTCTTCAACGGAAGAAGACAAGATCAAACAATCGTCGATGTATACCAGAACTTTCCCATCAGTGATGAATTTCTGCAAAGTTTTACTAATAATGCGCTGGTATACAATCGGCGCGTTTGCTAACCCAAATGGCATTTTTACGTACTCATAATGGGCCTCTGGCGTCACGAAGCCGGTGAGTGGTATGGATTCTTCATCAAGCTTTATTTGATGGAACCCAGTCGCCATGTCCAAAGTCGTAAAGTAGGTGCTTTTACCCAAACGATCAATGTGGTCTTCAATTAGGGGTAGCGGAAATCGATCTTTTACCGTTCGGGCATTTAACGCACGGAAATCGACACACATCCGGTCAGAGCCGTCCTTTTTCTTAACAAGCAACACTGGGCTTGCATAAGGCGACTCTGACTCACGAATGATACCCTTCGAAAGTAAATCTTGAATAATTCGACGTACCTTCAACTTTTCGTCATATGACATCTTGTACGGTCTATAATGAACTGGTGTATCGTCCTTTAGACGAATGCTCATGGTACCTGTTGTAACCGTGGAAGTGGCCGTACCTGAAATCATGTGTTCGGAGAACTCGTCCAAGATCCTATTGAGATCAAGCAAATGAGGACCGCTTAAACTGGTTTTATACGAGCGTTGTCGGTTATCATGCACAGAAGAAACAGCACATTCAGGAGCCCGTATGATTCTCTGCAAGTCCTTGGTACGTACATATGTGACGCCCTCCCGATTCAGCACATCGGTGCCAATAATGACTGGAGCATTCATACACTCACTAGGGACAACCAAGAAGTCCACATCTAATGAAACGTCTTCCAGCTGAACCACGAGAGAGACGTAAAAATTAACATGCGTAATTAACTTACCTACGCCTTTTATTTGTCGACTGGTGGGTTTCTTGGTACAAGAAAGATGATTTACTACCACTGAAGAGATAAGCGACACCCCTATAGCACCACTATCTATAAGTATGTCAACTGGAATTCCATTGATGACACCAACAACGACGTCTTTTTGTTTTTGAGCTGAGTAACTTGAGCAAAAGTTGACTTTACCTGAATCCGCACGCTTCCTTACAAAGCAATCACGTATGTGATGGCCTTGTTTTTTGCAGTATGCACATGAGACGAATCGATCAATCTTAGCAGCGGTCGGTTTTAGGGCCGGCTCAGTTGCAGAACCAGTGGCAGCAAGTTTCGACTTCTTAGAACATTGCAACTGTTTGTGTCCCAACTTACCACATAAATAACATTTAACGCCTATTCCAATTCCCGGAGTCGGTCGGTTGGTAACTGTCGTTTTCTCGGTACCACTTTGCACAATCGGATAGCGCATAGCACGAGCATCTGCATTTTCCGATTTTGAGAAGGTAGCCAAATAACCTACCAGGTCCCGCGGAGCTAAATTTGCGTTCATAGCCGCTGCTTTAACTTGGGGATCCGTAACACCCCGAAGCACAATATCGGTGATTAGGTCATCACTAAGGCCCTTAACAACCCACAACTGAAGTAATGATTTTCGTGCATATTCAGCATAAGTACGAAAACCATTAGAATTAGTGGACATTACCTCATACAAGATTGTTGCCCGATCTACCTTTTTGGTACATAAACATCTAAAGTCCTCTTTAAAGTTGGTCCATGAACGGTCGTTGGTAACCCACTCATCCAACCATGACCTTGCATCACCTTTCAAACACTTACCAACACGAGCGAGGCACTCGCGTTCATCCCACCGATTTGCAACCTTGGCCCGATCAACTTCCTCAAACCAGGAATCCACGTCATGTATATTAGGGTTAAAATTAGACACATAATAGCTATGTGTACTTACCGATTTCAATGATTGAATCGCTTCGACAATCTGTTCTGTTCCGCTCGGGTTGCGTGACTCAGTAGAGGCTAATCGACCTGATAAATGCGAATCATACGCTTGCGACTCTAAAGCCTGAAGACGCGACATTATAGTGTGCCAGGATTCATAACCACTAAACTCACGATTATCGTTTCGCCGATTACTATCACAGCGGTAATGGTTGTGGCCACGACTGCGCCCGTAGTCACAACTCCGGCTACGATCGCGACTGCTCTTGCGACTGCTATTATGATCTCGGCGCGTGTGACGTTCACCACGACGTTCATTGCGGCTTCGGCTACGGCTGCGACTACAAGTAAAGTGTCGTTTTCTTACCGGAGGGGTATACCCTCTACTTGAACTGCGCGAACGATGTCTCACCAAGCGTTCGCCGCGCGAGCGGCTGGTAGTAGAATAACACCGGTCACGAGATCGGGATCGACCCATTTTCTACTACAGCAATACAAAACAAGCTTACCAGAGATTATCAATCGCAACCTTGTGTTTCACGGACACTCAAACAAAATAAACCAACTGACTTTTGAAAATTTCAAAGTGGACGTAGTGAGCAATCCCACTTCTGATATAAACTACCAGAAGTGGTTTTACATTATTTAATAAAATTAGGTATCCGCTTTGCACAAAGTCACGATCAATAATAATCCAAAGACATTCAAACTACCGTCACATGTGTTTCGTCTTCTCTTGAGAGGGTGCGTGCCAACGAGGTAACATCCACGGAGTTCACATATAACAATATTATCTTTTAAACTGTTTACAACAGGTGCATTCACCCTAAAGAAGAAATTAAAATTGCCAAGTCGAGACAGAAATAGTGAAAAGCATTTAATGTTTTAAAGTATTATCTCGGTTTTTCAAAATAAAAATTAGGTATTCAAGTTTAAACACAATATTTATTTAAAGTTAAATGCTGTCTGTGTTGAGGACATTTACCCTTACATGGGATAAGCTTGTATAAGAATTGAAATTGTGTTTTATTTTTGTTGTTTTTAAATGTAGAAATTCCTTGTGGCGTTGTTGTTCTATGTTTACAAATCTAAAATATTGGGTTTGAATCCCTGGTGGGGAAAAGTGTTAATGGATCTTTTATTCATGATCAACCTGGTGTCAGAAAGTTGTGTCCGATACGGCGATAAGTTCACCTCCTATCACATTGCGGGACGGACGGCGTGAGATTATAATGTTAATTTTAAATTTATATCAAATTCATAAAAGTACTAATATTTTAGACGTCCCTTTTTTATGTTATCATTTGGATAACGTACGTTAGTATTGGTATCCGAGACGTGGCCTCTCACTATGGGCCTTATGGGAAGCTGAAAGTCATTCAACGAGATATGGAGAGGTCTATGCTCGGGGTTTCCTATATTTAGTTTGAATTAATTAATTTAAAGTTAATGCCTAATGAAAGTAACTTTACTGGTGGTAGGTCTCTCATATGTGAGAGGCTGCCTGGGTGGGTACCACCGCAATGTCTATTTCTCCCGTCAAACAGCAGTTTAAATGCACTGTTGTGTTTCGGATTGAAGGACATTGTAGCCAGAGTAACTACTGGACATATTGAGACTTAACATCTTATCTGTCAGGATGGCGAGCACAGTGGAATGCCAAGCATTGCTTTGTAATTCAAGGTGTTGTTTGGTTTTGCTACTGTTCATGAGCGGTCGCATCGCTTACCATTAGGCGAACGGCATGCTCGTCTCGCCATTCACTGCAATAAAAAAAAGTAACTTGTTTCAGTCCATATTTTCTCACTGCTCGCACCGACCGTGCCACTATTCTGCAAAACTAAAGTTACTCTACAGAGCAAATTAATGTCACACCTACCTGTCAACGAGTACATAGAGGCGAAAATCCTAAATCACTCCACTGGTGCTAGAAACTTCGTCTTTGTATGCGCAAACAAGATCGTAAATTGTAGTGTTGAGTCGTTCGGGAAAGTTCGGGCGTACTCGGGTGTTTCCGGATGTGTTGACAACAAGCTGTGTGTGACATACTGTTATAGTGCTGTGACTATATTTAATTCGCTATCTCAAATATTGTACTGTATCAGTCCATATATGTCCGATTGTAGGGCACGGGCCTTTTCTACAATCGAGAGCACGATTGAGAGTAGTTAGGCCATATAGTCCACAACACTGGTCTAGTGCGGGTTGGCGGACTTATATACCATAAAAATTATTAAATTTGTTATGGTATGCAGGTTTCCTTTCGATTGTTCGATGTTTTCCTTTAGCGCTTTAGTGCGTGGTGATTGACTATCAATACACACATGACTCCGAAAAGTCAGAGGTGTGCCCTTGGATTCGAACCCGCGACCACCGGTATACTGAAATACACATACATACACTTTATACTGAACTGTCTTTATTTTCTTTCTCTTATATTTATCCCATGGTAGTCGGTAAGAGAATGCCTCGAGCGATACGACCGCGATTTGTAATCTTATGTTTCATATCAGTTTAGTTTAAGATATAGTTGGTGTACAAAAAAGAATAAAAATGAATAAAAAAATAAATTTTGAAACAAAACATAAGCTAATAATGAGCCTCTATATTTAAAAAACAATATCTGCGTTAGCATATCAAAGTTGGCCCAAACCCCTCTCAATAGTACTATCGATTCAGAAGGCCCCTTGATTGAGGAGGCTTGTCGAGGTGGCTGTTGCCTTACAGTGGAATGTATATGGCTGATACACATACAAATATTACACAGCTAAGTTGCGACATAAAACTTAAAATAAAATATGAAAAATCCTACCAAACTATTCTGAAACTTTTTTTCACTGATACCGATTTATCTGTATCAGCCCATATACGTCCCACTGAAGGGTACGGGTCTCCTCTAAAATTGTGAGTACGATTGACAGTGATTAGGCCAAATAGTCCACCACGCTGGCCTAGTGCGACTTACCATAGAAATTCTTACAAATCGCTAGGTATGCAGGTTTCCTCACGATGTTTTCCTTCACCGTTTTAGTGCGTGGTGACTGATTATAATCAATACACACATAACTCTGAAATGTTAAAATATCAATTTGTAAAAAAATATATTAGTAAACAGACTTGAGACAAAGCTTTACAACTGAGTTCACCTTTGCCTACCCTTTAGGATGTTACGTAACCCGAACTAGACACTTCAGTTCGCAAATAACTTTTACAACTTTGTTTGTGACATGGTGACGTTGGGGAAAACATGCACTAGGGTAGGAATGTGGTTATGCCTGTATTATTTAAAATAATATCCAAAAGATTTTTTTAATGGATTTATCAATTGTATTAATGATGGAGTGCGTGGTGGCCTGTTGGTAAACGGACTAGACGCGACTGCCAACATGTTCACGGTGGTCGCGGGTTCGAATCCCAGGGCACACCTCTGACTTTTCGGAGTCATGTGTGTATTGATAGACAATCACCACGCACTAAAACGGTGAAGGAAAACATCGTGAGGAAACCTGCATACCATAGGGATTTATAAAAAAATCTATGGTATGTAAGTCCGCCAACCCGCACTAGGCCAGCGTGGTGGACTATATGGCCTAACCACTCTCAATCGTACTCTCGATTGTAGAGTAGGCCCGTGCCCTGCAGTGGGACGTATATGGGCTGATTCAGACAGACAGATTAATGATGTAATGTTATTTCACATATTTTTGGGATTTATCAATACATTACCTAAAATAAATAATAAATAAATGAATACACCCAACAGTCATATACATAGTGCTGATCCCTCATTAAGAACAATTAAGTCTTGTGTCGTGGGTATCAGAAACTTCCAGAGACTTTTCGGTATCACATACTCACCCGACACAATATTTGGGCCGCACACACATTTGTGTCGGTGCAGGGATCGAATTCATGACCTCTCGTTTTACAGTCGGCGTCTAACCAACTGCGCCACGGAGGCTCTCAGAAGTTATCCTTTTGATTAATTTAATGTTTTCTTTTTATTCATTCTTTTTGTATAATTATGTGATTTGATATTATAAGCTTAATTGAGTTCAAAATCTATTAGTATCATCAAAACCTGGCGTATAATTATATCTATGTACTACTACTACCCAACTTAGGAATCGAATTTACCACCTTACGATACACAAACCAAACGAACTACAACCAATGCATACGATGTTACAGATACCCAAATTGAAGCAACAATTCAGATGCTACATTTCCTGTGGTAAAATTGGCGTCGGCCTAAAAACCTTTCCCTCTACGAAGGCCGGCAAAGTAGTTACGATTCTCTAGGTATTACCGCTTTGCATGCCTTTTCCTTCCTGTTACATTTATAAGTATTAAGCTAAGATACAGTCCAGTATTGGAATTTTCTGATAATTTAAGCGTAGGTAAGTTTCAAAGTGATATTGGATTTTTCTATTCATTATCAGCCCAGAGTCAGGAATTTGTGTTCGATATGGCGATAGAATCGCCACCTATAACATCGTGGAACGGAACATACCAGGCGAAATGTGGGTGCCCTGGTACCACTGTCTACCCCTTCTGGGAAAAAGACGTGAGTGTATGTATGTATGTTGAAACGTAGGTCGTGGTCAAAGGACGGATTGTACTTTTCCAAACGTATTATTCTTTATTGCTATAAATGGCGAAACGAGAATGCCATTTGCCTGATGGTAAGCGATACCGCTTATGGACAGTAGCAAAACCAAACAACATAAATAATTACAAAGCAGTGTTTGGTATTCCACCGAGCTCGCCATCCTGAGCCATAAGATGTACATACATACATAAACTCACGCCTATATCCCAGAAGGGGTAGAGGTGCCAGGACGGGTGTCCTGGACGACTGACGGGTGGAACATACAAGGCGAAATGAGGGTTCATTTCGCCTTGTATGTTCCGTCCCACAATGTGATAGGTGGTGAGCCTATCGCCATATCGGGCACAAATTCCTGACTCTGGGCTGATAATGAATAGAAAAATCCAATATCACTTTGCCCAACCCGGGATTCGAACCCTAGACCTCAGCTTTGTAACCATACCTTAGTACAACTACGCCACCGAGGCAGTCGACCATAAGATGTTATTTCTCAATAAGTCCAAGTCTCTACTGGTAGTAGGTTTCTCATGGGTGTGGAATCGCCTGGGTAAGTACCACCGCAATGTCTATATCACCCGTGAAACAGCAGTGTACATGCACTGTTGTGTTTCGGATTGAAGGATATTGTAGCCCGAGTAACTACTGGACATATCGAGACTTATGACCTTCTCTCAGGATAGCGAGCGCATTGGAATGCCAAGCATTGCTCTGTAATTTAAGGTGGTGTTTGGTTTTGCTACTGTTCATGAGTGATCAAATCGCTTACCATCAAGCGGACGGCATGTTTGTATCGCCATTGCGACAAAATGAAATGAAAATAATATTTTACATCGACGTAAAAAATGAAAGCCGATAGGAATCGGTTTGTATGAATATTTCATTTTCTCTTTCTCTAAGAAATTGTAACAATATAAATCAACAATATCACTCACTGGTGAACAAATTTGATTTGTCATAAAATAAAATTTATTTTTATAAAAACATAAAAAATGAGCTCTCAAAATTCTCAGACTGATGAATTGGATTTTCCGAAGTAATTGCTTTGACTGTCACAATTAATCATTTTGGCTCAATTTATTTTAGTTATATTTGATTTATTTTATATTGATTTAATAGTAATTGAAAGGTTTGTACGAATCTAGCTTTTTTACATATACAATTGTTTCGGTAGAACGATTATCGATTTGGTATTAAAATAATTGTTATTATATTGCTTTTGCAACATATTTATATTAGAATTTTACTAAGTAACTTAGTAGACATTATACTGTCCTTTTTGGCAGTAACATTATATGTGTATACATATGTAAAATTAGTACAAAAAGGCATCATTTATGTAACGAAGATTCGCCCACGTGATATATATTTCCAGTAGGTATTATAATCCCGCTATATATTTAACCCACAATAAAGTGTTACTGATAAATAGAATATCCAAAATTTATAAATTCACAATGAACCTGAAGAAATGCTGATTATCTTTTTGATTAGGGACTAAATATTAAAAAGTATGATGAGGCTAGCATGATCGTGTCAATTAAAAGCCTCTAAATTAATAAATAAAGAGAAAAAAATCACTACAGTTTTTTTTCAATTTGAACAATTTTGCTTATATTAGTGCATTCAAACAAACAAACTCTTCAGCTTTATATAGGAAATAGATTTGACTATATCTCCAATTATATGATTAAAACATTTCCATAAACCATCAGCTGGACAATACAAAGTAAGTATATTAGTCTAAAGACAATTAGTTCAATGTTTCAAAACTTACCTACGCTATTAGTAACAAACATAGTCAAGGTTTTTTATATATACGTAGCGGCCCGGCCCATCTTCGCCCGGATACAAATCTATTTCTGTACAATAATATGTACGTATTATACATATAAACTTTCTCTTAAATCACGCTATCTATTAAAAAAAAACCGCATCAAAATCCGATACGTAGTTTTAAAGATTTAAGCATACAAAGGGCCATAGGGACAGAGAAAGCTACTTTGTTTTATACTATGTCGTGAAGATTTTATCAATCGATAAATCAGTGGTTCTCAAAGCTTAGAATAATGTGCTCTCATTGGATTCAAAAGATATCAGGGGCCAATGTAGGGATCGGAGTAAAATTATCATCAGTAAAAACCTTATTAGTATTTTCATCTTTACGGTAAGTTAAATCAGACAATAAAAGTTGTCGTTATTTTTTATCTCAATGACCAGAAGACTTAGATCATAGTGAAGGCATGTGTAACTTTTGGATATTTGTAAGAACTAAATCATAAATCACACTTGGATTTTATCAGATATAAAGTGCGCTGTTTTAAGGAACAACTTAATGCGATAGATTTTAAGGAGCTGTTTATTATTAGGACATGATAAGAGAAGATACTACAGGGGGCATCAATTCTAAAGGGGGCGATGTATAAAGGGTATAAGAACCGGTACAATTGACTGACTAACTCCAAACGAACCATTAACAAACCAATATAAATACACAGGGGGTAAAGTTCAAAAGGGGGCGATGTTTAAAAAGTTTGAGAATCTACGAAATTTTTTGACTTACTAGACGAAAGACTCCAAATGGACCATTTACAAGACATTATCACAACTGCAATCAGAATGGATTTAATTGAGCGATTACCATTCCTTTTTAGAAAATTATGACTATTTTCTCCAAGATTAAGTCTGTGTCAAGATAGAAATAAAGGCGGTCTTTACTCAGTTGGAATTTATTACCTTTATATTTGTTTGAAAAGACTATTGTAAATTCTAATCTGTTTGATTGTGGTTGAATTTGAAAACATTTATACCCGAGAAATGCCTGATTTCGGGATTAGGGTCTGTATATCAACAAGATTTTATTGATGGCAGATCTCTCAATGTATTTTCTTTAACCAAACAGCATAAATGCAATGTTGTGTTCGGATTTGAAGGAATTTGTTGCCGAAGTAACTACTGAGATAACATAACTAGCATATTGAGGTTAAACTTTTATATCTTAGGATGGCGAGTGCAGTGGAATGCCAAGCATTTCATTGTAATTCATGGTGTTGTTTGGTTTTGCTACTGTTTATGAGCGGTCGCATCGCTTACCATCAGGCAAATGACATGCCTGTCTCACCGTTTATTGTAAATAAAAAAAAGAAACAAAGTAGTAATTGAAAATTCAATTAAACAATATCATAGAATCAAGTAAGATCTTGGTATATCGCCATTCGGCAGTCTATTTGAACGCTACTCAAATTACCATTAGTTACAGAGCAGTCACTGTACCAAGGCAGATAAAAAATATATAAAATATAATAACGCCCTACAGTCACATACATAGTCCTGACCCCACATTAAGATCGAGTCTTATGTCGCGTGTATCAGGAACTACGAGAGACTTTTCGGTCTCACAAACACACAGACCCGGAAGAAATATTTGTGGGCCGCACAAACATTTCTCTCGGTGCGGGGATCGAGCCCGCAACCTTTCGTTTCACAGGGAGTGTCTAATAAACTGCCACGGAGACTGGCATTTGGAACGATACAATAATTTCCAATCTATAACATGGATCATAGACCGCACGTAATTTTTCCACAAGCGTATTTTAATGTCTGTACCTACCCCAGACCACAAAGATTTATGATAATGAAGATTACCCTAAAGTTAAAGGTGAGGCGATAAAAAAAGGTAATTATGAGTTGTGGAGATTCCCTAAGGGTTCCATACCCTAAAAAAGGTGACTATGGAAATATTGTAATTAAATAAATAAATAAATAATAAATAACACCCAACAGTCACATACATAGTTGTGACCCCACACTAAGATCGAGTCTTGTGTCGTGGGTATCAGGAACTACGAGAGACTTTTCGGTCTCACAAACACCCAGACCCGGAAGAAATATTTGTGGGTCGCACAAACATTTCTCTCGGTGCGGGGATCGAACCCGCGGCCTCTCGTTTCACAGGCGGCGTCTAACCAACTGCGCCACGGAGGCTGTATATGAAACTGTACGTATGCTCGATATTTTTATGGTATAAATAAATAAATAATAAATAAATAACACCCAACAGTCACATACATAGTCCTGACCCCACACTAAGATCGAGTCTTGTGTCGTGGGTATCAGGAACTACGAGAGACTTTTCGGTCTCACAAACACCCAGACCCGAAAGAAATATTTGTGGATCACACAAACATTTCTCTCGGTGCGGGGATCGAACCCGCGGCCTCTCGTTTCACAGGCGGTGTCTAACCGTCAGCGCTACGGAGGCTGTCGAAGAGGTATGATATATTTAATGTTTTTAATGTTGGGTTTTATCTATTTTAAATGCAAAAAATGTATGTGACTGTTGGGTTTTCAATTTTTGTACAATATTACCTGAGGTGATTCGAAATATAATGTAGGTTTACTTATTAATAATACGTCAATATCACACAGTATATCTCAATAATGTACAAATGTTCAGTAGTTACTTAAACAGTTCGATATAACGTATTTAATGATTTTACTGTGGATTCTGCTGACGCTGTACTCTGTGGTTTCAATTAATGTCATTTTGAGGACATGATACACAGATGGCTCTTGTAGCTATACTAGATTTTAATGGCGGTCTTGCTTTGTTTAAAATAGAATTTTAACCATTCCCTTTATCAATATAAGTAGCATTCAGTTAAGAAGGAAAATAATATAGTATTTTCTTTTTTAAAGTACCCTGTCCTTATCCGTAATACTGGTTACGTGTATGCCAAATTTCATAATGATTGGCTGAATAATTATTTATTATGTTATTAATTATGTTTTCTGATAGCAAACAAATAATTTTAATATGAATGTGGAATTAATAATGTATACCTAAATATCGAGTTTCATGGAATTTTGCAATATAATATTTTTGTACAAAGGTACTCGTAATAAGCAATATTAATAAAGCACATTAAGAATTTAATGTTTTACCATAAATAAGAACGGATATCTTTTACGCAATGTGTATTTCTCTCGCCAAACAGCAGAGCAAATGTACTGTTGTGATTCAGTTTCAAAGGAGCTATTACTGAACATATTGAGACTAAATCTCATGTCTCAGGATGGCGAGCGCAGTGGGACGCCAAGCATTGTTTTGTAATTCAAGGTGTTAGGTTTTGCTACTGTTCATGAGCGGTCGTATCGCCATTCATTGCAATAAAAATATTTGTCGAGCTGGTCGGCACAAATGTTTTAAATAGTGATATAGGCATTTCTGATCTGTGAATGCTCTATTTTCATTGAATTTCACTACCATGACGTCACGGTGGAAAATAAAATTTTACGTATAAAATTCTTATCGCTCTAGGCAATTATTTAAAAAACTGGATACAAGAAAAGTAGAACCAAAATTTTCGTGATTAATTTGATCAAGAAAAATCAGGCTTAAGGATTGCCAACGGAATCCCAAAAGAGTGGGAAGCCCTAAAAGGGAGAAAACTGTGGAAAAGTTACGAACAATTGTTCAAAGTTGGTTCATTATACACGAACTGTTAGCGGAGAAATAAGAAAGGGGGTGTAGTCTATACAATTTCTTTTATTAATTAGCAAAAGTATTGTACTATTTCTTCTTAATAGACCGCTGCTGAGGCCAGATCTCTAATTAAATTTACAGTTCCATTGAGCGAGGTTAGGCCTACAAACCACGCTGGCTGCAGGTTGGTGAGATTCGAATGTATAAAAAAAATTACAAATCTATAAGGTTTGGATCTATAAGGATGTTTTCCTTCATCATTTCATCTCATGATTTGGCGCAGTTGTAGTACAGTATGATTGCAAAATTTAGGTCTCAATCAATGCAATTATTTAGGAAAATCCAATTTATCAGCGCTTTGGTTGAATTTATTAGGATTAGTAAGTAGTTTTTTATCAGGAGAACCTCCGCCTCCCTTTTTGCGAACAAGACGTGAGTTTCTTTATGTCTTATATGTTATGTATTGTATGTCTGTATGTATGTTTTATAAACCTATAATGTGCTAGGCAAAGGTCTCCCTCAATTCCTTCCATCTGTCTCTACTTTCTGCCGTTGCCGTCCATACGCACCTGAATTTGTCAAGATCGTCACGCCGTCTTTTCTTAGGTCTACCTCGTTGCCTCTTGCCATCCGGGGGCGTCCATTGCGTGGCAATTTTTGCCATGTATGTACATATGTATGTATGTATGATTAACTATCCATACATTTAATTATTTATATATCACCTTAAATATAATACCATAACAGTCTTAAAACAAAGGCGGCATTACACTAAACTACTCCAAATATCACATAGAATAAATACAAATAAAATAAAACATTAAAATATTACCAAAATAACAACAAAATTACATTTTAAATCCTGCAATGCATTTTTGAGCCACTACTGTAAATTTCGGCAAGCTGCAATGACATGACTTGGAATAGTCAGAGGTGTGTTCTGAGACTCATTGTATGTATATACCCTGCACTGCACTTACCATCAGGCGCAATGTGAGTCTTTGTACGACCAAACAAAAATTATAGATTACAATCCTAGTGGACCTTACTGTTTGTAGGTCACTCATATGTGAGAGACCGCCTGGGTACGTACCACCGCAATTTCCATTTCTCCCGCCAAACAGTAGTGTACACGCACTTTTGTGTCCCGGTTTGAAGGATATTGTAGCCAGAGTAACTACTGGACATATTGAGACTTAACATCTTATGTTTCAGGATGGCGAGCGTAGTAATTTAAAGTGTTGTTTGGTTTTGCTGCTGTTCATGAGCGTTACACGCTTATCATCAGGCGAATGGAATGCTTTCTCGCCGGTTATTGCAATAAAAAGCCTCGTATTACTATAAGGTAACCCGCACTAGATCTCCGCGCTATGTGCCCTGCCCATTGCCACTTCAACTTGCTAATCCAGTGGGCTATGTCGGTTATTTTAGTTCTCCTACGGATCTCCTCATTTCTGATTCGATCTCGTAGGGAAACCCCGAGCATAGCCCTCTCCATAGCTCGTTGAGTGACTTTGAGCTTCCTGATAAGGCCCATAGTGAGAGGCCACGTCTCGGTGCCGTAAGTCATCACTGGCAACACACAACTATCGAAGACAGGGCAGGGCACATAGCGCGGAGATCTGATGACCGATGGGGTCGGAAAGTGCTCGAATGGAGGCCGCGTAGCGGAAAGCGCAGCGTAGGACGTCCACCCACAAGATGGTCTGACGACCTGGTAAAGGTCGCGGGACGTCGCTGGATGCAGGCTGCCTCCAACAGGTCTCTGTGGAAATCATTGGGGGAGGCCTATATTCAGCAGTGGACTTCCTTTGGCTGATGGATGGATGGATGGATGGAACCCGCACTAGGCCTGCGTGGTGGACCACGGCCTAACCCCACTCAATCGTACTCTCCATTGTAGAGGAGGCCCGTACTCTGCAGTGGGATGTATATGAGCTGATACAAATTACTACTAACTTGGAATTACAGATTTTAAAATTACTGGGTTAGTATTTTGAAATGGCTAGAAATTGCTTCAAAATCTTGTGGTTTGCCTGTAGCATGGCAATTGTAGAACATTGCAATAAACATTTATACTGTTATGCGAAATTAAACTCTATACACACAACACAGAGTTGACATTTATTCGAATTTTTTGCAATAAACTCACATTCACACGAAATTGGAAATTACATTTTTTCAGTTGAAAAATTATGGCATATTGAAAATTGAAACGGTCAGTGCTTTTTGTAAATGGACTTTGATTTCAAATGAATAGGGTTTAATTTTGAATGCCAAATATCCTTTTTCGATTTAAACATCTGGGATTTCATTCGACATTACCAATTCATTGTACGTGACCTGCGTTATTTATTCTTTGTTTGTGGTTGCGTAGGCGATAGCGTAGCGCCGTAGCGATTGCGTAGCCGGACCGTAGGGTTAAACGTAGCGTTTCTGAATTTAGGAGGGAATTGTAGGTTTGGGAAGTTGTTTAATTTTTTTAATTAATAACGATGTCAACATGAGTACATAATTATGGAGTGCTACCTTCATCCATATAACCAATTATTCTTTTAGTAAATGAATTCCTTAAGATTGTTAAAGCTTTTGCCATATTGATTACATTACTCGGCAATTTTATGATTACTTAAATAATATAAATATAAAGGTTGCCTGGAAGAAATCGCAGCTAGCGATAAGGCCGCCAATTGTTACCATGTCTTTAGTTTTAAGTATTTAATCTGTTATTTTTCCTATTTTATGGTGTACAATAAAGTATATATAAATAAATAAATAATAAATTTCCTCTTTTGAATCATAGTAGAACGAAAGAAAGTCTCTATCACGCCTGCGCAATAACATCATCTTCCCTCTCACTTCACTGTGTACCCGTGTGCACGCACAATACGCAAAGATTTAGTTCCCGATGTCCGCTCTAGTATAATACCTCAATGGAAAATAAAATAAAATTAACCCATATACCAATCTTAAATACGATTGCGATTTAAGATATTTTAATGTGAAATGAAAAGAATACAATAAAATAAAGCCTATTATATTATAAATTTTACTCGACTGTGTGTTATTATTACTTTTTTTTATTGCAATGAATGACAAGACGAGCAAGCCGTTCGCTTGATGGTAAGCGAAACGACCGCTCATGAACAGTAGCAACATTCCACTGCACTCGCCATCCTGAGACATAAGATGTTAAGTCTCAATATGTTCAGTAGTTACTCTGGCTACAATGTCCTTCAATCCGCAACACAACAGTGCATTTACGCAGTGTTGTTTCACGGGAGAAAAAGACCTTGCGGTGGTACCTACCCAGATGGCCTCTCACATATGATAGTCCTACCACTAGTAATAATTTTACCCAAACGTGTGTTATCGAATAAAAAAATTAAAACAAATATTTTGAACAAAACTTGTAAAGTACCGACTAGGGCATAAATATTTCAGACAAGCCCTGAAGGAAATCCCGCGGGACCTAAGTCAATTTTACGTTTACACCCTTTGTAGGGGTTGGGGTAGGCAACCCTTTTTTATGTCATATTTCTGAATTATTCTTTGTTTATTCACAATAAAGTGTAACCTTGAACTATACATTGTTGGCAATATTTCTTTTTAACATTTGAAAAATAATTTCATTTTATAAATTTAAATACGAGTATATAATTTGACATTGACATTGTTATTTGGTAGCCTCCGTGGCAGTTGCTTAGAGGCCGCCTGTGAAACGAGAGGCCGCGGGTTCGATCCCCGCACCGAGAGAAATGTTTGTGCGGCCCACAAATATTTCTTCCGGGTCTGGGTGTTGTGAGACCGAAAAGTCTCTCAGTAGTTCCTGATACCCACGACACAAGACTCGATCTTAGTGTGGGGTCAGGACTATGTATGTGACTGTTGGGTGTTATTTATTTATTTATTTATAATAATATATATCATATATATATATAATATATATAATATATATATATATATATATATATTGTTTTATCACATACGGTGCAAGTTGTGACCGTCTTCAAAGGGTGTTATACTTAAATAATTTCTGTATATTTTATTAGTCTGAGTTATATTGTACCAACCACTGACTGTTCCAAATAAATAAAACAAAAATAAAGTAGAATATTTTTGACAGCCGTGGCGTAAAAGTAAGACGTTTGGCGTTAAACGATGGGCAGTGGGTTCGAATCCCTGCACCGAAAAAAGATATAATAAATATTTGTGTTTTTTTTTATTGTGATGAATGGCAAGACGAATATGCAAGAGCAATGGTAAGCGATATCCGCTTATAGACAGTAGCAAAACCAAACAACTACGAATTACAAAGCAATGCTTGGCATTCTACTGCACTCTCCATCTTGAGACATGAAATATTAAATATCTCAATATGTTATTTAGTTGCTTTGGATACAGTATCCTTCAAGCCGGAATACAACAGTGCATTTACACTGATGTTTGGCGGGGGAAATAGACATTGCGTTGGTGCCCTACTTAGGCAGCCTAGCACATATGAGTGACCTACCACCAGTAAATACTAAAATATAAAGAGACAAGAACTGGTCTTAATATTTCCACAATAGCATGAAAATAACTCATTCGCCAAATGACCTTAGACGATCTATACAAACTTATTTAACTACAGTAGAAAAGTACGCCTAATTACTCAACTCACGTCAAAATTAAGTTGTTTTGAATTTAAAATTGTCTTTCCCTTTAAATTACTGCTTAAGTTACAAGTACAAAGTTTAATTTCACTGAAAATTAAGTAATTAACTAAGACTGTGTCAACTTGAAGCAACCTAGCCAGAATTTCAGCTTAAGCTGTAGTAAAGAATGCGTGGAACAAAATGGCATCTAAAATATTGTCAGAAACTGTAACAAGTGTTTCCCTAAGGTATAGTTTTCCAATACTCCATCAAAATATATTATTTGTAGGAAAATATGAAAATTGAAAATGATTTATATTTGTGTCATTTTTTATAATACGGATATAGTAATATTAATATATATTATGGAAACCGAATGTTTAACAATTAAAAAAAGAACTCCAAAAATCATTTTAATTCTACTATCAATAAATAGTTTCGTGAATTTAAGAATGAAAGACTATGACACACTACGGGAGGAAACATAATGGTTTTGACAGCCTCTGTGGCGCAAGTGATTAGACGCCACCTTTGAAACGATAGGCCGCGGGTTCGATTCCCGCAACGAGGGAAATGTTTGTGCGGACCACAAATATTTCCTTTGGGTGTTTGTGAGACCGAAAAGTCTCTTTTTTATTCCTGATACGATACAAGATTCTATCTTAGTGTGGGCCTACTATGAAAGAAGACGGTGATTTTTAATATAAAAATCCTAAAATAAATACCCCTTTTTTGTTTGGTTTCTTGGATATACAATACTGAAATGTCGATTCTCCCTCGGAAGAAAAGGTTAAGAAAGCAAATATGAATAAGCCTTAACATAATAAATAATGAATTTCCCCTTTATTCCTCGTTCCCATGATTTTCTGTATTGCCTTGAGCGATACAACCATTGTTTGTACTTATTAAGTATAGATAAATATACCAGGAGATGTTATCATTGTATTTAATTTAAACCACTTGTTCCTAATCACCCCATGTACAATTGTATTGTATTGTATCAGCCCATATACGTCCCACTGCAGGGCACGGGCCTACTCTACAATCGAGAATACGATTGAGAGTGGTTAGGCCATATAGTCCACCACGGTTGGCGGACTTACATACCATAGAAATTCTTATGAATCGCTATGGTATGCAGGTTTCCTCACGATGTTTTCCTTCACCGTTTTAGTGCGTGGTGATTGACTATCAATACACACATGACTCCGAAAAGTCAGAGGTGTGCCCTGGGATTCGAACCCGCGACCACCGTGAACATGTTGGCAGCTGCGTCTAGTCCGTTTACCAACAGGCCACCACGCACTTGTACAATACAATACAATAATTCGTTATTGCTCACTAAATAATAGTATTGAGCTTAAAGATAAGTTATGTTTGGTAATACATGGACGGTCTTATCGCTCATAGCGATACCAGACAACCGGATGGATAAAAATAGTGGTAGATGGCGGTAAACAATAAAGACCTTTATCTGACCTAAGCAAACAAAAAGGTGAACTATCTTATAGCATACTTAATAACCAAAATCAAATAAACTAATACAAATAAAAAAAAAATCGAACATTTTTTTTGAATTTTAATTGAATTAATAGTTTCTACATTGTTTGAGAAGCTAGCAACGTCGCACTGTAGTAATGTCTATTTCTCCCGCAAAACATCAGTTTAAATGCACTGCTGCCTTTCAGTTTTAAGGATATGTAGCTTGAACTACTGGACATATTGAGACTTAACATCTTATGTCTCAGGATGGCGAGCGCAGCGGAATGCCAAGCATTGCTTTGTATTTCAAGGCGTTGTTTGGTTTTGCTACTATCCATGAGCAACCGTATCGCTTGCCATCAGGCGAACGGCGTGCTGATATTGACATTCATTGCAAAAATAAAAAATATAGGTCTAAGGATGATTCTTTAACTGTGTACATCGTTATCCAGCCAGATTAGAATATCCTACCAACAGAAAATGATGGAAAACATACTTCTCACGCACATAGTGGTCTTAATCTTACTAAAAGCGGGCAAAGTTCAAATTTGTGTTAATTAGCTAAAAGTCTGCCTGCGTGCCTTAATATTTAACACCTATATCAAATAAAGTTAATTTCGTATTGCTGCAGTATAGTATTGGGAAATTTGGAAAAGTCTACCTTAACACTATACTTACAAAGTTGGAAACGACTTGTGCAATTCTGGCTAAGTGTATAGGAGGTTGTAACCTAAAATCGATTGTAGGATTTTGGACTTTGAGTTGTAGAGATAAGGAGGAGTTTTCTTTGTGGAAGCTTTTCAGCAGTGTATTTCAGACGTTGCTGAATTTAGTCTATCCGTGAATTTCGAAGGCCAACGTTGTATTCTCGCGCGCCGGGCCTTGTTTATGTATTTGATATTTATATAAAGTTATACGGGGTGTTTCGTAATCGGCTCTATCTACATGGTGTTGTAAATTGCAAAAAAATATTTTCAGTGTGAAAAACTATTTAAAGCAAAAAATCGTAGTATTTAATTATATTTCGTTTAACCTATCCCGTAAATTTTGGGGCGATTTAATTTCCGAAATATTTTTCTTTTGTATTATTTTGTAGTCGAGGCTTTTCAAGTTTATTTCTTTTAGATCTTGTGTGGAAGTTTAGTGTTTTAAGTGCTTCAAAAGAATCCAAAGTGACGCCTTTTGTTTGCGAACGTGTCCTTACATTTTGCCAAGATTTGACCCTCAATATGAGTCTTCGGAGGTAAGTAAACAATAATTTATAGGAAAACTGGCGGCCCGGCCCAGCTTCGCCCGGGTGCATATAGATTTCTCTATAATAATATGCACGTATTATACACATAAACCTTCCTCTTGAATGACTCTTGATGATGTATATGGCAACCCCGGTTCGATCGGTCGTCAAAATCTTAGCTCGTAATTTTAATTAAAATAAAATTTATTAAGTGCCTAATAATTGTTTTAAATAAGTTTAGTACATAAATCAGTGCATTAATATTGTAATTAAATCATATTTATGTAAAATAAAACAAGAAATTTCAAACGTTGAGGTTGTACATCTGTTAACTGTCACCGCAAAGGAGAATTTTGAACATTATCGAATAAAACGGCGAGTACTATTGTGTTTATTAACTAATCACATACACAACACAATACTGTACATTGTTTCACTACTGTGAGCCACGTCCATCACTCACTGGCAACGTTCAAGTCTCAACTTGCTTGACAAATAGTGGAAGCAATCTTGACGACGAACACTATTTGCCCCAGACAATTCAACTCATCTCAATCGTAACAACAATACGACACTTTAGTACGCTTTTATTAAATACTAATTAGACAACTCATTAATATCAAAATTCTTTGCCAATTGATTATATTTCATATTAATATTAATAAGAATACCTACCCTCTGGTCCACTAAAAGTAAAATTAATTTACTAAATTCGTATTAGAAAAGAGAAAGAAAGAAAGAAAAAATGCTTTATTATCGCGCAAATTAGCCGCATACAACACAGTACAATAATTATAAAAATGTAACAATACAATAAATAAAAAAAAAAACAAAGAAGAGACTAAATATAAAAAAGGAGAAAAAAATAACAGGTAAGTATGTTGCGCAGCTCACTCGCGATAACAGGTCAACATCTCAGCATGATGCTGTGTGATTACAGAAGCAACCACACAGCGCTGGTTTTCAGATGTAACCTTAGGCGACGCGACGTACAGAAGCTAAGCTAGCTCAGCAACAATTACAATAATAACAAAGATATTGTAAATAAGAAGAAATAAATAGTGCAGGCAATAAGTAGTAATTAAAATGATAAGTCCAAATATAATGCACAAGTAATAAAAATAAAAAAAAAAAAAAAAAGTAGAATTAAAACGAGTGTCAGATAAATTCATTCATATAATGTCAAGAAAATAATAATAAAAATTAAATGCATAAAAATAGTGTTTCAAAATGAAGCAAATTGAAATAATTAATATAATAAGTGTCAATTTAAACATCGACAAAACAGACGTGAACAAAATCGTGGTATCGAATAACAATTTAACAAGATTTTATATTATATTGTCTCGCTCGCACATCGACGCTCGAACAACAACGCACACGCCGCGCCGTGCGCGCCGAGAGCCCGGTGCGGCGCGGCGCGGCGCAGGGAGTAGGAGTAGAGGTAAGAGGAGTAGGGATGCGACCGGCCGCGGTGCCATGCCGCGCCGCTCCCGGTCTTAAAGACGAGCGCTGCCGGCGCGGCACGCTGACCGTAACTAGTAACTACACGACCGATAATAAAACCAAGAGATATAATAATTTAGTATTTCAAAAAGGAGTGCAATTGAATATTAATGCAAAAAAAAAAAAATTACATCGCCGCCTACACGTTGCTGGGATGACTATTATTGCTATGTAGCGAACAGGTCATGCACATAATGTAAGTATAATTTATGTATTCGATTAATGAGAATAATAAATGTGGGTATATAAAAGATAATAAAATTAGATGTTCGCTTTTTGTATTTCCATTAGGTGTATTTTAAGATGGCGTATAAACGTGTACTTTGTTTTCAGGGACCTTATGGGTGGCGGCAGATCATTCCAGCAGCGTGTGGCGGCATATTTGAAGCAACCACTGAAAGCCGCGGTTCTGAATTTCGGCATCGTAAGAGGATTCGACGAGGTGCGAGCAGAGTAACAATAGTAATCCTTTCTCCAGGTCAATTTTTTGTATAAATAAGTTGGTTTATTAGTGTTTAAAATTCCGAATAGTAAACTAGCCAGATGTAGTTTTCGCCGGGCAGCCATTTTGAGCATGTTGTTATTGTTTAAAAAGGGCGTGATATGATTTCTTCGGGGTATGTTGAAGCAGAACCGAGCGCATGCATTCTGTACGCGCTGGATCAGTTGCTGTGTGCGGGATAAGAGACACGGTCCATAAACAGCATCACAGTAATTTAACTTAGAAAGTACTAGGCTATCCGTTAGACGCTTTCTTATTTCCACGCTAAGTAGGTATCTTATTCTGTATAGAATTTTCAATCTGTAGAAGCAGTTTCTTACTACACAATTTATGTGTTTTTCAAAACGTAACTCTGGATCGATAACAAGACCTAAATTACGCGCTAGTTCCACCCTCTCTAAGCTTTGACCCAAAATCTTTACATCCGGATTTGCGGAAATAATGGCGGCAATCTGATTTTTGCTCCCCAGGACCATGTATTTAGATTTTTGGGGGTTGAGTACCAGTGAGTTAGACTGAGACCATGTGACAATTCTTTCTAATTCCACATTAATACGATCTACGGCGGATGTGGTGTTACAGGCTTCAAAAGATAGGTATAGTTGTGTGTCATCCGCGTAAATATGATACAGAGAGTCTTTTATTCGGCTGGTCATATCCGCGCTGTATATAATATATAGAATCGGACCAAGTAGTGACCCCTGCGGTACTCCTCTGTTAATTGAACGCGAAGAGGAACACAACACCGAACCGTCCCTGTTTTTAATTTCCACTCTCTGCAATCTGCCCGAAAGATAACTACGAAACCATTGTATTGTATGGTTTTCAAAGCCATAGAAGCTGAGTTTCGATAGCAGTAGCGGAATATTAATACAATCGAAGGCTCGCGAGAAATCTAACAATGTCAGTATAGTGCCCCTTCCGCCATCGCGGGCTTCCAGAATATTTCCCACGACATCGGCAAGAGCAGTTGTAGTACCACGACCCTTGCGAAAGCCTGACTGAAGATCCGGTAATACTGCGTTTGACTCAATGTAATCCGAGACTTGGGAATAAACTATCCTCTCCAAAACCTTAGACAAACAAGGCAAAATGCTAATAGGCCGGAGGTCTTTAACAGTCTGAGGGTTTTTATTTTTTGGGATAGGCCGCACTATTGCTTCACGCCATGCTCTAGGAAATGTATTAGTGGTTATAGACCTGTTAACAATTTCAGTGATGGCAACTAGAGATTGCGGAAGCGTCATGGTTAACATATCCTTCGATATACTGTCAATACCTTTAGCATTGCTAGAAATACTTTTAATGACATTTAAAACCGTTTTTGAATCCGTCCGTTTAAGGGCAAACTTTGCTGTTCCGTACCTATTACTATTGAAATAATGTAACAAAGATGGGTCTGCAGTGGAATTGCCTGGTACATTTAGAAATGCAGAATTTATGCCGTCGGGATCGGTAAACTGTCCTAATAGCAAGTCGTCCTTCCCGCTGTCTGGAAACACATTTTTTTTTAAATTAAACCAAAGTGACTTGGTATCACGTAGGTTGTCATTTATGAATTTTTTAAAATAAGCTTTTTTTTCATTAAGCAAACCTACTGATGCTACATGCTTCAATTCCTGATAGTAATGTTTGTGTGTTTCCAGTTTAGTTTGGTGGTAACGACGTCGTGCTTCGTCTCTTAATTTAAACATAAGTTTTACATTATCTGTAATCCACGGAGTAGGGTTCGTTTTGAAAATTTTTGTTTTAACCGGTGCGTGTTTGTCAAAAAGTGACAAAACATAAAAATTAAATATGCGTACCATGTTATCAATGTCCTCGAGGTCACTAATTGAATGCCAGGGTATAGCTTCCAGATCCCGAGTGAAATCGTCGATATTTATATTTTTAAACGGGCGGTATGAAACCGATTTTAATGGCGGTTTATTCTTTTTAATGCCGATCTCGCATGTCACGAAGGAATGGTGACACAATTCTGGAATATGGTCGACTTCTACATTACGGAACTGCGCGTCAGTGCATACTATATCTATTAAGGTAGAACTGTCACCCACAAAATGCGTGGGATTGCCTATTATTTGATTAAGATTGAAATGGTTTATAAATTCAAAACACTTTTTAGTTTTGCAATTATTAGTGTCTAACATATTTATATTAAAATCACCCAGTAAAATCAAGTAGTCGTAAGGGGACAATGCACAGATGCTATCCGTGATTGCATCAAAAAAGACATCCACATCCAGCCAAGGAGGGCGGTATGCGGTACCTATTAGTATTTTGTTAGTTTTGGCCGTGGAAAGTAACCACATCTGCTCTACTCTCGGATGATGTGGGTGAGATTTTATACGGAAACTAAACCCATCCCTGATGTAAAAAGCAACACCACCTCCGCGCCCATTACATATAGACTCATTTCGTGGTATATGTCGCAAAAGATACCCAGGCACCGCAGGCGCCCGGTCCTCTTCCCCCTCACGCAGCCACGACTCATTTATCGCCATAACGTCGACCGAGTGCCGACACATAGCTATAATGAACTCATCGTGGTTTGTAGACAAAGATCCGGCATTCAGCAAACCAAATTTAATAAATTTATTTGATGGCATTAGAATAGGCAATGAGAGTAAACTATAGGAGAGTTCAATTGACCTAGGTGAAAACCACTCGTACGAATTGAATAAAATATAATTGTATTATAGTGTCGCAAAATAGAGCATTTAATACATTGAAAATAATTTAATAAATTAAGAAATAAAATGAAATAATAAAGTGTAATTAATAGCAATAATAATATATAAACAAAAATATTAAAAGTTTTATTAATTATTGAGATATTAGTATAACTTCCTGTGAAATTCCAATTACTATTACATGCCACACACTCACCACTTATAGTTTTACAAGTATTTGATACAGGATAGAGAACAGTAGGACCATATAACATGCTTATTATTATCAGAAACAGATTAAAATACAAATTATTATATAAAAATGAAAATTTAGCTCACAGATGTTATGTGTTAATTTCTGGGCCAAAAACACGAAAAAGATCGGACTCGTTACGGATGACAATGGCTTGATCGCTGGCCTTCTGCCTCGCAAGGACACGACCGTGCTTCGTCCAAACGAATTGCCAACCCAGTCGTTGACCAGCCTCGCGAGCTCTTCGATATATCATCCGGTTCAATTTTGTTAGGCGCTCGTTCAAAAAGAATCTCCGCGGCGGCCCGGGTATGTCGAGATCTGACGTGTTTGCACCACGACGAATTCTAGCGGCGCGCAGCAAATCGTCGCGCAAGCTGCGGCGAGCGAGGCGCACAGCTATGGGACGAGGTCGAGAGTCCACTGCATCCGTGGCGTTCGTGGCGTTGAGACGCCTGCCTCCAACGCGGTCCGCGCTCACTATATCGCGGTCCTCTACGGTGACGCCTAACTTAGTGGCAATTAGTTTAATTTTGTGTGGAAGACTTTCGGTGTTCTCTTCTGGCAGGTTCGAGATCTCGAGATCATTTGAGAGTAACTTTTGATCTCTGTCATTCAGCTCAAGCTTCAAAAGAGATATCTCCTCAACCGCCGTGGATGATATCGATAGCTTTTGCTCGTGAGCCGCCACTTCAATTTCAACCGCGCCCAATCGCTCAATGAAAGTGTCCATTGTTCCTTTCAGTAGGTCTCTATCCGCTCGAAGCTGAGCCAGATCCGTATGCAGCCTCTGGAATTCACGTTGAAATTCTTCCCGAATTGACAATAGTTCGGTTCGAAGCTCCTCTCTAAACACGGCACGCATTTCGGTCTGAAGTTCATCTTTAAAACACCGCAAAGTTGAAGTTAATTCAGGGTCTGTAATATTGGGTTCGACTTCTGGAGCTTTGTGATGTATCGTATCGGAACACGGGGTCTCACTGAAAACTCGTTTCGCAGCATTTATCTGACCAGTCGTGGTTTTGGTTTTGCAGTCTGGGCAACTCCAGACGGAACTTAACTGCCCCGAGGAAGGTAAAGATCCACACGCCCTGTGGAATAGTATCTTGCAGATGCTACACGTAGCGGCCCCTATCGGTGATAAAAATTTTGCGCAGGCGCCACATTTAACTGGAGGCATGGTACAGTATTGGCTAAAGAGTGTAACTTAGTAGTGCACCGCGCTTCCAATAGATGGCGCCAGTTAATTACCTAGATAAATATTGTATCTAAAGGTAAATAGCGCTTAGCTGTAATTGTAGCAGTCCGGTAAACCAAAACGCACTAAGTAGTTATATTACACCTTTATAAAGATTTAATAAAAAAATAAAAAATATTTTTTTTATTTGCTCTAGATTAAGGTAGTTTTAAGCACAGTAATCGGTTCGATGTTATCACAGTTTTTGTTTTGCACTTTTTTAGTCCTGTTACACCACTAAAACTTTGTATAACTGTATGAGATATTCACCACACTGAATGTAATACTTGTGTTAATAAAAATATGCCAAAAGAGTCTTTATTTATTTTGTAAACTTAAATCACACAGAGACAGTTTGAGCTAGCTCAACGTCCGTGACGTCCTCCCTGTAACTGTATTATATATACAGTTTTACTGCCCACTCCCTTTTTCTTACTTTTTCAGTCCATCCACACTTTTTCCATCATGCAAACCCGCAAAGCTGCTGCCCAAGAGGCTGAGTTCAGGTTGAGCAAAGCGCTAAAGGAACTCAAGGCATACAAAGACCAATGCAAGCAGCTCCTGCAGGAGAGGGAGGAAAGTGAGGATGAAGTAAAAAATATTGTAGACAAGAACTCAGCACTCAAACGTGAGATGGCTGCATTGCACCATAACTACCTACTGGTTGCTGAGGAACGGGACAAGCTCCAAGCGGTGACAGAGTCATTTGTGCACTGTAGCTCCCTGTATGAGGAGTCCCTCTGCAGGGTTAGGGACCTTGAGCTGGATCTAAATGTAGCAAATAATACTATTATAAAGTTAGAGAAAGAAATTGAACTTTCACAATCAGCGGCAAATAAAAGTTTATTTAATGAACTAATTGATGTATGTTCAGAGTATACTCCTGTTGAGGCTACTGATATTATAGACCTAACAGGGGGTGACTCACCAAAGTGCCAGCCAAGTATAAACCTACTTAGCAATAAAAAGTCAAAAAATATATCAAAATCAATAAATTATTAAAAAAATTAAAATCAAAAAATATTAATAAAAACACCATTTTGGAACTTAGGAAAGAACGTAGGGCCCTGGTAGCTAAACTTCAAAATTATGAAATAAAGCTAGAGGACAGCAAAAATATATATGAAATAGACACTCAACGATTGCTGTCTGATATCAGTACTTTAGAAGAGCAATTGAGTTTGACCTACAGCAAATATTTGACTCAACAAACTGAAGTTCAAACATTGCTCAAAGCTTGCGAACAAAAACAAAATGACTATGCTGATAATAAATCTTTAATGTCATCTGAACTGTCCTACTCTCCAAGATATAACCAATCGATTAATGTAGGATGTGAATCATCAATAATAATTGATGACATAAATAATCCAAAAACTTGTACTGTCCCACTTACGCCCAAAAATAGTAAGAATGTTCCAAATCACAAATATAATACTATAATGTATTCTGACAATGTAGGAAAAGGTATTGGAATATTAATAAATAAAAGTAGT
Source organism: Hyles vespertilio (assembly GCA_009982885.2). NCBI lineage: Eukaryota > Metazoa > Arthropoda > Insecta > Lepidoptera > Sphingidae > Hyles > Hyles vespertilio. The sequence goes on from CM042832.1 coordinate 5,727,528, forward strand.
AGTCATCCCCTAGTAAACTACTGTATGCCAGGGATGCCTTATAAACATATTGTTAATACTCTGTCGCAAAAAGTTTATAATGACAACATTTGTATAACAGTCTGCATTGGAGATTGTCAAGGTCTAAAAAAGCGGGACATTACTGAGAGTTTTGAAATATTATTGAAACTCAAATGTCCCAAAATCATATTGTGTGCCTTCCCATATTTAAATAATGTGTCAGATAATGTAAATAACCACACTCATGTGTTAAATAGGCACATGCAATTTTTAATAAGTCACTATAGTGACAAATTTTTATTTTTTGACACCAATATATTTATTGGTAAATATTTTAAACAGACTAGGGATACATTGTATCTACCAAATAAATATTTACATTTACTTGCTACACCTGTAGCTAATTTTTTAAACACAGTCATAAGTAATATGACGAAGACCACAGGCACTACCACTTTTAGTAATGTTACTAAAATAAATGTGGTAAATAATAATTTAAACTTTTAACTTTGACAAAAGGAAGCGGTGAAAATTATATAGTATTATCTCATCAGAATATAAACCGCTTTTCTGGCAAAATTTTAGAGATTGAACTTTTTATTGACACATTTAACATTAGTATATTATGTTTCACAGAGACCTGGTTGAAGGCGCACCTTATGAATTTCAATGTGAATGGTTTCAGGGTCGCCAGCTCGTTTAACAGGATTTCGGCGGAAGGTGGAGGTTCCTTAATTCTAGTTCGTGATCATATCACATTTAGGGAAAGAAAGGATATCTCTTGCCTCTCGGTTGAACGAGTGTGTGAGGTCGCATGTGCGGAAATAAATTCCTATGTCATATTGTGTGTCTATAGACCTCCTTCATCAAATATTTCGCTATTTTTATCAACAATGGAGGATATTTTAAATAAAATTAAAAGTAATAAAAAAGTTCTAGTCTGTGGGGACTTTAATATTAATTTACTAGTTGATTCGGTTGATAAGTGTAGGTTTGTGTCTTTATTCGGCTCATTTAATTTTACATGTTTGTTCTCGGAGCCTACTAGAATTACGTCTGAAACTTCGAGTTGTATTGACAATATCATAACAAACTTCGAAGTACTTGAAAAAGGTATAAAGATAGGGGTTAGATCTGACCATAAATGCCAATTAGTGAAATTAGAACATGCTGTAGACAAAACCAGTAGATTAATAACTTTTAGGCCGTTATCTAAGAAAATCCTCGGTCAATTTAACAGTAATGTACAATCAAAAATAGATACTTTTACACTTGATGGCAGTCCAAACGACATGTACTCATCATTATTTAAAATTATACGTAAAGAGTTTGACCAAGTATGTAAAATTAAAACTATTAAAATTAACTCTAAAATAAAATTTAGTGCTTGGGCCACTAAAGGCATTAGACGTAGTAGGGAAATTTTGTATGAGTTATATGACAAAAGGTCCTATACACCTGATGTCAACTTTAAAAAATATGTCGGATTATATTCAAAATTATTTAAAAAAGTATGTATGCAGGCTAAATCAAATTATATAAGTGAAAAGCTTAGATTGTCAGATAATAAAATAAAAACTACCTGGCAAATTATTAATACTGAAACTGGGAAAAATAAAAAAAATGACAACAAAATTGCTCTCCGCATAAATGACGACCTTATTTCAGATAAATCTACTATTGCCAATTATCTTGATAATTTTTTCACTAACATACCATTAGACTTAACTAAACATTTAGATTCATCAGTAGATTTAGCGGAATCTTTTTTAAAGGAAAATGTTCCTGGAAATATGTCTAAGTTTAACTTTCAAAAGGTAACCAGTTGTCAAATAATAAAGGCTTTCAAGCAAATTAAAATAAAAACTACAGAAGATATATGGGGACTGTCTGTTAAAGCTATAGAAGCTATTATTGTTAACATTGCACCGTTATTAGCTACTATTTTTAATTCCTGCCTAAGTGACGGTATCTTTCCCGACTTAATGAAAATTAGTAAAGTCGTACCCATTTTTAAGTCAGGATGTTCGAACAATCCGTCGAATTATAGACCCATTTCTGTACTACCGGCTCTTAGCAAAATCTTCGAAAAGCTTTTACTTAATCAAATGCTAGCACATTTTGATGAAAATAAGTTAATACATAGGAATCAATTTGGTTTCACAAAGGGTCGCTCAACTCAAGATGCCGGGACATCACTAATCACGTCGGTTTTAGAAGCCTGGGAGGCATCTCAAGATGCTCTAGGAGTTTTTTGTGATCTCTCCAAGGCTTTCGACTGTGTTGACCACCAAACACTTATTATGAAGCTAAGGTACTACGGAATCAGTGATACGTCACTTGATCTCGTAATGTCTTACTTGTCGGGTCGTGAACAAAAGGTTTCTTTGGACGGGCTCACTTCGGTAGGATCAAAAGTTAAAATTGGGGTTCCGCAGGGCTCCATTCTGGGCCCCTTTTTATTCTTAGTCTACATAAATGATCTTCCTTGCATGGTTCAGAAGTGGTCAGACATAGTTTTATTCGCTGACGACACCTCTATAATATTTAAAGTTAATCGGAAAGACGATAATCTAGATACACCTAACAATATTCTTAATTTAATTTCGGATTGGTTTTCTGCTAATAATCTACTATTAAATGCTAGTAAGACTAAATGCGTCCGTTTTGCTTTACCGAACGTGGCAAGCGTAAACACGCGTATCGAATTAAATTCAGAAATTCTAAATTTAGCTAATTCCACAATTTTTTTAGGGATCACTCTAGATAAAAAATTACAATGGGGTCCACAAATTGAGAGATTATCAGCTAAACTTAGCAGCGCAGCGTTCGCGGTCCGAAAAATAAGACAACTAACTGACGTTGCAACGGCTAGATTGGTATATTTTGCTTATTTTCATAGTATAATGTCATACGGCATTATTTTATGGGGATCAGCGGCTGATATCGAATCGATATTCATCTTACAAAAAAGAGCAGTCCGTGCTATTTATAATCTAGGAAGCCGCGATTCTTTGCGATCTGTTTTTAAAGAAAGCAATATACTAACCGTGTCATCTGAATACATCTTTCAGAATATAATGCACGTTCGTAAAAATATTAATAAGTTTTATAAGGTCAGTGACACCCACACCATTAATACGCGGAATAAAAATAAACTAGCAATACCCTCGTTTAGACTAGAAAAGTCAAAAAAATCTTTCTTGGGTAGTTGTATTAAATTTTATAATAAACTTCCCAATAGGATAACGCAGCTACCGGACAAACTATTTAGGGTCCATATTAAAAACAAACTTATGACTAGGGGTTATTATAATATTAAGGAATATATTGAGGATAAAAAAGCCTGGGATTAGGTGTTCTCTTGCACATTGCGACCTCCTGGGGCCCTGAACTATTCGCTTATTACACCACCTAATTTAAATAATTAAAAATATCTAAAATTGTGAACTCAAAAATTAAGCTATATACAATCAAATAAATCAATTAAATTATATGACGACCGATCGAAAAAATCATATAAAAATAATAATTAATATGGCAAATCCTTGTAAGACAAGTCACAAATACTTATTTTAGTAAATTGACCAAAACCAAGCCCACTGAGTTTGACTCGCTGGATCTACTCAGAAATGGGTCGCGCCGCGTAGTATCCAGTGGTAAAGTAAAGCCCGCTGAGTTTGTTCGCCGGGTCTTCTCAGTCAGGGCCGCGTTGGATCCGGCAGTAAGCCTAAACATACGGGACGTATCGGAAATACTTATGGTCGTTGTCTTAAGTTGGACCCAAAACAAGCCCACTGAGTCTTAGTCGCTGGATATACTCAGGACTGGGTCGCGTCGCGTAGTTCCAGTGGTAGTGTAAGCCCACTGAGTTTGTTTCGCCGGGTCTTCTCAGGAAGGGCCGCGTTGGATCCGGTGGTAACTATAAACCGCTACGCACCGTTGTAATATTTATGGTCCACAAATAATATAATTTAATTTGACTAACGTAAATAATGTATTTCTTTGACAAATAAATTACTATAAAGTAAAAACTAATACTTTAAATAAAATATGAATAAAAACTAAATAAATTAAAAAAACTAATCATAAATTATAAATAAAAATAAAATTAATTTAAAAATAAATAAAATTAATAAATAAATTGATAAAAGCAAGAAATTAAAATAAGTAATAATAAGCATAGGAAATATATTGTAAATAGAGATTAAGTTCTATGTGTATTGACTTGTCATAAGAGCTCCTTAATTGCCTACGTGATCAATAAATACATTTCATTTCATTTCATTTCATTTCATTTCATTTCATTTCATTTCATTTCATTTCATTTCATTTCATTTCTTTCTAGTAAAAAAACCGCATCAAAATCCTTTGCGTAGTTTTAAAGATTTAAACATACAAAGGGACATAGGGACAGAGAAAGTGACTTTGTTTTATACTATGTAGTGATATGGCTTGATAATATTAATTTAAATCACCTAAATATCACGGCAACATTTCTAAAGCCTAAAATAAATGATTGAATTATAAGATCTTAGCTAATGAATATACACCAAATAGTCTTCTGTGAGATACGTTGTTTATTTATTTATTATTTAAACTTATTTCTCATTTATATATATACGCAAATTTTATTTGAATTTTGTAATGACCAATATTTAATTTAATTGATTCTGAACGATTGTATAGTACATATACAGGGTATCTCACGACTGCTACCGAAAACTAAGCCGGGTGGTAGTTTTAGTGTCTTCAGACAAATTGCAACAGAAAATGTTGAAAAAAAAGCGACCTTTTTTTTGTTATTTTTTTCCTGTGGTCGTATTTGGATGGAAAATATTTTTTTTTTCTAAAATAATAGTGTATACTCTTTTATTTATAAGGACTCTAAGGTACAAAAGAGTTTAAATTATTATTTTAGAAAAAACTATGGATTTACCAGCCAAAAGTAACGATATTTAAAAAATCATAAAAAAAATGTCGCCTTTTTTTACGAAAATTTTAGTTGCATTCTGTTTGTAGCCACTAAAACTACCACCCGGCTTCGTTTTCAGTAGCAGACTTGATATACCCAGTATATACCTACAATGATATTATCCTTAGATTATATACTCGTCTAGATGACACATCACACCTCACCGCGCGGCTCAAAAAAAGTCTACCAAATGTGGTAGACTCGCTTCTCATCAGTGTCATTTGAACTACATATGGATAACGTGCTCCCGAAAAATAATTAATTATGCCGGTTTGTGCTGTCGAATTGTATCGCAATTGTGTGGGAAAACTGTATAATAATACCAATATCACTTTCTATCGGTAACATTATTGTTAAACCACTATTATTTGAAGAAAACATGAACTTTTAATTCATTATTTTGAAGATGAGTTTCATTGGCCAGTGTTGTCAATTTATTACTAGGAAGATTTGTTGAAACTATGGGAGAAACTATAAAACACAAATATCATTACATAATATTTCGATCAGAGTAACAACAAGAAGAATGGCATTATTTATTGAATGAGTAAATAAAACTTACCTACCCGATATTAATGAAACCCACGACGACATGCACTTCATAGTAATTTTATTAATTCTTTGCCTTGCATGTACCATTCAAAATTTCATAAACGGGGTACTGCTATTCTCATCTCATCATTAGTCATCTTTGAAGAAACAGCGAGAACTTATTCAAGGTCCTAATAATATTTTTAGACTTCCTACGGATTCCGTACTAGCAAATTGCTGGAGAGACATTACACAGCGGAAACGAAAAGAAGACCATTCGTAGCCTCACATGACTTCAGTTGTGTGTTCCGAACATTTTACTTATGATGATTTATATTTTACAGAAATACAGAAATCAGATAACAGCCCAGGCAATAAATCCAAAGAGTTAATTCTATTCGGAAACAAACACTAGGAGATGGGTTTAGATCTTTATTGCTTTTACTAAAATGCGTTATAAATATAATTAATAGTATGATTACTTTAAATAAAGAAAAAATATTTTATTTAACCTATTTTGTATATCAAATAATGGGGAAAAGTTAAGTTAATAATCTGGAGTAGGCATCCCTAAACACACACACCTTGACAGTTGGATTACAATAATTACACGACCATTACTGGTGGTAGGTCTCTCATATGTGAGAGTACTACACGACCCGTACTAACACATATCAACGAAGGTGAGGACACTTTTAGCGCATCGTTTGTTGACATTGCTCAATCTAGACGAGTATATAATCTAAGGATATTATCATTTACTTTACTATCAATTCGTATGAAAATATTCATTTCTTTTCTTTCATTGTACGTATTTATATTCCGTTCAGTGCCAGAATTCAATTTTGGCGCAACTTTTGCCATTTCGCACGATCTTTAGCGTCCTCAATTGTAACGTTGGCACATAATTTTACAATTTCAAAGTTTCATAGCAATAGGCCAGCGTGGTTGACTATCAGCCGTTCTCAATAATCTCTCTATCTTTAACAAGAGATTTCGTTAGAAATTTAAATGCAATTTATGTTTCAGTTAACAGAGATAAAGAGGTAGGAACATTTTGCACATATTTATAGATAGCTAAATTATATAAAATGTCTATTTTTATTTTATGAAGCGTAGTGTTGTACCGACATAGTCATGGTAGCTATTTTAACCCGTTGTTAAAGATAGATAGGATATTGAGAACGGCCGTATATGGCATAACATATCATTGTAATCATACGCTCGATTGTACAGGAGGCCCTTGCCCTGCAGTGGGACGTGTATGGGCTTGTGCAGAACAGTTCAGTACTTTATACAAACATTCCGCTTCTCTCTTCGCAAAAATTCGTAGCCTATTGGGTTTATTTACATAAATCAACAGCAAATGACATGCCATGCTATATTTATACATTTGATATAAAAATATTTCAGTGTTAGAAAACTTAGAAATTATTATAAACATCTATATATCATGCTACGTATAAATAATTATTATCAACATATTATAATCATATTATCAGCGGACTAAGTGCCAATAGATTCAGATGAATGGGTTTTAAAGATATTCGAAAAAAAAACAAAGTTACGTTCTTTTTATACACGTGAAAGGAAGGTGGAAGGTCTTATATGTGAGAGGTCATCAAGGTAAGTACCGCCGCAATGTCTATTTCTCCCGTCAAACAGTAGTGTAAATGCACTGTTGTGTATTGAGATTTAACATCTTATGTCTCAGGATGGCGAGCGCAGTGGAATGTTGCTACTGTTTATGAACGGTCGTATCGCTTACCATCAGGCGAAAGACTGGCTCGCCTCGCCATTAATTGCAATAAAAAAAAACATGAAAAGCTGCAATTTTCTGAAATTTGAGAACATATTTACATGTTATATTTGCCCTTTCAGTGAACTAGATTTTAAGCTACATTCTTTTTTATTATAGTGGGCAAAAGAGCATACTGTTCACCTGGTGGTTAGTAATCACCGCCGCCCATGAAAATCTAGCACTGCTTTACAATTCAACGCTTCTCATATTTAAGAGGCCACCTGTGTATGAACCACCGCAATGTCTATTTCTCCCGCCAAACAGCACTGTGAATGCACTGTTGTGTTTCGGATATTGTGGCCAGAGTAACTACTGGACATTTAGACTTAATATCTTATGTCTCAGGATGGCGAGCGCAGTGGAATGCCAAGAAATGCTTTGTAACTCAAGGTGTTGTTTCGTTTTGCTACTGTCCATGAGCAGTCGTCTCGCTTACCATCAGGCGAATGACACTCGCTGGAATAATGCTCGTCTCACCATTCATTAACATTAAAAAAAATGCTATGTGACTAAGATACATATATTTCAGGAAATTATTTATTTATTTATTTATATAAGCTTAATTGTACACCATAAATAAAAAAAAGGAAACAATTCAAACTAGAAAAAAAAGTACAATTGGCGGTCTTATCGTACAAGGCAATTTCTGACAGACAACCATTTGATGGATATAAGAGAAAAGGACGAAAGTTGGGGCAGCATCAGGTGTACGAATAATACCTGAAATTGAATTGAAAGAAATTATAAGTATAACTCTCGATTTTCAAACCGGAATATATCGACTTTGGATGAATACTTGCGTCGGATATTAAAAATCTTACTATTACTAATCTTACTCTCTAATCTTTTCACTTATACACAAATGTTCACGCTTGTATTCCTTAGAAAGGGTAGACAGTAGGGCTACTTGTGTAATTTCTTTTTTTATTCCACTGTATGATGAGACGAGTATGTCGTTCGCCTGATGGTAAGCGGTACGACCTCTCATGAACAGTAGCAAAACCACACAAAACTTTGAATTACAAAGCAACGCTTGGCATTCCACTACGTTCGCCATCCTGAGACACAAGGTGTTAAGTCTGTATATGTCCAGTAGTTACCCTGGCTACAATATCCTTCAAACCAAACACAACAGTGCATTTAAACTGCTGTTTGGCGGGAGAAATAGACACTGAGGTAGTGTCTACCCAGGCAGCATCTCACATATAAGAGACCTACCAGTATAGTAGTGTTATATAGAATGCTGAAAATATTTCCTTGACCTAAGTGTTATTGGATTTTTCTATTCATTATCAGGTAGTAAGGAATTTGTGCCCGGTATGCCTATAGGCTCGCCTATCACATCGTGAGGCGAAACACAAGGCGAAACGTGGATGTCCTACGGCCGCTGCCAATAATCAATCGAAAAAATTAGATTGAACTCAATCTGTATTGTTTTCTACTTTTCGATTTGTCATATACCATGTTGCCATAGTTTTTTCACTACTGAGATTGATTATTATTGGCAATATAGTATCAGAAAAATGATTGGGCTGTCAATCTCAAACGGTAAATTTTGGATTGGGATTGTTTATTGGCAGCGGCTGTTAGTTGCTACCAGGAGAACCTCTGCCTACCCTTTCTGGGAAATAGGCATGAGTTTATGTGTATATGTGTTTTCAACCTACTATATTAGGTTGAAAATAAATTCTTTTCTTGGGAAATCATAAACTCATCATAAAGTCATTTAACTACCCTTAATTTAAAAACTTACCAAAAAAAAATACCTTAGGAAAGCTGTAAAGTATTCGAATCGTCGGGAAGTTAAAAAAATTAACCAAATCCGCGAGAAAATCCTTAAATTATAGTTTTATTTCAATGTGTAACATTCGCGTAAATCCAAGAAAACCACTACACAAGATTATTATTTTTTATATTTATGCTTTGTAAAATAAATAATGATGCATTTTGACCATACTTTATCATAAAAACATAAATAAATAAGAATGCATGTCCACCATTTTTTTTTATATCATAATAAAATATTCCAGGAAATAGTCTGAACATTTATTCGTAAAACATGTATCTACTTTGAACAGTGGAATCGGCTCGCTTGCCATTTGGCAAAGGCACAGCCATTCCTTGGAAACGATATGTGGTATCTCCACGATCTAGGCAATCGTATAATAAAATCTATGAGGCCACGACTCAATTGGGCGAGTGGTGGAACAATTAATTCCCTGACACTTATTTAATAACTAGCTGTGCCCGCGACTTCGTCTGCGTGGAATTTTACAAAAAAGTTAATTAGCTTATTTAGTTTTTTTTTGGTTTTTGCATTTATATTTTAATTATCAACCTTACCGCGATCTAATTCTACGATGGCGCCATCTCTTAGCGAGCGGCGGTAAACTCCCGTTACACATTTATTTTCAGTTATTTGTATTAGCTTTATTGAAAAATTTCTTTATATACAATATTTTGTAAATGTGATATTGATTCGTTGGTGGGAGAAGTGGTCGGAGGCACCCGACGTGACGGCCCAGTGGTGGCATGCGCGTGAGCTGCGCGTGGGCATTGCATCATTACTTTATTTTTCTAAAATAAATGTAGCCTAAGTTACTCCTTGTTATATCAGCTACCTGACAAAAAAAAGTCCCGTCAAAATCGGTCCAGCCATTTCAGAGATTAAGCCGGAACAAACAGACAGACAGACAGACAGACAAAAAATTTTTAAAATATCATTTTCGGCACAGGTATCGTGTATATAACGATATGTAGTGGGATTTTTTTTTATTTTCACTTTTAAAACAGACACTTCAATTTTATTTATATGTATAGATAATATGAGAATATATATTCGTGAACTGCCTTGGTGGCGTAGTTGTATTACGGTATGATTACAAAGCTGAGGTCTTGGGTTCGAATCCCGGGTCGGGCAATGTCATATTGGATCCTTCTATTGAAATATTAAGGGATATATTAAGTTGTTGTTAAGTTAGTGTACAATAAATGATTTAAATAAATAAATACATTGACAGAGGTGGTGTCAGGGCTTTTTTGACATAGCAATTTCGGTATACTATTTTATATTTTTTTGTAATACCTCTTATACAAGAAACGTGAGGTATGTGTATGTGTATAATAAATATTATATAATCAGTGCTTCGACTGCCTCCGTGGCGTATTTGTACTAGAGTACGGTTACAAAGCTGAGGTCTCGGGTTCGAATCCCGGGATTCGAGTCGGGTAAATGATATTGGATATTTCTATCCATTATCAGCCCGGAGTCAGGAGTTTGTGCCTAATGTGGCGATAGGCTCGCCACCTATGACATTATGGAACGGAACATACTAGGCGAAATGTGGGTGTTCTGGCATCTCTGCCTACTCCTTTTGGGAAAAGGTGTGAGTTTGAGTAAATAAATCTAGATTGTGTGTTAGAAAAACTGCCAATGAACAAACTACATGTTCGAAATAAGTTATGCGTTTTCCACTTCTGATAATCAATACTATTTTCTATGACAATTATCAGTCCTCTGAACTTAATCTATGGTTAGACAGTACGATAGAGGATTCAACCGTTTTGTGGCACATTCGTAAATTTTACTGTATCAGCCGATTTACGTCTCACTGCAGGGCACGGGCCTCCTGTACAACAATACGATTGAGAGTGGTTAGGCCATATAGTCCACCACGCTGGCCTAATGCGGGTTGGCGGACTTAATACCATAGAAATTCTATAAATGGCTATTGTATGCAGGTTTCCGCACGATGTTTTCCTTCACCGTTTTAGTGCGTGGTGATTGACTATCAATACATACATGACTCTGAAAAGTCAGAGGTATACCTTGGATTCGAACACGCAACCACCGGGAACATATTGGTGCCGCGTTTAGTCCGTTTACCAATAGGCTACCACGGACTTCACTTATGTACATTCGTATATTTTTCGACGTTCGAATATTCGAACTTCGTTTTGGATCATATAATAACCCCCAGAATCGTGTTTTAGGCTAAAACTCTCGCCTCTTACTAACTGGTCATCTGCCAAATGTGCTGTCATTTGCTTATTACTGTTATTAATTATTAGTTAATTTACATGTAGACAAATATGTCTACATGTAGGCCAATATGCGTTTGTATTAGTAGGCTGAGTGTACACAATATGCGAGGGAGCTTAATTAGCATATGAGCAATCGGTTCTGTGTCTATATCAGCTCATTCACGTCCCACTGCAGAGCACGGGCCTCTAAAATCGATAGTGTGATTAAATACATAATGAATAAATATACCCAACAGTCACATACGTACTCCTGACCATAAGATCAATTAATTCTTGTGCCGTGGGTATCAGAAACTACGAGAGACTTTTCGGTCTCACAAACACCCAGACCCGGGACAAATATTTGTGGGCCACACAGAAAATTGTGTCGGTACGGGATCGTACCTGCGGTCTCTCCTTTCACAGTCGGCGTCTAACCAACTGCGCCACGATGGCTATCAATTGATTGTGACTGAGAGGAGTCATAATATGTACTACGCTGGTCTATTCCGGGTTGGTGAATTTACATAGATTTTTTATTATGGCTCCTTAAATCGGGTTCGAATTCCGGGTAGTGAAATTATGGATTTTCTATTCTTTTATCAGTCTGGTATCAGGAATTTGTGTCCAATATGGCGATCGACTTAACCCGGTCATAGTGGTACGGAACACACACCGAAACGTGGGTTCTTGAAGCACCTCTGCCTACCTCTTCTGAGTAAAAATGGTTTTATGTATAATGTAGTAGTAATAATAATACTTTAAATGAAATACTAATAAAAGTTAAATAAATAAATATAATTAATTATAAATAAAAAATAATTAAGCATTAAATTAAAACTAGAAATTATTATAAATAATACCAAGCGTAGAAAATATTTTGTATATAGAGATTAAGTTCTATGTGTATTGACTAGTCATAAGAGCTCTTAAATTGCCTATATGACCAATAATACTTGTCATTTAATTTATGCATTGCAATGCAATGCACAAATTAAAATGCATGCAATGCATGCATTTTAATTTGTGCATACTCAGCCTTAATCATCTGACCCAATTATATCGAAATGTTGTGCATGTGTTACTCAGATATTGAGTTTGTTTATACCGGGTATTTCAAGACTGCTACCGAAAACGAAGCCGGGTTGTATTTTAGTGACTACAAACACAATGCAACTAAAAATTTCGCAAAGAAACGCGACAGTTATTTTTTATGATTTTTGAAATATCTTCAGTTTTGGGTGGTAAATCCATAGATTTTGCTAAAATAATAATTTAAACACTTTTATACCTTATATTATTTATAAATCAAAGGGTATACACTATTATTTTAGGAAAAAATGTATTTACCACCCAAATATGGTCAAAGGAAAAAAAATAAAAAAAAATTGTCGCTTTTTTTTGCACCTTTTTCTGTTGCATTGTGTCTGAAGTCGCTTAAACTACCACCCGGCTTCGTTTTCGGTAGCAGTCTTGATATACCCTGTATGTATATATGTACGTGTCAAATTCGTACTAATTAACTCTGTTCGCTGTACTAATTTGACTACGGGATGTGAAACTTTTGTTCGGGAATAATTGATTCTAGTTTTATACTTTACTAGCAGTGGGGCCCGACTTTGCCAGAGTATCGATAGTTTTGGAGTCTGGTCCACATCAAAAAGTATTATTTCACGTACTAACTGTTTTATATTTAAACTTAATGTGACCGCCGTCGACTATATTGCTTTTCCCGTCCCGTCCCGTTATATTTCGTTCTGTCCCATCTCATTTGGTCCATGGAAGGAAAGCATCCAATCCTGGCCTCTTCTATTCGGTGGCATCAATTAAAATTTGAAAGTCTAGTAAATATGTATTATTAAATTCTTGACATACCCCACGGAAACACTACATATTTTCGGACAAAAAGTAACTTTTATTCGTCTTCATAGTTCAATATGTCTGTATGTAAAATTTAATATAAGTCGATACAGTCATTTTGGCGTGAAAACGAAACATACATACAAATTTTCACGTTTATGATTTTAGTAGGTACTTATTGTAGCGCGTATTTATTTATACAGGGTATATCAAGACTGCTACCGAAAACGAAGCCGGGTGGTAGTTTAAGCGACTTCAGACACAATGCAACAGAAAAGTTGCAAAAAAAAGCGCCATTTTTTTTTTATATTTTTTCCTATGACCATATTTGGGTGGTAAATACATTTTTCCCTAAAATAATAGTGTATACCCTTTTATTTATAAATAATCTAAGGTATAAAAGAGTTTAAATTATTATTTTAGCAAAAACTATGGATTTACCATCCAAAAATGACGATATTTAAAAAATCATAAAAAATAATTGTCGCGTTTCTTTGCGAAATTTTTAGTTGCATTGTGTTTATAGTCACTAAAACTACCACCCGGCTTCGTTTTCGGTAGCAGTCTTGAGATACCCAGTATAAATACTCGCTTTCTTTTAGGTGAACTGCATACACTCTCGTCATTCATGGTAAGAAAAAAAAAACCCGAGTGAACCTGCGCTAATAATTTAGTCTCGCTTACCATCAGGGGAAAGGCATGCTTGTATCGCAACAAAAAAAGAAAACTCGAGTGAACCCGCGAGCAAAATTTAGTTTAATTAGTTTTTCATAAAGTGCACCTTATGACCGTACTTTACATAAGCCCTATTAAGGTCTCTAAAGGCCTACGCATAAAAATAATTACGTCTTTGTAAACCCCGGCTTTATTAGGCTGATGTGTGCTTTCAGGGTTTTTGAATGGAAATGTGCTTTTGTGATTTGCTAACTATGCTCTTTGGATTTCCTGAGTTTTCGGAGTTAATATCATTAGAAAAGTGGGTGTAGGTGTCTCATATGCAAGAGGCTGCCTAGTTAGGTACCACAGCAATGTCTATTTCTCCCACCAAACAGCAGTGTAAATGTACTGTTGTTTTAAGGTTTGAAGGACTGTAGTACTGTGTGTACGGTTGGAAGGACATTGAGACTTATCATCATATGTCTCAGGATGGCGAACGCAGTGGAATGCCAAGCAATGCTTTGTAATTCATGGTGTTGTTTGGTTTTGCTACTTTCCATGAGTGCTCCGGTCGCTAACCATCAAGCGAATGATATGCTGGTCTTGCCATTCATAATAAATTCATAATCGTTATAAAAAAAAATAGAGGAGGAGAAACAATTTTCCACTTAAAATTACTACCCTTTTCACTTTCATCCAATCATTCCTAACTAGATCACAATACATTAGATAATACGGCCTTCAACGTATATTGGTCCATTGGCCCGAACCTTTGAAAATAAGCACGCAATAAAATATTGAGGCGCAACTCGTAAACGGAATAACTATGATGTCAAACCTAATGCGAGGAAAGTTAAGGAAAAACTAAATTTTCCTCAAGGAAAACACGAATTGGAATTGACTTAAGACCCATCGGAATCTGCAGAGTCACTGCAGACGAAAGCTTTTGAGCTTTTTTTAAAAGATTTTGCGAAGCTTTCGGTAGAGTTATATTTATTTAATAGGGGATTTTTTATTCAAATGTTAGGTTTGAAACGAATTGTGTATTGAAATGGAATTTTGATTGAAGTAAATTGGTCTGCTCTTAAATTCTACTGTAAATAGATTTTTCGAATTCATTTGATTCTTTAAAAGGTGCATATCGAGATCCCTTGAGTGAAATTTGATGATTATTTTGAGATATTAGTTTTGCATTTGCATCGGCATTTGGTGCGAGCACTAAATAAAATATTGCGTCATTCTAAAATATTACTTTCGGGTTTGATAAATTGTTTGCAAAAATTACCATTTTCAGTGAGAATATAGTGTGAAACCTGCATACCATAGCGATTCGTAAGATTTTTTATGGCACGTAAAAGTTCGATAATTAATCATTTCTAAAACCGAAAATTGCGAAAGTAAATATCGTGATAATATAATATATGGTTCGAATCCCAGGGCACACCTCTGACTTTTCGGAGTCATGTGTGTATTGATAGTCAATCACCACGCACCAAAACGGTGAAGGAAAACATCGTGAGGAAACCTGCATACCATAGCGATTTATAAAAATTCTATGGTATGTAAGTCCACCAACCCGCACTAGGCCAGCGTGGTGGACTATATGGCCTAACCACTCTCAATCGGTAGTCGATTGTAGAGGAGGCCCGTGCCCTGCAGTGGGACGTATATGGGCTGATACAGAAAATATCGTGAAGGAACCTGCATAACATAGCGATTTGGAAGAAATTATAAATGGTATATAAATTCCGCTTTTTATAGAGTAAAAAATAGATTTACACAAATTTGTGATATAAGTCAACAATCCTATTGAAAGTATTTATTATTATTATTTTAAAAGTTCGATAACATATCTACACCATAAGTGCTTATGCGTGAAAATAACTGCTCACTATCAGGTCAGTATAACTTTCCAACATTTACACTATAAAACGGGATGATTTACGACATCCCCCCTCTTTCTCCCTCAATCCGATGAAGGATCCACTCAGCAGAGTAAAATATATATTCCAGTCACGACAAGCTGTTACATAAACTACGATTGGTTGCTAGCAAAAATACGTCTCCTTTGAGTAATTTAATTCCTTTGGGTTCGTACTTAAATGGCACATACGTCCCATACTTATTGGACTGGACATTAGACAATGACTCTATTGGACAGGGAGTTAAGTATCTAATTCGGTGAATTGTTGTCAATTTGTTTGAAACATTCTGCCTTGACTGCCTGTTCGGTTAGCTAAGGTCTCGGGTTCGAATCCCATGCAAAGTGATATTGTATTTTTCTAGTCTTTATCAGCTCATCGTGGGACAGAAGATACAAGGTGAAATGTGGATATCCTGGCCCCTCTGCTTACCCCTTTTGGGAAAAAGGTGTATGTTTACGTATGTATGTAAAAATATTCTACGAGAGTACTCTGTATAAAGTCCGCCAACCGCACCAGTCCAACTTGGTGGACTACATGGCCTAACCACTCTCAGTCGTCCTCTCGATTGTAGAGGAGGCCCGTGCTCTACAGTGGGACGTGTATGGGCTGATACAGTGCAGTAGTTAAATAATTATTATCTGTCGTAAACGAGTATTATAACCTGGTTTCTAAGTCAAATGTATGTTGGGTAGGTTACCGGTCCATAGCAAGCCAAAAAAATGCCTGTGTGGCTCTCTTCAGCGTAATTGAGACGGCCCCGGGAACCCAAACCAAGAGCGTCCCAGCTTCTACTGTGATTCATTCTGTCAGCACAACCTGCCGGCCATGCCGCCGGCTTGTCTTTGAGGCTATGCCGGCGTCATACCCTCTGTTCTAGCCCTTGGCTTAATCTATAGAAGGAGTTACACCAAACTGCTCTTGTGACACGAGATTCTACAAGTCAAATTCAGAAGTGACCCTATGTATATGTGATTGAACCGCTGTTTCCCCTTTGACATGAATAATTTACCAAGTTCAAATCAACAAAGGGGTTGGAAATAGAATCGGGGTTGTCAAATGACCCATCTCGGTACGGTCGACTATGATAAGATTCAATTCTTTCATTGTACCAGTAATTGGCCGTCTTATTGTGTCTTTGTAGGCAAATTAGGTTATTGAAATGATTGAAATAAAGTATTCGATTAAAATATCTTATTATACCTTTTTTGTGAAATTGGAATCTGGAATGAAATCCCTGGTTCGGTTCTCTATGTGACCCCTGACCTGTCCTTTTTAAGCGAGGCTTAAAGAGAGCTCCCTCTTCGATAGGTAACAACCTGATTGAGCTGAACCTTTGGCACTGCGAAGTTCCATGAGCGGCTATGACCGCTTACTACCAGTCGGGCCACATGATCGTTTGCCTTATAAAATCCGTAAGATAAACTCCCTATTATATAGTTTTACTTCAAACCTAGCTTTTGCCCGCAACTCCACCTGCTTTATAAACTATATTTATAATATGTTTTATGTGTTAAAACTCAATACATACTGCCCTAAATAAGATAACTGAATTAAACCATTTGCACCAAATAAATTAAGCATGCATAATGAAATTACCTACTGAATTTAACGAAATTGTACAATCCATAATGTATTATATTACCTAATTGAATTTAAATTATAAACTGAATACTTTCATTTGTGTTTTGACAGCCTTCGGTAGCTGGTTAATTTGATCCTATCGAAATAAATATTTGTGAGAACCATATTTACTTGTTTCAGGTTTGTGTGTTTGTGAGACTGAAAAGTCTCTCGTAGTTTCTGATACAAGACTTGATCTCAGTGGGGATCAGGACTGTATTTTTGACTGATGGATTTATTTATATTATGATTTTAGATTTTACTGATGGTAAGTCTCTCATATGTAAGAGGCTGCCTGGGTGGGTACCACCGCAATGTCTATTTATCCCGTCAAACAGAATTTTAAATGCACTGTTATGTTTCGGATTGAAGGACATTGTAGCCAGAGTAACTACTGGACATATTGAGACTTAACATCTTGTGTCTCAGGATGGCGAGCGCAGTGGAATGCCAAGCATTGCTTTGTAAATCAAGGTGTTGTTTGGTTTTGCTACTGTTCATGAGCGGTCGCATCGCTTACCATCAGGCGAACGGAATGCTCGTCTCGCCATTGAAAGCAATAAAAAAAAAAATATTTTTATTTCTAAGTATTACAGTCGAGTACGCAACCATAGCTCGACATAAAAGATTATGTTTTTAATTAGGGCGCCAAGATCTAATGGCAATCCGATATACTAAACACAAAATGTCTTGATACTTGTTATTATTATTTATTGTTGTTAATAGTTTCTTTGTTTATTTTAAATCACATAACAAACCAAAACTGTACAAAGATATATGAATACCTATGTACCAAATTAATCAACCACAATTTATCGATTTTTTTTTAATAGTGTTACAATATTTTTTTAATACCAATTTTCACCGCATCGTACTCATTTATTAACAAGTTATATACGACATGACCAACACGTATCAGATTAAATAACTAAACTGTATATCTTTAATCATTATTCATTAACCACAATTTTTTTATTAAAATCATTATATACATTATTACAAAACTTACTTAACTAAATAACATAACAGACAACAAAAAATATTAAAAAATACTAACATGATAATATCAAAACTCTTTTTGCATTCTCCTAGAGTTCCGATCAAGATTGCCTGTATTTATTAACTCCACAATCGTTTTCAACTGTATTTATCAACTCTACAATCGTATCCAAACGTATTTATTAGCAGACGTCTCTACAATCGTATTCAGCTGTATTTATGACGTAGTTTCCGGAGCCAAACCGTATCATAACGCAATAATGCCTAGTACGATGGACCAAGAGTTTTATTGCCTCTAGCATTTTTATTTATTTATTGCTCTATGTAGAGAAACATTTGGGTGAAGGTTATTTGGTCGATTTTCTGTATCTACCTGTATTATGGAGATAGAGATGTTCTTGTTATTTTTGATCGCATTTCTCGTAACTTAATCATGCTATTTTCAAATGATAATAAGAACTTTGTTAATACGTCGTATATTATATGTAAATTATAAGCAGGTTTAATGTTGGTTTCTTAGATTTACGCAAATATTACACATTGAAATAAAACTATTATTTACGGATTTTATCGCGAACTTAGTTTAATTTTTTAAATTTTTGACTTCCCGGCGTTTCGATTACTTTACAGCTTTCGTGGTCACGGGGCAGACTGAGGTATTGGTCGTACGCTCTGTGACTGTTACAATTCAACTACCCTTATTTAAATAATAGTTATCCGTAAATAATAGTTTTATTTCAAGTTTTTATACCTTAATTGAGTCTCCCAACAGGTGGATCTTAAAATGAACATGGACAAAACGAAGATCATGTCGAATGTCCATGTTGTGCCCACCCCCATCGGTGTTGGGGGCTCGACTCTTGAAGTTGTTGACGAATATGTCTATTTAGGACAAGTGGTCCGGTTAGGCAGGTCCAACTTCGAGAGAGAGGTCAATCGTCGAATCCAACTCGGTTGGGCAGCGTTCGGGAAACTACGCGACGTCTTCTCGTCCAAAATACCTCAGTGCCTTAAATCGAAAGTCTTCGATAGTTGTGTGTTGCCAGTGATGACTTACGGCACCGAGACGTGGCCTCTCACTATGGGCCTTATTAGGAAGCTCGAAGTCACGAGCTATGGAGAGGGCTATGCTCGGGGTTTCCCTACGAGATCGAATCAGAAATGACTATAATATATTTAATATTAAATATAGTTCAATATATTTTTGTATCTTCTTGCTGGTCGAAACAATTATGCCGGCCTACTAGACTGGAAATACACTCATGACATTATGAGTGAACTCTACTTAAGCGTTACATAAGCTTTTTCCCTCGCAGATATTGTGTGAAACTTTTCACATAATTTATAACTTGGCCTTACATTCTCCAACTTTATAGAGGTTATTGGTAGAGCCATCGAATTATGTATAAAAAGAGGTTAGTGTTGAAGTCTTTGTTAAAGGATTTTTGGTATGTAGTACTTTAGGAGACAGCGATCATTTGATGTAGCTTAACATTTATTTTAAAAGGCTGTATCAGCCCATATACAGGGTATATCAAGACTGCTACCGAAAACGAAGCCGGGTGGTAGTTTAAGCGACTTCGGACACAATGCAACAGAAAAAGTTGCAAAAAAAAAGCGACAAATTTTTTTGTGTTATTTTTTTCCTATGACCATATTTGGGTGGTAAATACATTTTTTCCTAAAATATTAGTGTATACCCTTTATTTATAAATAATCTAAGGTATAAAAGTGTTTAAATTATTATTTTAGCAAAAACTATGGATTTACCACCCAAAAAAGACGATATTTAAAAAATCATAAAAAATAATTGTCGCGTTTCTTTTCGAAATTTTTGGTTGCATTGTGTTTATAGTCACTAAAACTACCACCCGGCTTCGTTTTCGGTAGCAGTCTTGAGATACCCGGTATATTCCACTGCAGGGCACGGACCTACTCGACAATCGAGAGTACGTTTGAGAGGGGTTAGTCCATAGAGTCCACCACGCTGGTCGATTGCGGGTTGGCGGACTTACATACCATAGAAATTCTTACAAATTCGTTGTTGTATGCAAGGTCTCCTCTTGATGTTTTCCATTACTGTTTTAGTGCGTGGTGATTGACTATAAATACACACAGAGGTGTGCCCTGGGGTGTGACCCGCGTTCACCGTGAACATGTTGGCAGCCGCGTCTGGTCCGTTTACCAACAGGCCACAACAATTGTGTACAGAGGAATTTTTGTGTGAATCTGTAGTGACCCTAATAAGTTTGGTTACTAAGCTATTGCAATAATGTTGGAGATGCAAAATTATATTGCAGGTGAAGGAAAATGCTCGGTGTTTCCCTACGAGATCGAATCAGAAATGAGGAAATCCGTAGGAGAACCAAGGTTACCGACATAGCCCATAGGATTGGCAAGTTGAAGTGGCAGTGGGCCGGGCACATAGCTCGTAGAACCGATGGCCGTTGGGGCCGAAAGGTTCTCGAGTGGAGGCCACGTACAGGCAAGCGAAGTGTTGGACGCCCGCCTACAAGGTGGACGGACGATCTGACTAAGGTTGTAGGAAGTCGCTGGATGCAGGCCGCTTCCAACAGGTTATTGTGGAGATCCTTGGGGGAGGCCTATGTTCAGCAGTGGACTTCCTGTGGCTGATATGATGATGATGATGATGATGAAGGAAAATACTACATTCTCGAAGATGTCAAAATACTGCGCAATCATAAAAACCCATTTACTCAAATTCACATATTAATTTATTTGTATAATATTTATTGTACACAAACATACTACTATACAGAAAAAATAAAAATAAAGTTAAAGTGGCGGTCTTATCGCTCTATAACAATGTCATACAGACAACCATGGGATGGATTTAAAACAAGGAGAGAGAGAGGGCAGTGTAAAAAATATTACTTCCAGCTAAATAATTCAATTTATTTCAGACATCCAGTGAAAGGCAAAATTGATTGATTAAAAACCCACATTTATAAATATTATGTGTTTAAACGAATGAATAATTAAATAAATGGGTTCAAATTAACCGTGAAGGCTAACATTTACAATGTTAGTAATCAATATAAAACTAAAGTGACTGTTTTACTTATTTATTTGTCTTAATAACTTTATTATACATCAGCAAAACCAAAAAACATTATTTCAATAACCAAACATAAACTACATTACCTCAAAACCCCCGATTATAAAATCAACAATAGGTTATGTGGGTTAAATCTCCCGTCGAGCGTCTGTCGATACTCTTATCGGCTCATACATAAATCAGTGCTGAATGCGGCGTATCGGTATTGATACTTGGTTGTACCTGAAGAGATTTATGTAACATGTGGCTCTATGATAAATTGTCCATTATTTATTTATTTATTCTTAACCGCACATAAAGAGGAAAACTTTTAATGATATTACAAATATTAAAAAGTATAGATGGCGGTCTTATCGGTATAGGCGATTTTTTACCGATAACCTTTGGATGGATATGGGAAAAGGAAAAGAAAAGAGGACAGACTAGAAAATAAAGAACACAAGCTCCAGTAACGTATGATACTTGATATTGCTTACGCAACTAATATTATAAATTATAAAGGATCTATGATTGTTTTTTATTATTGCAATGAATGGCGAGACGAGCATGCCGTTCGTCCGATGGTAAGCGACATTGAGGTATTATACTAGAGCAGACATCGGAAACAAAATCTGTGCGTATGGTGCGTGCACACGGGTACACAGTGAAGTGAGAGGGAAGATATGTTACTTCGTAGGCGTGACAGAGACAAAAATAGAATGTACCTTTCATTTTGTTACAAACATTTTATTTGCATTGTGCCCTCTATTATATTATCTCAATAGTAAGCGATAGTAAATTCATGAACAGTTGCAAAACCAAAAAACACCTTGAATTATGAAGGAATGATTGGCAATCTACGGCGCTCTCCATCCTGAAACATAAATGTTATGTCTTAATATGTCCAGTAGTTACTCTCGCTACAATATCCATCAAACCGAAACACAACTATGATTTGGCGGGAGAAACAGATTTTGCGGTAGTATTTATGTATGTTCCGTTGGCACGCTAAAATGGCTGAACCGATTTTAATAAAATTTAACTTAAGTGTTCCGTGGAATGAGTCAGGAAATCAAATATACATATTTGCTACTCTTTCAAATGCAGATGCACGATATAGGATAGGACATGAGTGCCTGCCTTTAGTTATGGGATAGAATGAGATGGCCAGAACGGGATATAAAATGTCGGAAAAAGCAATATAATCAACAGCGGTCACATTGATATTAAATACACAGTCAGGTCATAAGTATTGTCATACAGTAAAAACTTTTCTTTTAGAATGCTGGCCACAAAAAAGTTTATTGAATTCAAATTTCGAATTGTTCAAATTTCGAATTGTAGCATGTTTATTAAAATAACGATCGTTTTTAGGGTTCCGTACCTAAAAGATGAAATCGGAACCCTATTACTGAGCCTCCGCTGTCTGTCTGTCTGTCACCAGGCTGTATCTCATAAACCGTGATAGATAGAAAGATGAGATGTTCACAAATTATGTATTTCTGTTGCCACTATAACAACAAATAAAAATAAAATACATTACCCCCTTAATATTTATCCCACATATCCCTATACAGTGAACGTGTTTTTTGGGTATTTAGGTACTCAATGTTAATAACGGTAATAGATAGACACTTAAAATTTTCACATAATATTTAGTTGTACACAGTCAGGTCATAAGTATTGTCACACAGTAAAAACTTTTCTTTTAGAATGCTGGCCACAAAAAGTTTATTGAATTCCAATTTCGAATTGTTCATGAAAATAAAAATGTATACTTTTTAGAATTTTACTCATTTTTAAATATGGAGTGGACGCTTAAAGAAGACCGTGTTGCAGTTATGGCGTTGCATCGTTGTGGTTACGCGCCAATTCAAATTTTTGACATACTGAAAAATTTGAATATAACCTAAAGATTCGTTTATCGTACCATCAAACGATACAATGAAGACTCTAGTGTAAATGACAGGTCAAGAAGTGGTCGCCCTCGGTCTGTTAGGACTCCAGCAGTGATAAAAGCTGTGAAGGCGCGAATTCAAAGAAATTCCAAACGTAAGCAGAAACTGTTGGCCCTTCAGATGGGGTTAAGCAGAACCACGGTGAAAAGGGTGTTAAATGAAGACTTAGGGCTTCGGGCATATCGAAGAAAAATAGGACATCGTTTGAATGCTCGTCTAATGGACCTGAGACTGAAGAGATGCCGCGCTTTGTTGAAGCGGTACGCAGGAAAAAAATATCGGGAAATTCTTTTTTCAGATGAAAAAAATTTTACCGTAGAAGAGAGCTATAACAAAAGAAATGATAAGGTGTACGCACATAGTAGTGAAGAAGCAAGCAACCGTATTCCGCGTGTCCAACGAGGTCATTTTCCATCCTCGCTCATGGTATGGTTGGGAGTTTCTTATTGGGGCTTAACAGAGGTACATTTTTGTGAGAAAGGTGTAAAAACGAATGCAGTTGTGTATCAAAATACAGTCCTGACGAGCCTTGTGGAACCTGTTTCTCATACCATGTTCAATAACAGGCACTGGGTAATCCAACAAGATTCGGCGCCAGCTCATAGAGCGAAGAGCACACAAGACTGGCTGGCGGCGCGTGAAATCGACTTCATCCGGCACGAAGACTGGCCCTCCTCCAGTCCAGATTTGAATCCGTTAGATTACAAGATATGGCAACACTTAGAGGCAAAGGCGGGCTCAAAGCTTCATCCCAATTTGGAGTCACTCAAGACATCCTTGATTAAGGCAGCCGCCGATATTGACATGGACCTCGTTCGTGCTGCGATAGACAACTGGCCGCGCAGATTGAAGGCCTGTATTCAAAATCACGGATATAATTTTGAATAAACTTTAGTGTCATAAGAATCTATGTTTTGTAAAGTTCATTTTGGTATATAAATGGTTACATAATGAATAAACTTGTTTCAATTATTTTATATTAAACATGTGACAGAATTTATGACCTGACTAGGTATAAAACAATTAACAACGTGACAAAACAATTACTCTTTAACTGTATCAGACCATATACGTTCCACTGCAGTGCTTGGGCCTACTCTACAATCAAGAATTCGATTGAGAAAGGTTAGGCCATACAGTCCACCATGCTGGTCAAGTGCGTGTTCGCTCTTTAATTTTCGGTACAATTAGCACCTCTGCCTTCCCCTACGGCAAAACAGGTGTTACCTCATATATGTAAATGTATTCAGTTTCCTGGCGCATTGCGTTATAACGTGGTTTAGTTTTAAAATGAGGGACCAGGCTTTGGTGCACCGCGTACCAGTGTTACGCAATGACGTAATTCCCAAACCAGATAATCTGGTCCTAATGATAGTAAATTACCAAGTTTCTGAAGATATACGACCTTAAAAATAAAGCGTTTTTTTATTTACTACTTAGTTCTTATTCTAAACTCTAAGTCGCTTATAAAGAGTTTATACTAAGATGTTTCTCGTAATTAATATTTTTCATGGTAGTAAAAATAATTTCTATGGTATGTGAGTGCACCAACCCGCAATAGGCCAGCGTGGTGGACTATATGACCTAACCATTCTCAATCGTACTCTCGATTGCAGAG
Source organism: Hyles vespertilio (assembly GCA_009982885.2). Lineage (NCBI taxonomy): Eukaryota > Metazoa > Arthropoda > Insecta > Lepidoptera > Sphingidae > Hyles > Hyles vespertilio. Next base: position 5,752,553 of record CM042832.1, read on the forward strand.
GAGGCCCGTGATCTGCAGTGGAACAATGGGCTCATAAAAAAAAGAATAAAATTAAAATTAATGTAATAAATCCCTTAGAATGGCGATGTATAAACACTGATACACACACATAAACAGAAAAATATTAACTAACATAGGTAGTTTACTAAATTGTTATTATTAAAATTATTTCACCGTATTGACTACCCTTACCCTACTCTTGTATTCTAGCTCTCTAGCCTATTCTCCTCATTCTAGCCTCTGTAGCACAGTGTTCCGTCCAACGATGTGATAGGGGGCGAGCCTATCGCCATATCGGGCACGTTTTGACTCCAGTCTAATAATGAAAATAAAAAAAAAAACAATACCACTTTGCACGACCCGGGATTCAAACCCGACCTCTCGGTGCTGTGATCGTACTGTAGTGCAACTGCTCAAGCGAGACAATCAGTACATGTATTATGTAGACTGATAAATAAAAAATAAAAAAATAACACCCAACAGTCACATACATAGTCCTGACCCCACACTAAGATCGAGTCTTGTGTCGTGTTTCAGGAACTGCGAGAGACTTTTCGGTCTCACAAACACCCAGACCCGAAAAATATTTGTGGGACGCACAATTATTTCTCTCGATGTGGGGATCGAACCTGAAGTCTTTCGTTTAACAGGCGGCGTCTAACCGACTGCGCCACGGAGGCTATCAAGTATACCGGTATATCAAGACTGCTACCAAAAACAAAGCTGTGTGGTAGTTTAAGCGATTTCAGACACAATGCAACAGAAAATGTTGCAGAAAAAGCGACAGTATTTTTTTTGATATTTTTTTCCTATGGTCGTATTTGAAGTTGTAAGTACATTTTTCTCTAACTGAATAGTGTATACCCTTTTATTTATAAATACTCTAAGGTATAAACGAATTTGTTATTTTAGAAAAAACTATGGATTTACCACCCAAAAATGATGATATTTAAAAAATCAGCAGTTGTCGCGTTTCTTTGGGAAATTTTAGTTGCATTGTGTTTGTAGTCACTAAAACTACCACCCGGCTTCGTTTTCGGTAGCAGTCTTGATACATCTTGTATGTGTTATGTATACTGATACATTAATAAAAATATCAATTTTATATAATAATTATAAAGAAAACCGCTCGTATTATAAAATCAGAAGGCACTTATCGAACTCATTACTGGCGGAATATTGGCTCATGCGCCAATTACGCGGCCATAAAACGCAATGAATTAGATCACGGCTTTGTCTCCTTGGTTAATAAGGGTGGGGGTAGTTTTATCGATTTTATGCGGGTTTTCTTGACTTTGTTCTGTTGTTTTTTTTTATTGTAGCATTTAGTGTGTAGTTGTGAGGATTTAAGTACAGTTTTTAGTCCAGGTGTTTTGGTAGAATATAAATTGCTTCGGCTTCGATCAAATATACACTAGATACACAGTTCCCTGTAAATGTTCTGTTAAAAAGTGGCACTGATGAATTGAAATAAAAAAAGTAAACATTTTGCAGTTAATGAATGAAGAGGTGACGTCACGGACGCTGAGTCGGTCATATGCGCTCTGTGTATTTTGCATTTTAATAAATAAAAGTCTTGTGTTAAATCGTCATAATATATTATCAAAACGTGTAACATAGTGCTATAAACGGACACAATAGTTTTCTCAGTGCTATAATTGGTGGACAATAAACTAAAACTTAAAAACTATATTTTACAAATTACCAAAATCTGTTACAACTACCCTTGACATTAGTAAATAAATATTTTGTGATACATTATCTGGAACATTAAGTGTGGACGTTCGGCTTACTGTGAAGTGCGGCGACTAATGTGTTCGCACCCTATAGTGCATAGTCTTATATCAACAATTGATATATTTATTTTATTTTATTTTTTATTTTAAATCTTTATTGTACACATAAAAAAAATACAACATACAGAAACAAAAAAATATAAAAAGTAAAAATGGCGGTCTTATCGCTTAAAGCAATGTCTTACAGACAACCATGGGATGGATTTAAAAGAAGGAAAAAGAGAGGGCAGTGTAAAATAAATAATTAAAAGTGAGGAAACTAGATAAAACTCATACTATCTATATATATAATCTAAACATAAAAATACACCAAAATAACATACATACATACATACATAATAAAAAGCATAAATACATACATATATAATACTACAAACATATACATATATAAATATATAATAAATACAAATTTAAAATTAATTAGAAGTAGGAAATAATATTATCTACTAAAATCTGTTTATTTAGAGAGATAGAGGTAATGTTCTTTGATTTGCCTCTTGAATGAAGACAGCGATTGCGCCTGTCTCACCACAACAGGAAGCGCGTTGCACAATCGAACTGCTTTGACAGTAAAAGACTTGTCCATAAATGTCATGGTGTGCACAGGCATTCTCAGCCTAAGATTCTCGGACGACCTCAAGGACCTCAAATGTGAGTCATGAAGAAAAATAAATCGTTCTTTAAGATAAGATGGGGTGAGAGGATTGAACAAAATATTGTAAAGAAGACAGAGAATGTGAGTATTCCGACGAAGCCATATAGGTAACCACTTGAGCTTAGCACGAAACTCAGAAACATGGTCAAATTTGCGAAGACCAAATATGAATCTTATGCAGAAATTTTGAGGACGCTCAAGTTTATTTAGTTGGTCTTCGGTGAGATCTAGATAGCTGACATCGGCATAATCAAGGATGGGGAGAAGGAGGGTTTGCGCAAGCGTAATCTTCGTGGTAACGGGTAGAAAGTTGCGTAATCTTCGCAGGGACTTAGCTGAAACGAACAGCTTACGGCTTATTTCACGAAGCTGAGGACCCCAAGTAAATGACTTATCAATAAGTAAGCCCAAATTGCAGACGGTGTCCCTGTAAGGGATGGTTATCCCATTACAATAAACACTGGGGAGTTGATTCCAATCCAGCTTCGAGATCATCCTAGGGCTATACATATTTATCGGCATTTATTGACAGTACAGCAGTGCCATCTATTGGGTTTCCTGTGTATTAAGTGGCTCTCTGATCGATACTCACTATGCCAGGCGTGAGGTGCGGAAGTTGTAGTAAATTTTTGTCTCCTGTAGATGGCGCTAAATGCATAAATTGCAATACACTATACCACCGTTTGTGTGTTGCCTTACCACAGAGCGGCACGATTGCCTCCTCTTGGCGTTGCTGTGAATGCCGCAAACGAGTTTCTAAGGAAACTATAACTACTGCATCTACTTCACCAAATGTTGAAACTGTGGAAGTGGCAGACACAATGCTGACTAATTTTGGGCCTGAGCTGCGTTGTATTAGGGACGAGCTGCGAGTAGTGCGAGACGAATTTCGGGCATTTAGAGAAGAGATGGCGGAGTTCAGGGCTCTGAAGGGTCGGGTTGACTCCCTTGAAAGGCGGCTTGATGCATTGGAGCAGTCCAGCTCGAACCAACCATCAATCGGTCAAAAAGTTGAAGAGATGGTTTCGCAGTTTCGACGCGATCTAAATAACAGGAACCAGGAACTTCTTGCCAGCGATGTTGAAACCACCAACTTGCCTGAGGATGCTGGAGAGAGTGTCACCCACACTGTTAAGCTTATCGCGTCTAAGCTAGGCATCAGCCTTGAGGATCGCGACATAGTGAGTGCGGAGAGGGTGGGCAGCCGACATCTTAACGCAGTAAATTCTTCGGGGCCAATCGAGTCCAGACCGCGTCCCATAGTTGTTCGTCTGGCACGTCGTGATCTGCGTGACGCGTTGTTTAAAGGTGCTCGGGTTCGTCGTGGAGCCAATACTGCTGATCTAGGCTTACCTGGTCAGCCAAGGCGCTTCTATGTTAATGAGCGTTTGACAAAACTCAACAGAATTCTTTTTCGTCAAGCCCGGGACGCCGGTCAAGAAAAGGGTTGGAGATTTGTGTGGACGGACAGAGGTCGTATCCTTGCCCGCCGTAGAGATGGTGAAGCTGCCTGCCGTATTAGCTGCGAGGCTGATATTCAGCGCATATTTGGCTGTTAGGGTGACAATGTTTAAAGGTTTTTTTACTGTTTCACCTAACTGTATTAAATTGTTTAGATATAATTATTATTAGTTGTATAAACGTTTAACTATATTTGGAAACCATGTAATTTTTTTTTATCTTAAGACTCATTTATCTGAAATATACACACAATATATAATATATATAATTACACTTATAATGAAGTGCGTGGTGGCCTGTTGGTAAACGGACTAGATGCGGCTGCCAACATGTTCACGGTGGTCGCGGGTTCAAATCCCAGGGCACACCTCTGACTTTTCGGAGTCATGTGTGTATTGACAGTCAATCACCACGCACTAAAACGGTGAAGAAAAACATCGTGAGGAAACCTGCATACCATAGCGATTTATAAAATTTCTATGGTATGTAAGTCTGCCAACCCGCACTAGGCCAGCGTGGTGGACTATTTGGCCTAACCACTCTCAATCGTACTTTCGATTGTAGAGTAGGCCCGTGCCCTGCAGTGGGACGTATATGGGCTGAAACAAACAAACAAACAAACAAATTACACTTATGCAACGGATATCTTTAATTGGTATCTTCGGATTATCGCTCTGTGTTACTGGTCAGTGTCTTAATAGTAAATATTTATGTGTACCTTCACGAAATACGTTATACATTCCTTTACATGCGTCTACAATTTACCAAACATTAATTATTACTCATAACATAGCACAATCGTTTTTAATTCTCAATATTTACATAATATATTTAATCCTCTATGAATATCATTACAAAATATTATCTTTATATTATAACCTAATGAGCTTCCAGATTCAACAGACAATCTTTTTGAATTCTGATAACCTATGGCTAAAAACAGATTACTTAAATTAGGATTGTTCAACGCAGGCTCATTATCCACCGGTCACGATGAGCTCTTGGTTGCCATGAGCAATCACTTGGTTGATATTCTAGCAATTAATGAGACGTGGCTACGACCTGGCGAGGAAGGGCGGGCACCTGCTGTCCCGGGTTACCTTTTAAGGCATACTCCTCGGCCGAGGTCCATATGTGGCGGACGTGGTGGGGGTGTGGGCTTCTTCATTAGGGTAGGCCTCAAGGTGCGAGTCAGGCCGCATCCCATACATCCACAGGTCGAACAAATGTGGATGAGCCTGAATATACATAAAAAGACACTTTTACTGGTGGTAGGTCTCTCATATGTGAGAGGTCATCTGGGTAGGTACCACCGCAATGTCTATTTCTCCCGTGAAACAACACTGCTTAAATGCACTGTTGTGTTTCGGATTGAAGGACATTGTAGCCAGAGCAACTACTGGACATATTGAGACTTAACATCTTATGTCTCAGGATGGCGAGCGCAGTGGAATATTGCTACTGTTCATGAGCGGTCGTATCGCTTACCATCAGGCGAACGGCTTGCTCGTCTCGCCATGCAATGCAATAAAAAAAAAAACACTACTAATTGGTACTGCATGTCGTCCACCGTGGTTTGACCTTAATGAATTTCTGAATACACTGACACAAAGTGTTACAGCACTTGCTCCTTACGATCAAGTGGTGTTGCTCGGCGATTTCAATGTAAATATGCTCGATATGGATAATATAAAATATAAACGTGTTATGCAGTTCCTGCATCACTGTGGACTTGATCAAATTGTAACGAAGCCTACTCACTTTGTGGGTGACGGCTCATCTCTTATTGATATTATCTGTACAGATGCTAAATATCGAGATGTTTCTGTTGACCACATAAGTAAGGTGGGGCACCACGCATTTGTTACATGCTACTTAGTACTTATAAAGGAAAAGTTAACTGCTAGACAGGTCGTGTATCGCCCCTATAAGGACATAGTTTATGTTTTGTTCTCAAATGATTTGCAACTGCGTGCGTGTAAGTGTAAGTGCGTGGTGGCCTGTTGGTAAACGGACTAGATGCGGCTGCCAACATGTTCACGGTGGTCGCGGGTTAAAATCCCAGGGCACACCTCTGACTTTTCGGAGTCATGTGTGTATTGACAGTCAATCACCACGCACTAAAACGGTGAAGAAAAACATCGTGAGGAAACCTGCATACCATAGCGATTTATAAAAATTCTATGGTATGTAAGTCCGCCAACCCGCTCTAGGCCAGCGTGGTGGACTATATGGCCTAACCACTCTCAATCGTACTTTCGATTGTAGAGGAGGCCCGTGCCCTGCAGTGGGACGCATATGGGCTGATACAGATTTGCAACTGATCCCTTGGGACTCAATAGACACGTTGCAGGATGTTGATGTCATGGTCTCCACTTTTAATAATTATGTTACATCCTTGTTTGATATTCATGCCCCCATTAAGCGTAATTTTTTTAAAGCGCAGCCTGCACCATGGATAACGCCCACTATTAAACTGATGTGTAGACTGCGCGATAAAGCTAGGGATAGATATAGATGCACCAAGTCGCAAACCCATAAAGATTATTATCTCCAACTTAAAAATCAAGTGGCGCAATCTCTGCATAATGAAAAATGATAAGCAGCATACTTTAATAAACATATTAATGAAAATATAAATAACTCCAAATCTTTATGGAAAAACCTTAAAAATCAAGTGTACCCCTCTAATACGTGTAATTTGCTTCCCAATCATCTACTTAATCCAGACGGAATAAAAAATTCAAATATGCCGCCACTCACTGCTGGAACAACATTCCACCAGCGTGCAGATCTAAAAACAGTAAACTTAGTTTTAAATATAATTACAAGAACAATTTATTACTATTACAGAAACAACAAAACATTACGTACATAGTTTAATTATTTGTTTATTTATTTTTTATCTACATATACTATCCATTATTATTTACTATCATACCTGCAAGTTTTCGATCGAACAGTGAAGTGGGCCGTTTGCCAGTTTCGTTGAAGTGGCGGCAAAAAAACACACTTCTCTTTCTTTTATAATAATAACACACTCAATATTTGCGAGCAGTTTCTACATAATTAATAATTGTTAATGGTTTATTGTCTTATTATCACTGACCGGAGCGACATGCGTTTCGACTGCCCGTGTCGAGGAGAATGATGGCGGATTCCAGTCCGAGTGCGCGTGCGCCTCCGCCTACCCAAGGCCATTGCGGTGTTGTCGAGTTTTTTTTTTGTTGTAATAATTTGATAGTTATTACTTTATCGGTTTTAAATTATTGTGTATTTGCAGATACTCGGTCTTAGTCGCCCTCTGTCGGCGCCGGCGAATTTTTGCCGATTACTTAATATCTATCATATGAATTTGTAATCTTCGTTATATTTTTATTTTTTGTTTCTAAATGTTTTATGTTTCCTGTTTATATTGTATAAATTATCAATCTTTTTCTAAAATACATGTACAAGTACCTATACTAATTTTAATCTGCACACCGACGTAGTGCCCGGATGTCACTAAGGTCCCTCATTGAAAATCAGTGCTGTGGTATTGCTTATGCTGTGCTGCAGTAATAAGCTGAATGAGGGTTCCTGTTGTTGGCACAAATAGTAATGGAGAATATTATTGTCTTTTGTTATCTTTATATAACTAGCACTTCTTTGTTTTATTGTAAATACTTTATATCTTTTATTTTTTAGGGTTGGATTATTTTTATTATTAATATTAATTTCTTTGTTTTGCTTTTGTATTTGTACCAACAATAAACTTTTCTTTCTTTCTTTTCTTAAACAAAAAGATCACATATTCCAAATATAATAACACAAATTCCACCTTATTCCTGGAGCTGAAAGTAGCTTTACATATAATATTGTCTAAAGTTCTGCGACGTTTTAGAACCAACGGTCGGTGCGTGACTGAAGGCGAAAGAGTGCTTAAAGCACTCTTTTTTAGTGCCATTTTGTAAGCGCTCATGTTGTATCTAGTGTATTTTTGATCGAAGTGCTTCGGTTTAAATAATTTTACGAATAAATTTACCAAATTATGAGACAGTTGAAAATAATAATGTTTAAGCTTATGTTACAGGCTTTCGGAACATCAAATATAATAAATGTCAAATAGGTTTATGAGTAAAAAAAAAATAGTATTACACATACATTTATAGTAAACAATACTTTAAAACAGTGAAAATGCTATTACATGGCCTTAACCCTCTCAATTGTACTGAAGATTGTAGAAGGATACTCGTGCATTGCTTTGGGACGTACATGGGTTAAAACAGTATGCGATTATAAATAAAAATAAATAAAAGAAATAATAATCTTATACACACAAACAATACAAGTCATAAATTGTGCGTATCTGATATCAATTACTGTACTTTTCACCCTCACAACTAAAACAATATTTAACTTAAAATATTTGAAATCAAACATTCATTTCTTACCATTTTATCGCACATTAATCATAAGAAGCTTTGAAGGACCGTGCCCGCGTAGCGTATTCGTAGCAGCTGGGCGTAGCACGCGTAGCAAACATAATTCCGTTCTTTATTCATTTGTTTTTGTATGACATTTTTAATATTTAGTTTGTGCTCCATTGCTGTAGTGGTTTTAAGATGTTACTGTGAGGTGATTTTTTAATAGTTTTGGGAAGTCAGTATTAATGAAAAAGCATTACAATGTGATTGCTTAATCACTCCATCCATTTACGATCGCGTTCATCAAAATACTTTATTAATTTTTGTGTAAACAACGCTGAAATAATTAAGCGTTTTTTATTTATTTTTATTTTAATGTGAATTTCAGTCTATTACGAAATTGTACAAATCCATATACGATATTTGTATTTCCCGGCGAGATCTAGCCATCTAATGTCATTGGCCACTGTATTTGGTCAGCATTTGCCGCGCGCATTGTAGTCACTTTTTCCTGCCCGTAAAAATAATTAGTACAACAGTTTCGCATCCTGTATCCTGTATTATCCCATATACGTCCCACTACAGGGTATAACCTACTCTACAATTGAGAGTGGTTAGGCCATCTAGTACACCATGCTAGCCTAATGAAGGTTGGTGGACTAACATACCATAGAAATTCTTATAAATCGCTATGGTATGCTGGTTTCCCCACGATGGTTTCCTTCACCGTTTTAGTGCGTGGTGATTGACTCAATACACACATGACTCCGAAAAGACAGAGGTGTGCCCTGGGATTCAAACCCGTGACCACCGTGAACATGTTGACAGCCGCGTCTGGTATGTTTACCAACAGGCCACCACGCGCTTACTTCACTTAATTTCGCATACAGGTATAAAAATATAAACAATAGAAGTAAGTCTGTAAGACTTACTTTTATATTATTACTTAAGCCTAATGTTTTATTTAAAGAAAAACACACCAACGCTCATTTACAATTAATTTAGTTTTTTATTAATCAAGTTTGCAAAATCAATCCAGTTTTACTATTTAATTGAACGAAACTAAATCTAATTTGGGTAAAACAAATGAAAATAGTTTAAAACTGTTGGGTTTGTTAAACCCTTTTCTAAATGATTAAAATGTTTGTGGTTTTATATATAAATGGGAATTAGGTTCTTAGTACTGGTGGTAGGTCTCTCATATGTGAGAGGCCGCCTGGGTAGGTACCACCGAAATGTCTATATCTCCCGCTAAACAGCAGTGTAAATGCACTGTTGTGTTTCGGATTGAAGGACATTGTAGTCAGAGTAAATTCTGGACAAATTCAGACTTAACATCTAATGTCTCAGGATGGCAAGCATTGCTTTGTAATTCAATGTGTTGTTTGGTTTTGCTACTGTCAATGAGCAGTCGTATCGCTTACCATTAGACGAATGGAACGCTCGTCTCAATCATTAAAAAAAAAAAAAAAAAAACAAAAAAAAAACCCGTTGACAGCACTGGAACCAAAGTCTTAATCCAAGTAAATGACGTAGCCTAAAAGAAAATTCTACATATACAAACATAGATGTCTCGTTTGTTTACTTTTCAATAGAGTCAGATGTCAGTGACAAATGTCGACCCGACGCCCCGGTGTTATTAGCTTATTGCGTGACCTGGCTTGGGTCATGAGTGGAGCGGGAAGCGGGTGTAAAGGGTAATAAATGCAAGACTTTTTCTTTATTAGCAATAGCAATAGTGATTACAAAAATATATATGTAACGTGTTACTCTGGGAGAACGGTGTGGACTGTTTTTGTAATTCTGTCGCTAACAGCGGGTTTGAAACCTTATTTAAGATATTGCATTTATTAGTCAATGATCACACGCTATATCGGTGAAAACATCGCGAGGAAATCTACATACATAGAGATTTAAAAAAAAATGTGATGTAAAGTCCGCCAGCCCGCACTAAATCAGCGTGATGGACTATAATATGGCGTAAACGCTCTCAATCGTACTCTCGATTGTAGAGGAGACCCGTGCTCTGCAGTGGGACGTATAAGGGCTGATATAGTACAGTACAGTATTATGCTTGCTTAGATTTATTTTCATTTTAATTACGAGTATTGTATTAGCCTTATACAGAGCAAGAGACATTACTGATACATATAATATATACTACTGGTTGGCCTTACTTACTGTACTAAAGAAAATTTTGTAATTAAAATAAATAAATACACCCAAAAGTCACATATATAGCCCTGAACCCACACTAAGATTAAGTCTTGTGTCGTGCATCAGAAATTACGAGAGACTTTTCGGTCTCACAAACACCTAGACTCGTAACAAATACTTGAAGTTGAAATATTTGTATCAGTGTGGGTATTGAATCCGCTTTCTCTCAATTCACGGCTGAAGTCTTACCAACTACGCCACGGAAGCTGTCAAATTATGTATGGTATATGGTGCATATCAAAAATTTGTGAGGACAAAAATAATTTATTTCGGGTCTCGATGTTTGTGACACCGAAAAGTCTCTCGTAGTTTTAGATGCACGACACAAAGCTTGTTCATAGTGTGGGGACAGGACTATGTATGTGACTATTGGGTGTATATATATTGCATACAGGTTTTTTCATTATAAGTGCGTGGTAAATGAGCTTCATTGCAAAACACTCCACAATGTAAATGCGCGGCTACCGCCATGATCTGAATACCATATTCAGGGTATATCAAGATTTATACAGAAAACGATGCCGGGTGGTAGTTTTAGTGATTACAAATATAATGCAACTAATTTTCACAAATTCAAATCTAAAACACACCTCTGAATTTTCCGACATTTTGAAATTTCTTCTTATGTCTCATGATGGCGAATGCAGTGGTATGCCAAGCATTGCTTTGTAATTCATAGTTTTGTTTGGTTTCGCTACTATATATGAGCAGTCGTATCGTTTACTATCAGCGAATGGCATGTTAGAATCGCCATTCAAAAAAATATAGAAATTTCATTGAGGTATTATAACTAGAGCGGACATCGGGAACAAAATCTCTGCGTATGGTGCGTGCGCAAGGGTACACATTCAAGCGAGAGGGAAGATATGTTACTTCGTAGGCGTGACAAAGACAGAAATAGAATGTACCCTTCATTTTGTTACAAACTTTTTGTTTGCAATGTCCCCTCTAGTATATTATCTCAATGAGAAATTTCAATAAAATTATGTAATATCTTTAAGTATAGAGTGAATAGGTATCTTCTAGGTAGGCGTGTAACAACCTAGACTATATCGACACTTTCCATCAGGTGAGATTGTGGTCAAACGCCTAATCTACTAAAGTTAAAAAAAAAACATGTTTGTTGTCTGAAGTCCGCCAACCCTCCCTAGACCACCGTGGTACGCAATCGAACTTTCAATTGTAGAGAACTCCCGTACTCAGTTGCATCCAATTATGAATTCATGCAATAACCTCATGCATTGTCTTATTACTGGTGGTAGGTCTCTCATATGTGAGAGGCCATCTGGGTAGGTACCACCGCAATGTCTATTTCTTCCGTGAAACAACACTGCTTAAATGCACTGTTGTGTTTCGGATTGAAGGACATTGTAGCCAGAGCAACTACTGGACATATTGAGACTTAACATCTTATGTCTCAGGATGGCGAGCGCAGTGGAATATTGCTACTGTTCATGAGCGGTCGTATCGCTTACCATCAGGCGAACGGCTTGCTCGTCTCGCCATTCAATGCAATAAAAAAAAAAAAACTTTCTTATCCAAAAGCGATTTTAAAATTCAATCTACATAATGCATTTTCCAAAAGTCTCGCTCCAAGACAATTGAAAATACTTTTGGAAATAAACAACGCAACTGGGATACGAAGTACTGAGCCGTGTGAGAGAAACGGGGGAACTTTAACAAGATTTATGAGATGAATGTTACAAAACTAGTTTTATGGAACGCTTTATTATTCTATTATTTTTTATAATATTATATTTTTATACTACTTACAACAGCGTGGTGGACTATATGGCCTAACCACTCTCAATTGTACTCTTGATTGTAGAGGAGGCCCGTGCCCTGCAGTGGGACGTATATGGGCTGACACAGACTACTCACAAAAAATAAATGAGATTTTCATGATCAAAATTAAGAAAATAAAACAAGTAATTAAAAGCTTGGAATGTATATGCCTGGCAAGCAATTATGAGAAATCAAAGAAAAAATCTTTAAGCCGTGCATTTATTTGGGTGATATTTATTGGATGACATCATCAAATAAATAAAGATCGATATTCCATTGAACTGATTACTGAATTTCATAACGCAAAAGGAACATTTTATTCTATTGAAATTTTCGAAGTTTACCGCAACGGTTCTTCGGATTGTCAAAACATACAAAAAAAAAACGTTCAAAGATATAGTTTATTTTTTGTGAGTAGTGTATAATATGTTGGTTCTATACACGAGAACTCGATTGATAGTGGTTAGGCCATGTTGTCCACCACGCTGGTCTAGTGCGGGTTGGCGGACTTTATACTGGGTGGAATCGCTTATCGTCACGAAAAAAATTGTGCATGGCAAGTACATGATTTAGAACACTTTGGCATACTTATTTTAATTTTTTTATGTTTTTGTTTATGTAGTGTAAAATTAATTTACCACTACTAGTTACTAATTTAGAATAAGTTATTCATAAAACAACGTTGTTTAGAGAAAGATGCCATAAATGAAAAAAATCTTCATAAATACACATTATTGTTACCCTACTTTATACAATATGAATTCGAGTAGAAACTTCTAAATCTAAGTAATAAAATCCTTTGATCGCGCCGCCCTCACCGCCGCGCCGCCGCAAGCGCAAGTACAAAGCGTGCCGCCGCCGCGCCGCGCCGCCCGCTCCCGCGCCGCCGACACCTTCCAGGGATCTTGCCACTTCCTCAGTCGTGCGAAATTCGGTGCCGAGTGACGTTGTACGAAATTATTTTGGTTATTGGTTAGTTTCTTGCGGTCAAAATGAGTGATTAAACGAACAGTGAGTATGTGACAATAATGACATGTTATGTTCGATCCAATAAAAAGTTGGGTCATGCAAGAAGGATGTACAGATACAGAACATCTGCAGTCTTTGCGTAGGAATGGTATCATGAATGATGAATCCACGAGTTCCCAGCACAAGAACTATTTTAACGACTTATCCGAGGCTACTCGATCATGGTAAGTTCAGACTTCCTAATCATGCAAGAATCCGTGACCTTCGACAGCGAAGTCGTCTATTCTCGACATTATTAAAACGTTTAAATAAAAACATATGCAGCTGTTTCTAAGATAGTAGGTACGTTATGAAAATAATAATGTAAATCTTAACAACTTACCAACAACTACATTTACTTAAATGATCCTAACACACTAAAATTCTAAATAAATCAAAATGTCATATGGTAATATTTAGAGTAATAATACCGATAAATAGGCGCAAAGTAAGGTCAAGGTCTCTGCGCGACAGTCAGCTGTTGTGTGGCATGACTCATACACTCGCGCGCCTGAGTATTTACATGTCGTCGTTGCACTTTTAAGTGTAGGGTGATTTAGATAATATGTGTTTTGGAGATATCTTGTACTGATGTTGTTTATGGGGTAGTTTGTAGTTTTTAATGATAAATCTCGTATATAACGTTAATTTCACATACACAATACACTATTAAATTTTCCGGACGATAAGCGATTCCACCCAGTATAGACATTTTTAATAATCCCTATGGTATGCAGGTTTCCTCACGATGGTTTCCTACACCGTTATATTGCTTGGTGATTCTCTATCAATACACACATGCCTCTGAAGTCAGACATGTGCCCTGGGATTCAAACCCGCGACCACCGTGAACATGTTGGCAGCCGCGTCTAGTCCGTTTACCAACAGGCCACCACGCACAAACAATACGACTAGAGTAATATGATGATGTTTAATATCAAAATTGTACATTGTAACAACATTCCCTTCATTATGTAAACAATATTATATGACTAAGCAGAAATTTATGAAGTTTACGCAACGTATTAAGATTGATGGATTTGCTTTATACGATGTAGGATGGAAATACATTCAGTAAATTATCGTTCTAATGACATGTGGGTTTGGGTAAGCCTTTTTATGGGGTCCGAAATGTGTAAAATATAATGAACCCTCGTATTTTTAAAGACAATTTTACTCAATCATATTTCTTGAAAATTGTTCTAAAGCAAGATTTCCTATGTCACACAAAGTTAATCTCACATGTATTATTAATAATAAAACTATTATTAACGGAGTATATCCCGGATTTGGTTTAATTGTTAATTTTTTTTAATTTCCCGACGTTTTTATTACTTAACAGCTTAGTTTAAATTTATTAATTGAAAATTAAGGGTAGTTAAATTGTAACAGTCTCAGAGCGGATGACTAATATCTCAGTCCGCCCCGTGGCCACGAAAGCTGTAATCGAAACGTCGAGAAGTTAAAAAATGTAAAAATTAAACCAAATCCGCGATAAAATCCGTAAATAATGTTATTCCAATGTGACAATCGCGTGAATCTATGAAACTATAATGTATTCTTAGATAAATTTTAATCAACACGAAATCATAACCTCTTTTCCGCAGTCGGTTTTATTCCATTAGATTATTGGTGAATCCGACAAAAAGGTTTTGCACCGAACGAAAGTTTCTCCCGAGTTAGGGAAAGTTTTCAG
This sequence comes from Hyles vespertilio, assembly GCA_009982885.2. Taxonomy (NCBI): domain Eukaryota; kingdom Metazoa; phylum Arthropoda; class Insecta; order Lepidoptera; family Sphingidae; genus Hyles; species Hyles vespertilio. The sequence continues at coordinate 5,767,577 of CM042832.1, forward strand.
TAATCTCCAGAGATATTAGTTGGGGTGAATTCCAATACGTTGCTGCGTGGATTTGCTGACCTCTTTGTTTTTGTATGAGATATGATTTATTTTCCTATATTTTATTTCGTTACATAGGTTATATTTTATTTATTTAACTTCATATTAAATACACATTGTACATAGGCGTACTTAATATTATCTATGTTTTAATTACTTTTAAGGAATTTAATTAGTTTATAGAAATTATGTATGTTTTAATTAGTTTTTAAGAAATTGTAGCGCAATTTGGTTAATGGTTAATGAATATAGGTATTCTCCTCCAGTCTACCTTGAGATGGTGTTGAGATGACAGAAGTAGGCGTAAATATGCTTATTTGATTTGATATTACATATACATACTCGGTTATACTGGGTGATGTTATATAAATTTACGCTTTTTTTCCCTGAAGGGGTAGACAGAGGTACCAGGACACCCATAATTCGATTTGTACGTCCCGTCCCATGATGTGATAGAGGGGAAAACTATCGCCATATCGGGCACAAATTCCTGATTCCATTATTCGTTCACCCATAACCAGTCCACCTTCAGGTGAGGCAGGGATGAGCTAAAGTAAGTGTGCGAATACTTAATTAAAAGATAAGAAAAATATCGAGATAAATATATAACAAGTAATGCTTGGCATTTCACTGCGATCGCCACAATGAGACATAAGATGTTAAGTGTCAATACGTCCAGTAGTTACTCTGGCTACAATGTCTTTCAAACCGGAACACAACAGTGTATTTACACTGCTGTTTGGTAGGACATATATAAATTGTGGTGGTACCCATCCAGGCGCCTCTCACATATGAGAGACCTACCACCAGTGAGAGTTGGCTATTCAAGTGTATCAATGACCATTTTCCAATTTACTACCCAAATTACATAACACTATTCTAACAGAATGTCCCGAAAATCCCCACATAATACGCATCCATTAGTAATACACGCCTAGTCTCTATTGAATTAAGTACTCGCATGAAATGTGTCGCAAATGTCACTAAGGTAATGGAACATTTTGAGCTGTATGTATTCCAAATTAATTATATAACGTTGAATTGTAGGGTACAGTCTGTAATTTTTAGAATTTCGTAACAAGATTTTCTATACAGATAAATATTTCTTGGGTTGGAATCAATCTGTTTGTAACACTATCCTAGTCTGTCCTCTTTCCGTCAGTGCTATAAAATTGTATTTATTATTATTTTTGTATTATTTTTAAGTCATTTTTATACAGGGTATAACAAGACTGCTGCCGAAAACGAAGCCGGGTGGTAGTTTAAGCGACTTCAGACACAATGCAACAGAAAATGTTGCAAAAAAAGGCGACATTTTTTTTTTTGTAATTTTTTTCTTATGGCCATATTTGGGTGGTAAATACATTTTTTCCTAAAATAATAGTGTATAACCTTTTATTCATAATCACTCTAAGGTATAAAAGAGCTTCAATTATTATTTTATCAAAAACTATGGATTTACCACCCAAAAATGACGATATTTAAAAAGTCATAAAAAATAATTGTCGCGTTTCTTTGCGAATTTTTTAGTTGCATTGTGTTTGTAGCCACTAAAACTACCACCCGGCTTCGTTTTCGGTAGCAGTCTTGAGATACCCAGTATATATGATCGCTTAGCGACAAAGCCTATAAAATAAATAAAAAAAATATGAATGTTTTCACGATTTACGATTTTCTATCCTAAGGTCTGGAAGAGATCGCTACCGTTAGCCATAAGAACGTCAGATGTACTACCGGTAATTTATATTTAAAATGCTCATACATTTAAATTGTTTTTCAGTGTCAAGTCTTAGTAAATAGTGTCAAGTCTTAGTAAGTAAATAGGGGTCGCCCAGAGGTTGAAATTCGACCGTGAATCGTCTCGGTAGAGGTATCAGCTCATATACATTCAACTGCAGGACAAAGGCCTCCTCTAGAATCGAGAGTACGATTGAGAAAGGTTAGATCATATAGTCAACTATACTGGCCTTATGCGGGTTCGCGGACTTTACATAAATACATACAAATTCTTACAAATCGCTACGGTATGCAGGTTTTCTCGCGATATTTTCCTTTATATCTCTTCTTTGATCTTTTTATATATTTTCCTTCAATTTTACTGGATCTTATGTCCACCTTTTTTTTGCATTGATTCGAAAAAAGAGAGCAAACAGGTAATTTAATGGTAAGCGATCACTGCCCATAGATAATGCATAGCAATATATAGGTTTAGTGAGAGAGATACAGATAGTGTTAGTAAAAAAATTCACTTGACAACTTTGCGGTCTCATTGACAAGTATATAGCCAATCACAAAATTGATTGGAAATTGAATTCTGTATTGTGACCCTTATTTTGGTCAGTTCAAGTGGAATTTGATTTTAACTTCTCCAATTAAATTTAACATTTACAAACATATAAATTGGAATTTATAGTTTAAATTACTGAATTCTAGCCAACATTTGTATAATTCTATATTGAATATTCGCAAACAAACCGAACATACAAACTCATATTAAATAAATTCATCGGTTATGTAAATAGGTAAATTAAATTATTTCGCAACTACGTAACCACATAGCTTTAATGTAACCATACTAATGTAATAAATTGTAGAAAGATCTAAGTATTAAAATATGTTTTTTTTTTTATTGCATTGGCCCAGCATAAATAAATAAATAACACCCAACACTCACATACATAGTCCTGACCCCACACTAAGGTCAAGTCTTATGTACTGTCTTAACATCTTATGTCTCAGAATGGCGGGCACAGAATGCCAAGCATTGTTTTGTAATTCAAGATGTTGTTTCGTTTTGCTACTGTTCATGAGCGGTCGTATCGCTTACCATCAGGTACCCGCCATGCTAGTGTCACCACTTATTGCAATAAAACAAATTGTTTTAACAACTCTGAATATTTTAACCGATCCTACTATAAAAAAGAAGATTCTGTAAAATATTTTTTTGGCACAGTTGGAACTATCATTTCGATTTTAAGCGTAAAAGCAACCTTACGCACTCAACTCCACGTGCCTGACTGAGTTTCCCCATCAATATATAATTATATAAAGACAGGACAACACCCGCATGCCTTTATTGCCTAAATTCGGGTCGCGTTCACTCCTGTTAGGACAAAAAGCCCTAGGAAATTCGATTATTTACGGATAACCAGTCAACTTGGACTTTGGCATGGAACGTGATGCTACTTAGAATTAGGGTATTGATTTTACTGATGTTTTATCTCTTTTTATTTAGTATAATATATTCTGTCTCTCTCTCTGTCTAAGCAGGTTTCGGAAGTCCTCTACTGAACTAGGCCAATGGCTAGACTAAGTATTAGGCTATCCTAACAATTTTCAGAATCTCTGCTGAATTTATTTATTACTTATTTTATGCTTTATATACATAGTTGTATCCAGGCGGACTTAATGCCCGAGGCATTCTCTACCAGTCGACCTTTGGATGATGCAGAGAGTGAAATAGTAGGCGCATGAATTCAAGTATACTTTTTTAATTTAGGTTTTCCCAACGATTTTCTTTGATATAAAAGCCCCTATGGCACATTTTGTGAATATGCCCTTTGCGAGTGTTGAATGCACGCAGCATTGCAATGAACGAAAAATATCGTTGAATATGCTTTAAAAGTGCGTGGTGGCCAGTTGGTAAACGGACTAGACGCGGCTACCAACATGTTCACGGTGGTCGCGGGCTCGAATCCCAGGGTACACCTCTGACTTTTGAAATCATGTGTGTACTGATAGTCAATCACCACGCACTAAAACAGTGAAGGAAAACATCGTGAGGAAAAATGCATACCATAGCGATTTATAAGAGTTTCTGTGGTATATAAGTCCGGCAACCCGCACTAGGCAAGCGCGGTGGACTATATGGCCTAACCACTCTCATTATACTGGTATTGTCGATTGTAGAGGAGGCCCGTGCCCTGCAGTGGGACATGGATATGGGCTGATACAATTTTTTTTCTCCCTCTAATCAGATTTAAGCGCAGCGTAGGACGTCCACCCACAAGATGGTCCGACGACCTGGTAAAGGTCGCGGGACGTCGCTGGATGCAGGCTGCCTCCAACAGGTCTCTGTGGAAATCATTGGGGGAGGCCTATGTTCAGCAGTGGACTTCCTTTGGCTGATGGATGGATGGATAGAATCAGATTTAAGAAGTTCTCTGCTGAACTTGGACTGACGATTATGATGGATTCCTAGCCGTTTTCGGCTTCGGCGACTGTGATATTGGACTCAAAAATCTTTAAATTGGACGTTGTTCTTCCTTCCTCTGGTGCGTTCTAGTGTGGCTTACGAACCGCTACGAACGTCTACCTGGAACTGAACCAGACGTCTAAATTCAAGGCGATGTTCTGCTTTGGCCTCCCATTCAGATGGATCTATACTGCGAACTAGGACGAAGGCTAGGCTGACCTAACGATTTCCAATCCGAATTGGTAGTCTGGGATTAATTTCCGCTCTTCTATAATAGGTTTAAGCCTTTTCAAAAGTATTTTTTCATATAGCTTAGCCATTACTGGCAACAAGGAAATCGGCCTATAGGATTTCACGTCATGAGGAGGCTTACCAGGCTTGGGTATCATAATTACTTCAGCAAATTTCCAATTGTCAGGTACATATTTCAGTCTGAACGAGGCATTTATCAAAGTAGTCAGTTTGACAACTGCTTTGCGCGGTAGGTTTATCAGTACTTCTCCTGTAATCAGATCGTATCCCGGAGATTTCTTTTGATTTATTTTTTTAATTTCATTTGTTACCTCCCTAGGTGTAACGAATTTTATTGGATGGTTGTCTTGTGAAACGTAGTCTAGGGTGAAGTCCAGTAGTAGTAGTAGTACAGTACCTTCATTTGGTTTAAATATGTGCTTTAGATGTTCAGCAAATATATTTGCTTTTTGTTCATTGTTTATGGCCCAGTTTCCATTTGTTGTTTTGATAGGAGGGACTTGCATAATTGTTTTTTTAATATTTCTGGTAGCTTTCCACAGAGAATAATCTGACATACGGTCGCTAGATAACCCACGAAGATAGGTGTTCATCGATTCGTCTTTGAAGCGTTTTATTTCTCTTGTGAGCTTTTTTGCCAGCGTGTTATAAATTTGTTTGTCCTTAGGAAATCTGTTTGTTTGCCAGTGTTTTCTTTGTTTCCTTTTTTCAGCTATAAGGTCCCTGATTTCTTCTGGGTAAGAGTTGCCTCTAGCTCTTAACCTAGTCACAGGTGTGTTACGCCAGGCACATTGTTGTATGTTCACTATTAACTGTCTCAAGTCTTGTTCGAGTTGCTCAACATTTTTAAGCGGAACTTTTAGATCAATTATAGATTCTAGATCTAATTTGAAGCTTTTCCAGTCAGTGTATCTATTTGATAACGAGGGATGGCTTTCCTTTTGAATTTTTCCAGCGGATAGAGTTAAGATGATCGGCGAATGATCTGAACTCATGTCGTAGCCCTCCTCAATATGTTGAGTATCGAGGGGGAGATTTTTTAAGATAAAAAAGTCTATTAGGTCTGGGATCTTTGAGGTATCCGTAGACCAGTAAGTAGGCTTTCCTGTAGATATCACATCACATTTGAGTTCTCTAGCGGCTGATAATAATTCTCTACCTTTGGTTGTCGTGAGTCTAGATCCCCAGAAGTTATTTTTTGCATTGAAGTCACCACCGAGTATAAACCTGGAGCCAAGTTGTTTAAACATATGTATATACCGCTCAGCCTTTAGTGAATACCTAGGTGGGGAGTATATAGCAGATACAGTAACAGGATAGCGTTTTGTCTGTATACAGATCGCCACAGCTTGTATGTCTTCATCCTCTATCTTGGATTGTTCGTAGTGACAAATGTTGTATTTTATTATGAGAGAACTGCCTCCCCTTGGTGTGTTGTAAGGATGCAAGGCATGGTAAACTTTGTATCCTTTTATTTTTATTATTGTTTCTTTCGTACAGTGCGACTCTGATATGAGGCAGACATCGAAGTTTTCAGTGGTTAGGACGAATTCTATTTCATTTAGGTGTTGAAGTAGTCCATTGGCATTCCAAGCTATGATTTTAAGCGTCATTGTTTGGTATTTGGTAAGATAGCAGTTTTGGTGCTATGCTCCAGCTTTTTCAGGCAATTATCGAATGAAGTCATAAAGTTAAGAATTTTGTTGATTTTGTCTTCAATGTTATATTCTTGTGATTGTGGTTTCTGTTGTGACTGTGACAGGACCTGTGGCTGTATTTGCATCTGTCCAGTTTTTGCCATTTGTGAATAAGTCACATCTTTTTTAATACTTTGAGTGTTTATTATTTTTTTAGGTATATTGGTGTCTGGAGTTTTAATTGTATTTTTACTACTCTTCATCACCTTATTTTGCATATTTTGAAGTTCTTTGGCTACTATGCACCCTCTGTAATTAGCAGGATGTGGTTCACCACAGTGTATGCATTTTGGTTTAGCATCCGCTGGTTTTGGGCAGTCACGAGTAAGATGCTTACCCGTACATTTAACGCATCTAGGCTCCTTACTACAGTATTTTTGGGTATGGCCGTATGCTTGACATTTCTTGCATTGTGGAATCAGTTTAGATGTTTTGATTGGCTGTATTTCCACTTTGCAGCCGAGAATTGAGCTGATATTATAGATATTGTTTATTTTTTTTATTTATTTATTTATAATTCTTTATTGTACACAAAAATTAATAAAATAATTTTACAACTAAGGAACTTATAACATAAGTACGTACAAACGGCGGCCTTATCGCTAACGGCGATCTCTTTCAGACAACCTTTGGATGGATTGGAATGAATAGGAGAAGGAAAATCGAAGATAGTCATTAAAAAGGAAAGGAAGAAAATCATGTACAACTAAAAGCTTTATAAATAGGCATTATATATATATATACAATACAAGTATACACTTACATAAACTACACAAACTAAAATGTGACTTTACTACATATATTATACTATAAACGTAACGAATAAAAAAATATATATATATATATATATATATGAGAGAAAATATATTTATACATAATATATAGTCTTCTTCTTTTTGGAATGACAACATAAACATATTGAGAGGTTCTTTAGTCCTCTAGCTTAATTTATTCACCGCTTCTATTACTTTAAAGCCTTTAGCTTTAAGGTCTTCAATAATTATTCCCGGTACATACGTGTGGTGAAGATTTTTTGCCATTACTCTGATCGGTCTGTTTTGTTTATTCTCATAGGAGTGCCAGTGATTTTTATTGTCAACTAGTAGTTTAGTGGTGGCCTTGTATGAGTTCTCGCTTTTGGTATTAATTTTGGCCATATCGCCTTTCATCATTTTAATAGTGAATGATTCACTAGGAATACTGTCACTGAGAAAATCATAAAATTTCGGGAAGTTCTTGATTCCTTCCACAACGATAGGAGGCGGTAGAAGTGCCTTCTTTTCCTTTGGCTTCTCCGGGACTTTTTTGTTGGGCTCGACTTGTTGTGACGGGGAAGGTGTTAAGATCCGCTTCCTTTTCTTTCCTACTCTCTTGTCGTGTCCACTCAGTTTCTCTCGCGAGTTCCTCATCGTCTGTTTCGTATTGAACTTCAGAGGGGACTTCTTTACTGACTCCTGGTTTGACGCAGGCTTCTTTTTTATTGCCTTCCTCTAAACTATAAAAATGCTGTTATAAATTTTAAGCAGTACCGGTAACGGGATCTACGATATTTTACCGATATTATGAATTCTCCTTTACTCTGTGACGACAAATTTAATGAAATATACAAAAGCGATTTTCAAGGTACAATCTATCTAATAAAATAGCTCACCTAGATTTAATAAATGAGAATATAAATTCACGATTTCAAAATCGCTCTACTGGTCCGCAAATCGCGACTCGGTTTGCCCAAATAATTTCATTTAGGGTTCCTGCACCAAAAGGGAAAATAGAACCCTTATTGGTTCACTTTGTTTTTCGTGACTGCCTCGGTGGCGTAGATGTAATAGGGTAAGATTCAAAGCTGAGGTCACGGGTTCGAATCCCGGGGTGGGCAAAGTGATATTGGATTTTTCGATTTATTATCAGCCCAGAGTCAGGAATATGCACCCGATATGGCGATAGGCTCGCCAACTATCACATCGCGGGATGAAACATACAAGGCGAAATGTGGGTGTCCTGGCACCTCTGCCTACCCCTTCTGGAAAAAAGGCGTGAGTTTATGTTTGAATGTTGTGTTTCACTGCGCTTGTCATCCTGAGAAATGTGTATGTTAAGTCTCGTTATGTCCATTATTTACTCTGGCTACAATGTCCTTCAATCCGGAACACAACAGTGCATTTAAACTACTGTTTGACGGGAGAAATAGACATTGCGGTGGTACCCACCCAGGTGGCCTCTCACATATGGAAGGCCTACCAACATTAAATTTTATTTAGATAATTTCTTATATTGTTTTGTGATCGCATATATTTTATTTTTGTGTCTAAAAAAGTGTATATAAGTAATAAAATAATAAATAATAATAGGGAGGTAGAGATAAGTCTATAGTCCACCACGCTGCACTAGTGAGAGTTGACGGAATTTACATACCATTGAAATTCATACAAATAAAAACCCAGAACTCTAAGTGCGTGAGTCGAGATCGTACTTAGCTGATTTTCTTATCAATAAATCAATGGTCTCGGGCCATAAAACAAGGAGCGTTTATCGTTTGGCCCATTATTCACGTCTCAACAATATTGAGTTTCTATTTCGGAAAGTTTACTTTGGAAAGTTGCTATTTTTCTTATATTTAGGGTTGTTTTTCTATGAAGGCAATCCTTGCTTTAAGGGCTGTTTTATGTACGAACACATGGTATATTATAAATGTATAAGTAAATATTATGTTGATGATGGTGTTTGTGGTAAGATTATGGGTTCGAGTCATGTGTGTATTGTTAGTCAATAGACAAACGAAACAACAACACTAAAACGGTGAAGGAAAACATCGCGAGGAATCCTGCATACCATAGCGAATTATAAAAAACTTGAGAGGTGTCAAGGGACACCCGAATGAAACGAAGTTTCTTTTCCATTAATTAGTGAAGGAATTGTAATAACATTTTAGTTCTTTTAAGTTATAAAAATAATACCTTTCATTATAAACAAATATAATGTTATATAAACTTAATCAGTAAGCTAAATTTTAGTAATAATTGGCAAAGATACATAGTCAAATGAAGGGTTGATGATTGACAGCAGGGTAACAAACTAAAATTGTAAATAATAATAAATTTATTAAGGAGGATCGAAAATCAATATGTTACGGTTTTACTACGTAATTTTAATTATACAGGGTATATCAAGAGTGCTACCGAAAACGAAGCCGGTTGGTAGTTTAAGCGACTTCAGACACAATGCAACAGAAAAAGTTGCAAAAAAATGCGACATTTTTTTTTTGTTATTTTTTTCCTATGGCCATATTTGGGTAGTAAATACATTTTTCCTAAAATAATACTGTATACCCTTTTATTTATAAATATCTAAGGTATAAAACAGCTTAAATTATTATTTTAGCAAAAACTATGGATTTACCACCCAAAAATGACGATATTCAAAAGTCATAAAAAATAATTGTCGTGTTTCTATGCAAAATTTTTAGTTGCATTATGTTTGTAGCCACTAAAACTACCACCCGGCTTCGTTTTCGGTAGCAGTCTTGAGATACCCAGTGTGTCACCATCAAAAGAATCAATTGGGTATCATTATGTTTTTTTTCACATATTTATGCAATTTATGTTTCTTTTGTACCAATTTGATTTATGACATTTGATGAAAATTAGAAATTGTCGCAACGTTTCCCACTTAATTTTGGGCTTCAGCGTATTCTTAGTTTTTACTATAGCCTTTAACATATGAATATGTATTTAAATATTTTATTGCCTCTATTAGAGTTAAATAAAATGTATGACATCATTTTCAAATAAAGAAATAAAAAACGATTGTCAAATGTTTTAAATTGTAGTGCCAACTTTTCGTGAGAATTTTTTCCGTCTAGCCCCGTTTCTTAACGCGCGATAAGGAACTTCGTTCCAAAAATGTATAGTATGTAAGTCCGCCAACCCGCACTAGGCCAGTGTGGTGGACTATATGGCCTAACCACTCTCAATCGTACTCTCAATTGTAGAGGAGGATCGTGCCCTGCAGTGAGACGTATATGGGCTGATACAAATTATATAGCTATGGAACCTTCTAATGTAAAAATATATAATACTTTATTCCACTAATAGTTAATACCGTATTCTAAGCTTCTCGTTCAATTCCTTTGGGTTTGTATGTATATAGAATTAACTAAAATTGCGTGCACATCCATCAGGAACACTATATCCTGTCACTACAAAAAGAAGCCTATGTGTTATAATCCGGGGTGTCCGTTACCTCCATACCAAATTTCATCAAAACTGGTTTAGCGGTTTGAGCGTAAAGAGGTAACAAACACTTAAACTCTGGTATTTATCATATTAGTAGGAATAGGATAGGATATTCTACGGAGAGAACGTAAAATCTAAATGACATTGAAAATGTATGTATGTATCAGCCCATATACGTCCCACTGCAGGGCACGGGCCTACTCTACAATCGACAGTACGATTGAGAGTGGTTAGGCCATATAGTCCACCACGCTGGCCTAGTGCGGGTTGACATTGAAAATGAAAATACTCTATTAAATCTTTAAGATAAAATACAAACATCATCATCATCAGCCCATATACATCCCACTGCAGGGCACGGGCCTACTCTACAATCGACAGTACGATTGAGAGTGGTGGTGAAATACAATATATAGATTCAATTTACTTTTTGTCTTCCAACTGGCACAGAATATTGATTTCGCCAGGTGACGATGGGTAAGAAACTCGTTGCTATTGAAAAGCTTTGCTCTTTTCAAAACAAGTTTATAATATCAATATAGATTATAATTGACTAGAGGCCCGGCCCAGCTTCGCGTATCGTCCACGTATTATACACTTAAACGTTCCTCTTGAATCACTCTATCTATTAAAAAAACCGCATCAAAATCCGTTGCATAGCTTTAAAGATTTAAGCATACATAGGGTCATAGGGACAGAGAAAGCGACTTTGTTTTATACTATGTAGTGATAAAAACGTGACTTTTAAATAAATGAGTTATACTATTGCATTGCATCGTGTTGTAATAGTGAAGAAACTAAGCAAGAATTCCCTCAGAAACGCCAACCTACTTCTTTTTATTCTATTTTTTTTAATTAAATCTTTAGATAACACTCACTCACAGATTTTATTATAATTTTTGTAAGGGTTTACCTACATCGTTTTGGAATACGAAAATAATTGCAATGCTTTATGCTTTTTACCGCGTGAAAAGTTTATCGGCGGGCATAAATCCAGTTAAAACTGAAATATTTTCCGGGAATAAAAATACTCTATAGTCTTCTTGGGTAAAACGACTATCCAACACAAAAATTAGTTTTAATTCGGAGTGTAATTGCTGATATTTGTTCATTCGAACAACCTCTACAGAATTTCAAAATAGGTAATTTACGTAAAATGAAGACAGATAATGTTACCTTTATAATTTCAAAATTGCTTTTTTATTGACTTTCATATAAGAATATTGTTAAGGTACAATTCACATTAATAATGTTAATCGTATTCTTGTGATTTTCATACTTCTTGCATTGTTATGGTATAAGCGCCATCTTTATAATTTTGTTGCAACTACCAGTGCAGCGTTGAAAGATATGATTCATAGATGGCGTGGAGATAAATATTTTTATCTTGGATATATCTCTGAACGGCTCAGTGGCGTCCCGGGAGCAAGCTATTTAGTTCTGGTGTAAGACTTCAAATGAAAGATGGCGTTGATTTTTATACTCTCATGTTTTTATGATAATAATATGTCTTATTTTATAAACATCTTTACAATACATCCCTCGAATCGTTGATGAATTGATAGTTCATTATAGTTTTTAGCAATAGGAAAGCGACTTGTTTTTTCCACCCATTCAATAATCCAGTAAATAAATTATTCATTTAATACTATTACTACCGAAGTAATCACTCTCTCCTTGACCCATTATTTATAAATCCGCAATTTTCATATCTATAATAGCAACATTAGATCTATACTAGCCAATATACGTCCCATTGCAGGGCATGAGCCTCCTACAATCGAGAGTACGATTGAGAGTGGTTAGGCCACATAGTCCACCACGCTGGCCTAGGGTGGGTTGGCGTTCTTGACAATAGCAGCATAAACTACATTTATTCAATGAATTTTTAAATAAAGAATTACCAAAGGTACTGACTCCTGTTATACAGGGCGTCCTAGTTCAGAAGTCAGGGTGCTACTATATTGTAAACATGGTGTTATGAGATAAATAATTATTTTTATTTTTATTATTTTCCTTTCAGGGCGGACACGTCATCAAGTGACGGGGGAAGAGAGAAGAACATCACGCGGCTGAACGGATTTCTCAGTCTGAAGACACCGCTCATCAGTACCAAGACTCTTGGGTAAGTGTAGAATATTTGACAGCTTTTATTGACAAAGAACAGGAATATTTCATTTTTATTTTGTATTGAAGTGATGAATACGGCATATCCTGGTTTTGAAGAACTAAATGCAATAAAAAATAGGGTAAGATATTTTGGAAGAAAATTTGGTGCGACATTTTATGAATACTTCTAAAATACGGATTGATTATTGAGAGAAGAGGAGAATCTTCCAAAAAATTTTGATAAAAATGAGAATATGCAATAAGTAACACCATTTAGTTAATCCAAAACACCAATATCATAGTCATTATTTACATTTATACATTTTGAAAGTCTACGCTAATATTGCTAACAACGCCATCTAAAAATCACGCTCCGTAACTTGGTTAACATTGTCACGTGATATTATGTATGAAATCTGATAGATGTCGCTGTTTCACAGTCTGCCTAATAATATTTTTTACCTAAAATACTATTACATAAAACATTTTCGTTTTAACACAAATTGAGAAGACCATTAGTGGTTAATTATTATTTATTTTTAACAATAAAAATAAAGAAAATTGCATTTCAGCACAGGTTAGCAACAGATACATTATGTAATATTTCTCGTATTGATTTGATCGGGTTCAAAGCCATAAAAAATAATTTTATGTCATAAGTAAAATTAGATAGTACAAATGTGGCCGATGGGACCTAAACGCTTTCCAGTGGTCACACACTGACAAAGCCTAAGAGACTGCTTGTTAGAACCGTATTATTTTTTTCTTAAATATTCTTCAACTATTTCTTAAAATATTTCTTCAGTATTTTTCATTTGTTTCATAGACCCATCCTTCTAAGAAAACATGTATATATATATATATATATATATACACTTTAATAAATCTTTTTCAATATCTTTAAACTCTTTTTCACATATTTCAGTATATTTTATTCTTGTGATTTATCCTTGGATTGACTCATCCTTCGAAGGAAATATAAACTCATTTGCAAAAAAAAACGGGCACCTAAGCAATGAACCATTTCAAATGTTACTATTGGTTTGTTTGATAATTATAGGTAGTTTTACTTTCACAATTTTGTAAATTAATAAGCAAATAATCGTTTTCGTCAGTATTATCATAAAATTTTGATAAAATTTATGGGTTTTAATGCTAAAGTTCACTAGTAGTGTATGCTCGCTAGTAGTGCATATGCTCGTAAAGTAAAAGTTAACAAAGATTTTTGTTTGTTTTTTCTTTAATAAAGTAAAAGCAGATAAATGTTTAGTATCGAGTGTGACCCCCTCTAGCTGAAATCACAGCTTGAATTCGTCTGGGTATGCTAGCGAGGATATCCCGGATACTTGCTTGCGGAATACGTTCCCACTCCGCTGTAATCACATTCTTCAGCTCTCTGATGGTCTGCGGAGCCGGTTGTACTGATCTCACGCATCGTTTCAGAACGTCCCAGACATGCTCTATAGGATTGAGCCTGGTTCTGGAAGAAAACCATGTACCCAACCACGGGATGATCGTTTTCTTGTGAGTGGCGCATTGAGAAATCGCAAGTCTTCGTATGTGGACCTTAAGGACAACCTCGAAGAAGTAAGAAATGTGCATATTAGTCTATGGACGGTCAGGAGGAGGCTTCTCGCGGCCAATATACGCAGTCATCGCCCGGCCCGCGGCCCTTAGTTACTCCGTGAGCACAGAGTTGCCAGGCTTAGGTTTGCTCGAAATTGTGAGTCATGGACTCAAGAACACTGGAATAGGGTATTGTTCTCCGATGAAGCCAGGATATCTCTGTTCGGTGAAGATCGACGTCGGCGAGTGCTACGAAGACGAGGAGAACGCTTTGCAGAGGCTTGTTTTGAAGAAATCACACCTTATGGTGGGGGCTCTGTTATGTTTTGGGCAGGAATAAATTCAATGGATCGTACAGAGTTAGTCTTCATTGAAAACGGCTCACTGACTGGACATCGATACATAACGGAAGTTCTAATTACTCATGCACAACCCGCATTGGCCGCTTTAGGCGAAGACTCAATTTTTATGGACGACAACGCTCGCGCCCACCGGTCTGGCGATGTGGAAGCGTATGTGCAAGAGGTCGGCATTCGTCGTTTGGATTGGCCAGCTCGAAGTCCCGACCTCAATCCTGTAGAGCATGTCTGGGGCGTTCTGAAACGACGCGTGAGATCAGTACAACCGGCTCCGCAGACCATCAGAGAGCAGAAGAATGTGATTACCGCGGAGTGGGAACGTGTTCCGCAAGCAAGTATCCGGGATATCCTCGCTAGCATACCCAGACGAATTCAAGCTGTGATTTCAGCTAGAGGGGGTCACACTCGATACTAAACATTTATCTGCTTTTACTTTATTAAAGAAAAAACAAACAAAAATCTTTGTTAACTTTTACTTCACGAGCATATGCACTACTAGCGAGCATACACTACTAGTGAACTTTAGAATTAAAACCCATAAATTTTATCAAAATTTTATGATAATACTGACGAAAACGATTATTTGCTTATAAATTTACAAAATTGTGAAAGTAAAACTACCTATAATTATCAAACAAACCAATAGTAACATTTGAAATGGTTCATTGCTTAGGTGCCCGTTTTTTTTGCAAATGAGTTTATTTTTGTTCAATTTTCTTACATTCTGTCTTGCTTTTTTTTCAACCATCCATTTTTCTTATTTACTCATCCATATAAGGAAAAATCACATACCAAATGAAAAACTTTCCTAATCAACGAATATTACTAACAAGCTTTCATAAATACATTTGTATTCATGATCAAGTTACTACGTAGTAATTTGTCTACGCGTTGCTACGACGCTACGCAAAGGTTGCTACGGAGCTACGCTCAAAGTTTTCTTTGAGTATTGGAATTAGTATTAAGTTTCGTGTTTCCTTTGTGTGAAGCTCCCTTTGTTATTTAGACTATGAGAACTAGGTAGGAACGTTACGAGCATAATGATTGCAACTGGAGGTTTTATCTTTCTATTTTCGTATGAAAGCGTTTTTATATACAGGGTATATCAAGACTGCTACCGAAAACGAAGCCGAGTGTTAGTTTAAGCGACTTCAGACACAATGCATAAGAAAAAGTTGCAAAAAAAAGTGACAATTTTTATTTTGTTATTTTTTTCCTATGGCCATATTTGGGTGGTAAATACATTTTTTTCCTAAAATAATAGTGTATACCGTTTTATTTATAAATACTCTAAGGTATAAAAGAGTTTAAATTATTATTTTAGTAAAACCTATGGATTTACCACCCAAAAATGACGATATTTAAAAAATTATGTAAACATTCATTAAAAATAATTGTCGCGTTTCTTTGCGAAATTTTTAGTTGCATTGTGTTTGTAGTCACTAAAACTACCACCCGGCTTCGTTTTCGGTAGCACTCTTGGTATACCCGGTATAGATATGCTTTACTAAGACCATGTGATTTTTGTATTTTTTGGGTTTAATTCTGACGTCTGAAAATCTGTCTGTTGCTCTCTCTTTAGCCACCGGAAGCCTCCTACCAAACCTAAAGCTCTAATTAATAAAAAATAAAATATTCTGACTGATATTAACGTACTTGTAGAATACAATTATTAATATTTATAAGCTGGTTTTCCATACACGCCTTAACACCGTTTCCTAATATTTTGATAACAGCGTACAACAATAACATAGTCTATTATGACATTCGTATAATTATTTCATTATAATATTTGCCATCATCTTCTTCTTCTTTATCAGCCCATATACGTCCTACTGCAGGGAACGGGCCTTCTCTATAATCAAGAGTACGATTGAGAGTAGTTAGGCCACATAGTCCACCACGCTGGCCTAATGCAGGTTGGTGGACTGACATACCATAGAAATTCTTATGAATCACTATAGTATGCAGGTATCCTCACGATGTTTTCCTTCACCGTTTTAGTACGTGGTGATTGACTATATTAAATACCATGCCAGGTGACTTTCATAATAAAATTGAAACGTAAAATATTATTTTCTAATAGAAATCAGCTTGGAATGGTATCATTTGCTCTCGTTGTCAATCATGCGAACCGTTCGTTTGCTTCTGAATTCTCTACGTTTTTTCTTTGATGTGTTTAAGTGTGGTGCAATGTAAAAATAAAAGCGTTTTTGCAATAATATAGGCTATACAATTCTTCATCAAATTGCATAGAAGGATTAATCTGGGAAAACTGCAGTTAGTAATCTCTGCATCAGCCCGTATACATCCCACTGCAGGGCACGGGCCTCATCTAAAATCAAGAGTACGTTTGAGAGGGGTAAGACAGTAGTCTACTACGCTAACCCAGTGCGGGTTAGCGGACTTCACGTGCCATAAAAATGACTGTTAAAATCTTTATCGCATGTATCTTTTCCTTCACTATTATAGAGAGTTATGGTTGGATATATAAGTTGTTTCTGGGTTGGGTCTGGGTGTAAGGTCGAAAAGTCTCTCGTACTTCCTGATACACGACACAAGACTCGATCTTAGTGTGGGGTCAGGACTATGTATGTGACTGTTGGGTGTATTTATTTATTTATTATCATTAAACATGTCCAATAATCCTTCTCTCTTCCATGCACTTTTTCTTCCCGCTCTCTTTCCGGTATGTTGGTCTTGCAACGCATCCATTAACCCCTGGACTGTAAGACGAACCGGATTACGGTTCCTCAAAGAAACGTCATAGATGCCGCGAACTGTCAAAGGACTGTAATAAGGTTCTTGCTATAAAATAAACCCTATTTCAATGACAGTAGGTTGCTTTTTGCTTGAAGCCGAGGAGCCTTTTACGACGATTTTATTCAAGGGGTTATTCAAGTGTTGTGGATGCTCATGTGGAGTGATCACTTACCATCAGGTGACATGTTTGATCGTTTTCCAGATCTATGGAATAAAAAACATATTATAACAATACAATATTCTTCCCAGTCGTTGTGGTGGTCGTGGTCATCTTCTCAGGTGGCGGGTCGCTTTACAATCCGTCGCCATTTCTTTTTCACTGACGCTTTCCTTGTGCACTCATGGCAAGGACCATTAAGTGCAGCTTTTATTTGATTGGTCCAACGTAATGGCGCTCTACCATGGCGGTCTTATATAAAAGTATTACCACTCTGATACTTTTATATAAGACCAAAAAATCAGGAACATTTTTTTTACCATATAATTAAACGCGCGTCGCTTATAACTTGTGTAATAGCTACCTTAGACATCTCGTAGATTTGAGAGCCGTAAAGTATTTTCGACGTGGTCTGCGTTCCAGACTGCGCATTAGGGAGAGGATATAGTGACTCAAAAAGCGTAGTGTTTACATAATAATAAAAATTATATCTGTATCAGCCCATATACATCCCACTGCAGGGCACGGGCCTCCTCTACAATCGATAGTATGATTGAGAGTGGTTAGGCCCTATAGTCCACCACGCTGGCCTTACGCGGGTTGGTAGACTTTGCATACTATAATAAATTCTTATAAATTGTTATAGTATGTAGGTTTCATCACGATGTTTTCCTTCACCGCTTTAGTGCGTGGTGATTGACTATCAATACACATACTTCGAAAAGTCAAAGGTGTGCTGGGATTCGAACCCGCGTCCACCGAGAATATGTTGACAGCCGTCCGGTCCGTTTAACTATTTACAGGTTACACCCAATACAGTAGAGTAGAACATCTCATTACATTATTATTTTAATTTATTATAAATCCTCATTAATAAGTAAAAGTCCACATGGAAATTCATATTATTATTCTTGGGTGTATTAAAAATAAACAAAAATCGCTCCCGCTTATGACCATACCCTCTCCAACATAGCATCTGAAACGGATTCATTTACCTACGTATTTCAGTAAGTCATCGAATTTCTCCGACGAAAATATTACAACTGTTTAAACTGAACAAAGATATTGCGGTCTAAAGAGAAACATAAATGTATTACAGTAGTCGGTTATGTTTTCTTATTTATTTGGCTCCAAAAATGGGTTTTCACTTTATAAAAAAAATATTTTATTTCACTTAATGGCGAGACGAACATGACATACGCCTGGTGGTAAGCGATACGACCGCTCATGAACAGTAGCAAAACCAAATAACACCTTGAATTACAGAGCAATGGTTGGCGTCCCACTGCGCTCGCCATCATGAGACATAAGATGTTAAGTCTCAATATGTCCAGTGGTTACTCTGGCTACAATATCCTTCAAATATTTATGTTTTTATTATAAAGTGAATACAAGTACCTAATAAATATTTTTTCTTTCCTTCTCATTTGGTGTACCGTTCGTCTTGTTTTTTCCGTCTCACAATGTGATAGGGCGCGAGCCTATAGCCAATATAAGACACAAATTCCTGACTCCTGGATAATATTAGAAAAATCCAATATCACTTTGCCTGACCCGGGGTTCGAACCCGAGACGAACTGCAATTATACCGTAGTACAACTGCGCCAGTGAGGCAGTCCCTTCATCCGTTAAAAAACTATTTGAACAGATAACATGACGTAGTGATCTCACAAAGGTTTATTTTTATCATTTCAGTCACAGAACCCTAAAAAGTATATTGTTTTCAAAGCCAGCTCTTAAAGCTAGAAACTAAATTCCCACGCCCCATTTCCCAGAATTTTCGTGGAAATTCGGTACAAGCCGCAACATTTTCCGAGTGTAATGAAAAATTCATAGAGAAATCAACATTACGCGTCTTGTCTGATTGTGGTCTGTTCACATCGCGCGATTTTAGGCGTGTGAACTGACTTTGGATGCAAAAAAATTTACTTCACTTAAAGTTATATTGAGAATATTTTATTTACTATTCCTTTTTTCACTATACAGAGAGACAATTTAAAAATTACACAATAAAAATAATAGTACAGTCAGCAACATAAGTCGTTGCACACTTCACATTTTTTGATAACCTTTTTATTTATTTATTTATTTATAAACTTTATTGAACACCAGAAAAAAACAAATACAATAACAGAAATTAAAAATTATATTAAAAATAAGTACAATCGGCGGCCTTATTGCACTAGGCAATCTCTTCCAGGCAACCTTTGGATGGAGATAAGACACAGGAGAGAGAAAGGGCAGTCTAGGGTGTATAATGAAAGAAAAAAAAAAACAAACTATACTAACAAATTAAAAACACAAAATAAAAGTAATACATTCATATAAATATGTACAACATACATACATACATATATACATATACACAATAGACATAAAATATAATAAATATATACATAATAAATGCTAATGGAAATAGTAAAAGCACATTAATGTGTAAATTCAGAGAGAGAGATAGTGTTCCTTGACTAGTGACTTAAAAGATGACAATGTTCTAGCCCGTCTCACGACATCTGGAAGTGAGTTCCACAATCGAACAGCTAGTACGGAGAATGATTTGTCCATAAATGTCGTGGTGTGTACGGGCATTCTCAGTTTCATGTTCTCTGACGACCTCAGGGATCTTTCATGGGAATCATGAAGAAATATAAAACGGTCTTTGAGATAAGAGGGGGTGAGAGGGTTAAATAATATATTGTATAAAAGTGAAAGAATGTGAGTATTCCGACGAAGCCGTATGGGTAACCACTTGAGCTTAAGACGAAACTCAGAAACATGGTCATATTTGCGTAAACCAAATATGAACCGTATGCAAAAATTTTGGAGACGCTCAAGTTTATTAAGTTGGTGTTCGGTGAGATTAAGATAGCTGACATCGGCATAATCAAGGATGGGGAGTAGGAGTGTTTGCGCAAGCGAAATTTTCGTGGCAACGGGTAGAAAAAACACGCTGCCCTGAGGAACGCCAGCAGATACAGGGACCCAGGAGGAAAAACTTTCCTCCACACTGATGCGTTGCCGGCGTCCATACAGGTAACTATGAAACCAATCAACTGCCATTGGAGATTTGTTAAGAGAACGTAGCATACAAAGTAACACATCGTAATCAACGGTGCTAAAAGCATTACTGAAGTCCAGCAGAGCAAGAACAGTCAGCTTGCCTTCCTCCATGCCAGATCTGATGCCTTCCGTAACATGAATCAAAGTTGTAGTGGTGCTATGACCAGGACGAAACCCTGATTGGAAAGGATTAAGGAGTTTATTTTTGGAAAGGAAATCATAAAGCTGAGAATGGATTAGACGTTCTAGGACTTTAGAGAGGAAAGGAAGTATGGAAATAGGTCGGAATTCAGAAAGTAGAGAGGCATTGGGTTTTTTGAGAATTGGGATAATATGGGCTTCTTTCCAAGTAGTTGGAAAGATGCCTGCGGAAATGGAATAGTTTAGGATGTGCGTGATTATAGGAAGGGTTTCGTCTAATATAGGAAGGGTTTCGTCTAATATATGTCTAATTTTTATGAATTAAAATTTGTACGTTCTACTCTGTAGTCGTAAAATATAACAAAGTAAAGTCATCTATGTCGAGAACTGCCATACGATATTGAAAATAATTATTATTTTGGATGATAAGACAATTCCAAATCTCGTGAATGTGTAGCGACTTATGTTGCTGACTGTACCTTTGGTGGCCTTATTACACTACCTTATTTCTTACAGACAACTATGAAGAAAAAAGGGCAGTCTAAGGCGAACATGAAATATTAATAATTTACAAAAAATAACTAGATATAAAAATATAACCATGATTTTACATTAGAAATATATTTATGATAAAAAATATGATAGATGAATATTATACACATGCATAAAGTATACATATACATACACATAAACTACCATATATACCTTGGGATTGCAGTGAGACTTTGGGTCTCTCTGTGTAATCTATCAATTGTTCCACGGAAAGTGTTCTGAGGAAGATGGTGCCACTATCGCTATTCTCCCATCACACTTCCCGTCACCGTAGCAGAATTCATTCTTACTACCTGGAAACTATCCCTTCCCGGAAAGTACGTATCCAGTGTTCTTTTCTACCACGCACGTGCAAGCTCTGGAATGAAATCCCTGCTTCGGTATTCCCTGAGCACTATAACCTATCCTTCTTTAAACTAGGCTTTACGAAAGTGCTCTCCTTACAGTAGGAAGCGACTGCATTTTCCTGGATCCCAGGATCTTCATAAGTCTATAAGCGGGGGTGACCGCTGACTGTGAGGCGGGCTGTATGCTCGTATGCCTGCAGGCCATAAAAAGAACTCCACAACGAGACCAATTAGACGTCGTAACATCTTTACTACCTGGCCGGAGCTCAAACGCAGCAATGGTGATGGGGCCCCCGCAGAAGCCTAATTTTGAAGTTTCGTTCTTTTTTAAACCAAATCCGCACTATAATCTGTGCATAATAGTTAAAAAAAACTTAGTAAAATTCGCGTAAATCTAAAGAACTATTATTATTATTTTAATATATCAAAAATAAACCTTGGTATCTTTAATGGAAACTAAGAAAATAGTTTTTGATTATCAATTTTGTTGGTATTAAATTGGCAAGGTTCTTCTTCTCTTCTTACGGCCTCTCCGGCCTGAGGGTCCGGGCCGCCGGGGGCCCCTAAGGTCGGGGGCCCGTGGCATTTTGCGCACTATGCCGCCCTATTGTTACGCCACTGACCAAGAATTGCTTTGTAATTTAAGGTGTTGTTTGGTTTTGGTTTGTTCCTGAGCTGTCGTATTGCTTACCATCAGGCAAATGGCATGACCATATTCATTGCAATAAAAAAAAAACGAACTTCAGGTGCATTGTGTATGAAAAAATGTAGAATTAATTCTAAGTATGTCCTGTAACTTCAATATATTTGCATAAAACAGATCCATCTTCTAAGGATTTGTATGGAGATTTTGAATAATGTAATTTATGCAAATTTGAATCTTGTGCTATTGCTATAAGAGAGACGTGCATATAATGAATAACAGACTCTGTTTGCAATTTATTTACGAAGTTTTAGTTTGTTTGTGTGACATACAGACTGACAGGATATCAATCTTATATCCATATATAGATTTAAATATATCGATAGGGCGAAGAGCGCGCAAAATGTTCTGACGTAAATTGTGCCAAATGGACCAGACCTGCTATAATATGTAGTCATTGCAACGATTTAGATAAAAATTATTAAATCAGTTTTTGTCATCGTTAAGAAAATGTTAATTACATTAAGTTAATTTAATATTTAAGTTAGCAATTTTCTTGCACTGTTGTTCCGGCAAAATCTAATAGACTATTTTCACGGAAATGTATTGATACTTCCATATTGGTACTAAAAGATCTATCCTTATTATTTAAATCAATATTAGTATAACATTAGTAATTGATCAAAAATACTGTGTGTAACAATAGAGTTGGAACCTTGCAAAGCAAAGTTGACCATACTAATAAAATAAAAAAAAGTAACACCCAACAGTCACATACATAGTCCTGACCCCACATTAAGATCGAGTCTTGTGTCGTGGATATCAGGAACTACGAGAGACTTTTCGGTCTCACAAACACCCAGACCCGAAAGAAATATTTGTGGGCAGCACAAACATTTCTCTCGGTGCGGGGATCGAAACCGCGGCCTCTCGTTTCACAGGCGGCGTCTTACCAACTGCGCCACGGAGGCTGTCAAAAAATAGTAAATTAAATGCAAAGTTATGACATGTATACATAACAAACATGCATAAACTACGCCTTTTCCCAGAAGGGGTAGGCAGAGGTGCCAGGACACCCACATTTCGTGTTGTATGTTCAGTCCCACGATGTGATTCGTGGCGAGCCTAGCCTCTCTCTGGCCTGATGATGAATACAAAAATCTAAGATCACTTTGACCAACTCGAGATTCGAACCCGAGGCCTCAGCTTTGTAACCGTACGCTAGTATAGCCACAATTCTCAGGCAGTCTATAGAGTAAAGTTATGAATAAATTTTAAATACGAAGAAGAGAGTTAAAAATCAGAAAATACAAGGGGAAACGTGGGTATCTTGGTTACGTTTCTGCACAGCCCTTCTGGGAAAAAGGCGTGAGTTTATCACTACATAGTATAAAACAAAGTCGCTTTCTCTGTCCCTATGTCCCTTTGTATGCTTAAATCTTCAAAACTACGCAACGGATTTTGATGCGGTTTTTTTAATAGATAGAGTGATTCAAGAGGAAGGTTTATATGTATAATACGTACATATTATTGCACAGAAATCTATTTGTATCCGGGCGAAGCTGGGCCGGGCCGCTAGTATGAAATAAATTATATTGGTTTATTTGCCATATAGGTAATTAAATAGCTCTCATGACAAGTCAATACATATACTTATTCATCATTTACAAAATACTTGATTATATCATTATACAGGGTATCTCAAGAGTGCTACCGAAAACGAAGCCGGGTGGTAGTTTTAGTGACTACAAACACAATGCAACTAAAAATTTTACAAAGAAACGCGACAGTTATTTTTTATGATTTTTTTAATCGTCATTTTTGGGTGGCCAATCCATAGTTTTTGCTAAAATAATAATTTAAACACTTTTATACCTTAGATTATTTATAAATAAAAGGGTATACACTATTATTTTAGGAAAAAATGTATTTACCACCCAAATATATAAATAGGAAAAAAATAACAAAAAAAAAATTGACGCTTTTTTTTGCAACTTTTTCTGTTGCATTGTGTCTGAAGTCGCTTAAACTACCACCCGGCTTCGTTTTCGGTAGCAGTCTTGATATACCCTGTATAAATTAAATTCAAAAATTATGAAATTATTAGATATTATAGACATATATACAGATATGTATATATGTTCATAATATCTCAATATTATAAAGCTGCAGAGTTTGTTTGTTTGAACGCGCTAATCTCTGGAACTACTGGTCCGATTTGAATGATTCTTTCAGTGTTGGGTAGTCCATTTATCGAGGAAGGCTATAGGCTATATATCATTACGCTATGACCTATAGGAGGAAAGCAGTAGGAGGAAATTTTGTTCGTTTTTCGAAGTCCGATTGGTCGATATTCTAAACTGATAGCCAGAATTAAACATTTTGACCGCCATTTTAAAACGTGTATGCACCCGGGCGGAGCCAGGCCCGACCGCTAGTATCCAATAATTTCATAATTTTTGACATCCGCACCAACTTCTAACGACATCTAGTATGTGGCGGTATCACCTAATAGAAATACTTTTCTACTTTGAAAAATAAAACTATTTACGGATTTTATCGCGGACTTGGTTTAATCTTTATTTTTTTTAACTTCCCTACGTTTCTGTTAATTTACACCTTTCGTGGTCACGGGGCGGACTGGGGTAAAAAAAAATAATAATAATGTAACATTCGCGTAAATTAAATAAACCATTATTATTCTACTCCTATCATACTTCCCTTAGAATATCCTTATAATGACAAAAAATATATTAACAAACAAAATATTCACGACCGTAACATAATGTAGATAAAGTGCGAACGACTGTAGAGCCTTCTTGATATTGTGGCCTGGCCTTGATATTATCCAGCCTTGTTTTATTATTAAAGGGTGAAAAAGGATTTCTTTGAATATTTTGTTGTAAATTTTTTTTTGTCTGTCCTATATTTGTAGGTTTTCTTGGTATAAAGTAATGTGAGGAGTTCAAATTAGAGTTACAAAATAATGATTATGTGTGTTTTGTTTTTCTATATTTAAAAAATCATCTGCTTCGTTGGCGTATTTGTACAACGGTATAGTTACAAAGATGAGGTCTCGGGTTCGAATCCTGGGTCGGGCAAAGTGATATTGAATTTTTCTATCATCAGCCCGGAGTCAGGAACTTTTGCCCAATAGGGCGATAGGCTCGACCTTACCACACCGTGGCACGGAACATACAAGACGAAATTTGGGTGTCCTGGCACCTCTGCCTATCCTTTCTAGGCAAAAGTCGTGAGTTTATATATTTAGTGACGTAAAAACTGCGAAATAAAAAAAATCTAACACTGAACATCGTGTTTGGTTGTTCGGATAAAAGAAGGTTAACTACTCTAGATTTGAAGTTAAATCCGGTATGATAATAATTTCAATCCATAAATATTATCGCAATTGAAAATTCATTCGGCTATTTATAGTACTATCAATACTCCTGTCTACCCACATAAGGTACATTTATTAAGTGGGTGTTCTTATTAATATCTCTTTGAGCGTTATCTTATGGAAGAAGCTATGAACTGTACTTATAATTCCTAAGACTTAAGTAATAAAACAATTGTAGTTCAACTAAACTAACTAAAAGCAAACATTTCCAAGGTTTCCAAATTCAGCCCACTCCCTTGAGAAATCAGCGAATTATAGTTTATACAGTAATATTCATTTTATTCAAGCATATTCACTATATTATTGTACTTTTGGTTCTTCTAAGTGCTTGGTGGCCTGTTGGTAACGGACCAGACGCGGCTGCCAAAATATTCACGATGGTCGCGTCAAATCCCAAGGCATACCCCTGACTCTTCAGAGTCATGTTTGTATTGATAGTCAATCACCATGTACTAAAACGGTGAAGGAAAACATCGTGAGGAAACCTACAAGCACTAGCGATTTGTATGAATTTATAAGGTATGTGAAGTCATGTGGCAAGCGCGGTGGACTATATGGTGTAACACTTCTAAATCGTACTCTCAATTGTGGAGGAGGCCCGTGCCCAGCAGTGGGACGTGTATGGACTGAAAAAGAAATACAAATTAGACGATTAAAATGAAATTGAAGAACTAAAAAAATACTGTTTAAAATATATAACGGCCTATATAACCTGTCTATCACACCAATACACAAGCTTGAAATGTATATGCCCCGATAACACATAAATAATATATAGAGATATTCCATCAATATTAAATAAGATTCCAATTCAACCCTATTCCATGCTTCGTTAGGGCCGGTTGTATCCAAGACATATGTGGATTTCAATCGTGTCCGTGTAACTTAATGATAAGGGTTAAGTCGTTTAATCATTGAGAAGGCTCGTTTGAATGAAAATGTAGGAAGGAATTAAATTACAGCATTCTATCTATAATTGAATTCATTCCTAGTTTTCCTACATATTCTTTACTGTTAGAAATATAGGCTTTTAAAGAAATATACGTGGAATGAAGAAAAGGATTTTATTATGTTAAAATGTAATAAATTACGTTTTTTAAATTTTGTAACTTTTAAAATCTCTTCTCTTCTTAATGTTGGTTAATGGATCGGCCCAACGTTTCAATGGTATTGACCGCCTCCGTGGCGCAGTTGGTTAGACGCCGGCTGTGAAACGAGAGGCTGCGGGTTCGATCCCCGCACCGAGAAAAATGTTTGTGCGGCCCTAAGAAATATTTGTTTTTTCGGGTCTTGATATTTGTGAAACTGAAAATCTCGTAGTCTCATATACACGACACAAGACGCGATCTTAGTGAGGGGTCGGGACTATGTACATATGTGACCGATAGATTGTTTATATTATTTACATAATTCACCAAATACCAGGTGGTATTCTTACTTCTCGCTCGCACACTTCTTGTCTCACATTACACTTTTATAAGTTATACTTTCATGCCTACATACCGGGTATATCCAACTTTAAATTATTACTTTAGCGAAAACTATGGATTTACCACCGAAAATTGACGATATTTAAAAAATCATTAAAAATTAATGTCGCGTTTCTTTGCGAATTTTGCAACTAAAAAATGACGTTTTTTTTTTTGCAAAATTTTCTATTGCATTGTTTTTGAAGTCGCCTATACTACCACCCAGCTTCGTTTTCGGTAGCAGTCTTGATATACCCTGTATAATGTGTCCTACAGTAATTGATGCACACATCAGCTTTCACCAGGAAAATTGTATTCTATATAAGTGCTTAATTACTATGGTGTTTGGCAAATTAAATAAATAAATAGTTACCAGTGAATAAAAATTAGTGTTTTCTTAAAGATATCGAAATTAAATAATGTATTTTAAAACGTCTAATAGATCTTTTAGCTAAAGGAATGCTTTGTAAAGTTACGAAGAGATTGTTAAGGTCAGAGCCAAACTTGCTTTGAATTCTTAGTAATTTAAGAAAGATGGCTTCAGTTTGCATCAGGAATTATGGAATAAAGTCTTTTTATGCTTCATAATTATTTTTACAGTATTTTGCTTGTGGTAAGATACATCACAAGTAGAGCGACTGCTTCGGTGGCGTAGTTGTACTACGTTACGGTTAAACAGCTGAGTTCTAGAGTTTGAATCCCGGTTCGGGAAAAGTGATATTGGCTTTTACTTTACATCAAAAATATTCAGTTACTTACTTTCACTCAATTAGGCAATATAGGTAATTAATTATTACTTATAATATGATTCCCTTACATTCAGTAGGTAATTTAATTTTGTATGATTATTTAATTTGGCGCAAAAGTTTTAATTCAGTTTTATTGAAATATGACTGCCTCTGTGGCTTAGTTGTATAACGGTTCAAGTACAAAGCTGAGGTCTCGGGTTCGATTCCGGGTCGGTCAAAGTAATATTGGAATTTTCTATTCATTATCAGCTCGGTGTTAGGAATTTGTGTCTGATATGGTCAGTATTTTGTTTACAAATTATGTGGGAGGGCAATTAGCAATAGCAGAAATATAGAGTATGCTAAGGCTTCAAAAATAACATGGTGATGAAGTTAATTTGGATTCCCATTACTAGCTAACATGTATCATTGTAACATAAAAACTAAATAAATAATTAAGCCACTTAAAAATTAAATAAATTTAAAAACAAATATATTAAATTAACTAATAAATTAAAGCAAGAAATTAATATAAATAATACTAAGTATAGAAAATATTTTGTATATAGAGATTAAGTTTATGTATTGACTTGTCAAGAGCTCTTTAATTGCCTACGTGACCAATAAATACATTTCATTTCACATGGAAGTTATAAAACAATATTATTAGCCAACGGAACAAGCTGTGTGTATCGCATGCAAATGTTATCAATCTTAGTTGTCTAATCTGGCAGTTGGAATACATATTACCGACTACCACTGCATGGCGTTCCAGACAATTCATCTTACAATTATGCCAAGTCGAGACCAGTTGGTACACATATCTATGCATTGGCTATAGTACGAAGAAGATATATTCGTTTGGGGTGAAAGGATGTTTGGGCAAATTAATTTTGCTATGTAAACAAAATTACTAGACCGATTTTGATGCGGTTTTCATTAACGAATTTGGGTTTTTAAATTATGATATTAGAAATAATCCAATAAGTTTATTGGGAAAAGACATGTGTTGTTTTAAACGAAATATGAATTAAGACTTGGTATCCTAAAGGAAAAATATGGGTTTGTTTGTTTGATACGCTTTAACGCCTTAATTACTCAACCGATTGTCTCGCAATCTTGAATTTAGGTTGCCAGAAGTACATAAAATTATATGAGGTACCTTTCATTCAAAAAAGTATAGTTCCTGATATGAAAAAATAATAATAAATAACACCCAACAGTCACATACATACTTCTGATCCCACACTAAGATCGAGTCTTGTGTCGTGGGTATCAGGAACTACGAGAGACTTTTCGGTCTCACAAACACCCAGACCCGGAAGAAATATTTGTGGGCCACACAAACATTTCTCTCGGTGCGGGGATCGAACCCGCGGCCTCTCGTTTTACAGGCGGCGTCTAACCAACTGCGCCACGGAGGCTGTCGAAAAAATAACTATGAGACGGCTATTCGAAAGTTAAGACAGTATTCCAGCATATAAATTTGCCCTACTGAACTCAGTAAATTCGGTTGGGCAAGTTTTTTTTTTTAATTTCCTACTTAATGCGTAAATCACAGAATTAGATATTTGTGGTATTTAAATCTAGAATAATCCATACCTGAATTTTCTTAAACATGCAAGCGGCAATTTGAACAAAATCTATTACAAACTAACTAATATAAATAAATGAATAACCCCAACAGTTACACACATAGTCCTGACCCCACACTATGCATTTCACTATCTTACATCTGCAAGACCTCAGATGTTGTACCAGAAACTTAAAGAGACTTTTCGCTCTCAAAAACAACATGTGTTCAAAATCTTTTCAAATCTGTATTTGAAACAACTTATAATTACCGCTTTGCTGCGCACGGACCTTTTTTTATTGTAATGCATGGTGAGACGAACATGCTGTTCACCTGATGGTAAGCGAAACGACTGCTAATATACAACATCAATAAAACCAAATAACATCTTGAATTACAAAGCAATGCTTGAGATTCTACTGCGCTCGCCATTCTGAGACATAAAATGTTAAGTCTCAATATGTCCAGTAGTTACTCTGGCTTCAATGTCCTTTTAACGGTAACATAACAGTGCATTTATACTGCTGTTTAGTGAGAGAAATATACATTGCGGTGGTACCTTAATATTATAGCAGGGATGTGAATCTATTTCAACATAAATACGTTGAAACATCTCGAACAAAATGGAATTAACAAAACGTTAGCAATGTAACAGTTTCGATAATTCATCGGGCCGCGTGCGTCCGACATGATTAATGAAGCCTTATATTTGAAAAAATAATTAACTGCCAACGTTACTTGTATTCTACAGGGTATATCAAGACTGCTACCGAAAACGAAGCAGGTGGTAGTATAAGTGACTTCAGACCCAACGCAAATACAAACTTTGCAAAAAAATACGACTTTTTTTAATTGTATTTTTTCATGTCGTCATGTTTGTGTTTAGTACGTAGTTCTTTCTAAAAATAATAATGTTTGCCCTTTTGTTTTGAAAAGACGCTATGGTACGTACGGTTCAATTATAACTTAATCAAAAACTATCAAGGTACCATTCAAACACGACGATATGTAAAACAACACAGAAAACAATTCTCGCGTTTTTTCATTTGCATTGTGTCTGTAGCCACTAAAACTACCCAGCTTTTTTTTCGGTAGCAGTCTTGATATACCCGGTATATAGTTTTTAAGAAGCTGGCTTTTAAAGCTATATTAGTGATTGTGAATATTTGTGTTGAAGTCATTCTTACCTTACACTCTCTACCTAGGTAAATATTGATTAGAAATTGGCAACATTTCTTATAACTATACATACTTTACTGGTAGCAGGTTCCTCATTGGGATACCACTACAATGTATATTTCTCCCGTCAAATAGCAGTGTAAATGCACTGTTTTGGTTTGTAGGAAATTCTAGTCAGAGTAATTAACTACTGGGCGTATTAAGACTTAACATCATATGTGTCAGGATGGCGAGCGCAGTGGAATGCCATTGCTTAGTAATTCAAGGTGTTGTTTGGTTTTATTACTGTCCATGAGCGGTCGTATCGCTTACCATCAGGCGAACGGCATGCTCGTCCCACCATTTATAGTAATGTATTTTAAAAATGTGGATAATTCATGTGTAATATGTCAGGATCGAGTAGTGACGATCTATAGTCCCTGCCTACCCCTGCGGGATACAGGCGTGTCGATTATGCATGTATCTATCGTTCTTTTTCATTTTTTTTTTTGGTTTCTAAACTAACACTGTGAAGACTAACTTTTCTTAATCTTTTATGTTTAAGCAATATAAAACAAAAAGAACAAAGTATTTACGAAAGTTGTGCTATAAGGAAAATCATAGCCATTTGTCCATATAAAAGCTTTAGTAGCAGTCCAATACTAATTTCTAATCTAGTTTTCAGACTAATATGTGGCTAGATTAAGGTTGGGTCTGTACTGTAGAGTTTTTTTTTTGCATTGAAAGGCGAAACGAGGATTACATTTATTGGTAAGCTGTACGACAGATGAACAGCAAAACTAAACAACAACATGAATTAAAAAGCCATGCTTGGCATTCCACTGCGATCTCCACCCTGAGACATAAGATGTTAAGTCTCAATATGTCCAGTAGTTACTCTGGCTGCAATGTCCTTTAGACTGAATTTAGTGAATGTTACACATATAATTATAATTTTATACTCACATAATTAAGACTGCTTTGCAACGCTGTATAATGTAATATATAAATAAATAAAAGTTTCTCTTAGTTTCTGATACCCACGACACAAAACTCGATCTAAGTAATAATAATAATAATAATAATAATAATAATAATACACCCAACAGTCACATACATAGTCCTGACCCCACACTAAGATCGAGTCTTGTGTCGTGGGTATCAGATACTACGAGAGACTTTTCGGTCTCACAAACACCCAGACCCGGAAGAAATATTTGTGGGCCGCACAAACATTTCTCTCGGTGCGGGGATCGAACCCGCGGCCTCTCGTTTCACAGGCGGCGTCTAACCAACTGCGCTACGGAGGCTGTCTAGTGTCTAAGTGTGGGGTCATGATAACGTACATATATGTGACTGTTGGGTGTATTTATTTATTAAATATTAAATGGTATTCGAACCGGAGACCTCAGCTTTTTACCGTGCCCGAGTATAACTACGCCACCGAGGCAGTCTTCACCCAAACTTAATTTCTACATTTGAATTACGAGCTTAAATTTAAAAAAAAAACAACCTCTTAGCTACTGGCACAGTAAATTATCAATATATTTAGTAACTCCAAATATTATATTTTTTACATTGCAAAAAAAAATCCTTACTTTTTGTTGTTTTGTGTTACTAAAATATCCAATAAATCACGTTTCATCAATATAATTACTAACTCTAAAAATAATATTATTTACCTTGGTAGCTTTTTTCAAATATCCAGTAAATTGCTACATCCCCCGCTTCTTTCCTACCCCGCTATCACACGCCACCCTTTTGTTCCGGTCCGAATCTCTTTAATCCCGCCGCCACTACATTATTTTGCTGGGTAAAGATTACCAGAGTTAATTAAATCCCCGGTTAAGTTTCTTTGATAATGTTTTCTTGGATATTTTTATAAAAGCTAGGCCAAACCTTGTTGTTTACGTAACGTTAATTAAATAATTATTTTTTCTGCTTCTAGGTATTATTAAATGTAGCATAAGATAGTTTTTGTTTGTAATTTATTGTGGCAAAAAAACATCATATAGAATAATAATAAAGCCACTTACTTGACCTTAAAACAATAACTAATTAACTTCCTAACATGATGAAGGAACATGAATAAGGTGTGAAAGACATTGTAGCCAGAGTAACTACTGGACATATTGAAACATAAATTCCTATGTCCCAATATGGCGAGTGCAGTGGAATGCCCTTTTTTTCTTCGTGGGTAGTTGGAATAGAAAGTGTCAAAAATTTTGCTCCTTACATTTTTAATTATTTTAATTGTATATACTAATTTTTTTGCAAGTTCTTATATGGAATATTAACAACAAAACTGAGTACCTGCCGGTGTTAATTTAGTTTTTCCTATCTTCTTTCCTTTCTACACTTAACACTTTTTCACTACATCATAAATTCGTGGAATATATTATCACACAATGGAGTCTGCATTGAAAGCCTCTATCGACGAAATGAAGGATGAATTCCATAAACGGATGGCTGCATTTGAAAATGACCTCCTCAAATCCTCTGCTGTGTCTACGGGTCCTTCCGACTTGGCCGCTGATTTCGCTACCTACAAGGCTTTCGTGACCCAGGCGCTGAATCTCCTTCAGCAGCAAATTGAAGCGCTGACCAACACCATGGACACCATGGAAATGCAGAGGCGTCGAAAAATGCTTCTCATCCACGGTGTAGCTGAAGTCGCCGACGAAAACCCTGCACAGCTGGTTGTCGACATTGTGAAGCAGCGCCTTGGTTTTGCTGATTTTAAGGTCACTGATCTGCAGCGCTGTCATAGGTTGGGTCGACCATCTACGTCGAAGAAGCCGAGACCTATGATTGTGAAGTTCCAGGACGTCGCTGACAAGGACAAGGTCTGGTTCCACAAAACTAAATTAAAAGGTTCCGGTGTGACTTTGTCCGAGTTTCTTACTAAGCGACGGCACGACATCTTCATGGCGGCTCGCGACAAGTTTGGCGTGACTAACGCGTGGACCCGGGACGGTAACATCTACGTTGTCAGCGCTGGAGGTCGGCATCGCATAATGTCGCTTGGTCTGCTGGATCAGATCAACGCAGACACACCTGCTAAGCCGACCCCAGCCAAGAAGACCATTGCCGTGCCGAAGACCAGGCGGGCTGCGACTGCCAAGAAGTAATGTTCGTTTTGTTTGTTATGTTTGGTTGTTCAAGGTAAACTTCCTAATCTTTAAGTGTGTATCTATTTCTCCATTAATTTTTTTTTTTTTTTATTGTTTTGTTCCTTTGGTGTTATTGTTTTTACTTATTACTGTTCCTTTGTTTTGTTCAATGACATGATTTGGTTTACATAACTTTCCACCCACTTTTAAATTTGTATACAAACATAACCTCTAATCCAATTGTCAATTGTCACCTTTCATATTTAATTTTGACACTTCGTAGTTCGTTCTGAAATTCACTGATGTAATGTTTGTTGTTTACCTGGAATCGCTTCCCTTTAGAAGTTTTTTTTTTTTTTTTTCTCTTTGTCTCTTCCTGTATTGTTTCTTTTATCCCTTTTTTTCAAATTTGTGATTCACTTATCCTATTGTATTCCTTAATTTAATTACTTCTGTTTTGTTTTTACTTTTAGTGATTAAGTTTATGATAATAGTATTTTACGTTTTGTTATCACAACCGGCAGATGGATATGTTAT